>CM063179.1:4145000-7032500 GCA_031835075.1 Saguinus oedipus
ATGGTTGCCAGGTGCTAGGGGAGGAAGACATGGAGCTTGGGGTATCCTTTTAGGTTGATGAAAAAAGTCTAGAACTAGATAGAAGTGATCCAACAGGATGGATCTACTGAATGCCCTTGAATCATACACTTTATAGTGGTTTAAGTGGTAAATTTTATGTTGTATTTTTTACCACAAAAAAGGGAGAAACAAAACTTAAAGTAACATATTGCTGTGGCATTCCTGCGTAAGTGTGTAATCTCAATCTAATCACAAGAAAGCACCAGACAAACCCAGATTGTGACCTCTTCTACAAACTGATCCACCAGTACCCATCAAAAGTGCAGGGGCAGGGAGCAGTGGCTCACACATGTAATCCCAGCACTTTGGGAGGCCAAGGAGGGCAGATCACCTGAGGTCAGGAGTTCGAGACCAGCCTGGCCAATATGGTGAAACCTCGTCTCCACTAAAAATACAAAAATTAGCCGGGTGTGGTGGCAGGCACCTGTGATCCCAGCTGCTCGGGAAGCTGAGGCGGGAGGACAGCTTGAACCCGGGAGGCGGAGGTTGCCATGAGCCAAGATTGCACCACTGCACTCCAACCTGGGCGACTGAGCAAGATTCCACCCCCCCAAAAAAAAAAAAGTGTCTTGCACACTTTGGGTCATGAAAGACAGACTGAGAAACTGTCGCAAATGATTCCCCTTAGGAACTGTCCGTAAGGGGACACATACAACAACAAAATGAAACATGGGATCTTGGTTAGGAACATGGAACAGGAAAGGACAGTACCAGCTGAGCTGCTGAAATTCACAGAAGATCTGCAATTTAGTTGAAAGCATTGTGCCGTTGTTAATTTCCTGGTCGGGTCCTCTTACTACGGTTAGCTAATATGTTAACATTAGGGGAAGTTGGGTCCATGGAGGTGGCTCATGCCTGTAATCCCAGCACTCTGGGAAGCCAAGGCAGGTGGACTACCTGAGGTAAGCAGTTCGAGATCAGGCCAGCCAATATGGTGAAACCCCATCTCTACTGAAAATAAAAACTTAGCAAGACATGGTAGCAAGAACCTGTAATCCCAGCTACTTGGGAGGCTGAGGCAGGAGCATCACTTGAACCTGGGAGGTGGAGGTTGCAGTGAGCCAAGATCGCGCCACTGCATTCCAGCCTGGGTGACAGATCAAGACTCTGTCTCGGAAAAAAAAAATTAGGGAAATCTGGATATAGGAAATAGAAACACACTAGTATTTGTGCACCTCTTCAAGTCTAAAACTATTTCAAAATAAGAAGTTTAAAATTTTTAAAAATAATAAACCTTTAATGAACATCAACCCTGTGCCAGTCACTCTCAGGTATGAGGTTCAGAAACACATGGGGCATTACATGCTTAGTAAATTGGACAACAGTGAGCTAACATTGCCCCAACATGTCATAAATGCCAGAAACTACTGGACATTTTCACCTGTGACAATCCTCTGACGTAGTTACTACTGTCCCTTGTTGAGATGTGAAACCTGGGATTGAAGAGAAATGAGCCCTAGTTCTCCCACTAAGGGTGACGAGGAGTTCAGATTGAAAACCAGATCTCAGGCCTGGCACAGTGGCTCACACCTGTAATCCCAGCACTTTGAGAGGCCGAGGCTGGCAGATCACGAGGTCAGGAGTTTGAGACCAACCTCGCCAACATAGTGAAACCCTGTCTCTACTAAAAATACAACAACAACAAAAAAATTAGCTGGGCATGGTGGCAGACCATGGCTGGTCTCAAACTCCTGACTTCAAGTAATCCACCTGCCTCGGCCTCCCAAAGTTCTGAGATTACATGCATGAGCCACTGTGCCCGGCTGGTAATCACATTTTAAGGTAAGGAGGAGCCAATTGGTAGCCCACGCAAGATGAGCTTAGTTGAGAGAGTAGATGGGAGATTCGAAGTAAAGCATGGTATCTGTCACTCAGCTTTGTCACCTGGCGCACCTCCTGCTGGAGCTTCGGTCCCATCCAGTGTGGAGTGGTGAAGAGCCCAGGAGTGGTTGTACGAAGAACTATGCAAGAGCTGTGAAGTGGGTTGAACAGTGTCCCCTCAAAATTCATACCCACCAGGATCCTCAGAATGTGACCTTATTTGGAAATAGGGTCCTTGCACACATAATTAGTTAAGATACAGTCGTACTGGATTGTGATGGCCCTAAATCCGATGACTGGCCTCATTTTAACAAGAGGAACCAGGCACAGTGGCTCATGCCTAGAATCCCAATGCTTTGAGAGGCCAAGGCAGGAGGATCATCTGAGCCCAGGAGTTTGAGACCAGCCCAGACAACAGAGTGAGCCCCACCACTTTGTTGTTGTTGTTGTTGAGATGGGACCTCATTTTGTTGCCCAGGATGGAGTGTAGTGGCTTGATCTTGGCTCACTGCAACCTCCTCCTCCCAGACTCAAGTGATCTGCCCGTCTCAGCCTCCTGAGCAGCTGGGACCACAGGCATGCACCACAGCACCTGGCTAATTTCTGTATTTTTAGAGAGATGGGGTTTTGCCATGTCACCTGGGGAGGTCTCAAACCCTTGTACTAAAGCAATTGACCAGCCCTGGCCTCCCAGAGTGCTCAAATTACAGATTTGAGCCACTGCGCCCAGCCCAAAAATGTTTTTAAAACATTAGCTGGCCGGGCACGGTGGCTCACGCCTGTAATCCCAGCACTTTGGGAGGCTGAGGCAGGTGGATCACGAGGTCAGGAGATAGAGACCATCCTGGCCAACATGATGAAATCCTGTCTCTACCAAAATACAAGAAATTAGCAGGGCATGGTGGTGCATGCCTGTAGTCTCAGCTACTTGGGAGGCTGAGGCAGGGGAATTGCTTGAACCAGGGAGGTGGAGGTTGCAGTGAACCAAGATTGTGCCACTGCCCTCCAGCCTGGCAACAGAATAAGACTCTGCCTCAAAAAAAAAGATAAAGATAAAAAAGAACAACGAAAAAAAAAAAACACAAAAAGAAAAACACACACACAAACAAAAAAAATTAGCTAGACGTGGTGGCACGCATCTGTGGTCCTAGCTACTCAGAAGGTTCAGGTGGGAAGATTGCTTAACCCCCGGAGTTCAAGGCTGCAGTGAGCTGTGATCACTCCACTGTTCCCAGCCTGGGCACCCTGTCTCAAAATAAAAAATTAAATAAAAGAATAAGAAGAGGAAAAGACACAGAGACATGCATTGGGGAGAAGACAGATAAGACAGAAGACATAAAGACAGAGGCACCTGTAATCCCGGCACTTTAGGGGAAGGATCACCTGAGGTCAGGAGTTCGAGACCAGCCTGACCAACACAGAGAAATCCTGTCTCTACTGAAAATACAAAATTAGCCGAGTGTGGTGGCACATGCCTATAATCCCAGATACTCAGGAGGCTGAGGCAGGAGAATCGCTTGAACCTGGGAGGCAGAGGTTGCACTGAGCCAAGACTGTGGTGCCATTGCACTCCAGCCTGGGCAACAAGAGGGAAACTCCATCTCGAAAAAAGAAAAAGACAGAAGCAGAGAGAGGAGTGATGCTGCCACCAGCCAAGGAACCCCAGGCAGTCCTGGGAGTTGCCAGAGGCCGGAAGAGGCAAGACAGGATCCTGCCCTAGAACCTTCAGAAGAAGCACAGTTCTGCAGACACTGATTTCACACTTCTGGCCTCTAGAACTGTGAGAAAGAGAAGAAAGAGAGACGGGGTCGGGCACAGTGGCTTACACCTGTAATTCCAGCACTTTGGGAGGCTGAGGCCAGGGAGTTCGAGAGCAGCCTGGCCAACATGGAGAAACCCCATCTCTACTAAAAATACAAAAATTAGCTGGGCATGGTGGTGGGTGCCTGTAATCTAAGCTACAAGGGAGGCTGAAGCAGGAGAATCACTTGAGCCGGGGAAGCGGAGATTGCAGTGAACCAAGATTGCACCACTGCACTCCAGCCTGGGCAACAGAGCGAAAAAAAAAAGAAGAAGAAGAGTAATGAAGAACAGAGACAAGAAAATTATAAGAACAGCCCAAAAAGTCCAGCATCCAAATAAAAAGGAGTTTCAGAAAGAAGAGGGAACACAGAAGGGAGAAATCACTGAGGAACTGTTCAAGAAAAGTTGTCATAAATGAAGGATGTGATTGAAAAGGAACAGCAAGTGGCCAGCACGGTGACCGGAAATAGACCCACACCAAGACACAGCTGGGTGCAACTTCAGAACCACAGAGAGCTACAGAGAGCAGTTCCGGAGAGAAAAAGCAGGTTTCAAACAAAGGGTCGAGAATGAGATGACATCTGGATACAACCATTTGGGGATGGGGAAGGGGTGCAGACAGGCACGTAAACCTCCCAAGGTGATTCTAATCATCACGTGTTGTTTAGAATCATCAGGCCAGGTCATTTTGTAGGGGATCCCGCCCCTGTGTCACCATCTGCTGGTATTTTTCCTTGGATTCATTTGTCAGATTTTCCAGAGAAGACGCTTCCCGCCTGCAGCCACTCAGCTGAGGGCAGCACAAAGCTGGAAGTCTCAGCCTTCACTATCAAAACCTTCACTTAGCAAGCCATCATTAGGGACAGTTTCAATCCTGTTGGCGTGCTGCAAACCTTTGCCCTGAAGTCCTATGGCAGTCACTTACAGATGGGGCAGTATCTACCATGATCAGCCTGAACATCCTTGGAAGCATGCATCTGTTGCCAGCATGGTAGAAACTTGAAGGCTCGGCTGGGCACCGTGGCTTACACCTGTAATCCCAGCACTTTGGGAGGCTGAGACGGGCGGATCACGAGGTCAAGAAATCGAGACCATCCTGGCCAACATGGTGAAAACCCGTCTCTACTAAAAACACAAATATTAGTCGGTCATGGTGGTGTGCACCTGTAGTCCCAGCTACTTGGGAGGCTGAGGCAGGGGAATGGCTTGAACCAGGGAGGCAGAGGTTGGCAGTCAGCTGAGATCACACCACTGCACTTCAGCCTGGCGACAGAGTAAGACTCCATCTCAAAAAAAAAGAAAGAAAAAGAAACTTGCAGGCTTATCAGAAGGATGTGTGTTTATTTTAGCCACACGGTAGTATGAAAATATCATTAACATTACTCAAAAATAAGTTTGCTCTGCGCAGTGGCTCATGCCTATAATCCCAACACTTTGGGAGGCCAAGGAGGGCAGATCACCTGAGGTCAGGAGTTCAAGACCAACCTGGCAAACATGATGAAACCCCATCTCTACTAAAAATACAAAAATTGGCCAGGCATGGTGGTGCGCACCTGTAATTGCAGCTATTCCAGAAGGCCGAGGCAGGAGAATCACTTGAAACCAGGAGGTGGAGTGACCTGAGATCACGCCACTGCACTCCATCCTGGGCAACAAAGGAAGACCATTTCCTAGAGGAGGAAACTAGGACATAGAGAGGCGCAGAGGGAAGATGACGAGGAGACAAAGGAAAAACACAGCACTGTACGAGCTGAGGAGAGGGGCCCCAGAAGAAGCCAACCCCATGCACACCATTCGGTCAGCCTTCTAGGCCCCAGGACTGTGAGAACATACATTTCTGTTGTTTAAGCTGCCTACTCAGCAATACTTAGGTATAGCAGCCCCAACAAACTAATCCAAGTGGTAAGCTTTCCGTGATGTGTATTTTACCACAATTAATAATACTAATAATAGGCCGGGCATGGTGGCTCATGCCTCTACTCCCAGTGCTTTGGGACATGAGGCAGGAGGATTGCTTGAGGCCAGTTCAAGACCAGCCTGGACAACAACACAAGACTCCATCTCTACCAAAATATTTTTTTTTGTTTTTGAAACAAGGTCTCACTCTGTCTCCCCGGCTGGAGTGCTGTGGCACCATCTTGACTCACTGCAACCTCCACCTCCCGAGTAGCTGAGATTACAAGTGTGCACCACAATGCCCGTCTAAAATTTTTTTTTTTCTGGAGACAGAGTCTCACTCTGTCACCCAGGCTGGAATGCAGTGGCACAATCTCTGCTCACTGAAACCTCCACCTCCTGGTTTAAGCCACCCTCCCACCTCAGACTCCTAAGTAGCTATACAGGTGTAGGCTACCACACCTGGCTAATTCTTTTTGTATTTTTAGTAGAGATGGGGTTTCACCATGTTGGGCAGGCTGGTCTCAAACTCCTGATCTCAAGTGATCCACCTGCCTCAGCCTCCCAAAGTGCTGGGATTACAGGCATGAGCCACTACACCCAGACTAAAAAATTTTAATAAAAAATAAAAACATAGGTAGATGCGGTGGTTCCTGCCTGTAGTCCCACCTACTCAAGAGGCTGAGGCAGGAGGATTGCTTAAGCCCAAGAGTTGGAGGCTGCTGTGAGCTATGATTGCACCACTGAACTTCAGCCTAGGCAGCAAAACAAGACCCTGTCTTTAAATAATAATAATGAAAATAAAATAATAAGCCTGTGAGCATTCAAGTGGAAAACAACCACCACCTGCCTTCCTAGAGCACACAGACTTCCCATAGCGCAGAACAGAGCAGGCCATGGTGAGTGCCATTAGAAAGGGACCTGGGGCCGGGCATGGTGGCTCATGCCTGTAATCCCAGCACTTTGGGAGGCCGAGGTAGGCAGATCACCTGAGGTCAGGAGTTCGAGACCAGCCTGGCCAACATGGAGGAATGTCGTCTCTACTAAAAATACAAAATTACTCGGGTATGGTGGCGCATGCCTGTAATCCCAGCTATTCAGGAGGGTAGGGTGGGAGAATCACTTAAACCTGGGAGGCGGAGGTTGCAGTAAACCGAGATCTCACCATTGCACTCCAGCCCGGGCAACAAGAGTAAAACTCTGTCTCAAAAAGAAAGAAAGAAAGAAAGAAAGAAAGGGACCTGGGAGGGCACAGAAAGACAGGAAGTTCATTTGGACAGGGCAGATTTGGAAAAGAAATCTTTGGTACAGGAAAGGTGAGAACGGTGTTTTGAAAGAGGTGACAAGTCTGGGTGCGGTACCACACGACTGTAATCCCAGTACTGTAGGAGGCCAAGGCAGGTGCATCACCTGAGGTCGGGAGTTCAAGACCAGTTTGGCCAACATGGTGAAACCCCTTCTCTACTGAAAATACAAAAAATTAACTGAGCATGGTGGTGTGCACCTGCAGTCACAGCTACTCAGGAAGCTGAGACAATAGAACCACTTGAACCCAGGAGGCAGAGGCTGTGGTGAGCCGAGATCACGACACTGTATTCTAGGCTGGGCAACAAGAGCAAAACTCCACCTCAAAAAAACAAACAAAAAAACGCTGCACAGGATGAGGATTTAAGACCAAGTCAGCAGATGATGAGATGCTGTTCCTCTACTGCCGCTACAAACGACTGTGGGCAACATCAGTACAGAATGGCCCAGAAGTCTGGACTTTGAGGGCAAGGCCAGCGGGATCCCTGGAATTAGCTAAAAGGGGCTGCCAAGGAAGATGCCATGAAAGCTAGAGCTTACATCAACAAAGCAGAAGAGCAAAGAAACAGTTCAGAGTGTGAGAGACTGATATGGTGGCCAGCCATGCCTTTGTTCCAAACTGAGACAATGCCTTGCTTTTTCTAACACTGCGGGTGGTGGGAGCTAATGGAAATCATCAGCTAACCCATCCTCAAGTCTACTCAGGATAAGGTTCTAATAGATTAGGGGCTAAAACGATTACTGACTTTTCCTGAGTACTTTTTAATCTGAGATCAATTAAAAGTGTATTTGTGGCCAACTGCGGTGGTTCATGCCTGTAATTCCAGCACTTTGGGAGACCAAGGCAGGTGGATCACCCAAGGTCAGGAGTTTGACACCGGCCTGGCCAACATGGTGAAACCCCATATCTACTAAAAATACAAAAATTAGCCAGGCATGGTGGCACACACCTGTAATCCCAGCTGCTTGGGAGAATCGCTTGAACCTGGGAGGCAGAGGCTGCAGACAGCCAAGATTGCATCATTGCACTCCAGCCTGGGTAGCAGAGTAGGACTCCAACTTCCAAAAAAAAAAAAAAAGTGTATTTGTTACTTTAAATTAAAAAAAAAACATTCTACTTCCACTGCACAGTCATTTTTCTGGTTCTTCCCATCACAGCCCTGGCCCTGCACAATTACCTCTCTTGCATGTACCTCTTAGCCACGAATCTTCAGGGATGGGAATAGCAAGTTCTTGAGATGGGATTCATTGCAGGAATGGCTCTGAGAAAAGCTGCCGTGTGAGGCTTTCATTCACTTCCCCAAGATGAAGAAGCTGATCTCTCACCTGTGTTCCCCTCACATCTGGACCTGTGTCTGTTATTTACCATAATGTCATCTAAAATTAGGTGCCTGTCACCTGAGGCTCTAACAGCTGGAAGGCAGTGATCCAGTCACATTTATGCCACCTGAGGGAATAATCCCCAGTAAGCAGTCCCAGTGGGGCTCAGAGGTTCAGGCTTGTCCCACGCAGGGTGCAGGAAGGGCCGGCACTGGGCCAGCCTGGCTCCTGGGTCCCAGGGCTTCAGCACAGACTGTCTGCGCTTCAGTGCCCATCCCCACACCTGCTACTAGAAGCCTGTCGGTGACGACTGTGGGAGAGAGGGAAGGTCACACAAAGCAAGAAGCCTTCTGCAAAACTGTACACTGTTGAACAAGAAACGCGTGGTTGCAGTTTCATTCTCCCTGGTTCAGAGCCAACTTTCTTTAATAAGCACAATTCAAATCCTAGTAACATCCAAAGCCTGGAAACCACCTTTTCCCACCTTGTGAGTTGCACAAAGGTGCAGTCACAGATACCAGGTGCAATGCGCTGGGACATTGCAATATGTGTAAATCATCAGACAAACACCCTGGGCTTCCAAAATATGGCTTGCAAAAGGGTTGCACCCAAACTCTTGGGCCAGGCACAGTGGCTCACACCTGTAATCCCAGCACTTCAGGAGGCCAAGGCGAGCAGATCATTTGACATCAAGAGTTCAAGACCAGCCTGGCCAACATGGCGAAACCCCATCTCTACTAAAAATACAAAAATTAGTGGGGCGTGGTGGCAGGCACCTGTAATCCCAGCTACTTGGGAGGCTTAGGCAGGAGAATTGCTTGAACCCAGGAGGGGGAGGTTATAGTGAGCCGAGATCGCATCACTGCACTCCAGCCTAGTTGACAGAGCGAGACTCTGTCTCAAAAAAAATAAATAAATAAAGAGGCCAGACTTGGTGGCTCATGCCTGTAATCCCAATACTTTGGGAGGCCAAGGTGGGTGGACCACCTGAGGTCAAGAGTTTGAGACTAGCCTGGCCAACACGGCAAAACCCCCTCTCTATTAAAATTACAAAAACTTAGCTGAGCATGGTGGCTGGCGCCTGTAATCCAGCTACTTGGGAGGCTAAGGCAGCAGAATTGCTTGAACCCAAGAGGCTGAGGTTGCACTGAGCTGAGATTGTATCACTGCACTTCAGCCTGGGTAACAGAGCAAGACTCTGTCTCAGAAAAAAAAAAAAGAGAGCACTGCACCCAAACTCCTTCGAGTCTCACAGTAAGTAGTCCTGTGAGTAAGAGGACAGGACAAACTGCCCCCCTGGGACAGACAGATGCAGCCTCCAAGACTCAAAGCCAGTGTAAATGCCTCCCAGAAAGTCACAGCCGTCCTGTGATAGAGGAATCTGAGGCTCAAACCCGAGGTTCCTATCCCAGCATTCCTCTCTGCTTGACACTGAGAATAATCACCTTTTACGGGCACTTACTCTGTGACAGGCATTTTCCACTCATTATTTCCTTCAATCCTCAACTACCCTTTGAGGAAATCAACTTCAGCCAACAAATACTAGAGGAAACGTTGAACTCAGGTGTGTCCTTGAAGGCCGCCTTCTAATTCAGCTACATTCAGTTACTTCTCTTCCTTCCAGTTCAGTTCCACTCTGTTTTGTTTTGTTTTGAAATGAAATCTTACTCTGTCTCTCAGGCAGGAGTGCAGTGGCACAATCTCGACTGACTTCAACCTCCACCTCCTGGGTTCAAGCAATTCTCCTGCTTTCAAGCCATTTTCCTGCCTCAGCCTCCCAAGTAGCTGGGACTACAGGCGCCCACCACCACACTCAGCTAATTTTTTGTATTTTTAGTAGAGATAGAGTTTCACTGTGTTAGCCAGAATGGTCTCAATCTTTTGACCTCATGATCTGCCCGCTTTGGCCTCCCAAAGTGCTGGGATTACAGGCGTCCGCCACCACACCCAGCTCAGTTCCACTCATTTTTATGGGGTACCTCGTACATACAAGATGCTCACAGCCAGGCAGTGGGATGGCTGGGGTCTGGGTCCCCAGGGCAGGGCAGGGCTGGGCAAGACTTGCTCCCTGGGCCCCAGACTCAAGACTGGAAATGCATTAATTCCCTAGGCCTCCTGTAACAACGTGTCACAAATATGTTGGCTCATAATAGACCATTCTCTAACAATTCTAGAAGCCAGAAATCCAACATCAAGGTGTGAGCAGGACTCTAGAGGAAAATCTTTCTCTCTGCAGGTCAGAGCTCCCACCACAGACTCTGCAGGTGGACCCTTCCTTGACTCTTCCAGCTTTTGGGGACTCCCAGAGTTCCTTGACTTGGGGCTGTATGTCTCCAATTTCTGTCTTCACACAGCCTCTGCCTCATTCTTTTTTTATTCGGAACGGGATCTGGCTCTGTCATCCAAGCTGCAGTGCAGTGGCATGATCTTGGCTCATGGAAACCTCTGCCTCCTCCCAGGCTCAAGCGATCCTCCCCTCTCAGCCTCCCAAGTAGCTGGGACCACAGGCGTGCACCACCACACTCAGCTAATTTTTTGTATTTTTAGTAGAGATACAGTTTCGGTGGAGATGCGGTTTTGCCATGTTGGCCACTCTTAAAAGGATACCTGCCATTGGATTTAGAGCCCACCCAGGTAATCACATCTCGAGATCCTTAGGTTAATTGTATCCACAAAGATCTCTTTTCCAGATAAGATCGTATTCACAGGGACCAGGGTTACAAATTGCACGTCTTTTGCGGGGACATTGTCCAACCTAATTCAGGGATGAGGCAGATTCAGGTCCACAGTATCCCCAGTCCTCAGTGGTAGCTGCCTCTCCCACAGCCCTAGGAAGGGTCAGGCCTGGGGCAGGCAGGCAGGCAATGGGAAGCAGCATCTGTCCTGGGCGGGTCTGGGCAACCCATCCATCCAAGAGTCAGGGAACAGGGCCAGCACGCTCGTTCCCTGGACAGCAAGTGAGTAGAACACAGGGCCAGGCAGGTTTGTGAGGCTCGGGGAGGTCGGAGAAAGTAAGCGAAGCCCAGAGAGCTAGGGCAGCGCTGCCAGGAGAGTGCTAACATCACATTAGCATCACATTCCTGGGCCGCCTAAGTCCCCCAAGAAGGTGGAAATCGTGTTAATTGCCTCTGCTGCGGCCAGGCCACGGTGCTCTGCTGGGGGCTAACCTTGTTTGACCCCTCAGACCAGAGCTGGACTTCCTCCTGATTTGTTACCTGCTGGAGCTGTAAGGGCCTGGGGGTCACAGTGCCTTTTGTTTGTTTGTTCATTCGGAGATGGAGTTTTGTTCTTGTCTCCCAGGCTGGAGTATAATGGTGCAGTCTCAGCTCACTGTAACCTCCGCCTCCCAGGTTCAAGTGATTCTCCTGCCTTAGCCTCCCAAATAGCTGACATTACAGGAGCACACCACCACAGCTGCCTAATTTTTGTATTTTTAGTAGAAATGAGTGTCTGGATCTAGTTCTGGGTCTGCTGCGCCGAATAATGAAAAATAGAGCCAATTGAACGTCCAAGTTTTATTAGGACCTCCGGGCGGACTAAGCACCACTGTACAGACCGAAGTGGGTAGCCGCGCCTAGGAGGTGGGCTGAGTGACTTATATAGCAAGAGTCAGTAGTTTTCTACTGCGGTTGAGAAAGGGGACGTGCTCTTCCTCGGGTAGAGGTTTTTATGGTTTGTTGGCTATCTTTTTAACAAAGGGGGTTTTCGAGGCCTGCCTCGAAGAAAAGGGAAGAAGGGGGAAGGGGTCCTTGCAAACAGCTTATCTGGGAAGCTGGCTAAACATTAACGGTGGTACTTTTCCACTGTCGTGGAGGTTTTTCCAGTTGACTGTGGTAGGGGGAAGAGGAGGCCGGTCCTAACAATGGGGTTTTACCAGGTTGGCCAGGCTGGTCTCAAACCCCTGTCCTCTGGTGATCTGCCTGCCTCGGCCTCCCAAAGTGCTGGAATTACAGGTATGAACCACAACACCAAGACTCACAGTGCCTTTTGCAGGAGATGTGGCCTCACCAGTGCCCACTCAGGGACAGTGGGCATTCAGGAGCACCCTGGCTTCCAGGGTGGTAGAGGTCAGAGGTGCCTGGCCACAAGCAATCCTGGGCTTCACTGATAGGCAACAAACCCATTATCTGCTCCCAACAAATAGGGAAGGAGGATAAGACACAGGCAGATGAAGGGAAAGTGCCTCCAGGATCTGCAAGTTCTGGGAGTACTGTGAGCCAGGGTTAGGGAAGTGGGAGGAGGCCCTGCAGATTCTGTGCAGCTGAAGCAGCAGGCTCTGCAGTGGAACTGCCTGGCTTCAGACCTCAGCTCTCAGCTTGCTGTGCGCTCTTGGGATAGTTACTCAATCTCTCTCAACCTCAGCTCTCTTTCCTGTGAACCGAAGACCAAAACAGAACCAACATCATAGGGCTATTATGAGGATCACATCAAACAAGCCGAAAAAAAAGCACTTCTCACAATACCTGGTATGTAGGAAATACTCAACGAACTCCAGCTATGATCACCCAGCCACACTGGAGGGAAACCTGGAAGGCGGGTGTGGTTCTATGTGTCTGTTTGGCCAGGCTATGGAATTTGGCTGTATGCTCAGTCAGCAGTCCGGACACTGCTGTGAAGGTATTGTTTTCGGCGTGATTAATATTTAAGTAAGTAGACTTTGAGTCAAGGAAATCGCCTTCACAATGTGAGTGGGCTTTATCCCACCAGTTGAAGACCTTAAGAGATAAGGAAAAGAAGAGACTCTGCCTCCAGGCTCCAGGCTGCAACATCAGCCAGGTACAGGGGCTCACACCTGTAATCCCAGCACTTTGGGAGGCCGAGGCGGGCAGATCACCTGAGGTCAGGAGTTTAAGACCAACCTGGTCAACATAGTGAAACTCCATCTCTACCAAAAATGCAAAAATTAGCTGGGCATGGTGGCACAAGCCTGCAGTCCCAACTACTCAGGAGGCTGAGGCAGGAGAATAGCTTGAGCCTGGGAGACGGAGATTGCAGTGAGCTGAGATCATGCCACTGCACTCCAGCTTGAGAGACAGAGTGAGAATCCATTTAAAAAAAAAAAAAAAGACCCAAGCATCAATTCTTCCTTGGAGCTCCAGCTTGCTTGACTGCTCTACAGATTTTGGGCTTGTCAAATCTACAATTTATAACTAGCTATTTATTTATTTAGAGATGGCCTCATTCTGTCACCCAGGCCAGAGTGCAGTGGTATGATCATAGCTCACTGCAGCCTTGATCTCCCAGGCTCAAGCAATCCTCCTGCCTCCACCTCCAAAGTAGCTGGGACTATAGGTGTGCACCACCACACCTGGCTAATGCATGCCATCATGCTCAGCTAATTTTTAAATTTTTTGTAGACATGGGGGGGTCCCATTACATTGCCCAGGCTGGTCTCAAACTCCTGAGTTCAATAGATTCTCCCATCTCAGCCTCCCAAATTACTGGGATTATAGGTATGAACCACTACACCCAGCTGACAATTCCTTTAGGTTGGTAGGTAGATGATAGGGAGGGAGGGAGGGAGGGAGGGAGGGATGGACAGATGAACAGTTGGATGAATGGTTGGGTGGTTGGATGGGTGGGTAGATGGATAGACAGATATAGATCTAGTTATCTATCCATCTATCTATCTATCCTATGGGGCTAATATAGGCCAGGTGTGCTGGCTCACGCCTGTAATCTCAGTACTTTGGGAGGCTGAGGCGGGTGGATCACCTGAGGTCGGGAGTTCGAGACCAGCCTGACCAACATGGAGAAACCCCCATCTTTACTAAAAATACAAAATTAGCTGGGTGTGGCTGCACATGCCTATAATCCCAGCTACTCGGGAGGCTGAGGCAGGAGAATCACTTAAACCCAGGAGGCGGAGATTGTGGTGAGCCAAGATCGGGCCATTGTACTCCAGCCTGGGCAACAAGAGCGAAACTCTGTCTCAAAAAGGAAAAAAAAAAAAAAAAGGCTGGGTATGGTGGCTCATGGCTGTAATCCCAGCACTTTGGGTGACCAAGATGGGCAGATCACAAGATCAGGAGTTCAAGACAAGCCTGGCCAACATAGTGAAATCCTGTCTCTACTAAAAATACAAAATTTAGCTGGGCGTGGTGGCATGTGCTTGTAGTCCCAGCTACTCAGGAGGCTGAGGCAGGAGAATCACGTGAACCTGGGAGGCAGAGGTTGCAGTAAGCTGAGATTGTGCAACTGCACTCTGGCCTGTTCGACAGAATGAGACTCTGTCTCCAAAAAAAAAAACAAAACTCTAATACAGTGGGATTAGTGGCCAGAAGACACAAGGACAAATGTCCCAGGCAAAGGCCCAAGAGCCTGGGCTGTGCTATGGAGGATCAGGCAAGCCAATGAAGCCACTGCGCACAGGGCGCAAGAGAAGCCATGGGCACGTGAAGCAGAACTGCAGGCTGCAGTCATGATGCAAGGCGGCTCCGCAGCCAGCTGGAAGCCTTTGGAAGATTGAGAGGCAGAGCCTAAGGCTGTCCTTGAGGAAGAGGCACACACAAAGCCAGCCATGCACACTCCTCAGCTGTATCTGCTGCCGACACGAAACCAGGACGGCTGTAGAAATTGGCTTCAAATGCAGAAACCTGCCCCTCAACGGGGACAAATGATGTCACGCACAAGTGCAGAAGGGGACTGCATCCCTGCTGGACAGCACCACTGCTCAAAGTCACAAGGCAGAAACACCTAAGCAGCGGGAAGGCCTGCAGGAGGAGCTCTGTCTGCCCAGTTCTGCTTTGGAATCTGGGTGTGGCCGCCCTATGTGGGGATCTGGAATGTGCTGTGTGGCAAAGTGAATTCCTGGTGCATTTTTGAGGCTCAGGTAATCCTGAAGGTATGGTTCTCATGAGAGGGCAGCACCCTGCAGACAGAAGGTTCTGGAAGGCAGGCAGTGCAAGCTGGCTTCATCCATGAGCCCTGCTCACAGTGCTAAATGGATATTGTCCCCACTGGAAGTTCTAGGAGCTGCCCTTGGTTGGTGAGCCTGGCTCCCATGAGGCAGCTGAATGGCGTCACTTGCCAGGTCATATGGGCAAATGGCCAGCACCTCCTTCCTAGGGACAAGGTGGAGTCATTCAGTTCTTTTTTTTGTTGTGTTGAACAGAGATTTTTTTGTATTTTTAGTAGAAACAGGGTTTCACCATGTTGGCCAGGCTGGTCTCCAACTCCTGACCTCATGATCTGCCTGCTTCAGCCTCCCAAAGTGCTGGGATCACAGGCATGAGCCACCATGCCCCACCCAGAATCATCCAGCTCTAGGGGCTTCTTTCTTCCTTATTAACAGGCCCTGTGCAGGGAGCGGAAGGTCTGCCTGCCCTTTCTAATGGCTGGTCACAATAATATCATATATTTGTACCCGTTCTTTCTCCCAAGTATATAAATGCCAAGATTGGAGGAGGACAAAGCAGAGTCACCAACCCAAATGTTTCCAAGGTCAGGGCCAGCGCTGCAGGGCCAGCAGCATGGAGTCCGAGCTATACAGAAAAATCCTCCTGCTCCAAAACATCTAAAAAAGAAACAAAAAGTTTATTGTAGTTGCAACAGTAATCGAAGAAAAATAATTAAAATTTTAAAAAATTAAAAAGAAAAAAGAAAGAAAAAAATTTATTGTGGTAAAGCAAATACAGCATAAAATCTATCATTTAAACCTTTTTTTTTTTTTTTGAGACGGAAGCTGGAGTGCAGTGCTGCAACCCTAGCTCACTGCAACCTCTGCCTCCTGGGTTCAAGTGATCCTCCTGCCTCAGCCTCCCAAGTAGCTGGGACTACAGGTGTCTGCCACCATGCCCAGCTAATCTTTTTATTTTTAGTAGAGACAGGGTTTCACTGTTGTCTAAGATGGTCTGAATCTCTTGACCTTGTGATCCACCCACCTTGGCCTCCCAAAGTGCTGGGATTACAAGCATGAGCCACCACACCTGGCCCATTTTAACCATTTTTAAGTGTACAGTTCAGTGGTATGAAGTACAGTAAGTCCTCACTTAACATTCTCTATAGTTTCTTGGAAACTATGACTTTTTATTTTTTGAGATAAAATCTCGCTCTGTTGCCAGGCGCCAGGCTGGAGTGCAGTGGCGCAATCTCGGCTCACTGCAACCTCCACCTCCTGGGTTCAAGCAATTCTTCTGCCTCAGCCTCCCAAGTAGCTGGGGCTACAGGCGCACACCACCACGCCCAGCTAATTTTTGTATTTTTTTTTTTTGAGACGGAGTTTCACTCTTATTACTCAGGCTAGAGTGCAGTGGTGCGATCTCAGCTCACCGCAACCTCCGCCTCCTGGGTTCAGGCAATTCTCCTGCCTCAGCCTCCTGAGTAGCTGGGATTACAGGCACGCGCCACCATGCCCAGCTAATTTTTTGTATTTTTAGTAGAGATGGGCTTTCACCATGTTGACCAGGATGGTCTCGATCTCTTGACCTCGTGATCCACCCGCTTTGGCCTCCCAAAGTGCTGGGATTACAGGCGTGAGCCACCGCGCCCAGCCCTAATTTTTGTATTTTTTAGTAGAGACGGGGTTTCACCATGTTGGCCAGGATGCTTTTAAGCTCTTGACCTTGTAATCCACCTGCCTGGGCCTCCCAAAGTGCTGAGATTACAGGCATGAGCCACCGTGCCTGGCTTTTTTTTTTTACACAGTGTCTCACTCTTTCACCTGGGCTGGAGTGAAGTGGTACAATTTCAATTCACTGCAACCTCCACCTCCTGGGCTCAAGCCATTCTCCTGCCTCAGCCTCCTGAGTAGCTGGGACTACAGGTGCGTGCTACCATGCCCAGCTAATTTTTGTTTGTTCGTTTGTTTTGAGGTGGAGTTTCACTCTTGTGGCCCAGGCTGGAGTGCAATAGTGCAATCTTGGCTCACCGCAACCTCCACCTCCAGGTTCAAGTGATTCTCCTACCTCAGCCTCCCGAGTAGCTGGGACTACAGGTGCCCACCACCACACCTGGCTAATTTTTGTATTTTTTAGTAGAGATGGGGTTTCACCACATTGGTCAAGTTGGTCTCGAACTCCCGACCTCAGTTGATCTACCTGCCTCGACCTCCCAAAGTGCTGGGATTACAGGTGTGAGGCACCGCACCTGGCAGGAAACTACTACTTTAAGTAAGACATGACTAAACCAACTTTAACATAGGCTAATTTATATAAACATGGTTAAGTTCCTACAGTATCTTTCTGGTCACAAAAACATCACCAACTTCTGCATAAAGACCAGGCCAGGCGAGGTGGCTCACGCCTATAATCCCAGCATTTTTGGAGGCTGAAGCAGGAGGAGCCTTTGAGGCCAGGAGTTTGAGACCAGCCTGGGCAACAAAGTGAGATCTCATCTCTATTTAATAAATAAACAAATAAATGCCAAAAATTATAATATCGCACATTGGAATAAATACATTTCAAAAAGATTAATAAAAACAAGTCAGATAATTATTTACCTGCTCATTCCCGCTCAGGGTTGCAGGTGGCCAGAGCCTGTCCCAGAAGCTCAGGGCCCAAGGCAGAAAACAGCCCCAGACAGGACGCTCTCCCATCACAAGCCGAGCTCACACCGACACGCACTCAGACTGGGACCATTTAGACACATCGATTCACCTCTGTGCACACCTTTGGGATGGGGAAGGAAACCAGAGTACCTGGAGAAAACGCTCATAGACATGGGGGTCATATGCAAACTCCACAGACAGTGGCCCCAGCCGGGAATCAAAATTTCTTTTCTCATCAACGTTATAATGAAATGATGGTGAATGAAACCACATTCATGTCGTCGCATAACTATCACCGTCTATCTCAGAACTTTATTATTATTATTATTTGAGGTGGAGTTTCACATTGCAGTGCAATGGTGCAATCTCAGCTCAATGCAACCTCCGCCTCCAGGGTTCAAGTGATCCTCCTGCCTCAGCCTCCGGAGTAGCTGGGATTACAGGGGCCCGCCACCATGCCCAGGTAATTTTTGTATTTTCAGTAGAGATGGGGTTTCTCCATGTTGGTCAGGATGGTCTCAAACTCCTGACCTCAGGTGATTTGGCCACCTCAGCCTCCCAAAGTGCTGAGATTACAGGCGTGACCCTCTACGCCCGGCCTATGTCCAGAACTTTTTCATCCTCCAAAACTGAAACTCTGTCCCCATTAAACACTAAACCCACATCCTCATCTCCCAGTCCCTGACCGCCATCATTCCACTTTCCGTCTCTATGAATTTGACTATCCTAGAAGCCTCCTATGAGTGGAATCACACAATATTTGTCCCTAAGGTTTATTCACATTGTAGGAGGTGTCGGAATGTCATTCTTTTTTAAGTCTGAATAATATTCCATTGAATGGATAAAGCTCACTTTGTTTATTCACTCATTTGTTGATGGAAATTTGGTTTGTTTCTACCTTTTGGCTATTGTAAATATTGCTGCTGTGAACACTGGTGTATAAATATCTGTTTTAAGTCTCTGCTCTTTTCTGGCTAGATGAGGTGGCTCACGCCTATAACCCCAGCACTTTGGTAGGCCAAGGTGGAAGGATCACCTGAGCTTAGGAGTTTGAGAACAGTCTGGGCAACACAGCAAGACCATCTCTACAAAACCTTGACAAATCACCCGAACATGGCGGCACATGGCTGCAGTTGCAGCCACTTGGGAGGCTGAGGTGGGATCATGGCTTGAGCCCAGAAATTTGAGGCTGCAGTGAGTGGTGATTGCACCACTGCACTCCAGCCTGTATGACAGAGTGACAGAGCGAGGCCTGTCACAGAAACAAAGAGAGAAAGAGAGAGAGAGAAGAAGGGAGGAAGGGAGGAAAGGAGGAAGGGAGGAAGGGAAGAAGGGAGGGAAGGAGGGAAGGAGAGCGGGAGGGAGGGAGAAAGAAAGGAAGGGAGAGAGAGAGAAAGAAAGAAAGAAAGAAAGAAAGAAAGAAAGAAAGAAAGAAAGAAAGAAAGAAAGAAAGAAAGAAAGAAGGAAAGAAAGAAAGAAAGAAGGGAAAAGAAAAGAAAGAAAAGAAAAGAAAAGAAAGAAAGAGGCCAGGCATGGTGGCTCACAATTGTAATCCCAGCACTTTGGGAAGCTGAAGCAGGAGGAAGGTCAGGAGATCGAGCCCATCCAGGCTAATAGGGCAAAACCCTGTTTCTACTAAAAATACAAAAAATTAGCCAGGCATGGTGGTAGGCACCTGTAGTCCCAACTACTTGGGAGGATAAGGCAGGAGAATCACTTGAACACTTGGGAGGCAGAGGCTGCAGTGAGCTGAGATTGTGCCACTGCATTCCAGCCTGGGTGACAGAGCAAGACTCCATCTCAAACAAAAAAAAGAAAGAAAAGAAAGAAGAAAGAGGAAAAAAGGAAGGAAGGGAGGGAGGAAAGGAGGGAGGGAGGGAGGGAAAGAGCACATCAAGATGATACATGTTGGAACAAGAAAATAAAGATGCCGCTTGTTATTAAACAGCACCTAGCCGGACAACACACGGAGTTTGCAACATCCTTGGAACCTCATTCTTGGTTGACAGTCAGAAAGGGGATTCTTCCCCAGTTGCTTCCACTGTACACAGGAGAGCGAGTGGCTGTGACCGCCTAAACGCCCTCCTCCCAAGTCACACCCAGCAGTGACCTGCCTGCCACGTCACATCACCCGTTTGTGTCATTTCTCCCACAGGCAGCCCCTTCCTTTGCGTCAATCAAAAGCTGACGGAGACCTGGCAGCTGGCTTGCTTCTGTCAGTAGCAAATGCTGCCCACATTTCAGACCACTAGTGAAAGTGGGAAAGATGCTTAGTGAGTTGGCAAAAAAAGAAAAGAAAAGTGGGAAAGAAATGATTACCATAAGAGGTTTCCTTGATGAAAGCAGATTTTGATTCAGCCTTCATTCCCTAATTTTCGACACTACTTTGACAGTGGTTTATTTTATTTTGAGATGGAGTTTCGCTCTTGTTGCCCAGGCTGGAGTGCAATGGCGTGATCTCAGCTCACTGCAACCGCCATCTCCCAGGTTCAAGTGATTCTCCTGCCTCAGCCTCCTGAGTAGCTGGGGTTACAGATGCCCGTGACCACACTTGGCTAATTTTTGTGTTTTTAGTAGAGATGGGGTTTCACCACGTTGGCCAGGCTGGTCTCAACCTCCTGACCTCAGGTGATCTGCCCGCCTCAGCCTCCCAAAGTTACAGTGGTTTATTTTAAAACATAATTTTGAGTCATGGAATAACCACAGAATATGCAACATATTCTTTGTTTATCTGATTGTGGTGATCAATTCATTTGGTTTGCTTGACTCCCAGAATTCATATATATTAACAAATATTTTATTGAGTCTGAATGTTTCTGCCTCCAACAAAATCCATAACTTCAGAGGCGATAGTGTTAGGAGGTAGGATTTTTGGAAGGTGATCAGGTCATGAGGGTGACGCCCTTATGGACAGCATTAGTGCCCTTGTAAGAGGCCCCAGAGCTGCCAAGCCCCTCCCACCTTCTGAGATCTCAGCAAGAAGTCACCTCTGTGAACCAGAAAGCAGCCCTCGCCAGACACTGAATCTTCCAGCACTTGATCTTGGACTTCCTAGCCTCCAGAACTGTGAGAAAAACAAAAAAAAATTAAGAGCTAGGCTCCAGCTTTGTCCACCAGGCTGAAATGCAGTGGCACAATCATCATGGCTCACTGCCACCTCAAGCTCCTGGGCTCAACAGATCCTCCCACCTCAGCCTCCCCAGTAGCAGGGACCACAGACATGCACTGCTACACCCAGCTGATGTTTTCTATTCTTCATTTTTTTAGAGATGGGGTCTTGCCATCTTGCCCAGGCCTACAGGCGTGCACCACCATACCTGGCTTCTGATCATAATTAATTGTATCAAGAGCAGAAAGCTCGCTTGGACTTGGGTGCTGATTCTTTGTTGATTTTGCCATATGACCAAACTGGGTTGTCAAGAAACATCCACTCCTCTGTGTTGGCCTGTGTTCAAGGAGAGGAAGGTAACAATGAATATAAAGTCTGGCTTTTCGATCTAGAAAATTCCCCTTCTGGCAGCAAATACTGGTCTGGAAGCAAGGCTGGAAAACACATCCACAAAAGGTGTGAGATCAGTTGGTAGAAAAAGGCAACGCAGACCATGTCTGTGTGCGAGGCCGAGTCCTAGATCAAGTGTTGGCTCATCATCCTGTGGCTCCAGATCCACCACCGACCCCCGCCAGGGCAATGAAACACCACAATAAGCTGCACCCAGTCAGGAGCAGCGGCTCATGCCTATAATCCTAGCACTTCAGGAGGCTGAAGGAGGTGGATTGCTTGAAGCCGGGAGTTCAAGACCAGCCTGGCCAACATGGCGAAACTCCATCTCTACAAAAAATACAAAAATTAGCTGGGTGCTGTGGCTCACGCCTGCAATCCCAGCTCTTAGGGAGGCAGAGGTGGGAGGATAGCTTGAGCCCAGGAGTTCAAGACCTGCCTGGGCAATATAGCAAGAGCCCATTCTCCACAAAACAGAAAAAAACAAAAAGACAAAACACACACACACACACACACACACACACACACACACACACACACACACACACACATATATTAGCTGAACTTGACGGCATGTGCCTGTAGTCCCAGCTACTAGGGCGGTCGAGGTAGAAGCAGCATGGGAGCCTGGCATCTGGAGGCTGCAGTGAGCTCTGGCTGCACCACTGCACTCCAACCTGACTGACAGAGTGAGACCCCGTCTTTAAAAAAAAAAAAAGGTTATGCAAATCTGAAGCACTTGAGGTCCATCTGTCCCTTTTGCTTCTGTCTGTCTCTCTCAATGAATTGATTGCCCCTTGATCACACCCAGCCAGTGGGGTCCAGAAGCCAGGACACTGCACCTGAGATCGAATCCCAGTTCTGAAAGTTGCCGCCTGGATACCTCAGGCAAGGCCTGGCTTACCTCTCTGGGTCTCCAGCTCCCATTCTGGAAAATGAGAATATACTAATACCTGCCTTGCCCATCTCAAAGAGTTCTGAGAGACCCTAAGGAAGAAGTGAATGAGCAGGTGCTTTGTGTATAAAGATGAAACACAGGCTAGACAAGACCCCTGTCTCTAAAAAAAAAAAAGAAAGAAACATAGGCTAGAAAGAAACATAATCTGTTCTTATTGTTACTATTAGATCTGCCACTTACAGTATGACCTTGGGCAAATTCCACAAGTACTTTGAGTCTAAGTTTCCTCATCTGTAAGGCAAAGAAAAAAAAATTTTTTTTTTGGACGGAGTTTCACTCTTATTGCCCAGGTTGGAGTGCAATGGCACAATCTTGGCTCATTGCATCCTCCATCTCCCAAGTTCAAGCTATTCTCCTCCCTCAGTCTCCTCAGTAGCTGGGATTACAGGTGCCCACCACCACAACTGGCTAATTTTTTGTATTTTCAGTAGAGTCAGGATTTCACCATGCCGGCCAGACTGGTCTTGAATTCCTGACCTCAGGGAATCCGCCCACCTTCGCCTCCCAAAGTGCTGGGATTACAGGCATGAACCACCTCACCCCGCCTGAGAAAAGATTCCCTAAGGCCTGGTGCTGTGGTTCACACCTGTAATCCCCGCAATTTGAAAGGCCAAGGTGGGCAGATCACCTGAGGTCAGGAGTTCAAGACCAGTCTGGTCCACATGGCAGATCCCTGTCTCTTCTAAAAATACAAAAAAATTAGCTGGGTATGGTGGCAGACACCTATAATCTCAGCTACTCAGGAGGCTGAGGCAACAGAATCACTTGAACCCACGAGGTGGAGGTTGCAGTGAGCTGAAATCATACCACTTCACTCCAGCCTGGGCAACAGAATGAGATCCTAACTCAAGAAAAAAAGGTTCCCTACCTCAAAGGGTTAAAATAGGGATTACATGAAATAGTTAATATAAAACAGACACTGTTGGTGGGCTTATCCAGGCCCTGGGGAGGGTTTTGCCCTCCTGAATAAGAAGGTAAGGACTTGCTAAGGGAAAGCCCTTCATCCCTTCACCCTTCCTCTTCTTTCTGCCTGGAACATTAATGTGAGGTGTGGAGGTGCAGCAGCCATCTTGCAACCATGAGACAAGAGGTGTGAGAATGAGGTCTATGCTAAGGACAGAGGAACAGAAAACTCGGAAGACCCTGGGCTCCTGATAGCATCAGTGGTCATTAATACTGATACGGTTTGGATCTGTGTCCCCACCCAAATCTCCTGTTGAAATGTAATTCCCAATGCTGGAGGTGGGGTCTGGTGGGAGGTGATTGGATCCTGGGGCAGTTTCTCATGGTTTAACACCATCCCCCTTTGGTGCTGTTGTTAGCAATAGTGACAGTGATCGCTGGAACAGGAACAAGAGAGACAGCACCTCCCATCTCCCTTGCCCTTGCTCCCGCCCCAGCCATGGAGGACAAGCCTGCTTTCCCTTCACCTTCCACAATGATTGCAGGTTTCCCAAGGACTCCCTGGAAGCTGAGCAGATGCCAGCATCATGCTTCCTGTACAGCCTGCAGAACCACGAGCAAATCCAACCTCTTCTCCTTCCTTAGAAATTACCCAGTCTCAGCCATTTCCTTATAGTGATGTGAGAACAAACTAGTACAGATACCAGCCACGAAGTGCCTACCATGAACTTTTTCCAACACAGGAAAAATGACTTCTATCTTGTCATCAGCCTTTAAAACAGGGCTTTCTGTTACTTCCTCCACATGCACTCCAAACTGACACACTATCTAATTTATGCTGAGGGCACAGCTAGGGAACACACCCAGGCACGCGGCTTTTACCTGCAGAGCTAGACAAGATTGCGGAAGTGAAAGTCAAAGTGGAAGACTGGATGAAAGATGCCAAAATCATGGGAAGGCTGAATAATTTGAGAATCCTCAGACAGCTCATAGATGAGGAAAATCACAGTATTAGCGTTAACACAAAGAAGGTGATCAGTCAAAACATTCCACACAAGAAAAGGCCCTTTGGTAAATACTTTCCTTTAAAGTAAATGCAGGTGGATCACAAGGTCAGGAGATCATGACTATCTCGGCCAACATGATGAAACCCCATGTCTACTGAAATACAAAAATCAGCTGGACGTGGTGGCACGCATCTGTAATCCCAGCTACTCAGGAGGCCGAGGCAGGAGAATTGCTTGAACCCAGAGGTGGAGATTGCAGTGAGCCGAGATCTCGCCACTGCACTCCAGCCTAACAACAGAGCCACGCTCTGTCTCAAAAAAAAAAAGAAGAAAGAAAGACTATAACAGGTCAGACACAGTGGCTCATGCCTGTAATCCCAGCACTTTGGGAGGCTGAGGCAGCGGATCACCTAAGGTCAGGAGTTGGAGACCAGCCTGGCCAACATGGCAAAACCCTGCCTCTACTAAAAATACAAAAAATAGCCAGGTGTGGTGGCGCAAACCTGTAGTCCCAGCTACTTGGGAGGCTGAGGTGGTGGAATGGCTTGAATGAGACTGACTATTTAATCAAGCCTTTCCAGCCTTCCACACGAGCCCAGTAAATTGACCTCAGCCTGAAGATGCATCTGTGGAAATTTCCACCAACCCTAACCTGAAGACTTTGCTCCTGCCGCCTCTTGGACAGCATGCCAGACATCTTCTCTCAGTGGTTAAGTCGAGACATGGCTCAGAAAGCAATGGAACAAATGTCATTTATGTCCCCATATCTTGCAAAAGCCAAAGGAGAGAAAATAACCTAGGTCTTTTCACAGATTTTCAGCCTCAGTCATCTTTAAGTATCTGTGCTATCCACATCAATGAACCTACGGCTCCATACGCACACACACACACACACACACACAAGTCAGGGCAGGGTGCAAGAATGCTGAAGGTTTGGAAACAAGCCTTGATTATTTATAGGTTTCACGTCTCTGTTTTGCAGCCATGGCCTGCTGCCATACTCATGATGGAAGGACATAAAAACGTCCTTATGGCCATGCACCGTGGCTCCTGCCTGTAATCCCGGCACTTTGGAGGCCGAGGCGGGCGGATCACAAGGTCAGGAGATCGAGACCATCCTGGCTAACACAGTGAAACCTCATCTCCACTAAAAATACAAAAAATTAACCAGGTATGGTGGCACGCACCTGTACTTCCAGCTACTCGGGAGGCTTAGGGAAGAGAATCACTTGAACCCAGGAGGCGGACGTTGCAGTGAGCCAAGATCGTGCCACTGCACTCCAGCCTGGGTGACAGAGTGATACTCTGTCTCAAAAAAAGAAAAAGACTACAATTTAAAAAAAAGTGCTTATTTGGAATTCATAAAACTGAGATGCAATTTTGATTCCATCCAAAAATAGCTACTAGAGGTTCATTAGTTCTCTCCCTTTTCTTCCCTCAACTGTCGGTTCCTGAGCAAATCATTTCTTCGGGCTCCATCACATTTACATTGTTCATATGTGATACCCACGGAGGTGTGAGAAGGCACCATCTTTCATTGATGAAAATGATCCAACTGGCCAGGTATGCTGGCTTACGCCTGTAATCCCAGCACTTTGGGAGGCCGAGGTGGGTGGATCACCTGAGGTCAAGAGTTTGAGACCAGCCTGACAAACATGGTGAAACCCTGTCTCTACTAAAAATACAAAAATTAGCCAAGCATGGTAGCAGGCACCTGTAATCCCAGCTACTTGGGAAGTTGAGACAGGAGAATCGCTTGAACCTGGAAGGCGGAGGTTTCAGTAAGCTGAGATGCAGCACTCCAGCCTGGGCAACAAAGAGTAAAATTCCATCTAAAATATATATATTTTTCTTTTTTAAAGAAATTAATAATAAAATGTTATTTATTTTATTATTAAAATAAAATAATTTTCTTTTCCAGGAAGCAGGTGGAGGGATTGTGCTAAGATGGTGTGGTTTCATGGCAACAAGTCAAATTGGGCCACCCAAGGATTAAACTCCTCACCTGGGCCCCAGTACGGTAACCCATGAAAGAACGAGCCTTAGACTTCCATGGCCTCAACACCCACACTTGCTGCCACCCCCAGACCTCACCCAGTCCTCTGCCCTGGGTCCCACACCCCCAGCTACACTGACAGACACTGAGCTGGAGAGACCCAGGACTCCAGACACACCCAGGATGTTCTCACCACTTCCCAGAGCCAAATGCCCTGGCTGCAAAACAGAGACATGAAACCTATAAATAATCAAGGCTTGTTTCCAAACCTTCAGCATTCTTGCACCCTGCCCTGACTTGTGTGTGTGTGTGTGTGTGTGTGCGTATACAGATATAGACAAAGATGACATCATCTGTAGGTAAAGATGTAAATATAGATACATCTCAGCTATTTCTCAGGAGGCTCAGGAAGGAGAATCGCTTGAACCCAGGAGGCAGAGGTTACAGTGGCCAAGACTGCACCACTGCACTCCAGCCTGGGCAACAGAGCAAGACCCCACCTCAAAAAAAAAAGATATATCTCGGCTAAACACTTTACACAGATTTTCTGATTTAATCCTATCAATGTGAGAAGTATTATCTCTGTTTTACTGATGAGAAAAACGGATTTACAGAGTTTCATTTGCTTGTTTTTTTTGGTGGGTGGACAGTATCTCACCCTGTCGCCCAGGCTGGAGTGCAGTGGTGTGATCACAACTCACTACAGCCTCAAACTAATGGGCTCAAGAGATCCTCTTGTCTTGGGTTCCCAAGTACCTCAGACCACAGGCATATGCCGTCATGCCTGGCAATTTTTTTTAATTATTTTTTATAGAGATGGGGTCTTGCTGTGTTGCCCAGGCTGGACTCTAACTCCTGGCCTCAAGCACTCCACCTGCCTCAGCCTCCCGAAGTGCTGGGATTATAGGCATGAGCTGCTATGCCCGGCCCCAAGAGACTTTTTTTCACCTTACCAAAGTCACCAGCTGATGGGAGGTGGAGGTGAGGGTAGCGGTGGCTTTGAGGGCTGCAGTCACCACGATGCACTCCTTCCATCTCACTTTCATCAGGCTCCTAAAGCCACACCCTAAGCCATGCCAGGTTTCCTGCTATTTCTCAGGCTGGCCTGACACCATCACGACTCGACGTGTATGTCCAAGTCTGGCTCCAGGTTCCCCTTCCAGGGCCCTCTCCCTGCTTCTTTTGAACTCCCCCTCATATAAGAGGCTCCAGATAACTGCTGCCTCAGACACCAGGCCTGATGTCCTGCCAGAACACAAGCTTCACACAGTGAATTATGGGTTCATGGGCCAGCTCCTGATCCTCACCCTCAGAACCTAGTTCTGAACGAGTGAGCATGTGAGTGGTTCTATTTTTTTTTTTCATACACACAGGGTCTTGCTATGTTGCCCAGGCTGGTCTCAAACTCCTGGCCTCAGGTGTTCCTCCACAGCCTCCCAAAGTGCTGGGATGATCGACTTTTTATATCCTCAAGCTTAGCTCAGGAGCTCCAACAGAGCAGGCAGCCAAGGGATGTTGGTTGAATAAATGAACAAACCAAGCAATGTTTTTACATCTCACAAACACTGGTCGACAGTATTACCTTTCAGAAATCATTGATTATATTGTAATCTCAAAAATTTAGGTCACTGATTAGATTACAAACACATAATTTTGATTGTAACCTAAAATTTATCATTTTAACCATTTTTCAAGTGTGTGATTCAGTGACATTAATGATATATTCACATTATTGTCCAGGTGCAGTGGCTCACACCTATAATCCAGCACTTTGGGAGACCAAGGCTGGCAGATCCCTTGAGGCTATGCGTTAGAGAGCAGCCTGGCCAACACGGCAAAACTCCATCTCTACTCCAACACAAAAATTAGCTGGGTATGGTGGGGCGCACCTGTAATCCAAGCTACACGGGAGGCTGAGGAAGGAAAATCACTTGAACCCGAGAGGCAGAGGTTGCAGTGAGCCGAGATCGAGCCACTGCACTCTAGCCTGGGTGACAGAGCAAGACTCCGTCTCCAAAAAAAAAAGATAAGAAAAAGTATATTCACATTGGTGTGCAGCCATCACCACATCTATCTTCAAATATTTTCATCATCTTAAACTGAACCTTTGTTCCCAGTAAACCCTCACTCCTCAGCCCTCCCCTCCATTCCCTGACACACCATTCCATTCTCTGTCTCCATGAGTGACTCTTCTGGGTCCCTCCTGTAAGTGGAATTACACAACATTGTCCTTTTGTGTCTGGCTTATTTCACTTAGCACAGTGTCCTCAAGGTCTACTCATCATACAGCCTGTCTCGGAATCCTGTAATTTTTAAGATACTCACAGAATCATCTAAAAACGCTGATGAGCTCCTGCTGTAGTCAGGGCCTGTCCTCGCTACTCCAACTAAAAAGGCAAATGACAGAGTCTCTGCTCGAAGGTGTCAGCCAAACAACTTCACTTTTAATTTTTCTTTCTTTCTTTTTTTTTGAGACTTCTAGAATCTCTCTGTCTTCTGCAATTAATAGGTTGACCTGGAGAGACAGTCTACAGTCTACAGGCTAATGTGGAAAGCCATTTTCAAAAGTGAAGAGGAAGGCAGGTAGGCCAGGTACATTGGCTGCCTCTCATCTAGTAGCATGGGACCCATTAAAAGTGAAATTGGCCAGGTGCAGTGGCTCACGCCTGTAATCCCAGCACTTTGGGAGGCCAAAGCAGAAGAAGTGCTTGAGCCCCAGGAGTAAAGACCAGTCTATAGTAAGATATAGTGAGACCCCATCTCTACAAAAAATACATATACAAAAATTAGCCAGGTGTGGTGGTGAGCGCCTGTAATTCCAGCTGCTCAGGAGGCTGAGGCAGGAGAATCTCTTGACCCCGGGAAGCAGAGGTTACAGAGAGCCGAGATCACACCACTGCACTCTAGCCTAGGTGAAGAGCAAGACTCCATCTCAAAAAACAAACGAACGAAAATGTCTTTCAGCGGCATTGTAGCTGACATCTATAATTCCATAACTTTGGGAGGCCAAGGTATGAGAGTCACTTGAAGCTAGGAGTTCAAGACCAGCCCGGGCAACATACCAAGACACTGTCTCTATGAACAATTTTTTTTAATGTAACCAGGCCAGGCATGGTGACTCATGCCTGTAATCCCAACACTTTGGGAGGCTGAGGTGGAAGAACCACTTGAGCTCAGGAGTTCCAGACCAGCCTGGCCAACATGGTAAAACCCCATCTCTACTAAAAACACAAAATTAGCCAGGCATGGTGACAGGTACATGTAATCCCAGCTACTCGGGAGACTGAGGCAGGAGAATTGCTTGAACCTGGGAGACAGAAGTTGCAGTGAGCGGAGATTGAGCCACTGCATTCTAGCTGGGCAAAAGAGAGACTCTGTCTCAGAAACAAATAAATAAATGATAATTAACCAGACCATAGGACTGCAGTCCCAACTACTCAGAGAGGCTGAAGAGGGAGGATCCCTTGAGCCTAGGGGATCAAGGCTGCAGTGAACCATGATCCCACCATTGCACTCACTCCAGCCTGGGTGACAGAGTGAGACCCTGCCTCAAAAAAAAAAAAAATTGTTTGGGTGCAGTGGCTCACACCTGCAATCCCAGCACTTTGGGAAGCTAAGGCAGGAGAATCATGAGGTCAAGAGATCGAGGCCAACATGGTGAAACGCCATTTCTACTAAAAATACAAAACTTAGCTGGGCGTGGTGGCACATGCCTATAGTCCCAGCTACTCAGGAGGCCAAAGCAGGAGAATTGCTTGAACCAGGGAGGTGGAGGTTGCAGTGAGCTGAGACTGCACCACTGTACTCCAGCCTGAGTGACAGATCGAGACTCCATCTTAAAAAACATTATTTTTGGGGGGTTCATCTCCTTTGAAGAGCTTTTCTTGAGATCATTAATAGACTCATGATAAAGTGTTAGAAAGTGTCAAATAGATCCTGAAGAATTCATGACCCTGCCCAGCGCAGGCATCTCTCTGCACCTGCTTGTATATTCCAGGGATACAGAGATCAGAGTCCCAGGAAGCCTGTCCTGTGGCTGCACAGCTCCTAGAAAGCTCCTTCCCCTCCCCATATGGCACTGGGAGCAAAAGTGCTCCTGCTTCAAGGCAGTCTGAAAAGCCCCCCAAGCATCTCTCCTGAGAACCCCAGCTCTTCCAGGTCTTCCTTGCAGCCTTTCTCTTTTTTTTTTTTTTTTTTTTGAAACAGGGTCTCACTCTTGTCACCCAGGCTGGAGAGCAGAGGCATGAATGTGGCTCACTGCAGCCTCAACCTCCTTGGGCTCAAGGAGAGATTCTCCTGCCTCAGCCTCCTAAGTAGCTGGAACCACAGGTGTGCACCACTACGTCCAGCTAATTCTTTATTTTGCAGGGGGTGGAGTTTCACTCTTGTCACCCAGGCTGGAGTGCAGTGATGCAATCTTGGCTCACTGCTAACTCCACCTCATCCCGGGTTCAAGTGATTCTCCTGCCTCGGCCTCCTGAGTAGCTGGGATTACATGCACCCGCCACCACACCTGGATAATTTTTGTATTTTTAGTAGAGATGGGGTTTCACCTTGTTGGGTAGGCTGGTCTCGAACTTCTAAACTCTGGCAATCTATTCACCTCAGTCTCCCAAAGTGGTGGGATTACAAGTATGAGCCACCGCAACCAGCCCCAGCTAATTCTTAAAATTTTTATAGAGATGGGGTCTCACAATGTTGCCTAGGCTGGTCTCGAACTCCCGGGCTCAAGCAATCTTCACATCTCAGCCTCCCAAAGTGCTGGGATTGTTATATCCAAGCGAGTTGCATGGAAAGCGCTATACTCTGAAATCTGATGGTGAGTCCTTTATTGCTGGTGACTGAGAGTCAGCTCATGCTCAAAATCTCTCTCTCTCAGCCCCAAGGAAGGGGTGTGATTTCCTTTCATATGTTGCTCAGAGTAAGTGGGGAAGCGGCAGGGGAGGTGGGGTGGTAAGGCGGAATTTTACAGAAGCAGAATAAGCAAGTTAGGGAGAAGGCTGGTAACCAGGAAGCAGGAGTCTCCCATGATTGTTGATTAACTAAGGAGGGTATACAAGTGGTTTCCATGATTGCTGGTTACCAAGGGGGGCGTTTCCGTACTTCCCATAGGATCAATCAAGGGGATATTCACAATAGCAAGTGGGCTTGTCAAGCAGGACATGGTTACAACGGTTATATGTTTCTATGGTTCTAAGCACAACATGACCCAGCACTGTGTGACCCAGGTATGCACTTGAGGGAGGAATGGCGGGGTTGGGGTGAGGAAAGGCAAGATGGAGTCAGTCAGGCTCACTTCTAAGATGGAGGTAGTTTGGTTCACCTCAGGATGACAGGTGAACTGCCATGTCCAGCCTGGCCTGCCTTTCAGACTGTCTAGGATGCCTCTGACTGGCCCACTGCAAACTATCAGTAAGACTTCTGCCTGTGTGTGACAAAACTGCAAAGACAAAGTGTGGCGTTCCAGTTATTTTTGTGTATGCACCCACACACTGACATAGCCTAGTAACCTAGAGACAACAAAAGGCTTCCAAGTGAGGGAATCCCATAGTCCCAAAGGCCGTCACCATTGTGTGAGTGTGGCACTCCTGGATACTGGAGATTCCGAGTCGTTTCTCACAGTAGGTGGGCAGCACGGTTTGGATGCTTGTGGAAATAAGGAACAGAGGAAGCTAAGCCTCAGCACCAGCCCTCAAAGAGCCTTGGGAAAGTCAGAACACCTAAGCCATGCAGGGAAAGCAGGGGTCCCAGGACAGCAAGGCCCCCCAGGCACCGGAACTGGAAGGCCATGGGAAACCCAAGCTGCCGGGTAGACCCCCAGACAACAGTCATTCATGGGCCCCCTCCCCAGTGCTCTGCCATTAAAGCCACTCACCTCCCCTCTCATGCTCTGCCTCTTCTCATCCATGTCTTGGCTTCTCCTGTCCTACCAAGTGCGTAGTTGGTATTACATTTTCTGGTCCCCTAGGGCAGGGCTTTCAAGCCTGGGCTTCACCAAGGCCACTGGCCACTGTTGCTCAGGGAACAGCCTGACAAGGTGCATCAGAAGCTGGAAACATGATGGCTTCTCTCAGGAGGGGACCATAAGCATAGCCAGTCTGTGGCTGACCTGTGTGGGACACCCAGGGGGGCCCAAGAAGGCGTTCACTGCAATAGAACACAGCCTTCCTGGCTGTCATGTCCCCCAGACAGCAAATTGGCTTGATTGTGATATCCAGATGGAGGGAACATGGTGAGAATCAACCCATGTGACCAGCTGCTCTCGATGGTGATCATTTTGGCTGTTGAATCGAGCTCCAACCCCATAAATATCAGCCCCAGAATTGCCCATCTACCATTTCACCTTTGCCTCTCTGGGGCTTCCAGTTTCCTGCATAAAAATAAAAAATGCAGCCAGGTGCAGTAGCTCATGCCTGTAATCCCAGCACTTTGGGAGGCTGAGGCAGGTGGATCACCTGAGGTCAGGAGTTCGAGACCAGCCTGGCCAACATAGTGAAACCCCATCTCTACTAAAAATACAAAAAATTAGCTGGGTGCGCTGGTGGGCGCCTGTAATCCCAGCTACTTGGGAGGCTGACGCAGGAGAATAACTAGAACCCAGGATGCAGAGGTTATAGTGAGCTGAGATCACATCATTGCACTCCAGCATGGGCAACAAGAGTGAAACTCCATCTCTAAATAAATAAATAAACAATGCTATTTGGGAATAAATTTAACAAAAGATAAGCAAATCTTCTCTACTGAAAACTATAACACATTATTGAAAGAAATGAAGGAAAATCTAAATAAATGATGAAATGTACCATGTTCACGGATGGGAAGATTCAATGTTGTTAAAATGTCAATCGCCTCAAACTGATCTATAGACTCAATGTAATCCCAAGTAAAATTCCAGAAGGCAGCCTGGCATGGTGGCTCACAATTGTAATCCCAGCATTTTTGGGAGGCCAAAGCAGAAGGATCACTTGAGCTCAGGAGTTTGAGACCAGCCTAGGCAACATGGCAAAACCCCATCTCCACAAAAAAAATGGAAGTATTAGCCAGGCATGGTGGAATGTGCCTGTAGTCCCAGTTCAGGAGACTGAGGTGGAAGGACTGCTTGAGCCCAGGAGGTGGGGGCTACAGTGACTATGAATCTGCTACTGCACTCCAGCCTGGTGACAGAACAAGACCCTCTCTCAAAAATAATTTAAATTTAAAAAAAAATATCAGAAGGCTTTTTTTAGAAACTGGCTAGCAGATTCTAAAATGTAAGTGAAAACGAAAAAGACCTAGAATAGCCAATATAATCCTAATAAAGAAAATTCAGGCCGGGCACAGTGGCTAATACCTATAATCCCAGCACTTTGGAAGGCTAAGGCTGGCAGAACACCTGAGTTCGGGAGTTTGAGACCAGCCTGACCAACATGGAGAAATCCCATCTCTACTAAAAATACAAAATTAGCCAGGCATGGTGGTGCAGGCCTATAATCCCAGCTACTCAGGAGGCTGAGGTAGGAGAATCACTTGAACCTAGGAGGCAGAGGTTGCAGTGAGCCGAGATCACGCCATTGTACTCCAGCCTGGGCAACAAGAGTGAAATTCTGTCTCAAAAAAAGAAAAAGAAAAATTCAGAGCACTTACACTGGCTGATTTTGAGGCTTACTATAAACAGCAGTAACTAAGACCATTTGGTAGTGGAATTAGGATACACAAAATAGAATCAATGGAGCACAAAACAGAGTCCAAAAATAGACCTACATAAACATGGCCAACTGATTTTCAACAAATGTGCCAAGGTAATTCAATGGAGAAAGACATGGGCTTTCAACAAATGAGCTATGCTAGGTGCAGTGGCTCATGCCTGTAATCCTAACATTTTGGGAGGCTGAGGCAGGCGGATCACAAGGTCAAGAGATCGACACCATCCTGGCCTACATGGTGAAACTCTGTCTCTACTGAAAATACAAAAATTAGCTGGGTGTGGTAGCACACACCTGTGGTCCCAGCTACTCAGGAGGCTAAAGCAGAAGAATCGCTTGAACCCAGGAGGCAGAGGTGACAGTGAGCCAAGATCGCACCACTGCACTCTAGCCTGACTCAAAAAAAAATGAGCTAGAATAATTGTCTATTTGTAAGGAAAAGCAAATGGTCTATTTGTAAGGAAAACAAATGAACCTCAACTTCTTACATCACACCAAAAACTTAAATGGAAAGGGATCCAAGACTTGAATGAAAAATTAAATTCATACAGCCACTCAAAGAAAACACAGGAAAATATCTTCACAACTTTGAGATGTGCAAATATTTCTGAGGCAAAACATGAAAAGCATTCCATAAAAAATTAATAAACTGAAATCCATCAAAATTTTAAATTTTGAGTACAGTCACCAGAACAGCTACAATTAAGCAGGTTGACAACACCAAATGTTGGCAAAAATGTGGAGAAACTAGAAACGTCATATGTCGTTGATGGGAACGTAAAATGATAAAACCACTCTGGAAAACGGTCTATCAGTTTTGTGTGTGGGTTTTTTTTTTTTTGTTTGTTTGTTTGTTTGTTTGTTTTGAGATAGGGTCTTTTTCTGTTGCCCAGACTGGAGTGCAATGGTGCAGTCACTGCTCACTGCAGCCTCAACCTCCTGGACTCAAGTCATCCTCCTGCCTACACTTCCCAAGTAGCTGGGACTACAGGCATAAGTGCCACCATGCCCAGCTATACTTTTCTTTTTTCTTTTTTTTTTTTTTTTTGAGACAGAGTCTCACTCTGTTTTCCAGACTGGAGTGCAGTGGTGCAATCTTGGCTCACTGCAACCTCTGCCTCCCAGGTTCAAGCTATTCTCCTGCCTCAGCCTCCCAAGTATCTGGAACTACAAGTGTGCACCACCATGCCTGGCTAATTTTGTATTTTTAGTAGAGATGGGGTTTCACCATGTTGGTCAGGCTGGTCTCAAACTCCCAACGTCAGGTGATCCGCCAGCCTCAGCCTCCCGAAGTGCTGGGATGACAGGCGTGAGCCACGGGCCTGGCCTTTCTTCTTTTTTGTACAGATAGCATCTCACTATGTTGCCCAGGCTGGTCTTGAACTCCTGTGCTCAAGCAATCCTCCTGCCTCAGCCTCCCAAAGGAGGCATGTGAACTACTGTTCCCAACCTGGTTTCTTTATTAAACTAGAAAGCAAAATCCTATTACCCAACAATTCCATTTCTTTTTTTTTTTTTTTTCAGCAATTCCATTTCAAATGTCCATGAAAAGCCTTGTGGAAGATTATTGTGATAGTCAAAAAATGGAAGTGGCCCCTGTTGTCTGTCTAAAAGCAAATGGATTTAAAGTCATGCATTAGGGAAAAGTAAAGGTGCTGGCACAGCGACAGAGACAAATCTCAGACAATGCTTGACCGGGCGTGGTGGCTCACGCCTGTAATGCCAGCCATTTGGGAGGCCAAGGTGGGCAGATCACCTAAGGTCAGGAGTTTGAGACCAGCCTGGCCAACATGGTAAAAACCTGTCTCTACTAAAAATACAAAAATTAGCCAGGTGTGGTGGCAGGTGCCTGTAGTCCCAGCTACTTGGGAGGCTGAGGCAGGAGAATGGCTTGAACCCGGGAGGCAGAAGTTTCAGTGAGCCAGGACTGTGCCACTGCCCTCCAGCCTGGGCCACAGAGTGAGACGCCATCTCAAAAAAATCAAAATCAAAATAAAATAATAAATAAAAATTAAAAACATAATATTGATTATATTGTAAGTAAACTACAATTAGGAAAAAAAGAAATGAATAAATGAAATGAAATGGAATAAAGACAACACAGGCAGAAAGGAAGGGAGACAGGGAGCAAAGGAGGGCCAGCATGAGCTACTTTGGGGTGGAAAATCACCCACGTCAAACACCAGAGGTATCCCCAGTAGGCTGCAGCAAATTCCTCTCCATAGCGACCAAGCTGTGCACAGGACCAAGCCACAGCACTGCCACTATCTGGCATGCTCACCGGTCCGTCCTCATGACCTGCGGCAGGGTACACTCTATCCTGCAGAGTCACCCTATCCTCCTTGCTGAAGAAGGGGCCCTATGGGGCTGCGGCTATCAGCTTTGGGCTGGCCCATCCCTTCACCGGCCCCCGAATCTGAGCTCACACCCTGGGAGTCGCTTACCAAGCAACTTCATCATGGCAAGTTGCCCTCCGGGGTAGATTTTCCTGCTGCATGAGAGAGAGAGATGATATCTGGTGAGCCTGGCGGTTCTATTGCTCATTGTTAATCAGTAAATTGACATCCGATTTCACATTTCAGAAACCATTTGTTTTCAGCCAGAAGGCAGGCGGTGTCTGGGAGTGGCGAGGAATGTGAAGTGTGGCAGTGCACAGCGCATCCAGCACTGGGAAGGAGGCCTCAGGCCAAGGCCACTGGCTCAGGACACCTGAGCAATGAATACTCTGTCTCCTTGTCCAAAGACGCTTAGCATGATGTAGGTTAAAAACAGCCAAATCAGCCAGGTGCCGTGGCTCATGCCTGTAATCCCAGCACTTTGGAAAGTTAAGATGGGCGAATCATGAGGTCAGGAGTTCAAGACCAGCCTGGCCAACATGGTGAAATCGCATCTGTACTAAAAATACAAAAATTAGCAGGGCATGGTAGTGCATGCCTGTAACCCCAGCTACTCAGGAGGCTGAGGCAGGAGAATCACTTGAACATGGGAGACAGAGGTTGCCGTGAGCCAAGATCGTGCCACTGCACTCCAACCTAGGTGACAGAGTGAGACTACATCTCAAAAAAAAAAAAAAAAAAAAAATGGAGGAACATCGCAGTTCTGCCAATCTATGACACCTACGTAAGATTGGGGTGGATAAGAGGAGTTTTGTAGAAGAAAGAAGACCTCATGACCTGCGGCAGGGTACACTGCCGAGTACCCTGGGGTCAAACGGTACTTTCCAGGGAAAAAGAGGGCTCTCAGAGTAAAAGAGCAGAGGTAGAAATGTGCCCAGACCAAGGAAGGGCCTCTGTTTGACACAGACATGCTCACGGTCAAGGGCAGCAGTAGGAACCAAGGCTAAGGAGCATCCAGATGGAGGGATTCAAGGAAGACTTCCTGGAGGAGGCAGTAGAGGTCTTAAATGATGGGAAGAATTTAGACATGTACAGATAGGCAGGCATGGCAGGGCTGGGGATGATAGCTCACATCTATAATCCCAGCACTTTGGCAGGCCTAGGTGGACAGATAACCTAAGGTTGGGAGTTCAAGATCAGTCTGACCAACATGGTAAAACTCCATCTCTACTAAAAAAAAAATACAAAATATTAGCCAGGCATGGTGGTAAGCACCTGTAATGCCAGCTACTCGGGAGGCTGAGGCAGGAGAATCACTTGAACCCAGGAGGTGGAGGTTGCAGTCAGCCAAAATCATGCCACTGCACTCCATCCTGCGTGACAAAGCAAGACTCTGTCTGAAAAAATAAAATAAAATAAGAAGCCATGGCAGGAGCTTTCTGAACGTGGTAACCTGGACAATGGCCTCCTCAGAGATGTCCAACTCCCAGTCCCCAAAACCTGTGAAGATGTCACCTTATATGGTCAAAGGGACTTTGCAGATGTGATTAAGGATCTTGAGAGAGTAGCCTGCGTTATTTAAGTGGCCCCAACTTAATCACAAGGACCCTGACGAGTGGGAGGCAAATAAGAGTGAGTACCAGCAATGAACATTCGTGTGCATGTGTCCTTATAGTAGAACCATTTATAGTCCTTGGGATATCTACCCAGTAAAGGGATTGCTGGGTCAAATGGAATTTCTATTTCTAGGTCCTTAAGGAATCGCCACACTGTCTCCCACAATGGTTGAACTAATTTACACTCCCACCAGCAGTGTAAGAGTGTTCCTATTTCTCCACATCCTCTCCAACATCTGTTGTCTCCAGATTTTTTTTTTTTGAGACGGAGTTTCGCTCTTGTTACCCAGGCTGGAGTGCAATGGCGCGATCTCGGCTCACCACAACCTCCGCCTCCTGGGTTCAGGCAATTCTCCTGCCTCAGCCTCCTGAGTAGCTGGGATTACAGGCATGCGCCACCATGCCCAGCTAATTTTTTATATCTTTAGTAGAGACGGGGTTTCACCATGTTGACCAGGATGGTCTCGATCTCTTGACCTCGTGATCCACCCGCCTCGGCCTCCCAAAGTGCTGGGATTACAGGCTTGAGCCACCGCGCCCGGCCTGTCTCCAGATTTTTTAATGATCACCATTCTAACTGGTGTGAGATGGTATCTCAATGTGGTTTTGATTTGCATCTCTCTAATGACCAGTGATGATGAGCATTTTTTCATGTGTTTGTCGGCCTCATGTATGTCTTCTTTTGTAAAGTGTCTGTTCATATCCTTTGCCCATTTTTGAATGGGCTTGTTTGTTTTTTTTCCTGTAAATGCACACGAATGTTCATTGCAGCACTGTTTACAATAGCAAAGACCTGGAACCAACCCAAATGCCCATCGATGACAGACTGGACTGGGAAAATGTGGCACATATACACCATGGAATATTATGCAGCAATCAAAAATGATGAGTTTTTGTCCTTTGTAAGGACATGGATGAATCTGGAGAACATCATTCTCAGCAAACTGACACAAGAACAGAAAACGAAATACCACATATTCTCACTCATAGGCAGGTGAGAAAAATGAGAACACATGGACACAGGGAGGGGGGTACTACACACTGGGGTCTATTGGGGGCAATAGGGGAGGGACAGCGGGGTGGGAAGCTGGGGAGGGATAGCCTGGGGAGAAATGCCAAATGTGGGTGAAGGGGAGGAAGGCAGCAAAACACACTGCCATGTGTGTACCTATGCAACTATCTTGCACGTTCTGCACATGTACCCCAAAACCTAAAATGCAATAAAAAAAAAAAAGAGTGAGTACCAGCAAGACACTGGAGCCGTGTAAGGAAGGGGCCATGAGCCAGTATATGCAGGCAGACCCTAGAAGTTGCAAAGGCAAGGAGATTGATTCTCTCTGAAGCCTCCAGAAGGAGAACAGACCTGCAGGCACCTTGATTTTAGCCTCATAAGACTCACTTCAGACTTCTGAGCTTCAGGACTGCAGAATAATAAACGAATGTGTGGTTTGTTGTTGTTGTTGTTGTTGTTTGAGACGGAGTCTTGCTCTGTGGCCCAGGCTGGAGTGCAGTGGTGTGATCTCAGCTCACCACAACCTCTGCCTCCCAGGTTCAAGAGATTCTCCTGCCTCAGCCTCCCGAGTAGCTGGCATTACAGGTGTCCTCCGACATGCCCGGGAAATTTTTGTATTTTTAGTAGAGACGTGGTTTTACCATGTTGGCCAGGCTGGTCTGGAACTCCTGACCTCACGTGATCCATCTGCCTGGGCCTTCCAAAGTGCTGAGATGACAGGTGTGAGCCACCGCACCCCCCTTGTGTTTTGTTTTCAGCCACCACATTTGTATAACTTGTTACAGCAGCAGTGGGAACTATTACCCTGCAGATTCAGTGGAAATTCAATTCACACATCGCCTCTACACAGTCCCGTCCTCCATACCTCAGGTACATACATTTCCCTCTGGAGATTTCATTCCATCAGAAAAGGCTGGAATACGCATGCATGTTTGCCAAATGTAGGTCATCCACCACAGCTCCATTCATTCATTCACCCAGCAAGTGACAGGAATGGAGCTAAGACCATGGTTCTTATCAACACCCCCACCCTCAGAGAGCGCAGAATCGGGGGAGGGGTGGGGACACAGACATGTCCACAGGTAGTTGCAACATAAGGAGATAAAAGCTTTTTTTTTTTAGCTCATCATCATTGGTCATTAGAGAAACACGAATCAAAACCACAATGAGATACCATCTCACACCAGTTATAATGGCGATCATTAAAAAGTCAGGAAACAACAGATGCTAGAGAGGATGTGGAGAAATAGGAACACTTTTACATTGTTGATGGGAGTGTAAATTAGTTCAACCATTGTGGAAGACAGTGTGGCGATTCCTCAAGGATCTAGAACAAGAAATACCATTAGACCCAGCAATCCCATTACTGGGTATATATCCAAAGGATTATAAATCATTCTGCTACAAAGACACCTGTACACATATGTTTCCTGCAGCACCTATTCACAACAGCAAAGACTTGGAACCAACCCAAATGCCCATCAATGGCAGACTGGATAAAGAAAATGTGGCACATATACACCATGGAGTACTATGCAGACATAAAAAAAAATGAGTTCATGTCCTTTGTAGGGACATGGATGAAGCTGGAAACCATCATTCTCAGCAAACTGACACAGGAACAGAAAACCAAACACAGCATCTTCTTACTCATAAGTGGGAGTTGAACAACAAGAATACATGGACACAGCGAGGGGAACATCACACACTGGGGCCTGTAGGGGTGTGGGGGACAAGGGGAGGGAGAGCATTAAGATAAATACCTAATGTAGATGACAGGTTCATGGGTGCAGCAAACCACCATGGCATATGTATACCTACATAACAAACCTGCACATTCTGCACATGTATCCCAGAAATTAAAGTATAATAATTTTTTTTTTAAAAAAAAAGCTTTTTTTGAGATAGTCTTGCTCTGTTGCCCAGGCTGGAGTGCAGTGGCACAATCTTGGCACACTACAATCTCCACCTCTTGGGTTCAAGCAATTCTCCTATCTCAGCCTCCTGAGTAGTTGGGACTACAGGTGCCCAACACCACGCCCAGCTAAGAGATAAAAACTTTGATGAAGGTAGGCAAAGGAAAATGTGGCACAGAAGAGCCACCGCATCCAGCTTCCCGGACGACGGAGTGTTGCAATACAACGGGTCTTACTCAGCTGGGCAAAGAGGTGAGAGAGAAAAGGGAATGCAACCAGATGGAACCATATTTTTTTTCTTTTTTGAGACAGTCTCACTCTGTCACCCAAGCTGGAGCACAGTGCAATGATCACAGCTCACAGCAAACTTGAACTTCTGGACTCAAGCAATCCTCCCACCTCAGCCTCCTGAGTAGACAGGCCTACAGGCATGTGTGCCCAGCTAATTTTTTTATTTTTATTTTTTTGCAGAGGCAAAATCTTGGACCTTGAATCCGTGTTTACCAAATGGAGACTAGAGGAGGTATGGGGAACTATGGACCACTTGGGTATGACCAGAACAGAGGTCAGAGGCTGGGGTAAGTGGTTCCTGATTACCAAATGCAGACAACTGCTGCAAAGCGGCTTCTGGGGCCCCTTCTTGGTCAAAGAAAAAAGCTGGCCACACCTGTCATCCCAGCAGTTTGGGAGGCCGAGGTGGGTGAATCACCTGAGATCAGGAGTTCGAGGCCAGCATCGCCAACATGGTGAAACCCCGTCTCTACTAAAAATATAAAAATTAGCTTGGTGGCATGCATGTGTAATCCCAGCTACTCGGGAGGTTGAGGCAGGAGAATATTTTGAACCTGGGAGGCAGAGGTTGCAGTGAGCCTAGGTCACACTGCTGCACTCCAGCTTGGACAATAGAGTGAGACCATCTCCAAAAACAAAAGCAGATAAAAGGGCCAGTACAGGAACGTTCACGGCAAAGACAGGGAAGGCTCTAGGGACTAGGGACACCCATCCTACATAACATAAAGAGAAGCTCCAGGTAAAAAGAAATACTGGGCCGAGCACCTCTGCCCCTGTTTCTCCTGGGTGACACCTTTGCCTGGAATTTCTCTCACTTCAAATGCCAGTGCCACTACCAGGGGCACCTTTGTGTGCATTGCTCCCCCGTCACACCCTGCGCCAAGAGGCAACAAAACCTTTTCCTTGCCACCTTCACGAGTAAAATAAAGAGAAAAAGATTCCCACCTGGGAACAGCCTGAATTCTCAAGCTGGTTTCTGGTCGGAGACATTCCCAGATGGTTTGTATTCCAAATGAAATGAACGAGCCAACTATCATCATAGCTGCGTGCAGAAAATAGTCACAGCTTTGAGACAGCATTACCCATGGATAGTAACCGGATGATGTTTGGTCACAAGGGTGAGAAAATCTGGAGATGAAAAGAAGATGCCAGCCTGGGCAACACAGTGAGACCCCCATCTCCACAAAAAATTACTCGGGCATCTGGCACCTGTAGTCCATCTACTCAGGAGGCTGAGCTGGGAGGAATACTTGAATCCAGGAGGTCAAGGCTATAGTGAGCTATGATTGCACCACTGCACTCCAGCCTGGGTGACAGAGCAAAACCCTGTCTCAAAAAAGAGAGAGAGAGAGAGAAGGAAGGAAGGAAGGAAAGAAGGAAGGAAGGAAGGAAGAAGTAGTGGTGGAAGAAGAATAAGAGGAACAGGAGAAGGAGGAGAAGGGAAGGGGAGCAAGAGGAAAGGAGAGGAAAAGAAGGTGGGGTTGGGCTGGGCGCCGTGGCTCACACCTGCAATCCCAGCAGTTTGGGAGGCTGAGGTGGGCAGATCACTTGGGGTCAGGAGTTCAGGACCAGCCTGGCCAGGGTGGTAAAACCCTGTCTTAATTAAAAACAAAAATCAGCCAGATGTGGTGGCACACACCTGTAGTCCCAGCTATTTGGGAGGCTAAGGTGGGAGGATTGCTTGAACCCGGGACTCGGAGGTTGCAGTGAGCTGAGATCACGCCACTGCACTCCAGCCTGGGCAACAGAGCAAGACTCCGTCTCAAAAAAAAAAAAAAAAAAAAAGATGGAGTTGGAGAAGAGAGGGGTGGAGCATCTTCCCTTTGCACAAGGACTGACAGGCCAGACTTCTAAGACTGCAGAGAGCTCTCTAGGACTCCTGGCCTCAGAATAAGATCAGGGCTGTGGCAGAGGAGCAGGCTATGAGGCCGAGGGGACAGAATCACCCCCCTTGTAGCCCGGGGATCGAACTCCTTTAAATCACTGACCTTGTCCCTGATGCAGATCTGGGCCAGGGACTTTGTGTAGGAAGAGGAGGAATGCACTGTAGTTCAGACCAAGGGGAAGAGTTTGCAAATTTGTTCTTAATTGTCACTACTTATGTGCAAAGACTCTGAAGCTTGAGAAGCAACATTTTTTCCTCCCTGAGCTATCAAAAATAAATAAAAGGAGAACTCTCTGTACTTACGAGATCTGCGTTGGTGTGGGCCCACACGCAGCAGAACATGGTGGAGCGGGTGGGCAAAGTGATGGAGAGCCCTAGCCGAGTTCCAGATGGTGCAGGAAGGGGGTTGCAGCTGAGCGCAAACAGGAGAGAAGGCTGCTCCAACCAAAGCCACTGGAGCCACATGTGGAGAAAGTCAGACATTGGCAGTGCACGTGGACGGAGGCTCTCTGGAGAGGGCTGCAATTGGCATCCGTCATCCCCAATCCTCCTCAGCAACCGATGCTCTGGGAACAGAGGCTGTTGGCTGGGATAGATTGGCTGCGTGGAGCTTGAATGAAACTGCCCAGGCAAGCAAACGAGCAGCTCTGGCTCTGCTACTAATTGGCTACTAAATGCACCTGGGGCCAGTCATGTCCTCTCTCTGGATCTATTTCCTCATTTTGTTTTTTGGGTGTTTGTTTTGAGACAGAGTCTCGCTCTGTCACCAGGCTGGAGTGCGGTGGTATGATCTTGGCTCACTGCAACCTCCGTCTCCTGGGTTGAAGTGATTCTCGTGCCTCGGCCTCCCAAATAGCTGGGACTACAGTTACACACCACCATGCCCAGCTAATTTTGTATTTTTAGTAGAGACAGTGTTTCACCACGTTGAAGTTCAAGACCAGGCTGGTCTTGAACTCGTGGCCTCACGTGATCTACCCACCTTGGCCTCTGAAAGTGCTGGGATTACAGGCATGAGCCACCGCACCCATCTATTTCCTCATTTTGAAAAGGACAGAGTGGGGGTGTGGAGGGGCAGCGTTCTCTTTGGTAACACCTGAGGCCTCTGGTGTGTCACTGTTGGAAAGGGGCCTTGACACCCTCCACCCCAAACTCTACTGAAATATGTTTCTAGCACCTCCAACCCTAAATCATTGCCTTCTTTCCTCCAGCTTTATTAGTCAGTGATCTTTCTCACTAGGCCAGGAATTGAGCTTGCAAGGAGGCACTCCTTCAGATTTTCCACGGAGAGAAACTCTCCGCTGCAAATTCACCAAAAATGTGTAATATTCCCTCCTAATGGATAAAGTTGGCCAATGAAGTGGCAACCTTTGCTGCCATCACTGCTACTGTTTTAGGTCTATTTTCAAAAAACAGCATATTAAAACAACCATATTGAGACATCATAGAACATAAAATTCACCCATCTAAAGTAGACAATTCAGTGGTTTTCAGTCTGTTTCTAGAATTGCATAACCATCACCACCACCATCTAATTCACTGCATTTCACTATTTCCAAAAGAGACCCCTACCCATTAGTACTCACTCTCATTTTGCCCCAGCCCCAGGAAACCACCAATCTACTTTTTGTCTCTCTTTTTTTTTTTTGAGACAGAGTTTTGCTCTGTCACCCATGCTGGAGAGCAATGGCTCACTGCAACCTCCACTTCCCAGGTTCAAGCAATTCTCCTGCGTCAGCCTCCCGAGTAGCTGGGATTATAGGTATGTGCCACCACACCCAGCTAATTTTTTGTATCGTTGGTAGAGATGGGGTTTCACCATGTTGGTCAGGCTGTTCTCAAACTCTTGACCTCAGGTGATCTACCAAAGTGCTGGGATTACAGGCGTGAGCCACCACTCCCAGCTCTACTTTCCATCTCTAGAGATTTAGAACATAACATTTTACCCCATAGGGACTTTTCCTACAAATAAGTATAGCATCATGGTATAGCACTGCCTAATCCAGAACTTGGAACCCATATATAAATGGCCCAGAGAAACATGAAACATGCTCAATATCATGAATCATTAGAAAACTGCAAATTGAAAACCACAAAACTTGCGTCCATCTGGGTGGCTACTGTGAAAAACACAGAAGACAATCAGTGTCGGCCAGGATGCAGAGAAATTGGAAGCCTTGCACACTGTTGGTGGAAATGTAAAATAGTGCAGCTGCTGTGAAAAACAGCATGGTGGCTCCTTGAAAAACTAAAAATAGAACTATTACACGATCAGAAATTCCACTTCTGGGTATATGCCCAAAAGAACTGAAAGCAGGGCCTCTCGGAGATACCTGTATATCCTGTTCACAGCATTATTCTCAGTGAATCAAAAAACAAAATGTGGTCTATGTATATAATACAGTATTCGTTTTTTTTCTTTTGGCCAACATGGTAAAACCCCATCTCTACTAAAAAGTAAAGAAATCTTTTCTTTTTGGGACAGATTCTCACTCTGTTGCCCCCGGTGGAGTGCAGTGGCACGAATTTGGCTCACTGCAACCTCCACCTCCAAAGTTCAAGCCATTTTCCCATCGCAGCCCCCTGAGGAGCTGGATCACAGGTGCCTACCACTACACCTGGCTAATTTTTTTTTTTTTTTTTTTTTGAAACAGAGTTTCACTCTTGTTGCCCAGGTTGGAGTGCAATGGCATGAGCTCAGCTCACCTCAACCTCAGCCTCTCAGGTTCAAGCCATTCTCCTGCCTCAGCCTCCCGAGTAGCTGGGATTACAGGCATGAGCCACCACACCCAGCTAATTTTGTATTTTAATAGAGACAGGGTTCCTCCAGTCAGGCTGATCTCCAATTCCTGACCTCAGGTGATCCGCCTGCCTCAGTCTCCCAAAGTGCTGGTATTACAGGTGTGAGCCACCACACCCCGCCTACCTGGCTAATTTTTATACTTTTAGTAAAGACAGGGTTTCACTATGCTGACCAAGCTCGTCTTGAACTCCGAATCTCAAGTGATCCGCTCACCTTGGCCTCCTAAACTGTTGGGAATACAGGCGTGAGCCACCACACCTGGCCAAAAAGTAAAGAAATTCTATGGCTGGGTGTGGTGACTCACACCTGTAATCCCAGCACTTTGGGAGGCCAAGGCAGGCAGATGGCTTGAGCTCAGAAGTTTAAAAACAGCATCCTGGGCAACAAAGTGAGACCTTGTCTCTGCAAAAAATACAAAAATTAGCCAGGTATAGTGGTGCACACCTGTAGTCCCAGCTACTTGGGAGGCTGAGATGGGAGGATGGCTTGAGCCTGGGGGGCAGAGGTTCCAGTGAGCTGAGATCACACCACTGCACTCCAGCCTGGGCCACAGAGTCAGATCCTGTCTCAAGTAAACCGTCCCCCCAAAAAAAACAGGCTGGGCACCGTGGCTCATGCCTATAATCCCAGCACTTTGGGAGGCCAAGGTGGGTGGATCACCTGAGGTTAGAAGTTCGAGATCAGCCTGACCAACACGGTGAAACCCCCTCTCTACTAAAAACACAAAAATTAGCTGAGCATGGTCACATACGCCTGTAGTCCCAGCTACTCGGGAGGCTACTTGGCAGGAGAATCGCTTGAAGCCTGGAGGCAGACGTTGCAGTGAACTGAGATCATGCCACTGCACTCCAGCCTGGGTAACAGAGCAGAGACTCCTTCTCAAAAAAAAAAAAGTACAAAAATTAACCGGGCAAGGTGGCTCATGCCTGTAATCCCAGCTACTCGGGAGGCCGAGGCAGGAGAATTGCCTGAGCCCAGGAGCCAGAGGTTGTAGGGAGCTGAGATTGCACCACTGCACTCCAGCCCAGGCAACTGAGTGAAACTCTGTCTCAAAACTAAAATAAAATAACACAAACAATCTCATGACCTACATCAAAAGGCGTAGGCCAGGGGTGCCTTTCTTATGACATACAAAATGCCCACTCTTTTTCCCTTTAAAAATAAAAATATACATTTTTACTTAACAGCTAAACATAGGCAACATTAGCAAATGCTTTTTAAAGAAATATTATTCGCAGAGTATGCTTTTTAACAATTAACACTCAAGCACAGTTTGATCTTTTCTCATTAACCCTTCACTAATAGCAAACAGGCTTAATCAATCATTTTTGTAAGACTGTATTTACTGAATGCTTAAGTGCAAAGAAGAATGCCAAGTACATAATGCGCATTAATTAATCTACTCTTCCTGATGCCAGGAAGTAGATTTTAATATAATACTTATCCCATTTCTCAGAATTAGAGCAGAGGGTTAGAAATATTAAAGAACTTGCCTAGGCTGGGCGCGGTGGCTCAAGCCTGTAATCCCAGCACTTTGGGAGGCCAAGGCGGGTGGATCACGAGGTCAAGAGATCGAGACCATCCTGGTCAACATGGTGAAACCCCGTCTCTACTAAAAATACAAAAAACTAGCTGGGCATGGTGGTGCACGCCTGTAATCCCAGTTACTCAGGAGGCTGAGGCAGGAGAATTGCCTGAACCCAGGAGGCGGAGGTTGCAGTGAGCCGAGATTGTGCCATTGCACTCCAGCCTGGGTAACAAGAGCAAAACTCCATCTCAAAAAAAAAGAACTTGCTTAAAGCCACAGCCTGGTGTCAGAGTTGAGACCCAGACTAGTCTCTAACCCCAGAATCAAAGCTGCCTTTATTAAAACACACCTGTTCTCAAGGAACATGAAAGCACCCATCCTCTCACCAGTGAGGGGCTCATTTAAACAAATCCACCCCAAAAGCTTTTTCTTAGCATTCTCTACTAATAGCTTGCAAACTGTCTTCCAAAAATAATTTTTAAGTCTACATTCTTTACAACAACAACGAAAGAAAAAAACCTCGAACAATTCAGTTTAAGTACCTTTTTTTAGCAGAATGTGGTTTTGGAGCAGAGGCAGACGATGAGTTCTTGGCCAAGTCTTACGTCTTTCAAGGCCTCTACTGTGACATCGGACAACTGGGACGTGGTAAGGACTGGAAACATGCCGGGTCCATGTTTTTGACTTGGCCCCTCCAGACATAGAGCCCATCTCCGCCATCATCTCTCCAGAGTCCTCTAGTTCCTTCTGAAATAGAAAGGTCATCCCAGCAGCCATGATTCTGGTTTAGCAGGGGGGATATTCGAAGCAGGTCCCTTTGTAGGAAGTGGGACTCGCCTACAGGCCAGGCTTCCAACAGCAGGGTCTGTGTTTTGCGAGTCCACATTGATCACCGTTGACTGCACTTAGGCTGGATCTCCAGGACCCATTTGGAAACGAGACAAATAGATCCTCCTGGTCTCCCCCTTTTTTTTTTTTTTTTTGAAATCGTCTTGAGATGGTCATCTAGGCTGGGGTGCATTGGGCACAATGGCTGCTCACTGCAGCCTCTGGCTTCCCGGGCTCAAGCAATCCTCCCACCTCAGCCTCTCGAGTAGCTGGAACTAGAGGCATATGCCACCAAGTTCAGCTAATTTTTTGTATTTTTGTAGAGGTGGAGCCTCACTATGTTGCCCAGTTTGGTCTCAAATTCCTGGGCTCAAATGATCCTCCCACCTTGGCCTCCCGGAGTGCTGGGATAAGGCGTGAGCCACCACACCCACCCTTGGCTGTTCTCTTGAATGAAGGGGATTATAATCTAGGGGTCTCAGGCTGGCCCTTTCTTGCCTTCTGGGTGGACTGGAAGCAGGGACAGCCACTCCACACAGACTGCATGTTGCGGCAAGCACACCGAGGGGTTGCCTTGCTTCCTGACAGCTTTCCCATACCAACTTAAAGTCCCCTCCTGAAACACAATTGTATTCCTGGCCTTAGACCTCATATGTCCATGAATCTTTTAAATAAATTATTCACTTTGGCTTAAACTACTTCCAGATGGTTTGGGTACATGTCATAACAGAATCCTTACTGATAGACTATTAAATTCATTTCTTCACGGCTTGTATAACCACTGGAGTTCATTTGTCCTATTGTAGTCCAGATTTAAAGAAGAGGAAAGAATCTCCAGCCAAGAGTGGCCCACCAGCAGGAAGAGGAAAGCTTTCCAAACCATGAAGACCAAAAACGGGCCCCATCCTCCTATGCTCCTCTAGAAAATGTGCAACAACAAAATACATAAAATACAGTCTGGTTGCCAAAGAGAAGTCAAATGTTGAACTATGGACAGTAACGGCATTTGAACACATTCAGCTTTAATACCGCATCTGTCTGCAGAAACGAAAACAAAGTAAAGCTCCTTGGTTAAAAATAGTACTTTTTGCCAAGGCGCAGTGGCTCACGCCTGTGATCCCAGCTACTCGGGAGACTGAGGCAGGAGAATCGCTGGAACCTGGGAGGTAGAGGTTGCAGTGTGCCGAGATCATCTCATTGTACTCCAGCCTGGGCAACAAAAGCAAAACTCCAACTCAAAAAAAAATTTAAAAAGAATATTTGAAATCCACAGAGAAACTTGGTGCCCTTCCTGTCACCGCTGAATTAGCCCTGGGGTTCACAGTCATGCAGCAGATACTGACATTTTAGTAAACGATGAACCACATATGCAATAGTAGGTTTTTTTTGTTTTTTTTTGTTTTTTTTTTTCCCTGAGACAGTCTCACTCTGTCTCCCAGGCTGGAGTGGGAATGCAATGTGGCACACTCTCAGTTCACCATAGCCTCAACCTCCCAGGCTCCAGCTCCTCCCACCTCAATCTCCCGATTAGCTGAGACTATAAGCATTCATCACCATACTCAGCTAATTTTTATAATTTTTGGAGACACAGGGGTCTTACTATGTTACCCAGGCTGGTCTCAAACTCCCGGACTCAAGCAATCCACCCATCTCAGCCTCCCAAAGTACTGGGATTACAGGTGTGAGCCTCCACGGCCAGGCTGCAACAGTGGCTCTATAAGGTTATAATACAGTATCTTTACTGTACTTTTTCTATATTTAGATGTGTTCAGATACACAAACACACACCATTATACTACAATTGCCTACGGTATTCCGCACAGTAGTCTGCTGTACAGATTTGTATTGATGGCCATATGGCACCAGTGTGTAGTAGGCTGTGCCATCTAGATTTGTGTATATCAACTTTGTGATTTTCAAACGATCACTAAGTCACCAAACAATGCATTTCTAGAACATATGTATTCCCGTTAAGTGATGCATGACAATATTTCTATTAACGATCCTGCCATCTTCTTCCCCATCCTCTAGACTTGCTAATCATCTTGAATTCCACTCTTTTTTTTAAAGGCAGACTCTTGTTCTGTCGCCCACATTGGCGTACAGAGGTGTGATCTGAGCTCCCTGCAACCTCCACCTCCCAGGTTCAAACAATTCTCCTGTCTGAGCCCCTCAAGTAGCTAGGACTAGAGATGCACATCATCAAGCCTGGCTAATTTTTGTATTTTTTTTTTTTTTTTTTTTTGAGACGGAGTTTCACTCTTGTTACCCAGGCTGGAGTGCAATGGCACGATCTCGGCTCACTGCAACCTCCGCCTCCTGGGTTCAGGCAATTCTTCTGCCTCAGCCTCCTGAGTAGCTGGGATTACAGGCACACGCCACCATGCCCAGCTAATTTTTTTTGTATTTTTAGTAGAGACGGGGTTTCACCATGTTGACCAGGATGGTCTTCGTCTCTCGACCTCGTGATCCACCCGCCTCGGCCTTCCAAAGTGCTGGGATTATAGGCGTGAGCCACCGCACCCGGCCAATTTTTGTATTTTTAGTAGAGACGGGATTTCTCCACATTGGTCAGGCTGGTCTCGAACTCCTGACTTCATGATCCACCCACTTCGGCCTCCCAAAGTGCTGGGATTACAGGCGTGAGCCACTGTGCCTGGCTGATTCAGCCATTTTCTTTCAGCTCCTGTGACCAGCAGGATCAATGAAGGGGTTCAAAAACTGGATGGCCACAGGCAGACAGAGAGACTTTCTCATCAGACTCTGGATTCATGGCTTTCTGGGATTCACAAAGCGCTTAGATGGTAATAAGCCATTTCTGAAGCTTGGCTTTCCATTAATACTGGCCAGTCATGCTTTCTAGCTCCATTTCTGTGAATCATGTCCTGGGTTTTTAGGTTGATGTGCAACTGAATTTGTAAACACAAAGGAAGTGAGAATGAGGTCTCACAAATGTATTACTTGTATTTTGTTCAACAACAAACTTGTCCTGAATGTCTGTTGTGTCCAGGCACCAAGCTCGACCCTGGAGACAGAGAAAAAAGAACTAGAATGACCCTTACTCTAGAGCTTTAATCAAAGTATCCCCTGATCACAGTGGTCATGGTGGTGTGATGGTTTAGAAACCAGGATACCAAATTTCCTCAAGTCAGACAAATGAGTGACAACAGAATCAGGTCTTCTACAGGCAGGCAGTGGGTGGGGTTCCTGTCTGTGTTCTTCCCTGGCCCCATGACTCTGGGCCTGTCTTCTGTGCCCCACCCTGGACCTCAATAACATGCATATGATGTCACTGTCTAGATGTGCAACAGCCTTGGCAAATTTCATCCAGAGCCCTCAAGCACAGATTAAAAAATAAGTCCAGGCCGGGCAAGGTGGCTCATGCCTGTAATCCCAACACTTTGGAATGCTGAGGCAGGTGGATCACTTGAGGCCAGGAGTTTGAGACCAGCATGGCCAACATGGCAAAACCCCATCTCTACTAAAAATACAAAAATTAGCCAGGTGTGGTAGCAGGTGCATGTAATCCCAGCTACTCAAGAGACTGAGCCACAAGAATCTTTTGAACCCAGGAGGCAGAGGTTGCAGTGAGCCAAGATTATGCCACTGCACTCCAGCCTGGGTGACAGGGCAAGACTCTGTCTCTAAAAAAATAAATAAATAGGCTGGGCATGGTGGCTCACACCTGTAATCTCAGCACTTTGGGAGGCTGAGGCGGGCAGATCAACTGAGGTCAGAAGTTTGAGACCAGCCTGACCAACATGGAGAAACCCCATCTCCACTAAAAATACAAAATTAGCCAGGTGTGGTGGGGTGCCTGTAATCACCCACTTTGGGAGGCTGAGGCAGGAGAATCACTTGAGCCCGGGAGGTGGTGGTTGCAGTGAGCCGAGGTCATGTCATTGCACTCCAGTCTGGGCAACGATTGTGAAACTGACTAAAAAAAAAAAAACAAACAAAAAACCCTGAGGTTCAGAGACTAGAAGTGATTTACCCAAGTCACACATGTTCTTCTCTTCATACCATTTTGGATCTAGTCTTGGGACTAGATGGGAATTCAAATGGAGATTGGTAAAGCTCAGGCCGACCTTAGTAGCTGATGATCTGAGAGTTTTCAAAGAACTCATATCTTTCTTATCTCATTTGGTTCTTAGAACAATCTCAAAGTAACTATAATGTCACCAGAGACTGGATCAGAGCTAGTCCCCAGTTCTGATTCCAGTGATCTTTCCATGCGTTAGGGGAGGCCTTCCCACATTCACACACTACTTTTGCTCCCTTGGCTCTAAAGTGTCAAAACCAAAAGAAGATTGACACCCTTCTCTCGTTTGTCCATACAAGTCCTACTTAAAATGACTTTTAATCTCACTATGTGTTCCCCTGCCCAAAACTGGCCCTAGAAACAGCCCTTCTCCCTTCTGGTTTTAGGATTACTTTACTGTCACCCACCCAAGCAGGAGTGCAGTGGGGGCATCATAGCTCACTGTAGCCTCAACCTCCTGGGTCAAGGGATGCTCCCACCTCAGCCTCCTGAGTAGCCAGAACTACAGACACGCACCACTACACCCAGTTATTTATTTATTTATTTATTTATTTATTTATTTTTGAGATGGAGTCTCACTCTGTCACCCAGGCTGGAGTGTAGTGGCAAGGTCTCTGCTCACTGCAACCTCCACCTCTCAGGTTCAAGCAATTCTTCCTCAGCCTCCTGAGTAGCTGGGACTACAAGAGTGCACCACCATGCCTAGCTAATTTTTGTATTTTTAGTAGAGAACGGTGATCAGGCTGGTCTCAAAACTCCTGACCTCAGAATCTGCCTGCCTCGGTCTCCCAAAGCACTGGGATTACAGGAGTGAGCCACTGCGCCCAACCAACACCCAGCTAATTTTTTATTTTTAATATTTGTATTTTTATTATTTGATTATTCGTATTGTTTGTATTTGTTGCCCAGGCTGGTCTCAAATTTCTGGCCTCAAGGGATCCTTCTGCCTCAGGCTCCCAAAGCACTGAGATGACAGGCATAAGCCATGTCACCTAGACTAGAACTGATTCTTTAGGACTCAAATGCCACAGGGAATAGAATCCATTCACTCATTTAGCAAACATTTTCTAAGCAGAATAACACTCTAGGGTAGTCATCAGGAGTTAGAGGAATGAATCAGATAGAGTCCCTGCTAACCAGAAGCTCACAATCTCCTGGGACTGATGAAAACACTCATAAATACACGATAAGATAAAATAAATGTCACAATCGAGTTGTAAACAAAGAACTGCAGAGGAACACAGAAGACAGCAACAATCCTAACTGATGAGAAGAACGTGTCTTCATGAAAAAAGAGCCATTCGGGCTGGGCCGTGAAGGATGAATGGGGACTCTTGATGAGTAGGAAGATGCAGGCTGAGAAAACAGCATAAACATTTGGATAATAGGGACGTCTCCCCATGAGGGCCACATGAAGTGCTGCTTGGCCCCCAACCTCACACTGAGACTAGTTGAGATCCAGCTCAGACCCTCAGGCTAGATCTAGGTGGACCCAGCCCCCAACTTGAGGCAACCCAAGACACCTAGAGACTGCTAGACACAGCACTTGCTCCTTTTTTTTTTTTCTGGAGACATGATCTCACTCTGTCAGCCCAGGCTGAAGTTCAGTGGCATGATTTCATTTCACTGCAACCTCCACCACCTGGGTTCAATGAGTCTCCTCCCTCAGCCTCTGGAATAGCTGGGATTACAGTCACATGCCACTGCACCTGGCTAATTTTTGTATATTCAGTAGGGACAGGGTTTTACCATGTTGGCCAGGCTGGTCTTAAACCCTGACCTCAAGTGATCTTCCTGCCTCAGCCTCCAAAAGTGCTGGGATTACAGGCATGAGCCACCACGCCCAGCCCCTTGCTCCTGTGTCTAGGGCTCTATAGTATCTATTGCCTGTGCCATCACATTTTTTTCTTTTTTTTAAATTTTTTTTTGAGACAGGGTCTTGGTCTGTCACCTCCCATCTTAACCTCCCAAGTAGCTGGGACTACAGGCACATGCCACCATGCCCGGCTAATTTTTGTATTTTTGTTTGTTTGAGATGGAGTCTCACTCTCCGCCCAGGCTGTAGTACAATGGCAAGATCTTGGCTCACTGCAACCTCCGCCTCCTGGGCTCAAGCGATTCTCCTGCCTCAGCCTCTCCGAGTAGCTGGGACTACAGGCGTGTGCCACCACACCGAGCTAATTTTGTTTTTAATTATATTTTTAGTAGAAACAAGGTTTCATGCACGTGTAGTGGTGCGTGCCAGGTTGGTCTTGAACTCTTGGCCTCGGCTGATGCATCAGCCTCCCAAAGTGCTAGGATTACAGGTGTAAGCTACTGCACCCAGCCAATGTTTTTATTTTTTGCAAACAGGGTTTTGCCATGTTGCCCAAGCTGTCTCAAACTCTTGAGCTCAAGCCATCCACCCACCTTGGCCTCCCAAAGTGCTAGGGTTACAGGCATGAGCCACCGTGCCCTGCCTGTACCACTAAATTCTTTTTTTTCTTTTTGTGGTTTTTTTTTTTTTTTTTTTGGATGCATGTCACAGAAAAGTACCACTAAATTCTAACCACCCTCTTAACTACTCTTCTTTTTTTTTTGGAGACAGAGTCTTGCTCTGTCACCCAGGCTGGAGTGCAATGGTGCGATCTTGGCTTACTACAACCTCCGCCTCGCCGTTTCAAGCAATTCTCCTGGCTACTCTCTCAGCAATTCTCCCAGCTATTCTCTCTGGGGTAGCTGGGACTACAGGTGCCCACCACCACACTCGGCTAACTTTTGTATCTTTAGTAGAGATGGGGTTTCACCATATTGGCCAGGCTGGTCTCAAACTCCTGACCTTGCGATCTGCCTTCCAAAGTGCTGGGATCACAGGTGTGAGCCACCGCGCCCAGCCTCTTATTTTCTTTTCCATAGTCAGCTCTTGTGTTATGCTTTCCCAACTACTCTAAAACACCAGTCTTCGGATTCCTTGAGAACACAGCCAGCCGGCATCTGTATCCAGTCCCAGCTACTATCAGGCTAGGCACACCATAGGCACTCCCCACCTATTTGTTGACTTCCAAAGTCTACAGGTCTAAGAATCATGAAATGGGCCAGGCACAGTGGGCCACTCCTGTAATCCCAGCACTTTGAAAGGCTGAGGCGGGTGGATCACCTGAGATCAGGAGTTCGAGACCAGTCTGGCCAACATAGTGAAACCCTGTCTCTACCAAAAATAGAAAAATTAGCCAGGCATTGTGGTGGGAGCCTGTAATCCCAGCTACTCTGGAGACTGAGGCACGAGAATGGCTTGAACCCGGGAGGTGGAGGTTGCAGTGAACTGAGATTGTGCCACTGTACTCCAGCCTGGGTGACAGAGCAGGACTCTGTGGCAAAAAAAGAATCACAAGATGGCTGTTTTACAAACAAGTAGAGCAAGAAGAGGGAGGATGTATAACCCCGGCCAGAAATAGAAACAGTGAAGGAATTATGAGAAGGCACATACCTCTGGGTTTTTTATTACATTTTATAGAAACAGCCTAAATTTAAGTAAAGGTGCTCAGACTTGCTCGATAACTGTGTGGGACTGCCCTGTATCTCACCTTCTGCACTTAGACCAAGGTCACAAACTCAGTCTTTAATCAATTTTCCTATTCCTGCTTGTCAACATCTTCCAATGATGCACAGTGTCTCATCTTTCCTCCTAGAAAGAGTAATGGGAAGGATGGCATAGATGCCACTGCCAATCTGGAGACCTCAAGTCCAATGCCAGAGGAGAGAGGAGAGTGGGGGCTGGAGGTAGGAGCCGGAAGGACTCTGAGACAGAGAACAGCTTCCTCCTAGTTGGTCTCCAGTGAGCAGCGTCTCATCTGAAGTGAACTTCAGGGATGAACAGAACAGACAAACAGGGAAATCAGATTGGTTCAAAACCCAAACAGGTCACCGTCCCCCAAGGATGGGTCATGAGCAAGCAATCAAGGCAATCAGCTAGGAGTAGGGTGGGGAGGGGGCAGGTATGAAAAGCGCCAAAGCAGCCAGAGTGGTGGCTCACACCTGTAATCTAGCACTTTGGGTGGCCGAGGCAGGTAGATCACGAGGTCAGGAGTTCGAGACCATCCTGGCCAACTAAGTGAAACCTTGTCTCAACTAAAAATACAAAAGTTAGCCTGGCATGATGGTGTGTGCCTACAGTCCCAGCTACTCGGGAGGTTGAGGCAGGATAATTGCTTGGACCTAGAAGGCAGAGGTTGCACCATTGTACTCCAGCCTGGGCAAAAAGAGCAAAATTCTGTCTCAAAAAAAAGAAAAAAAAAGGAATGAATGTTCTTGCTTTATAGACACACGGTGAGCTCCTGTTAGAGCCCAGGTAAGACCTGGGTCGTCTGACACCAGATCAGGGCACTGCTTTCTGAGACTGCTGATTCTGCCTGTTCTCCATGCTCATCCAGTGGATGGCTCCTCACTGACCTAGACTTTGAAACAGCAGTGCGGTGACAGGCATTTGCAGAAGCAGGAACCCAAGCTGTTGTCTCTAAGGAGAGCCTTCTGTGCCTCTCCTAGGGAAGTGTTTTGATTCCCAAGGGCTTTGAGCTGCACTGTAGGCGGCGACAGAGCAGGTGAGTCATCCCAGCCCACACCCGCTCTCTGCTGAAGCGCCCTAGCATCTGTCTTGGGTGTTATGAGAAATGGGTGCTCTGAACTGACTTGGGTCCCAGTGAGGGAGGACTACTATTATGGTCAAGGTCTCCCTCATCCCCAGTGGTGAAAGCAGGAGTCGTGACAAACTTCATCTATCAGAATAAATACAAAGGAACTCAGCAGAGCAGGTGGTGGCCTCAGAAAAGCTGTAGCATGTGGTAAGTCAAGGGACACAGCTCACCACTCTCCTAGGCCCCATCTGGAGAGTCGAATACATGGGGTATGGGGGGCTTCTACCTAAGCAGCCTGTTCTCCACTGCCTGCCCTCAATGGTGTCTCTTCACCTCCCCAAATTCGAAGCTCTCTTGCTAGGCACAGCAGCTTATGCCTCTAACCTCAGCACTTTGGGAGGGTGAGACGGGTGGATTACCTGAGGTCAGGGGTTCCAGACCAGCCTGGCCAACATGGTGAAGCCCAATCTCCACTGAAAATATAAAAATTAGCTGGGCATGGTGGCGCATGCCTGTAGTCCCAGCTACTCGGGAGGCTGACTTAGGAGAATCATTTGAGCCTGGGAGGAGGAGGCTGCAGTGAACCGAGATCACACTACTGCACTCCAGCCTGGGTGACAGAATGACACAGTGTTAAAAAAAAAAAAAAAAAAAAAAAAAAAAAAACCAAATTTGCAGCTCTCAAGGAAAACACAAGGAATTTCTCCCTAGTAGTGCCCTACCATCACAGTAGACTCAACCAGGACATTTATGTCACAGCTGAATCTTGTTTTTAAGCAAAGTTAACACATAAAGTAGAGGAAGCCATCTTCACTTCACAAACCCTTTTCCCCATAAAGAGCTCCCCTGATGCATGCATTCACTGGCAACTTGCTAGTGTAAGGTCCTGGAGAGATTCAAGTACTAATGCAGAATAATCCCTGCCTGGCACAACAAGGAAAATAAATTACATACCTAAATTACAGTAACACAAGGAGCAATGTAAGAAATCTTTCAGGGAAGGCTAACGAAGGTAAGTTTGGGAATCCAGAGGCAAATAAGCTCCAAGGGACACGATGAGGGAGATGGCATTTGAGCTGGGCTTGGATGTTGCCGCACAGAAATAGGTGAAATGGCCTCCCAGATGGAGGAGCCATCAGCAGCAAAGGAGGATGGATGGAATGAAACGTTATGCACTCCACGTGGAAACCCACAAGGATGAGCTGAAACAGCACCTTCCATACACCTGAGCCACAGGGACACAGACAACGACACAAGGAAGAGGCTCTGACTCAAAAAGTATAAGATAAACCCAAATACTGCAGCAGCAGGGTTTATTCTTGCTTTTTTTTTTTTCAAGACACAGTCTTGCTTTGTCGCCCCAGCTGTAGTACAGTGGCCGGATCATGGCTCACTGCAGCCTTGACCTCCCAGGCTCAACTGGTCTTTCCGCCTCAGCCTCCCAAGCAGCCAGGACTAAAGGTGTGCAACAGCATGCCCAGCTAATTTTGCTTTTAATTTTTTGTAGAGATGGGGGTCTCCCTGTTGCCCAGGCGCATGGTTTATTCTGAGTGTGAAGTGTGTCAGATGGGCCTTGGGATTAGTTTTCTCAGCTGTGAGAAAACTAAGCCAGGCGTGGTGGCAGTGTCTGCAATCCCAGCTATTTGGGAGGGTGGGATTTTTTTTTTTACAAATAAATTGCTATCACATTAAATGAGATCTAGTTACGAATTATCTGGCACAGCGTGTCAGGCACATAGCATGTGATCAACATATATCAGGTTCCTTTTCCATGCTTGAGGGGCTTAGATTATGAACAACTGAAAGACTTCATGGGACCCTCCAGGAAAGAAGAGGCCAATAAGGCAAGAAAAAGACAGTAAGGCAAGAGGAAGGCATAGAAGAAATGGCTCAGCACTTTCAAGCAGAGCTTTCTGCTCCACAACAGCCATTTGCAGGGTGCTGCTGAAACTTACCCCACCAAACTGGTTGTTGGTTCATCCCTGAACACTGTGTTCCAGCAGCAGCAGCAATGCAATTAGCAGAACTGGGCTTGTGGGTGGAGCCGTGGGGAGGAGTTGAGCAGGGAGAGAGGTAGTACCCTGGGCTCTTGCCCAGACTGTGGGGGTATCAGGAATCAGGGGGTGGGTAAAGTTGGCCTCCAAGAGAGTTTTTGTTTCTGTTTTTTCTGAGATGGAGTCTCCCTCTATTACCCAGGCGGGATTGCAGTGGCACAATCTCAGCTCACTGCAACTCCGCCTTCCAGGCTCAAGCAATTCTCCTGCTTCCACCTCCAAAGTAGCTTGGGATTACAGCCACCCACTACCATGCCTGGATAATTTTTGTATTTTTAGTAGAGACAGTGTTTCGCCATGTTGGCCAGGCTGTTCTTGAACTCCCGACCTTAGGTGATCTGCCCACCTTGGCCTCCCAAAGTGGTGGGGTTACAGGGGTGAGCCACCAAGCCCAGCCTAGAGAGACTTTTTTTTTTTTTAATTCCAAAAGCTAACCTCCACTAGGAAAGCCAAGCACAAGTTCAAGTTTTTTTTTTTTTTTTCAGACTTTCATACCTGTTTTTTTTTTTTGAGACGGAGTTTCGCTCTTGTTACCCAGGCTGGAATGCAATGGTGCGATCTCGGCTCACCGCAACCTCCGCCTCCTGGGTTCAGGCGATTCTCCTGCCTCAGCCTCCTGAGTAGCTGGGATTACAAGCACGCGCCACCATGCCCAACTAATTTTTTGTATTTTCAGTAGAGACGGGGTTTCACCGTGTTGACCAGGATGGTCTCGATCTCTTGACCTTGTGATCCACCCGCCTCGGCCTCCCAAAGCTGGCCTGTTACAAGCCAACAGGAGACATGGCAAAAGGCACAGGGCTCATCTCTGCAGAGACCTTCCAAGTCCCATGTAGAACAGACCCCAATAAGGCTCCTCAGGAGAGTTTACCATCTAACCCTATTTATGTCTGCTCCTCATTCATTCATTCATTCCACAAATATTCATGGGGGAACTACTATCCACCAGATAAGACTGGACAGGAAGATGTTACCTTAGCTGTTCATACCTCCGTCCCTCAAGCTGTTTCACTAGTCAGTTTCTTTACCTGTCCAATGGAGAAAATGGTTTATGGGAAGACGCAATGAGATCATGGACATGCCTGGCACGGATTAAGTACTCAAAAAATGTAAACTATTTTCATGGTAGTAGAAGCAAGATTGCCTGTGATACTGGATATCTTTCATTTGCCTCCTCAGGTATATTGCTTCTTCTCCATCCTACACTGCACCCTGGAATCGGCCTGCATGCCCTACATCAAGATTCTTTTGCCCTCTGACTGCCAGCTGAGTCTGGTCCATGTAAAGCCTGGAGCTGAAACCAGGGGGAGGGAGGTGGGGACAGGATTTTTATTCCCCCAAGGCCCTTTCTGAGCTCCTTGACTGAAAGTCCCAACTCTAGTAAGATCGCCCTCCACACAGCTTATCTGCCTCCAGGTGCAGAGGTGGTAAGATCCCACTGTCACCAGCCCCAGGATACTCTGCTCTCCATAGCAGTTTCCCTAAATCCTGCCTCAAAGCCCCCAATTTAAATGGCCCCAATTTAATCTGTTTTCTGCTTGATCCTGACTAATACACAGGGTATAGAACAAGGGCAGGTCTGGGAATTGGGAGACTTGAATTCAAGCCTGATCTTTGCCACCAGCTCCCTCTGTGACCCTGGGTCACATTTTTCCATTTCTAGGCCTCAAGCTTCTTCACCTGTAAAATGAGTGGGTTGGGGCTTGGCACAGTGGCTTATGACTATAATCCCAGCACATTAGGAGGCCGAGGCTGGTGGATCACTTGAGATCAGGAGTTCAAAACCAGCCTGGCCAACATGGCAAAACTCAGCCTCTACTAAAAATACAAAAATTAGCCTGGTGTGGTGGCGGGCGCCTATAATCCAAGCTATTCAAGAGGCTGAGGCAGGAGAATCACTTAAATCCAGGAGGTGGAGGTTTCAGTGAGCCAAGATTGCACCACTGCACTCCAACCTGGGCGACAGAGCAAGACTCTATCTTAAAAAAAAAAAAAGAAAAGACCAGCCTGGACAACATAGTGAAACCCTGTCTCTACAAAAAATATATACATGTTATTATGGAAAACAGAGTTTGGAAAATAATATATATATATATATATATATATATATATATATATATATATATACACACACACACACACACATCTGTAAATGAGTGGGTTGGACTACATGGCTCTTTCATGACCCAATTATCTGCCACTTCTGGGTGTTCTGTTAAATTATAGGAGGAGGACACAGATAAGAGAATAAAAGCTTCCTAGTGAAGATGGCAGTGATGGCCACGTTGGCCACTAAGCAGCTCTCCCTACTCTCCACCCTTGTATCAGCTCATTTTTACCCAGAAGTCACCTAACTCCTTTCCAAGGACTTTCTCCTGTCAGGCCACCAGGGTACCATATGCCTAAATGATCTCCACTCCAAAGCAACAGCCAAGAAAACCCAGGAAATTAAAAATAAATTCCTTTTCCTTTCAGTAACTTACTGCCCAGCCCTGGGTCAGCTCCAGAGGTCCCTTCCCAGGTTCCAGTATACCCAGGGGGTCAAACAGAGAAGCTGTTCCATGCTGACACCAAAGCACTCTCACAGGAAGTGATCTGTCTCTGCCCTGGGAAACGCTGGGGAGACAGCTGGCTTGCAGGGCAGAGGGAGTGACCTAACCCAGCATCCTGTCAGAAGACATGCAAAGCCCTGCACTGAGATCCCTGTCAGTGGACAGGTTCCAAAGAGAGGCTAGGCAGGGCACGGTGGCTCACACCTGTAATCCCTGCATAGAGGCTGAGGCAGGAGAATCACTTAAGAAGTTTTGAGACCAGCCTGGGCAAAAGAGCAAGACCCCTTATTTACCTACTTATTTATTTTTTTTGAGACGGAGTCTCCATCTGTCACCCAGGCCGGAGTGCAATGGCACAATCTCAGCTCACCACAACCTCTGCCTCCCAGGTTCAGGCAATTCTGCCTCAGCCACCAAAGTAGCTGGGATTACAGGCATGTGCCATCACACCCGGCTAATTTTTTTATTTTTAGTAGAAACAGGGTTTCACTATGTTGGTCAGACTGGTCTCCAACTCCTGATCTGGTGATCGGCCTGCCTCGGCTTCCCAAAGTGCTGACATTACAAATGTAAGCCACTGAGTCCAGCTATTTTATTTTAGAGACTGAGTTTCACTCTTGCTGCCCAGGCTAGAGTGCAGTGGTGCAATCTTGGCTCATTGCAGCCTCCACCTCCTGGGTTCAAGCGATTCTCCTGCCTCAACCTCCTGAGTAGCTGTGATCACAGGCTTGTACCTCCACACCCGGCTAATTTTGTGTTTTCAGTAGAGATGGGTTTTACCATGTTGGTCAGGCTGGTCTCAAACTCCTAACCTCAGGTGATCCACCTGCCTCAGCCTCCCAAAGTACTGGGATTACAGGCATGAGCCATGCACCTGAGTCAAGTTTTTTTTTCTGAGACAGTCTGGCTCTGCTGCCCAGGCTGGAGTGCAGTGGCCTGATCTTGGCTCACTGTAACCTCCGCGTTCCCGGTTCAAGACATTCTCCTTTGTCAGCCTCCCAGGTAACTGGGACTAGAGGGGTGCAACTACATCTGACTAATTTTTGCATTTTTAGTGGAGACAGAGTTTCATCATGATGGTCAGGCCGGTCTCAAACTCCTGACCTCAAGTGATCTACCCGCTTTGGCCTCCCAAAGTGCTGGCATTACAGGCATGAGCCCCCACGCCCGGTGTTACCAAAAATTCTTTTTTTTCCTCACCCTGTAAACAAACAAAAATTCTTTTAAATGAAAAAATTAAACAGGAGTAGTGATGCACACTTGTAGTCCCAGCTGCTGGGAAAGCTGGGGCAGGCAGATCGCTTGAGCCTGGGAGTTTGAGGCTGCAGTGAGCTGAGATCCAGCCACTGCACTCCAGCCTGGGCAACACAGCAAGACTCCGTCTCAAAAAAGGTAAAAAAGGTAAGGCCGGGCACAGTGGTTCATGCCTGTAATCCAGCACTTTGGGAAGCCGAGGTGGGTGGATCACAAGGTCAAGAAATCGAGAGCATCCTGGCCAACATAGTGAAACCCTGTCTCAAAAATTAGCCAGGTGTGGTGACCTGGGCTTGTAGTCCCAGCTACTTGGGAGGCTGAGGTAGGAGAATCGCTTGAACCTCGGAGGCGGAGGTTGCAGTGAGCCGAGATCACGCCACTGCACTCCAGCCCAGCAAGAGCGAGACTCTTGTCTCAAAAAAAGATAAAAAAAGTAAAGAAAAAAAAAAAAATTAGCCAGGCATGGTGGCGCACCCCTTTAATTCCAGCTACTCAGGTGGCTGAGGCGGGAGGATCACCTGAGCCCAGGGAGTTCGAGGTTTCCATGTTTCAAAAAAGAGAAAAGAGGGGGAGGGGAGGGGAAGGAAAGTGGAGGTAAAGGGGAAGGGGAAGGGGAGGAAAGGACAGAAGAGAGGCTAATGACCACTTGATCCTCTTAAGGCCTTTTCAGTTCCTAAGATGACTGATTCAGGGAACCCCAGAGCCACAAGTCAGTCTAGACCCTCCCTGACCCTCCTGGTTTCTGAGTTTTCATTTGCCCTAAGGACTGCCCTTCGGTTTTCAACGACTGGAGGAGAGCGCGGTTCGTTTCTGTCGGGGAAGGGTGGTGACATTTCGGTTGGAGAATCTCCTAAAATTCTCATTTCCTGTTGGCCTCAGGTGGAAACCTCACCCCAATAACTGAGGGAAGCCGTCGGCCTTGGGTGTTCCTTCCGTCCCCCGTGTCTCCAAAACATCGCGGCCTCAATGGCAGGTCACTGGGCAAGTTCAGGGCCTTTTCGGTCCCGGTCGAGGATCTGGAGATCTCGGGGCTTCCCGGTCGTACGCCCCACCGCCCAGGAGGCGGGCCGAGCTGGGGGCTGAGACACCAGGAGGGCACCGCAGCCCGCGCCTCGGCCTCCCGGCGCCTTCGCAGCCGCGCGGTGACGACGGGAGAAGACAGATGTTCACTGCCCGACCCACCCCGCCGGCGGCGCCCGCACGGCCCGGGAGCCGAGTCCGCGGCGTGAGGCGGCCGCAGCCGGGAGCTGCCTCCTAGGCTGAGGGGGCAGGGCCGGTGCTGGCGGCCACGGAGCCCGCGCGTCGCTTGGCCCGGGACCTTGGGACAGGAGCCAGGGCAGGGAGCAGGCTTCCTTGCCCTCCGACTCAGGCAGGGGCCTCCCGCCCCGCTCCGCTCCAGCGCCGAGGCGCCGCCGGCCCTGAGGCTCTCCTGAGCGCCGCGTTCTGGAAGCTCCACGGCGACGCGTCTTCGTCTGCGCCTGCGCGGGCTCCCGGACTCTGTCCGAAGCGCGCGGCCCGGAGGGGGCGGGGGCGGGGGCGGGGCCGAAGCTGAAGGTAAGGCGGTGCGCATGCGCGAGGCCACCCGGCGGGTGAGCACCACGTCACTGCTGAGCCGCGGCTGGCTTAGTACCTGTCTGCAGGCTCCGGTAATGTCCCCCTCGGGGATAGCGCGTGAGGATCTGGGCGCGAAGGACGAGGCAAGGTTCAGCCAGATGCCCACTTTCCCCACAGTCACGACCCTGGTCCAGAACTGCCCGGCCCCGGAGGCCTCCGTTTCCCCACTAAGGAGAGGAGGCGCGCCGGGGAACTCTGAGGCCCTCCGAAGCCGCGACGTTTTCCCTCACACGAGGGAAGAATGGCCGGACCCTGCAGCGTTCACCGAAGCCTCCAGCCCTGTCCCCGAACGGATACCAGGAGCCCATCCACGCTGCGTAGGGATTTGGGGTCTGGGTCATCCTACCGCCTGGGGGCCTTGTCTCCGCGATCTTGATTCCCAGAGGATCCAGAGAAGGGACTCTTTGGGACCTGCCAGGGCTGGCGGGGTCCCCCAGCAGAGACAGGCCGATGGGGTGGGTGGGCTTTTGCTAGTGGCCGCCTGGTGGGGTTCCGGCAACGGATTGCAGCAGGGCAGCATCGGAGAAGACAGAGACCCCCAATCCCCCACCCCGCAGCAGGGCCAGGGGCAGGCGCTCGGCTCCTGCGTGCGGTGCTCCGGTCGCCCCAGCACTGCTGCCCGCTGGATCTTCCCTGCTCAGAAACCTGCAGTGGCCTCAGACCCAGACTCCCTGAACTTCCCCCTTAAGGCCCAGTTTTCCCTAATTCACCTTGTCTCACCTTGACTGCTCCCATTCCCTATCCCCGCCACAAACAGCGGTCTTCCTTTGTCTACGTCCAGCGCCCTCGATCTTCCATTGTGCTCCATCCCCCAATCTGTGATCCACCAAACTTGCTCATCCCTCAAAGTGTAGCTCAAACTCCACTCCTTCCCCAAGCTCCGTAGCCCCTTAGGGTGCCTCAGTATTCTCAAAAGAGCCCTGAGGTGTCAATTGATTCTTCTCAACAGAAATAATCCATTACATGTTTAAGTAAATTTAACAATTTATATGCATTGATCAGCCTTGCAAATAATTACAGTGAAAGTTCTTTGCTTCACCCATGTATCCTGATTTACAATCATGCCTTGTAACCCTTACTAGATGGCCACATCCTCCAGGAGAGAGACTATATGCCTTAATATGCAGAATTTTTTTTGGAATCATGGTGGGAAAAATTCAGAAGTATGGAGAAAATGGAAAATAACAAATATTTTTGCACTCTTCACAATACAAAATCACATCTTTTAGTGTCCAAAATATATACAGTGCACAATTTGCTGTCAGCTCCATATTATCACAAATCAATGTGATGGAGTAGAAAGAATATTGGGATAGGTAGGAAATTGGCTTCTGGTGTGGTTTGTCTTGCATTAGCAGAGTGAACTCAGGCCAAACTCAGGCAAAACTGCATCTCTGTAGATGCAGTTTCCCCATGTTAGATTTGGGTTTAGGGATAAGAAATACCCCTACCCCCATCTAGTTTAGAAGATCATGGTAAAGATCAAATATGAGATGGAGATGGAGTGAAGATTTTTTTTAAGTATTTTTTATTCAGGAAATAATCCTCAATGAATTTTATTTATTTGTTGATTTACTTGTTTTTTTGAAACTGAGTCTCGCTCTGTCGCCCAGGCTGGAGTGCAGTGGTGTGATCTTGGCCCACTGCAACCTCTGCCTCCCAGGTTCAAGCAATTCTCCTGTCTTAGCCTCCCCAGTAGCTGGGACTACAGGCACACACCACCACACCCCGATAATTTTTGTATTTTTAGTACAGATGGGGTTTCACCATATTGATCAGGCTGGTCTTGAACTCCTGACCTCAGGTGATCCACCCACCTCGGCCTCCCAAAGTGCTGGGATTACAGGCATGGTAAGCCACCACACCCAGCCAATTTTCTAATGAAAATTACTTTTAAATGTTTTAATTGTGTGGTTTTTTTTGTTTTTTTTTTTGTTTTTTGAGACATAATTTCTGTCACCCAGGCTGGAGTGCAGTGGCATGATCTCAGCTCACTGCAACCTCCAGCTTCCAGGCTTAAGTGATTCTCATGCCTCAGAGTAGCTGGAACCACAGGCATGCACCACCACACCCAGCTAATTTTTGTATTTTTGGTAGATGGGGTTTCGCCATGTTGGCCAGACTGGTCAGCATTCTTACAGACAACCTCATATCACATCACACTACTCTTCAGTTTCTATTTGTTTTTTAACAAATAGAGACAGGTTCTTGCTCTGTTGCCCAGGCTGGAGTGCAGTGGTGGAATCATGGCTCACTGCAGCCTCTGCCTCCTGTGCTCAAGCAATCCAAGGTGGTGGCACATGCCACCACACCCAGCCAATTTTATTGTTGTAGAGAGGAGGTATCACTCTTTCCCAGGCTGGTCTTGAACTCCTGTCCTCAAACGATCTTCCCATCTTGACTTCCTAAAGTGTTGGGATTACAGGCGTGAGCCACCTAGCCCAACCAGTTTCTGTTTTTCTAATGCCTCTTTTTTATTGCCTTTATCTAAAGAAAAATTACCTGAGGTGAGACGATCACTTGAGCCCAGGAGTTTGAGACTAGCCTGGGCAAGATAACAAGACCCTGTCTCAAAAAAAAAAAAAAAACATTGTTTTTGAGACAGGGTCTCACTCTGTCACTCAGCCTGGAGTGTAGTGGTGCAATCTCAGCTCACTGCAACCTCTGCCTCCTGGGTTCAAGCAATTCCCCTCCCTTGGCCTCCCAAAGTAGCTGGGATGACAGGTGCCCTCCACCATGCCTGGCTAATTTTTATATTTTTAATAGAGATGGGTTTTCACCATGTTGGCTAGGCTGATCTTGAACTCCTGACCTCAAGTGATAAGGCCCACCTCGGCCTCCCAAAGTGCTGGGATTACAGGCATGCGCCACCACGCCCAGCCAAAAAAAAAAAAATTTTAATTAGCTGGGTGTGGTGATGTGCACCTGTAGTCCCAGCTACTTGGGAAGCTAAGCTGAGGCAGGAGGGTCATTGGAGGCCAGGCATTACAGGCTTCAGTGAGCTGTGATTGCATCACTGCACCCAGACTGGGTGACAAAGCAAGACCCTGTCTCAAAACAAAAAACCGCACAGACACCTTCTTTACTCCCTCTGATGGCACACGGGCGATGAGCTCCTGCGTGTCAGGCAGTGCTAAGTACTGGGGCACCTGTCTCCCCACATGCATGAACTTTCCTTATTGAATTTTCCACACGCCTTACACATATAACCACGTGTAACTCCATGGATTCAGATGATACATCCACTTACCCTTAAAAACATTCCATTCACACCCCTCACTTAATCTGACTGTTTATCCTGGTCCCTGACTGTGCTTTCTCCATTTTCTGTTTCTCTATCATGTTAATGGAAGACAATGTGAAGATGATGAGGCTTGTGAAACAGCATAACTTTGAGGCAGATTCTGGCATATTACTATTACTTATGTTTATCTTTTTTTTTTTTTTGAGACGGAATTTCGCTCTTGTTGCCCAGGCTGGAGTGCAATGGTGCAATCTTGGCTCACCATAACCTCCACCACCCAGGTTCAGGTGATTCTCCTGCCTCAGCCTCCCAAGTAGCTGGGATTACAGGCATGCACCACCACATCTTGCTAATTTTGTATTTTTAGTAGAGACGGGGTTTCTCCATGTTGGTCAGGCTGGTCTCGAACTCCCAACCTCAAGTGATCCGTCCACCTTAGCCTCCCAAAGTGCTGGGATTACAGGTGTGAGCCACGCGCCACAGCCTACTTATATTTATCTTTCAAACAGACTTCTCTCCCTCTTCCGGGGAAGGGCTCTGGATTTCTCCCCGGAACAGGTGGAAGAAGGGCAGACGGTGGGCGGGTGAACAGAGCAGCCTTAGTTGGGTCAGACTGCTCAGTCACTCAAAGGCAATGGACTGCAGACTCTCCCTTTCTCCCCAGGGCACAGTTTTTTCCCTTTCAAAACCCGCTCTCTAACTGTGAGATGGCTCACACCTCTAATCCCAACACTTTGGGAGGCTGAGGCAGGAGGATGGAATGAGGCCAGGAGTTTAAGACCAGTTTGGACAACATAGTGAAACTTCATCTCTACCAAAAAAGAAAAAAAATTTTTTTAATTAGCCAGACATAGTGACACATGCCTGTAGTCCCAGCTACTCGGAAGGCTGAAGCAGGAGGATTGCTCCAGCCCAGGAGGTCAAGGCTGCGGTGAGCTATAATCACACTACTGCACTCCAGGTGACAGAGTGAGACCCTGTCTCAGAAAAAAATTGGGCAGATGTGGTGGCTCATGCCTGTAATCCCAGCACTTTGGGAGGCCAAGGCAGGCCAATCACTGTTTTTTTTTTTTTTAAGATGGGGTTTCTCCATGATGGCCAAGCTGGTCTTAAACTCCTGACCTCAGTTGATCCACCCACCTTGGCCTCCCAAAGTGCTAGGATTACAGGCATGAGCCACCGTGCCCGGCCAGGCCAATCACTTGAGGCCAGGAGTTCAAGACCAGCCTGGCCCACATGGTGAAAACCCACCTCTACCAAAAATACAAAAATGAGCCAAGCATGGTGGTGTGTGCTTGTAGTCCCAGCTACTCAGGAGGCCGAGGCAAGAGAATCTCTTGAACCCGGGAGGCAGAGGTTGTGCAATCAGCTGAGATGGCGGCACTGTACTCTAGCCTGGGCAACAATGTAAGACTCTATCTCAGAGAAAAAAAAAAATCAACAACAACAACAAAAAAAAACCTGTTCTCAAGCAAGATGTAAAATTACTTCGAAGACCCTAGAAGTAAAACTTCAAAATTAAAGGACCTCTCCTCTGAAGAGAAGACTGGAAACAGGAAAACATGGTAGGAAGCGCTCCAGGAGTCAAGGACATGTTCAGGTTTCTTTAAAGACAAGTCCAGCGCATGCCTGTAGTCCTAGCTACTGAGGAGGCTGAGGCAGAAGAATTGCTTGAACCCGGGAGGTGGAAGTTGCAGTGAGCCGAGGTCATGCCACTGCACTCCAGCCTGGCGCCTGGTGACGGAGTGAGACTCCGTCTCAGAAAAAAAAAGACAGGTCCAAGTGGGAGGCTCAAGTCCATACTGCGTGGAGGAGGAGATCACCTGATGAAGCCAAGGGGAGGCAGCAGCCTTACCATTCAGGAAACCTTTGTGCCCTCCACTGGAGCCCTTGGGTATCTGAGGCAGCTGCATGGATGCTTGGGGGAATGAGGCACTGAGGTGCTCGGGAGAGAGTTTTTTTTTTTTTTTTTTTTGAGACAGAGTCTCACTTTGTCACCAGGCTGGAGTGCAATGGTGCAATCTCGGCTCACTGCAATCTCTGCCTCCTGGGTTCAAGCGATTCTCCTGCCTCGGCCTCCCAAGTAGCTGGGACTACAGGCACATGCCACCATGCCCGGCTAATTTTTTTGTTTTGTATTTCAGTTTCACCATGTTGGCCAGGAAGGTATCAATCTCCTGACCTTGTGATCCACCTGCCTTGGCCTCCCAAAGTTCTAGGATTATAGGCATGAGCCTCTGCACCAGGCCTAGAGAGCAGTTCTTTAAGTTTCAAGGGATACCAGGCAGGCCTGGGCTTCCTGGCCAGCCAAGAGAGCAACTCAGCCTCAGCCCTAAAGAAGTTCCTGGGGCATTCAACTAACAAAAGGGTGAGCAATTTCTTAATTTCCATTTCTCTCCCCAAGAAACTTCAACAGTGAGTTCACTCTACCAGATAAAAGGAGGATGAAGAGATTAATCTGGCTGGAGACCATGAGAAAGCACTCAGTGTTAAAGAGAGGTCGGAACTTTATTGAGACTGATGAAATCAGAACCGAAAGAACACTGGAAAGGTTCAGCACTGTCCAGGCACAGATCCTTCCAGACACTCCTCTTCGGGGAATCTCTGGATCCTTACGTTTCCCCCAGTTCCTAACCCCCACCCCAGAGAGTCAGAACTCTGCTCAAAGCCCCCTCCACAGAGCTGGCCAGAAACCAGATACTAAATAACTGTGCTGACTGATGGGCAGGCCTGTGAGCAGCAGAGACAAGAAAGTCTGACAGTGAGAAAGAGAAGAGAAGTCTAAGAGAGAAGGAACACAAAAAGGAAAACAGATGACGGAAAGAAAAGCCCAAGGCAGGGAGAGCATGCTGATAACGTAGCCTCTGAAAATACAAATATTGCATGAATGTATTAGCTTCATCCCAGCCATTTCCCCCAAAGCAGTGGAGACATCAACAGCTATGACAATGCCCACACAGTTGTGCATTTGTGTGTGTGTTTTTCCTCCCCGACTGCACAGAAAAACAGATCTGCCAAAGCAGCTCACGGCATGGAGATGCAGGCAGGCGAGAGGTGGGAGGGCCCATCCCCCAAGAGGGCAGATGGTACAGAGATGAGGCAAGGTGTTCTGGGGTTTGCGGAGGGTGGTTAAGAAGAAAAGTCCAGGACAGACTCCATCTCATCGGCCCCTATCACAGGCTCCGTGGAGGCCCCTTGCAGAACTCACTTTCTTTCCTGGTTGACTCGTTCCTTGGAAACATCCTGGGTGCTCTGGAACCTCAGGTGTTCTTGTGGAAGGTTCCAGGCCCTCCACAAAGCCAAATGCAATGGCCCCTGTGACAGCATGTACCAGAGTGATAATGATTCTGAGAACCAGGAATTACTAACTCGAGGTTCTCCATGTAGACCTAACCTGACTGCCAACTGGCTTACCCTGCCTGACCTCAGAGTGCCTCTCCCTCTGCCTGCCTTTCCACTCTCCTTCTGGTCCAGGATGACTTCCTGGCGCTGGTGCATCCTGACTCCTGCCTTGCAGGTAAGGCCCCCAGGACAGCTTGTTCCCAAGAGAAGCGACTGGCTCTGCACAAAGGAGCCCCTCAAGGCAACCGGGGCTGGGTCTCCTGGGCATGCATAGACTGTGCATCATACACATTTCACCATCCAAAGCCTGCTGCTTCCCTGCAGGCCCTGCGCCTCTGCTCCCCACCATCTTCTCCGGAGCTGTGCATGCTAGCCTTGTAAGACTCTTACAATAAGTTCTCTGCGCCCTCGAGTCTATGTGATCTCCCTCATCTCTCTCAGACAACATACACACATATTGACACATTGGTATTGAAGGCCCTGGCTCTCCTGCGGTGTGTTCAGTGGACATCTGCATCAGGGTCAGGTGGGAAGGTCAATGTTAACCCTCGGTTGCCACCGACACAGTGGCTGGTGCTGGTTCTGACTCCTTGCAAACTGCTCCAAGTTTTAAGTGCTGATGCATCAGGGAATGGAGAAGAAAGGAAGGGAAAGCCATGGTGTGGAAACCGCAGAGGAGCAACTCCACTGCTGAGTGTTTCCACAGAGGAGTTGTGGAAACTGCCTCCTCTTAAATTTGGGAGAAGACTGACGGCCTAAGGAAAAGGAGCAAGGTCTCCACTGTCCCCTCTGAAACCCAACGCCTTTGGGATCTGTATATTCCAAGACATGCAATAGACAAAGACACACTGCAAACCAATTAACCCTCTGAGCCCTTCCATGACCTTCACTAAAGTCACTTCCAAGAGGTAAATTACCTGGATACACCGACCACTCCCCTTCTCCTGGGTCCAATAAAGGGATCAAGCCCCCCGAGCCGGCTTTGAGGAACATATCAGAGAACTGGCACTGGGGAAGGCAGATCCTCGTCCTTACCTGGGGACTCCTGTGCTTAGTTGTCTCCTGTCCTAAACCACTGTCCCACCTTGAGAAAACCAGGAGCAAGTCTTGGGGATCAGCTCAAAACCCAGGTAGAGGCTGGGTGTGACAGCTCACGCCTGTAATCCCAGCACTTTGGGAGGCCGAGGCAGGTAGATCACTTGAGGTCAGGAGTTCGAGGCCAGCCTGGGCAACATGGTGAAACCCCATTTCTACTAAAAGTACAAAAATTAGTTGGGCATGATGATGCATGCTTGTAATCCCAGCTACTCAGGAGGCTGAGGCAGGAGAATCACTTGAACCTGGAAGGCGGAGGTTACAGTGAACCAATATCATACCACTGCACTCCAGCCTGGGCAACAGAGTGAGACTCCATCTCAAAAGAAAACAAACAAACAAAAAAGCAAACCCAGGTATATTCCAACCCAAGAGATTGTTAACTGTTGAAAGTCAATCCAAAGTTAAGAAGCAGCCGAGGGCTGGGGAACAGACACAAGCCTGTGGGTGTGGAAAGAAGTCAAAACAGACCTGACAACCTCTAGGACTCAGGCCTTTGCTGTTTTCCCAGCTCCCAGGGGACAAAGGAATTTCAGCTGCTTTTAGCTTATTTGACCCTCATTGATTTCAGATAAACTAGAATTTAGCTGCTCTCTGTCCTTCCAAGACAAGACCCAGGAAAAGCAGGTGGAGGCTGACTTGCCTCAATCAGGCCTCCTGATTGAAGCAACAAGACAAACACACTAGAATTCACAGTTTCCACTCTCCTCCCTAGATCCACGCACCTGCCGTAGCCCCTGGCCTCAATGAACTCCCAAATCTCCACTGTGTAATCATTCCTGCCAGTGTGGCTCAAAGGGTTAATAAACCGCGACTTCTCAGACAGTTAGGACACAAGCTCATTCACCAACAGGGACCCGAGAACCACTACACCGCCTAGTGCTTCCTGTAGCGATTTTTGGGGGTTTCGCTACACCCTGTTTTGTCACAGTTGAGAGCACCTGGATTCTTCCCGAGCCCGAGGCTACCCAGGAGACCCGGAAGCTCCTGAGTGATGGCCCGCTCAATCTTCTCCAGAAAGCAACCTCCCATGTAGGAGCACTGCTGAGAGAGCAGTTTGAAACTGGAAATGGGATTGATGCCAAAGAAGTCCTTGTAGGCCTCGCGGTTGGGAAGGTCAAATTTGCTGACATTGGTCTTTGCCAGGATGGTCTTGAAGATGTAGAATTTATCGGGATCTTCCACAATGTCCTTAAAGACCAGTTCTCCGTCACTGAAGAAGGTCATTTTGTCCCTGTAAGTCTGCAGGTAGCGGTCAACCAGGAGGGCGTGGATGCGGACCCGGATGGCGTGCTGGCGGATGAAGGCAATCTTGTTCTCCAATCTGTTCTCGATCACCTGATTCAGGTCTTCCAGGAGGGAGATCTCTTCTTGGAGGAATAGTTCCTGGTGGGTGTCTGGCTTATAGGCTTGTGGCCAGAAGGAGCTGACGTAAACCCTTGGGGGCTCCGTGACATTGATGAGGGGGGCCAAGCTCCAGAAGAGGGCCCCATAAACCCGCATGAGCATTTGGGTGGCCAGATTGTCAGCCTTGTTGAGGATGATCCTTATCTGGGATTCACGCCCCTTCAACTGGCGGAAGAGCATCTCCAGCTCCAGACCCACATCCAGCTTGGTTGGGTCGAAGACAACAAAGATAAGGTCCGCTCTATCGATGAACCACTGGCACACGTCGTTGAAGGGGTAGCCTTTGGAGACAGGAGCGAGAAGTCAAACTGAGTAGGCTCCCTCAAAGCCTACACGCCTTCTTTCAGAACTAAACTTTTCTGGGGGTTGAAAGAAGGAATGGCACTGGGTTTTCTGGGTTTCTAAGTACTATTATAAAGTCAGTTGCATATCTCCTGCCCCTTGCCAACCTTCAACTAAGAACAGCCTAATCCTTGTTTTTCTTGTTGGTTTGTTTTTTGAGACAGGGTCTCACTCTGTCACCCAGGTTGGAGTGCTGTGCTCACTGCAGCCTCAACCCCCTGGGTTTAAGAACTCTCCCACCTCAGCCTCCCAAAGTGCTGGGATTATAGGCATAAGCCACCACACCCTGCCTGATCGTTGTTTTCATCTACTGTGAAATCCAAGTCTCTAAGAAAGCGAAATGCCTGTTCAAAATGGAAATTGTCCTACTGTTTAAAAGGATCTGGGGCAATGGCAAAGATACTGAGGGAGAGAAATAGGGAATTAGAAGAACATGAAAGAGTGAATGCATTATGTAGGGGAAGGAATGTGGACTTGACATTAAGACGCAGACTAGAATTTGAGCTTTGCCCCTGGCCAGCTGCATATTAAATGCCTCTAAGCTCTACCTTTTTAGTTCCAAAATGACAAGAAAAACATATCAACGCCTGAGTTGACATAAAGATTACCATATTACTGTAATATAGGAAAGCACCTAAAATTCCAGTCATACAGCTGGTGTCCAGTACATTTTAATTCCTTTAGCTTGTTATTTCCTAGTTTTCTTTGCAAATAAGAAAACTGAGGAGATGAGGACCTCCTGTCTAAAACATATTGAAATCTCTTTTTTATAATGTATAAAATTATACAATGTGTAATAGGGGGATAATTTATTATAATTATTAACATGATTAGTATTACTAATAATACTAATATTATTAATTACTGCTAATATTGCTGCTAACATCATTAATGCAGGATCTATTTATAACCAGAATGGAGTTGTAACCATGAACTGAGATCCACCGTCTGTCTTCCCACAACGGCCCTGTTCAGGTCTTGCTGCAGACAGCCTCACCTCATGGCAGGACTCAGTGGCCTATTCCATAGCTGCCTGCCTGGTGGGCCTCTGGCTTCTAGTCTTGTGGCCTGGTTGTCAGCCTTGTTCATTAAATCCCTTCACATTGTTATATAACCATCACCGCCATCCCTCTTTAGAACTTTTTCATCTTCCCAAACTGAAACCTCTGTACCCATTAAACTCCCCATCTCCCCTTCCCCGCAACCTCTGGTTACAACCACTCTGATTTCTGTCTCTCTGATTTGGCCTACTCTCATGTAAGTGAAGTCAGACAGGCCCTAAGGGGCATTCCCCTGCTACCTGAGGGCAAGTAGAGCTTTGAAGAAGCCTGCTAAAGGTTCATGGCAAGCCTGGAAAAGCAGAAACCAGGAATGGGAAGAAATGAAGGTCAGGTTCAACCTAGAGCAGGCCCAGGAGTCCCAGACCCAATTTAGCCAGAAGTCAAACATACTGGTACTGGGATCCAGTTAGTCCAGGTCCTTGGCTACACAGGACAGACAGGGCCTCCCAAAGACACCTGAGCCCCAGCTAAACCTCTCAGAGCTTTTTGCAGAGAAGACTAGTCCCCAACTTTGGAAAATATTGGCCGTCTCCAAACCAAATCAGTCCTTGAGGAGGTAGGAGGACTAGGCACTCCAAAACCCAAATGGCATCGCAGGCACCACAAGAAGGCGAAGAATGCCTCTTCTGGCCTTGGGCAATGAAGGCCACGTTTCCTCTCCCCTGCCTGCCTACCACCTACTGTCAAAAGGAGTTTTCTTTTCTTCCTTTTTTTTTTTTTTTTTGAGATAGAGTCTTGCTGTGTCATCAATGCTGGAGTGTAGTAGCATGACCATGGCTCACTGTCACTGCAGCCTTGACCTCCTGGGCTCAAGCAATCCTCCCAACTCAGTCTCCTGAGTAGCTGGGACTATAGGCATGTGCCACCATGCCCACCTAATTTTTGTATTTTTTGTAAAGGTGGGGTTTAGCCATGTGTCCAAGCTGGTCTCGAACACCTGGGCTCAAGTGATCCACCTGCCTTGGCCTCCCAGAGTGCTAGGATTACAGGCATGAGCCACTGTGCCTAACCTTACTTATTTACTTATTTATTTATTTATATGAGATAAGGTCTCACTCATGCCAAGGCTGGAGTGCAGTGGCACAATTGTGGCTCACTGCACCCTCAACCTCCTGGGCTCAAGCAATTCTCCCACCTCAGCCTCCCAGGTAGCTAGGATCATAGGCACATGTCACCATGCCTGGCTAATTTTTTAAATTTTTTTCGTAGAGATGGGATCTCACTATGTTGCTCAGACTGGTGTCAAACCCCTGGCCTCAAGAGTGCCTAGTCCTCCTACCTCCTCAAGGCCTCCTTTCTTGGCCTCCTAAAGAGTTGGGACTAGCATGAGCCATCATGCCTGGTCAAAAATAATTTTTTGAAACAGAGCTCACCCTGTTCAGAAATGAGAGCTAAATTACCTCTCTCTTGCTGCTTGCGGTTTTCGATGATGCCTGGTGTATCCACAAAAGTGACCCTCTCCAGAAGTTTGTGGGGGACCTCAATGCCAATCAGCTTCTCCAGGAAATTCTGGCCAAACTTCTCCAGGGGTGAGAAGGAACGGGCACTGTCAGCAGCCATGACGATGCCCTCGATGGTTTTCAGTTTGGGCCCATGCATTAGGACCGTGAACTCAGAGGTGGTGGGTTCAGCGCCTGGGCACATGGGGTGAGAGGACAGGGAATACGGGGTCTCTGTGAAACAGACCTACTGAGAAGCATGTGTATATGCTGGGTATCACAAGGAGACTTTTGCCACAAGAATAGGATGCGTTTACTAAGCTATTGGGGCTTTCTTTTAATTGTGGTAAAATATATGTAACATAAAATTTACTTTTTTTTTTTCTTGAGACAGAGTCTTGCTCTGTCACCCAGGCTGGAGTACAGTTGCGCAATCTCAGCTCACTGCAGCCTCCATCTCCTGGGTTCAAGCAATTCTCCTGCCTCAGCCTCCCAAGTAGCTGGGATTACAGGCACGTGCCACCACACCCAGCTAATTTTTGTATTTTTAGTAGACACGGGGTTTCACCGTGTTGGCCAGGCTGGTCTCAAACTTCTGACCTCAAATGATCTGCCCACCTTGGCCTCCCCAAGTGTGGGGATTACAGGTGTGAGCCACTGCGCCAAGCCTAAATGTGCCATTTTAATCATCTGAAAGCATATAGTTCACAGCATTAAGTACATTCACACTGTTATGCAACCATCACCACCATCCATCTCCAGAACGTTTTTATCTTCCCAGAATGGAAACTCTGTATCCATTGAACAGTAACTCCCCACTCACTCCTCCCCCAGCCCCTGGTTACAACCACTCTGGTGTCTCTCTGATTTTGCCTACTTTTATAGAATTGAAATCAAGACAGTATTTGTCCTCTTGTCTGTCTTCTTTCCTTTAGCATAACATCTTCATGGTTCATCCATGTAGCAGGTATCAGAATTTCATTCTTTTTAAGGCGGAATAATAATTTATTGTATGTATGAACAGACCACATTTTGTTGATCCCCTCATCCACGGATGGACACCTGAGTTGTTTCCGTGTTCTGGCTCTGGTGAACAGTGCTGCTATGGACTGTGGTGCCGCTGCCGTTTAATTGTTTTCTCTTTGTTTTGAATTTTCTTTTCCTTTTTTTGTTTTTTGAGACGGAGTTTCACTCTTGTTACTCAGGCTGGAGTGCAATGGCATGATCTCGGCTCACCACAACCTCCGCCTCCTGGGTTCAGGCAATTCTCCTGCCTCAGCCTCCTGAGTAGCTGGGATTACAGGCACGTGCCACCATGCCCAGCTAACTTTTTGTATTTTTAGTAGAGACGGGGTTTCACCATGTTGACCAGGATGGTCTCGATCTCTTGACCTCGTGATCCACCCGCCTCGGCCTCCCAAAGTGCTGGGATTACAGGCGTGAGCCACCGCGCCCGGCCCCCCTTTTTTTTTTTTTTTTTTTTGAGATGGCATCTCGCTCTGTTACCAGGCTGAGTGCAGTGGTGCAATCTCAGCTCACTGCAACCTCCACCTCCTGGGTTCAAGGAATGTGCTGCCTCAGCCTCCTGAGTAGCTGAGATTACAGGAGCCCACCACCACACCCAGGTAATTGTGTGTGTATGTGTTTTTGTTGTTTGTTTGTTTTTTGAGACAGAGTTTTGCTCTTGTTGCCCAGGCTAGAGTGCAATGGCACAATCTCGGCTCACTGCAACCTCTGCCTCTTGGTTTGAGCAATTCTCCTGCCTCAGCCTCCTGAGTAGCTGGAATTACAGGCATGCGCAACCATGCCCAGCTAATTTTTGTATTTTTAGTAGAGACGGGGTTTCTCCATGTTGGTCAGACTGATCTCAAATTCCTGACCTCATGTGATCCACCCACCTCGGCCTCCCAAAGTGCTGGAATTACAGGTGTGAGCCACTGCACTCAGCCAATTTTTTGTATTTTTAGTAGAAACAGGGTTTCACCATGTTGTCCAGGCTGGTCTCGAACTCCTGACCTCAGGTGATCCTCTTGCCTCGGCTTCTCAAAGTGCTGGGATTACTGAGCCACTGCACCTGGACTTTTTCAGATTTTCTATTTTAACCCCTGCATGTGGCATAACTGCTCTTATTTATTTATTTTTTATTTTTTGAGACTGAGTCATGCTCTGTCACCCAAGTCCGAATGCCATGGCATGATCTCTGCTCACCACAACCTCTGCCTCCTGGGTTCATGCGATTCTCCTGCCTCAGCCTCCCAAGTAGCTGGAGTTACAGGCACACACTGCTATGCCTGGCTACTTTTTGTATTTTTAGTAGATACGGGATTTTACCATGTTGTCCAGGCTGCTCTTGAACTCTTGACCTCATGATCCACCTGCCTTGGCCTCCCAAAGTGCTGGGATTACATGTGTGAGCCACCATGCCCAGTCCTTCTTTGCTTTTCTTTTCTTTTCTTCCTTTTTTTTTTTTTTTTTTTTTTTGAGACAGAGTCTTGCTCTGTTACCCAGGCTGGAGTGCAGTCGCATGATCTCAGCTCACTGCAATCTCTGCCTCCCAAGATCAGGCCAAGCAGTTCTCATGTCTCAGCCTCCCGAGTAGCTGGGATTACAGGCACCTGTCACCACACCACACTAATTTTTATAATTTTTTAGTAGAGTCAGGTTTTTGCCACGTTGGCCAGGCTGGTCTTAAACTGATGGCCTCAAGTGATTCACCTGCCTTGGTCTCCCACAGTTCTGGGATTACAGGCATGAGCCATCGTGCCTGGCCAGTGATTTAACTTTTCATGGTGCCTTTACATATGACATTCAAATCCCAACAATCACACAAGAAAACTGATTACCTGTATAGAGCTGATAGCGAGTGTTTTCCAACCCAAGGAGGTAGTTTATCATGGTAGATTTACCAACACTCCACGGTCCCAGGAACAGCACCATAGGCTTGGAGGTTATCTCTCCATCTGTGGGCAGCAGGAATTAGAAATGGAATGAAACCAACAAAAGTTCACACGAGGAGTATGGCACCGTACTCCAAAGCCTCTGGCTGTCCATCCAACTGAGTTGTGGAATTCTCCGTGGATCAGACGTGTGTAGCCCCCAGTGACACTTCTCTTGCTACAGAAGTGTGATCACCCAGTAAAAAGACACAGAAGTCACTGTCTGGGCCTTGCCCAGATCCTTGGCACATCAGCCCACACCAGAAGAAGGATCTCAGTGAATTCAACAAATCCTGACTCAGAGCTCACTCTAGGTGAGATCTCCTGGTTAAATCTGGAGGAGAAAAGCTCATAGAAAAAGGAGGACAGAGCTTCCACAGGCAGAGAATCTGGTTGAGACAGAGGAGAATGGCCATGGATCAGCTTGTATAATCTTGGGTGGTAGACTCAAACCCTACCTGTCTCCAGCCTTTGCAGCTCTCCTCTCCTCCTACCTGGGGCTCCCAAAACTCCCAATACAGCCTAATCCTGGGCTCTAGAGCCAGTCTCTCTCTCTCTTTCTCTCCTCTTTTGTTTAGAATCAGGGTCTCCATTGCCCAGGCTAAAATGCAGTGGTGCAGTTATGCCCCACTACAATTACCAGGCTCAAGCAATCCTCCCACTTCAGCCTCCCAAGCAGTAGCTAGGACTACAGGCATGCACCACTATGCCCAGCTAAATTTTAATTTTTTTTTTGTACAGCCGGGGTCTTGCTACATTGCTCAGGCTGGTCTCAAACTAAAGGGCTCAAGCGATCCTCACCCCTTGGCCTCCCAAAGTGCTGGGATTACAGGCGTGAGCCACCGAGCACAGCCCCCATCTTTTTTTTTTTAAACAGAGAGTGGTGCAGTATGCTTCCTCTTGTTCATCTTGCTTTCAGATACTCTGGTCTTCCTTCTCTGAGGCTAAAGCTCCATCCTACCCGGGTGGTGTCTTATAAATGTTAGGCACACGTACATTGCCTGAAAGCAACACCATGGCCCTGCTCTATCTGACCCTGCCTGTGAATACACAGGAGACACATCTCTGTGGATGTCAGGCCCTGGCTGGGGGCCAGGAAGGGATAGGGAGGCTGAGAGGTGGCAGGAGTCCACAGTTACAACCACAGAGATGTCACAGTTTCTAAACACTGGCCCAGGTGATGCCAAGGAGAGCCCTGGATGTTCCCCATTCTCAGAAACAAGCCACAAACAGGGCCCATTGGGGCACTGCGGTTTCAGCTCCTCACAGCAGGGGGCACCGCTGGCCTATGCAGGAGGTGGGAGGGGAACCTGGGAGAGGTTACAAGGAAGCTGGCCAGAGACTAGGAGTTAAGAGTCAAGCCCAGAAGGTGAGCACAGGGGCCAAGAAACGGGCCCTCCCTGCAGAGCACCATGCCCTGGGGATGTAGGAGCTCCTGGCCCCCTGCTGCTGTCCACACAAGTTTCCAAGCCTCTGGGTCTTAGGGCCCAGTGAGAAAGAAAAAGCCACTGGGCTTTCTCTGTAATCTCACACCAATCTCCGTGTATCCGCTGCAAAGAGGGAGGGGATAACTGGCTTCTAGGCTACAAAAAACTATATAGGTAGCTGCGGAACGGAGTATTCCCTGCTTCCAGCTGTGTAATCCTGGGCAACCCAGCATGTCTCTGGGCCTGAGGTTCTCCTCTGTAGAGCAGGAAGAATACAGACCCTATGATACCCTGGCCATTGACAGCCATCCAGAGCATCAAATGAGATCAAATGAGATCATACAGAAATAGCCAGATTAACACAGGGAAACATTTGTAATATCATTCACAAAACAGTAAGACACCATTGCTACATTTTTAAAAGATGAGTAACATTTTTAAATGGCATTGCTGTTGGGAAACAAGGACTCTCATCTACTGTTACTGTGAGTACAAATTGGTATCACTGAAGGCAGTTTAGCAACAATTAGCAAAACGTGTAATTCCAGTGTTCCAATTTATTTATTTATTTATTTATTATATTTGTTTGGAGTGCACTGGTGCAATCTCAGTTTACTGCAGTCTCTGCCTCCAGGGCTCAAATGATCCTCCTGCCTCAGCCTGCTGAGTAGCTGGGACCACAAGCACATGCCACCATACCCAGCTATTTTTTTCTGAGACGGGGTCTCACTCTGTCATCCAGGCTAGAGTGCAGTGGCACGATCTCAGCCCACTGCAACCTCCACCTCCCTACTTCAAGCAATTCTCACGCCTCAGCCTCCCAGCCTATAGCTGGGATCATAGGCATCTATCACCATGCCCAGCTAATTTTTGTATTTTTAGCAGAGATGGGGTTTTACCATGTTGGCCAGGCTGGTCTCAAACTCCTGACCTCAAGTGATCTGCTTGCCTCAGCCTCCCAAAGTGCTGAGACTACAGGTTTTGAGCCACTGTGCCCAGCCATAGGATTGTTTTTGAAAGTGCTATGGATGGAGGATTCTGAAACTATGTATTCTAGTATTGCTCAAATAAGCAAATGCATTATAGATAATGGGAGTCAGGGTTATTACTGCTCTCAGAGAGAGTTACAAATATGGAAATGGAAAAGCTAAAATTAATCGTGTGGCATTACATTGTAATTGGATTTTTATACAGATGATGGATAGAGATATTGGCATATGCAGCATATAAATTGGTATATGCATTATATAAATTATAGACATAAGCCACCATGCCCAGCCTAATTTTTGGTTTTTGTTTGTTTTTTGAGATTGAGTCTTGCTCTGTGGCCCAGGCTGGAGTGCAGTGGTATGATCTCAGCTCACTGCAACCTCTGACTCCCAGGTTCAAGTGATTCTCCTGCTTCAGCTTCCTGAGTAGCTGGGATTACAGGCACACACCACCACACCTAGCTAATTTTTGTATTTTTAGTAGAGAAAGGGTTTCATCATGTTGGCCAGGGCCTCGGGCTCCAAAGTGCCAGGATTACAAGCCTGAGCCACTGCACCTGGCCCTAATTTCTGTATTTTTTGTAGAGACTGTGTGGCCCAGGCTGATCTCAAACTCCTGGGCTCAACCCATCCTCCTGTCTTGGGCTCCCAAACTGCCAGGATTACAGGCGTGAGCCACAAGAAGGGTGCTGGTTTTCCAGAGCGTGGTGTGACCATGCAGGTGAAGAGCACACAGCTACCAGAGGGAAGGAGGGAGGTCTCCACACACACAGCTGGCATAACAGGATCCTATGTTCATACCATCAAAAAGGACATCCTTCTATGCATTCACACATGCAAAGGAAAGGCCTGGAAGTCTTCACAAGAAACTATAATGGTGGTTTTCTCTGGGAGTCGAATTAAAGAGGGTAGAGATCAAGAACGGAATTTGTATGCTATTCTGCACTATTTGAATGTTTTGCAACAAGTGTGTCTTATTTTTATTATTTTGAAAAACAATTTTGCAAAGAATCCAGGCCCAAGGGAAGCAGATGGGGAACGGCAATAGGAGGAGGGGAAGGAACGGGTGATCAGAGGGCTCAGGCACCACCTGTGAGTAGATGGGGGGCATCTGTGAGCTCTGGAGCACAGGAGGGATGCAAATCAGCATTATCACCCTTGAAGACTCAAATATGCACAACTGAAGTGTAAAGGCTTAAAATCAAAGTGCTATCTGGTAAAGCATTGCACTCTGCTGGTGACAGGGTAGTTCCTATGACAGAAGTGTCATCCTTTCCAACTCCCAGGGGGAGCCCAGACCCAGACCCACGGGTCCTCCCACACATCGCAAACGAGCCTCCTGAACCTGTGTGGGCACCAGGGGAGTCCGGTCTGGTTAGTGGTCCAGCCCTGCTGACAGGCCTGTACCATACACGTGATCTCATGCCCTACCTGTGATCTCATGCCCTACCCATGATCTCATGCTGTACTTGTGACCTCATGCCCACCCCACCTGTGATCTCATGTCTTACCCGTGATCTCGTGCCCTACCCGTGATCTCGTGCCTTACCCGTGATCTCATGCCCTACCCGTGATCTCGTGTCCTATCCGTGATCTTGTGCCCTACCCGTGAACTCGTGCATTACCTATGATCTCATGCCCTACCTGTGATCTCATGCCTTACCTGTGATCTCATGCTGCCGGAGCTCATTGTATTTGTAAGACTGCTCCAGAGGCTTGATGGATGAGTGGTAGATCTTCCGAAGCCTCTGCAGCACCGCTGAGACAGAGAGGGCAGAGGGAAGAACATCAGGCAGGTACGATCCAGGCAGCCTCTCCACTGTGGAGGGGTTTCACCATCCAGGGCAGCCCTGCCTGGTTGGGAGCAGGCACCGTCTGCAGCCTGGCAACCATGCAATGTATTTGCAGTTGGGGAGCTGGCCCACATCTCAACCCACAGAAACCTTCAAACCAAAAGGCATTCTCCTACCCACCCCCAAATCCTCCTGAGCTGTTTGGTTATTTTATTTTAATTTTTTAGAGACAGGATCTCACTCCGTCACCCAGGGTGGAATGCAGTGGTGTAATCATAGCTCACTGCAGCCTCTAACTCCTGGGCTCAAGCAACCCTCCCACCTCAGCCTCCCAAAGTGTTGGGATTACAGGCATAAGATACTACAGCTAGGCTTTTTTTTTTTTTTTTTTTTTTTTTTGAGATGGAGTTTCACTCTGTCATCCAGGCTGGAGTTCAGTGGCGCAATCTCAGCTCACTGCTACCTCTGCCTCCCAAGTTCAAGCAATTCTCCTGCCTCAGCCTCCTGAGTAGCTGGGATTATAGGCATGCGCTACCACTCCCAGCTAATTTTTGTATTTTTAGTAGTTTCACCATGTTGGTCAGGCTGATCTCGAACTCCTGACCTCATGATCTGCCTACCTTGGCCTCCCAAAGTGCTGGGAATACAGGCGTGAGCCACCACGCTGGGCAGTGAGCTGTTTTTTAAAAACCTCTCTCCTCCCCTTCCTCACCTGAATAGTGTGTCTGAAACCCTGCCTTGCCCTGCAGCCTACTACAAGGCCTTTCTTTGGTGGATAAGAATTCTATCTTTGCGGCCCACCTCTGTGTGTGCTCCCTGAGGCATAGAAGGCAAGGAGGCCCAGCACCGAGTAGGCCTGCAGAACGGCACTGGCCTGTCACTGTACTCCCAGACACTCCTGAAGGGGTCACATAACCCAGACGGCCTCTTTCTAGGAGGAAGAGGAACCAGTAGGAAGGCCTGTGGGGTGGCGAGTCAGGCTAGCAAGACTCTACCTCTCAATCCCCACCCTCTAGCTGTGTATCAGGAACGAACTGCTGCTAGCCTGAGCTCCACTTAGGTGGCTCACTGATTAAGAGAGACAAGCCCTGCTGCAATCCTTGGGTCTCAAAGATAAATGATATACCACAGGAAACGGCTTTATAAACTGCCACAGCAGAAGGAGATGGGTCTGTGTTAAGCGTCCTCCCCTGCACAGCAGGGGGCCACACTGGATTCACCCACACTGGCCCTCTGCTTGGACGGCCCTTCCTCCTCTCTGCCCACCTGGAGCCTCCAGCCGTGGACCCTCCTCACAGAGCCTCCTCCAAGAAGCCTCCCACCTTCAGGGCTCTCCTCCTCCCCAAGGTCCCCTCTGGTCTCTGGGATAAGGCCCTGGTGCACCCTGGCTCTCCAAAGCCTCCAGGGGTCTGCCTGGCCCCTGGCAGCCTGGGCGTGTCTCCCTCCCCTGGTTACCAGAGTAGTCATCAGATGGTTTGTCCTCATTCAGCATGAGGGTCTTCTCGATGTGGGAGCGGTCCCTCAGTGGGGCTTCTTCATTCGCATCCTCTGCCTCTTCTGCAGAGAGAAGCAGACAGCCAAGTGAGGGCAAAGCTCATAGCCAGCTGAGCTCTGAGCGCCGGCACTCTAGATGAGGGCTGGGCCTCGAGCAAGGGCTCAGCAGAGTCTTGCCAAGTTACACTGGACTGAGCTCTGCCTTTAGGAAGGAATTTGATAATCCAAACTCTATGAAGCCCCATGGGCAATGTATTCACATTTGGGGAGAGAGTCCACATCTCAAACTGCAGAAACCTTCTTATCTATTCATTTCATATATTCAACCAATAGGCACTGAACACCTTTGCCACGCCAGGCATTGAGTGTCATGCTGGGAATACAGTGCTGCCCACCACAGGCACAGCTCCTGCCCTTAGGCAGTTGCTTAGTCCAGTGGAGTCAGAGATAATCGTCTTCAAAGGAATGCTGCGGTGGCTCACACCTGTAGTCCTAACACTTTAGGAAGCCGAAGTGGGAGGATTACTTGAGCCCAGAAGTTTTGAGATCAGCCTAGGCAAGATAGCAAGACCCATCTCTACAAAAACAAAGTTTAAGTTAGCCAGGCAGTGGCGCACACCCACAGTCTCAGCTCAGGAAGCTGAGACAGGAGGACCCTGTGAGCTCAGGGTGCCAAGGCTGTGGTGAGTCATCATCACCTCACTGTGCTCCAGCCTGGGTCACAGAGTGAGACCCCCATCTCAAAAAATTAAAACATCAAACATCTCAGGAGGCTTTGAGGGTAGGTAGGAGAATTCCTTTTGGCTTGAACTCCAGCCTGGGCAAAAGAGGGAGACCCTGTCTCAAAAATAATAAAAAATAATAATAATAAAATGTAATCATTACAGATGATGGGGTGACCACAGAAGGAAACACTCTGGAGGCTAAGTGGGGCTCCGGAGTGTGACTGTGTGGTCTGAGCAATGGGGTCAGAAAAAACCTCCTCAGGTCTCTGGTCGGGGAGTGAGTTAGGTGAAGAGTTGAGAGAAGCATTCTGTGAAAGCCCCAGAGGAAACTTGTTCAGCAAGAAGCAGGAGGGGAGTCTGCTGCTGTTGGGGAGGTCTGGGTGCTGGGGAGCTACTGAGGTCCTCAGGGCTGACTGGGCAGGACCTTCCACAGAGCTCTGGGTCTCACCCCAAGAGCAATGGGAGCCAGTGAGGGGCTCCAGGCAGGCAGCTGCCATGGCCACATGAGCGTTTCATCAGGATCACACTGGCAGTGTAAGAAGGATGGCTGGGAGGGCCACTGTGGGCTGTGTGTGTGTCTGTGTGTGTGTTGTGCCTGTCTCACTGTGTGTCTGTTTTTGTGTGTCTCTGTGTGTATTTGTGTCTGTGTGTCTCTGTGTCTGTGTATGCCTGTGTATGTCTGTGTTGTGTATGTGTGTCTGCTTCTGTGTCTGTATGTTTATCTCTGTATGTGTGGGTCTCTCTGTGTGTTATCTGTGTGTGCGTCTGTTTCTGTGTGTCTCTGTATCTCTGTATTTGCATCTCTGTGTATATTTCTGTATCTGTATATCTCTCTGTTGTATCTGTGTGTGTGTGTATGTGTGTGTGTGTGTTGAGGGGAGCAACTGTTGCTTCTGACCCAGAGAGCAAGTGATGTGGGGTGCCTGCCACAGGCTCCCGGGGATAGGGAACTGTGATATCACAGCTGCTTCTTCCCAGCCTGCCTGCACAGAGGATTTTAGGCGATTACAAGAGGGGAAAACTCAGGCCTATGGGGCAGAAGGAGGCCAGCTCCACTAGGGGAGATGCAAAGAAGAGTCAATATGTCTCATGTAGCATCTCATGATAATGACTCTTTAAACCAGTCGCAGGTATCCCCAACCCCAGACCCAGAATAGGGTGCTGACTGACTGCAGCACACACCCACCCTTATGGAGAATACAAGTCCTGAAAGATAGCATATAAGTAATATGTAGATATACAAATTGACTGGGCGTGGCAGCTCACGCCTGTAATCCCAGCAATATGGGAGGCAAAGGCGGGAGGATGCTGCTTTAGGTGGGCATTTAAGAGACAACAGCAGTCACAGACTGAGTTCTCATCTCATGATCCTGACCCCCTCAGTCCCGGTTCTGCAACGCTTCCTACAACCTAGTCTTCAAGGGAGACCCCGGCACTAGCCTCCCAAGGAATCACCAGGGCAGTTCCCAACCCACCCCCATCCACTCCTTGCATCTCCACCCACCAGCCATGGGGCACCGATCACGCCATTAGCTCCTTTAGGCTGAGGCACTGGCATGTGCTACAGCACAACAGGGACCCTAAGGGAAGGTTCTGGGGGACCTGACTCAGAAGTACCGGGGCCCCTCTGGCCCCTCCAAACTGGAGACCAGCGGCCAATGCATAGCCTAAAGGCACCGCCCCGCACTAAGACTCTGGAAAGGGACTGCCGCTCTCTGCCACTTTCTCCTGTCTCCTACACACAAGACTTGCCGGGAGAATGCAGCTGCCCAAGGGACGGGGTTGCTGTTAGGGAAGTAATTCCTACCCTGGGCAGCAATGATGGGATTCCCCCTCCCCTGATGCTCCTCCTCAGGCTCCTCTGCCTTCAAGTCCGGGATCTCACTGCCTGCGGGCTCTGTATTCAGTTCCTCCAAGCCAGGCTGGGCCCCTCTGTCCCTGTGGCTTGAGGTTCCTGCAGCTTCCTGGGGCTCCCCGGCTTCCTGGGACTCCTGGGCTTCCTGGGGCACCCCAGCCTCCTTGGAGGTACGCTCTGCTTCTTCTGAGCTAGCTCCACCACCGCTGTCCTCTTCGGACTCCTCTTCAGAGGGAATGCCTTCTTCTTCCTCACTTCCACCTCCATCGCCACTTTCCTCTTCAGAGGAGGCCTCATCTGCATTCTCCTCGGTCATCACTGGGGCCTGCCTCTCCTCAGTGTCCTCTGCCTCGGTGCTCTGGGCGCCCCCAGACTCCGCATTGGCTTCTGCAGCTGGGTCAGGCTCCCCCTGGTCCTCGGTGCCCTCCCTGGCTTGTGTGTCAATATCCGACTCCGACTCTTCCCCCACAGTCGCAACGTCAGGGGCTCCCTCTGGCACTGCAGGGTCCTGGCCAGGCCCAGGACTGCCCTCGGCCTCTGTGTTCAGTGAGTGGATCCCATCACCCTCTGAGCAAGGAGAGGCCCCCTCTGCCTCTTGCTCTGCTGTCCCTGCCACTGCTCCCTGCACAGGGCTATCCTCTGGGACCTCCTGGGCTGCATCAGGGAGTTCGAAGCCCCCAGCTTGTCCTCCTGCCTCTCCACTGGCAGCTCCCTCCATGAGGAGCCCAAGCCCAGGCTCCTCTCCTAGCCCCTCTCCAGAACTGCGCTCCGGCTGCTCCTCTTCCACAGGCCCCTTGGGCCCTCCTGGAGGGAGAGCACTTGCTGCTGGTGGGCCGTTCTTTTCTTCCCCAGGCCCTGCAGCATCCCTGTTGTCCCTTTCCCCGGGTAGAGGTGACTCTGTGGCTGAGGCATTGGAGAGGCTGGCTTCAGGATCAGAGCCCGGGCCGGCAGCAGATGCAGGGGTCTTCTCAGGGCTCTCAGCCTCCCTGCCATCTGGGTAGTGAAGGAGCAGATTCTTATCTTGAGGAGCTGTGTCTGCATACAGACCGCTTTCTTTCTCCTCTAGACTTGCATCTCCGGCAGAGAAATGATTCTCCAACAAATTGCCAACATCTTCTGTGCCACCCGATGTGGAGACTTGCAGTTCTAAATGATTAGAACATGATTGGTCAGTTTCACAGGGTTGGCACTTTTTTCTCAAGAGTCTACATCAACCTAGCTCCCGTCTTCTGGGATGTGGTGTTGGCCTGGTGTGCATTGTTACGCCTACCAACCTGGGTCTTCAGGACCACCTCGTGCGTAGCAAGCAGGTGTTATTCTGCCACCCTCCCAAGATGTGGAAACTGTGGATCAGTGAGTTAAAGGACCAACCCACTATCTGTCACTAAGGAAGTGAGCAGCTGTGCTAACCCGAGAACCCCTGCGACCCTGGCCCTGACCTTCAAGCTTCTCAGCTTGGTCCTGATGACTGTATATGGAGGGAAACTTGGGTGAGCCCTTCCAGTCCTTCCTCAACCTTGCTCACGGGCATGTGCAGCTGGGCTCAACCTTGGGGATGCTTCCAAGATGGGACAAATGCTTGTGCATCCCACCTCATGTCAGTTCCTACAGTCATTAACAAGCATGCTTTTAATACTGATATCAGCAAAGGAGTGAAAACAGGTGTTTGCAGGCAGGATAATCTTAGGTTACATGGCACAGTGCTTAGGGGATTACTTGTGGCTCTCAACCTTATTAAGTCACACATCTAACCCTGTCCGAGTAAGAGCAGGCATTTGCTGGCCTCCCTACCTTAGAATAGAGGGTGCATGGCCTGAGGAGGAGATATCCAAAACAGGCCAGGCCTGGGCTTCCCAAATGCCCCAGCCAACCCCTTCCAAGGGGATCACTTTGTAAGGGACTGAAGCTTCACCCAGAGAGCGGAGGGCCCAGGAAGAGAGAAAAGCAGGGGCTTCATATGTGCCAGAGACCTCTGTCAAGGGTCAAGTTTAATGTTTGGAAAATGGGGTCAGAAAAGTCAGAGCATGATGGCTCACACCCATAATCCCAACACTTTGGGAGACCGAGGTGGGTGGACCACCTGAGGTCAGGAGTTTGAGACCAGCTTGGCCAACCTGGTGAAACCCCATCTCTACTAACAATACAAAAAATTAGGCCAGGCGTGGTGGCTCACGCCTATAACCCCAGCACTTTGGGAGGCTGAGGCAGGAGGATCATAAGGTCAAGAGATCAAGACTATCCTAGCCAACACGGTGAAACCCCGTCTCTACTAAAAACACAAAAAAATTAGCCAGGCATGGTGGCACATGCCTGTGGTCCCAGCTACTCGGGAGGCTGAGGCGGAAGAATCGCTTGAACCCAGGAGGTGGAGGTTGCAGTGAGCCGATATTGCGCCACTGAACTCCAGCCTGGTGACAGAGCAAGACTCCATCTCAAAAAAAAACAAAAAATTAGCCGGGCGTGGTGGCACACACCTGTAATCCCAGCTACTCAGGAGACTGAGGCAGGAGAATCACTTGCACCCAGGAGGTGAAGGTTGCAGTGAGCCGAGATCGCACCACTGCATTCTAGCCTGGCCAACAGAGCTAGACTCTGTCTCAAAAAAAAGAAAAAAGAAAATGGGGCCAGAAGAGAGGGTTAGGCCCACCCCTCTGCTCCCTGCCCCAAGGCTAGGGTCTGTTTTGGGGGGACATTGCAGGCTCATGGAGATGAGGGGACCACAGGCATCCTGCCTTGGGGCAGCTGAGGCAACCTCCGTTCTCCCTTGACTCTCAAGGCCTCTCTCCGAGGAAGAGCACCCCACCTGTCTGCTGAACACAGATAACCCCTCTCTCAGACCACCACTTGCTATGCCCATCTCTCCCTCCCGCAAAGAAAAGCAACTTCTTGGGGTACCTTTTCTCCCTCAGGGTGCCCATCCTTGATCTCCAAAAGCTGGGCAGCCTCCAGGGATCATAAGCAAGTATTTTCTCATAGTTCCGATAGACAGCCAACCTGCTGTCAAACTCAGAGATATGAAGCTTGGTACCTTTGATTAGAGAGGAGCCCCGTGTATTGAAATAGACAACCTTTCCCCCAGCACTTTCATATGCATGGCCATTTAACCTTTGTGACTGTCAGAAAGATTTTACAGCTGAATTAGTGCAAGTCCACAGATCTCTGCTCTGCCCCAGATACGTCACCACTAAGTGGCTAATGGGTGACTGGAACCCAGAACTGCCCAGTCTTCTGTCCAGGCTTCCATGCCATGCTGTACTTAGTGGAGCACAGGAGACCCCTTCCTGCTGGTACCTCAGCCCCTGCCTGCAAGCACCTTCTCTCCAGACTTATGCTCCGTACTAGTCTTGACTCCTGAGCTGCAGGAACCAAATTTAATTCTGTGTTCCCAGGGCCTCGGACCCTGCCTGACCAACAGAAAGTGCTGGAAGAGATCCACAGTTAGATTTGGGTACCAATAAGAATTCCTGGTCCCTTAGTGAGGGACAGACAAGACAGGGAGCTACAGTTGCTCATTTTAATTTTCTTTCATCACCACTTACATACCTTTAAGTCCTGATTCCGTCACGTTCATCTCTATCTCTCTGCCTTCTACCTCTGCAGAAAAACCTGTGGTGGGAACTTGGTTTAATTCGAAGAGACTGGCTGTCCTCTGAGCAACAGGATGTGTATAATGTATATGAGATACATCTGTATGCACACATCTGAGAGGCAGCCTGCCAGGCAATGCTTAAGCACCTTACATATAAAACAGTATCTTCATCATGCTGAATTTTCTTAATCTTACTTGTTTTTATAAAATGAGTACTCTTGTTTTTTTTTTTCCTTTCGTGTCCTTACTCATAAAATGAATATTATCCATATCTTTTTTTTTTTTTGAGACAGGGTTTCACTCTGTCACCCAGGCTGGAGTGCAGTGGCACAATCTCAGTTCACTGCAACGTCTACCCCCCAGGTTCAAGCAATTCTCCTGCCTCAGCCTTCTGAGTAGCTGGATTACAGGCGTGCGCCACCATATTTGGCTAATTTTTGTATTTTTAGTAGAGACAGGGTTTCACCATGTTGGCCAGGGTGATCTCGAACTCCTGACCTCAAGTGAACTGCCTTCCTCAGCCTCCCCAAAGTGCTAGGATTATAGATGAGAGCCATTGCGCCCAGCCTCATATCCCTGTTTTTACAGATGAAAAGACTGGAACCAGAGACACTGAGGCCCTTGTCGAATGTCACATAGCTAATAACTGGCTTGGATCATGTGACAATGTGACTTCAGAGCCACAGCAACCCCTGGGAGCCTGTTAGAGATGCAGACTTTCAAGTCCCAGCCCAGACCCACTGAATCAGGATCCGAATTTTAACAAAATGGCCAGGTGATTCATGGGCACATTATAGTCTGAGAAGTGCTTGTCCACACTGGTCTCAACCAGTGATTCTCAGCATTGGCTGCATATTAATATCACCTGCTTCTTGGCCCCATATTTCCCTTTCTCTGTGGTTTTGATTTAAATAATCCAGGGTATTGCACCAGCACCAGGATTTTTAAAAAAAGAAGTTCTTGGGTAACACACAAAGTTGCAAACCACTGTAACCACCAAATCAAATCATCCTGACCCCACGCTTCAGCTTCCAGACCCTCCCCACTGTGAAGATGCCCATTGAGGGCTCCCAGGTTGGGGTGGGTCTCCTAGGGCCTGGCATTTGCCTTTAGAACAGCAGTGGTCAGGGTGTCTCCTCTGGGAATCCAGCCCTTTCCATGGGCCCCTGTTGCCCTTCAGTGATGATGGTGTTGACAGTGATGATGAGGATCATAATGATGATGATGAGGGTGACGATGGCGATGATGACGATGGTGGTGATGATGACAACGGTGGTGATGATGCTGAGCTGAATGAACTCTAGGTCTGATGTCCTATAACATTTCTGACATTCCCAAAAGCCCTTTTTCCCTGATAAAGGTGAGAGGGCTGCACAGTCCCAAGGGGGATGAAGACTCCAGACGTTGGGGGTTCACCATGACCATGACCTTCACACTGCTGTATGTTTCCACTCTTGAGTCCTGGGCAGGAAGCGAGGCATGTACATGTGTAGATTTACATTCAGGCTCTTCCCTGGTTTTCACAACTTAGGGCCAAGCTTCCCCTGAACTTCTGCTAAACAATTTGGAGTGAAAAGGACTGAGAATGATGGCTTCTTGCACTGTGGCCTTCCTTCCCAGGCTAAAAATAACTGCTCAAACAGAAAGTCCCTCCATGAAACAAGCTGTCCCACTGGGCCCCCAGACCTCAGTCCCTGGACAGCAGTTGTCCCATTGGACCTGGTTCTTCTCTTGGAGGCGCAGACAGAGGTGGGGGAGCCTCTGATTACACTCATTTCAATCCTGTGACATCTCACTTCAATCCTGAGAAATCATGGCCGGTGTCTTTCCCGCCTCTCCTGCTTCTTGCCAAAGCCCCCTATTGGCCCCGGAGCAGGGAGGCCACAGAGGACCCAGGACACCCTGGAGAGGTGAATCCCCAGTAAGATGAGTCTTGGTCTATCCCGGGACATGAAGTGCCGCACTGTATGTGCCGCTGCCAGGGCAGCCACCCCAGCTCCAGCCAGGCCAGGCCCAGGACTGACGTCAGGGCACAGGAATAGCAGGCCCCAACTCTGCCCAGAGACCATGGGAAGGCCCCAGCCCCACTCACACCCAGGCCAAGCATGACACACACCAATCCTGCTTCTCCCACCAGCCTATCTGCCAGCAGCCTTTCTCAGGGGGCCAGCCTTCCAGTGGCTCCCACCAGCACCACAGCCTCAGTGCAGCCCCAGAGGCTCAATCCCTCTCTCTTTCCACCACCAACCAAATGCCTTGATTTTGTTTCTTAAGTTCCAATCCCATTCCAAAGCACTTTTTTTCTTTTTCTTTTTTTTTTTTTTTTTTTTTGAGATGGAGTCTCACTCTGTTGCCCAGGCTGGAGTGCAATGGCGTGATCTTGGCTCACTGCAATCTCCACCTCCCAGGTTCAAGTGATTCTCCTGCGTCAGCCTCCTGAAAAGCTGGGAGTACAGGTGCCCACTACCACACTCAGCTAATTTTTGTATTCTTAGTAGAGATGGTGTTTCACCAGGTTGGCCAGGCTGGTCTCGAACTCCTAACCTCAGGTGATCCACCCACCTCAGCCTCCCAAAGTGCTGGGATTACAGGCATGAGCCACCGCATCCAGCCTAAAGCACTTTCACATGGACTCAGTGGACTGTGGAGTTGCCAAGGGCTCTCGTGAGTCCAACTGTAAAGGAGGAAGCTCTGGCCAGAAGCCTTCAGAGACTCGCCCAAGATCAGGGCAGGGTGGGACACAGCCCAAGTCTATGACCCTTGGTCTGGAGTTCTTTCTGCTCCCACGGGAGTTCACAAACCATATCCCATGAAGTGCTAGGGTTCCACAGAAGTGACTCAGGAGGTAAGGGAAGATCAAACAGCAGGGACAGCCACCCGCTTTGTACTTCCTGCCCTCCTTGAATCTGTCTGCCCCACTGCCTACAAGGGAAAGACTGGAGGGAGACTGACAAGGCCTGCTCCTCTGCTCTCCTTGTTTCTTCCCTCAAAATATTAGTATCTGCCTCGAGCCTTCTCCCCATTATTTTCTCCAACATCCTAAAACACCCTGCTTACAGCATGTTTTTTTTTCTTTTTCTTTTTTTGAGACAGGTCTTGCTGTCACCCAAGTTGGAGTTCAGTGGCATGACAGCTCACTGCAGCCTCCACCTCCTGGGCTCAAGGGATCCTCTCACCTCAGCCCCCAAAATAGCTGGAACTCCAGGAGTGTGCCACCACAACCAGCTGATTTTTTTTCTTTTTTTTTTTTTTTGTAGAGATGGGGTCTTGCTATATTGCCCAGGCTGGTCTCAAACTCCTGGCCTCAAGTGATCCTCCCACTTCAGCCTCCCAAAGTGCTGGAATTACAGGTGTGAGCCACCTTACACTTTCACTCTGCCAGTCCGCATATGCCAGGCTCTGAGCTGGGTCATCTCCTGCCCTCACGTAGGACTCCATCTTTCCAAGGTAGTTTCCTGTGCTTTTTCTTCTTTGATGCTCCTAGCAGCCCTCCGAGGCAGAAAAAGCAAGGGTTGTTAACCTCTCTTGAAATGAAGAGGTAGACACACAGAAGTCAAGTCGTTTGCCTAACAAGTCATTCCAGGGATGAGCTGGAACTGAGACCAAGAGATGGAGCAAAGCTCCCTGGGAGTGACCATGACCTGCTGAGCTGTTCAAGCCCAGATACCAAGCTTCTGGTGCTGGGTCAACGTGTATCTGTATATTTCACAAGGGGATTCTCCAGAACACCAGCATTTCAGACCCTCTGCATCAGCCATCCTTAGTACCAAGGGCCAGGAAGCTCTGTCTTAAGTTGAGACTACAGATGGAGACAATAGAGGTCAGGACCTGTTTTTGAGCCACCTCTAGGTGTTGAATGTATTCAATGCCTTCGTGGAATCAAATGTTGATTTTATTCCAGCCCATCCAAGTCTCCTTAGCCCATGTTTCTAACAAGGACCTGCTAGGATTATTCTTCCACATGACTTCTCATCCATTTGAACTAGAGCTAGCAAGTCCAAAGTCATGCCTAAGTAAAATACCTCCGACCATTAGTCACACACAGTTATTCAATTAAGTCATTAGTCATAAAATCCCTGGAGGGGTGGGAGGGGTGCAGACAGGAATCATTCTCCAAATCTCTGCCTGGATACATGTGTCCCAGAGAGGGAGGTGCACTGGCTGGGTGCGGGGGCTCACACCTGTAATCCCAGCACTTTGGGAGGCCAAGGCGAGTGGATCACAAGGTCAGGAGTTCAAGACCAGGCTGGCCAACAAGGTGAAACACCATCTCTACTAAAAATACAAAAATTAGCCAGGCATAGTGGAGCGCACCTGTAGTCCCAGCTACTCAGAAAGCTGAGGCAGGAGAATCGATTGAACCCAGGAGGCGAAGGCTGCAGTGAGCTGAGATCATGCCACTGCACTCCAGTCTGGGCAACAGAGCAAGACTCCGTCTCAAAAAAAAAAAAAAAAAGAGAGAGAGAGGGAGAGGGAGAAGCACCAACCATGGCATAGAAACGAAACCCCACGTCTTGCCCCCATCTGTCCATTCTTGCTTCTTCCCTCAAAATATTAGTATCTTCCTCGAGCCTTCTCCTCAAACCCCTGTCTTGCACCCATCTATCCCCCACCCCATGCTTTGGTTCTCATTGGCTGTATCTTAAGTGCAGCAGGAACAATTCAGAAAACAGAGTTCACACTGCAGAGTAGGCAGCCTGTCCCCTTCCTTGTTCTAGATCTTGTCTCTGAACACTCGTGGACCAGGCAAACGTGGGCCAGCAGCCTCTTCTGGTGTCCTGTCTTTCCTTGACCTTATCCTCCTGGTCCTACTGGGTGAACGTTCACTGCTCAGGACCCCTGTTCTTCCACTTTTTTTTCTTTTCTTTTTTTTTTTTTTTGAGATGGAGTTTCGCTCTTGTTACCCAGGCTGGAGTGCAATGGCGCGATCTCGGCTCACCGCAACCTCCACCTCCCGGGTTCAGGCAATTCTCCTGCCTCAGCCTCCTGAGTAGCTGGGATTACAGGCACACACCACCGTGCCCAGCTAATTTTTTGTATTTTTAGTAGAGACGGGGTTTCACCATGTTGACCAGGATGGTCTCGATCTTTTGACCTCGTGATCCACCTGCCTCGGCCTCCCAAAGTGCTGGGATTACAGGCTTGAGCCACCACGCCCGGCCCACTTTTTTTTTTCCAACAATATGTTTCTCCCCTGTTCTTCCACTTTTTTTTTCAACAATATGTTTCTCCATGAAGGCCTACTGCCTTTTTTTTTTTTTTTTTTTTGATATGGAGTCTCACTCTGTCACCCAGGCTGGAGTGCAGTGGTGCAACCTCAGCTCACTGCAACCTCTGCCACCCGGGTTTAAGCCATTCTCCTGCCTCGGCCTCCCAAGTAGCTGGGATTACAGGTGTCTGCCACCACCCCTGACTAATTTTTAGAGTTTTAGTAGTGATGGGGTTTCACCATGTTGGCCAGGCTGGTCTTGAACTCCTGACCTCAGGTGATCCACCCACCTCAGCCTCCCAAAGTGCTGGGATCACAGGCCCAACCTCTTCACTTCTTAGATAAAGTCTTAGACAACTTTGCAGAAGGCCATTGCCCATAAAAACCTGAGAAGGGAAGTTCTGGCTGGAGGAAGGCTTGTCTGCATCCTCCCAGGACCCCCGAGGTCCTCTTCTGCCATTCTCTCAGCCTTTCCCTCCTCCCCTAGTATGGGCAACCAGAGTGCAGGCCCTGAGGCAGCCATTCTTGGAAGGTTTATTTGGCTTCCTGGCCATGCTCCTAAAGTCAAGGGCTAATCCCACTGGGACAGCTTGTCCCTGGCTGGACTCTAGCCCTTAAAATGATTCATCCAGGAAATAGGATACAATGACAAAAGTATGCCAGGGTACAACGACAAAGGTAGCAATCAGAGAGGACCTTGGGATTTGGGGGTCCAGAGGGATCCTTTCATAGACCAACTAGCTTGATTTCACTCATGAATGAAACCCCAATACCCTGATAAGTACCTGTCCCAAGGCCACAGCGCTAGTTAAGGTAGTTGGCTTAAATGATCTGCTTAAATAAGGTAGTTGGCTTAAACAAGTGGCCTGCTTCTAGAACTCAGCTATCTATGGACGCTCTCCCAGCAGTGGGCCAGCAGATGAGAAGGGCTAAGTCTTCCCCAGGGCAGTGATTTCTTACCCCACCTTCTTCCACTCTTTAAAAAGAATGGTTTCAGTCCAGGCACAGTGACTCCAAGAGCTGTGGCTGATACCTATAATCCCAGCACATTGGGAGGCCAAGGTGAGAGGAGCCCTAGAGCCCAGGAGTTTGAAACCAGCATGGTTAATGAGGCAGGACCTCATCTTTACAAGAACATTTTAAAACTAGCTTGGCATGGTGGCATGTGCCTGTGCTCCCAGCTACTGGGGAGGCTGTGGTTGGCAGACTCCTTGAGCTCAAGAGTTGGAAGTTGCAGTGAGCTTTGATCACACTATACTCTAGCCTGGGCAACAGAGAGAGACCCTGTCACACACACAAAAAAAGGATTAAGACTTCAACACAATTGTTTTAACTGATAAATTCTAAAAGAATTGACAGAATAACTTCAGTCCCCACCCCACCTCCAATTCCTGGACTTCTTGGTTTGGAAGATAGAAAGAAATAACCAGAAATCCCACAATCATCATACATATACATGCCTGTCACTGATGCCTGGAGGACTCATGAGTATAAATGACTATTCATTTTATTTATTTATTTTTTTGAGACGGTGTCTCACTCTGCTGCCCAGGCTGGAGTGCAGTGGTGCAATCTCGGCTCACTGCAACCTCCAACTCACGAGCTCAAACGATTCTCCTGCCTCGGCTTCCTGAGTAGCTGGGATTACAGGCACGACACCACGCCTGTAATTCTACTATTTCTAGTATCTTTTTATTTCTAGTAGAGACAGGTTTTCATCATGTTGGCCAGGCTGGTCTTGAACTCCTGACCTCATGATCCGCCCGCCTCAGCCTCCCAAAGTGCTGGGATTATAGGTGTGACCCACCACGCCTAGCTCACTTTTATTTTATGTATTTATTTTTTGAGACAGCATCTCTGTCACCCATGGAGTACGGTGGTGCAATCTCGACTCACTGCAACCTTTGCCTCTCAGATTCAAGTGATTCTCCAGCCCCAGCCTTGTTAGTAGCTGGGACCACAGGTGTGCGCAACCACACTCGGCTAATTTTTCTATTTTTTGTAGACCGGGGTTTTCACCACGTCGGCCAGGCTGGTCTCAAACTCCTGACCTCAAATGATCCACCCGCCTCAGCCTCCCAAAGTGCTGGGATTACAGGCATGAGCCACGGCGTCCAGCCGCTATTCACTTTTAAAAGAGAAATACCTCAGAAAGAGCAAACATTACATCCTAACCCCTCAGTGTGAGTCAGTTACTAGCAGGATGCTCTATAGAGCACTCCATTTTTCCAGAGATCAGCTGTTCCTGCCTACAGTGAAGAGAAATCCATGCAGGAGGCCTCGGGCCTGCTTCCTCCCTTCAGAGGGGCCAAGCTTGGGAGAGGGAAAGGAAGGAGAAGGGATGCAGGCTGTGTTCTGAGACAGACTGAGGCAGGTGGCTGGCTTTCCCCCACCTCCTAGCCCAAAGAAATTGAATCTCCCTGGGATCTGTGGGGAGGAGGTGCTGGTCTAATTTTTGGACACCAGACAGGAGGAGACTCACTGAAAGCCAAGGGAGCATGGCTCCCCCAGGTCTCAATCTAATAGGTTCCCTAAAGGGGTCCAGGAGTCCAGGCCTACCCCATTCCCAACCCAGGGAAGTTGGAGGGAATATGCTTGAGAAACATGGGAGCTTGGAAAGTAGGTGTGATACCTTCCCCAGCCTTGGCCAGGCCCAGTTATGCCTTTTCTTTCCTCCTGGTGGGCTGAGGCTCCGGCCTCCTGGATAGAAGCTGGTCTCTCTGACTGCACCTGGAAGTCTGGAGAGCCGAGTTCTGCCTCTTACTCCCTTTTTCTGTTTTTACAGACCCTGTCCCTTAGAATCAGGGTCTTATTCTGTCACCCGGACTGGAGTGCAGCAGTGTGATAAAGGCTCACTGCAGCCTCTAATTCCAGGGCTCCAGTGACCGTCCTACTTCAGCCTCCAGAGTAGCCAGGACTACAGGCACACACCACCATGCCTGCTAATTGTTTCATTTTTTGTAGAGACAGGGTCTCACTATGTTGCCCGGACTGGTCTCAAACTTCTGGGCTCAAGCGATCCTCCAACCTCAGCCTCTCAAAGTGCTGGGATTACAAGCATGAGCCATTGGCCTGACCCCTGCTGTCTTACTACCCAGCAACATTACATTGAGTTGCTCCTTACTCCCTCTGCACACAACTTTATTAGCTCATAAAATGCAGATAACAATACCCACTTTTCCAGCCCTGTCAGAGAGTTTTAGACATCAGGTGGTGCTCAGAAGCATTTCAACAAATGTCAACTATGAGCATCATTCTTTCCTAGAAGAGCAAAAATACCATGCCAAATCCCATTCGCTGAGTGGGCCAAGCCAGCTTCGGACAAGAGCCCAGCAAGCAGGCCCTTCACATGGTTCCTTTTGCCCTCTGGGTCTGGGGGCTCAGTCAGGGTACCCAGAGAGGTTCTTCTGCCTGGGATTCCTCCAGGGCTGCCGGAAGCAGCTGAGGTAAGGAGCTGCAGGGCACCTCAGGGGTGAGCCCTATGCTCTCCGTGAAGTTCTGGCTGGTCAGGGAACAGGAAAGGGCAAGAGCTGTCAACACTCCCAGGGGCCAGGAGCTAGTTCTGCTGATCTCAAAGTTAACCCCTGCGGTACCTGACTCCAGCCTCAGTCAGCCTTGATTCACCAGCAACATCTGAGGCCACACACGGCCTCTCCCTGCCCACCACATCCTATCCCTTCTGTCCAGTCACTGAAGTGAGGTGACCCCGCACTTCACCCTAACACAAATGCACACTCAGGGGAAATTGAAACAGACCCATTCTAAGGGCCACGTCTTGCTGAGAATGGGAGGGAGGTCCTTTCTGAAGGCAAAGAGCTGGTAAGGGCCCTTCAAAGCTCTCTGAAAGGGCAACACGGTCGGAGGGAGGTCATTAGCAGTGCCATGTGGCCTCCTCGTCCTCATGGTAAGTGAGCACTGGGAATGAGACAATCAGCCCTTCAGAAACTACTTGGGCCTGGAGAATACAGCCAGGGCTGAGCCACAGAGATGGGGCAGGAGCAGTTCTGGCCTCCAATACAGCGGTGCTTTGCTCCTCCCGCACAAGTGAAATCACAGCTGATGTCTCCATGGCTTTCAAGAGCCTCGCACAGTGGCCCACTGGACCATGCAGGTCCCTGCTCCTCTGTCACCAGCAGCTCTGTCCCTGTTAGCAGAGCAGGTGAGAGGAAATGCCACTCAGAGTGCCAGGAAACGGGGCACACAGCCCCTGACTGGCTCAGCTGGGGAGGTGTCCTCAGCCTGGGCCAGTGGTTCCCAAGTCTATGCAGAGTTGCTTAGAGGAGGAAGAACAGGCTTCCAGCAGAAATGTACATACACAAATGTCCTGGTCTGTATACCCGAGCTCATAGACCCTTCTGGAAAAACCACTGCCCAGACACCAAAAAGCCAGATTTTTCCACCTTCTTTCCCAGAGCGTATCACCCAATCCATGACAGATGGGTCCCACCGCCGGGTCCTAGCATTCATGGCCCCAGGTCTCATATTATTTATCTTTATGGTTATTTTTGCATTCAAGGCTTCTAGAACTAGAAAGAAACTTAGAAACTAACTAGTCCAACTCTTTAACTAGCCCAACTCTTTCTTTTCACAGATGAGGAAACCAGTACCCAGAGAGGAAAAAGGAACCTGCCAGAAATGACCTAGTGAGCTGGGACAAAGCTAGGACTAAAGACAAGGCCATCATGCCCAGCCTGTACGGAGATTTCAGGAAGGACCCAGGGTGAGGGTTAAGCTCCCTGCATTCACCATTAAGTCTGTGGTATTCCTGGTATCAGCAGAGGAATGCAGGAATGGTTGTCATCACCACCAAGAGACAAAGGACAGTTGGTTCTATGAAGGCTGTGAGAGATCAGCTCTTAGCTATCTAAGTTCAAGACAGCAGAGGCCAGAATATGGGACCAGAAGAACATTCCAGAGTCTGGGTCATTGGAGAAGGGAAGACCCTCCCACTCCACCTTGCTGCTCCATGAACAGTACAAACTCTGGAAGCCTCCCAAGCAAATCTGTCTGTTACCCTGAATTTTCACTCCAGAGCTTGGGATGCCCCAGGCAACAGCATTCAGAATACACAGCCACACTAAGGGGAACCATCCTAGAAATCTCATGTCTAGGCCAGGTGTAGAGGCTCATGCCTATAATCCCAGCACTCTGGGAGGCCAAGGCAGAAGGATTACTTGAGGGCAGCTCAAGACCAGTCTGGTCAATATAGTGAAAACCCATCTGTACTAAAATTAAAAAAAAAAAATTGGTGTGGTGGCACAGTAATCCCAGCTACTCGGGAGGCTGAGGCAGGAGAATTACTTGAACCCAGGAGGCAGAGGCTGCAGTGAGCCAAGATCACACCACTGCATTCCAGCCTAGGTGACAGGAGACACCATCTCAAAAAAAAAAAAAAAGAAAAAGAAAAAAGACAACTCATGTCCTCAAGTCTTCCTTAGGAGTAGCCTTGCTACGGCCTCTGATTCACAACCCCAGACACATGGGGATGCACTTTCCTGGGTGAGCTGAAGGCTCCATCCCGCCCCTCAGGCCAGGCCTCTAAGGCCTCCCCGACTCTGGACATCCCGCCCCAGGAAGAAATCATCATTCAACTCAACAGCAGCTTTCTCTGGTGAACTTCATGTCACCAAGAGCCTGGGCTCTCTGCATCTGTCTCATCTAGTCAAATACTGAAATCATTTTGGGAGGCAGAGGCAGGAAGATCGCTTGAGCCCAGCAGTTTAAGACCAGCCCGGGCAACGTAGTAGGACCCTGGATATACTTAAAAAAAAAAAAATAGCTGGGCCTGGTGGTATGCACCTGTAGTCCCAGCTACCCAGGAGACTAAGGCAGGAGGATATCCTGAGCCCAGGAGTTCGAGGCTGCAGTGAGCTATGGTTGCGCCACTGAACTTCAGCCTATTTCAAAAAACACCCACAAATACTGAAAACAGATGAAAGCCCTCATCTCTGAGGACCATGGGCTATTCCATTCTTTTCTTTTCCTATGGCAGCCTCATGGCCACATGGCAAGCCAGGCTGTCTACTCCCTAGTTCCCATGGGACTCCCCTGGAGAGAGGAAGGTTGAAGCCATGGCAGGGCTAGAGCAAGTGTGCATTCTATGCTTGCTGTCCCCGGGCTAACCTTCCCTGGTCAACAGTGAGAGCCACATGCAGCCACCTCCAGCTCACAAGGAGCTCACTGGGCCTGCCCAAAGGGTCCCGCTCAGCCCTGGCCAAACAAGGCCCAGATCCCTGCACCGACACCTGAATGTGGTTTTGCATTTGTTCTCTGGAGCTGCCGTGACAAAGCACCACGAACTTACTGGCGTAAAACAATGGAAATGTGTTTGCTCACAATCCTGGAGGCCAGAAGTCTCAAATCAAGGTGCCGGTAGGGCCACCTCCTTCTGAAATCCATAGCAGAGAGTCCTTCATTGCCTCTCTAGCTTCTGGTGTTTTCCAGCAACCCTTGGCTTGTGGCTACGTCACTCCAGTCTCTGTTTCGTCACAAGACCTTCTCTGTGTGTCTCCATCTTTTCTCTTCCCATAAGGACACCTTCATATTGGATTTCCGGCCAGCCCCACTCCAGCATGACCTAATCTTAACTAATGACATCTGCAACCACCCTACTTCCAAATAGGTTCACATTCTGAGGTTCTGGGGTTAGGACTTTGCATCCTTTTAGGGGATGCAATCCAACCCATAATGGGTCTCCCCATAGCCCACACCAACACCTGCCTAACTCACGGTCACTCCCCTTCCCCCGGCCTGGCCCCTGGCTAACCCCAGCTCATACTTCAGATCACAGCTTTGAGGCCCATTCCCTGGGAGGCCTCCCCTTCTCTGCTCTGTGTCCCTGCAGCAACTGTCACCTATGTGACATCACCCTATGTAACGGCTTTTTTTTTTTTTTTGAGATGGAGTTTCGCTCTTGTTACCCAGGCTGGAGTGCAATGGCGCGATCTCAGCTCACTGCAACCTCCGCCTCCTGGGTTCAGGCAATTCTGCTGCCTCAGCCTCCTGAGTAGCTGGGATTACAGGCACGCACCACCGTGCCCAGCTAATTTTTTGTATTTTTAGAGACGGGGTTTCACCATGTTGACCAGGATGATCTCAATCTCTTGACCTCGTGATCCACCCGCCTCGGCCTCCCAAAGTGCTGGGATTACAGGCTTGAGTCACCGCGCCTGGCCTGTAACGGCTTTTTTAAGACAGGGTCTCACTCTGTCACCCAGGCTAGAGTGCAGTGGCATGATCTTGGCTCTCTACAACCTCTGCCTCCTGGGTTCAAGTGATTCTCCTGCTTCAGCCTCCTGAGTAGCTGGAACTACAGGTGTGCACCACAACACTCAGCTAATTTTTATATTTTTGGTAGAGATGAGGTTTTGCCATGTTACCCAGGCTGGTCTCAAACTCCTGACCTAAGGTGATCCACCCGCCTCAGCCTCCCAAAGTGCTGGGATTGCAGGCATGAGCCACCACACCCAGTCTTTTTTTAATTCTTTTAACCTGTGTCCATAGATGAGCAGCTCCTGGAGTCTGATGCCTGTGGCTTGTACTCGGAACTATTGCAGGTGTCCAGCTGGGGCCTGGCAGATATGCCCCCACCATAAGTACCCCCCCACCATAAGTGTCCGCCCCACCATAAGTGTCTGCCCCACCATAAGGGCCTGGCAGATATCCCCCTACCACAGGGCTGCACTGAGTCCATCTAACAGTAATGAGCCTTGTTCCTGGCCAACACTGCTCAAAATCTGGCTCAAGGGCTGTTTGCAAAAGGGCCACAGAGGAGCTTGGTTAAAAGTACAATTCCTGGCCGGGCACAGTGGCTCACACCTATAATCCCAGCACTTTGGGAGGCTGAGGTGCATGGATCACTTTAGGTCAGGAATTCGAGACCAGCCTGGCCAACGTAGTAAAACCCCATCTCTACTAAAAATACAAAAAATTTAGCTGGGTGAGGTGGCACACACCTGTAATCCCAGCTACTGAGGCAGGTGAGGCAGGAGAATCACTGAACCTGGGAGGCGGAGGTTGCAGTAAGCCAAGATCGTGCCACTCTACTCCAGCCTAGGCGACAGAGCCAGACTTTCTCTCAAAAAAAAAGTGCAATTCCTAACATTTGGGGCTGGACAATTGAAAAAAAAAGAAAGAAAAATACAATTCCTAGGCCTGTTCTCAGGCCTCTGCATCACGGGGGCCTCAGGCATCTACCATTTTTTTTGTTTGTTTTTTAAGGGATAGAATCTTGCTCTGTCACCCAAGCTGGAGTGCAGTGGTACAATCATGGTGCACTGCAGCCCCAAACTCCAGGGCTCAAATGATCTTCCCACTTCAGCCTCCCGAACAGTGAGACTATAGGTGTGTGCCATTATATCTGGCTAGGTTTTTTAATGTTTTTTGTAAAGACAGGATCTTACTTGCTGTCCAGGCTGGTCTCAAACTCCTGGGCTCAAGTGATCCTCCCACTTGTGCCTCCCATAGCGCTGCAATTACAGAGAGATGAGCCACCACGTCCAGCCAGGAATCAGCATTTTAAACAAGCTCCCGGAAGATTCTCACATACCCTAACATCTCAGAACCACCATCCTTGGACTTTGATTATGGGAGTAAATCTAAGACCATCTTCCCAGAGACCTACGGGTTGCAAAGGGTGGAACATGCCTGTATGAGGCTGCACCAGTCCTGGCCCTGGGACCCCCTTCCTAGCTATGATCCATTTCCAAGGCCATCAGCTCTAGGCCCATTGTGGGTGGGGACACAGCTGGCCCTGCTCCCCACCAGATGCTATTCCTGGGAGGAGAATGCAGAGGGAGGAGCAGCTGGCGGTCAGGGGCCCTGGCAGAAAATGCCATGGATGGAACTCTGGTGGTCAGGCGGAGCTGCCCAGGGAAGACAGTAATGGAAAAGCCCTGGGGACCCCAGGCCTCTAGAGGAGGGAGAAGAGGGGAGGAGGGAAAGGGGAGTGGAAAGAATAGCATCAGGAGCCCAAGTATTCTCCCCTAATCAGCAGTAAGACCTCAAGCAAGTATTTAAACATTTCTGGGCATGTTTCATTAGTAATAAAACAGAAGAGAAAAATACCCACCCTGCCTACCTGTCAGGCTTGCAGTGGCTCATTCCACTACTATTGATGGAGTGCCTATGAATTGTCACAGTGAGAGGAATTCTGAAAGCTGGAGAGGACTAGAATGTAAAAGATTATTTCTTTTCTTTTTCTTTTTTTTTTGAGACGGAGTTTCGCTCTTGTTACCCAGGCTGGAGTGCAATGGCGCGATCTCGGCTCACCGCAACCTCCGCCTCCTGGGTTCAGGCAATTCTCCTGCCTCAGCCTCCTGAGTAGCTGGGATTACAGGCACGCGCCACCATGCCCAGCTCTTTTTTGTATCTTTAGTAGAGACGGGGTTTCACCATTTTGACCAGGATGGTCTTGTTCATTTGACCTCGTGATCCACCCGCCTCGGCCTCCCAAAGTGCTGGGATTACAGGCTTGAGCCACCACGCCCGGCCAAGATATTTCTAATATTAAGATAAAGTGAGGTCAGGCAAAGTGGTTCATGCCTGTAATCCCAGGACTTTGAGAGGCTGAGGCAGGAGGATTGCTTGAGCTCAGGAGTTCGAGACCAACCTGGGCAACATGGTCAACCCTCATCTATATAAAAAATTTTTTGCAGCCTGATTCACAATAACCAAAAGGTGAAAAGAGCCCGGCTGTCCATCAGTAGATAAATGGATAAACAGAATGCGGTCTATCCACAAAATGGAATATTTCCCAGTCATGGAAAGGAGTGAAGCACTGCCACCTGCTACAACATGGGAGAACCTTGAAGGCTTGGGGCTAAGTGAAAGAAGCCGGACACAAAGACCACATATTGTGTGATTCCATTTATATGAAAGTCCAGAATAGGCATATCCATAGAGACAGAAAGCAGATTGCTGGTTGCTGGGGAGTGGGAAGGAATGGATAGTGGGGGAGAACTGGGGAGCAAGTGCTAAAGGGCCCAGAGTTTCTTTTTGAGGTGAGGAAAAATGTCTTAAAATTGACTGTGTTGATGACTGCATATATCTGTGAATATACTAAAATCTACTGAACTGTATGCTTTAAATAAAAAAATTACATGATGTATGAATTATATCTCAATAACCTGTTTGCAAAAATAATAAAGAGCTGGGCATGGTGGCTCACCCCTGGGATTACAAATCCTAGCACTTGGTAAGGCTGAGGTGAGAGGATGGCTTGAGGCCAAGAGTTCAAGATCAGCCTGGGCAACATAGGGAGACCTCGTCTCTACCAAAAATACAATAAAATGAGCTGGGTGTGGCGGTGTGCACCTGTAGTGCCAGCTACTGGAGAGGCTGAAGTGGAAGGACTGCCTGAGCCCGGGAGGTTAAGACTTCAGTGAGCCCTGACTGCACCACTGCACTCCAGCCTAGGCGACACAGTGAGACCCTGTCTCAAAATAATAACAATAATAATGTGTCTTTGATTGTTTTCTTTCTTCAAAACCTAATTAAACCCATTGTCTACCTTCAAAATATACCCCCAGTCTAACCATTTCTTACCACCCCTGTCCTCGCCAGTTCCCTGGCCCAGCCACTGTAATCTCCCACCTGGACTGTTGATGTCACCCCTTCCTGAGCTGCCTGCTTCTGTCCCCCATCCCCTGTATGCTCCCCGCACAGTGACAGAGTGCTCCACACACTCCCTCCAGTGGCTTCCACCTCATGCAAGGAGGAGGCCCCAATATCCTGTGGTGACCCGGAGGCCCGTGCCCTCTGGCCCTGCTTCGTCTATGACCCCATCTCTCCCATGTGCCCCCTTATCTACTGTGTCCAACCACTCTGGATTTGCTCTTCAGGGCCCCTCCTGTCCCCTGTGCTTGCTTTGCTTTCTTCTGAGAATGTCATGTTCATGCTTCCCAGACAACCATCTGACTCACTCCTTCCTCTTCTAAGTCGGCTCCAATGTCACCTGCTCCATAAGGCCTTCCCTGGCCACATATTAAATTACTGAATATTGTCTCCTAGTCATTCTTCCCCATCTTCCATCCCTAGTTTTTCTTGCATCTTCTAATAATCTACATAACTTACTCAGTTTCCTGTCTGTCAGGGATTTTGTAGCCGTAGCACCTAGGGAAGACATTGGATGGACAGATGGATGGATGGATGAATGGAAGGATAGATGAATGAACAGATGAATGGATGGATGGGCAGATGAATGAAAAGATGGATGGATGGATGAATGGAAGGTCAGATAGAAGGATGGATGGATGGGTAGATAAATGGTGGATAGATGGATGGGTACATGAAAGGATGAATCAAATGGGTGAATGGACAGATGGATAGATGGAAGGAAGGATGAATGGAAGGACAGATGGATGAATGAATGTGTGGATAAATGAATGGAAGGATGGATGAAAGGAAATATGGATGAACAGATGAATGGAAGGATGAATAGGTAGATGGATGAATACAAGATAGATTGATGGGTGGGTAGATGGATGAATGGAAGAATGGATAGATGACAGATGGATGAATGGAAGGATACATGGATGGATGAATGGATGGATAGATAGGTGGGTGGATGGATGGGTGGAAGGATGAATGGATGGATAGATGAATAGACGGATGGGTGAATGGGTAGATGGATGGATGAGTAGATAGATGGGTGGATGAATAGGCAGGTGGGTGTATGAGTGGATGAACTGATGAATGGAAGGAAGGATGAATAGATGAATGGAAGGGGAGATAGATGAATGGATGGATGGATAAATAAATGGGTAGATGTGTGGATGGATGGATGAATGGATGGGTAGATGGGTGGGTAATAAAAAAAATGGATGGATAGATGAGGGATGGATAGGTAGATCCATGGATAAATGGGTGGATGGATGATGAATGGACGGATGGCTGGATGGATAGGTGGATGGATAGACAGAGAGATGAATGAATGGCTGGATGGAAGGATGAGTAGACAGATAGATGGATAGATTGGTGGACTGATGGATGGATGGATGGAAGTGTGGGTGGGTGGATGAATGAATGACGGATGGATGAGTGAATGAACGGACAGATGTGATGAATGGGTGGATAGATGAGTGGATCAATGGATGGGTGGATGATAGATGGATGGGTAGATGGAAGGATGGATGAATGGATGGACCCATGGTGCTGGTAGCAAAATGGAAGACCTTCCTTCAACCCCACTTGGGTTCCAAGAGACAAGAGAGGACTCAGATTCAGAATGAGAGAAGTACTTGCCTAGGAGTAGTGTGTCCTCAGGCCATGTCACCTAACCTCTCCAGGCCTGTTTCTCATTAAAAAGCCCCAGAGGAGCTGCTTTCCACATTTTTCATCATGTGACAGCCACATGAACTGAAGTGCTGAGTTGCAGGAACTCCTCTTAAAGACCTTAAGATCTTATTGGAGGGAAAAGTAAGCAGGCAGAAGATGGAACCAACTTCAGGGCAGCTCCTGAGCAGGAATGTGAACTCAAAGGGTTTAGCAGAGGAGTCCACTAGGAAGTGAGGTCATTTGGGGTGAGATACTGCAGGAGCCCAGCCAGGTGTGTGGAGACAGTGGCTGTGGTTAGGAGAGTGGGACACAGCCAAAGAAGAGCCTGGGATGCTGGTCTAAGAAGGGCAGCCTGGGCTTTCTGGGCCAGGCCTCCCTGACCATTGGTGGCCGCTTCTGAAAAGGCCTGAAGACCCCAGGGCTGGGGAGAGGTGACAACCAGTCTCCTCACCCCTGTTCCCCTCCAGAACTGGGCTGAGCCACAGCCACCAGCTCCAGGGGCTGCCCAAACACCCCAGACTCTGAGTTTGGGACTCCTACCACCTGCAGTGAGAATACACAGCCTTCTACTTGGGGGCCTGGTATTCTAGAAGGGAAGAGGTCATAAGAAAGTGAACTTCTCAGCAACATTCAAGAAGGTTCCACAAACGCACTCACTTATGTATTCACTGCAGCATTAATCACAACAGCAAAGACACAGAATCAACACAGGTATACATCAACGGTGGACTGGATCCAGAAAATGTGGTACATCCACACCATGGAATACCACGTAGCCATTAAAAAAAATCATGTTATTTGCAGGAACATCGATGCAGCCAGAGGCCATTAACCCAAGCAAATTAAAGCAGGAACAGAAAACCAAAGACTGCATATTCTCACTTATAAGTGGGAGCTAAGCACTGGATACACATAGACATAAAGAGGGGAACAGAAGACACTGGGGACTACTAGAGGGGGAACCGAGGGGGGGACAAGGGTTGACAAACTACCTACTTGCTACTATGTTCATTATTTGGTTGACCGAATCAACAAAAGCCCAAACCTCAGCATCACGCACTATAAGAATGTAAAAAACCTGCACATGTATTCCCCTGAATCTAAAATAAAGTTCACTCATAAGTTCTTTCTCTGAGGAGCTTCTGCAGAAGGAGGTGCTTCCATATCCTGCACCATCTCCCACTTGGGGACTGTGCCCAGGGCCAAGACCGTGAGGGGGCTGCATGCTGGGGGCTCGTGAAGAAGAGCTGGGCCTCAGGTCACAGAGCAAGCTGGTCTAGGGCTTCTGGCTTCTTGGTCCCTGGCTTTTTTCATCACAGGGTCAGCCAGGACCCAGAACTCCATCCCTTTGCCCCCTCTACTTCACCCTGCATCAGAGGCACATGCCCTAGGAACTGGGCAATTCTGGTCAATTCTTCCCACCTGGGCAGCCACCCTCCTCCCTAGCACCACTGCTAGGCTGGGCAGCTGCCTCTTGGGATTCGCTGCCCTGGCCAGCTGTCCATCCGTTCATTCAACACGCTTGCCTGGGTGTGTCTGCAGAGAACCAGATTAGCCAGTAGGGCAACACATGGGCTGTGGAACCAAGAGGACCAAGGAAACAAGTACCCCTTCTACCCAGTGGATGACTATCCCCTAGGAGAAAGCCCCCCAAAATTAGTGTCTCCCTAAAATTCATATTTACCTATAACCTAAGAACATGACCTTCTATGGAAACAGGGTCTTTGCAAATGTAATCAGTTAACATGAGATCATACTGGATTAGGGTGGGTCCTAAACCCAATGTCTTCAATGTCCTTAGATGATGAGGAGAGAACACAGGGACACACAGGGGAGAAGGCCACATAATGACAGAGGCAGAGTGTGCAGCGATGAAGCTACCACTCAAAGAATGCCAGGAATTGCTGGCAACCACTGGATGCTGGAAGAGGCAAGGAAGGATCCCCTGCATTTGTTTCTTGAGACAGAGTTTAGCTATTGTTGCCCAAGCTGGAGTGCAATGGCTCGATCTTGGCTCACTGTAACCTCCCCTCCTAGTTTCAAGCGATTCTCCTCCTTCAGCCTCCTGAGTAGCTGGGATTACAGGCATTCGCCACTACGCCCAGCTAATTTTGTATTTTTAGTAGAGATGGGGTTTCTCCATGTTGGTCAGGCTGATCTCGAACTCCTAACCTCAGGGGATCCGCCCCTCTTGGCCTCCCAAGGTGCTGGGATTATAGGTATGAGCCACCATGCCTGGCCAGGATCCCCCTTAGACCTTTCAAAAGGAATATGGCCCTGCCAACACCTTGATTTCAGGCTTTTGGTCTCTAGAATTGTTAGAGAATAAATTTCTGTGGCTTTGGCCAGGCACAGTGGCTCAAACCAGTAATCCCAGCACTTTGGGAGGCCGAGGTAGGACTGCTTGAGCCAAGAAGTTCAAGACCGGCCCAGGGAACACGGTAAGAGCCCTGTCTCCATAAAAAATACAAAAATTAGCTGGGTATGGTGGTGCATGCCTATAGTCTCAGCTACTCAAGAGGCTGAGGTAGGAGGATCACTTGAGCCTGGGAGGCAGAGATTGCAGTAAACAGAGCTCACACCACTGCACTCCAGCCTGGGCAAAAGAGTAAGACCCTGTATGTATATATAAAGAAAAATGCTGTGGTTTTAAGCCACTAAGTTTGTGGCAATGTTACTGTAGTCCAGGAAGATCATGTAGGAACCAAAACGTAAGCCTGGCGCTGTGAAATCGTGCCGACACCACTTAACACTGAGCCAATCGTTTTCACCATCCCCACGGCCCCGGACCCTGTCGTCACCATCCTGGGGCCCACATGCTCTGAAACCCGGCTTGAACCCCCTTCCATGAAGCATCCCCCAACAACACTCCCCCTTTCTCTGCACTCTCAGGCTGCTTATTTTTAGCTGCTGAGTACGTGCACCTTATATGGTTCTCTACTCACATCATGAGCAGGGACTGTCTCCCCTCCTAGTCTGTAAGCTCTTTGAGGACAGAGAATCCCAAGGATATTAACAGTACTGAGCAGGGGCGGCATGTTGATGGATTCCCCTGGTTGGTCAAGTTTCATGATATTTCAGGAAACTGGAGGCAAATGTCAAATTGTCACATACAACAGTGATAACCTGTCATTCTTGTCATAGTTCTTTTAACCTTAAAAAGTATCTGATATCAAAAAATATTTTAAGCATCTGATAGCCATGTTCTTATTACAGTCATGAAATAGCCCCATGCTGGAAATAGGGCAAGTATCATTATCCCCATTTTATGGGTGAAGAAACAGACGCAGAGACGGTCAGGGGCTTGGTGGCTGATTTGTGACAAAACCAACATTTGCTGCACTCCCAAGTCCTGGTGCTCCCGCTGGGCCCCACCCCATGCCAGCTGCTCTGCCTCTGTGTGGGCAGTCCCAGGTGAGGAGGGACTTGGTGGAGTGCCCTCCAGATTAACTACCAAGTCGGAAAGTAAACAAAGGCAGGAAAAGAGGTGGGCTGGTGTCCTGGGAGCCTGAGACCAGGATGACTTCCCCAGGGTAGGATGAGTATTTGACACTTCTCCAGTTCTTTTCCAGATTCTTCCCAGGTCCTAGAAAGCACTCCTGGTCTCATGCCAGGCCCAGTGGCTCACACCTGTAACTCCAACACTTTGGGAAGCCGAGGCGGGCAGATCATGAGGTAAAGAGATCAAGACCATCCCTGCCAACATGGTGAAACCTCATCCCTCCTAAAAATACAAAAATTAGCCAGACGTGGTGGCGCACACCTGTAGTCCCAGCTACTCAGGAGGCTGAGGCAGGAGAATCACTTGAACCTAGGAGGCAGAGGTTGCAATGAGCTGATATCGTGCCACTATATTCCAGCCTGGGTGACACAGTGAGACTCTGTCTGGTCTCTTGACCACCTTGGGTAAGTGCAGGAAAAATAAGTATTCATCTACTACTTGACACTAAGTAATCAACAAATTGGCTAGAGGCCTCTCTGGTGGCCACAGGGGCACAGTTGGTCACATCAGGCCCTAAATGCTGTGTAAACTGGATGGCCATCAGTGACATGTCTTCCAAAGGAATGGCTTGATCAAGCCTTTACCTATTGCTATCTAGGGGAAGAAATTCTTTTTTTTTTTTATTTGCAACAGAGTGTTGCTCTGTCACCCAGACTGGAGTGCAGTGCCACAATCACAGTTCACTGTAGTTGTGATATCCTGGCTCAAGAAATCCACCTGTTCCAGCCTTCCAAGCACCTGGGGCCACATGCATGTGCCATTATGCCTTGCTAATTTTTGTATTATTTACAGAGATGGGATTTCTCCACATTGCCCAAGCTACTCTCACACTCCTGGGGTCAAGCAATCTACCCACCTCAAACTCCAAAAGTGCTAGGATTGGAGAGAAGAGCCACTGTGCCTGGCATAGGGGAAATTCTATAGGAGGAAATTGAGCTGGCCTAGGTCCTAACCAAATGATCACCTGAAGGAGGACCAGGAGCTGCATTTCTGGCAGCAATCCAGTGGTGGGGAGAGGATGGGGGCTTCTAAACTCAGGATCTCTCCCCTGAGCTCCCAGCACAAGCCACTTCCTACAAGCCAGAACTCCAGGCCAGACTTTGCCTGCACCTGTTTGAGCTCAGAGTGCAGTTCCTGCTCTAGAGGCATCCAAAAATATCTGAGAGGGAGGGGAAAAGGCAGGGACCAGCTGGAAGAAAACAGGCTAGAGTCTTCAGAGGGCTGAGAGAAAGAGCCACTTGGCTCAGCATTCAAGGTTCTTCCCAACTGGCCCCAACTCATCAGGGTGGCCTCATCTCCCCTGAACGTGAGCCCCACATTCTAGCCAGAGCTGGCCTCATTCTGTCCCAGACAGTGCCATCCTCTGAACTTCCTCACCTCCTGGCTTTGGTTACCATCTTCAGATGTCTCTGCCTGCACAAATCATCTGCTCATTCATTAGACATTGTTGACTGCCTTGAATGAGCCAAGTGTCATGCTACACTGTTAGTGATGAAATACAAGCAAATTAAACAAAGGCACAGCTCCCATCCTCCCGAAGCTGACCGTCCAATGATCATCCCCTCCTTGCAAGTTGGGCTGAAACACTGTCCCTCTGCACAGCCAACCTTCCCAACCATCTCCTGAACTCCAACCAGAGTGAAAGTTGGCTGCCAACGGTGTTAGTTACATTTTTTTTTTTAGTGTGTGTCATCTCCCCAAATAGAAGGTCGGCTCCTGAGGGCAGAGACACAACTCATTCCCGCTTGCACAGTGCAGCTGGCCAGGACCTCACAGGGCGGACAAGGGGCTGAGAGCTGGGCCTTGCAGGGAGGGACCCACAGCTGCTTCACCTCCCCCTGCTCTCATCAAATGCCCCACTCTCTGCTACCTCCAGCCCGAGGCATCTGAGATTGTGTCACACCCTCATGCTTCCATCTGATCCTTTCATGCCCTCATCCCTAGCCTCAGTATACCCTGCTTTTCCAACCTAAAGGGGACTCCCAAGGAATGCTGCATCTCTCATTTCTTCAGGACTTGGTGCCCGATCCCTCCTCTCCTGCCAGGACTAGTCACAGCCTGCACTCATTCCATGCATTTTTTCTTTTTAAGATGGGGTCTCATTCTATTGCCCAGGCTAGAGTGCAGGTGGTACAATCTTGGCTCACTGCAACCTCAACCTCCCAGACTCAAGCCATCCTTCCACCTCAGCCTCTCGAGCAACTGGGACCACAGGTGCACCCACTACATCTAGCTATTTTTAAAATTTTTTTGTAGAGACAAGATCTCACTGTGTTGCCCAGGCTGGTCTGGAACTCACAGGCTCAAGCAATCCTGCTGCCTTGGCCTCCCAAAGTGCCAGGATTACAGATGTGAGCCACTGTGACTTGCCTATTAATTAAGTCTAATAAACTATTCTTTAATTCTGATTTAATTTGGTGCTTTCATTCTGATTCTGCCCCCCTCCCTGAGATGGGGCAGCTCAGCGATGGCTGCTTTGGGAGTCCTCTGTGAGGGACAGTGAGAAAGTGACAGGCAACAGGCATGTCCCCAAGGTGAGGGGGCAGCTGGGACCTTGACTATGAGTAAAACCACCTTCAGAGCTGCAAAGGGGTGAAACCAGATGGAACAGGACTTCGCTGATCTTAGAGAAAGAATACAGCATAGGCTGCTGTCATTGAGGAAATGGATCAATCTCCAGAAACTCAAGTTAAATCCATCCCATTTGCTAAACTGCACCTACCCCTGCCAAGTCCTGCTGAGGATATCCAGCTGGGGAGGAGCCACAAGAGACGGGGACCTCTGGAGCACTGGGCAGATCCTGCTTGGTAGTCATGCAGCTATGCTCGCCATGGCTCCAATTCATTTATCCATTCTTTCACCCATTCAGGACCTGGAAGAGAAACCCCTGCTATGTAGTTCAGTCCCTCTGCACTAAGAACTGGTGAACTATTTACCACCTCTGTGCTGAGATTTAGGAACTTTGGGTAAGACCTTGATGGCCAAATGGGAAATTCCATCTTAGGGATGTCTTCCTTGAGCTAAAATTATCTGAATCTTCTGAAATACAAAGAGATTTGAGCAAAGTGCCCATCTATGCTGTGAGCCATCTGCCTCCACTGCAATGTGTTGCAGATCTTCCCCTGACCAGGGTCTTGGTAGCAGGGACAGGGGACAGAGTAGGGACCCAGCATGGGGAGGAAATGAAGGAGCCAAACAGGGTGAAGGTGGAGTCTAAAGATCAACTTTTAGCTCTGAGAAGACAGGTGAGTCCAGGGGCAGGGGTCCCTGAGGAGCCAGGACTCCCAGAGCAAACTCAGGAGAGAATAGAAGCCAGTCCACCACCTTGTGCCAAAGTGAATCCCACCAATGGGCTACAAGAGGGGCACAGGCCTCATAGCCAGGAAAACACCATGAAGAGGACCTGAGGCTGGACTCTTATCCCCAGTCCACAAGGAACAATGAAAACCGCAGTTAGCTGTATGCAGTGGCTCACATCTGTAACCCCAGCACTTTGGGAGGCTGAGGCAGGAGAATGACTTGAGCCCAGGAGATTGAGACCAGCCTGAGTAACACAGTGACATAATGAGACCATGTCTCTACAAAAAATAAAATTAGCTGGGTGCTAGGTGTTGGTGACACATGCCTGTAGTCCCAGCTACTCTGAAGGGTGAAGTGGGAGGATCGCTTGAACCCAGGAAATCAAGGCTGTAGTGAGCGATGGGAGATAAAATGAAACCTTATCTCAAATAAATAAATAAATAAGGACTAAGGTCATCATCTGGATAACTCAGGCCATATGTCCACCAAGCCAATTTCTACTTTAAAAAGCTAACCCTGGCTGGGCACAGTGGCTCCCACCTATAATCCCAACGCTTTGGGATGCAAGGTGAGCGGATCAAGGTGAGAGGTTCGAGACCAGCCTGGCCAACATGGTGAAACCCCATCTCTACTCAAAATACAAGAATTAGCGAGGTGTAGTGGCAGGTGCCTATAATCCAGCTACTCGGGAGGGCTGCAGTAGGAGAATCTCTTGAACCTAGTAGGCAGAGGTTGCAGTAAGCCAAGATCTTGCCACTGCACTCCAGCCTGGGTGACAGAGCAAGTCTCTGTCTCAAAAAATAAATAGAAAATAAAAAATAGGCCAGGCACGGTGGCTCACGCCTGTAATCCCAGCACTTTGGGAGGCTGAGGCGGGTGCATCACCTAAGGTTGGGAGTTCGAGACCAGCCCGACCAACATGGAGAAACCCTGTCTCTACTAAAAATACGAAAATTAGCCAGGTGTGGTGGTACATGCCTGTAATGCCAGCTACTCGGGTGGCGGAGGCAGGAGAATCATTTGAACCCAGGAGGCGGAGATTGCAGTGAGCCAAGATCATGCCATTACACTTCAGCCTGGGCAACAAGAACAAAACTGTCTCAAAAAATAACAATAAATAAAAAAAACTAAAAAGTTAACCCTGATGGAGTGAAAATGCAAATACAGTGCTTTGCCCATCATGGACTCAACAGGCATCTGATGAGTAAACATTTTAGATCATGGAGCTTGGCACTGAATTTTGCCCTCTACAATCTCCAGCAGGTGGCTCGAGGCAGCATCTCACCAACATTCACTGTGATGAAAACACTATTCCTTACCCTGGCCTCCCAGCTTCCTCTCAGGCTTTGCCCAGCTCTCCTCCAGCACTGGAGAAAAGGATCCAGTCTTGCCCTACCACTCAATACCATAAAACTCGGGGCGACTTGCCTTTCTACCCCACAGGTGAAGATGGGGTGGGGTCCTTCCCATCTGTGGCCTTCCATGCCGTCCCTCACAAAACCCAGCGCAGATCAGGATCCACTAGCCTTGCTCCCTACTGACTGGCACTGGGGGTACCGAGTCTGCCTGTAATACATGGTGTCGATCTGAGGTCCCCTCAATTCTCATGAGAGCCACAGTGCATCCCCAGTAAAGCCTACTCAGACCTTTCTTCCTCTCCTTGAGCGCGCCGAGGTCTCAGTCACCATGCCTCCCATCTCTCCCTTGTACTCTTCAATCCTTCCCTCACCACAGGATCCTTCCCCCTTGGCCCAAGAACACACTAACTCTTCTCTAGTAATGAAAAACCTTTTCAGCCGGGAGCAATGGCTCACGCCTGTAATCCCATCACTTTGGGAGACCGAGGTGGGTGGATCACTTGAGGTCAGGAGTTTGAGACCAGTCTAGCCAACATGGTGAAACCGCGTCTCTACTAAAAATACAAAAATTAGCCAGGCATGGTGGTCTGCGCCTGTAATCTTAGCTACTAGGGAGGCTGAGGCATGAGAATTGCTTGAATCCAGGAGGCGGAGATTGCAGTGAGCTGAGATCACGCTACTGCACTCCAGCCAGGGCATGGAGAATTTTTATATATATACAAATAAAATAAAAAAGAAAAAACTTTTCTCAGCCAGGTACGCTAGGTCACGCCCATTATTCCAGCACTTTGGGAGGCCAAAGCAGGTGGATCACTTAAGTGCAGGGATTTGAGATCATCCTGGGCAACACAGTGAGTCTTGCCTCTACCAAAAAAAAAAAAAAAATTAGCCCGGCATAGTGTAGTCCCAGCTCCTCAGGAGGCTGAGGTGAGAGGATTGCTTGAGCCCAGGAGGTGAAGACTGCAGTGAGCCTTGATTGTTACCACTGTACTCCAGCCTGCACAACAGAGTGAGACCCTGTCTAAAAAAAGTAAATAAAAAGGTAAAGAAAAAAAATTCTCTATCTCTGCAAACCCATATGCTTGTAAGTTACTGTTGCTGGCCTTTATTTCTCCTGAACTTAATTTTGAAGAGTTTCTGTGTCTAAAGATGTTGCCTCCTCACCCTCACCAAATACCCTCAAACCCTCCTCGGTCAGTCACCTCCTGGTTGTCAGAAGCAACACCTCCTCTCTCTCGTCATCTCTGTGATATTCAATCCTGTCTCTTCCTGGATCCCTTCCTATCTTTCCAAAATTCATTTCTCTTCTTCCTCTTCCTACTCCTCAAACAGCATTCATCAAGGACTGGTCCTTAAATTTCTTCTTTGTCTCTACCTGTTACAGCTACCTGGGTGACCTCAGAGCCTCCCTCTCAACTTGATGTAAATGAATCTCACTCCTAAATGCCACAGTCTGACTTCCCTCCTAAGCTCCAGTCCTGCCTTTCTAATCCCTGCCATCTCCATCGAGATGGCCCACCAGTAGCCAATCTTCATAATGACCCAAACGGAACTTTTTTTTTTGAGACAGGGTCTCACTCTGTTGCCCAAGTTGAGCTGTGCAATCACAGCTCACTGTAGCCTCAGCCTACTGAGCTCCCACAATCCTCCTACCTCAACTTCCCACGTAGCTGGGACTACAGGTACCCACCACCATGCTCAGTTCATTTTTCTCTCTTTTTTTTTGTTTTGTTTTGTTTGAGATGGAGTCTTTCTCTGTCACCCAGGCTGGAGTACAGTGGCACAATCTTGGCTCACTGCAACCACGGCCTCCAGGTTCAAGCAATTCTCTTGCCTCAGCCTCCTAAGTGGCTAGGACTACAGGTGCACACTGCCACACCCAGCTAATTTTTTGTGTTTTTTAAGAGGAGACAGGGTTTCACCATGTTTCCCAGGCTGGTCACAAACTCCTGAGCTCAGGCAATCCACCCACCTCGGCCTCCCAAAGTGCTGGGATTACAGGCATAAGCCACTGCGTCCAGCATTTTTTCAGAGATGGGGTCTCACGATGTTGCCCAGGCTGGTCTCAAACTCTTGGGCTCAAGCCATCCTCCCACCTCTGCCTCCGAAAGTGCTGGGATTACAGGTGTTACAGGTTTGAGCCACTTCATCCAGCCCCAAACTGTACTCTTAAAATCTGTTCCTCTCTCTTATGTTCCCAGTCTATTTTTCTGGCAAGATCATACTCCCATTGACCTCGACCAAACTTTAAGGGTTCCCTGCCCTGGCCTGGCTCCCAGGCTGGGAAGCCCAGAGATTCTATACCAGCTATCAACTGGGTCTACCCCTTCTCTCCACTCCTATCCCCTCGCCCATGTTCACACTCCCTCACCTGCCTCTCTGGCATGGCTGACTAATCAGTCTCCCCTCACCCTACTCTTCCTACCAACAACTGCCAGATGGATCTTCCCTGAGCCCTCTGTGGTGACCCACTGCCCTTTGAGCAAAGCCCTGCTCCACCTAACAAGGCCCTTCATACTTTCAGCCCCAACCTTGCCTTCCAAACACGTCCCACCACCCCCACTTCATCTGTCTGCCTTCGTGCAAGACAGAACAATGCTCTCCTTTCCTGGGTCTCACCACAGCCCCATTGCTCTGGCTCCAAGTTTCCTCATCCTGTTCCCTCAACTCAGAATTCCCTTCCTGCCATCTTTCTGCTCTGAATTCTGCTTTCTTCAAAGCCTAGCTCAGATATTCCCTCATCTGTAAAACCTTTCCTGACCTACTCAGCTCAAGATAATCTCTACTCTGCCTCCACCTTTTCCTGTGCCTCTCCAATGACACTGTGCTATGTCCCATTTGACCAGATTCAGCTACATGCAAGGCAGAGGAGGCCTCTTCTCCCCTACTGAACTATAAGCGCTGAAGACAAAATGCCTTTCTCAATTCTGTTAGTATCATACCTCAAAAATAGCAGGGACACAGTAAACTCAGGATAGGTTCAAAAATCATGGAACGCAGTGAGTTGTATGAACGAGAGGGCTTTGCACACATGAGCGATATTTACAAGTAAGGAGTTGTGCTGTGATGAGGCATGGATTTGGGTTGGGAGCAAGGCATATGCCCAGAGAAAGAGCTAAGCCCGGGCACTCTATCCCACAACCATGGCCCTCCCAGCGCCCCACTCCTCCGGCCGCCCCCTCATTCCAGCCAGGATGCACAAGGCCTAGCGCTGTCGTTAGCCCTGGCTTCCTCCTGGAGGCCAGGACAGAGAGCGGAAGCAGCTGTCCTCTTCCTGTATCCATAGGCTAACTTTCCCCAGCCCACTATACCCAAGCAGGCACCAGAGGGCCAGCTGGACGCTACCGGCCTCATCTGGACCCCCATCTGGGGGATAAGTGGGTAGAAGCACTGGCCAAGGAGTGGAGAGGCCTGAATTCCAGCTCTGGCCTGCCATAAACTCACTGTTTGATCTTTACTGTAATACCTGGATGTGGGACAAAACCAGCAGTTCCTAAACAGCGGTTCTACAGGCCACCACGTCAGGTGCCATATTTTTTTTTTTTTTTTTGGAGACAAGGTCTCATTCTGTCACCAAGGCTGGAGTGCAATGGTGCAATCACGACTCACTGCAGTCTTGACCTTGCGGGTTCATGTGATCCTCCCACCTCAGCCTCTCAAGTAGTTGGGACCATAGGCATGCACCCCTACACTCAGCTCATTTTTTGTTTTTTGGGTTTTTTTTTAAAGACACAGTCTCAATTGAGACCCTCCTGGCCAACATAGTGAAACCCCATCTCTACTAAAATACAAAAATTAGCTGGTCGTGGTGGCGTGCACCTGTAGTCCCAGCTACTCAGGAGGCTAAAGCAGGAGAATCACTTATACCCAGGAGTTGGAGGTTGCAGTAAGCTGAGATTGTGCCACTGCACTCCAGCCTGGTGCCTGGCAACAGAGCAAGACTCTGTCTCAAAAAAAAAAAAAAAAAAGAGAGAGGGTCTTAACTATGTTGTGCAGACTGGTCTCAAACTCTTAGCTTCAGGCGATCCTTCCACCTTGGCTTCCCAAAGTGCTGGGATTACAGGTGTGAGCCACTGTGTCTGGCCAAAGAATCACTTTTTTGAGAGATGTGTTCATTAGCACAGCCCAGTCTAGTAGTGTGCTCCAGACACACTATGGGACCAGATGTCCCCTACAGTCTCACCTGGCCACACCAAATGAGGAGTGAGGGGACCAGCTATGGGGACACAGCTCCAGGGACTGAAAAGGCTTCTGGGCTCTGTTCTCTCCCCAAGACCCCTGAGATTGCTACATTTTCTCAGCAGCCCTCCTACAGTGGATCCTAGCAGCTGGGCTTCCCTGTTGAGGAAACTGGAACACTGGCCTCTTTCTAGAAATAACCAGCTCGGGGTGGGAGAGAAAGCGGCAGGGAAGGGGCTTCCTGACCATGACTCTGCACCCTTTCCTCACAGGGTGGGCGCTGAGCCGTGGGTGCTCACAGAGGGGCAGCCCCAGCATGCACCAGCCCCTCCCCATTGGTGTGGCTAGGTGGGGCCAGGGGAGATGGGCATCTGAAACTAGGGCTGGGCTGGACATGAAGGAAGGATGAAGGATGGACAGAAAACCCCAGATCCCCAACCTCCATATCAAGCAACAGGAAGGACAATAGGAAGCAAAGAGGTCTTGAAATGGCTTAAACCCAAAGAAGCGCTTTGTCAGCAGCCTCCCACTCTCCAGGGAGACCAAAAGCCTTTGCCCTGCAAACTAGGAAAGCTCCCCCAGGACGGCCTTATCCACTGCACTCCTTCACCCTCTTTCACACTCACCCTACAGGCAGAGAGGAGCTCAGGAGTATAGGCGGGTTGAGGAAAGGAGAGGACCCTTGCCCTGGATATGCCTGTCACTGACTCGCTGTCTACCCTCAAAAAAGTCTCCCCATTTCTCTAGGCTTCTTTCCCTCCCTGGATGGTGGGCAGACTGATCAAACCATTGCTAGGAGCCTTTCCCACTGCTCTTAAGGAGGAGTAGCCCCAAGCCAGGACTCCCAAAGGGGAGGTCTCGGTGGGTACAAAGGCCTGTGGGCAGCAGGTCGAGAGGCAGAGACAAGGAAGGCCCCCACCTGGCTGCTCCTTACCCGTCCTGGCATTGACACAGATGACCAGTGGTCGGTGAGGGGGGATTCTTGTTTCCTCACAGGGAGCCAAGAAGAAGGGCTGCAGGGCACATCACCCCAGTTCAGAGTGGCACAAGAGCAACAAGGGGGAAGGCACAGAGGAGAAGCTCTGTGGGGTCCCCACCCTAGGAAGCAGGTGAGGGTGGTGAGGGAGAATATCTGCCACCACCCAGCTGAGGAGCAAGCAAAACAGGGAGGGAAGTTAGCACACAGCAGACAGGTGAGGGAAGGAGGTCAGGAGCCAAGATGTGACCTTTGGGTGGACTCGTCTTTACAGGAGTGGCACAATTCTGGGGGAGAATCACCCACTAGGAAGGACTGTCATGATGGGGGTGTGAGGAAGCTACCTTGTGGGTGAGAACCTGCTGGTAGATGCAGGAGGAAGCCTCTTCTGGAGTATACAGTGCACAGTGGGACAGAGTCCTGATAAAATCCCCACAGCGGATGAAACCCACAGCCCAAGCGCAGAGCAGGGACAGAGGGAAGCTTCTACACTGGAGGTTGGGCCGGGGCAGACGCACACGGTGGGACCCAGGAAGGAAAGACAGCAGAGAGAGGGGACCTTTGCATAAGCACCTGCCTGCCTCCTTTCTCCATGGCAAGAGGCCCCAGCAAGGCCTGCAGAACATTCCAGATGGCCAGTTCCTTCAGTGGGAGGAAAGATAAAGGATGTCCCTAAAAGGCCAAAAATTCTTGGGGCCCAGTGTGTAGAAGCCAGGCAGCTGGGGCTGGGCTGCAGCAGAGGAGGGGCCGCGAAGGGAGAGGGTGGCAGAGGCTCGGGGCTCCGGATCCAATTACGCGGTTGTTTCCATACTTAGCTGCCTGACAGCCGCCTGGAATACTCAGCACTCGAGCCGTTGCAGCCCCGCAGAGCCCAAATTAACTCAAGGACAGACAAGGGCAGGGCCCAGCAGCACATGCAGTGGCGGGAGCCCCCCACCTTACATCTCCAGTCCCTGAGGAATAGCTTTTGTTCCCACCCACCGCCTACTCTCTGTGCTGGGACCGTGCACTTGCAATCCCTCTTCAACCTCAAAGACCTGAGAGGCTGGATTCCAGGCCTCCACAGTCCCAGGTACAAACCTAGGCTCAAAGCCCAGCTGGGGGAAGACTGCCGAGTCATGAAAAGATGTGGTGGGGAGTCCAGATCCTAGGGGGATCCCCAGAGCACCTCCCTACAAGCATCCCTGAGGGAGACCAGGCCTCAGGAACCTTAGGAACAAAAGAGGTGGCAAAAACAATCTGGCATCCCCTCCACAGCCTATAGATAACCCCCATGCTGCAACCCAAGCCACCACCTCTGCTACCCAAAGTGCTGAGATGTACAGGGAAGCCCAGGCATGTAGAGCTGAGCCCCTTTTCTGATGGAAGCCCCCACCACCAGCGGCTCTACTCCAGAACAGGCCCATTCCTCTTCTGAATTGCATCCAATTCTGTTTCCAGCCCTACCGCCAACTCTATTTCCAATCTTATCCCAAACCAACCCTATCTCACTGCTCCCAAAACGGTCCTCACCTTTGCCCACTGTGTCCCCACTCTATCCTTGATCATGCAAACCCAGCTGTCTTGCTGGAGTGGGGCCTCCGCCTTATCTCCTACCAGGTGGGAGAGTCACCTCAACGACCTCCAGCTCCCAGACTGTGCTATTTTGTCCGTCTCAGAGGCTCCCCAGTCTTGACTTTAGGGGCCCCTCTTTCCCACATCTAGCGGCCGGACTCCTCTCTGACCCAGGCTCAGGCCTCAGCTGTTTGCTGTTCCTGCTTCCTCTGGACTCCCCAAGAGCCCCACAGCTGCACTCCTCTCCAGCACCCAGCTCTTTCTCTGAGGCCCCAGGACTTGGGAAAAGAGAAGGGTGAGAACAGTGACACCAGCCAGGAGCTGGGGTTTGCCGTCAGTCCCGACTCCCTACCCTACCCACGGTAGACAGAAAACCTTAAAGGAAGCATGAGTGCAGTCTGGACTGGGTCATGCTGGGAGGGCCCTACCTGCTTGTCCTGAGAGCAGGAGCGAGGCCAGGAGGCAGCCGAGCAGGACCAGCGCCCTCATGGTGACTGCCAAGAGAGCCCAGCTGCTCCTCGCCTCTATTTATACAGCTGGCCCTGGCAATAGCAGGCGGTGCAGGGGGAGAGGGGTCACACAGTCACTAGGGCAACTAGGAGGGCGTGATGGGGAAGAAGCCCAGACCCCAGCAGGCTGTGCGGAGGCTCAGCCTGCGCCGCCACTGTCCCAGCTGCCGGGCCCCGGAACACAGGGCCACGGCTGGATTCTCTCTCCCGAACCCCTGCAGCCCTGGGATCACATGACATTAGTCACAGGGCAGGGGTGACGGGCCTAAAATGGAGCATCCCTTGGGCTGAGGTCATGAAGTTAAGAATCTGAGTCTTCCCAGAACTTGGCAATAACTTGATCCGAAGTCTGGGCAGTTTAAGGATCTTGACACACCTGTACTGGATGAAGGAAGCTGTAAGGCAGAGCAGAATAAATCCTCACTGATCTAGATGCTAGAGTGCTCAGCAGCCGGGCGCAGAGGCTCACACCTGTAATCCCAGCACTTAGGGAGGCCGAGGAGCGCGGAACACCCGAGGTCCGGAGTTTGAGACCAGCCTGATCAACATGGAGAAACCCTATCGCTACTAAAAAGACAAAAAATTAGCTGGGCGAGCTGGTGCGTGCCTGTAATTCCAGCTACTCGGGAGGCTAAGGCAGGAGAATTTCTTGAACCTGAGAGGTGGAGGTTGTGGTGGGCTAAGATTGTGCCATTGCACTCCAGCCTGGGGAAGAAGAGCAAAACTTCGTCTCAAAAAAAAAGAGAGAGAGAGAGAGAGGAGTGGTCAGCTATGGCAAACCTGCAACACGTGACCGCTGAAGTCCAAGGCTACAGCTCTGAACAACCTTCCAGCCTCTGGAAGAGAGAGAGTGCAGACCAGAGGGAGAGGGGCACGCTGAGACACAGTTGAGGCTGCAGTGTCAGTTGGAGGATGGAGAAACAGATATCTATTTCCAATAACCCAGAGGTTCCAGAACATTCAGTCACCTCTGCAAACTGCTTTTTTTTTTTTTTTTTATAGAGGATCTTGCTGTCACCCAGGCTGGAGTGCAGTGGCACAATCATGGCTCACTGCACTCCACCTCCTAGGATCAATCAATCCTCCACAACTCAGCCTCCCAAGTAGATAGGACAATAGTGCCACCATGCTCTACTGATGTTTTTAAATTTTTTGTAGATGGCCCAGAGAGCCAGTTGTAAGAAGCCAAGGAAAGCAGGCACTTGCTTGTCTGGTCAGGGGAATGGTGTCATTGTGAGGTGAAGAGGTAGAAGCTGGCCTTGGAGGAAAGGAACTAAAAGTAAATTAGGGCTGGGCATGGTGGCTCACGCCTGTAATCCCAGCACTTTGGGAGGCCGAGGCAGGCAGATCACCTGAGGTCAGGAGTTCAAGACCAGCCTGGCCTACATGATGAAACCCCATCTCTACTAAAAACACAAAATTAGCCGGGCATGGTGGTACATGCCTGTAATCTCAGCTACCCAGGAGGCTGAGGCAGGAAAATTGCTGGAACCCAGGAGGCAGAGGTTGCAGTGAGCTGAGATCACACCACTGGACTCCAGCCTGGGCAACAGAGCAAGACTCTGTATCAAAAAAAGAAAGAAAGAAATTACTTAGATAGTGAGGCTACAGAAGTCCTCAGTAAGTTTTCCTTTTAATGAAAAGCAGCCCAGGCCGGGCACAGTGGCTCATGCCTGTAATCCCAGCACTTTGGGAGGCCGAGGCGGGTGGATCATGAGGCCAAGAAATCGAGACCATCCTGGTCAACATGGTGAAAACCCGTCTCTACTAAAGATACAAAAAATTAGCTGGGCATGGTGGCACATGCCTGTAATCCCAGCTACTCAGGAGGCTGAGGCAGGAGAATTGCCTGAACCCAGGAGGCGGAGGTTGCGGTGAGCCGAGATCGTGCCGTTGCACTCCAGCCTGGGTAACAAGAGCGAAACTCCGTCTCAAAAAAACAAAAAGCATCCCCAAATCACTTTCCTTTCTAACAAAGAGCAGCCTGTAAAATCGAGCTGCAGCCATAGACGCCAGTTGTGCCAATTAAGTTCAAAATGGCGGGTCCATCTTTCCTTCTCTGCCAGCCACATGTAGACAAGATGGTAACAGCCAAGGGGAAAGTTTATTTGCATAATAAGATTATAATTGGGAGGCCAGCCTTCCCTTCTTTGTGCTATGTAAATGTAATGCCTGATCGAACCAATCTGTGACTCCTCTGTCAATCAGACACCACTTCCTCAAGCCTGGCTATAAAATCCAGTGCATGCACTGCCCCCGGCCTTTTCCTTTTGGAAGTTCCCTCTCTCACAGGAGAGAGCTGTTTTCCTCTGTTTCTTTTGCCTATTAATCCTCTATTCCTAAAAAAAATAAAATTTAAAAAATAAAAATAAAGGCCGGGCGCGGTGGCTCAAGCCTGTAATCCCAGCACTTTGGGAGGCCGAGGCGGGTGGATGACAAGGTCAAGAGATCGAGACCATCCTGGTCAACAAGGTGAAACCCCGTCTCTACTAAAAATACAAAAAAATTAGCTGGGCATGGTGGCGCGTGCCTGTAATCCCAGCTACTCAGGAGGCTGAGGCAGGAGAATTGCCTGAACCCAGGAGGCAGAGGTTGTGGTGAGCCGAGATCGAGCCATTGCACTCCAGCCTGGGTTACAAGAGTGAAACTCCGTCTCAAAAAAAAAAAAAGAATAAAAATAAAAACGAGGTCTCACTGTGTTGCCCAGGCTCCTCTCAACCTCCCGAGCTCAAGTGATACTCGCACCTTATCCTCTTGAGTAGCTGGGACTACGGGCTTGCACCACCATGCCCAGCTCAACTCAGCTCGGCCTTCAGACAGAAGCTGCCAGAGCCCTCAGCCTAAGGGTCCCCAGCCCCATTTTCAGAAGCTGTTCTTCTCTAGGCACACCTGCTCCTGTCTCAGGCTAACATTCCTTAGATGACCAGGGAGGACGTGTGTCTGAGAACAAGATGTGGGGCAGGAGAAAAATCATGTAGCCCAGCTCCTCCTTTCCAATGGTCCCACTTCTAATGCCCTGGAGCCAGGGTCGGCGGACTGCTTCTGTAAGGAGCCAGATGGTAAATAGTTTAGGTCTTGTTGGCCATCTGCAACTCCGACACTGTGCCTGTGTAACTGGAGCAGCTGGTGCATACAAGTGAACGGACGGAGATGCATCCTGATAAAACTTTATTATAAAAAGAGGCAGCAGTCTGGCTCCAGGCTGTAGTTTGCAGACTCCTGCCCATACTCTAGAGAAATTGTTTGGTGAAAAATCCTTTGGTAAAGGATCACCCATATCAGTGCTTTATGAATCTGGGTTTTCCTACATCTGGCTTCTTCACATGGGGGTTAAGAGCTAGAAAGGGGAAGAAGGTGTGATACCTTGGGGCCACGGATGACAGGTGTGTGATGGGGCTGTTGTGGATTTGAGCCTGGGAACAATATGCCCAAGGGAGAAATATGTGAGAAGTTTATTTTTATTTTTTTTGAGACAAGGTCTCATTCTGTCACACAGGCTGGAGTGCAGTGGCACAATCATGGCTCACTGCCGCCTCAACCTCCTAGGCTCAAGCTATCCCCCTACCTCAGCCTGCAAGCTGAGACTACCACACCTGCCTATTTTTTCCTTTTCTTTTTGCAGCAACATGATCTACCTACATTGCCCAGGCTGGTCTAAAATAATCCAGAGTGCCAGAATTATAGGCATAAGCCACCATGCCTGAGAAAAAGAGTTTCTGGGGGGAAACAAGTAGGTTCAACCCTGGAAAACTTTCTACGATCAAGTAAGAAGAGGTCCCAGAAGTAGCAAATCAACGTCACAGTCACAAATGTTTATTTGGAAGACCTGAAAGCCAGGTCTCAATTGCTCAAATGATGCCACGAGAAGGAATTATCAGGCTTATCCTGTGTGGTTCCTGAGGGCAAGGCCAGGTTTGATGGGCAAGGACAACAGGAAACCCATTTTAGCTCAAGGTAAAGGAGCGTGTTCAGGTGAAGCTGCCCAGCAGAGGAACAGGTTTGCTGATAAAGGAGTGAGTGTCCTGTCCCTGCATGGGTTCCAGCAAAGGCCAGGTATGCAGGGAAGGACACTGCCCAAGTGCTTTTCCTCCCTGCTTGCGCAGAAAGTCTGAGTCTAGGGAAGACTCTGGGGCTGGTGCCTGCTAGAGGCCCTCCTGCCTCTGTCCCTACATTGTTCCCTCCAGAGGTCTGGCCTCACTGGTTTCTGCAGGAGGCGTTTACCTGCATCAAGCCTGGCCTTTGTCCTTGTCTTAGGACTGTGGGCTGTCTCTAGGATGGTAAGGGATTTATCCAGCAAGCAGTGTCCTTGAGAAGAGGTTGCATCTGCCAGTGGGGACCTGGGTGAGCAGCGACTCTTCGGAAGCCAGGGGTTATAAAGGAAAGGAGGGCTTTTGCACACCGCATCCCAGTCACTTCAGCAAGGGTCTTGGGGAAGGGTCTGGATGGGCCTCCTCGACTGCTTCCTTTTTTTTTCCCACTTCACTTGCAGAGGGCTGCTACTCTCAAAGCTGAAAGCGCTCCTCTTCTCTACTGGAGAAAACCCCTAGAGTACGGCTCAGAGCCACATATCTGTGATCCTGGGGAAGACACAGGCCTCAGCTGCCAAACAGGGCAGCCAACCTGAGAGAACTGCTGTGAGGGACACAGGAGATGCTAGAGGGGTAACATTTTAACGTTTCATTGAATTGTAACCCCCATGCTGCAGGGCACAGGCTGTATGAGCTCACTGAATTTCACAAAGCATGAAGAGCAGGTCTGGCTCAGTCCCTCTTTGGCAGCTGACTTGCTAGATCCCGCCACACCTCAAACGGTTCCCAAGGGGCTAGGAAAATCAGGCTGAACCTGACAACTCAGGCATCTGAATCCATTCTGTATTCAAGACTGACCCAGTGTAACATGTTACCCTCATTGAAAGTATTTTCTCATTTACCTTGGAAATCATAGGTTATCTGTCTTAGAAGGACCCAAATTCCCACCAAACCAGGTATCCCTTAACAGCCAGCCATCCAGCCTCTGAATACTCCCAGCGACAGGGAGTTCACTACCAGAGAGCTACAGCTCTGCTGTTGTGAAGAGTCTAGGGCCTAGAACTAGTCACAGTGCTAAGACTCAACTTCTCACCAACTCCTCCCAACTTATAAGCCTCAACTTCCCACCAAAAGCCAGAACAGGTCAGGCACAGTGGCTCACGCCTGTAATCCCAGCACTTTGGGCAGCCAAGGTAGGTGGATCACTTGAGGTCAGGAGTTTGAGATCATCCTGGCCAACATGGTGAAACCCCATCTCTACTAAATGTACAAAAGTTAGCCAGTTGTGGTAGCTCATACCTGCAATCCCAGCTGCTCCAGAGGCTGAGGCAGGAGAAATGCATGAACCTGGGAGGCAGAGCCAAGTAAGCAGAGTATTGCACTGCACTCCAGCCTAGGCGAAAGGGAGACGCTCCATCTCAAAACAAAAACAAACAAAAAAAAAACCTTCACAACCTTCACAAATCACTTGCTTATTTTTTCTGACGCGATCCACCAAGACAGCCTGCACCCTGGGGGAAACTTGACTTGGACCCCGAATTCAGGCAACCTTGCAGCTGTCATTCTTAGCTCCTTTGTTATTTTTTTTTTTTTCATTTTGAGATGGAGTCTCGCTCTGTTGCCCAGGCTGAAGTGTAGGGGCATGACCTCAGCTCACTGTAACCTCCACGTCCCAGGTTCAAGCGATCCTCCTGCCTCACTCCACCCCTCAGTAGCTGGGATTATAAGCACACGCCACCATGTCTGGCTAATTTTTGTATTTTTAGTAGAGACAGGGTTTCACCACATTGGCCAGGCTGGTCTTGAACTCCTGACCTTAGGTGATCCACCCGCCTCAGCCTCCAAAGTGCTGGGATTACAAGCGTGAGCCACCACACCTGACCAACTCCTTTTGTTTTTCAATTGGGGGTATGGCAAGGGGAGAATGGTTTGGAGAACTCATTCCTTTCTACAGCTGCTGGATTTAGAGCTGGTCCTGCCGCAGCCCCCAGTCCTATCCCCTCCTCTGTCAGCACAGGTTCTTGTCAATCAACAGAAGAAACTTACAACTCAGCAGAGCAAGAGGAGAAAGGAGACCAAGTCAGGGGATGATATAACCCCACCCCTGCCCAGGACCTGCAGGGCAAGGGAGGCCAAGCCAAAAAATTCAAGTGAAAACGACAAATGCTACAAGGCCACAAAGCATCGAGGAAAGCACAGGCATCTAGTTAAAGAGGGGACAGGAGCATGGAAGGGGATGGGGGAAAAGGGTGGAGCCAGAGACACACAAAAAAATCTGAAGCTAAGAACAGAATGGCCAGCTGGCTCCAAGAGGCTGTTTGAGGATTTGCATGTGCTTTACATACTGGTCTGGGGCCAGTCAGTCAACCAGTAAAGAGGCCAAGGTCATAGGAAGGGCCCCCTCTTCTACTCAGTAGCCCCTCACACATCTAGCAGAGCTGGGCATCGCTCTGCTGCACGGCCAAAGATGCCCCCAAATCACCACACAAGAGGTATGTTTTTATAACAATCCACCCTGTACAACAAAGGCATAGAGATGAACTTTCTCTATAAAATAGAGCCAAAAAGCATGAACTGGAAGCAGTAGTGGAAGAAAAACAGGAAGGCTCACAATATGGAACCATTAGTAAGACTAACGGAAAAAAATGACACCATATATTTCAGTCCCTCACACATGTGTAACTTGACCACCTGCCCAATTTGTCGCCCTTAAAATAAAAGCAAACCAAATGCTTGGGAGGAGTGAAATTATTTCTACTATTGAGACTCGGCAAGAATTTATTCTGAGAATCCTCGTAAAGAGAACACAGACACAGTGCAAGGTAACAACCCTTGAGAACATTCTTAGAGCATGTTTCTGCTTTTTAAAAAAGGAGAAGAGGGCTGGGCGCGGTGGCTCACGCCTATAATCCCAGCACTTTGGAAGGCCGAGTCGGGTGAATCACGAGGTCAAGAGATCGAGACCATCCTGTTCAACAAGGTGAAACCCCGTCTCTACTAAAAATACAAAAAAAATTAGCTGGGCATGGTGGTGCATGCCTGTAGTCCCAGCTACTCAGGAGGCTGAGGCAGGAGAATTGCCTGAACCCAGGAGGCGGAGGTTGCAGTGAGCCAAGATCGCGCCATTGCACTCCAGCCTGGGTAACAAGAGCAAAACTCCGTCTCAAAAAAAAGGAGAAGAAATTAAAACTATGGTGCGAGTCCACCATACACCTACCAGAATGCTTAAATAATGATAAATCTGACAATACTAAGTGCTGGTGAGAATCCAGGGCAACTGGAACTCTCATAAAAATGGTAGAGAATAGATCATTACACATGCATACACATAAAGCATAAAAAATGGGTAAATCTGAATAACTTCCATGTACAGCACCCATGTCAATTACCTGGTTTCTATGCTAATTGTAGTTATGCAAGATGTTAGCATTGGGGGAGGCTGGGTGATCTCCCTATACATCTTGCTTTAAAAAAAACCAGGCTGGGCTCCTGGCTCACGCCTGTAATCCCAGCACTTTGGGAGATCAAAGTGGGTGGATCATGAAGTCAGGAGATCGAGACCATCCTGGCCAACATGGTGAAACCCCGTCTCTACTAGAAATGCAAAAATTAGGTGGGTGTGGTGGTGTGTGTCTGTAATCCCAGCTGCTCTGGAGGCTTAGGCAGGAGAATCGCTTTAACTTGGAAGGCAGAGATTGCAGTGAGCGAAGATCGCGCTACTGCACTCCAGCCTGGCAACAGAGCAAGACTCCATCTCAAAAAATAGTAATAGGCCAGGTGCGGTGGCTCCTGCCTGTAATCCCAACACTTTGAGAGGTCGAGGCAGGGGGATCATGAGGTCAGGAGCTCAAGACCAGACTGGCCAACACGGTGAAATCCCATCTCTACTAAAAAAAAAAATACGAAAATTAGCTGGGCATGGTGGCTTCTGCCTGTAATCCCAGCTACTTGGGAGGCTGAGGTAGGAAAAATACTTGGAACTAGGACCCAGGAAATGGAGGTTGCAGTGAGCCGAGATTGAGCCACTGCACTCCAGCCTGGGCTACAGAGTGAGACTCCATCTCAAAAATTAATAAATAATAATAATAATAATAATAAATTGGCCGGGAGCAGTGGCTCACACCTGTAATCCCAGCACAATGGAAGACCAAGGCAGGCAGATCACCTGAGGTCAGGAGTATGAGACCAGCCTGGCCAACATGGTGAAACCCATCTCTACTAAAAATACAAAAAAATTAGGTGGCTGTGGTGGCGCACACCTGTAATCCCAAATACTCAGGAGGCGGAGGCAGGAGAATCGCTTGAACCTAGGAGGCGGAAGTCCACTGCACTCCAGCCTGGGTAACAGAGGCTCTGTCTCAAAAGAAAGAAAATACAGATCAAGTCTTTCTATGTTGTCCAGAATGATCCAGACATTCAGGGCTAAAGCCATCTTGCCCCTTCAGACTCTCAAGTAGCTGGGATTACAGGCCAGAACCACCAACCCTGTACATTTATATAATTATTTCAAAAATTAAAAATCTGAAAGAAAACAAACTGCTTGAGGGCTAGCGGCAAAAAGCAAGCATTAGGCCACTTCTGGGGCTTGCTAGGGTCGCTGGCTACATGGGTGTATGTCCAGTTGTGAAAATTCAGGGAGAACCTAAGCTATGCACCCTCTTCTGAAATTGTTACCAATAAAAGGCTTTTGGCCCCAGAGCAGTGGCTCACGCCTGTAATCTCAGCACTTTGGGGACTAAGGCAAGAGGATCGCTTGAGGTCGGGAGTTCCACGCTAGCCTAGACAACATACTGAGGCCCGTCTCTACGAAAAAATTAAAATTAGCCGAGCTGGTGGCGTGTGCCTGTGGTCCCAACTACTCGGGAGGCTGAGGCGGGAGGATCGCTTGAGCCCGGGAAGTGAAGGGTGCAGTAAGCCGAGATCGTACTGCACTACAGCCTACACGACACAGCAAGACCCTTTTAATAACTGGTTCTGTTGAGTGTCGCATTGATCCGGTCCGTTCCACGCCCCCTGTGCTTCACAAAAACGTCAAGTCCGAGCTCCCGGCCCGGCGCTGGGGGCCTCCTCTTCCGCGGGCCTGGCCGGGGCTCGGGAGGACGAGCTCCTTGGGACCGGGAGTCACCTATCGCACTCAGCCTGACACGGCAATGTTTCGGATACTTTGGGTAAAAATTAAACGTCTTACAAAAAATCCTGTCACCTGTTTCTCGATTTTTTTACGGTGGCGTCTAGAACCTTTCCTCAGCGCAAACTCCGTACCCAGGTGCCGTAACCACCTGTTCCCAGGGTGGGCAGGAAACGCACTGGCGGCGTCAGCGTGCGGGGCGTGCGTGAGAGCGCGCGGGCGTTAGGCGCGGGGGCGGGGAAGAGGGCGGGGCAAGACGACCATGGTGGCGGGAGCGCGCCCGCCCTGGCCTGAGGCGTCAGGAAACAAGCGCGCGAGCGAACGGGCGGGGCGAGTCCGGGAAAAGGCAGGGCCGCAGCCGCGCCCCTGACTTCCGCCGCCTGCGGGTGAGACCGCCTACCATCCCCGGGCGCGCTTGGGCACGTCGGGGGAGGCGGGGTGGCCCGCCCCCAAGCCACGCCTCTGACCGATGAGAACTGGGCTGTCCCGCACCGACAGAGAGAAGCCTTCGCTCTCGCAGGGGCTGGGCGTTCTGGGCGCATTGCGCCCTCTGTTGAACCTTAGAAGCTGCGCGGGGACCGTCGGGCCTGCCGTTTCGCACCTGGCCGAAAGGGGTCGCTGTGCCGGGCCAGATCCTATGTAAATTTACCTGGATAATCTCAGCAAGAGAAAATTAGCTGCAGTGCAAAGAAGCCAGACTCAAAAGACTGGATTATTCCATTTACATGACATGTTGTCACAGGTAAGACTATAGCAACAGAGAATTAGATCAGTGGCTCTTATGGGCTGAATTAATCACCAAGGTGCATGCGGGACATTGGAAATAAAGGTACCAATTCATATCTTTTTGTTTTTTAATTTTGCTTTCCTTTTATTCTTTTTTAAATCATATCTTGATTATAGTGGTGGATAGGAAACTGTGCATTTGTCAAAACATGCAAAACCAAAAACCAGAAAGTGTGACTTTTACTAAATGTAACTACTTTATTAATTTGTTTTTAAAAACAAATTCTTGCTCTCTTGCCCAGGATGGAGTGCAGTGGCCCCATCTTGGCTGACTGAAACCTCTACCTACTGGGGGCAAGTGATTCTCCTGCCTCAGCCTCCCCAGTAGCTGGGACTACAGGCAAGCACCACCATGCCCAGCTAATTTTTGTATTTTTAGTAGAGACAGGGTTTCACCATGTTGGCCAGGCTGGTCTTGAACTTCTGACCTCATGTGATCCACCTACCTTGGCCTCCCAAAGTGCTGGGATTATAGGTGTGAGCCACCTTGCCTGGCCAACTACTTGAACTTTTTTAAAAAAGATATTAAAACCAGAAAGCAGATAGGTGGTTGCCAGAGACTGGGAGGAGGGGGAAGGAGTGCTTAACGGAGGCATTTTGGAGTGATGGACATGTTTTGGAACCAGGTAGGCTGTGTAACACTAATTGTATTAAGTGCCATTGAATTGTTCACTGTAAAATTCCAGGAAACTCTGCAGGCTCCTTTCTGTTAAAAGAGTTCATGTCCATGTCATCGTGCAGTGAGCTGTGACTGCCTTCTACTCTGGCCTCAGTCCTCAAGCACCCAGCACCGTGAGCATGAGGCATAGCAGAGGACCATGGCATAAATCGATCTCTAGCTATGGAAGATTGAAAGATTTAAAGGATCATGGCCCAGCCTGGGCAACATGGCAAAACCCTGTCGCTACAATAATATACAAAAAAATTAGCTGGCCAGGCATGGTGGCTCACCCCTGTAATCCCAGCACTTTGGGAGGCGGATCACCTGAGGTCAGGACTTCAAGATAAGCCTGGACAACATGGTGAAACTCCGTCTCTACTAAAAATACAAAAATTAGTGGGGCATGGTGGCAGGCTGAGGTGGAAGAATCACTTGACCCTGGGAGGTGGAGGTTGCCGTGAGTTGAGATCATTTCATTACACTCCAGCCTGGGCAACACAGCAAGACTCTATCTCAAAAAAAAAAAAAAAAAAAAAAAAGCTAGGCTTGGTGGTACAGGCCTGTAGTCCCAGCTACCAGGGAGGCTGAGGTGGGAGGATCACTTCAGACCAGGAGGTCAAGGTTACAGTGAACTGTGATCAAAACACTGCACTCCAGCCTGGGTGACAGAGCAAGACTCCATCTCACATAAAAATAATAAAAATTTTAAAATAGCTAGGCGTGGTGGCTCATGCCTATAATCCCAGAACTTTGGGAGACCAAGATGGGCATATCACTTGAGGTCAGGAGTTTGAGACCAGCCTGGCCAACATGGTGAAACCTTGTCTCTACTAAAAATATAAAAATTAGCCGAGCATGGTAGTGAACGCCTATAGTCCCAGCTAGTTGGGAGGCTGAGGTAGGAGGAGCGCTTGAACCCAGGAGGTAGAGGTTGCAGTGAGCCCAGATCATACCACTGCACTCCAGCCTGGGCAACAGAGACTCTGTCTCAAAAACTAACAATAAAATAAAGGACCACACCGATCCCCAGTAGGATACAATACTCTTGTGCTATTATTATCACCAATTTTCAGAAGAGGAAATTGAGGCTCAGAGGAAGTGGTTTGTCAGAGGTGGAACTGACCTCTGGCAGACCAACTCCAGGACCATACCACGGTGTGGTGGGGGAGGCTGGAGGGGAGGGGAGGGTGGAGGGGAGGGGAGGGAGGCTGGAGGGGAGGGGAGGGTGGAGGGGAGGGGGAGGGGAGGGGGGAGGAGAGGGGAGGGGGAAGCTGGAGGGGAGGGGGGAGGAGAGGGGAGGGGGAAGCTGGAGGGGAGGGGAGGGTAGAGGGGAGGGGGAGGGAGGGGAAGGGTGGTGGGGTTCCCCTTCTAGAGGAGAGGATAAGGTTCAGAGAAGTCATGCAAGCCCAGGAAGTGTCAAAACCTAGGAATTAACCAAAGCCTGGGGATAGAGCAGGGCCCCTGACCACCTGTGTCCTTTTCCTGGCTTGGAATCAGTGGCTTGCTTGTTCTTTCTCTCCCCACCTCCCACAAAGAGCCACTCCCCAACCCCAACGCCATCTTCCCCCTTTTTCTTTTGAGATGGAGTCTCACTCTGTCTCCAGGCTGGAGTGCGGTGGCACGATCTCAGCTCACTGCAACCTCCACCTCCCAGGTTCAAGTGATTCTCCTGCCTCAGCCTCCAGAGTAGCTGGGACTATACACACCCAGCTAATTTTTGTATTTTTAGTAAAGACAGGGTTTCACCATGTTGGCCAGGATGGTCTCAATCTCTTGACCTCATATTCCAGTCGCCTCGGCTTCCCAAAGTGCTGGGATTACAGGTGTGAGCCACCATGCCGGGCCCCTTCCCCTTTTTTTTTTTTTTTTTTGAGACAGTCTCGCTCTGTCACCCTGGCTGGGGTGCAGTGGCACAATCTCAGCTCACTGCAATCTCCGCCTCCAGGGATCAAGCAACTCTCCTGCCTCAGCCTGCTGAGTAGCTGGACTACAGCCACCATGCCCAGTTAAGTTTTGTATTTCGAGTAGATGGCTTTCACCATGTTGGCCAGGATGGTCGATCTCCTGACCTCATGATTCACCCGCCTTGGCCTCCCAAAGTGCTGGGATTACAGGTGTGAGCCACCGCGCTCAGCACATCTTCCATACTCAAGAGTAATCCCAGGGAACCTGAGGACTCCCAATTTCTCATCCCAACACACGAGCTGAGGGAGTTACTGTGCTCACACACACCCCGTTCCCTTTGGAGGGCCCAAGGAGGCCCCTACTCCAGACAAGGTAGCCGTGCCCGGGACTTTAGGCCAGCCCACACCCAGGAGACAGAATCTAAAAAACAAAGTACAAACCACGCCCAGGAGACAGAATCTAAAAAACAAAGTACAAACTTTATTTTGTTTCTTTACAAAGGCACGGTGGCCTCTTGGTTTTTTCTCCCCACTTTCTTAACAAAATATAATAGCTTCTCCTTGAACACGAAGACCTCAAAATAGTAAAAAAAAAAAAAAAAAAAAGAAAAGAAAAAAAGAAAGAAAAGAAAAACATAACAAAAACAGAAAGCAAAATACCAACAACAAACAAAACAAAAAGAAAGAGACAAAGACATTTTTGGGGTGGAAGATGAGACCCGGAGGCAGAGGTGGAGGCTGGGGGGTGGGAGAGTGGAGAATTCTAGTGCCGAGATGGGGAGGGGGAGGGGAGCAGAGCAGCAGCAAACCCCAACCGAGAAGCAACGGAGACCCCTGGGCCCCCAGAACGCCCCAGCCCAGTCTGACCCCCAACCCATGTAAGTGCTTAAAGGAGAAAGAAGAAAACCCAAAAAGAGGAGGGAAGGGGGATGAAGACTGACAATCCCAGGCTGGCTCTGGGCAGGGAAGAAATAACTTGGGGTTCTGTTTGATTTTCCCTGTTCTTAAAAAACATGTTTAAAGGAAAAAATGCTTTTTGGCAGAGAGAGGCAGGCACCTCCGTGTCAGCTTCCCCCAGCCCCCGGGGCCGAGGCCCAGCCCTGGGGTCCCGATGCTCCCACACGCTCTGAGCCACCCCAGCCCTGGGACCTCGGGTTGAGTGGCTTCATTCAAAAGTTGATTTACAGTATTGAAAAAGAGGTCATAAAAGAGACCCAAATAACATTGTAATTTTGTAAAAATTTCTCACTCATTCACCCTCCTCTTTTCCTGTGGCTGCCCCGGCTCCCTCGAGCCCCCAGAAGGGAGAGGAGGGCTGCGGGGGTAGTCAGGGAAGCTCCCCGTCCCCTGACGGTTCCTCCCGGCTCTGGTCCATGGCATCACTGTCTGAGGCCTCGGAGTCGGAGGCAGTGTCAGAGGTGGGGGCCTCTGGGCAGCTGCGGACCGGCTTCACGATGACAGCTCGCCTCTGCTCCTCCTCCAACTCCTGCTTTTCCTGGGTGCCCTCGATGTGCTGGATTGCCTGGACAGGGATGAACCAATGAGGAGGCTCAGCCAGGGACACACAGCCAGCCAGGAGGCACTGGGGGCCCTCAGCCAGCCACTGTCTCCCCCAGAACACACATCCTAGAAATAAGCCTTGCAAAGCAGTAGGTGAGGCCCGCCAGACTCGACGAAAAACAAACTTTTTTCTTTTTTTTTTTTTTGGAGAGAAGATCTCACTGTATCACCCAGACAAGAGCGCAGTGGGCACAATCGGAGCTCACTGCAGCCTGATTCCTGGGCTCAAGCGATCCGCCTACCTCTGCCTCCCTAATAGCTGGAACCACAGGAGTGCTCCACCATCTCCAGCTAACTTTTGTATTTTTAGTACAGACAAGGAGGTTCTTGCTATGTTTTCCAAGCTGACCTCAAACTCCTGACCTTAGGCAATCTTCCTGCTGCAACCTCTCAAAGTGCTGGGATTACAGGCGTAAGCCACCAGACCCAGCCCAGGAAGAGACTTTCAAAACTCTTCTGTTAAACTGAAACATCCATTCTGGGGAGAAACAATCCCAGTGCTGCTTAGAAATTATGTTTCTTTCATATGTGTATGTTTGTTGTGTGTTTTGGAGACAGAGTCTCATTGTGTCCCCCAGGCTGGAGTGCAATGCTAGGATCTCAGCTCACTGCAACTCCCACCTCCCAGGTCCAAGCGATTTTCCTGCCTCAGCCTCCCGAATAGCTGGGATTACAAGTGTGCACCACCATGCCCAGCTAATTTTCCTATTTTTAGTAGAGACAGGGTTTCATCCTGTTGAGCCACAATGGTCTCGAACCCCTGACCTCAAGTGATCTGCCCACCTGGCCTCCCAAAGTGTTGGGATTCTAGGCGTGAGTCTCCCTGGAATATGTTTGTGTATTTTAAAGCTTGCCTACTAACCTATTAAAGGCCTTTGCTATTAATTACATTATGCAATTTGCAAGGTTTATGAGCAACTGAAATTCAGGGAGATTGATAGACTTTTTTCCTGTCTTGCTTTTTTAGCTGGGTTATTATTTATTTATTTATTTATTTTGAGACGGAGTTTTGCTCTCGTTACCCAGGCTGGAGTACAATGGTGCAATCTCAGCTCACCGCAACCTCCGCCTCCTGGGTTCAGGCAATTCTCCTGCCTCAGCCTCCGGAGTAGCTGGGACTACAGGCGTGCGCCACCATGCCCAGCTAATTTTTTGTATTTTTAGTAGAGACGGGGTTTCACCATGTTGACCAGGATGGTCTCGATCTCTTGACCTTGTGATCCACCCGCCTCGGCCTCCCAAAGTGCTGGGATTACAGGCGTGAGCCACCGAGCCCAGCCTAGTTGGGTTATTTATTTACTTATTACAGATTTCTGAGGTTGGGTCCCTCAAGGGGCCTTGTTCAAGGCTGAGTGCAACTATACCTTCAGGCTTGAGCTACAGAGTACCTCCTCTGTAGGAGGCTCAACTGTCACGCACAGCCCTGACCCCTGTATCCCCATCCAGGTCCTCCGGGATGGAGGTGAGACAATGCTTTGGACCAGCCCCGGAGCTGGATGCAGCAACTCTGTAACCAGGGGACTCTGGGAGCAAAGGACCCTCTCCGGAAAACCCACACTGTGGGAAAGGACCGTCTTCCCGGCCAACCCCCTCCTGACATGTAGGCCCTGCCCAGGTCTCTGGCCCTCATATTCTCCACTTGCAGATCCAGGGAGGGAGCCCCCAAGGCTTCCAGCCTTCCACCCCCTCCCACCCAAGCACCATCTTCCTCCTCTACCGCTCCTCATTTTCTAGTCTAAAGAGAAAGAGCCTGTTCCCAGCATATGACTCCTACAAGCTGCCCCTTTCCTAAGCCCAGGTACCTGCACGATGGTGTCCAGATTTTGCCGGGATGTGGAAACAGAGTTGATGACTGAGGAGGGGCCCATGGTGACAACGTTGATGTGGTGGGAGGGAGGGGGAGGCGGTGCCGGCACGATCACTGTGGGGTGGTGGGTGGGGGCGGGAGGGGGCAGGAGCTGCAAGACAGAAGCCCTCAGCCTTTCCTTAAGGCTTCTCCCAGCCCATCCCTCCCTTATTCATACAGGGCCAGCCGGTATATAACTCCCCCGCCCCCTTTATGTTAAGAAACAGAGAAGAGATGGACTACAGAGAGGCTTCCAGCCATCCAACATCCTCCGCCCTCTCCCCAATCCCCAGAGCCTCCTCCCAGGCGCCTCCTGCTCACCTGGGTCCGCAGATGCTGCTGCTCCCGCTCCAGCTTCTCCTGGTGCAGCAGCCTCACCTGTTCCTGCTGCTGCTGCAGCTGCACCTGCTGCGCGATCACCTTGAGCTTTTCTGGGTACATGTGGGCCTCCAGCGAGCGCACCTGGAGCCAGGACAGCCTCGGCTCAGAGGCAGGCCCGGGAGCACACCCTGCCCTGTCAGTCCCACAGCAGGTCATTCATCCTGCTGAAAACCCTACCACCAGGCGGGCCCCCTTCAACAGAGGCCAGAGCATTTCCAGAGACCTTCAGCCCCTGCCTCATCTCACCTCCCACCTCAGCCTCCACTGCACCACTGGACCATGCTCCCTCCTGTCTGAGCCTTTGCCTATGCTGTTCCCTCTGCTGAGAACACCCTTCTCTGCCCTTTGGTTAATTATGAGACTCAACCTCCCACTTCCATGGAGAAACCATGGAGCATCCCTTGGAAAACCAGGTCAAACCCACTCCAGATGCCACAGCTCCAGCCTGGCCTTCATCATGGTTAAGTGCTTTGTTTTTGGTTTTTGGTTTGAGACAGGGTCTCCCTGTCACCCAAGCTGGAGTGCAGTGGCACAATAATCAGAGCTGACTGCAGCCTCCACCTCCTGGGCTCAAGCCATCCTCCCAGCTCAGCCTCCCAAGTAGCTGGGACCACAGATGTGCACCACCACACCTAGCTTTTTAAGACAGGGTGTCACTGTCGCCCAGGCTGGAGTGCCATTGTGCAATCACCGCTCACTGCAGTCTCCACCTTCTGGGCCCAAGCAATCCTCCCGGCTCAATCTCCTGAGTAGCTGGGACCACAGGCACACCCCACCACACCTGCCTAATTTTTACATATTTTTTGGTGGAGATAGGATCTCACTACGCTTCCCGGGCTGGTCTCAAACACCTGGGCTCAAGTGATCCTCCCACCTCAGCCTCACAAAGTGCTGGGCTTACAGGTGTGAGCCACCATACCCAGCCCATAAGGGTTACATTTTTGAGGTCATTTGACTAATCTCCCCCACCGCGATGCAAAGTGACCCCCGAGGGCAGGGACGTGTCTGGTTTGCTCCCCACTCCTAAGCCTGGCACAGCAGCAGGTGCTCCTGTAAATAGGGCTCAACCAAGGGCAGCAGAGCCTTACGGCGGGGGGGGGGGGGGGGGGACCCCAGGCTCCGCGCCCGCTGCACCATGCGCCGCGCCCAGCAGAGGGCGCTGCCTCACCTGCTCCTCCAGCATCATGCGCACCGAACGCTCCTTGTCCAGCTGCTGCCGAAGCTCAATCATCTCCCGCCGCAGGTCCTCCGCCTTCTCGTCCTCCCAGATGTCCGGAGAGCCGATGCCTTCGTCCTTGTCCTCTGCCCGCCGTCGCTTGGGGGACGAGCCGCTCAGCTCCTGGGGACCCCAAGGAGTCGGTCAGTGTGCCTGACCACCACCACCCCGGAGATTGGGGCTCCATCACAGCCCCCCAAAGCTGCCCAACACACGTGGATCATTAGGGAGCCCCTTCTGCAAGTCCAACAAACCAGCCAAATGCCAGGAGAATGGCTGCTGTGCAGAGCAGTCACCTGGCTCATTCCAGAGCCCACTCCACTGCACTAGACTGATGGGGAAACTGAGGCTGGGGCAGAAAAACAAGTGCCTGAAGTACTTGCCAATGGGCAAGAAGGGGCCTGCAGCCACACCTGCATCCCAGGCCCATGGCTTGGTCCTGGGATGCCCATGCCAGGAGAGGGAGCCAGGAAGGAGGGCAGGGAGCACCTGGATGAAGCGCTTGAGCTGTGTGTTCTGCTGCAAGAGCCTGGTCTTCTCCTGCTCCAGGGAGAAGATGTACTCGGCTGTCTGCTGGAGAATGGCTGCCTGAAGGCAGGGAAAAGCCAAGAGTCAAGCTGGTAGTGTTTACCAGAGCTCACTTTCCTCTCTCAGAGGGAGTCTGCCGCCTCCTCCGGGAAGCCCTCCCTGCTCTCACCCACCTTGCTAAGCTTCTCTCCGTCTGTGTGGGGGATGAGGGTCTTGAGAGACTGGAAGCCGGCGTTGATGCTCTGCATGCGCCTCCGCTCGTTGCTGTTGGCGATCTCCCGTCGAATCCGCCGCTCCTGGTCCCGCTGGGTCTCTGGGGTCAGTGGAATGTTGGCAAGGCTGCCAGAGAGGACAGGAACAGGCTCGGCCAAAGCGCCCTCTTCATCATTCATCTCCAGAGGGCCCCAGTGGAACCTGCATCCCGCCCCTGCTGCAAAAGATGCCAGGCCACCCCCAGAGGGTGATGGAGGGGCGCTCCTGGGACACCCAGGTGGACTGAATAGGCTGGCTGAGGGTAAGAGTCTGCTCAGAACCCAGCGAGGGCCAGGCACAGTGGCTCACACTTGTAATCCCAGTTCTTTGGGAGATCAAGGCCAAGGATCATTGAACCCAAGAGTTTGACATCAGTCTAGGCAACATACTGAGACCCTGTCTCTACAAAAACAAAAATAGCTAGGTGTGGTGGTGCACGCCTATAGTTCCAGCTACTCAGGAGGCTGAAGTGGGAGGGCTGCTTGAGCCCACAGGTGGAGGCTGCAGGGAGCTATGATCGAGCCAGTGCATTTCTGGGCAACAGAGTAAGACCTTGTCTCAACAACAACAAAAACCCATCCCCTCCTTGCCTTCCCTCACGGGGAGCAGTTTCTCCTCCCCAACAGAATTCCCAGTGTGTCTGAGCATCAAAACACCCAGGAGCTAAGAAACTGTGCAGACGACGGGTGCTGGCCCCAGTGTCTGACTAACAAGCCTGGTGGGGCCCAGAAACCTGCATGGTGTGATTCTGATGCACGTGGGACACCGACAGTCAGGGACGACGACAACAGTCAGGGACGCTGTCCCGCTCTGCTGGGCGCCTGGAGCGCCTCTTCAGCGTCTCAGGCTTTGAATCCCAGGACTAAGGGAGACGTCCCCACTCCCTTCCTTATCCTCACGGCCACGCCTTCAGCCACAAGCCCCAGCCCCACTACGCTGAGACTTCACACACCTCACTCAGGACAAGACAGATACCACTCACTCCCCAAAAAGACACGCAGCCAACAAGCCCTGCAGACAGTGCTCCCCGCAGCCCATCCACTCCAAGAGACAGACCCACCCTGTGCCGGAGAAGCGAGGCTCCCAGCATGCCGTGAGGAGCGCTACTAACCCTTGCAGGAGCAGCGGCGGGTGGAGTGAGAAGGCAGCCCTGGGGAAGAGGGCGTGGCTGCTGGTGGGGGCGGGACTTCCGGCGGGGGCGGGGCGTGCGCGCCAGAGGGCGGTGCTGCGGGCCAGGAGGCAGAGGCAGCGGTTGTGGGCCCAAGGCCACGCTCCCGAGGGTTGGGCCTGTGTGTGGCCTGGAGGAGGCCTGCCTCCCTCCCTGGACCTCCCCTGCAACTTCCCCCGCCCCTGGCCTGATGGCTTCCAGATGCTGGGCTCCCAGCAGAGGCCGCCGGCCCCACCCGAAGCCGCAGCCCCGGCCTCTTCCTGAGGGGCCCTACCGGGGTGCCCGGTTCCAGGACTGGGCCAAGGGGCTCACGCCCTTGAATCTGGGAGAACAGGGAAACGGCTCTGAGCAGCTCTTGCTCCATTGGCGGGGACAGTCTGGGGTCAAGGGACTGCCAAGTCTTAACTCCCCTGCTGTGGCCCCTACGCCAATGGGCAGGCGGAAAGAGTTTGGATGGACCCAGGAGAAAGCACATCTCCAACAGCTGGAAACAGCCGTGGCCTTCCTGGCCCCACCCATCCTGCCCCATCTGTCCAGCCTTGGCTCCCTGTGGGACCCTGGTCGAATCCCTGCCCCTTCCTCGGTCTGGGCTTCCTCTCCCAACAGAGAGGTGGGCGACTGGAGCCTAGATGCAAATCAGCCTCCTTCCGGCCTCATCAAGCCAAGCCCCTCCTCCATCAGGACCCAAAGTCCCACGGCCTGTCCCCAGGGTGTAAGTCGCTCACAAGGCCTTGAAATGTCAGTGCGGTAAAGGGGGCCCAGGCCCCCCACTTTCCATGGGAGACTTTAGGGTTCAGAGCAGGGAGGGGCATGGTTTTAGGGTCAGTCAGCTGATGTCAGTGCCCTCACTTCTCCCACTTCCCCTGCCTGCAGTGGGGGTGACAGGGGCACGAGGGCAGGCCTGCTGCACAGCTGTGTGGGGCCCATCCTTGGGGTGGAGTCCAGGCTCCCAGGTCTGGCACAGCCTCAGACTACACCATCTCTCAGAGGCCAGCAGGCCAAGGGGACTAGGACTGCTCTGCAGTGGTGGCTTAAAGCTGGGGCTCTTTGCAGGTAAGAAGTGGGAAGAGATGTCCTATAGGAAGCCACAACACAGGATAAGTGCAATCTGGGGCCATTGCCATTCCCACAAGAGAGATGTGGGGAGAGACCCCTGCTCACCCAGCCCCTGGGCCCCTCCTGGCAAAGTCCAGAAGTCAGAGCTGACCAGGACCTGGGGGGAAAAGGGAGCACTAAGTCCAGCCTTGGGCCACCTGAGAGCTGGTCCTCCTGGAGGGTACACAACAGAGGAACACATCTTTTTTTTAAGTTTTTGGCAAGAATTTTCTCACTGAATTGTCACAATCTTCCTGAGTCAGATAGCCTGAAGACTCCTGTGTAAAGAGTGGGGCACAGAGGCTTGGGTAGGGACTTGAATCCTGACCCCAGAGAAGGTGTCAGGCCATAGAGCAGAATGAGCGCTGACCATCCCACAGAGCCAGATGCCCTGACCAGCAGATGACAGTTATCCCTGTAAAAGAGAGGACCAGGCCCAGCACGGTGACTCACACCTATAACCCTAGCACTTTGGGAGGCCAAGGCAGAAGGATCGCTTGAGCCCCAGAGTTCAAGACCAGCCTGGGCAACATAGTGAGACCCCATTACCACAAAAAAAATTAAGAAATCAGCTAGGCATGGTGGCATGTGCCTATTGTTCCAGCTACTCAGAAGGCTAAGGTGGGAGGATGGAATAAGCACAGGAGGTTGAGGCTGCCGTGAGCTGTGATCATGTCACTGCACTCCAGCCTGGGCAACAGAGTGAGACCAGAAAAAAAAAATCCAAAAAAAAAAAAAAAAAAAAAAACAAGGACCAGGCATTCAGAAAGCACTGTAATCGGGTAACTCTTTTTATTATTCACAGACCTCGTTTACATTTTTCCCTGCCTGATTCTCACAGAAACCCAATGGGGTGGCTGACATTACAGTGAGCAAGCAGTGCAGGGTCCTGGGAGGGGAGGTGATACTCCCAAGGTCAAGCAGCAAGACCCGGCACAGCAGGCACCTGTAGAGCCAAAGCTCCCCTGCCCCACCCACTGAAGCGCCTCTAGTGACCCCTACTTCACACAGCCCGCCAATTACCAGAAGCAGGGGGTGTGACTGCAGGCTCAGCCTTCACTCCTGCCCTTCTGAACACACCAAGCCCACAAGTGACTTGTCCAGCGTCACACCCAGCAGTACGGCAGGGCAGGGTGCGAACAAATGCACCCTCCTGCACCTTCCGGCCCAAGTCCCACCAACAACTCTGCTCTTAAGAGCTGACCCTCAGCCTCTTCTTTCCCTTCCCCACAAGGCAGCCCACTAACTGGGGAGGTCAAAGGAGACCCAGTCCCGAAAACCCCAGCCGGACGTTCCACAGGAAGAGGTGCCAGGGCTGGGATCAGGAGCCTGTGTCGCCTCCTCTGCACCAGAATCTGCCAGCACAGCTTCTCCTGCCTCTGTCCTTTCCAAAGCCATCAGCCCAGTCTCCTGGCTCAGAAAACAGCTACTGGCTAACCTAGTGCTTAACTTAACCAATTTCTTAAATCCAATAAAGCAAATTTCACCCCAAGGCTACAGTTCCTTGTAGGGACCTGAATTTGCCACCAAGACCCTCAATTAATAACTCACCTAAATTGCCCTGGAAGTACCAGCCGACAGAGTCCTTCAATAGAATGCGTGCTAACGTGGGCTTCTGATTGGTGGAATAGGAGCTAACAAAGGGCTGTGATTGGTAGAGTGCCGGCTAACCAGGAATTCTTATTGGTGGAATGCTGGCCAACCCGGGCTTCCGATGGCTGACCAGCCAGTGGTTCCTGTTGATGAAGTTGGTTAATTGAAATTTCCAGGTGATATTGCACTGGATAAAGTGGATTTTTCTGCAAACGCCTGAAAAGTTTCTCATAGCTTTTTCGGGGTTTTGCATTTACGGTTACGGTCTGTAAAGGTCCTACACACACAGTAAATAAAGATCCACTACCCTCTCCCTGGCCACTTCAGAATTCTACAGGTGAGAATCAAAGGTGGCAGAGAAGTCCATTGGTGCAAGCTCAGTTCACTGCAACCTCCACCTCCCGGGTTCAAGCAATTCTCCTGCCTCAGCCTCCTGAGTAGCTGGGATTACAGGCACGCGCCACCAGGCCCAGCTAATTTTTTGTATTTTTAGTAGAGACGGAGTTTCACCATGTTGACCAGGATGGTCTCGATCTCTTGACCTCGTGATCCACCTGCCTCGGCCTCCGAAAGTGCTGGGATTACAGGCGTGAGCCACCGCGCCCGGCCTATTTTTTTTTTTTTTTTTTTAAAGACAAAGTCTCGCTCTCTTCCCAGGCTGGAGTCCAGTGGCGCAATCTCAGCTCACTGCAATCTTGGCCTCCCGAGTTCAAGCGATTCTCATGCCTCAGCCTCCCGAGTAGCTGGTATTACAGGTACCCGCCACCACGCCCAGCTAATTTTTGTATTTTTAGTAGAGACAGGGTTTCACCATGTTGACCAGGCTGGTCTCAAACTCCTGACCTCAAATGATCCACCCACCTTGGCCTCCCAAAGTGCTGGGATTACAGGCATGAGCCACTGTGCCTTGCCTGTATCACCTTGCCAATATCACCTTGCCACACCGAGGCTCTCTTACTTCTGGCAAGCCAGCCTCCTGCAGCCAACCTGGGGCTGCCCCAGACTCAGGAATAAGGCAGTTCACTGAGCAGCCAATGGCCAAGGAACAAAATTTGGGCACCAGCCTTGGATGCTAAGGCCAGAGCTGCCACCCCTACCACCACAGCACCCACAAAATCTAACAAGACTGACAGTGGCATCCCAACCAGACACTTGGGGGCATGGGACATGCCCTTCAAGTCTAGATCTGTGCCAGGTATTTATCCCTCCTGCCCAGCCCAAGGCCAAGTACCCCCAGTCCCTCTGCACTTGCCTGCCCAGTTCCAGCCTCGAACTGGCCACTGAGAACTTTCATTTCACACTGCCCTGAAGTAACTCACACACCTCAGAGTCACTTAACGTCGACGCAGTCAATGTGGATAATCCACATGGGATTCTCCCAAACCCAAAAAAGGAGTAAGACACTCATCCTTCTCTCACCTAATGAGCCTGAGGTTCTCGTCCATGGCTCCATCCCCACTGCTGCTACACTACCCATCCATACTCTGCACTCGGACCTGGCCAGTCTGGTGACATTCCCCTCGGTCCCAGAACACACCATGCCCAGGATGTTCCCATAGGAAACATCCCAGCCTCCCTCCCTTCCCCAAAGCTCCTCCAGCCTATCAGTGAGAATCCTGCACTGGGCTCAAGAGCAAAAGGTCCAGCCTTGCCACTTACTAGCTGTGGAACTCCAAGCCCGTTTCCCCCATCTGTAAAATATGAAACACTGCTTCATGTCACAAGGTCATGGTGAAGTTCAAAAGAGATCAAGAAAGGCCAAGCGTGGTGGCTTATGCCTATAATCCCAGCTACTCAGGAAGCTGAGGCAGGAGAATTGCTTGAATGCAGGAGGCAGAGGTTGCCATGAGCCAAGATCACGCCACTGCACTCCAGCCTGTGCTACAGAGTGAGACTCTGACTCACAAAAAAAAAAAAAAAAAAAAAAAAAAACAAAGAAAAAACAAGGCTGGGCGCGGTGGCTGACGTCTATAATCCCAGCACTTTGGGAGGCCAAGGTGGGAGGATCATAAGGTCAAAAGATCGAGACCATCCTGGTCAACATGGTAAAACCCTGTCTCTATTAAAAGTATAAACATTAGCCAGGTGTGGTGGCACGTGCCTGTAATCCCAGCTATTTGGGAGGTTGAGGCAGGAAAGTGACTTGAACTCAGGACAGGGAGGTTGCAGTGAGCCAAGATAGCACCACTACACACTATTCTGGGTGACAGAGTGAGACTCCATCACAAAAAATACCCAGACATTCAGTCTTTTTTTTTTTTTTTTTTGAGATGGAGTCTCGTATTACTGCCTAGGCTAGAGTGTAGTGCTGCCATCTCAGCTCCCTGCAACCTCCACCTCCTGGGTTCAAGCGATTCTCCTGACTCAGCCTCCCGAGTAGCTGGGATTACAGGTACATACCACCATGCCCGGCTAATTTCTGTATTTTTAGTAGAGACGGGCTTTCATCATATTGGCCAGGCTGGTCTCAAACTCCTGACTTCATGATCTGCCCGCCTCAGCCTGCCAAAGTGCTGGGATTACAGGCGTGAGCCATCGCGCCCAGTCCTGAATGTTATTCTAAAAGCTACCAGGCACTTCCCATACCCATGGCTAATTTTCACAGGTGCATCTGTTTTCCAGGGCCTGAGAACCGTTAGGCGACGGGTCTAAACCTGCGGCTTTCGTGGGCGTCACTGTGCCCTACAGTACCAGTAACCTCCGGTAGGCCTGGGAGACAGAAGGACAGGGAAATCCCTGCTGGTCACTGAGGCATGAAGCAAAGCCCACCAGCTTGACATGACCCAGAAAAGCAAATACATCTGGCCAGAAGGTCCTGCCTGACACACACATTTGATCCCCAACGGGCTTCCTACCTTACCCTGCAGCCCCTACTGAACATAAACAAATCCAGGCACCCCCAACTCCATGCCTAATGCGCAGCTGATGACTATCTTGCAATGGATGTCTCGGTGCCCAACCCTGGACGAAGGCCCTGCACCCTCAAGCCCTTGGCTTATCAAGATCCAGCTATCCTGGGGGACTGCTGGCATCCTCCAAAGGAGGTCTTGGGGCAGGGATAAAGTGAAGCCAGAATCTTAGGGGGCCCTAGGAGGACTCACCTAAGGCCCAGGCACGGCAGCCAGAGGGCCCCTCTACCCTCACCCTGCCCAGGATCAGGCCCAGAATGTCCTCCCCAGAAGGCACAGTGGCTCAACCGCACCTCCACACTGCCCAGCCCAGCCATCCAGCAGCCTGCAATCCTAGGACGATGGCTGAAGTTCCAGCTCCACCACTTGCTGTGGTGGTCCCCTCCCTAGTCTCTCTGTCCTCCTCTTTACACGAAATCAAGACACTTTTGACTCATAGAAAGATTATGACAACTCGATGAGAAAATTCTAGCAAACTGAGCCCTCAGAACATAAAAAGTGCTCAAGAGTATTTTTTTACTTATTATTACTGGGCCCTCCAGGTGGGCCTCATGCCAGGGCCAGCCCTCGGGGCATCCCTGCCGGCTGCCAGACCCATCAACTGGTCCAAGTCTAGGTATTGACTGGGAACTTCAGAGTAGCTTTAAGATGGGGACCCTTGGGTCAGAGGGTTGGGTGGGAGTGTCTACACGTGTACAGCAACCTTCCCTCCAGGCCGGATTCTGCACCCTGTGGTGTCCACCAGCCTGGGCCACACCGGCGGGCTCCTCCTCCCTCAATCCCCGCCCAGACTGCCTTGGGCAGCAGAGCACGTGGCTCCAGCCCTGGGGAGCCATTTCGCTCCTGGAGCAGCGCGGCAGGAAAGGGGCCGCAGGTCCCAAACTTGTGCACGCCGAAGAACGCACCCCGCCCCAACACCCCGCCCGGCGGGTTGTTCAAATGCAGATGTCCGGGCCCCAGCAACCAGAGCTCCAGGCGTGTGCATTTTAACAAGTGTCCGGGGCGGTTTGGCTGTGTGTGGTCCTTGAATCCATCATCCTTTGGATTTAGGGCAACCTAGGACCAAGCTTGCAAAGTGGCTTCTGAGGAGGCCTGCGGACCTCGGGCCACCCACCCAGCTGGAGGACCGGACGCTTACGGTTTACGGCAGCGGGGAGGGGCGTTGGATGGGAAAGTTTGCAGAGGAAACCCACGTGCGGCGGGAAGCTGCCCTGCGAGACTAGAGGCGGCCTCAGGTGTTCCCTCCCCAAAAGGCCTGCCCACCTGGCCTGCCTTGCCCATCGTGCCCGCGGGGACCGAGCTTTGTGCAGGGAAAGCGTGGCCCACGAGCGCCTACAAATCCCACAATGCTGCACCCGCAGGACACGGAGAACTACAGCTCCCGCGAGGCCGCGCGCAGAGGTCCGCCTACTCCAAGAGGGCTGCAGAGTCACGTCCAGGCCTCGCTAGTAAACAGCGCCCGGGCGCGGGCGGGCGAGCCAGCAGCAGCCAACGTGCCCCGGGCCGCTGCGCCCCTGCCGGCCGCGCGGGCCCCTCGGGGCCCGCCTACCCCCCACACCCACACGCAAGCACGCCCCCGACCCCGCTGCAGCCCCGCTCTGCAAACACGCACAGTGCCCGGCTCCCCGCCCCCACCCCGCGCCGGGAGCCGCGGCATGGCTGCATTGTAGCCGCCCTCGCTATGGCCCCACGCGCGCCCCGGACCCCCAGACCCCCTTGAATGGTGGCGCTCTAAGATCGCGAGGAAGGAAGGAGAGGAAGGAAGCCGCTGCGGGAGGGGGAAAGAGGAAGCGCGAGGGGGGAACGGCCACCAGCACCAAGCATGGCCGGGACTGCTGCAGAACCACGTGGGTCTGTTTGCAATTTACAAACGTCGCGACTCGCCCGCCTGCAGCGGACAAAAGTGGCCGGGGCCGTTCGGGGCCCCCATGCTCCAAGAGAGGAGGGTCCCGGGGCGACGCGGACCCGGTGCGCGAGGCTGCAGCGGTCCCAGCAGCTAAGAAAGGCTAGCGGGATCGGCGGCGCGGGCCATGCGTGCGCACACGCGCGCCTGCCCGGGCGGGCTGGCCGGGGGCTGCAATGGTAGGAAGGGGGTGGGGGGAGAAGGAGTACACACCTACAGAGCCCTCCTATCACTTCTTTCTCTGTTTTCCTGAAATGTTGCAAAGAGGGCACCTTCTGAGTGGGCACCATGAAATACTCCATAGCGATCGGCCCCCCTCCTCTGCACGAGCCAGGTCCCGCGATCAGCCGGAGAATGCAAGATGGAAATCCGAATCAAAGGGCAGCGCCGGACGGAGGTGCAGAATCGGCCGGTCCCAGATGCTGGCGGCGGCGGCGGCGGCGGCGGCGGCGAGGGGAGGGAGGCGGGCGGGAGGGGCGGGAGGGAGGTCTCTCCGGCCTGCCTCCCCGGGCGTGTGTATGTATGTGTGTGTGTGTGTGTGTGTGTGTGTGTGTGTGTGTGTGTGTGTTTGCAGCTGATCAGATGTCTGTTTCAAGGCGGGAAACAGCTGGTGAAAACTCAGCACTCCCCCGGCCTCCTTCCGCGGAGTAAGGAATTGCATGTAAACAAAGGACTATTTGCAGCGCCCCCCAGGCGGCGCGACGCCGGGGCGAGAGGGGCGCGGGCCCCCGGGGGCCCGCTGCAGCCGGGGTCTGCAGGCCTCTTGCAGGGCACAGGGGGCCGGGGACCGCGGGCCGACTGGGGGTGGCGCAGCGTGAATGGAGCGAGCTGCGGCTGAGCTACATGCGCCACTATGGGGTGATGAGGTCCATCAGCTGACAGGTTGGCAAGCGTTGCCAAAAAAAAAAAAAAAAGGCCAGCCACCGCGCGGGGAGCCCAGCCCGTGCAGCCCTGGGTCCAGCGGGGACTGCCCAGTGCAGGGTCCGCGCACTCGGCGGGCCCGCGGGGAGAAGGGGGCGCGGCTGGGTCAGGCGTGCAGCGGCTAAGGGAAAGGCGGCCTGAGGTTCGCTCTCGGAGCTTCTGCTTTTTCACCATTGCAACTGCACACAGCGGAGCCTCACCGGTGTGCTCCCTTCGAGCTGAGCCCAGGGCCCCCTGGAAACTTGCGTCACAGCCACCGCTTCCCACATGTAACTTGGGGCTGACTTCGGAGGCCGGCCAGCCTCCTCCCTCCCACTCTGCCTAGCTGCTGGCCGCTCGGCCGGGACTCCGAATCCTGGGAATCCTGGCCGGGGGAGGGGACGGCACAGGGCGCCAGGGATGCTAGGGCCGCCCTAGGAAGCCGGGGGCCCGGGCGGGGAGGGGAAGGTGGAGGCGGGCCTGAATGGCTGCGTCCCCTGGACTCAGGCTGCCAGCACGGCCGGGAGGTCTGCTGGTTGCTGCTGGGTCGCCTGGTATTCCCCCGACCCCCACTGTTCCCTCCAAGGGCTGAAGGCTGCAGCTTCTCATTCATGACAAAGCCCGTGCGGGATTTGCCCCTCCGCCAGGGTGCGCTCCCCACGAGGGGGTGACGACGTGGGGCGGGGACGGGGACCCTGGCGGTGAGCTTCCAATCCTCCGCTCCCACGCCCCACCTTCCAACCCCAGGCCCTCCCTGGCTCCTGGAGGGTTGGCTTCTGTCTCAGGAAGCCGACGCCTGCCTTGGAATGTCCTGGATCCTGCCTACCGCCTTCCAGGTTCCCCCTAAATCGCGCCTCCTAATTTGACGTATTCCTACTACTAACAATAGTTACTGTTATTATTGGGAAATATCGTTATTAAATGTTGCCGGCACGCGGTGGATGCCGAGCAGTTTTGCATACACACTCTCCAATCCTTAAAGCAACCTGTTAGGCCGATAGTTTCTCTAAGTACAGATCTCAGGCCACTTGACAAAAAAAGTCCCTGAAGTCTTACTTTATTTTTATTTAAAAAAAAAAAAAAAATACACCGGGCGCTGTGGCTCATGCCTGTAATCCCAGCACTTTGGGAGGCCGAGGCGGGTGGATCACCTGAGGTCAGCAGTTCGAGACCACCCTGGCCAACATGGAGAAACCCCGTCTCTATTAAAAAAAAAAGAAAGAAATAAAAAGAATTAAAAAATAAATAAAATACTTTCTACTGTTTTTCTTTATTTTGTTTTACTTTATTTTATTTTATTTTTGAGATAGAGTCTTGCTCTGTTGCCCAGGCTGCAACCTCTGCCTCCCAGGTTGAAGGGATTCTCCTGCCTCAGCCTCCTGAGTAGCTGGGATTACAGGCATGCACCACCATGCCTAGCTAATTTTTGTATATGTAGTAGAGATGGGGTTTCACCATATTGGTCAGGCTGGTCTTGATCTTCTGACCTCGTGATCTGCCTGCCTCAGCTTCCCAAAGTGCTGGGATTACAGGCGTGAGTCATGGATGGTCCTAGCAGGAAGCCTCTCTTTAACTGCCCCTGGTGAGCAAGTGAGCAAGCTTTTTTTTTTTTTGAGACGGAGTTTCGCTGTTGTTACCCAGACTGGAGTGCAATGGCGCGATCTCGGCTCACCACAACCTCCGCCTCCTGGGTTCAGGCAATTCTGCCTCGGGAGTAGCTGGGACTACAGGCACACACCACCATGCCCAGCTAATTGTATTTTTAGTACAGACGGGGTTTCACCTCATTGACCAGGATGGTCTCAATCTCTTGACCTCGTGATCCACCCGTCTCGGCCTCCCAAAGTCCTGGGATTACAGGCGTGAGCCACCGTGCCTGGTCAACATGGTGAAACCCCGTCTCTACTAAAAATACAAAAAATTAGCTGGGCATGGTGGCGCGTGCCTGTAATCCCAGCTACTCAGGAGGCTGAGGCAGGAGAATTGCCTGAACATGGCGAAACCCTACCTCTGCTAGAAATACAAAAATTAGCAAGGCATGATGGCATGTGCCTGTAATCCCAGCTACTCAGGAGAGTGAAGCATGAGAATCATTTGAACCTGGGAGGCAGAGGCTGCTGTGAGCTGAGATTGTGCTACTGCACTCTAGCGTGGGCGACAGAGTATCTCAAAAACAAACAACAATGAAATCAATAAATAAATGAGGAGTCAAGTTTTTTCTCTAAAGGACCAGATAGTAAATATTTTAGGCTTTGCAGACCACATGGCCTCCTGCAAGCACTCAACTCTGCCCCTCTGGCTGGAAAGCAGTCCTAGATGGTGTATGAATGAATGAGCCTCTCTGGGTACCAATAACACTTAGCTATGGACACAAATGGAATGTTGTATCATTTCACGTGCCACAAATATCATTCGTTTGACTGCTTTCCAACCATTTGAAAATGTAAAAGTTCTATGGCCTCCATAACAAGTTACTACAAGCTTAGTGGCATAAAACAACACAGATTTGGTGGGGTGCCAGGGTTCACACCTGTAATCCCAACACCTTGGGAGGCCGAGTTGGGTGGATCACGAGGTCAGGAGTTCAAGACCAGCCTGACCAACATGAAGAAACACCATCCCTACTAAAAAAGTACAAAATTAGCCGAGCATGGTGGTACATGTCTATAATCCCAACTACTCGGGAGGCTGAGGCAGGAGAATTGCTTGAACCCTGGAGGCAGAAGTTGTGGTGAGTTGAGATTGCACCATTGCACTCCATCCTGGTGACAGAGCGAGACTCCGTCTCAAAAAAACAAAAAAAAACCCATAAATTTGGCCAGGAACTGTGGCTCATGCCTATACGCCTATAATCTCAGCAGTTTGGGAGGCTGATGCAGGAGGATCGCTTGAGTCCAGGAGTTAGAGACCAGCCTGGGCAACATAGGGAGATTCCATCTCTATAAATGTGTGTGTGTGTGTGTGTGTCTGTGTGTGTGTGTGTCTGTGTGTGAGAGAGAGAGAGATTTTAGAAAACAACACACATTTATTCTCTGGAGATCAGAAGTCCAGATGGGTTATGTTTGGCTAAATTCAGGGTGTAGGCAGGGCTGCATTTCTCCTGAAAGTTCTAGGGGAGAATCTGTTTCCTTGCCTTTTCCAGCTTGTAGAGGCCACTCACATTCCTTGGCTTGCAGCCCCTTCCTCAATCTTCAAAGTGCACCTCTCAGTCTCTGCTTCTGCCATCCTATCTCTTCCACCCATTCATCTCCCTCTCTTGATGACCTTGGACCCACCCAGATAATCCAGAATAATCTCCCCATATCAAAATCCTTAACATAATCACACCTGCAGAGCCCCTTTTGCACATAAGGTAACTACTGTTAACAGATTCTGGGGATAGGGCATGAACAACATGGCTGGGGCCATTATTCTGTCTACCACAGCATTCTCAGTTTGTGAGCCATACAACAGGCAGTAGTTATCACAGGCCCCAGCAATTCCACTCCTAGGTAAACATCCAAGAGAATGAAAACAGGGACTCAAACAGATCTTGGTACCCCCATGTCCACAGCAGCATTCACACGAGCCAAAACATGGAAGCAACCTCGTGTCTACCAACACATAAATGGGTAAACAAAATGTGGTCTGTCCAGAGAGTGGAATATTATTCAGCCATAAAATGGGATGAAGTACTGAACTCGCCACAGCATTACATTTATTCTATACCTGATTTCTATTACTACATTGTGATAGATAATTAAATAAGCATACGGCTCACCACCACATAGACTCAGTGGGAGCCCTGGGCTTATTTTCCTGCAACTAGATGGTCCCATCTGGAGGTGATGGGAGACAGTGGCAGATCATCAGGCATTAGATTTTCATAAGGATGCACGACCCATGTCCCTCGCATGCATGGTTCACAATAAAGTTTGCACTCCTGTGAGAATCTAATGCAACCTCTGGTCTGACAGGAGGCAGAGCCCAGGCAGTAATGCTGGCCATAACGAGTGGCTGGAAATACAGTTGGAGCATCACTGGCTGGCTCACTTGCTCACCCACCCACTGTTCAAGAGTTCAAGACTCTTGTGTGTGGTGGTGGGCACCTGTAATCCCAGCTCCTCGGGAGGCTAAGGCAGGAGAATGGCTTGAACCTGGGAGACAGAGGTTGTGATGAGCTGAGATCATGCTGTTGCACTCCAGCCTGCACCCTGGGTGACAAGAGCAAAACTCGTCTCTTGATCCTGCTAACTCCTGTGACCAGATTCATCTCACACTGCCTGCTCTTCCCCTCTCCCGACCTGAAATAAATAGCTGAATATGGCTGGGAAGAGGAAATCCCACAACCTTGCTGACTGGTCTTTTTTTTTTTTGTCAGTCAGCAATAGTTGTATTAGGGATGTTATTAAAGTCACCTGCTAGGTGGTGGTTTTCCAGTTTTGGTTTGGGTTTTTGAGACAGGGTCTCACTCTATCACTCAGACTGGAATGCAGTGGTGCCCAGCTTATTGCAGCCTCCTGGGCTCAAGCGATCCTCCTGCCTCAGCCTCCCAAAGCACTGAGATTTCAGGCGTGAGCCACTGCACCAGGCCACTGCTCTTACTTTATTTTATTTTATTATTATTGGTTTTTTTGAGATGGAGTTTCGCTCTTGTTACCCAGACTGGAGTGCAGTGGCGCAATCTCAGCTCACTGCAACCTCCGCCTCCTGGGTTCAAGCAACTCTCCTGCCTCAGCCTCCCGAGTAGCTGGGATTACAGGCGCACGCAACCATGCCCAGCTAATTTTTGTATTTTTAGTAGAGACGGTGTTTTTACCTTGTTGACCAGGATGGTCTCGATCTCTTGACCTCGTGATCCACCCACCTCGGCCTCCCAAAGTGCTGGGATTATAGGCATGAGCCACCGCACCCGGCCTTATTCTATTTTATTTTGTTTTTTTTTGAGATGCAGTTTTGTTCTTTCTTGCCCAGGCCAGAGTGCAATGCCACAATCTTGGCTCACTGCAACCACCGCCTCCCAGGTTCAAGCGATTCTCCTGCCTTAGCCTCCCGAATAGCTGGGACTGCCAGCACGTGCCATGACACCCGGCTAATTTTTGTATTTTTAGGAAAGACAAGGTTTCACCCTATTGGCCAGGATGGTCTTCATCTCCTGACGTCTTGATCTGCCCACCTCAGCCTCCCAAAGTGCTGGGATTACGGGCATGAGCCACCACGCCCAGCCACTGCTCTTATTTGTAAGTGCCTGATCCAAACCCTCCAGTGGGTCTGGGGGCTGCTGTAACTGCATCCTGTTGCCCTGGCCCCTTCTTGCTACCCTTCCCTATCCTCTCCCCACAAGCCCTCCAGCACCTCCTCCTTGCTGTCAGCTCATGGTCTCACTTCCCGTTTCTCTGAGGGAAATGGAAGCAATTACAAGAGACCTTCCACAGGCTGCCACAGCCACTGCTGTCTCCCTCCCTGTGCCTGGGATATGCCATCGGCCACTGTCTCCGGATGAACGTCCATGCTGTCCATGCACAGAACACCCTTCCACTTGCACGATTCAGAGAAATCACTACAGACACTGTCCGCTCTCCTGCATCTTCAGTGCACGCCCTCTTTTGGATCTCCTTTCAAACAAACCAACGAGCTGACCCTAGATCCCCTTCCAGCTCCCAGTCTTAGCTCTGCTCTCTTTTTTTGGTTTTCGAGACAGTGTGTCTGTGTCACACAAGCTGGAGTGCAGTGGCGTGATCTCTACTCACTATAACCTCCACCTCCCAGGTTCAAGCGATTCTCCCACCTCAGCCTCCTTCGTAGGTGGGACTATAGGCATGTGCCTCCACGCCCGGCCCAGCTCTGCTCTCTTTAACAGCAAAACTCCTTGAAATGGATGCTCACATTCACTCTTCCCCTTCCCTCCTGCTCACTCCATCACACCCCCATGACTGCATAGGAGCAGTGATTCACTCCTGTAATCCCAGCATTTTGGGAGGCCAAGGGAGGAGGAAGGAGGATGGCTTGAACCCAGGAATTTGACACCAGCCTGGGCAACATAGCAAGACCTCATTTTTTTTTTGGACGGAGTCTCGTTCTGTTGCCAGGCTGGAGTGCAGTGGCACGATCTCAGCTCACTGGAACCTCTGACTACCTGGTTCAAGTGGTTCTCCTGCCTCTGCCTCCCAAGTGGCTGGGATTACAGGCATGTGCCACCATGCCTGGCCACAAGACCTCATCTTTACAAATAATTAAAGTATTAGCCAGGTGTGGTGATGCACATCTGTGGTCCCAGCTATTACTCTGGAGGCTGACATGGGATTGAGTCTAAGAGGTTGAGGCTGCAGTGAGCCAAGATTGCACCACTGTACTCCAGCCTGGATGGCAGAGTGACACCCTGTCTCTAAACTAAAACACACACACACACACACACACACATATACACACATACACACACACATATACACACACACACATATACACACATACACACACACATACACACATATACACACACATATACATACACACACACATATACACACATACACACACACATACACACATATACACACACATACACACACATATACACACACACACACACCCTTCTCTTGTCAAAGTCATGAGGACCTCCAGAACACTACATCGGGTCTCTGTTTTCTGTCTTCACTGAATCTGACCTTCTTGAAATTCTTTCTTTGCTTTGTGTCTAGAACATCCCGTGACAGTCCTCAGACCTGTCTGTCTACACACGCTCCCTGTTCTTCAGACAACAGACTTCCAGAAAGCAGTAGCAGCCACGAAGTGTAGTACAGAATCCAGTGAACAGAATCCTGCCTGAACCTCGACCCCACTAACCTGATGCCACTTTTCAATCTGCAAAATACAAGGCACAAAGTATCTCCCTGGCGGGGCTGCTGTGAAAAGCTAGTGACCGCCTGGCATGTCGCGGCATCAATGAGGGTTGGCTGCCATCACCCCTGGCACCAAGTTGCGGTGGGCAGCAGTGGCCAGAGGCGTCTGAGCTGACCATAGAGAATGATAAGATTTCCTGATCTGCAGGGGGCTCGGAGGTGGGGCTCAGCCTTTCCCCTTCCCAGCTCTACCTGAGAGCAGGTGAGAGGCAGCAGGTATGCGCTGTGCTCTGCTGTTCACCTGGGGTGCACCTGCTTCCCACTCAAAACACCCTCATGTGGTGGAGCAGTGAAAACTGGCCCACGAACTGCTTGCCCTGTAAAAGGTGGGTCTCTTGGCCAGTCTCAGTGGCCGTGTCTGCAGTCCTGGTGACACAGGAGGCTGAGGCAGGGGGATTGCTTGAGCCCAGGAGTTAAGGCTGCGTGAGCCGTGATCACGTCACTGCACTCCAACCTGAGCAACAGAGCAAGACCATGTCTCAAATAAATTAATCCATAAATACTAGCAAAAGGTGGGTCTCTGTAAAGAAAGTAATCAGCAGAGTGTGGTGGCACACATCCGTAATTTCAGCTACCCCAGAGGCTGAGATAGGGAAATCTCCTAGACCAGGCATGTAAAGCCAGCCTGGGCAACAGAGTGAGACGCCCCAAAACAAAATAAAATGATTTTTTTAAAGGGTGGGCCGGGCACAGTGGCTCCCAGCACTTCAGGAAGCCCAGGCGGGTGGATCACGAGGTCATGAGTTTGAGACCATCCTGGCCAACATGGTGCAACCCCATCTCTATTAAAATACAAAAATCATTTGGGTGTGGTGGTGCACATCTGTAGTTCCAGCTACTCGGGAAGTTGAGGCAGGAGAAACCCTTGAACCTGGGAGGCAGAAGGTTGCAGTGAGCCAAGATCACGACCACTGCACTCCAGCCTGATGACAGAGTGAGACTCCATCTCAAAAAATATATATACAAAAATTAGCCGGCCGTGGTGGTGGGCACCTGTAGTCCCAGCTACTTGGGAGGCTGAGGCAGGGGAATTACTTGAACCCAGGAGGCGGAGGTTGTAGTGAGCCAAGAATGTGCCACTGCACTCCAGCCTGGGTGACAAAGTGAGACTCCCTCTCAATAAAAGAATAAATAAATACAAAAAAGTCAAAAAATTAGCTGAGCATGGTGGTGCATGCTTGTTTATAGTCCCAGCTACTAGAGAGGCTGAGGCAGGAGAATCACTTGAGCATGGGAGGTCGAGGCTGCAGCGGGCTGTGATTGTGCCGCTGCACTCCAGCTGGGGCAAGACAGCAAGACCCAGTCTCAAAAAAAATTGCATTATTGAATAGATACATAAAAATGTGGTCTATCTGCACGATGGAATATTATTATTCAGCCATAAAAAGGAATGAAGCTCTGACATGCCCTACAGCATGGATGGGCCTTGAAAGCCTTCTGCCAAGCGAAAGGATCCAGACACAAAAGCCCACGTGCTGTGTAACTCCATTTTACCAAGTGTCCAGAATGGGGAACTCTTTAGAGACAGAAAGTAAATTAGTGGTTGGCTGGGGCTGGGGGCTGGGGAATGGGGAGTGACTGCTAATGGGTGTGGGATTTCTTTCTGGGGTACTGAAATGTTCTAAAATTGATTGTGGTGACAGTTGCATAACTCTGAATACCTTTAAAAGCCACTGAAATCTGGCCGGGCACGGTGGCTCACGCCTGTAATGCCAGCACTTTGTGAGGCCGAGGTGGGAGGATCACGAGGTCAGGAGTTCAAGACCAGACTGGCCAACATGGGGAAACCCTGTCTCTACTAAAAAATACAAAAATTAGCTGGGCATGGTGGCTTGTGCCTGTAATCCCAGCTACTTGGGAGGCTGAGGTAGGCAAATTGCTTGAACCAGGACCGGGAGGCGGAGGTTGCAGTGAGTTGAGATCGTACCACCGCACTCCAGCCTGGGCTACAGGGCAAGACTCCATCTCAAAAAAAAAAAAAACCTGAAATGTACACTTTAATGGGTGAATTGTGTAGTATGTGAATTATCTCTCAATAAAGCTGTTATTAAAAAGCATCTTTATTTTACAGAATTGGCATAAAAAAATGGAAAGAAAGAAAAAAATAAAAATAAAAAGCATCTTTAGGCCGGTTGCAGTCATTCACACCTCTAATCCCAGCACTTTGGGAGGCCGATGCAGGTGGATCACCTGAGGTCAGGAGTTCGAGACCAGCCTGGTCAACATGGTGAAACCCTGTCTCTACTAAAAATACAAAATTACCTGAGTGAGCATTTTTAGCCTGGATTGGTGGCTCAGGCCTGTAATCCTAACACTTTAGGAGGTCAAGGCAGGAGGATTGCTTGAGGTCAAGGGTCCGAGGTTGTGGTGAGCCATAATCACGCTGCTGTACTTCATCCTGGAGTCTGGAGGGAAGAGCAATTCACCCACTCTTTTCTTTTAATAGGTGTAATTGCCTCCAGCTAATTTTTGTATTTTTTAGTAGAGATGGGGTTTCACCATGTTGGCCAGTCTAGTCTTGAACTCCTGACCTCGTGATCCACCTGCCTCAGCCTCCCAAAGTGCTGGGATTACAGGTGGGAGCCATATGTTCCCAGTCTTAACGAGGCTTTTCCCTCTTCAGAAATATGCTAGGAGCGGGGGATGCACCCAGTGGCCTTTCTAGCCCTGGTATTCTCCAGTGGATATGGGGAAGTGTAGACTGCTTGGGGTGGTGGCAGGGGCAGGGATACCAGCCGCTGAAGCCGGGATGAAAAGGAAAAAGTCCCTGCTTGGGAAAGGATCCTGGATGCTCCCAGGTAGGCAGAACGGGGATCAGATAACCTGGTTAAGGTTTGGAGCAAGGCTGGGCGCGGTGGCTCAAGCCTGTAATCCCAGCACTTTGGGAGGCCGAGGCGGGTGGATCACAAGGTCAAGAGATCGAGACCATCCAGGTCAACATGGTGAAACCCCGTCTCTACTAAAGATACAAAAAAAATTAGCTGGGCATGGTGGCGAGTGCCTGTAATCCCAGCTACTCAGGAAGCTGAGGCAGGAGAATTGCCTGAACCCAGGAGGCGGAGGTTGTGGTGAGCCGAGATCGCGCCATTGCACTCCAGCCTGGGTAACAAAAGTGAAACTCCGTCTCAAAAAAAAAAAAAAAAAGGTTTGGAGCAAAGCCCATTCCAGTCCTCTGGTCCTCCCCTCCCCAAGCCCAGGGGGAGGAGATCTCTGGGCTCACAGGACTGGGGTTCCCCCAACCACTAGGGGGCATCCGGCATACATGCTGCTTTGTGGAAGCAGAATGTGAACATGGTGGGGGAATCCCAGGAAGGTACTAGGGTGTAGGGGCTGACAAAGGCCCCCACGGCCCCGAGGCGCTGCACATCCCCAGGGTACCTGGCTTGTCTAGGGAGACCTGTGATGCCAGCCTTCTCCTCCTCAGCTGGATCTGATTCACATAAGCCGTAAGTAAGCACTGAAAATACAGCTGGTTCCCAGTGGCTGACAGCTGTGATCCCAGACCTATGGGAGGAAAAGGCGGGAAGATCATTTGAGTTCAGGAGTTCCAGACCAGCCTGAGAAGCATAGCTAGATTTGATCTTTTAGCTTTTTTTTTTTTTTTTTTTTGAGACAGAGTTTCGCTCTTGTTACCCAGGCTGGAGTGCAATGGCGTGATCTCAGCTCACCGCAACCTCCGCCTTCTGGGTTCAGGCAATTCTCCTGAGTAGCTGGGATTACAGGCATGCGCCACCATGCCCAGCTAGATTTCATCTTTTAAAAAAACTAGCTGGGTGCAGTGCCTCATGCCTGTAATCCGAGCACTCTGGGAGGCCAAGGCAGGGGGATCATTTGAGGTCCCCCAAATCCCAACATGTGGGACCTTTCAAGGGGGGATTGAAACCCCATCTCTACTAAAAATATAAAAGTTAGCTGGGGGCCCGGCGCGGTGGCTCAAGCCTGTAATCCCAGCACTTTGGGAGGCCGAGGCAGGTGGATCTCGAGGTCAAGAGATCGAGACCATCCTGGTCAACATGGTGAAACCCCGTCTCTACTAAAAATACAAAAAAATTAGCTGGGCATGGTGGCAGGTGCCTGTAATCCCAGCTACTCAGGAGGCTGAGACAGGAGAACTGCCTGAACCCAGGAGGCGGAGGTTGCGGTGAGCCGAGATCGCGCCATTACACTCCAGCCTGGGTAACAAGAGCGAAACTCCGTCTCAAAAAAAAAAAAGTTAGCTGGGTATGGTGGTGGGCACCTGTAATCCCAGCTACTCGGGAGGCTGAGGCAGGAGAATCACTTGAACCCGGGAGGCGGAGGTTGCAGTGAGCTGAGATTGTGCCACTGCATTCCAGCCTGGGTGACAGAGTGAGACTCTATCTCAAAATAAATAAAGAAATAAACAAAATTAAATAAATTAAAAAGAAAATTAGCGGCCAGATGCAGTGGTTCATGCCTGTAATCCCAGCATTTTGGGAGGCCAAGGCGGATAGATCACCAGAGGCTGGGAGTTCAAGACCAGCCTGAACAATATAGAGAAACTCCATCTCTACACAAAATACAAAATTAGCCAGGCATGGTGGCACATGCCTGCGATCCCAGCTACTCGGGAGGCTGAGGCAGAATTACTTAAACCAGGGAGGTGGAGGTTGTAGTAAGGTGAGAGCATGCCATTCCACTCCAGCCTGGGCAACAGCAGCAAAACTTCATCTCAAAAAAAGAAAGAAAATTAGCCAGGTGTGATGGTGTGCCCTTGTAGTCCCAGCTACTCAGGAGACTGAGGCAAGAGGATCACTTAAGCCCAGGAGTTCAAGACCAGCCTGGGCAACACAGCAAGACCCATCTCTGGAAAAAACTTTTAAGGCCGGGCATGCTGGTTCACATCTATAATCCCAGCACTTTGGGAGGCCGAGGAGGGTGGATCACGAGGTCGAGAGTTCGAGACCCACCTGACTAACACGGCGAAAACCCGTTTTATTAAAAATAGAAAAAATTAGCCAGACGTGGTGGTGCACACCTGTAATCTCAGCTACTCAGGAGGCTGAGGCAGGAGAATCACTTGAACACAGAAAGTGGAGGTTGCGGTGAGCCAAGATGACACCATCGGACTGTAGCTTGGGCAATAAGAGCAAAACTCCACCTCAAAAAAAAAAAATTCTGTGGTCCCAGCTACTTAGGAGGCTGAGGTGAGAGAATCACTTGATCCCAGGATGTCCAGGTCACAGTGAGTCCTAATTGCACCACTGCACTCCAACCTTGGTGACAGAGGGAGACCCTCTGCTTAAAAAAAAAAACAGGCCTGGGCACGGTGGCACACGCCTGTAATCTCAGCACTTTGGGAGGCTGAGATTGGCAGATCACCTGAGGTCAGGAGATCGAGATCAGCCTGGTCAACATGGTGAAACCCCATCTCTACTGAAAAAAAAAAAAAAACACTAGCTGGGTGTGGTGGCACGCGCTTAGAATCCCAGCTACTTAGGAGGCTGAGGCAGGAGTATCCCTTGAACTCGAGAGATGGAGGTTGCAGTGAGCCGACATTGCACCACTGCACTCCAGGCTGGGCAACAGTGAGACTCTGTCTCAAAAAAAAAAAAAAAGAAAGAAAGAAAAAAACAGGGCTGGCTGCAACTCTGAGGGTGCTGGAGTCCCCTGTGCCCTCTCTCTCTGGCCCCTGACATGGGTTCCTGCCAGCCCCTCTCCCTCTCTCTCTCCCTCTCCCCTCCATCAGCTCACCTGCCCTGTCCTTTTCAGCACTCAATTTCTCTTCCTCTTCCCACACTCCACAGGGGATTTCAACTCCATGTAGGGACCTTTCCCCTAAGAAAGTGTGTCTGCTTCTCAGTGTCAGCAAGGGAGAACCAGGTGCCCAGGCCTTCAACTGATATACTCCCTCTAGAAACATTCAGTTCACAGCCAGGCTGGCGGGACTGTTTCTGCTTTACACAGAACTGGCCATCCAACTGCTTCTTTAATTAATCATGAGGCCATCGAGGCAGTTATAATAATTTCACCAGCAGATCAAGAGCCTGAGGCCTGTGGACATGGAGTATGGATACTGCTGAAGACCCTCAAAGAATGAGTGTAACATGAGACCAGATCAAAGAACGCTGACAGCCAGTCTGGGGCCTTCTCGCCAGGAAACCTCTGGTTAATAGGAAATGAGAGTAAATCAGGCCAGGAGCGGTGGCTCACACCTGTCACCCCAGCACTTTGGGAGGGTGAGGTAGGAGAATCACTTGAGCCCAGGAATTTGAGACCAGCTGGGACAACATAGCAAGACCCCATCTCCACAAAAATTTAAAAATTAGCTGGGTATGGTGGTGGTGCACCTGGCCCAGCTACTTGGAAGGCTGAGGAGGCAGGATCACCTGAGGCTGAGAGGTTGAGGCTGCAGTGAGCCATGATCGTGTCACGGCACTCCAGCCAGTGCAACCAGCCGAGACTGTCTTGAAAAAGAAAGACCTGAGATGATGGCTCATGCCTGTAATCCCAGCACTTTGGGAGGCTGAGGTGAGTTAATCACTTGAGCACAGGAATTTGAGACCAGCCCGGCCAACGTGGTGAAAACCCGTCTCTACTAAAAGAGCAAAAATTGGCCGAGCATGTGGCTCATGCCTGCAATCCCAGCACTTTGGGAGGCAGAGGCAGGAGGATCACCTGAGGTCAGAAGTTGGAGACCAGCCTGGCCAACATGGTAAAACCCTGTCTCTACTAAAAATAAAAAAATTAGCTGGGTGTGGTGGTGGGTGCCTGTAATTCCAGCTACTTGAGAGACTGAGGCAGGAGAATCGCTTGAACCTGGGAGTCAGGTTGCAGTGAGCCAAGATGGTGCCACTGATCTCCAGCCTGGGTGACAGAGGGAGACTCTCTCTCAGAAAAGAAAAAGAAAAAGAAAAGGAGGAAGGAAGGAAGGGAGGCAGGGAAGGAGGGAGGAAGAGAGAGAGAGAAAGAAAGAAAGGAAAGAAAGAAAAAAAAGGAAGGAAGAAGAAAGAAAGAAAGAGAGAGAAAGAAAAGAAAAAAGCAAGCAGGTAGTTGCATTTGGGGATCAGGAGAAAGGCAGGAGGCAGAGGGAGGAGGCACGAGGACACCTGGGAGGTGCCATCTCCAGTGTCCCTCTAGGCAACCAGCTGTCTTCACATGGAGTGGACAGAGGCTGGGGACAGAAGGTGGAATGTCAAGTTCCACTTGAGACAGGAAAAGGAAAGGCTGGGGCTGACCAGGCCAGAGGAGGGTTGGAGGCCTGCTCTCATGAAAACCAAAGCTGGGTGGGTTTCCAGATGGGTGAGGCAGGCTGGACACCAAGAAGCAGGGGCTGGCTGTCCCTGGGGAGGGGCAGGCTCAGAGTGTGGGTCCTGGAGGGGAGCCTGGAGCATCACCACTCCAGGCCAGCACTGGTGTGGAGGCTTTCTTTGCACTCCTGTGCACTCCCAGTTAGTTTCTTCCCTCCCTCCCTCCTTCTCTCTTTTTCTTTCTTTCTTTCTTTTTTTTTTTTTTTTTTGAGCCGGAGTCTCACTCTGTTACCTAGGCTGGAGTATGGTGGTGAGATGGTAAGATCTCAGCTCACTGCAACCTCTGCCTCCTGGGCTCAAGTGATTCTCCCACCTCAGCCTCTCAAGTAGCTGGGATTATAGGTACCCACCACCACGCCCTGCTAATTTTTTTACTTTTGTAGAAATGGGGTTTTGTCATGTTGGCCAGACTGGTCTTGAACTCCTGACCTCAGGTGATCCGCCAGCCTCATCCTCCCAAAGTGCTGAGATTACAGGTGTCAGTACCACGCCCAGCCTTTTTTGTGTGTGTGAGACACAGTCTCGTTCCGCCACCCAGGCTGGAGTGCAGTGGCACAATCTCCACTCACTATAACCTCCGCCTCCCAGGCTCAAGCGATTCGAGTAGCTGGGATTATAGGCACACGCCACCACACCCAGCTAATTTTTGTATTTTTGTAGAGACAGGGTTTCTCAATGTTGGCCAGGCTGGTCTCAAACTCCTGCCCTCAGATGATCCACCTGCCTTGGCCTCCCAGAGTGCTGGGATCACACTCCTAGTTTCATCTTCACCACAGTGACCTGATCATGCCCAAGCTCTTCACAGCCAGCCACTGCCGGGCCTGCACTTCCTTCAGGCTCCCCAGGGCGGCTGCCCCGGAGAACAGCTTCCTGCTGGCCTCAAAACTCAAGAGCTCACCTGGTCCTGGTGGCCTACCCACAGCGAGTAAGGCCAGGTACAGAGGAGAGTCCTGCTGTGCGTGACGTGGGATACAGAGGGAGAAACGTGGCCATGCATGAAACAACAAGGTCAGCTACCAGGTGAAATGCAGCCCCATCCTGTGGGCTGCCGGTCAGAGCCAGATGGTCAGAGGAAGGAGCAACTCTGGAGGGGTCAGAGAGGGTTTTGGCTTCAAGTCTGTGCAGACAGGGAAGAAGGAAGCAGGGTAAGCATTGCTGCGTGAGGACCCTGAGGGATCGAGGTGACAGGCTCTGGGATTGCTCTCTCCTCCCTCAAGCCTGCCAGAGCTTCAGGCCCTGCTGCCCCTTTCCTGCTGTGCAGCTGCAGCCACCAGCGCATCAGGGGTTAAGGTCTGGCTGGTGCCGGCTTCGGCAGCAGCAGCAGACAGTGTTGCCAGTAACTCAGAAGCTGAAATGTGAGAAGCAGGAGGAGAGGGGCAGGGCTGGGAAAGGCTGAGCAGCAGGGAGCAGAGAGGGTTTCCCTGGCAGGAACCATTGGAGGCTGCCTGGTCCTCCCTTCCTTGGCCCCACTGCACAGCTGGCCCTCCGGCCTCAGGCTGGGTTATGGCACCCACCCAGGGTGCGGGGAGTGTCCACGGTCATGGCCAATGTCCAAGCCCTTAGGCACCAGGCAGCAGGTCCCTGCTGCAGATGTAGGGAAGGGGCACAGGGCGGAGCCCAGACAACCAGCACAGCAGAGAAGGCACCCGCCCTGCCTGGCTCTGCAGGAAGCTCTATGTGGGGACACTGGGCAGAGGCAGAGTGGGGCCTAGAGAACCAAGGAGGAGGACAGGGAGGTTCCTCGGGGGTTCCCAACCCCAGAGGCCTGGCCTGGACTTCACCCTTCCCCACCTTGGGAAAACTGAGGCACAGGAGGTTCCCCGATAAACGGATCCATGAACCTCCTGCTGCATGGGGGCAGAGAATGTCACAGGGCTCCTAACCCCTCCCCAGGCCTGGGTGTCTGCCTGCCTTTGCACAAGCACCTCAGGGATGCTTAAGCACCAACCAGAGATGTGAGAGGTGCCAGGCACAGCATGAGCTCCTATCCATACTTTTTTTTTTTTTTTTGAGACGGAGTTTCGCTCTTGTTACCCAGGCTGGAGTGCAATGGCACATCTCGGCTCACCGCAACCTCCTCCTCCCGGGTTCAGGCAATTCTCCTGCCTCAGCCTCCTGAGTAGCTGGGATTACAGGCACGCGCCACCACGCCCAGCTAATTTTTTGTATTTTTAGTAGAGACGGGGTTTCACCGCGTTGACCAGGATGGTCTCGATCTCTTGACCTCGTGATCCACCCGCCTCGGCCTCCCAAAGTGCTGGGATTACAGACTTGAGCCACCGCGCCCGGCCATACCTTTTTTTAAAAAATAAACCGGGCACCATGGCTCGCGCCTATAATCACAGCTCCTTGGGAGGCCAAGTGCAGCAGATTGCTTGAGGCCAGGAGTTGGAGAGCACCCTGGCCAACATGGTAAAACACATCTCTACTCAAATACAAAAATTAGCCAGATGTGGTGGGGGGCACCTGTAATCTCAGCTACTTGGGAGACTGAGGCAGGAGATTCGCTTGAACTCAGGAGGCAGAGGTTGCAGTGAGCCAAGAGCATGCCACTGCACTCCAGCCTGTGGGACAAAGCAAGACTCTGTTGAGGGGAGGGCAAGAGAGGGGAAGGCAGGGGAGTGGAGGGTAAGGTAGGACAGGGCAGGGGAGGGGAGGGAAGGGGAGGAGAGGGGAGAGGAGGAAAGAGAGAAAGAAAAAAAGGCGGGGTGTGGTGGATCAGGCCCTGTAATCCCAGCTGTTTGGGAGTCTGAGGTGGGCAGATCACTTGAGGCCAGGAGTTCAAGACCAGCCTGGCCAACATGATGAAACCCCATCTCTACTAAAAATACAAAAATTAGCCGGGTGTGGTGGCCCACGCCTGTAATCTCAGCTACTCCAGAGGCTGAGGCACAGGGATCCCTTTAACTCAGAAGGCGAAGCTTGCAGTGAGCAGAGATTTCACCATTGCACTCCAGCCTGAGTGACAGAGAGACTCTGTCTCAAAAAAAAAAAGGAACTAGGTACTGATCTATGCTATGATATGGATGAACCTTGAAACACTGAGTGAAAGAAGCCAATCACAAGAGACCACACTTTATTTGAAATGTCCAGAAGAGGGAAATCCATAGAGGCAGAATAGACTGGTGTGCTGCCAGAGCCTGGGAGGAGAGGAATGGGGAGGGGCCGCTTAACAAGTATAGGGTTTCTTTTTGGGATGCTGAAAATGTTCTGGAATTGGATGTTGGTGATGGTTGCATGACTCTGAGTACACTAGAAACCACTGATTGTACACTTTAAAAGGGTTTTTTTTTTTTTTTTGAGATGGAGTTTCGCTCTTGTTACCCAGGCTGCAGTGCAATGGCGCGATCTCGGCTCACCACAACCTCCGCCTCCTGGGTTCAGGCAATTCTCCTGCCTCAGCCTCCTGAGTAGCTGGGATTACAGGCACCCACCACCATGTCCAGCTAATTTTTTGTATTTTTAATAGAGACGGGGTTTCACCATGTTGACCTGGATGGTCTCGATCTCTTGACCTCGTGATCCACCCGCCTTGGCCTCCCAAAGTGCTGGAATTACAGGCTTGAGCCACTGCGCCCGGCTGGTGAATTTTTTTTTTTAAGACAGAGTCTCGCACTGTTGCCTGGCCTAGAGTGCAATGGCATGATCTCAGCTCACTGCAACCTCCACTTCCTGGGTTCACGAGATTACAGGCACACACCACCACACCCAGCTAATCTTTTGTATTTTTAATAGAGACAGGATTTCACTATGTTGGCCAGACTGGTCTCAAACTCCTGACCTCGTGACCCAACGCTTTAGCCTCCCAAAGTGGTGGGATTACAGGTGTGAGCCACCGTGTTCGACCTAAAAGGGTGAATTTTATGGTATATGAATTGTATCTCAATTTTATTATTTGTTTTATTCTTTATTATGTATTTTTATTTTTTAAGACGGAGTCTCCCTCTTGTCACCCAGGCTGGAGTGCAATGGCATGATCTTGGCTCTCTGCAATCTCTACCTCCTGGGTTCAAGCAATTTGCCTGCCCCAGCCTCCAGAGTAGCTGGGATTACAGGCGTGCACCACCTTGCCCAGATTATACATATATATGATATATATTATATATTACATATATATTACACATATTACATATGTATATTACATATTACATATTACATATATATTACATGTTATATACATTACATATATTTTATTTATTTTTTTTTTTTTCTGAGATGGAGCCTTGTTCTCTTGCCCAGGCTGGAATGCAGTGGTACTATCTCGGCTCACTGCAACCACCACCTCTCAGGTTCAAGCTATTCTCCTGCCTCAGCCTCCTAAGTAGCTGGGATTACAGGTCATGCCACTACACCCAGCCAATTTTCATATTTTTAGTAGAGATGGGGTTTCACCATGTTGGCCAAGCTGGTCTTGAACTCCTGACCTCAGGTGATCTGCCTATTTCGACCTCTCAAAGTGCTGGGATTACAGGCATAAGCCACCACATCCGATCAATTTTATTTATTTATTTGAGACAGGGTCTCATTATGTTGCCCAGACTCATCTCCAACTCCTGCACTCAAGTGATCCTGCCATCTCAGCCTCCCAAAGTGCTGGGATTACAGGTGTGAGGCACCATGTCTGACCCTATAGCTCAATTTTTGAAAAGCACTTAGTAAAAGCTCAGGAAATGCAGCTCTCAGGACTGTCCATCTTCAGGGAGTCTGCTGTAAAGTGAAAGAGACTGGGTGAACACCCTGAACAAGTGTTTCGCTCCCAGAGGAGAGCTGAGCCCTGGCAGTGTGGCCTTGGCAGAGCCTGGAGCACTGACTCGGGGTGTTTTCCTCAGCGCACACAGGACATGGGCTTGTGACTGGGCAGGTGGCTATGCAAAGAGGAACGGCCACCTGCCGTGTTGACAGAGCCAGTGTCCCCATGAAGCTCAAAACAGAGGCACTGAACCCACAACCATCAAGATGCCAATAGCCATGGGTTCTAAGGGCTGGTCTATAAGGACTCCTCCAAGAGGTGGGGTTTGAGCTGAGATTGGGAGGACGTGGTGGTGTGATGGGGATAGGCAGGCAGGTGTGACGCCAGGCACGGGAGTGGAGGTCACAGAGTGCAGGGGTGGCACACGCATTCTAATGCTTCCTCTACCCCGAGCTAATTCCAGGAGCCACTTTACTTTGGTAGTTCACAGACAGCGCAAAAATCCCGTTGCTGGCTCTCTCCTCCCTCTCGGAGGTTCCAGGATTCTCTAGCGGTGTCCTGGAGGCTCTGGCTCTGGGAACTTGGTCTCCTAAGAAGTCCCAGGCCTGGCAGGACCCTTCTCATTCTCTTTCTTTTCTTTCTTTTTTATCCCCGCCTTAGACACTCTCGTTTTATCACCCAGGCTGGAGGATGAGCGCAATGGCAAGATCTCAGCACACTGCAACCTCTGCCTCCTGGGTTCAAGTGATTCTTCTGCCTCAGCCTCCCAAGTATCTGGAACTACAGGCATGCACTGCCATGCCTGGCTAATCTTTGCATTTTTAGTAGAGATGAGGTTTCACCATGTTGGCAAGGCTAATCTAAAACTCTCGACCTCAGGTGATCCGCCCACCTTGGCCTCCCAAAGTGCTGGGATTACAGGTGTGACTCACCATGCCCAGCCAGGACCCTTCCACTTCTGACCAACTCCAAGGTTCCAGGAATGCAAACACAGGTCCTTTAATGGAAAAAGCTCATTCAGGGCCCCTCCGATGTGAATCCACCAGACACAGTCCTCATGTGGCCTGGGAGGGGCACAGGCACCTGGCCCCTCCTCCAGCCCCAGATGAAGCTGCATGTACAGGGCAGGCCTCCCAGTGCAGGCCTGAGCCTGCAGGACACTCCCCCCAACCCCACCCCCGTCTGCCAACTGTGGCCCCCACTGGGACCCAGCTTCTCCCCTCACCCCTTTTCTGCTCCTCCCACCTCCACCATCTCTCCTGTGAAGCCCCCAAGCCTCTGGAGGAGAAATCAAATACAAAATTCAGAGAACAGAAAGAGGGCTGCTGCTGTGTACAGACGCACTCATGCACACCCACGCACACACACACATATATGCACAAACACCTGCACACCATCCTTTTAGCCCAAGGGCAGATCACAGAGAACCTAGATGTCAGGACAATGAAGGAACTAGATGTGAGCTATCATCTGTCTTATCAGAGTCAGGACTGTGCCAAGGGATTTGCCAGCGTTGTCTCATTCAATCCCGAAAAGAAGCTTGGAGATTTCAGAGATGAAGAAAACGAGCTTCTGAGAGCTCAAGGGAGAGACTCAGCCAAAGGGACACCTGGTGAAGCTGAGCACAGGGCCCGGCAGCCAGCGTGCTGGAGGCAGCTCAGCAGCGCTGGGGATAGCTCTTCTATTTCTGGTTTTGTTTTGAGACAGAGTCTCCCTCTGTCACCCAGGCTGGAGTGTAATGGCATGGTCTCAGCTCACTGCAACCTCTGCCTCCCAGGTTCAAGCCATTCTGCTGCCTCAGCCTCCCAAGTAGCTGGGACTAAGGTGCTGGCCACCACACCTGGCTAATTTTTGTACTTTTAGTAGAGACAGGGTTTCACTATGTTGGCCAGGTTGGTCTGTAACTCCTGACCTTGTGATCCACCTGCCTCGGCCTCCCAAAGTGCTGGAATTACAGGCGTGAGACACCACGCCCAGCCCTACTTATGTTTTTGATTGATTGTTTTTCTGAGATAGGGTCTTGCTCAGTCGCCCAGGGAATGCAGTGGTGCAAATCAAGGCTAACTGCAGCCTCAAACTCCTGGACTCAAGCCATCTTCCTGCCTCAGTTTCCCAAGTAGCTGGGACTACAGCTGCACACCACTACGCTCAGCTAATTTTTTTTGTTTGTTTGTTTGTTTTGAGACGGAGGTTTGCTGTTGTCACCCAGACTGGACTGCAATGGCGCAATCTCGGCTCACCACAACCTCCGCCTTCTGGGTTCAAGAAATTCTCCTGCCTCAGCCTCCCGAGTAGCTGGGACTACAGTCATGCACCACCATGCCCAGCTAATTTTTGTATTTTTAGTAGAGACGGGGTTTCACCTTGTTGACCAGAATGGTCTCGATCTCTTGACCTCGTGACCCACAGCCTGGGCCTCCCAAAGTGCTGGGATTATAGGCGTGAGCCACCGCGCCCGGCCTACACTCAGCTAATTTTTAAAAAAATTTTTTGGAGAAATGGAGTCTTACTACGTTGCCCAGGCCGGTCTCTAACTCCTGGGATCAACTGATCCTCCTACCTCGACCTCCCAAAGTGCTGGGATTCCAGGTGTGAGCCACTGCTCCCAGCCAGTATGGTTATTTTAAGGTATGCCCCCCTACCCGTCACTTCCATTTGCTCCATGGGGCTCCAGTGGTGTCAGCCCCGTGCTGGGCGGGCTCCTGACCCAGGCCTGTCCCATCAGGAGTATGGTGACCGCTACAGGGTTGAGTTGGAACCCAGCTCCAGCCAGAGAGAGGGAAGCCTAGGAAAATCCGTGGAAGATACAAGCTGGAGGTTCATGTGCATGTGACATCAGGGCCGCCTCTCAGGAAGCGCTGGCCCAAGAGCAAAGCAAACATGGAGGAAACTTGGCCAGAGATGCAGGACAGTGTTCCTGTGAGCCCTGGACCCAGCTAGACCCTTGGCCTCTGCAGTTACATGAGCTGTCTAGGAACTGGTATGTATGTATGTATGTATGTACGTACATATATATCTATTTATTTGAGATGGGGTCTCACTCTGTCGCCCAGGCTGGAGTGCAGTGGTACAATCTTGGCTCACCACAGCCTCCACCTCCTGGGCTCGAGCAATCCTCCTGCCTCAGCCTACCGAGTAGCTGGGACTACAGGCCTGTACCACCATACCTGGCTGTTTTTTCTATTTTTCTGTAGAGATGTGGTCTATGTTCCCCAGACTGGTCTCCAACTTCTAGGTTCAGGTGATCCTCCCACCTCAGCTTCCAAAAGTGCTGGGGTTACAGGCATGAGCCACTGTGCCTGGCCCAGGAACTGATCTTTGAATTCAGGTCTGAAGGCTGAGCTCATGCTCTCTTCCCTGCCCCTGGCTGTCCCCATAGAGGCTCTGGTATCTCAGGGGCTAGGACAAATCTGGGGATGGGGCTTCACTGCCCTCCCAGCCCCTGGAGGGAGTGTCGGACCCTCTCACCCCCTCCTAAAGCAGTCCCATTGTTCCCTTTGACCTTCTAAGTTGGCATCTGCTTGCAGGAATCTGTCTCTCTCCTCCTGGAATTCAGCCTCCAGATGTCAGATCCAAGGCGGTGGCGGCAGCATATGGCTCCCCTCAGAGTGAATCAGCCACATTCCAAAGGTGCACACACAGACGCCACACCCTCAGCAGCCTGGCTGCAGACTTCCTCCCAGCCCCAGCACCCGGCACCCGCCCCAGCCCCCATCTCTTCCCAGCCAGACCCGGCTTTGGGCTTTCTTTCCAGAGACTTTCTCCTGGAACTGGAACATAGAGAGAGAGAAAGCCACTGGGGCTGGAGACAGCCTGAGCAGCCTTGCTCTGCTTCCTCCCTCCCAACAGCTCACAGCTGTTATCAATATAGCTATGGCCCATCCATCCAACAGGTATGCAGTGAGTACCTATTATGTGGTGAACAAGATGCAGACAAGCTCCTAACCTTATGGAACTCAGCTGGGCAAAAGCCAAACAAAATCAGGTCCAGAAGTAGAAAAGAATTCCAAGTGTGAGAAGAGCTATAAAAGAAAGAAACAGGACGGGCCCAGTGGCTCACGCCTGTAATCCCAGCACTTTGGGAGGCTGAGGCGGGCAGATCACAAGGTCAAGAGATCGAGACCAGCCTGGCCAACATGGTGAAACCCCATCTCTACTAAAATTATGAAAATTAGCTAGGCGTGGTGGATGCACCTGTAGTCCCAGCTACTCGGGATGCTGAGGCAGAATTGCTTGAACCTGGGAGGCGGAGGTTGCAGCGAGCTGAGATTGCGCCACTGCACTCCAGCCTGGTGACAGAGCAAGACTCCGTCTCAAAAATAAAATCACAAATAAATAAATAAATGGAACAAACAAGGGCTCAGACACGTGACAAGTGACAGAGGGAGGGTTATGGGGTGGCGGAGGCTTCTCTTGTGGTAATCTGTAAGCTGAGACCTGAAGGATGAATAGAAACCTCCTCTATTGGCCGGGCATGGGGGTGAACATCTGTAATCCCAGGACTTTAAGAGGCCCAGGCAGGAGTATTGCTTCAGTCCAGGAGTTCGAGACCAGTTTGAGGAATATAGCAAGATCCCATCTCACCTCAATTAAAAAATTTTTTGGTTGGGTGTGGTGGCTCATGCCTGTAATTCCAGCACTTTGGGAGGCTGTGGTGGGTGGATCATGAGGTCAAGAGATCGAGACCAACTCTTAGCCAGGCTGGTCTTGTAGTGCCAGCTACTCAGGAGGCTGACGCAGGAGAATCACTTGAACCGGGGGAGGCAGAGGTGGCAGTGAGCCAAGATCACGCCACTGCACTCCAGCCTGGGACACAGAGTGAGACTCCATGTCAAAAAAAAAAAAAAAGGCTGGGAGCGGTGGCTCAAGCATGCAATCCCAGCACTTTGGGAGGCCGAGGCGGGTGGATCACGAGGTCAAGAGATCGAGACTATCCTGGTCAACGAGGTGAAACCCTGTCTCTACTAAAAATACAAAAAATTAGCTGGGCATCGTGGCTCAGCCGGTAGTCCAGCTACTCAGGAGGCTGAGGCAGGAGAATCGCCTGAACCCAGGAGGCGGAGGTTGTGGTGAGCCGAGATCGCGCCATCGCACTCCAGCCTGGGTAACAAGAGCGAAACTCCGTCTCAAAAAAACAAAAAAAAAGTAACGAAGCATGAATACATACTACAACACGGATGACCCTTGAGGGCGTTATGCCCAGTGACATGCCAGAAACATAGGACTGCACGTTGTATGTTTCTATTTATATGAAATTTCCGGAATAGGAAAATCCATAAAGACTGGAAGTAGATTAGGGCCTGGGGGCAATGGCTCACACCCACAGCCATAAGTACTTTGCAAAGCTGGGGCAGGAGGATCACTTGACACCAAGAGTTCAAGACCAGCCTGGGCAATAGAGTAAGACATCCCCATCTCTACAAAAAATAAAATAAAATTAGTTGAGTGTGGTGGTGCACACTTGTAGTCCCAGCTCCTCAGAAGGCTGAGGCAGGAGGATCACTTGACCCTGAGAGGTGGAGGCTACAGTGAGCTATGATCAAACCACTGCACTCCAGCGTGGACAACACAGTGAGCCCTGTCTCTAAAAATAAATAAATAAATAAAAAGATAAAAGAGAGTAGTTTAGGGGTTACCTCGGGCTGGGGGGTAGTGGTGCAGCATTGAGGAGTGACTGCTAAACACTTTCTTTTGGGGGTAATGAAAATATTCCAAAAATTGGTCAGGTGCCGTGGCTCATGCCTGTAACCCAAGCTCTTTGGGTGGCCAACGCAGGCGGATCACTTAGGAGTTTGAAGCCAGCCTGGCCAACATGATGAAACAGCATCTCTGCTAAAAATACAAAAAAAAGTTAGCCGGCCGTGGTGGCACACACCTACGGTCCCAGCTACTCAGGAGGGTGAGGCGGGAGAATCACTTCAACCCAAGAGACAGAGGTTGCAGTAAGCCGAGATTGTGCACTCCAGCCTGGGTGAGAGAGGGAGACTCCTTCTCAAAATAAAAGTAAAAGAAGCTGGACGTGGTGGCGCGTGCCTGTAGTCCCAGCTACTCGGGAGGCTGAGGTGGGAGGATCGCTTGAGCCCAGGAGTTCTGGCTGTAGTGCGCTGTGTTGATCGGGTGTCCACACTAAGTTCAGCATCAATATGGTGACCTCCTGGGAGCAGGGGACCACCAGGTTGCCTAAGGAGAAATGAACCGCCCCAGGTCGGAAACGGAGCTGGTCAAAACTCCCGTGCTGATCAGTAGTGGGATCACACCTGTGAATAGCGACTGCACTCCAGCCTGGGCAACACAGCTAGACCTCGTCTCAAAAAAAAAAGAAAGAAAGAAAGAAAATATTCCAAAACTGTGATGGATTCACAAATCTGTGACTATTTAAAAACAATTGCCCAGAAACAACAACAAACAAACAAAAAACAAAAGAAAACAATTGCCCAGCACTTTGGCAGACCAAGGTGGGCAGATCACAAGGTCGGGAGTTCAAGACCAGCCTGGCTAACATGGTGTAACTTCACCTCTACCAAAAATACAAAAATTACCTGCACGTCGTGGCATGCGCCTGTAGTCTCAGCTACTCGGGAGGCTGAGGCAGGAGAATCACTTGAACCCAGGAGGTGGAGGTTGCCGTGAGCCATGATTGCGCCACTGCACTCCAGCCTGAGCAACAGAGTGAGACTCCATCTCAAAACAAACAAAAAAACTGAATCAGCTGTAGTGTCATTGTAAAGTGGTGAATTATATGGATTATACCTCACTAAAGGTCTTATTTTAAAAAGCCAGATTCCCTGCTTTAGTGACAATAAAAGGCAGAAGATGACTCAAGAATTTTCTGAGTGATTGGGGGAAATATTTTGGGGTTATATTTCTGAAATTCTGGTGAAATGATCACAGAAGTGACTGGATAGAAAAGGTTTTTTTTTTTTTTGAGACAGAGTTTTGCTCTTGTTACCCAGGCTGGAGTGCAATGGCGCAATCTCGGCTCACCGCAACCTCCGCCTCTTGGGTTCAGGCAATTCTCCTGCCTCAGCCTCCTGAGTAGCTGGGATTACAGGCACGCGCCACCATGACCAGCTAATTTTTGTATTTTTAGTAGAGACGGGGTTTCACCATGTTGATCAGGATGGTCTCGATCTCTTGACCTCGTGATCCACCTGCCTTGGCCTCCCAAAGTGCTGGGATTACAGGCGTGAGCCACCGCGCCCGGCCAACAATTTTTTCTTTTTTTGAGACGTGGTCTCACCATGTTGCCCAGGCTGGAGTGCAGTGGCTATTCACAGGTGCGATCCCACTACTGATCAGCATGGGAGTTTTGACCTGCTCTGTTTCCAACCTGGGCCGGTTCACCCCTCCTTAGGCAACATGGTGGTCCCCCACTCCCGGGGGGTCACCATATTGGTGCCGAACTTAGTGCGGACACCCAATCGGCATAGCGCACTACAGCCCAGAACTCCTGGGCTCAAGCGATCCTCCCACCTCAGCCTCCAGAGTAGCAGGGACTACAAGCACACACCACCACGCCTGGCAATTTTTTTTTTTTTTTTTTTTTTGAGACAGGGTCTTGCTCTGTTGCCAGGCGCCAGGCTGGAGTGCAATGGCGTGATCTTGGCTCACTACAACCTCCGCCTCCCGGGTTCAAGCGATTCTCCTGAGTCAGCCTCCTCAGTAGCTGGGACTACAGGCAAGCGCCACCATGCCCAGCTAATTTTTGTATTTTTAGTAGAGATGGGGTTTCACCATGTTGGCCAGACTGATCTTGATCTCTCGACCTTGTGATCCGCCCACCTCAGCCTCCCAAAATGCTGGGATTACCGGAGTGAGCTACCATGCCTGGCCAATTTTTTGTATTTTTAGTAGAGATGGGGTTTCACCACGTTAGCCAGGATGGTCTCAATATCTTGACCTCATGATCTGCCCACCTTGGTCTCCCAAAGTGCTGGGATTACAGCCATGAGCCACCATACCCAGCTGCTTTTTTTTTTTTTTTTTTTGAGACCAAGTTTCGCTCATTACCCAGGCTGGAGTGCTATGGCGCGATCTCAGCTCACTGCAACCTCCACCTCCTGGGTTCAGGCAATTCTCCTGCCTCAGCCTCCTGAGTAGCTGGGATTACAGGCACACGCCACCATGCCCAGCTAATTTTTTGTATTTTTAGTAGAGACGGGGTTTCACCATGTTGGCCAGGATGGTCTCGATCTCTTGACCTCGTGATCCACCTGCCTCGGCTTCCCAAAGTGCTGGGATTACAGCTGTGAGCCACCGCGCCCGGCCCTGCTTTGCTCCTTTTTATGGCTGAATCATATCCCGCTGTTTGGAGAGACCACAGTTTATTCATCCATTCATCAGGTGACGGACACGTGGGTTGTTTCCACTTTTTGGCTCTTAACACTGCTCTGAAAATTCCCATGCAAATTTTTGTGCAGATAAATTCCCATTCCTCTTGGATATATATGACGTATAGCTAGGAGGGGCAGTGATGTGTCATAGTCGCTCCAAGTATAACATTTTTTTTCTGAGACGGAGTCGCTCTGTTGACCTGGCTGGAGGGCAGCAGCCTGATTTTGGCTCACTGCAACTTCTGCCTCCCGATTCAAAGGATTCTCCTGCCTCAGTCTCCAGAGTAGCTGGGACTACAGGTGCCCAGGACCATGCCCAGCTAATTTTTAAAAATATTTTTAGTAGAGACAGGGTTTTACCCTGTTACCCAGGCTGATCTCCAACTCCTGATCTCAAGTGATGCGCTCACCTCGGCTTCCCAAAGTGCTGGAATTACAGGCCTGTGCCACTGCGCCGGGCCTCCATGTTTAACCTTTTAAGGAACCAGACTATTTGAAAGAGGCTGGAGGCTCCCAGCAGCAGCAGCAGCATGCTCTGCTCAGATTCACTGAGGCCCTGCTGCATGACCCCAATTCTCCCTACTCAGGGGAGTACATTAAAATTAGCTGGCCTGGCCAGGTGTGGTGGCTCAGCCTGTAATCTCAGCACCATGGGAGGCTGAAGTGGGAGGATAGCTTGAGCTGAGGAGATCAAGACCAGCTTGGCAATGTAGGGAGACACCCTTCTCTTTTTTTTTTTTTTTTTTTTTTGAGACGGAGTCTCGAACTGTTGTTTTGGGTGGGAGTGCAATGATGTGATCTCGGCTCACTATAACCTTTGCCTCCCCGGTTCAAGCGATTCTCCCACCTCAGCCTCCCAAATAGCTGGGATCACAGATGCACACCCCCATGCCCGGCTCTTTGTATTTTTAGTAGAGATGCGTTTTCACTATGTTGGCCAGACTGGTCTCAAACTTCTGACCCCATGATCCGCCCGCCTCGGCCTCCCGAAGTGCTGGGATTACAGGCTTGAGCCACCGCGCCCAGCCTAAGAACAGTTTAAGACAGAGCAAGGGACTAGGAACCCCGCCTGGAGTTCAGCAGGAGTGGGTGACCTCAGGTACTTCACTCTTTTGAGAAACCTGGCGGGAAGGTTGGAGACATGGCTATGGCTTAAGTAGTGTTTTCTTTGTTTTGTTTTTGAGACTCTTGCTCTGTTGCCCAGGCTGGAGTGCAGTGGCACAATCTCGGCTCACTGAAGCCTCTGCCTCCAGGTTCTGGCGATTCTCCTGCCCCAGCCTCCTGCGTAGCTGGGATTACAAGTGCATGTCACCATACCTGACTACTTTTTGTATTTTCAGTAGAGAAGGGGTTTCTCCATGTTTGCCAGCTTGGTCTTGAACTCCTGACCTCAGGTGATCCGCCTGCCTCAGCTTCCCAAAGTGCTGGGATTACAAGTGTGAGCTACCATGTCTGGCAGAGGCTAGTGTTTGTTGTTTGTTTTGAGACAGAGTTTCACTCTTGTTGCCCAAGCCAGAGTGCAGTGGAACGGTCTCAGCTTATTGCAACTTCTGCCTCCTGGGTTCAAGAGATTCTCCTGCCTCAGTCTCCCCAGTAGCTGGAATTACAGACGCCTGTCACCATGCCCGGCAACATTTTGTATTTTCAGTAGAATGGGGTTTTACCATGTTGGCCAGGCTGGTCTCCTGACCTCAAGTGATCTGCCCTGTTCACCCTCCCCAAGTGCTGGAATTACAGGTGTGAGGCACCTCACTGTGCAAAACTAGTGTTTTTGATTATTTGTTTGTTTTGAGATGGAGTCTTGCTCTGTCGGCTCATTGAAACATCCGCCTCCCAGGTTCAAGGAATTCTCTTGCTTCAGCCTCTGGAGTAGCTGAGACTCCATTCATGTGCCACTACACCTGGCTCACAGAGATAGGGTCTCAACATGTTGCCCATGCTGGTCTTGAACTCCTGGGCTTAGGAGATCCTCTCACCTCAGCCTTCCAAAGTGCAGAAATTACAGGTGTGAGCCACTGTGCCTGTCCTGGAGTCAAAGGCTTGGACTTGAATGCCATCTCTGTACTTTAGAGCTGCATCCTTGTGGGCCACTTAACTTCTTGGAGTCTCTCTCTCTCAAAATGGGCCCTATAGTAGGTTCCATTTTGGTCCTGTCCCACCAGGACCTCTGACTCGCTGGCGACCTGAGGTAGGAGCCCAGCTCCTCAAACACTGAGGATGGGTCCCACTCCTCACCCAGCCTCATTTCACAGCAGAGCCTAAAGGCCCAGCCCAGAGGCTGCATCAGGCTGGGGAAGGGGTGAAGTCTAGATGACTGACCAGGCCCGCCCATCAGAGTCCTCAGTCAGACCTGCAGTACTCTGGATTCAGAGGTAGAGACAGAGTTTCACAGGAGGGTGAAAGCATTTCCTTCCCACTTCCCACTGCAGGAAAGCCACCGGCACTTTCTCATGGCAGAGCCCAGCCTGGCAACCCCTAGGCCTTCTGCACCTCAGCTGGGAGGCAGGCATGCTGGCTGTGTGTATTTCTGTCTCTCTAGGCTGAGGGATGGTGGGGGATGCTGCCTGCCCGGTGGCCTGGCTGACACGGCCTTTGTTATGTTCCAAAGGGCCCATCCACTCCCTCTCTCCCCGACTATCAGAAGCAGCCTCTTCCCGGCTCCTGTCCTCCCTCCCTCCCTCCCCGAAGCCACTTGTACCTGCTCCAGAACCTGGAGAGGTGACAAGTGCTTCCCAGCCAACAAAAGCATCTCCCAGGAGAAAACATGTCCGAGATGGCTCAGCTACACCCTTGCTCAGCACCCTCATTTCGGGCTGCGTTCAGCCAGCTCTTTGGGATGACACTGAGGCATGGCATAAAGGGACTGTCTTGGTCAAGGTCACCCCACCCTGGAACTCCTGAGTGTGTTTCAGACATCAGTCTCCTTGGGTTGCAATGCTGTCCTGGCCACTTTCAAGCTGCGTGACCTTTGGCAAGTTATTTGACCTCCCTGAGTCTGACTTCCCCCCAGATAACGATAGATAGGTAGTGAACCTACCTCTTGCTAAAAAATGTGAGCCATTATTGTCATTATTCCATCCTTTTAACTCCTCTTTCTCTCCACTCCAGCCACATCGGCCTCAATGCCTGCTGCCCCGGGACCTTACGCCAGGGATGTGAAATCCTTCTGGAATGTTCCTTCGTTAATTCCTCGCATGGCTTGTTCCCTCGCTTCCTTCCTTGACTCAAGTCACCTCTCCAACGAGACCCTGCTCTGTCCTGCCCTCCTTGGGCGCTCATGTGATACCCAAGGCAGTTTCCCAATTGGACTCGCTGATGGCTCCTCGCGATTGGAATGTAAGCCCCACGAGGACAAGACTGTTCAGCTTCTCACTCCCGGGTCCGCAGCGCCATAAGAAATGAATGACAACGAGAGCCTGGCCCGTGAGGGATCGGTCTGCACCCAGTCTGGCGGCTCTAGCACGCGCCCGCGAGGTCACGTCCGGGGCGCGCCGGCCGGAAGGAGGCGGGGGCGTCTGGGCCAGACCACGCCCCCCGGCCCTCTACACTTGTCAGGGGCGGAGCCAGACGGGTTGGGGCCGCCTCGCACTTCCGCTCCCCTGCCAACTTATTCATATTCATGAGGCGGATGAGGGGCGGGGCCCGAGTCACTCGCGACCTCCCGCCTCCGGGCCTGGAATCCCGCCCCGGCGGAGGCTTGGGCCCCAGTGGGGCGCCCCCGGCTTCCGCCTCGGAGAGGGAGTTTCCACTTGGTCACGACTCAAAAATGTGTCGCTCCTGCTTCTCCGCCCCCTCGCCCCTGCCCTGGGGGGTCTCCTCCCTCAGAAGTCTGGAGGGGCGGGGCCGGGGGAGGGACGGCCCCTCTTTCCCAAGGCAGGTCCTTAGGGATCGCGGGCGACCCCTCCTCTTCCCTCCAATTTAGCGCCTCCAATAATCCTCCCTTTTTTTTTTCTGGATACGGGGTCTTGCTGTGTTGCCCAGGCTGGAGTGCAGTGTTGCAATCTCGGCCCACCACAATCTCCGCCTCCCGGGTTCAAGCGATTCTCCTGCCTCAGCCTCCTGAGTAGCTGGGATTACAGGCGCAGACCACCACGCCCAGCTAATTTTTGTATTTTTAGTAGAGACAGGGTTGGCCTGTTGGCCACTGGTTGGTCTTGAACTCCTGACCCCAAGTGATCTGCGCACCTCGGCCTCCCAAAGTGCTGGGGGTTACAGACATGAGACACCGAGCCCGTCCCAACACTACCTCTTTTAAACTTTCCAAGGAGGTAAGTATCTATACAATGTTAAGATACCGAGAAGGGCTGGGCGCAGTGGCTCACACCTGTAATCCCAGCACTTTGGGACGCCTAGGTGGGTGGATCACGAGATCAGGAGATCGAGACCATCCTGGCCAACATGGTGAAACTCCATCTCTACTAAAAATACAAAAAATAGCTGGGCATGGTGGCAGGCGCCCGTGGTCCCAGCTACTCAAGAGGCTGAGGCAGGAGAATTGCTTGAACCTGGGAGGCGGAGGTTGCAGTGAAAAGAGATCATGTGACTGCACTCCAGCCTGGGTGACAGAGCAAGACTCTGTCTCAGAAAAAAAAAAGATACCGAGAAGCTCAGAGCAGTTGAGTGACTCAGCCACATCACACAGCCGGCCTCCTCGGGTTTTCCAGAAAAGGTTGGTCCTGCTGGGATGGGGTGGGGGAGCAGGTGCATGTCCCCCACCACCTTTCAGAAAATGAGGCTTACCTAAGGCACTCCTGTCTTGCTGGACGTGCTGAGGGTTGCATCAGTGTGCCCTGATAGGAGGGAGAAGCCACATGCTGGGAGAAACGAAACCATGAAGGCAAGACAGGCTGCATAAAGTAAAAATTCGCAGCTGGGCACTGTGGCTCGCGCCTGTATTCCCAGCACTTCTGGAGGGCATATCACAAGGTCAGGAGATTGAGACCATCCTGGCCAATGTGGTGAAGCCCTGTCTATACTAAAAATGCAAAAAAGAAAAAACTATCTGGGTGTGGTGGTGCATGCCTGTAATCCCAGTTACTCGGGAGGCTGAAGCAGAATAGCTTGAACCAGGGAACCGGAGGTGGCAATGAGTAGAGATCGCTCCACTGCACTCCAGCCTGGTGACAGAGCGAGACTGTTCCAAAAAAAGAAAAAGAAAGAAAATTTGCGCACCATATTTTAAAATGTTTAAGAATTTCAAGGCGGTGACAGCAGAAGAGCAGAACATTCAACCACGCTCAGGCCCTTCTAAGGGCCAGCCCTGGGCAACTGCATAGCTCATATGGCTTCCATGAAGCCAGCCTCTGATGAAGGAGCCCAAGGGTGACAACTCTGCCACCAGGGATAGCCCCACCTCTGATATAACTCTCCCCCCAAGCCCAGGTGCCCCATCTTGTCCCTGCCCTGGCATGTAGGACCCAGTATCTGGCTTCCAAAAGCTGAGCATTTCAGGCTCTACAGGACAGGTTCTTAGGGAATCAGGTGGGTCACCCAGGGAGTGTCTCACATCCGCAAGACCCAACCAAGCCCCTGGGGCTGCACCTCCTGGGCATTTTTAGCTCTGGGCCCTGTGGGCAGGTGGCACTGTATTGTACATGCCAGGCCCAGTAAGGCTTGGGTTCTGATTGAACCCCTTCTTTCTCCCTGGGGCAGGGAATGAGGAGTAGCCAGGGCCACTTCCCAGAATAAACACCCCACCCATAGACAGCCCCAGCCCTGCAGGCTCAGCAAGCCAGAGCCAATGGGGAGACATGCTCTCCAGGCCAACGGCTCAGGATAAATCATCCTGATCTCACTCCCTCCATCACTCCTGCCTTGTGCCTGGGCCCTGCTTGCTGTGGACTGCTTCATTCATAATAGCTACCATTTGTGGGACTCTTTCTCTCAGCCATGTGCTGCTAGAAGCCTCCTTTTTTTTTTTGACAGAATCTTGCGCTTGTCGCCCAGGCTGGAGTGCAGTGGCACAATCTCACTGCAGCCTCCATCTCCTGGTCTCCAGTGGTCCTTCCACCTCAGCCTCCCAAATAGCTGGGATTACAGATGTGTGCCACCAGGCCCAGCTAAATTTTTTATTTTTTGTAAAGCGATCGGGTCTCTTGGGAGGCCAGGGCGGGTGGATCGCCTGAGGTCAGGAGTTCAAGACCCAGCCTGACCAACATGGTAAAACCCCGTCTCTACTAAAAATATAAAAAATTAGCCAAGCATGGTGGCAGGTACCTGTAATCCCAGCTACTTGGGAGGTTGAGGCAGGAGAACGGCTTGAACCCAGGAGGAAGAGGTGGCAGTGAGTCAAGATCGCGCCACTGCACTCCAGCCTGGGTGACAAGAGCAAAACTCTGTCTCAAAAAAACAAAAAAATAAGAGATAGGGTCTCAAACTCATGGGCTCATGTGATCCTCCCACGTTGGCCTCTTAGAGTACTGAGATTATAGGCATAAGACACTGTGCCCGGCCCTGTCTCTATTTATACAAATAAAAAGAAAAGTAAAAAAATAAAATACAGGCATAAGCGACTGTAACCAGACCAGCCGGGCGCGGTGGCTCTTGCCTGTAATCCAACACTTTGGGAGGCCAAGGTGGGCAGATTACCTGAGGTCAGGAGTTGGAGACCAGCCTGACCAACATGGCAAAACCCTGTTTCTACTAAAAAAAACATAAAAATTAGCTGGGCATGGTGATAGGTGCCTGTAATCCCAACTACTCTGGAGGCTGAGGCAGGAGCATCATATGAACCCAGGAGGTTCACATGAACTGCGGAGGTTGTAGTGAGCCAAGATCATGCCATTGCACTCCGGCCTGGGCAACAGAGTGAGACTCCATCTAAAAATAAATAAAACATAAAGTCTGGTAGAGAGAAAGAACTGGTCTAGGGGTGACTCACACCTGTAATCCCAGCACTTCAGGAGGCTGAGGTGGCAGGATTGCTTGAGCCCTGAAGGTAGAGGGAGGCTATAGTGAGCTAGGATAGAGCCATTGCACTTCAACCTTGGCAAGAGAGGGAGACCCTGTCTCTAAAAAAAAATTGAAGAAAAATAAAGAAAGAGGGAAAGACTGATCTGGTCGAGAACTGGAGGGTTCTGGTTAAATCACTCCACCAAGACTACAGAGTTCTTTCTTCACTCTTATTGGTTTGCAGGAGCCAAACAGCCAAATTTAAGGGGTTTCCTAGAGAATAAGCAGACAGCAGCTAGTTCCTGGAATTGACAAACCCTGACATCTAGCAGTGATTGCTGAGATATACTGGGAGCTTACCCCATTTACTCATCACAGCAGCCTCAGAAAGGAGACGTTCTTCACCATCCAGATGTGAGAACACAGAGGGAGTTGGGGAGCCCATGCAGAGTTCTTCCTGGGAGCAACATGCAGGATTCTCTCAAAAAGACCCTCAAGGGTGAAGCTGCTTCCGGTCAGGTCTCCCTCATGGCACCGAGCTGTCTGATTTCTCTGGTCACTTGGTTCAGGTCTGTCTTCCCGGCTGGGGCTGCTTGCCATTTATCTATACTGTGGCACAGGGCTTGGCATCCTGCAAGCACTCAATAAACATTTGAAACATTTGTTTATTTATTTATTTGAGATTGAGTTTCGCTCTTGTTGCCCAGGCTGGAGTGCAATGGCACGATCTTGGCTCACTACAACCTCCACCTCCTGGGTTCAAGCAATTATTATCCTGCCTCAGCCTCCCGAGTAGCCAGTATTACAGGTGTGTGCCACCACACCCGGCTAATTTTGTATTTTTACTAGAGACAGGGTTTCATCATGTTGGTCGGGCTGGTCTGAAACTTCTCATCTCAGATGATCCACCTGTCTCGGCCTCCCAAGGTGCTGGAATTGAAGGAGTGAACCACCATGCCTGCTCTAAAAATTTATTATTATTATTATTATTATTAGAGACAGCGTTTTGCTGTGTTGCCCAGGCTGGAGTGCAGTGGCATGATCTTGGCTCACTGCAACCTCTGCCTCCCGCATTCAAGCGATTCTCCTGCCTCAGCCTCCTGAGTAGTTGCGATTACAGGTGCATGCCACTATGCCCGGCTAATTTTTGTATTTTAAGTAGAGACGGGGTTTCACTATGTTGGCCGGGCTGGTCTCCAACTCCTGACCTCAAGTGATCCACCCACTTGAATCTCCCAAAGTGCTGAGGTTACAGGCGTGAGCCACGACGCCTGGGCAATTTTAAAAAAGATAATAGAGACGAGGTGGGAGACGGGGGTCTTGCTATGTTCCCCAGGCTGGTCTCCAACTCCTGGCCTCCAGGGATCCTCCCACTTCAGCCTCTCAAAGTTTTGGGCTTACACGTATGAGCCACCGCGCCCGGCCGATAAACATTTTTGCTAACAGATTTAAACTATCCTCTTCAGTACCCTTTTTCTAAACACCTGGACCCCGGGGCTGCAACTCTGCCAGCCTAAGAGTGGACGCGGTCGGGGGCAGGGCCGCGCTCTGGAATGAAGTGCAGCGATTCCCGCCGCCGGGAGGGGGCGCTCTGCGGGCCTCCGTCTTGGCCTTTCCGGACGCCCGCGCAGGTCGGCGGACCCACAGAGTCGGCCCTTAATAGCCCCCTCCTGGGAGCGCTAGGTCCCGAAGCTGGCCTTCCCCCGGGGCCCATCTGCCGACTAATGTTTAACCCGGCCACACTCCACATTATCCACACTCGGGAGACCGCGGTGGCGTGGGGGTGGGGGCTGGGGGAGGTCACCTCCAAATCGTCGACTTCCGAGAGGCTTTGCTCCAGGCAAACGGCCTTCCTACATCCCTTCCAGGTATCAACCTACAGCTCCTGCTCACCTATTATGTGCCCATTCTCACAAAAGGTCATGGGCACCTAATCTGTGTCCATTAGACCAAAACATGAGCATCTATTGTAAGTCCACACCTACTATGCATTCACTCACAACGTCCTGAACACCTACTATGTGTACATTCTCTGAAAATACAATAAGCATCGATTGTGTGTCCACATAACCTACGAGCACCTACTATGTGTTCATCTGGGTACTAGGCCATGAGCACCTACTATGTGCCAAGCCCTGTGCCAGGCATGGATGCCTTGTGATCAAGAGCCACGTGCTTCGGGCTCTGGCCGGGACTTCAGCATCAAACGCACCAATGAAGACGGAATTAAAACCAGGGTCAGATGCCTCACCTCTAAGGGATGGTGATTCTGAGATGCCTTTTTCCGTCTCCTAAGCTCCTCAAGGCCAACTGCGCGGAGAAGGGGGGGTGTCCAACAGCAGGAGAGCTGTGTTTTGGAACTACAATCGGCCAGCACACAGCAGAGCAGCAAGAAGATAACAGGGTGGGGGGCGCAGGATTAGCCCAAACAAAACACACTCAGGAACTGTGTCTGTGCTTCAACACGAGGAGGCAGAAAACAGCGGAGCCGGGTGCGGGGCTTCTCCCTCGCGTGTATCCGCTCACTGCACTCGCTGCCCTGGCCGCGGGCGCCGCGCACGGTGGTGAGATCTAGACCCCCGCGCGGCGCTCGGGCTCGGGGACGCAGGTGGTCCCAAACGCTGGGACCAAGCTTGGAATCAAGCGGAAGCCCGGACTGCTGGGCATGCATCGGACCTCATCCTTATTCCACCGTGAAAGAAACTGAGGCCGAGGGCAAGTCAGGGACCCGCCCGCCGTCGGCCCAGGGTGAGGGGCTGCACCGGGCCCCGAACCTCGGTTTGCGCCGCCCGGCCGGCATCGAGAGCCTGGGCCTCTGCCCGCCGGGCGCTGCCTGCGCGTTCCTGGAACTGGGCTGGGCGGAGAAATAGGGCCCCCGGAGAGGCATTCCAGTCGCCTTCCCCGCCGCCTGGTGCCGCCGGGGGCCTGGCCAAGGTGACCCCGGGGAAGGAGGCGAGGGGTCCCCGCCCGCTCGGCCGCGGCGACCTCCTCCATCTTCTCTGTCTTCGGGGCTTTTTCTCAGCTCCCGTGCGCCGGGCCCCCTCCCCGGGCTTCCCCGAGGGCGGGACATCTCGGGCTCCCCCGCCCCCCTAGGCCACCTCCCGGCCGTGTCCTAGCGCTGCCCTCGGGCCGGGGGCGGGGCTGCGGGGGGGCGTGAGGATGGGGCCAAGGAGGACGCGCGCGGCTCGGCGCCCCCTTTCCCTCCCCGCCTCTCCCTCCCGGTGCCCGCTCCCCGCCGCCGCGCCGCCCTCCCCTCCCCCTCCCCCTCCCTCGGCCCAGCGCCGGGTCCCGCCGCCCCCTCCCCGACGCGCACGCCCCGCCTGGCAGCTGGCGCCCCGGGCCTGGGGCCGCGGCGGCGAAAGGGGTTTGCTGGGAGGGCGGGAGCGAGCGAGCGAGCGAGGGGAGGGGTGGAGGCCGCCCCCCGCGCCCCTCCTCCTCGCCCTCCTCCACGGCCGCCGGGCCCTCCTCCCGCCGCCTCCCTCTTCCCTCCTCCCGCCCGCCCTCCCTCTAAGACATCCCCGCACGGCCCGGCCGCCGCGGCCACCTTCCCTGCCGGAGCTGCAGATGTGGCGGAGCGGCCGGGCGCCGGGCGGCCGTGCCAGGGGAGCCCGCGCCCCGTGAGCTTCGCGCCCCGGCCCCCGCCCGCCCCGGCCTCTCCCCCGCTCGGCCCCCCACGCCCCCCGACCGCCGGAGCCCGCACCCCGGAGCCCGACCGCCCCCGCCGCCGAGGTAGGAAGCCCCCCGGGCGTCACGCCGTGGGGACTGGGCCGGGCGGGGGGAGCGCGCCTGTCGCGCCGAGGCTGCGGTATCCGAGGGTCGCCTCCCCCGTCTGCGTCCGCGCCCCGGGCCATTGTGAGCCCTAGCCTAGGCCCCCGCGTTCGCTTGCTCGCTGGCTCGCGCGCTCCCTCCCTCGCCGGCTCCCCGGCCGGGTCCCTCGAGCTCTCGGTCTTTCTTCTCTCTCCGTCCCTCCCTCCGTCCGGAGACCGGGCCGAGCCGCCGCCGGGCCCGGGGCGGGCGCAAACTTCAGCTGGGAAGTTGGGCGGCCGCAGTGGGGGCGTGCGGCGAGGTGAGAGGGGGGCACCCGGAGCCTGGGCACGAAGTTGTCCGGGGCAGCCGCCCCTCCTCTCGGCCGCGCCTGGGCTGCTTCTAGGAAGGGCTTTGGAAGGTGCCTCCTTCCTTGGCCAGGATAGTCTCCCTGCTGCTGCCCCTGGCAAGCCTGGGTCCTCCCTTGGACCACGGGAAGGGGCGTCCCTGGGGGGCAGGACTCGGAGCCGGGGACAAGTCCGGCACTTGTTTCTCCCCTGCTGTCTGGGTGGACGCAGGCGAGGGGCCTGGCAGGGAGGAGATGGCAGGGGGGTCCACACTCGCCGGAGGGCGGGTCTGGAGCGGGTGGAGGAAGGGGCGAGGCAGGTGCATCCCGAGGGAGGAGAAGCCCGCACAGCTTCCCTGCTGGCCCCCTGGGATGGGGCTGGAATCCAGGCTGGCACCTGGAGGCCTTGGCATGCTGCCCTGCTCAGCAGGGTACTCGGGCCACAGCAGGGCAGCATGCTGCCTGTCTGCCTGTCCAGGAGGGCCCGCCCAGCCTAGCCAGAGGGTGGCCAGGAAGCAATGGTTTCAGGGAGCTGCCCAGCCCTGCCCTGGGGCCTGGGAAGCTGGAAGGGATGCTGGGAGGGGCCTTGGGCCCCCAGCCATCACAGCCCAGGATCTTGGCTCTGGAGGGAACCGCTTGACACTCAGGGGGCAGCCAGGCTGGCTGGGGACCTGGCCAAGTCCTGGGCTTGGTCTGGGCCATGGAAAGGGCCTGGGCCATGGTTCTGGGAGGCTGGCACCCTGGGTAGTAGGCCGCCATCCTGCCTGTCCTGGCATCCTGGAGGGAAAGGTGGGGCCAGCCTGCGGCTGGGGAAGAAGCCCAGAGACACTGTGCTTCCGAGGGCCTTCCAGCCCCCAGGCTCAAGGGAGGGGAAACTGGCCCCTTGGGTCACCCCCTCCCCAAGCCCCATTCTGGTGCCACAGTGCTACAGCTGTCCAGGCCCAGCCCACACACCCCTCCCGGGTGACCTCGGACCTCCCCCTCTGCTTCTCCTTTTCCCTGGAGCCCAGGGTGGGCCTCCTAGCAGGCCTGGCCCACACTGGGGGAAGGGCTGCACCTGGGAGGCCCCTCCCGGGACACCCCTTGCCAAGCTCCAGCCTGGCTCATTTTCCCCGCCCACCTCCAACTCAGCTTGGCCCTGTCTGCAGCCAGCCAAGCAGGAGACAGTGCCAGGGTCTTGGGATGGCATTTTGGGGAGTGTGGGGACCCCTTGGAAGCAACCCTGTTTTTCTCAGCCTTTTCTCCTCCCCCTCCTTTCCGGAGCTGCCATTAGCGCTGACCCCCGACCCCCTGTGCCTGCCCACCCTTCCCTGTCTGTGACCTTTGACCTTTGGTGTTAAATCTCTCCAGCTGGGGCTCTTCGGCCCCTGAGTGACCCTGGCCCAGGCCCCCTGGGGAGTTCTCTCCTTGCTCCTGGCTCTCTATACATGGACACCTGCCAGCCCCTCCCTCACGAATGGGGAGGGGGGTGACTTGGGAAGCCAGACAGTGAGTCACCCCACTTCCAGGCACTGCTTTTGGGGTCAGTGGCGTCTGGGGATTGGCTGGAGCCTGGTCACAGCCTTGAGGGTGACCCAGGGGAAGCCCCTGGCCTGGGAGTCTCCTGCCCTGGGTTCAAGTCTTGGCTCGACCACTAACTTCCAGGGGTCTTAGGGTCAGGCTCCTCCTCCCCTCTCCCGGCCTCATCTGTGAAACTAATGGGTCAGACCAGGTGAGCTTCCAGAGTCCTTGAGAAGCCTAGGTGGAGGGGGGGTGGGGGAAGGAGAGAGGGTGTAAGGCCAACAAAAGCTAACTCTCAATTATCCGTGGGTGGCGCCAGGATGAATAACTGGATGCCACAGACATCCCAAAACCTCATTGCAAACAATGGTGTGAACCTCGTCCCCCCAAAGCTTTTGTTTCTGAGAAACCCAGCTGTGACTGGGTAGCCACAGTGATTTCTTCCCTGGCCTGGGCTCCCCTCTTGGGGAGGACAAGTGGGGGGCTGAGGGTGAATGGGTGGGTGCGGGTAAGACAGACATCTCCTAGGGCCCCTCCTCAGGGCCTGGACCCCATTTCCAAGGCCCCCACCCTCCCCTCCACCCTCCTTCCCGGCTTGGTCTCGGCCCCAGGCGGTGGGAGTGTATTCTCACCACCTAATCCTCACAGGGTCTGGGCTGCAGTATAGGAGGAAGAATGTGTTTTCCCGACTACAGTTTCCCATGTGCATTTCTATCCAGCTCGCTCCACTCGCCTGGAATATGAATTCCCCAATTGGACCTGGGGGCAAGGGCCAGTGCCAGCCAGGGTTTGGGGCAATCCCTGGATGAGGGAGGGTGTTGACAGCTGTGACTGGGGGACCAGATGTGGAGCTCTTGGAGGGGGCATCTGAGGTTGGGCTCCTGGGGAGGCGAGCTGGGGCCTCCGCAGTTTCCTGCCTCTCAGGGGAGGCCCAGGAGGTTCTGGCACCCAAGGAGGAAATTGATTCCATGGCAGAGGCCCTGTGCTGGGTGGGATTGGGGTAGGGGTGGCTGCAGAGAAGTGTCCCCTGAATCCCTTCCTCTATTCAGGGCTGTAATTGTTACTTTATTTCACAGCAGGTAACTGTGGCCGGAGGGGAACCCCAGAAGGTCCTGGGTGGTTTTTCCTTCACCCAAATAAATGCCCTTCTAAGGAGTGGGGGAGGCCCTGGCTTGACGGGAGTATGTATTGAGCAGTAAGAGCCCTCTCCCTGCTGGCTAGGGGGTCTCTGGGACCAGCCAGGAAGATGGGGCTCTCCACCCTCTGCCTAAGTTGCCTCCCCTCCCAAGGGCTGTGAAACGGTCCACAGAGATGGGTTGAGGGGCTCCATGTGGGTGGGGGTTCACGTCCCCGGGAATGCGCACCCTGCCTCAGCCTGCTGCCAGCCACAGCCCTAGCCAGTCTCCCAGGACACAGCTGTCGCCCAGTGGTTTCCGAGGTGGCCACCTCTGCCCCACCCTGGTGAATTCTAAGTCAGGTGTGGCTGGGGGCGGGGACTCTGCCCTTCCGACGGGCACCTCTAGTGCTCTGCTGGGGGCCGGGGTGGGAGGCACTGCTTTGCTCCCTGGGACTGGAGAGGCATCGTGGTGGTGATGGTGGTGGGTCTGCAGGGCACTGCCTGGAGGAGACCCAGGTTTCTTTCCTGGCTCTGGCTTAGCCCTGGGTGAGGCTGGGCAGGCACAGAGGACGGGCACCCGCCTTCCACTCCCTCCCTCCCCCAGATGGGCTGGAGGGTTCTGGTTAACTGGTGGCTGGGCTGAGCAGGCCTGGGGGGTATGGAGATGGGAAGTGATTCTAGTTGGGGGCTGGGGGCTTCCCATCTGCTCCAGCAGCCCCTGGTGGGGGATGGGCAGGGCTGAGGCTCTCACAGCGGCGGTGGCTGGTGGGCGGGCAACTTGGGCTCCTCTCGCCTTTGTCTGCGATGTCTGAGAGGCCAGGTAGTGCCCACCACAGGGAGGGGCCAGGCTATGAGCGTCACATGTTGCATGCATACAGACTCCAGCCTTGGCAGATGGCTGCCGGGGAGGGGATGCACACCCAGCCCTGGCCCCTTCCTCCAGTCATGGCCAAGGATGGGTGGGAAGCCGGCAGAGGCCCCAGGAGACGGCTGGCTGAGTGGCCTGAGTCAGCCCGTGGCCGGGAGCCTCAGTAAAACAGTCCTGCCCGTCACACAGCGGGTCCCCACCATTGGCGCAGCACTTTCCCAGGCCAGCCTTGATGGGACCTGGGAGTCAATAGGCTGTCGGAGGCTGGTGGGGGGAAACTGAGGCTCTGAGACATTCGAGGATTTGGCCCGAGGTCACTCAGGATCTGGGAAGGACAGAAGGGAACTGGTGTCCAGGGCTGTCTGTCCCTGACCCTGAAATGTCGGTTCAGCCTGGGAATCCCCCCAGCTTCACTCCTGCCCCCCACATCCACTACAAGGGCCTAATGAGGGCCAATGTGTCTGGAAGGAGCTTCTCTCCCTTCCCAGCATCGTCTGCCTGGGGCTGTCTGGCATGTCCTGGCCTGCCTGGGCCTGTTCTCTCCTGGGCCACTCCCTCCTTCATTCAGAGCCCCCACTCTCTACCCCAACTTCAGGCAGACTGACCCTGAGCTGGGAGGTCGCTTCCCCACAAGGCGGTGGGGGCCTCCATTGTCCTCCCTGTCCTGAAGTCCTGCCACCCTGTGCTGGCACCCGTCACCCTGCCAGCCCCGCCCTCCCCCAGCACCCCCCAGGACACCTAGTGGTCACCCTGCTTGGTTCTGGGGACACTGGGCCCCGAAGGCTTGGAGCCGCCAGGTCTGGCAGTCACTGCCAGTGGGTGTTTCCCTTTGGAAGGAAAAGGACTTCGATGGCTTTGGAGGCTGCCCCCGGCTTCTGGACTTGCTTTCTGCCAGAGTGGGAGAGCAGGGCGGGGCCCGTGGCCAGGGAGGAGGGCGTGGGCTGGAGTCCAGTGTGTGGTGCCCTGCTGGGCCTGCTTTTGCCCAGCTGTTCTGGGGCTTGGGGCCAGGGCTGGGTGGGAGTGGCAGGAGATGGAGCTGGGGGAAACTGCGCCCTTCTCACTGTCGCAGCTGGCCGGGGCCGTTCCTACAGGCCACTCCACCCTTGTCCAGCTCTGTTCCTGGGTCCCTTGCGTGGGACCGGAAGTCAGGAGACTAGGCCCTGCTTCTAGCCTTGACCTTGGTCAAGTCACATCCCTCTTTGGGTGTGAACCCCCCATTCCTAGCCCTGCCCTCCACCTGGGGTGAGGGTGGGAATGCCTGTTGAGTGAATGAACACATGAACGAGATGGACTCATTTGCGGAGTGCCAGGTGTTGGGATGTGTGAAGGGCAGGTGCCACCGTGCCGTGTAAGGTGAGTGGCTGGAGCGATAGAGCTGCAGTTCCCCTCTAGGCAGGCCCCCTCCTGTGGATGGGAAAGCAGGCCTACGCCTGCTTTTCTCATTCTGGGTACTCTGCCCCACTGCCCAGGTCTCTCAGGTGGAAGCAGGGGGCTCCGGGCCAGGAGCTGGGGGAACTGGGACAGGGGTCTGCTGGTGAGGCCTCCTCTTCAGTAGCCACAGTGGGTTTGGAGCTGCCCAGGGTCCCAGACGTATCCCAGCCCACTCCCAGCCTCCCTTCTTGGAAGGAGGCTCTGAATGCTAGGGCAGATCTGGGGCTAAAGGTCAGGGCCATGCTCACAACATTGTGCATGGTGATATTGTGACTTCAGTGATGCATTGGCAAGGACTTGGACCAGGGCAGCCTGCCTCCAGCGGGGGTGGACAGAGGCAAGTCTTTGCCCAGCAGGCTCTCAGGCATCTGGACGCACAGCCCATGTGCAGCTCCAGAGGCCGAGGTCGGGGAGGGCAAACCAGGGAGCACTTGCCGGAGGAAGGGGCAGAAGGGGATGGTGGCTGGAGAACAGGGGGGCATGGGTGGTGGTGAGTGAGGAGCTGGCAACTGGGAGCATCAGGTTCTCGGAGGGCAAGGGATCCTGGGGAAGGGAGGTGCCAAAGGAGAGGCCTGTGGCAGGAGGCTCTGGGCTGAGAGGGTAGGTGGCACTCTTCTATGTAGAGCACTCTGTGGCTCCCCAGTGCCCTCTGGGTTCTGGCCCAGCCTCCTTAAGGGGCCTCTTCCTCTCCTCCCTCCTCCTCTACTCCATGACTGGCAGGGTCACTGCGGGTCAGCCAGGCCATGCCTCTGGGCCTCTGTGGCATTGGGCTTTGAGGTCCGGAGGTGAACCCAGCTGTGCTCCTTACTGGCTCCGTGATGATGGCAGGTTTCCCCAAATGGAAAATGGGGAAAATGGTATCTGTTCGTGGGGTCATCAGGGTGACAGGACGGTGTACAGCAGGCATGCTGACTGGGCACCGGCCCACAGGGCTCCCACCACCCCGAGGCTCTTCGTCCTGTGTCCATAAGGCTAGCTCTGTGCCTAACCCCCGGCAGGAGCAGCTGCCTCTGACACTGTTTCTCCTCCGCAGACACTGCTTCTCACTCCCCACCTCCGTCCGGGCACCCTCAAGGCCTGGTTTAATCTAGCAGGGCCTGGCGTTGGAACGCATGAATGCGTGGTTGGAGAACCAAGGCAGGAGGGCAGGCCAAGGTCCACCGCCTGCAGCACCCGCTCCTGCGCTCGGGGTTGGCTGGCGGGGGGCTGTTCACAGTTGGCCACCGGCCTGCCCGACCCCAGGACTTAGGAGCTCCTTGTCAGATGTGCCTACAGCCAGGCTTGGCTTGGGAAGCACGGTGTTTCCTTTCCTCTGAGGACAGGGCCCCATCCCTACTTTCCCCCATAAACCAAGGCTCCTGAGTCCTGCCCCTGTCACCTGGGTGAGGGGTTACTGTCACGTCCTGTGTGTGCTGCATTTGTGCACAGGTGTCTATACACCCGGGATGCTGTGGGGGCCTATTCACATACTGTGTGACACTGGCCATACCTTTGCTGGCCCCAGAACACTCTGGCTGGGTCCCCCGAGAATGACAGTGCTGCATGGCAGTGCCTGGGCTGCCTGAGCCTCAGCCTTGCTGGGTGTACGTCCCTGTCTCCCTCCCTGGTGCCAGCCCCTCCCAGGGATTTGGGTGGCGGGGCCCAGTGCTGTGGTCCCTCCCCTCCCAGCTCCAGTGGGTGGGCAGGTGTGGGGGCTGCGGGTCGGGCTTTCCTCTGGCTGGGGCCCAGGTGCAGGTGGCGCTCATAGCTCCAAGCACCCCCTAGAGCTGGGCAGACAGGAAAATACCAGACATAGTTGTGCAAAGGTGCAGCAGTGGGCTGGCAGCAGGGGGTGGAGGCCGCTGCAGCGGGGGCCAGAGCCACCAGAATGGGGAGGCCTCTGTGCCAGGCCGGCCCTGCAGCTGGACTGCCACGGCCATCTGTGTGAGTGTGCGTGTGTGTGCCAGGGCTCCCGGAGCCCAGTGTCACCCTCCCTGTTGGCGCTGGAGAAGGAAGTGCATCTGGCAGGGCACTGCCTAGGAAGCCCGGGCTAGTACGGGGCAGGGAAGCCGTCCGACGCGTCTTGCAGCTTCAGCTCTGCCTGAATTATCTGGGGGACCTTGGCAGGCCCAAGTTACTGCATAGGGCAGCCCCAGCCTGGGGCTGGAAACAAGAATCCTCAGGGCTACCAGTAGCTGGCACCCTCTTTGTGGCAGGCATGCGGACAAGGCCGTCCCTTGCAGGATGCCCTGAGTCTCAGGGACCATTGCGGTGGTTCCTGTGTTACCAACAAGGAACTGAGGCTCAGAAACAGTGGGGCCCTTCTGAGTTTCCACAGCCAGAGGTGGCACAAGGGGTGGGAACCAGGCAGCCTGGCCCTGGGGCTCACTCTGTGAACATGCAGAGCCAGGATCCCTGGCATGTCCCATCTTCAGGTGCTTTCCCGAGGACCCCATGGCAGACAGCAGAGCTCAATTTGGCTGAGTCGCCTGGGGCCCCCTGTGTTCCCACCTGGGCTGCGGGGTCTGCCCCTCCAAAAGGCCTGGGGGTGCTGACTGAGTGCCTCATCTTGGGAGGGGGAGGGGATGCCTACTGAGCCAAAGGTTCCCAGGGACGGTGAACCCCCTACCCCCACCCCCAGTCTTCCAGGAAGTGCCGCCTGCCCTGGCCCCTCTCCTGGGATCTGCTGGGCCCAGGCCTCAGGATAAGCTCCTCCCTCCCCAGTCCTGGGAGGAGGCTTCTCTGCGGCCAGCTCCTTCCAGAGCCGATCAGGCCTCCCGGGTCTTCTAGTGCTTTCTTGGATGCAGTCAGGGTCTGGAAGGTGGTTAGGGCCAGCTGTGGTCATTCCCCAAGAGAGCAGAGGCCTGAGGCTCTCTGAGGGGCACAGGCTTGTTCAGGGGGCACACTGACTGGCAGGCGGCAGAGCCCAGGTCTCCTGGTTCCAGGTGAGACTGTAGTGTCTGTGGGCACAGAGGGGATGGCCAGGCCCCACTCAGCTGCCCTCACAGCAGTAGACAGGCCAAAGGCGTCAGGCTCATGCACATTGGTGACGATTCATTCAACACATTTCATTAAGCACCTACTATGCGCCAGGCAGTTCTCTAAGGTGAACGTGACACATGAATGCAAAGCACTCGATGATGATTTGATGTGCAGCAATGCATTGGTGTCTCCCCAAAACCCAACGTGGGGGTCCTGTATGATCCCATTTGGGATGAGGGAGACGAGGCTCAGACTGAAGGGACGCCTGAGGAGGAAGCAGCAGAGGCAAGTGGGGCCCCAGGTTTGGAGCTTGGTCAGGAAGGAGGGCCCTGAGGGGATGAGGCCTCCTGCCTGAGGCCCCCAGCAGGCCCTGCCCCTGCCCTCCAGCCCCCCGATGCTGGGCGGACAAGGAGGGTGGAGCTCTTGGCCGGAGCAGGAGCTGCAGCTGGTTCCCAGGAATTCGGGGCTGTGGGGCCGTTGGCTTTGGCCAAGGATCTGTCCTCGGCTCTCCAAGCCTCTGGGTGGGCCCCCCACCCCAGACATCCCCTCCAGCACCTGCCCACTGCCTGCTCTGCTGTCCCTCCTAGTCCCACAAATCCCTGGGCAGGGAGGGGGTACCAAGCCTGAGCCCCTGGCATAGGAAGGGCCAATGGTGAACTTGCCTTCTGGACTCACCTGGGGTTGAAACCCAGCTCTGCCACAGACAAGCTGTGTAACTCTGGATGGGCCACTTCACGCCCCTGTGCCTCATTTTTGCATCTGTAAAACGGGAATGAAACAGTAGTACCTGCCGTCACAGGAGTGGCATGACTGTCCGCACCTGGCTGTGGGTACTGTCATCATGCTGTTCGCCCACGGCTTCCAGTCCTGGGTTTACCACCTACTTGTGTAGCCTGGGCTGGATGCCTCCCCCTTCAGCCCTCAGTTTCCCCATCTGTAAGACCAGAGTGCTGAAGTGATGGTTCCAGTAACAGACTCAAGAACACCCACAGAGCAGGGCTTCACTGACCGGTACAGGAGTTGCGAGGAACTCGCTTCTCCTTTCTGTTCAATAAGAAGACCATGGGCTGGGCGTGGTGGCTCCTGCCTGTAATCCTCGCACTTCGGGAAGCAGAGACAGGAGGATGGCTTGAGTCCAGCCTGGGTGACGCAGTGAGACCCCATCTCTGCAAAATAAAAAACTTAAAAATTAGCTGGGTATGGTGGTCGGGTCTCAGCTACTCTGGAGGCTGAGACAGGAGGATCTCTTGAGCCCAGGCTGCAGTTAGCTATGATCACTCCACTGCACTGCTGCACTCCAGCCTGGGAGACAGAGCAAGACCCTGTCTCTTCATGCCTGTAATCCCAGCACTCTGGGAGGCTAAGGCGGGTGGATCACGAGGTTGAGATAGAGACCATCCTGGCCAACATGGTGAAACCCCGTCTCTACTAAAATTCTAAAATTAGCTGGGCATGGCGGTGCACGCCTGTAGTCCTAGCTACTCGGGAGGCTGAGGCAGGAGAATTGCTTGAACCCGGGAGGCAGAGGTTGCAGTGAGCCGAGATTGTGCCCTGCACTCCAGCCTGGCAACAGAGCAAGACTCTGTCTCAAAAAAAAAAAAAGGTGACCACATAGACTTGTGAGAGATGCATCTTGAGGTCTTGTCCTCAAGTCTTTAGCTAAATGGCCCCAGCTGACCAAATGGGCACTTGCAAGACACTCCAAGGCAAGGGATGTCCCTCACATTGCCCTTGACAGCTGCCATGCTGTTCAGGCACCTGACCTATGCTGCTGGGAGCAGGGCAGGGATGCAGCGCCATCTTACAGAATGGCCCACCTTCCCTCTACAGAGAAACCGAATAGGGGGTACACATCCCCCTGCCATGCACCCTGCAACCCCACAGGGTCAGGGCCTGCCAACCACCCTCCCCCAAGCAGGAGAGGAGGAGGCTTCTGTTGTTGTTTTTTGAGACAGTCTGGAGGGCAGTGGTGTGATCTTGGCTCACTGCAGCCTCGAACTCCCCAGGCTTAGGTGATCCTCCCACCTCAGCCTCCCGAGTAGCTGGGACCACAGGTGCCTGCCTCCATGCACAGCTAACTTTTGTATTTTTTGTAGAAATGGGATTTTGCCATGTTGCCCAGGCTGCTGTGGCACTCCTAGGCTCAAGGGATTCTCCTGCCTCGACTTCCCAAAATGCTGGGCTTACAAGCATGAGCCACCCCACCTGGTCTAGGAGATTTATTCAAACAAGACTCCAGCCAGCTCCCAGTTAGCCCGCTGATCTCAAGCCTCGGTTTCCCCATCTGTGAGACCAGGAAAAAGCCAGCAGCTATTGTTAGGAGAGGTTGTAGAGGGCTCAGTGAATCCGTGGAGAGATGGGCCTGCCACGTGGTCAAATGCTTAATGGTCCTTTACCCTCCTCTCTGGTATATGACTCACTCCAGGCCAAGGGGCCCTGGAAGAGGCTGCCTCTTCCGGGCCTCGGTTTCCCTGAGTGTGCTGGGCCGCCCGGTACCTTCCAGTAGATAGTGTGGGGACAGTGGCAGGCCCTGCCTGTTGGGGGGCGGGCTCCTCGGCTACCTGGCCTGACTGGGGCCTGGGGCCTGGGGCCTGGGGCCGGGGGCGGGTGACTCCGCCAGCGCTGCAGCTGGGGGCCGTCTGCTCTGGCTGCCGGCGGGCACACAATAGCAGCCATTGTCTCCGCCGGGGCGGCGGGGGGCCCGCCCAGCCCACCCTCGGGTTGACCCCCGCCCTGGGGGGGTGGGGAGGTGGGTGGGGAGGGCCGGGCGCGGTCCCCAACAACCCCCGCAGCCCCGGTGGTCTCCGCGGCCGCCCCTGTGCGCTTCCTACCTTGCCGCAGCCGCTTCCTCCTGCTCACCCCTCTCTAATTAGTTCCTTTTGCAGCTGGAGGAGCCGCGCAGCAGCGCCTGGGTCCGCGACCACCGCGGCGGCCATCACCCACCACTGACACCCCCACCCCTCACCCAAACCCCTGGGCCCTTGTGTGGGGGCACTGCGCTGTGCTGCGCGCATCCCAGGCTGTGCGCCCTCCATGCCGTGCTGTCCCACCAGGGGGGAAACTGAGGCACAGGAGGCTAGGCCAGAAGGCGCAGAGGGGCGTGGGGCCTGCGGGCCTTGCACTAGGACCGGGGAGCCCCTACAGGGTGCCCCCATCTGACCGAGAGCCGGGTCCTGCTCTGGGGACCCCGCAGTAATTAGCGCCTCGGGCCTCTGGCTGAGCTTGTCCAGAGCCAGGCAGCCGGCCTCATGCTGGGGAGGGCCATGGCCACCCGCTCGTGGGCTTCACTCTGGGTTCCTAGGTTCCAGGCCCTCGGCTCCCCGCTCCGGGCCTCCAAGGCTTTCAGGAGAGCAGGAACCTGGCTCTCGCCTGCCCCCTTCACCCAGCTGGGAACAAAGCGCTGAGTAGAGCCCAGAACTGGCTGCTGCCGGGTTTGGGGCGGTGGGGGGGGGGCGGTTAGAAGGGGAGGCTTTAAGGTTGGCCAAGGTCAGGACTAAGGCCAGGTCAGAGACTGTCTCCCCTCTGGGGTGGGGCCTCCATAGGAGGAAAAATTCTGGGTGGGGAGGGCCTGGAACAGGGGTGCTGGGAGGTGTAGGACTACGGGCAGTGCCTTCCTTTCATGGGGGCGGGGAGGCAGGCGCTGGGCTGGGCTCTGGCCTGCATTGGAATGAACCCGTCTCCCTGGCAGGACCCGGCGGCAGGAAGTGTGTGTGGGGTGCCCCTGGGGACTGGGCCTGCTGATTAAAGGAGGGGCACTGGAGTCTCCCCTCTGGCTTTGGGCGGTGTGGCTGGCCCCACCCTGGGAGACAGGCTCCTCCTGGGGAAGTGTCTCCTGCAGGCCCTAAGAACAAGGTGACCCACGGCCCCTGGCTCCCTGAAGTCCCCATCTATCCTGGGGAGGCAGTGGGGCAGGTGCCAAAGGATGTTGCTTGGGCAGCGCTGCCAGTGAGAGTCCCCATCAGCTGGAATTCCCAGTTCCCAAACCATCCTGCCCTTGTGGTCCCCTTCTCCGGAAGGGTGGGGGTGGGGGCGAGGACAGAGGCTGTGGGGAGGCCTGTGGCCCTGGGCCAGCTGAGGGACCAGGCCACCAGCCCTTCCTGGCTCCTGAATTCTTCATCAGCATAAATATTTACTTCCTTCCTCCTCGTCCAGGCTCCCAGCACAGAGGAGCTTCAGGGAGGCTGGACTGCGCCTGTGTCTAAAAATAAACAGGTAGAAGGACGATAGACACAGATAGACGGATGTAACTGGCGGGGGGTTCAGGCTGAGGGCAGCTCCCTGTCCAGCCAGACAAACGATGGGTGACCCAGGTCCATCCATCACTGTTACCCAGCCACCTGCTGGCCAGGGTCTGGTCCCTACCCTGCCTGCCCCCCCCCCCCCCCCCCCCCCCGCCGAATCTCTGGGATCCCCTGGTCCATTCATGGCCTGGGAGGCAAATTCAAACAATCTGACCACTCCCACAGGGGCGAGTGGCAGACCTGGGTCCCAGGGCCAAGTGCAGCTGCCCTGGTTCTGATGACACAACCTTGGAAAGGTGGGCAGCCTCCCTGTGCTGAGACCCCCCATGTCAGCCATGTTGGGGTGGGGTCTTAGGATGTGTCCCTAGAAGCAGAGGGTCTCCAGTGAAGGGGGGACCATTTTGTGCCCTTCTTGCTTGGAGACTCAGGGCAGAAGGGGAGCTTGTTGGGGTAAATGGATGAGGCTGGATCAAGGCCCCGAGTGGGGACGTGGGGGCTGCCCTCCTGTCTTGACCCATGGGGAGCGTACGGGCAGCTCTGCCACTCACAGCCATGCTGTGAGAATATCCAAAGTATTTCACTGTGTAGTAGTTATGTCCACCATGGCCGCCCTCTAGTACTGAGTAGATACCCTGATACGATGGGATTCACCGTGTGATTGTGTGGCAGACAGAAGGTATAGTAATCCCAATGAACAAAGGCAAGGAAATACCGTGTTTCACCTCTTGGGAAAAGACCCCTGCTGTGAATGTCAAGTTTGCGTTTAGAATGAAGCACTGACCTTGTTTTTGGGTCAGTGGATACTGTTCGATCATTTGTATGTGAAGAAAATTACACCAGGCCAGGCGCGGTGGCTCACACCTGTAATCCCAACACTCTGGGAGGCTGAGGCGGGCAGATCAACTGAACTCAGCAGTTCAAGACCAGCCTGGCCAACATGGTGAAACCCCATCTCTACTAAAAACAGAAAAACCAGCTGAATGTGGTGGTGGACACCTGTAATCCCAGATACTCGGGGAGCCGAGGCAGGAGAATTGCTTGAACCCGGGAGGCAGAGGTTGCAGTGAGGTGCTACTGCACTCCAGCCTGGGTAACTGAGAGATTCTATTCCAAAAAGAAAATGAAAATGACACCAGTGAAAAATGCTAAGAAAAATGATGAAATTACAGCATGGGAAGTTATATTAAGAGGATATCATCTCCAGTAAAAAAAATAATACCTACATATTTATATGTTGATCACCAGATAGAGCTGGTGGAGTCTGCCAACCCTGCCCCAGCTGGCCCGGCCAGGCCGCAGTCCCCAGCTGCCCCCTGGTGGTGGCCTGGAGCCCTCGGTCTCCCCGGATTGTGAAGCCTCTCCTTCAGGCCTCTGCAGGGAGGGAGGTGGGGCCCCTGGCTGTGCCCACTTCCTCAGTTTGCCTGGTGCAAGCTCTCAGCCTGTTTTCTTGGAGGTGAGCGTGGCTGCCTGCTGGCCACCTAGGAGGATGCTCCTTGCCCCCTGGCCTGGTTCTAGATCTTTAGGGTCAAACAAGGCGGGAGTCCTGAACATGGCTCCTGCTCTGTCAGAAGTGGCTGTTGGGACTCTGCTAGCCAGTTCTTGGGAGATTTGGCTTCAGGGCTTGAATCTGATAGTTCTGGTACTTCTTAGCTCTGCCATCTGAGGGGATGCCTCTAAAAGATTCAGTTTCGCCAAGTCTGGTGGCTCAGGCATATAATCCCAGCATTTTGGGAGACCAAGGCAGGAGGATCGCTTGAGGCTGGGAGTTCGAGGTCTGCTTGGGCAACATGGTGAGACCCCATCTCTACCAGAAAAAAAAATTTTTTTTTTAGTTAGGAGTGGTGAGTGCCTGTAGTCCCAACTACCAGGGAGGCTGAGATGGGAGGATTGCTTGAGCCTGGGAGGTTGAGGCTGCAGTGAGCTATGATCGTGCCACTGCACTCCAGCCTGAGTGACAGAGCGAGATCCTGCCAACAAATGAAATTCAGTTTCATGGCAAAATGGAGAACATGAGCTTTGTCTTCCCCAAGAGACTTGTGGGAAGCGGATGTGAAATCTCTGAGGAAGTCGTTGGCTGTCCTCCCATGATAGCTGCAGGCCAGGTCCCTTGCAGGGTCTCCCTACGCAGGAGACAACCTCATACTGTGCCCTGCTCCTGCTCCTGTTAGACGGTCATGAGTGCAGCCTGAGGAGGAGTCAGGGGTCCCAGTGCCACAGCACAGCTCCTGTCCTTCCCCAGGTTCCTGCCTGAAGACCAGCTGGGAGCGCCCCCACTGCCTGCTGCCACCTCAAGCTCCAGCCCCTTCACCATGCACTCCTTGGACGAGCCGCTCGACCTGAAGCTGAGCATCACCAAGCTCCGGGCGGCGAGAGAGAAGCGAGAGAGGACGCTGGGTGTAGTCCGGCCTCGCGCTCTGCACAGGGAGCTGGGCCTGGTGGACGACAGCCCCACGCCTGGCTCTCCGGGCTCCCCACCCTCAGGTACTGGCCCTGGGCAGGGCATGGGGACTCAGCTGCCCTGATCCAACTATGGTGATGGGGAGAATGGCCAAGTGTGCCCACCAGCCTGTGGCTGCAGCCCCTCAGGTTCGGGTTGACGGGAAGCCCACATGCTTGTCCTTCCATCTGCCCAGCAGTGTATGTCTGGAGGGGGTGACAGCTGCGATGCCCAGTTCACATGGCTGGTGCACAGTGTAAACAGAGGCCTCTAGGCAGAGGTGGAGCAGCTGGTTGGGCAGCCAGGCATTCAGAAGGAGTGGCAGAAGTCCCAGGACCTGCACCCTGGCAGTAGAGCCTGGGTCCTAGCCTAGCAGATGCCTCTCAGGGATGCCCAGCACTCAGGCCCAGGGTGGTGTGCACTGAGTCTGCTCTGCCTCCAAGTGCAGATTTAGCTGAGAACCAGATTCACCGCTTGTCCGCCTGGGAGGCTGTGAGGAGCAGCCCAGCCTGAACCTGCCACTTTTCAAGAGGGAGCACTGAGGCTGGAGGGGCCTGGGAAAAGTTAGAAAGGTTCCTACCTGCCCGTCTGACAGGGACCCAGGGGCCCTGGGTTTGAGTCCTGTTCTGTTATTAACCTGTGTGCCAGACCAGTCGCGTCTGTAAAACGGACACTTCCTGCTCCCAGCTCCTGGTGGCCAAGCTCTTGCGTCTGGTGAAGGTCAGAGGTGGTGGGCAGCGTCACACATCTCTCAGCTCTACAGGCTGCTCCTCGGATTCCAGGGCTCCAAGCTCTAAGCATGGGCTGGGAATGTGGCAGGTGTCTGCTCCCAAGGTCACAGTGGGGGTTCGGAGGCAGGAAGACCTGGCCCCCCAAGGCCTCCATGTTCCAGCACTCCCTGAATTGTGCATCTCCCTCAGGCTTCCTGCTGAACCCCAAGTTCCCTGAGAAAGTGGAGGGACGCTTTTCAGCAGCCCCGCTCGTGGACCTCAGCTTGTCACCACCATCTGGGCTGGACTCCCCCAACGGCAGCAGCTCACTGTCCCCTGAGCGCCAGGGCAATGGGGACCTGCCTCCAGTGCCCAGTGCCTCGGTAAGGAAGGCTGAGAGTTCCAGGGAGAGGGGTGGACTGGTTTCCTGGGGCTGCCACCACCAAGTACCCCAACTCTGAGTGGTTTAAAACAACTGACCTAGGCTAGGCTAGGTGTGGGGGCTCAGGCCTGTAATCTCAGCACTTTGGGAGGCCGAGGTGGGCAGATAATGGGGTCAGGAAATCAAGACCATCCTGGCTAGCACAGTGAAACCCCGTCTCTACTAAAATTGCAAAAAAATTAGCTGAGCATAGTGGCACGCACCTGTAGTCCCAACTACTTGGGAGGCTGAAGCAGAATTACTTGAGGCGGAGGATGCAGTGAACCGAGATTGCACCACTGCACTCCAGCCTGGGTAACAGAGTGAGACTCCGTCTCAAAACAAAACAAAACAAAACAGACGTTACCCTCCATAGTTCTGGAGGCTGGAGTCTACCTGGAAAGCTCTGGGGGAGAACCTTCCCTGCCTCTCCTGGCTTCTGGCAGTGCCTGGCACTCCTAGTCTGGTAGCTGCTTCACTCCAGGCTCTGCCCTGTCTTCACACAGCCTTTGTCTATCTGTGTCTGAATCTCTCTGCTTTCTCTTATAAAGACACCAGTCATGGCCAGGCACGGTGGCTCACACCTGTAATCCCAGCACTTTCAGAGGCCAAGGTGGGAAGATCACTTGAGCATAGGAGTTCAAAACTAGCCTGGGCAACACAGCAAGACCCCATCTCCAGTTTTTTTTATATATATATATATTTTTTTTTTTTTTAATTTTTTTTTTTTTTTTTTTGAGACAGAGTCTAGCTCTGTCACCCAAGCTGGAGTGCAGTGGCATGATCTTGGCTCACTGCAACCTCCGCCTCCTGGATTCAAGCGATTCTCCTGCCTCAGCCTCCCAAGTAGCTGGGACTACAGGCATGCGCTACCATACTCAGTTGCCTTTTGTATTTTTAGTAGAGATGGGGTTTCACCATGTTGGCCAGGCTGGTCTCGAACTCCTGACCCCAAGGGACCCACCCACCTTGGCCTCCCCAAAGTGCTGGGATTACAAGCATGAGCCATGGCGCCCATATTTAATTTTTTAAAATTAAGAAAATAAAATTTGCCATGCACAGTGGCTCACGCCTGTAATCCCAACACTTTGGGAGGCCAAGGCAGGTGGATCGCCTTAGGTCAGGAGTTTGTGGTCAACCTGGTGACAGAGTAAGACTCTGTCTCAAAAAATAAAATAATTTAAAAAGACAACAGTCACTGAATGTAGGGCCCATCATAATCTAATATGACCTCATCTTAACTTGACATCTGCAGAGACCCTATTTCCAAATAAGGCCACATGTACAATTAAGGGCTGGGGAGAGGGGGACCTGAATGTTTGAGGACACCATTCAACCCACTGCAGATGGGACAGGGGGGCTCTGGGCCAGCGGGACCCTAACCAGCTCTCCCTTCACACCCCAGGACTTCCAGCCACTGCGCTATTTGGACGGTGTCCCCAGCTCCTTCCAATTCTTCCTGCCCCTGGGCTCTGGGGGAACCCTGCACCTGCCTGCCTCGTCCTTCCTTACCCCTCCCAAGGACAAGTGCCTCTCGCCAGACCTGCCCCTACCTAAGCAGCTAGTGTGTCGCTGGGCCAAGGTGAGTGGGGGCCAGGGAGAGTGGTGTGGAGTCTGGGCAGGCCACCCTGCATGGGCTCAGAACCCTTCCCGGCCTCCACAGTGTAACCAGCTCTTTGAGCTCCTGCAAGACCTGGTGGACCACGTCAACGACTACCACGTCAAGCCCGAGAAGGACGCCGGGTACTGCTGCCACTGGGAGGGTTGTGCCCGCCATGGCCGAGGCTTCAATGCCAGGTGAGGAGGGGGGAGAGGGGTGGAGGGAGGGCTAGGGTCTTAAGCAAGCTGAGCCGCACCCCCTGCCCTCCCCGGCGCAGGTACAAGATGCTCATCCACATCCGCACACACACCAATGAGAAGCCGCACCGCTGCCCCACCTGCAGCAAGAGCTTTTCTCGCCTGGAGAACCTGAAGATCCACAACCGGTCACACACAGGTAAGAGGCTGAGGCCAGGCAGCTCAGCCCATGAAGGGGATGCTCAGCTGAGACCGGCTGGGCAGGGCCCCAGGAGGAGGGGACTATGACTGAGGCCCGAGCCTCAGAGATGAGGGCCGTCCAGGGGTCCCTTTTCCAATGCAAGTTGCTGGGGAAGCCTCCCCTGAGGGTCAGACCTCTACCCAGCACGTGCTCTTGGAGCACCAGTGCCATTTCCTGGGTCCCATCTGTATCATCTGACTAATGCCACCTCTGTGATCGCTAAGGATGGGTCGGCTTTACTCCTCATTATAGCTGAGGCCCTCGGCAGGACAACTCTGGCTGTTGGAGCCACAGGCATAATTTTAAATTTCCTAATCGATGCATAAAAAGCAATAAAAAGAAATGGGTGAAATTAACAGGTGTGGTGGCTCATGCCTGTAATCCCAACACTTTGGGAGGCTGAGGGGGGCACATCACCTGAGGTGGGGAGTTCAAGACCAGCCTGACCAACATGGAGAAACCCCGTCTCTACTAAAAATACAAAATTGGCCGGGCATGGTGGCACATACCTGTAATCCCAGCTACTTGAGAGGCTAAGCCAGGAGAATCACTTGAACCCAGGAGGTGGAGGCTGCAGTGAGCTGAGATCACACCATTGCACTGGGCAACAAGAGCGAAAGTAGGTCTCAAAAAAAAAAAAAAAAGAAAAGAAAAAATTAGTGAAATTAATTGCAATATGGTTCATTGACCCCAGTACTTCCAACTGGAGTGCAGTGGCATGATCTTGGCTCACTGTAACTTCTGCCTCCAGGTTCAAGTGATTCTCGTGCCTCAGCCTCCCAGGTATATAAGATTACAGGCATCTGCCACCATGCCCAGTTAATTTTTGTGTTTTTGGTAGAGACAGGGTTTTACCATGTTGGCCAGGGTGGTCTCAAACTCCTGGCCTCAAGTGATCTGCCTGCCCTGGCCTCCCAAAATGCTGGGATTACAGGTGTGAGCCACTGGGCCTGGCCTCTGAGGCCATGTTCTGCTGCTGAAAGGCACATCCTCTGTAGCAGAGGGTGCAGGGTGAGGCCAGGCAGAGCTGGAGTCAGCCAGGCTGGGTTCTCAGCCTCTGCCCTGCGAGGGGCAGATCTCATGCCATGTGTTGGGATTGTCCCCTGTCCCCAGAATTGGGGCATCTGTGCTCCCAGGGAGTGCTTGGCCTAAGGGGTGTTGAATGCATGAGGACTCAAGGGAGACTCCACTCACAGCGGCCCCCCCACCACCCTGCAGGTGAGAAGCCCTACGTCTGCCCCTATGAGGGCTGCAACAAGCGCTATTCCAACTCCAGTGACCGCTTTAAGCACACTCGCACCCACTATGTGGACAAGCCCTACTACTGCAAGATGCCCGGCTGCCACAAGCGCTACACGGACCCCAGCTCATTGCGCAAGCACATCAAGGCCCATGGCCACTTTGTGTCCCATGAGCAGCAAGAGCTCCTGCAGCTGCGCCCACCCCCCAAGCCGCCATTACCCGCCCCTGACGGCGGCCCCTATGTCAACGGGGCCCAGATCATCATCCCTAACCCAGCTGCCCTCTTTGGAGGCCCTGGCCTGCCTGGCCTGCCCCTGCCCCTGGCTCCTGGCCCCCTCGACCTCAGTGCCCTGGCTTGTGGCAGTGGTGGGGGCAGTGGAGGTGGAGGGGGCATGGGTCCTGGGCTGCCGGGACCCGTGCTGCCTCTCAATCTGGCCAAGAACCCGCTGCTGCCCTCGCCCTTCGGGGCTGGCGGACTGGGCTTGCCTGTGGTCTCCCTCCTTGCTGGCTCTGCTGGTGGCAAGGGTGAGGTGGAGAAGGGGCGTGGGTCAGTGCCTGCCAGGGCCCTGGGCATGGAGGGTCGCAAGACGCCCCTTGAAAGGACGGAGAGCAGCTGCTCCCGGCCAAGCCCCGACGGACTCCCCCTGCTACCGGGCACCGTGCTAGACCTGTCCACGGGCGTCAACTCCGCTGCCAGCAGCCCAGAGGCACTGGCTCCTGGCTGGGTGGTCATCCCGCCGGGCTCCGTGCTGCTCAAACCGGCTGTGGTGAACTGAGCCCACCCTGTGGACAACTATGGCGGCCCTGCCGGCAGCTCCTGGCACTGCCCCCTGACGAACGGAAACTCTTCTGTGAAATAGCAATAATGTCCTACTGCCTGGGCAGCCCCAGCCCAGCCCACCAGGGAGTAAGGATGGTGCTAGGTCATTCATGGCTGGTCCCCTGGTCCCCGGGTGGGGCTGGCCTGCCATTCGGGGAGAGCTCTGCTCCTGGGTGCTGACGCCTCACTCCCCTCTGGCCCCCCCACCCAGCTCTCAGCTTCTGTGAGGCTTGTCCCTGCCCGTGCTCCCGTTTCTCTTTCCCACCCTGGCACCTCCCTCACCCAATGACTACCCCTTCTCCAGCAGAACGTGGGTGGGGTGGCATCTGCCCTCCCTATTGGCGCCAGGCTCCCCCTTCCTAAGAGGAGCCCCCAGGGACCAGAGGCCCACCCTTCCTTTCTTTGCTTACCCAGCCCCTGTCCTGGGGGCTCCTTGGACCCCTTTCTCTCTGACCCTGCCTCCAGAGGGAAAGCAAGACAGTTGTGGGCCCCTTCAAAGCCCCAGGCAGAAGCATGCCCCCCAGGACAAGGCGCCTCCCGCTAATTAGAAGGGAGGCCCCGCTCCCTGCTCCTCAGTCGCCCTTCTCACCCCAGGCCAGGCTGACAGCACTGCCCAAGGGACGCCACCTCCAGACTGAGGGAATAGCTGACCACTCCATCCCTGCACCTGGGGGCCTCCTTCCTCTACCTTGGGGCACCCTGGGACAGTGAAAAGCCCGTCTGAGGACCCCTGGGCTGGCAAGGGGAGGTACCAGGCCAGGTGTAGTGCCAGGACAGAGTGGCCTGGGACCTGGCTCAGGGAGCATGTGGGGCCAGACTCCGCTCCTAGTCTTCCTGCTTCCACCTCCGCTGGGCCTGGCCTGGGAGGTACCCACTGCAGAGGCCTGCAGGTCTTGGTCCTGCACCAAGAGGGGGAGGATGGCTGGGACACAGCTCCTGGTCTGGGGCTCCAAGTGACAGCATGCAGGGGAGGGGGCTCCGGCCAGTGCTGTGTTGGAACTTTCTAGAGGCTGTGGACTGAAGGCCTGAGGGAAGCGGTGGTCTTCCCTCACCACCTGTGACACTTGCTTCCTCAAGCTTTTTCCTTCCAAGCTGCTATCTCAGAGGCACTTCCCCACCCCAATACCCATTGGGCTCCCTCAGGTTCTGTGCCACTCACAAGGACCCTGGCAGGGGCCAGAACCATTTAAGGGTGCTGGAAGGCCTTGTGCCCCTTAATCCCACCCCAGGACACCGTGGGGGATGGATGCACCCATGCATCCCCCATCTGGGGCCTCCCCTCTGCTCCCTCCTGCCTGGTGGCTGGGAGTTCTGGCTTCTAGGCCTGCCCCATCACCAGGCCTTGGAATGGCCCGGCCTTTCCACCTCCCCATCTGTAGAACGAGGCAGCTGCCTGGATAGCACCGGGGTCCTCAGTGGCCCTGCAGATGCTCTGGCAGTGTTGCTGACCCCACCCCCTCCCAGACTGCCCTTCTGTCCCAGAGGGGTCACCCTGACCCGGCCTGCCCTGCCGCTGGGCTTCAGACTCCAGCCCTGACAGGGCCCCGCCTCGCTGGCTCTGCCCCTTGAAGGGGCTATGAGCAAGGTAGGAGCTGGTCTCCTTTCTTCGGGCCCCATGCAGGCCCCGAGCACCCCCCACCCCTGTGAGGGCCCCAGGCCTTAAGTCCCTGGTGGGGTCACGGGTTTCTGACTCAGCGGAGCGGAGGAGCAGGGCACTGGAAGGCCGGCGAGCTCAGCATGCGGTTCGGTGACAGACCAGGCTCGGAAGGGCCGGCGTACTTTGTGTGGTTGTCGTTGGTTTGTTGTTGCACATTCCAGGATATCAGTATTTTAACAGGTTCTAAGTGCCTTTCTATCGTAGCTTATGTTTTTCCTCCTCTTGGCTCCATTGCTGTTAGCATAGAGTTTTTAAAAAAAGAGATAAGCTAATGACTATAACAATATATTCCTCCATGGGAGAGGAAGTTTATAAAGAAACAATAAAAATGAGTTGCAAAGATGGCTTGTGCGTCGTGGATGTGCCGGAGCCTGGCCCTGTGCCCAGCTGTGCGCTGCCCCAGAGCCCCTGCCAGCCTGTCTTCCCTGACCCTGCAGGTGCCCCTCCCTCTCAATCTGCAACTGAGAGCAGGACCGGGAAGGCCGGGGAGGAGGTAGGTGCTGAGGGCGCACAGGTGACAGGAGCTGAGACAGAAGATGCCAGACTGAGCATCCCAAGGTTCGGGTCCTCGGCCCACTACTGCCCAATGTGGCTGCGGTAAGCAGTGGGTGGGTAGAGGCACCTCTTCCCCCAGCCGCATCCTGGGGTATTATGCCCAGATTACTAAGGTGCTAGGTTCAAACTCGCTGCAGGGACAGGGTGGCTGCAAACAGCTCTGGGGCCAGGGGACTGCCACCCTGTGGGAAGGGCAGGGGCACCCCTGATAGTAATTGGGACCTGGGGTCTGGCAGGGTGCCACGGGAGGGAGCCTGGCACTGGCACAGGTGCTGTGGAGGCAGGAGCGGCTGCATCCTGTACGTGACTGGACTTGGCCGGGGCCCGCTGGCTGGCTGCCTGCCAAGCTTGCCCAGCCAGGCCCCTCTGGGCTGTCAGGCTGCTGCCTCCCGAACCCGAGCACACACAGCCCTGCGACTGGCAGAGGAGCAACCTGCCCTCTGGAATGTGGACCCATGCACATGAGAAATGCAGAAAAGGCATTTATTACCAAGCTATAAATTAGAGGCGGCAGGACGGGTGGAGAGAGCCAAGCAGTCACGTGTGGGGCGTCCGGCCTTTTTCTCTGTCCTCCTGGGCCTGGATTCTGAGTTCCTCATCCAGGCGCTCCTTTGCGCGGACCACCTGGTAGGTCACAGATAATCAGGCCAGGAGGCTAAGCCTCCGCCCTATGCCCCTTGCCCACATGGGACAGCCTCTTCCCATCTGGCCCAGGTCCATTTTTTGGAGAGCAGTGGGTGGATACCAGTGCTTCCTTCAGCACTGCCCCAGGGTCAGGGGTGGCCTGGGGAGACAGAGCCAGGCTGCAGGGGCCCAGTGCATGCTGCAACCTCTGTGAGCTGAGAGCTGGTTCTAGCACCCCATCCGCTGGCGCTCCTGCTCCTTCCAAGTCCCAGCTGCTGGAGGGAGAGTTGCTGTCTGGAGTGACACAGCCTAAGTGACTGGACCCCGCAGAGTTGAAGCAGTCAGAGGGGTGGCAGTTCAGGGGACTCCATGAGACTGGGGCACCATGGGAAGGCCCGGCAGTTTTCTGTGTGCTAAGCCCTTAGCTAGCCAGCTTCCCCGAGCCAGGAATCGAGTCCCAGGTGAGGAGAGGGGGTCCTGTGACTTCCCTCATTCCGGAATCAAAGACCACTCACCTTTGACTGCAGGTAGAAGGAGCCACCCACGGATTTGTCATTCACCTTAAATAAGTGTTCATAGTTCTGCAGAGGAGAGGAGACGGGTGAGAGGGCTGCAGATTGTAGTGAGAGACATTGGGCAGGCTATATGAGGTCACATGAGAGAAGCCACAGGACTCCTCTCCACCCTGTGTGCCACACACAGCTGTTGTGGCCACTGGGAGGCAGATGTGGACAGGTACCCTGGAGGGTGACATGGCTGCTAAAACTGTCCTGCCTTGGGCCTAAGACTTAACGAGTGATAGCAAGCTGGAGTCCAAGCTGGCTATGGCCACAGCATCCAAATTGGACTTCTCTGCCAGGCCTCCCTTCACTCTTCCCACCCTGGCAGTCTCTCCCCCTCAGTCTTTGGGGCAACCCAGTGGCCTTACCTTCTGGACCTCCTCGGGGCTCAGCTTGGACACGTTGAGAATTTGCTGTGCCTCCTGGAGGCTGAGGCCAGAGAGGTTGGAAGCTGCTGCAGAGCGGTGTCCAGCGCGTCCTCGGGCATCAGCTGCGGCCCGGCTGGCTATGTGGACATATGGGTGATCGCTCAGTCCTCAGCAGCCCAGACTTCGCCCTGGGCCTTCCAAGTGGGTGGCTTACCCCTTGGATGAGAGACATGGAAGAGGTGGCGAGGAACCTCTTCTCCAGGAGTGGTTTTTAGTGGGTAGTGGCTGGGACAGTGAGGACAGATGTGCCTCACTGGAGGAAAAGGGCAGAGTCTGACCACCAAACCTGGCTCCTGATCCCCATGAGATGACAACCCACCCCCACATCCCAGGGCACAGCAAACTGGAGAGCTTTAGGCTCCGATGGGGACTGGACAGTGGAGCTGCGGGTGGCATGAGAGGGTTCTGCAGGGGCCCGGCTGCCCACCAGTCACCTAGAACACCAAAGCCGCTGCCTTGGGTGACCTTTTCCCTTTCAGTGACCCAAGAATCTAGAATCAGGAGCTGGTAAACTTTCCATAAAGGCTCAGAACGTAGATGTTTTAGGCTTCTCGGGCTAACGAGCCTGCACTGGACCCATTCCACTCTGCCTTGAAAGCAGCCTGTGGGCGTGTCTGTGCGCCAATCAAATTTATTTGCAAAACCAGGGCTGGGCACCATGGCTCACACCTGTAATCCCAACACTTTGGGAGGCTGAGGAGGATGGATCACCTGAGGTCAGGAGTTCCAGAGCAGCCTGGCCAACATGGTGAAACTCCCTCTCTGCTAAAAATACAAAAGTTAGCCGGGGATGGTGGCGGATGCCTATAATCCCAGCTACTTGGGAGACTGAGGCAGGAGAATCACTTGAACCTAGAAGGTGGGACTTCCAGTGAGCCAAGATCGCCCCACTACACTCCAGCCTGGGTGACAGAGTGAGACTTCATCTCAAAAAAAATGTTTATTTGTACAAAACCATTTATTTTTATAAAACCCGATGTCCAGATGGGCCAGTCTGCCAGCTCCTACCCTGGATGCTCTTGCTAACCAGGTCCCAATGAAGGATGCCCCTACCACAGGAACTGCCCCAGGCCACCCACACTGCAGAACCATCAGGCCTGAGGTGCCCATGGCTACAGGGAAAATCTGACCTAGAGGGGAGACAGGCCCATGCTCACCTGCAAACTCCTGCCGCAAGGCCCGTGCAAAGGCCCTGCCCACCACCTGCACGCCCATCACGATGATCTGCGCCAGGTACTTGGCCTGTGGGCAAAGCAGGCACCTGGTTAGAGGCTGCTAGAGACGAGGTCATGAAGCACAGAGCTGCTGCCCCGAGCCACCCCCTCCAAAGAACCCTGACTGACAGCTTCCGTGATGGGTGGCTTAGATACTCATTGGACAGGCAGGTGATGGGTGAATTTGACAGAACTCCAAGAGATCCCCCCTCATCCTTCAAGAAAGGCAAAGAAGAGCAAAGGCAAAGTGGCTGCAGCCCCCAGCTTCAGGAGGAAACTAGAACACAGGGACAGTACCAGACCTGGCAGTTTCTCGCTCTCGACTTTGGGGCCAAGATTGGTTTTCCTGTGTTTCTGAGATCATCAGCCCCAACCTTTATTTTACCAATGGGGAAACAGATGCGTCGTAATTCTCCCAAGTCCGATGATTTTAAGTTGGTTCCATTCAATAAAACAAACCTGCCGGGCGCAGTGGCTCAAGCCTGTAATTCCAGCACTTTGGGAGGCCGAGGCGGGTGGATCACGAGGTCAAGAGATCGAGACCATCCTAGTCAAAATGGTGAAACCTGTCTCTACTAAAGATACAAAAAATTAGCTGGGCATGGTGGCACGTGCGTGCCTGTAATCCCAGCTACTCAGGAGGCTGAGGCAGGAGAATTGCCTGAACCCAGGAGGCGGAGGTTGCAGTGAGCCAAGATCGTGCCATTGCACTCCACAGCCTGGGTAACAAGAGCGAAACTCCGTTTCAAAAAAAAGAAAAGAAAAAAAAAAAAACCACAAACTTGCTAAGGCCCTACTTAGAGCAAACCCATTTCCATCTTCAAGGAGCTAAAAGGTCGCTAGGAGGGTATTTAAACGCACCACAGACCACATGATGAGGGAGAGTCAGGCTCGTCCATTTGTCATTTGTTCAGCCATCTGCTCCAAGTCTACTGTTCAGCACCTGAGCGCAAAGCTGGCCTGGTCCCTGCCTCAAGTTGGGCACACTGCTGGCCTGCCGGCGAATCCCACCATTTCACAGCAGGCTGAATGCGCCTGAAGGCTGCACGTGTGATTCCACTCCCACGGAGGCCCTGGGGAAGACTAAGAGGTGACCGGAAGCACAGAGAGTCAAGAGGGAAAACTTGCAGCTGAGATGGGGTTCTGTGAGAGGAGGGTGTTCTTTTTGGGCTGGGCTTTGCAGAGCAGGTGGAATCATGATGGAAATACTAGGGCTTTCTAGGCGGAGGGACGAGGTTGAGCCAAAACTGGCAGGAGAGAAGGCAGAAGGGAGTTCCTGTGAGCACCCAACAGCCTAGGCTGGCCTGGGAAAGTGGGAATCTGACGGATGACATGGAAAGATGCACAGATCTTGGGTGAAACAAAGAGATTATATATAGACAGCATGTACAAAGGACCCAGTCACTGCGAAGCCGTAGATGCAGGGACGTGGTGTGGGCTGGAGGAGGCTTGGCATAGGCTCAGAGCTCATGCAGCACGGCCCAGTGACTCTCCCTTTCTTCCTAGTGCTTTTCTGGAGTTAGAGTGCCCTTCAGTCAACAAGTATCAGCTGAGCCCGCACACCAGGCACAGTGCCAAACACGTTCAATTCATTGTGCCATTTAATCCTGACAACTCACGGGGGTTGGTGGCCGGCCAGAGGACATACAGTGGGTACCTCGGAGGCAGATGGGAAACCCAAGGCTGGTGCTACCAGTCACAGGAGTCACTACGCAGGGTCCTGGGGTCTTAAGGGGGGGCACCTGAGCAAGCCGACAAGTATCAAGACCCCAACCCTGAGGCTGGAGGGGCTTGCCCCACAGATTCCAGTGGATTCCAGACTCCAGAATTGGCCTTGTTCAGCCTCTGAGGACGGGCGCTTTCCTAACAGGCGGGATGTGATTATGGGCCATTAGGGGAATGAACAAACACAAGTGGGTTAGCATTTCACAAGTAGGTGGAAATTTCATAACTTCTGGATTTCACAGCAGAAAGCAGAACCCAGAGATGACCGTCTTGTGATCAAGGCGAGGGGCAGGGCAATGGCCGCTGTGCTGCAGGTATGGGAGGGTCAGGGATGCACCTACTGACACCTGTGGTCTCAGCTGACTTCACCTCCTTCCTAAACGCCCTCCTGAGTGCAACAGCAGGCTCAGGGATGGGATGCTGGTGCTGTTGAAGGACAGAGGTGAAAGGCAGAGGGTCTCCTCAGCCTGGAACATGGCTCAGGTCTCAGGCTACCCCTCCCACCACATGGCCTTGTAATCACTTGTTTACTCTTCTGCCAAGGCCAATGACTAGACTATTGCAAAATAATGCATGTTTTTTTTTTTTTGAGACGGAGTTTCGCCCTTGTTACCCAGGCTGGAGTGCAATGGCGCGATCTCAGCTCACCGCAACCTCCGCCTCCTGGGTCCAGGCAATTCTCCTGCCTCAGCCTCCTGAGTAGCTGGGATTACAGGTGGAAGCCACCACACCCATCTAATTTTGTACTTTTAGTAGAGACAGGGTTGCACCATGTTGGTCAGGCTGGTCTCAAACTCCTGACCTCACGAGATCTTGCTCTCCTCAGCCTCCCAAAGTGCTGGGATGACAGGCCTGAGCCACCATGCCCAGCTAACTTTTTTAAAGATGAGGCTGTGCTATGTTGTCCAGACTGTTCTCAAACTCCTGACCTCAAGTGATCCACCCAACTCGGCCTCCAAAAGTGCTGAGATTATGGGCGTGAGCCACCACGCCTACCCTTTTTTTTTTTTTTTGAAGCAGAGTCCAACATTGTCGCCCAGGCTGGAGTGCAGTGGTGCAGTCACAGCTCACTGGCAGCCTCCACCGCCTGGCCCCAGGACATCCTCCTGCTTAGGCCTCCTGAGGAGCTAGGGCTACAGGCATATGGCACCACACTTGGCTAAATTTTTGTACTCTTCTGGAGAAGATGGGGTTTCGCCATGTTGCCCAGGCTGGTCTTAAAAAATCCTGAGTTCAGCAGAAAATGAAATACCGCATGTTCTCACTCATAGGCGGGTGCTGAACAATGAGAACACATGGACACAGGGAGGGAAGCACTACACACTGGGGTCTGTTGGGGGGAATAGAGGAGGGACAGCGGCGGGGGGGGGGTTGGGGAGAGATTGCATGGGGAGAAATGCCAGATATAGGTGAAGGGGAGGAAGGCAGCAAATCACAGCCACGTGTGTACCTATGCAACTATCTTGCATGTTCTTCACATGTACCCCAAAACCTAAAATGCAATTAAAAAAAAAAATCCTGAGTCCACATGATCTGCCCTCCTCGGCTTCCCAAAGTGCTGGTATTACAGGCATGAGCCACTGCACACAGCCCACCTCAGTTTTCTTAACTGCAAAATGGAGAGAATACCGTCCTCACAAGAGGACAATAAGGCTCTTGGGAGGCTATGCCCGTAACACTACGGGGTCAGACAGCAGCAGGTCCAGAACTAGATGGCATACCCAAGCCTCTAACCCACCTAAGCAGTACCCTAATGTCCCCTGAGCTAATGCCATGGGTCAGGCTGGTTTCAGAGCTCATTCATGGGGACAGAGCTCTGCCAGCTGCAGCTACCATGGGTGACCAAAACAGCCACTGCCGGAGGCCCCTCCCAGAGGCTCCAAACATTCTATAGTCCACTGACTGACACTTGGGCCTGAGGGTCCCAGGCAAGAGGATCCAGCTGACGTGGCATCCAACTTCAGGCCACGTGGCTGTCAGAGCAGTAGTTAGAAGCACAGGAACCAACCCTGGGACGCGTGGGGACAGCACATGCGTGTCATTGCTGCACAGCAACCTGGCCTGAGGCAGGACCAGAGCCCAGCAGCTGGGACCACAGACAGTGCTGTGGGAGGCACTCAGCAATGGGGTTTATACTGATTCGTGTCTTTGAGATTTGCGGGCAATGTGCCTTTGAGGCCAAGCCCCAGGCTCTGGGGAGATGAGCAGACGGCCTCATTCTCAAGGACACTCTAGTCACCCAGGGCCCCTGCACACAGATGCTGGCATCACAACTAGGCAGGAGGAAGGTAAGGACCACAACTGTAGCTCGTGCCACAGCATCCTGGAGCCTGGCCAGTGGCTGGTGCAACAAGTGCCCCTGAGGCATCTGAATGAATATGGCTGTTCAGTTTTGGCTAACCTGCTGTCTCATGAACTCCATGTCCCCAGGCAGGGTTTCCAAGCTACTCCTAACCCTTTCTGCTGGAGGGTTCTGGCCATCTCCCAGTGCACACACAATTCTCCACCGCTGCCTACAGATTCAGTCCACTCCCCAGCTTGACATTCACAGTGATGGGTCTGGGCTCAACTTGTCACCCTCACCTCTCTCCCCGCTGCAGCCACACCCTCTGCTCCTAGAGCCACTCATGCTTGTGGACTCGGCAGGGCCTTTGCTGTTCTGAATTCCTACATCCTGAACATCCCCCCCGACCCTGTCAAAACCCAACATCCTTCAGGACTTAACATCATACACCATTCCCTGGGTGAAACCTTCTCTAGCTCTCCCATGTATACCTTCTGAAAGCACTTTCTTTTCCTGTTAATTGTCACGCTGGGTGCGGTGGCTCACGCCTATAATCCCAGCACTTTGGGAGGCCAATGCAGGAGGACTGCTTGAGCCCAGGAGTTTGAGACCAGCCTGGCAACATGGCAAAACCTCATCTCCATGAAAAACACAAAAAATTAGCTGGGCACAGTGGAGCATGCCTGTTGTCCCAACTACCCAGAATGCTGAGGCTACTTGGGAGGATGGGGTCGGAGGGTTACTGGAGCCCCGGGAGGTCGAGGCTGCAGTAAGCTGTGATCACACCACTGTACTCCAGCCTAGGAGACCCATCCTGGGCAATACAGCAAGACCCCATCTCTACAAAAAATTTAAAAATTAGTCAGGGGTGCTGGCACCCACCTGTAGGCCCAATTGCCTGGGGGTTTGAGGTAGGAGGCTCATCTGAGCCCAGGAGCTCAAGGCTGCAGTGAGCCAGGATCACTCTACTGCACTCTAGCCTGGGTAACAGAGATAGATCCTATCTCAAAAAAAACAAAGAAAAACATAAGTCTTGGGACACAGCGCTGGGCTCCAAAGAGGTCTCTGACACAGTGGGATGCATGACTGCGGAGGAGTTAAAACTAACTGAGCCTCAGGTTTGTTTTTTTGTTTTGTTTTGTTTTGAGATGGAGTTTCGCTCTTGTTACCCAGGCTGGAGTGCAATGGCAAGATCTCGGCTCACCGCAACCTCCGCCTCCTGGATTCAAGCAATTCTCCTGCCTCAGCCTCCTAGGTAGCTGGGACTACAAGTGCGCCACCACGCCCAGCTAATTTAGTAGAGACGGGGTTTCACCTTGTTGACCAGGATGGTCTCGATCTCTTGACCTCATGATCCACCCATCTCAGCCTCCCGAAGTGCTGGGATTGTAGGCGTGAGCCACTGCGCCCGGCCACCTCAGGTTTCTTATCTGTAAAATAAGAACGATGACAGCAGGACTTCATAAACATTAAATGAGAGAATCTACATAAAGCCTTAGCTCAGGGGCTGGCAATTGTAAGCTGTTAGCTGCTAAATTATCCTTATTACTGTATTAGTTAAGAAGTGCTCCCCCAACTGCTTGCAACAGTCACTTGGGGCACTTACATACGCAGAACCTCCAGGGATATCGCACAAGAACCTGTTTTCTCTCTCTCCCTGTTTTTTTGTTTTTGACAAGAGACTTGCTCTATCACCCAGGGGTGGAGTGCAGTGACACAATCTCAGCTGACTGCAGCCTCTGCCCCCGGTTCAAGCGATACTCATGCCTCAGCCTCCCAAGTAGCTAGGATTACAGATGCGTGCCACCATGCCTGGCTAATTTTTAGATCTTTTTGAGACAGAGTCTCACTCTGTCACCCAGGCTGGAGTGCAGTGGCGGGATCTCGGTTCACTACAACCTCTGCCTCCCAGGGTCAAGCAGCTGGGACCACAGGCCCATGCCACTCCACCCGGCTAAATTTTGTATTTTTAGTAGAAAGGGGTTTTACCACAGGCTGGTCTCGAATTCCTGATCTCATGATCTGCCCGCCTCAGCTCCAAGAGTGCTGGGATTACAAGCTTAAGCCTGCACTTCTTTTTTTTTTTTTTTTTTTTTTTTGAGCTGGAGTCTCGCTCTATCGCCCAGGCTGGAGTGCAGTGGCGTAATCTCGGCTCGCTACAACCTCCACTTCCCGGGTTCAAGCTATTCTCCTGCCTGAGCCTCCTCAGTAGCTGGGGCTACAGGCGCATGCCACCACGCCCGGCTAATTTTTGTATTTTTAGTAGAGACAGGGTTTCACCATGTTGGCCAGAATGGTCTCGATCTCTTGACTTGGTGATCCACCCGCCTCGGCCTCCCAACGTGCTGAGATTCCAAGCCTGAGCCACACCGCGCCCAGCCCAGCCTGCACGTTGAAAGGTTCCCCACGTGACCTGACAGTCAGTGCGACACAGGTCTGTCCACTGGCTCTACGAGACAATACTATCACACAAACACTCCGTGCTTGGTGTCTCGGGGCCTAGTTCAAGCCCCAGGTCTGCCACTTTCCTGGAAAGGCCAACTTTCCAAAGGGTATAGCAACATCGACTCTGCAGCGCTGTAAGGTTCCTGGGGAGGTGCTCACCGGCCGGACCCACGCTCCACCGGCGCCCATGGCTGCTCGCTCACAGGCTGGCTAGGCACAGCGCGACCACGTTTTCCCGGCCTCTTCCATGCAGACGCCTTTCCCTGGCCCTGAGGCCGCCGCTGCCGCCACTGCCGGCCTAGGTACCCCTGGATGCAACGCTTCCCAGACCCTGCTTCCTGCCGGGGACGTAGGGGGCGCACGGCGCCCGCCGCCCGGCCCCCAGCCCGACTCGGCCTCCCTTCCTCGGGCCGCGCCCGACTCGGGCCTCACCATGGCAGCTGCTCTGCCTCGGGGACTCAGGCTCCGACTTCCTGGCCTTGCGGCCCCGGCTCAAGGGTGGCCGGCGGGTCAGAGGTCAAGGGAGGCCGCAGAGAGCGCTTGCGCGAGACGGCCCCTGAGCATGCGTATTACCTTGGTCCCGGGGCGGGGCGGGGCGCCGGCGGTGTCGTAGCCGCTCGGGGCGGAGCCTGCTTCGGGCTCCGGACAACTGGGGGCGGGCGTGGCGGCGTGGGGCGGTACCAGGAGCCTCAATGGCCTGCGTGCTTACGCTGGTGCGCTGGAGCGGCTAAGCACATCGGTCAGACCTGGGGCGATTTCTGCCCTTGATTTCGCCAAAATATTTGGGAATGCAACATTATACGAAACCAACGAACATATATGGAGTAGGATCCCAAAATTCTCAGGAATATTGAAGAAAATAGGAAACTTCAAGATAGGTTTCATCCATATTCCTCCTGCCTTGGACGCTCGTTCCCTCCTTGAAATAATTGCTCAAATGTCACCTCAATGAGGCTCACCTAGACCCCTTACAACGCCGTGACTTGCCCTCCATGAATGAAAAAAGTAACAGCTTTACTGAGATATAATGCATACACTTGACATTTCACGATTGTCAAGTGCACAGTCCAGTGCCTTTTATTCACAGAGCTGTGCCACTGTCCACTATTAGTTCCAGAACGTTTTCATCACCCATTAATCACTCCCCTCCCCCAGCCCCCGTCAACCACTCATTTTTCTCCCTGTGGATTCGCAGGTTCTGGACATTTCATAGAAACAGAATCATACAAGCCAGGCATGGTGGCTCACGCCAGTAATCTCAACACTTTGGGAGGCCGAGGTGAGAGGATCACTTGAGGCCAGGAACTCAAGATCAGCCTGGGGAACATGGTGAAACTCCAACTCTACAAAGAGTACATAAATTAGCCAGGTGTGGTGGCAGGTGCCTGTAGTCCCATCTACTTGGGAGGCTGAGAGGTGGGAGGATCTCTTGAGCCTGGGAGCTATCATGCCACTGTACTCCAGCCTGGGTGACAGAGCAAGGCCCTGCCACAAAAACAAAACAAAACAAAAAAAACAGAAAAAAAGGAAAAAAAAAATACAAAACAAAGAAATCCAATCATACAATGTGCAGGCTTCTGTGACTGGCTTATTCTCCCTTCTTGATAGTCTCTGTATTTTTTATCCAAGACTGTGACCACCCTCTACCATTCAACATAATTTACTTATTATTTTGAGACAGAGTCTCACCCTGCCACCCAGGCTGGAATGCAGTGGCACGATTCTGGCTCACTGCAACCTCCACCTCTCAGGTTCAAGCGATGCTCATGCTTTACCCTCCTGAGAAGCTGTGATTACAGGCATGGACAACCATGCCCCACTAATTTTTGAATTTTTAGTAGCGACAGGGTTTTGCCATGTTGCCCAGGCTGGTCTCAAACCCCTGGCCTCAAGTGATCCACCCACCTCAGCCTCCCAAAGTGCTGGGATTAAAGGTGTGTGTCACCATACCCGACCAATTTATTGTTTTATTTTTTTCCTTTGTTTTTTTTTTTTTGAGACGAAGTCTTGCTCTGTCACCCAGGCTGGAGTGCAGTGATAGAATCTCAGCTCACTAAAATTTCCACTTCGGGGGTTCAAGTGATCCTACCACCTCAGCCTCCCAAAGTGCTGGGGTTACAGGCATGAGCCATCATGCCCAGCCCACACCTGGCCTATTTTTTTTTTTTTTTTGGAGACAGGGTCTCACTCTGTTGCCCAGGCTGCAATGCAGTAGTATGATCATGCCTCACTTCAGTCTTGACCTTCCAGCATTTGAGCGATACTCTCACTTCAGCTTGCTGAGTAGCTGGGACCACGTGCTTGGTTAATGTTTGTATTCTCTGTAGAGATAAAGGTCCGCCATGTTGCCCAGTCTGATCTCAAACTCCTAGGTTCAAGCAATCCCCACACCTTGGCCTCCTTTACTTTTGTTTATTGTCGAGAATCTGTTTGTTCCCTTCCACTAGAGTGGGAGTTCCTGTTGGGCAAGACTTTTCTCTCTGCTCTTAGATGTCAAGGGCCTGGAACGGCATCTGGTGCACAGCATTTGGCAAATGGTGGGATGAAAGTTGGGCCGCCTAGCCCCCTGCTCAGCACCCCTGCTCTTCTTCCCCTTCCTCCCATCCTCCACATTCCTCCCTCTGTGCCCACATTGCCCTTCCTTGCTTGCCTGGAAGCTGCTCTCTCCCTGCCTGGCTCCTCATCAGCCCTTAGGTCTTGTCTCTTAGCTCAAAGTCACCTTCTCAAACCCAGAATCTCAGTCGCTTCCTGTTCCCCCGTTTCTTTTTCTTTTCTTTTCTTTTTTTTTGAGACGGAGTTTCGCTCGTTACCCAGGCTGAAGTGCAATGGCACGATCTCAGCTCACCACAACCTCCGCCTCCTGGGTTCAGGCAATTCTCCTGCCTCAGCCTCCTGAGTAGCTGGGATTACAGGCACATACCACCATGCCCAGCTAATTTTTTGTATTTTTAGTAGAGTCGGGGTTTCACCATGTTGACCAGGATGGTCTCCATCTTTTGACCTCGTGATCCACCCACCTCGGCCTCCCAAAGTGCTGGGATTACAGGCATGAGCCACTGCGCATGGTCCCCCGTTTCTCTTTTCTTTTTTTTTTTTTGATACGGAGTCTTGCTTTGTCACCCAGGCTAGAGTGCAATGGCATGATCTCAGCTCACTGCAACCTCTGCCTTCTGGTTTCAAGTGGTTCTCCTGCCTCAGCTTCCCGAGTAGCTGGGATTATAAGAACCCATTATAAGATTTTTTTTTTTGAGACAGAGTCTCACTGGCACCCAGGCTGGAGTGCAGTGGTGCAATCTTGGCTCACTGCAACCTCCACCTCCCAGGTTCAAGCGATTCTCCTGCCTAAGCCTCCTGAGTAGCTGGGTCTACAGGCCTGTGCCACCACACCAGCTAATTTTTTATTTTTATTTTTAGTAGAGATGAGGTTTCACCATGTTGGCCAGGCTGGTCTCGAACTCTTGACATCAGGTGATCCGCCTGCCTTGGCCTCCCAAAGTGCTGGGATTACAGATGTGAGCCACTGCACCTGGCCTAATTTTTGTATTTTTAATAGAGACGAGGTTTTACCATGTTGGCCAGGCTAGTCTCGAACTCCTAACCTCAAGTAATCCTCCCATCTCGGCCTCCCAAAGTGCTTGGATTACAGGCGTGAGTAACCACACCCAGCCAGTTTCTCTTCCTTACTGCTGTCTTTGCACTCTATCTGCTTGCCTGCACAGTCTAATCCCCCCGCATAAGAAGGCTATAGGAAGCTGAAGCTCCTTGCAGGACCTCGTCTCTTCTGTCCTTTACAGCATCCCGCCATCCAGAGCACTGCAGTTACCTGCGTGGTGAACGAATGACTTCCAACAGTGCACAGCTGATCGGGTCTTGGGAGCAGAGTGAGGCTAAGATACAGGGAAGCCCAGGTCCAAACCCCTGTCACCCACATTCCTGTCCCCTTTGCTTGCCAACCAGCCCAGAGACCATAGCAGCATAAGAGGTGGCCAGCTTAAAAAAGTTTAATTGCTGAGAACATCCAGAGCAGGTACGGGCCAGTCTTTGTGGGGCTCACACCCCGCTTATTGGACCATCAGCTCTGTGATGACTCCTTCTCCTGGCTACAAACCTGGGAAGCAGGGCAGCTGGTCCCAGGGCCCTGAGACTGGTGCTGCTCCAGAAGGCCTGGTGGGGGGCCAGCCCCCAAGGCCCTCGACCAGAACTGGGGCAGCAGGCAAGATGGGGCAGCATGGGGTGAGCAAAGGTGCTGGATGAGGCCAGCCCAGGATGGTACCGGCCCAGGACAGCAGAGAGACCAGGGGAGACAGGGTACCCAGGGCCTGCCCAGGGACATGCTACTGACCCCCTGCCACTCTGCAGCCCTGGCTACATGCTAGTGGGCAGCTGATGAGCAGCAGCTGACCCCAGAGACAGCAGAGGTGAGAACAGTCCCTGGGAGCTGCCAGAGGCCCAGAAGCTGTGGCAGTGCCCATGGGAAGCCAGGGCTGCAGGGGTGAGAAGTGCCAGCACCAGAGAGGCGTCTTCCAGCCTGAGGATGAGCTGTGAGGTGTGCACTAGGAGGCCGCAGCACAGGTGAGGTGGAGGTGATGGGGGCGCAGGCTAGTCCTGGGGTGAAACACCAAAAGGTGGGAGGGAGTCAGGAGGGCCTGGGAAGGCGGGAGGTGCTTGCTGTGCCATGTGCCAAGGGATGGTGCTGCCTGCCGGGAAGTGGGGCCACTTGCCACTCACCCACTCATCCTCGTCCACACCTTCAAAGGAGTCCTGGGGGAGCGGGTCGTCCCTGTTCCCCAGCTTTGCCACCATGGCATTCAGCAGCTGGGAGAGAGGGCAGGAGAAGGGTCGGGAAAGGCATAGGACTCCCTACTCCCACTCCAAGAACAGCCCTGACAATGTTGTGAAAAGAGCTTGTTTTTTGTTTTTAGAGAGACAGGGTCTTGCTCCGTCACTCAGGCTGGAGGGCAGTGGTGCAATCATGGCTCACTGTAGCCTCGACTTTCTGGGTGCAAGTGATCCTCCTGCCTCAGCCTCCCAATTGGCTGGGACGACAAGTGTGTAACACCACACGTGGTTAATTTTTTTTTTTTTGAGACAGAATTTCACTCTTGTTGTGCAGCCTGGAGTACAATGGCATAATTCTGGCTCACTGCAACCTCTGCCTTCCAGGTTCAAATGATTCTTCTGCCTCAGCCTGCCAAGTAGCTGGGATTACAGGCATGCACCACCCTGCCTGGCTAATTTTGTATTTTTAGTAGAGATGGGGTTTCTCCATGTTGGTCAGGCTGGTCTGAAACTCCTGACCTCAGGTGATCCACCTGCCTCAGCCTCCCGAAGGGCTGGGATTACAGGCATGAGCCACCGGTTAGTTTTTAAAAATTTTTTGTGGAGATGGTCTCAAACTCCTGAGCTCAGGTGATCCACCTGCCTTGGCCTCCCAAAGTGCTAGGATCACAAATGTGAGCCACCTCGCCTAGGCTCAGAACAGCCATTTTAATTAAAGCCCTGACAAAGCTGATGGGTTTCCACTGGAAAGGACACAAAGAAGAGATGGGAGTGAGAGACCGAGAGGCTGTGGCATACGGCACCATATACACGAGCTACTGTCTCTGCACATGGCCTCCGATGCTCAAAATGTACTCCAGGGTCCCAAAAGCACTTGGGCCCAGAACCTCCAGAACTGGCCAGGGTGGGGTTCTCACTACCCTCCCCCACTTCTTGTGCCCTGTGGTCAGTCGCAGGGCTCTGGAAGGTCTCCCCACCCAGATCTGGTGTGAAGAGGATGTGACATGTGGTTGCTGTCCCAGTCTGAGTCGGGGCTGAAGAACTAAGGGGTCATGGCCACGTGCAGCCAGGAATCTGTCACCTCCACACAGCTGCTCTCTCCCATGCCTACCTCCTCCTTCTTTTGCTGGTCTGACTTCTCTTCCAGGTACTGCGCTGAGGAGGGGGCCCGACGGGCAGGGGTCTCTCGGGGAGCTTGGCTCACTGGGGCAGGGCAAGAACAAACATCAGAGAGTTCATTTGGTGGGGGCTCCTTGGTGCCAAGCCCTAGGAGATTTCTTTTTTTTTTTTGAGACGGAGTTTTGCTCTCTTTGCCCAGGCTGGAGTGCAGTGGTGCAACCTCGGCTCACTGCAATCTCCGCCTCCCGGGTTCATGCAATTCTCCTGCCTCAGGCTCCGGAGTAGCTGGGATTGCAGGTGCCCACCACCACACCCAGCTAATTTTTGTATTTTTAGTAGAGATGGGGTTTCATCATGTTGGCCAGGCTGGTCTCAAACTCCTGACCTCAGGTGATTCGCCAGCCTCGGCCCCCAAAGTGCTGGGATTACAGACATGAACCACCATGCCATGCCGACCTAGGGGGTTTTTATGGCACAGACCCAACAGGTGGTGTTAAAAGTCAATGGAGCCTCAGTGCATAAGGCCTGCCCTGGGCACCAGGGTGTGTGCGTGTGTGTGTGTTAGGGGTAGGAACTTGCAATGAAAACACAAAGCATGGGCGCTGCCCTCCAGAGCCTGAGACTGGCTGACACAGCCACTCCACCCTCGAAAGGGCCAGAGGATTCTGCGTGCCAACAGGAATGGAACTTCAGTCCGGGCCTTCTGTCCCTTTCTCTAGCCCCCACCTCGCTTCCTCCCCACACCCAGTCCCTCAGCACACCTGGGCTCATGTCAGGAGGCTGCAGGCTGAGAAGCCGGGGCTGCCCAGTTGCACCTTGAAGCCAGGCCTCGGCACTGAGCACGGGCTCCCAGCAAACAGCCGTGTCTGGGAACACGTCATCCTGGAAGAACTCTTTCTGCAGACGGAGAAACGGGCTGTCCTGAAACCCTGACCAGGGGCCCAGGGCACACGGGCATCTGTTGGGAAGGGAGGAGGCAAGACCCAGGACCCTCTCACCAGCCTGGGGCTTCCATGAGTTTCAGCATCTCAGTAAAAGGGGACAAAGAATAATGTCCCCAAAGAATAATGAGTGGGACCATTTGGAAGCAGGGCCAGATGGGACCCAAAATCCCTGCTAGGCACTGAGAAGGGGATGGGCATCAGAGTCCCAGGGCCCCGCCCTCACCCGAACTCGGGGCAGCCGGAAGGCCACAGGCTCCAGGGAGGACTGACGCAGCCGCAGGCACCGCATGAACTCCACCTCCCGCACATCACACTCTGTCTTCGGTAGGAGGGCGAAGCCCTAGGGGAGGGAGGGAGTCAGGGCTGCCACTGGGACCTAGAGCTCATGGCTTGGCATGCAGTCTCCCCAGGGTGCCAGCATCCCTCACTGAGGACCATCATGACTGGGGCCTGTCCCTGGTCAGTAACGTGCTGATCATGTTGAACCACCTGCTTTCTGGAGGGAAAGCCCTCATTTGTAGCATTTCCCTATTTCCACAGTGTACAAACTCCCAGCGTGGCTGACTGCTAGATGCCAACTCCACTTCCTGAATGAGGTACTGGGATGAGATGCAAATAGCACATCATCCCGCATTTCCTCCATGCACTTCAACATGTGACCTCAACCGCAAAAATAACAGTAAGATTGGATACATTACTTAGGAAGTGATAAACTGGTTATTACTTATTTTTAGGCTCATATAGTGAGTTTATATGGTTTAACCTTATCTAGTGTAATTTCTTGTTTGTTTTGTAGAGATGGGTTCTTGCTTTGTTGCCCAGGCTGGTTTTGAACTTCTGGGCTCAAGCAATCCTCCTACCTTAGCCTCCCAAAGTGTTGGGATTCCAGGGCACTGTACCCAGGCTACACTGTAATTTTTAACAATGGTTGAATATGACAATGACTCTCAAAATTCCTAAATAGTTCCAGCACCAGCTCCTGCCAGTCAGTAGGCACAGCTCCAGCCCCAGCCCAAGACTCTGACCTTGACCCACAGGCTCTTGCACTTATACATGTGGCCACCAGGGGACGGGGCAGCCCAGTGGTCTCACTGGGTGGGACCAGGCGCCAGGATGGCCTCACCTTGTGGGGATCAGCCGACGTGAAGGTGTTGCACTCCAGGAAGAAAGGGGACTCAGGAAGCAGCTCATACAGGAACACACGGGTGTCACCCTGTGGGGAGGAAGGTAGGCCAGGGACCCTCCAGCAACACCAGCCTTCTTCCCACTGCCTCTCACCTGCCGCCTGACCCTCCAGCCCAGCCCACCTTGCCAGTCAGGAGCACCAGGCCCGTATCTGAGTCATAGCTAGGCAGCAGGGTTGAGGGAGCCACATCCAGGCCCAGCACTGCCAAGGGGCCACCAGCCAGGGTTTCAGCTTCATATAGGAGCATCTGACGCTCACTTCGGCTGCAAGGGGGTTTGGGGGCAGAAGCAGGTGTTCAGAGTTGGAAGGGCCTGGGGCAGGGCAAAGACTCCCACACTGCCTCTGCTCCATTCTGGGTTGCAGGTGAGGCCTAGTGCGGCCCTCAGAAGTGCTGGCCCAGCGAGGCATAGTCACACCCTAACCTGTCCCTCTGCCTCTGGGTCCCCTATTGACTATCTCCCCCACTACTCATGCACCCATCCATCTCCCTCAGACCCCCTCATGCACCCCTGCATCTATGTCCCCTACCCCCTCACCCACCCCTCCATCCATCTCCTGAGACCCCCTCACCACCCCCTCACCCACCCCTGCATCCATTTCCCCCAGCCCCCTCATCGACCCTTGCATCTATCTCTCTCCACCCCCTTACCCACCCCTCTAACCATCTCCCTCAGACCCCCTCACCCACCCCTGCATCCATCTCCCTTACCCCCACCCACCTCTGCATTCATCTCCCCTACCCCCTCACCCACCCCTGCATCCATCTCCCCCACCCCCACCCACCCCTGCCTCCATCTCCCCTAACCTCCCCACCCATCCCTACATTCATCTCGCCTACCCCCTCACCCACCCCTGCATCCATCTCACCCTTACCCCAAAAACACTCCTCCATCCGTCTCCCCTACCCCCTCATTCATCCATCCATCCATCCATCCATCCACCTATCTTCCCACTCATTCATCCACCCATCTATCCCCACATTCATTCATCCACCCATCCACCCATTTGCCCACCTATCCATCCACCCATCTACCTATGCATCCAATCATCTACCCACCCACTCAACCATCCAGTGAGGGGCAGGAACAGTTTCTGAAAGCCTGACAAGTGTATGTGGACTATGGAGAAGGGGGACACAGGTGGCTGCTGAAGACTGGGGATGGGGGTCCCTGACTCCTCACCTGTCAAAGCCAGACACCAGCAGACAATGACCATCACACACCCAGACAATGCGGGCTCCACGTCCTCCCTTGGGCCCTGGGCCTTCCTGTTGAGATATATCTTGTGACACCCAGCCAGGACCCCTGAACCAGATCTAAGGCCACTCCCCAGCCTGTGTGCTCACCTGCAGGGGCTCAGGGCTACTCAGGGGCCTGTAAACCCGCACACGCCCATCCCTGCAGACAGTGGCCAACTGCTGCCCATCAGGACTCCAGGCCAGGCTGAAGATCTAGGGGCAGGAAGGGATGTGAGACACAGCCTCACTTCACTGCTGGCCTGCCCCTCCTCACTGCTGGCCCTGCCTCTGCAGCACTCCTACCTGGTCTTGGTGGCCCTGCAGCTTCAACCGCTCAACTCCAGCCTGAAGGTCCCAGATGCGAACAGTAAGGTCATAGGAGGACGAGGCCAGCACATCTGCCGCCAGTGGGTGAAAGCGCAGGGAACATATCTTCTCCATGTGACCTGGAGGAAGGCAGGGGTGACAGGGAGCCCTGTGGAGACACTGGCCACCCTAGCCCCGTTCCCGAGCCTGCCTGACCTGTGAGCACAGCCTCAGGTGTGGTGAGCACCTCTTTCAGGCCCTCCGGGGGTACCCGCCACAGTCGGATCCTGGCGTCCTCACCACCTGCAGAGGACAGAAGGGGGCTCATCATTGCTGGGCCCAAGACCCCTGGGATCCCCAGTGCCCATCCAGGACCCAGGACCCTCCCTCAAGCCTGGGCACCCAGTCTCCTTACCCACAGCAAGGCGATGGGGGTCAAAGGGGTCCCAAGTCAGATCAGTCACAGCTGCCCCATTCTGCAGTGTAGGCAGTGCAGTGTCGGGCAGGCGGCCAGGCTTCTGTAGCTGTGGGAAGTGCCCCAACCCCGAGGCCCATCAATGCCAGGTAGAAAAGCCAGTCCCCAGGGACTGCATGCAAGCAGCGTACCTGGGCCCCCACCTGCTGCAGCAGAGACTCCCACCACTGAATGGCCCAAGCTCTCTGCTCTGACCACCTTGTGCCCAGGTGCCAACCACAAGGCCCCAAAGAGTGGGGGGCAGTAGCGTGAACTGGCGGGAAAAGCTCAGGCTTGGGGCTCAGGTGGCCTGGCTTTGGATCCCAGCTCCACCACTTACACAGCTGTGTGACCCGGACAGGTCACTAAACCTCTTTGGACTTCTTCTCCCTTATCTGTAAAATGGGGATAAAAGTGGCAGGCCCCACGGTGGGTGGCTGGGAGGATGATGGGACAGGCTGGCAGGGCATGACACACAGTTTGTGCTCCCTGTGCCGTGTGTGTGGTTAAGACCTCTGCATTCTTGCCACTGGCAGGGAACTGAGGGGCAGCCCTAGGGAGCGGGACCCTCACCTCGAGCACGGCCACCTGTCCCCCACTGCTGAGCAGGGGCACGGCCACACGCAGTTTGTTGGCACAGAAGCCGTCACACTCGCCAGGTGTGGTGAGGTTAAGCCCCTTGAGGTTGGTGATGTGGCTGTCTCGGTGCAAGACGGTGCCTTGAGCATGGCGGAACTTGGAACTGGGGCCTGGCGGGTAGCAGGGACATGGAGCTGCATGTGAGGACACTGTCCTTGTCCGCCCTGCACTCCGAGAACCCGCTCCCCTCACCCTGGGCAGGTACACAGCGTGAACCTAGGCCCAGGCCTCTGCTAATTCAGTGGATGCAACTCGCCCAGCAATAATGCCTGGAACCTTGTTCCCTGATGGCTCTGAGGAATCTCGGTGGAACCCCAGAGTTTCAGCTGGGGGTGGTCCCAGCCGCCTTCCTGTTTTACAGGTGAGACTCAGCAGCCACACCCCAGCCCCCAGGATAATTGACTCTGCCAGGAGCTGTGAGTCTGTGTGATGGGGGGTACCTCTGCTCAGGGGTAGGGTACAGAGGAGTGGGGCAGACAGGGCTCCCAAGGTAGGGGTGAGCTCCTCGTCCTTCTCCCTTACCCAGCAGGCTCTGCAGTGACCTCAGACTGGGGCTGGTCCCAATGCCACTGGTGCTGGAGAGCGAGGGCCCCAGGCTGGAGGGCGTGGAGGGCGAGGTCAGCGAACTGGGAGGGGAGGAGAAGTCCTCCTGGAGAGGGGCATGGGGTCAGCCAGCCTGCTCCTAGGTGTGATGGCCAAAGAGAGGGAGCACCAGCCGACTCCAGGGTCACCACTCTGGGCCCCCTGTGGACTGAAGGAGCCCCCACTGTGGGCATGGAATAGGAGCGGTGGGGGGCACAGGCATAAATGCAGATGCTGCCAGTGCTGGGGTACAGGGAAGCAGCTGAGCTTCAGACCGCGGGGACAGCAAGTGGCAGCTGCTGGCTCCCAGCCCTGCGGGAGGGTGTGCCCAGTGGGTTAGATCTGCCAATATTTTCAGAGGAGCCAGAAATCTAGATCTATATGAGAATTCTTGCTTTTTAAGTGTTTGCCCAATTTAGAAAGCACTGTGAAGTTCCTTCTTTATGCTCCACGTGTTTCTCGGTCTCTGTTACACTTCGAAATCAAAGAAGGTTGGGGCCGGGCACTGTTGCTCAAGACTGTAATCCCAGCAGTTTGGGAGGCCGAGGAGGGCAGATCACTTGAGGTCAGGAGTTAGAAACCTGGTCAACATGGTGAAACTAATTCTCTGATAAAGATACAAAAAAATCGGCCGGGCCTGTAATCCAAGCACTTTGGAAGCCAAGGCGGGTGGATCATCTGAGGTCAGGAGTTCAAGACCAGCCTGACCAACATGGTAAAACCCCATCTTTAAAAAAAAAAAAAAAAATTAGCCGGCTGTGGTGGCAGGCACCTGTAATCCCAGCTGCTCGAAAGGCTGAGGCAAGAGAGTTGCCTGAACCTGGGAGGTGGAGGCTGCAGTGAGCCGGTATCCCACCATTCATTCCAGCCTGGGTGACAGGGCGAGACTCCGTTTCAAAAAAAAAAGGCCAGGCGAGGTGGCTCATGCCTGTAATCCCCGCACTTTGGGAGGTGGCTGAGGTGGGTGGATCACCTGAGGTCAGGACTTCAAGACCAGTCTGACCAACATGGTAAAACGCTGTCTCTTCTTTTTTTTTTTGAGACAGAGTCTCGTTTTGTTGCCAGGTGCCAGGCTGGAGTGCAGTGGCACAATCTCTGCTCACTGCAACCTCCACCTCCTGGGTCCAAACAATTCTCCTGCCTCAGCCTCCCAAGAAGCTGGGACTACAGACACGTAGTGCCACCACGCCCAGCTAATTTTTTATATTTTAGTAGAGACGGGGTTTCGCTATGTTGACCAGGATGGTCTTGATCTCTTGACCTCGTGATCCGCCCGCCTCGGCCTCCCAAAGTGCTGGGATTACAGGCCTGAGCCACCGCGCCCGGCCCCGTCTCTTCTACAAATACAAAAATTAGCTGGGCATGGTGGTGGGTGCCTGTAATTTCAGCTGCTCAGGAGGTCAAAGTAGGAGAATGACTTGAACCTGGGAGGCAGAGGTTGTAGTGAGCCAAGATTGCACCACTGCATTCTAGCCTAGGCAATAAGGGCAAAACTCCTCTCAAAGAAAACCCGCAAAAATTTGCCGGGTATGGTGGCACATGCCTATAATCCTAACTACTCAGGAGGCTGAGGCAGAAGAATCACTTGAACCCAGGAAGAGGAGAATGCAGTAAGCTGAGATCACGCAACTGCCACTCCAGCCTGAGCGACAGAACAAGACTCTGTCTCAAAAAAAAAAGGCTGTTGGACCGGTGGTGTCACTGTGGTGTCACCAAGGTAGGATGGGGGCGGCCCTGGTACTTACGCTTGGGTCTGCATCACCCACAGGTGTCTTCATCACTGCAGGCTGGGCTGTGTCAGGGAGAGGCTCCATAGGGGGCACCAGACGGGAAGTGAAGCTGGGGTGGGGCCGGCAGGCAGGGTTGAGGCTGACCTTCTGCACCTGTAGGGGGGCCAGCAGTGGGCAATGGGGACATGGGCTGACCGTCAGGAGGGACCCCATGGGAGGGTCGAATGGGTGGGGATAAGAGAGTACCCAGCAGGCCAGGCTGAGTTGGTACACAGCCAGACGGGGCTCCCAGGGGCTGGGGGAGGCCAGGAGAGGTGATAGGTCCTGGTCCTACCTGCTGGTTGTCCCCAGCCCACCAGCTGTGGGGGTCAGAGGCAGGCACACAGCTGGCGGTGTCCGGGAACAGGTCCTCATGGAACTCCACAGCCTAGCCACAGACAAGCAGGCAGCCAGTGAAGCCCAGGTCCCCTGACTCCCCAGTCCCCTCAGCCCCTTACCCAGGTCCCCCTCACCTTGCGGGGCACATGGTAGCTGATGGGCACGATGGCTGTGTCGCTCAGCTGTAGGACGCGAAGTACCTCGCAGCTCATGACGGCCAGCACCTGCCGGGGCACAAGGGTGGCCCCCCGAAGCACACTCTCCAGGACACACTGGGTCACTGTTGAGGATACCACAGGGGGACAGGCAGGACAGGTGGAGGAGTGGAGGGTAGGGGAGAGGGGGCGAGAAAGCTAGGCTTACCTGGGCTCAGCGCCGGCTGCTGCGGGACCACCTCGTAACAGTACAGCTGCCTCTCACCCTGAAATGAGTCTGAACTGAGCCCTGTTTGCTGACTGCACCCCTGGGGAGGGCCCAGGGCTGGCACCAGCTCCCCGAAGAACCTGAGCCACCAAACCATGGTGGCTGGCGATGGGGCCGCTTCATATGCTTGGTGCTGAGCTGAGCCCTGGGCCAACTCTATGTCACTTGCTCAGCCACACTGCGCATGGGGTGAGCACTGGGGGTGTACATCAGAATTTATGGAGTGCTGACTGTATGCTCAGCCTGCTCTATTCTCGGTCTTGTTCTCAGGAAGGCCAGTGTTCTTAGAGAGCTATAGTCACCTTGGCTGCACGGGGAGACACAGAAGCCCTGTCCTAGTTCCTCCCCACTCTCAGGGAAGGCCTGGGGCTAGACTCCAGGGTGTGGAAGCCAGTGGGAGCCCCAGCTTCTCACTCACCTTTCCTGCCAGGACAAGGAGCCCAGAGTCAGGGTCCAGCAGGGGCAAGAGATACCTGAGGGAGAGAGGGCAGGATGGCGGGTCAGGGCAGTGGGAGGGCAGCCAGCCTCGTGACCCCAGGTGGGAGCCCTGGAGAGGCGCCACAGTGACCAGGAGCCACTTGGCCATCCAGCCAAATTCAGCCTGGTCCCCAGGAACCCTCTCCTTTTCTGAGCTTCCCACATGCCCAACACACACCCACACCCCAGCTGCTCCTCCCTAGGCCCTCTACCTGCACACCTGCGTCAGGAACCCCCTCCTTCCTGAGCTGCTCACATGCCCGGGAAACGCCCACACCCCAGTTGCTCCTCTCAGGCCTCCACGTGCACACCTGCGTCACTCCAGGATTCAGCTGGGCCTGGGCACATGGGAGCTCGGGCCCAATCTCAGTCCCAGCTCTTCTCTGAGAAGACCCCACGTGCATTCAGTCCCCTTCACACTTCTGACAGCCTAGACATCAGGCCAGCATTGCCACGGAAGGTGGAGAGGGGATGCCAGATGCAAGGAGCCCCCATCCCACTCAGCGCTGCCTGTGGACAGGCAGTGTCTAGGAGCAGTGCAGCCAGCCCTGCCGCTCCAGATCTGCACTAAGGTTTGTGGCGCTCTACTCGATTACCCCACGCTCCTCGGGACTCGATGGTATCTTGGAGGCTCAGAGCCCCCTCCATACTGACTTCAAGGTCCTGTGCCCAAATCAGAGCCAGGTGCCTGGGAGAAGGAGCTCCTTCAGCTGCTGGGCCTCCCTGCCCTCCCCAGGCTGTAGCCCCGCTAAGCCTGCTGGCAGGAAGCTCCCAGGCTCTTGCTGGACTCAAAGGGGTAGCAGGACAGGGTGGCAGTTGGGAACAGAGTCAGCAGACTGAGAGCCCCTGCCACCCTATGCCCAGCTCAGCCTTGGCCAACTGCCTGTCACTGCCCAGGGCTTCACGCCTCCCTCCAAGGGCCTTTCAGAGACCCCTGCACAGCACCTCTGCCCTGTGAGAGCTGCCTTCCCACTCCAGGACCTTTGAAGGGAGCGGGGCCTGGAGAACTCTGACAGATACCTTCCTGTGGTTCTTGATCCTGACCTTTGCTGCTGCCTTTTTTTTGAGACAGGGTCTCCCTCTGTCACCCAGGCTGGACTGCAGTGGCACAACCATTGCTCTCTGCAGCCTCAACCTCCTGAGCTCAAGTGATCCTCCCACTCAGACTCCAGAGTGGCTGGGGCTACAGGTGCCCACCACCATGCCTGGCTATTTTTACTTTATTACTATTAATTAATTAATTAACTTATTTATTTTTGAAACCGTCTCACTCGGTCGCCCAAGCTGGAGTGCAATGGCATGGTCTTGGCTCACTGCAACCTCCACCTCCTGGGTTTAAGCGAGTCTCCTGCCTCAGTCTCCCAAGTAGCTGGGAATACAGGCACTGGCCACCAACAATTTTTTTGTATTTTTAGTAGAGACGGGGTTTCATCATGTTGGCCAGGCTGGCCTCGAACTCCTGACCTTGTGATCCGCCCACCTCGGCCTCCCAAAGTGCTGGGATTACAGGTGTGAGCCACTGTGCCTGGGCTTTTACTTTCATTTGTGTAGGAACAGGGTCTTACTATGTTGCCAAGGCTGGTCTCAAACTCCTGGCCTGAAGTGATCTTCCCACCTTAGCCTCCCAAAGTGCTAGGATTATAGGCGTGAGCCACTGCACTTGGTCCTGGTTTCTTGTTTCCAGGATCTGCAGACAAGGATCCCCCCAACCCAGACACTGACACCCTCAAATAAAACCCCATTCCCACTGTGTTGCCAGGGTCAGAAGTCTCCCAGCTGTGGCAGCTGCCTCTATCCCTCACCCCTGTGACAAAGGGCCCAGGCCCCCTCCACTGTTGACCCTCCCACCAGCTGGCCACTAAGCAGTCCTGCCCACCTCTCCTCCCTACTCTGCCAGGAGCCACAGAATGGCTGGGAAGCTGGGTGGGGTCCTGGGTGTCTCCATGACTTCCTGGAGTGCCTTGGGCTGATCACCCATGAGTAACACAAGCCCCTAATTACCGCGGGCCCAGCCAGGCTCAGGAATGCCCTTTGCAACCTGGCCTGACCACTGCCTGTGGTGGCAGAGGCGGAGGGTCGGGGACCAAGGTGTGCATGACCTGAGGTGCCCTCCACACGGACACCGGCTCCAGTGGGGCTGGAAACAAGTCCCCTCAGCAGCTTTAACAGGGCTTTCGCTCACTCATTCATTCATTCACAATCATCCATTCCTTTGATGAGGTGGTCTGTGCCTGGTCCTCAGCTCAACCTGCATGCAGGTATATCCAGAGGTGAGTGAAACAGATCCTGCCTCTGTCCTCAAGGTGCTCACAGCCTAGCACAAGAGGCAGACAGACAGAATCCCATAGACAAACATGTGAAGGGAAGGTTCACTGAGGACACACAATGATGGGGCATGGGGGCTGGGCCTCAGCTGTGGGGGAGGGGGTGTTCCCTCCAATCCCAAGGTCATGCAAAATCAAATACCTCACAGGGAGAGAGTTTCAGAGAGAGCACTGCCTGTGCAAAGGTCCTGTGGCAGGTGGCTTCATGGCCTATCTGAGGAACAAGATGGATGATATGTCTGGCAGCCTGGACAGTGTGGGTGAGGGCTGAGGCTCAGGATGGGCAGGTGGGGGCTAGATGGAAGGGCTGGTGCATGTCAGGAGGGGAGTTCTGTCTCCAGTGGATGAGCAACAAAAAGGTGGCAGTGTGTTTCAAGCAAAAGAGGCTAGGCCAGGCACAGTGGCTCATGTCTGTGATCCTAGCACTTTGGGAGGCCAAGGTGAGAGGATCATTGAACCCAGTAGGTCAACACTGACCAGCCTGGGGAACATCGTGAGACCCTGGCTCTTCAAAAAATTAAAAATTAAAAATTAAAAAAGCCAGGCATGCTGGCTCATACCTGTAATCTCAGCACTTTGGGAGCTGAGGTGTGTAAACCACTTGAGGTGAGGAGTTTGAGATCAGTCAGGCCAACATGGTGAAACCCTGTCTCTACTAAAAATACAAAAATTGGCCAGGTGTGGTGGTGCACACCTGTAGTCCCAGCTACTTGGGAGGCTGAGGCAGGAGAATTGCTTGAACCCGGGAGGTGGAGGTTGCAGTGACCTGAGATTGCGCCACTACATTCCAGCCTGGGCGACAGAGTAAGACTCCATCTCAAAAAAAAAACCCAAAAACAATAAAGAAAAAAGATCGCATCACCCTGCTCCAGCCTGGGCAACAGAGCAAGACCTTGTCTCAAAAAATAAAAATAGAAAGAAGATAGAACCAGACTGGCATGGAGCAGGGATCACACTGTCTGCTGGGGACACAGGTTGGGAGGAGTAGAAACAGGTCTCAGGACAGAAGCTGGGCCGGGGAGGGGCTCCCATGGCCCCTCAGCTGCCCTTATGAGAGGTGGGAAAGAGGCCTGGGTCCTCCTCATGGCATCAGAGGCTCACCTATGTGCTCAGCCAACCGCCTGAGGAAGCCTGGCACTTAGCCTCCCTCTCTCCCCCATCCCATCGACCCAGCCAGCCAGCCAGCCACCGACTCAGGAGCTACGGCTGAGCAGCAGGAAGTCCAGGAGGGCAGGGCTTGCTCCTCCGACAGGTCAGGCCAGTCTTTCTCACCTCAAGTCTTTCTCACCTGGACAACTCTGCCAGGCAGGAGCATCCTTCCTGCTGTGGCACGGGCCAAGAAATGGGGTCACAGCACCCAGCCCTAAAGGTTGGCCAAGCACTGGCATAGGCCTGACCTCCAGGCCTTATAAAGAGCCAAATTGGGGGCTGGGCACCATGGCTCATGCCTGTAATCCCAGCACTTTGGGAGGCTGAGGTGGGCAAATCATGAGGTCAGGAGTTCGATAACAGCCTGGCCAACATGGTGAAATCATGTCTCTATTATATATACAAAAAATTAGCTGGGCGTAGTGGCAGGCAACTGTAATCCCAGCTACTTGGGAGACTGAGACAGGGGAATCACTTGAACCCAGGAGGCAGACGTTTAGGTGAGCTGAGATCACACCACTGCACTCTAACCCGAGCAACAGAGAAAACAAAAAAAAAGGAGAGAGCCAAGCTGGGTCTGGGTCTGGAACATGGCATGTGAGCCCCAGCCAGGCAGAGGGCCAGAAGTGGTAAGAGGTGTTGCCAGCACCTCTCCTGCTGGAATCTGGGCCTACCACCGGGAAGGGCTCTGACCCTGACCCAGGTCCAGGGGTCTGTCCCAGGTATAAGGTTATAGAAGGTCTAGAGCCCAGATCTGCTCCCACCCCTCAGCCAGGTCAGAAGGAGCTAGAAGACAACCTCAGTACCAACTGGGAGGTAGGAGCAGCTTCAGCCTCCAGATAAGCCCCATCAGCTCTCTGATTAACACACAAGGGTGTGCTTGCTGCAAAGAGCAGCTGCAAGCCTCCTCCTTTGTCTTCCTCTCCAGCCCATCTCTACCCATCAGGCCCCTTCCCACCAACCCAGACATTCTGCCATTGCCTCAGTCCAAAGCAGTCTGAGTCCCTTGGATCTGTCCCTGCCACCCAGGCTGCGGAGTTAGGATCCTTGGACCCCCACCCCCACACTCCCTAGCTCCCCTGCTGTATGTGGGCTGCTGGTAACCAGGTTCTAAAGGTGGGTGGCGCCTTGAAACCATACAAGGCAATATTGGATAAACTGAGAGAGTTCTCCTAGAAGCTTTCCTTGAGCCTCTGGGTGGATGGAGACCAGTGTAAGCCCAGGGCACAGGACTGGAGCAGGGGATAGACACCACACAGATGGGGTTTCTCTATCTGCAAGAACTGGCCATAGAGGCAAGAAGCTTTGAGGCCAGCAGAAAGTCCCATTCTTTGGGGAATGTTAGGCTGGAGGCTCTTGGAGCCCTCTTTGTCCCTCACCCTGGGCAACCGTGGATGCTTCTGAGGACACAGAGCCAAGGGAAGAGGCAGGGAAAGTCTCACAAGAGGCCGCACAGCACGGATTGGAAGCTGAGATGGTTCTGAGTCCAGGCAGGAAGCTCAAGTGAGTGGACAGCTTGGTGGGAGGCAGCAGGGAATGGTGGGGACTGGGGTGATCCGTGAGACCACTCCTTGGCAGAGGCAGTAGCTGCCACTCAGCCCCAGCTGAGAGTTCCTATTCAATGCAAGCTGGGAAGCCCCATTTTAATATGAAACCACCTGATTTTTCAATGTTGGCAGGGCCTTCAAAGCTGTAAAAACTCCCATAAAGGCTGTGCTAAATGCATCCAAGGGCCAGCCCTGACCCAGGAGCAGAGGTCTGCAAGCCATGCCCTAATCCATGTAGACTGAGAAACGTGTGGGGTGTGGAGCCCTGCCAGCCCTGGAAAGGGGCCCTGTGGGGAGAGGGTCCTGTGGAAGGGAGGTCTAGAAGGTGACTGTCCCAGCCAGACCCTGCTTAGTCCTTGACAGCTAGACAGAGGCCATCCTGCCTTCTGGAGATAACTGAGTTCTCCAGAGACTACAAAACCTTCTAGCTGGTGTGACCCAGCTTCCTGGGGATAAGCCTTTAGGCCCCCCCAAAGACTAGAGCTAGCCTGGCCAAGGGCCTTGGCTACAGGCCAGGCTGGAGAGGGTGTGGGTGTACAAGGGCTCTCCGGAAGTCAGGAGCTGAGCTGGGCCCCCAAAGGCTCTGAGGCATGACTGACCACAAACGCGGAGTGGGAGGAGGGTAGAGTGTTTTCCTGGAATCCTCCAAGGCAGGGGATTTTTCTGGACTAGTCCAGCCCCTGGCAACTGCCCCCTCCTGCCCAATCAAGGGCCACTGTCAACTGCAGCCCAGGCCCCACCCACCGACAGTGACTGCCTCTATGCCTCCACATCCCAGGCTTGAAGCTGCCAGTAACTGTGGGGCTGTGGGCAGACCACCACTGCCCTCCCTGACTCAGCCCCTTCATCTCATAATATGGTGGGAAGAGAGTCCAGGGGTGCTCACAGCTCTGAAGGCTGTCATGGCTAAGAGGACCCTGAACTTGGACTTGGCACTGGAGTCTGTACTTAGGAGGCTCTTGAAAGGGCTTTCTGTGGGCTGCCAGGAGTTTTTTCAAATTGGGATTAGCTACCAACAATAACACATTGAGAGATTTCACCTAAAAATTTGGATTTCCAGTTTCTCTTCAAAAATCCAAAGCTCTAGCAGGCCTGGGATGGTCACAAGGACTGAGCCCTTACCAGCCCCACTCCCGCCATCCCATTTGTCTAGGGCCACCGAGGCCCTGGAGTAGACTTCTAGCATTTATGTCAACTGCCTGGTACCTCATAGGCATCCGGGCTGTGACTGAGGATTCCTCAATAGTCTTGCTTTTTACACAAAAAGCTGGAACCTGCCCAGTGTCATCCAGCAAACCCACGCCAGGCAAGGTTTGTCCACCAAGGTCGGAAGGCCACAGGGTGAGGACCAGGCCATCTCAGCCCAGGAGCCCCTTGGTGGGGAAGGGGCGTGTCTCTAGGCGGTCCCACCCCGGCCAATGGGGAGAGTCCCCGCCCCCGCCGCGGCGGGCCCGCCCCCCCCCCGGGCTCTTAAGGCGCGACCTGCCTCCTGCGAGCGGACTCCGGAGCCCGAGCCCGGGGCGGGTGAACACGGACACGGACGTGGCTGCCTCAGGACCCAGGAGTCCCCCCCTCGGGCCGGCCGGCCGGGAAGGACTGAGGCCGCGGCCTGCTCTGCCCAGCTCCCTGCGCCGCTGCCGCCGCCTCCCGGTGAGTTTCTGCGGGGCTGGGGGGCTGCGGGCGGGGACGGGCGCCACGGCCAGGCTGTGCACACGCGCGGTTCATCCGCGTGGACAACCGCCGCGCGCACACACGCACTCTTGGGCGGGAGCACGGCATGGTCGCTGCACGGTCACCTGGGCCGCCCGGCGGGCAGGCCCTGTGCATTCCCTCCCTTGCAGTCCTGGGGTGCCGACAGCCCCGCACCCTGGCCTTGTGCGTTGAGCCCTCGAGGCTGCGAGCAGACAAAATAAACACCCCCTCCCTTGCTTCCTCCTCCCACGGCTGGGCCCTCCGGCATGACCAGTTTTATGAATCAAACCCATTTGAGGGGGAGAGCCAAGCTGTAGGCTTGGGTTACTTTTCCCTCCTGGGGTCCGGCAGTAGGTTCTCCTGTGCAGAAGGGCTGCCTGGGGTCCTCTGGACCCTTGTCATTCAAATCACAGCTGGGGGCCACAGATACGCAGCCCTAGGGAGGACTGGGGAGTGGCTGGTGGGTGTCTGATGCCCATCCCTCCAGGTTGGGGATAGACCTGGACTGGCCAGGGCTCTTAGTGCTCTGGGTATCAGGGTGCCAGTTCTCTGCCTCTGCCAGGGAAGGGGCATTGCTTAGGCTGCAAAACCAGTGGCCTGGAGCCAGCCTAGTTCTTTGTGTCCATGGGCTGGCATTGCTGGGGCCCTAGGACTGCCGAGGTCCCCTGTGGTCACTGGCAGGCCAGCCAATGTGCCAACCATTTTGCTTTTCCCCCATTCGTTAACGATTACCACACCAGGGTCACTGACCGCCTCTCCTGCTGTGGCCCAGGGGTGGAGTGTGCATGGTGAAAGCAAGAGGTCCTGAGGGTCTAGGTGTCCCCCCACCTGCCTTTTGCACTAAGGGCAAATGAGGCTCTGAAGAGAGGCACCAGGACCTAGAGCCCCCTTCCCCAGGGTGAGAGCATCCAGGGCTGGGGACTGGATAAAATCTCCAAGGTCTCTTCACACTAGACTGTACTCTGGGTGTTGAGGGCATAGAGGAGTGGCTGGGCTGGGGCTTTCCAAGCAGGGTCCATTAGAGCCAGCCCTGTGGGCATCAACGTCCAGGATGGGCCCAGCTATTGACAAAACCCAACAGAGCTGGGGCAAGCAGGTGGGGGATGGGGGGCAGTCCCCTGAGTTTACTCACTTCTCCCAGGGGAGCTGGCCTGGAGCTTCTGTAAACAGAGTGTCAGAGGCAGGAAGAGGCTCTGGTGATGAGCAGCCCAGCTGGATTCCCTCCAGACCATTATCTAGCCTACCCTGGGCCTGGGGAGGGAGGGTGTACACACGCGTACCAGCCTGGGGGCCGGGCACTGCCTGTCCCCACCTCCTGGTCTCCTGCACATCAGAATAGCTGCCCTGATACCTGTAGGTCCGGAGGGTCAGATGGGGGTGGGGCCGGGGGCTGCGGTCTCAGGTTATTTGTTCAGATGGCACCTCTCTCTCCACATACCGGAAATGGGAGAAGAGGGTTCAGCATAAGGAGCCTCTCAGACACTGCCCAGACCTTTGCTTTCCCCAGGAATGCCCCTCTGGCAGGCAGCCCAGGGGCCAGGGAGATGGCCAGGGAGATGCCCCGGGCAGGAGATGGGTCTGCTACTTCCACCTCCCATTACTGTCATCCCCATGGATAGCCCTGGGGACGCTGGGACAATTCCCAAGTAAATAGAATTAAGTTGGCTTATAAGTGCATGGGCTTATAAGGGGGTCCTGGCACTGTACTTGGCAGCCTCTGGGAGCAAGAAAGCAGGGCCCTGTTGAGCCCAGGAGGGAGCTCTCACCTCAGCAGGCCAGCCAGCCAGTCCTGGCAGAGCAGAGGTGTGCAGAGGGGAGGCTGCCCACAGAGCCATCCCTCACCAGCCCTGAGCTCACGGGAGTGCAGCAAGGCCACCTAACTCTGTTAGTGACCTCTTCTGGACCCCCCATCAGCTGCCCTTGGAGTCCCCTCCCTGGCTGGGGAGCCCAAGGCTCTGTGCTGCCAAGAAAACCAGCTCCCCTCACTGCTGTGGAATTTGCGTGAGTTCTTGGAGAAGGGGGAGGGTGCACGTGTGTGTGTGTCTGTGTGTGTCAGCAGGAGCACAGCCCAGTGGGTGTGTGTCTGTCATGGGCGTGTCTGCATGCGCGTGACTGGAGCAGGGCTGTGTGTTTGGGGGCAGGCGGGGTGTTTGGGGAGCCTGCTTGCACCAGGAGGGGCAGGGCCTCAGCCTCCTTCCTTTTATCGGTTTCCACATTCCAGATTCCAGAGTCAGCCGGATTGCTTTCCCTCCTCACTGGGCTGCTGGCCTCCCCCGCTTTTCCTCATTCCAGCCTCCCTGGGTGTGAGGAGGCTGGAGGAGGCTCTCTGAACCACCTCGGTTTTAGGGGGGTTGGGGGCAAGCGAGGGGCCAATCCTTCTCCAAGGTTAGAGACGGCCCCCACGGACTCCTCATGGGGAATGTAATAAGGCTCTGACATTCCTCAGGGGCTGCCTGAGAGATTTAATTAAGGAGGAAGGAGGGAGCAGGCCTGCACCAGGAAGGGGCTGGGGCAGCCGCTGGGGCCCCTGCTGGCTCTGGGCCCTGAGCCCTGCTGGGCATTGAGAGCAGTGCGTGCGGGGTCAGGGTTGTGGCTCAGTGGCCAGGTCCTGTTCTGCCTTTCTGAATCTATCCCGCCTGCCCTGCCCATCATCAGCTCACAGACCCCAGGGGCACCATTTCTGCCACAGGGTGGCCAAGAATCCTGGGTGTCTGTAGGGATTTGGCATGGGGAGCTTCAGAGGGCAAGACCCCTTCTAGGGCCACTTCCTTCTCAGAATCTCTTGGCCCAGGGTGCTTAGGGCTGGCGGCCTCCTTTGGTGACTAAGGTGTTCTGGCAAGTTTGGGGTTAATTGCAGGTTAGGGCCTTACTAGATGGGTGCTTGGCCCTGGGTGGGGACAGGGCAGTGAGGGTGCCCCATGTGAGGGCCCAGCCCTGGTGGCATCACACCTGCCGCGTGCCAACAGGGGCATCTGGGCTGGCCCATTTCTAGTTGGGCTGCAGCCACCACACAGCTCCCGGGGCCACAGGTGTCCTCCCTGACAGGTTGCACCTCTTGTGACTGAGATGGCACGTCCCACTGCCCCAGGGGCTCACTTGGGCTGGGGCCTGGCCTTAGTCACTGGTCTCCCTGCCCTGGGATAACAGGTCTGGCAGCTGCCAAGTCACCCACCGTGCCACTGAAGGCACCCACCTGGGGCCAGGCCAGCCTCCTGGGTGGAGGAGGATGGAAGGCACCGTGCCTGCTCCTTTCCCGGTCCTGCCAGCTGGTCCATGCCTGCTCTGGGATCCAGAGCCCCTCCCTGCACAGGAAGACAAGCTGACATCCTGACTATCCCGTTTGCAACCCTCTGCCTTGGTGTTCTGAACCCCGGCTTTGTGGAGGACTCACTCAAGGAGCTTCTCCAAAATACAGCTCTGCCTGGGCCTCACCCCTAGAAATTCTTGTTTAATTGGCCTGGGGGTGGGGCCCCAGCATGGGTATTTTTTGAAAGCTTCCTGGGTGATTCTGACGTGTAGCCTGGGGGGCAAAGCCCTGGCATCACAGGTGGGAGACGGAAGCCCAGAGAGGAGAGAGTGCTTGGGTGAGGTCACAAAGCATATGAATGCCTGATTGAGCTCCTGTCTGGCATTATCTTGGGGTAGTAGATGGAGTAAGAAAGAGACTGACACCAGTGGGGTCCCCAGCTTAATCACCAGCCAGGGGCCTGGCCCTGCCCCTAGAGGGAGGGCCCACCTGGTACAGCCCCTGAGGAACCTGAGGCCCAGCCCTCTCTGCCCCTTCTGTGAGAGCCCAGGAGAGAGACCCCTGACCTCTCTGCCCTGCCCCTGGGACTGCTGTGTCCCAAGTAAGGGGAGACGGGGCGGACCCAGCCGGGCCCCGAGCCTCCTCGGACACGTCAGCGAAACTGGAGCCAGCCGTCCTGGCCGCCGGCACAGTCCCGCCTGCCTGGAGGGGTTGGCAGACTCCCGGGGCTGGGCTATTGCCAGGCCTGGCCGGCCACACAGAGCCTCAGCAGACCAGCACAGGGATGGGGGGCCCGGAGCCGCAGGGTCAGACCCACAGTGCCTGTCCTGTACCCACTCTGAAATATCTGGCACAGGATGGGGGCATGCTGGCCTCAGACTATCTGTCTGTCCAAGCCTGTACCCTACTCAGCAGGCACACTGCCTGCCCCAGGATCAGTGAGAGGTGGTCACCAGGGCTGATGTGGTCACAAGATGTCTGGGTCCCACCCCAGCCAGGCCACCCCCTTGCCCATCCTGCCTGACCCTGGGCATATGTGTGTTGCACCCCCGGGGTGGGTGGGCATCCCCCTGAGAGTTGAGATGACGGGTGCCTCATCCTCCTTACTCATAGGGCTCCTCCCCTAAGTCCTGTGCTGAAGGGGGCCACCAAAGGACAGCTCACCCCCAATGTGCCCCTTTCCAGAACTGGAGATACCCACCCCCCACCGCTCCCCAGCCCCCAGGGTGGAGGGCAGCCTCCGTGTGGGGGCCTTGACCCTGGGCCTCCGATTTGTATAAAGCTGGCTCAAAGCCCCCTCCTTCAGTAGCACTCGAGCCCAGTGGGGAGTGGGGGGTGGGGGTGGGGGTGGAGGGGCAGGCAGGGTTCTGCATTTGTAAGTGCCTCCCTCTGCAGCCAATGTTTACCACCACTTAGCAGCACTGGACAAGGCTGAGGACTTGGGTGGAGGAAGGAGACCCCAGACCCTCGCTGTTGTCTTCCCATACCCAACACCCCTAAATCCCAGGGCTGCCTCCACAACACCTCTTGCACCCTTGGCAGAGGAAAAGGTCTCACCTCCCTGCCTCGGCTAGTGGATCAAATATCAAAGCCCAGGTCCTTGGATCACTGGGTAGGAGGGTGGATAGGCGGTGGCAACCGCAGCATGACTCGTAGACAGCCCCCAGCCCCAAGCACACACCCAGACCCCAGGCGGGCTGGACGGCTCCCAGATCTTGTTAGAACTTCCCCATTTGAAAACCGAAAAACAGAAAACTACAACTCCAGAGGGCGAGGGGCAGGGCTGCTTGCAGGAACTCCAGTCGTGACAAACTGAGGCCCACAGTTGAGAAAGGAACTCTGGCCTCTGTCCCCTGCCACTCTGCCACCGTCCCTCCATGGTCAGCCTTCCCCTGCTGGGTTCCTCCCAGGGCTGCCTGATGGGTTCTCAGTGCCAAGAGCCCCTGGTGGCGCCCTCAGAGCTGCCAGCCTGTAGCTTACACACTCTGGGGTTTTCCAAAGCTCCAGTGCTGCCTCCTCCCTCTGCTGTGGGGGTAGAACTGGGGCTCAGGAAAAAGAGTTCACCCCACATTTCATAGGGCTGGCAAGCAGGTTGGCTGCTGCCTGCTGGGTGGTCAGCCCAAGACCCCAGCCCGCAGTCCTGACCCAGCCCCCTGTCCTTCTGACAGGGACACACATTCCACAGCTCAATACCAGTGGCCAGCAAAGCCAGCCTGTGGCCGGATGGACCCACAGCGTCCCCTCCCACTTCGTGACCTTGCTGATTAAAGACCCAACAGATTACGGAGCCCAGAGCTATGGCTGGTTCCCTTCCCCAGTGCGGGGTGAAGAGCACATGCCCCCAAGAGCCGGCCTGCACACCGGGCCTTGAGTGACTGAGGCTGCCACATGCATCCTCCGCTGCAGCCCTGAAGTGTCCCAGATACTCAGATGAAAAAACAGGCGTGAGAGCAAAGAAGCTGTCTGTGGCCTCGCAGCTTGGACACCTCTGAGCCTAGGGCCGCCTGCCTGGAGTGAGAGCTCTTTACTCTGACCTTATATGAGGCCCTAGGGGAGCTGAGGCCACGGTGGTGGCCAGGCTAGCCACGTGTAGGGTCCCCCTCCCACCCTGGAGCCTGGCTGCTCCCTTCCTGACCCTGGCCTGGCCCCACTGGAAGGACTGATTCAGGCAGAGGTGGCCTCACCCCCAACATAGACATGGGGTGGGTGGGCGTCACTCAGCCCACATCTGGAGGCCAGGCTGCACCCGCCGTCCTCTGAGTCAGTGTGGGTGGAGCTGGTCCCATGGGGTAGGAGAAGACTGGGGGTGTGGCCCCAGGGCCTTAAGTCATCAGACACGAACCCCCCTGCGGTGGTGCTGGCCGGGCCAGGGACGCGTGCCTGGGGTTCAGTATGCTCACTTCTTCCAGTGCTCAGTGCCAGGCCCTCCTGGGCTGTTCACTCAGTAGGGCTGAATTAAGCAGGCTTGGAGACACCTATGGCAAAGGCAGGCCAGGTCTTGCCTCAGGGAGGTAAGGGGGCATGTGACAGCGAGTGGGGGCACCGCTAGGTCAGGTACACTTACCCTGCTGGCCTCTGAAGGGCGCTTGTTATCGATAACTGGCTAGGGCCTCAGGGTCGGTGGCTCTTGGGGAGATGACCCTGGCAGGGGGATACTACAGGTAGGCAGGGCCTGTGTGGGCCCATCCCGGGGGACAAGGCCTCCTTCCTCCACCTTGAGCTCGCTGCATACCCCAGCGGCCACCTTATCAGTCACTTGTCTCATCTGTCCTGGGACCACTTGCTCCTCCACCTTCTCACATTCCAGGAGCCTGAGTATCTCGGGGAGAGGGAGCCCCCTGGACGGGTTACCCCCAGCCTGGGGCAGTAGGGTAGACTGCAGGCTGGGTGGGGGTCATGTTACCTGGACTACCTTCGTAGCCGGCCTGGGGGAAGGGAAAGCCCAGGCTCCCACACAAAAGGCCCTTGTGTGAGCTGCAGGCACCACTGGGTAGGACGCTTCCCAGGGACGGGCTGGCACTCCGTATGAGGTTCAGGGACTTCTAGGGGTGCCAAAGGGGGGAGGGCTGCTCCTGGGGATGACCCCAGTGGCCCCCTAGGAGTATGGGTGATGGGGGCCAGCCACAGACCTGCCTGACTCAGGCAGTGCAGCTAAGATCTGGAGCATAGAGTGGTTGGTGGGAGTCCCCGCCCCCAGGGCATCTGGAGGGCATGCACCTGTCACAGACGGCTGCTGCAGACCTGGGCTCTGGCTCGCACTTGCTAGCACTGCAATGACAGCAAGTCCCTGCATCTCCATGAGCCCTGCTTTCTTCTGTCTGCCCTGACTGGCTGCCGGGGGGCTGCCTGAGGTCACAGTAAACACTTAGTGGGAAGGACTTGCACTGTCACTGCCAAGGGGATGGCTACTGCTCACCTTTCTTGGTGCCTAGCTCAGGGCAAACCCTGAGAAACAGTAGATGAATGACTGCGGAGCTTTCCTAGGCCTGGCACTGCCCCTGGGGCTGCCATGCAGCCAGTGTTTCCACCTGAGCCCTGTGGCCCCCCAACTATAGTTCTGTCACCAGACTCAGCTCCCCGCCTCCCTCCCTCACAGGAGACACCTGCCAATGCCTGTGGCCTCCATCTCTCCAGGAACCTCCCACCGGCCACTTCCTGGCGGCCCGCAGCCCCCAGCCTAAGCAGGTTTCCATGTGAGGTCTTCCCACTGCACTCCCTCCTCCAAGGAGGGAAGGACATGGAGCATGGCAGCAGGGGCCAGCAGCTGGGGCAGCCAGCTTCTCTGCTTACACACCCACCCAGTTGCCTGCCTGCCCTCTTCCTTCTAGACCCTGTAGGGAGGAGCTACCACTCCAAGTCCCACGATTCTCTCTTTCCCTGTCCACCTCCGAGGCAGGGGATTTGGGGACCTAACCTAGGCAGAGGCGAGAGCACCGAGGGTTCAGGAGGAAGCAGTGCATAGTCACTCCACGTTCAGTGGATGTCAGGCCGAATGCTGACCTCTGTGTTCATTGGATATAACAAGGTCACACAGTAAGGGAGTGTCAGAGCTGGGACAGGACCTGGGTCAGGAGCACTGGTGACCTGACTCATAACTGTTGGGTTCTCTTGCATTTGGGGGAAGGAGCAGTGAATTCCCTCTGGTTCTTCCTGGCATGGCTGCCCTCTAGGCCCCTGACTCACAGTCTCCTGTCTGCTTCCTCTCTGCTCCCAGGGACAGAAGATGTGCTCCAGGGTCCCTCTGCTGCGGCCACTGCTCTTGCTCTTGGCTCTGGGGCCCAGGGTGCGGGGTTGCCCATCTGGCTGCCAGTGCAGCCAGCCACAGACAGTCTTCTGTACTGCCCGCCAAGGGACCATGGTGCCCCAAGATGTGCCACCTGACACAGTGGGCCTGTACATCTTTGAGAACGGTATCACCACGCTCGACACAGGCAGCTTTGCTGCCCTGCCGGGCCTGCAGCTCCTGGACCTATCACAGAACCAGATCGCCAGCCTGCCCAGCGGGGTCTTCCAGCCACTCACTAACCTCAGCAACCTGGATTTGACAGCCAACAAGCTGCATGAAATCACCAACGAGACCTTCCGTGGCCTGCGGCGCCTCGAGCGTCTCTACCTAGGCAAGAACCGCATCCGCCACATCCAGCCTGGTGCCTTCGACACGCTCGACTGCCTGCTGGAGCTCAAGCTGCAGAACAATGAGCTGCGGGCACTGCCCCCGCTGTGCCTGCCCCGCCTGCTGCTGCTGGATCTCAGCCACAACAGCCTCCTGGCCCTGGAGCCCAGCATCCTGGACATGGCCAACGTGGAGGCGCTGCGGCTGGCTGGCTTGGGGCTGCAGCAGCTGGATGAGGGGCTCTTCAGCCGCTTGCGCAACCTCCATGACCTGGATGTGTCTGACAACCAGCTGGAGCGTGTGCCACCTGTGATCCGAGGCCTGCGAGGCCTGACGCGCCTGCGGCTAGCTGGCAACACCCGCATCGCCCAGCTGCGCCCCGAGGACCTGGCTGCCCTCGTCGCTCTGCAGGAGCTGGACCTGAGCAACCTGAGTCTGCAGGCCCTGCCTAACGACCTCTCCAGCCTCTTCCCCCGCCTGCGGCTACTGGCAGCTGCCCGCAACCCCTTCAACTGTGTGTGTCCCCTGAGCTGGTTTGGCCCCTGGGTGCGTGAGAGCCACGTCACACTGGCCAGCCCCGAGGAGACGCGCTGTCACTTCCCGCCCAAGAATGCTGGCCGGCTACTCCTGGAGCTTGACTACGCTGACTTTGGCTGCCCAGCCACAACCACCACAGCCACAGTGCCCACCACAAGGCCCATGGTACGGGATCCCACACCCTTGCCTTCTAGCTTGGCTCCTACCTGGCTTAGTGCCACAGAGCCAGCCACTGAGGCCACCAGCACATCCTCCAGTGCCCCACCAACTGTAGGGCCTGTCCCCCAGCCCCAGGACTGCCCACCGTCCACCTGCCTCAATGGGGGTACATGCCATGTAGGGGCACGGCACCACCTGGAGTGCCTGTGCCCCGAGGGTTTCACAGGTCTGTACTGTGAGAGCCAGATGGGGGAGGGAATGCGGCCCAGTCCTACACCAGCCACGTCGAAGCCACCGCAGCCCCCGTCCCTGGGTATCGAGCCAGTGAGCCCCACCTCCCTGCGTGTGGGGCTGCAGCGCTACCTCCAGGGCAGCTCCGTACAGCTCCGGAGCCTCCGCCTCACCTATCGCAACCTGTCAGGCCCTGACAAGCGGTTGGTGACACTGCGGCTGCCCGCCTCACTCACTGAGTACACCGTCACCCAGCTGCGGCCCAACGCTACCTACTCCATCTGTGTCATGCCTTTGGGGGCCGGGCGGGTGCCAGAGGGCGAGGAGACCTGTGGGGAGGCCCGCACACCCCCAGCCGTCCACTCCAACCATGCCCCAGTCACCCAGGCCCGCGAGGGCAACCTGCCACTCCTCATCGCACCCGCCCTGGCTGCGGTGCTCTTGGCCGCACTGGCTGCGGTGGGGGCAGCCTACTGTATGCGTCGGGGCCGGGCCATGGCAGCAGCGGCTCAGGACAAAGGGCAAATGGGGCTGGGGGCTGGGCCCCTGGAACTTGAGGGGGTGAAGGCCCCCTTGGAGCAAGGCCCAAAGGCGAGAGAGGGCAGTGGAGAGGCCGTGCCCGGCGGGTCTGAGTGTGAGGTGCCACTCATGGGCTTCCCAGGGCCTGGCCTCCAGTCACCCCTCCACGCAAAGCCCTATATCTAAGCCAGGGAGAGACAGGGCAGCCAGGGCCGGGCTCTCAGCCACTGAGACGGCCAGCCTCTTTCTGCTGCCACACCATGAAGTTCTCAGTCCCAACTGTGGGGACATGTGCAGGCCAGGCTGTGTGACCACAGCTGGGCCCTGCCCGCTCTGTACCTCGGTCTCCTCATCTGTGAGACGCTGTGGCCCAGTGATGAGCCCTAACATCCCCAGAGCCGAGTGCCTATGAGAATGGCATCCGCCCTACCCTCCGCATCGTGCAATACCTGGGCATGGTGGGCCCTGCCATGTGCTGGTAACATAGGCCTGGACCCTGCTGGGCTCTCCTACCCCAAGCATACCTTGGGGGCCAGTGAAGGAAGCCCCCAGAAAGAGCAGAGGGAGAGCAGGTGGGTGATGGGGCTGTGCGACTAGCCTCGGCCCCAGGAAGTGAAGGAACAAAAGAAACTGGAAAGGAAGATGCTTTAGGAACATGTTTTGCTTTTTTTAAAAAAAAAAAATATATATATATATATATATATATTTATAAGAGATCCTTTCCCATTTATTCTGGGAAGATGTTTTTCAAACTCGGAGACAAGGACTTTGGTTTTTGTAAAACAAACAATTATATGAAGGCTTTTTGTAAGAAAAAATAAAAGATGAAATGTGTTTCTTAGGCTCAGTCCCAGGGTAGAAGGGCTGTGTGGAGGGATATGGAGAAGGGACAGCCCTAGCTGTGGGAGTCGGAGCCCTCGGTCAGCACCCCCTGGGCTTGCTGTGGGAGCCAGCTGCCTCTGGCCTCGGACAAGGACTGGTCAGGGAAACTTACCTTCCCCAGGCCCCATTTTCTGCCAGCAGGAGCTCTGGCCCATGTTGGGCTGGGAGACTCTCGTGGCAGACATGGGGCCAGGCAAGGCCCTCCTGGGTTGGTCTGAGGCGTATTTCACTGCCTGCCTTCCTCTGGGGACAGTGCCCTGGGCACTTTCATTCCAGGCCTCATGGGGATGGTCCTGGGACTAGATGGCCTCCAGGACCTTCCCTACAAGGTCCCAGGAGAGCCAGATGATTTGCATGGCCCCAACTCTCGCCTGCCACCCCAGTGCCCAGCATGGGTGCAGCAGGAAATCCTGCTCCTTGCCTCCTGCCCCCGTCTGTAGCGAGGGCCTTGGTGGGAGGGGAAGTGTGAATCATCAAAGGCAGGGACCCCATGGACAGGTTGGGACCAGGACCAAATGGCCCAGGCTGGCTTGCAGATGGTGCCATGATTGGTGGCCTTGGGATGCCCCCTCAGCCCCTGCACTAGGGATGTGCCCAGGCTTTCTGGAAACCCCAGAAATGAGATTATTTTCCAGGAAGGCTGCATGCTGAGGTGGCAGGGATGCTGAGTGCGGCTGTGACCTGGACTGGGTGCAGGGAGCTTGGGGACAATGATGGGGACACAGCACCTTTTCCTGTTACCCTCAGTGAGAAGGAAAGGAGGGGGCCCACCAGGCTACAGGGACGTCCTGAACATGCTGGAGTGAGCCTCCTGTAGGCCCCATGCCACTGTCCCACATGGCCCCGGCACCAGCCCCCAGGCTCACCCCTGGCGGGACAGAGTCAGCCCAGCCAGACCCAAAGAGCAGGCCCCGCAACGCGGGTGTTGATTTCAGCACTAAGGCCCAGCCACGCGAGGCTCTGGATTCAATTAGCGGCTGCTGAGGGCTCTGGCGAGAGGAGAGAGGGGGTGGGCCGTGGGTCATGGCGGGCAGTGGGTGGTGGCAGTGGGCCTGGGTGGGGCCCCTTCTTCCTGAGGCAGCAGGGGCAGTCCAGGTGGATTTCCTGTAGGCCTGGGTCCCATTACGGGAGTGGCTGTGGCCAGGCCTGCCTCCCCCAGCCTGTGGCTGCCTCATCAAAGGGGCCTTTGTGGGCCTGAGGCCGCTGCTGAACACAGTGGCTGCTGAAGAAATGTTTTCACTGCAAAGCAAACCTGGCCGAGTGGGATGGTGACGGGGAGTAGGGGTGGGGGGTGGCAAGACCCAAAGAGAGGAAGCCTTCCGAGGAACGGTGTCTGGAGTGTGCCATCAAATTAGGGCTTTGGAGAAGGGAAGAACACAGCCAGAGGGTGACCAAGCTGAGATGCAACCTCAACCTGGGATGAGCCCCCTGACTCTAGGCCAGGGACCAGGGGCAGACTTGAGGGTGTGCAAGCCCCCATCACCGGGTGCTGACTACAGCAGGCCCTGGGCCATGCGGGCGACACATGCTCTTGTTTTATGCCCGGTAACCTCGTCTATCGAAAAGGAGTAGCCACAGGGAGGGAAGACAGCATGCTCACGGCAAGTGGAGACAGGACCCCAATACCTGTTCCCTAGCCACTGATAGGGCTGTCCACCACTCGGGAGAGCTTAGGGCCACTGTGAGCTGCAGACCCTACTTCTATGGGGTTAAGTGGAGTGATACAGTTCACCCAGCCCCTTCACAGGCATTCACACACTCAGCCCCGCTCAATGCCACCCGGAAGCATGGCACCCGAGACAGGTGTATCTCTGTGTCTCCAAGACCAAAGCATGAGCTGTTCCTTTGGTGCAGGTTGCTGGTCCTCTCATTATCCCCCCACCTCCACCCTGTGCCAAGCACGGGGCCAAGCACACAAAGTGCTGGGCAGCCCTCCATGAACCAGCTGCCTGAGCAGAGACAGGACCTTGGTGTGCAGGGCTGGCGTGCCTCCCAGTCCCTGCTCCTTCCATTGTGGCTTACCCTTAGGTACTCCATGAATGGGGGAGGGCATAGATGGGACCCAAGGGGAGGGCATAGATGGGACCACAGAGGAGGCCCCTGGGTGAGGATGAGGAGGGGATGGGTGTGTACATGACTCCAGTCCTCCTCTAGCTCTCATAAGGGCACACACTGTTCTGCCCAAGCCAAGATGGAAAATCTGTAAAACAGAACTCAAGGGTTGCAGAGTGGATGCAGTTGCCAACCTCCCCATCAGTTATGCCCACAGTTGACACACCAGACTCTCCATGCTCAGCTCAGACTTGTTCAGCAGCCCCAGCACCCCAGGGAGTCAGTGGGGGGCTCTGGCTTCCAGGACACCTGGGGGTGCAGGGGACCCGCCACCTTTCAGAACAGCCAAGGAGCTGGCACACATCCTTAGCATCCACCAGCTTTGTGGGGGCTGGCAGAGCAGGGGCCAGGGCTGGGGGGCAGGGGGAGGAGGACCCTGGCCTAGCCACCCATCTGGGAGTGATTTGAGAAATTCCAGTCCTCACTGGTCCTTCAAGGCTATTCTTAACTGTGGTAATTACAGGATCAGCCTTGGCCAGTGGCACCGTGGGGTCTGGGCATCGTTAACTCCTCCAGAGGCCACACTGGGGCCAGGCAGAAGATGCTTGCAGGGGATGGGGGGAACCTGTCTCTGGGGACAGAGCCTGGAAGGCAGGAAGTGGTGGGTGGAAGCGACTGGTGCTCGGTCCCTTCACACCAATGCCTCTGCTTGGGGCGCTCCAGGGAAAAAGGGCTGACCTAGAAAGGTCTAGAAGACAAGATGCCAGGCAGTTCTGGGCCCGGGGTCGGGGGCATGGGGCCAGATACTAGACGTGGAGTCTGAAGGCCAGGGAGCTCTGACTCCTCCAAGGCAGGGCAGGTTCCATCAACTCCTCCCTGAATCCCTGGTGCCCAGAGCAGGCAGGAGACTGAGGGCAGCCCTGACTCTGATGCTCACCCTCCATGTGGCTTCAGGGAAGGTGCTGAATCTTGCTCAGCCTTGCTTTCCTCATCTGTAAAATGGGCCGTGCCAGCTTCTCAGGCCCTCCCTGGGTGTAAGAGGATGGGAGAGGGTGTCACTGTCGCCCTGACTGCCACCCCTCCTCTGGGAGGCTCTTAGCCTGGGGAAGCCCCTGGCTGGAACTCTCACTGGCACTCAGGTGGGAGCTCTTTTGGGGACTCCCAGGAAGATCCCACAGCCTTTCTTACCCCAGAGCCTGGACAAGTCACTGTTGCCTGTGACTCAGTTTCCTTAGTTATGCAATGGAAGAAGGAACAAGCTTGCCAAGGACCAGCCCTTTCCTGGCTCTGACGTCCTCGGATCCCCCTGCCTTCGAAGGTTCCAGTAGGGCCCTCATGAGTCGTGGCTGAAGCTTCAGAAGGGGGATGGAGTCCCTGCCTCTCCACCACGGCCCTGCCTAAGTCTCTGAACCACCCCCAGCCTCAGTTTCCCCAGCTGTGTTGTGAGTGGTCTGAATGGACGGGTCACTCATAAATCCTCGCCCTGGGCCTCATGGTGTCTGGCTCCTTAGCTGCAATGGGCCAAGGCCATCTCTGCACAGAGCTGACCCCACCTGTCCAGGACCCTGCCAGGCACTGCCAAAAGCTCCTCCACACAGTTCTGGGGGTGGATGGAAGGATGAGGTGCACTTGGAGCCCCTGAGGCTGCCTTGGCACCAGCCCCACCTGGGGACAGACCTCAGGATAGAACAGGACAGCCATGTTGCTGGTGTGGAGTAGGCCGCATAAACTCAGTAGGCCATGTAAGCTGAGGCCCACCTCCACCTCCAACCCGCCAGGCTGCCCCACGTTGCCCACATCCACCGCCTATCATAGCCTGGGGCCTCCTTAGGCCTCAGCCTTGCCAGAATGTCCACAGAAAAATCAAGCGCATTCTCGTACTTTCAGACCACACCCTCTCCCTGAACACCAAGCATACCTGTGTCAAGCCCCGACTGTGACGCCTTTGGTGACCAAGAACCCACTCTGCTGCCAGGGACCAGAGGGGTACCTGAGCACCTGCTTCTGGTGACATCTGGAATCTCTGGGGATACGGGGCCAGGTGTCTGTTGCAAGGCCTTGCAGCCCAGCTCAGGGACCCCAGAACACCCTGGAGATCAGCCTGCCTCACAGATAGGAGGGATCAGGTGCCCTCACCAGCAGCACCATGGGTCCTCAGCCTCCCAGCCCACCTGTGCGCCTCAGCTCCTACCCGGGCGAGGTGTCCAAGGTGAGGGAAGCCAGAGCGCTGGAGAAGAGCCGCGTGTCCCACAGCTTCACTTCGTGCTCACGCATCTGCAGGGGGAGCAAGAGAGGGGCTCAGAGGGGCCTGTCCCTTAGCCCTACCCGGGGGGTCCCAGGAAACCTAGCGCCTGAGGGTGCAGCCTGGCATTGGGCACCTGCCCCAGAGCAGGACTTGGAGTGAGGTGGGAGTCACCCCAGGGAAAGAGAGTTTGGGTTTTCATGTTCTGCCCCTTTAAGAACCCTTAGGTGACAAAGGATGAGGGGCGGTTCCCTCCGTGGACTCAGTCCCTGTGGGGCCATCATGGCTCCTGGGGTCAGACTGAGCTATTACAAATGGAATCTGCCAGTTTTCAGCAGCCGTCAGTCCCCTGAGGCTCTGAGACCCAGCCACACAGCCAGGCCATATATGGACAGGCCTGGAACTGACCCTCTGTCCCCTGCCTCCCAATGGCTTCATCCCCGCCCGAAGGGCTGGACGTGTCCCCACCTGGCTGTGCCCTGCTCCTCCAGAAGGAACCCCCTACCTGGTTGAATCCAGTGGACACGAGGTGCTCCTGGGTACCCGTCCATGCCAGCCGGCTGTCCCTGCCGTTCTTGTGGGCCTCTGTGCTCTGCAGGAGGAAAGGGGTGGACCTGAGCCCCCAGGGCTGCTACTGGTGGGCGGGGCCCCCTAGAGTGGGCCTGAGCTGGGGAACTTCTGCTGCTCACCTGCCTGAACAACTGACAGAGGGTGGGAAGGTCCAGGTCCTTCTCCATGTCCCCAATGGGACCTAGGGTAGTCTCCAAGGCACCCTGGGGATCCGCCCCGCCTCCACCCCAGCTGAGAGCAGCTCTGCACCCAGAGGCCGACCTGACCACTGGACAAGGGCTCAGGGTCCCTCCTCCTGAGGAGAGGGCTGCCTCGCTCCCCAGCTCCAGACCCCTTCCCCACTGTGCTGGGGGCTAAAGGCACTGGCACTTTCTCGTGCCCATGAGCTGTGTGACCCTGAGGACGCCATACTCTCTCAAAGCCTCATTTTTCTTGCTTGTGTAAGGGGCTCGCAGTGTTGTACCACCCACTTCCCAGGGCTGTGGCCATGTGGAAGGGCAAGGCCTGTGGCAAAGCACCGTGTAAATTGGGGGATTTCAAGGATCACTGCAGCCGCTCCAGGCAGGAGGCAGGGCCTGGGATCCACCTCTGGGCAATGTCCAGAGAGTGCCAAACAGTGCCTCTCCTGCCATCCCGAGGCACTGAAGCTGCCAGGAAGAAGGTTCTCGGCCCCTCATCACACCGCCAGCCCCCAGGAGAGGGAAGCTCACATGGTAGGTGGGACCCTGTACTCCTGGGACCTGGCAGGGGAAGCCGAAGGGGCCAGAGGAAATGGGAACAGCTCCTCCCAGTCACCCTGGCCCCTGGAGCCTGAGACGAAGGACCCTGTTACCAAAAATAGCTCACCCTAAACCATGGCCAGCTTCCTCCAAGCTTCCCACGATCTCCTTGGGAATGAATGAGGGAGGGAAGTAGCCTGTGAGGAGCTGGCCCAGGTCCCCCTCCCCAGCCCATGGAGGCTGACCCCAGCGTGGGAGACCATCAGAAATGGCTCCAGGTCCCATCCTTTGAGGGGCTTTTCTCACTGTTCCCTTCCCACCAGGCCTCGGCCGGCACAGGAAGTTGGGACTGTAGCCTGAGAACCAAGGCCCCACCACCCTCTCTCCACGTAAGAGGGGATATTGGGTCAGGACAAGGGTTGGGCCATTGGCCATCCCTGCCCCAGCACCCCAGAGAGGGTCACAATGTCTTTCAGGCTCCTGCCCTCTCGCTCATGTTTTGTGTGCAAATATCCCTGTGTGCACAGCCCACCAGGTGGTTCCCAGCTTGTCCACAAGTCAGTCATTCATTCAAGAAACACAGACAGTTCTCAGACAGAGGGCAGGTGCTGGTGAGGGGGTGGGCGGGGAAGCAGTGCCCCTCACTCATCTGTTCTCTTGTCACATGGATATTTGAGCTACACTGTTAGAGGCGATATGGTGAACAAAATGGAAAAGGTCCCCATGCTGGTGGAATAAACACGTTGGGGAGGCATGTGTGGGCCAAACAGAAATCTATGTCATTTCCCATGACTGTAAGTGCTGTGGAGGAGCTGCGTGGCGTCAAGGGAGCAAGCTCTGGAGTTGGACCCTGGAGAGGCCCAGCCCGGCCACCTCAGCTACTTCCCACAGTGGGTTCCTCACCGGCTCTGTGCCTCAGTTTCCATGTCTGTAAAAAGCACTGTAACAGAACCTACTTCTTATTTTAACCTTTCCTATGGTACCGAAGGACCTACTTTTGAAGATGGCTGCAAGGACTAAGAGGGAATGCTTGTAGAGGGCTCAGGATTGTGTCTGGCAAGTGTCACGTGTGCATGTCTCACAGGATGATAGTGGGATACTGTGAGGGTATAAGTGAGGGAAGGCAGTGTTAGGTAGCATTCCTGCTAGGCTGTGAGGGTCGGCAGGCGTGAGCTAGGTACAGGAACTGGAATCTGCAAAGAGCTGGGAACTGGAAGCAGGGAGGCCTGCTCAGCCAGCAGCTGTGAATGAGGGAGGTGGAGGCTAGGCCAAGCCTGTAGGGCCCCCAGCCAGGGCTGCCACTGAGCACTTTTCACCTAGGGGCACAGGCTAAGCCTAGGAATGGGACACTTGGCCTGTATGTCCCACCTTCCTAATTCACATGTGGGAAGCCAGAGGCACAGAGGGAGGAAGCCATGGTGCAAAATGGCCCAACAACACAGCTGTGGGCTACCTGAGGCTCCCACCCACTGCGGCCCGGGCCCCCGCTGTCTCCTCCACCTGTACAAGAGGGAGGTCAGACTCAGAGCAGTGATAAGGCTTCCACAGGAGGCAGCAGGGAAGGGAGGAGGGACGGCCCAGGATCACAGCTGCCCCAGACAACCTCTGGTTTCCAGCAAACACCCTGGGCCAGCTCCTGCTCCCTGGAGGGTTCAGCCCAGCCTTCGGAGCTCCTGGCAAGAGCTTCGGCTGTACCCAGCCACTCTGCGTTGTGGGTACACCCAGATCAGTTTGCCCAGAGACCACAGGAAGCCCCCAGGTGGGGAGGGGTCAGTGGCCACCCCTTACCCTGTAACCCCTGATCAACATGGTGATCACCAGTATCAAAATGGGAGGTCGACTGGGCGTAATCGTGCCTGCCGTAATCCCAACACTCTGGGAGGCTGAGGCGCAAGGACTGCTTGAGCACAGGAGTTCCAGAGCAGCCTGGGCCACAAACTGAGAACTTCTCTCTTAAAAAAACAAAAACTAGGCCAGGCATGGTGGCTCACGCCTGTAATCCCAGCACTTTGGAAGGCAGAGGTGGGGGAATCACTTGAGGTCAGAAGTTTGAAACCAGTCTGGCCAACATGGTGAAACCCTGTCTCTGATACAAATACAAAAATTAGCTGGGTGTGGTAGCAGGTGCCTGTAATCCCAGCTACTCAGGAGGCTGAGGGAAGAGAATTGCCTGAACCTGGGAGGCAGAGGTTGCAGTGAGCAGAGATTGTACCACTCCACTACAGCCTGGGAGACAGAGTGAGATTCCATCTAAAAATAAATAAATAACTCCCCCCCAAAAAAAACACAAAGTAGCTTGGCATGGTGGCACGTGCCTTAGTCCCAGCTACTAGGGAGGCTGTGGTAGGAGGATTGCTCGAGCCTAGGAGGTCAAAGCCGCAGTGAGCCACGGTGGCACCACTGCGCTCCTGCCTGGGCTACAGAGCAAGACCCATGTGCTGGCCTCAGTAAGCCTCAGAGAACAGTCCTCTCCCCAGCTCCTCATTCTCCTGGGGAGGGGGCAAGAGCAGGGGCTGCAGCTGGGACCCAGGCATCCTGTTACCCCACAACCCCAAGAGGGCCCCCACCACCTGGCTCTGAGAACAGGAGGGGCTGTGACAGGGCAGTGGCAGCCGGGGGTGTAGGAGGGGAGGCACATGCCCACCCTTTCATCTCCATGGCAATGTTTCCTGTGCAGGACAGGGCGGCTCCAGGAGCAGCCTGGCTCCTTGCTGGGGTGAGGGGACCTGCTTCAGATTCCTCCACTCACCCACTTCCCTACTCTGAGACTCACCACCCCCTACAGGCCTGCCTGATGCACCAGGGTGCTCAGAGGTCTTGACCCAGGGCCCCCTTCTGCTCAGAAGGATCCTGAGGCTTTGACACTCATTTGGAGCTGCCACTTCCCTGGAACAGCCTGGGCTCCAGGGGCTCCCCCAGCCCCAGCCAGGGCAGTGGTGCAGGGAAGGGGTTGCGGGGGGCTTGGAGGTTCTGCAATCAGATGGGCGAGCCTGCCTCTGCCACCCTGAAGTGGGACCCTGGAGAAGCCACAGAACCATCCAACCCTCGGGATCTACACAACCAAGGAATTTGAATGTGCCAAGTGCCTGGCATGTAACAAATGGTCACATGCGCAATCTAAGAATCAAGCAGGGGCATGAGCAGGAGGAGCCACCCCAGGGTCCCCTGCTCCAAGCTCATGCCTGAGGCTGGCTCCAACAAGGCAGTGGAGGAGGACAGAGCCGGGGCTCAGGTGGGGTGGGATCCACAGAAGACACAGGTTGGATGGAGGGCAGGCAGCCCTGTTCCCTGACCCCCAGCCACAGCCCACTAGTCAGGAAGGAGGATCGCTGGAGAAGGCGGTCCCAGAAGGCCTCTCCCTCAAGCTGGCCCAGCCCTTCAGCTCACACCGGCCCTGGCTGCCAGCAGCGGTTTTCCTAATAGAAGCCAGGTGTGGGCCAGATGCCCTGGGCGGAAGTGGGGGGCAGGGCCACACGGAGAGCGGCATTCCAGGCCTGCTGCCCCCGCACCAGAGCCCGAGCACAGGCCCCAGCCAGCAGCTGGAAGGGGTGGGAGCCACCCACGCTCTTCCCAGGTCTCCTTGCCCCAAAGCCCTACTCTCCAGAACCAGATCCCCTCCTCTCTCTTCAAGGAACTGGGAGCCCCTTGGACAGCAGCCATTCTATCCCCATCTCGGCATCAGTCACCGCCCCCAGCCCTGCTGGAAAAGGAGAGAGGAGGAAGGCTGAAGAGAGGGGGTGGAGGAGGGGAGAAGAGGAAGAATCACAGGGGCCCAGGAAGCTGGCTCAGAGCCATGCCCGGTAGGTCAGGTAGCAGCATAGGTGCCTTGGCAGTGCCCTAGGCTCTAGGGAGGAGAGTGCAACCTGAGAAAGCACAGGGGGTCCTGGGGAGCCTCCATGGCACCTTCAAGCTGAGCCTGGGTCTTGCTTTCTGGGCAAACCCTTGGAGGTCAAAGAAAACTACCAAGTGAGGAGACTGCCCACACCCACACTGCCTTGAGACACAGATGCCCACCATCTACCAGGTCCAGGTCCCACATGACGAAGAGGTCAGCCAGCCTCGCCAGCAAGTATGACCAGAGTGTGGCCAAAGCCACTGTGCCCGCTAGTTCCACTGGTTAAACAGGCGTCCTCTCAGCTGGACAGAAGTGGAATTGACTGGACCGTTTGTGCTAAAAGCTGCAATCTCTGATGTGACTGGGTTTCTCTCCTGAGTGTGCATGTGTAGTGGGCTCTGGGGCTCTGGGTTACCGCTAGTTTGGTTTGGGCTGGTGGTTTGCCCTTGACCGTGGGTGGTGAAAAAGTCCTAGAAATGGGGAGGGGGTGTCTGTGATGGTCCTAGGTCTTTGCTGAGGAGCTCCTCCCCTGAGCTGACAGGACCTAAATTTTACCTTCCTCAAGAAAGAAGCCTCCTCAGCTTCTAGAAAGTTCTTTTTAGAAATGTAAATCCACTTATCAAACTTCCTGCTTAAAACTCTAATGGCCTCCCACAGCCCAGATGACCGCGAGCCTGTATCTCCCAGCGCCCCATGCAGACTCTGGGGATGAGCCTGTCTTCCTCCAGGCTGCCTGTGCCTGCCCTCTTGGTATTACTCAGGCCTCCACTCCCCAGCCAGTTGCTCAGGGAAGTACTAAACCAGCCCAGCAAGAGAAGCCCCCAGCAACCAACCTAGGGCAGGCCCCTGCCTAGCACAGGAGATGTTCATGGCCAGGCACAGGCCCTGTCCTGGAGTAATTGCTCCTGCCTACAAGGTCTCTGTAGGGCAAATGAACCGAGCCCTAGACTGAATGCCAAGGCGTGAACTAGGTCCTGGCTTCCCTACTCAGAACTGAAATAGCCACGTACACTACATGCACAGACACAAACCAAAACACACTCAGGCCGTGCACGTTTGGCAGGTCCCACCCAGGGTCTCCCTGCAGAGGGCAGGGGCTGTTTCCTTTTGGCTCCTCTGCAGCTGATCTCTGCTGACCGTGCCAGGGTGAAAGTCTCAAAGGAGAAAAGGAAGTGGGAATCTCAGATCACTGCCTGAAACCACAGGATGGCCTCCGCCAAGAGCCTGGGGGCAGCTTAGCTCTGCCCACCCTGTGATCAAAGCCAGGCTCTCCCAGGACCCAGAACACACTTCCCAGGAAGAACTCCCAGCAGTGACGGCCTGCCTCCCGGGGACCCCTGGTGCTGTGGAACATGTCTGCTGGCAGCCCAGGCCTGCCCCTGCCTCTACCTGCTGGAACCACTGGGTCCTCAGCCTGAGCAGAGGCCTCAACCCACCCTAGCTGCCCACACAACTCACCTGAGAGGTCTGCGGCTTTGCTCTGGGGTCAAAGATCCGCAGCTGCTTGTCCTGGAAAAGCAGAGAGGAAGAAACGACTTGCAATTAGGGCCAGAGGGCTCCTGGGGGCCAGCCCATCCTCCACCCCCAAATCCCTAGCCCTGAGCACCCCATCCCCGGCACACAAGGCTGGCATCACACACCAGGGACTGGAGGGTCCCTGGGGTCAGCCTGTCCCCACATCCCGGCTCTGAGCAGACCATCCCCAGTACACAGGGCTGGCATTACACCAGAGCATCCTTCCTCAGCCCCGTTCCTCCCTCTTAGCACATCGGCAAGCACACCCAGTCCCCCAGAAAAGCAAGCTCAGTGAGTGTTCACCTTCCTGAGACCTACTGCACACCAGGCATACCAGACACTTGACCCCTCCTCGTCTTCCAACTACCCTATGAGGTAGTGCTATCACCAACACGACCCCTCAAAGACAGACAAACAGAGGTCCAGAACCAAACTCTAGGCTGTGAGCAGCACACACATGCTCAGCCCTGTGCTAGCCCTGGCATGCAGGGGCTGATACGATGACCTTATTTCTGTACTGACAGAGTTTAGCACCCAACCAGGAATATGAGGTTATACCTCCTAACCATCCATTCAGCACAGTTACTGATTCAGATTGTTCAAAGGGAAGATGAAAAAAGACAAAAACAGAAAAAAAGGACTGAAATAAAACACCCAAGCAGGCCGGGCGCGGTGGCTCACGCCTGTAATCCCAGCACTTTGGGAGGCCGAGGCGGGTGGATCACGAGGTCAAGAGATCGAGACCATCCTGGTCAACATGGTGAAACCCCGTCTCTACTAAAAATACAAAAAATCAGCAGGGCATGGTGGCACGCGCCTGTAATCCCAGCTATTCAGGAGGCTGAGGCAGGAGAATTGCCTGAACCCAGGAGGCGGAGGTTGCAGTGAGCTGAGATCGTGCCATTGCACTCCAGCCTGGGTAACAAGAGTGAAACTCCGTCTCAAAAAAAAGAAAAAAAAAAAGCTATTAGCCCACAAAAAGACATTGCTAAGTGAAAGAAGCCAATCTGAAAAGGCTACATACTACATACTGTATCATTCTAACTGTATGACTTTCTGAAAAAGTCCAGTATATAGATAACAAAAAGATCAGCGGTTGGCAGTGATTTGGGAGGAGGGAGGAAGGGACGATAGGTGGAACCCAGGGGATTTTTAGAGCAGTGAAACTATTCTGTATAGTGATTACATTACATCATGCATTTGTTACAACCCATAAAATGTACAACATACACTAAACCCTCATGCAAACTGTACACTTTAGTTAATAATAATATATCAGGCCGGGTATGGTCACTCATGCCCCAGCACCTCAGGAGGCCAAGGTGGTTGGATCACTTGAGGTCAGGAGTTTGAGACCAGCCTAGTCAACATGGTGAAACCCCATCTCTACTAAAATACAAAACTTAGCTGGGTGCTGTGGCGCACGCCATTAGTCCCAACTACACGGGAGGCTGAGGCATGAGAATCACTTGAACTGGGGAGGTGGAGATTGCAGTGAGCTGAGATGGTGCCACTCACCCCAGCAATGCAAATAATAATAATAATTATTATTATCACGATTGGTTCATCAATTGTAACAATGCATCACACTCATACAAGATGTTTATCATAGACACTGGGGAAGAAAGTAAGGATACAGAAAATCCTTCCACTACTTGCTCAATTTTTCTGTGAACTTAAAGACTAGAAAATAGTCTATCAATTAAAATGACACAAAAGAAAATGAAGGGAAAACCAGGTGAATTTCTGCTGTGTGTGCAGCCCCTCCCTGGGAGATGGGTAGCCTCCCTGCTACTACCAAGCTTGAGGCTAAGTCCTGGACTCAGGGGCCTGAAGGTTGTCACGGGAAACCACAGGGAAGAACTTAGACCTGGTCGGCAAAGGACAAACAGAGCTTGTGCCGAGAAGTGAAAGGCATTCAAAGAAAATAGAATAGCATGAGCAAAGAGGTGGAGAAAGAAGCTTGCTGTTATGTGGCGTTGGGGGAGGACAGGCCAAATGAGGAGGCAGATGGTGGGAAACAAGGGGGCTGTGGGCACACGCATGGCTAGTAGAGGCAGGGGCCTGTCTGGAGAGGGCCTCAAAAGCCAGGTCTCCCTGGTCTCCCTCTGCAGAGGCCCAGCTTTATGCTACTTCTGGCAAAGCTCTGCCAGCTGCAGTTTATCAAGCACCTGCTACATGCCAGGCAGGTACCAGGCATAGTCCAGGGACTGGCTGTTAACATCCCACTACTCCGCAGCCTCGGGTTCAGAGAGCTGTTGAGAGACAGATCAGACAGATGAAGACAGTGAGAGGAAGAGGGACAGAGAGGAGGAAGAGACAGAAGACAGAGACCAGAGAGGACAGCGAGGGATGAGACAGGACAGAGAGGGACAGGAACAGAGGACAATGACAGAGCAGGCCAGAGAGAGCTAGAAATCAAGGGCAGAGACACAGGACAGCAGGGGACAGGCAGGACATGAGGGACAGTAAGAGACAGAGGCTTGCTGGGCGCGGTGGTTCATGTCTGCAATCCCAGCACTTTAGGAGGCCGAGGCGGATGGATCATGAGGTCAGAGGAGTTCAAGACCAGCGTGACCAACATGGAGAAACACTGTTTCTACTAAAAATATAAAATTAGCTGAACATGGTGGCACATGCCCATAATACCAGCTACTCAGGAGGCTAAGGCAGGAGAGTCGCTTGAACCCAGGAGGCGGAGGTTGCAATGAGCTGAGAATGCACCATTGCACTCCAGCCTGGGCAGAAAGAGCGAAACTGTCTCAAAAAAAAAAAAAAAAAGAGAGAGAGAGACAGAGGGTCTCAGGAGATGAAGGGCAGAACATGGTAACTGGCAGCCAGGGCTGCTCCTGCCTACAGAGCTGCAGAGACTGGAAGCCTGTGCCCAGACGCTAACACCACCGCTGACCAGCTATGACGTGGGCAAGCCCCCAAGCCCGTTTTTTTTTTTTTTTTTTTTTTTGAGACAAGAGTCTCACTCTGTCACCCAGGCTGGAGTGCAGTGGCACAATCTTGGCTCACCACAACCTCCGCCTCCCAGGTTCAAGCCGTTGTCCTGTCTCAGCCTCCTAAGTAGCTAGGATTACAGGCGCCTGCCACCACGCCCGGCTAATATTTCGTATTTTTAGTAGAGACTGGGTTTCACCGTATAAACCAGGATGGTCTCAATCTCCTGACCTCATGATCTGCCTGCCTCCGCCTCCCAAAGTGCTGGAATTACAGGCGTGAGCCACCATGCTGGGCTTTTTTTTTTTTTTTTTTGAGATAGGGACTTGCTCTCTTGCCCAGGCTAGAGTCCAATGGTTCAATCCGAGCTCACTGAAGCCTCAAACCCCTGGGTTTAAGCAATCCTCCTGCCTCAGCCTTCGAGTATCTGGAACCACAGACGCCTGCCACCATGGCTGGCTATTTTTTATTTGCAGAGACGGGATTTCACTATGTTGTCCAGGCTGGTCTTGAACTTCTGGGCTGAAATTATCCTCCCACGTTAGCCTCCAAAAGTGCTGGGATTACAGGCATGAGCCTGGCCACCCGCCCAGCCCTGTGAATGGTGAGGATGAGGCAGCACCGCCCCTGGGCAGGGTTGGGGACTGGGGCTAAGGGTAGAACACACAACGCATACTCCATGTGGGCAGCTGGACCACCAGGTGCAGGATCTTAACACAGCGTCCAAACCAGGGTTCAGAGTGCGCACTGAAGCCACTCTGGTGCAGCGGGGAGGAACTGGGCTGCAGAGACCACGTCCTCCCTGGCTCACCAGACTTGACCAAGCAGGGAGCAGGAGCACAGCAGGCCGGGCTGGGTCATCCGTGAGGAGAGCGCGCCCCCTAGCGGCCCCCTGCCCCTTCTCTCCCAGCGCCCTGGAGACAGAAACCTTTCCCCACTGGGAAGAGCTGGGAGGGAGCAAGAGCCACCTTCAGTGGTCCTGGGAGGCAGACCTGCTCCATCCACACAGCAGTGGGACAGGAGTGGGAACCAGAAGCAGGGAGGTTTCCCTGACAGAAGGGAGATGGAGTGGGGGTGGGGGCGCATTCTGGTGGGAAGCCCCATAACCAGGCCCACATTCCCATCACCATCAGGCAGCCCATGGCATGAGCAGCTCCAGTGCATAAACTGAGAATCATGTGCCCAGCCACTGCAAAGAGGGGGTCAGGCTCCCTCCTGCTGCGGGGTGGGCCCATCCGTCAGTGCCAGACACAGCTCAGGACAAGCCCTTGCCCTCTGCACACCCACAGGCATCACCAGCTGCCCTATAGTCATAGGCTGCCCCCCACTCCCAGCTCCATACTGCCAGGGTTTCTGGTATAGGATGCCCTCACCAGGATGTACCCCTTTTACAAAGAAAGGGGCAGCAGACCCGGGGCTGAAGCACCCATTGGCCCTAGCCTGTGCTGACAGATGCAGCTTGGAGGTGATGCTGCATTCCCACAGGTGGAATTCCTAGGTCCAGGAACCAGGGGAAGTAGAGGGAGTCGTTCTACTAAGCATCACTCCCACAATCCACTTGGGAAATGTGTGCTTCTCGTCTCTGCAACTTTAAGCTCTGGGTGTAGTGGGGGAAACTTGTCTACTGGTAAAGCAGCATGAGCTCCTCTGTGCTACGACTCCTGACTCTTCCTGGCAAGACACCAACAAGCAAGGAGAAGAGTGGCCAAGCTGGTGACCCATGGGGCTGCTCACTGTCCTTCCCTGCACAACTGTGATGGTAAATGGGGCTTGGACTCCCAAGAGGGGGGCCTGGACCACCACACCAGTGACAGAAGGGTAGAGAGAGTTTGCCACCGTCCCAAGGCAGCCATCCCTGAGTCCTGCTGAGACTGCCCAGGCCATCCCCTCTGCCTGGGACACCTGTCCCCTCCTTCTCACCCAGGGACCTTCTCATCCCTCAAGGACCGGTCTCAAGCTCACTCTGCCTGGGAAGCCATCCCCAGCAGGGTTAGGCTGGAGCACGCATACCAGATCTCCTCCAGCAGAGGCTACCCCAGAGGCCTTATTGATGCCCAGAGCTCAGGCCAGTGTCTGGGACCCTCCACTCAATGAATACCGCAAAAGAAAAACTGATCAAGATTGGGAGAGGCAGCTTCCACAAAAGGAGAGTACAGAAGAGAAAGCTGGACTAGGGTCCGTCCAAGTATGCAGAGCCCTGGGGTGGGACCCTCAGGTCTGGTCCACCTCCTCGCCCTGCCGGCTCCTGTCGGCTCCATTCCCATGCCTCTGAGCCTGTCTTCACATGTCTTCAGGCCCAGCATACCTCCAGAAGGGCCCTGATGGGTGCCCTTGTCCCCAGTGACCCCAACAACTCTTCAGAGACCCTTCATGGTGCCCAGGGCCACCTCCCTGGGGCAGCTCTCTGGCCCTGGTCTCTGGCCCTGGTCTCAGCCCCAGCCAGGTCCTGGCTTTCCTCCTCCTATCTCCTTCCCTCAGGAGGCTCTTCTCATCCCCTCCTGGGGCAGCACTACACGGTCAGCAAATCGAACAAACAACCTTTTCACCTGCAGCCCTGACTCTGCTCAGAGCCATGCTGGGCCCAGACTCCACTGACACCTCTAGGTACCACCGGCAGCTCAAGGCTGCAGCCAGCCAGGAGCAGCTCTACTCAGAACATTCACACCAGGTGCCCCTCTCTCTAGCACCCGCCCCCTGCCACAATGTGTCCCAGTCCCAGTGACGGGCCTCTCCTCCTGCCTCAGGACCACCACACCTCTGACCCAACCGTTCTCCAACACTTGGCTTCCTCCTCCCAAAGATGTCTCACCACTGGCCACATGTCCCTGGCCTGTCCAACCAGCTCAAAACACCATGTCCCTCTTGCAGGGCCCGGGTAACCAGTCCTCTTGTCTGTAACTGTCTTTGATGGAAGTTGCCTCCCTAGCAGCTGGGGCCAGGCCCAGCACCTGTGTGCAGACACCACTTAACTAGAGTCTCACGGAAAGGCTGGCAGTTCAGATAGAACAGACAGGGGGCCGGGGAGGCTGGCTGAGAGTGGGGATGTTAGGGTACAAACCAGGGACCAGCATGGGCTCTGACAGGGGCCTAGGTGGGGTAGGGGCTTCCAGATGCAGGTGAGTGGAGGTGTGAGGGGCAGCTGGGGAGTGGGGCACACAGATACCCATCCTGACCTCAGTGCTCCGCTGTCCCCTAAACAGCAAGCCTGGAAGGCCCAGCCCAGGGGTCCCAGTCCAGAAGACCTGCACAGAGCCCCATAGGGGCTCCCTGTCCGCCTGCTCACCTTGCACGCCGTGCCCACAAGGGTTCCGTCCCGGCTCCAGATGGCGCTCTGCACCTGGTCCCCATGGGCTGCCAGCTCTGCAAAGAAGCAGCAAAGGTCAGGCCCCGGGCAGTGAGGGCACCAGGGAAGTGGGTAGGGCAGGCCCTGCTGGGGACAACTCCCAGAGCAAAGGCAGCAGCTACGAGGGTCCCCAAAACCAAGAGGGCAGGAGCAGCAGCTCCTCCCACACAGGCTTCCCCTGCACCATGGGCTGCTTCCTTCACCCCACCTCTGTGCACTCAACTACCTTCTGAAGCTCCCTGCTCCCCAGCTGTCTCTCTCATCCCTCCCAGGCTTGCTTCCAACACAGGCCCCACTCCACAGGGTCATTCTCACCCTAAGCCTCCGCTCCTGCCATCTATACTCTCCCCCGCTAGTGTGAGGTCTTAAAATACGTTTTTACATCCTCTGCAACTCCTCCTGTTCCAGGTTGAATTGTACTCCTCTAAAAAGATGGTGAAATCCTAACCCCTACTACTTTTTGGAGTCTCACTCTGTCACCCAGGCTGGGTGACGTGATCACTGACCCCAGATCACTTGGGGTCAGGAGTTCAATCTCAACCCTGGGAGGCAGAGATCTGCCCACCTCAGCCTCTCAAAGTGCTGGGATTACAGGCATGAGCCACTGCTCCTGATCTAAGCCCCACTACTTAATGAAGGTGACCTTCTCTGACAATAGAGTCTTTGCAGATGATCTGGTTAAGCTGAAGTCAGTAGAATGGGCCGTAATTCAACATGCCTGGTGTTCTCATGGAAAAGGTAGATTTGAACAAAGAGACACATGTGTACAGAGGGAAGATGACATGAAGACTCAGGGAGAAGGCAGCCATGAACAAGCGAAGGAACGCTGAGGCTACAGAGGCTGGGACGGGCATGAACAGACACCTCCTCCCAGCCTCCAGGGAGCCAATCCTGGCTGCACCTTGACCTCAGACTTCTGGACTCCAGGACTATGAGACGATACATTTTTTTTTTTTTTTTTGAGACACAGTCTCACTCTGTCACCCAGGCTGGAGTGCAGTGGCTCGATCTAGTTTCACTGCAAACTCCCCCTCTTGGGTTCAAGCCATTCTCCAGCCTCAGCCTCCTGAGTAGCTGAGATTACAGGCACCTGCCACCATGCCTATTTTTTTTTTTTGAGATGGAGTTTTGCTGTTGTTACCAAGACTGCAGTGCAATGGCACGGCTTACCGCAACCTCCGCCTCCTGGGTTCAAGCATTTCTCCTGCCTCAGCCTCCCAAGTAGCTGGGACTACAGGTGCGCACCACCATGCCCAGCTAATTTTTGTATTTTTAGTAGAGACGGGGTTTCACCTTGTTGACCAGGATGGTCTCAATCTCTTGACTTCGTGATCCACCCGCCTCGGCCTCCCAAAGTGCTGGGATTGTAGGCGTGAGCCACCGCGCCCAGCCTAATTTTTGTATTTTTAGCAGAGACGGCGTTTCGCCATGTTGACCAGGCTGGTCTCAAACTCCTGATCTCAGGTGATTCACCCACCTCAGCCTCCCAAAGTGCTCGGATTAGTAGAGACAGGGTTTGACCATGTTAGCCAGGCTGGTCTTGATCTTTTGACCTCATGATCCACCTGCCTTGGCCTCCCAAACTGCTGGGATTACAGGCATGAGCCACCGCACACGGCCAATGGTTTTCAAAACCAAAAACAATTTCAAGAAATAACAGTGTGGGGGCTAGGCATGGTGGCTCATGCCTATAATCCCAACACTTCGGGAGGCCAAGGCAGCTGGACTGCTTGAGGCCAGGAATTTGAGATCAGACTGGGTAATACAGTAAGATCTCATTTCTGTGGGGGAAAAGAACAAGAAGGCTGGGTGCAGTGGCTCATGCCTGTAATCCCAGCACTTTGAGGGGCCAAGGTAGGTGGATTGCCTGAGCTCAGGAGTTCGAGATCAGCCTAGTCAACATGGTGAAACCTCATTTCTACTAAAATACCCCCCCAAAAAAATTAGCTTGGCATGGTGGCATGCGCCTGTAGTCCCAGTTACTCTGGAGGCTGAGGCATAAGAATCGTTTGAATCTAGGAGGCAGAGGTTGCAGTGAGCCGAGATCATGCCACTACACTCCAGCCTGGATGACAGAATGAGGCTCTGTCTAGTAATAATAATAATAATAATAATAATAATTTTAAAAATAGTCCAGACACAGTGGCTGGAATTATAAAAGTACACCTGTAATCCCAGCACTTTGGGAAGCTGAGGTGGCTGGGTCATGAGGGCAGGAGTTTGAGACCAGCCTGGCCAACATAGTGAAACCCCATCTCTACTAAAAATACAAAAAATTAGTCCTGCGTGGTGGTGGGCACCTGTAATCCCAGCTATTCAGGAGGCTGAGGGAGGAGAATTGCCTGAACCAGGGAGGCAGAGGTTGCAGTGAGCCAAGATCGTGCCATTGCACTCCAGCCTGGGCAACAGTGCAAGACTCCACCCAAAAAAATAATAATAATAGCCGGGCACTGTGGCTCAAGCCTGTAATCCCAGCACTTTGGGAGGCCAAGGCAGGTGGATCACAAGGTCAAGAGATCAAGACCATCCTGGTCAACATGGTGAAACCCCGTCTCTACTAGAAATACAAAAAATTAGCTGGGCATGGTGGCACGTGCCTGTAATCCCAGCTACGCAGGAGGCTGAGGCAGGAGAATTGCGTGAACCCAGGAGGCAGAGGTTGCGGTGAGCCTGCATTCCAGTCTGGGTAAAAAGAGCGAAACTCTGTCTCAAAAAAATAATAAAATAATAATAATAATAATAATAATAATAATAAAGGCTGGGTGCAATGGCTTATGCTTGTTTCGGAGGCCAAACACTTTGGGAGGCCAAGGCAGGTGGATCACAAGGTCAGGAGATCAAGACCATCCTGGCTAACAGAGTGAAACCCATCTCAAAAATAAATAATAGTAATAACAATAGCAGTGTGGGTCACGTCTGTAGTCTCAGCACTTTGAGAGGCTGAGGCAGGAGTATTGTTTGAGCTCAGGAGTTCAAGGCCAGCTAGCGTAGGCAACATAGCAAGACTCCATGTCAAAAAAATCAAAATAAAAGTGTAAGAAAGTTGTTATTCATCTGTTCTGTTCCCACTGGACAGAGTACCCTCTACTGCAGTCATCTACTTCCTGTTCCCACTGGACAGAGTACCCTCTACTGGAGTCAGCTACTTCCTGTTCCCACTGGACAGAGTACCCTCTACTGCAGTCAGCTACTTCCTGTTCCCACTGGACAGAGTACCCTCTACTGCAGTCAGCTACTTCCGGTTCCCACTGGACAGAGTACCCTCTACTGGAGTCAGCTACTTCCTGTTCCCACTGGACAGAGTACCCTCTACTACTGCAGTCAGCTACTACTCTTTACTTCGCTCAGAATCCATACTAACTTAGTTCCATATTTTCCTCCTTAGGTTTATTCTGTTAATTCAGGGATTAATATCTTTCAATACATCATAAATACGTAACATTTGGAAAAACCTGTGTTAACAAAAAAGACTTGTGAGCTTTTGATGGGATTATGTGTTGTATCTTTTTACGTTATTATGTAGAAAATTGTCATCTTAATGTGTCAGCTAGTAGACATAACTGAGACAGTGAATGTAGTCTATTCCATGAATTTTTACATAATAAACTTGTCTAAAATTTGTAGTTTTTAGTGTACATGTGTTTAACATCTTTTGTCAAGTTTTTCCTTAAGTATTTGATAGTTTGATATTTTTGAATATCAAATATTTTGATATTTTTTGTGTTATTTCAATTCTAATGGTTCATAACTAGAATACAGAAAATTGATTTTTGTGTTAAAAAAATTATTATTATTATATTATTATCATTATTTTGAGATGGAATTTTGCTGTTGTTGCCCAGGCTGGAGTGTAATGGCACGATCTATACTCATTGCAATCCCTGCATCCCAGGTTCAAGTGATTCTCCTGCTGCAGTCTTCCGAGTAGTCGGGATTACAGGAATCTGCCACCACACCTGGCTAATTTTTTGCATATTTAGTAGAGATGGGGTTTCACCATGTGGGCCAGGCTGGTCTCAAACTCCTGATCTCAGGTGATCCACCCACCCTGGTCTTTCAAAGTGCTGGGATTACAGGCGTGAGCCACTGCACCCAGCCGAAAGTTATTTTTTTGGGGGGGATGGAGTTTCGCTCGTTACCCAGACTGGAATGCAATGGCACGATCTCGGCTCACTACAACCTCCGCCTCCTGGGTTCAGGCAATTCTCCTGCCTCAGCCTCCTGAGTAGCTGGGATTACAGGCACGTGCCACCATGCCCAGCTAATTTTTTGTATTTTTAGTAGAGACGGGGTTTCACCATGTTGACCAGGATTGTCTCGATCTCCTGACCTCATGATCCACCCGCCTCGGCCTCCCAAAGTGCTGGGATTACAGGCTTGAGCCACTGCGCCCTGCCTCTTTTTGTTTGTTTGTTTTTGAGACAGTCTCACTGTGTCACGCAGGCTGGAGTGCAGTGGAGCACTCTGAATTCACTGCAACCTCCACATTCCAGGTTTAAGTGATTCTCCTATCTCAGCCTCCCAAGTAGCTGGGACTACAGGTGCACACCACCATGCCTGGTTAATTTTGTATTTTTAGCAGAGACAGGGTTTCGTCATTGTTGGCCAGGCTGGTCTTGCACTCCTGACCTCAAGTGATCTGCCCACTTCGGCCTCCCAAAGTGCTGGGATCACAGGTGTGAGCCACTGCACCCAGCTATTATTATTATTTTTTGAGAGAGCATCTTGCTGTGTCACCCAGGCTAGAGGGCAGTGGTGTGATCACAGCTCACTGCAGCTTTTACCTCCTGGGTTCAAGTAATCCTCCCACCTCAGCCTCCCAAGTAGCGGGATTACAGGCACATGCCATCAGGCCTGGCTAATTTTTCAATTTTTTGTAGAGACTGGGTCTCACTATGTTGCCCAGTCTGTCTCAAAATCTTAAGCTCACGATATCCTGCCATCTGGGCCTCCCAAAGTGCTAGTATTACAGGTGTGAGCCACAGTACCTGTTGAATAAGTTATTTTTTTAAATGGGAACAAAACAACAGCTACGAGGATGAAAGTGATGGCTATGAAGAGTGGAGAGAGATGGGGTATTTATTACAGCCCCAGAGAATCTGAAGACTCTTATACTATTTAAGTGTGAAACTTTGACACCTGCTTTTAAATTTATGTTATTAACATGCCAACAAAGAAACAAAGTGCTGTCCAGAGCGAGGCTGCCCTGGGAAGGGTAGCCTGTACCTGTCAGGGGCTGCTGCTTGGCCACGTCCCAGACCTTCACACTGGTTCCTGACGCGCTCACCAGAACACCGTCTGAGGTAGGGTGGAACTGCAGCACCTCCACTGGGAGCTCCTCGGGGCCCAGCACCACCCCAGGGGCTGAGGGCAGGGCCTGGCTGGGCCCTGGCAGTCGCCAAAGTTTTACCTGCAGGAAAGACCAAATTCGTGAGCCCAGGGCTGGGGGCCTCGCTGCCTTGAGTCTGCTGCCGTGATCCCAGCGAGGTCCCGTGTTGGAACCAGGCTACTCCAGGAGATCACACCCTTGGCCTGTTGTTGAGGGGAGTGCCCAACTGCCTTAGCTTGCTTGGGTCAGGGGCTGCATATCCCACATCCAAGAAAGGAGGGAGGGAATCTCAGCACCTAAGGCAAGGTCTGAGGCTGCAGGAAGACAGGAGTTTGGGCAGGGGTGCTGCTATCTCCCGCAGCCTCCCTGCCTGCTGTCCTCAGGCTCTAGGTCAGGTCAGAGGTAGGGCTCCAGGCAAGCCCTTGGGAGCCAGTGTGGGGCCAGCAACTCAGACCAGCCTGGGAGCCTGGTGGAAGCTGGGAGGGGCAGGACTGGGAGGGCGGAATCCCGTGGGGGTGGGGGTGGGACTTGGAGTAGCTCTTCCAACTGGCTCCACTCACCGTCCTGTCAGCCGAGCCCGTGGCCAGGAGGAAGTCATCAAAGGGCGAGAAGTCCAAGTCGGTGACCAGATCTGTGGAAGAGGAATGGCTGAACCCACCGGAATGTCCTGCTTCCAACCCAGCGTGATTCCCCCCAAGGCCGGGAAGCAAAGACCCGGGCTTCTGAGGTGACACCTTGTGCCCACAAAGAAGCAAGTCTACAAGGCAAACGCCAGAGGCCCCTCCTGTGACACATGTCCATGAGGCTCTGCTGACCCAGGGTGGCCAAGGGCTCTGGCATCAGGAGGTTGGCAGGAAATGGGCAGGAAGCCCCTTGGGTCATGAGGCAACTGCAGAAATGCAGCCACCTGGCCTGACCCATCCTAGGGCAGCACAGCCCGCTGTTCCTTCAGTTGTGGAAGGTCCCCAGGAGTCACCTAATAAATTGCTTCTTGGTTAAGCAAGCTGGAATTGACTTCAGTTCTTTGCAACCAAAGAACTTGAGTACGATTGCTCACGCCTATAATTCCAACACTTTGGGAAGCCAAGGCAGGTGGATCTCTTGGGCTTAAAAGTTCAAGACCAGCTTGGGCATCATGGTGAAACCCCATCTCTTAAAAAAAATATAAAAATTAAGGCTGGGTGCGGTGGCTCAAGCCTGTAATCCCAGCACTTTGGGAGGCCGAGGCGGGTGGATCATGAGGTCAAGAGATTGAGACCATCCTGGTCAAAATGGTGAAACCCCGTCTCTACGAAAGATACAAAAAATTAGCTGGGCATGGTGGCACATGCCTGTAATCCCAGCTACTCAGGAGGCTGAGACAGGAGAATTGCCTGAACCCAGGAGGCGGAGGTTGCGGTGAGCCGAGATCGCGCCATTGCACTCCAGCCTGGGTAACAAAAGCGAAACTCCGTCTCAAAAAAAAAAAAAAATATATATATATATATATAAATAAATTAGCTGGGTGTGGTGGTGGGTACCTGCTACTTAGGAGGCTGAAGCAGGAGAACTGCTTGAACTCAGGAGGCAGAAGTTGCAGTGAGGCAGAAGTTGCAGTGAGGGGAGATCACACCACCACACTCCAACTTGGGTCACAGAGCCAGACCTTGTCTCAAAAAATAAATAAACGGCCGGGCACGGAGGCTAATGCCTGTAATCCCAGCACTTTGGGGAGGTGAGGCGGGCTAATCATGAGGTCAGGAGTTCAAGACCAGACTGGCCAACATGGTGAAACCCTGTCTCTAGCAAAAAGATACAAAAATTAGCTGGGGCATCATGGCTTGTGCCTGTAATCCCAGCTACTTGGGAGACTGAGATAGGAGAACTTCTTGAACTGGGACCCAGGAGGGAGAGGTTGCATGAGCCAAGATCACACCACTGTACTCCAGCCTGGGCTACAGAGTAAGAATCCATCTCAGAAAAAAAAAAAAAATAAATAATAATAATAATAAATAAATAAGAACTTGAATGGCTCAGCTCCAGAGGTGGGGAGGGGTAGGTGGTGTGCACAGAGTGAGCCAGACCTCAGAGGAAAATGCAGTGGGTGGTTGGGGAGGTAGAGACTAGGCATGAAGGATGGCAAGTGTTGAGGGTGTGAACAAGATGGGAGGCGTCACCAGAGCTGGGAGCACGGTGACCAGCTCCTGCTAGCTGCCTTCCTCTCAGCCAGAGCAGACAGGAAAAAGATGGGACAGACATGGACAGGCACACCTTGGGATAGTCTTGGCCTGCCTACTGGCTGGCAGGACCACAACAGTCTTGGGCCTAAAGCCAGAGAACCCCTGCTGCCCTCACTCTGGGGTGTCCTTGCTGGGCCCAGCAGGGCAAAGTAGATCCTTAGGCAGGTGTAGCAGCTGGCACAGGCAGGCTGGCATCTCAGGCAGGAATAAAATGTGATGATATAATCAGGTAATCTGAGTGCCCAGTGTGTGCTGGCACCACAGGTGCCTAAGGCTTGACACTCATAGACCTCACCAAATCCTCACAAGGATACAGCAAGTGGCACTGTGGCAGCATCCCCCACGGGAGGATGAGGACACCAAAACCCAGAGAGGGTAACTACCCCAATCACACAGCTAAGAGACAAGGTTGGCTTCAGAACCTGCACTGCTCAGCCTGACATGATGCTACCTTTCCTTACTGAAGCAGGCCCCCAGCTGCCACCCCACAGCCTGGACACCAGAAACATGTCCAGAAGTTGCTCACCCTCTGCCCCTGTGGCCACTGGGCTGAAGGGCAAGAATGGCCCTGAGATGAGAGGCTGAAGGGGCCCCTGAAGGCAGGGCAGCAGCCAGAGCCTCGCCTGCCTGTTTCTCCCCACACTGGCACCTATGAGGCAGGAAGGCACCTGGTACCTCTAGGGCAGGTTCCAAGGAGGCTGGAGCTCAGTTTTCCATGAGAAGCTTCCTGGCAGGGCTGCTCTTGCAGGCGAGGCCCTGATCAGCTGCAGGCACAATAAGGCTATGGACTTGCCCACAGAACACTAGTCCAGTTTCTATCTGGGAAGCCCTAGTAGCAGAGGGCTCACCACCTTGCAAACATCATCAACTTGGGATGGCTCCCTCATGGGTAAAAAGCATCAAAAAATCAAACATGAAGCCAGGCACATTGGATCATGCCTGTAATCCCAGCACTTTGGGAAGCCAAGGCAGGAGAATCACTTGAGGCTGGGAGTTCAAGACCAGCCTGGGCAACACAGCAAGACCTCATCTCCACAAAAAGTAAAAAAATCAGCCAGGCATGGTGGTATGTGCCTACAGTCCTAGCTACTAGAGAAGTTGAAATCAAAAACAAATACAGGCTCCTACAGATCTGACTCTGGCCCTGCCAGAACAATCGGTAAGCCCCTCACCTTGCGGGAGTCTCAGTTTTCTTAGCTATAAAATGAGTTACTGTTTTAAAATCTACTTCAAAGAGATTTGAGATTAGATGAGAATACAGACATGTTATACAAGCTGCAACACAGAAGGATCTCTAAAACATGCTACGTGAAAGATGCCAGATTCAAAAGACCGTGTACTGTGTGATTCTGTTTACATGAGATGCACAGGAGAGGCCACTCTATAGAGCAGAGGTCAGTAAATATCTCCTGCAAAGGACAAGGTAGTAAATATTCTAGGATCTCAGGGCTCAACAGTCTCGGTCACAATTCAACTCTTCAGTTGTTGCAAGAAAGGAGCCACAGACTATACATCAATGAATGGGTGTGGCAGTGTTCCAATAAAACTATTTACAAAAACAGGCAGCCAGCTGGATCTGACCGTGACAGTGGTTTGCAGACCTCTGCTACAGAGGCAGGAAGCAGATCAGATGTTGCCTGAGGCTGTGGTAACTGAGGTGGAAACAGATTAACTGCAAAGGGGCACATGGGATCTTTTGGGAATGATGGAAACGTTCTAAAATTGGATGGCAGTGCACATGACTTGGTAACTTTATAAGAATTATCAGGCTCTTTAGTTAAAACAGGTAATCCAACCAGCCTCAACACTTTGGGAGGCCAAGGCGGGAGGATGGCTCGAGGCCAGGAGTTCAAGACCAGCCAGGGCAATATAGCAAGACCCCATTTTACAAAAAATTTTTAAAAATTAGCTGAAGGGGTGGCATACATCTGTGGTCCTGATAACTTGGGAGGCTGAGGTTAGAGGATTGCTTGAGCCCAGCAGGTCAAGGCTGCAGTAAGCCATGATATGCCACTGCATTCCAGCCTGAGTGACAGAGCAAGACCCTGTCACAAAAACAAAAAACAAGTAATATTGGTTGGGCATGGTGGCTCACACCTGTAATGCCAGCACTTTGGGAGACTGACTTGGGAGGATTGCTTGAACCCAGGAATTTAAGACCAGCCTGGACAACAGAGCAAGACCTCGTCTCTACGTACTTTTTAAAAGTTTCTTTAAAAAGTTTAGATGAGAAAACTGAACTAAAGTACTTAGTACAGAGCACTCTCTACAAATCTTTACTGTTGTTAATAACTACCATCATTATCATCATCAGAACCCTCCACAGCCCCACACACCCAGCCTGAGGACCAGGCGTCAACCGCCCTCCCTCACCCAAAGGCCTCCCAACAAGCAGATGGGAATGCAGGCCAGAAAGACTGGGCCCGTGGCCACCACGGCTGGACAGAGAGAGGGCGACGCCAGCTGGGCTGCTCTGCCTCCATCTGAGGAGAGCAAACTGTTCCCTCAAGGCAGGCAGGCTGCCAGGCAGGCTGCTGGGTGCCCCCAGAAGCAGCTGCAGCAGACAAAAGGTCTCTTTGTGAGGGCTCATCTTCACCCCTGCAGCCCATCACAGCCGCCTCTTGGGTGGCTAAGTTGGGGAGGATGCCTTGAGGACTGGGGGCTCCAGGAGATGCAGGGCTCAGAGCCATCCAGCAAGGAATCCTTGGCAGGGACAGGGAGCCAGCATCAGCCTGGAGCCTAGGAGTGGCCACTGCACACTCCGCTCCGCCCAGTTCACAACTGGAGAACAAAGCTTCCCTCCTCTCTGCCCAGGCCAGAATTCTACACCAGGATGAAGCCTTCTGAGCCCCACCGTCTCTCAGAGAATGCAAAGACAGGGAGACAGGAGGGACCTGGCAAGCCATGGGGCGGTGGGACCAGGTGAGGATGAATTTCTGGCCCTGGGGAGGGAGGTGCAAGTACCAGGCTTCACCCACTAGACAGGCACCCACTCACCTGAATGGCAGCCCAGGTGGGCCACGCATTGCTTGTCCTCTCCTTGGCCTTGCAGAGGCACAATGCCCAGTACACCTGTTAAACAAACACAGGGGCTCTGACTTCAGGCCTGAGAGGACCTCCAATCTTCCTGCCCAGGGCTCCCAGAGGAGACGAGACCCAGCAGCTCAGCCTGGGCCTTTCCCAGACCTCCACCAATCACAAGATCACATCCTCTGCATACAGTGATGCCCCACAGGTAGGTTCTGGACCCATGCATGAACCATCCATGCCTCAGATCGATACAGAAGACGTTAGGCAAGAGGTCCTCTCTTTTTCACATGGGTTGTACAAAAGGGGCTTGGGGCTTTTGTATGGTGCTTATGGCTACCATTTGCCACTTTTCCCATCTTTATCTGAGAAAGAAGTCAACACCCAAGGTGGCAGAGTTGAGAGATCCAGAAAGGTCAGGGCCGACGGTACATGTGACCCTTTGGGTACCAATCTGCCTGAAACCCCTGGCCTCTTAGTTAGGATAAAACGTTATCCGTTTTTTTGCTTAAGCCAGCTTGAGGTCTGAGTTACCAGTGGCAATCAAGACAGTGCCAACCAGCAAGCGAGCTTTTCAAAGTTTTGTGTTCCCAGCCATCCAGGGCCCACAGATGAGGAGCAGGGAGCAGGGGACAGCTGGAGACATACACATGCCCTAATCAAAAGCCGATTACTGCATGTTTACCAGTTTGTAGGGGTCTAAGGCCTGACATGGGGTTCACCTCTGAGCCCCCAAAGACTGTTCTTTTCCAAGGCTCCAACCACACTAAGCCTGCCCTGCTCCCCACCCCATCTATGGTGATGACGACCAAATAGGTGAGCAAATTTCCACACCCATGGCCAACCCCCACCTGGACAGTCGGAGTTGAATGCGATCAAGCTGCGGCTTGATTTGATGTGGTTCCTGAATGAAGGGGCGGTTCCTGCTCGAATGTTGCTGATCCAGGCCTGAAAATCAAGAGTAAAGATGTGGTGAGATCCAAGGCTCTACCTCCTCATATGCCTAAAGCAAGAGGTGGGGTATAATCCAGGGAACTCTAGCTCAAAGCTGCACCAATTGAGATGCATTCCTTTATTTACTTGTTTTCTTTTTGAGACAGAGTCTTGCTCTGTCACCCAGGCTGGAGCGTAGTGGTACGATCTCAGATCACTGTAACCTCTGCCTCTTGAGCCACCACACTCAGCTGTTATATATTCCTTCAGATCAAACTCTGTCCCCACTCACGAAGTCCCTTAGAAAAAGCAAAATGTACACTGGGTGTGGTGGCTCACGCCTATAATCCCAGCACTTTGAGAGGCCAAGGTGGGTGGATCATGAGGTCAGAAGTTCCAGACCAGCCTGACCAATATGGTGAAACCCCATCTGTACTAAAAATATAAATGTTAGCCAGACGTGGTGGTGCACACTTGTAATCCTTGCTACTCGGGTGGCTGAGGCACGAGAATCGCTTATACCTGGGAGGCAGAGATTGCAGTGAGCCAAGATCGTGTTACTGCACTCCAGCCTGGGCAACAGAACAAGGCTCCATCACAAAAAAAAAAAAAAAAAGAAAAAAAGAAAGAAAGAAAACACAAAATGTGGGCCAGGCGTGGTGGCTCACACATGTAATCCCAGCACGTTAGGAGGCCAAGGCGGGCACATCGCCCTGAGGTCAGGAGTTTGAGACCAGCCTGGCCAGCATGGCAAAACCCCATCTCTACTAAAATACAAAAATTAGCCAGGCATGGTGGCAGGCACCTATAATCCCAGCTACTAGGGAGGTTGAGGCAGGAAAATCATTTGAACCAAGGAGGTGTAAGTTGCAGTGAGCCGAGATGATGCAACTGCACTCCAGCCTGGGCAACCGAGTGAGACTCAGTCTTAAAAACAAACAAACAAAAAAAAAGGAAATGCAAAATGTGGCCAGGCCTCCTCCAAGTAGCCGGAGAAAAACACCCAAGCTTGGAGAGGGGAACTGTCAAGGCCTGGCCTCATTAGGATACGTGTCTCCACAGTCTCCTAAATGAGTGAAAGCCACACACCCCCACCCAAGGGGAGACAAAGGAGCACTTTCCTGAAACTAAGATCTGCAAGGTACACATATTTTCTCTGTTGTCATCAAAGCACCACTCAGAATTCCTTCCTGCCCTCAATGACAGAACACCCACGTTTCCCAATCTACCCACCCGTAGCACCCCGGAAACCACCTCCACCACCTGAAGTTTCTAGATCAACGTTCACCTTCTATGGTTAGAGTGTCAGTTCCACCCTATTATTTCTCCCTCCTGATTTGTGTTTACTATATAAACACAGTGACTGGAAATATCTCTGAAAAGAACAGATCACCTTAAGTTCTCCCTACAGTCTGGGGTTCCACACCTATCTGTTTATGTTGCTGGACTGAGGCCCACCCAGGAGCAGGAACCAGGGCCCCTCAAGTATTTTCCAGACTCCTTCAAGCAATACTTAACCACTCAGAGTCACTGACTGTATTGATGAAAACGTAGGTACTTCTTCCTAACTTTTTTTTTCTTTTTTTGATAGAGTCTCACTCTGTTGCTGAGAATGGTGTGTACTGGCAGGATCTTGGCTCACTTTGATGACTTCTTGGGCTCAAGTGAGCCTCCAACCTCAGCCTCCAAAGCAGCTGGTACCACAGGAGTGAGCCATCATGCCTAATTTTTTTTTTTTTTATCTTGTTGTACAGAGGGATTTTCCCATGTTGCTCAGGCTGGTCTTGAACTCCTGAGCTCAAAGCAATCCATCCATCCCAGCATCCCAAGTACTGGGATTATCATAAGCCACGGTATCCAGCCCCTCCCCCTAACTTTTCAGTGGCTCTCCACTGCATTCAGAGTAAAACCCAACTTCTTCCGGTGGCCCTGGGATTCTGCAGGACCACTCTAGACTAATCTGTCCATGCTGCTCCAGCCACTCTGCTCTATCCGCTGTGACTCACTTTCCATTCCTCCACAGGCTCTTTCTCAATTCTCACCCTTCTGGCCTCAGCTGAAATGCCACCTACTCCAGGCAGCATTTCCTAACCACCCTACTGAGATTAGCCCCCTCATTCTCCATCCCAGCCCCTCAGGCGTGTTCTTCAATGTCCTTATGAAAACCTGAAATGCTCTGCTTGCTGTCTCTCTCATGAGGCTACAAGTGCCACAGGGGAAGGAAAATGCCATTGTGTTCATCACGATTTCTCCAGCAGCTCAGTAAAGCATAAAATAGGAGCAGAGGCAATATTGTCCAGATGACAAAAACGGAGCCTCTACCCAGACTGCCCTGACTTGCTCTGGTTCCCTAATGGGGTCACTTGAGGTCAATTCCTAGACCCAATTATCGGAGGACACTCCCAGGCCTTCCAAATAACACCGAAACCCGCAGGGCAGAGCAGAGCTGACATCGTCTCTAAAGCACAACCCTCATCAGTCCTCCTGCCCTTCCGGGGGTCCAAAGTGTCTCCCGGCAACTGGCTCAGCAATTCTGTGGGGTTCCACCTGCTCAGGCTTCCCCAGGCCCTACTCAGCCGCGGCAGCATCACCGAGATAAGGGAAGAGGTTGCGCCAGCAGCGAGAGGAGGAAGCGCCGGCGGAAACCCGAGGGAGGGGCGCGTGCTGCCGATGCGCTCCCCCAGCCGCTGACACTCGAGCTCGCCGGGGCCAGGGGAGAGAAGGACGTTTCCTCACTGTCCAGCCTGGGGCAGGGGCGACCCGGGGTGGCAGGGAGAAGGAGACAGGCACCGGCAGCTCCCCGAGCCGCGGCTCCCAGCGAGGCCGACCGGAAGCTGGGAAGGCAGGCGGCCTTGCAGATCTGGGCGCCGACCAGGAGTGCTGCGCCCCCTCAGGGGTCCCAAGGAGAGGTGGGCGAGGCGGGCAGACCGCCGGGGTCACCGAGCGCCAGAGCGAGTCACCGGAGCGCCGGACTCTGCCCTCTGGCGGCAACGAAACGGCCCAGATGCCGGGTCCCGGGCCTGAAGGAGGTTCCCCGGGGTTGGAGGGCTCAGGGGTTCCAGGCGGCCCTGGAGGGTCCCCTTGTGGGGTCCCGGCAGGGGGAGGGGCAGCCACCCAGGGCCCTAGGCGACAGCGCGCTGTCCGCGGGCTGGACTTACTTCACGGCGGGGCAGCCGAGCCTCCGTGTGCCGGAACTTGGACACCTTGAAGCGGTTCATGGCGACGGCGACGGCGGCGGACACGACTTCGAGGACCCGGAGCGTCGACTCTCAGGCGCACGCCGAACAACTGCGACTCCCGCTGCCTCGGCCCCACCCGAGGCCCGGCGCCGCGGCCACGCCTCCGGCACGCCCTCTACCAATCGCAGCCGCCTCCGGCCCGCTAGGCCACGCCCCCTTCCCCCCCTCTCCTTTTTCATGAGCACCGCCGGCCCCGCCTCCCGGCCAATCGCGACTCGGCAGCACCGCGAGGAAACGCTCTGATGTTGAGGGGACGGACTGGCGCGGGTGGGAGGTCACGTGGGGCGCAGCTGTCCGCCCACGGCCTCTGCGGTGCTTGCTCGCGTGGGGTCTAGGCTGTAGCAATCGCGATTTTGTGTGCAGGATTTGCTGTGAAATCTTTGCGGTGTGCCTAGCACGCCTTCCAGCACTATACCTCTTCCCGCAGAAAGGGGAGAAATTAACAAGCTCCATTTGAGAGACAGGAAACGCCTGGCTCAAAGACAGTGTAAGCCGTTAGTCCCCAGGTCACACCAATGGTAAGAGGCAGAGGGGGAACAGGGGCCCAGATCTAAAGCAAATCCCTGTCCTCTGGGCCTACTCAAAAGCCTCTGCCTCCGGCCAGGCGTGGTGGCTCATGTCTATAACCCCAGACTTTGGGAGGCTGAGGCAGGAGGATACCTTCAGCCCAAGAGCTAGAGGCTGCAGTGATCTGTGATCGTGCCACTGCACTGAGGCCCGGGGGACAGAAATAGGCTCTGTCTCTAAAAATAATTATAACTTTTAATTTGTATGTATGTATGTATTTGACATGGAGTTCACTTCTATCAGCCAGGTTGGAGTGCAGTGGTGCAATCTCGGCTCACTGCAACCTCTGCCTCATGCATTCAAGTGATTCTCTTGCCTCAGCCTCCGGAGTAGCTGGGATTACATGTGCGTGCCACCACACCCAGCGAATTATTTTTGTATTTTTCGTAGAGATGGGATTTCGCTATGTTGGCCAGGCTGCTCTCAAACTCCTGACCTCAGGTGATCCATCTGCTTCAGCCTCCCAAAGTGCCGACAACAAAAAAAAAGTTTTCAATGTGCATTTTAACCAATAGTCACTTCAGGGGCAGATAATAAGATCTAAGAAGCTTGTTGGCATTGAAGCTGGCCTCATTTATCCCTCTCCTCCAGAAATTGATTTGTGGAAATCACTGATTTCCCAGCAGATTAAGTGACAGCAGGTTGGAAACTTCTTTCCTTGGTATCAGAGTGAAAACTTGGGACACATCATGAGACTTTTCCAGGCTTTTCTGCAGGTTTTTTGCCCTCTTTTTCCTCACTAGGCCCTTTTCCTTCTGCTGTTATTTCCTTCAGTTGCATGAACTGTTTTTGAGTTTTCCAGAATGAGAGCCTCATTACAATGAACTCTCAAATTCTTGTTATTAACTATTCTTGAAAACAGGATTTGTGAAATCAAAACCACTATGCCATGCAGCGGGCTAACCAGACATTGTTTTGCTGGAATTCGACCTGCCATTTGAAGGACAGCCATTCAGGTTAGAGAGGTGTCTTCCAGTACCCTTAAGACAAACAGTGGAGTTGTCAGCATTACTAAGACTATAAAGAAACAAACCGGCGGGGCCCAAAGTGGCTCCGGCCGGATGTCGTGGCGCTTGCGAAGGCGAGGCCAAGAGTTCAAGGCCAACCAACCTCAGCAACCTTACAACCTCTCAATGATTGGCAAAAAAAAAAAAAAAAAAAAAAAAAAAAAAGAAACAAACCGGCTTTGCAGATGCTGCCGCCTGGATCCTTGTAGTATCAGCCATGGTAAACCCCACCATGTTCGACACTGCCATTTACAGCGAGCCTTTGAGCTGCGTCTCCTTCGAGCTGTTTGCAGACAAGGATCCAAAGACAGCAGAAAACTTTTGTGCTCTGAGCACTGAAGAGAAAGGATTTGGTTATAAAGGTTCCTGCTTTCACAGAATTATTACAGGGTTTATGTGTCAGGGTGGTGACTTCACACGCCATAATGGCACTGGTGGCAAAGCCATCTACAGGGAGAAATTTGATAAGAATTTCATCCTAAAGGATAGAGGTCCCAGAATCTTGTCCATGGCAAATGCTGGACCCAACACAAATGGTTCCCAGTTTTTCTTTTTTTTTTTGAGACGGAGTTTCGCTGTTGTTACCCAGGCTGGAGTGCAATGGCACGATCTTGGCTCACCACAACCTCTGCCTCCTGGGTTCAAGCAATTCTCCTGCTTCAGCCTCCTGAGAAGCTGGGATTACAGGCACGCGCCACCATGCCCAGCTAATTTTTTTGTATTTTTAGTAGAGACGGGGTTTCACCATGTTGACCAGGAGAGTCTCGATCTCTTGACCTCGAGATCCACCCACCTCGGCCTCCCAAAGTGCTGATAGGCGTGAGCCACCGCGCCCGGCCAGTTCCCAGTTTTTCATCTGCACTGTCAAGACTGAGTGGTTGGATGGCAAACATGTGGTCTTTGGCAAGGTGAAAGAAGGCTTGAATATTGTGGAGGCCATGGAGCGCTTTGGGTCCAGGAATGGCAAGACCAGCAAGAAGATCACCATTGCCGACTGTGGACAACTTTAATAAGTTTGAGTTGTGTTTTATCTTTTTTTTTTTTTTTTGAGACGGAGTTTCGCTCTTGTTACCCAGGCTGGAGTGCAATGACGCGATCTCGGCTCACCGCAACCTCCGCCTCCTGGGTTCAGGCAATTCTCCTGCCTCAGCCTCCTGAGTAGCTGGGATTACAGGCACGCGCCACCGTGCCCAGCTAATTTTTTGTATTTTTAGAGACAGGGTTTCACCATGTTGACCAGGATGGTCTCAATCTCTTGACCTCGTGATCCACCCGCCTCGGCCTCCCAAAGTGCTGGGATTACAGGCTTGAGCCACCGCACCCGGCCGAGTTGTGTTTTATCTTAACCACCAGACCATTCCTTCTGTAGCTCAGGAGAGCACCCCTCCACCCCATTTGCTCACAGCATCCTAAAATCTGTGCTCTCGCTGCAGTTCCATTGGGTTCCATGCTTTCCTTGTTCCCTTCCATGCCTAGCTAGATTGCAGAGTTAAGTTTATGACTATGAAATAAAGACTAAATAACAATTTTTAAAAAAAGACACAAACCTTGTTTTCACAGGTTCGTGAGACTGGGATTAATCTTGGAGGCCCTCCAGTTGAACTTTGCGATTCACGAAGTAATTTATTCTGCTTAAGTTTGTGGCAGCCGGCTGACTCTGAACTCTCAAGGAATCACTCTCTAGGCCTTCGTGGAGCAACATATTGTTGAAAAAAAAGGGAAAAAAAAAGGAATCACTGTCTTCAGCCAGAAAGGATTTAAGAACACATGAGACGAATGATCACTCTCTGGACTCTGGAGATTATTTTTTATTATTTATTTATTTTTGAGATGGAGTCTCACTCTGTGGCCCAGGCAGGACTCTGGTGATTATTTTTATTATTTTTTACTTACTTATTTTTGAGATGGAGTCTTGCTCTGTCGCCCAAGCTGGAGTGCAGTGGCACAATCTTGGCTCACTGCAACCTCCGCCTTCCAGGTTCAAGTGATTCTTCTGCCTCAGCCTCCTGAGTATCTGGGATTACAGCCACACGCCACCATGCCTGGTTAATGGTTTTTTTCTTTTTTTTGAGACGAAGTCTCACTCTGTCACCAGGTTGGAGTGCAGTGGTGTGATCTTGGCTCCCTGCAACCTGTACCTCCTGCGTTCAAGTGATTCTCCTGCCTCAGCCACCCAAGTAGTTGAGACAGGTGTGTGCTAACACACACAGCTAATTTTTATATTTTTAGAAGAGATGGGGTTTGACCATGTTGACCAGGATGGTCTTGATCTCTGGACCTTGTGATTCGCCTGCCTCAGCCTCCCAAAGTACTGGGATTACAGGTGTGAGCTACCACACCCAGCCTGTTTGTTTTTTTAAGGCAGAGTTTTGTTCTTGTTGCCCAGGCTGGAGTGCAATGCCACCATCTCATCTCACTACAACCTCTGCCTCCTGGGTTCAAGCGATTCTCTTGCCTCAGTCTCCCAAGTAGCTAGGATTACAGACATGTGCCACTAAGCCTGGCTAATTTTAGTATTTTTAGTAGACACCGGGTTTCACCATGTTGATCAGGCTGCGTGGTCTTGAACTCCTGACTTCCAGTGGAGTGCTGGGATTACAAATGTGAGCCACCTCACCTGGCTAATTTATGTATTTTTAGTAGAAACAGTGTTTCACTATGTTGGCCAAACTGGTCTTGAACTCCGAAAGTGATCTGTGCGCCTTGGCCTTCCAAAGTGCTGGGATTACAGGTGTGAGCCACTGCACCTGGCCCAGTTGTTTTTTGTTTTTTTTTTTTTTTTTTGTAGAGATGCTGTCTCACTATGTTGCCCAGGCTGGTCTTGAACTCTTGGGCTCAAACAGTCCTCCTGCCTTGGCCTCCCAAAGTGCTAGGATTACAGGTGTGAGCCACCATGCCCAGCCATTTTGTCTTTAAAAGAGTTTCTTGGCCAGACGTGGTTGCTTATGCCTGTAATCTCAGCACTTTGGGAGGCTGAGGCAGGCGGACCACGAGGTCAAGAGATTGAGACCATCCTGGCCAACATGGTGAAACCTCGTCTCTACTAAAAATACAAAAATTAGCTGGGTGTGGTGGCATGCACCTGTAGTCCCAGCTACTCAGGAGGCTGAGGCAGGAGAATTGCTTGAACCCAGGAGGCGGAGGTTGCAGTGAGCCAAGATCGCACCACTGCATTCCAGCCTGGCGCCTGGCGACGGAGCAAGACTCCATCTCAGAAAAAAAAAAGTTTCTTGCATTTCTTTTTTTTTTGAGACAAGGTTCTTCTCCGTTGCCCTGATTGTACTGCAGTGCTGCAATCTTGACTTACTGCAACCTCTGTCTTCTGGGCTTAGGTGATCAAACTTCCCACCTCAGCCTCATGGAACTACAGGTGTGAGCCAACATTACCAGCTAACTTTTTATTTTTTAATTTTTAAAATTTTTTGTTGAGATGAGGTCTAATTCTATTGCCCCAGCTGGTGTCAAATGAGACTAAAGCAATCCTCCCACCTTGGCCTGCAAAAGTGTGGGAATTACAGGCATGAACCAACGCACTTGGCTGATTCTTGCATTACAGGCATGAACCAACGCACTTGGCTGATTCTTGCATTTCTTTCTTTTTTTTTTTTTTGAGACGGAGTTTTGCTCTTGTTACCCAGGCTGGAGTGCAATGGCGCAATCTCAGCTCACTGCAACCTCCACCTCCTAGGTTCAGGCAATTCTCCTGCCTCAGCCTCCTGAGTAGCTGAGATTATAGGCACGCACTACCATGCCCAGCTAATTTTTGTATTTTTAGTAGAGACGGGGTCTCACCATGTTGGTCAGACTGGTCTCGATCTCTTGACCTCGTGATCCACACACCTCGGCTTCCCAAAGTGCTGGGATTACAGGCGTAAGCCACCGCGCCCAGCCCCTGATTCTTGCATTTCTAAGGTTTGAAAAGCAATGTTTATATTTTATCTTAGTTTGGGCAGAAGTATATTTGCTGTGAGCCAAAGCCCTTGTGGTTTATTGAAAAGGTTTTTTGTCTTTTTGTTTTGGGACAGAGTCTCACTCTGTTGCCCAGGCTGGAGTGCAGTGGTGTGATCTTGGCTCACTGTAGCCTCCACTTCCTGAGTTCAGGTGATTATCCTGCCTCAGCCTCCCAAGTAGCTGGGGTTACAGGCATGTGCCACCATTCCTAGCTAATTTTTCTATTTTCAGTAGAGATGGGGTTTCACCATGTTGGCCAGGCTGGTCTCAAACTCCTGACCACAGGTGATCTGCCTGCCTGAGCCTCCCAAAGTGCTGGGATTACAGGCATAAGCTACTGCATCCGGCCCAAAAAGGCTTTTAGAAAATCATCAGGACAGTGGTCCCACTGGATCCCAGGCAGCCGAGACATAGATCATCCCCTTTCACAGGGAACCGTACCTGCTACAGATATCAGAGACCAGAACATCTGGAACACACATTCCTCACTCACTTGTAATTGTCCTATATTCTCTGTAAAAAAAAATGCTACATTTAGAGAAATCATGCCCCTGAAGAGCCTGGCTCAAACCCTTCTGGCCTCCCTAGAAGAGCTCTGAGCTCAAATGGGAGAGTTGCAGCCATTGGCAGCCATGAACTTGGCCAGTCCCATCACACTTCAAATGATCAGTGGTTTCAGCAAGAAATCATGGAGACCCTCTTGCCACCCATTACCTTTAGCCCAGTGCTTGCAGAAGCATCGTTAAACTCCTTGCCAGGTCTCACAGATATCGGAAGCTCAGGAGATGAGGAAAGGGCTCAGTAGAAATGCTGGTCTAGTGAAATGAAAAGTATGGAGGGGAAATGCTTATGACCTCGTGTGCGTGCCCTTTGCAAGTAACATCTGTTTCTCCTTTTTTTGAGACAGTTTCACTGTTGTTGCCCAGGCTGGAGTGCAATGGTGCAATCTTGGCCTCCGTCTCCTGGGTTCACAGTATTCTCCTGCCTCAGCCTCCCAAGTAGCTGGGATTACTGGCACATACCACCATGCCCAGCTAATTTTTTTTTTTTAGGTAGAGTCTCATTCTGCCACCAGGCTGGAGTGCAGTGGTGTCACCTCAGCTCACTGTAATCTCCACCTCCTGGGTTCAGGCGATTCCCCTGCTTCAGCCTCCTGAGTAGCTGGGACTACAGGCACGTGCCACCACACCCAGCTAATTTTCACATTTTTAGTAGAGACGGGGTTTCACCATGTTGGTCAGGATGGTCTTGATCTCTTGACCTCATGATCCACCCGCCTTGGCCACCCAAAGTGTTGGGATTACAGGTATGAGCCACAACGCCTGGCCAACGTTTGTATTTTTAGTAGAGATGGGGTTTCACCATGTTGCCGAGACTGGTCTCAAACTTCTGAGCTCAGGCCCACCTCGGCCTCTTAAAGTGCTAGGATTATAGGTGCAAGCTACCATGCCTTGCCTGTTTCTCCTTAAAGCTCACCTTTTTGGGCCAGGCACGGTGGCTCAAACCTGTAATCCCAGCACTTTGGGAGGCTGAGGCGGGTGGATCACGAGGTCAAGAGATCGAGATCATCCTGATCAAAATGGTGAAACCCCGTCTCTACTAAAGATACAAAAAATTAGCTGGGCATGGTGGCATGTGCCTGTAATCCCAGCTACTCAGGAGGCTGAGGCAGGAGAATTGCCTGAACCCAGGAGGCGGAGGTTGTGGTGAGCCGAGATCGCGCCATTGCACTCCAGCCTGGGTAACAAGAGCGAAACTCCGTCTCAAAAAAAAAAAAAACCTCACGTTTTTGGGCTTCTGCCTGGAGAACACCAGGGCATATGCTGACTGGCACTATGGACAAGTGTGGCTTGTGGCTTCTGCAGTGTTTGGCAACAAGACTGGGATGGATCTATTTGTGTCCGGCCGCAGCTGAAGTCCTTGGAAGGCAGGGCGGCAGTTTGTACCCATGGTTATAAATGCTTGTCCTGCCTCTCTTTTGTTGTGAAAAGCAAATAAAAATAAGCATGAAAAACTGGGTGTGGCAGCTCATTCCTGTAATCCCAGCACAAGGTCAGGAGATTGAGACTATCCTGGCCAAGATGGTAAAATGCCGTCTCTACTAAATACAAAAAATTAACCAGGCATGGTGGCACGCACCTGTAGTCAAGGCTACTTGGGAGGCTGAGGCAGGGGAATTGCTTAAACCCATCTCTACTAAAAATACAAAAATTAGCCAGGTGTGGTGGCAGGCACCTGTAATCCCAGCTTCTTAGGAGGCTGAGGCAGGAGAATCACTTGGCCTGGGAGGCAGAGGTTGCAGTGAGCTGAGATCGTGCCATTGCACTCCAGTCTGGGCAACAAGAGTAAGACTCTGTCTAAAAAAAAAAAAAAAAAAAAGCCATATGCCTGGGAGTTACTGATGACAATGATGTGACAGGCACGTGGTTTAAAGGAAAGAAAAACACATTTTTACTGTTAGAAGACCTGGGCTTGGGTCTTGATTCACTCACTCACTAGCTGTGCAACCTTGGACAAATCTTTTCATCTTTCAGAGCTTATTTTATTGTGTTTTTCTTTGTAGGGGGGACCCGTCTATGAAAATGGGAATAGTCCTCCCCCTACCTACCTCACAGGGTTGTGCTCTTATCAAAATCAAAAACAAAGCCAGACAACAGTGGATTACACCTGTAATCTCAGCTCTTTGGGAGGTTGAGGCGGGCAGACCACTTGAGGTTAGAAATTGGAGACCAGCCTGGCCAACATGGCGAAACCCAGTCTTTACCAAAAAATATAAAAATTAGCCAGGCATAGTGCCACACACCTGTAGTCCCAGCTACTTGGGAGGCTGAGGCAGGAAACTGCTTGAACCTCGGAGGTAGAGGTTGCTGGTCTAGTGAGCTGAGATTGTGCCACTGCACTCCGGACTGGGTGATGGAGACTGTCTCAAAAACAAAGAAAGAAAGAAAGAAAATAGGCTGGGTGCGGTGGCTCACGCCTGTAATCCCAGCATTTGGGAGGCCGAGGCAGGCGGATCATGAGATCAGGAGTTCCAGACCAGCCTGGCCAATATGGTGAAACCCTGTCTCTACTAAAAATACAAAAATTAGCCAGGCGTGGTTGTGTGCGCCTCTAGTCCTAGCTACTCAGGAGGCTGAGGCAGGAGAATCGCTTGAACCCAGGAAGTGGAAGTTGCAGTGAGCCAAGATTGCACCACTGCACTCCAGCCTGCGCTACATAGTGACACTGTTTCAAAAAAAGAAAAGTACGGGCCGGGCGCAGTGGCTCACACCTGTAATCCCAGCACTTTGGGAGGCTGAGGCGGGTGGATCACAAGGTTAAGAGATCGAGACCATCCTGGTCAACATGGTGAAACCCCGTCTCTACTAAAAATACAAAAATTAGCTGGGCATGGTGGTGCACGCCTGTAGTCCCAGCTACTCAGGAGGCTGAGGCAGGAGAATTGCCTGAACCCAGGAGGCGGAGGTTGTGGTGAGCCGAGATTGCGCCATTGCACTCCAGCCTGGGTAACAAGAGCGAAACTCCGTCTCAAAAAAAAAGAAAAAAGAAAAGTAAGAAAGCAAGCCTACTGGCACGTGCCTGTAATCCCAGTGCTTTGGGAGGCTGAGGTTTGTGGAGGGGAGACCCCATAAGTGCCAGGGCAGGAGTCAGAAGCCTATTTTCATATAAGTAATGAAGAAGAAAATAACTAGAGCTGTAACACTGTAGTTATTCATAGGTGATCTTAGTTTTTTACTAATGCCTCTCAAGCTGAGAAGTGTGAATCTGGGGTGACAATGTGAAAGGAATGACCCTGAGGCAAGACACTTTAAGCTCTCTCATGCCAATGTAAGGGCTGCTGGAGGGCGCCTTGGCTATCTGCCAGCGCTGGGAAAGACCCAGTTTTGCAAGCCGGGGAAGGAGATGTCAGAGATGTCTCCTTTCTCGGAGGAGATAGGAGAAAACTCCGTTTCTCCAGCCTCTTGTGGTAGGCCTGACGGCTGTCAGGGAGGCCTGCAGACATCCGGGGGCTTAACTGTCTCTATGTGGTGCTGGGCTTCAGTGGTCATGTTCCAGGTTCACTCTCATGTTCCACTTCTGCACCTGGTTCCTTTTTTTTTTAGAAGAGATCATCAGGAAAAGTAATGTAAACCTTGATGTCTTTGTTCTTTCTTGACAAGTATGGAAAAGTGCTGACGCATTATGCTTCTTACCTCGTCTTGGCTACTAGAAAGCCTTGGGCCCCCACCTATATGACACGTGATGTACTTGACCCTATCACCGACCACCAGTGCCATGTGCTACCGTCCCTACCCCAGCTTTGTACTCAACAAAAGTCAGAGCATCCAGGCACTCGGGGTCACTGCCAGATTCCGCAAGTTGGTTGGCAGCGGACCCCTGGGCCCAAACTGTTTTCTCTGTCTCCGTGTCTTGTGTCTTTTATTTCTACAGTTTCTCGTCTCCGCACCAGCAAAGAGGGGCTCACAGGACCCTGCAGGGTTGGACCTAACAGAGGCTGAGTGCAGGGAGCTATGATAGCACCACTGCACTCCAGCCTGGGCCACAGAGCAAGACGCTGTCTCAAAAAGAAAATGAACAAAGTATATGCATTGTTCTCTACCAACTAGCAAATCAGGGTGATTCAGGAACCACAGACCATGGAAGACCATTAGTGTTAAGATTCTGCCGCTGAGTAATTTACCCATGTTTACTAATTGTATCATTCCCTCCTTCTCTAATAAGGCCTAGCACAGAAAAGAGACCAGGCATAGGCCTCGGCTGCTCTCAGCAGGGAGTCTTTCCCATGTTTTTCTTTCTTCTGTATGGCAGATCCTAAGGACTTTGTCCTTTCTTTTGGTAATTACCAGCAGCCACTCCACTCCTTAGGAGCTCTCTGCTTCCTAATAAAAAATACTGGTTCCTGGCTGGGCACAGTGGCTCACACCCATAATCCCAACACTGTGGGAGGCTGAAGCAGGCAGATCATCTGAGGCCAGGAGTTTGAGACTGGTCTGACCAACAAGATGGTCTCTACTAAAAACACAAAAATTAGCCAGGTGAGGCTAATTTTACAGACGCATGCCTGTAATGCCAGCAACCTGGGAAGCTGAGGCAGGAGAACTGCTTGAACTCGGGAGGCAGAGGTTGTGGTAAGCCAAGATAGTGCCATTGCACTCCAGCCTGGGCAGCAAGGATGGAACTCTGTCGGAAGGACGGGAGGAAGGGAGGGAGGGAGGGAGGGGAAGGAAGGAATGAAGGAAATACTGGTTCCTCAACAATGAACCTTCCTGTTATGCCTCCAAACAAGAACACACACACTCTTTCAATGTGGAGGATTTTTACTGTTCATCACTATGAGGAAATAGATGGGGGATAAACGAAAATACAAAAAAAGCAGGGGGGAGTTACAATGCTGACAGTTTTCATATTACTGAGCTCCCCTCTAGTTCCCAACTCACCCTGAGGTAGTATATGAAAGTCCTTTGGCTCTTGTTCTCAGCTTCTATTCTTGAAAGTTATTCTCAACCAGCAACATTCCCCCAACCCCCATTTTTGGGCTCCCTGTGAGCAAGTAACTGTGTCTGAGCTCTTGGTATTCTCAGTGCTTAGCAGAGAGCACCTGGGGCTAACACATATCGAGCACTGACTACATATCAAGTACTATAGGAATCCTTTTTTTATTATTTATTTATTTTTTAAAGATGCGGTTTCACCATGATGGCCAGGCTGGTCTTGAACTCCTGACCTCAGGTGATCCACCCACCTTGGCCTCCCAAAGTGCTAGGATTACAGGTGTGAGCCACCGCGCCCAGCTAGGAAGGCTTTACATGATTATCTCACTCAAATGACCCTTTGAGGTCATTACTTTTTTTTTTTTTTTTTTGAGACAGTCTTGCTCTGTTGTGCAGGCTGGAGTGCGTTAGCATGATCTCTGCTCACTGCAACCTCTGCCTGTCAGCTTCAAGAGACTCTCCTGCCTCGCCAGTAGCTGGGACTATAGGCACCTGTCACCACGCCTGGTTAATTTTTGTACTTTTTTAGTAGAGACGGAGTTTCATCATGTTGGTCAGGCTGGTCGTGAACTCCTGACCTCAGGTAATCTGCCTGCCTCGGCCTCCCAAAGTGCTGGGATTACAGGCGTGAGCCACTGCGCCTGGCCAAGGTCATTACTATTAACTCCTCATTTATTTATTTAGAGATATGGTCTTCATTTGTCACCCAGGCTGAAGTACAGTGGCATAATCATGGCCCACTGCAGCCTCAACCTCCCAGGCTCAAGCGATCCTCCCACCTCAGTCTCTCAAAGTGCTAGGATTACAGTTTTGAGCCACCATGCCCAGCCTATGTCCCTATTCTAGAGAAAAGGAAATAAGGGAACAGAGAGGTGAAGTAAGTTGCCCAAGGACACACAGCTGGTAAGTGGCACAACTGGGATTCAATCCCAGGCAGTCAACTCCAGAGCTATACTCTTTTTTTTTGAGACAAGTATCTTGCTCTGTTGCTGAGGCTGGAATATAGTGGTGCTATCATAGCTCACTGTAGCCTTAAACTCCTGGACTCAAGTGATCATCCCACCTCAGCCTCCCAAATACCTGAGACCACTGCCCCACCATGCCTGGCCAAGTAAAAAAAAATTTTTTTTTGTAGAGATGAGGTTTTGCTATGTTGCCAAGGCTGGTCTTGAACTCCCTGGCCCAAATGATCCTCCAGCCTTGGCCTCCCAAGGTACAGAGATTACAGGCATGAGCCACCACGCCTAGCACAGAATCCATACTCTTTTTTTTTTTTTTTTTTTTTTGGAGATGCAGTCTTACTGTCTCCCCAGGTGGAGTGTAGTGGTGCAATCTTGGCTCACTGCAATGTCTGCCTCCTGGGTTCAAGCGATTCTCCTCCTTCAGCCTCCCGAGTAGCTGGTATTATAGGCGCCCACCATGATGCCCAGCTAATTTTTTTATTTTTAGTAGAAACGGGAATTTACCACGTTGGCTAGGCTACTCTCAAACCCCTGACCTCAGGTGATCTGCCTGCCTCAGCCTCCCAAAATGCCAGAATTACATGTGTAAGCCACCGCACCTGCCCACAGTACCCATATTTTTAATCACTATGCTGGTCATTTAAGTATTTGCTGAATGTATTAAAGGAACTCTTTTGCTCACCTCTTAACACCCTTGTCCATCTGTCCTCTCCATTCTGTAGCCCAAACTCTCTTCAATTATTACTTATAATCTACAATAGCTTGGTCACTGTTCTTCAAAGGACTGGTGGTGGTTTTTTGTTTGTTTGTTTGTTTGTTTTTTAGACGGAGTTTCGCTCTTGTTACCCAGGCTGGAGTGCAATGGCACGATCTCGGCTCACCGCAACCTCCGCCTCCTGGGTTCAGGCAATTCTCCTGCCTCAGCCTCCCGAGTAGCTGGGAACACAGGCGTGCACCACCATGCTCAGCTAATTTTTGTATTCTTAGTAGAGACGGGGTTTCACCTGGTTGACCAGGATGGCCTCGATCTCTTGACCTCGTGATCCACCCGCCTCGGCCTCCCAAAGTGCTGGGATTATAGGCGTGAGCCACCGCGCCCGGCCTGGTGGTGGTTTTTAGTCTTGTTTGAGTCTCAATGCCCATGGAGAGGCTGGCGAAAGCTATGGTTATCTACCCAAATTAACATCCACGTACACAAAAATCTGATGTACAACGCTGGGAGTAGGGGGACGGGGAAGGAACCCTGATTCTCAGGCTTTGGGCGGGGGTGAAGACTGATTAGTACATATTGCTTTAAACCCAACTAAGTATCCTCAGGTTCTCTTGCTATTGTTTGAGGTGGTGCTGATGGTGACAGTGTAAACACTGAAACTCCTTTGCAAGACTAACCAGGTCAGGTCTCCCTTCCTAGCTTCATCTTATCACATACTCTTATATTTAGGGCTTAAGCAAAGAAGGCAAACACTTCCATATCTTAGACATTTGCTTCTGAAGTTCTGGCTACTCGGAATAATCCACTCCTACCTGACGCACTTTTCGTCAAAGTCCAATTTGAATCTTACCTCTCAGAAGCCCTGACATTCCAAACTTCCTCTCTCCCGTTTTAGAAAGGGAATGACACCTTCGCCTTGTATGGCTTTCTTGGATAGCATTTAACATAGTTGCTAAGGAGCCTCTCTAGAGTCATTGTTTGCTCCTCCAGAGCAGAGATGGTGTATCATGCATCACTGTATCCCGGATATTCTAGAACATGCATGACACACATTAGGTGCTCACAAGTTTCACTAAGTTTTTAGGCAGCAATGCTCTCATTCTGAACCACCAAGTTCACTGCAGGTTTGGAGAAGACTAACATGCTTAAGAAGAGAGTTGAGTCTTGTTAGAGAAGGATGGTGGGGAATCAGAGTAAGAGAAAGTGAGACTGCGGCCGGGCTTTGGGGATGACAGCGAAGATTTACCAGAAGCTCGCCGGAGACAGCAGGAGTAAAACTCACGCAATTCACTGTAAGTCTCAGGGTCAGCAAGAGGGAACCAAGCACGGCATGCTGGGAGCGGCGCTCCAGAGCGCCGTGTTGCATGCCGGGACTTGTAGTCTCGCCCCGCCCCCGCCGGTACCCTCGGACCGATTACGTTCGGCTACATTCAACCACGTCCTTACACAGATAACGTGCACTCATTGGTCGTCTATCACGAAACAACGAGATTATGCAGGGCAATTCTACCTAACAACACTGTTCGGAGGAAACCCGGTTTCGGCGATGGCTACCCGGAAGACGCATTATGTGCGTCTGCGCGTGCGCAAAGCTAGCGCCTCTACGCGCGCCCGCCGTTCCTGCGAGGACCTCTAGAGCCGGGCGGCGCAGGCGCAGTGTCTCTGGGCCAAGATGGCGGCGCGGTGCTCCACACGCTGGTTGCTGGTGGCTGTGGGGACTCCCCGGCTGCCGGCTGCAGCGGGGAGAGGGGCCCGGTCGCCCAGGGAGGGCATGATAGGGGCATCGCTGAGCCGCAAACTGAGCATCCCCGCCTTCCCGTCTACCCTGATCGCTTGTGGCCCCCGAGCGCTGCTGACATTGAGACCTGCTGTCAGCCTCACAGGTGAGGGCAGGTTCTAGCGCCCGAGAGGCGGTTTCAGGGCCTACAAAGGAGTGAGTCTCCTCGCTGCGACTACCTCTGCGGGGGTAGCGGGGTGGAGGGTGTCTTCCGACCCGGTTGCGGAATTGCCGGAGAGTCAGGCAGGCAGGAGGCGGAGAGGCCCTAGAGGCTACTCAGCCGCCTAGGGAGGGAGAGAAGCGTGGAGCCCACGGCGGCAGTGATGAAACACCCCGTAGATCATGAACCTTCACGTCTCTGTCAACATTTCTGGAGGCCGCTGCTCTTCCTTTCCCATCTCTCTACCTTCTAGCCCTTAGCGGAAGGTAAGAGGTAACTGCCATTCGGGAAGGACTAGGTACTTTCTTACAACAACCCTGTCAAATGCCTGTCTTCATCCCCATTTTAAAGACTCACCAGAGGAATCGACCAGCCCAAGCCCAAGGTCATTAGGTTAGACTAGGAGTTGTCTCAAACCCAGAGCTGTCAGGTCATAACTTACGCCCCTTCTACCACATGGTGCCAATTGAAAGGCACAGTTATTTTTTACAAGTCTCCTTAAGTTGGTAATTGTGATAATGACACAGACATTTATTGAGCACTTACTGTTGGTCAGGCGTGGTTTTCCCCTTATATCACATTTCCACGTGATAGGCATTGTTATTCCATTTGATAAAGATACTGAGGCTTAGATGTGAAACCACTTATAAATGTCACAAAGAAGTGGAGCCTTGATTTGAAACTTGCCGCCTTCCTTGCCTGACATGATACCAAATTATACATTCCTTGAAGTGCTTATTGGTGTTTTACTTTTTCTTTTTTCCTTTTTTTTTTTTTTTTTTAAGGTGGAGTCTTGTTCTGTCACCCAGGGTACAGTTTGGTGACTCGATTTCTGCTCACTGCAACCTCCGCCTCCTGGGTTGAAGCGATTCTCCTGCCTCAGCCTCCCCAGTAGCTGGGATTACAGGTGTCCACCCCCATGCCCTGCCAATTTTTGTATCTTTAATAGAGATGGGGTTTCGGCATGTTGGCCAGGCTGGTATCAAACTCGAGCAGCCATGTTTTCTTATGTTGTGTGTTTTGTGCTGTATGTTGTATGTGCCTGAATTGTGCTAGTCGTTTTGTGTTCTCTAGGATTTGTCCAAATGATATTTAAGCTATCCATAAATTTATAACGATTAATTAAAGGGCCCTGACTGGATAATTAATACCAGATAATTTCCTATTGCAATCCAGTTTTGTAATACTTACATAGTAGGCAATAAAGTATTAGTAATTGTGGTTATTTCATGCAATGTAAAGAAAAGAACCTGGGCTTGAGGGGTGAACTTCCCCAGTGTGTGTGACCCGGGTGTATTATTTAATAGCTTTGAGCCTCTCTTTGAAAATTCATTCATTCACAGGAATTAATTGAGGCCTATTTTATACCACCCACCATTGTGGGCACTGAGGAGACGGCAGAGAGCAAAGAGATTGGATGTGTGTTTGATAAAGAGAATGATTATGGCTGGGTTTGGTGGCTCACGCCTATAATCGCAGCACTTTGGGAGGCCGAGACAGGCGAATCACAAGGTCAAGAGATGGAGACCATTCTGGTCAACATGGCGAAACTCTGTCTCACTAAAAATACAAAAAATTCGCTGGGCATGGTGGTGTGTGCCTGTAGTCCCAGCTACTCAGGAGGCTGAGGCAGGAGAATTGCTCGAAACCAGAAAACAGAAGTTGCAGTGAGCTGGGATCGCGCCACTGCACTCCAGTCTGGCGATAGAGCGAGATTCTGTCTCAAAAGGAAAAAAAAAGATAATGATTATTTATTTATTTATTTATTTTTAAATTTTTATTGCATTTTAGGTTTTGTATTTATTCATTTTTTAAGACAGGATCTCCTCCTGTTGCCCAGACTAGAGTGCAGTGGCACAATGGCTACTCACTGCAGACCTCCCAGGCTTCATCGATCCTCCATTTTCCACCTCCTGAGTAGCTGGGACTACAGGCATGTACCACCACACCCAGCTAGTTTTTCGTGTTTTTTGTAGTTGAGATTTTGCCATGTTACCCAGGCTGACCTCAAGTGATTGGCTTGCCTCAGCCTCCCAAAGTGCTGGGATTGCAGGTGTCAGCCACTGCGCCTGGCCAAGAGAATAATTTTTTTTGGAGGGGGCGGGATGGACTCTTTCCCTGTCACCCAGGCCGAAGTGCAGTGGTGTAATCCTGGCTCACTGCAACCTCTGCCTACTGGGTTCAAGCGATTCTCCTGCTTCAGCCTCCCAAGTAGCTGGGATTACAGGTGTGTGCCGCCATACCAGACTAACTTTTTATTTCTTGCTTTTTCTTTTTTTGAGATGGAGTCTTGCTCTGTTACCCAGACTAGAGTGCAGTAGCGTGATCTCAGCTCACTGCAATCTCTGCATCCCAAGTTCAAACAATTCTCCTACCTCAGCCTCCTGAGTAACTGGGATTACATGCGCCAATGACCATGCCCAGCTGATTTTTGTATTTTTAGTAGAGACAGGGTTTTACCATGTTGGCCCGGCTGGTCTGGAACTCCTGATCTCAGGTGATCCGCCCACCTCTGCCTCTCAAAGACCTGGGATTATAGCCGTGAGCCACTGTGCCCAGCCAACTTTTACATTTTTAGTAGAGATGAGGTTTCACCATGTTGGCCAGGCTGGTCTTGAACTCCTGGCTTCAAGTGATCTGCCCACCTGGGCCTTCCGGATGCTGGGATTACACAGCGCATGGCCTGAGAATAAATTTTTAAATTCTATTCCTGCATCTATGTACCTCATGGAAGGAGTAGTCCTCTGTTCAGTATTCTTTCTGCGTTTCATTTCGATTATTTGGAGAGATGTCATGATGGATTTTTATTTTTCTTTTCTTTTTTTCTTAAATACATACATATATATATTTTTTATTTTGTAGAGCCCTGGTCTTATTGTGTTGCCCAGGCTGGTTTCAAACTCCTGGCTTCAAACAACCCTTCCATCTTGGCCTCCCAAAGTGCTGGGATTATAGGCGTGAGCCACTGCACCAGGCTAGATTTTTCAACATGATCCAAAGTGGCCATTTGTTTTGTTTTGTTTGTTTTGTTCTTTTGAGACAGAGCCTTGCTCTGTTATCAGGCTGAAGTACAATGGTGTAATCTCAGCTCACTGTAACCTCTGCCTCCTGGGTTGAAGCCATTCCCCTGCCTCAGCCTCCTGAGTAGCTGGGACTACAGGCACACACCACCACACCTGTCTAATTTTTTGTATTTTAGTAGAGATGAGGTTTCACCATGTTGGCCAGGATGGTCTCAATCTCCTGACCTTGTGATCTGCCTGCCTTGGTCTCCCAAAGAGCCGGGATTACAGGTGTGAGCCACCGCCCCTGACCCAAGGTTGTTATAAATAGAAACTGGCTGCATCTTTTTGGTTCAAATATTAATTTCTTAGGTGACCTGTTTTATTAAGCCAAATTTGTTCATGTTCCAGCTGCACAAATTTGGGAAATTTTTCTATTATTGTGTACGTGAACGACAGAGAGGCAGGCACTAAATACAAAGCTTTGTGTGAGGCTTATACTAAGGAACTATGGTTAGATGTCTTGTTCCCCAAGTGAGCTCATAGCCTGCCATGGGCAATTTTTTTTTTTGTTTTATTTTTATTTAATTTATTTTTTTTTGAGACAAAGTCTCACTCTTTTGCCCAGGCTGGAGTGCAGTGCCTCTGTCTTGGCTGCAACCTCCGCCTCCTGGGTTCAAGCAGTTTTCTGGCTCAGCCTCCCGAGTAGCTGAGATTACAGGCGCCTGCCACCACATGCCACGGGCAAGTTTTGTATCAGGTTGTGTTGTGTACACAGGTGAGACGTGACATCTTTCAGGGTACATTCTGTTTTCACATCTAGAGTCATCAAGTGGTCGGGCTGGGTGGCTCATGCCTGTAATCCCAGCACTTTGCTGGCACTAAGGCAGGAGGATCACATGAGCCCAGGAGTGAGACCAACCTGAGCAACATAGGGAGATCCCATCTCTACAAAAATATATATATATTTTTTTCAGATGGAATTTCGCTCTGTTGCCAAGCCAGAGTGCAGTGACACAATCTTGGCTTACCTCAACCTCCGCCTCCCAGGTTCAAGCCATTCTCCTGCTTCAGCCTCCCAAGTAGCTGGACTACAGGTGCGTGACACCACTACCAGCTTATTTTTATATTTTTAGTACAGATGGGGTTTCACCATGTTGGCCAAGATGGCCTTGATCTCTTGACCTTGTGATTTGCCCGCCTCGGCCTCCCACAATGCTGGGATTACAGGTGTGAGCCACCATGACTGGCCTACAAAAAGATTTTTAAAAATTAGCTGACTGGGGCTGGGCAAGGTGGCTCAAACCTGAAATCCCAGCACTTTGGGAGGTGGAGGCAGATGGATCACCTGAAGTTGGGAGTTCAAGATGAGCCTGACCAACATGGAGCAACCCCGTCTCTACTAAAAATATAAACTTAGCCAGGTGTGGTGGCACATGCCTGTAATCTCAGCTACTCAGGAAGCCGAGGCAGGAGAATCACGTAGACCCGGGAGGTGGAGGTTGCAGTGAATTGAGCGAAACAGCATCTCTAGAAAGAAAGAAAGAGAGAAAATAAAGAAATAAGCAAGCAAGCAAGCTGATTGTGGTGGCACCTGCCTGTACTCCCAGCTTCTCGGCAGGCTGTGGTGGGAGGATCACTTCACCCTAGAAGGTTGAGGGTGCAGTGAGCCATAATGATGCTACTGCACTCCAGCCTCAGAGACAGAGTATGACTCTTTCTCTGCCAAAAATTAATCAATAAATAAAGTCATTAATCAAGAAGCCATGTCATAGCGAGCCTCTGTGGTCCTAGCTACCCAGGAAGTGGAAGTGGGACGATTTTTGGAGTCCAGGAATTTGAGTTTGGCCTAGACAACGTAATGGGACCCCTGTCTCTAAATAAAACCCCAAATTTAAAAAGGATGTCAACTCAGCTTCCAAACAGTAGTCTATAATCTTGTTTCAAATCTAATAGTACACTTAGATGATGTAACAACTCTTTAAATCTGACTTCTCTTCCAAGCAGAAAGCAGTTGGTGGCTAGGCATGGTGGCTCATGCCTATAATCCCAGCACTTTGGGAGGCCAAGGTGGGTGGACCACCTGAGGTCAGGAGTTCAAGACCAGCCTGGCCGACATAGCCAAACCCCGTCTCCACTAAAAACACAAAAAATTGGCCAGGCATGGTGGCAGGTTCCTGTAATCCCAGCTACTTGGGAGGCTGAGGCAGGAGAGAATCGCTTGAATCCGGGAGGTGGAGGTTGCAGTTAGCCAAGATCATGCCATTGCACTCCAGCTTGGGCAACAAAAGCGAAACTCCCCCCCCACAAAAAAGAAAAGAAAGCAGTTGTTGGACAGTGAGTTGGCCATTCTTGGAACAACTTGGAGGCTTATTCTGTTCTGGGTTGCTCTACATTTACTGGTCCTATCTGGTAAAATAAATTGTTAAATGAACTCTAATTATTCTTAATCATTGATGACCTTTGGATAATGTCAGAAGTCATCAGACTGGGACGGTGGCTTACACCCGTAATCCCAGCACTTTGGGAGAATGAGGCTGGCAGATCTCTTGAGGTCAGAAGTTTAAGACCAGCCTGGCCAGCATGCTGAATCCCCTTCCCTACTAAAAATAAAAAAAATTAGCCAGGTGTGGTGATGCGTGCCTGTAGTCCTGGCTACTTTGGAGGCTGAGGCATAAGAATCACTTGAACCTGGGAGGCAGAAGTTGCAGTGAGCCAGGATCATGCCACTGCACTTCAGCCTGGGCTGAAGTCATTATTTCTGTAATTAAACATGATTTGTCTTTATCCACATGCAGTTTTGTTCGTTACTATCTCTGTATTAATTCCAGTCCATGTTCTCTGCCCAGAATGTTGAAGCCACAGCTGCCACAGGCCACTTACTACCAGCGTCAGCCTTCTGGCATTGGAAGGGGTGCTGAGAGAGAGGCTCAGTTGGGTCAGGGCAATCCCTCACTCACAAGTCAAAAGCGGGTTAAGTACAGGTTCAATAGTAAGCCAGCTCTAGTGTCTTCTCAAGTCCGACTGAAGAAACACAATAGTGGTCTCCTGATCCCTACTACTTCCAGCCTGCTTTTTATATTCTGAGGGTAGTGGGTATGCCAAACACAGGGATTTATTTCCTATTTCTGACTTTAAGTATTCTGACCATTCCTACTCATTCTCCTGTCTGATTATGCTTTACCTGGCCTCCTACTTGGATGTGCTCAACACCTGGTTGTTTTGTGCTCATTAACTTCGAGTAGTCTCCCAGGCTTCCTTTCAGAGTTGTTTCTGGTGCAATCCCTATCAGTTCTTTGTTTACTACTAGCAGTGGCTCCCTATTGCTCTTAGGATAAGATCCAGTCTCCTTCGCATAGCTCTAAGGCCATTCTTATTCCTAGGCCGCGTTAATTATTACCATCTCTTACCACCACTGCCACCACATACACAGTCTAGTTTAGTTACGGGCATACATCTATATGGATTCAAACTCCTCTTTAGCCTATTTCTTTCTCTTTTTTTTCCATGTCACAAGTTTATTTACAAATGTATCTCGTATGCCATGTAAGTTAAAGTGTTTGATTCATTTATTTATTTACTTTTAATAGAGACAGGGTCTCTGTGTTACACAGGCTGGTCTTGAACTCCTGGGCTCAAGCTATCCTCACGCCTCAGCTTCCCAAAGTGCTGGGATTGCAGGTGAGAGCCACTATGCCTGGGCTTATTTATTTTTTGAAGCGATTGCACCTCTTAAAACACTCTTCCAGGCCGGATGTGGGTGGTTCACGCCTGTAATTCCAGCACTTTGGAGGCCGAGGTGTGTGGGTCACTTGAGGTCAGGAGTTTGAGATCAGCATGACCAATGTGGTGAAACCCCGTCTCTACTAAAAATACAAAATTAGCCAGGCGTGGTGGTGCATGCCTGTAGTCCCAGCTACTTGGGAGGCTGAGGCAGGAGAATCATTTGAATCTGGGAGGCGGAGGTTGCCGTGAGCCACAATCACGCTGTTGCACTCTAGTCTGGGCAACATGAGTGAAACTCCGTCTCAAAAAAAAAAAAAAAGAAGAAGAAGAAGCATGGGTGTGGTGGAGAAACCCCATCTCTGCTAAAAATACAAAATTAGCCAGGTATGGTGGCACATACCTGTAATCCCAGCTACTCTGGAGGCTGAGGCAGGAGAATAGTTTGAACTCGGAGGCAGAGGATGCGGTGAGCCGAGATTGTGCCATTGCACTCCAGCCTGGGCAACAAGAGTGAAACTCTGTCTCAAAAAATAAAAATAAAAACCAAACAACAAAAAACACTCTTCCTCTCTGTTAAGTAGGTAAAGTAAAACATCCTTATTTATTAAGCAGTTAGTGTCTTGCCGTAAAAAATAGGTGCTGCAAATCCAGATCCAAAGTACAAAGTAATCCTAGGTAGTAACTGCCACTGTTTTCCACTGAAAATGGCAAATGCTTCCCTGGGCAGTCCAGCCCATTTCTGCAGCTTAACAGCAGATGCCTCGAAGTTCTTCCCCACCTTCTTAAATTGGATTGTCAGTGGTTCTCAGCAGGGGACAGTTTTACTTCCCAGGAGACATTTAGCAGTGCCTGGGATCATAGAAGGAGTTCTTACTGGCATCTAGTGGGTGGAGACCTTCTGAGTTTCTGGTGAATGTCTGGAGTAGGGCCTGAATATCTGTATTTTCATTAGTCTAATGATGGTGCTGGTCCAGGGACCACAGTCTGAGGTGTTCCTTAAGTAGATACCCAAGGCTGCAAGGTAGAGGAAAGATTATGGGGAGGTGTTAAGCATTTGGTGCGACAGAAGAATATGAAAATACCTAGCATATAGTAAGTGCTCATGTGGCATAAGAGGGGGAGCTGAATCCCTTATTAATCTTCTCCCAGTCAGGGGTATTATTCCTTTAGTGGTATACTGAGACCACACCAGTGGTATAACCCAGGAGAATCAGCCTCATCCAATACTCTGACATTGTTTAATATTAATGGAATACTGTGGCCTTAGCCATTATTGAAGTACAGTGAGTTTGGTCTGCAGTGGGCTTGGTGGGGAACAGCCCTAAAGCTGTAGCCTGCGTATTAGTCTGTTCTCACACAGCTAATAAGACATACCTAAGACTGGGTAATTTTCTTTTTTTTTTTTTTTGAGACGGAGTTTCGCTCTTGTTACCCAGGCTGCACGATCTCGGCTCACCGCAACCTCCGCCTCCTGGGTTCAGGCAATTCTGCCTCAGCCTCCTGAGTAGCTGGGATTACAGGCATGCGCCACCATGCCCAGCTAATTTTTTGTGTTTTTAGTAGAAACGGGGTTTCACCATGTTGACCAGGATGGTCTCGATTTCTTGACCTCGTGATCCGCCTCGGCCTCCCACAGGGCTGGGATTACAGGCTTGAGCCACTGCGCCTGGCCAGACTGGGTAATTTTCAAAGGAAAGAGGTTTAATTGACTCACAGTTCATTGTGGCTGGGGAGGCTTCAGGAAACTTACAATCACAGAGGAAGGGGAAGCAAACATGTCCTTCTTAACATGGCAGCAGGAAGAATGAGCAAAAGAGTGAAAAGCCCCTTATAAAACCATCAGATTTCGGCTGGGCACCATGGTTTATGCCTGTAATCCCCAGCACCTTGGGAGGCCGAGGCAGGCAGATCACAAGGTCAAGATATCCATTCTGGCCAACATGGTGAAATCCTGTCTATACCAAAAATACAAAAATTAGCCGGGCATGGTGGCGGGTGCTTATAATCCCAGCTACTCAGGAGGCTAAGGCAGGAGAATCGCTTGAACCCCGGAGGCGGAAGTTGTGAGCTGAGATCACGGCCACTGTACTTCAGCCTGGCCACAGAAGGAGACTGTCTCAAAAAACAAACAAACAAAACCATCAGAACTTACTATCAGGAGAACAGCATGGAGGTAACTGCCCCCGTGATTCAGTTGCCTCCTCTCAAGTCCCTCCCATTACACGTAAGGATTATGGGAACTATAATTCAAGATGAGATCTGGGTGGGGACACAGCCAAACCCTATCAGTTTGTTTGTTCCTTCACAGATATAGCCTGGTGGATCATGTACTCAGTTTTCTTTTGTTGAGAACATCCCCAGAGTGATTTTCTTTCTTTTTTTTTCTTTTTAGGAACAAAACATTACCCTTTCGTTTGTACTGCCTTCTTCCACACGAGTGCCCCTTTGGCCAAAGAAGATTATTACCAGATATTAGGAGTGCCTCGAAATGCCAGCCAGAAAGATATCAAGAAAGCCTATTACCAGGTCTGTATGGAAGTCAGATTTTGGTGACCAAATTGTAGAAGGCATGTTGTTGACCCTATCTGATCCTGATTAGTGTAACGTATGTGCCCACATGGATGGATCTCATGAGCTGATAGTATAGATCATTGTGATAAGGATGGACTTTGCTAGACTGTGTTTTTCGGTGCACAATGCCGTAGAGGCTAATGCTTCAGAACAAAGAGGCAAGTCCAAACCATAGATTTTATTTTATTGTATTTTTTTTAGTCTGGTCTCTCAGTATCATAAACCAGAGATTTTAAGAAGTTTTTTTTCCAGAGCTGTTTTCATAATTAAATTTGATCTGTACCTTGTGAATCAGTAGGTATGATAGTCTAAGTTTTAGGTAATCATTCTTTGCATTCGGATGAAAGTTTATAGGTTTAGAATTACTTCCTTTCGTTAACCTGGAAAATGTGAAATTCCCATTGTCATATCCCCGGGTATATTAGCATAGTTAGGGTAGCTGAGTAAAGTTGTATGTGAGGTGTCTAAACCACAGTTCCCAGACTCTTGGTTTGCTCTGGCCAATAAAATAAAATCAGTGTTGGAGACACCAGTGTAGGATTGAGAGCTTTTTGTAAGTGCACACTTGACTGGAGTTGTGCAGCTGTCACTACAATCAACTTTAGAACATTTTAGTCACCTCAGAAAGAAAACCTGTACTCATTGGCACTCACCTTCCATTTCTTCTCTCCCTGGTCCTTGGCAGCTACTCACCTGCATCCTGTCTATTTGGATTTGCCTATTCTGGCTACTCAAATACAGGGAATCGTACAGTATGTGTCCTTTTGTGTCTGGCTTCTTTCACTCGCATCATACTTTCAGGGTTCATCCGTGTTGTAGTTTGTGTCAATACTTCATCCCTTTTCGTGGTCAGATAATATTCTGTGGCATGGATTGATCACATTTTGTTTATTCATTGATGGACATTTGGATATTTTCCACTTTTTGCTCTCATGAACAGTACTGCTATATACACATTCATATGTAAGTTTTTCTGTAGACATGTTTTCATTTCTCTTGGATATTTAGGAGTAGAATCATATGGTAACTGGATCTTTTTTTTTTTAATTTTGAGACAGTCTCATTCTGTCACCAGGCTGGAGTGCAGTGGCACAACCTCAGCTTGCTGCAACCTCCGTGTCCTGGGTTCAAGCGACTCTCCTTCCTGAGCCTCCTGAGTAGCTGGGACTATAGGCATGCGCCACCACGCCCGGCTAATTGTATATTTAGTAGAGACGGGGTTTCACCATGTTCGCCAGGATGGTCTCAATCTCTTGACCTCTTGATCCACCCGCCTTGGTCTCCCAAAGTGCTGGGAATACAGGAGTGAGCCACCGCACCTGGCGGTAACTGGATCTTTATTGAGAATGGCAGCCTTTTTCAAAGCAGCTACACCATTTACATTCCCACCAGCAGCGTATGAGGGCCGTTATTTCTCCACATCGCAGTGAACACTTGTTATTATTGTCTGTCTTTAATTACTACCCTTGTGACTGTGAAATGCTATCTCATTACCGTTTCCACTTGCTTTTTCCCCGGTGACTCATGATGTTGAACAGCTTTTTTTGGGCATGTTAGCCATCTGTATGTCTTTGGAGAAATGTGTATTTGGATCCATTGCCCAATTTTAATTGGGTTGTAATGGATTGAACAGAGGCTTGGGGGCAGGAAACAGAGATGCTGGCCTGTGACTAGCGAATGGCCTGTCTCTTCCTGAGCTCAAGAGTCAGGTGCCTGATGCAAGAGTGGGAGAAGATTGAAAAGATGGAGGCTGGACTGAACTCCTGACAATTGATGTGACGCCCTTAGCAAGTCCGAGAGACTTAATTTAAGAGAAATTCTTCATTTAGGGAACCATTCAAGTTTTTAGGTGTGGAAGTAAAAAGATCGGGTAAAGCTGCAGGAATCACTGTATTTTATGTACCTACAAAAATAATTGAAACAACAGAGACATCTATTTATTCAGTTATTTTCTTCCCTTTTTTATTTTATTTATTTATTTATTTATTTATTTATTTATTTGAGATGGAGTTTCGCTCATGTTACCCAGGCTGGAGTGCAATGGTGCGATCTCGGCTCACCACAACCTCCGCCTCCTGGGTTCAGGCAATTCTCCTGCCTCAGCCTCCTGAGTAGCTGGGATTACAGGCACGCGCCACCATGCCCAGCTAATTTTTTGTATTTTTAGTAGAGACGGGGTTTCACCATGTTGACCAGGATGGTCTCGATCTCTTGACCTCGTGATCCACCCGCCTCAGCCTCCCAAAGTGCTGGGATTACAGGCTTGAGCCACTGTGCCCGGCCCTTCTTCCCTTTTTTTAAAACTTCTTCTTCTTTGAGGCAGAGTCTCACTCTGCTGCTCAGGCTGGAGGGCAGTGGTGCAATCTTGGCTCATAGCAACCTCTGTCTGCCTCCTGGGCTCAAGCGATTCTCCCTCATCAGCTGCCCCAGTGACTATAACCTGTGATTATAGGTGCGCACCACCACACCTGGCTAATTTTTATATTTTTAGTAGAGATGAGGTTTCACCATGTTGGCCAGGCTGGTCTCCAACTCCTGACCTCTGGTGATCCACCCAGCTTGAGATCCCAAAGTGCTGGGATTACAGGCATGAGCCACTGTGTCTTGTGCCCTTTTTAAAAAAATGTTTCTCTTTTTTGTTTATTTACCTGTTCTAAGCCATACTGGATGCTAAGGGCAAAGAGATACGTCAGAATCAGTTCCTGCCCTCAAGTTATGAGACTGAGACATTAAAACAGATCATTATTGTTATTTTTGGCAGGGACAGAGTCTCACTTCATCACCTGTGCTGGAGTGCAGTGGCTCGATCTCTGCTCATTGCAACGTCCACCTCCCAGGTTCAAGTGATTCTCGTGCTTCATCCTCCTGAGTTGCTGGGACCACAGGCCTGCGCCACCATGCTCAGCTAATTTTTTGTATATTTGGTGGGCAGGGGTTTCACTGTGTTGCCCAGGCTGGTCTTGAACTAAGCTTAAGAGATCTGTCTGCCTTGGCCTCTCAAAGTGCTTGGATTACAGGCGTGAGCCACTGTACCCGGCAGAGAGACAACTTTTATAAAGGAAACATAATTATGATTGGTATTTGGAGTTCTGTTATAATCATCTTATATATGAAGCAGTTTATCATGTTTTTCCCTTAGCTTGCCAAGAAGTATCACCCTGACACAAATAAGGATGATCCCAAAGCCAAGGAGAAGTTCTCCCAGCTGGCAGAAGCCTACGAGGTAATATGACTTACATGCATGCAGTCACTGCTGTTCAGCTACATGTATGAATCAAAGTTTGCATTGCTGCCTGGTACAGCCTGGTGTGTCACACAGTCCAGTGTGAAGGCCATGTCCCTGTACCAAGTCATCTTGTTAAAAAAAAAAAAAAGAGTCTGGTCCAATGGTAGTAGGTTATCAGAACTTATTAACATCAGTGTCACTAAAGTTGGTATACAACCCCCCACTGCTAAATGTGACTGGCTTAAAAAAAAAAAAGGTCACACATGGTGGCTCACACCTGTAATCCTAGCACTTCTGGAAGGCCGAGGCGGGTGGATCACGTGATCAGGAGATGAAGACCATCCTGGCTAACATGGTGAAACCCCCGTCTCTACTAAAAATACAAAAAAACTAGCCGGTCATGGTGACATGCACCTGTAGTCCTGGCTATTTGGGAGGCTGAGACTGGGGAATCGCATGAGTCCAGAAGGTGGAGGTTGCAGTGAGCCAAGATTGTGCTACTGCATTCCAGCGTGGTTGGCAGAGCAAGATTCCATCTCAAAAACAAAACAAACAGAGCTGGGTGCGGTGGCTCACACCTGTAATCCCAGCTACTTGGGAGACCGAGGCAGGAGAATCACTTGAACCTGGGAGGCAGAGGTTGCAGTGAGCTGAGGTCGCACCACTGCACTCCAGCCTGGATGACAGAACGAGACTCCCTCTCCAAAAAAAAAAAAAGAGAGAGAGAGAGATTCCAGGCCAAGAATATTGGCTCACGCCTGTAATCCCAGCACTTTGGGAGGCCAAGGTAGGTGGATCATGAGGTCAAGAGATCGAGACCATCCTGGTCAACATGGTGAAACCCCGTCTCTACTAAAAATTCAAAAAATTAGCTGGGCATGGTGGTGCGCACCTGTAGTCCCAGCTACTTGGTAGGCTGAGGAGGGAGAATTGCTTGAACCCAGGAGGCGGAGGTTGCGGTGAGCCGAGATCGTGCCATTACACTCCAGTCAGGGTAACAACAGCGAAACTCTGTCTCAAAAAAAAAAAAAAAAAAGCTGATGTCTCACTCTGTCACCTAGGTTGGAGGGTAGTGGCAAAATCACAGCTCACTGCAGCCTCAAACTCTTGGGCTCAAGCAGTCTTCCTGCCTCAACCTCAACTTCTCGAATAGCTGGGACTGCAGGTTCCCCACTGCACCCAGCAGATGCAGTTTTTAATGAGGGGGGTGTTATTCTTGTGAATGTATTTTTCCACATGGATAGTTGATTTGCTGTTTCTGCTGCGATGAGTTTTGGAGAGTTCTAATTCACCATTTTGCTGACTTTTATCTCCAAAGGAGATTTTTTTTTTTCCTTTTCTTTTTTTTTTGAGATGGAGTCTCGCTCTGTTGCCCAGGCTGGAGTACAGTGGTGTGATCTCGGCTCACTGCAACTTCCACCTCCCAGGTTCAAGCATTTTTCCTGCCTCAGCCTCCTGAGTAGCTAGGACTACAAGTGCATCCCTCCATCCTTGGCTAATTTTTTGTATTTTTAGTAGAGAGGGGCTTCACCATGTTGGCCAGGTTCCTGACCTCACGTGATCCACCCGTGTCAGCTTCCCAGAGTGCTATGATTACAGGTGTGAGCCACCGCAGCGGACTGGGATGGGGGATGTTATTAAGAGGACAGAGCCTCAGAACCTAAGAGGAGCAATTCCTCTGGAAGGGCTGGAACCAGGAGATAAAAGCCACCAGGAAGTCTTGGTCTCCTACTTGCCTCCTCCTCTGCCAACCTTCGTTTGCATCTTAACTAGGTGCCCTAAAAATTACCCTAGGCACCAAGCTGTCCTCCACCTACTTTCTTAGTCCCTCTTCATTCTAGGTGGAAGTGTCTTTTCCTTTGGAGGAAGCATACTCTTTTCTGTTTGGCCTTAGGGACAGTGCCTTTTCTTTTTTTTTTTTTTTGAGACAGGATCTCACTTTGTTGCCGGGGCTGGAGTGCAACGGTGCGATTACGGCTCACTGCAGCCTCAACCTCAACCTCCCATGCTCAAGCAATCCTCCACCTTAGCCTCCCAAGTAACTGGAACTGTAGACGCCACCATACTTGGCTAATTTTTTTGTATTTTTCGTGGTGATGGGGTTTCACCACGTTGCCCAGGCTGGTCCTGATCTCCAGAACTCAAGCAATCCACCTGCTTTGGCCTCCCAAAGTGCTGGGATTACAGGCGTGAGCCACCATACTCAGCCTAGGGCAGTGTCTTTTTAATTTAAGAAAAAAAGTAAGACAAATGTGAAAAAGATACAAAGTGAATACTACATTTTTTGCTGCCCCTCCCTAATCCCCCTTTTGGAGGTAGTTAGTCCTTATAACAGTTTTTTTGTTTTTGAGACGGAGGTTGCCCAGGCTGGAGTGCGATGGCGCGATCTCGGCTCACCGCAACCTCCGCCTCCTGGGTCCAGGCAATTCTCCTGCCTCAGCCTCCCAAGTAGCTGGGATTCCAGGCACGCGCCGCCATGCCCAGCTAATTTTTTTTTGTATTTTTAGTAGAGACGGGGTTTCACCATGTTGACCAAAATGGTCTCGATCTCTTGACCTCGTGATCCACCCGCCTCAGCCTCCCAAAGTGCTGGGATTACAGGCTTGAGCCACCGCGCCCAGCCCCAAAAAACACAGTTTTGAGGGCCAGGCCCAGTGGCTCATCATGCCTATAATCCCAGAACCTTGGGAGGTCAAAGTGGGAGGATCGCTTGAGGCTGGGAGTTTGAGAGCAGCCTGGGCAACACTGCAAGACCGTCTCTACAAAAAGTTTAAAAATTTGCCAGGCTTGGTGGTATGCTCCTTTAGACTCAGCTACTCGGGAGGCTGGGGTGGGAGGATTGCTTCAACCTGGGCAGTTGAGATTGCAGTGAGCTAGATTCACCACTGCTGTGGTTGCTGTCACTTCTACCTGCTATTCTGGGTGTTCCAGCTCCCAGAAAACCTGTTGGTGAAGGCAAGGGTAGGAAGCATAAATTCTCTACCAGGCAGTGTCTCCTGAGGAGACAGGTGAAGTGTGAATCTGTGAAGAATCTGGGGTGCCTGTGAGGTCGAGTGAGGATCAACACAAACATTTCCCCAGCACACACGACCCCTAGGAGAGTTCGTGAGACTTTTGGAAGCACTTCACACCCCACAGTTAGCATTCAATTTGCTCAGCTCGTCCCTCTTCTGGGGGCTAGTTGCAGGCCCACCCCAACCTCATAGGATGTCTTCACACATAGGACCACTTAATAAGTGTTATTTGCTATGAAGTCTTGTCTGTGTATTCCTGACCTTGGTATACCTGGATGCCCAGTGGCTCTACCTTTCACTGTAGGTTTTGAGTGATGAGGTGAAGAGGAAGCAGTATGATGCCTACGGCTCTGCAGGCTTTGATCCTGGGGCCAGCGGCTCCCAGCAGAGCTACTGGAGGGGAGGCCCCTCTGTGGACCCCGAGGAGCTGTTCAGGAAGATCTTCGGGGAGTTCTCATCCTCTTCATTTGGAGATTTCCAGACTGTGTTTGATCAGCCTCAGGAGGTAAGTTCCTCAGTTTGAAGAATTATTCAGATTTTAAACTAAGTATGGGTCAAACACATTTTTTTATCAGTTTTGGTTTCTCAGAAAGGCGAAGCAGCTTAAATGGAATGATCTGGAGGTTGCTATTGTAGTAGAAAATAATTTCTGTATTTGAAAAATCGCATAGGTAATAATGAGTACATCCATGCTGATGGTGTTCTTAACATAATCAGGTAACACCTAAGGCTTTCTGAGCCCATTAGGAGGGTGTGAGCATTGTCTCTAAGCCGCTGTGGTATTCCAGGAGAGCTCCATCTGGTGGGTAGGCACTGCTGATCCTTTCTCATTATCTTTATAAGAAACTGTCAGAGTGGAAGAGAGAGAGGAGGTATTTATGATCTAAGTTATGATTGTGGATCATTCAGGCTGTTTTTAAGTGCCGGGTACAAGCATTATCTGTGAACATTTTCAGTTATTAAAAGTATGTTTTCATATAAGTAATACATTATCTCTTAAAAATCCCAAAGAGTAGGGCAGAATTGGTTCAGTGAGTCCCACCTAAGCTTATTTGGCAGAGTGCACGTAAGCACAGTGGTGAAAGAGTGACTGAAATGTGGCCCGGCGCCCTCCTTTCCCTTTAGTGCCGAGCATCAGTTTTGGTGGTTGGAAACAAAAGATGACAGGTCGTCCCTTGGTTTCTTTAGTACATCATGGAGTTGACATTCAATCAAGCTGCCAAGGGGGTCAACAAGGAGTTCACCGTGAACATCATGGACACCTGTGAGCGCTGCAATGGCAAGGGGAATGAGCCCGGCACCAAGGTGCAGCATTGCCATTACTGCGGTGGCTCCGGCATGGTAAGGGGCTGCTCAAGATCCCCCACTGCATGGCTCTCGCCACTGACTGTGAAAAGAGCTGCTTGCGTTCACTGGTCCTGGAGATCGCTTATGCTGGGAGTGGAAGGAGTTAGTGAACTTATCCCAGCTGTCTTTTCCCCTGTGGCCCTAAGGAGATGGGCCTGTGCTCCTCCTTCCCAGGCATCACAGCTTCAGCAAATACAGCATAGCACTGGGGGCGGGGCCGGGGATTGCATCCAACTGTCACTTTTCTTTATTTTTTTAATAATTGCTTTTGTAATTCAAGGGGGAATAATATTTTCTGAATGTACTGCTTAGCTCCCAGGAGTCTTCAGGTACTTCTGGATTGAGACAGTATCTCATTTTTCATTGTTGTTTGGTCAAGTCGATGATCTGGAGTGCAGAAGTTGCTGTGTTGTGGAAAGTCAGATGAACGGTTTGATGCCCTGCATCTGTGTTCCTAGGCAGTGTGAGTGCACATCCACATAAAAAACAGGCCTTGGCTGGGCGTGGTGGCCCAAGCCTGTAATCCCACCACCATGGGAGGCCCAGGCAGGTGGATCACCTCAGGTCAGGCATTCAAGACCAGATTGGCCAAATTGGTGAAACCCATCTCTACTAAAAATATAAAACTTAGCTGGGCACGGTGGTGGGTGCCTATAATCCCAGCTACTAGGGAGGCTGAGGCAGGAGAATCACTTGAACCCTGGAGACGGAGGCTGCAGTGAGCCAAGATCGTGGCATTGCACTCTAGCCTGGGTGACAAAGTAAGACCTTGTCTCAAAAAAAAAAAAAAAAGCCTTAAAGAGACATTTTTCTTATGCACATTGTGGTCCTAGAACCACCCGTCAGTTTACCTGCATACTTATCAATTTTCTTGTTTTTAATCAGGAAACCATCAACACAGGCCCTTTTGTGATGCGGTCCACCTGTAGGAGATGTGGTGGCCGCGGCTCCATCATCGTAACACCCTGCATAGTCTGCAGGGGAGCAGGACAAGCCAAGCAGAAGAAGCGAGTCATGATCCCTGTGCCTGCAGGTGGGTGCCTGGGCCCTCTATGCCCCGGGGCTTGGAGAGGGCAGAAAGGGCTGAGGCTGCTGCACTGTTATGACTTGGCCCTTGGTAGAAGTTAGGGTTGAGGCCCTGGAGCCGCAGGCTGGAGCAGAAACTAGAATCTCCTTGAATGTTTCTCTTTGTGCCTGTTATCCTTAAAATCTACAACTTTGCATGTCACGCTGGGGAGAAGAGACCTGACGTGCCTGCTTTGCTTCTTCCTAGTGAAGGAGCAGCTGCCAACCCCTGGGCTCTTTTCCTCTCTCCCCTGTCTTAGTCACCAAAGCCAGCATTGTCCCTTCTGCCATCCTGTCTACATCACCCCCACGGATCCCACCCCTCACTCCACCTCTGCTGTTCCCTTGCCTAAAACTCACTGTCTGCTTTCTTTTTCGAGTTAACTTGGTTCATCTTGGAGATCCCAGCTTGAGTATTCCTTCCCCAGCAAGCCTTACACCCTCCTCCCAGTTCTTTAGATGTGCCTTTCTCTGGAGTTGTGAGTGTTTCCTTTGAGGAACTTGTCTCTGTTTGTAGTTACGCATTAGTGCTTTCATGTGGTTAACACCCATCACCCCAATGAGACCATAAATCCCTGAGGTACTACATAGACCAGGCTTGAGGCAGGTGCTCAGTCATCAGGTGTTGCATGTTGCATCTCTGGAAAGTTATCCGTGTGCCATCTTAGAGAATTGCACTGTTCCTCATTAATAAGAAACAGGAGTGGGGAAGAAGCCATGGGTTACAAGGGGATCTCGGGTGGAAAGTGCTGTGGAAGGTCTCACAGTAATTGCTCCCTTTTGAACATTCCTTCTAGGAGTTGAGGATGGCCAGACCGTGAGGATGCCTGTGGGGAAAAGGGAAATTTTCGTCACGTTCAGGGTAGGTGCTCTGCCCCATGCAGTTTCTGCTGGGCCCTTGCTATCTTCGGGTGGTTGTGGCTGAGGCTGCTCCTGCACAGTCAAAGCTTCATGGGAACATGTCTTGCCATCGATGTCTCTGAGCAGCACGATGGCCACCTAGATGTGGTTTTTAGCTATCTGCTGCTTTCAAGGTCCTGTGCCTTGTGCCGTGAGAAGACAACTTCTTCGAGATGTTTACAAGTTAGAAATACAGGTCACATAAAAATACAGAAAACTTCCTGTGTTTTTATAAGATTGTCGATAAGGCACTGAGTGTGAAAGGCACAATTTTGCATACCGTATACAGAGGCAAACTTTGGTTTCTGGCGATGGGGAAACATTAATGAAGACAGTGCCTTCTATTGGCAATTGCCCTCCTCTGTGTACACCCGAAAAAAACCCATGCAAGCCTAGCAGGCGACAGGTACAAAAGTGTGCATGAGAGTCCTGTCCATGGTAGCAAGATACGGCCTTCCTCCAACAAGGGAATGGCTCAGTGAGCTGTCGTGGTCAAAGGCTGCTCTACAGGGCAGTCGGAGGGAAAGAATCAGAGCTGCAAGGTGCTCCAGGTGTCACAGGTACAGACGGCAGGGACGGAAAGGCAGCTTTTCAGAGACTGCAGGGCCTCAGAGACCATCTATGTAAAGTTTTCAAGCACATGGGATGGCATTATGTATTATTTAGGGACACAGAAATGCATAGTAAAAGAAGCTCGGAGGAATGATAAATGCTAAATTCAAGGTCGTGGTTAGCTGAGGAGGGCAAGACTCACCAGTGTTTATGATGTTTTTTATTTTATCTTATTTTATTTATTTGTTTGTTTTTATTTTCTTTGTGATGAAGTCTTGCTCTGTCGCCCAGGCTGGAATGCAGTGGTGCAGTCTTGGCTCACTGCAACTCCCGGATTCAAGCAATTCTCCTGCCTCAGCCTCCCAAGTAGCTAGGACTACAGGCATGTTGCCACCATGCCTGGCTAAGTTTTTGTATTTTTAGTAGAGACGAGGTTTCACCGTGTTAGCCAGGATGGTGTCGATCTCCTGACCTCGAGATCTGCCCACCTCAGCCTCCCAAAGTGCTGGGATTACAGGCTTAAGCCACATGGCCAGACCCCTGTTTTATTTTATTTTACTTTATTTTTTTGAGGTAGGGTCTTGCTCTGTTGCCTAGGATTGAATACAGTGGGATGATCTTGGCTCACTGCAGCTTCAGACTCCCTGGGCTCAGATGATATTTCCACCTCAACCTCCTGAGTAGCTAGGACTACAGGCATGCACCACCAAGCCTGGCTGACTTTTGTATTTTTTGTAGATGTGGGGTTTCACCATGTTGCTTGGGCTGGTCTCTGATGCCTGGGCTCAAATTATCCACTTACCTTGGCCTCCCAAAGTGCTAGGATTGGAAGCATGAGCCACTGCTACCGGCCTGTGATGTTTTATTACTTCCACTGGGTTGTGGGTACAACATTCTTATTTATTCTGCCTTTTTTTTTTTTTTTTTTTTTTTGTGGGGAGACAGAGTCTTGCTCTATTGCCCAGGTTAGAGTGCAGTGACGTGATCTCAGCTCACTGCAACCTCTGCCTCCTGGATTCAAACGATTCTCATGTCTCAAGTCTCTTGAGTAGTTGGGACTACAGGCATGTGCCACCACCCCCAGTTAATTTTTGTATTTTTAGTAGAGATGGGGTTTCACCATCTAGTCAGGCTGGTTTTGAATTCTTGACCTCAGGTAATTTACCCACCTTGGCTTCCCAAAATGTTGGGATTATAAGCGTGAGCCACTGTGCCCAGCCTATACTTTCTAATAAAGTAAGATTAAAAAAAACAACAACTTGAAAAGCCAGTTTTATGTTTTTTCTCTTCCTGTTTATTTCCCTCCCTGATTGAATGGCCGGATCTGAGACTGAGGAAATCCAGGCATGCTTCCTTTGCAGTGTTCAGCGTGTAGAACATAGGCACTCTCCATTGCAGTGTTGAAACATGTAGACATGTCATTCCTGGGCCTGCAGTGGTGATGCCTTGGTGGAAGGACAGTTCTTTCCCTCAACACTGTGCTTTATGTATGGAAGGGGTATGAAGTTTGTCAGGTCTGAGCTTGGGCCTGACAGGGCACACAGTTAGTATTTATTCTGCAATCGACTTCTCTGGTGGGTCACACACATCTGTCATGTTTGACGTTAGGTGCAGAAAAGCCCTGTGTTCCGGAGGGACGGCGCAGACATCCACTCCGACCTCTATATTTCTATAGCTCAAGCTCTTCTTGGGGGAACAGCCAGAGCCCAGGGCCTGTACGAGACGATCAACGTGACGGTAAGAGGGTGTGAGAACACCTTTGTCATCTCTGTACTTTGCTCTTTTTCTCAAATGGAAAAGAACTGACTAGTGGCCTGGAGCCCATGAGTGACCAGCATGCCGGAGGCACTCACAGGAGCAGACATGAGGAATTTTAGGCTGATCCTCAGGTGTGGACCACAAGACACAGGCCTTGACTCTATAATCACATGGAAAGCAGTTCTGGCTGGCATTGCTCCCACACTGGTTAACAGGGCATGGGAACCGGGCGCACCCAGGACACAGAGATGTTCACCCTGGGATGTGCTCTCTGCACTTGCTTCTGTCCAGTGTCTGCCTCCAAGAGCAGATGCCTCTTGGGCTGTGCAAATCCCTTTGGCCACAGTGGATGGCTGCCTGTGTGCTGCCTGCACCTGTCCCCCACCTCTCCCTCGACCTGCCCCTCCAGCTCCTCCAGGTCACATCATTCTCTGTATTTGCCTCAACCTTTTCCAGCCTCTTTGTGGGGAACCTTGGGGTAACTTCCACCAAGGAGGTAGGCATCCTGGGCCACGGCTTTCTCCTCCATATGGGGGCTGTTCCCTGGCTTCTCCATGGTCCTGTGAGTCCAAGGGCCAAGGAGTGACCTCAGCCACATACCCTGTATTGGCTTTTTCTGCTCCCCAGTTTTCCTGCTTTGTTTCCTCCTGCTCCCAGAGCTCACTTCCTCAGAACTCCTGTCCCCTCATTCTAGTCACAGGCTGTGCTGTGGGCAGACCCCAGCTTAGCTCATTTCCATGTAGCTGTGGTCAGGCTTGGCCCAGAAACCCAAATGACAGTTTTTTTCTTTTTCTTTTTTTTTTTTTTTGAGACTGAGTCTCACTCTTTTACCCAGGCTAGAGTGCAGTGGCTTGATCTCGGCTCACTGCAACCTCTGCCTCCTGGCTTCAAGCAATCTTCCTCTCTCAACCTGGGATTACAGGCACACACTGCCATGTCTGGCTAATTTTTTTTTTTTTGAGACAGAGTTTCGCTCTTTTTACCCAGGCTGGAGTGCAATGGAGCGATCTTGGCTCACTGCAGCCTCCGCCTCCTGGGTTCAAGCAATTCTCCTGTCTCAGCCTCCCGAGTAGCTGGGACCACAGGCGCGTGCCACCATGCCCAGCTAATTTTTGTATTTTTAGTAGAGACGGGGTTTCACCATGTTGACCAGGATGGTCTCGATCTCTTGACCTTGTGATCCATCCGCCTTGGCCTCCCAAAGTGCTGGGATTATAGGCGTAAGCCACAACACCTGGCCTAATTTTTGTATTTTTAGTAGAGATAAAGTTTCACCATGTTGGCCAGGCTGGTCTCAAATTCTTAACCTTGTGATCTTCCTGCCTCAGCTTCTCAAAGTGCCAGGATTACAGGTGTGAACTGCCATGCCCAGCTGTGGCAGTTCTTTTCAAGGAATTTCTATTAAGATGGTCTTTGCATAGTGAAAACTTCTTATTTGAGCAACTGGGGAACCAGGGGAAACTACAGATTACCTTTCTTTATAGATCCCCCCTGGGACTCAGACAGATCAGAAGATTCGGATGGGTGGGAAAGGCATCCCCCGGATTAACAGCTATGGCTATGGAGACCACTACATCCACATCAAGATACGAGTTCCAAAGTAAGTGCCCCACTACACCATAGCCAAGCCCGCCTGGTCCTGCGGTGGCACTGCCTCAGGAGCTCTGTGGCTTGGGCAGGTCACTGCTCCTGGTAAGTCAGGTGGTTCCTGCCCAAGTTCTCCATGTATAAAGTGGAAATAACAGAAGGGTCAACTTCTGGGAGTTGTTGGGAGAATTAAATGAACAACACGTAGGAATTGCTTTGCTACTGCTGCTATTGTTGATTTTCTTTTTTCTTTAATTTGAGGAGTCTCTCGCTCTGTCACCCAGGCTGAAGTGCAGTGGCGGGATCTTGGCTCACTGAAACCCCCACCTCCCGGGTTCAGGCGATTCTCCTGCCTCAGCCTCCCGAGTAGCTGGCATTATAGTCGCCCACTGCCACACCCGGCTAATTTTTGTTTTTTTTTAGTAGAGATGGGGTTTCGCTGGCCAGGCTAGTCTCGAATTCCTGACCTCCAGTGATCTGCCCACCTTGGCCTCCCTAAGTGCTGGGATTAGAGGTGTGAGCCAGCACTCCTGGCCCGTTGATTTTATTGTTGATGTCATTAGCACTATTGAGAGCTGGAGAGGCGGCCTGGGCAGAATGCTGTGGGTACCTAGGGCAAGACATGCTTGACTCTCCTCAGGAGCACAGTGCTTTCCGTTAATTAGATAATTTCTTTTCTTTTTTTTGAGTCGGAGTCTCGCTCTGTCTCCAGGCTGGAGCACAGTGGCGTGATCTTGGCTCACTGCAACCTTCACCTCGTGGGTTCAAACAATTCTCCTGCCTCAGCCTCAGTACTGGGATTCCAGGCACACGCCACCATGCCCGGCTTATTTTTGTATTTTTAGTAGAGACAGGGTTCCACCATGTTGTTCTGGATGACCTCCATCTCTTGACCTCATGATCCGCCCACCTCGGCCTCCCAAAATGCTGGGATTACAGGCGCAAGCCACCGTGTCTGGCCCTAATTAGGTAATTTTTTATCACACACACACTTGTAAAATCTGTTTCTCCTCCAGTAAACTGTATTTAGCATAGCCACAGTGACACTTGTTTAAACAACTTAGAGTGTTTCAGGAGATTTTTTTGTACAGAATCTTTGAAGGCATGGTCCTTAGGTTCTCACCACTGCACTGGCACAGGCTTTGCCGGGGTCGGATCCCTCTCCCACATGCTGTGAGGGCGCTGGTCCCCTGTGTGTTCTTTCCAAAGCTTCCCAGTGGAAGCCTTGGCCTCTGACTCTGCTCGGTCCACAGGAGGCTGACAAGCCGGCAGCATAGCCTTATCCTGAGCTACGCCGAGGACGAGACAGATGTGGAGGGGACGGTGAATGGCGTCACTCTCACCAGCTCTGGTAAGGGGTCTAGAGATGACTACACAGCAATACTTGGGGGCCTCAGAGTCCCCAAGAGTGTGGACAATTCAGGGCAGCATGTTGGGATTTCCACTTGGGGTTCTTCGTGAAGAAGAGGGGGGCTGTGGGCATGAACAGCAGGTGGGGAGCCGCAGCCCCCAGTTCAAGCTTCTTCTCTCTCTGTGTGTTTCTGTGCTGAGGTGAGACCGCCATGGTGCTTCCTGCCAGGCAGCTCTGTGTGTCTCAGCCCCAGTGTTCTGAGTTCTATCCTTGGTTCTGCCACTTGTCCTGTGACCTCGGACACATCCTGAGAGCTCCTGGCAAAAGCTTAAGGAGAGGATGGATTGGAAGGATTTGTGCATTTCCCACCCAGGACACTCTGCCAGGATTACAGAGTGTCTTATAAACAACGGCAGCCACAGCAGTGGAGCTGCAATTGGAGGACTCAGTCCACCTCTTTAGAGCAGGACTCACTCTGAATTCATTTAGCTGCAAACAGATGTGCCATTTACCCTGAGCTCAGATGTCATGCTAGTGAGTGGCTGAGTGTTAGTGATCTGACACCAGAATACCTGCCATGGGTGCTGTAGCAGCAGCACCCCAGCCGCAGCCCCTCTTCCTGTGGGAAGTGGGACCTCTGTTTCCTGGGACTCCTGCTCAGGGCAGGGCAGGCTGTGCCCAGGGGGTGCTTGGCTCGGGCTTCGTGTTTCCTTCTCATGGCATCGTTTTGTTTCTGTCTGGATTCTGGGTGGAGTTCTCAGCACTTGAGTGGCCTTAGATGAGTGCCTGGTAATTCACAGCTGGTGTTTGCAGCTGGGGGCAGATTTTCCAATAAAGTGGAGGATTTGGAGCTCCAGGGGCAGGGGCTGGACAGGGGCTGGAATTTCACTGAGCTCCTGTTGATCCTAGGGGACTGGAAGTCCTCTGTTAAACAGCAGCTGCCGGCTGGGTGTAGTGGCTCATGCCTATAATCCAGCACTTTGGGAGGCCGAGGAGGGTTGATCACTTGAGGTCAGGTGTACAAGACCAGTCTGGCCAACATGGCGAAACCCTGTCTCTGCTAAAAATATAAAAATTAGCTGGGCATGATGGTGCACACCTGTCATCTCAGCTGCTCGGGAGGCTGAGGCAGGAGAATCGCTTGAACCCAGGGCAGGCGGAAGCTGCAGTGAGCCAAGATGCACCATTGCACTCCACCCGGGGCGACAGAGTGAGACTGTCTCCAAAAAAAAAAAAAAAAAAAAAGCAGCTGCCACAAAACTCTGTAGCCCAACCAGGTTCCAAATAGTACTTATTTTTATGGTTTGGTATACTATCCTCTTTTGTTCTGGTATCTCTTGAACTGAAAAAAGAGGTGGTAATAGAGTAACTCTTCCACGGAACTCTTATAAGTGCCTCTATGGCTTCTCCTTCCTAAAACCCTGCAGTCACATAACATGTGAGATTGGTTCCAAAGACAGCTGTCCTTCCCTCCTCCCGCCCACTAAGGTAGCTTGAGGTGTGCTAGGGCTGGGCCCTGGGTGGGGGTCGTGGGTATTTCTCACTCTGTTGGAGGTTGGGTATTAGTGGTCACCAGTTGATGTTTTGAGCCCCTGTCTGAGAGTGTAAGTTGAGAATTGATTCCGCCAACAGCTGAGTATCCTTAGAGCCTTTATCACTTTCATGGTTCTTTGTCCTGATTGCCAGTTCCCTCACTCAGCCAGGATTTCTTGTTCCATGTGCAAGACACTGTCAGCTCTTTTAAAAATCTTGGTGAGGGCCTTTAGTCCTGGAGAGCTGCAAGCCCTGCAGGCTCTTAGGCTGCTGGTAATAAATAAGTAAGTAAGGCCAGGTGTGGTGGCTCACGCCTATAATCCCAGCACTTTGGGAGGCCAAGGCATATTTATTTATTTTTTGAGATGGAGTTTCGCTCTTGTTACCCAGGCTGGAGTGCAATGGTGCGATCTCGGCTCACCGCAACCTCCGCCTCCTGGGTTCAGGCAATTCTTCTGCCTCAGCCTCCCGAGTAGCTGGGATTACAGGCGAGCGCCACCATGCCCAGCTAATTTTTTGTATTTTTAGTAGAGACAGGGTTTCACCATGTTGACCAGGATGGTCTCAATCTCTTGACCTCGTGATCCACCTGCCTCGATCTCCCAAAGTGCTGGGATTACAGGCTTGAGCCACCGCGCCCGGCCATAAATCTGTCTATCTCTTGGTGAGGCCGGGTGCAGCAGTTCTCAATGTGAGAGACACAGTATGTCTCCTTGTTAGTTTTTTTCCTTTTATTTTTTTTTTGAGACAAGAGTCTCGCTCTGTCACCAGGCTAGAATGCAGTGGCACAATCTCGTTTCACCGCAACCTCCGCCTCCTGGGTTCAAGCAGTTCCCCGCCTTAGCCTCCTAAGTAGCTGGGAGTATAGACGCGAGCCACCATGCCCTACTAATTTTTGTATTTTAGGAAAGATGGGAATTCACCATGTTGGTCAGGATGGTCTTGATCTCCTGACTTCATGATCTGCCTGCCTTGGCCTCCCAAAGTCCTAGGATTATAGGCTTGAGCCACCGCGCCCGGCCATAAATCTGTCTATCTCTTGGTGAGGCCGGGTGCAGCAGTTCTCAATGTGAGAGACACAGTATGTCTCCTTGTTAGTTTTTTTCCTTTTATTTTTTTTTTTGAGACAAGAGTCTCGCTCTGTCACCAGGCTAGAATGCAGTGGCACAATCTCGTTTCACCGCAACCTCCGCCTCCTGGGTTCAAGCAATTCCCCGCCTTAGCCTCCTAAGTAGCTGGGAGTATAGACGCGAGCCACCATGCCCTACTAATTTTTGTATTTTAGGAAAGATGGGAATTCACCATGTTGGTCAGGATGGTCTTGATCTCCTGACTTCATGATCTGCCTGCCTTGGCCTCCCAAAGTCCTAGGATTATAGGCGTGAGCCACTGTGCCCAGCCTTTCTTTTTCTGAGACCAGGCCTCCCTCCATTTTATGTAGCCTGCCCCGCCCCTTCCCAGGGACCTGTGGCCCCAAGCTTTGGACCTTTAACTAAGTGAAGGCACCATCTTACTTAGATTGAGGCTGATACTCTGTTAAGCACTGCGTGGCCTAGATCTCTGAACACATTAAAAATGCGCTCTAGGCTAGGTACAGTGGTTCATGCCTGTAATTCCAGCACTTTGGGAGGCCGAGGTGGGTGTATCACGAGGTCAGGAGTTCAAGACCAACCTGGTCAAGATGGTGAAACCCTGTCTCTACTAAAAATACAAAAATTAGCCAGGCGTGGTGGTGGGTGCCTGTAATCCCAGCTACTCGGGAGGCAGAGGGAGAGAATTGCTCAAACCTGGGAGGCGGAGGTTGCAGTGAGCCAAGATTGTGCCACTGCACTCCAGCCTGGGCAACAGAGCAAGACTCTGTCTCAAAAAAAAAATGCACTCTACAATTAACATGCTGAGTTCAGGTCTATATTCTAACTCAACAAACGTGTGTACTCCTTGTGTAGTGGTTGGCAAATCTGTAACACATTTGTGCAAGAAAGTACCTCTAGGTGGTATCAGCCTGGGCCCTAAAGAAACAGAAGCACAGCTTGCCTAGGTTGAGAGCACTTAGGTTAGGTGCCCCAAATGGGGACAGCTTGCTCAGGGAGACACAGACTGCTGATGTGAGGGATGAGATGAAGTGCGTATGACAGCGGATTGTGTGTGGCCAGGACTCTAACATGGGCTGGTCTGCAGGGTCTTTGCACATGCAGCAGCATGGAATCTGTTCAGTTGGTCTATAAATAGGGTTTTTTTCTTGGCGGTCATTATTTACCTTCTGGCCAACAGCATGGTGGTTGAGAGCCTAGGCTTTGGAATCAGACTGCTTGGGCTTGCACTCAGTCCTCCTGCTTGTTGGCTCTGAGGCCTTGGGTAAACCATCTAACCTCTCTGTGCTTCCTTTTTCTGTCTTTTGTTTTTTTGTCTGTGAAATTTACCTCTAAGGAAGTGTGTAGCCTGGCCTGGGAGGTGCCTGGCACTGATTGTGTTTTTGTCACTGTTGCTCAGATAGAGGCAGCTGTCATGGTCTGTTGCTATTTCTTGTTTCCCTTCTGTGGGTTCATGACTCAAAGAGCGGTTGGGAGACCCTAAGGCTCTGAGTCGCTTCCGTTTTCTGCCAGGTGGGGCAGCCCGTGGCAACTTAGGAGTGGCCCCTACTCTTCTTGAGGTGGTGCTTGGCCACTCCTTGAATATGGGACCCTGGGTGGCCAGGCAGGGGTAGGTGGGGCCTGGGATCTGACCGTGGAGGTGCAGGCCCCTGACGCCAGTTCTTTCTGCTGTTTGTGCCCAGGTGGCAGCACCATGGATAGCTCCACAGGAAGCGAGGCTAGGCGTGAGGCTGGGGAGGACACGGAGGGATTCCTTTCCAAACTTAAGAAAATGTTTACCTCCTGATATCCCACCCGAGGTAGGAAAACCCTAGAGGTTTTTTCCCTTTGTTTTCCTTGTGAACTAATTCTGGTTTTCTCCCACTTTTACCAATATTATGCCCCTACCCCCAGGAGTTGGAACAGGTGCCAATCTAAGGTATGGTAAACCTAGCTCCACTAGGAGCCACCTCTCAGCCTAGGAAATAGATGACGTGGCAGTCAGCTTGTAGTGCAGGACTGGCTGGGCTGCTGTGGCCAGCCTCTGGCTGTGTCCTCTTCCTGAGGAGGTGGTGATGGGGGAGCTGTTTTACAGCCCACCTGCAGTGGTGGGTCCGGCTTGCCCATGGTCACAGAGGGTGAGTAAGGCAGAGCCAGGCCTAGAACTCAGATCTTCTCACCTCCTGCCTGCTTGGAAGCTGCCCGCCTCCCTGGACAGCACAGGGCTGTGTATGCCTGGGGGCTGCTCCAGGGGTGGCGCTTGCTCACCTTGTCATCTTTGGACCCACTTGTATTTCTTATGCTCATCTCAGCGGCCGGGGTTCTCGCCCTTATCTTGGCATCGCTACTTTCCAGAGATTAACAGATGCTCCCCACAGGGGCGTGTTGCCTTAGGATGTAGAGTGTAAGGTAACTGCCTGTCTCTTTGGCTCAGGAAAAAGATCCACTGGAAACTAGGCCAGAAAGCAGCAGCCCCTCTCCGTGGCCAGGGCATCTCGGAGACAGGAGGATTCCAGAAGAGCAGCGTTGAGTTCCCACCTGCGGCGCCTCTGGACTGCCTTGGCAACAGCAAAATCATCGGACAACACATCTCTCCACGGAAAGGTCACACTGGACAGCCCAGGCAGTAGGATGCAGTCCCGAAGGCTGGTGGGAATTTCCTGTCCATAGGTAGGAGATGGCTCCTGGCTCAGGAGAGGGAGACGGTCAGACTCTTTCTTGCAGGGCTAAAACTCTAATTTAGAATTGAATGCTGTGGAGATCTTAAAGAATTAAAGGCCATGCTTACAGCTTAGAAATGAAGCCTTAAGCTTCATCAAGTTATGAAGTGATTAATTTCCTTCTCAGCAAACTTCCAGGAGGTTCTGGAATGAGTTCTTCCTAACAGGTTGTTTTCATTGCGAGCCTGGGATCCCCAGGCCCCACCAGTACCATCTTCCCCTGATGAGGGGCCCTGCTGAGGTGTCAGCTGTTCTGTTCAGTTAGTTTTTATTCCCAGGGGTACCAAGCAGCTGTGCATTGGGGACTTCGGAGGCACACAGAGGCCCAGAGGGTCCCTGAGGGTTCTGCTCCTGACTACCTGGGGGATGATCCTTGTCAGGATGGACAGTCCTTGTCCCCTCCTCATCCAGAATGGCTGCTTGTCCCTGACCATCAAGTCCTATTGTTGTAAGCCAGGCATGGAGGTGTCCTGCCCTTCTGCTGAGCCAAAGTCCACTGCAGCCACTATGCCAGGCAGACTTCAGCTGCCTCGGGAACTGAAGCCCTGCCACCGTTGCTAGCCAGGGGCTTGGTTCTCCCATGTACACTGTTGACATCTATTTTCTGAAGTGTGTTTAAATTATTCAGTGCTAATCACTGTTTTTTCCTGTGTAAATGGTTATTCAGAAAGGAAAGCGCAGGCTAAGCAGTTGAAGGTTCCCCACCGTTCAGCCAGAGCAGAACCCCACATTCCCCAGCCTCTGCTGGTAGCATGTCGCAGTTTCCATGTGTTTCAGGGTCCTCGAGCTAGCATAAGACAGGTTAATAAAGAACATTTCTCAGTACTTTCCTTTTGTTTTCCTTTATAATTCACTAAAATAAAGCATCTATTAGTGTCTGATTTAAGAATGTAAAATGAATCTGTATTAATGTAAATAAGATTATCTATTGTAAAAAGATATTAAATTGTGGTCATTTCTTCTTTGAAAGAATTCAGACAGCCTCTGCAAGAGGCTTACAGGGGTTACAGGAGACTTGGCTGGCCTCATCCTGTGCTCATGCCCACCCAGGGCACATATAGGCAGACAGGTCTGGGGGGCCAACAGTGCTGACCCTCACTCAGATTCCAGAGCAGGGTGCTTGCCCTGACATGACAGTCTCATGTGAGTGAATGTTCTAGAATCTGGATGCGACTTTTTCCTTAGGAGCGCGTGCTGTGAGAGCTGGGCAGCCTCGCTGGGTCCCTGCATTTCATTTTTCCTCACTGGATTGTTTTCTCTCTGTTATTTTCAGTCTTTGCATCTTTTACATTCAATTTTTTTTTTTTTTTTGAAACAAAGTCACACCCCCTCGCCCAGGCTGGAATGCAGTGGCACTGTCTCTGCTCACTGCAACCTCTGCCTCCTGGGTTCAAGTGATTTTCCTGTGTCAGCCTCCTGAGTACCTGGGACTATAGGCACCCACCACACCATGCCTGACTAATTTTTGTAGTTTTAATAGAGGCAGGGGTTTAACCATGTTGGCCAGGCTGGTCTTGAACTCCTGACCTCAAGTGATCCACCTGCCTTAGCCTCCCAAAGTGCTGGGATTACAGGCGTGAGCCACCATGCCCAGCCAAAATTTTTATATATTATAGTTTGGCTACTCTGGGTTCCCAGCTGAGCTCTATGCCTGGCATGGATGGAGGGGCCCTGACACACAGCTCAGTCCACCCTGGCTCTCCAGGCCAAGCAGAGTGAGATGAGAGCACATTTGCTGGGTCAGGTGGAGAAAAGACTTGGGAAAGAGCTGATGAACAGGAAAGGCTCAGCAGTGACATTCTGCTCATCTCAGATACTTCCCAGTGTTTTCATCAACAAAATATTTACTGCCTGCCTACTGCGGACACTCAGTATGGACCAGGCACTATTCTAGATCCTCTAGATCCTGGGGATACAAAAGTGGGGAGCTAGACTGTGTCTCTTGTGAAAGCTTGGGCTTACTCCTAGAACAGTCACCCTGAGTCTGATTCATGTCCTATTGCTTCAAAGTAGAAGTCTAGAGAAAGACTTTAGAAGAGAAAGGTGGATTTTCTTGCTAAAGAAAATCCATTGTTGTGTTGATGCATCCTTCACTCAAGGGCTCAGAAGGTGGCTGTGCAACAGCTGTAGAATTCAGTGCCCCTTCCAAGGTTGGGTTTGGTTTATTTCCACATGTGCTCCTGACACATTTGTTACCAGACCTTTTTTTTTTTTTGAGACGGAGTTTCACTCTTGTTGCCCAGGCTGGAGTGCAATGGTGCGATCTCAGCTCATTGCAATCTCTGCCTCCCAGGTTCAAGTGATTCTGCCTCAGCCTCCCAAATAACTGGGATTACAGGCATGTGCCACCATGCCCAGCTAATTATGTATTTTTAGTAGAGACAGTTTCTCTATGTTGGTCAGGCTGGTCTTGAACTCCCGACCTCAGGGGATCTGCCCGCCTTGGCCTCCCAATGTGCTGGGATTACAAGTGTGAGCCACCACACCAGGCTTCAGACTTCTTTATAGCTTCTGAGTAGGGGTATGTATTTAAAAATACAAGAAGGCTGGGCGTGGTGGCTCACGCCTGTAATCCCAACACTTTAGGAGACCAAGGTGGGAGGATTGTGTGAGCCCAGGAGTTCAAGATCAGCCTGGGCAACAGACCCCCATCTCTAGAAAACAATTTTTAAAAAATTACCTGGGGGTAGTGGCTTGCACCTGTAGTCCCAGCTACTCGGAAGGCTTGAGGTGGGAAGACTGCTTGAGCTGAGGAGTTCAAGGCTTCAGTGAGCTCTGATTGTGCCACTGCACTCCAGCTTAGGTGGCAGAGCCAGACCCTCTCTCAAGAAAAAAAAAGTATCTCTAGGCCCATGAGTCCGGGAGAGGCATGTTCAGCACTTGCTTCAACATCAGGAGGGTGGACAAGGCCAGCCTTCAGGCACCGATCCTCAGCCCCTTCCCCACCTCAGGTCTGGGCTTGGGTTGTTCTCAACCTGAGCCCCCTCCTCACTCATAGTCCTTTGGTTTCTAGTGGACTGACCTTGTTTCTTTCCCTGTCATCAAACGCCCCCCAATGTACAAGAATCCTCTCCAGGCCCACAGGCCTCCACCTGCCCCGCCCCTTTGTGTTTGCAGCATTGCCGAGCTGGCTCTGATGTGGACGATGGCAGCTGTCCGACTCCTACAGGAGGCCTGTTTCACACCCTTGCTTGTTAATAAGTACTACTGTGCATGTCTTATCTTTTCTTTTTTTTGAGACAGAGCTTCACTCTGTTGCTCAGGTGGAGTGCAGTGGCGAGATCTTGGCTCACTGCAACCTGGGCCTCCCAGGTTCAAGCAATTCTCTTGCCTCAGCCTCCTGAGTAGCTGGGATTACAGGCACCTGCCACTACACCTGGCTAATTTTTGTATTTTTAGTAGAGATGGGGTTTCACTATGTTGGTCAGGCTGGTCTCGAACTCCTGACCTTGTGATCTGCCCGCCGGCCTCCCAAAGTGCTGGGATTACAGGTGTGAGCCACTGCGCCCAGCCATCTTATCTTTTTTTTTAAATCATTTTTTATTTATTATTATTATTATTTTTTCGTTCGTCTTTTAACTAGAAGTTCTGCTTATTTGTCGTGACTCTTGAAGGGTCACAAATAGGCTAGGTGGGAACATAAAAGACAAAGTGGGTCCACAGTCACGTGGTCAAGGGCACGGTCCACAGACCTTAGCTACTAGTCACCTCTCCCCATGCTGCTCCTGTCCCTGTTTGTTATTTATCTTTCCTGTTTTGTTTTTCGTAGCTCTTATGTCAATTTGTTTATTGGGATTTTTGTTTGTTTTTTTTAAGACAGATTTTCACTCGTTCCCCTGGCTGGCCTGCAGTGGTACAATCACAGCTCATCACAGCTCCTGGGCTCAAGTGATCCTCCCATCTCAGATTCCTGAGTAGCTGGGAGCACAGGCGCATGCCTGCCACCATTTCTTCTATGTTCTTTTGTTTTTGAGACAGAGTCTCCCTCTGTTGTCCAGGATGGAGTGCAGTGGCACTATCTCGACTCACTACAACCTCCACCTCCTGGGTTCAAGCGATTCTCCTGCCTCAGCCTCCCGAGTAGCTGGGATTACACTCGCCCACCACCAGACCTGGTACACTCACAGGTACACGTCACCACACCCAGCTGATTTTTGTATTTTTTGGTACAGATGGGGTTTTGCCATGGCCAGGCTGGTTTCAAACTCCTGACCTCAAGTGATATGCCTGCCTTGGCCTTCCAAAGTGCTGGGATTATAGGCATGAGCCACTGTGTCCGGCCTTCATAGAAACAGGGTTTCACCATGATCAAGCTGTTATCAAATTCCTGACCTCAGGTGATGGCCCACCTCAGCCTCTCAGTGTGCTGGGATTACAGGCGTAAGCCACTGCGCCCAGCCTTAAGACACAAGCCACTGTGCCTGGCCTAAATTCTTTTTTTTTTTTTTTTTTTTTTTTAATTTTTTAGTAAAGATGGTATCTTGCTATGTTGCCCATGCCAGTCTCAAACTGCTAAACTCAAGCAATCTTCTACCTCAGCCTCCCAAAGTGCTGCAGTTATAGGCATGAATTCATAACTATTTATTGTGTGTTTCTATCAGGCTCTCCCACTAAATATAAGCTCCTCACAGCAGGGAGCATAACTTTTTTTGCTACATTATATTTAGGGCCCAGCACACTGGTAAATTGTCAAAAAAAAACATGCTTCAATCAATGGATAGAATTAATTTTTGTGCCTGGGGGTACCAGAGCCAGGGTGGGCAAGCAAAAAAAAAAATTGTGATGGTGGTCACACAAACCCAAACATGTTGAAATTCGTAGAACTGCTGGGCTCAGTGGCTCACACCTGTAATCCCAACTAGAGGTGGGAAGATTGCTTAAGCCTGGGAGGTCAAGGCTGCAGTGAGCTATGACTGCGCTACTCACTCCAGCCTTGGCAACAGAGTGAGACCTTGACTCTTAAGAAAAAAAATCACAGAGCTGCCACGGACCACTGTCAGGCAAAGGACTGGTCTCTCAGCCTCTGTCCTTCTCTGTGACCCACACCAGCAAGCAAGGTGGGCTTTTCTCCTTCAGTTTTGCTTCCCAACCTTTGCCACAGGCAGCGTCACCTTTTCCCAGCCTTGTCCAATTACTGTGCCCTGCAGGGCAGAGCTCTGCCACATCCGTTTTTCCTTTTTCCAACCTGTTTGAAGATCACCTAAGTCCTGGAAGACACCCAAAGGTCGGCTCCTCCCAGGACAAGGATGAGGCAGGAAAGGGGGAGGCCTTTGTCTCCCCCTATCTCCTACAGCGCCTGTCCCCAGCTTACCTGTGCAGGTGGCCTCACTAGCTCTGGAGATGAAGGGGATGTGTCAGAAGCACCGCTCCTGGAGCTCCTCTGTGTCCCCTGCTATGTCCCTGTCCGTGAATGAATTTCAAGTGTGGTGGGAACAGAGGCTGCTGATCAGAGCCACTCTACTAGCTGAGGTCAGATTGGGCCACTTCACACCTGTTTGACTAAACACATGTTTAGGTTGCTCGTCACAGTCACCAAGTGATCCCTTCAGCCTTGGACCCCTGCTTACTGCTGTGTTGGTACCCAGCTACCACCTCAACCAAATCCTGGAAGAAGAGTCCTTTCCTCCTGGAAGTCATCTGGGAGAAAATTGGCTTTATTCAGAAAGTTTTTTGGTAACATAGGGAAGGATGATGGTGCCTCTACCCCTTTGGTACCCCCGACCAACCCCCACAAAGGGCTGCAAAGCAGGCAGGTCACAGCAGGGCGAAGTCCCCTTTGTGCTGTTCCAGCCACTGGTCCAGTGTCAGGGCCTTGGGGTTGAGTCTCAGGGTCAGCTCGATGTCACGGTCGGGTCTCAGGGCATAGAAACGGAACATGTTGGCCAGGTCCTGGGCCCCAGGGAAGCCAAGCTTTTCGTAGTCCTCAGGAGTCATCTGGAAGCAGAGGATCCTGTCGTGGCTGGCGTCCTCCAGTGCCCCAGGAGGTGGCATGGGGAGGCCAAATGGGCAAGGGTCTCCTGACCTGCTACACCCAGAGCCACTATTGTCTTCGGTTGCTGACTGAGGTCCTCAGTACAAGATCATTTGAAAACTTCCACTAAGAGCTCTAAGTTCAGAAACCACTGCTCTTGTGAGCTGCCCGGCATTCTAGATCAGTTTAAAGACTGTTTTTGGCCAGGTGCCATGGCTCATGACTGTAATCCTTGCACTTTGGGAAGCCGAGGCAGGCAAATCACTTGAGGCCAGGAGTTTGAGACCAGCCTGGCCAACACAGTAAAACCCTATGTCTACTAAAAATACAAAAATTAGCCAGGCCTGGTGCTGGGCGTGTGTAGTCCCAGCTACTTGGGAGGCTGAGGCAGGAGAATTACTTGAACCCAGGAGGTGGAGGTTGCGGTGAGCTGAGATCACACCACTGCACTCCAGCCTGGGCCACAGAGTGAGACCCTGTCTCAAAAATGAATACAGAAATAAAAAGACTCTTATTTTCAGATCATGAGATGAAAACGTCTCAGTCCCTTCCAAATCAGAGACCTGCCTGCATCACTTTCTTGCACAAAAACCAAAGCTTGACCAGATATGGTGGCTCATATCTGTCATCCCAGCATTTTGGGAGGTGGAGGTGAGAGGATTGCTTGAGCACAGGAGTTTGAGACCTAGGCAACAAAGGAAGACCCCTTTGCAAGGCACAGTGGCATGCACCTGTAGTCCCAGGTACTTGAGAGGCTGAAGTGGGAGGGTTGCTTGAGCCTGGGAGGTTGAGGTTGTAGTGAGCTAAGATTGCACCACTACACTCCATCCTGGGCAACAGAGTGAGACTGTCTCAAAAACAACACACACACACACACACACACACCCCCAACCCAACCCAACCCAAAGCTGTTCCCGTCCCTACTAAGCTGAATCTTAATTCCTTAGCTCCCCCAAATCCTCCATGACCTGGCTCAGATCTTTTACTTCTTTTTTTTTTTAAGCAACACAAGTCATTTAGTGCATATTTTTGAGGTGTTAGGCATAGCACTAAACAAAGTTTTGCATTTTTTCATTTAAACTTCACAACAAACTGAAGGGGTGTATACTATTGATACACCCATTTCACAGATGAGGACACTGAGATGGGGGGGTCAAGGAATATGTCAAAGCCCACACGTTGGCAGGTCTCAACGGCCTGAACCAGACCTCAGTCCAGGAGGCTGACCCACGTGAACCCTGAACCTTTCCATGCCATGGCCTCTTCCCATTACCGTTCTGGGCCTGGGTGAGGCTCTATGGGTGACTTTTCCCTCCCCTCCCTCGCCTCCCTCTCCTCCCCTCCCTTCCCCTCCTCTCCTTCCTCTTCTCTTCCTCTTCTTTCTCTTCTCTTTTTTCTTTTCTTTTTTTCCCTGAGACAGTCTTGCTCTGTTTCCCAGGCTGGAGTGCTATGGCACAATCTTGGCTCACTGCAACCTCTGCCCCCTGGGTTCAAGCAATTCTCCTGCCTCAGCCTCCCAATTAACTGGTATTACAGGCGCACACCACCATGCCTGACTAATTTTTGTATTTTTAGTAGAGATGGGGTTTCACCATATTGGGCAGGCTGGTTTTGAACTCCTGATCTTGTGATCCACCCACCTCAGCCTCCCAGATTACTGGGATTACAGGCGTGAGCCACTGTGCCCTGCCCAACTTTTGTCTTTTAAAGACTCCAGTGTTTCCCAGATTCTTTTTTTCTTTTCCCCCCGGGGACGGAGTCTTGCTCTGTCTCCCAGGCTGGAGTGCAGCGGTGTGATCTTGGTTCACTGCAACCTCTGCCTCTGGGGTTCAAGTGATTCTCCTGCCTCAACTTCCTGAGTAGCTAGGACTACAGGTACATGTCACCACACCAGGCAAATTTTTGTATTTTTAGTAGAGATGAGGTTTCACCACATTGCCTAGAATGGTCTTGATCTCTTGACATTGTGTTCCACATACCTCCACCTCCTAAAGTGCTGAGATTATAGGCAAGAGCCACAGCACCCAGCTGATTCTTTTTTTTTTTTTTTAGTGGGAGTCTTGTTCTATCTCCTAGGCTGGAGTGCAGTGGCGGGATCTTGGCTCATTGCAACCTCTGCTTCCCAGGCTCAAGCGATTCTCCTTCAGCCTCCCAAGTAGCTGGGACTGCAGGTGTGCACCACCACACCCAGCTCATTTTGTAGTTTTAGTAGAGATGGGTTTCACCATTTTGGCCAGCCTGGTTTCAAACTCCTGACTGACCTCAGGTGATCTGCCTGCCTCGGCCTCCTAAAGTGCTGGGATTACAGGCGTGAGCCACCATACCTGGCCTCCCAGATTGTTTAATGAGTAGGTCTCACTTTCCTAATGGTAATGAAATACATTAGAAACCGGGAACCCAGGAGTCTGTCCAGTGGGCCTCCTGCCCACCCAGCCAAGCCAGTGGGAGCAGGGGTTGGGCCTATCTTTCCAGCCTCTTTCCCTTCCAGTCACCTCCACAGGAGCCCAGCAGGGCCTGCATTTTCATCCCTCCTTGCCTTGGCTCCTATGGTCCCCTCTTCCTGGATGCTTTTGTCTCTACTTGGTCAAAACATCTAAGCCAGAAATTTCACTCTGTGACCAGAAAATAAACATTGCAGGAAATATACATTGACAATGAACAAACAAATTTAGATGCATTGCCCAGAGGGGTGGGTGGCCCTGGATACACCCTCCCTGTTGGAGTTAGCCCTGACGAGGCTGCCCGAGTCCCCAGGGCCGGGAGGCCCACCTTGGTGTTGTGCACAACCTTGCGGGTGTGCTCGGTGAGCAGGGCAGCGTACTCCTCGGCCGTGTGTCTACAAGTGCTCAGCCCGATGTTCTGGCCGACGTATTTTTCTGGCATCTTCAGCAGGCTGAGCACCACGGGACCCAGGTCAGAAACGGACATGCCATCCATGGGAACGTCACCTGTGGGCAAGCCTGTGGGATAGAGACAGGAGCTAGCTCTTGTCCCGAGAGCAGACACGGGCAGGGCCAGAGCCCATCTCCAAAGGGTCCAAGCTGGTTTTTCCCAGCAGTCAGCTGCACATGCCAGCCCTAGGGCATGGCTAAGACATGTCTTGCTATTTGTGGTAGTGCAGAGGGCAGCAGTGGCATTGAGTCAGGAACGGATGGAATCTGAGTGCTGCCACCTGTGGCAGGCTGTTGAGGCTGAGCCTGCATTCCTAGAACGGGGCTAAGAACCTGGGCCTGCCCAGCTCTCAGTGCTAGGATGATGGACGAGGGACAAAGGAAAGGGACTTTGAAAGCTGCTATGGAGACTGTGGCTGGAGCCCAGGGTCTCCGCTGATCTCGAGGCACCAGCCCTGAAGTACTGTCATATCCTAAATTCCTGGAAGCTGGAATGTCCACCTCTGGGTGGATACTCTAAGTACCAACTCACTAGGAATCCTGATGAACCAGACACCAGGGCTAGCCCAGAGCAGCACATCCAGGATAAATCCTGAATGAATGAATGACTCAACCTTCCAGGCTGAGCTTTTGTAGATAGGGAGGCTGGTGAGTGTCCGGGTGTGGCCCCAGGAATGTTTGGGTCCCATCCTCCTTACCTAGAGACAGGAGCCAGTGCAGCCGCCTATTCAGATCACCTGGTTTGCAGCTTTGCAAACTAGAATAGATGGTGGTACCAAGGGGCTACCACTACCACCAGACTCAGCTCGCCAGGTAGGCAGAACTCCCGTAGGCTGTCTTACAGCCCTGCAGGCCCTTATGCTAGGGTGACCTGGAATTCACACAAAGGGTAAGGCGTAGCCAGCCAGAGGCACTGGACTTCCTGTCCTGATCACTGAGTGACCAACAGGACACAGGTTGGGTGAGCCTCCTTCTCAGCCAGGGCCAGTGCACCTAACCAGTTTATAGACTTGCCAATGGGCACTGAGAGGAAAGAGCTTTCCTAGTTTGTGAAATCTGTAACTGAACCTCATTTTCCAAATCCTCTCCTCGTCTTTTTGTTTGTTTGTTTGTTTTGACACAGAGTGTCGCTCTTGTTACCCAGGCTAGAGTACAATGGCGCGATCTCGGCTCACTGCAACCTCCGCCTCCTGGGTTCAGTTATTCTCCTGCCTCAGCCTCCCTAGTAGCTGGAACCACAGGTGCATGGCACCACACCCAGCTACTTTTTGTATTTCTAGTAGAGACAGTGTTTTACCAGGTTGGCCAGGCCAGTCTTGAACTCTTGACCTCATGTGATCCACCTGCCTCGGCCTCTCAAAGTGCTGGGACTACAGGGGTAAGCCACCGTGCCTGGCCCTCCTCCTCATCTTTGAAGGAGAACTGACAGTCACTAGGTTCACTCTGTAAAGTCTTCTAAAGGGCGGAGCAACCATCATGTCACCATTGTCTCAGTAGACCTTGCCACCCATGCGAATGTCAGTATAAAGCCCATCTCACAAAACAGGAAGCTGAGGTCCCACAAGCTGACAGGACGTGCTCAGTCCTGGGCCTAACATGAGGAAGCAGGGGTCCAGACCCAGCACTAACGGCTTCACAAGGCGAGAGCTCTGCCTCACTGTGCACAAGGAAGGGCACTCACTTAGCAAGTAGCTCTTTCCATCTGGGGCTTTCTGGGGCAAGAAGTGGGAGAGGAAGTTCTCGAAATAGCAGGGCAGCCGCACACTGGTCATGGGAACGCCAATGTCCCGGAAATATTCCTCCACCTCCCCTTTGCCGTCAAAGTGCGCGGCGGTCAATCTCCCAGCCGTCAGCTTCTTGATGTTCTCCAGCCCACTGTAGACCACATAGTGGAGGCCCAGGCGCTTGGCCAGATCAGCCAGGAGCTTTCCCTGGAGGGCAGGGAAGGAGAGATCACAAGGCTCAGAGGAAGGACGTCTGTCCCTGGTCACAGCCCCAGCGCTCTAATCCCGGAGCAGCCGCCATCTGCGAGGTTAACAGCCAGATCCACTCACTCCTGAGGAGGCCCCCTTTCCTGGAATGATGTTCACACATGACAGCATGCCTGTTAACACAGTCCTACCTTCTACCAGCCACCGACTCTGGCCCACTATGTGCAACATGGGAGGGGCAGGCAGGTCAGCTATGGGGGGACAGCCTGAACAGCGGCCCAGAGGACAATCCACACGTCTGATCATTGCTGATCCCAGAACTCCCTGCCCACGGAACTCAGCCATCTTCAGCTCTGGGAGGCTAGACAGAGGCACCACAGCTGCTTAGGTTCCAGTTAGGCTTTGCCATGTACTAACTGTGTGACGCAGGTCAAGTGATGGCACCATCTGACCTCATTGGTTAAATGCAGACAACACTACCTGCTGTATAAGGTGATGCAGGGAGTCGGATGGTGGCCTCCAAAAAGATACGCTGCATCCTGTCTCCTGGAACCTGTGAACGTGACTTTATTCGGAAAAGCGGTCGTGGCAGATGTAATTATGTGAAGGATCTTGGGATGAGAAAGAACATCCTGTACTAACTAGATGGGCCCTAAATCTAGTAACCAGCCTGCTCATTTATTTATTTATTTTGAGAAGGAGTCTCGCTGTGTTGCCAGGCTAGAGTACGGTGGCACGATCTCGGCTCACTGCAACCTTCGCTTCCTGGGTTCAAGTGATTTTCCTGCCTTGGCCTCCTGAGTAGCTGGGTCTACAGGTACTCACCACCACACCCAGCTAATTTTTTTTTTTTTTTAGTAGAGATGGGGTTTCACCATTTTGGCCAAGATGGTCTCCGTCTCTTGACCTCGTAATCTGCCTGCCTCAGCCTCCCAAAGTGCTGGGATTACAGGCATAAGCTACTGCACCCAGCCCCCTAACCAGGGTACTTATAAGAGATGAGAGAGGAGACGACTCCTGGAGAAGGCCATGTGAAGAGGGAAGTGGAGATTGGAGCTTTGTGGCCACAAGGCCAGGAATACCTGGAGCCATGAGAAGCCAGAAAAAGTGAAGAAGAAACTCTCTCAAAACATTTTTTTTGCTGGGAGCGATGGCTCATACCTGTAATCCCAGCACTTTGGGAAGCCAAGGCGGGTGGATCACGAGGTCAGGAGATCGACACCATCCTGGCTAACACAGTGAAACCCCCATCTCTACTAAAAAAAAAAAAATTAGCTGGGCGTGGTCACATGCGCCTGTAGTCCCAGCTACTCGGGAGGCTGAGGCAGGAGAACTGTTTGAATTCAGGAGGCAGAGTTTGCAGCGAGCAGAGATTGAGCCATTGCACTCCAGCCTGGGTGACAAAGAGAGACTCTGTCAAAAAAAAACCACCTTTTTTTTTTCTTTTTTGAAACAGAGTCTTGATCTCTTGCCAGGCTGGAGTACAGTGGCTCGATCTCAGCTCACTGCAATCTCCACCTTCTGGGTTTAAGCGATTCTCCTGCCTCAGCCTCCTGAGTAGCTGAGACTACAGGCGAATGCCACCATGCCCAGCTAATTTTTTGTATTTTTAGTAGAGATGGGGTTTCACCATTTTGACCAGGATGGTCTTATCTCTTGACCTGGTGATCCACCTGCCTCAGCCTCCCAAAGTTCTGGGATTACAGGCTTGAGCCACCGCACCTGGACTTGAAATTATTATTACTTCCCTCTCCCCACCTTTTTTTTTGAGATGGAGTCTCGCTTTGTCACCCAGGCTGGAGTGCAGTGGCCCAATCTTGGCTCACTGCAACCTCTGCCTCCTAGGTTCAAGCAATTCTCCTGCCTCAGCCTCCCAAGTAGCTGGGACTACAGGTGCCCGCCACCACACCCTGCTAATTTTTGTATTTTTAGTAGAGACGGGGTGTCACCATGTTGGCCGGGATGGTCTCCATCTCTTGACTTCATGATCCACCCGCCTAGGCCTCCCAAAGTGCTGGGATTAGAGGCGGGAGCCTGGCCGAAATTATTTTTTTAAAAGAAACAACTTGTAATATTTTTTATTAACAAAAAACAAACAGGGCAGGCGCGGTGGCTCACTGAGACTGAGACTGACTCAAAGAAAAGTCACTGGAGGAGAAAGCAACCCCATCTACCTGCATCACAGCCTAGAGCAAGCAGACGAATGAAGAGGGAAAGGACTGCCGTGGTTGGGCCTCCCTCCAGAGTCAGAGCTCCTCCCACATGCTCTGCTCCTAGCCTGGCACGGCCTCCCTGCAGCTCCCGCCTGCCCTCACCTGCTTGACCTCCTGCTCCTGGCTGCATTTCTCCCAGTAATTGGTCACAATGAAGGCGGCGTGAGCCCCAGTCAGGGCCAGTTCCATGCTGGCCCGGTCATCTTGATCTCCCTGCACTACTTCTGCACCTTGCAGCCTCAGCTCCTTTGCTGCCTTCTTCCTAGGGTTTCGGGTCACCACTCGAACCTTGAATGTCCCATCTTCCAGGAGCGTGCGGGCCACGGAGCCACCCTGGGCACCTGCAAAGAGTCAGAAAGACCTCCCAGGTCACACCTGCCTGAAAGTCCCCCTGAAGGCTGAAGCCTGAAGGAAGTGCTTCACCACAGCAAGGAACATCCGGGAAACCTGTGAGGATTCGCATTCAACTTTTTATTTTATTCATTAATTATTTTTTTTCAGATGGAGTTTCGCTTTTTGTTCCCCAGGCTGGAGTGCAGTGGCACGATCTTGTCATGCTGCAACCTCTGCCTCCTGGGTTCAAGCGATTCTCCTGTCTCAGCCTCCTGAGTAGCTGGGATTACAGGCACCCACCACCTGGCCCAGATATTTTTCATATTTTTAGTAGAGAAGGGATTTCACTATGTTGGCCAGGCTGGTCTCAAATTCTTGACCTCAGGTGATCCACCCACCTCGGCCTCCCAAAGTGCTGGGATTACAGATGAGAACCACCGTGCCCAGCCTATTTATTTATTTATTTTTTTGAGATGGATTCTTACTCCGTCACCCAGGCTGGAATGCAGTGGCGCTATCTCAGCTCGGTGAAACCCAGTCTCTACCCAAAAGTACAAAAATTAACTGAATTTGGTGGCACACCTCTGTAATCCCAGCTACTTGGGAGGCAGAGGCACAAGAATTGCTGGAGCCTGGGAGGCGGAGGTTGCAGTAACCCGAGATCATGCCACTGCACTCCAGCCCGGGGTGCAGATCGAGCATCTGTATGAAAAAAACAAAAACAAAAAACTCCTTCCAAGCGAAGTGCAAAAAAAGAAAAAGAAAGAAAATTTTTTTGATGTTATAAGTTAAAAAAAAAGTAAAATACAAAACGATACTCAGATCTTGATGGGATTCAAATTCTTCCTGAAGTAGAACAAAAAGCCATACTCAGATACAAACCATATTCACATCTGCTCCAGAAGGACACAAAGGGTCAGATGTGGTGGCTCATGCCTGTAATCCCAGCACTTTGGGAGGCTGAGGTGGGCAGATCATGAGGTCAGGATATCGAGACCATCCTGACCAACACGGTGAAACTCTATTTCTACTAAAAATGCAAAAAATGTGCCGGGCGTGGTGGCGGGTGCCTGTAGTTCCAGCTACTCAGGAGGATGAGACAAGTGAATCGCTTGAACCCGGGAGGTAGAGGTTACAGTGAGCTGAGATCACACCACTGCACTCCAGGCTGGGAGACAGAGCAAGACTCCATCTCAAAAAAAAAAAAAGAAACAAAAGAGGCCAGGCGCGGTGGCTCACGTCTATAATCCCAGCACTTTGGGAGGCCGAGGCGGGTGGATCACGAGGTCAAGAGATCGAGACCATCCTGGTCAACATGGTGAAACCCCGTCTCCACTAAAAATACAAAAATGAGCTGGGCATGGTGGTGCACGCCTGTAGTCCCAGCTACTCGGGAGGCTGAGGCAGGAGAATTGCTTCAACCCAGGAGGCGGAGGTTGCAGTGAGCCGAGATCGCGCCATTGCACTCCAGCCTGGGTAACAAGCGAAACTCCGTCTCAAAAAAAAAAAAAAAAAAAAAAAGGACACAAAAAAATAGTTAACAGAAAGGAATACAAAAACTTATTCAGATCTCGATGCAAGCTTAGTTACACAGGCAAGTGCATCTGTCAGATGTACCCTTAAGATTTTCTGCACTGCAGCCGGGCACAGTGGCTCATGCCTGTGCTCCTGACACTTTGGGAGGCTGAGGCAAGCAAATCTCTTGAGCCCAGGAGTTGGAGACCAGCCAACTGGTCTAGGGTTTAGCAACATGGTGAAACCCTATCTCTACAAAAAATGTAAAAATTAGCCGGGCATGGTGGCATGTGCCTGTAGTTCCAGCTACCATGGAGGCTGAGGCTGAAGGGTAGCCTGAGCCCAGGAGGTTGAGGATACAGTGAGCCGTGATCACACCACTGCACACTAGCCTGGGAGACAGAGTGAGGCCCTGTCTCCAAAAAAAACAGAGATTTTCCGTACTTTATTATAAGTAAATTTTACCTCATAATTTTAAAAAGTCTGTAAACAAATAGTGAACTCTAGCTACTGTTATGCATGCTTTTGTATGGAAGAGCAGTGTGCAAATATCTGCAATTTACACAGAAATGCATCAAAAATAAGGACTGAGGCCGGGCATGGTGGCTTACATCTATAATCCCAACACTTTGGGAGGCCAAGGCAGGCAGATCATGAGATCAGGAGTTCACGACCAGCCTGGCCAATATAGTGAAACCCTGTCTCTACTACAAAATACAAAAAATTAGCTGGGTATGGTGGTGGGCACCTGTAATCCCAGCTTCTCTGGAGGCTGAGGCAGGAGAATTGCTTGAAACTGGGAGGCGGAGGTTGCAGTGAGTGGAGATCGTGCCATTGCTCTCCAGCCTGGGCAATAGTGACAGACTCCATTGCAAAAAGAAAAAAAAAATTAAGTACTGAGGCCGGGCACAGTAGCTCATGCCTGTAATCTAAGCACTTTGGAGGGTAAGGGGGTTGGATTTTGCTAGAGGCCAGGAGTTTGAGACCAGCCTAGGCAACAGGGCAAAACCTTGTCTCTACAAAAAAATTAAAAAATCAGCTGGGCCTGTTAGTGCTCACCTGAAGTCCCAGCTACAAAGGACACTGAGGAAGGCGGATTGCTTGAGCCTTGGAAGACCTAGCTGCAGTGAGTGATAATTGTGCCACTGCACTCCAGCCTGGGCAACAGAGAGAGACCCTGACTCAAAAAAAAAAAGTGTACACCAAGGGCAGGTGCGTGGCTCACCCTGTAATTTCAGTACTTTGGGAGGCCAAAGTGGGAGGATTACCTGAGGTCGAGAGTTCTAGAACAGCCTGACCAACATAGAGAAATCCCGTCCTTACTAAAAAAATATAAAATTAGCTGGGTGTGGTGGCACATGCTTGTAATCCCAGCTATTCATGAGGCTGAGGCAGGGGAATAGCTTGAATCCGGGAGGTAAAGGTTGCAGTAAACCAACATCATGCCATCGCACTCCAGCTGGGCAACAAGAGCAAAACTCTCTCTCTCTCAAAAAAAAAGGGTACACCAATGTTCATAGCAGCATTATTCATAATAGCCAAAAAGTGGAAATAAGTAGCCATCTACTGATGAATGGGTAAACAGAATGTGATCTATCCATACAGTGGAATATTATTCAGCCATAAACATGAGTAAAGCTGTCAGGAGTTCAAGACTAGTCTGACCAACATGGTGAAACCCCGTCTCTACTAAAAAAATACAAAATTAGCTGGGTGTGGTGGTGCACACCTATAATCCCAGCTACTTGGGAGGCTGAGGCAGGAGAATTGCTTGAACCCGGGAGGCGGAGGTTGCAGTGAGCTGAGATCATGCCGTTGCACTCCAGCCTCAGCAACAAGAGTGAAACTCCATCTCAAAAAAAGAAAAAAAAAGAGTAATGATGGCTGGGTGCAATATCTCACGCCTCTAATACAACCACTTTAGGAAGCTGGGGTGCACAGATCACATGAGGTCTGGAGTTTGAGACCAGCCCAGTCCACATGGCAAAACCCATCTCTACTAAAAATACAAAAACTAGGAGGGCATAGTGGCTCATGCCTACACCTGTAGTCTTAGCTACTCAGGAGGCTGAGACAGGAGAATTGCTTGAACCCAGGTGGCAGAGGTTACAGTAAGCAGAGATGGCATCACTGCACTCCAGCCTGGGCAACAGAGTGAGACTCTGTCTCAAAAAAAAAAAAAAAAAGAGTAAAACACATACATGCGGCCGGGCGCGGTGGCTCAAGCCTGTAATCCCAGCACTTTGGGAGGCCGAGGCGGATGGATCACAAGGTCAAGAGATCGAGACCATCCCGGTCAACATGGTGAAACCCCGTCTCTACTAAAAATACAAAAAATTAGCTGGGCATGGTGGCGCGTGCCTGTAATCCCAGCTACTCAGGAAGCTGAGGCAGGAGAATTGCCTGAACCCAGGAGGCGGAGGTTGCGGTGAGCCGAGATCACGCCATTGCACTCCAGACTGGGTAACAAGAGCGAAACTCCGTCTCAAAAAAAAAAAAAAAAAAAACACATACATGCACTACAACATGAACAAACCTTGAAAATATGCTAAGTGAAAGAAGCTAGACAGAAAAAGCTGTATATTATGATTTTACTCATATGAAGTGTCCCGAAAAGACAAATCCATAGATACCAAAAGTAGATTGGTACTTTCTAGGGGTTGGCTGAGAGGAGTAATAATGGGGAGTAGCCAGGTGCGGTGGCTCAAGCCTGTAATCCCAGCACTTTGGGAGGCCGAGGTGGGTGGATCTCGAGGTCAAAAGATCGAGACCATCCTAGTCAACATGGTGAAACCCCGTCTCTACTAAAAATACAAAAAATTATCTGGGCATGGTTGCGCATGCCTGTAATTCCAGCTACTAAGGAGGCTGAGGCAGGAGAATTGCCTGAACCCAGGAGGCGGAGGTTGCGGTGAGCCAAGATCGCACCATTGCACTCCAGCCTGGGTCCCAAAAGTGAAACTCCATCTCAAAAAAAAAAAAAAAAAAAGAATGGGGAGTAACTGTTCATGGGTTCAGGAGTTTTTTGTTTTTGTTTTGAGACAGAGTCTCACTGTTGCCCAGGCGGAAGTGCAGTGGCATGATCTCAGCTCACTGCAACCTCTGCTTCTCTGGTTCAAGCATTCTCCTGCCTCAGCCTCCTGAGTAGCTGGGACTACAGGCGCCCACCACCACGCTCGGCTAATTTTTGTATTTTAGTAGAGACGGGGTTTCACCATATTGACCAGGCTGGTCTTGAACTCCTGACCTGTGATCCCCCCGCCTTGGCCTCCCAAAGTGCTGGGATTACAGGTCTGAGTCACTGTGCCTGGCCTTTTTTTTTTTTTTTAAGACCAGGTCTCACTGTCACCCAGGCTGGAGTGCAGTGGCACAATCAGGTCACTGCAGCCTCCACCTATTGATCCTCCAACATCAGCCTCCCCAGTAGCTACAGATGCCTGACCCATGCCTGGCTAATTTTTGTATTTTTTGATAGAGATGAGGTTTTGCCATGTTGCTCAGATTGGTCTCAAACTCCTTGGCTCAAACCATCTGCCCACTTGGTCCAATTGAAGTGCTAGGATCACAGGGTTGAGCCACTGTACCTGGGCCAGAGTTTCTTTTTTGGAGTGATGGAAATTTTCTAAAATTGATTGTGGTGATGGTTGTACAATTCTGTGAATACACTAGAAACCAGTAAGTTGACACTTTTTTTTTTTGGAAGTGAAGTCTCTGTCACTCAGGCTGCAGTACAGTGGCATAATCTCGGCTCACTGCAAGCTCCACCTCCTGGGTTTAAGCAATTCTCCTGCCTCAGCCTTCCCAGTAGCTGGGATTACAGGAGTCCACCACCACACCCAGCTAATTTTTTGTATTTTAGTAGAGACAGGGTTTCACCATGTTGCCCATGTTGGTCCCGTACTCCTGACCTTGTGATCTGCCTGCCTCGGCCTCCCAAAGTGCTGGGATTACAGGCATGAGCCACAGTGCCTGGCTGAGATGACACTTTAAACAGGTGGATTGTATAGTTTGTGAATTATATCTCAATAAAGCTGTTATAGATATTAAATATGTATAAATAAGAAAAAACAGGTAGGAGCAAAATAATATGCTATCATTTGAAAAAAAAGACAATACATGTTATCTACTCTGTCTGGCAGGATGTTCAAGAAACTTGGTAACAGTGATGGATGAGGTGGAAGTGGGGCTAGGAAGATTTAATTTTGGTATCATGGTCAAGTACTTCTATTCAAATACATTAAAGTAACTGATTTTTTTTTAATTGAAAAGCAATTTGGGCCTCATTCCTGCCGCCACATCCCCAACCCGGGTAGGGGGTCCCAGTGATCTTACCCCTCCCTGCAGACCCCAGGGCGGGCGGGCTTCAGGGATGGGCGCCCTGGCTCTGTAGGAGCTCCAGTGGTCTGGGGTTTCGCTCACCTGTGCCTCCAAAAACCACCACCAGTTTCTTGTCTGCCATGAGGACGAGACCGGGACGAACGCGATCCACAGAGATCTGCGGGTAGCGGGAGGCGTGGAGTTGGGGGTGGGGCCGGGGTTCCCGCCGGGAGCCACAAGGGTGATACTCGAGTATCTGTCGAGTGGGGCGGCTGGGACCGGAGCAGCAAGCCGCCCATCCGGAGATCTCGGGGTCTCGCGACCCACCTTGTTCCTTTTGGGCCCGATCCTCTATTCCTTCCCGCTTCCCCCGAGTCGGGTCACTCGACTCCCTGGCCCGGGTTCTACCAACCGGAGTGACCTCCACGCCAGGCACCTACCCCCTCCCCGCAGCTCCAGCCCCAGCCAGCAGAGCGCCGCTACCGGCCGCACGGCGTGGGAGGACCAGTGGCTACAGTCTGCAATACCGAGGTAGCGGCCAAGACTCCTCCCCTCCGCGCGGCTGGCTTCTCCAGGCTCCCGCGGTTCTTGGCGTCCTTTCCAGGCATGTGCACAGTGAATTTGTCTAAATAGAAAATGCTCAAGGTGGAGAGCCGCTTAACGACTGGGAGGAGAAAAATTACCTCTTTGTCTTGCATGTGAAGTATTTAAATGTGAGATTATAAAATTAACACAAGACAAAAGTATGCCAAATTGCAGGGTCTTTATTACCGGCGACCACGGAGGACTCAAGTCTCTCCAACCCGTGGCCCCAAATGGAGGGTGACAAGACCTTTTTAAGCCCGTAAACCACCTCCGGGGTGAGTGTGTGGGGCGGGGGTGGGGGTGAAGGGATTCAGACATTCTGAAGGCCAGGGGATTCCATAAATCACCTCCCGGGCAGAGAGGAGGGTGCGGGTCTCCGGACATTCCAAAGGCTAGGGGACTTGTCACTTCGATTGCTACCTAAGTGGTTTACAGAAGTCAAGATAAGCGTTAGTTTACACGTAGTCTGGGCAGTAGTGGAATCCACAGATTTTAGTTACTTATTACAAGTCGCAGGGGCCAGGATGGAATTAGCTTGGGCTGCTTATTCTGGTAAGCAAAGGCCAGCAATTCTGGCAGTCACTGATAAGAAAAGGTAAACAGTTTTGTTTACAGAAGCCAAGGTTAGCAGTCATTGTGAGGAGAATGGGACAGCCGTTACAACTTATTTTTGGACAATAGCTTTGTCTTTTATAAAATGGCATTGCTCAGGTTCCAGCTATAGCACACATGAACACTTGAATTTTCAGGTATTGGGTGTCAGGTAAAGATAATTAAAGCTATGTCTGTGACTCTTATCTCTTGAGGCTTTGTCTGCTGGATTTCTTCCTTGACTAACTCACTTATAAAATTTTTATTTTATTTTATTTTCTATGTTTTTGAGACAGGGTCTCACTCTGTCCCTCAGGCTGGAGTAAAGTGGCACGATCTTGGCTCAATGCAGCCTCTGCCTCCTTGGTTCAAGCAACTCTCCTGCCTGTCTCCTGAGTAGCTTGGATTACAGGTGCATGCCACCACACCTGATTTTTGTATTTCTGGTAGAGACAGGGTTTCACCATATTGGCCAGGCTGGTCTTGAACTCCTGGCCTGTAATCCCAGTGCTTTGGGAGGCCGAGGCAGGTGGATGACGAGGTCAGGAGTTCAAGAGCAGCCTGGCCAAGACGGTGAAACCCTGTCTTTACTAAAAATACAAAAAATTAGCCCGGGTATGGTGGTGGGCACCTTTAATCCCAGCTACTCAGAAGGCTGAGACAGAGAATTTCTTGAACCCAGGAGGCCAAGGTTACGGTGAGCTGAGATCAGGCCACTGCACTCTGGTGTGGGCAACAGAAATGAGACTACTCTACAAACAAACAAACAATAAACTAAAAAATGACCCTGGGCTTGGTGCAGTGGCTTGCCTGTAATTCTAGTGGTTTGGGAGGCCAAGGCAGGAGGATTGCTTGAGACCAGGAGGTCAAGGCTGCAGTGAGCCAAAATCGTGCCACTGTACTCCAGTCTGGGTGGCAAAGTAAGACCCCATCTCTCTCTTTTTTTTTTTGAGACGGAGTTTCATCTTTTTACCCAGGTTGGAGTGCAATGGCGCGATCTCGGCTCACCACAACCTCCGCCTCCTGGGTTCAGGCAATTCTCCTGCCTCAGCCTCCTGAGTAGCTGGGATTACAGGCACGCGCCACCATGCCCAGGTAATTTTTTGTATTTTTAGTAGAGATGGGGTTTCATCTTGTTGACCAGGATGGTCTCGATCTCTTGACCTCGTGATCCACCCGCCTCGGCCTCCCAAAGTGCTGGGATTATAGGGGTGAGCCACTGTGCCTGGCAACCCCATCTCTTAAAAAAGGAAGGGGACCATAATGAATACATTTGAGCCTTCCTCACATGGTTAACAAGAATTCTGGACAGACATATAATTAACCACGAATCAGGCTTACTGTACTTTGACCCACTTCCTTTTAACTGAAAGTCACTCATAACTGACCTTTTGCCTCCCCATTGTTCCTATAGTTAGGATCTCTGACACTGGAATCATAAGCTCTTGTTTAAGAATTGCTCAAGATATTATGAAAGCAGACAGTGCATCATAAGAAAAAGATTGATTAGGCTGGGCATGGTGGCTCAAGCCTGTAAGCCCAGCACTTTGGGAGGTTGAGGTGGGCAGATCTTGAGGTCGGGAGTTCAAGAGCAGCCTGGCCAACATGGTGAAACATGTCTGTACTACAAATATAAAAAGTTAGCCAGGTGGGGTGACGGGTGCCTGTAATCCCAGCTATTTGGGAGGTTGAGGCAGGAGAATCGCTTGAAACTGGGAGGCAGAAGTAGCATTGAGCTGAGACCTCACCATTGCACTCCAGCCTGGGCAGCAGAGAGAGACTCCATCTCAAAAAAAAAAATTGATTAAAAAATAGAAATAGGCTGGGTGCGGTGGCTCACGCCTGTAATCCCAGAGCTTTGGGAGGCCAAGGCAGGCAGATCAAGAGGTCAGGAGATTGAGATTATCCTGGCCAACATGGCGAAACCCCGTCTCTACTAAAATACAAAAAAAAATCAGCCAGGCGGTGGAATCGCTTGAACCCCGGAGTTGGAGGTTGCAGTGAGTTAAGAGTGCCACTGCACTCCAGCCTGGTGACAGAGCAAGACTCTTGTCTCAAAATAAATACATACATAAATAAATAAAAATAAAAAATAAATACAAACTTTAAAGAAAAACAAGAAAAATAGAATTGCTTGAGATATTTTTCAGATTCCAAATTCCAAGACAAAAGGTGATGTCAACCAGTTCGAAGACCCCATGGAGGAATGGAGCCAGCATGAGAATATAGTTCCTTCATCTCCCTGTCCCAATGCTTCATTCTGCACTTTTCCACCAATCAACAATCTCCACACTATGGCCTACTTCAAAATCCTTAAAAACCCTACCCCTGAACTCCTAGGGGAGGCAGATTTGAGGTTTCCTCCTATCTTTTCATTGGGGAGCCCTAAGATTTATTTTTTAAAAGACAGATTCTCACTCTGTTATCCAGGCTGTAGTAGAGTGATGTGCTCATAGCTCACTGCAGCCTCAAATTTCTGGGTTCAAGTGATCCTCCCACCTCAGCCTCCCCAGTAGCAGGGAATAAAGGTACACACCACGATGCCCAGCTAATTGTTTTCAGTTTTTGCAGAAATGATTTCTATATTGCCCAGACTGGTCTCAAACTCCTGACCTTAAGTGATCCTCCTGACTTGGCTTCCCAAATGCACTGGGGTTTTGGGAAGGGGCACTGTATTTTGCTGGCGCTACTTTTTTTTTTTTTTTTTTTTTAGACAGTTTCACTCTTGTTACCCAGGCTGGACGCGATCTCGGCTCACCGCAACCTCCGCCTCCTGGGTTCAGGCAATTCTCCTGCCTCAGCCTCCTGAGTAGCTGGGATTATAGGCACGGGCCACCACCCCCAGCTAATTTTTTTTTTGTATTTTTATTAGAGACGGGGTTTCACAATGTTGACCAGGATGGTCTCGATCTCTTGACCTCGTGATCCACCTGCCTCGGCCTCCCAAAGTGCTGGGATTACAGGCTTGAGCCACCGTGCCCGGCTAGCTGGCACTACTATTAAGCCTCTTTCTCTGCTGCAACCCTGTGTCTTGGTGTATTGATTTGCCATCACATCTGGCAACAGACTATTATGGTTATATTATTTTCACCAAAATTTTATTATGAAAATGTGTAAACATAGATAGTTGAAAGAACTGAAAGGTGAACCCCCATATATTTACCACCTAGATATATTTATCCATCTATCCACTCATCAACTATCTTATTTTATTTTATTTTATTTTCTTGAGATGGAGCCTCCCTCTGTTGCCCCAGCTGGAGCGCAGTGGTGTAATCTCGGCTCACTGCAACCTCTGCCTCCCGGGTTCAAGCGATTCTCCTGCCTCAACCTCCCGAGTAGCTGGGATTACAGGCACGCACCACCATGCCCAGCAACTTTTTAAATTTTTAGTACAGATGGGGTTTCACCATATTGGTCAGGCTGGTCTTGAACTCCTGACCTCGTAATCCTCCCGCCTTGGCCTCCCAAAGTGCTGGGATTACAGGCGTGAGCCACCGCGCCCGGCCAGCCAATTTTTGTATTTTGAGTAGAGATGGGGTTTCACTCTGTTGGCCAGGCTGGTTTCGAACTCCTGACCTCGGAATCTGCCTGCCTCAGCCTCCCAAAGTGCTGGGATTACAGGGTTTAAGACTATCCTGTCATTCTGGCTGCTGTTTGAAGAATGCGAATAATGGGGCAAGACCAAGGCAGGGAGATCAGATACGAGACTGGAAACAGAGATGTCAGAATTAAGACTCAGGTTTCGCGGTGAAGCCTGCACACGGCTGGTTAATGGATTGCACTGGCAAGTGACTAAGAGGGCAGTGCCATGGTTGACAACCCTATTTCTTACATCACTGAGAGGATATAAGAGGGTTAAACCATATTGGGCAAGAAAAGTACTCATCCCTGAGGCACCCTCCCACACCTCGGCTCTTGTGAACACTAGCGTTCCTGCCGAAGCACCCGACTTACCGCGCCGAGCAGAGCCTGAGTTTGCAGCCTCCAGGGACCTGGAGAAGCAGCGTATTCCGCTTCCAGCCTCTCGCAAGGGCGTGTCCGCTACAAAGGGCGTGTCCTCCGCAGGCCCCACCCCGCGTTGCGTGCTCACGTCGCGCCGGTCTCGCGCCCGCCCGCTGGGCTGCGGGGACAGCGGTGCCTGAGGGAGTCGCTGACGGGCACGCTGACTGGTGACTGGCGGACCGGCGACGGCGACCTGCGGCAGGTAAGCAGTCTGCGCCCTCCCGGGGCCTTCCTTCAGTTTGGCTCCTTGGGCCGCGCCGTGTCCTCCGTGGGCCCTGCCTCGGTGCAGGCCTTCTGAGCTGGACTCGGCCGGGCCACAGCCCTCTGCGTCTCGGATGCGGGCCTGAGGGGAGACTGGCAGGGGGTGGCCGGAAGCCGGGTGAGGCCAGGCAGGCAGACGAGAACAGGCGTGGAGGGGCTGTGAGGGGAGGGCGAAACCCCGGACGCCGCTCTTCAGAAGTCGTCTCAGGGGGCGCGGGGAGGGCTGAGCGTTTCCCTGGGGCTTCCCTGTTGGGCCCATCCCCTCCTAGCGTCACTGCTGTGCGGGGCGAGGTGACCCTCGTAGCTGGGGACGTCAGCGGTGCGGACAGGGGGTGCCGGCAGAGATTGGAGCCCGCCTTGGCGGCTTCCCAGGCTGTTGGCATTGGCCGTTGGCATCTGCCCTTCAGTACCCCATCTCTGTCGGAAGTGCCCCTTGAGTCGATGTGGTGACTTCGCGAGTGAACCCTGGTACGCCTTGGAGCAGAGTCAGACTGGGAAGGGTCAGGTGTGGGGGCAGCCGGTTAGTCCGGACGCGGGTTTACCTGTCACCTTCTGAGCGCAGTGCTCTGGGTGCATTAATCGTCCTGCAAAAGCTGCCGGGACCGCCTTGCAGCCTTTGCACTGGGCCTCTCTGCTTCTGGGCCGGGCGCGGTGGCTCACGCCTGTAATCCCAGCACTTTGGGAGGCCGAGGCGGTCGGATCAAGAGGTCAAGAGATCGAGACCATCCTGGCCAACATGGTGAAACCCCGTCTCTACTAAAAAAAAAAATACAGGCCGGGCGTGGTGGCTCATGCCTGTAATCCAAGCACTTTGGAGGCCAAGGCGGGCGGATCACCCGAGGTCGGGAGTTCAAGACCAGCCTGACCAACATGGTGAAACCCCATCTTAAAAAAAAAAAATTAGCTGGGCGTGGTGGCGCGCACCTGTAGTCCCAGTTTCTCGGCTGAGGCAGGAGAATTGCTTGAACCCAGGAGGCGGAGATTGCAGTGAGCCGAGAGTGCGCCACTGCACTCCAGCCTGGCCGCTGGCAATAGAGCAAGACTCTGTCTCAAACAAACAAACAACACCTCTGACGAGCCAGTTGTCATGGCCTGCGGCTGTCCATCCTTACGTAAGATGTTTTGTTTATGACGCTATAAACGAGACAAGGTGGAATGTGATTGAAAAAAGGAACACTGGCCGGGCTCAGTGGCTCACTTCTGTAATCCCAGCACTTTGGGAGGCCAAGGCTGGCGGATCACTTGAGGTCAGGAGTTTGAGACCAGCCTGGTCAATGCGGTGAATCCCAGTCCCTACTAAAAATACAAAAATTGCCCGGACATGGTGGTACGTGCCTGTAATCCCAGCTACTTGGGAGGCTGAGGCGGGAATTCCATGAAACTGAGATGGGAACCTCGGCGATAGATGGAGACTCTGTCTCAAAAAAAGAAGAAAAACAATGCATAATACTTTCCTCTGGAGGAAGCGTTCTCCTCTCAGCCCCTTGCAAATCCTTGGGAGTTGATTGTTCTTCCACGTGTAAAACGAGGTCAGTGTTAAGACTCAGCTTAGGCCAGGCAGGGTGGCTCACACCTGTAATCCCAGCATTTTGAGAGGCCAACGCAGGTGGATCACCTGAGGTCAGAAGTTCAAGACCAGCCTGGCCATCATGGTGAAACCCCATCTCTACTAAAAATACAAACAATTAAATGGTGGATTGGTGCCTGCCTGCAGTCCCAGCTACTCAGGAGGCTGGGGCAGGAGAATGGCTTGAACTCGGGAGACAGAGATTGCCATGGGCTGAGATTGCGCCATTGCAATCCAGCCTGAGTGACAGAGTGCAACTCTGCCTCAAAAAAAACAAACAAAAAAAACCTCAGCTGAAATGACCTGGCACAGATAATCTTGAACCTGGTGGTCTGCCTACAGATCTTGTGTTGTTTTCCAAATGGAATTGTAGAGATTGGAAAAGGATTATTATTAGTAGTAGTATTTTTGAGATGGAGTCTTGGCTCACTCCATCCTTTGCCTGTTGGGTTCAAGCGATTCTCCTGCCTCAGCCTCCTGAGTAGCTGGGACTACAGGCGCGTGCTACTGTGCCCAGCTAAATTTTGTATTTTTAGTAGAGGCAGGGTTTCACCATGTTGGTCAGGCTGGTCTAGCTCGGTCTTCCAAAGAGCTGAGATTACAGGTGTGAGCCACCGAGGCCGGCTAGGATTATGTTGTTTAAGATGACTTCCTCCTCCCCTTAAACTGTCCTCTCAAATAGGAGGAAATAAGCTTACTTTTGAATTTCTAGTATAGTGTTAACACTGTTTTGATTGAAATTTTAACTTTCTTACTGAAAATTTTAGTGTTTCTTTTGGAAAGGAAGATAAGGAATATAAGTTAGTGAGTCTGTGGTTTATTCATTAGGTTTTTTCAAGAATATTATGCCAGCTTGGCGTGGTGGTGCCATATCTCCACTCTCAACTGTTTAGGAGGCTAAGGTAGAAGGATCGCATGAGCCCAGAAGTTCGAGGCCAGCCTGAGCAACATATGAGACCCTGTCTCCTTAAATAATAAATAAATATAATAAAAAGGCCAGGCACTGTGGTTCATGCCTGTCATCTCAGCACTTTGAGAGGCCAAAGTGGGAGGATCACTTGAGTCCAGGAACTCAAGACCAACCTGGACAACATAGTACAAACCTGTCTTTGCAAAAAACACAGAAATTAGCTGGGTGTGGTGGCTGCTTGTAATCACAGCTACTGGGGAGGCTACTCTGAAGGATCACTTGAGCCTGGGAAGCGGAGGTTGCAGTGAGCTGAGATCGCGTCACTGCACTCCATCCTGGGTGACAGAGTGAGACCCTGTCTCAAAAAAGAAAAACATAAAGAAAAATATCACAAGACAGAATTTGTGCTTACCAGGAGTTCACAGTTAAACAGAACATGTAAGTTTACTTGGTGAAATTAGAAAAAGTTATCAAATACAATGCTTTGGTTAAAACACTGGTGAGGGTATGGGAATTTGTGGAGCCTTAGAAACACACCCATTGAATGACCTCATCTAACTGGGATGTAAAGAGGGAAATCCTGTGATTTCCTCCATTGTCTGACTTGATTTCCTTTTCTCCTTTGCTGTGGCAATATGTTGAAATGCTATGAGTCACCAAAGCCGGGGAAATGAGCAACTCTAGAAATGCAAGTGCCAATGAGTTACAGACAATAAAGCATTGACCGCCTTTTGCTCACCCCTCATCAACTCAGTTGAAAACTTGTAAAATTGGACAGCCAGAGCTACCTTGATTTTTTTTTTTTGGTTTCCTTTTAACAGCTGACTCTTTTCACAGGACAGTTGGGCTTTACATCAGAATTGCATCTAAAACTGGAATATCACGTCTCCAGGAGGAAGATATTTAATTAGAATTGTGTATTTCAATGTAAAATTTGAAATTCAGCTTCTAACTCCTTGGAGAGGAAAGAGATTAAAAACGTGACCTAGGGAAAATCGTGATCTGGGTTGGGTGCAGTGGCTCACACCTGTAATCCCAGCACTTTGGGAGGCCAAGGCAGGTGGATCATGTGAGGTCAGGAGTTCAAGACCAGCCTGGCTAACATGGTGAAACCCCTTTTTTGGGTGCCTGTAATCCTAGCTACTGGGGAGGCTGAGGAAGAATTGCTTGAACCTGAGGGGGTGGAGGTTGTGATGAGGTGAGATTGTACCATTGTAGTCCATCCTGGGTGACAAGAGCGAAACTTCGTCTCAAAGAAAAAAAATTCTATTAGAGTGAAAAATAAGTGGGATGCTGGCACATGCCTGTAATCTCAGCTATTCTTGGGAGGCTGAGGCAGGAAGACAGGAAGCTAATACTTGATGAGCCTTAGTTTTTGGTGTCTTTGGATGTTGCTTGTGGATGTAAGGGGTTTCCAAACTTTTCTTTTTTTTTTTTTTTGAGACACAGTCTTGCTCTGTTGCCCAGGCTGGGGTGCAGTGACGCGATCTCAGCTCACTGCAACCTCCACCTCATGAGTTCAGTTGATTCTTCTGCCTCGGCCTCCCTAGTAGCTGGGACTACGGACACCCGCCACCATGCCTGGCTAATTTTTTGTATTTTTAATAGAGATGGGGTTTAACTTGTAGCTTGATCTCTATCTCCTAACCTCATGATCTGTCCGCCTTGGCCTCCCAAAGTGCTGGGATTACAGGTGTGAGCCACTGAGCCTGGCCCCTTTCTTTCTTGGTAAAATTGGAATTATGACTGGGAATCTGTGTTTTTAGAGTTTCCCAGGTGATTCTTGTTTGGGGTCCTTCTCTAAAGCACAGGCTGGAAAGAGGAGGGAGTGGACTGGCAGGGAAGATAGAGAGGTAAGTGAATGGAATACCTGGTAAAAAGGAATGGCAGAAGAGGTGATTGTTTAATGGTGAACTGTGCTGTTAGTTTGTATGTCAGAGGCCAACAAAGTGGATATTCTCTTCACTTTGCTTAGGGAAAAAATTAATTTTTGTTTCACAAATAGATTTCCTTCTCAGGAGTATCATAGGCCTAATTATTGTCATAGTTATCAGTAACTTTAAAAAGATGGTGAGAAAGAGTGACATAACAGACCTGTGTCTTGTACCCAGTCTGCCTTTTTCTTTTCTTTTCTTTTTTTTTGTTTTTTGAGACAGAGTATTGCTCTGTCACACACGCTGGAGTGCAGTAGTGCAATCTCAGCTCACTGCCACCTCCACCTACTGGGTTCAATCGATTCTTTAGCCTCAGCCTCCCGAATAGCTGGGATTACAGGTGTATGCCACCATGCCCAGCTAATTTTTGTATTTTTAGTAGAGATGGAGTTTCACTATGTTGGCCAGGCTGGTCTCCGACTCCTGACCTCAGGTGATCCACCCACCTTGGCCTCCCAAAGTGCTGGGATTACAGATGTGAGCCACCACACCTGGCTTTTTAGTTTGTTTGTTTTTTGAGACGGAGTTTTGCTCTTGTTACCCAGGCTGGAGTGCAATGGCGCAATCTCTGCTCACTGCAACCTCCGCCTCCTGGGTTCAGGCAATTCTCCTGCCTCAGCCTTCTGAGTAGCTGAGGAGGAGGATTACAGGCACGCGCCACCATGCCCAGCTAATTTTTGTATTTTTAGTAGAGACAAGGTTTTACCATGTTGACCAAGATGGTCTCTATCTCGACCTTGTGATCCACCTGCCTTGGCCTCCCAAAGTGCTGGAATTATAGGCGTGAGCCACTGTGGCTTTTTTGTTTGTTTTAAGACAGAGTCTCGCTCTGTAGTCTCGGCTGGTAAGTGACGGTGCCATCTTGGCTCATTGCAACCTCTGCCTCCTGGGTTCAAGTGATTTTCCTGCCTCAGGCTTCTCAGGAGCTGAGATTACAGGTATGTACCACCACACCCAGCTAATTTTTGTATTTTTAGTAGAGACAGGGTTTCACCATGTTGGCCAGGCTGGTCTCAAACTCCTGGGCTCAAGTTATCTACCGGCCTTGGCCTCCCAAAGTGTAGTGCTGGAATTAGAGGCATGAGCCACCGTGCCCGACTGAGGGCCTACTGCTTTTTTTTTTTTTTTTTTTTTTTTTTTTGAGATGGAGTCTTGCTGTGTTACCCAGGCTGGAGTGCAATGGTGCAATCTGGGCTCACTGCAACCTCTGCCTTCCGGGTTCAAGAGATTCTCCTGCCTCAGCCTGCCAAGTAGCTGGGACTACAGGTACGTGCCACCACGCCCAGCTAATTTTTGTATTTTTGGTAGAGACAGAGTTTCACTTTGTTAACCAGGATGGTCTTAACCTCCTTACCATGTGATCCACCTGCCTCAGCTTCCCAGAGTGCTGGGGTTAACAGACGTCAGCTACTGCGCCCAGCCTTTTTTTTTTGAGATGGAGTTTCGCTGTTGTTACCCAGACTGGAATGCAATGGCACTATCTCGGCTCACCGCAACCTCCACCTTCTGGGTTCAAGCAATTCTCCAGCCTCAGCCTCCTGAGTAGCTGGGATTATAGGCGCACACCACCACACCCACCTAATTTTTTGCATTATTAGTAGAGATGGGGTTTCACCATGTTGGCCAGGCCATCTTGAACTCCTGACGTCAGGTGATTCACCCACCTTGGCCTCCCAGAGTACTGGGATTACAGGGTGAGCCAACCTGCCGGGCCGGGCCTTCTATATTTTGTTTGTTTTGCTCATGTTTACATGTCAGAGACAGAGGGCCTACTATTTAAGCACTATGCTAAGTCTGTGAGAAGGTCCTAGTGTGATTAAAACAATCTGGCATCATAATGCCATCCTGATATTAGTTAAGCTAGTTGGCTGGCTGGCCTCATAAGTAGCTGTGATGATCATAATTTTTATGCCAAACACATGTCATTGTCTGAGCTTACAGGTTTACTGAGAGAATTGGTGGAACAGGATATTTGAAATCAGAATTGTTCTGGAAAGCTGGGAACATAAAGCTCTATCTTTAACACAATTATCTGTATTGCACAATTAATATTTATAGAATGGTGCACCTTATGTTATCTTTTAATTTTTCCAGCTAACTCTCTCTCTAGATTGAAAGGTACTTGATGTCCAGAACAAGATCTTATCCTTCTTTGTAGTCACAGAACTCAAGAGGGTGATAAATGTTTGTCGATGATAGTGTAATGTCACCTGTCCAAGTGTAGCCATCGTCTTCAGTAGTTACTTGATCTACTGTTTTCTCTGGCGGGAGGCGAGACCACTGTGTACTGCTGCAGAGGAGCTGTTGTCACCTTGAGCTATTTCTCTGGCAGTCTGGAGGAGGGCAGGAGAGAGAAGGGAAAGAATAAATGAGCAAAACCGAGTGTGGATGGTGGTGTTTGAAAGCATATGAAAAGGCAAAACTTAGTGACGTGGGGCCTGGAAGGTCCTCTTACTTCTACCTAGAAGACATTAAACCTTCACTCCATTCTTTTTATGTAGGAAGGCAGAGGCAAAGTCAGGCCTTCAGTCTGCTTGGTAATAGCAGGTATCCCGCTAATTAGAAAATAACTTTTAAAAAATTCAATTCCTCTTCCATGTACTTGGGTATTTATCAATCTCAGCAAAATTGTTGAATATCTGTGCTCAGTGTCATGTTTGTCCCACTTTGTAAGATTTTTTTGTGTTTATGGAAATGTAAATGGACCCAGAAGGGGAGAAATGTGCTCTGCTGAGAAACTAGCTACTATAGATTATACTTTTCTGTTTTTGCATGTGGCTCTTCTAGTTATTTGAGAGAGGCAAAAAAAAACCTAAGTATTTTTCCTACCCTGTTTCCACAGTCACTTGACACTACACTTCTGACATCAGATGTATGGGAGTTGTTTCCCCATGTACCAAGCAATTCTCTAATAAAGGACACCCAGCGGGGTGTCCTTTAATTCAGTTAAATTCTAACACTCTTTATCCGGAGATAGCGTTAGATTCCACCAGTTGAGGGCTTGAGTCCCACAAAACTGTTCCACCTTGAGGCACCAGTCATAAGTAGTAGATTGCCACCTATACTTCTGACCTACCAGTTGTAAATCAAGAGTTCTGATAATCCCTCCTCAGTCTGCTAAAGTGGCTCATAAAACTCAGGGAAACACTTTACTTAAACATTTACCCATTTACTATGAAGAATATTAAGAAGGATACAGATGACTGGGCATGCTGGTTCATGCTTGTAATCCCAGCACTTTGGGATGCTGAGACAGGCGGATCACCTGAGGTCATGAGTTCGAGATGAGTCTGAGCAACATGATGAAACCCCGTCTCTACTAAAAATACAAAAAAATTAGCTGGGCGTGGTAGTGCACACTTGTAGTTCCAGCCACTCAGGAGGCTGAAGCAGGAAAATTGTTTGGACCCCAGAGGTGGAGGTTGCAGTGAATTGAGATCAGGCCCCTGCATTCCAGCCTGGGCAAGTGGGAAAAAAAAGGATACAGATGAATAGCCAGATGGAAGAGATGCATAGGGTGAGGCATGTGGGAAGGCGAAGGGGCATGGAGGTTCTACACCCTCTCTGGAACTTTCGTGTATTCAGCCATCCTGAAGCTAATGCAAACCCTGGAGGGGGGTGTATCTGTATGCTTTAATTAATTCATTCATTTTTTGAGGCAGGGTTTCACCATATTGGCCAGGATGGTCTCAATCTCTTGACCTGGTGATCCATCCACCTTGGCCTCCCAAAGTGCTGGGATTACAGGTTGTTCTTGTTGTTTTATGGAGGCTTCCTTACAAAGGCATAATTGAGTACATTATTGGCCTCTGGTGATCAACTCAACCTTTAGGCCTTCTCCCCTCCCCTGAGGTTAAGGGGGTGGGGCTGAAAGTCCTCAGGCAACCAGCCCCCATCCTGAGGCTATCTAGGAGCCCACCAAGAGTTGCTTACTTAGAACAAAAGATGCTCTTATTACCCAGGAAATTCTAAGGATTTAGGCAATTACAAAAGTTTTAGGAGCTCTGTGTCAGGAACTGGGGTTAAAGACCAATATCAGAACGAAAGATTCTCCTAGTGCCCCCATCTACAAAGGTTTTAGGAACTCTATGCCAAAGGAAAAAATAAAAAAAGAAACAGGAACTCTATGCCAGAAACCTGGGATGCAGATCAAATATATCTAGACATCTTTTTGTTTGTTTATTTGTTTGTTTTTTTGAGATGGAGTCTCACCCTGTTGCTAGGCTGGAGTGCAGTGGCATAATCTCGGCTCACTGCAACTTCTGCCTCCTGGGTTCAAGTGATTCTTCCACCTCATCCTCCCGAGTAGCTGGGACTGCAGGCGCATGCCACCATGCCCAGCTAATTTTTGTATTTTTAGTAGAGACAGAGTTTCACCATATTGGCCAGGATGGTCTCTATCTCTTGAACTCTTGATCCACCAGCCTCGACTTCCCAAAGTGCTGAGATTATAGGCGTGAGCCACTGTACTTGGTCGTTTGTTTGTTTTCTGAGACAGAGTCTTGCTGTGACACCCAGACTGGAGTGCAATGGCACTATCTTGGCTCACTGCAACCTCTCCTTCCCAGTTCAAGCTATTCTCCTGCCTCAGCTTTCCAAGTTGCTGTGATTCAGGTGCATGCTACCACGCCCAGCTAATTTTTGTACTTTTAAATGTTTTTTGAGATGGAATCTTGTTCTGTTTCCCAGGCTGGGGTGCAGTGGCACAATCATGGCTCACTGCAACCTCCACCTCTGGGGTTCAAGCAATTCTTTTCTGCCTCAGCCTCCGGAGTAGATGGAACTACAAGGTACCAGCCACCACACCCAGTTAATTTTTGTATTTTTAGTAGAGATGGGTTTCACCATATTGGCTAGGCTGGTCTTGAACTCCTGACCTCATAATCCACCCACTTTGGCCTCCCAAACAATTCTTGTATTTTTAGTAGAGATGGGGTTTTGCTGTATTAACCAGGCTGGTCTCGAACTCCTGACCTCAAGTGATCCACCTGCCTTGGCCTCCCAAAGTGCTGGGATTGCAGGCTTGAGCCACTATGTGCAGCCTCAAATGTACCTGTATATCTTGTTAAAAATTACAGTATCATACCAGTGCATATGCTCAAATTTTAAAGGAGGAAACACGTTCAAGTCCAAATACCTAAAGGTAGAAGGATCAAGAAACAATAATATGAGGCCATTTGATAAGTATACATCCATTCCTCAGTATCTGTGGGGATTGGTTCCAGGACACCTCAAAGGTACCAAGATTCATGATCCTCAAGTTTCTTAATATAAAATGGTGTATAGTATTTGCATATAACCTATGCACATCTTCCATATTCTTTAAATCATTTCTAGATTATTTATAATACCTAATATAGTGTTATGTAAATAGTTGTTACACTGTATCATTTACATGATCATCACAAGGAAAAAAGTCTGTACATTCGTAGTACAGATGCAGCCATCATTTTTTTCCCCCTAAATATTGATTGATTGAGACGAAGTCTTGCTGTGTCAAAAAGGCTTGAGTGCAGTGGCACAGTCTTGGCTCACTGCAACCTCCGCCTCCTGGGTTCAAGCAGTTCTCTTGCCTCAGCCTCCCGAGTAGCTGGGATTACAGGTGCCTGCCACCACAGCCAGCTAATTTTTATATTTTTGGTAGAGATGGGGTTTTACCGTGTTGGACAGGCTGGTCTCAAATTCCTAACCTTAACTGATTCGGCCACCTCCACCTCCCAAAGTGCTATGATTACAGGCATGAGCCACCATTTCAGGCCTTTTTCTGAAAATATTTTTATTTACTTTATTTATGTTTGAGATGGAGTTTTGCTCTTGTTGCCCAGGCTGGAGTACAATGGCGCCATATCGGCTCACCGCAACCTCCACCTCCTGGGTTCAAACAATTCTCCTGCCTCAGCCTCCCAAGTAGCTGGGATTACAGACATGTGCCACCACGCCTGGCTAATTTTGTATTTTTAGTAGAGATGGGATTTCACCATGTTGGTCAGGCTGGTCTCGAACTCCCGAACTCAGGTGATCCACCCACCTTGGCCTCCCAAAATGCTGGGATTACAGGCATGAGCCACTGTGCCTGGCCTTCTGAATATTTTTAATTTGAGGTTGGTTGAATCCACAGATGCAGAGCCGACCGATATGGAGTGCTGACTACTGTGTTGAGCTTGAAAGGTGTACAGAGTATGGCATTGAGTGAATGTACAAATACAACAACAAACCTATCATAGTCTTTATATACTAGGGGTTGGTAGTAACTCTGGGAAGACACAAAATTACTTTGTAAGGTGTATGAGAGTTTTGAGAGGCCAGGGAAGTTAAAGAGCTGAGAAGTGGAGAAAATGGGAGAACTTGCACTGAGCCCACTAGGACAGAGTAGGAAGAGAAGGAAGAAGCCAAAGAAAGAAGAAACCCTTTTAGAGCACACAGGGTCTTACTGAAAACATTACCCATAAAAAGAGAGTGTCACTGATAGAGAGACTCCTTTTAGAACAAGAATTCTTAACCTGAAAGTCTGGGTCCACAGATGACCGTTGGAAGCTTGTGGTTGCTCTGGAATGGCATAGGCAACGTTTTTGTTGTTGTTGTTGTTGTTGTTTTGAGACCAAGTCTCACTTTGTCACCCAGGCTGGAGTGCAGTGGCACAATCTCGGCTCACTGCACCTCTGCCTCCTAGATTCAAGTGATTCTCATGCCTCAGCCTCTTAAGTAGCTGAGCTTATATGTGCATGGCATGATGCCCGGCTAATTTTTGTATTTTTAGTAGAAACAGGATTTCACCATGTCGGCCAGGCTGGTCTTGAACTCCTGACGTCAGATGATCCACCCACCTTGGTCTCCCAAAGTGCTGGGATTACAGGCATGGGACACTGTGCCTGGCCACAGGCAACATTTTTAAACTATATGATTGTCCTGGAGAATCTGAAGCCTTACTCTGATTCTAAAAGGGATTTGCAACCAAAAAAGCATAAGGATTGTTCTGACAGATACCCTTTCTTCCCATCTTCTTCAGAAGTACACATCTCTGAATTTGTGTCTTCAAATGAGGAAGTATTTGAGTAAAGACAGAAACCCTAGAACATTCCTTTGTAAACAAACTGCCTTTTACCAAACACCAACTGTCAAGGGACTTGCCTGAATACTTGTCCAAAGGACAGCATGTCCCCGTGTGTAGGCAATAGTCTAATCTGGTTCCTAGGAGAGGACTGCTGAGGCCACAGCAACTCAGCTGGCTAGTGTGGGTGAGGCAGAGGTGTTTAAAGCTCAGGGTCTGCCCTTAGGAACCCTATAGTCAAGGTCAGCTGATTAGAGTGTGTACTTGTCCCTAATGCAGGGTTAGAGCTAAGTACGAATTCTGGGGATGAGGTGAGTTGAAGACACAGAAATCACATGCTTTTTTTGGAAGGTCATGAAGTTTTTAAGGAGCTTATCAGCAGTTGGAAATGATGTGTGAAAGAGTAGCGGGAGCTCTGGCCCAGCGGCCAGAAAGCTCTGGGCAGGTCAGGTCTGGGAACTATGGCTAATCCAGGACCAGCTTCCCACTACTGTTTGGGACATACAGGCTTAAAAGACCATGCCCAGAGCCGCTGGTCACTTAGCACAGATAGTGGGAGATGGTAGCCAGCAAATGTTTAATTGTGTATCTTATGTCCCGTAGATCACACCTGAGCAAACTAGGCCAAGCTCAAGGTCCTGAGGGGACTGAGGAGTTGAGCTCACTCCCCTTTGGCCCTTCTTTCTCTTTCTCTCCTCATTTTAAGTATGAAAGCTTACTTATTTCCTTTATGTATTGGGCTTGTGTGTAGGGTTTTGTTTGAAAAAAAGGCTTGAGGCTGGACAGTGGCCCACGCCTGCAATCCCAGTAATTTGTGAAACTGAGGAGAAACTCCGTCTCAAAAAAAGAACAAACAAAAAGGCTTGAGAATACCTCTCACAGCCATGGAGAACCTACATTCCTGCCTGAGCTTTTGGACAGTTGCCCTTTTCATCTTGTCTGCTTTTTTCTAAAGTTATTTATTCATTGTTGCTTAATCATGTCCTCAGTCAATAGTTGATGTTCCGGACTATTTGAATTTCCTCTGAATAATGATTAATGGAGATCATGATGTTTGACCCGTTCTGGGAACTCTTGGGAATTAAAGGAATTAAACTCTTGGGCATTAAACTTAATTTTAATGTGTATATTTATGGGTGCTGCCTCATTGGAGAAGATTATAACAGGAAGTTACTCCGTTTTACAGCACATTTCTGGGATTTTTTTTTTTTTATTTTTCTATTTTCATTAAATTATGATAACTGTAGCATTTCCCTTTGCAGTAATGATAACCTAAGGCCTTGGTGTTTCCTCCAGAATGTGCGTAGATACAGGATGTGGGCTTGTTACAAAGTTTTATAACTATTGCCTTTTTGTGGCTGACCCCTTCCCTAGAGAACAACATGAAGAGACCTTGCTACTGCTACGAAACCCAGACTCTAAGGACAGCTTGGGGACACTGGATTTTTTTTCACAGATGCAGACATCAAGGAGTCAGTGGTTTGTGTATGTGTTGAGTGGAGAAGACTGGCAAGCACTTGCTACTATGACTGTTAAAAATATGCCTGTACATTTCTTTTTCTTTTTCTTTTTTTTTTTTTTTGAGATGCAGTCTTGCTCTGTTACTGAGGCTGGAGTGCAGTGGCGCGATCTGGGCTCACTGCAACCTCCACCTTCTGGGTTCAAGTGATTCTTCTGCCTCAGCCTTCCGAGTAGCTGGGACTACAGGCGTGTGCCACCATGCCCAGATATTTTTTTTCAGTAGTAGAGACGGTGTTTCGCCCTGTTAGCCAGGATGGTCTCAATTTCCTGACCTCATGATCCGCCTGCCTTGGCCTCCCAAAGTGCTAGGATTATAGGTGTGAGCCACCATGCCTAGCCTACTTTTTTTTTTCTTTTTGAGACAGAATCTCACTCTATCACCCAGGCTGGAGTGCAGTGGTGCATTTTTGGCTCACTAAAACCTCTACCTCTTGGACTCAAGCAGTCCTCCTGCCTCAGCCTCCGGAGTAGCTGGGGTGACAGACACGTGCCACCACACCCAGCTAATTTTTGTAGAGACAGGTTTTTTTGATAGAGATGGGGTTTTTGCCATGTTGCCTTGGCTGGAGTACATTTCTTTATATAAGGAGGTGGCAGGTAACGCAATGTTATGCTACCAGTGAGGCTTTCGGAGACCATAAAGCAAAATCTAAAAGGTACACTCTCAGTGGTTGTATCTGTGGAATGTAAGGGAGCTGGTTTTAAGACCAATGTAATGCAGCATTTTCCCTTCATATATGAAACAGTGAGTTATTCGAGCACAAAGCATCAAATGCTTGATTCCACCCATAAGGCCATTCTCATCTTTCACCAAATGTTTAGTCACTAGGCAGCCATCATTCTCCCTTCCTCCCTCCATCTCTCCCTTTCTCCCTTCCGTCGTTTTTTCTGCATTGGCACACTCATGAGCTCAAGTGATTCACCTCAGCCTTATGAGTAGCTGGGACTACAAGCACTCACCACCACATCCAGCTAATTTTATTTTTATTTATTTATTTATTTATTTTGGAGATAGAGTCTTGCTCTGTCACCAGGCGCCAGGCTGGAGTGCAGTGGTGGGATCCTGGCTCACTGCAACCTCTGCCTCCCGGGTTCAAGCAATTCTCCTGCCTCAGCCTCCCAAGTAGCTGGGACTACAGGCACATGCCACCCCACCCAGCTAATTTTTTTATTTTTTAGTAGAGACGGGGTTTCACCATGTTGGCCAGGATGGTCTCGATCTCTTGACCTTGTGATCCTTGCTACTATGACTGTTAAAAATATGCCTGTACATTTCTTTTTCTTTCTTTTTTTTTTTTTTTGAGATGCAGTCTTGCTCTGTTACCGAGGCTGGAGTGCAGTGGCGCGATCTGGGCTCACTGCAACCTCCACCTTCTGGGTTCAAGTGATTCTTCTGCCTCAGCCTTCCGAGTAGCTGGGACTACAGGCGTGTGCCACCGTGCCCAGATAATTTTTTTCCTTTTTTTTTTTTTTTAGTAGTAAAGACGGAGGCCTTGGCCTCCCAAAATGCTGGGATTATAGGCGTGAGCCACCGTGCCCAGCCCTAATTTTATTTTTTAAATTTTTTTGAGACAGAGTCCTACTCTGTCACATAGGCTGGAGTGCAGTGGCGTGATCTTGGCTCACTGCAACCTCTGCCTTCTGGGTTAGGTGATCCTCCCACCTCAGCCTCCCAGGTAGCTGGTACTACCAGTGTGTGCCACCATGCTCTGCTAAGTTTTTTGTTTTTTGTTTTGTCCCTCCAGCATAGCTTTACTGCATTAACTCTGCTAAGTTTTGTATTTTTTGTAGAGACAGGGTTTCGTCATGGCCAGGTTTGTTTGGAACTCCTGTACTCAAGCTGTCCATCTGCCTTGGTCTCCCAAAGTAATGGGATTACAGGCGTGAGCCATGCGCCCAGCCTCATCCAGCTAATTTTATGATGATTTTTTTTTTATAGTGACAGGGATCTCCCTATGTTGCCCAGGCTAACCTTAAATTCCTAGTGTCAAGTGATCCTCCTGCCTCAGCCTCCCAAAATGTGTTGGGAATATAAATGTGAGCCACCACACCTGGCCTATTATTCTTATAGCTGAGATTCACCTTAATTGCTCTCTGTCATCAGCACTTTAAGAATGCCTCAATTTTGAGAACACCTTGTATTCTAGAAATCATTCATTTAGTCGACAAACCCTGACTGGTGTGTAGTTGAGCAGTAGGAGGTGAAGATAAATGAACTGTAATCTGGGAAACAAACATATAAACAGATAAATACTGTAACAAGCTACAAGTGCTAGGCTAGATCATAAAAGGCTTACTTAGGTAGTTCTGAATGTAATACCAGGTCTACAGTATTATCACTTACATTGTTTTTTTGGATCTTGTGTTTAGAAGCAGCACAACCTTTTTTTGAGGGGAGTAACTATAGCAAGGAATAGGGGAGCTGTTCTGACTGAAGCCGGGTATGGGAGGCCCACAGCCTTTCCTGCTTTGCCTCCTGTTCAAAGCCATCCTCCCTGCTGTTTGCTGAGAAATGACTCGGTGGAGCTCCAAGGAAGTACTACAGCTAGCTGGTAGCAGACCTGGTAGTAGAAGTTAGTTCTTCTGATTCCTAGCTTACTAGACTGATAAATGATAATCAGACTTCTCCCAGTTAATATGTTCCATCCCACAAAGAAAGTCAATTAATACATTTTTTTTTTGAGACGGAATCTTGATTTGTCACCAGACTGGATTGCAGTGGCATGATCTTGGTTCACTGCCACTTCCACCTCCCAGGTTCAAGTGATTTTCCTGCCTCAGCCTTCTGAGTAGCTGGGATTATAGGCATGTGACACCACACTCAGCTAATTTTTCTATTTTTATTAGAGACAGGGTTTCACTATGTTGTCCAGGATGGTCTTGATCTCTTGACCTCATGATCCACCTGCCTAGGCTTCCCAAAGTACTGCGACTACAGGCCTGAGCCACCGTGCCCAGCCAATAAACACATTTCTGTCAGGAGCTTCAGCCTGCCTGGCTTTGTTACTGAGCTTGTTTTAATTGTTTAATTGAGTATAATCAATTGCATCAATAATCCTAGCACTTTGGCAGTCTGAGGTGGATCACGAGGTCAGGAGATCAAGACCATCCTGGCTAACATGGTGAAACCCTGTCTCTACTAAAAATACAAAAAATTAACTGGGCATGGTGGCGCACACCTGTAGTCCAGCTACTTGGGAGGCTGAGACAGGAGAATCGCTTGAACCTGGGAGGCAGAGGTTGCAGTAAGCCAAAATCGCATCACTGCACTCCAGCCTAGGCAATAGAGCAAGACTCCATCTCAAAAAATACAAAAGTAAAAATGTTTAGCTTCCAGAGATCCAAATACATACAAGTAAGGCCTGTTCTGGGAAGGTACTGTAACCCTTTCCATTGTTATTTGTGGGCAGTGGCAAGTTGCCTCTCCTACTAATAGCATCTTTTGTGTTTTTGGTAGAAATTCAGTTTACTCAGAAATCCATGTTAAGGGATATTAGATAAAGGTGACTAACAGTCTCATCTCTAAATTGATGAAGGGATGAGAGGGTTATTAGATTCATGTCCTCTGTAGGTGGGGCTTGGTAATTGGGATTACCAAGTTTGTAATCCCAGCACTTTGGGAGGTCCATATGGGTGGATCATCTGAGGTCGGGAGTTTGAGACCAGCCTGATCAACATGGTGGAACCCCATCTCTAAAAAAAAAAAGATTCATATTCTCTTTTGAATGTGCACTGCTTTTGTGGTTTAGCAGGGTTTCTCAATGTTAATGCTGTTGACATTTTGGGCTGGATCATTTTGTGGTGGTGGAATGTGTGTGTGTGTATGCTTGTGTATGCAAGCACGTGTGTGTGCATGTGTGTGATTTCTGTGCATAATAGGACATTGAGCAGTATCCCTGACTTCTGCCCACTATTGCCAGTAGCACACTCCCATCTTTCAGTTGTGACAATTAAACATGTCTGCAAACATTGCTGTATCTCCAAACGGGTTCCTTGGGGGGAAAATTGGCCTCCAGTGAAGAAACACTGGATTGGAGATTGGTTGTCATGAGATAAAAATGCAAGTCAGATTTGTCACAGGATTAAGTAAATTTTCAGTTACCTAAGTATATCTTTACTTTTTATAAGTTGCTCTAAAGAAACAAAAGTGTGCCTTGTCTTCCATCCTGGAAGGGCCAGTTACTGGAAGGGCCTTCACCCAACTCGTGCTCAGGATCTCTTTGAAGGAGTTAAACTAAAAGGATACGCTATCTTCCCTTAGGTCTTTTGCAAAATTTACTTTGCTAGGCTGGGCACTGTGGCCCACTCCTGTAATCCTAGCACTTTGGGAGGCCAACGTGGCTGGATTTCTTGAGCTCAGGAGTTCGAGACTCGCCTGGGCAACATGGTGAAACCCCATCTCTACAAAAAATACAAAAAAAATTAGCTGGGCATGGTGTTGTATGTCTGTAGTCCCAGGTACTTTTGGGGCTGAGGTGGGAGGATCACTTGAACTCAGAAGGTCGAGGCTGCAGTGGGCTGAGATTGTGCTGCTACGCTCCAGCCTGGGTGACAAAGTGAGACCCTGTCTCATAAAAAAAATCATTTTGCTAGAAATTCCAAGATTTTTCCTTACTTTTATTTTTTCTCAGTCTTTAAGTAGATAGGACCACAGGTGTGTGCCACTCCCCCACACCCTCTTCTGCCTGCCAGATAATTAAATATATATATATATTTTAAGAGATGGGGTCTTCCTGTGTTGCCAAGGCCAGTCTCAAACTCCTTGGCTCAAGCAATCCCTCTGCCTTGACCTCTCAAAGTGCTGGGATTACAGACATGAGCTTTGGGCTCAGCCATTAATTTTAAATTGCAAGTGACGTTTTCTTTAGTTTATTAATGAGTACCATATGATGTCACAGTTTTATAACTCATTTATCTCACTTAATTCTTGTACCTACCTTGTGGAATTATTATCACTGTCCTTTATAGATGAAGAAAGAAATTCCAAAAAAATTAAGTAGCTGGCCCAAGTCTACCCAACTGGGATGGGCAGAACCAGGGTTTGCTCTTGGTTATGCCTATCTAGAGCCTGTGCTTTAACCACATCCATGTGCTGCCTCTTGGCCGCTGTGTGGCCAGTAGATTCTCTCATGGCCAGGCTCATCTTAGTCAACATTTGTTTGGTGCCTACCATGGCTCAGGCTCTAGAGATCATTGTAAAATACAGTCCACTGCCCCAGCTCCTCATGTGTCTTTTGAACACATTAGTATTGTGCTTTGTAGAAAGGACTTCTGTGCATAGACCTGCTGTTAGACTTGTTGAACCCATCTTCTAGAAACTTTCATTCAGATGGAGGGATTTGGTCTTCTTATCATAGAATATATACAGAAATACAAATATTTAAAATTATATCTGAATTAATAGTCACATATGCCATTTATACAGCTAGCAAGCCAAGTGACTGTTGTGAAGGGAGGCCATGTCCTGGGAATTTCATGATAGTGAGGAAAGTAGAAAACATGGCTGGAAATTTAACACATTGACTGGGTGGAGTAGTGCATGGTGATCTCTTTTCTCCACCGTACAATCCTGAAAGGTTTCTTTGAAGAGCTGGAGTGTCTAGAAAGCTTTCCTAGAAAACTAGTGTACATTTTGCTAAGTAATCACTGTATCACTTCAATTTTCTGCTCTTTAAGTGTGGTTAAGAGGTGTGTTACGAATAATTTGTTACTAACAATGAAGTTTATGAATGCTGTACCTTTAAAAAAATAAGTTTGGGCTGGATGCAATGGCTCATGTTTGTAATCCCTGCACTTTGGGAGGCTGAGGGAGGCAGATCGCTTGAGTCCAGGAGTTTGAGACCAGCCTGGACAACATGGTGAAACCCTGTCTCTACTAAAAATACTAAAATTAACCAGGTGTGGTGGCATGTGCCTGTAGTCTAGCTGGAGGATTACTTGAGCCTAGGAAGTCCAGGCTGCAGTGAGCTATGATCACACCACTGCACTCCAGCCTGCATGAAAAAGTGAGACTGTCTTGAAAAAAACAAAACAAAAAAAACATGGCTATAATTACAGCTCTTTGGAAGGCCAAAGTGGGAGGATTGTTGAAGCTAGGAGCTGAAGACTAGCCTGGGTTTGATTGGGTTAAAGATTATCCCTGTAAGTTGGCTCTCATTCTGAGAGTTTGTTTAGAGTAGAAGAGAGGGCTGCATTTACAGCTAATTGCTAGTAATTTCACATCACCTGCAATATATTTTCTGTATACTCTGTCCTACTACTCCTATGGGATGTTGTCATTCATGTGCAAATCAGGCCCCATATACTGAGGGAGAAAAACAGTTGAGGAACTCTGTTTTTAGGAACTCTTGGTGTCTTGTGCATTAAGATAGAGAGTCAGTGGGTAAAAAGGAAGTATATTCCACTCCCCTTACCACTCCTTTGTTGTAGGTAGGGCCTGCTGATAGTGCTGGGAAAGCAGACCATCCTCCTTTGAGCAAGTCCAATAGTTGCTGGTGCTAGTTCCTTCCCACCATAGGCACAGTCTGTGTAGTATGAGCCAACGTTGTGGAGTTACTGGTTCTTGGCCTGGGCTTGTTTCCTTGCCCCAACTCCAGCCCCCACCAGAATCTGGGCAGTCATTGTGAAGAAGCCTAGGAATAATATCTTACTCTATAGGCCTGTGGAAACATGTAAAGATGCCTTGCAGGCCCAGAGTAAGAAATTGGAGCCACCTTGTTCGATTGTCCTATGGAACTGCTAACTTTACAAAAAGTTTATGTTCTATCCATTGCACTACCATTTCTGAGACACAATATCTTTCACTAGGCAGAAAGATAGGACTGCTTAGATTTTAAACACTCAATACATGCTTGACACAGTTTCATTGCAGTGGTGTGATCTTGGCTCACTGTAACCTCCACCTTCCGGGTTTAAGCGATTCTCCTGCCTCAGCCTCCTGAGTAGCTGGGACTACAGGGCCACGCCAGCATGCACGGCTAATTATTGTATTTTTAGTAGAGATGGGGTTTCACTGTGTTGGCCAGGATGATCTTGATCCCTTGACCTCATGATCCATCCACCTTGGCCTCCCAAAGTGCTGGGATTACAGGTGTGAGCCACCGCGCCCAGCCAGTTTCAGGTTCTTGAAACCAGATACTCTATTTCTCTTTAGGAAATAGTTACTATAGCAATGGGTGCTATAAAGATGTGCAGACCCTCTTGTGACCTCCCTTTGGTGTAAGGATGTCCTGGAGCCTCTGGCTTCATTGTCCACTAAGATCTGGCCGGTCTGATTGCCTCTCTTCAGGCAATGAGTGGTGGGGTATGCCATCCTCCCCTGCTGGAACCAGCATTGGCCTGCCCTGTTAGTCAATAAAAATAGATGTCACCAAGGAACAGTCTTCTCAGGTTGTTGTGTAATCTAAGTGAGCCAAGGTGAGTGTTTTGGGGATAGGCAGCATCAGCTTCTGAATCTTCAACTGGGCCTGAGCAGTTATTTCTCAGAAATAATAGAACCTTGCTCACTTTTTTTAATTTAGATGGAGTCTTGCTCTGTCGCCAAGGCTGGAGTGTAGTGGTTCGATCTCAGCTCACTGCAACCTCCACCTCCTGGGTTCAAGAGATTCTTCTGCCTCAGCCTCCTGTGTAGCTGCCCCACCACGCCTGGCTAATAATTGTATTTTTAGTAGAGACGAAGTCTCACCATGTTGCCAAGGCTGCTCTTGAACTCCTGACCTCAAGTGATCTGCCTGCCTCGGCCTCCCAAAGAGCTGGGATTACAGGCATGAGTCACCATGCCTGGCCTCTTGCTCATTTTTCATACTAAAACAACAAATTACAGGCTATGGTTTAACCTCTACACTGTTTGCATAAATGTAGTGTGGTAGAGTGCCTCTGTAGCTCATAACCTCAGTTTCCATGTTTTTAGCAATCTGTGGAGACACCATACTAATCTCACACGCAGGAACCAATGAGGATTAGCCTGGAACACAAGAGGAGTCACCTTGCATTCAGAATAACTCACGTTTAGTCTCAACTTGAGCATTAGCTCTCTGAGTAACCTTGCCCATGTTAATTCTCTGGATCTTAGTTTCGAACATAGCCAGTGAGACACTGCTTAAAAGTGATTTAGCCTGGTATACCCAGTCTGTCAGACTTATAGTCTGGTGCTCTCTTGGGTGAACTTGAGGGCCTTCTCCCAGGACAGGAATGGCTTCTTTGGAGGTGGTAGGGGGGGATTATTTATTTATTTTTAATTAAATTAAATTAAATTTTTATTTATTTGAGACAGAGTCTTCCTCTTTCGCCGGGTGCAGTGCAGTGGTACAATCTCAGCTTACTGCAGCCTCTGCCTCCTGGGTTCAAGCGATTCTTCTGCCTCAGTGGATAGAAGGTTATCCCGAGTAGCTGGGATTACAGGCATGTGCCGCCATGCCCGGCTAATTTTGTATTTTTAGTGGAGACACGGCTTCTCTGTGTTGGTCAGGCTGGTCTCCTTGGCCTCCCAAAGTGCTGGGATTACAGGCGTGAGCTACCGCACCCAGCACCCAGGTGACTTTTTTTTTTTGTATTTTTTTCATATCTTTTGACCTTGTGATCCCCCTGCCTCAGCCTCCCAAAGTCCCGGGAATACAGGTGTGACCCACCGCCCCCAGCTAAAAAACGTTATTTTATTTTATTTTTGTAGAGATGAGAGTCTCACTATGTTGCCTAGGCTGGTCTCAAACTCCTGGGCTCAAGTGATCCTCTGCCTCAGCCTCCCAAAGTGCAGAGATTACAGGTGTGGGCTACCAGGCCCAGCCTCCAGGAATGGCTTTTAAGGCTTCAGGCTGTTTGGAGAGAGGAAAGCACCTGGGAGCTGATAGTACTCTCAGGTTTCCCAAAATGGCACGTTAATCACTTACTATTTTTTCCCTCCACTCCCAAATGCTATTCACAGTCCCTGTTTATAATAGAAGCTGAGACTTAAAGGTGACAATTTTTTGTGCCTGTGTGAAAGGAAACATGACTGAGTCCACTTATCCACAAGGTTGTTCCGTGTTGGAATAATTTTTGCTTGATGGTAACCTAGGGATGACCCAAGGTTTCATTGGCATTTCCTCTTTTAAAGCCAGCTCTGTGGGATGTGAAGCCTAGGCTCTGTCCCTTTAAAAATCCCACCAGTGCCAGGTGCAGTCACTCACACTTGTAATCTCAGCACTTTGGGAGGCTGAGGTGGGCGGATCACGAGGTCAGGAGATTGAGACCATCTTGGCTAACATGGTGAAACCCCGTCTCTACTAAAAATACAAAAAATTAGCCAGGCATGGTGGCACATTCCTGTAGTCCCAGCTACTCGGAAGGCTGAGGCAGGAGAATTGCTTGAACCTGGGAGGTGGAGGTTGCAGTGAGTCGAGATCGTGCCACTGCACTCCAGCCTTGGGCAACAGAGTGAGACTAGTCTCAAAAAAAAAAAAAAATTTCTCCAGAACCATTTTAGAATTAATTCAGGGCTTCACCCCTCCCCTTCCTGGTACCGCTTATGGGACTAAAGAAGTCTTACTTTCCCAGCCCTGGGACCCATTGTCCTTATATAAAGTGAGGTGGCAGTCAGGGAACAGGGGCGAGTCTTATGTTTATTTCAGTTATAACAGGAGTAATAGGAAGGAAGACCCTACCAGGAGTCATTGTTATGTCACCAGTAGTAGATTCCAGGCTTCTCTTATGAACTCTTTCCAGTGTTTCAGGTTTTGCCCTTGGTGTCTACCTTCTCAGTTGTATTTGAACTGCTTGCTCACTTGTCTTCTCTAATCAGAAAAGCCTGCAGTCCGGACGCGGTGGCTCATGCCTGTGTCCCAGCACTTTGGGAGGCTGAGGTTGGGGGATCATGAGGTCAGGAGTTTGAGACCAGCCTGGCCAGCATGGTGAAACCCTGTCTCTACTAAAAATACAAAAAAATTATTAGCTGGGCACAGTGGTGCAAGCCTGTAGTCCCACATACTCGGGCGGCTGAGGTAGGAGAATTGTTTGAACCCAGCAGGCGGGGGTTCCAGTGAGCATCGATCGCACCATTACACTCCAGCCTGGTTATACTCCAGCCTGGCGACATAGCGAGACTTCGTCTTGAAAAAAGAAAAATAAAAAGCCTGCAGGAAAAGTCTTGACTTCTCAAACTTACATCAGTTGTTTTTTTTTTAATTGAATATATTTTTTGAGATGTGGGGGAGTTTCACTTTGTTGCCCAGGATCGTGCTGAATTCTTGGCCATAACTGATCCTTCTGCCTCAGCGTTCCAAAGTGCAGAGATTACAGGCTTGAGCTTCCGCATCTGGTCTGTTGTCAGTTTTTGAGGTTACTTCAGAGGCTAATGCCTTTAGATTAGTTTTCAGTTGTTTTGCTTTCTCCTCCCTTGCCCAAACGTGCAAGTGCTTATTTAGTATATCTGAGTCAAGTGCTTTGTGTCCCCAGAGTTCCCACTTTTCCAAGATTCACTGTTTTTTTTTTTGTTTTGGTTGTTTGTTTTTTGAGACAGAGTCTCACTCTGTCACCGAGGCTGGAGTGTAATGGCACTATAGGCTCATGGCAACGTCCACCTCCTGGGTTCATAAGATTCTCATGCCTCAGCCTCCCAAGTAGCTGGGACCTACAGGCACCCATCACCACACCTGGCTAATTTTTTTTTTTTTTTTGAGATGGAATCTCGCTCTGTCGCCAGGCTGGAGTGCAGTGGCACAACCTTGGCTCATTGCAACCTCCTGGTAATTTTTGTATTTTTAGTAGAGATGGGGTTTTACCATGTTGGCCAGATGGTCTCAAACTCTTGACCTTGTGGTGCACCCACCTCGGCGTTTCAAGTGCTGAGATTACAGGCGTGAGCCACTGTGCCTGGCCCCAGCTAATTTTTTATATTTTTAGTAGAGATGGGGTTTCACCATGTTGGCCAGGCTGATCTTGAACTCCTGACCTCAAGTGATCTACCCACCTCGGCCTCCTAAAGGTCTGGGATTACAGGTGTGAGCCATCACACCCAACCGGACTCAAGTCTTGCTGTTTTTTTTTTTTTTTAATCTCACTCCCTTGCCAGGCTGGAGTGCAGTGGTGTGATCATAGCTCACTGCAGCCTTGAACCCCTGGGGTCAAAGGACCCTCCTGCCTCAGTTTCCTGAATGGTTGGGACTACAGGCATGTGTCATTACACCTGGCTAATTATTTTATTTTTCATAGAGATGAGGTCTGGCTGTGCTGCCCAGGCTAGTCTTGAACTCCTAGGTGATCCTCCCACTTTGGCCTCCCAAAGTGCTGGAATTATAGGTGTGAGCCACCACACCCAGCCTGGATTTGGTCTTTTATCAAGAAGTTAGTAGTTATTAATCCATTCAGTGAACTGTGGAATTGAATGCTCCCAGTGATTGAAATGAAAGGGCTTATGTATAAGATTTCCTGAGGAGTGGAAGTACCAGAGTTCAGAGGAGACCTCAGGCCATTCATTCTATAAACTCAGAAGCCATGGTCCTAGATGATGTGGCTTCTTCAGGGTGTTCAGAAGCCTTTTTTATCTAGTGCCTTGTTGGATAAGAACTGATTCAGCTCTGTCTGCTGCCCCAAACATGTGGCTCAGCCAGTCCCTAGTGGCATCTGCAATGTGGCTATTCTAGCCTGCAGCGGTCACATGGATCATGTTGGAAGGGGCAGATATTTCTATTTCCTGACGCTGCTGGAGAATGAGGTCTGAATCAGAAGTCCTCAGGTGTGACCTGCCCAGAACTATCTGTGAATTTGCTGGATTTCTTGTTCTTCCTCAGTGTTTAACAATCACCCAGTTAATCATTCTGACCAGCAACTTCCTAAGGAAGAGCTCAGTATTTGAGGTGGTGCTGATTTCATCAGACATTCATACATATTAGCCCACTTAGTCTTCACAGCACACAGTGGATTAATGGATTTTTAAAAGCTAGTATTTATGCATAATGGAATACTACTCAGCCATAAATAAGAAGGAAATTCTGTCATTTGCGACGACATGGATGCATCTAGAGAACATTATGCTAAGTGAAATAAGCCAAACAAAGACAGACAAATGGTGCATTATATCACTTATATGTGAAATCTGAAAAAGTTAAAGTCATAGGAGAGTGTAAAATGTTGGTTACCAGAGGTTGGGGCAAGGGAAAAGTGGGCGTGGAAAGGAGAGATGTTGGTCAAAGGGTACAAGATTTTAGTTAGGAGAAATAAGGTGTGATGATTTGTTTTACAGCATAGTGACTATAGTTAATATATAGGCCGGGTGTGGTGGCTCATGCCTGGAATCCCAGCACTTTGGGAGGCTGAGGCGGGTGGATCACGAGGTCAAGAGATCGAGACCATCCTGGTCAACATGGTGAAACCTCGTCTCTACTAAAAATAAAAAAAATTAGCTGGGCATGGTGGCACGTGCCTATAATCCCAGCTACTCAGGAGGCTGAGGCAGGAGAATTGCCTGAACCCAGGAGGTGGAGGTTGCGGTGAGCCGAGATCGCACCATTGCACTCCAGCCTGGGTAACAAGAGCGAAACTCCATCTCAAAAAAAAAAATTAAAAAAAAAAAAAAAATAGGTCTACTATACACTGGGGACTCTTGGGGGGAATGGGGGAGGGGTAGCGGGGGGGGCTGGGGGGATAGCCTGGGGATGAATACCAAGTGTGGGTGAAGGGGAGGAAAGCAGCAAAGCACACTGCCATGTGTGTACCTATGCAACTATCTTGCTCGTTCTGCACATGTACCCCCAAACCTATAATGCAATAAAAATTAAAAAAAAAAAAAAAAATATATATATATATATATATATATATATATATATATATATGGTTAATATATAATAGTATTGTATATTTAAAAATTGCTAAAAGAGTGGATTTTAAATGTTATCACCACAAACAAATGATATGAGCTGATGGGTATATTAGTAACCCAATTTGATTATTCCCCAATGTATATATGTGTAAAAACGTCACATTGTACCCCATAAATATAATTGTCAGTTAAAAACTTAGAAGAGTCAAGTCAGATCTGAAGAGAAGTAAAAAACAGATTTCATACAGTTAATTTAGAGACATAGGACCCAATTAAAAAATCTGTATTTCTTTACTTGGTATTTTAGAATTTAACTGTTATTTTCTTGTTACACACAGAGGCACAGGCACACAAATCCTTTATTTAACTGGCTTCTTCAGTAGGAATTCCATCTGTGTATTTGCAATAGCTGTAACTTAGGTTGGACCCTCCCAAGGATGCTAGGCTTTAAGTCATATTGGACCCTCATCTGAATCTGAGGGAATCTTGATCTCTCTTGTAGGAAGCTTTTGTTTTAACTGGGAAAACAGGATGACAGATAGTTGTGGAAGCTGAAGAGTAATCACCTCATATTAATATGGTGTCAGTTCTATACAAGAGTGAGCTCTGAGCTACAAACAGCCTTCTAGGAAACAGGCAAGGGGCCCTCAACCAGGGCCATGGTAGGAATCCTGATGGTCAGCTGCAAGGTGTTCGTTCAGGAAGGAGGGAGCATTGGCAGAGTCCCAGTGCAGAAGTCTCTGAGCATCAAGAAAGAGATGTTCAGAAATATCTTAAAAAAAAAAAAGTCTCTGAGCAGCCACTTAGCTTCCCTATGCATGTGGGATAACAACCCAAGTTCATGTTGTGGGCATCTCATGCAGTGCAGTAGCTGGTCACTGTTGAGTGTCACTATTTCTTTTTTTTTTTTTTGAGATGGAGTTTCGCTGTTGTTACCCAGACTGGAGTGCAATGGCGTGATCTCGGCTCACCGCAACCTCCGCCTTCTGAGTTCAAGCAATTCTCCTGCCTCAGCCTCCCGAGTAGCTGGGACTACAGGCGCACACCACCATGCCCAGCTGATTTTTGTATTTTTAGTAGAGACGGGGTTTCACCTTGTTGACCAGGATGGTCTCGATCTCTTAACCTCGTGATCCACCCATCTCGGCCTCCCAAAGTGCTGGGATTATAGGTGTGAGCCACTGTGCCCGGCAAGTGTCACTATTTCATTGAGTCAGAAGCCTGCAGAATTGTTTTCATTCCAGGGAGTGGGGTCTCTCTGCTGTTCCTTCCACTCAGTGCTGGCTGAGCTTAGCGGTCTGCTCCCTTCCTTCACTTGAGGTTTCTCCAGGACAAAGAAGTCTTTATTGTTCCTTTCTGTATTACCGATGGGAAATTAATTATGATATAGTCCTTAGATTATATTCCCACCTGGCAGCAATGCACTGAGTTACCTGACCTGAAATTTGTTGGACTTAGTCTCCATGAAGGAGGATTTAACATCTTGGTCTGTGGTCTCAGAAGTCCTAGTAGTCCCTTGTACCAGCAATTTAACAGGAGCAAAAGCTTTGAGACAGTGTTCTGGATCTGCTGAGCTAGTCTAAAGGAATCCCTTTTGCTGGATGTAACTGTGATAGGAACTTTGTTACTGTTTCTATTAGCTCAAGGGTTGGAATGAAAATCAGCAGCTGATCAGGTGAACAGTTAGGAGTACTGGAATTATGGAGTAGTGGAGGTGGATTTTATAAACAGAGGGTCAAAGTTTTTTGGAAATGGGAAAGAGGAGAGGGCAGATTGGCCTTTCTAGAATTTGTAATAGAAAAGTAAAGAGGCCCCAGGAACTTCCATTGACTAGTTAGTTAATGCAGTGCAGGATCTTAGCTGGTTTGCTTGGTCCAATTCCTGTGTCTTGGTTTATTTTTTTCCTTTCCCTCCCTCTTCCCTTCTTCTTTCCAAGAGATTTGAGTCACTTTATAGAAAAGAAGCAGCCAGTTGGCTAAAAAGTCCAACAAAAAACAGTATTTATAGTTCTCCAAATTTCCCGTTTGTCATTGTCAGTATACTTGTAAAATTTTGCACACAGTTGTAGTGGGTGTTTGGGTCCTTTTTTTAAAAAAAAAAAAAGTTTCTGTAGGCTTTTCCATGCATGAACACAGCTTACCAACTTGTCCCGGCTGTGCCAGGATTCCATTGTTCACTGTCGTTTGAGCAGTCATGCCCTTTGTTCTTAGGCTGTGTGTAGTTTTTTTCCTAGCAGCATAGTATGGCTGTGTATTACTTTAATACCAGTTAGGATAACTATTACTATTTCTTGAAGCGTATTTCCCACGATATTTTTTTTTCTTCTTTTTTTTTTGGAGGGGGGCCAGGTTGAGAATGTGTAGCTTCTTGTTGACCATAGAGATTGAAGTCTAAAAAGGTTCTACATTTATGATTTGGTTTCCAATTTTCTAGAGATTCCAGTGGTTCCTGCAAAGCTTAGCATTCTGGTATAGAAGTCAGCCAGACTAAGTCTGGACATGTAGCTTTTCAGAAAGTGAAAAAAGTTCTGTTTCTGCCATTGCAGGGTGGCCCCTGAATGACTCACTGTGTGGCATTCAAGGGAGCCATCACTCCCTTGAATGATGGCTAGGCCACAGAGATGGATGCAGGTCACCTCCCCTGTCCCCTGTGTTGAATGTGCTAACTGAGCCTTCCCAGGAGCCTCCTCTGTCCCCAGCCCCCAGCTCTGCACAGATGGTACTGGTTACTTGCCTTGAGGACTCAGAATTTTTCTTGTTAGCTTTCCTTCAAATTAAAATCAGAAAACTGTTGAAGTCATGGACACCAGATTACTTTTTCCTGTTTTTAAAAAATTGCATATTATTGGCATCATGCACAAGATATTCTCCTTCCTGTCACCACAACCCTGTTTTTTTTTCTCTGTTGGATGTTTTTATTCAACAAGTATTTATTGAGAATCTAGTATTTTTTAGACCTTGGAGCTATAACAGTGGAAAAGACAGCTCTAGTCCAGAGTTTGGCTTCCCGTGGGCTGGGAGGACAGGAGTGAGGTTAAACTGGGTGTGCCCAAAGAGAGGTAACACAAGTAAAGTGCTGCTGAGAAAATGCCCAAGTGGGTACCAGAGGAAGCAACTTTCTCTTCCCTTTTTGTATTTTTAATTTTTTTTTTTTTTTGGAAACAGAGTGTTGCTCTGTCTCCCAAGCTGGAATGCAGTGGCACGATCTTGGCTCTGTCTTTGTTTGTTTGTTTGTTTTGTTTTGAGACAGAGTCTTGCTCTGTCACCCAGCCTAGAGTCCAGTGGCTCGATCTTGGCTCACTGCAACCTCTGCCTCCTGGGTTCAAGTGATTCTCCTGCCTCAGCCTCCTGAGTAGCTGGGATTATGGGCACAAGCCACCACACCTGGCTAATTTTTGTATTTTTAATAGAGATGGGGTTTCACCATGTTGGTCAGGCTGGTTTCAAACTCCTGACCTCAGGTGATCCAGCTGCCTCAGCCTCCCAAAGTGCTGGGATTACAGGCATGAACCACTGCCCCCAGTCATTTGTTTTTTTTTTTAGATGAAGTACTGCTCCGTTACCCAGGTGGGAGTGCAATGGCGTGATCGAGGCTCACTGCAGTCTCTGCGTCCCAGGGGCTTTCACCATGTTGGCCAGGCTGGTCTCGAACTCCTGACCTCAGGTGATCCACCCACCTGGGCCTCCCAAAATGCTGAGATTACAGGTATGAGCCACTGTGCCCAGCACCTTTTTGTATTTTTAAGAGAAGCAAAAGGACCTGTTACTTAATTAAGCAAGACTACACTCTCCCAGACCATGCAGTTATTATTGAGTAAAACACAGTTAATGAGATTTAATCAGATTCCCAATCACTATTGTGCAGCATGATTGTTAGATGCAAATGGCAGGATGCATACTCAAGGTACTGGTAACCTGGGCCATGAATTGCACTTTGTTTTTCCTCATTTGCTCTTTGCCTCATTTTGCTTGTAAGGAGCATGGGGCCTGCGGTCTTCGGGTACCTGGGGTATGCCCTCAGCCTGGTCCTTTGCTTCCATCACTGTCTAGAGGCTCTGGGACCCTTTACTGCACCTTTCCCGCCTTTAGACAGCTCAGTGCTTTCTTCCCAGCACTTCTTTCTCTGCTCCCTGAGAATTGAGCAGCCAGAAAGAAATTTTTGATCTTAAGGTCCTAAAGGGTGTACAGCAAAGCTGTTCTTACTATTTATTTATTTATATTTTAATAGAGGCAGGGTTTCACCATGTTGGTCAGGCTGGTCTCGAACTCCTGACCTCAGGTGGTCCACCTGCCTTGGCCTCCCAAAGTGCTGGGATTACAGGCGTGAGCCACCAAGCCTGGCCTGTATTTATTTATTTTTAATTTAATTTAAAATATATATATATATATATATATTTTTTTTTTTTTTTTTTTTTTTTTTTTTTTTTTTGCCAATCAATGAGAGCTTGTAAGGTTGCTGAGGTTGGTTGGCCTTGAACTCTTGGCCTCGCCTTCGCAAGCGCCACGACATCCGGCCGGAGCCACTTTGGGCCCTAAAAATATATTTTTTGAGACAGAGTCTTGCTCTTGTCAGCCAGGCTGCAGTGCAGTGGCACGATCTTGGCTCAGTGCAACCTCCATCTCTCAGGCTCAAGCAGTTCTCCTGCCTCATCCTTCTGAGTAGCTAGGATTACAGGTGTGTGCCACCACACCTGGCTAATTTTTGTAGTTTTAGTAGAGATAGGGTTTCACCATGTTGGCCAGAAAGGTCTCAAACCCCTGACCTCAGGTGATTTGCCCGCCTCAGCCTCCCCAAATGCTAGGATTACAGGCGTGAGCCACCACACCCAGCCACTAAAGCTGTTCTTTTACAGAAAAAAAAAAAAGTATAAATCAAGATCTGAAGGCCATGTAGGGCTTCTTCTGCAGCTTACAAAGCCTGTCTTGGCCTCTTGGTAAGTGCATGTGCAGCTGGGCAGCCTTATACTATATCTGTGAACTGCCCGTTTCTGGCTTTGTTCATATTATTCCCTAGATCTAGAGCCCCTCCCCAATCTCTGCCCCAAATTCTGTCTGTGTTGAGGGTCCTTCCCCAGGAAGCCTGCTGCATACTGTTCCCTCCATATGATACCTGCCGCTTTCACATTCTTCTAGACTGTGCTGTGCACCATACAGTTCATCAGCGTTATTTCAGAGGAGAGTGTCTCTGATTTGGAGTCAAGAAAAGGTTCCATTTTTCTTTACATCCTGATGTTTATTTTCTGAGTGTTCTCAGACATCACTAAGCCTCAGTCAAAATAAAGTATAATCATGATGTAACGTTCATTGAGTGCTCACCACATGGCAGGCATTGTGCTATATGAATTATCGCTTGACTTCCTAAAATAATCCCAGTACAGATGCTAAATCTAAAGATGAGAGAGATGGTTCAAAAAGACCACAATGAGTAAACCATGTGTTATATAATATCCTAAAAGATAACAACAAAAATGTTACTAGCTCTAGAGGAAACTTAGGAAAGATATGTATCTTGAGCCTTTCAAGGACCATTTCTTACACTTCTTTGTTCCTCTTGACACCTGTTGTTTCTGGGTAGAGCACATAGAAAATGCTCAGTAACCAAGTTATTTTTCCTTGGCCCAGTTTGGTGTGATTTGGCCCCAGTGTTGGTAGTTCTGTCTTCATGAGTTACTTTATTAGTTGTTGGTGCTACTGTGCTGCTATGCATGTGGAATTTTCCCCAGATGGGCTGTGCCTTCCTAACATTGCCTGAGCAGAAGCCCCCAGGGATGGAGGATCGGCTTGCCTTGTTATGGGACTGTATTTCCCTGGCTGACGAAGGCTCAGCCCTTGCAGCAGGCAATGGGAACTGATTGACCAGCTTATTATTTCTTTCACCTTAGCAAAGTCCTGAGTAGGCTAAGGACAGTCTGCTTTTTTGGTAACTCCTGCAGACTGTCTGCACAAGGCACCCCGACTCTCACAGGTAGGATGAGCTGGCCTCAGCACCCTTGCAGAGCGGTGGAACTGTGTGTTACTTACTAAGCTTTTTTTACCCCTAAGCTTTTAGAGGTTTTGTTTTTGGTAACTTTTGATACAGTTGTTCTTTTTGTTTTTTTGAGGAATTTCACTCTTATTGCCCAGGCTGGAGTGGAGTGGCGCGATCTCGGCTCAGTGCAGCGTCCTCCTCCTGGGCTCAAGCGATTCTCCTGCCTTAGTCTCCCAAGTAGCTGGAATTATAGGCGCACACTACCATGCCTGGCTATTTTTTGAAATTTTAGTAGAGGCAGGGTTTCACCATGTTGACCAGGCTGGTCTTGAACTCCAGTTTACCTCAGCCTCCCAAAGTGTTGATTACAGTGTGAATCACCACGCCCAGCCCTGATACAGTTTTAAGCGTACAGAAAAATGGTAAGAATAGTACAAAGAACTCTCATATGTTTTCCCCAGATTCACTGCTAGCATTTTCCCATGTTTGCTTTTCTGACTTGCCAGCATCCCCCGCCCTGTAGCCTATGCTTGTGCACACACACTTTTCTGAACCATCTGATAGGGAGTTGCAGGCAGCGTACCTTTACTTCTGAATAACCCAGTGTGTATTTCTTAGGAACAAGGACATTCTCTTATATAATTGCAGTACAGTTATTTAAAACAGCAAGCTTAATGTCAATACAATGTTATTACCTTATACATTGTTCATATTCAGATTTTTTTCCATATTCCACTATGGTCCCAGTAATGGCAGAACTTTATTTTAAAGAAAACAATTCTGGGGTGTGTGGGTGTCACCTTGGTTACATTGGTTCCACGGAGAGCGAACCGGCAGGTATTTGGGGAAGTTACTGCCGTGGGTGCCACATCACCAGTTCCTTGTGTCTCTACAGGACCAGAGGAGCAATAGCAGCAAGAACCACACCCAGCAGCAATGTCTGCAGAGGTGGAGACCTCAGAGGGGGTAGACGAATCAGAGAAGAACCCTGGGGCCTTAGAAAAAGAGAACCACACGAGGTGAGCCATGAGGGCTGGCTGCACTGAGTCGGGTGTGCCCAGCGCCTACTGTGCTCAGCACACCTGCTTTCGTCTGCTGGCAGCACTGGGGAGTGGCTATGGGCCATGACATGTGGACCCCTTGGTACCTGCTTGGCCCTGCAGGGACAGCATACAGCTTCAGCTGCTTAAGACTCTACCCACTGGTCCATTGTCTCATCCAAGGAGGCAGCACAGGTGCTGCTGGGAGTGCTGATAGGATTTGATGGTCGTCATCCTTTTTTCTTCTTAGAAACCTAAGTGTTTTCTCATCTGGGTTGAGAAAGAGTAAACGGAGGCAAAGCTGGCTCTGTTCACAGTCTTTTACCCTATAAAATGTTGGAGTAACTCTGACTGCAGGGCAGCTTTCCTTACTCTGTATAGGGACAGCTCATGCTAAACCTGAGCTACCAGGCCCTATTCTGCATCATTAACCTCTCATTATAGCCCTATCATTGTCCAAGTTTGTCCCTGCTATTCATGTTGGAGTGAAGTGTCTGAGCAGCCCCAGCCTCCAGTACAACAGGTGGTACTGGAGGAATAAAAAAATATCCCTTGAAATAATTGCTAATAATAAACTGTTTCTCAGTTTATGGGAGATACCAAGCTAATCTCCCAAAGAAGCCAGCAGAGGACAGACCATGGTAAGGCCGAATTTTTCTCACTCTTGTAGACAGACTGTGTGGACACATCTAAGACCCTGCCCAGGTGCCACCATCTTTAGGATCACATGTTTTCTACCTTGTCCATCCATCAGCACACCTTTATCCTGTGTAATTTCATTAAGTGGCACAAACCTAAGGTCCTGGCCCCAGCCTCTCTGTTGTCTCCCTTTCATCCCTCCGTGCTTGGGCCTAGTCATGTATAATCCCAAAGAGGCTGTAGGTCCAAGGTGGGAGGAAGGCAGCAGGGCCGCCCCAGGAGACCCACAGTCACAGCCTTACTGAGATGTGTGGATTCTAGGAGACACATTCCAAGGCAGGCTGTTCCTGGAGAAGCCCGCAAACGCTGATGGGAGTACAGATGTGTCTCTTCGGCCACTAGGTGGCAATAGAAGCAAAGCATTGGCCGGGCGCGGTGGCTCACGCCTGTAATCCCCAGCACTTTGGGAGGCCAAGGCGGGTGGATCACGAGGTCAAGAGATCGAGACCATCCTGGTCAACATGGTGAAACCCCGTCTCTACTAAAAATACAAAAAATTAGCTGGGCATGGTGGCGCGTGCCTGTAATCCCAGCTACTCAGGAGGCTGAGGCAGGAGAATTGCCTGAACCCAGGAGGCGGAGGTTGCGGTGAGCCGAGATTGTGCCATTGCACTCCAGCCTGGGTAACAAGAGTAAAACTCCATCTCAAAAAAAAAAAGAAACAATTTAAAGAAGCAAAGCATTGCTCTTTGGAGTGGTTCCCGACACAGACACATAGATGTGGGTACTATCTTAAGGAGTAGGTCACAGTCATCCCTTGTGTCCTGAGTCCTTGGAGCCGACTGTCAATGTCTGCTTTCCCTGCATTCCCTGACAAGTCCCTGCTATTCATGTTGGAGTGAAGTGTCTGAGCAGCCCCAGCCTCCAGTACAACAGGTGGTCACCCTGGGGTCTGGACTCAGTCTTCCTCCTGTGGTCCTTTCTGGGGAGCTGGGAAGGGCTAATTGACACAAATACCTCCCATCTCTCCACAGAATGGTCGACCTCTCCGAGCTCCTGAAGGAAGGGACCAGGGAAGCACACGACCGGGCAGAAAACACCCAATTTGTCAAGGACTTCTTGAAGGGCAACATTAAGAAGGAGCTGTTTAAGGTTTGTGCCCTGCATTGGGTTCCAGACTGTTGTATGGGGTTGGGGTGGGGGATTTAGTCCCATGAGAAAGGTGCCCCTGGAGCCACTCTGAGGGAAAAGCTGGACTTTTCTCCATACTCCATTCTGGCTCTCGGCTGAGTATGGTGGCTCATGCCTGTAATCCCAGCACTTTGGGAAGTTGAGGTGGGTGGATCACCCGAGGTCAGGAGTTTGAGACCAGCCTGGCCAACATGGGGAAAGCCCATCTCTACTAAGAATAAAAAAATAAGTAGAGGCACGCACCTGTAGTCCCAGTTACTCGGGAGGCTGAGGTAGGAGAATCGCTTGAACCCAGGAGGCAGAGGTTTCAGTAAGCCGAGATTCTGCCACTGCACTCCAGCCTGGGCGACAGAGTAAGACTCTGTCCCCCGCGGGGGAAAAAAAAAAAAAAAAAAAAAGCTGTGGCTCTCATGGTTTAGATGGAATAACATAGTGGTGTCAAGGAAGCAAAAGTATGCATGTTCTTTTAAGAAAGGAACAGATTCCTTTAAGAAACACAAAAACTTATTTGTGTGTTAAATAATTAACTACATAAAAATGGGCCATAGGGTTGGGTCTTTGGGGTTGTCACTTGAGCCTCTGCATCCAGCTGCTGGGATATGGTAGGCTCAGGCATTGCCAGCCTCCTCCTGTCACTTCCACAGCTGGCCACCACTGCACTTTACTTCACATACTCAGCCCTCGAGGAGGAAATGGAACGCAACAAGGACCACCCAGCCTTTGCCCCCTTGTACTTCCCCATGGAGCTGCACCGGAAGGAGGCGCTGACCAAGGACATGGGGTATTTCTTTGGTGAAAACTGGGAGGAGCAGGTGCAGTGCTCCGAGGCTGCCCAAAAGTACGTGGAGCGGATCCGCTATATAGGGCAGAACGAGCCAGAGCTACTGGTGGCCCATGCGTATACCCGCTACATGGGGGACCTCTCAGGGGGCCAGGTGCTGAAGAAGGTGGCCCAGCGTGCACTGAAACTCCCCAGCACAGGGGAAGGGACCCAGTTCTACCTGTTTGAGAATGTGGACAATGCACAGCAGTTCAAGCAGCTCTACCGGGCCAGGATGAATGCCCTGGACCTGAACATGAAGACCAAAGAGAGGATCGTGGAGGAGGCCAACAAGGCCTTTGAGTACAACATGCAGGTACTATTGGGGCTGCTAGATGCCAGGGCTGAAGAGGGAACCTTTGATAGTGGTAGCAGATCCAGAGTGGCCTTGGAGAGTACATGTGGCATTAGGACAGATGATCTGCAGGGTGCCAAGAGGAAGGTGGCCACCAGAGCTCATGGGCCCAGTGGGTGGTTCCAGCATGGAGGCCTGGTTTGGTAGATGCCAGTGGGTAATGTTTTGGGAGTCAGTCCTCCAGCACGTGGAGGAGTCTGGGAGAATGGAGCTGGCTCCCTCCCTAATTGCAGGTTACTGGTCTTGAAGAATGGATAATTTTCTTTTTAGTAAGCTTTGCTCTGAAAAGCCCTGCTTGGTAAGTTCAGAGAGAGCCAGTGTCACCAAGGAGAGTAAGTAAGCTCTGTTTACAAGTAGCCTTTCGACGAGGCTGAGACTGGGGAGACTTACTCTGGCCCCAGACCCTGTCAGCTTCCAGTGAGGCCTTCCAGGGCCACTCAGGACGGGTCTGCCCTGCCACAGCATTAGTCTCCTGCTTTCCAGTTTTCTGTTGCTTCCTGCTAAAAAATAACCAGCAGCAAGAAATGGGACATACTCATGCCCTCACCTATCTGTCCTGTGGTAGTTTCAGTGGCTTGAACCACCTCAGAGAAGGCAAGGCATGGAGCATGTCTGGTCAGTTCCTAAGGGAGACCCAGTAGTTGGCAGCCTTCTTCTTGGGGTACCAGCATCCACACTTCCCAAGAGCTCGTGCTAGGGAGGAGCATCAGGCAGTGTAGCTGCTGACCATAGGGCTGCTAGCTGTGTAGCTGGCACTCCTAAACAAGCTCACCTGCTCCAGCCCACTCTATCAGGAGGGAGTCCTCTAAAAGCAGAGTGTGGCCGGACGCAGTGGCTCCCAGCACTTTGAGAGGCCAAGTCACGGGGATTACTTAACCCCAGGAATTGAAGACTAGCCTGGGCAACAAAGTGAGACACCATCTCCATAGAAAGATTTAAAAATTATCCAGGTATGGTGCTATACACAGGTAGTCCCAGTTACTTGGGAGGCTAAGGTGGGAGGACCACTTGAGCCTAGGAATTTGAGGCTGTAGTGAGTTAGCCATGTTCACACCACTGCACTCCAGCCTGGGTAACAGAGACTTCATCTCAAAATATATTAAACAAAAAAAAGTGTGGGCAGCCCAAAGATGGCTCAGTTGGTCCTTTGCTTCTGCAGATATTCAACGAACTGGACCAGGCCCGCTCCATGCTGGCCACAGAGACCTTGAAGGATGGGTTCCCTGTACACGATGGGAAAGGAGACATGCGTAAATGCCCTTTCTACGCTGCTGAACAAGACAAAGGTAGGTCTGCGTGTCCTAAGCTCCCCTTCCGGGGCAGGTGTAGCAGCAGACTCCACTGATGCCATGTCTTTTATTGGTACTGCCACACAGGTGCCCTTGAGGCCAGCAGCTGTCCCTTCCGAACAGCCATGGCTGTGCTGAGGAAGCCCAGCCTCCAGTTCATCCTGGCCACTGGTGTGGCCCTGGCTGCTGGATTCTTGGCCTGGTACTACATGTGAAGGACCCATCATGCCACACCGATACCCTCCTCCTGACCAACCACTGGCCTACCCCTTTCTTCACCCTTGACTAAAATACCACCTCAGGTGACTTTTTTAAAAATGCTGGGTTTGAGAAAGCAGGCGACCAATAAAAGCCAGATGCTACAGCCTCTGCCTAACAGCATCCTCTCTATGGGCCAGATTCTGCACTGGGCACAGGCTGTCACCCTGGGAGCAGCTGGCACAGTGCAGCAGGCCTGGCCCCCTGACCCAGCTCTACTGCAGCTTCCCACACCTCTGGGCCATAAGCTGCTTCCGGTAGTCCCTATTTTTGCAGTATGTGGATGACTATCTCCCCTTGCTGGAGTTGAGCAGCTGGTAAGCCCAGGCTGTGGGAGGGGGCCTTGCTGGATGCTACTGTTCAACTTCTGGGCCTCTCTTGGACCTTGGGGGTGAGGGTGGGTGTGGGTAGAAGCCTCAGAGGCCTTGGGAGCTTATCCTTCTTACCCAGAATCCCTCTAACCCCTTGGGTGAGGTATTCTCAGCCCCAGCTTGTCTCTTCCTCCGCCCTGTGTAAAGGCTCCAGCACTCAATAAAGTGGGCTCTGCAAACTGCCTCCTTCCCTCCCTCCTGGCAAAGGATGGGTCAAGCCACCTCCCCATAGGAGAGTCCCTCAGAAACAAGGGCATGTTATGTCTGTGTGGGGAGTGGACATCCTCCGTGATGGCCCCCAGCAGCCACCTCCTGCCCTTGGTCTACTCTCCAGCACCCCTCATCTCCAAAGCAAAGTCAATCTGACCGTCCTGCAAAGATCTTTAAAGTGTATCCAGCACTGTGATTTTTTAGCTCAGAAATACTTTGGAGATTTCCTACTTAAAAGGTTTAATATATTTCATATATATATATAATATATATATATATATATATATATATATATATATATATATATTATATATATATAAAGGGTTTTTAAAAAGCATATATTTGTATTTAAACAAGTCATTATCTAAAAAGAAACATGAACTTAAATATTTTTATTAATAGAATCTACTATCTGTAAAAGTTTTATTTCAAAAAGGGTTAAACGGTAGGGAAACTCTTAAAACTACTGACCATGCCTGCCACCTTCATAATTCAAATGAGTTAGTACAGAGACGGCCAGGCTCAGAGCTGCTGTGCAGACTATGCCGTTAGTCTTCAGCCTTTAGCCTCCGCTCAGTCTGTCTTGCTTAAGAGTGCGCCTGCGCAGGGGCTGGATGCTGCTGCGCTCAAGCCTGCAGGTATGAGGGCTCCAGCTTGCAGATCCCATGTGTGGATGCTGTGGTGTGCAGATGGTTGAAATCAGCATCAGAGAAAGGAAGGTGACCTTACAGCCACTGCCGAGGCCAACGTGTGCCCTGGCCCAGTCACAGCTGGAATTCCTAGGGCTGGTCTATACCTGTCTCTAGTCTGGTTTAATTAGGTCCTTACGTGTTGGTGTTGTCCTGGGCAGTTGGCATGGCATCAGCACTAACGATGTGAGACTCTGAGGACTCAGCCTCCTGCCCTGCCAGTAGACTGACTGCAGTCCCACCCTCTTTCCCTCAAAAAAGAAGGAAGCCAGGCAAGAGAGCAGAGGCCCAGGGCGGGAGAGTGAAAGGGCCAATTTAATGAGGAACTACAAACTGAGACTGGGCCACGATTCACAGTGACAGGAGGCCATGCAGTGGCAGTGCGAGACCAGGAAGGACAGTGGCAGGATACAGTGGTCCAGGTGAGCAAGTTCACAAACAAACCATTCAGGAAATAAAGACAGGGCAGGGCTGGTATCCACCCAGGCAGTTCTACCTTCCTTGCCCCCAGCCCAGTGTGCCTGCAGGAGCAGGTGTGAGCGGGCACAGCAACAGCCTGTCAGCTGGGGCGAGGGGCCTGCGCTTATTAGGAAGAAAACTCAGGGAGAGGGCTCTTCACATCCAAGTGCACCCACAAGGGGGACCCTCTGCCATCTCTTGTACCAGCTGGGACACACCAGCCACTGGGCAGAGCTCACACCCACACACAGTAAGGACACAGGGCAGACGGGAAGGGGCTAGGCTCAGGGGCTCCTTCCGGCCCCAGCATAAAGGGTTCACAGAGGCATGGCTAGAAAGGTCTGCACGCTGACTCAAAGGGACAAGTTCCTTTTTAGCTACCAGGGTCTGATCACTCACCCAGGTACAGTGTTCTCTTTATCTGACACCAGGCAGCTTTTGGGCACTGGGACAGGGTATTAGACATCCTGGGTTTCTATACCTGAGAGTTCTGAGGGCCAGAGTTGGCAGTCTTTACTTCCGACCACCATGTCCCACCTCTAGCACCCCAGAGGCACAAAGAACCCAGAAACAAACCCAGGCTTTGTGACTCTGTCCTACCTGGGTCCACCTGACTCCACACAACTTACCCATTCTCGGCCCAGCACGTCAGAAACGACCGTGGCTACAGGCCTAGGGAACTAACTGGTCACTGCTCTAGCTGCTTTTGGTCCCAGGGAGAAAGAGTCTGGACTGAACCTGTACCTTGTTTGGAAATGGAGGAATGAGGACCCCAGCAGGAGGCCCCTCCCAGCTTATCTTCCTGATCACACACACCAAGCAGACCAACACCACCACAAGCTCAGTGCTAGCCCCCTGCCACCCACGGACCCTTGGCCTTAAATCCCAAGAATTTTTGCCAGAAAAGTCAGCTGCTCAGGGTAGGGCAAGGTGAAGAGGACAGGACTTCTAGGGGATGGTGGTACGGCTCCCAGCCCAAGTAGAAGCAGGAAAGTGACCACCAGGCGCAGGGAGCAAAGCACAGGGGGCCAGACTGACAGGCGGGGGAGTCCTGAGTCCCAGCTCCGTTAGCACAGGCGCTTGTACGTGTAGATGTAGGCTTTGCAGCTGGGGCACGTATGCGTCACATCCTTGAAGTCATTGATGAGGCAGGGGATCAGGCAGCAGCCCAGATCACATCTGAATCAGAGACAGGGAAGAACAGGCTGAGGCCTGCTGTGGAGGAGGCAGAGGCAGCCAGTTGACCCTGGTGCAGCTCCCACCCTACCAGTGCCCATACCACCTACCCCATGAAGCAACAGAAGAAACCCAGCACGAAGTTCATCAAGCCGATCTCATAGGAGATCTTGGTGGTGATGGCCTGCTGGCAGTGGGGACACACTGTCTGCACGGGCGCGCCCTCAAAGATCTCTCCCTGTAGCACTGTCACTGTGGTGGCAGCTCCTGAAGGGACCAGGACTGTGGCTGTGTGGCCCCCAGGGCCAGGGTAGGGCCCTGGTGTGTAGGGCCCTGGGGGGTAGTAGCCCATGGGTGGATGGGGGCCTGGAGGAGGGTAGAAACCTGGAATGGCAAAGAAGATGGAACAGAGAGGTCACTGGCCTGCTACCTGCTCTAGACAAAGAGATTGGGGCAAAGCCCTACAGTCCACAGTGTCCAGGGTACAAGGCTAGGCCTCAAACTTCCTACTGCCCACCTACTGGGCCAGTGGGAGGCCTTGCAGCTGGGGCCCCAAGTCAAGTGGGGCCACTCTCCCAGCCCTTACTATTCCCCACCCCTTGGGGGTCCTGACAGATATGGCAGAGAGCCAGGCACATGGCCCGGTACCTCTGCTCCTGGGTGTCTCTGGCATGCAGGGACAGGGCATTCAGCCTTAAACCCGCGACCAAGGGAGGTAAAGCCTAGTGTCAGGTCCTGGTGTGCCAAGGACCAGCCCTGCCCAAGCAGCCTAAGTAAGAGCAGTCCCACCTTCCCACACCCACAATCCCTCTCTACACACGGCCTGAGCTCCAGGCCAGGGCAGGTTGGGCGTTTTGGAGTCCCTGCCCTATAGCAGATGCCCACCTGTACTGAGGACAGCCAGTGCAGCCCAGATGGCAGCCGGGAGCTCCCCATGCTCCCCTCAGATCCCTTCCCTACTCACCTGGAGGCATGTAGGCGCCATCTGCACTCATGTGTGGGGGGATGAAGCCAGGCTGGGGCATTGGGTGACCTGGTGGCTCATAGGGTGGGGGGCCAATGTCTGCAGGTGGCAGTGGCATGCCTGGAGGAGGCTGCATCACAGCTGGGGAGGAACGGCCTGGACAGAGAGAAGCAGAAAGAAGGAGACAGCTGTAGTCTCTGCATGATGAGTTGGACCAGAGGCCATTGCTTTGGGATACAGATGGGGCCCAGGGATGACCCTGGAGCAGGCATCACCACTTAAGAGAGTCCCAACCACGCCATGGGGGCAGGGGACTGCAACAGGGAGCCTCAGGAGCGGTGACCCCCTACCTGGGATAGGCGGGGCTCCACTTTTCTCCTCCAGAAGTGGGGCTGTGGGGCCCCCAGGATAAGGAGGAGGCGGCTCGTTGGACATCTTCGCTGCTTCTCCTGGACATAAAGGGAAATCCCAGACATGAACTAAGCTCCCAGCCAGGCTCCTTCCCACTTCAGCCCTGGGGATGGCCGAGGGATGCTGGACAAGGCATATGCCCATCCTCAGAAGGGGCTGCCTCCAGGCAGCGGGGATCCCCTACCTTCCCCAGGGCCACCTAGCCCAGAGCCACCATCCTCACCTCTCAGCGGTCACCTGCTGGAGGGCAAGGACAGAACCAGGAAACAGGGCCTAGCAAGGTAAGGTCCCCCAGGGAGCCTAACTCAGCACTCGCCACACAAACAGCAGTTTGGCACCGAGTACCTCCCCTCCCCAAATGTTTAGGGGGCACTAAGGCAGCCAGGGAGAAGACACTGGACCGATCTCTGCCAGAGGCTGCTGTGGGCTGCAAATAGGGATTCTGGGGGATTTCTTACCTCAGATCCCTGCTACTCAGAGAAGAGAGGCAGGTGAGACTCCAGCTGCTGGCCTGGACAGACAGGGAACAGGCGGTGCTCTGGGAGCTGTTTCAGGGGAAGGAAAGGCAGGGCCCTCAGCATGAAGCAGGGGCTGCTGAGCCAGGGCTGGGCCCAGGGACCTGGGCACACCATGCAGTCCCACCCCTCCCCACACCTTGAGCTTCTCCCTGGCTGCCACCCCAGGCCATCCACATACCCGACCACTAGCCCTGTCACAGTTCTGCTTCTTCCCTTACCCAAGACTGTTGTCATCCAAGGGCCACAGCTGGGCTCTCTGCATCCCCTCCCACCAGGCCTGAGGTCCCATGCATGAGGACTGCCAGGCAAACTGTGCTCTGGCCTATGGCCTTCTGGTTTGTTTGTTTTGGGGGTGGTGGGAAGGAAGAAGAGTCAAGTGAAAGCTTTTCCCTCATTTCTGTCACCAAACTCCCTGAGCACAGCTCAGAAAGCTGGGAAGCTTTTGCTTTTACTTAGCATCATAAAGGGCTTGCGAAGTGGAGTTCAGTTACCTTTGCTGAAAGTAATAAAATGAGAAAAAAATCAATTTCAAGGGAACAAAAGGATACAGGGAGAGGAACGCTTCCCAGAAAGCCCAGCACCCACAGGGGATGGAGAGCACATAAGTTTGAATATGAAATTTAACAAATCAGGAACAGGGCCAGAGGAACCAAGTCCAAGCTCTTGGGGTTGACTATAAAGTAACATGGCAGTTTGAAAAACTGAAAGACAGGTATCAAAAAGCTCTTAGAAGGAAATGCAGGAATCAATCTTTATGACCTTTGATTAGGCAGTGGCTTCTTAGATACAACACCAAAAGCAAACCAACAAAAGAAAGAAAACTTAAACTGGATGTCATCAGAATGAAAAACTCCTGTGCTTCAAAGGACATCATCACATTTTATAATTCATATATCTGGCAAAGGACTTATATTAAGAACATATAAAGAACTTTCAACTCAACAGAAAGACAACCTAATTTTTAAAATGGGCAAAGGATTTGAACAAAGACTTCTCAAAAGAAGAATGGCCAAAAGCTCATGAAAAAATACTGAGCGTCTTTTTGTAAGGGAAATGAAAACCAAAACCACAAGGAGGCTACTTCCTATCTACTAGGAAGGCTAAAATTTAAAAAGACAGTACTAGGCATTATGTAGAGAAACTGCTCAATACACTGCTGGTGCTGGATAGCCCCTGCCAACCTTTTCAGGAACTGCCAGCCTCTGTTTCCCTTTTGAGGAACAATCTTGCAGTTCCTCAAAAGGTTAAACGTAGAGTTACCAGATGACCCAGCAATTCCACCACTAGTTATCTACCCAAGAGAAACAAAAACCTATGTCTATACAGACACTTGTACACAAATGTTCACAGCAGCATGATTGTAATAGCCAAAAAATGGAAACAATGCAAATGTCCATCAACAAAAAGTGGATAAAACTGTGGGCTGTGCACACAATGGAAGACTACTCAGGTATAAAAAGGAAGCAGTGATACCGTACAGCACGAACCCTAAAAACATGCTTGGTGAGAGAAGCTAGACACAAAAGGCCATAAACTCTATGATTTCACTTACATGAAATGTCCCCAGTAGGCAAACCCATAGAGACAGAAAGCGTATTAGTGGCTGTTCAGGTCTGGGGGAGGGGGAAATGGGGATCATGGAATCTCCTGGGGTAATAAAAATGCTCTGAAACCGACTGTGGCAATAGTTGAACAATTCTGTGAATATACTAAACATGACTGAATTGTATGCTTTAAATGGGTGAATTGAATGGTATAGAAATTGTCAGTAAGATTTAAAAAAAAAAAAAAAGAAGAAAAGAAAATTAATCCTACCTCCCTACATGGAACCCATCTCCACATGTCCCTGCTGGTCTGTATGCACAGGAACCTTTACTTTTTGGTTTGGTTCAAGGCTGGTTTTGAACTCCTGGCCTCAAACAATCCTCTTGCCTCGGCCTCCCCAAGTGTCGGGATTACAGGTGGAAGCCAACATGCCCAGCCCATACTTTTATATAGTTGCTGTCCTGACAGTTTTAAATCCTTTTAATGCTGTGTCACATATACTCCATCTTACAAGACTCCATGACCAGCAATACTAATATTCCATAAAATGGGCCTACTTGACCAACCCCTGTCAAGGCATTTAGGCAGGCTTCTACTTGCTGCTTCCATGAAATACTGGGAACATCCCTGGCCACTGCTCTTTCCCTTTCTTGAATTATTTTCTCAGGCTAACCTTGTCAGAGTGAGATGACTGGGGTCAAAGGACATGAGCATTTTATGCCTTTTTGAAAGGATGCCCATTTATAGAGCCAGTTAATTAATTTTAATATTAAAACATCACTTGGTTATTTTTATATGCATTTCTTTGACAGTCAAGAGACAGGACATCTTCCCAAGTGTTCAGAAATGAAACGCCCACTCTTCTGAGTTGTCTTACTATCCACAGAAGACATGGAGGCCCAGAAAAGGAGGGGCGGGGGCATAAGTCTAGGAGTGACTCTCCCACCCTCCTGCCTGCAGCGTGAATTCCAATAGCACAGGGAGCAGTGGCCAGGTGCAGCAGCCCATGCCTGTAATCTCAGTACTCTGGGAAACTGAAGCTGGAAGAAGGGTTGAGGCCAGGAGTTTGAAACCAGCCTGGTCAACATGGCAACACTCTGTCTCTACCAAAAAAAAAAAAAATTTAATTAGGCATGATACTGCATGCCTGTAATCCCAGCTACTGAGGAGGCTGAGGCAGGAGGATCAACTGAGCCCAAGATTCAGAGGCTAGTGAGGCAGCAGTGCCACTTGGAGCTGGTCCTGGGGGCCCGTGCCCAGGCAGCTACTAGTCTACCAGGTGCCCTCCTGCAGGGGAGAAGGCAGCCTCTCATGGAGCTTTGTGTCTGGAAAACTGTTCCAATATGCTGAGTTGGAGTAGGTGCCAGCCCCTACTACAAACTCAGACTCCCAGAAAATGTTCTCTAACATGCCTCTAAATGGCACCACTGTTCACCAACCATCAGATCCCACAAGTTGAGGGCCCAACACTGTGGTCTGCAGTGGTCTTGCTCACCAGGGAATGGGTCAGGCCCTGGGATGCTCTGATTAGACTGGGAAAATAAGCTGCACTGTGCTTGGTGAGTCACTTAAGCACCTGCACATTCCAGCCTGGGTCCCTTGCAGGGAACATGCACGCACATACATGCACACATACCACATCTGTGAGAATGGAGGTATTGCCTTTCTCTGGCCCATCTTTTCATCAAAGTCAACAGATAATCCTACAGCCTTCCAGAGCTCAAAATTCTATTTCTGGAATTGCACGTATAGCCTTGTCTATGGTGATAGGGTGCAAGCCCACAGGGCAAAAAGCCTTCCCTTGGTGTCCACCCAACCTGGGTAAACAGGATGCAGGGCACAGGGAAGGGTTTAAACCTACACAGCGCTGGCTTGTAGACTCCACCTTCTCTTTGCCCTCCAGCTCGCTGGCCACACCAGACTCCACCATCTCTTTGCCCGCTTGCCTGGGGCCATAGGGCCCTGTTGCTCCTCCGTGTCTTCCTCACCCAGAGCTGTGCCTGCCACTCACTGCTCCCTCTCATCCCTCCATATCCACGTGCGTCCTCCTGCTGCCTTCCTGAACCCCAGCAGAGACTGCAGGGCAGATATCCTTCTCTACCAAGAAGGGGTATCTGGAGAAGAGCTCGTGAAGATTTCCCGTATTCAGATACCCATTCTCCCACTGCCTTCCAATATAAAATCAAATATGCTGGCCAGGTGTAGTGGCTCATGCCTGTAATCCCAGCACTGGGATACTGAGATGGATGGATCACAAGGTCAAGAGTTCGAGACCAGCCTAGCCAATACAGTGAAACTCCACTTCTACTAAAACTACAAAAATTAGCCAGGCATAGTGGCGGGCACCTGTAATTCCAGCTACTGAGGAGGCTGAGGCAGGAGAATTGCTTCAACCTGGGACGCAGAGGTTGTAGTGAGCCAAGATTACGCCACTGCCTGGACAACAGTGTTAGATTCTATCTCAAAAATAAATAAATTAAATGTCCATTCCCATAAAACCATGTTGTATAGGGTGTTAATAAAAACAAGAATAGAATCTTTCAATCACACGATCAAAAGCAATACAGTTTCCCAATAAAAATGAGCACTGTTCAAATTAAGCTACCAAATGCAAAAAGTCTCATCTGAAAATGCAGCCCCAGGATCTCTTGCTGTGGGAAGGTGCTGGTGAGGGAAGGGGCTGGGAGACCTGGTGATCTGCCCAGTTCCCAACAGAGGAGGGAGACTTGGGGGCTGGAGAATGCACTGAAGTCAACTTCCAGCCATGACAAATCCAAGAAATCGTTCTGGCCTTCTTGCTTTAAATCTTGGGTTTATAAATTGCAAACAAATTAGGTGCCTATTCAAAAATCTTTACAAGTCAATCATAAACTTAACAGTAAGTTCCTCGTCTGGGGGACCAGAGGCCTCTGCATTCCATCCCTCCACACCTTCTGGGTTCTGTGGCATGTGAAGGTGTAGAGAAAAAAACCTGTTTCTCCTCTGCTTTCACACCTTAACAGTCAACAGAGAAGACTTCTGTGGCCAAACGTGGAGTTTCTCCCCACTAACAAGCAATGAATCAATTCTGCAGCGGACACCAGCTGGACGTCTTCTAGTCGCATTCAAGTCTGATGCTACTGCATCCCAAGACTGCCCCCCCCCGCTTGTGATGTCAAGTGAAATTCCCAGCTTGCAACCTACGCTTCTGACAGACTGGCTATAGATCATTATCTTGGGAATGGATTCCTTATAAGAGGATTAGTCTTCTGTGGGTGCATCTCCCTGCTGCCATTCCACCATGGGATGACAGCAAGAAAGCCCTTGCCAGATGCTGACAGTGCCTTGATCCTGGACTTTGTAGCCACCACAGTCTGGTTTGATCCCCCCACTGGCAGCAGGGCTTAATGGGAGGTATTTGGGTCATGGGAGGTGAATTCCTCATGAATAGATAAATGCCCTCCCTGGGGTGAGGGAGGAGTGAGTGACTTCTCTCTCGTTAGTCCCTCCTCCTCAGCTGGCTGTTAGAAACAGCCCAGGGCCTCCCCTCCCTTTCTCATTCCCTCTCTCACCATGTGATTTCTGCATACAGAGGCTCCCCTGTGCCTTCCACTATGAATGGAAGCGGTCTGAGGCCCTCAACAGAGCAGATGTTGGCACCGTGCCATCCTGTAAAGCCTACAACCAGGAGCCAAAAAATCTCTTCTTTATAAACTACTCAGCCTCAGGTAATTTATAGCAACACAATGGACTAAGACACCAGCCTCTAGAACCGTAAGGAGATAAGTCCCTGTTTTTTTTTTTTTTTTTTTTGAAACAGAGTTTTGCTCTTGTTACCCAGGCTGGAGTGCAATGGCGCGATCTTGGCTCACCGCAACCTCTGCCTCCTGGGTTCAGGCAATTCTCCTGCCTCAGCCTCCTGTGTAGCTGAGATTACAGGCACGTGCCACCATGCCCAGCTAATTTTTTGTATTTTTAGTAGAGACGGGGTTTTATCATGTTGACCAGGATGGTCTCGGTCTCTTGACCTCATGATCCACCCGCCTTGGCCTCCCAAAGTGCTGGGATTACAGGCTGCTGTTCTTTAGATATTACCCAGTCTCAGGTATTCTGTTAGAGAAGCACAATGGACTAACACTACATCAAGACTTGACAAGTGATAGTTTCTTAAGGGTTAGTTGCCAAAGGCAATTGGAATCCTTAACAATGATTTTTTTCCCCATAATCTGTTACATTAGAGGTCACTGGTGTACCTTGCATTTGGTATGGGTCTTTTACACAGGCATGATTTCTTTTTTTGAGATGGAGTTTCATTCTTGTTGCCCAGGTGGGAGTGTAGTGGCACAATCTCAGCTCACTGAAACATCCTCCTCCCAGGTTCAAGCGATTCTCCTGCCTGGCGTCCTCAGTAGCTGGGATTACAGGTGCGCCACCACGCCCAGCTAATTTTTGTATTTTTAGTAGAGACAGGGTTTCTCCATGTTGGTCAGGACCTCAGGTGATTCGCCTGCCTCACCCTCCCGAAGTGCTGGGATTATAGGTGTGAGCCACTATGCCCAGCCAGACATGATTTCTTATCATGTGTGCATCACCTGAAAATACTGGTTCTTGTAATGCAGATCTGACAATGTTGACACATCTCATTGAAAAATAAATATTTTAAAACTCACATTGCTGGTATTGCCACCAATATCATCATTAAAGTCTTTAAATATTGTTATGCTTATCATTTCAAAGCTTGAATTTCATCACTGGCAACAAAGCAGTAACAAATTTAGCAATAGCAACGTATATAAAAATAAAAGGTCAGTTGTTTTCCTTTAAGTAGCAGGTTCACTTTGCTCATTTTCAAGAAACTCTATGCTAAATATCCAAATCTGAATAATCACGGTTTGTGCCAGTTGTTCTTTATGAAAAAGGCAGCTAGTTCAGCCCACACCTCAAGCGACTGCACGTGTGCTTTTCCTCACGACAGCATCAAACTCCACGTGACATACTTCATGTGTCCCTCACTTCATCACACAGGATGTTAAAAAGATATGGACTCATGGGTCAGGACTTAATAAAGTTGACTTTTACTGCTTTTCTGACCTAACACTGGGGGTGTGCGTACAGTGTGTGTGGTGGTGAAGACTCAATTACAAGATCAGCATGCTCCCAGTCCTGAGTCAGTGCAGACCCCTCAGCTTCTTTCTCCACTGCTCCTGCACCATCGGCACGAAAGCCATCACAACCAAAAAGGCATGGTAACAAATCGTGCTGTGTTATTAAAATGGTTCTGAGCCTCAGCTCCCCGCGTGGTCTCAGGAAGCCCCGAGGAGACTGCAGATCACATTTCAAGAACTGCTGTGCTAGAGGAACCCCCACTAGAAGTTAAGGGGGTGTGGTACCAGCCAAGTATAGGGCTCGGACAGGGATTCACCGCTAGGAAATCAAGAGTAGCCTGTGAGTCTTGGAGTCGCTCCTAGGGAGTCCCTGAGTTTGTTGTTCTGGCAAGGCCCCACCCCAGGGATGTGCTTGCCACCCCATGGAAGGCTTTAAATGAAGCAAGCAGTCAAGAACACAGGCTCTGGGCCAGACATGGTGGCTCAGGCCTGTAATCCCAGCACTCTGGGAGGCCAAGACAGGAGGATTACTTGAGCCCAGTCGTTCAAAACCAGCCTGGGCAACATGGTGAAACCATCATTACCCAAAATAAATAAATAAATAAAAAGGGGCAGGGTCTGCATCAGATTAGTTGAAACCCAGATCACCACTTTTCAGCTGTGTGAGCTGAGCCTCAGTTTCTTTCTTTGTAAATAGAGATGCTTACGCCTGCCTCTGAGGGTGGGAGCAAGGATGAAGAGAGACTGTGCGAAATGCTTGCAGCAGGAATGCTGGACCTAGCACACAAGAACGCCAATTAATAGAACCTGCTATTATTATGCCTCATTAGGCAACTTGCAACAGGGAGGAAAACAACAGGTACTGACACCTCTGCCATGGGTGGCTTCTGATCCCCTACGATAAGGGATCTTGGTGCACGTTCACTAAAACAACTTGACAAAGGGACGCCTCTACAGGATTCTGGAGGGACGTGCAATCAAAACCCTGCCCTAAGAGCTCAGCTCAGCAGCGTTTCCTCACAGCACAGCTCAGCTGGACCACCACCTGCTCCATGGGAACCCGAGACAATCCTTTGGGAAGACAGAGACACTAGCAGTTCTCCAAGGGCCACCTCTCCAGGCAGGCTGCATGAAATGCCAGGGAACTGCAAGGGAGCACCCAAGGTTGGCAACGCCCCTGGAAGGGGGATCCACCCACAGACCCTGGTGGCAGGGGCTCTGCAGCAGCTGCTGCCCAGCCACATTTCTCAGGGCTGGACTGGCTTTGTGCTGCCTCCCCAGGAGGTGCTTACCCACATAGCAGCCATGGCACCAAGATGCCAGCTGGCCTCAGAGGGGTTCCTCTGTTCCCAGGAGGCAGATCCCAGGCATCCAGCCAGGAACAGGGCTTTCTGCTTTGCTGGGAAAACTGAAAGGCCGCTTTCTGCTTCATCTGAAGCTTCCATCTGACGAACAAAGGAGGCGCCCACTGCTCCATGAGGGGCAGAGCCACGGTAAAAGACAAACATTTTCTGTGCCCCTTGGGTCTGAAAAGAGAATGGCAAGGCCCAAACCAGGTCTAGGGGAAGAAGCCAAAGCAAGAAGTGAGCTGAAAGCAAGCAGGAACTGATGTGGACCTCAGGGAAAATGCTCTCAGTCCAGGGGCCAGCAGCCAGCAGGGACAGGGCAGTGGGGAAAGGAGAGCAGAGTCCCATCAAGGGTGCTGGCCTGAAGGGGACTCTTCCATGGAGGCGTGGCCCACGCTAGGCCTTTCCACCCCATGACATCTCCATCGACATCTCCATCCAACACAGACAGATTAGTTCACACCCACCTTGGAGGGCGGTGTGAGAATTAAGTGAGGTATGGATAAAAAAACTTCCTGAGGCTGAGCGTGGTGGCTCACACCTGTAATTCCAGCACTTTGTGAGGCTAAGGTGGGCGGATCACCTGAAGTCAGGAGTTTGAGACTGGCCTGACCAGCATGGAAAAACCCCATCTCTACTAAAAATACAAAATTAGCCGGATGTAGTGGTATATGCCTGTAATCCCAGCTACTCAGGAGGCTGAGGCAGGAGAATTGCTTAAACCTGGGAGGCGGAGGTTGCGGTGGGCCGAGATCGTGCCATTGCACTCCAGCCTGGGCAACAAGAACAAAACTCCATCTCAAAAAAAAAAAAAAAACCAACTTCCTGAACTGCTGTAATAGGACATGCAGTGTGAGGGTTATTAGGAGGAGGGGTGTTACTTCCAAGGGATCGCCACTGACTCCCTGCGCAGTACCATGCAGCTGTTCTGCCTGTTCTTCCAGGCACCCCAGGGCCAAGCGGAAGCAGTCTGTGAGGTGACCATGTAACAGAGGCCCTGTGAGGGGAGGCTGGGGGATGGTGCTTCCTCCTGGAATTCCTTCTGATAGTTACTCAGCACATCCTCTGTGCCAGATACAGGCTGGGGATTAAAGACACGTCCCTGGCTGGGTGCAGTGGTTCAGGCCTGTAATCCCAGCCCTTTGGGAGGCCAGGGTGGACAGATCACGAGGTCAAGAGATCGAGACCATCCTGGCCAACATGGTGAAATCCTGTCCTACTAAAAATACAAAAACTAACTGGGCATGGCACCAGGTGCCTGTAGTCCCAGCTACTTGGGAGGCTGAGGCGGGAGAATTGCTTGAACCAGGAGGCGGAGGTTGCAATGGGCCAAGAGCGTGCCACTGCACTCCAGTCTGGCGACAGAGCAAGACTCCATTTCAAGGAAAAAAAAAAAAAAAAAAAAAAGACAGTCCCTGCCTTCCAGAACTCACAGTCAAGTGAGGGGGATGAGCATTAAATAATCACCGCCCCCACCAAAAACCCCAAACACAATTACATCTGTGACCAGTGGTGTGGAGAAAGCTTAGGGCACAGTAGACCGACAGCAAGATAGCCGTTCTGGAACTCTAACACTGTCTCTTCAAGCAAGCCTGGGAGGAGGTGACAAAACAGTTAATGAGACCAGCAGGCAAAGGGAGGGATGGGAACAGCAGAGGTAACAGTAAGTATACAAGGCCTAAAGAAGGATGGCTGTGCCCCTCAGGGTGGCTAGATGGCAGGCTGGGGCCCTCACAGTGACCTGGCCAGAGGTTGTTCCAGAGCTGAAATACCCCAGATCTCCAGGACAAGGATGACAAGGCCGGCTGAGCAGTGTCTCAGGCCCTTCTCAGGCTTTACGCTTTCCCAGGAGACCTCTGGTACCACTCAGCCTTGTTGCGCTGTGGCACTTAGGAACAAAGACAGCAGCCTTCTTTGCTTGACTGTGAATAGAATATTGGGAGAGCACAGGTCTCCCCGGGACCCTGCCTCACCAATGATTGCCCGAAGCCCTGGACAAATTCCTCCACCTTTCTGAGCCTCAGTTTTCCCATGTGGAAAATGAGGTTCTTGGGAGGCTGAACGAAACCCCACATGTAAATGTCCAGGCTGTATGACTGCAGATGCCTTGCATGAATGACTATGCAGATAACATCACCCATACAGGGCTGTGCTGTGTTCCTCCACATCACACTGCAAAGGAAGAAGGCAGAATAACAAGATCTCGAGCAACAATGTTCTGCCTAATGAACTACGGAGCGCAGACTGCCAGCTGCACCCAAATCCACTCTCTCCTCCATTTTTGAATATGGAACTCCACTTTCACTCAGGGCAGCAGTCAGTCAGCCAAGACGGTCCCGAGCTTTCTTGCGGTGACAAGGCTCTGGCTGATACAGCTGTAGGCAGAAGTGTCCAGACCATGAGAAGGCATTCAAGGCAAGTCGACGCAGCCTTCATCCCATCTGCCACCTTGAAGATGGATTCCATGGCTCCAGCAGCTGTGCTTGACCATGAGGGCCTTGGGATGGAGGCCAGTGCCTAGGGCAGCCATGGGACACCACATCAGCAACAAACTGATCACCTCCCTTATCTTCCACATGAGAAATAAAACTTGTTTTATTGGTTAATTATTGGTAAATTAATTTCAAGTCAAGTATTAACAAGGAAGAAAAACAAGTGTCATTACAAATATACGGCACAGACAGGTGCAGTGGCTCACACCTGTAATTGAAGCACTTTGGAGGCCAAGGTGGGACAATTGCTAAGGCTAGGAGTTCAAGACCAACCTGCGCAACATAGCAAGATCCCGTCTCTACAAAAAAATAAAATTAGCCAGGTATGGTGATGGAACACCTGTGGTCCCAACTACTTGGGAGGTTGAGGTGGGAGGATTGCTCAAGCCCAGGGATTCTAGGCTACAATGAGCTATGTCACGCTAATGCACTCTAGCCTGGGCGACAGAGTGACACTCTATCCCACCTCCACTAACAAAATGTATCTGTATAGATCCTTAGGCCTAAAGGAACACAAGTTCTCTTCAAGTGATACATGATCAAAAGGATCATGGCTTTCTCTAGGTCACACAACACAGCCTCAGCCAGTGCAGAGGCCAAGGCATGGTGGGTACCCTCTGGCTGCAGGCTGGAACAGATGCTTCCACAGTTAAAACAGGTCCTGAGAGAAGTGAGCTGGTTGCCAAGGAGCGAGGGCACATTCTTCTCTAACCCCAGCGCTCGTTTCAGCATGACCACTGACTTGAGGAGTTACAGAGGAGGATGATGGTGTGCACTGAATGTTAATAGAGCATGCACTGTTTGGATGCAGGGGGTGCTCATAAGGTAGCCCCTGTTGTGAGACTGATCCTGGGCCCCAAACCCTCTCCACTCCCCTCTCCACCAAGCCCTTCCCAAACCTGGGGCTAATCCAGCCACCCCAGTCCATGTAAGACCAGGCCAGGATTCCCTGTGGCCTTTCAGCCACTAACTAGAGGGACCTTATTTCCAATGATGGGTGAGGAGCAGGAAGGAGGAGGCCCTCCACAAAAGTCCACTCAATTGCAGAGCAGCCTCTAGTGAAGCTGAGCCCTCCCAAGACTCAAGGAGGTTACCAACGTGTCCCCTTCTCTGGGACTGTTGTCCTTGGCTGCCAAGTTCCAGCACAGGCAGGACTGGGAAATCCTGAAGATGGCCCATTTCCCATTGTCCTAATGGAGGTAGGACGACAGAGACAGTCCCTCCCTCAGATAACATCACTGGTAGCTCTGAACCATTTATTTATTTTTACACTTGAACACGGGGGTATCTGATGCCTTGGGAATTCTAAACAATTCAAAACAAGCTCAAGTTAAGTCACAAAAAAAAGGACCACAAAACACATCTGGTTTCCCCATCTGTTGGCTCTCCTCCCACCCAACACTGTATGCTCCTCCTCGACCATATTGTGTCTCAGTAGAGATAAGACATCAGCCTGGCTGGGCCTGATGGCTCACGCCTGTAATTCCAATACTTTGGGAGGCTGAGGTGGGTGGATCACTTAAGGTCAGGAGTTCAAGACCAGTCTTACCAACATGGTAAAACTCTGTCTCTACTAAAATTACAAAAATTAGCCAGGCATGGTGGCAGGCACCTGTAATCCCAGACTTGGGAGGCTGAGGCAGGAAAATAGCTTGAACCTGAGAGGCAAAGGTTGCAGTGAGCCAACATCATGCCACTGCACTCCAGCCTGGGCAACAGTATGAGACTCCATCTCAAAAACTTAAAAAAAAAAAAAAAAAAAAAAAAAAGGTTGGGCACAGTGACTCACACTTGTAATCCCAGCACTTTGGGAGGCCGAGGCAGCTGGATCACAAGGTCAAGAGATTGAGACCATCCTGGCCAACACAGTGAAACTGCATCTCTATTAAAAATACAAAAATTAGCTAGGGGTGGTGGCACGAACATGTAGTCCCAGTTACTTGGGAGGCTGAGGCAGAATAATCACTTGAACCCAGGAGGCGGAGGTCGCAGTGAGCCAAGATCATGCCACTGCACTCCAGACTGGCGACAGCAAGACTCTGTCTCTAAATAAATAAATAAGACACGAGCCCAACCCCATGGCCCCAAACAACACTGTACCCTCCAACAGAAGCATGAGCCCTGTGTTACAGGCAGAGCTGCAAGGGAAGAATCCTGCACCGAGTGGAGCACAGGCATCAGGTCCCATGCCTACCACTCTGCCCTGCCACCTGACTCTCCAGTCTCAGATTTTTTTTCATCTGTGACATGGCAGCAGCAGCAGCCCCTTATCCAGTTGTGATGAGGCATGGGTGAGGCCGTGGATGAAGAGCACACCACCACTCAGGGCCTGCCACATAGTATGCAGTAAGCACATGTCACTGTGCGTACTCATGGGGGCCAAGCCAAGCCTGAAAGTAGTAGTACATGAGAAAAAAGACGACTCTGGGAGGCTGAGGTGGGTGGATCACCTGAGGTCAGGAGTTCAAGACCAGCCTGGCCATCATGGTGAAACCCCATCTTTAAAAAATAATAAAATTTAAAAAAAGAAAAGAAAAAAGAAGACACTGTTGTTCTGAAGCAGAAGCAAAATCAAAAGGCAGACAGGACTCAAAGAATGGTTCTAAATTCAAAAGTAGTAAGGCCTCTAGGAACTATGATGATGGCAATTACTGTGCAATTTACATCACGCTGAATTTTAGTCAAACTTCCTGGCAAACCACGCTCACTTGGTCCATGGCACAGGGCTACCGCAGAGGGGATCGGTACTTTTCTGGACAGCTTTGCTACCTGGATACTCTTCTTAACTCAGTTGCATTTCAAGGTATTTGCCCTAGAGATAAATGGACGTGTGAACACAGATTCACAGGCAAAGACATTTATATGCACAACTGCCTTGATGTTCAAGAAAAGGGAACTAGTTAGATGCATGTGGTTATCTATATTAATGTAACTGTATTCAGCCCCTAAAAAATGATAGTTTTGTTTTTGTTTTTTGAGACAGAGTCTTGCTCTGTCACCCAGGCTAGAGTGTAGTGGCACGGTCTTGGCTCACTGCAACTTCCACCTCCCAGGTTCAAGCAATTCTCCTGCCTCAGCCTCCCAAGTAGCTGGGATTACAGGCACCCACCACCACACCCAGCTAATTTTTGTATTTTTTGTAGAGACGGGGTTTCACCATGTTGAACTCCTGAGCTCAGGTGATCCGCCTACCTTGGTCTCCCAAATTGCTGGGATTACAGGCATGAGCCACTGTGCTGGGCCAATGATAGAGATTTTTATTGTCATAGAAAGATGGTTTTGATATAGCAGTGAGTGAAGAATATAAAAGCAGTATCACAGTGTGATTCTTCTTTAGATATATGTATTTGCATACATAACATTTTTTGTCTTTTTTTCCTTTTTGTGAAGAATGGGGTCTTGCTATATTACCCAGGTGGGTCTTGAACTCCTGAGCTCAAGCTATCCTCCTGCCTCTGCCTCTCTAAGAGCTGGGATTACAGGCATGAGCCACTGCACTCACCTATACTACATATTAACAGTTTTTCTGGGCAATAAGCGTTTAGGGGATTTGTTTATATGTTAAGTACACATGTAGAAACTTTTTATTGATATGGAGTTTATTGGTTTTTTTAACGGGAGGCAGCACCTTTTCATGATTCTTTCCTCAAAATGTTCATTATAAGCTAGGCACAGTGGCTCTCGCCTGTAATCCCAGCTACTTAGGGGGCTGAGGAGGGAGGAACACTCAAGCCCAGGAGGTGGAGGCTGCAGTGAGCCATGACTGTACCGCTGCACTCCAGCCTGGGCAACAGAGGGGAACCCTGTCTCAAAAAAAAAAAAAAGCCAGCCATAGTGGCTCATGCTTGTAATCCTAACACTTTGAGGGCTGAGGCAGGCGGACCATCCAAGGTCAGTGTGAGACCAGCCTGACCAACATGGTGAAACCCTGTCTCTACTAAACATACAAAAATTAGCCACACGTGGTACACATGCCTGTAGTCCAAGCTACTCAGAAGGCTGAGGTAGGAGAATCATTTGAACCTGGGAGGCAGAGGTTGCAATGAGTCGAGATCACACCAGTATACTCCAGCCTGGTCAACAAGAGCAAAATTCTATCTCAAAAAAAAAAAAAAAAAAAACATGCCTCAGACTATAATCTAGTTTCACCTATAGAGAAAATGCCCTGCAGAGCAAATTAGAGGCCTAGACTGGTTAGTCTCTCCTAAGCCAGTCCTTTATGGCTTTCACATAGGTCTCCCTTTAGTCTGGCCAACCAGTCAGTTCTGCCAGACCACCTCCCGGTACTCCAGGTAAATTCAAAGTCTAGACCTGTAAAGTTGGAATGTAATGACCCCAAGGTCCTGCTAGCCTGGGAGACCCTGCCAGGAAAGCCAGCAGGAGGTCACCTGACCGAGAAGACTGGTAACAAAGTCCCCACTGGACGCATAATATGAACCAGAGTGATAGAGCCCACGCTGAGGACACAGTCCCAGCCTCCCAACTTGTCCAGTGAGCTCCTTCGTACTCTGAGCTGCCTCCCAGGCAGAATGCTGCTCAAGAGCTTGTTCCTGCATGTTCTCCTGCTGGCACAGAAAACGAAGAAAGCACAGACAGGAGGGGAAATATGGAGCAAAAGGAAAAAAAACAGCGCAACCACAAGTGAATAAACAAGTCATCTGCACCTGTCCCACAGGCAGGACTTGGTATCTACAAGGCTAATTTTAGGAACAGCATGAGCCTAAGGAACCATCACTTAAGCACTCAAAATGTAGCCCTTAAAAAAAAAATCTTTCCATCTGCCTGTACCGAGCAGACACAAAATGGACAGTCTTGGGTTGACTTTATTCAACCAGTTGTCTTTTGGGTGAGATCAAGACAAACCATTCCAATCTACAGAAAAGCACCAGGCCTGGCAGTCAAGCTACATGGCCACTCACGGCTGGCCACTCAGGTGGAAGAGTCTTAATTCAGACGCAAATGTCTCCTGGCCCTCCTTAGCCAGGGAGCTGGGCTCTGCCCTCAACTAAGCCTTGCCTTAGTCTCCCTATTCTGTGGCTGGCCTTGGGGTGTGGAAAAGCAAACCTCTGGGCTTTCTTCCTCCAAATCTATTAGTCACCATACATACCTTTACACTCCAGCTTCCCCTCCAGCAATTTTCCCTCAGAGCAGTGAGAAGAGTGGCTCATCCCTGAGACATTTCGATCTCTCATGTTACAGGGCTTTCTTTCAATTATTGTGAAGAAAGCATTCTAGGAACTGAGAGTGGGAATCTAATTAGTATTTTATACTGCATCAGATGCAACAATATATAGCATATGGAAATTTTTGAGACGGAGTCTCATTCTGTCACCCAGGCTGTAGTGAAGTGGTGTGACCTCAGTTCACTGCAACCTGTCTCCCGGGTTCAGGCGATTCTCCTGCCTCAGCCTCCCGAGTAGCTGGGATTACAGGCGCCCACCACCACGCCCAGTAGAGATGGGGTTTCACTGTGTTGGCCAGGCTGGTCTCAAACTCAAGACCTTGTGATCTGCCTGCCTTGGCCTCCCAAAGTGCTGGGATTACAAGCGTGAGCCACCACGCCTGGCCAGCATCTGGAAATTTAAGTTCCTATCACTCTTAGTTGGCATCTGACCCTAAGAATTCACTCATGCTGGTTGGGTGTAAAACAAACTGAATTAGTAGTTTATACTGCATTATGTGAAACAGTATATAGTAAGCCAGGCACAGTGGCTCAGGACTGTAATCTCAGCACTCTGGGAAGTCAAGGCAAGAGAATCGCTTAAGACCAGGAATTCAAAGCTGCAGTGAACTATGATTGTGCCACCGAACTCTACCCTGGGCAACAAAGCAAGACTCTACTGAAAGAAAAGAGAGGGGAGAGGGGAGAGGGAGAGGGAGAGGGAGAGGGGAATGGGAGCGCCTCTGAGCTAACAGGCAATTCAAGGACTTTAGAGGACAGTTTGACTAATGAGGTCTTTTCTCTGCTAGTTGACTTTAGAACCTAACCCACTGAATGTTTACTGAAGAATTCAATCCTGCATGTGAAACAACACCCCCAACGCTCAGGGAACAACGGAGCACATGCAAACCATGGTTGAAATGCAGGCATAGTATATCATTTTATTCAACTAAGTATGGACCACACACTATCTGTGAGGCACTTCCTAGGCACTGAAGATGGCAGATCAATGTCTGTCTTAATAGTGTGCACCTTCAGTGGGGGGTTGAGTGGAGAGCGTAAAATACAGAAATAAAACATCAGGCCCTGCACAGAATGATGGGTGGCACGGAGGAAGAAGAGCAGGGAAGCGGGTGTCACGGAGCTGCAGTTCTCACCAGGGACAGCTCCACTGAGCAGGGAATGCTCCCTGTGTTGGAGGAGGGGTGGGCCAGCTCCTCTGGCCATAGCGGGATGCCCACTTTTACTGTGATAAGCCCAGAGGTTTGCAGAGAGCTTGGGAAATCAGGTCACCCTGCGATTCTCCATTTTCTGCGCTCGCCTGCTGTGCTAATCCAGTCCTCCAAAGTTCTGGTATCAAATAGGTGGCTCCTAGAGCTTGGGAGCTGGGAAGCCTGAGAGCACTCAGCCTCCTCCTCCAACAGGTATAGTTCCTCTTGGGCCAATTTTACTGGGGCCACAGAGAAATGTGTCATGGTGTGGCCACTCTGCCTGCAAAGCAGTGAAACACACACCACAGAAGTTGAACTTGACCACACTGGGGACAGAAACTAAGGCCTGAGGTCAGATGACACAGAATGCCTGGGGAATCCGAGAGCTGAGAGGTGCTCACTTGAGGCCTCCCCTGAGCAGGACAGGACTCTTTGGGTTCACGGATGAGCCCGTTTCACTCAGCAGAGCCATTACCATCCACGTTCCTTTCTCTCTTTTGTTTAAGTAACTACCTTTTTGAAAAGACTCATCAGACCCTCCATGGAGGTCACTCAGCTCATGGTCCCTGCCCTCAGGGAGCTGCAGATGCACCTGCCAAGACAAGTGACACTTGAGCAGAATTTATTTAAAAAAAAAACAAAAACCACATGGGCAGGCCAGGCATGGTGTCTCATGCCTGTAATCCTAGTACTTTGGGAGGCCAAGGCAGGTGGATCACCTGAGGTCAGGAGTTCGAGACCAGCCTGGTCAACATGGTGAAACCCCATCTCTACTAAAAACACAAAATTAGCCAGGCATGGTGGTATGCGCCTTTAATCCCAGCTACTCAGGAGGCTGAGGCAGGAGAATCGCTAGAACCTGGGAGGCAGAGGCTGCAGTGAGCCAAGATTGCACCACTGCACTCCAGCCTGGGTCATAGAGCAAGACTTCCTCCCAAAACAAGCAAACAAAACACACAGGCAAACTCAGCAGGAGCTATCACCTCTGTGACAGCAGGTGTCCCAACAGAGAAAAGCAGAGGTCTGTTGGGGGCTTCTGGGCTCTGCAGTGAGGTGGCCAGGGAATTCTAGGTCAGGGCAATAGTCATTCACAGCAGGCAGAATTATAAAGTAGGGATTAGGACAGTCTCCCAGTCGGACCCATAGCTCATGGAGGGCAGGGTCAGGGTTTGGGGCCAGTTTCTCCAGGGCACCGGGTAGCCTGTGAAACATGGGTGAGTGGGTGGATTGGCCACAGCTTGGCTGCTGCTCCAGGCAGGGGCTCCGCTCTCCAGCCTGAGGGCCCTACTTCTGTTCACTTCTCTCCCATCAGCAAACTGGATGGCTGAGAGGTGTTCCAGACCTTTCTTGTCCCCTTAAACCATGACCAGTAAGCAAGTCCTACTAACTCCATGGTTCAAAGGCCCTCAGATCCACTATCTCATCTAACAAAGGGTTACAAGGAAGAGTCTGGACTTGGCCCATGTCCCAGATCTACCATGATCCCACCAGATTGTAACTCACACTCTTCCCAACTATTGCGTGCCTCCACTCTCCCAAAGCCCTCCCCTGGACTCCTTTCCTGGCCTCCAAAGACAACCGCACCCCACTTTCCAGCAAACCTGGGCCTTCCTGAGGATTCACCTGCCAGGCGATTCTTTGTCCCTTTTCTTATCTCATCTCAAGAATGCTGGGACTCTCCCACTTGTATCACTGGGCCCTGCTCAGGTACCTGGTCCATGTGTGTTGAAGAAATGAGTGCAGAGGTTTGGGGCTAACCTAAGTGGACCTCTTGCACCATTTTTTTGTTTGTTTGTTTGTTTGGAGACAGATCTTGCTCTGTCGTCCAGGCTGGAGAGCAGTGGAGTGTTCTCGGCTCAACCTCCACCTCCTAGGTTCAAGAGCTTCTGCTTCAGCCTCCCCAGTAGCTGGGACTACAGGCACCCTCCACCACACCTAGCTGATTTTTGTATTTTTAGTAGAGATGGGGTTTCATCATGTTGGCCAGGGTTGTCTTGAACTCCTGTCCTCAAATGATCTACCCACTTCGGCCACCCAGTGCTGTGATTACAGGCGTGAGCCACAGCACCTGGACCCTCCTGTGCCATTCTTAACCCAAAGGCCACTGCCCAGGGCGAGAACACAGCCGCAGCTGAGATGGACTTCACTGCCTCCTCAGGAAAGTACTTATGTTTATAGCCAAAAATCCAGACTGGAAAAGACACCATTTCATGAATTCTAGTCAACTCCGTGATGAAGTGATCACAATGGGGCTAGGAGAGCCCATCTCTCTCTCAGCTGCTCTCCCACCACCTCTGCCGTTTCAGAAGGGCCAGCATGGGGCCTTTTCTGCCATTATTTGGCAAATGTGGACAAGTCACTTATACACTCTGGGCTGCCTCAGCTGGGCAAGTCCCACTGTGCTGCCAACTCCCTGGCTGACAGGTGAGAACAAAGCGTGCTCACAGGGCTGCACGCAGCAAAGAACCCCATCTCCTCCTGCTTCCCCAGCCTGTTTAAATTGGTTTTTTGTTGTTGCTGTTTGCTTGCTTGTCTGTGACAGAGTCTTGCTCTATTACCCAGGCTGGAGTGCAGTGGCGCAATCTCGGCTCACTGCAACCTGCGCCTCCTGGGTTCAAGCAATTCTCCTGCCTCAGCCTCCTGAGTAGCTAAGACTACAGGTGCACACCACCATACCCAGCTAATTTTTGTATTTTTAGTAGAGATGGGGTTTCACTATGCTGGCCAGGCTGGTTTTGAACTCCTGACCTCCAGTGATCTACCCGCCTTGGCCTCCCAAAGTGCTGGGATTACAGGTGTGAGCCACTGTACCCAGCATTTTTTTTCTTTTTTTTTTTTAGATGGATTCTCACTCTGGAGTGCAGTGGTTCGATCTCTGCTCACTGAGCCTCCACCTCCTGGGTTCAAGCGATTCTCCTGCCTCAGCCTTCCAAGCAGCTGGGATTAAAGGCAGAGGCCACCACTCCCAGCTAATTTTTGTTTTTTCAGTTTTTGTTTTTGAGAGTTTCGCTCTCATGCCCAGGCTGAAGTGCTGTGGCCCTATCTCAGCTTACCACAACCTCTGCTCTGGGGTTCAAATGATTCTCCTGCCTCAGCCTCCCAAGTAGCTGGGATTACAGGCATGCGCCACCATGCCCGACTAATTTTGTATTTTTAGTAGAGACAGGGTTTCACCATGTTGGTCAGGCTGGTCTCGAATTGATCTCAGGTGATCCGCCTACCTAGGCCTCCCAAAGTGTTGGGATTACAGGCGTGAGCCATAGCACACAGGCTTCATGTTGCTCAGAACTGTGACAACAGTGCTCACTTTCTTTCTGAAGTAATAAAGGTTGAAATTCTCCCTAAACCCTCCCAAGGCAACTCTCACACCCTTCTCTACCTACTTGTACCTGCCTTGGCCTCTCTTCCTTCTTGGAGGAAAAACCCAGACACTGGGACCAGATCTGAATTCAGACTTAATTATCATTGCTTGAACAATTACATCTCAGCAAGACCCTCTGTGTTTACCAAACCCCCATTACACCTCCCTGTAGTAAGAATCGATGGTGCTGGGTCACTCAGTATATATACCAAGCCAGGTCTCTCCCACAAATCAGGAGCACTGAAAAGGTGACAAGAAATGTTTTCTGGAAAACTGATCCAATATTGCCAAAAATGCATCACAACTGCTTTCAAGAAAAGAATCAGAATGCTACTGCCCGCCCCAACCCCCGCCCTGACCCTGCACTGCAGGCTTTGAACTGGTTTTGCTTTGTCTGCTGTCAGGGGTCCCTCATCTCTTAAGGACTAACAGCAGATACAGGCCTTCCTGTGGCCTGGATGCTGCTCTTTACCTATCACAGATGCGGTAAGCAAGGCCTGTCACACCAGTTCAAAGTGACAGAGAGGCTTCCATGTCTGGGCAGCCCTGGTCCCAAGATACCACTACAGTCACCAGAGCACTGCCTGACGACTCATGGAGTAGGAGATGCAGTGACCAGGACCATTAGGCCCACAGGTTCAGGAGCGGCCAGTGTCTTCCTGAGTGGGCAGTCCTCTGGGAAGGGGGAGGTTCTGGTACAGGCCCTAGGCACCCCGCTCTGCTACACTGTATTGCAAAGTAGCCTCTACCACCTCCCATAGAGACTGTGGCTGGGAGTCCTGACTGGGCAGAGATGGAAACAAACATTTTGTGGGATCCTAGAAAGGGGCACATTTCCACTGTGAGCAATCTGTTTCTAAATCCCCTCATGGGGAGAAAGGGAACCTCCTGTTACCACTGCCAGCCTGGCTCGCTCTCTCTCCATCCTCCCCACAGAGCACCAAGGTCCTCTGCAGAGCTCTGTCACCTTCTCACCAGCACTTCCTCCACCTACAGGATAGTGAGATGATATAAAATGCCACAACTTTAACTGCCACATTTCCCTGTGTCCTCTATGAGTAAAAACATGTCCATGCCCTTGTAACCATGTTCCTCAAAGTGGAGACACATTTTTCACAGGCCCGTCCTTTCTCTCTGACTAAAGCAACTGAGTAGGATGAAGTGCTGGTGTTTGTGGCTATAGAACAAAGTACCTGGGCCCAAGGGTCTCAAGGCCATGCCTTGTAGTCCATCAACATCATGAGCTCAATTGCACTACACACCCCAGTTCCCCCAGGAGCTTAGAAAACACACACCGAACTGGCAGGTTCAATGTGGACAAGATTACAGTGTAAAGAGTTGACATGGAGCTACAAGCTGACTAATGGCTTCAATTACTGCCAGCGTGCCAATGTGCCCACGTGATCCGCTGGGGCAAGCTGGCCTTCAGGACACATTCTGTTAGCTCCTTCTCAAAACAATTTTATTCCATTTTGTATTACTCTACATCACACAGTCAATGTTCTGCTCTTATGGTGATTCTCATACCATGACTGGACGCTTTTAAATCCTTGTAAGAAGTCAGGCACGGTAGCTCCTGCCTGTAATCCCAGCACTTTGGGAGGCTGAGGTGAGAGGATCACTTGAGGCCACTAGTTAAGAGACCAGCCTGGATAAAAAAATGGCATGCCATCTCTACAAAAAAGTAAAAAATTAGCCGGGCATAGTGCACATGCCTGTAGTTCCAGGTACTCAGGAGCTCACTGGAGCCCAGGAGTCTCAAGGCTGTGGTGAAACATGATGGCTGCACCCCAGCCTAGGCCACAGAGCAAGACCCTGGCTCCGAATAAATAAATGAAGCCTTGCAAGGGCACCTGGCTCCAGAGACCCATCCTATGGAAAAGCCTCCAAACTCCTTCAAATTCTCAAGGCTGAGAGAGGGATTTCTAAATACCCAGGACTTCCATTAAGGTAAAATCCATTAAGAAAATAAAAAAGTCAAACCCTATCAACAATTTTAAAACTCTAATTAATGATATGCATGCTTAACTATTTGGAAGGGAAAGGCACCGATGTCTGCAACTGACTTTGACACCAAAAACAAGAGGGTCTGTTGGGTGGACAGATATGAGATGAAATTAAAATGTTAACTGTACATTCTAGGTGGTGGTCTGTGGATGTTCACTGTAAAATTCCTTCGACTTTTCTGTATGTTTCACGTTTTTCATAACTGAATGTGTGGAGGGGGCGTCTTCTGAGTCTGGCAAATGACGGGGCATAACCTTTCCGGTTAAGGGCAGAGGGCAGGGCAGAGCTGGCACGCCTCCCTCCACCCAGTTCTACATAGGTTGGCCCCCAAGGGAAGCAGCAAAGAATCCAGGAGACAGGTCAATTGCCCAGGCACCGCCCTGCCCAGCATCAGCCCCCAGAAGAAACTGGCAGAAACGCTATGGAACGTCCCTGCCCCGGGTCCGCCATCATCCTCTTTAGGACAGGTTCTCAGCCCCAGCTGCGCCCGGGAATGATCAGGGAAGCCTACTAAATGCAGATTCCTGGGCCGCGCGCCGGAACTACAGAATCGCAACACCTTGGTGGGCCCCAGCAATCTGCCCGTTTCCCAAGGGCCCTAGGTGGTTCTGACGCAGAGGATCCTGAGCTCACCTTTGGAGGAACTCACAGCCGCTCGCCCCACCTCACCTGACACCTGTTGAGAAGCCCCCCAGGAGAACATGCTAAGCCGAGGTCCTCGACTGCGCGCCTCCTGGTCCAAGGCCAGGCCAGGCCGCCGCCACCTCCGCCGGGGGTGCGCTGCCGAGCGCCACATCCCGACTCCACACGTCGGCGAGCCGGGAGCGGGTGCAGGGCGCCGCTGGGCTCCGAGACCGCCAAGGTCACCCGCAGGACTCCGCAGGGGCTGCTCGGCCGCGGGGCGCCTCCCCGACCCGCCTTCCTTGAGAAAACAGCTCCCGCCCCTCCCCTCCCCGTCTCGCTCTGCAAAACGGAGATGGCAATTTCCACCACCTTCTCTGACAGAAAAGAGTGCGGGCGAGCGAGGGGCCATTTCGGGCGCACAACTCCGCGGCACAGCCGGGCGCCCAGGCGGGCCCCGCCACCGCAGCCGCTTCGACATCCCCAGGGCCGCTGTAGGTCTCGGCAGCACCCTGAGGGGAGGATTGGCCCCGCGATGCCGCACCCCCGGCCCCATTTTACCTCCAGAAGCCCGGCGCCTGAGGCCGGCCGAAATCGGAGACTGGCCGGGGTCCCACCAGGCGCCGGCAGACTAGAACCTCAGCCCCGCGGGGCTTTGCGCGTACAGCGACCCCCCCCCCACCACCGCCAAGAGTCTTCTGGGACTTGTAGTCCGCCTGGTCGCCCCCAGCTCGCTCTGCGGGACAGGGGACTACGATGCCCAGCATGCATCGCGCAGGCGCCGCGGGCGGGGGCGGGGAGTGGGCGCCTTGGTCTGAGGTCACGCCCCGACCAGAGGGGCGCGGGCGCCCAGACCCTTCCCTCAAGGTGGAGGGTTCCCGGGGGAAGCCGCTTCCGAATGCGTCATTGCGAACTCACCGTCCTCGCAGCCCCCGGACAGCGGCCGCAGGAGCAGGAATGGACGCCTAGGCAGCTGGCGGTCGCGCTTCTGTCAGAAGGAGGCGGGTAGACTTTGGACCGGAGCCGAAGCCTGTGACGTCACAGAGGGAGCGTGGTCTCTGGAGGCACGTGATGCTCCTTGGTGACATCAGTGGGAGCGGGGGGCTTTTCGGCCTGGAGCGGGGGCTGAGCACTGGGATTCTCGGGGCCAGTTTCCCCATTGTATACGAGGCAAGAGAACAGGGAAAGAACCCTTCCTGTGAGCGCCTCCTCTTCACTCATGCCAGCCGCAGGGCTGGGCATCTTCCTCCAAGGCTGCATTTTTTTTTTCTTTATGCCACTAATATTTATTGAGTTTGGGAGGCACTTTACATGAAGGCTTGAAACACAGTCACTGTCCCTGTGCTTGAAACTGCCCTTGCAAAAATTGTAACAGAAAATTATGATGGCGAAAGAGAGCTGACCACTTCATCTTGCTTTTAACCTCCAGGTTGTCCTTGTTCATTCCTAGGCATAGGCGGAACTAACTTTGGGAGCAACTTAGTTTATAGTTTAATACTGAAACAAAGATAGTAACAAACCCCCTTTCCTAAAACAAACCCCCTTCTTGCCTGGAAACCAGGTCTCCTTTGTAAGACTAACGTATTAGCTACAAGACAAGAAATTATGGTTTAGGGCCCAGAACAGTGGCTCATGCCTGTAATCCCAGCACTTTGGGAGGCCAAAGCAGGTAGATCATTTGAGGTCAGGAGTTCGAGACCAGCCTGGCCAACATGGTGAAACCCTGTCTCTATTTAAAAATACAAAAATTAGCCAGCTGTGGTGGCACGCACCTGTAATACCAGCTACTAGGGAGGCTGAGGCACAAGAACTGCTTGAATCAGGGAGTCGTAGAGAGACAGAGCAAGACTCCATCTCAAGAAAAAACAACTATGGTTTAGCAGTTATGTACCCAGAGGCCACAAGATTCTAAACCTCCCCAGCTGATCCTAGGTGTAACATCACCATTGTAAAACCTAAGACCGTAGGCTCAGACCACAATACAAAGTTAGAAAAACAAACAAACAAAAAACCTAAGACTGATGCACCAGCTACAGCCACCTAGATCTGGCTCAGTCAGTTCCTCCATCCTCTAACACCCTGTGATTTCATCTCCCACCCAACCAGTCAGCACTGCCTACCCCTTGGCAGCTTATCCACCAATTACCCTTCATTTTTATTTTATTTTTTTGAGACGGAGTTTTGCTGTTGTTACCCAGACTGGAGTGCAATGGCACAATCTTGGCTCACCACAACCTCCACCTTCTGGGTTCAAGCAATTCTCCTGCCTCAGCCCCCTGAGTAGCTGGGACTATAGGCGTGCACCACCATGCCCAGCTAATTTTTGTATTTTTAGTAGAGACAAGGTTTCACTTTGTTGACCAGGATGGTCTCAATCTCTTGATCTCGTGATCCACCCACCTCGGCCTCCCAAAGTGCTGGGATTACAGGCGTGAGCCACTGTGCCTGGCCCCAATTACCCTTTAAAAACTCCAGGCTCTGAGGGCCTGGAGTGGTGGCTCATGCCTGTAATCCCAGCACTTTGGGAGGCCAAGGCAGGTGAATCATGAGGTCAGGAGATCGAGACCATCCTAGTCATGCTGAAACCCTATCTCTACTAAAATACAAAAAAATGAGCCAGGCATGGTGGTGCATGCCTGTAGTCTCAGCTACTCAGGCGGCTGAGACAAAGGAATCAATTGAACCTGGGAGACAGAGGTTGCAGCAAGCTGAGATTGTGCCACTGCACTCCAACCTGAGTGACAGAGTGAGACTCTGTCTCAAAAAAAAAAAAACAAAAACTCCAGGCTGTGATTTTTCAGGGAGACTGATTTGAGTTATAAAACTTTGGCCTCAGTTGGGCGTGGTGGCTCAAGCCTATAATCCCAGCACTTTGGGAGGCCAAGGCGGGTGGATCACTAGGTCAAGAGATTGAGACCATCCTGGTCAACATGGTGAAACCCTGTCTCTACCAAAAATACAAAAAATTAGCTGGCCATAGTGGTGTGTGCCCGTAATCCCAGCTACTCAGGAGGCTGAGGCAGGAGAATTGCCTGAACCCAGGAGGCGGAGGTTGCGGTGAGCTAAGATCGCGCCATCGCACTCCAGCCTGGGTAATGAGCGAAATTCTGTCTCAAAAACAAAACAACAACAAAAAAAACTTTGGCCTCCCATTCAGCCAGCTCTGTGTGGATTAAACTCTTTCTCAATTGCAGTTCCACTGTCTTGATACATTGGCTCTATCTGGGCACCAGGCAAGAAGAACCCACTTGATGGCTACATGCTCAGGTGCTTCCATTCTTACAGACAGTATACAAGAAAACCACAAAATGGCTAGGACTGTGAAGGAGAGGAAGGGATGCCCTAATAGAGTTATGGGGTGGTGCCTCTAGGCAGGGAGGTTAGAAAAGGCCCCTCAAAGGAGATGATGCTGAGGCAGGGTCATGAAACGGTGGCTCATGACTGTAATTCCAGCACTTTGGGAGGTCCAAGTGGGTAGATCATGAAATTAGGTGTTCAAGACCAGTCTGGCCAACATAGTGAAACCCCATCTCTACTAAACATACCAAAAAAAAATTTAGCCTGGTGTGGTAGCATGCACCTGCAGTCCCAGCTACTCCGGAGGCTGAGGCAGGACAATCACTTGAACCCAGGAGGCAGGTATTGCACTCCAGCCTGGGCAATGGGGTAAGACTCCGTCTCATTTAAAAAAAAAAAAAGACATTCTATTCTGGAAGCCTCTGGGTGAGAAACTCAACAAAGTGAGGATGTCAGTGGGGTAGGCTAGATCCAAATCATGTTGAGATTTGTAGGTTATTTTAAGAACTCTGGCCTGGCATGGTGGCTCACCCACTGGTGTAATCCCAGCACTTTGGGAGACCGAGGCAGGTGGCTTACTTGAGGTCAGGAGTTAGAGACCAGCCTGGTTAACTTGGTGAAACCCACCCCCCCTCCACCGTCTCTAGTAAAAATACAAAAATTAGCTGGATGTGTGCACATGTAGTCCCAGCTATTTAGGAAGCTGAGGCAGGAGAATTGCTTGAACCTGGGAGGCAGAGGTCGCAGCAAGCTGAGAACATAACCATTGCTCCCCAGCCTGGGCGACAAAACAAGACTCCATCTCAAACAAGAAAAAAAGAAGAAAAACCCTCTGGATTCTTTCTTATTTTTATTTTTTTGAGCTAGGATCTTGATCTGGCACCCAGGCTGGAGTACAGTGACATGATCATAGCTCACTGTGACTGTGAACTCCTAGGCTCAAGCAGTCTTCCCGCCTCAGCCTCCCGAGTAGCTGGGACTATAGGCATAAGCCGAGAGTTTGGATTTTATTTCAAGTGGAATTTAAAGCCCTTGAAGAGTTTTAAGCAGTAACATGGCACTCAATCTTCATTATTTATGGTTTTGGCTTGCAAATTTCCCTATTCACTAACATTTATTTCTAACCCCAAAATCAATACTTGTGGTGCTTTCTCATTCATTCGTGGACATAAGGATCCTGCACATTCTCCGCTGAGGTCAAATAAGGCAACACTGACCTGGCATGATGGCACTCACCTGTAGTCCCAGCCACTCAGGAGGCTGATAGGTAGGAGGAGGACCTCAGCCCAGCAGTTTGAGGCTTCCATGAGCTGGGATTGCAGCACTGCACTCCAGCCTGGGGGGCAACAGAGCGAGACTCTGTCTCTAAAAAGAATAGGATAGCGCTGCCTACAAGTCTCCTTTTTGGTCTATTTAGTATCATCTTTTTCTCATTTTTATGCTTTTTGTTGGTGATTCTGCTGTTTCAAATGGCCCTTAGTGTAGTTTGGAAGTGCTGTCTAGCATTCCTAAGGGCAAGAATGTGGTGATAGGCCTTAAGGAGAAAACAGCTGTGCTCAGTTCACTTGGTGCAGGCAATTGAGTGAGACTACCCTGAATCAACAGTATATGTTAACTAAGTTGCCTTTAAACAGAAACACCCAGAAAACACAGTTATGTATTGATTGGTTGACAAAAATGTTGCCTCCACAGGCTCACAGGAACTTAGCCCGGTAGTTCCCCCAGAAGCAGTGGTTCAGTATTTGCTAATTCAGCGTTTGTGGCAACTTACTAGAATCAACAGTCTACCTCAGAGAATGAGACTGAACTTAATATGATTTGATTGACATTTCACAGGATCATCTGACTACGGTGTGGAGAATAGTTTAGACCAAGAGAGGCAATGAGACGGCTGGGAGACCAGCACATATGTAATTCTGAAATTTCCAGGCTGGGCACTGTGGCTCACACCTGTAATCCCAACACTTTGGGAGGCTGAGGCCAAGAGTTTGAGACCAGCCTGAGCAATATAGTGAGTTGTTCTACTTAAAAAACTATAAAATTAAAAAATTAGCCAGATGTGGTGGCTAACACCCATAGTCCCACCTACTTGGGAGGCTGAGGCAGGAGAATCACTTAAGCTCAGGAGTTTGAGACTGCAGTGAGCTAGAATTGTGCCACTACACTCCAGCTTGAGCAACAAAGTGAGACGCTGTCTCTAAAAAAAAATTAACATTAAAGAATAAAAAGTTTCAAGTAACCACATTAAAAGTATACAAAGAGACTGGTGAAATTAATTTTAGTAATAAATTTAATTCACTATATCCAAAATATTGTTTCAATAGTCAACATAAAAAATTATCAGCCAGGTGTGGTGGCTTACGCCTGTAATCCCAGAATTTTGGGAGGCCATGGCGGTAGATCACCTGAAGTCAGGAGTCCAAGACCAGACTGGCCAACATGGTGAAACCCGTCTCTACTACAAATACAAAAAATTAGCTGGGTGTGGTGGCAGGCACCTATAATTCCAGCTACTCGGGGGGCTGAGGCAAGAGAATCACTTGAACCCAGCAGACAGAGGTTGCAGTGAGCCGGGATGGCACCACTGCACTCCAGCCTGGGTGACAAAAGTGAAACTTTGTCTCAAAAAAAAAATCATCAATGATATATTTTACTCTCTTTTCACACTGTCTTTGAAATGCAGTGTGTACTTTATATTTACAGGACATCTCAAATTGGAGCAGCCGTATTTCAGGGGCTTAGTAGCCACATGTGGCTTGTGGCTACTGTATTGGGTGGCACAGATCTAGAATATTTATTCATTTACTTATTTGACCAAGCAAGGTCCTGTTCTAGGCCTGGAAATACACAAAATGGAATAAAGCCCAATCGCTGTCCTCAAAGTGTACACCGTCCAGCACGGGAGACTAATATAATAGTTTACGTCCAAGATGTCAAAACAGAGTGCTTTGAGAGGTCAGGAGAGGGAGTGCCCAAACAAGGAGGGCTTCAGCAAGGAGGACATTTAAGCTGGGACTTCAAGGATGTGTAGGATTTCCCAATTGAAAGAAGTGGGGAAGGGCACTCCAAGCAGTCAGAGCTGCTGATGCAGAGTTGCAGAGAAATGAAATGCAGAGTGTGTGTGTGGGGAAATGCAAGTAGTTCTGTATGGCTGGATGGTAGGCGATGACAGAGGAGGGCAGAGGGTGAGGAAAGATGAGGGTCTTATAGACCAGTCTATGGAATTTAGAATGTATCCTGTTTGGTAGGTAGGGGGTGATATAAGGTTGAGAATCTTGGGCTGAGTGATATGACCAGATTCATATTTCAATTAATTAATTAATATTAAAATAGAGACAGGGTCTTGCTAGGTTGCCAAGGTGGTCTTGAACTCCTGGGCGCAAGTGACCTCTCACCTTGGCTACCCAAAGTGCTGGGATTACAAGTGTGAGTCACCAAACCCAGCCAAGATCCTTGTTTTATTTTATTTTTTTATGTTTGTTTTTGCAGTGGTGTGATCTTGGCTCACTGCAACCTCTGCCTCTTGGCAAGGGATTCTTCTGCCTCAGCCTCCCAAGTACCTGGAATTACAGGCATGCACCATCACAACCGGTTAATTTTTATATTTTTAGTGGAGACAGGGTTTCACCACATTGGCCAGGCCAGTCTCAAAGTCCTGACCTCAAGTGATCCTCCCACTTAGGTACCCCAAAATGCTGGGATTACAGGCACGAGCCACTGTGCCCAGCCAGGATTAATGTTTTAGACAAATCATTCTGACAGTGTGGAGTGGGTGGAAATTTGAGGCAGGAATACCCAAGGGAAGGGAAGGGGCTCTGGGATGGATCCAGATGAAGGACCGGTGAAAACTAAGAAGAGGGTCATAGAGGGAGCAGGGCCTAGCATAGGCAAAGGGGTGGCCCCAAGTGTCCCATGCAGTAAAAGTCAGGTAGAACAGTCAATGTGAACCTTACCGTGCCAGGCGCTGGGTGAAATCTTGCTGATCTCTGGAGCCGACTAAGCCGTGGAGGGTTCGAGAGCCAGTGTAGTCAGCTGGAGCTGGTTCAAGTCTTACGCCACATCACTTCACGGCCCTCTCCAAAATACTTCATTTTTCTGGATGGGTGTGATGGCTCACTCCTGTAATCCCAGAACTTTGGGAGGCCAAGACAGGCAGCTAACTTGAGTGCAGGAGTTGGAGACCAACCTGGGCAACATGACCAAACCCCGTATCTACAAAAATACAAAAATTTTAGCCGGGTGTGGTGCACGTGTCTGTGGTCCCAGCTAACCTGGAGACTGAAGTGAGAGGATGGCTTAAAGCCGGGAGGCAGGAGTTGCAGTGAGCCTGGTGATCACACTGCTGCACTCCAGCTTGGGTGAGAGAGGTGACCCTGTCTCAAAAATATATATATTTAATTTTTCTTTTTATTTCATTTTTTAAAATTTCGTATCCAGCCTCCATGCTTATATATTTAATTTTTCTAACTACCAAATGGGGATAAACCTAATCCCAATTTCATGGGGCTGTTGTGAGATTGGGGTGACTTAATGCACTTAGGTCACTGCTCAGAGTGCCTGACACACAGTCAGCCCTCAGACCAGTGGCAGCTGGCATCAATTGTTAGCCTTTAGGCCAGGCGCGGTGGCTCAAGCCTGTAATCCCAGCACTTTGGGAGGCCGAGGTGGGTGAATTACGAGGTCAAGAGATCGAGACCATCCTGGTCAACATGGTGAAACCCCGTCTCTACTAAAAACACAAAAAAATTAGCTGGGCATCGTGGTGCGCGCCTGTAGTCCCAGCTACTCGGGAGGCTGAGGGAGGAGAATTGCTTGAACCCAGGAGGTGGAGGTTGCGGTGAGCCGAGATCGTGCCATTGCACTCCAGCCTGCGTAACAACAGCGAAACTCTGTCTCAAAAAAAGAAAACCTGTAATACACAAATATGCATAGCAGGTATTCATATCGTAGCATGGATGTTTATATTCATAATAGCCATAAAGTCAAAACAACTGACAAAAGTTCTCATTGACCAGACATGAGTTGGGTGCTCCTCTGAATCCTCTCCCTAAGCAGACCTCAACTTTTGGACTTCTGTGTCTGTCTTTGCATCACCCAATTGTTTGTTTGGAGACAAGGTCTTGTTCTGTCACCCAGGCTGGAGTCCAGTGGTGTGATCATAGCTCACTACAGCCTCAAGCTCCCGAGCTTAAGCTATCCTCCTGTCTCAGCCTCCCAAGTAGCTGGGACTGCAGGTACATGCAACCACACCCAGCTATTTTTTTTTTTAATTTGTCATAGAGACAGGTTTTGATATGTTGCCCAAGCTGGTCTCAACCTCCTGAACTCAAGCAATCCTTGTGCTCCGGCCTCCCAAAGTGTTGAGATTACAGGCATGAGCCACTGCACCCAGCTGAGGTGCTCAGTTTCAGCAAGAATTCTGTTAAATTGATTAAGCCAGAATCCCCCCTGAATATCTGACCAAATTTCACAACCCCCATCATCCTCCAGGTGTTATTGGATCACCCTGACTTGCCTTCAGCAAGAATCTTGTTAGAATCAATTTAGCAAAGAATTACCCCACTCTCTTAGTAACTTTCCATCCACCAACAGCACCCGCCTCCCACTCCTTGGCTGTAAAGCTCTACTTTTCCTTGCTGCAGTCGGAGTTGAGCCTATTTCTGTACTGAGGTCTCTTTCCCCCTATTGCAGTAGTCCTGAATAAAATCTGTTTTTACAGCTTCAACTACTGTCGAGCTCTGGCTTTCTTTTTCTCTTTTTCCTTTTTTTTTTTTTTGAGACAGAGTCTCGCTCTGTTGCCCAGGCTGGAGTGCAGTGGCACAATCTCAGCTCACCACAACCTCCACCTTCCAGGTTCAAGCAATTCTTCTGTCTCAGCCTCCTGAGTAGCTGGGACTACAGAGGCATGCCACCATGCCTGGCTAATTTTTGTATTTTTAGTAGAGATGGGTTTTCACTATGTTGGTCGGGCTTGTCTCAAACTCCTGACCTTGTGATCTGCCCGCCTTGTCCTCCCAAAGTGTTGGTATTACAGTTGTGAGCCATCTTGCCTGGCCTCTTTTTCTTTTCTTTCTTTTTTTTTTTTTTTTAAGAGATAGGGTCTCACTGTGTTGCCCAGGTGGGAGTGCAGTGGTGCAGCCATGGCTCACTGCAGCCTTGACCTCCCAGGCTCAAGTGATCTTCCTGCATCAGCCTCTTGAGGAGCTAGGACTACAGGCATGTGCCATTATGCTCAGCTATTTATTTGTTATTTGCTATTTTTGTAGAGACAGGATCTCACTGCATTGCCCAAGCTGGCCTCAAATTCCTGGGCTCAAGCAGTCCTCCCATCTTAGCCTCCCAAAGTGCTGAGATTATAAGAATAAGCCACCGTACCTTACAGCTCTGGTTTTCTTTGACACAACCAAAATGTTCATCAGCTGATAAATGGATAAACAGCATGTGATTGCTCCTTATAATGCAGCATTATTCATTCCATACAAATAAATGAAGCACTGATCCATGCTACAATGTAGATGAACTTTGAGAACATTCTGAGTGAAAGAAGCCATCCATTTCTCTCTTTTTTGTCTTTTTGTGGAGAATGGGGTCTCTATATATTACGCCAGGCATGGCGCTAATTCCTGGGCTTAAGCTGTCCTCCTGCCTCTACCTTCCTAAGAGCTAGGATTACAGGCGGGAGCCACTGCCTCTGGCAAAAGAAGCCATTCCCAAGTGAAAGAAGCCAGTCACAGAAGACCACTTCTGTTTTTTTCTTTTGAGACAGAGTCTCGCTCTGTCACCCAGATTGGAGTGCAGTGCTGTGATCTTGGCTCACTGAAACTTCCACATCCTGGGTTCAAGTGATTCTCCTGCTTTAGCCTCCTAAGTGGCTGAAATTACAGGTGTGCCTGCCACCAAACCTAGCTAGTTTTTTGTATTTATAGTAGAGATGGGGTTTCACCTTGTTGGCCAAGCTGGTCTCAAACTTCTGACCTCAAGTAATCCCCCCACCTTGGCCTCCCAAAGTGCTGGGATTACAGGTGCGAACCACTGCTCATGGCCCACTTATTGTGTGATTCAGTTTACTTAAAATGTCCAGACTAGGCAAACCCATAGAGACAGTCAGAAAATAGATTAGTGGTTACCTAGGGCAGGGAGAGTTCAGGCGAAATGGGAGGTAAGTGCTAATGGGTAAGGGTTTTCTTTTTTTCTTCCTTTCTTTTTTTTTTTTTTTAGAGATGGGGTCTCCCTATATTGCCAGGTTGGTCTAAACTCCTGACCTTAAACCATCTTCAGTCCTCTTTCTCGGTTTCCTAGGTAGCTGAGACTACAGGCGTGAGCCACTGCGCCGGGCTGAGTTTCTTTTTTAGGATAATGAAATACTCTAAATTTGATGGTCATGATGTTTGCAACATTTTTGTATACAAATATACTAAAAGCCATTAAATTGTACATTTTAAATGGGCGGATCATATGTTAGGTGAGTTATATCTTAATAAAGCTGTTATCAAAAACACAGGGCGGGGCTTAAAAGCAGCTGGGGAAGAATTCAGATGTGGGCTGAAATAACAAAGTAGGCCGGGCACGGTGGCTCACGCCTATAATCCCAGCACTTTGGGAGGCCAAGGCAGGTGGATCACGAGGTCAAGAGATGGAGACCATCCTGGTCAACAAGGTGAAACACCGTCTCTACTAAAAATACAAAAATTAGCTGGGCATGGTGGTGCACGCCTGTAATCCCAGCTACTCGGGAGGCTGAGGCAGGAGAATTGCCTGAACCCAGGAGGCTGAGGTTGCAGTGAGCCGAGATCGCGCCATTGCACTGCAGCCTGGGTAACAAGAGTGAGAAACTCCGTCTCAAAAAAAAAAAAAAGAAAAAGAAAGAAGAAGAAAGAAAGTAAAGGCAGGCCCAGAGACAGGATGATGTTCCTTGTGTTCTGCCTCACTCGCTCTCAGATCAGGAGCTCACTGCTACCCCGAGCAGTGTTATTTTCAGGCTTGCAGTGGAGCTGCTTGTGTCATCTTTCCCTGGGCAACGTTCACTTTCTGCAGAACACAGCTCCTCCTCCCTGGCACCCAAGGCGTACCTCTGAGCCTCACACCGGGACTGCAAAGCCGCCACCTTTTATTTTGAGTCTCGATTTCACCAAAACTGGGGCAGCAGGAGCGCTGTAGGCCCAGTACATCTTCAGTGACAGGTGTCTTTGCACCTCGTGGCACCTGCTACCAGAAGACCATTCTCCACCAGTGGGGGAACACCTGCTCGTGTTCAGCAGGGCAGCCCATGGGGTTCCCAAGAACTTTTGCTCCTAGAAGTATGAAAAGCAGGAGCTCGGCCGGGCACCGTGGCTCACGCCTGTAATCCCAGCGCTTTGGGAGGCTGAGGTAGGCAGATCCTCTTAGGTCAGGAGTTTGAGGCCAGCCTGGCCAACATGGTGAAACCCTGTATCTACTAAAAATACAGAAATTAGCCGGGCATGGTGGTGGGTGCCTGTAATCCCAGCTACTGAGCAGGCTGGGGCAGGAGAACCACTTGAACCTGGGAAGGAGAGGTTGCAGTGAGCAGAGATGTCACCACTGCACTCCATCCTGGGTGACAGAATGAGCTTCTGTCCCAAAAAAAGAAAGGAAAAGCGGGAGCCCTTCCACCTTCTCTACAACCAGTGCCATCTGCTGGCAACACAGTGGCATGGGGATGTGGTGGAGTCCTTTTCCTTGCCTTGCCTTTCCTGACTTGAGTTTGCATCACAGAGATGCAGGGGTATAACGTTTATCTCTCTTAGTTTAGTTCTTTTAGGCCAGAGTTAAAATAAGGACTGATTCTCATATGGAGACCCCATAAAGAAAAGTGCGTATGAGTGTTGACCTTCGAGAATTCTCACCAACCTCACTCACTAGTACAATCAGTACCACGTCAAAACAGAACACCAGCTGGGCACAGTGGCTCACACCTGTAATCTCAGCACTTTGGGAGGCCAAAGCAGGTGGATCATCTGAGGTCAGGAGTTCGAGGCCAACGTGGGGAAACCCTGTCTCTACTAAAAATACAAATATTAGGTCTGTTAATTCTTATATTTTTCTTTACTAATCGTTTTGGATATTTTTTTCTTTGAATTATTGGGCAGGGAAGATACCTTTTTTTTTTTTTTTCCGATGGGAGAGTGTTCTTTTGATGGTGAAATAAATTCACTTTTTTATCCATTTTGCTTTATTATTTATTTAGTTAGTTATTTTTATTGCATTTTAGGTTTTGGGGTACATGTGCAGAATGTGCAAGATAGTTGCATAGGTACACACATGGCTGGGAAGGGAAGATACTTAATGTATAGAAGATTTTTACTCTAATTTGAGTGAAATAAGTTTATTAGTGCGAGGCAAACATAACTCATTTGAGGATAAAGTTTGTGTTGGATATGTGGTTCCTGAAGCATTTTGACTTGTCTTTTTAAATGCTTTATCTTTTTCTTTAAAGATTTATTTCAATAAAACAAATTGGGACCACCAGTGTTTCAGCAGGACCTGGGTAGAGACTGGAAGTACTTGGCAGGGCAGCAGCCGTCTTGCTGTGTTTTATATAACGTGCATCCTTGGGCAGGTTGTCGTTAAATCTTACCCTGTGGTGAAGGGGTGATTTTTTTGTAATGCTGCAGTCGAGTTGAAGTACAGTTCTGTTCTTGTCTAGTGTATCTAATAAATGTATCATATCATTTCCACATGGGGGAAATAAGGGGGTACTTTTCTTTTCATATTTCTATGCTTAAAATTCTCTTTCCTAGTCAAAAAATGCCCAACTCTGTGTCTGCTTTCTGCTTGTTAAGGTTTTTCTCCCTGACTTTTCTTGGGCTAAATACAGGCTTTTTCCCCCGGTATCATCACTGCTATCATCATTAGCAGCATATTTAACGCTGAGTTTAATTTAGTATATAGTACACATGGTAATTGTAGGGTAATACTCACAACAACTGTAGTTTCTTACTTGGCCGTGGGAATGTTTATTTAAGTTCCACTCTGGCAAAATCTTATCATGTCAAAAGACATTGGAAAGAGGGATTCCCTTTGGTGTTTGGTCTTCTACTTAGAAAATACCTATTGCAGTTAGAGTTTATCTTGTAGTATTCATCTTTGTATTTTGAAGATAATAGGGTTTGAATTAAATTGATATACACAGAGGGGAACCCATTTTTTTGATCCAATGTAAATTATACATGAGATCATCTACAGTTATTCATTGTGGAATTGTTGAGACTATGAAAGACTCATTGTCTTTGTATTCAGCTCTTCCTTAAATAGTGTAACAATACCCCCACCTCTGCTTGCTTGCTTTCCCTTCCCTCCGATGATAAAGAAAATGAAAAATTAAAAAAAAAATACAAAAATTAGCTGGGCACAGTGGCAGGCACCTGTAATTCCAGCTACATGGGAGGCTGAGGCAGGAGAATCATTTGAATCTGGGAGGCAGGTGGAGGATTGCAGTGAGCTGAGATCATGCCACTGCACTCCAGCCTGGGCAACATAGGGAGACCCTGTCTCAAAAAAAAAATAAAAAGGAGCCTGGCATCTCCCCACTGTCTTGCTTCCTTTCTCACCATGCGACATGCTGGCTCCCCTTCACCTTCCACAATTTGAAGATTCCTGGGGCCTCACCAGGAGCAGATGCTGGTGCTGTGCTTTGTGTACAGCCTGCAGAACCCTGAGTCACATGTCTCAGGTACTCTTTTATAGCAATGCAAACAAACTCATACACTCATTTTGCCTGTTTCTGTATCGTGTTATTAACTGGCGCTGGTTAGAGCATATGCTGGGTAATTTTTTTTTTTTTTTTTTTTGAGACAGAGTTTCACTCTTATTGCCCCTACTGGGGTGAAATGGCATGATGTCTGCTCACTGCAGCCTCCGCCTCCCAGGCTCAAGCAATTCTCCTGCCTCAGCCTTCTCAGTAGCTGGGATTGCAGGTGCTCACCACCACACCCAGCTAATTTTTATATTTTTAGTAGAGACCAGCGTTTCACCATGTTGGCCAACTTGGTCTTGAACTACTAACCTCAGGTGATCCACCCGCCTCAGCCTCCCAGCCACAGTGCTGGGATTACAGTAATTTTTGTAATGCAAAACCCGAGGGCATTTTGAATACAGTTCTGCGAGTCAGGGCAAAGACTGACTGGTCTGAAGGAGATACCTCTCTCCTCCCATGTCCTCGGCTTCCTCCTTGGCCCCCTCTCCAGTATCAAGCTGTTGCATTATTGCCTTGAAAGCCTAAACAAAATTATGTACTCATTTTGGGAGATGCATTTAATGTTAGTGAGCACTTTGTGGTGGGTACCATGCCACGCTCTTTACCTCCCTTCATCTTGACAAGGAAACTGCAGATGTCTACCTCCAGCTCCTAAAGCTACATGGAGGGTTTAAGGCACAGGCTCAGGGTCACACAGCCCATGCCCAGCAGACCTCAGGTCTTGTGGTTCTAGCCTGAGGGTGCTGCTCACTGCCCAAGCTGCACTCCTGGCATGGGTATGAATCAGCAAACACTGAAGTGAGAGAAGAAGCTGTTATATTCAGGCCAGTTTTTTGTTTTTTTTTTTTTTGCAAAAATCTTCCTTTATATCCAGCAAGAACTGGGAAGGAGCCCACTAGAGCTGAGCCAGCAACCCAAATGGAATCCACGTTGTGGACCTCTTAATTTGTTTGAATTGTTGCAGATTCCCAAACTTCTGATATAGAAAAGTGCTAGGGTTGAGTGTGGTGGCTCATGCCTGTAATCCCAGCACTTTGGGAGGCTGAGGCAGGAGGATTGCCTGAGACCAGGAGTTTGAGACCAACGTGGCCAACATGGTGAGACCCCCATCTCCACAATAATAAAAATAAAAATAGTTAGCTGGGAGAGGTGGTGCACACCTGTAGTTCTAGCTACTTGGAGGTTGAGGCAGGAGGATTGCTGGAACTCAGGTGTTTGAGGTTGCATAAGCTATGATCGCACCACTGCACTCCAGCCTGCGTGACAGTGAGACCCTTTCTCAAAAAAAATGCTCGTATTAGAAGCGAACAGCTTGATGAAGTTTTCCAAGCTGACCATACCAGTGTGCCAACTCCCTGCAACTCAGCTTCGTGCTTCCTTCTAAGCATGAGGTCACCCAAGAGTAACCACTCCCCTCACCTCCAACACATGAGATTTGTTTTCTCCATTTGGGGACCTTTTATTTTTAGACAGAGTTTCACTCTTGTTGCCCAGGCTGGAGTGCAGTGGTACGATCTCAGCTCACTGCAGCTTCCGCCTCCTGGGCTTAAGTGATTCTCTTGCATCAGCCTCCCGAGTAGCTGGGACTACAGGCATGCACCACGATGCCTGACTAATTTTGTATTTTTAGTAGAGACAGGGTTTCTCCATATTGGTCAGGCTGGTCTTGAACTACTGACCTTAGGTGATCCGCCTGCCTCAGCCTCCCAATGTGCTGGGATTACAGGCATGAGCCACCATGCCCAGCCTTTTTTTTTTACTTTTAAGTTTTGGGATACATGTTCTGATTGTAGAGGTTTGTTACGTAGGTATGCATGTGCCATGGTGGCTTGCTGCACCTCTCAACCAGTCATCTAGGTTTTAAGCCCCACATGCATTAGGTATTTGTCCTAATGCTCTCCATCCCCTTGCCCCCCACCCCCCTACAGGCCCCTGTGTGTGATGTTCCCCTCCCTGTGTTCATGTGTTCTCATTGTTCAACTCTCACTTATCAGTGTGAATATGTGGTGTTTGGTTTTCTCTTCCTGTGTTAGTTTGCTGAGGATGATGTTTTCCAACTTCATCCGTGTCCCAGCAAAGGACATGAACTCATTATTTTTTATGGCTGCAGTTTGGGGACTTCTTTAAGCAATGGTTTCAAACAGCATGAACCTTTTTTTTGTTTTTTGAGATGGACTCTTCCTCTGTAGCCCAGGCTGGAGTGCAGTGGTGCGTTCTCGGCTCACTGCAACCTCCGCCTCCCAGGTCCCGGTTCAAGCAATTCTTCTACCTCAGCCTCCCAAGTAGCTGGGATTACAGGCATGAGCCACCATGCCCAGCTAATTTTTGTATTTTTTAGTAGAGACAGGGTTTCACCATGTTGGCCAGTCTTGTCTTGAACTCTTGACTTCGTGATCCACCTGCCTTGGCCTCTCAAACTACTGGGATTACAGGCATGAGCCACTGTGCCCGGCCGAACTCTTATATATGTCATTCTGCTCAATTTTCTATCTGTGAAAGTTGGCTGGGGCGCGGTGGCTCACACCTGTAATCCCAGCACTTTGGGAGGCCAAGGCAGGTGGATCACGAGGTCACGAGTTTGAGACCAGCCTGACCAACATGTTGAAACCCTGTCTCTACTAAAATTAGCCAGAAATGGTGGCGCGTGCCTATAATCCTCAGGAGGCTGAGGCAGGAGAATTGTTTGAACCCAGGCGGCGGAGGTTGCAGTGAGCTGAGATCGTGCAACTACACTCTAGCCTGGGCAACAGAGCGAGACTCCATCTCAAAAAAAGAAAAAAGAAAAGAAACTCATCACACTATTACATGTAGTTGTCTTTGTTCATTCTCACTGCTGTATCATAGTCTATTATTTGAATATAGCATAGTTTGTTTTTCTGTTCACGGGTGTCTGGGCAGTCCCAGGTGCGAGTTTGTAGCCAGGGTGAGTAGTGCTGTCACAAACATCGTGTGCATGGTATGTGTCGATTCCTTGTGCATGGTATGTGGGTTCTGATCAAGGGCTGGCCTGGCGGGTCATAGCGTGTGCAATTTTTCAGCATTACAGACCCTGCCGATCAGTTTTCCAGCATCTGCTAATTTCCGCTCCGTCAGAGCAGATGAGAGTTCCGTTGTTCATATGCTTGCCAATGCTTGGTATTGCCAAATTTCCACATTTAAATGCCTAATTATTCTAAAAGAAACATGAATGATTGCAATGTTACCGTTCATTATAATATTTCTATCAGTAATATGGCCCCATGAGCATTGACAGCTCTTTTGGAGCTATCATCCATTTACCTAACACTTACTGAGCACCTACTATGTGCGGGGATCCATGTTCTGATACTAGAAAGAGAAGGTCTCTGTTCTGAAAGAGCTTTAGGAATGCCCTCAGGTCTCAGCTCAGATATCACCTCCCCAGAGGGGCCTCCTTGGGTACTTTTGCCCAGCCATTATCTCATTGTCTGCCTCCATGCCTGGCTGAAGAGCTAGATTTTGTGGATGGAGTAGTAATGACCTCAGCAGCAGCATGTGTTGTGAAGTCAAGAACATGGGATTGATTCATCAGCAACATCCCTGAAAATATCCCAGCGTTCAATTCAGAAGGAGTTTCCCTGAGCTCTTGCTTTCACGGTTTTAGCCATTGGCAAGAGTGGCCGCCAGATCAGTTCTGGTCAAGGAGTGATTTGTGTTTTGTTGTGGTGTTTTGTTTTACTTGAGATGGGGTCTCACTCTGTTGCCCAAGCTGGAGTTCAGGGGTGCAATCCCGGCTCACTGCAGCCTTGAGTAGCTGGGATTACAGGTACACACCACCATGCCCAGTTGATTTTTGTACATTTTTTAGAGACAGGTTTCACCATGTCCCACAGGCTGGTCTCGAACTCCACTCCTGGGCTCAAGCAATCTATACAAGGAGGCTGGGGTTCTCTTGTCACAGAATTCTTGTCCCACGCAGAGCCTGACAATACCTCATACCTCCAGGCAGCCTCATGGTCCTCTGGCAACTGGCTCATGGCCATGTTCTTAGATGTCAGAGCAGGGTCGAGACCCTGCTTGGGAGCACAGGGGTCTTAGAGAGCCCAGCTCAAGCAGGGAGCAGAGCAGAATCTGGCAAGGGCACTGTCACTTGGGTGGGCAGGGACATGCAGGGGCCAGAAAGGACAACACCCTTCTTACCACCTTGGCTCTCTTTCCCAGAAAATGGAACACTTGACTGGATGTGGTGGCTGACACCTGTAATCCCAGAACTTTGGGAGGCCGAGGCAAGCATATCACCTGAGGTCAGGAGTTCAAGACCAGCCTGGCCAACATGGAGAACCCCTGTCTCTACTAAAAATACAAAAATTAGCCAGGCATGGTGGCAGACGCCTGTAATCCCAGCTACTTCGGAGGCTGAGGCAGGAGAATTGCTTGAACCCAGGAGGCAAGGTAATCTCAGTGAGCTGAGATTACGGATTAGGCCACTGCACTCCAGCCTGGGTGACAGAGAGAGACTTTGTCATACACACACACACACACACACACACACACACACACACACACACGGAACACTGCAGGGGGCCTTTGGATGTGTTCAAAAATGAACTTAGTACCATCTCACACCAGTTAGAATGGCGATCATTAAAAAATCTGGAGACAGCAGATGCTGGAGAGGATGTGGAGAAATAGGAACACTCTTACACTGTTGGTGGGAGTGTAAATTAGTTCAACCATTGTGGAAGACAGTGTGGCGATTCCTCAGGGACCTAGAAATAGAAATTCCATTTGACCCAGCAATCCCATTACTGGGTATCTATCCAAAGGATTATAAATCGTTCTACTATAAGGACACATGCACACGAATGTTCATTGCAGCACTGTTTACAATAGCAAAGACCTGGAACCAACCCAAATGCCCAACGATGATAGACTGGACTGGGAAAATGTGGCACATATACACCATGGAATATTATGCAGCAATCAAAAATGATGAGTTTGTGTCCTTTGTAGGGACATGGATGAATCTGGAGAACATCATTCTCAGCAAACTGACACAAGAACAGAAAAAGAAATACCGCATATACTCGCTCATAGGTGGGTGAGAAAAATGAGAACATGTGGACACAGAGAGGCGGTCTACTATACACTGGGGACTGTTGGGGGGAATGGGGGAGGGACAGCAGGGGGGGGCTGGGGGGGATAGCCTGGGGATGAATACCAAGTGTGGGTGAAGGGGAGGAAAGCAGCAAAGCACACTGCCATGTGTGTACCTATGCAACTATCTTGCTCGTTCTGCACATGTACCCCCAAACCTATAATGCAATAAAAAATAAATAAATAAATAAATAAATAAATAAATAAAAAAAAAATGAACTTAGTTCTTCAGATTCTTTTTTCTTTTCTTTCTTTCTTTCTTTTTTTTTTTTTTTTAGACAAGGTCTCACTATGTTGCCCAGGCTAAGGGCAGTGGCACAATCATAGCTCACTACAGCCTCAAACTCCTGGCTTCAAGCGATCCTCCCACCCCAGCCTCCTGAGTAGCTGGGACTACAGATACACACCTGCACAACCAGCTAATTAAAAAAAATTTTTGTGGCCGTCCATGGTGGCTCACACCTGTAATTTCAGCACTTTGGGAGACTGAAGCGGGTAGATCACTAGGTCAAGAGATCGAGACCATCCTGGCCAACATAGTGAACCCCATCTCTAATAAAGATACAAAAATTAGCTAGGTGTGGTGGTGCATTCCTCTAATCCCAGCTACTCAGGAAGCTGGGGCAGGAGAATAGCTTGAACCAGGGAAGTGGCGGCTTTAGTGAGCCAACATTGAGCCACTGCACTCCAGCCTAGGTGATACAGAGAGACTTCACCTGCTGGGGGGAACCCTGCAGGAGCCAAGGCAAGGGTCTGAGGCTTCAGTCTGCTCTCATCTAAATATAGAATTAGGAAAGAATTCATATATATATAATCATAAATAATCACATAGCTATTCACATGTAATTATAAATATACAACATATATATAATCATATAATCTTTAATCTTACTAATAAGTCTCAGGTCAAGAAGTATGGGACTGAAGTGGCATTGGAAAAAGAGGTGACCCTAAGGCAAGACACTTTAAGCCCTCTGTGGTGCCTGCATAAGGGCTGCTGGAGGGCGCCTCCGCTGTGCGGCAGCACCAGTGCTGGGAAAGTGCCCGCTGTTCAGCCAGCTAGGGAAAGAGATGTCCAAGATGACTGAGACGTCTCCTTCCTTGGGGGAGTTACAAGAAAACTCCGCTCTTCCAAGCTTTTGTGGTAGTCCTGCCGGCTGTCAGGGAGGCCTGCAGACATCCAAGGGTTGCTTGTCTCTTTGCGATGCTGGGCTTCAGCAGTCACGTTCCATGTCTACTTTCATGTTCTGCTTCTGCACCTGGTTCCTCTGTTTCTCAAAGGATAAGAATTAGTAATGGTAACATAAATCTTAGTGACCTTGTTATTTCTTGACAAGTATGAAAAAAGCGCTAATGCCTTAGGTTTTCTCCTCGCCTCGGCTTCTTGAAAGTCCTGAGCCCCTGTCTCTAAGACACATGATTTACCTGACCCTACCACTGACCACCGTTACCTCACCCAACCTTCCCGGCCTCCTGTTTTGTACTTACTAAAAGTCAGAGTGTCCAGGCACTCAGACCACTGCCGGACTCCGATTTTTGGTTGGCAGTGGACCCTGGAGCCCAAACCTTCTTTTCTCTATATCTGTGCCTTGTGTCTTTATTTTCACAGTTTCTCGTCTCCACACTAGCAGGGAGGAGCTCACAGGACCCTGCAGCGCTGGACCCTACATCCGCCTCAAAAAAAAAGGTGTGCCCCAGAAGTCAGCAGTGGGTTCTACATGTGCATCTTCATGACGTGAAAACAAAAGGGAGAACTTGGCCTCCATGCCGCGACTCCAACCTATACCTCAACTCCGGTGACCCTGACAGCACAGAAGCCACTGGACCTGGACAAAGAGCAGGTTACAAAGGCAGTGGATGCTCTCTTGACACATGGCAAGTCCAGGAAGAACAATTATGAGTTGCTTTTGAATGAGAATGAAAATTTATTTTTAATGGTGGTATTATGGAAAATTCCAGGTAAAGACTGAGGGTCAGATTGTCCTTGCCTCATGGCATTCGATCAGATTTAGAAGACATCTGTTTATTTATGAAGGATGAACCCAATTCAACCCCTGATAAGACACAACAGTTCTATAGAAAGCTTTTTTAAAAAAATTTATTTATTTTTTTAAATAAAGGGGCTTTCTGGCAAAAACTGGAAAGCCTGCTAGACAAATTATAAAAGAGCTGTAACACTTACAGAAAGCTTTTAAACAAGCATGGAATTAAAACCATTTCTCAGATTATTCCCCTCCAAACTCTAAAGAATGAATATAAAGCTTTGAAGCCAAGCTCTGCCTTCTGAGCACTTTTGACTTCATCCTTACCGATGCCAGAATTAGGCGGCTCTTACCCTCACTCACTGGGAAACATTTCTATCAAAGAAAGTAAGTTCCAGTATCTGTAAACCTCTGTCCAAGAATTTATCAAGAGAGATCAATGATTGTTTAGGTAGAACGGTCTTAAACATTTCTTTCTTTCTTTTTTTTTTTCTAACATATTGGTCAGGCTGGTCTTGAACTCCCGACCTCAGGTGATCCACCCACCTTGGCCTCCAAAGTGCTTGGATTACAGGCATGAGCCACCACGCCAGGCCTTAAACATTTCTAAAAGTGGGTCTTGTCATGCTATATGCATCCGTCACATTGGAATACAAATTGAGCACATCATTGAAAACATTGTTTCTGTCACCAAAGGACTTTCAGAAAAACTGCCAGAGAATTGGGACAGTGTGAAACTCCTGTTTGTGAAAACTGAGAAATCAGCTGCCCTTCCCATCTTCTCCTTGTTTGTCAGCAATTGGGATGAAGCCACCAAAAAATACATATATATATATGCTTAATAAAAAGAAAAAAGCGGCAAGGAGAAAACGAAGAGGAAAAAATTCTGAAAAGCAAAAGGAAAGGAACAAAAGCAGAAAGAGGCAGCAGGCAGGCAAGCCTCATCAGTCCTTAGTGAGGACGACGTGGCACCTCAGCGTGTAACACTACAGTGAAGAAACCTGAATCTGAGAGAGAACAGACCCCAGAGCACGGGAAGAAAAAACGTGGCAAAGGAAAGCCCAAGTTAAAGTGACAAATGCATCTGAAGATGAAATTCCATAGCTGGTCCCAAAAGGAAAGACTCCAGCTAATGAAAATGCAGAGATTCAAAAACATGCCACAGGAAAGAAGTCTCCAACAGAGTCCTAATCCCAACGCATTTTGTGGGAAGCAAAGAAAGGCCTTGGCCGGGTGCAGTGGCTCACGCCTGTAATCCCAGCACTTTGGGAGGCCGAGGTGGGTGGATCACCTGAGGTCAGAAGTTTGAGACCAACCTGGCCAACATGGTGAAACCCCATAACTATAAAAAATAAAAATAAAAAGAAAGATCTTGCCACCATCTGAGACCCCAAAAACTGCAGAGTCTGAGACACAAGAGAAAGGCCCAGGGAAGAGGCCAAAAATCAAAGAAGAGGCAGGGAAGGAAAAAAAAGTCCTTCGTTGGGGAAAAAAGATGCGAGACAGACTCCTAAAAAGCCAGACGCCAAGTTCTTCACCACTCCTAGTAAATCTGCAAGAAAAGCTTCCCACCCCCCCCCCCAAATAGCCCAAAAAACCAAAGTATCCCAGTCGACCTAAAGTCAGTGATTCCACTGGAAAGAAACCTCAGAGCTGCCTCAAGAGCTTTTTAGAAACACTCAGGTCCTGACCCACTTTGCAACCTTCTCCAAGCGTCAGGCCTGACTTAAAAGAGTTTTTTAAAACCTCCATAGGTAATTCTGACATATGTTTCCTGGGTATAATAATCTGTTTTTAAATTGTCCTTCTGTGTATTTGCTAATATAATAGAAGAACTACAGAGTGCTTCTCAAAAAAAAAAAAAAAATTTCTTGTCTGGTGTGGTGGCTCATGCCTGTAATCCCTGCACTTTGGGAGGCTGAGGTAGGTGGATCACAAAGTCAAGAGATCGAGATCATCCTGGCCAACATGGTGACACTCTATCTCTACTAAAAATACAAAAATTAGCTGAGCTCAGTGGCACACATCTGTAGTCCCAGCTACTTGGGAGGCTGAGGCAGGAGAATTGCTTGAACCCGAGATTTCACCACTGCACTCCAGCCTAGTGACAGAGCAAGAAGACCCCGTCTAAAAAAAAATTATATATATATATAGTAGACACAGGGTCTCACTATGTTTCCCAGGCTACTCTCAAACTCCTGGCTTTAAGCAATCCTCCCACATTTGCCTCCCAAAGTCCTGGGATTATAGGTATGAGCCACTGTACCGACCCGGCCAGTACTTCAGATTCTTATCCCTTCATGAAACCTGGGTCTTCCAAACTCCAAGAAACCTGTCTTCTTCCTAGAATTGAGAGAATTCTGAGGAGGGAGCTGCCTCTCCATCCCTTCCCTATGTGCTTCTAGCAAAAGTTTACCAGTCTTACATAACCAGAGGGCATCAATAAAGAGGCTGCCATCAGCTATTCAAACATTCATGCACTATTAACTGAGTACCTACTCTGGGTGAGGCTCACCTGGGAACACCCTGCCCACTCCAGACTCGGAAGCATGCCCGCTTCACCACATTCTCTGATGTCCTGGCAACCAGAGACTCCATCTGAGCTCCAGCCAGAACAAAGAGTCCTCTGTGACTGCTGTGACCCGCCACCTCCCCAAGCCTCTAAGGACCAGTCCGTGTAGTCTTGGGACCACTGAAAGCTACCCCTTGTCTTCAAGGACTCCGAGAACCCCAGCCCCACTGACGGCAGGATGAGCTTCTCGGTCACGTTCACCGAGCTGGCCGACATCGCCATTCCACAGTGCGGGGTGCTGAACTTCAAGGCCCTGCACCTCCTGCTGCAGGGCATCTTGGAGCACATCCATATGGCTGAGCTCAAGAAGGTCCTCTCGGGGGACGAGGACTTCCTGCAGCCCTCGCAGGTGGTCATAGTGCCCAGGGAAGGAGACGCCCAGCCCATCCTCAACCCCATGAAGAGGCTCAGCAATGTCTTCGACCACGTAGTTAGCCGCCTCGACAAGATAGAGAACCAGCTGGCCCTGCTGAAGGACCTGCCCTCTACCGCCCAGCTGCTGGAAGGCAGCCAGGGCACTGGCCGGCCCGCCCAGGACCTGTGGCATCTGATCAAGCTCCAGAAGACAGTGGAGGCTCACGATGAAGCCCTGGCCAAGGTATGTCCCCAGCCGCCCGACACTTCCTTTCCCCCCGGCACCTGTGCTCTCTCCAGGGGTGTCTTTTTTTTTTTGAGTTGGAGTCTTGATCTACCACCCAGGCTGGAGTGCTGTGGTGCAATCTTGGCTCACTGCAACCTCTGCCTCCTGGGTTCAAGTGATTCTTCTGCCTCAGCCTCCCTAGTTGCTGGGTTACAGGCACATGCCACCACATCCAGCCAATTTTTTATTTTTAGTAGAGATGGGGTTTCATCATGTTGGCCAGGCTGGTCTCGAACTTCTGACCTCAAGTGATCCGCCCACTTTGGCCTCCCAAAGTGCTGGGATGACAAGCATGAGCCACTGCTCCCAGCCCTCTCCTGGGCATCTTCTTCCTTATTCCCCTACAATGGGCCATTCCCTTATGCAGAGTGGGAAGAAGTAGGCTTTGGAGTCAGGCACAATCAAAACACCAAGCTTGCAGCCTCCATCAAGTATTGCAAAAGAGCCAGATACACAAGGCCATCTAATATATGATTCCATTTATACAAAATGTCCAGAATAGGCAAATCCATGGAGACAGAAAGCAGTGGTTGCCAGGTGCTGGGAGGAGGAGAGAATGAGGAGTAATTGCTTTGTGGAGACAGAGTTTCCTTTTGGGGTGATGAAAATGTTTTCAAACTAGATGGAGGTGATGGTTGTACGACCTCACTGATGTACTAAATGCCACTGAATTGTTTACTTAAAAACGGCGAATTATACATTAGGTGAATTTCATGGTTTTTTTTTTTTTTTTTTTGAGACAGGATCTCACTCTGTCACCCAGGCTGGAGTGCAGTGACTCAATCACAGACACTGTAACTTTGACCTCCCAGACTCAAGCAGTCCTCCCACCTCAGCTTCCCAAGTATCTGGGACCACAGGTGTGCACCACTGTATCTGGCTAATTTTTGTATTCTTTATAGAGACAGGTTCTCCCTATGTTGCCTAGGCTGGTCTCAAACTCCTAGGCTCAAGTGATCCTCCTGCTTACATGCTGAGCCTCATCCCAATTTCTTCCTTCCTTCCTTCTTTCCTTCCTTCCTTCCTTCCTTCCTTCCTTCCTTCCTTCCTTCCTTCCTTCCTTCCTTCCTCCCTCCCTCCTTCCCTCTCTCCCTCCCTCCTTCCCTCCCTTCTTTCTTTCTTTCCTTTCTTCCTTCCTTCCTTCCTTCCTTCCTTCCTTCCTTCCTTCCTCCCTCCCTCCCTCCCTTCCCTCCCTCTCTCCCTCCCTCCCTCCCTCCTTTCTTTCTTTCTTTCATTTCTTCCTTCTTTCTTCTTCCTTTCCCTCTTTCCTTCTTTCTTTCTTTCTCTCTCTCTCTTTCTTTCTTTTTTTTGAGATAGAGTCTCCATCTGTCGCCCAGGCTGGAGTGCAGTGGCGCCATCTCAGCTCACTACAACCTCTGCCTCCTGGGTTGAAATGATTCTCCTACCTCAGCCTCCTGAGTAGCTGGGACTACAGGCATGTGCCACCATGCCTGGCTAATTTTTTTGCATTTTTAGCAGAGATTAGGTTTTACCCTGTTAGCCAGGATGGTCTCGATCTCCTGACCTCGTGATTCACCCACCTCAGCCTCTCAAAGTGCTGGAATTAAAGGTGTGAGCCACTACACCTGGCCTTCTAACCCCAGTTTCTAAAAAATGCCTGGAGGAGCTACCATGGGAGAGGTACCAGGGTAGTGACGGTGAACAGGCACGCCCGGCCTATCAGGGGTGACAGACAAAGACAAGTGAGTGAGAACCTACAAGAACCAGCCCCATGAGGAGCAGCAAAGAGGCATTTCTTCTGTCTTCTAGGTGAGGAAACTGATGCTTAGAGGAGCTCCCTGATTTGCTGAAGGCCCAGCAGCCAGTGGGCAAGGGAGCTGTGATCTAACGAAGGGCCTCTGACCCTGGCCTACCTTTGACTGCTGAGTCCTGCTAATCCCACCAGCACATGGACAGTGCTCAAGAAGGACAGCCCAAGAAGGAATAAGAAAGGGAAAATAAGCCAGGTGCAGTGGCTCACACCTGTAAACAGTGGCTCAAGCCTGGGGGACAGAGGAAGACCCTGTGTCTAAAAATAATAATAATAATTTGGTCGGGCGCGGTGGCTCACACCTGTAATCCCAGCACTTTGGGAGGCTGAGGCGGGTGGATCACAAGGTCAGGCGTTTGAGACCAGCCTGACCAACATAGTGAAACTCCCTCTCTACTAAAAATAAAAAAAATTAGCTTGCCATGGTGGTAGGCACCTGTAAACCCAGCTACTCAGGAGGCTGAGGCAGGATAATGGCTTGAACCCGGGAGGTGTATGTTGCAGTGAACAGAGATGATGCCACTGCACTCCAGCCTGGGTGACAGAGCAAGACTCCGTCTCAAAAAACTAAATTAAAAATAGATAAATAGGGAGGGATGGAGCAAAACACCATGGCATGTATATACCTGTGCAGCAATCCTGCAGGATGTGGACGTGTACCCCAGAGCCCAAAGTACAACAAAAAAAAGGGATAAATACATAAATAAATAAATAGAGGGGAAATTGACCTAACATAAAATCAGCCATTTATTGTTTTTTTCTTTATTTCTTTTCTTTTCTTTCTTTTTTTTTTTTTTAAGAGACAGGGTTTCACCATATTGGTCAGGCTGGTCTCGAAGTCCAAACCTCAGGTGATCCGCCCACGTCGGCCTCCCAAAGTGCTGGGATTACAGGTGTGAGCCACCGTGCCTGGACCAAATCAGCCATTTAAAAGTGAATATTAAACAATGAATTAATGGAAATTCAGTGGCACATGATACATTGACATGGTTGTTTATACACCTCTATCTAGTTCTAAGCCATTTCCATCACCCCGAAAGGAAACCCTATTTCCCCCAGTTACTCCTCCTCCCTGCAACCCCTAGCAACCACTAATCTGCTTTCTGTCTTACAGATTTGCTTATTCTGGACATTTCATCTAAAGACGTAATCCGTATATTTCATAGAGACGGTAGATTAGTGGTTTCCGGGGGCTCTGGAAGAGGGGAACAGAGAGTAACTGCTAACAGGGACAGGATTTCCTTTTAGAAGAATGAAATGTCTTGGAAGTAGATAGTGATGCACATACCAAATGCCATCAAATTGTTCACTTTATTTTTATTTTTTTGAGACAGAGTCTCACTCTGTCATCCGGGCTGGAGTGCAGTGGTGCAATCTCTGCTCACTGCAAGCTCTGCCTCCCAGGTTCAAGTGATTCTCGTGCCTCAACCTCCTGAGTAGCTGGAATTACAAGTGATTGGCACCATGCCTGGCTAATTTTTCTTTGTATTTTTATATTTCATATTTTTATATTTTAATTTTCATACTAAAATATTTTTATATTTTAATATGTGTATTTTACCACAAAAAAGCAGAGATTGGCAGAATAGATTAAAAAAAAACAAACGGGGCCCAGTGGCTCACGCCTGTGATCCCAACACTTTGGGAGGCCAAGGGGGACAGATCATGAGGTCAGAAGATCAAGATCATCCTGGGTAACACAGTGAAACCTCGTCTCTACTAAAAATACAAAAAGTTAGCTGGGCATGGTGGCATGTGCCTGTAGTCCCAGTACTCAGGAGGCTGAGGCAGGAAAATCGCTTGAACCTGGGAGGTGGAGTTTGAGTGAGCTGAGATCACACTATTGCAATTCAGCCTGGGCAACAGAGTGAGACTCCATCTCAAAGACAAACAATAAAACATGACCTAACTACTATATGATGCTTACAAGAGACATACTTAAGATTCAAAGACACAGGGGGCGCGCAGAAAAAAAAAAAAAAAACAAGATTCAAAAACACAAATAGGGCCAGGCACGGTGGCATGCACCAGTAATCTCGGCTCTTCGAGAAGCTGAGGCAAGAGGATTGCTTGAACCCAGGAGTTGGCAATTGCAGTGAGGAGCTCTGATTGCTCCACTGCACTCTAGCCTGGGCGACAGAGTGAGACCCTGTCTCTACAAAAAAAAAAAAAAAAAGACAACACACAAATAGGTTAAAAGGATATAAAAAATATTACAGCTGGGCGCCGTGACTCACGCCTACAATCCCAACACTTTGGGAGACCAAAGCAGGTGGATCACTTGAGGTCAGTAGTTCAAAACCAGCCTGGCCAAAATGGTAATGTCTCTAGTAAAAATACAAAATTTAGCGGGGTGTGGTGGTGGGTGCCTATAATCACACCTACTGGGGAAGCTGAGGCAGGAGAATCACTTGAACTTGGGAGGCAGAGTTTGCAGTGAGCCGAGATCGTGCCATTGCACTCCAGCCTGGGTGATAAGAGTGAAACTCTGTCCCCCGCCCCCCCAAAAAAGCTATTCCTTGTATTCCTTTCAAGCAGTGACCAGAGGAGAGTGGGGTCTTCTCAGACAAGATAGACTTTAAGACAAAAATTTTTACTAGAGGCAGGGCTGCCTGGTGTGGCTGGGGACATATAATGGGGGCCTTGTGGGCAGGACAGGGGGATACCAGGATCCGAGGTGCTGGCACCCCAGAGGCAGCTTGCCTCCCGGCCTGCCTTGATGAAGGCTTCTAGAAGGCACAGGTACCCCGAGCAGCTCAACAGGGCAACCCACCCAGCTCACAAAAAGGGCTTGTGGACAGGTTCAGACCTAGGTGTGCCATCTCCAGAACTGTTTGTGCAGCTAAGGAATGTCCCCATCATTAGAGAATCTTGCCTTGTCCTGGCCTAATTGAAGTTGCCTGAGGTTCCCACAAGGACCCATTGAAGGGGGTTGCCATGCCAGCTGGTTCTAGAATGGTGCAAACTGCATAGCTGTCTGCACCACCAACTAGTAAGGCTGCTGGGGGTCGCCTGGCAAACGATGTTCAAGGCGTTTGCGCCTCTTTTCCTTTCGAGAGTCCCTGTCTGCCTTCTTCAGGCCTGGCTTTTCCTCATCTGTAATGATAACCTCTTGCAGCTGGCCTCATAGGAGAAAACGAGGGATGATGTCAGCTGTTTGTTGTTGAGATTGTTTTGTCTAACCCCCTATTGTGGGTCCAAGGCTTAGGGAATTTTTGTATTGTAGAAAAGCTTTAATTTTATGGTCTTTTCAAGGGAATTAGATGCATCACCACTGCATTACAACTAAGCCATTAATCCTGTAGCTTCGTCAGCAGTAACCAGTTCACTTTCATGAAGCCACTGGGGAATCAGTTCTTTCTACAGATGTTCAAGAGAAACGATTGCCAGGTGCGGTGGCTAATGCCTGTAATCCCAGCACTTTTAGAGGCTGAGATGGGAGGATCCCTTGAGCCCAGGAGCTCAAGACCAGCCTGGGCAACATGGCGAGACCCCCTTTCTAACCCCAAAATTTCAAAATTGGCTGGGTATGGTCGTGTGCCTGTAGTTTGAGGTACTCAGGAGGCTGAGGCAGGATTGCTTGAGCCTGGGAGGTTGAGGCTGCAGTAAGCCTGGACAATGGGGCAAGGCTGTCAAAAAAAAGAAAAGCTTTTTGAGAAGTGTGCATGTTCTTTTATGAATTTACAAAACCTTTATTCACTCTTATTAACTTTTGTTTTTAGTTCTTTTTTTTTTTTTTTTTGAGACGGAGTTTCACTCTTGTTACCCAGGCTGGAGTGCATTGGCGCGATCTCGGCTTACCTCAACCTCTGCCTCTTGGGTTCAGGCAATTCTCCTGCCTCAGCCTCCTGAGTAGCTGGGACTACAGGCGCGCACCACCATGCTCAGCTAATTTTTGTATTTTTAGTAGAGACGGGGTTTCACCTTGTTGACCAGGATAGTCTCGATCTCTTGACCTCATATGATCCACCCACCTCGGCCTCCCAAAGTGCTGGGATTATAGGCCTGAGTCACTGCGCCCGGCCAACCTTTGTTTTTATTTTTATTTTTATTTTTTTTATGTATTTTGTTTTTTAAAATAAATTTATTTTTTTAAATAAAGACGAGGTTTCACCATGTTGGTCAGGCTGGTCTTGAACTCTCGACCTCAGGTGATCCACCTGCCTTGGCCTCCAAAGTGTTTGGATTACAGGCGTGAGCCACCACGCCTAGCCCTGTTGTTTTTATTTTTAAGGCAGGGTCTCACTCTGTTGCCCAGGCTGGGGTGCAGTGGCACAATCTCAGCTCACTGCAGCCTCAGCCTCCCTGGGCTCAACCCAGAGGTGATCCTCCCACCTCTGCCTCCTGAGGAGGTAGAACTACAGGCCTGTGCTATCTCACTGGCTAATCTTTGTATTTTTGGTAGAGATGGGCTGTTGCCATTTTGCCCAGGCTGGTCTGGAACCCCTAGGCTCAAGCAATCCTCCCACTTTGGCCCAAAGTGCTGGGATTACAGGCTTGAGCCACTGCACTCACCGTCTGTTAACTTTTCTTTTTATTATTATTACCCAGTGGCTCCCACCTGTAATCCCAGCACTTTGGGAGGCCGAGGCAGGCGGATATCTGAGCTCAGGAGTACAAGACCAGCCTGGCCAATGTGGTTAAACCCCGTCTCTGCTAAAAATACAAAAATCAGCCGCTAGTTGGGAGGCTGAGACATGAGAATTGCTTGAACCTGGGAGGTGGAGGTTGCAATGAGCTGAGATCACGCCACTGCACTCCAGCCTGGGCAACAAAGTGTGATTCCAAAAGATTAATGGTAACTGATTTTGCATTGTTTTTAGTGTTTTTGGCTGGCTACGTGAAGCGCATTCCTGGACTTCTGCCCTCCTAATTTGTTCTTGGCCATTATCAGACTTGGATACCTGCACACAGCTTCTGCAGCTCAGGTGATGCCATCTGCATGCACAGGGTCCAGGAAGTCCGGTCTAAGGGATGCTAACAACCTGTTGTCAGTTTCTTTATTTCTCGACTTCCTCTGCATTTTACTCCCGCAGCAACTGGAAAGCACCTGCTGTATATTGCACAGGTGAAAATGATTTACATTTAAATTGGATTTTAATGCTGGACACGGTGGCTCACACCTATAATCCCAGCATTTTGAGAAGCTGAGGCAGGCAGATCACCTGAACTTAGAAGTTCCAGACCAGCCTTGCCAACATGGAAAAACCCCGTCTCTATAAAAATACAAAAATTAGCTGGGCATGGTGGTGGGCACCTGTAATCCCAGCTACTCAGGAGGCTGAGGCAGGAGAATCACTTGAAGCTTGGAGGTGGGGTTGCAGTGAGCCGAGATTGCGCCACTGCACTCCAGCCTGAGCAACAGAGCAACACTCTTTCTCAAATAAATAAATAAATAAAGTACAAATAACAATTGGATTGTTAAGTATTTCATAACTTAAAGGTATGGAAGACACTCTGGGCTGTCAGAGTGCCGAGGTTGCAATGATCACAGTAATAGGAACAAACATTCAGATGACATTGGTATCACCTTCACAGAGTGTCATGAAGTGCTCTTGCATTCCTCGTTTCCATGGAGGGAAATGTTAGCATTCCTATTTTCCCAAGTCCTGGATGTGACCATGTGGACGAGTCTAGCCACTGGTCTGAGGTGGCGTTCACTTTAGCCCCTTTTTCAGGCCTCTTAAAGCCTTTGTAAGTACTGGGCCCTAGCTCAAACCCAGCATCCTTGAAGCCGTCTTGAAAGAGAGAGAGAGAGAGAGAGCTGTCTGCGGCTCACTTTCCCTTGAACTCAGCACCATCCAAGCCCTGAAGGTGGCTACATCACCCTGGGCAGAAAAAAGACCTCGACTGCTTTCCCCACAGCTCTCTCCTGCCCCTTCTTCCCTAGTGCCAAGACCAGCTCTGTCATGGAGACCCCAACCCAGGCGGCAGCGGTTCTTAATTCCTTTCTGAAGGAATTAAGAAACAGACACAGGCCAGTGCAGCAGCTCCTGCCTGTAGTCCCAGCTACTCGGGAGGCTGAGATGGGAAGATGGCTTGAGCCCAGGAGTTCTGGGCTGTAGTGCGCTACGCCGATTGGGTGTCCGCACTAAGTTCAGCATCAATATAGTGACCTCCCAGGAGCGGGGGACCACCAGGTTGCCTAAGGAGGGGTGAACCAGCCCAGGTCTGAAATGGAGCAGGTCAAAACTCCCGTGCTGATCAGGAATCACGCCTGTGAATAGCCGCTGCACTCCAGCCTGGGCAACATAGTGAGATCCTGTCTCTAAAAAGAAAAAAAAGAAAAGAGGCCAGGCGCGGTGGCTCAAGCCTGTAATCCCAGCACTTTGGGAGGCCGAGGCGGGTGGATCACGAGGTCGAGAGATCGAGACCATCCTGGTCAACATGGTGAAACCTCGTCTCTACTAAAAATACAAAAAATTAGCTGGGCATGGTGGCGCGTGCCTGTAATCCCAGCTACTCAGGAGGCTGAGGCAGGAGAATTGCCTGAACCCAGGAGGCAGCGGTTGCAGTGAGCCGAGATCGCGCCATTGCACTCCAGCCTGGGTAACAAGAGCGAAACTCCATCTCAAAAAAAAAAAAAGAAAAGAAAAGAAACAGACACAAAGAGTGCAAAAGTGGGATTGGAGTGGGACGTCAGGGGTCTGCCAGCATTTCCCAGCTGAAAACCCAGAGCAGACTCTGACCCATGTATATATTCTTTGTGAACAAGTGCCTATTTTTAATAAGCAGGTGCTCAGTGTTTCTTCATAGAATAGACTAAACAGGCAGATAGTGCCTGTTCACTACTAAAATAGAAATAAGCTAGAAAGCACTCTCTGTGAGACAGCAATGGGGACAAGGTCATGTATCCTGTGTTTTGGGAACTGGTTTAACTAGTGCATGACCAGTACATACTGCTTACTATTCTAGCAATTTTCTGCCTGGAGATGGTTCGGTATTCCTTGCCATTGCCTCTCAGCAAACAACATATACTCCATCACACACACGTCAAGGCCTTCTCCCAGCACCTAAGATGGGAGTCCAGAGCATGTCCCCTACATGTGAGGCAGCAGGTGTGTCTAGAGTGAGAAAACTTTCACTGTATATCACAGGCAGGTGGAGGCTGCAGGAAGCTGAGATCGTGCCACTGCGATCTCCGTGTGAGATACATGGAGCCTCACTCTTGTCGCCCAGGCTGGAGTGCAGTGACACAGTCTTGGCTCACTGCAACCTCTGCCTCCTGGGTTCAAGTGATTCTCATGCCTCAGCCTCCTAAGTAGCTGGGATTACAATTCTGGGTTTCTAATTTTTGTATTTTTAGTAGAGACAGGGTTTCACCATGTTGGCCAGGCTGGCCTCGAACTCCTGACCATAGGTGATCCACCCATTTCAGCCTCCCGAGGTGTTGGGATTACAGGCATGAGCCACTACACCCAGCCTTGTTTCTACCTTTTGGCTGTTATGAATATGCTGCTATAAACATCATGTGCAAGCTTTTGTTTTGTTTTTGGGGACAAGGTCTTGCTCTGTTGCCCTGGCTAGAGTTCAGCGATGCCATCATAGCTCATTGCAACCTCAAGCTCCTGGTCTCAAGCAATCCTCCCACCTCCACCTCCCAAGTTTCTGGGACTACAGGCGCTTGGCATCATGCCTGGCTAATTTTTAAGGTTTTTTTTTTTTTTTTTTTGTAGTGATATGGTCTTACTGTGTTGCCCACACTGGTCTTGAACTCCTGGCCTCAAGCAGTCTTCTGCCTTGGCCTCCCAAAGCAGTAGGATTACAGATATGAGCTACCATGCCTGGCACACATGTAGATGTTTTTATATGGACCTATGTTTTCATTTCTTTTTTTTCTTTTTTTGAGACGGAGTTTCGCTGTTGTTACCCAGACTGGAGTGCAGTGGCACGATCTCGGCTCACCACAACCTCCGCCTCCTGGGTTTAGGCAATTCTCCTGCCTCAGCCTCCTGAGTAGCTGGGATTACAGGCACGCGCCACTATGCCCAGCTAATGTTTTGTATTTTTAGTAGAGATGGGGTTTCACCTTGTTGACCAGGATGGTCTCGATCTCTTGACCTCGTGATCCACCCGCCTCAGCCTCCCAAAGTGCTGGGATTATAGGCGTCAGCCACCGCGCCTGGCCTGTTTTCATTTCTTTTGGGAACATACCTAGGATTAGAATCAGTGACTCATCGTGTATCTCTGTTTAATCTTGCGAGGAACTGCCACACTGACTTCTAAAATGGCTGTACAGTTTACATTCCCCCCAGCGGTGTATGAGAATTACAGTTTCTCCCTGTGATTAACAGCGCTTATTATCTGCCTTTTGATTTCCATCATCCTACAGAGTTCGAAGTGGTATCTCATTGCAGTTTTGAGTTTCACTTCCCTGATGACAAATGACGTTGGGTATATTTTCTTTTTATGTGCTTACTGGCCATTTGCACATCATCTTTGGAGAAATGTCTATTCAGATCTTTGCCCATTTTTAATTGGGCTATTTGAATAATCAAGTTGTAAGAGTTCTTTATAGAATCTGGATATATCGGGTCAGATATGTGATTTGCAAAATGAGGTTTCCTCCTGTTTTGTGGGTTGTATTTTCACTTTCTTGCTGGTGTCTTTTGAAGCACAAAAGGTACTTTTCATTATGACTTTAATCTCTTCTTATAGGTTTATTCAGATTGTCTATTTCTTCTTGAGTCAGTTTTAATAGTTTGTGTCTTTCTAGAAATGCGTCCATTTCACCTAAGTTATGTAATTTGTCGGCATGCAGTTATTCATAGCATTTCTTCGTAATCCTTTTAATTTTTGTAGAGTCAAAGAATGTCCCCTCCTTCATTTGTGATTTTAATAATTTGAGTCTTATTCTTGGCCAATCTAGCTAAAAGTTTGTCAATTTTGTTGATCTTTTTAATTAACCGTGTTTAGTTTCATTGATTTTTCTCTATTTTTTTATTCTCTATTTCATTAATTTCACCATACCCTGCTATTTTCTTATTTCTTTGTTATTATTTTGAGACAGAGTCTCGCTCTGTCACAAGGCTGAAGTACAGTGGCGTGATCTCAGCTCACTGCAACCTCCGCCTCCCGGATTCAAGTGATTCTCCTGCCTCAACGTCTCGAGTAGCTAGGACTACTGGCACTCACCACCACGCCCAGTTAATTTTTGTACTTTTAGTAAAGACAGAGTTTCACCATGTTGGTCAGGATGGTCTCAATATCTTGACCTCGTGATCCGCCCACCTCAGCCTCCCAAACCTTGGGGATTATAGGTGTGAGCCACCAGGCCCAACCTATTTTCTTATTTCTATTAGTTTTAGGGTCAATTTCCTTTTCTTGTTCTAGTGTCTTAAGGTGGAAGGTTAAGTTATTGATTGAAGATCTTTCTTTGTTAATATAGTCACTTAAGACAATAAATTTCTCTCTAATCACCACTTTAGCTGCATGCCATAAATTTTGGTGTGTTGTACTTTCATTTTAACTAATTTCAAACTGATTTCTAATTTCTATTGTTATTTCTTTTTTGACCTACTTGTTAATTAGTAGAATGCTTTTAAATTTTCTACATATGGCCGGGTGCAGTGGCTCATGCCTGTAATCCCAGCACTTTGGGAGGCCGAGGCATGTGGATCACCTGAGGTCAGGATCTCGAGACCAGTCTGACCAATATTGTGAAAACCCGTCTCAAAAAAAAAATTTTTTTTCTACATATTTGTGAATTTTCAATAGTTTCTTCTGTTGCTTTTTTTTTTTTTTTTGAGACAGAGTGTCACTCTGTCGCCAGGCGCTAGGCTGGAGTACAGTGGTGTGATCTCGGCTCACCGCAACCCCCACCTCCCTGGTTCAAGCAGTTCTCCGGCCTCAGCCTCCCGGGTAGCTGGGACTACAGGCGCACGCCACCATGCCCAGCTATTTTTTTTTTTTGTATTTTTAGTAGAGACGGGGTTTCACCATGTTGGCCAGGATGGTCTCGATCTCTTGACCTCGTGATCCCAAAGTGCTGGGATTACAGGCTTGAGCCACCATGCCTGGCCTTTTTTTTTTTTCTTAAAGGTGGGGTTTCACCATGATGGCCAGGCTGGTCTTGAACTCCTGACCTCAGGTGATCCACACCTCGGCCTCCCAAAGTGCTAGGATTACAGGCGTGAGCCACTGCGCCCAGCCCTTTTTCTTTCTTTTTTTTTTTGAGATGGATTCTTGCTCTGTCACCAAGCTGGAGTGCAGGGCGTGACCTCAGCTCACTGCAACCTCTGCCTTCCAGGTTCAAGTGATTCTCCTGTCTCAGCCTCCCAAGTAGCTGGGACTACAGGCACACACCACCAAGCTCAGCTAATTTTTGTATTTTTTAGTAGATACAGGATCTCACTATGCTGCCCAGGCTGGTCTGGAACTCCTGAGCTCAAATGATACTCCCACCTCAAGCTCCCAAAGTGCTGGGATTACAGGCATGAGCCACCATACCTGGCCTCTCTGTTGCTTTCTAATGTAATTCCATTGTGGTCAGAATATGTATTTTGCATAATTTCAAATAAGGCTTGTTTTATGGCATTACCATATGGTCTACCCTGGAGAGTATTCTATGTGCAACGTGCGCTTGAGAAGAATATGTATTCTACCACTGTTGTATTCTATAGATATCTATTATGTCTAGTTGGTTTATAGTATTGTTCAGATCTTCTCTTTTCTTGCTGGTCTTTTGTTTTGTTCATTTTATTTATTTTATAGGAACAGGGTCTCCCTTTGTTGCCCAGGCTGGTCTGGAACCCCTGGGCTCAATCCGTCCTTCCACCTCAGCCTCCCAAAGTGCTGGGATTACAGGTGTGAGCCAATGCACCCAGCCCCTTGCTGTTCTTTTTTTCTTTTTTTTTGAGACAGAGTTTCGCTCTTGTTTACCCAGGCTGGAGTGCAATGGCACGATCTCGGCTCACCGCAACCTCCGCATCCTGGGTTCAGGCAATTCTCCTGCCTCAGCCTTCTGAGTAGCTGGAACTACAGGCATGTGCCATCATCCCAGCTAATTTTTGTATTTTTATTAGAGACGGTGGTTTCACCATGTTGACCAGGATGGTCTTGATCTCTTGACCTCATGATCCACCCGCCTCGGCCTCCCAAAGTGCTGGGATTACAGGCGTGAGCCAGTAGTACAATCACAGCTCACTTCAGCCTCAACCTCATGGGCTCAGGTGATCCTCCCATCTCATCCTCCCAAGGACTACAGGCATGCACCACCACACCTGGCTAATTTTGGTATTTTTTGTAGAGATGGGAGACTGCTGTGTTGCCCAGGCTGGTTACAAACTCCTGGGCTCAAGTGATCCACCTGCCTCAGCTTCCCAAAGTGCTGGGATTGCAGGTGTGAGCCACTGCACCCAGGATACTGTTCTTTTTATCTTAGGCTTTGTTTTTTTGGGATGGAGTCTTACTCTGCCACCCAGGCTGTAGAGCAGTGGCATGATCTTGGCTCGCTGCAACCTCTGCCTTCAGGTTCAAGTGATCCTCCCACCTCTGCCTCCCAAGTATCTGGGATTACAGGCGAATGCCACCATGCCTGGATAATTTTGTATTTTTAGTAGAGATGGGGTTTCATCATGTTGGCCAGGCTGGTCTTGAACTCCTGACCTTGAGATCCACCAGCCTCAGCCTCCCAAAGTGCTGGTATTACAGGTGTGAGCCACCATGCTGGACCTTATCTTAGTTATTCTATTCATTATTGAAAATAGGATTCAGGGCTGGGCACGGTGGCTCACGTCTGTAATTTCAGCACTTTGGGAGGCTGAGGCGGGTGGATCACGAGGTCAAGAGATCGAGACCATCCTGGTCGACATGGTGAAACCCCGTCTCTACTAAAAATACAAAAAATTAGTTGGGCATGGTGGTGCGTGCCTGTAATCCCAGCTACTCAGGAGGCTGAGGCAGGAGAATTGCCTGAACCCAGGAGGCGGAGTTTGCGGTGAGCCGAGATTGCGCCATTGCACTCCAGCCTGGGTAGCAAGAGTGAAACTCTGTCTCAAAAGAAAAGAAAATAGGATATTGAGGCGGCACAGTGGCTAACACTTGTAATCCCAACACTCTGGGAGGCCAAGGAGGGTTGACCACCTGAGGTCAGGAGTTTGAGACCAGCCTGATCAATATGGTGAAACCCTGTCTCTACTAAAAAATACAAATATTAGCTGGGCATGGTGGTGGGGGCCTGTAATCCCAGCTACTTGGAAGGCTGAAGCAGGAGAATTGCTTGAATCTGGGAGGCGGAGGTTGCAGTGAGCTGAGATTGCACCACTGTACTCCAGCCTGGGTGACACAGCAAGACTCTGCCTCTAACAATAAAAATAAATAAATAAATGAAAATAGGATATTGAAGTTTTGAAGTATTCTTGCGAATTATCTATTTCTTCTTTTGTAACTGAGTACCCCTGTTGTTCTAAGAGATAGTTTAAAATTATTTTCTCCTCCTTTCTCCTTCGCTACTGTTCCCTACTTCCTGCTTAGCACTTTAGAAATATAAAGAGAGGACTGGGTGCAGTGGTTCACACCTGTATTCCTGGCACTTTGGGAGGCCTAGGTGGGGGGATCACAAGGTCAGGAGTTTGAGACCAGCCTGGCCAATATGGTGAAACCCTGTCTCTACTAAAAATACAAAAATTAGCCAGGTGTAGTGGCACAGGCCTGTAGTCCTAGCTGCCAGAGAGGCTGAGGCAAAAGAATCACCTGAACCCAGGAGGCAGATGATACAGTGAGTTGAGAGTGTGCCACTGCACTCCAGCCTGGGCAACAGAGTGAGACTCCGTCTCAAAAAAAAAAAAAAAAAAAAAAAAGGAAATGCAAAGAGAGGCCAGGTGAGGTGGCTCATGCTTGTAATCTCAGCATTCTGGGAGGCCGAGGTGGGTGGATCGCTTGAAATCAAGAGTTCAAGACCAGCCTGACTGACATGGTGTAACTCCATTAGCTGGGCGTGGTGGTGCGTTCCTGTAGTCCCACCTACTCAGGAGTTTGAGGTGAGAGAATCACTTGAACCTGGGAGGTGAAGGGTGCCTGGGAGACAGAGGAAGACTGTGTCTCAAAAAAAAAAAATGCAAAGATAACCTTTGACCCCTCCTTCACCAGGCACTCCCTACAGGCAAGTTCCCTTAACTCCTGGAGAGATAAGAGACAGATTTAGAGACCAAAGCACGTCCCTTATAGGACTTTCACCTGGGAACTTCCACCCTCCAGGGGTTACCTGGGAACTGACACTCCCCAGGAGGGCAAGTGAATTTATTCTGAAGCTAGCTTGAGGAGGGGGCACAACGTGTCCTGGCTTTAAATGTGCCACTTCAATTCTGGAACAAAAAGTGGGCATTTTTAGGAGGTAAGGTACAGAGCCAGCAAGGGCAGGGGGTTCCCCTGTGAGCTTGATGTCTTATCTATTGGGCAGCTGAGTTGGCGCCTTCCTGGGAAGAAGTTGTAAAAGTGGCCAAGTGAGCACCTTTCAACTTGCCCTCCTGGGGAGTGTCAGTTCCCAGGTAACCCCTGGAGGGTGGAAGTTCCCAGGTGAAAGTCCTATAAGGGGCGTGCTTTGGTCTCTAAATCTGTCTCTTATCTCTCCAGGAGTTAAGGGAACTTGCCTGTAGGGAGTGCCTGGTGAAGGAGGGGTCAAAGGTTATCTTTGCATTTTTTTTTTGAGACACAGTCTTGCTCTGTCTCCCAGGCACCCTTCACCTCCCAGGTTCAAGTGATTCTCTCACCTCAAACTCCTGAGTAGGTGGGACTACAGGGACGCACCACCACGCCCAGCTAATGGAGTTACACCATGTCAGTCAGGCTGGTGAACTCTTGATCTCAAGCGATCCACCCACCTTGGCCTCCCAGATTACAAGCATGAGCCACCTCACCTGGCCTCTCTTTGCATTTCCTTTTTTTTTGAGACGGAGTCAGCTGCCCAGTAGATAAGACATCAAGCTCACAGGGGAACCCCTGCCCTTGCTGGCTCTGTACCTTACCTCCTAAAAATGCCCACTTTTTGTTCCAGAATTGAAGTGGCACGTTTAAAGCCAGGACACGTTGTGCCCCCTCCTCAAGCTAGCTTCAGAATAAATTCACTTTCTTTTTGGTACCAGACCTTGCTCATGGTAACTGGACCCTGCAAAGCAGCAAGCAACCAACATGCTTTCCAGATGCACTTTCAGTTCTGTCAGTTTTTCCTTCATGTATTTTATAAAGGGCTCTTGTTAAATATGTATGTTTATAATGATTATGTCTTTCAGATGGATTATTGATCCTCTTAGTGGAAAAAAAACAAACTCGGTTTCTTTCACACTGCTCTCGTAACACACTTTTTTTTTTTTTGAGACAGTCTTACATCATCATCTAGTCTGGAGTGCAGTGGTGCCATCTCGGCTCACTGCAACCTCTGCCTCCCATGTTCAAGTGATTCTCCTGTCCCAGCCTCCCGAATAGCTGGGATTACAGGAACAAAACACCACGCCCTGCTAAAATTTTTTTTGTATTTTTAGTAGAAATGAGATTTCACTGTCTTGACCAGACTGGTCTTGAACTCCTGGCCTCAAGTGGTCTGCTCACCTCAGCCTCTCAAAGTCCTGGGATAACAGGCATGAGCTATCGCTCCCGGCTCACAACACACTTCTGACACAAGATGTGTGAGGATTTCTCCCTGCCCCAGGAAGCAATCAGTTCTGCAGGCAGGCTGCTTCCCCTTTTGCCCTCTGGGAGCAGTGGCTCATATCCCAGCACTTTGGGAGGCCGGGGCAGATCGCTTGAACTCAGGAGCTTGAGACCAGCCTGAGCAACATGGTGAAACCCCTGTCTCTACCAAGAAAACAAACAAAACCAAACAAAATTAGCTGGGTGTGGTGATACACACCTTGTGTTTCCAGCTACTCAGGAGGCTGAGGCAGCAGAATCACTTGAGCCCAGGAGGTGGAGGTTACAGCAAACTGAGATTGAGCCACTGTACTCCAGCCTCAGCCACAGAGTGAGACTCCATCTTAGAAAAAAGTAAATGCAACCCTGTCTTCCCTGCTCCTGATCCTCCAGTGGCTTCTACCCAGGAATGGGCTGTGCTTCCTGTATGGCTGACATCCATCATACAAGAAAGGTGTGAGATGCTTCATAATATGAGTAACTCCTGGTTACTGGATATATTCAAATACAGAGTTGCCTGCTCATCCAGGCCACATGGAGCTCAGAGCACTGTTGACTTTAGTAGCATCTGCCGGCCCCCTTGTAGGTTCAAGCCTCTGCCTTGGGAGAGCCAGGAGGACCCCTTGGACAGCAGCTATCATCAGGAAGCTTCTGCACTTCACTCACCTTCTCCCCCAGCCATACCCAACTTCACATTTCTCCTCCTCTTTTGCAGTCAATGCAGACCCTGCAGGACCTGCTCACTGATCTTCATGCACTCCAGGTCACTGTGAAAGCACTCAGGAAGGACGTGGACATGCTGAAGAACATGCTTGACAAGGTTGTCCCTCCCCAGCATCCTCTGCCAGCTGTGACGCTCAGGCCATAGGGGGTTGGAGCAATGAGGAAAATCTAGGAAGCTTACTCTTAGGCCAAGAGTGCAGCTGTGAGGGCATGCTCACGTGGCCCCGCCACTTGGCCAGTGCCACTGAGTTCTCTGTGACCCCTCCATGCTTCCTTTCTTTTTTTTTCTTTTTTTTTTTTGAGACAGAGTCTCACTTTGTTACCCAGGCTAGAGTGCAGTGGCGCGATCTTGGCTCACTGCAACGTCTGCCTCCCGGATTGAAGTGATTCTCCTGCCTGAGTAACTGGGATTACAGGTGTGCACCACCATGCCCAACTAATTTTTGTATTTTTAGTAGAGATGGGGTTTCACCATGTTGGCCAGGCTGGTCTTGAACTCCTGACCTCAGGTGATCATCCCATCTCGGCCTCCCAAAGTGCTGGGATTACAGGTGTGAGCCACCACACCCGGCTGACCCCTTCATGCTTTCTACCCCACTGTGTTAAGACATTAGTTATAAATGACAGAAATCAAGTTCATCCTGGATTAGGCAAAATAACAGATTTATTGTCTCATTTACTAAAAGGTCCAGGGACAGCCAAATCTAGGTACCCATGCAATACTGATATCTCTCAGTGAGGCTTTCCTCTCAGTTGGCTTCATTCTCAGGCAGATGCTCCCCAAGTCTTGGCAATGCCAGCCTTGTATTCCACCAACTTAGCAAAAAGAACACCTCTTCCCCTTCTGGAAAGCTCTGTCCACACAGAAAGTGGAATAATCACAGTGCAGGCATGCATATGAGCTTCTGTAGCCAAAACCCATCGACCAAGTATGTTCTCACACCCTACCATGAATGGAAGGATGTGGAGTCCCTGAGAATTGAGTCAGCTTCCCCTGTCACAACTGATGAGTCACAGCTGGCCAGCTCTCCACATCCTCAGGTTTAACAATTTCCCCCAAATAGCGTAATTTTCTGTATTATCCCGGCTTCACAGGTCGGGGCCTGTATGTGATCATCTTAGCAACTGTGGGAACTTCAGTCATGGGCTGGATGGCTCCCATCTAAGCAGAAAGGGCACTGTCAAAAGCTGCACTATGAGCTACTCAATAGGGCCCCTTAGAAAAAGCTGTTAGAAAAACAGTGGCTTCTTGGCCTGGTCAGGTGGCTCATGCCTGTAATCCCAGCACTTTGGGAGGCTGAGGTGGGCAGATCACTTGAAGTCAGGAGTTTGAGACCATCCTGGGCAACATGGTGAAACCCCTGTCTCTGCTAAAAATACAAATATTAGGCAGACGTGGTGGTGAGCATCTGTAACTCCAGCTACTTGGGAGGCTGAAACGGGAGAATTGCTTGAATCAGTGAGTGGGAAGTTGCAGTGAGCCGAGATGGAACCACTGCACTCCAGCCCAGTGACAGAGTGAGACTCTGTCTCAAAAAAGAAAGAAGTAAAAGAAAAACAATGCCAATGCCTTTTTGAGCTGTCTCTAGGAGATTTTTTTTTTTTGAGATGGAGTCTTGCTCTGTCGCCCAGGCTGCAGTGGCACGACCTTGGCTCATTGCAACCTCCACCTCCCAGGTTCAAGCTATTCTTCTGCCTCAGCCTCCCGAATAGCTGGGATTACAAGTACACACCACCACACCTGGCTCATTTTTGTATTATTAGTGGAGACAGGGTGGTCTAATGTTGGTCAGGCTGGTCTCGAACTCCTGACCTGGTGATTTGCCTGCCTCAGCCTCCCAAAGTGCTTTTGCCCATTCGAGGCTCTGGGAAGTCCTGCAGTACATAAACCTGTTGAAATGCTTTATTTATTTACTTATGAGATGAAATCTTGCTCTGTTGCCCAGGCTGGAGTGCAATAGTGTGATCTCAACTCACTGTAACCTCTGCCTCCCAGGTTCAAGTGATTCTCCCACCTCAGGAGAATCCCAAATTAGCTGGGATTACAGGTGCATACCACCAGGCCCAGCTACTTTATTTATTTATTTATATATATATAAATATATATATATTTTTTCTTTTCTTTTCTTTTTTTTTTGAGACAGAGTCTCACTTTGTCACCCAGGCTGGAGTACAATGGCGCAATTTCTGCTCACTGCAACCTCTGCCTTCTGGGTTCAAGCCAATTCTCCTGCCTCAGCCTCCCATGTAGCTGGGATTACAGGCACGCACCACCAGGCCCAGCCAATTTTGGTATTTTTGGTAGAGACAGGCTTTCACCGTGTCAGCCAGGCTGGTCTCCAACTATTGACCTCAGGTGATCTGTCCACCTTGGCCTCCCAAAGTGTTGGGATTACAGGCATGAGTCACTGCACTCAGCCCTCTCGGAGATTCTTAATGGGCTTTTGCCCATTCAAGGTTCTAGGAAGTCCTGCAGTACAGAAACCTGTTGAAACCCCCCCTCCCCTCCCCTCCCCTTCTCTTCTTTCTTTTCTTTTCTCAGTCTTGCTCTGTTGCCCGGGCTGGAGTGCAGTAGTGTGATCTCAGCTCACTGCAACCTCTACCTCCGGGTTCAAGTGATTCTCCTGCCTCAGGAGAATTCCGAGTAGCTGGGATAACCGGCACACACCAGCTGGCCCAGCTAATTTTTGTATTTTTAGAGAGATTGTGTTTCACCTGTTGACCAGGCTGCTCTCGAACTCCTGACTTAAAGTGATCCACCCCCGCTTCAGCCTCGCAAAATGCTGGGATTACAGGCGTGAGCCACCGCACCCAGCCTGAAATGCTTTTTAGCCCAGCATTTCCCAAACTCGTTTTCCCATGGAACCCTTTCCCACTGTCTGGGAAACACTGGCTTTGGAACCCATTCTTCCTCCTCAAGCGCTTAGTCTCTTAGAGCCGCAGGAAGATGCAGGGGTGGGACAGAACCTGGAGCCCCAATCCACAGACTTGCTTCCCTTTACAGATACACCCAGAAAGAATGGATATATTCGCTGAAGACTTCAGAATCCAGAACCGGAAGATGGTCGCGCTGCAGCAGGAAGTGGTAAGGGCCACGATTTCTGCCTTCCCCTATCTCCAGTGTCCTGGGTGCTGAGGGTAGGGAGGGGCAAGGAGGAGAACACAGCCTGGAAAGGTTTCTTTGTGGGTGTGGGGAGCGCTGCCCCTTCCAGGTTCACACCCCTCATTTTCCACCTCCACCCCGCAGGCTTCTCTCCAGAATAAGGTTCAAACCATCCCCAAAACCGAGGACATGGTGCTCTGGAGTGGCCTCCATGATGCCATGTTCACCTCAGTGAGTGAGGAAGGAAGGGGAGGTTAGCAGAGGGTTGGGGACAGCCTTGGAAAGCTGGGGAGCAGGTGGGCGGCTGAGAGTGGGAGGTGGGGCTGAGAGCCAGCTGAGCCCCTCTGCCCCCTCTTCTGCAGGAAATTGGTTCATCACACCTGGACTTCCCTCCACTGTGGCAGTCTGTGGAGCAGCTCCCAGAGGCTGCCCTGGCCCAGACCGCCGAGTACCTTGAAGCTACTCGTGCCATCCACGTCTCCGAGCCCATCCAAAATCCCCAGCTGCTGCAGACTGTCTGGCATTATGAGGTCCCAGAGCTCCTCCCAGAGGAGCCATCTGCCCAAGCAGTTTCACTCAGCAGTGCCCAGGAGTCAGTGCAGCCTCTGGCCCTTACACCTGAGTCTTCACTTGGGCATGCAATTGAATTTGCACCTGGGCCTGAACCCACGCCAGGGCTAGAGCTGGAGCCTGTGCCCAAACTGGGGCCTGTGCCTGGACCTGTGCCTGCCCCAGGAGCCTACCCCTCACCTCCAGGAGACTGGCCTGCACTCCCAAGACACTGGCCTCTTCCCCAAGGCTTGCCCGGGCTGGGCTCTTGGCCTTTCTGGGACTTAGGCGTCCTGCGGCCACCTCAGCCCCAGCCCTCTGGGGCCCCACCACCAGCCACTGAGTTTGGCTTCATGTGGCCTCAACCACTGCAGCCATATCAGTCTCACCAGGGAGAAGCCCTCCAGGTCGCAGCTGTCCAAGAAAAGGGGGAAGAAAATGATGTCCCCAGCATGAGGGGCCCTCGGGAGAGGGCTCACAAGGATGGGCCTCCTAAGGATAGAGCTCGCAAGGTTGGGGTCCCCAAAGATGGAGGTGGCAAGGATGTGGCTCCCAAGGATAGAGGTGGCAAGGATGGGTCCCCCAAGGAAGCACAGCCTAAGACTCCCCAGTCTGCCCTTCACCAGCTGAAAACCACCGCTGCCATCGCCGCTGCCGCTGCTGCAGCTTATGCAGCCGCAGCATCTTCTGCTGCCCAGACAGCCAAAGTTGCTGCCAAGGTTGTCAAAGACGCCCCAGCCACCAAAATGGCCGCCATTGCAACAGACCTGGCTTCAGCTGGGCCCCTAGGGGTCTTTGCACGTGTCCTGGGTGCAGGGCCTGCCCGGGGAGCCACAGAATCCCAAGACGTGGACGATGATTCTGAAATACTCTCTCCCTCCTACTCTGCTGCCAGCATCAGTCCCGATATAGCCCTGTCCCAGGGCATGCTGGCTGCCAAGCAGGCCACGAGCCCTGAAGACAAGAAGAGGGCTGTCAGGTATTCCATGAGCCACATAGCCCAGATGCCCATCAAACACGACTCCCTGAAAGAAGAATTTGCCCAGCTGTCCTGTAACCTGAACCAGCACTTGACTCATCTAGGTAGGCCTGGTCTGGCTTTGGGAAGGGCACAAGGGAGTGGGGCCCTCCTGTGCAGCCTTTGAGAAACACATCCTGTCCTTCATTTGGCTCCACCAACAAAATCTGCATTCCACTATTAGCCATTCATTTCTTTGGCTTAAGCATCTGGCTCTTAAAAGTCTATTCCGTTAAATGTACAGTGAGGTCTTATCTTAGGTCAGAGAGGCTATTAGGGTTTAAAGATGTCACTTGAGAAAAATTGCATGTCAAAATTACTCTCAAAAACTGCTTTGTGATAGCCCATAACACAGTATTGTATTGGCTGAGCGTGGTGACTCATGCCTATAATCTTAGCACTTTGGGAGGCCAAGGCAGGAAGATTGCTTGAGCCTAGGAGTTCAAGACCAAATAGGGTAACATATCGAGACCCCATCTCTAAAAAAAAATTAAATTGGCCATTTGCGGTGGCTCATGCCTGTAATCCCAATACTTTACGAGGATGAGGCAGGCAGATTACATGAGGTCAGGAATTCGAGACCTGGCCAACATGTTGAACCTGGCCAACATTTGAAACCACATCTCTACTAAAAAATAAAAGAATTAGCCGGTGTGGTAGCGGGCGCCTGTAATCCCAGCTACTCAGGAGACTGAGACAGGAGAATCACTTTGAACCCAGGAAGCAGAAGTTGCAGTGAGCCAAGATAGTGCCACGGCACTCCAGCCTGGGCAACAGAGTGAGACCCAGTCTCCATAGAAACAAAAAAAACGTTTATTTTTTATTTTTTAAAAAATTTTTGTTTGTTTTTTGAGACAGAGTTTCACTCTTGTCACCTGGGCTGGAGTGCAGTGCTATCACACCTGGCTAATTTTTTATACAAAAATTAGGCTGGGCATGGTGGGGGGCACCTGTAGTCCCAGCTACTCGGGAAGCTGAGGCAGGAGAATCACTTGAGCTTGGGAGGTGGAGGTTGCAGTGAGCTGAGATCACACCACTGCACTCTAGCCTGGCAACAGAGCGAGACTCTGTCTCAAAAAGTAATGTAATAAATAAGGAGATCAGGACCATCCTGGCTACCACGGTGAAACCTGTCTCTACTAAAAATGCAAAAAATTAGCCAGATGTGATGGCATGTGCCTGTAGTCCCAGCTACTCAGGAGGCTGAGGCAGAAGAATCGCTTGAACCCAGGAGGGGGAGGTTGCAGTGAGCTGAGATTGCACCACTGCACTCCAGCCTGGACAATAGACTAAGACTCCATCTCAAAAAATAAAATAAATAAAATAACAGCAAATAAATAAAGTAACATGAGCTGAAAGGCCCAGTGCATTTCCACTGGGCAGTGCTGCCTGAAATGCCCCGTAAAAGAAACAGCTAGAGTCCAGCAGAAACATCTTCCTCCATCCCTGCCCCCAGCAGCTGCCCCATCCTCTGTTTTCAGCCAGTATGGGAGGCCCTTCCAGCCTTGGGGCAACAGTGGACATATTGCAGGAAAAGCTTGGCAGCCTCCAGAAATCCAGGCTCAAGGTCAGTGTCTCTGGCGAAGTGCTTTTGAGGCAATGATGGCTTGAGGTAAGCTGATGGAAGACTCCTTGACCCCCCTCCCCGCCGCCCCCCTCCCAGGCTCAGCTGTGTCCTGTAGCAAAAGAGGCTGGGGGGAAGCCGCAAAGGCAGCTACAGCCTTGTAAAGCCGATCCACTTGTGCTGGGGAGCCGGCAGGTGCAGGGCCGCGTGGTTCTCCTGTTTCTCAGGTGGCTATTAAGATAGATGGCAGGTAGGGCCGGTGCGGCGGCTCACACCTGTAATCCCAACCTTTAGGAGGCCAAGGCAGGCAGATCACTTGAGCTCAGGAGTTCCAGACCAACCTGGGCAACATAGTGAGATCCCTTCTCTAAAAAAAAAAAAAAAAGGCCGGGCGCGGTGGCTCAAGCCTGTAATCCCAGCACTTTGGGAGGCCGAGGCGGGTGGATCACAAGGTCAAGAGATCGAGACCATCCTGGTCAACATGGTGAAACCCCATCTCTACTAAAGATACAAAAAATTAGCTGGGCATGGTGGTGCATGCCTGTAATCCCAGCTACTCAGGAGGCTGAGACAGGAGAATTGCCTGAACCCAGGAGGCGGAGGTTGCGGTGAGCCGAGATCGCGCCATTGCACTCCAGCCTGGGTAACAAGAGCGAAACTCCGTCTCAAAAAAAAAAAAAAAAATTAGCCAGGCATGGTGGTGTCTGCCTATAGTCCCAGCTACTTAAAGGCTGAGGTGGGAGGATCACTTGAGCCTGGGAGGTGGAGGCTGCAGTGAGCCAAGATCACACCACTGCACTCCAGCCTGGGTGACAGAGCAAGGCCATGTCTCAAAGAAAAAAAAAAGATGGCAGGTGGGAGGCACCCTGATCTGATACATTCTTCTTTTTTTTGAGATGGACAACTCTGTTGTCCAGGCTGGAGTGCAGTGGCATGATCTCAGCTCACTGCAACCTCCACCTCCTGGGTTCAAGCAATTCTCCTGTCTCAGCCTCCCAAGTAGCTGGGATTACAGGCGCGTGCCACCACGCCCGGCTAATTTTTGTATTTTTTGTAGAGACGGGGTTTCACCATGTTGGCCAGGGTGGTCTCAAACTCCTGACTTCAGGTGATCCACCCTCCTTGGCCTCCCAAAGTGCTGGGATTACAGATGTGAGCCCAGCCTGGTCTGGTACATTCTTCTTGGCCTCACCCCTCCCTCAGGCCTCTTCCTGGCCCGGCCATGGTGACCTCAGAAGCAGAGGCCTTGAGTGTCTGTGTCTCCCCCTTTTAGGAGGAAGAACTTGAGAGAATTTGGGGCAATCAAATACAGACAGTGAAGGACCACTACATCATTTTGGACAAGGCGGTGGAGAAGCTACAGATTCGCATGGATGAGTTCAAGGTTAGAAGGTCTGGGCAGGCTGGAGAAGGGTTGGCAAGGGGAGAATTCCTCACCCAGACCTTCAGACCCTTCCTGAAGGTTCTGCACAAGGTGGGGATGCCCTTGAGGTTGGGAACCAGAGGGACTTCACTGGCATTTTACTGTGTGTAAATTACACTTCATTGAAAAGCAAACAAATCTCACCCCCACCCACCAACCCCAACCCATATAAACTGAAGGGCCTGGACAGTGTTTCTTTTTGACCATTGTGTCACCTGCTCCTGGAAGGGGAGGGGTAGTGAAGGCTCCATCACATTTGCTGAATGACTCAATCAGTGATTAAGATAATTTCTTGTGCCAACTGTTATGTTCTTAACATTTCCCTGGGCAAGTGGTAGAAATGTTTACTGACATTTTGGGCTGCGTGATAAAAATAAAAAACAATAATAAAAGAAATATTTAGGCTGGGTGTGGTGGCTGGCATCTGTAATCCCAACACTTTGGGAAGTCGAAGTGGTAGCATCACTTGAGGCCAGGAATTTCAGACAAGTCAGGACAACACAGAGAGATCCCGTCTCTACAAAAATAAGAAATTAGATGGGACTGGGCAAGGTGGCTGATGCCTATAACCCCAGCACTTTAGGAGGCAGAGGCAGATGACTCACTTGTCAGGAGTTTGAGACCAGCCTGGCCAGCATGGCTCTTCTTTTTTTTTGAGAGGAGTCTCGCTCTGTCGCCTGGGCTGGAGTGCAGTGGCACGATCTTGGCTCACTGCAACCTCTGCCTCCCAGGTTTAAGTGATTCTTCTGCCTCAGCCTCCTGAGTGGCTGGGACTACAGGCGTGTGCCACCACACCCAGCTGATTTTTGCATTTTTAGTGGAGACAGGGATTCACCATATTGGTTAGGCTGGTCTCGAACTCCTGACCTTGTGATCCACCCGCCTCAGCCTCCCAAAGTGCTGGGATTATAGGCCTGAGCCACCTCACTCAGCCAAACCCCATCTCTTCTAAAAAAAAAAAAAAAAAAAATACAAAATTAGCAGGGCATTGTGGCACACACCTGTAATCCCATCTACTTGGAGGGCTGAGGCAATGAGAATCGCTTAAATCTGTGAGGTGGAGGTTGCAGTGAGCAGAGATTACACCATTGCACTCCAGCCTGGGCGACAGAGTGAAGTTCCACCTAAAAAAAAAAAAAACTGGGTCTATTGACTCACACCTGTGATTCTAGTGTTTTTCGTGCAGTGGCTCATACCTGTAATGAGGAGGGAGGATTGCTTGAGGTCAGGAGTTCTTGACCTGGGCAAAATAACAAAATTCTGTCTCTACAAAAAAATTTTTTTAAATTTTTTTTTTTTGAGACAGTGTCTCACTACATAGCCCAGGCTGGAGTGCAGTGGCTATTCACAGGTGTGACCCCACTAGTGATCAGCACAGGAATTTTGACTCGTTCCATTTCGAACCTGGGCCGGTTCACCCCTCCTTAGGCAACCTGGTGGTCCCCCGCTCCCAGGAGGTCACCATATTGATGCCGAACTTAGTGCGACACCCGATTGGAATAGCGCACTACAGCCAGAACTCCTGGGCTCAAGCGATCCTCCCACCTCAGCCTCCCGAGTAGCTGGGACTACAGACATGCACCACCGTGCAAAGAGGTTACTAAAACAATTTAAAAATTAGCCAGGCGTGGTGGTACATGGAGGCTGAGGTAGGAGGATTGCTTCAGCCTGGGAGGTTGAGGCTGCAGTGAGCTATGACTGCATCACTGACTCCAGCCTGGGTGACAGAGCAAGGCCTATCTCAAAGAAGGAAAACAAAGAAACAAGCAAAAAACAAAAAATCCACCACCAAGGGCCGGGAGCTGTGGCTCACGCCTGTAATCCCAGCACTTTGGGAGGCCAAAGGAGGCGGATCACCCGAGGTCAAGAGTTCGAGACCAGCCTGGTCAACATAGTGAAACCCTGTCTCTAGTAAAAATACAAAAATTAGACAGGCATGATGGTAGGTGCCTGTAATCCCAGCTATTCGGGTAGCTGAGGCATGAGAATCACTTCAACCGGGGAGGCGGAGGTTGCAGTGAGCCAAGATTGCACCATCACACTGCAGCCAGGGCAGTAAGAGGGAGACTCCATCTCAAAAACAAAACAAAACAACAAAAACCCCAAAACAACCCACCAAGGCTGTTTCCATGAAGGCTTCCGATCCCATGGCAGGGGGGCTGTTGCTGGGATGCACTGGGGCGTGCGTTGAAAAAGGGACCAAGGCCAGCCCATGGCATTTTGCTGCCTCCAAGGTCGGCACACAGTGTAATCAGGCTGGGAACCACTCTAGGAACTTTGAATGGAAAATAACTCATTAAAGGAGAACCAATTCACAGCCTATGCAGTGGGGGTGGGCAGGAGGGTTGGCCGTCTCTGGAGATGCCAGAAGAGGGAGTGTGGGTGGACTGCACACAGGGGTACGTGCTCAGACCATGCTCCACTGGCCAGCAGCCAGGTCTCCTGCCAACACTGCTCTTCAGAGAGACCCAGGCCACTGTGTCCTGGGGTCACCTTGGTGCCCTTTCTCCATGGAGCTGGAGCCAGTTCCATTCAGCATGTCTGACGTGCACCCGGTGCTACGCCAGACCCTGCTTGTGGTAAGTGGGGGCTGCAATGTCTGCCTGCATGTCCACAGTTGTCACTTGTTGAAAGATTGAAGGTGATGAAGCCCTGCCAAGTGTGCCAAAAGAGAGCACGTCTCTTCTCCCATGACCCTTGTTCTTGCTTCCTGATTCTTGTGCCATCAAGATTTTATTGCTGGCCAGGCATAGTGGTTCACACCTGTAATACCAGCACTTTGGGAGGCCAAGGTGGGCAGATCACCTTAGGTCAGGAGTTCAAGACCAACCTGGCCAAACAAGACAAAAACCCATCTCTACTAAAAATACAAAAAAATTAGCCAGGCATGGTTGCAGGTGCCTATAATCCCAGCTGCTCAGGAGGCTGAGGCAGGAGAATCACTTGAGCTGGAGAGGTGGGGGGTTGTAGTGGGCCAAGATTGCACCACTGCACTCCATCCTGGGTGACAGAGTGAGAATCCATCTAAAAAACAGACAAAAAAAAAAAGATGTAATTGCTTATAAAGATTAACCCTGGAAGACCTAGGAACAGCGCTTATAACACATTAACTATTTCTTTAAAAAAAATTAAGACAGAGCTGGGCGTGGTGACTTACACCTGTGATCCAGCACTTGGGAGGCTGAGGCAGGAGGATCACTTGAGCCCAGGAGTTCCACACCAGCCTGAGCAATGTGGTGAAACCCCATCTCTAAAAAAATACCAAAATTGGCCAGGCGCAATGGCTCACGCCTGTAATCCAAGCACTTTGGAGGCCAAGGCAGGCAGATCACCTGAGGTCAGGAGTTCAAGACCAGCCTGACCAACATGGTGAAACCCCATCTTAAAAAAAAAAATACCAAAATTAGCTGGGCATGATGGTGTGCACCTGTAATTCCTGCTGCTTGGCAGGCTGATGTGGGAGGATCACCTGAGCCCAGGAGGTCAAGGCTGCAGTGAGCCATGATTGCACCACTTCACTCCAGCCTGAGTGACACAGTGAAAGCCTGTCTCAAAAAAATAAAATAGAGACAGGGTCTCTGTGTGTCACCCAGGCTGGTCTCAAATTCCTGAGCTCAATTGATCTTCTTGCCTCAGCATCCCAAAGTGCTGGGATTACAGGCGTGAGCCACTCCACCCAGCCTAAATATTTCTGAAATGACCACATACTGCAAGAGATCAACAACTCTGTTTAACTTTTCCAGTAAAGAAGTGAGGGAGGCAAGGTTCTGCCACAACTTCTGCAACAGCGGGGAAGCACCACTGCTATTGCCTTCCTGGATGTCTGTGTGAAACTGTTAGGAACTTTACAGTGAGTGCCAGAAACCCTCTTCTTCATGAATCCATTCATACATCAGATGTTACTGAGTGCTCATGCTGCACGACGCGCCATTTTGGGCACTGGCAAGATACAGTGTCAACAGACACTATCCAGGCCTTTTTGTGTGTGGGGGGGTGGTAGTGGAATATATATACATATATCTATATGTATATATATATATAGCTCACTGCAACCTCCACCTCCCAGGTTCAAGCAATTCTCCTGCCTCAGCCTCCCAAGTAGCCGAGACTACAGATGCGTGCCATCATGCCCAGCTAATTTTTGTAATTTCAGTAGAGACAGCGTTTCACCATGTTGGCCAGGCTGGTCTCTAACTCCTGACCTTGTTATCTACCCACCTTGGCCTCCCAAAGTGCTAGGATTACAGGCATGAGCCACTACACCGAGCCAAATTTTTTGTATTTTTAGTAGAGACAGGGTTTCACCATATTGGCTAGGCTGGTCTCGAACACCTGACCTCAAGTGGTTAGCCTGTGTCGGCTTCCCAAAATGCTGGGATTACAGGCATGAACCACTGCACCCAGCCAAATTTTTGTGTTTTTAATAGAGATGGAGTTTCACCATGATGGCCAGGCTGGTCTTGAACTCCTGACCTCAAGTGATCCACTCACCTCAACCTCCCAAAGTGCTGGGATTACAAGCATGAGCCACCTCAGTCAGCCAAAATAACAAGATTATAAAGCATGAATATAGCGAATCACTGGAGCCTGGGAGGTGAAGGTTGCAGTGAGCCAAGCTCGCACCACTGCATTCCAACCTGGGTAACAGACTGAGACTCTGTCTCAAAAAATAAAAATAAAAAGCATAAGTAAGGCCAGGCATGGTGGCTCCTGTAATCCCAGCACTTTGGAGTCTGAAGTGGGAAGATCATTTGAGCCTAGGAGTTCCAGACCAGCCTGAGGCAACATACTGAGACCCCTGTCTCTAAAAAAAAATAAAGCTAGGTGGGTGGTGTCACCAGCAGTCCCAGCCCCTCCGAAGCTGAGGCAGGAGGCTTGCTTGACCCTGGGAGGTTGGGCTGCAGTGAGCCGTGATTATGCCACTTCACTTCAGCCTGTGTGGCAGAGCAAGACCTTGCCTCTAAAAATAAAAAAAATTAAAGAGGAGGCATAGGGTGGAGGGAAGCTCATCAGTGGGGGCACGAGCTGAGTAAAAAATAAAAATAAAAATAATAAAGAGGAGGCAGAGACGCCAGCAAATAAACTAGCCCAAGCCTGTTGTGCTGGAGGTCGCCCGGCATGCGTGCGTGCGGTTCAGAGGCAGGCTTTGGAATAGATGTGCCTGGGTTTGAATCCTGATTCTGCCACCTGCTGGTTGGATCAGTTCACTGCTGCTGCTGTGGCAAATCACTCTCTTCTGGAGGTGGGAATTCTGAAATGAAGGTGTCTTAGGCTGTGTTCCACCTGAAGATTCTAGAGGAGCCTCCTCACCTCTCCCAGCTTCTGGTGGCTCAAGGTTTCCCTTAGCTTTGGAACAACTCAGATGGAGGCAGGCGCCACTATTCTAAGGGAAGCAACTCAGGAATGGAAACCAAAGCCTGCACGTTCTCGCTTGGGAGCTAAGCCCTGGGTATGCAAAGGCAGACAGAGCAGGATGATGGACACAGCCAACTCAGGATAATAGAGAGTGGGGGAAGGATAGAAAACTACATATTGGAGCCAGGTGCAGTGGCTCACGCCTGTAATCCCAACACTTTGGGTTGGATTCTCAGGTGGATCACTTGAGATCAGGAGTTCAAGACCAGCCTGGCCAACATGGTGAAACTTGGTCTCTACTAAAAATACAAAAATTAGCCGGGCATGTGGTGGGTGCCTGTGATCCCAGCTACTCAGGAGGCTGAGGCGGGAGAATCTCTTGAACCCGGGAGATTGCAGTGAGGGAGATTGCAGAGGTTGCAGTGAGCTGAGATCACACTACTGCACTCCAGCCTGGGTGACAGAGCAGATTCTGTCTCAAAAAAAAAAAAAAAAAAAAAAAAAAAAAAAAACAGAACAAAACAAAAAAAAAAGGAAGAAAAACGTTAAAGATACCCACTCATTTGCATTGACACCCCGGTGGCCAAAGTAAGCTGTAAGGAAGCTTGTGAAATGGAGTCTTTATTCTGGGCAGCTGAGTTCCAGCTAAAAGTTCTGTTCCTAAGCTTGAGAGGGAGATCCGACAGCAAGAGAGAAGTAGAAGCCTGTTCGAAGCTTTGCAGGAACTCGGGAAATGGAGGCTTTTCCCTAGCAGATCAGCTGCTGGTCCTATACAAGGGGGATCTAGTAATTGGAGAGAGGGTGGAATTCATGCAGGCAGTTGGTTCTTTGTGGAGTTGTGGGGATGGGACGTAAGATTTTCACCTCACACTTGGGCACAGGGTGTGTGGCATGTGGTAAATGTTCAGTTGATAAGACTGGAATTCCCGCTGGGACCCTGTTACACATCAGAAGTGGTAAACATGCCTTAAACATCCAGTGAGTGACATCGTCCTTGTGGCTTTGTGCTTTCCTTCCTTGGATCTAACTCCCCATGCAGGAAAGTTCCTATGATACCACCTCTGAGGGGACAGCTTGTCCCAAGTTCCAGGTTCCTTCCCTTCTCATCCGGTCACCTGGAGCCCTTGAGCCTGAATCTCCTAACGCCCACGCCCACCTGCCTGCTGTCCACACAACCCACTGTCCCTCCCCTGCACATGGCAGTGGTGGAGGTGGGAGGTGGGCATTCTATCCTCAAGTCTCCCCAGGATGACAGACAGGCCTGTGCTTCTGTTCTTAGACTCTCCAGGCTCAAATCAAAAGACTAGAAATGAAAAAGGTGAATAAAAGCACTATGGAGGAGGAGCTGAGAGAGGTGAGTGAGCAGAGTTCCTCTGCCATGCCTGCTCCCCCATCCTGAGCCCCGGGTCTCCCACCCAGGGAAACCAAGCCATCCAGGCAAAGCCTGCCAGAGAGCCTTCCAGAGCTTCCCTCTGCCTTTGTTCATATTGAAAACAGGAGTTGGCCAGGCACAGTGGTTCACACCTATAATCAATCCCAGCATTTTGGGAGGCCAAAAGGGTGGATCACCTGAGGTTAGGAGTTTGAGGTCAGCCTGGCCAACATGATGAAACTCCATCTCTACTAAAAATACAAAAAAATAGCCAGGCATGGTGGCGGGTGACTGTAATCCCAGCTACTCAGGAGGCTGAGGCAGGAGAATCACTTGAACCTGGGAGGTGGAGGTTGCAATGAACCGAGATTGTGCTGTTGCACTCCAGCCTGGGCAACAAGAGCAAAACTTCATCTCAAAAAAAGAAAGAAAGGTAGGAAGGAAGGAAAGAGGGAGGGAAGGAAGGAAAGAGGGAGGGAAGGAAGGAAGGCAGGCAGGCAAGATGGAGGGAAGGAGGAAGGAAAGATGGAGGAAGGAAGGAAGGAAAGAGGGAGGGAGGGAGGGAAGGAAGGAAGGAAAGAGGGAGGGAGGGAAGGAAGGAAGGAAGGCAGGCAGGCAAGAGGGTGGGAGGGAAGGAAAGGAGGGAGGAAAGAGGGAGGGAGGAATGGAAGGAAGGAAGGAAAGAGGGAGGAAGTGAAAGAAGGAAGACAGGTGTCACATCAACTCCCATTTTCAGCATCTGAGGATTATTAACACTCTGTTGTGTGAACTTAAAAATCACTAATCAGGCCAGGCGCAGTGGCTCACGCCTACAATCCCAGCACTTTGGGAGGCTGAGGCAGGCAGATCACAATGTCAAGAGATCAAGACCATCCTGGCCAAAATGGTGAAATCCCGTCTCTACTAAAAATACAAAAATTAGCTACTCAGGAGACTGAGGCAGGAGAATCTCTTGAACCTGGGAGGTGGAGGTTGCAGTGAGCAGAGATTGCACCACTGCACTCCAGCCAGTTCAACAGAGCAAGATTCCTTTTCCAAAATAAAAATAAAAATCACACATCAGCTGTGCATGGGGTGGCTAATGCCTGTAATCCTAGCACTTTGGGAAGCCGAAGTGATAGGATCACTTGAGGCTAGGAGGTTGAGAACAGCCTGGGAAGTATAGAAAGATCAGATATCGCCGGGCATGGTGGCGCGTGCCTGTAGTTCCAGCTACTTGGGAGGCTGAGGCTGGAGGATCGCTTGAGTCCAGGAGTTCTGGGCTGTAGTGCTCTATGCCAATCGGGTGTCCGCACTAAGTTCAGCATCAATATGGTGACCTTCCAGGAGCGGGGGAGCACCAGGTTGCCTAAGGAGGGGTGAACCAGCCCAGGTCGGAAATGGAACAGGTCAGAACTCCCGTGCTGATCAGTACTGGAATGGCACCTGTGAATAGCCACTGCACTCCAGCCTGGGCAACATAGTGAGACCCTGTCTCTAAAAAAAAAGAAGAAGAAAGATCAGATCTCTATAAAACATAAAAAAATTAGCTGGGCATGGTGGAACATGCCTGTAGTCCCAGCCACTCAGGAGGCTGAGATGGGAGGATCCCTTGAACCCAGTAGGTTGAGGCTGCAGTGAGCTGTGATTCCACTGCTGCATTCCAACCTGGGCAACCCAGAGCAAGATCCTATCTCAAAAACAAAAAATAATAATAATAGCAAAATCACACATCAACTTCCCTGTTATAGGAAAACCTGGGTTTGATGTGAAGATTGCATTTAAGCCAAGGCTAAAAGTCCAGAGTCCCAAACTAGAAGCAACAGACCCAAGGGGTCCATCTCCTAGCTTTGCCTTCCTCCATCCCAGCAGCCTCACCTCCCTGAACTCGCTGTCTCTCTAGAAAGCTGACAGGAGCGCCCTGGCAGGCAAGGCAAGCCGAGCTGACCTGGAGACGGTGGCGCTGGAGCTGAACGAGATGATTCAAGACATGCTCTTCAAGGTCACGATCCATGAGGACAACTGGAAGAAGGCTGTGGAGCAGCTCAGCAAGGACATGAACACCAAGGTGAGTGCCCCTTGTGGATTTTCATTTGCTTCCTGACGCATTAGCCCAGAATTTAGCAGCTGCAAACAACAAATGCTTCCAGTTTAGGAGGAGCAAGAATTTGGGAGTCAGGTCAGGCACGGTGGCTCACGCCTGTAATCCCAGAATTTTGGGAGGCCAAGGCAAGTGGATCACCTGAGGTCAGAAGTTCAAGACCAGCCTGACCAACATGGAGAAACCCCGTCCCTACTGAAAGTACAAAAATAGCTGGGCGTGGTGGCACATGCTGTAATCCCTACTTGGGAGGCTGCTATTCGGTAGGCTGAGGCAGGAGGCTTGAACCCGGGATCAACACAAGAGAATTACTTTAACCTCTGCATGCCTGTAATCCCTACTCAGGAGGCTGAGGCAGTAGAGTCACTTGAACCCAGGAGGCAGAGGTTGCAGTGAGCCAAGATTGAGCCATTGCATCCAACCTGAGCAAGAAGAGCAAAACTCCATCTCAAACAAAAAACAAAAAACAAAAAACAAAAACTTTTGTGAGTGACCTAGCAGCTTAGCTGGGTGGCTCAGGGTCTCCCATGAAATTGCAGTCAAGATGTCATCCAGGGCTGGTCTCATCTGAAGGCTCAAATGAGGCTAGATGAGCCAATTCAAAGGAGATTCCCTCATGTGGCTGTTGGTAACACTCCTCAGTTCCTCATCCCATGGACTCCGCCTTAGGACCCCTTGAGGGACCTCATGTCATGGCAGCTGACCTCCCCAGAGCAAATGATCCAAGAAGGGAAGAAAGAAGCTACAATGTCTTTTTTTTTTTTTTGAGACAGGTTCTCACTCTGGGCACCTGCCCTATACATAGTCAATAAGTGAATAGATCCCCAATTCACAGAGAAGAACACTGAGCCTCAGAGAGGTTATTATACTCCCCTCAGGGAACGCTGCTGCTCATGGTAGAGCTGGGACTCAAACCCAGAGCTGCCTGATTTTAAACCTAATCTAATTTCTTTGGGCCATACTAGCCACCTCAACAGCAACAACCCTGTAACACTGTCTTTGGACCACTGTGCTAATTGAGGTAGGGGTTATGACTTCTCTAGACATTTCCCCAGGTCTGGCATATCACTGGCAGTGTAAATGATGAACAAATAAATGAACGACTGCCATGGTCCCTCAGAGACTCCCCTCCTCAACTCCACATCCCTGCGCTTACCCAGCCAAGAGAGTGGCGTAGTTAGCTCCCAAGATGGTCCCCAACCATACCTCTTGGTATTCACACAATTGCGTAGCCCCCTCCCACGTTGAATGGGTCCAGCTTGTGTAATCAACAGTGTTTCCTGGTTTAATTGAACCAAGTCTGCCAATGGTTCATCTGCCATTTCAGAGATGATGGGGGTGACCGCCTTCCATCATAAAAGACATTGCAGGCCAGGCATGGTGGCTCACGCCCATAATCCCAGCACTTCGGAAGGCTGAGGCAGGCAGATCACAAGGTCAAGAGATCGAGACCATCCTGGCCAACATGGTGAAACCCTGTCTCTACTAAAAATACAAAAATTAGCTGGGCATGGTGGCATATGCCTCTTAGCTGCTCGTGAGGCTGAGGCAGGAGAATCACTTGAACCCTGGAGGCGGAGGTGGCAGCAAGCTGAGGTCGCACCACTTGCACTCCAGCCTGGCGACAGAGCGAGACTACGTCTCAAAGCAAAAAAAAAAAAAAAAAGACTTTGCAGCCAGGTGTGGTGTCTCATGCCTATAATCCCAGTATTTTTGGAGGCCAAAGCAGCTGGCAGATCACTTTAGCCAAGAGTTCAAGCCCAGCATGAGCAACATGGTAGATCTCTGTCCCTAAGGGAAAAAAATTAGCCAGTTGTGGTGGCACACACCCGTAGTTCCAACTACTCAGGAGGCTGAGGTGAGAGAATACCTGAGCCTGGGAGGTTGAGACTGCGGTGAACCAAAATCGTGCCACTGTACTCCAGCCTGGGCAACAGGAGCACCCTGACAGGCACTCAGAGTGAGACCCTATCTCAAAAAAAAAAAAAGAGGTCTCAAGATACCCAAACGCAACACATAAAGAAGTTTTACTTGTTTCCTGGTTTAATTGAACCAAGTCTGCCAATGGGCTGGAGATGACATCCAAGTCAAGAATTGTTGCTAATTACATTAAGCATGATAATGGCATTGTGGTTCTGTAATTAAAAAGTTATCGCACTCAAATATTTATGAGTGAAATGTCACCATTTCTGTAACTTAAAAAACAATACTCCATCAGGTGGCGCAGTGGCTCACACCTGTAATCCCAGCATTTTGGGAGGTCAAGATTGGAGGATCACTTGAGCCCAGGGGTTTGAGACCAGTCCTGGCAACATAGCAAGACTCCATCTCTACTTAAAAAAAAAAATTATTTTTGGGCCAAGTGTGGTGGCTCAACCCTGTAGTCCCAGCACTTTGGGAGGCCAAGGCAGGTGGATCATGAGTTCGAGACCAGCCAGGCCAACATGGTGAAACCCTGTCTCTACTAAAAATACAAAAATTAGCCGGGCATGGTGGTGGGCACCTGTAATCCCATTTACTCAGGAGGCTGAGGCAGGAGAATCGCTTGAACCCAGGAGGCAGAGGTTGCAGTGAGCCAAGACCACACCATTGCACTCCAGCCTGGTGACAGAGCAAGACACTGTCTCAAAAAAAAAAAAAAAAAAAAAAAGCCAGGTTCGGTGGCTCACACCTCTAATCCCAGCACTTTCAGAGGCCAAGGCAGGTGGATCACAAGGTCAGGAGTTCAAGACCAACCTGGCCAAGATCTGAATCCTCTTCTCTACTAAAAAAAAAAAAAAATTAACCAGGCGTGGTGGCACGCACCTGTAGTCCCAGCTACTCTGGAGGCTAATGCAGAAGAATTGCCCAAACCCAAGAAGTGAAGGTTGCAGTGAGCGAAGATTGTGCCACTGTGCTCCAGCCTGGGCAACCAAGTAAGACTCCATCTCAAAAAAAAAAAACACAAAAAACATTTTTCCCCAGGCACAGTGGCTCACATCTGTAATCCCAACATTTTCAGAGGCCAAGATGGGTTGATCACTTGAGGTCAGGAGATCAAGACCAGCCTGACCAACATGGTGAAACCCTGTCTCTACTAAAAATACAAAAAATTAGCCAGGTGTGGTGGCAGGCACCTATAATCCCAGCTATGCTGGAGGCTGAGGCAGAAGAATCGCTTGAACTTGGGAGACAGAGGTTGCAATAAGCCAAGATCACACCATTGCCCTCCCGCCTGGGCAACAAGAGTGAAACTCCATCTCAAAAATAAATTAATAAAATAAAAATAAATAAAATTGACTGTGATGGTTGCACAACTCGGTGAATATACTAAATGTCATCAACTTGCCCCCTTTACATACACTCTCAATAAATATGTGTTGAACGTGTGAATATCAGGTACAGTGGGGCCATTGGGAGAAAGGTTTCTCAGACCTCTCAGGCTGCATTTGAACTTGGTTTGATTTGATCTCTTGGAGACAGTAGCTGATGATGTTTTTTGCTTTGGCCACTGGGAAGCTCACCTTGCAGCTCCCCTCTACCTGTAGCATCTAGTAGGGGTCTGAGCCTACTCCAGAGCAGGTCATGTTCCCTTTCCTGGACTTCCTATTTTAGTTGAATTTTGTTATACTCTGTGACTTCCCAGGTTGCTGCAGCCCCTCTTCTGGAAGGGGGCAGGGTGTGAATTCATTGACTGTTCTTTCTTTTCTTCCCCTTGGCTGTTGGCAGCTAGTCCACAGTGATCTGGATCCCTTGAAGAAAGAAATGGAAGAGGTCTGGAAAATAGTCCGGAAGCTGCTGATTGAGGGCTTACGATTGGACCCTGACAGTGCTGCCGGCTTTAGGAAGTGAGGGCCTGTCCTGAGCCCCTCCTGGTAGTGGTACTGCTGCCCAGGCTATGGGGGACACAGGAAGGGAATCCCGGGGGCTCTGGGAGGAAAGATTCCACACCTGTGGAAGAGGGGACGGTGGCTGGGCTGTGGCTGAGCGCACAGAGGAGGGGAACTCCGGCCTGAGCTGGCAGAGGGGGCTCCAGTCCTATTTCCACCAATGGGGAAACCGAGGCTCAGACCAGGAAGGGGACCTGGGCAGATCTGGGACCCTTGACCCCAACCCAGACAGTGCCCCAGGAAGAAGAACCAAATATTTGTGGGCCTCCTGTCCTCAGACCACCCCACACAGTTTGTTGTTGTTGTTGTTTTTGAGATGGGAGTTTCGCTCTTGCTGCCCAGGCTGGAGTGCAATGGCACAATCTTGGCTCACTGCAACCTCCGCTTCCCAGGTTCAAGCAATTCTCCTGCCTCAGCCTCCCAAGTAGCTGGTGTACACCACCAGCCCGGCTAATTTTTTTGTATTTTGTAGAGACAGATTTCACCACATTGGTCAGGCTACTCTGGAACTCCTGACCTCAGGTGATCCGCCTGCCTCGGCCTCCCAAAGTGCTGGGATTACAGGTGTGAGCCACTGTGCCCGGCCCACACCCCTCACACAGTTCTAAAGGCCATCCCTTAGACTGGGCAAGGTGGCTCATGTCTGTAATCCCAGCACGTTGGGAGGTTGAGGCGGGCAGATCACCTGAGGTCAAGAGGTTGAGACCAGCCTAGCCAACGTGGTGAAACCCTGTCTCTACTAAAAATACAAGAGAAAATAGCTGGCTGTGGGGGCACATGACTATTGTCCCAGTTACTCGGAAGGCTGAGGCAGAATTGCTTGAACCCAGGGGGTGGGGTTGCAGTGAGCCGAGATCGCACCATTGTACTCCAGCCTGGGTTACAAAGCAAGACTGTCTCAAAAAAAAAAAAAAAAAAAAAAAAAGACCATCCCTTGTGTTTGGGGCAGCAGAGAAACCACAGGGGTGGTTGGGAACCTCAGGGCCTGTGGGGCTGAGCTGGCCAGGTGCTGGAAGGAGGGGTGCACCCCTGGGGCCCCAGCTAGCTGCAGTATCCAGCACATGGCCTGGGCCCAGCAGGGGCAGCGGCTGATGACCATGTGCCTTTCAGGAAGCTGTTCGAGCGCGTCAAGTGCATATCCTGTGACCGGCCCGTGCAGATGATGACTGGCCCGTGAGTACCGCCGCCCAAAGTGCCCTGGCCCTTGGGCCTTGTGAGGTGGATAGATGTCCACTCCATGCACGTCCATGTGCACCGTTCCATGCGCGCTGTGTCTACACATCCACGTACGGCATTCTCCAGTCAAGTCCATACACATCCACGTGCACCATTCCGTATGCACCAGTGTCTACACATCCACGTACACTGTTCTGTACCGTCAAGTCCCTGCACGTCCATGTACACTGTTCTGTATGTGTCATGTGTATCCACATTCATATACAGGCTTCCCCAGCCTTCCAGATGGCTATTCTGCAGCCATCAAAAATATTCAAATATGTGGCATTGTATGGTGGTGCCTACCTGTAGTCCCAGCTACTCAGGAGGCTGATGGGGGAGGATGGCTTCAGCCAAGAAGTTCGAGGCTGGAGTGAGCTAGGATTGTGCCACTGCACTCCAGCCTGAGTGACAGCGAGACCTCATATATATACATACATATATATATAAAACAAGACTGGGCATGGTGGCTCAATCCCAATACTTTTGGGAGGCTGAGGGGAGTGGATCACCTAAGGTCAGGAGTTCAAGACCAGCCTGACCAATATGGTGAAATGCTGTCTCTACTAAAAATGCAAAAATTAGCCAGGCATGTTGGCAGGCGCTTGTAATCACAGGTATTGGAGAGGCAGAGGCAGAGAATTGCTTCAACCTGGTAGGCAGATGTTGCAGTGAGCCGAGATCACACCCCTGCACTCCAGCCTGGGTGACAGAGTCTGACTCCGTCTCAAGAAAACAAAACAAAAACCAGTTTATATCCCAGCTACTCAGGATACTGAGGCAGGAGAATCACTTGAACCTGGGAGGTGGAGGTTGCCTTGAGCCGAGATTATGCCACTGCACTCCAGTCTGGTGACAAAAGAGACTTCATCTCAAAAAAATAAAAAGATAAAACAGTTCTAGCTCCCCAGGAAAGCTATTCTGTTTACTTTATTTATATGTCTTTATTAAGGCAAATTACATGTGACATAAAATTAACTATTTTAAAACAAGCAGTTAGGGGCATTTGGTGCATTCACAGAGGGTACAGGCATCATCTCTCTCTACTGCTGTGGCATTTTCAGTCCCTCAAAAGGAAACTTTAACTCATGAAGCTGTGTCTCCCTGTCCTTCCTGCCCCCAGCCCCTGGCAACCACCAATCTGCATCCTGTTTCTAGGATTTATCTTATTCTGTTTTTTACTTTTATTATTATTATTATTACTATTGAGACTAGATCTCCCTCTGTCACCCAGGCTGGAGTACAGTGGCATAATCACGGCTCACTGCAGTTGCAAATCAGGTGATCCTCCCGCCTCAGCTTCCCAAGTACCTGGGATTACAGGCATGCACCACCACACCCAGCTAATTTTTGTATTTTTAGTAGAGATGGGATTTCTCCATGTTGCCAAGGCTGGTCTTGAACTCCCGACCTCAAGTGATCCATTCACCGCAGCCTCCCGAAGTTCTGTGATTATTGGTGTATGCCACTGTGTCTGGCCTGGTTTTTACTTTTGGAAATAGAACAATTGTTTTTTGTGTCTTACTGTGATGATCAGAGCTCCTGAAATGCCTCTTGGGGTAGGGGTGGGAGGCCTTCTACTTCTGTGCTGTGGACGCTTCCAGCATTTGAGGTTGGCGACCTGACTCTGCACCTCCTTCTTCCCTCTGGGAAGGCTTCCTGGAGGGGTGGGAGTCAAGCCCTTTGCTGGCTTGGCACGCCTCGCACAGCCCCTGCAGAGCCTTTGTCCTCCTACAGACACCTGATCACCATCCGCAAAGCACACCTGCTGTCCCGGCTGCGGCCAGCCAGCGCCAACAGCTATGAGTACTTGCAGAGGCAACAGATGAGGTGAGCAGGGTGGGTGCCCCTCATGGAGGCCACTCTGAAGCCTGGGAACACTGTTCCTGCAAAAAGACATCCTCCAGGCCCAGAGACCAAAAATTGTTTCAGACATGGCCAGCCCTTCGAAAGAGAGGCCGTCTGAAAGGTGGCTGGGGGGACAGACAGGCCCACGAGATGACCACGGAGGGAGGAACTGACATATTTCCTAGGCATCTATTGTGGGCCAAGAACTGTAAGAGGGTTTCTTACTGAAATTCCACAACCTGCTGTGAGCTAGGATTCCTATGCCCGTGTCCCTGTTTCTTGGTGGAGGAAATCGGTGATGATGGGGGATCCTTGGGGAAATACTGCTGTGCCCAGCAGGCACTGTGACAAGTGCTGGGGCTCACCTGGCCTTTTTGAGTCCTCATAGTTGCCCTCTGAGCTGTATCCTATTATGATCCCATGTCACAGTTGAAGAAACTGAGGCTCAGAGAACTTCAGTGATGTGCCCAAGGTCACTGCTACCAAGTGACAGGGCTGACGTCTAAACCCTCAGGTTTCCACCACACCCAGCTGGCTCCCTGGGTCCCAGCCCGACCCCTCAACCTCCTGACATCCCATAGCTCTGTGGGTTTTCCCGGCCTCCATCACTGCTGTGGGACATCTGGCCAGGTGGGGGAAGAGACGGCGAATAGTCACCACAGCCATGGGAAGAGGAGGGAGGTGGGGACAGGCCTGCACCCTCCTTCCCTGGCTCCTTGAGATCAAGAGATTAGAAGGGCGAGCTCTTCAGGCCAGGGGTCCAAAAGGATATGGCTAGGGTTGGGAAAATGCAGGACTCACTTCAGTTCCTCTGCCCCACTGAGTGCGTCCGTATCCACCTGCCAAACCCCAGGCCTGCCTGGCCAAGCCACCTAAACACAAGCTGAAAGAAATGCTGGTCTTCCCTCTATGCTGGCCAGGCCCTTGAGGTGCATCCTGGGGAGCTCTGGGGTGCAGGGTCTCCAGGTGGCTGCTGACCCACCGCCCTACCCCAGGGAACAGCAGCAGCTGCAGTTCCAGGACCTCGGCATCCAGGAGGATTTTCAGCAGGACTGGGGTGATGGCCCCCAAAATGATACCAGCTTCAAGTGCAAGTCCTGCAACCTGTCAACGCTTTATCCCTACGGGGATCCCCACGTGATCGACTATGACAGCGTGAGTCTGGCCGGGGCCTCCTTCCCAGAGGGTGGACGTCAGCGCACCCCAGCCCCAGGTGTGGGACCAGGCCCTGGGCGGTGGGCAACCCCAGTGGAGGCTGTGCTCTGTCTTCTGGGCCTCTGCATGCACTAAAGTTGGGGGGCAAACTGGATGGGAGCTCCCCGACCTTGGATCTGGGGCATCAACAGGTCGAGGTGGACATCCTCGGTGTGGATGGGATCCTGTACAAAGGCCGCATGAATAGCCAGAGGGGGGCTCAGGCCTCGGCCATCGCAAAGGAGCTGGCAGGTGAGGGGGCATCGGGCTCCTTGGGGCACCCCTGCCTGGGGCCCTGATTCTGCTGGGCAGGGTGAGGGGGTTCAGGTGGGCCCCAGAGCCAGCACTGTTCCTGACCGGGGAGCCCTCACACTATCAGTCCCAAAACTTGGATCACAGCAGGCACCCAGGAGACCTGGTCCTTGCAATGGAGGAGGAAGACTGCAGGAGGGAGGATCAATAGCCGACCCGAGAGGGGGCTGTGGCCACAGGAACATGGCCTCTGATGAAGGACGATGGGCTAGAGAGGGTGCTAGGCTGGTGCCAAAGGACACCAGGGAGCAGGGACTGGACAGCTGCCCTGAAGCCCTTGAAGAGGGACTAGGAGCTAATTGGAGCTGGATGAAGGGTGAGAGGAGAGTGGTCTTGTGGCAGGATGGTAGGTGCAAGGGCCCTGTGGTGGGTGGAAGCCAGACACAGGCAGGAACTCAGGATACCAAGTCTCCCTGGAGGGCGGAGACTGTGGTGGAGCAGTGGGGTGACGAGGAGGAGCCTTGGATCAGACCACAGAGGCCGTGTGTTGATATCACAGGCAAGGGTTGGGCCAGCAGGAGACCCAGACACGTGCACATCCCGAATCAGTCGTTGTGGTCACTGCAGTGCTGTGACCTGGCTCTGGCCGGCTCCTGCTGGGACCCCAAGACTCTGCAGTCTATTACTAGATGTGAAGGACAAAACGGGAGCCTGCTTTCCCCTTGGGGAAGAGGAGTTCTAAATTTTGCCCCTAGGTGGGAGCCACACACTGTCCCATCAGGAGTGGTCCTGGAGCCACAAGATGGCTGGGGGCTGAACTCTACCTGTAGAAATTATTTTTGTTTGTTTGTTTTTTGAGATGAAGTCTCACTCTGTTGCCCAGGTTGGAGTACAATGGCGTGATCTCAGCTCACTGCGTCCTCCACCTCCCAGGCCCATGAGATTCTCTTACCTCAGCCTTCCAAGCAGTTGGGATTACAATTGCCCACCATTATGTCTGGCTAATTTTTTCTTTTTTTGAGATGGAGTCTTGCTCTTTCGCCAGGTTGAAGTGCAGTGGCACAATCTCGGCTTACTACAATCTCCGTCTCCTGGATTCAAGTGATTCCCTTGCCTCAGCCTCCTGAGGAGCTGGGACTGTAGGCGCACGCCACCACGCCCATCTAATTTTTTGTATTTTAGTAGAGACGGAGTTTCACCATGGCCAGGACGGTCTCGATATTCTGACCTCATGATCCACCTGCCTCAGCCTCCCAGAGTGCTGGGATCACATGTGTGAGCCACCATGCCCAGCCAATTGTTTGTATTTTTACTAGAGATGGGGTTTCACCATGTTGGTCAGGCTGGTCTCTAACTCCTGACCTCAAGTGATCCACCCGCCTTGGCCTCCCAAAGTGCTAGGAGCACAGGTATGTGCTACCGCGCCCAGCCCACCCGCAGAAATCCTTTCTCCCCAACACTGTGCCTCTATTGACTGGAGGACTAAACACCAGATGTGGAAGAAAGAAGGGTGGACTGTTTCATCTACATGCTGGGCAAAGAAGGAGGCACGTTGCACTAGTCTCCTGGGGCTGCCAAGACAAATTACAAGCTGGGTGGCTTAAAATAGCTGAAGTTCCGGCCAGGCGCAGTGGCTCAAGCCTGTAATCCCAGCACTTTGGGAGGCCGAGACGGGTGGATCACGAGGTCGAGAGATCGAGACCATCCTGGTCAACATAGTGAAACACCGTCTCTACTAAAAATACAAAAAATTAGCTGGGCATGGTGGCGCGTGCCTGTAATCCCAGCCACTCAGGAGGCTGAGGCAGGAGAATTGCCTGAACCCAGGAGGCGGAGGTTGCGGTGAGCCGAGATCGCACCATTGCACTCCAGCCTGGGTTACAAGAGATAAACTCCATCTCCAAAAAAAAATAGCTGAAGTTCCAGCCTATAGTCCCAACTACTCGGGAGGCTGAGGCAGGAGAATCACTTGAGCCCAGGAATTTGAGGCTGCAATGAGCCATGATCTCACCACTGCACTCCAGCCTGGGTGACAGAGCCAGACCCTGTCTAAAAAATCCCAGAACAGAACAAAAGCAAGCAAAAACAACGCCAACAACAACAAAATACAGCTGGAGTTGATCCTCCTGCTGTTCTGGAGGCTGGAAATCCTAAACCAAGGGGTCAGCAGGGCTATGCTCCCTCCAAAGGCTTAGGGGAAGGGTCCCTCCCTGCCTCTTCCAGCTTCTGGAGCTGCCGGCACACTGTTTCCACATGTGGTCTTCTCTTCTGTGTGTCCTCTCCTCTGTCCCCCGTAAGGATGTTTGTCTTTGGATTTGTGCCCAACCTAACCCAGGATGATCTCATCTCAAGATCCTTAACCTAATTATACCTGCAAAGACCCTTTTTCCAAATAAGGTAACATTCATAGCTTCTACGAGATGTATCTTTTTGGGGAGCACCATTCAACACACCCTGCTTCCAGGGGGACCGGACACCATCTCAAACCCTGCATTATCCTGGGTAGGGGGATGTGGCTTCTCCTGGTAAGGACTGGCCGTTCTAGCCCCTGCCTCCTGCCTGGTATTTGCTGGGAGGGCTCAGGCTGGGCGTCAGGGATCACCAGGCAGGATCACAACAGTGGCTAATATTTAATATTCCATGAACCCTGACTTTGTGCCAGGCCCTCCCCCACCTCCTCCACACTGCAACAACCTGCCAAGGAGTTTCACAAATGATCAGCTGAGGGCTGCTTGCTGGGGGCCAGGGCAGATGTAGTGTACATCTGATACACCCAGTCCTGTCCCCGCTCATCCACTGACCTCCCCAACGGCTGGTACCCTGGGCGGGGGGCGGGGGGAGGCTTTCCTCCATGGCTCATTCATTCCCAAGACCCACACAGCAAACCAGGACTTGAATCATGATAGTATCAACTGCTTTATTATTATTATTTTTTTCGAGACAGAGTTTTGCTTTTGTTGCCCAGGCTGGAGTGCAGTGGCATGATCTCGGTTCACTGCAGTCTCTACCTCCCAGGTTCAGGCGATTCTCCTACCTCAGCCTCCTGAGTAGCTGAGACTACTGGTACACACCACCATGCCCAGCTAATTTTGTTTTTGTAGTAGGTATGGGGTTTCCCCATGTTGGCCCTGCTGGTCTTGAACTCCTGACCTCACCTCAAGTGATCCACGTGCCTCGGCCTCCCAAAGTGGGATTACAGGTGTGGGCCACTGCACCTGGCCCTCAGTGGCTTTATCTTGCTTGGAGGTGACAAAATCTGATAGTACAGATGCTCCTAAACTGACGATGGTGCTGTATCCTGATAAACTCAGAGTGCCCAGGCTGGAGTGCAATGGCACAATCTCGGCTCACCACAACCTCCACCTACTGGGTGCAAGCGATTCTCCTGTCTCAGTCCCTGAGTAGCTGGGATTACAGGCATGTGCCACCATGCCCTGCAATTTTTATATTTTTAGTAGAGATAGGGTTTTGCCATGTTGGTCAGGCGGGTCTCAAACTCCTGACCTCAGGTGATCTGCCCACCTTGACCTACCAAAGTGCTGGGATTACAGGTGTGAGCCATTGTCATGTAACTTATTGACTGCTGTATATTACATTGAAATAGTGATGGATTTTTACTATCTTAAAGCTGAAAGGTGGTAAATTAAGTCATCGTAAATCAGGACCCTTCTGTGTTAGAAATCAGTTGGAAACCTGTCTGTGGCTAGATCTCGATCAGTGTGCTGTTGTCACTCACTTATCTCCCCAAAAGAACTTTCTAACTCAAAACAGATGCAAAGCCAGGTACAGTGGCTCACGCCTGTAATCCTAGCACTTTGGGAAGCTGAAGCTGGAGGATCACTTGAGCTCAGAAGTTCAAGACCAACCTGGGCAACATGGTGAAACCCCACCTTTACAAAAAATACAAAAATTAGGCAGGGCAAGGTGGCTCATGCCTATAATCTGAGCACTTTGGGAGGCCAAGGTGGGCAGATCACATGGTCAAGAGATTGAGACCATCTTGGCCAACATGGTTAAACCATGTCGCTACTAAAAATACAAAAATTAGCTAGGTGTGGTGGTACATGCCTGTAGTCTCAGCTACTAGGCTGAGGCAGGAAATCGCTTGAACCTGGGAGGTCCAGGCTGCAGTAAGCCAAGATTGCACCACTGCAATGCAGCCTGGGCAAACGAATGAGACTTGGTCTCAATAAAAAGAGTCCAGGTGCAGTGGCTCACACTTGTAATCCCAGCATGTTGGGAGGCCAAGGCGGGTGGATCACAAGGTTAGGAGTTCTAGACCAGCCTGTCCAATATGGTGAAACCCCATATCTACTAAAAATACAAAAATTAGCCAGGCATGGTGGTGCATGCCTGTAGTCCCAGTTACTTGGGAGGCAGAGGCAGGAGAATCACTTGAGCCCAGGAGGTAGAGGTTGCAGTGAGCCAAGATCGTGCCACTGCACTCCAGCTTGGGCGACAGAGTAAGACTCAGAGTCAAAAAAAAAAAAAAAAAACAAACACAAAAAACCACCACCACCACCACCAACAACAAAAAAAAACAGAAAGAAAGAAATGTCCAGAATAGAAAAATCTATAGACAGAAGGAAAACTGGTGATTTCCAGGGGCCAGAGTTTGGGGTGGAAGAAGTGAGTGACTGCTTTATGGGGACAGGGCCCCTTTTGGGGTGATGGTAAAGTTTCAGAAGAAGGTGTATCAGTGGTATACAATGCTGTATGTGTCCTAAATGCCTCTGCATTGTGCACTTAAAAAAAATTTTTTTTGACATGGAGTTAAGCTCTTGTGGCCGAGGCTGGAGTGCAATGGTGCAATCTCGGCTCACTGCAACCTCCGCCTCCTGGGTTCAAGCGATTCTCCTGCCTCAGACTCCCGAGTAGCTGGGATTACAGGCATGCATCACCACACTCAGCTAATTTTGTATTTTTAGTAGAGATGGGGTTTCTCCATGTTGGTCAGGCTGGTCTCAAACTCCTGACCTCAGGTGATCCTCCTGCCTCAGTCTTTCAAAGTGCTGGGATTACAGGCATGAGCCATCGTACCCAGCTGAATTGTACACTTTAAACTGGTTAATGTTACCTAACATAGATTTTACTTCAAATGATGCAAAAAAAAAAAAAAAAAAAAAGGTGAAGGACAGGAAGATGGGGATGAGGCATTTGGGTGCTCTGGATCCCAGCGGGACAGCTAAACCATAAATAGCCGTGCCAGCAGTTTACCTATGTCTGACTGCTGAAATCAAGTTGCACTCCTTAGCCTAGAGTTATTTCCTTTTTTTTTTTTTTTTGAGATTGAGTCTCACTCTGTTGCCTAGGCTGGAGTGCAATGGTACATACTCGGCTCACCACAACCTCCCCCTCCGAGGTTCAAGGGATTCTCTTGCCTCAGCCTCCTGAGTAGCTGGGATTACAGGCGTGTGGCACCATGCCCAGCTAATATTTGTATTTTTAGTAGAGATGAGGTTTCACTGTGTTGGTCAGGCTTGTCTCGAACTCCTGACCTCGTGATCTGCCCGCCTCAGCCTCCCAAAGTGCTGGGATTACAGAGTTACTTTCAAAGAGGCTTCTTTTCTATCTTATCCTTAAGCTGCTCTCTACTCAAGAAGGCAAGGAAGTCTGGGCACAATGGTTCACACCTATAATCTTAGCACTTTGGGAGGTCAAGATGGGAGGATTGCTTGAGCCCAGGAGCAATCAAGACTAGCCTGAGCAACATAGTGAGACCTCCTCCCTAAGAAAATTTTAAAAAATTTAACCGGGAGTGGTGGCACACGCCTGTAGTCCCAGCTACTCAGGCGGCTGAATCAGGAGGATTGCTTGAGCCCAGGAGTTCAAGGCTGCAGTGCCTTCCAGCTTGGGTGACAGAGTGAGACCCTGCCTCAAGAAAAAAAAAAGGGGGCAAGGAGGGAGGAACATTGTCCCATAAAAGGAATGGACCGGGGGTCTGGGGAACGAGGCTGGTCCCACCAGAGGGAAAAACTTGGCTGGTGCTGGCATTGGTCTGACACAGGCCCAGGGGCTACTCACTTCTGTCCCTTCTTTTCTGCTAAGCTGTGAAGGCTCCGTGTCCCCCATCACAAAGCCTGAATGACCGTGCGCACTCCAGCTCCGTATTTGGTGCCGTCTGCCCCCGTGAGTACCCGGCCCCCAGCCCGGGCTCAGCTGTGATTCTGGAAGGGTCTCTGGTTCCTCCTTGTCTTACCCTATCCCCCACACCCTGCCTGGGCTCTCCTGTCCACATCTTCCACCTCCTCTACCTCCTGCCTGCTCTGCCTGCCCATTGCACTTCAATGCTTCTTGGCCCTGGTGCCATCCCCAGTGCCCAGGCCAGGCATCTGTCCCCAGTGTCCACCCAGCTGCAGGGGGGGTACAAGGGAACCGAAGTTGGAAGGACCTGAGCTCCTCTGGTTTGAATCACCATGTGCCAGGCATCTGAGGGCACTTTACCGTTTACAAGGCAGTTTCTCCCTTGACTCATCTGAACCTCATCCCAACTCCTGTGAGGTAGTCACTGTTCTCCCATTTCACACAGGAGGAAGTGGAGGTTCAGTCACCTTGAGCTGTGGCCCAAGGTCACAGAGCTGGTGAGCGGGGGGCTGAGCCCAGATCTGTGGACTCCAAGCTCCATGTTCTCTCCCAGGGCTCTGCTCCACTTAGGCAAACATTTGTGGTGTCATTTATCTTGGGTTACCCGCTCAGGACATTGAGGGTACCCAGGGCGCAGGTGAGGTATGGCGCCCAGCCAGCCATGGTCTGTATAGCACTTCCAGTCCTGGGCTTCTTCTTAGTGGGTGTGGCCCTATCAGGCTAGTGTCTCCCAGGAAGGTTTTTGGCACACATCTCGGATTTCTCCTGCCCCTCCCAGCCCTGCGCCCCCGCACCAGTGCCCGCTCGTCTGCCTCAGGCCCTCACCCAACGATGCCAGCTCGGCCACCTTCCCTGCCACCTCTGCCGCTGCTGCCACCACTGATTCCACCCCTGAGGGACCCCCAGCAGGCCCCAGGGCCCACCAGACTCTCAAGAGCTCCACGTGTCGAGTCCCGAGTCAGCAGGAAGCCCCCTGAGGAGCCCACCAACCTGTGAGCCCCACCCCCCTGTGCCCCCACCACCACCAGATCCCCTCCTTGTCCCCGGCTGAGACTCAGGGCCTTGAGCCTGGTCCAGAAAGGGTGCTGGGGCCCTGGGTATAGGGAAGGGACCTGTGTAGGTGACCCCCACGTTGACCCAGTGGCGGTTTTATCCTGTGCATATAAATACAAACAACACAGTGCATGTTCTTATTCTGCATTGCCATACAAACACAGAAGCCAACCGAACTCCCTGATCCATTTTCAATATAACTCCAAGTGGTTTTTAAAAACACTTTTCCTATTTAGTTGCTGAATGATTTCATTAGAATCAGTTCCAATTACTGTGGATTTCATTTGGTGGCCATTATTTCCAAGACCAATTTCCCCATAGGAGCCAGACTGGGCTGTGAGCATTCTTTTGATTTCATGTTATTTCTACCAGTAACTAATTATGAATTGGATTTTTTTTCAAAATCTGATTGTTTATATTAGCCTCTTGGCTGATCCATGAGGAAGCTGGTGCAGCACCCATGGGATATTCCGGGGTGGCCATCCCAGTGCCGCTGGCCTGTTTCAAGTCTTTCTGGCTCTGTGCTTACCACCCATGCATTTGGTGGGAAAAAAGCCAACTGTGAGGTCACACCGTCTCACTGTGGCAATTCAGGGACTGGCCTTGGCATGCAGAATAGAGGGCTCCCCCCAGGCCCTGATACCGTGTGATGCTTCTGGCATCATTTCTTCCCTTTCTCACCCCTGGTGCTGTCCAGCTTTGCTCTCTCCTTCTGTACTATTGATGGTTCTAGCCCATCACAGAGACTAAAACAATGTCCCTGTGCAGGGTGAAGCCTGACCCCCTCCATGGCCCCCAGCATCCACTGGATCCCTGGGGTGGCATCGGTGGGTGGTTTGAGGGGCTGGTGGGGAGCCACCAGGAGGGAGCTGGAAGGGGTTCCCCATTCACTCCCCTTTTGCTGCCTGGGGTGGGGGGACTTGGGGCTCCAGACTCTCCCCAGACTCGGTGGCCATCAGAATCTGGGGACACTGCATGGCTGCTCTGTTCTTATTGTCCCCAAGGTCCCTGGACCAGCTCATTGTGACCGCCCCCCCCACGCTGGCTGCTCTTTTCTTTCTCCAAGGACTGTGTCCAAATGAAGCTAAGCCCCTCCTGATCCGAGTGACACCTGTTTAAGCTGCTTTGGGGGACACTGGTTGGTGCAGCACCGGCCCCCACCCTGACCCCTATACCACAGATGAGTATTTTAGGCAACTTCTGCCCAGAACAAAATCTTCTACTTTTTAAAATTATTTATTTATTTATTTTTTATTTTAAGACAGGGTTTCATATTGGCCAGGCTGGTCTTTAACTCCCGACCTCAGGTGATCCACCTGCCTCAGCCTCCCAAAGTACTGGGATTACAGGTATGAGCCACTGCACCCAGGCCCCACTTTTCATTTTTTCTTTTCTTCTTTTTTTTTTTTTTGAGACAGTGTTTTGCTCTTGTTGCCCAGGCTGGAGTGCAATGGTGCGATATCGACTCACCATAACCTCTGCCTCCTGGGTTCAAGCAATTCTCCTGCCTCAGCCTCCCAAGTAGCTGGGATTACAGGCATGCACCACCATGCCCAGCTAATTTTGTAGTTTTAGTAGAGACAAGGTTTCTCCATGTTGGTGAGGCTGGTCTTGAACACCCAACCTCAGGTGATCCACCCACCTCAGCCTCCCAAAGTGCTGGAATTACAGACATGAGCCACCTCGCCTGGCCAATCTTCCACTTTTTTTTTTTTTTTTAAGATGAAGTCTCACACTGTCGCCCAGGTTGGAGTGCAGTGGCGAGATCTCAGCTCACTGAAATCTCTGTCTCCTGGGTTCAAGCAGTTCTGCCTCAGCCTCCTGAGTAGCTGGGACCACAAATGTGGTCCCAGCTAATGTTTTTTGTATTTTTAGTAGAGACAGGGTTTCACCATGTTGGCCAGGATGGTCTCCATCTCTTTACCTCGTGATCTGCCCAACTCAGCCTCCCACAGTGCTGGGATTACAGGCATGAGCCACCACGCCAAGCCCCAATCTTCCACTTTTCTTAATGTGGATAAAGGGACTGGCTGGGTGCCTTCTGTATGGGGAGGTGAGACTTGCTAGTCCCTCCTCCAGCCACCACCTGAGGCTCAGACTGCAGGCAGAAGAGAATGCACCCAGGGTCACAGAGTGAGAGGCCCCAGCTTGGTGGCCCCCACCAGGAGGCTGAACCTACTGGGTCCTGTGACTTCCACCCCATCCTACTGCGAGGAGGCCTGGCTCCCGCTCTGCTGAGCTAAGAGGGGAGGGCTCCTGAGGGACACCAGGCCAGCCCATCTTGACACGTGGCACCCAGGGCATCCCCTGGTCCCACATAGCTGGGCCCCACTCTCCCTTGTGCCTCGCACTACCGTCCCCCCGGGCCCCTCCAAAGTACCTTCTGAGTCTCTTTCTTGGGTATACAAGCCAGGGCTGGAGTGGGTTTCTGCAGCCCAGCAGGTGGGGAGCAAGGCCCGGGGGCATCTCCTCTGCATTCTCACAGGGCACTTAGGGGCTTGGGAAGTTAGGGACCCCAGGCCCACAGCAGGCCCGTGAGGAGCAGTCCCGGAAGAAGACAGTGCCGAGGGAGGCTTTGGGACAGGCTGGCCTTGGCCTGGTCCCAGGTAGGAGATGCAGGCAGAATCCCTCCAACCCACACTAGTGCAGAGGGGTGGGGCCTGCAGGCCTTAGAAGCTGTGAGGTGGGAGCTGTGCCTACTTCCTGGGCTGCAGCTGTGGCTTGGTCCAGCAAAGTGGCTCACACCTGTAATGCCAGCCCTTTTGGAGGCAGAGGCCGGAGGATTGCTTGAGTCCAGGAGTTCCAGACCAGCTAGGGCAACAATGAGACCCAGTCTCTACGAAAAAATAAATAGCTATGTGTGGTAGTGCATGTGTGTGGTCCCAGCTGCTTGGGAGGCTGAGGCAGGAGGATCACTTGGGCCCAGGAGGTCAAGGCTGCAGTGAGCTATGATTGCACCACTGCACTCAATACCCTGTCTCAGAAAAAAACCCTGTCTCAGAAGACAGATGAATTGGTCATGTGGAGATGGGAGGGAGGGGTGCGGGCTCTGTGGATGGGGTGGGCAGGAGTGGGAGGCAGGGTCCCACCTTGAGGTGCTGCTGGAATGGAGGAGCTGCTATGTGGTGACCACCCCGTACTGCCAGGCCCAGCCCAACCCACCGCTGCAAGTGAAACGTCACTGAACACGTTCTCCCGTTTCAAGGACTGTGAACTCATTAACACTAAGGGATAAGCAATGGAGGCCGGCACATGTGTGTTCCAAGCAAGATGGTCGGCCACGGAAAAGACACTGCAAGTACCCGAAGGTGGTCCACCCAGGGTGGAAGTTCAGGCACCAGACGGAAGGGCCTTGTGTGCAGCCCTTCTTAGGCACGCTGGAATCAACACGTGCTGCCCCCTAGCTCCTTGTACCCACCGTCACGGCTGGCTTGACCTCTGACTCTCCATGGATGGGGGAGCTGTAGGCAGAGACCTCCCTTGATTTGCTGCACTGGGATGTGGGCAAAACGACTCCATCAGGATCACGGCTTTGCGATTCCCCAGGAGGTGAGAGATGCCCCCAAGAAGCAGAGCACAATTTTGCCAGCAGGCTCCCCAGTGCTGGTGCTGTGCCATTGACAAGTCCTTGGTCATCCTGGAAGGGGCCCCCCAACTCCTGCCCTCCCCAGAAGAACTTGGCAGCCCTTCATCTGAAAAACAGCTGTGTTCTTTTAAGGCTCTGTTGAAATACATCCGTTGCCCAAATATGAGCAGTGGCTCCAAGACCCAGAGAACCTTCCAAACACAGGAATTAGAAGTAGCCTTGTGTCAAAGGATCTTCATTCTGGCCAGCCTAGGAGGTCTCCCCGACCTGGGGAGGAAGATGGGAGTCAAAGGACTCATCTGTCCTGTGCTGGGGACTGCTGTGAAAGCCCTTCAGAGACCTCCAGGGCCACAGCAGCCCCACCCACCCCCGTAGTCAGCCTCGGAGACAGCCTGGTTCCCTGTGGCTGCCCGCAGGGTGTTCTCAGAGAACCCTGGCTGGACCACTGCAAAGACCCTGGGGACACTCAGTAGCCCCCGGTGAGTACCCCTCGTCTGAGAGCATCTCACAGAACAAACCGTCTCTTTTCACAGCCCTTTCCAGGGGGAGCCCTCCTCCCATCCCACTGGGCAGGGCATTTACTTCTGAAACTCCTCATGATGAAAAAGAGACCCCCTTCAGGGAATTCCAGCCAATTCCCTCACAGGAGTTGGACTTACATGTGTCCATGGTGGCTGGCAGTGTGGAGCAGGCTGGCAGGTCAGGCCAGGCCGTGTATCTAGTGCCATGGTAATTTCAGCCCGTCATGGCCTTAAGGGAATTTGCACCAAATCTTCCAGTTTCCAAGATAAGTCAGAAGTGAGGCTTTCCCCATAAGCCCTCCTGATTTTATTTTGTTTTTCATTTTTTCACTCTTGTTGCCCAGGCTGGAGTGCAATGGCACTATCTTAGCTCACTGCAACCTCTGCCTTCCAGATTCAAGTGATTCTGCTGCCTCAGCCTCCCTAGGAGCTGGGATTACAGGTGCCCAGCAAGCACCATGCCAGGCTAATTTTTTGTATTTAGTAGAGATGGGGTTTCTCCATGTTGGTCGGGCTGGTCTTCAACTCCTGACCTCAGGTGATCCACCCACCTGAGCCTCCCACAGGGTTGGGATCACAGGTGTGAGCCACCATGCCTGGCCTAACCCTCCAGATTTTAAAATGTTGGCAAGTATGTTTTTAAAAAGTAAAACATGGGCCGGGTCCAGTGGCTCATACCTGTAATCCCAACCCTTTGGGAGGCCAAGGTGGGTGAATCACTTGAGCCCAGGAGTCCGAGGGCTCCTGTTTTATTTGTTTTGTTTTTACAAAAACAAGTAAAACACGGCACGCCAGCCAAACAGCACACATTGGGGACTGTGAGTTTGCAAACCCTTAAGAATGTGTCCTCCCCGTCACAGACTGGAAGGTGCGCCTGCTGTTTGTCACCTGGTGAGGCCGGGCCTTCATTCCCCGGTGCTGCCAGGGACGTTTTGGGAATCAGACACGTCAAGCATTTGCTTTTGAGCCTCCTCGTAGATGTGTGCAAATGATGTTTTTTTGTTTTGTTTTGTTTTTGAGACAGAATTTCACTCTTGTTGCCCAGGCTGGAGTGCAGTGGCATGATCTCAGCTCACCACAACTTCTTCCGCCCGGGTTCAAGCGATTCTCCTGCCTTAGCCTCCCGAGTAGCTGGGATCACAGGCATGCCCCACCATACCCGACTAATTGTATTTTTAGTAGAGATGGGGTTTCTCCATGTTGGTCAGGCTGGTCTTGAATTCCCAACCTCAGGTGATCCACCACCTTAGCTTCCCAAAGTGCTGGGATTACTACATACAGGCACACGCCATCCCACCCCGGCTGCAAATGGTGTTTCTTAGAGTGAAATTTTGGTCAGTAATGAGATCTTTAGTTAAAAATGGCAAAAAAAAAAAAAAAAAAGAAAGAAATTTTGGTAATAATCAAAAGTCATTTGGAGCTCAAGTCTGCTGGGCAAAGGGTGGTGACCAAGCCCTGGAGAGGCTGGACTGTCAAGGAGCATGGCGGGTTTTCCCGTGTCACTTAGGCAGCTCCTAGGCTGTGCCCAAGACGAAGGCCTGTAAACATGAGTGTGCTGTGCTAGTTCAGCCAGCGTACACTTTAACACATACTAGGTTGTTACCGGCTCCATTATTTTTGAGATGGAGTCTCACTCTGTCACCCAGGCTGCAGTGCAGAGGGACCATCTCAGCTCACTGTGACCTCCTGCCTCAGCCTCCCGAGTAGCTGGGATTACAGGCACATGCCACCATGCCCGGCTAATTTTTGTGGCCAGGAGTTCAAGACCAGCCCAGGCAACATAGCAAGACCCCATCTCTACAAAACATTTTTTTTTTAAATTAGGTGGGGTGGCGTGTGCCTGTATGTAGTCCCAGCTACTTGGGAGGCTGAGGTGGGAGGATCACCTGAGCCTGGGATTTCAAGGCTGTAGCGAGCTATGATTGCATCACTGCACTGTAGCCTGAATACAGCAAGACCCTGTCTCTAAAAAACAAGTCAGATTCTGGGACCCTCCTCCAGAACAACTGCCTCAAGGGAGAGGCCGGAAACGTGGGCGTTCAACAAGCAGCCAGGGGGAACCCTTGTGCTCTGGAAGTCCGGGGATCGTCTGCAGGTGCCCACTCATCATGTGGGGGGCATGGCTAGATGGGCACATCAGAAACCTGGGAGCTGTTTTATTTTCAGTAAGAGCTTTGAGGTATAATTGGCACACCAGAACATTCACCTTGCTAAAGCATGCCATTGAGTGCTTTTTGGTGCAGTCACAGATCAGTCACCATCATCTACCCGGGGAGCATCCATGATCATACGTCAGGCCCTTGCCCCAGAGTCTGATGCCGTGAGGCCCAGGAACCTGTGGTTTGCTGGTTTTATTTTACCTGCTGTGCAGCCAGGTATGAGAACCACAGAACTAGCACAGAGGCACTCCACTGGGGCCATGGTGACCAAATACTTCTGACTGTCCCAGTAAGGGGGCTGCCCCTGGATGCAGTGGGGAGCGCTCAGGGATACTGCTCAGCACCACTGCAGGGACAATGACAGCCCTCCATGTCAACAGTGACCATGCTTAAAAAGCTAGCTCTGCAGGAACCTCGTCTCTTCCACCCTTAATGTGACCACTTGAGAGCCCCAAGCCCAGTCCACAGTGGCCCCCAGAAACAGAAATGGGGGTGGTGGGACAGTGTCTCTGGTATTTAGTGACGATGTTGTATAGGGACACTATAAATTTTGATGTCTCTTTGGAACCAGGGGCTTCTGTTAGAATCATATTCGGATTCAGGAGTCTGGGTTGCAGCCTGACTCTAATAAGCTCCTGGGTGATGCTGGGGTGGAGACCATGCCTTGAATAGTGAGGGTGTGGTCCACTACAGGCCACCCCAGGGCTCACGATTTAATAAATGGCACTCCCCGCTGGGTGCAGTGGCTCACGCCTGTAATCTCAGCACTTTGGGAGGCCGAGGCAGGTAGATCACCTGAGTTTAAGAGTTCGAGACCAGGCCGGGCGCGGTGGCTCAAGCCTGTAATCCCAGCACTTTGGGAGGCTGAGGCGGGTGGATCACGAGGTCAGGAGATCAAGACCATCCTGGGTCAGCATGGTGAAACCCCATCTCTACTAAAAATACAAAAAATGAGCTGGGCATGGTGGCGCGTGCCTGTAATCCCAGCTACTCAGGAAGCTGAGGCAGGAGAATTGCCTGAACCCAGGAGGTGGAGGTTGCAGTGAGCCAAGATCGCGCCATTGCACTCCAGCCTGGGTAACAAGAGCGAAACGCCGCCTCAAAAAAAAAAAAAAAAAAAAAAAAAAAAGAGTTCGAGACCAGCCCGGTCAACATGGTGAAACCGCATCTCTGCTAAAATACAGAAGTTAGGCCAGGTGCAGTGGCTCACACCTGTAAACCCAGCACTTTTGGAGGCCAAGATGGGAGTATCACGAAATCAAGAGATTGAGACCATCCTGGCCAACATGGTGAAACCCTGTCTGTACTAAAAATTAGCTGGCCATGGTGGTGTACACCTGTAATCCCAGCTACTCAGGAGGTTGAGGCAGGAGAATCACTTAAACTAGGAGTTGGAGGTTGCACAGAACTGAGATCATGCCACTGCACTCCAGCCTGGGCGACAGTGAGACTTCATTTAAAAAAAAAAAAAATTGGGGCCCAAAGTGGCTCCGGCCGGATGTCGTGGCGCTTGCAAAGGCAAGGCCAAGAGTTCAAGGCCAACCAACCTCAGCAACCTTACAAGCTCTCAATGATTGGCAAAAAAAAAAATTAGCCAGGCATGGTGGAAGGCGCCTGTAGCCCCACCTGCCTAGGAGGCTGAGGCAGAACTGCTTGAACCTGGGGGACAGAGGTTGCAGTGAGCTGAGATCGTGCCACTTCACTTCAACCTGGGCGATCGAGAAAGCCTCCATCTCAAAAAACAAAAACAAAAACAGTACTCCTGAGGCTCCCACTGTGCACTTCTGGACTTGACTGCCTCGTGTGTGACAGACACATGCAACAGCTTAGCATGTGAGAGGTGGGAGAGTCAAAGGGCACTCCACCCCACACTGCAGATTACCCCAAAACATCTCTGCAAAACATTTTCTCACCACTGGAAGGCAGGTATGGCAATTTCCTGGTAATTTTTTTTCCATCTCAAAGAATGGAGGAACTGCAAAATGAAGACTCAGGAGGCCAGAGATGTCCTCCCTCTCCTGCTGCTGTGTTCTCTCCCTCCCCTGCTACCCAGGCACCCCAGGCGGATGCAGGGGGCTGGCTGGCCAGGGCCTCCCATCCTGCAGGCTCCAAGAGGCCATTACAAAGGCGGGTTCCCAGGTAGACCCATTCCTGGGAAGCAAGCACGGCTCCAGTGGGGGTCGCAGTCAGTCGCCAGTGCCAAGCAGCCAGTGAACGGCCGCCACAGGCAGGCTCTGTCAACAGCCTCCGCAGGTTCCAACTGGGCGGAGATGAAGCCAGGCACTGGTGTGGCAAGAGCACCAAGGCATGCTTCCTGAGAGGCACAGCCACATCCATGGGAGCCAGGAAGGATCAATGGGGAGCATCAGATGCCAGGCGAGCACAAGATCTTCAGAAAGATGCTCTCCCACTCAGGTGGCAGGGCTCCGCCAGGGGCTGATGCTTAGATGGGAGCGAGCGTTGCCCGTGAGCAGCTGTGAGCCGAGCCCTGTGGAGGTGTTGCAGAGGCTCCAGTCTCCCTTCTGCCCCAAGTCCAGGCCTACTCTTGGGGGCGTGTGAGGCTGAGGGTACATTCTCCTAAAGCTGCTCCAGCTCATCCCAGGCAGCCTCGGGTTGCCCGTCTCCTAAGTGACCCAACATCTGCGCCCCCTTTGCCAGCAGCACTCTGCCATGTCCTTGTCTCCTGCCCTGTCCTCTGGCCCTTGCAAGCTTCCCTGGCTCTGTCTGCTCAGAGGTCCTGCCCTACCCAGTGTCTGCTGGAGGCCTGGCTCAGAGGGTCCAGCCTGTGCCCAGTCACTGGAGCCACGACCAAGAAAGGTTGAGATGAAACCCAGGACAGAAGGCAGGTGTGAGCCCTATGTGCTCCTAACCGGTGCGAGGATCTGTCCAGCCACGCAGGGGCAGGGTGGGCTGACAGGAAGGGGACCCAGGCTGGAAACTAACTTCACAGGAAAAGCCCTGGGTGGACAGGAAGATTCCACAGCACACTGTGGCTGATAAGGGCAACAGGCGGCAGTGTGCAGCCAGGGAGGCTGGGGGTGGCCCTGTCCTCTGGGCAGCACCCCCCAGAGCTAGCTGGCAGCAAGCCTCATATACAAGGTAAGACCACAGAGCCTGGCAGTGATTTGGAATTCGTTCTTCTCTTTTGTTAAAAGGGGGAAAGGAAGTGGATGCGGGTACCCCCAGGCGCAGGGGGAGGCATGCAGGCGGCCCCAGCAGGCAGGCACTGGGAGGCGGTGGCAAGAGTCCTGGAGTTTCCCACAATCCTTTTCTCTGCAAGGAACAGCAACGCTGGCTGATGAGGGGGTGGGGCAGGAGGCAGGGCCCTGGGGAGGGGGCGGCGGGCAGAGGGCTGGGGGCTCACTCTAACATGCAAAGTCCAGCTGCCCCGGGAACTAAGTTGCTTCTGAAGAGCGACACATGTAGAAATACACAGACACGGCCACGCGCACACATGCGGAGAGGCTCTGCATTCCCTAGGGTGGGGGTCGAGGCCTGCTGGCCCCCGAGGAGCTCCAAGCCAGGGATCAGTGATGTCTCCGCCAGGGTGGTCCTCTGAGGTACCCCTGGGCCAGGTGGGGCAGGTTCGTCTTCAAAGGAAGGCCGCATGGTCTCTGAAGTTCTGTCCGCCAGGCATCCAGGCTGCTCTGAACCCCTCCATGTGCCGGGCCATGACCTTGCGTGTGGGCAGCTGCGTGTTCTGGTACCAGACATGTCCCTGCCTGGCTAGAGTCTGTGCTTTCCCCTCCAGGGCTCCAGGGACCAAGGGGTGCAGACATAAAAGGGGTGAAGGGGACCCGCGGAGACGTCCTCTCCCCCGCCCCACAGGGTCCTGGCCTCTGGGAGGGGGGAGGGGCCTCCCTTATCTCTCTGCCTCCATGGCAGGGTGGGCCCTGGGTTCTGAGGTGGCCTGTTGGGGGGCCAGGGGTGGCCAGTCTGAAGCCGGAGAAGGGGGTGCCGGAGTCCACAGGGGTGGCTGTGGCTGGTGGTGCTGTGGGCCCCCTGGGGGCGAGGCGGCCGTGGGCCAGCTGGGGGCCGAGAAGCTGCCCGTGGCGGCATGGGGGAAGTGCGGTGGGGGCGACGTGGCTGTTGCAGCCATTGGGCTGCCGCTGCCACCGCTGTGGAAACTCTCGGAGGCCTTGAGACGGGAGAACATGGTGAGAGCGTCGGGGAAGTTGGGGGGTGTGGCAGGGGTGTTGGCAGGAGTGCACATCTGTAGGGGGAAGAGAGGAGAGATGGGGTGAGCACCCCTTTCTGGAGGGGCCCCCACTGCCTCCCAAGGGGAGATGAGTGGCTTCCGCATTCTCAGAAGGTTCTGCGTCCCTTCCTCAGCTGCCCCAGCTGGTCTGTCGCCCAGGGGCTCCCACTGAGGGCCTCCCAGAGAAACCCAGAGATGAACCCACCTGGCCTCACTCTGGGCAGCCCAGTGCTGGAGGCCATAAGGCTTTCCCAGCCCGCCTCCTTCCCCCAGCCACAGCATCCCAGGGGTGCTGTAGGATGAGCACCTTCAATGACCCAGAGGCCAGCGCCCCACAGGTCTCACGGGGAACTGGCACAGGCAGGATTAAATGCAGGACCCATGAAGCCACCCATCTCCAAAGAGGTCAAGTCCCCGCCTCCACCAGTGCCCTCACATATGTGGGCCAGGGGCTGCTTATGCATACAACTAGCTTGGCCTCCTTCCACCCCATCCAGAACTGGGGTCTCTGGGGACACTTACCATCTGGTGGTGGTGGTGGCTGTAGGGGATGTTGGTCTCCTGGAAAAAGGCGCTGAGGGCTGTCTGCAGGAAGAAAAGTACCTGCTCACCCTCCAGGCCCCTGCCGGCCCTGCCGCGCTGCCCTTGTTCCCCTGCTCCTCTGAGGCTAGGGAAGACCCTGGCTGGACCAGTGAGTGGGAGGGGCAAGTCTCAGTACTGAGGCCCAGTGGCTTGCCTGTCACCTCCAACCCTCACTGCTGTCCAAAGAAGAGCCATGGAACACCACGGGCAGTTCGGGTGCCCGCCCTTCCCCTGCTGCTTGCCACCTGCCTCAGTACCTAAGATCTGCAGAGCCCCCTCTGCACCATGAGTGGGGGAGGGTGGGCAGTACCCTCACCCCATCCTGGGGTAAAGGCAGCACAGCCCCAAGTAGTCCAAACAGAACCCCCACCACCATCCTGTTTCAGGAAATTCTAGCCCGCTGTGACCACGACAGGTAGCAAGTCTTTACTGTTCTCTAAGCCTTGGTTTCCTCATCTTTGAAGCTGAGGCATCTTGCAGGAGTCTGAGCCTGGCAGGTGGGAACCCCTGCTGCCCCACCCAGCTCTTCTTCTGGCTCATCAAGGGGCCACTGTTTGGGCCTTGCTTTCTCCATCTGTACCACAAAGAGGCTGGACTAAGTGGCTTCCAGGGTCCCCTTTCTTGCAACAGTGATCTCCTAAGATCACTAGATTCCATCAAGCAGGGCCTGGCGCCAAGTAGACAAGCCTGGGCTTTAGGCTCACTCGCTCACCCACCCAAGCTTCCCTCGCAACAGCACCCACGTGGTGGAGCAGAAAGACAGCCCTAGGACCGAAGCCACCATGGGTTCACAATAGCTCCTGGCACAGCTCTCCAGCTACCCGCTCTTGGCTTACACCATGCTAGGCACACGACGTTCCACAGTTGGGCCACATGCCACACTGATCATGGTGCAGGCACCCAGCAGGTCTCCCTCCCAGTGGGATCATGGATTGTCATCATTCACCGCATAGGCAGGGAAATGAAGGTAGGAAGTGACTTGCTGAGGGTCAGTGGAGGTCAGCAAGAGACAGAGAAGGGAGTGCTCAGGAACAGCCAGGGCAGGTGGGGGAGGGAGACAGAGCGAGCCCGGAGCCCTTTCCTGTGTGTGTCAGTTCGGCAGGCTTCAGAGGTCCTTGGTGACTGGGAGCTGAGGAGCCCCAGAGGGAGGTGCTGGAATTTGCTAAGTCCTGGCTGGGGCCTGGCAGGGGTGGGGAGGCCCTGTCCTAGAGAACTGAGGCTACTCATGCACAAGGGCCGGTGAGGGAGCCCCGCAAGTGTGTGAGGGGTCCTCGGGACCCTGCCAAGTTCCAGGCCCAAACTTGGAGCTTCAAGCAGCCGAGGTGCCCCCACTGCCAGCCCTCAGGCCCACTCCCCCAATGCCAGATTGACTTTCTGGCCCTCCCAGACCTGGCACACCCAGAACTCCAGACTGTTCCTGGGATCTACCCTCAGTTAGGGGGATGGGGGTAGGGGGGCTTCTATGTTTTTAAAAATCTTTTAAAAATAATCTGGGAAATTTCCTGCAGGAGACATCCTACCTGGGTGTCCCCAAACAGGGGTGGTGTGGGAGCTCAGGCATGGGGGCTGGTCTTTAAGCACCTTCCCAGATCCCAAGACCCTCGGTCAGCGGCGGCTGTGTCCCAAAGCCCAGGCTCGCTGTGCAAATCCCAATCGGAACCCCCTCTGCAGCCCGCCGTGTATATTCTCCACTGAGAAACATCTGCCCCGCTAGACACAGGCCCCTCCCCCGGCAGCCTCCTGCCCCCATTAGCACCTGAATTGCAGTGAAAGTGACCCAGAAACACCGCCTGGTGGATGTGGGTGGAGCGTGGAGGGGGATGGGGTGGCCACATAAGCCCCTCACTCACCCCCATTCCAAGGCCTGAAGTCCTGTCACCTTTCTCCAGCCTCCCTGGCAGCTTCCACTTTACAGATGGCCCAACTGAGACTCAGGGGATGGAGGGCACAGGGCTCCCACCAGGGGGTCACTGGGAACCACCAGGGGCTCCTGCCTCCCCTGGGAACAGTCTGGTGCCCTGATGACACACCAAATGCATGGGGCGGGGGCTGCACATGTAAGTTAGAGTTGTCAGCTAACCCTGCCGCTGACAGAAGTGGCTCGGGTGGCTACTGGGTGCCAGGCTCTGAGGGCTGGGCTGAGTCCTGCAGGCAGGGCCCGCCTCCCACCAGACACCTGCCTGCCCAGCCCCAGGCAGGAAGGGAACCCTGCATGCAGATGTGGGACTGCCATGAATGTGGTTTTGCAAGTTTTGCTACATCCAACCCTTGACACAAACAGGGCTGATGTGAGCTGTGGAGGAGAGGGGGGCAGCAGGGAGCTTCCTCTGGGTGGGGCTGCCTCGGGGAACAGGGTGCAGTGAGCTGGCCATCAGAGGCTGACTCACAGCTCCCCCTACAACATACAGATATGGAAACTGAGGCCAGAAGGACAGAGCAGGCTCCCACCTCCCAGAGTGAACACCACAAACAGTCAGTAGCCCCCAAGACCTCTGGTAGGAGGGAAGTGGAGGGATGGAGTCATCTGAGTGGGATGGCCACTGCCTTCCCAGACTGTCCCAAGCTTGGGACATTCTGATCCCCATCCAGTCCCCAGGAGGCGGAGCCCCAGAGTCCTCTAGCTCCTGGTACCTCCTGCAGGCCCTGGCACGGTTCCTCATGGAGAAACCAGGTTTCCAGTCCCCAGCTGGGCACGGATGGGCAGGGCCGTGACCCTGCCCGTGAGGGGCACAGCTCATGGGGCTCTGGCCTCATCCTCAGATACTACCATGGGGTTAATCTTGGGGTGGGTGAATTAGGGAAGGCCAGTTAGCCTCTGGGCAGCAGAAGCCAAGAACACTACTGCCCCGTGTGTTAAGGGAGGCACAGGAGAGTGGGTGCCAGACTGGGGCAGCCTCACCTCCTAGCCAGCTGGCCTGAAAGCTGGTGAATTGTGTACATCCTCCCCAGTGCACCGGCAAAGGCACAGATATCCCTGCCAGCCCCTGGAGAGCACCTGGACGCGAGCATGGAGTCCCCAGGCACACCTCTGGAGGGAGTACATGCTCATCCCCATGCTGTAGTGTGCGGCTCCGACACGCCACCCATACACTCCACGCCGTGTACACACATCACACCGTGCCGGGCAGGGGCGGCATCTGCACACCCGACGCATGTGTACGCAATGATCACACACCAAACGCACCGGGGGGCTGCGCGTTCACACGCAAGCCAGCCTACGTGCCGGCAGGTCCGCCACCTCCCCGGTACCCGGCCAACGCCGTGGCGCGGTGCGTGCGTAAACACAAATGCACATGGACGTGTGAGCACGCCGACGGCTGCCCACTAGGCACGCGGACCCTCGGACCGCTCGCCCGGAGCGGCTCCGCCCTCCGGCCCAGCTCGGCCGAGGCCTGGGGCGTCCTCCTTCCGGCCGCCAGCCCGACTGTCTGTCCGCACTGAGGCGCAGCCCCGCCCTCGGCCGTTACCCGGACAAAAGGGGTAGGGGGTTCTCCGTCTCGATCCCGGGGCACTCGGGGCCCCGCGGGGGGGACGCATCGCCGACCCGTAGCCCGGTTCCGACCTCCGCCCGCCGGGAGCCCTCGGTGCCCGGACGCCGGGCGTCGTCGTCTGGAGAGCGGGTCAGGTCCGCGGCCCAGAACAGGGTGTACAGCCAGCACGCGTCCACGCCGCCCGCCCCCGCCCCTGCCCCGCGGCCACGCGGGACACATTCCGCCCGCGGCCCCGGCCCCCGCCCGGCCCCGGTGCAGCGCACCTCGAACTGCCAGTGGGCCGCCTGCAGCAGCTGCTTCGCCTGGTCGGCCGCGCAGCCCGCCGTCAGCACGAACTGGTTGATCATGACCTGGTGCTTGAGCTCGTCCATGTTCACGGACATGGCGCCGCCGCGCTGCCCGCTCCGGCCTCCCTCCGCCGCCCGCGCCTCCGCCTCACGCGTCCACCATTAGCGAGCCGGCTCCGGCTAATACAAATATTTACTGTGCGGCTCTGACTCACCGCGCCTCGCCTCGCTCCGCCGGCGCCGCGGCATGCTGGGAGATGTAGTTCCCGCGCCGCGCCAGGCGACCCGGCGGAGCGGGGCCGGCGCCCCAGGGGACAAGAAGCCGGGGAAGGGGAGTGTCTGAGCACCGAGCACCTGCTGTGCGCATCCCCACGCCGTGGCCCGAGCCGGGTGTGTCCACGTCGCCCTCGTTGCTCTCAGTGGCACCCGCGCCCCTGCTCTAGCGCATATGGGGCTCCCAAGGCGGGGGCCACGTCTGTGCATGGGAGCCAACGCCCAACTACAGGGTCTTGGCCAAGTCCTGGGGACCGTGTCTGAACGCTGAGCGCCTACTGCGTGCATATGCCCGGGCCGTGACCAGACTCGGGGGCGTCCACGTCGCCCTGTTGCTCTGGGTGGCACCTGCAGTACTGTTCTGGCACCGATGGAGGTCCGCAGGCGGGGGCCTCAGATCTGTGCATAGGCGTCTTTGCCAAGGCCCAGGAAGAGTCTGAATGCTGAGCGCCTACTGTGTGCAAGCACCTGGGCCGGGACCAGAGCCAGTTACGTCCACGTCACCCTCGTTGCTCTCGGTAGCACCCAGGACCCTGCTCTGGCCGGAATTAGGAGCCCAGAGGCCAGGGCCACAGATCTGTGCATCGGCGCAAACCGCCAGGCCACAGACGTCTTTGCCAAACCCCGGGGATTGTGACTGAACGCTGAGCGCCTACTGTCTGCAGATGTCCAGGCCATGGCCAGAGCCAGGCATGTCCATGTTGCCCTCGTTGCTCTCGGTGGCATCCGTTCCCCTGCTCTGGCACAAATTGGGGTCCCAAGGTGGGGGACACAGATCTGTGCATGGGCGCAAACACTGGGCCACAGGCGACTTTGCCAAGACCCAGGGACCCTGAACCCCTCTGTAACTGGCATCGCACTATGTTAAGTAGTAGGCACATCCTTAAGGGAGGGGGCTCTAGGAATTTTGGCCCAAATCGCTGGTCTAGGCTGCAAAGCCCCGAAAGGCCTAGCACACCGTCGGCGCCAACAAATATTCATTCAGTGAATGAATGAGTGAATGAATGAGTGAGTGAATCCCCCCTTCAAAGCTCCGCTGCAAGTCATCGCCTCCAGGCAGCCTCCTGGGTTTCCCCACTCAATCTCGCAACTCCCACTCGTGGCTCAGGTCCTTCCCAGCCTGGCTCTGGGCCTGCCCCACAGTAGCCCGATGACCCTGTGGACGGCGCCTGGGACAGGCTGACGGGGCCGGCAGACTCTGGCGCTTCGGGGTCCTCCTCCCAGCAGTTCTCCCACGGTCCCACATAAAATCTCTTGCTCTTTGCCTGAAATCTCGGCCCTCGGCTGGCGGGCGCCAGGACCCAACGGAGCCAGTTCCGAAGCGGCTTCAAACTCTCATTCCCAGAATGCCCCGGTTTATTTGCATCGTTTGGTCCCGGTGACGTCAGGTGAGTGAGGTCGTGTCTCGACCAATGGACAGCCTCGAGGTGTTAGGACCTGGCCATATAAGGTAAACAAAGCTAGTCGCCCAATGAAGAGGCGGCGGGGGCAGGTCCTGAGCCAGGGAGGCCGGGGGCGGGACCGTGGGCAGGGCGGCCGGGCCGTGTTTACAGACCCGCACATGGCGCTTCCGGTTGACGTCGCGGGCTGCTAGTGAGGCCTTGCCCGGTTCGGAGTGGCCGGGGTAGGTGAAGCGCGGTCACGGCCGCTCTCTATGACCTTGGTCCGGCTCCGTGCACACCCTGGCCCCAGTCTCCTTAGTTGAGTCACTGTTTGTTGTGTCCTTCCTCTGCTCCTGGCCCGGGGCGACAGGAGAGCAGTAGCCGGGTGGGAGGCAGTGAGGACTGCTCCGGAGGATAAGTGTAGCCTAGCGAGATGGAAAATGCCCTCCGGGGTTGGCGCGGTGGCTTGTAATCCCAACAACTACGAGGCGGAGGAAGGAGGATTTCCCAGGCCCAGGAGTTAGAGAACATGCCTCTACACAGATACAAATTTTAAGAAAATTAGCCGGTTTCAGGCTTGGCACGGCGGCTCACGTCTGTAATCCCAGCACTCTGGGAGGCCAAGGCTGGCGGATCACCAGGTCAGGAGTTGGAGACGAGTCTGACCATGGTGAAACCCCGTCTCTACTAAAAAATACAAAAATTAGCTGGTCGTGGTGGCGCGCATCTGTAATCCCAGCTACTCGGCAGTTTGAGGCAGGAGAATCCCTTGAACTCGGGAGGCAGATTTCGCGCCACTGAGCTCCAACCTGGGTGACAGAGTGAGACTCTGTCTCAAAAACAAAAAGGCATACCTGTAATCCTAGCACTTTGGGAGGCTGAGGGGGCAGGATCACGAGGTCAGGAGTTCAAGACCAGACTGGCCAACATGGTGAAACCCCATCTCTACTAAAAAATACAGAAATTAGCTGGGCATGGTGGCTCGTGCCTGTAATCCCAGCTACTTGGGAGGCTGAGGTAGGAGAACTGCTTGAACCGGGACGCGGGAGGCGGAGCTTGCAGTGAGCCAAGATCGCACCACTGCACTCCAGCCTGGGCTACAGAGTGAGACTCCATCTCAAAAAAACTAGCCGGGTTCCATGGCTCACACCTGTAATCTCAACACTTTTGGAGGCTGAGACAGGCGGATCACTTGAGTCCAGGAGTTTGTGAACAGCCTGGGCAATATAGTGAGACTCTTGTCTCTACAAAAATAAAAATAGGGGCCGGGCGTGGTGGCTCACCCCTATAATCCAAGCACTTTGGAGGCCAAGGCGGGCGGATCAACTGATGTTTGGAGTTCAAGGCCAGCCTGACCAACATGGTGAAACCCCATCTTTAAAAAATAATAAAATAAAATTAAATTAAATTTTAAAAATGGCAGGGTGCAGTGGCTCACACCTATAATTCTAGCATTTTGGGAAGCCGAGACGGGTAGATCACTTGAGATCAGGAGTTCAAGACCACCCTGGAAAACATGGTGAAACCCCGTCTCTACTAAAAATACCAAATTAGCCGGGTGTGGTGGCGCTGGCCTGTAATCCCAGCTACTTGGGAGGCTGAGGCCGAGGTTTCGGTGAGCTGTGATCGTGCCACTGCACTCCAGCCTGGCGACAGAGGAGACTCTGTCTCAAAAAAAAAAAAAAAAAAAAAATCACTACAGCAGATTAAAGTAGGAGGATCCCTTGAGCCCTAGAGGTTCAGGCTACCATGAGTCATGATTGTGCCTGGTCGACAGAGTAAGATCCTGTCTGCAAAAAGTAAGTAATTCCCTAGGGAGGTGGGCACTGGCCTTGGGGATGAGTTAAGGGCCACTGAAGTGTTTAAATAGATCTGATCCCTTGTACGCTTGGGGATCACTGTGGCTGCTGCAATGCCAGGATCAGATGGTGCTGGAGAGCTCCAGTCTGAACTAGGCGATGTTCTTGGTGTGTCTGGTTCCAGGGGAGTCTGCCCTGCCCGCAGAATTGTTTGGAATGGAGAGACTTGCCTCAAGCTGCAGCTCCTACCTAGTCCCTTCAAGCCTGCCAAGGAGTCTCCCATTGGGTGGTGGGAGGAGGACAGTGGGGAAACTAGTGGACTGGACCTGAAATATCCTGGGGTGGGAGGGTAGGGTGGTGGAGGAAGCTGGGGCACCAAGATAGCTGAGAGGGTTGGGAAGAGAAAGGAGTCAGGGTGCAGTGGACTTGGCCTCTGAGGGCTGGGGCTGGGAGGCTGGCCTGTGGGCATGGGGCAGATCCTGAGTGTTCTCTTTTCCCAGGCAGGCACTTAGTCTTGGCAGAAGCCACCTGACCCGGGGAAATATAGCTGAAGCTTCTTTCCTGCTGCTTGGGGATCACTCAGGGGCCATAGTATTTTGCAAACCCTGATGGTTTTAAGAGACGTTTGCTCACGCTAAGAGTTGCCCCTTAACCTTTGCAAAGTTCATCTGCATGAATTAACATGGGCAAAGTGCTCTATAGGGTAGGCGGGCAATAAAAACTAGCTCTGAATAGGATTACCGCTATAATGATTACCACTGGGGCTGCAACACAGCATGGGAGAAGGTGGGCAGGTTCAGGAGCCAGACAGACCTGGGTGTCAGGTTTGACTCTGCTGCTTAATGACTTAATGCTTAATCTTGAGTGAGTTACCAGAGCTCTGGGCTTCACTTTCTCACTGGTGGAGCTGAGTTCTGGCAACACTGCTGTGGAAGATTAATGCCTGTCAGGGACGTAGTGCAGGGTCTGGTGCTTGGCGCACAGTTTTAGCACCCTCACCTCTTTGCCTCCATCTGGACCACTCTGGGAAGCCCCAGCCCTCTTTTCCAGCTAAAACTGAGGCTGGAATCTGGCCTTAGCCTCTGACATTCAGAACCTGTGGAGAAGAGCAGGCATCCAAGGTGACTTTCTGGCAAGGGAGGAAGGACACTGTCCTGGCGGGGCCCACTGGGGCTTGTCTTGTACAGGGAGTTAGGAAGTATCTGCACCCCTCCTTCCACCCTTGTCCAGGTACTACTCAGCTGCGTGCCCAGGCTTGCCCAGCCCGGGAGGAGCTCTCTCAGGCCAGCAGACTGGCAAGAGTGGGCAGGTGGGTCTGGCAGAGTCCAAGGTCACCCTACTGGTCTCCATGTAACCCCCTCACCCCCATCCCCTAAGCCAGCTTGTTTTTCCAGGGGCAACAGGGAATTAAAAAACAAGCGTATTTGCAGCCAAGAGGAGCCTGACTGGAGAGTGAACTTTGGATTCCTTAGCAGGCTGGGATGGAACGTGACAGCTGGAGCCAGCACCTAGCGGGAGGGAGAGGAGAAGGCACTTCCAGCAGTGCCCATTTCTCACCTGAGGGCCCAAGAGGTTCAAGGCTTTGCCAGACTTCATATGGCCAGTGGATGGAGGGCCTAGGGCCCTGGCCTCCACCTCCTCACCCCAGTCTTTCATTTATTCCATAGATGTGCTTATCAGACACTCATCGGGTGCCTGGCTCTGGGAGCACAAGAATAGGTCAGGATCCTGCCCGCTCAAGGGCTTGAGAACTCTAGACCTGAGACTTGGGCACGCAGACAAGGAAGCCACCAGTTGTCTCCAGGGTCCGTCTTTATGTTTCCTTTTAATTTTTTGAGACAGGGTGTCACTCTGTCACCCAGGCTGCAGTGCGGTGGCACAATCATGGCTCACTGCAGCCTCGACCTCCCAGGCTCAAATGATCCTCCCACCTCTGCCTTCCAAGTAGCTGGGACAACACTTGTGCACCACCAGCCTGGCTAATGTTTATGTTTTTTGTAGAGACAAGGTTTTGCCATGGTGCTCAGGCTGGTCTCCAACTCCCAGGCTCACGCGATCCACCTTCCTTGGCCTCTCAAAATGCTGAGATTATAGGCCTGAGACACTGAGCCTGGCCCTGTCTTCATAGAGAGCCCAATGCTGGCTGAATGAGAGGCAGGATCTGGCCCTTGCCTTGCTCCTGACGTTGGATTCTGTCCCCTCCCTCGCACTTGATCCCAGCCCCGTGTCGTACTCCGTTCTTTCCCGCTGTCAAGCTTTTGTATATGCCATTACTCCTACCTGGGACCGGAGCATCCTACCCCTTCACACTGCCTGGCTGCCTATTAGTTGTATTTCAAGTCCTGGCTTAGCTGTCACTTCCTCAAAAAAAAACCCTTTCCTAAGCTGGTGCAGTGGCTCAGGCCTGTAATCCCAGTACTTTGGGAGGCTGAGGCAGGTGGATCACTTGAGGTCAGGAATTCGAGACCAGCCTGGCCAACAAGGTGAAACCCTATTCTACTAATAATACAAAAATTAGCTAGGCAAGGTAGTGCACACCTGCAATCCCAGCTACCCGGGAGGCTGAGGCAGGAGACTTGCTTGAACTTGGGAAGCAGAGATTGCAATGAGCTGAGATCATGCCATTGCAAACTGCAGCCTGGGCGACAGAGCAAGACTCCATCTCAATAAAAAACAAAACAAAATAGCCAGGCGAGGTGGCTCTCGCCTGTAATCCCAGCACTTTGGGAGGCTGAGGAGGGTGGATCATGAGGTCAAGAGACGAGACCATCCAGGCCAACATAGTGAAACCCCATCTCTACAAAAAATACAAAAATTAGCTGGGTTTGGTGGCATGCACCTGTAGTCCCAGCTACTCGGGAGACTGAGGCAGGAGAATCACTTGAATCCAGGAGGTGGACGTTGCAGCGAGCTGAGATCCACTCCAGCCTGACGACAGAGTGAGACTCTGTCTCAAAAAAACCCACAACAACTCTTACCCTGACTCGCCTGCCAGTAGTATCAATTGCACCTCAATCCGTTCTCCCAGAGCACACACCACTTTGGCTCATGCAACCCATGAGGAATGATATACTTGTTAACTTTTATAGTGTCTATTTCCTCACCTGCCTGCAGCCTCCGTGTCTAGCTTGCTCTACCATTTGATGTCTGTTGCCTGGTTCATTGACTGTCACATAGTGGCTGCATGATAAATATTTGTCGAATATATCAATGAATCGGCCAGGCATGATAGCTCACGCCTGTGATCCCAGCACTTTGGGAGGGCAAAGTGGGCAGATTGCTTGAGGTCAGGAGTTTGAGACCAGCCTCGCCAACATGGTGAAACCCCATCTCTACTAAAAATACAAAAATTTTCCAGGCATGATTGTGGGTGCCTGTAATCCTAGCTACTCAGGAGGCTGAGGAAGGAGAACCACTTGAACCCGGCAGGCAGAGGTTACAGTGAGCCGAGATCACATATGATCATGCCACTGCACTCCAGCCTGGGTGATAGAGTGACTCTGTCCCAATACATACATGAAAAAATGAATCAATCCAGATGTTGATGAAGGAACTTGGACCAAATCAGGAAGGGCCTGTCTTCCAGCTAGGTGTGGGTAAGCACAGAAAAATATTGATGAACAGGCTTTGGGGACACCTTGAGTGCACAGCTCTGTTGAGAAGAGTTAATGAAACATCCAGCTTAGGCTGGGCAAGGTGGCTCACAGTTATAATCCCAGCATTTTGGGAGGCTGAGGTGGGCAGATTACAAGGTCAAGAGATCAAGACCATCCTGGCCAACATGGTGAAACCCATCTCTACTAAAAATACAAAAATTAGCTGGCATGGTGGCATGTGCCTGTAATCCCAGTTACTCGAGAAGCTGAGGCAGGAGAATCACCTGTAATCGCAGTTATTTGAGAGGCTGAGGCAGGAGAATCTCTTGAACCTAGGAGGCAGAGGTTGCAATGAGCTGAGATTGCACTACTGCACTCCAGCCTAGTGACAGAGTCCATCTGAGAAAGAAAGAAAGAAACATCCAGCTGGTGGAAACTACTGCTCTCGCCCAGGCTCCATAGGGAGGATGTGCTGTTAGTGTTATTTTTAGTGGGAATAGCTGACCCTCAGGACTCTCCCTTTCTCCCTGCAAACAGGGAGGGCAGTCTGTTGAATGCAGTGTTGGCACAGGTATGCATGTCCTGTACATGAGTTATGTGATTCAATAGAAAGAAATACAAAATAAGGGAAGAGAGATCACAATGGGTGAGGGTTCTTCAGGCCCATCCATCTGGGTGCAAGAGCCTGGCAATATGGCACTCTGGAGCATGCCTCTATGGAGGCAGGGACGTGCCCAGGTAAGAGCAGTGGCCTGGCTCAGTTCCAGCTGTGCCACTCACCCACTGTGCAGCCTCATTTGGGTACTTCATTTCTTTGAGCCTCACTTTCCTGTTTTGTAAATTGGGAATGGAAGTATACATAGAATCTACATCAAATAATTGTGTTTTTTTTGTTTGCTTTTTTTTTTTTTGAAATGGAGTCTTGCTCTGTCGCCCAGGCTGGAGTGCAGTGGTGTAATCTCTGCTCACTGCAACCTCCACCTCCCAGGTTCAAGTGATTCTCCCGCCTCAGCCTCCCGAGTAGCTGGGATTACAGGCATGCACCACCATACCCGGCTAATTTTTATATTTTTAGTAGAGACAGGGTTTTGCCATGTTGGCCAAGCTGGTCTCGAACTCCTGACCTCAGGTGATCTGTCCGCCTTGGCTTCCCAAAGTGGTGGGATTACAAGTGTGAACCACTGTGCTCAGCCAGATAATTGTTATTATTATTATTATTTTGTAGACAGGGTCTCGCTCTGTCACCCACGCTGGAGTGCAGTGGCACAATCTTGGCTTACTGTAACCACCGCCTCCCAGGTTCAAGTGATTCTCGTGCCTCAGTCTCCTGAGTAGCTGGAATTACAGGTGCGCACCAGCATGCTCAGCTAATTTTCTGTATTTTTAGTAGAGATGAGGTTTCCCCATGTTGGCCAGGCTGGTTGTAAACCCCTGACCTCAAGTGATACGCCTGCCTCAGCCTCCCAAAGGGCTGGGATTACAAGCATGAGCCACTGTGCCTGGCCTATTTTTAATTGTTTTTATTTTATTTTATCATTATTATTATTTTTTGAGACAAAGTCTCACTCTGTCACCCAGGCTGGAGTGCAGTGGTGCGATCTCGGTTCACTTCAAACTCTGCCTCCCAGGTTCAAGCAATTCTGCTGCCTCAGCCTCCCGAGTAGTTGGGATTACAGGCATGTGCCACCATGCCTGGCTAATGTTTTTGTATTTTTAGTAGAGACAGGGTTTCACCATATTGGCCAGGCTGGTGTTTTTTATTTTTAAAAAAAATTTTTATTCTTCTTAGAGATAGAATCTCGCTCTGTCACCCAGGCTGAAGTGCAGTGGCATGATAATGGCTCACTGCAGCCTCTACCTCCCAGGCTCAAGCTATGCTCCTGCCTCCACTTCCGCAGTAACTGTGACTACAGGGGTGTGCCATCACACCTGGCTAATTTTAAAATTTTTGGTAGAGACAGGCTCATGACATGTTGCCCAGTCTGGTCTGGAACTCCTGGGTGCAGGGTATCTGTCTGCCTCGGCCTCCCAAAGTGTTAGGATTACAGGCATGAGCCACCACGCCCAGCTAACATCAAAGAATTAGATAAGAGAATATGTACAGAGCCTTCAGAATGATGCCTGTCACATAATAAGTGCTCAGTAAATGTGGATATTGCTTGTGGGTGGGGAGATTTAATCAGGCTCCTCCAACACCTGGACCCTCCTCATAATCACACAAGGCTCTCGGCTGCCATACTCATTCAGCTTCCCAAGATCCTCAGCAAGAGGAAGGCTGAGGCCAGGTGTGGTGGCTCAAGCCTGTCATCACAACACTTTGGGAGGTGAATCACTTGAGGACAGGAGTTTGAGACCAGCCTGGCCAACGTGGTGAAACCCCGTCTCTACTAAAAATACAAAAATCGGCCAGGTGTAATGGTGCATGCCTGTAATCCCAGCTACTGGGGAGGCTGAGGCACAAGAATCGCTTTGAACACGGGAGGCAGAGGCTGTAGTGAGGTGAGATAGTACCACTTCTCTCCAGACCGGGCAACAGAACAAGAAAAAAAAAAAAAAGGAAGACTGGATCCTGGTCTCTGGCCTCTGGAAGGGTATAAGAAGCATTTCCAGGCCAGGCATGGTAGCTCATGCCTGTAATCCCAGTACTTTGGGAGGCTGAGGCAGGCAGATCACCTCAGGTTGGGAGTTCCACACCAGCCTGAGCAACATGGAGAAACCCCTACTCTACTAAAAATACAGAAAATTAGCTGAGCATGCTGGTGTGCACTTGTAATCCCAGCTACTCAGGAAGCTGAGGCAGGAGAATTGCTTGAACCTGGGGGGTGGAGGTTGTCGTGAGCTGAGATCCCACCCTTGCACTCCAGCCTGGGCAACAAAAGCAAAACTCCATCTCAAAAACAAAGAAGCATTTCCATGTGGACTGTGGTGAATTGACCATCTGAGACTTAGTCTGCCCTGCCCTCCCTAGCTGCTTTCTTGGTACAGCAGGCTTGACTTGTGAAATCACCTCCTCAGAATCCCAGTTCCTCAACTGAAAAGTAAGTAAAAAGCGATTTATTTGGAGAGCTGTGTGTGAGTCAAAAGCCAGGGAACACCTTGCACACTGCCAGGTTTTCATCCTGAGCGCGATTCTTGCAATCTTGTCCCCAGCGCATTTTATGCGGTCCTCTCTCCTCTGTGCTTCAGTTTCCCCGTGTGTAAAATGGGGAGAGTCCACTGCCTTCCGTGGGGGCTGTAAAATGATGTTTTTAAACTAACTGTTTTGGACGTGGGGCCGGAGAGATGTTTCGAATTCTGGCCAAGGCCAAAGCAGGTGCTTCGCTTCCTCGGTGTACGCCCTACAGGTGGGCTCCGCGTAGCAGGTGCTGCTGCGCCCTCTGCCGGTCGGAGCGGGAGACAAAAACAGGGGAATAGGGAAAATTACAGCGACTCAGGGAGCTATTTCAGAGGGGGCAAGTGGAAGGCGCTAAGCGAACAGATAATGAAAGGACTAAAAGAGTTAATATGTTAGTGCACCGCTTGGAACGTAGAGGGAAGGACCATTTGCGGTGCAGTTGGTGGTTCCTTCCCTCTGAATTTAGGACCATTTGGTTTGTCCCGGAGTGCTTATCAACACGTCAGAGGGCCTGGGAACTGAGCGTCCTGGGAAATATAGTTTCCAGACGGGCTTCCCGCGCCGCTTCCCGGCGCCCTCAGCGGCGAGAGGACTCCATTTCCCGACGCGCCCCGGGCCCGGGAGGCGGAGGGCCGCTGTGGCGTTGGGCCCCTGGCCGAGCCGGGGGTGGGGGCTCCAGGCGCCTCCGCGGCCGTGGACAAGCGTCCGTGCGGCCTGGTCCGGGCCATGTCCGTGTGAGGACCCTGCTGCTGCCGCCGCCGCCGCCCCCGTTCTGGCCCCGGCCCCATCCCCGGCCCGGTAGCGCCGCGCACCATGGGCTCCATTCTCAGCCGTCGCATCGCGGGGGTGGAGGACATCGACATCCAGGCGAACTCGGCCTATCGCTACCCCCCGAAGTCCGGTGAGCGCCCCGTCCCGGGCGCGTTCGGCGGGTCGCGGGCTGGAACGCGGGCCCGGCGGGCGCGGGGGTGGGAAGCTGGGGGCGGGGCGCACTACTCGGCCCCCTCTTCTTGTTCCTACCCTGAGCCTTCGCGCGGCCCCTTGGCCCCGCGGTCCCGAGCCTTAGGCGTGGCTGGGGACCCCGGAGGAACCTGCCCCAGCCGTGTCCAGCACTGCCACTGCACGGCTGGGGTGACCTTGGGGCAGTCCCTACGCCCCGGGCGCCTCAGGTCCATCCTCGCAGGGGAGCTCCTGGGGGAAGCCCTGAGGGCGGGGCGGGGTGCTGAGCCCGGGTCCTGGCGCTTCGCTCCTGCCTAGAAAGGACTCATTGTCGTCAGATTGACCTCACCACGGAGCCGGTTTTCTCTTTTCTTTGGTGGCTTGGTGTGAAGGCCAAGCCAGTGGTGTGGGCACTTTCCCACCCATCAAGACGGAGGCTCTTGGTGTGTGTGGGTGGGGGGGAGTGGGACTGGGCCCAAGGAGATGATTAGAATTGATGGAGAGGGGCCAGGGTTCTTGCTGAGAGGACAGGAGAGTATTTGGAGAGGACCCACCCGTTACTCAGGTCTCTGTTTTATGGCTGAGGGACTTAAGTCATCAAGGAGGAAATGACTGTCAAGGTTTCAGCTGGATGGAAGCACAGTTGGGAATTAGGACCAGATATGGGGCTCCCAGGCAGCCTTGTTCCATGCTCTATTCCTGCCTCTTGATGAACATGGGTTGACTGAGAACGTCTGGCTCCAGATTCTCACCCTCCATCTCCTCCTGCGATCATTTGTGGTGGAAAGGAGAAGAGGAAGAGGAGTGAGAACTTGGGTGTCATGGGGACATCCAGATGGGGTCCTCAGATCCTGGTTTCTTATGTGATCTGATGTCCCAGTCTCCTGGATATCTCTGGACACTCACGGGCCAGAGTTCTCTGAGTGTGGGCCAGGTCCACAGAGGGGAGGACTGTTAGACATTCCAGACCCTGCCTTGGACCCACTGGGGCCTGAGAAGCTGCATTTTCAACCCATTCCCCACTTGAGTTTTATGTCCACTCAAGTTTAAAAAATTGCTCTTCTTTGTTGCTGTTTAGAGTGAATAAACCGTGTGTGTGTGTGTGTATATATATATGTATATATATATACACACACACACACACACACACACACACACACACACAAATGAAAAAACAAAAAACTGCTCTGCCCAGGTTTTATAAGGTGTGACAAGGTGAAGATCTGGGGCCACTGGTTGAAGTGAGGGGAACCAGAACAGTTTGGGGGCACCCTGAAGGGGACAGATTCAGAGCTGGACAGAACATACTGTTGCCTGCCTGCTGGAGAGAGCACAGCAATATCCCAGGCCCAGCAGCAGGGTAGCCTAGCCTCTAGGGGCTTCGGCCCTGGGGTTTCCCTGGAAGTTCCGAGGGCTGATGGCCCCATGTCCGATGGAGCAGTTTGCCGTTGTCCTCTTCCACCTCTGATGTTCTTCCAGCATGTTTCTGGCTGAGTGACCTTGGTTGAGGTTGCTTAACCCCCTGGATCCTGATTTCCTCATCTGTAATATGGGCTGGTGCTTATACAGCCCTCAGAACCACGCCTGGCTCAGAAGTCCCTGCCAAATGCTAGCTGCTGTAATTGCTCATAAAGGAGGCGAGGTGATTGGCTAATGACCCTAATCATAGTAAGGAGTGGCATGACAGAGATATCAAAAAGTTGAGTGGCACTTTCTGTCAAGGGACCTGAGCTCTCTTGGTGTACCTTCACTTGGGCTGGGCAAAATGACACATACATGGCATTGACAGCCCACTTCTGGATCCCACTGTGGCTGAAATGTCATTGCTAATCACTCATGGCCCTCCTTCCTACTGAGCATCCGTCATAGAACACCCGAATCGGCCACTATTGCTTGGCACTGGCACACATGGGAGACACCCATCGGCTGTCTGGGTCATGCTGCCAGTGCCAGCAGTGTTCTGGACCAGTCCGGTCCACAAGTCCTCTCCAGCTGTGCTTGTTTCCATTTTCTTCTCCATCCATTCTTGGGAACCTGCAGACTCCTGTGCTTCTCTTTATTCATCTCTCCTGGTCCTTTGCTTGGTGCAAGGGTTTTAGGATCCTGGCCCTTGCCTTGGTGCCCCCACTGGTTTCCTAGACTCCCCTCCTCGCCTCTCTCCTTAAAGAGAACTCCATAAGGTCAAGGGTTGGAGGCAGACTGGGGGCGGTGGAGATGTTTGAAATGGTTTTGGGGGTTGCCTCCATGGACCCTTCAGTCACCTGATGAGAAAGGTTTCTTTTCAAATCTCTGTCAATGTTGTTGGTTATGTCAAGGAGCAAGAATCGTTGGTGCTGTGTGTATTTTTAATACTGAACACTGCAGTTTTCTTAGTGGAGCTTGCGGCCTGTGCAGCAGTGCTCAGCTCAGGTTTAATATTCGCTTTGTTTTCACTGTATTTTATCTTCATGGCTTTATTGAGGTGTAGTTCATGTCCCACACAACTCATCCATTGTAAGCATCATTTGACGGTTTTTAGTTAATTTATAGAATTGTGCAGTCGTCACCACAGTTACAGACATTTCCTTCATAAAAGTTTCCTTCCATCTGTTTGCAAAGCCCCTACCCCAGCCACTCCCTTTAGCCCATCAGTGATCTGCTTTCTTTCTTCCTTTTTTTTTTCTTGAGACGGAGTCTTGCTCTGTTGCCAAGCTGGAGTGAAGTGGCGCGATCTCGGCTCACTGCAAAGTCTGCCTCCCGGGTTCAGGTAAAACTCCTGCCTCAACCCCCTGACTAGCTGGGACTACAGGCACATGTCACCATGCCTGGCTAATTTTTGTATTTTTTATAGAGATGGGGTTTTACCATGTTGGCCAGTATGGTCTCGATCTCCTGACCTTGTGATCCACCTGCCTCAGCCTCCTAAAGTGCCGAGATTACAGGCGTGAGCCACCGCACCCGGCCCTGCTTTCTTTTTCCTTCTTTCTTTCTTTTTCTTTTTTTTTTTTGAGATATAGTCTCCCTCTGTCACGCAGGCTGGAGAGCAGTGGTGGGATCTCGACTCACTGCAACTTCCGCCCCTCATTTCAGGTGATCATCCCTCCTCAGCCTCTGAGTAGCTGGGATTACAGGTACCTGCCACCATGCCCAGTTAAGTTTTGTAGTTTTAGTAGAGGCAGGGTTTTCATCATGTTGGCCAGGCTAGTCTTGAACTCCTGACCTCAGGTGATCCACCTGCCTTGGCCTCCCAAAATGCTGGGATTACGGGTGTGAGTCACCGAGCCTGGCATTCTTTCTGTTCGTATATGTGTATGTGTGTGTGAAAAATGTCTATTTGAGTCTTCTGTCGAATTTTTAAAAACTGGATTGTTTATCTTGAGTTGTAACAAAGAGTTCTTTATGTGTTCTGGATAGGATTCCTATATCAGTCATGTGATCTGCAAATATTTTCTCCGGTCTGGCTTGTCTTTTAATTTTCTTTTTCTTCCTTTTTTAAGAGGGAGTCTCCCTCTGTCGCTCATGCTAGAGTGCAGTGGCGCAACCTTGGCTTACTTCAACCTTCGCCTATTGGGTTCTAGCGATTCTGCCTCAGCCTCCCGAATAGCTGCGACTACAGGCGTGCACGACCACTCCTGGCTAATTTTTGTATTTTTAGTAGAGATAGGGTTTCACCATATTGGCCAGCTTGGTCTCGAACTCCTGACCTCAGGTGATTTGTCCATCTCAGCCTCCCAAAGCGCTGGAATTACAGTTGTGAGCCACCGTGCCCAGCATATTTTTTTTAATGGTGTTTCTTTTGAAGAGTAAAGTTTTGAATTTTGGTGAAGTCACATTTATTGCTTTTTTTTTGGAGATGGAATCTTGCCCTGTCACACAGGCTGGAGTGCAATGGCGTGATCCTGGCTCACTGCAACTTCTGCCTCCCAAGTTCAAGGGATTCTCCTGCCTCAGCCTCCTGAATAGCTGGGATTACAGGTACGTGCCACCATGCCTGGCTAATTTTTTGTATCTTGAGGAGAGATGGGGTTTCACCATGTTGGCCAGACTGGTCTCGAACTCCTGACCTCGTGATCTGCCCGCCTTGGCCTCCCAAAGTGCTGGGATTACAGGCGTGAGCCACTGGGCCCGGCTTTTTTTTTTTTTTTTTTTTAAGACTCAGTCTCACTCTTGTCCACCAGGCTGGAGTGCAGTGGCTTGATCTTGGCTCACTGCAGCCTCTGCCTCCTGGGTTCAAGCAGTCCTGCCTCAGCCTCCCACGTAGCTGGGATTACAGATGCTCGTCACCACGCCCTGCTAATTTTTGTATTTTTAGTAGAGATGGGGTTTCATGGTATTGACCAGGCTGGTCTTGAACTCCTGACCTCAGGTGATACACCTGCCTCAGCCTCTCAAAGTGCTGGGATTACAGGTGTGAGCCACCTCACCCAGCCTAATTTATTGCTTTTTAAGTGAATGATGCTTTTGGAGTTATGTTTAAGAAATCTTGGCTGGGCGAGGTGGCTCACGCCTGTAATCCCAGCACTTTGAGAGGCTGAGGTGGGTGGATCATGAGGTTAGGCATTTGAGACCAGCCTGACCAACATAGTGAAACTGTCTCTACTAAGAATACAAAAAATTACCTAAGTGAGGTGGTGAGTGCTTGTAATCCCAGCTACTTAGAAGGCTGAGGTAGGAGAATTGCTTGAAAAAATGAGTTGGAGGTTGCAGTGAGTTGAGATCACACTACTGTGCTCTAGCCTGGCAACAGAGTGAGATTCAGTCTCAAAAAAAAAAAAAAAAAAATCTTGGCTGGGTGTGGAGGCCCACTCCTGTAAGTCCAGCATTTTGAAAGGTAAGGTGGACAGATCACCTGAGGTCAGGAGTTCGAGACCAACCTGGCCAGCATGGTGAAACCCTATCTCTACTGAAAATACAAAAAACTGGGCCCAAAGTGGCTCCGGCCGGATGTCGTGGCGCTTGCGAAGGCGAGGCCAAGAGTTCAAGGCCAACCAACCTCAGCAACCTTACAAGCTCTCATTGATTGGCAAAAAAAAAAAAAAAATTAGCAGGACACTGTGGTGTACGCCTGTAATTCCAGCTACTTGGGAGGCTGAGGCAGGAGAATCGCTTGAACCTGGGAGGTGGAGGTTGGGTTGCAGTGAGCAGAGATCGAGTCATTGCACTGCAGCCTGGGCAACAGAGTGAGATTCCCAAAATAAAAAAAAAAAAAGAAAAGAAAAAAATCTTTGCCTATGTCAAGGTCACAAAGATTTTCTCCTATTTTTTTTTTTTTTTGTAGAAGTGTTATAGTTTTAGCTCTTACATTTAGGTCTTTGATCCATTTTGAGTTAATTCTTTTTTTTTTTTTTTTTTTTAATTTTGAGACTGGGTCTTGCTCTGTTGTTCAGGCTGGAGTGTGGTGGTGCGATCGCAGTTCGCTCCAGCCTTGGCTTCCCAGCTCAGGTGATTCTTCCACCTCAGCCTCCCAGGTAGCTGGGTTTTCCCAGCTACGAGTTTGTCCCACCATGCCCAGCAAATTTTTTTTTTTTTTTTTTAGATTAAAGTCTTGCTCTATTGCTCAGGCTGGAGTGCAGTGGTGCTATCTCAGCTCACTGCAACCTCTGTCTCCTAGGTTCAAGCGATTCTCCTGCCTCAGCCTCTTGAGTAGCTGGGATTACAGGCGTGTGCCACCATGCCTGGTTAATTTTTTTTTTTTTTTCAGGTGGAGTCTCGCTCTGTTGCCCAGGCTGGAGTGCAGTGGCGTGATCTCGTCTCACTGCAACCTCTGCCTCCTGGGTTAAAGTGAGTCTGCTGCCTCTGCCTTGAGAGTAGCTGAGACTACAGGTGTGTGCCACCATGGCCAGCTGATTTTTTTGTATTTTTAGTAGAGACAGGGTTTTACCATGTTAGCCAGAATGATCTCGATCTCTTGACCTCGTGATCCGCCTGGCTCCCAGAGTGCTGGGATTACAAGTGTGAGCCACCCCACCCGGCTGTTCTTTTTTAGTTTTTTCTTTTTTTTTTTTTTTTTTTTTAAGACGGAGTTTCACTCTTGTTACCCAGGCTGGAGTGCAATGGCACGATCTCGGCTCACCGCAACCTCCGCCTCCTGGGTTCAGGCAATTCTCCTGCCTCAGCCTCCCGAGTAGCTGGGATTACAGACTCGCGCCACCATGCCCAGCTAATTTTTTTTATCTTTAGTAGAGACGGGGTTTCACCATGTTGACCAGGATGGTCTCGATCTCTTGACCTCGTGATCCACCCGCCTCGGCCTCCCAAAGTGCTGGGATTACAGGCTTGGGCCACCGCGCCCGGCCTTGTTCTTTTTTAATAACTGCTTTGTTGAGATCTAATTCACAGCATATAAGTCACACTGAAAGGGTCCAGTCTGGAGGTTTTTAGTATACTTGTGTTGTGTAGCCTTCTCCACTGTCTAGTTCCAGAATATCTTCATCACACCAAAATGAAACCCGGTGCCCATGAAACAGTCATTCCAGGTGAGGCGTGGTGGCTGACATCTGTAATCCCAGCAATTTGGGAGGCCAGGACTGGCAGATTACTTGAGTTCAGGAGTTTGAGACCAGCCTGGGCAACACAGCAAAACCTTGTCTCTACAAAAAATCCAAAATTTATCAGCGTGTGGTGGTGTGCACCTTTAGTTCCAGCTACTTGGTGGGCTGAGGTGGGAGGATTGCTTGAGCTCAGGATATCCAGGCTGCAATGAGCCATGATTGCCCCACTGCATTCCAGCCTGGGCAACAGAATAAGACTCTGTCTCTAAAGAATAAATTAATAAAATTTGGCTGGGCACAGTGCCTCATGCCTGTAATCCTAGCACTTTGGGAGGCCAAGGCGGGTGGACCACTTAAGGTCAGGAGTTTGAGAGCAGCCTGGTCAACATGGTAAAACCCCATCTCTACTAAAAATACAATAAATTAGCTGGACGTGGTAGCAGGTGCCTGCAATCCCAGCTACTCAGGAGGCGGAGGCACGAGAATTGCTTGAACCCAGAAGTAGAGGTTGCAGTGAGCTGAGATTGCGCCATTGCATTGCAGCCTGGGCAGCTGAGGCCACATTCTATTTATTTAAAAAATTAATACAATTTTTTTTTTAAAGGGTTTGAGTTTCATAGTAGGATACATTCAAAGGTAAAAGCAATCCTAACAGGCTGTGAAAATTGCACCTACTGTGGGGGTCAACCCTGTAGGGGTGTGGTGGGAGGAGCACGGGCTTCAGAGTCCTGGGCTGACAGTAGCCCCAGCTCTGCCAGTGGCTTCCTCAGGGGCCTTGGCCATTCATCAGCTCAGTGGGGCCCCATGTTCCCTGGCTGAACCCTGGGGTCACCTCTGATACCCTGGGCCCCTTTCATGTCTGGCTGCCAGTCCATGTGAGCCAGCAGGAAGGGACAGACCCTGGCCCTCGTCCAGCCCGGCTTTTGTTTTTCATGATGCCCGGAAGTTTTCTGGAAAATATTCTGTATTTCCTGGATGACCCTGGAGCGGTGACCTCTCCTGCCTGCCCACTTCCCAGACCCAGTGCCGCCTGGGTCCCATGTTGCCTGGCTTTCCCATGCCCTTCCCCTGTGTCCTGTGAGGCTGTCCAGCTTTGTTCTTGCTTTGGGGTCATCTTGTCCAGTGGAGGATGGCGTGGTGCACCATTGCTGCAGTGCCTGACTTGTGCTCGCGGGACAGCTGTGCAACTGCCCGGAGTTCAGCCCCTGCCTGTACCCAAGGAGGGGCCTGTGTCCCTCTGCTTGTTTGCGGAAAAGCTGACCTGGAGCATTGTTGGGGTGGGGGGGTGGTCACTTGATCCTGAACGAGCATTCTGTCATTTGCCTTTCCATAGAATGGGGGGAAGAAGCAAGAGGTTTGAGGAGTGACTGAAATCAAGACCTCAGGCTGTGAGAAGTCCTTTCATCCAGCTTGCTGGGGACTTGGGTCCTCTCACCTGGTCTTGGGTGTGGGGCCTCAGGCAGGCCTGGCATCCCTGAGGTGGGCAGAAGGTTGCATTAGCTCCCCAGGGGTCAGCACTGGTGCCACTGCTCACATGCCCGAAGCTTTCTTCCAGCAGGGCTCCTACCCCGCAGAATAGACACTGTGATGTCTCTGAGAGCCCAGACTCCCAGGGAACCTTCTGGGCAATCAAAAGAAGGGAAAGATTGCTTCAGTGCTTTGGGGGAAAAAAGTGTGTATGTACACATACTGTACATAGACATTTAAAATTGGGGGCCAGGGGCTGGGCATGGTGGCTCATGCCAGTAATCCCAGCACTTTGGCTGAGGCCGAGGTAGGCAGATCACTTCAGGTCGGGAGTTTGAGACCAGCCTGGCCAACATGGTGAAACCCCCGTCTCTACTAAAAATTAAAAAGAAAATTAGGCAGGTGTGGTGGTGTGCACCTGTAATCCCAGGTACTCAGGTTAGGGTTGAGGTGGGAGAATCTCTTGAACACAAGAGGCCGAGGTTGCCGTGAACCAAGATCGCACCACTGCACTCCAGCCTGGGTGACAGCCAGACCGTGTCTCTAAAGCAATAAATTAATCAAGTAAATGAAAAATAATAAATTGAGGCATTTATTTATTTATTTAGAGATAGAGTCTTACTCTGTCGCCCAGGCTGGAGTGCAGTGGCGTGATCTTGGCTCACTGCAACCTCCGCCTCCTGGGTTCAAGCAGTTCTCTGCCTCAGCCTCTTGAGTAGCTGGAATTATAGATGCCTGACACCATGCCTGGGAAATTTTTTGTATTTTTAGTAGAGATGGGGTTTCTTTTCTCTTTCTTTCTTTTTTTTTTTTTTTTTTTTTAAATAGATGGGGTTTCCCCATGTTGGTCAGGCTGGTCTTGAACTCCGGACCTCAGGTGATCCGCCTGCCTTGGCCTCCAAAGTGCTTGGATTACAGGCATGAGCCACCACGCCCGGCCGAGATGGGGTTTCACTATCTTGGCCAGGCTAGTCTTGAAAACCTAACCCTGTGATCCACCTGCCTCGGCCTCCCAAAGTGCTGGGACTACGGGCATGAGCCACCACGCCCAGTCTATGTATTTATTTTTTTTGAGACAGAGTCTCGCTCTGTCACCCAAGCTGGAGTACAGTGGTGAGAGCTTGGTTCGCTTCAGCCTCGGCCTCCCAGATTCATGCAGTTTTCCTACCTCAGCCTCTGGAGTAGCTGGGATCACAGGCTTGAGCCACTGGGCCTGGCCAAGGCTACCATACTTTTAGGAAATGTACAGCTCATCAACATGCAGTTTGGGGGCCCAAAGTGGCTCCGGCCGGATGTCGTGGCGCTTGCGAAGGCGAGGCCAAGAGTTCAAGGCCAACCAACCTCAGCAACCTTACAAGCTCTCATTGATTGGCAAAAAAAAAAAAAAAAACAAAAAACATGCAGTTTGATAAATGATCACAAAGTGAACATGTTGAGGAAAGTAGAGCAGTACCGGCTCCCGGAGGCCCCCATTGTCCCCTTCTGAACAATTTGCCTCCCCCTTCTTCCCTGGTAACCCCATCCTGACTTCCACCCTGGGTGAGTTCTGCTTGGGTTTCAACTTGAGAGAACTGGAGGAGAAGCTCTTCTTGCTCCACCTCAGGATGAGATGGGATGCAATGCCCTGGCGGGGTCTGTGAGCAATGAGTGATCTCGTATCTGCTGTGGGACCCTCCAGAGTCCAGGTGCTGCCCGTGGCAAGGCGCCGGGGGAGCAGTTCTGCTGGGGACATCCTTGTGTTTGACAGTGGTGCCCTGGAGTCTGATCTCTTTGGGTGCATTTTTATGCCTGGATGTGGACTTGCTGGGGCCCTTGGGTGCATTCAGCCTTAGTAGATTTTAAACTTTTCTGAGTGAGTGAGCTAATTTGCATTTCTTCAGGGAAGAACACAGGTGCTGGTCTCTCGCGTTCATACTGGTACTAGGTAGGGTGAGCGGTGCATGCTATTTTTAATTTTTTTTTTTTTCAACTTCACCTTGGATTTCTCATCGTACTTTTTCCTGATGACTAGTGTGGTTGAGAGCCTTTCTTTATGAGAATTGGCCATGTGTTTCTCATCCTTCTGTTGAAGTGCCTGCTGAAGTCTTTTACACCTTAAAACAATTGAGTAGCCAGGTACGGTGGCTCACATCTGTAATTCCAGCACTTTGGGAGGCCGAGGCAGGCTGATCACCTTAGGTTAGGAGTTCAAGACCAGCCTGGCAAACATGGCGAAATGCCATCTCTACTAAAAATACAAAAATTAGGCCAGGCGCGGTGGCTCACGCCTCTAATCCCAGCACTTTGGGAGGCCGAGGCGGGTGGATCACGACGTCAAGAGATCGAGACTATCCTGGTCAACATGGTGAAACTCTGTCTCTACTAAAAATACAAAAAATTAGCTGGGCATGGTGGTGCACGTGTGTAATCCCAGCTACTCAGGAGGCTGAGGCAGGAGAATTGCCTGAACCCAGGAGGCGGAGGTTGCAGTGAGCCGATCGTGCCACTGCACTCCAGCCTGGGTAACAAGAGCAAAACTCTGTCTCAAACAAAACAAAACAAAACAAAAACACAAATTAGTTGGGTGTGGTGTTGGGCACCTGTAATCCTAGCTCCTGGGGCGGCTGAAGGCAGGAGAATCGCTTGAACCTGGGAGGCAGAGGTTGCAGTGAGCAGAGATGGTGCCACACTGTACTCCAGCCTGGGCGACAAAGCGAAACTCTGTCACACACACATGCACACACACACACAAACACACACAAAGAGTTATCTTTTTTTTTCTTATTGGTTTATAGGAGCTCTTTCCTAAGTGCTTTTTATTATGGTTTTAATTCTTTGGAAATTGGCCATCTCAGTGCCGTTTATGGAAGCCAGCCTAGGGAAGAAATGGAGTGTAGTGAAGTCTTGGAGGGAAGTCCCAGGAACTTCAGGGGAAAAGGAGAAGTGGAAGCTGTGAGAATCCAGAGCCCATGTTTGACTCCAGCCTCAGCGCCATCCTGCTGTCCTGCAGAGCGCCCTGGCTGTTCTGGCATGCACAAGGCCGTTCTGCCCACCAGGCTGCTCAAGGACCAAGTGCTGCCGTTGTCCCTGGTCCCATTCCACAGAAGGGAAAATCCGGATGGCCCAGCTTGCTGGTGTCTACCTTGGATCCAAACTGCCCCTGTCTAGGGGTGGGGACCACCCTGAGGGTAGTGGAGGCTGTTTCCAGAAAAGGGATGTGTTGTCTGGGGCGGACACCCGCATCAAAAAAGGTAGCTACAGCTTATGCCACGTCAGTGCACCAGCGTTTCTACGTAGTCAGTTGTCCTCAGCTTTGTGTTCCGCACTGGGAGCCAGAGCCCTGTATTTAATAAGGTATCATGTTTACATATGGGTGGTCGGAAAGGAACGGGTAGCAAGGGTGTTCTCATCTGCTGGAGGCTCCTTCGTGTAAATCCTCAGGACACCCTGAATTTTGGGTGGCCCGCTCATCTCCAGTGTGCAGATAAAGAAATCAAGGCCGGGCCTGGTGGCTCACAACTGTAATCCCAGCACTTTGGGAGGCGGGTAGATCACGAGGTCAGGAGTTTGAGACCAGCCTGGCCAACATGGTGAAACCCCATGCCTACTAAATATACAAAAAAATTAGCTGGGTGTGGTGGCAGGCACCAGTAATCCCAGCTACGCTGGAGGCTGAGGCAAGAGAATCACTTGAATCCGGGAAGTGGAGGTTGCAGTGGGCCAAGATTGTGCCGCTGCACTCCAGCCCAGGCAACAGTGTGCGACTCTGTCTGCAAAAAAAAAAATTGAAATCAAGATCCCAGCCCATGTTAACTTCCCTAACTGGGTGGGGGATTGGTAGCGGGCAGGGAACCATGGTGGCATGGTGGGCCCGGGGGAAATCAATGTGTGGGTGATAAAGCTGCCACCCCCTCTGGCCTCCCACCTGGTGGGGGTATCCTGGGACCTGATCTGGTGCAGGTTTGGCTCAGCTGAGGTTTATTGGCAATGCATCAGCTGATTTTGTGAGACTGGTAACCAGGAACACCTGTTCTGTTAGACCATGAGAAGAATTTTCTGCAGGTGGAATCAGTGAGCTGTTCGGAGCCCCTGCAGATGCCTCGTGGCCTTGCCGCTCCCGCTTCCTCAGGTGGGGATGACGGCTGAGGCAGCCCAAGTGAAGTCCGCCCGTGGTGTCTCGGGTCCCTGGGCTGCTGTGTTTCTTAGGAGTCAGGCGTTCTGGGTGTTCATTCACATCCTGGCTTCCTTTGAGTAGCTGAGAATGCAGGCTCTGGAGGCTGCACAGGGGTCCCAGTGAGAACATCCCTCCCTGGTTGTGTGGCCTGAGCAGGTCACTCAGCCTCACTGGGCCTCAGTTTCCCTGACTGTCAGACACCAGTAACAGCAGCATCTGCTTTCATTCATTAGGTGAGTGTTCATCCAGCTCTTATGGTGTGGAGGGTGGAGGTCATGAGGATATGGGACCGTGTTGTTGTAGATGATGCCTGCTCTTGGGCAGGGGAGGGCAGAGTGAGCCAACCGGTACATGAGAAAAAGTGGTGACACTATGAAGAGAGTGGTGGTGGGAGCTTTGACAACAAGCTGGCAGGCAGCCTGCAAGGTGGTCCAGGCTGGCCTCACCACGGCGTCCCAAGGAGGGAATAGCCCAGGCCGGGAAGGTGGGGGTGGTAGTGGGTAGGGCAGGTGGAATCTGGTCTGCAGAGCGGGGAGCTTGGCCGTGGCCTTTAGGTCAGTGCACAGCGACTTTCACTTTTGGGGATCACTGGGCTCGGGAATCTAGAAGGTGAGGAGGAAGCCTGGGTTACCTGGAATGGGACAGGTGGGACATTTGTCACCCAGGCCTCCTTATGACTTGGGCTTCCTGTCCCCATAGCATAGCTTCTGCCCCCTTGGTCGGGGAGGGGGAGGAGCGTCTGCCCGTGGATGCACACGTGGTCTCCGTGTTGGGGGTGCAGAGGAAAGGCCTTTCTGCTGAGATCTGAGTCTGGCCTGTTTTTATCAGGGGCGTCCCAGGGTTGGTGGGTTTGGAGGCAGATGCTTTTCAAGGGTCTAGACCAGGAACCTCTGACCCGGTGGGCCCCGAACTCTATTCTGATTAACGTGGGTCAGACTTTTTCCCTGAAAACTCTGAGTGCTGAGTTCAGACACAGGCAGGCGGCACAGGTGTTTACAGGCAAAACAGCAAGGCCCCACTTGACCCTTCCGCCCCTCCATGTCCTCCACAGCTCTGACGGTGGTTTGCTGTGGCTCCTCTGCTTGGTTGAATCCGTCTGTGCTCGTAGATGCCTGTGCTTTGATTTTCACCTGTGTTCTCGGCAGGCCTTCCCGTGTCCCGGGCCTCCCGCCCTTTCAAGGTTCGCTCGTTTCAGTGATAAAGAATGTTCCTGTTTTCCTCTCGTGAATGTCTGGTGGCCTTCATTGCACACTGTGTACCACCAGATGTTGACAAGGTGCAACAGACAAAAGGTCACAGAAGGCTTAACTCTTGGCCTGTGTAGAAGGGATGGGGCTGTCCCCCTCCCTGGCCATCCCTGAGACAGCCTCTGACTCAGGACCTTGTGGTTTTGGTCGTTCTCAGCTGTAAAGGGTGACCAACACATGTATTCCTCCCACCTGGAGGCTTGTGTGTAGGGATTGAGACTGCGGGAAGCTCTGGAGGCCGCCCAAGGAAGGGCTTGTGCAGTTTGCATTTTTGTGCTGTTCTTCCCTTTCCACGTCACCCAGACACCTGCAAGCCACCCAGAGTCCGAATCCCTTGGTTAGGAAAGCAGTGACTTGCTGGGCTCCAGACCCCCTGGGGGTGACAGAAAACCAGGGGAGAAGGATGCCTTTGTTTTAGGGGTGTTTGAGGACTGCCCTGGAGGCCCTGAGGCCCTGGGTCCTTGAGGGTGTTGGTTCCCTGCAGCTAGGATTTCCAGGATAGCCTTGGGCTCCTGTGGCATCTCTGGGGCCCTTTGAGCCCACAGGAAGATTTTCCGCCATTCTGCTGGGGAAGCCCTTTGCGTGTGGCTCTTTGTGTATGAACAGTGCCCATTGTCCCTGGTGATGACACCACTGACTGCTGTCCTCGTGGACCCAGGCTGCAGGAGGGGAGGTGCCCGGCATGGAGACTGAGACCCAAGTGGGCTCTGGAGTCGGGGTGTGAGCCGAAGCTCCCCCACTGATGAGCTTGGAGCCTTCGCTGAGCTTCGTTTCCTGCATGGAAGGTGGGGGCTGTGTCTGGCCCTCTCTCCTTGGTGCCAGTGGGAAAGGGGGTACTGGCCTCAGTTGGTATGGAGGGAGAGCTGCGTGGTGCAGGTCCACCTGCATTCTTTCACCTCCACAGCTGCCTTCTTGCTTCTCACTCCAGGTCTCCTTTGTCCTCCACCCCCTTGGCAGCCTGCTCTTGATCCTGAGTTGATGCACACACAAACATAAACAGCACATGGACGCACACACACACCACGTTACACGTGCATGTCATTCTTGAGGCAAAAGAAAAGGACGGCCCAGCCCCTCACACTTCCCCAGACCGGGTCCCTTCCTCCTGCCCCATCAGGGACCTAGGTCTCCGTCCTGCATTTCTTATTCATGTGTGAATACCCATGCGAGAGGGACAGGATTCATTTTTGATGTTTTTATTTTATTTTTTTTGAGACACTCTATTGCTTGGGCTGGAGTGCAGTGGTGCAATCATAGCTCACTGCAGCCTCAAATTCCATGGTCCTCCTGCCTCAGCCCCTTGAGTGGCTGGAACTACAGGTGCACATCACTGCGCCTGGCTACTTTTTGCATTTTTTCTTTGAGACGAGGTCTCGCCATGTTGCCCAGTCTGGTCTGAAATTCCTGGCTTCAAGCCATCTGCCCCGCCTCGGCCTCCCAAAGTGCTGGGATTACAGGTGTGGCCACTGCACCAGGCCCTGGATTCTCTGTGAGGAGTTTCTCGTTCTTCCCAGCTGGTCTCTCCTGCAGTTGTGAGACCCTGCTCCTGACTGCTGGGGTGTGGGTCCTTCCTGTAACCCTGCCCTATCAGTTATGCATTTCCCTATCCTCGAACATGTGACTTGGTTCGAATTATTTTATTTATTTTTTTAGACATTCTTGCTCTGTTGCCCAGGCTGGAGTGCAGTGGTGTGCACTGCAACCTCTGCCTCCCGGGTTCAAGTGATTCTCCTGTCTCAGCCTCCCAAGTAGCTGGGATTACAGGCGCATGCCACCACGCCCAGCTAATATTTGTATTTTTAGTAGGGACAGAGTTTCATCATGTTGGTCAGGCTGGTCTCGAACTCCTAACCTCTGTCTGACCTCAAGTGATCTGCCTTCCCTGGCCTCCCAGAGTGCTGGGATTACGGGCGTGAGCCACTGTACCCAGTGAAATTATTATTATTTTTTTTGATACAGGGTCTAGCTCTGTTGCCTAGGCTGTAGCGCAGTGGCTTAATCCCAGTTCACTGCAGCCTTGACCTCCCAGGCTCAAGAGATCCTCCCATCTCAGCCTCCCGAGTAGTTTGGACTGTAAGTGTGCACCACCATGCCAGCATTTTTTTTTTTTTTTGAGACAGAGTCCTACTCTGTCACCAAGGAGTACAATGAATGGCACAATAATCTTGGCTCACTGCAGCCTCCATCTCCTGGGTTCAAGTGACTCTGGTGCCTCAGCCTCCTGAGTATCTGGTACAGGCACATGCCACCATGCCCAGCTAACTTTGTTATTTTTAGTAGAGACAGGATTTTACCATGTTGGCCAGGCTGGTCTTAAACTACTGACCTCAAGTGATCTGCCCACCTTGGCATTCCAGAGTTTTGGGATTACAGGCGTCAGGCATTGTGCCTGGCCTAATTTTTGTATTTTTGTTAGAGGTGGGGTTTTGCTGTGTTGCCCAGGCTGGTCTTGGACTCCTGGGCTCAAGTGAACCTCCCACCTTAGCCTCCCAAAGTGCTAGGATTATAGACATGAGCCACTGTGCCTGGCCTTGCTTGAATTTTTAATGCTTGAAAATCTCGTATTGATTGTATTGTGTGTCTGCAACCAAAATATGCATACCAGTTGAAATTAAAATTTAAAAAAATTTCTGGGTGTGGTGGCTCATGCCTTTAATCCCAGCACTTTGGAAGGCTGAGGTGGCCAGATCGTGAGGTCAGGAGTTTGAGACTAGCCTGAGCAACATGGTGAAACCCTGTCTCTACTAAAAATATGAAAATTAGCTGGGTGTGGTGGCACATGCCTGTAATCCCAGCTACTCAGGAGGCTGAGGCAAGAGAATTGCTTGAACCCAGAAGGTGGAGGCTGCAGTGAGCCTAGTTCATGCCATTGCACTCCAGCCTGGGCGACAGAGCGAGAGACTCAGTCTCAAAAAAAAAAAAAAAAAAAGGAATTAAAAAAATTTTTACATCATCATAAGCTGTGAGAATTTTTTTGTGGTTTGATTGGGCATTACTGATACCCAGTTGATCAAACAAATATACAGTTTTAAATCAGTAACAAGTAGAAATACTAAAAAGCAGTGGAAATACATCCCTTGAGAAGATGGGTACCTTTTCTTCCTAGTTATTTCATGCATTCACAGTTGGACATAAACTATTGCTAAAACAATACAGATCTCAGCCTCAATTCCCGTTCTCTCTCCCCCTCTCTTTTTCTTTCTTCCTTTTTCTTTTTCTTTTTTCTTTTGAGACAGAGTCTTGCTCTGACACCCAGACTGAATTAGAGTGCAGTGGTGCGATCTCGGCTCACTGCAATCTCTGCCTCCCAGGTTCAAGGGATTCTCCTTCCTCAGTCTCCTGGTTAGCTGGGATTACAGGCGCATGCCACCACGCCCAGCTAATATTTGTATTTTTAGTAGGGACAGAGTTTCATCATGTTGGTCAGGCTGGTCTCGAACTCCTGACCTCTGTCTGACCTCAAGTGATCTGCCTTCCCTGGCCTCCCAAAGTGCTGGGATTACCGGTGTGAGCCACTGCGCCCTACCCCTCAATTCTAGTTCTGTGTTTTAAGTTGAAAAACCTATCTGATAATATAAATTAGATACGAATTAACAAGATTTTCATATAACAATAGCATCTAGTTCCAAGTTACCAAAAATTGATGTAAAAACTTAGTGTAAAAAGTTAATGATTCATCACTTGACAACTTAAGTTCTTCCGGTTCTTAACAGGTTTTACTGAGGTAAAATTCACATTTCATCAGGGTCACCATTTTACAGTGCACCAGTCGGTGATTTTTAGAATAGGAAAAATCCAGCATTTAATTTTTCATATATTCAGACTTGCAGCCATCATGTTGATCTGATTCTAGAACATGGTTCCAGTTTCGTGATATTGCCACTATTGCTTTGACAGACACCCTCGTTCCTTGTCTCCAATTTTGTAAAAATAATTTCTTGTTTTACAGTGATACATGTTAATTGTAGAAAACTTAACTTTAAAATGACAAAGGAAAAAATTATTACCTGTGCAAGTGTTTCAGTTTGTAGCATTTGTTCCTCTGAAGTTATTTATTTTTATATATATCTGTGTGTGTGTGTGTGTGTGTGTGTGTGTGTGTGTGTGTGTGTGTGTGTGGAGAGAGAGAGAGAGAGAGTGTGTGTGTGTGTGTGTGTGTGTGTCAGGGTCTTGCTCTGTTGCTCAGGCTGGAGTGCAGTGGCATGATCATGGCTCACTGCAGCCTTGAACTCTTGGGCTCAAGCAATCTTCCTACCTCAGTGAGTGTCCTGAATACCTAGGACTATAGGCGTTTGCCCCCAGGCCCAGCTAGTTTTTTAAAAAGTTTTGTAGAGACAGGGTCTCCCTGTGTTGCCCAGGCTGGTCTTGAACTCCAGGGCTCAAGCAGTCTTCCTGCCTTGATCTCTCAAAGTGCCCAGGCGTGAACCAGCAGCCCAGCTCAATAACTTCCTCTGAAGTTACTGAAGCCTAAAACTACATACAGTAAGATCTTAGAGCCTTCTACCTAGAGCACCAGGCCAAAAAGTGCTGTGGAGATGAATAGGCCGGAAAGGGGAGTGGAGAGATGGGTTAGCAAGCAGGGGTGTGGGGAGCTTGGCAGGTTGTAAAAGGGGTGGTCAGAGGCCGAGGTGGGTGGATCACCTGAGGTCGGGAGCTTGAGACCAGCCTGACCAACATGGAGAAACCGGTCTCTTCTAAAAATACCTGGGCATGGTGGCCCATACCTGTAATCCCAGGTCAGAAGAGGCCTTGCGGAGGAGACGAGGGCAGCCTGAGGTGGAGCCGGAGCTCCATGGAAGAGCTGAGGACTCCAGGGCCCTGAGGTGTGGGCTGGCAGGGTGGCCTCGTCTGGGGCCTCACAGGTTGCAGGGAGGAGACTGGGATGCCAGCAGGGCTTCGAGAACAGTGGGTCAGGAAACAGACTTGGGGCTCGGGGTGTGGGGAGACTGGCAAGTGGGCGTAGTTACAGGGCAGACAGTGCCAGAGGCTCTAACCACGGCCATGGCTGTAGAAATGAACTGGAATTGGGAACCAGGAGAGGAGAATGACAGTCACCTGGACCACGTCTCAGACAGATTCAACATCTGTTTCTGGGCGACTCCTTCAGAATTTAGCAGCTTAGCACAGTCAGCGCTTACCTTACTGTGTGGTCGGGGTTGGAAGTGGCTCTGGCTGACTGTCACTCACGAGTCCTCAGTCAGGCTGTGGGTGCGGTGGCTCACGCCTGCAATCCCGGCACTCTGGGAGCCAAGGGTGGGAGGTTGCTTGAGCCCAGGAGTCTGAGACTAGCCTGGGTGGCATAGTGAGACCCCATGTCTACAAAAAATAAAAATTAGCCAGGCGTTGTGGTACACACCCACGATCCTAGCTACTCAAGCGGCTGAGGCAGGAGGATTGTTGAAGCTCAGGAGATCCAGGGCTGCCCTGAGCAGTGATCATGCCACTGCACTCCAACCTTGGTGATGGAGCAAGACCCTGTCTCAAAAAAGCGGTGGGTGAGCTGTGGTCATCTGAGGGCTTGCCTGGGCTTGGAGGGGCTGCCTCCTGGCTCATATAGTTCCGGCATGCTAGTGTTGGCTCTAGCGGGAGGCCTCCCCATGGGGCTGCGTGGGTGTCCTCACAGCATGGTGGCAGCTTCCCCCAGAGCCTTAGAAGCCGCACACCACCATTTTCATGCAGTCTTGTTGGTCACCTGGTCAGCCCTGTTCAGGGTGGGTGCAGTCTACCCAGAGACGTGTTGGCCGGAAGGTGAGATGTACTGGGGGCCCTCGCGGAGGCTGGCTGCCTCGCTCATCTGCCTACAGAGAGGAAGCTCAGGGGGCTTCTTGGACACAAAGTGGTTGTATCTTGAAGGTGCCTGGGAGAAGGTTGTAGCAGGAGACTTCTGGGCCAGGGACTTGTCTTCTCCATGGGGCCATGGAGTGCCCAGTGCTCGGCCTAGAAACCCTTGCAGGGACAAGCCTGGTTCCTGAGTCTCCCTCCAGACCAAGGCTGCCCGGCCTTTCTGGACCCCACCTCACTCTACATCAGCACTTGGGGGAGCCTGGAAGGATGGGGGCTGGTCATTGCTAAGGGTGCCCCTGACAGTGGGTCATGGGCCAGTCGACAGGGTCACTGGGATTCTCACACCCTCTCACCATGTTGCTGTGGCCCTCGTCTGCCTGCGGCTAGTGCGGGGGCTTCCCAGCAGCCGAGTCCTTCATGTGGTTTTCATGAACATGGTGCACTTCTTGGAGGAGCGGGCAGGTGGCTCCGGGCCGGGCCCTCCCTCAGCCCTGATCCGTGACCTGGGCTTAAGGTTGGATGAGCTGAAGGACAACCAAGACTGAGTCCAGCATCCAGATACCACCGTGTCCTGAGGCACTGTGTGCCTTGTGGCCCCGGGCCCTGCCCCATAGGCTGTGTGGAAAACGTCACCTTTAACGATGTCGTGTATTAAAATGCACTGAAGCTTTCAATGTGTTAGGAGTGTATGCAAGGCCAGGGTAAGTGGGGAAGGCGTCCTGGGCTCACCTGTACTACAGTTACTCTTTGTTTTGGTTTAAAAACGCCCTGTAGGGCCCAAAGTGGCTCCAGCCGGATGTCGTGGCGCTTGCGAAGATGAGGCCAAGAGTTCAAGGCCAACCAACCTCAGCAACCTTACGAGCTCTCATTGATTGGCGAAAAAAAAAAAAAAAACACCGTGTGGGCTTTGTTCCGCCCCTCTGCTCTGCCCCAGCTTCCCCGGCAGCCTTGTGGACATGTCCTTCCATAGCATTCTCTGTGAACTCACAGTTGTGTTGTGTGAACTTGTTTTCTTTAACACATACTCCGTGACTGTCGCTCCATGTCAACATGGTTCCAGCAGCTGCGTGGCAGTGCGTGAAATCAGGTGTCACTTGCTGGAGTAGCTGCCGCTTGGTTCCTGCATTCTGGCCGCCGGCTGTCAGTGGGTCCTGTTCTGCATGGTGGGTTCGGTGGGGCTGCAGCTCCTGCCCATTGTTTCTGCAGCCAGGAGCAGCTGTGCTGCGCACCCAGCGCTGGGCTGCCTCTTGGAAGGAGACTCCTGGACTTATCTTCGAGGCTCAGCTGGCCTTGGTGGCCGTGGCTGAGCCAACTGTAACTGGTGCCGTGGTTCTCAGGAAAGACACAGACCATGCAGGGCCTGAAGATCGCAGAATTCTCTCTGGGGGCCCTGGGAAGGACCCACCTGGCTTCATGTGGGGATTCTGAGAGGGCATAGGGATTCTGGGGCCCCTAGTGAAAATTCTGAGAATTCCCAGAAGTCCCTGCAACAGGTAAGACTGAGGACCACATAGTCTGAGCATCCCTGAAATCCACAGGCCCCAGGTCCACCTGCGTCCTCCTCTCAGGGGCTCTTCCCCACGTCCACCTGGGTCCTCCTCTCAGGGGCTCTTCCCCACGTCCACCTGCGCCCTCCCCTCAGGGGCTCTTCCCCATGTCCACCTGCGCCCTCCTCTCAGGGGCTCTTCCCCACGTCCACCTGCGTCCTCCTCTCAGGGGCTCTTCCCCACGTCCACCTGCGCCCTCCTGTGCCCTCCTGTCAGGGGCTCTTCCCCACGTCCACCTGCGCCCTCCTGTCAGGGGCTCTTCCCCACATCCACCTGCGCCCTCCTGTCAGGGGCTCTTCCCCATGTCCACCTGTGCCCTCCTCAGGGGCTCTTCCCTATGGCCTCTTGGGCCCTCCTCTTGGTCCTGCTCTTCCCTGTGGTTACCTGGTTCGTCCACTCGGCGACTCTCTGCTGTGGTCACCTGTGCCATCCCCTCAGAGACTCTGTGGTCCCCTGGGCCCTCCCCTAGGGGGCTCTGTGGTCACCTGGGTCCTACTCCTGTGAGCTCTATGGCATGGTCATGTGGGTCCTCCTCTCGGGGGCTCTTGGTCACCTGGGTCCTCGTCTCGGGCTCTATGCCATGGTCACCTGGGCCCTCCTCTCGGGGGCTGGTTGTCACCTGGGTCCTCTTCTTGGGGGCTTTTCCTGGTGGTCACCTGCACCTGCCTCTTGGGCTATGTGCTGGAGAGAAACAGGGCTGGATTTGGGCGTCGGGTCAGGAAGCCAGGGAGATGCCATGCTCTCAGCGTTCCTTGGCAGGGCTGTGAGCACAGGTGTCTGAGGCTGCCCAGCTGTCCATCCCCTCCTCATGGGAGAAGCGCAGATCTCGTGCCTAAGTTTGCCAGGGTCGTGATGGGTGCCGCTTCCAGCCTCCCGCCCTCATGTGGGAGTCAGACTGAATGAACTAGCCCAGATCCATGGAGACTTCTAATGGGCTTGGTGCTGACATGGAAAGTACACAGGGCTCAGATTTGGGGGTAGGGGGACTTAGTCTGGGGTCAGGGAATGTGTAAGGATTTCTTGGGAAGGCTGTGACACATGACCTCTGACTGGCTTGAAACGGCAGAGATGTATTCTCACCATCATGGAGACACATGTCAGAAACTGAGGTGTCAGCAGGGCCACGGTCCCTGTAGACACTGGGGGAGGGCTCTTGCTTACCTCTCCCCACTCCTGGAGCCCCAGGCACTGCTTGTCATCTTGGGCTGTAGGTACATCACCCCAGTCTCTGCCTCTGCCTTCCCTTGGCCCTCCCTTCATGTGAGTCTGTGTCCAAGTCTCCCTCTCCTTTCTTCTGTTTAGAACCAGTCACTGGATTTAGAGCCCCTCAATCCAGCATGATCTTAACTTGATTATCTCTGCAAAGAGCCTATTTCCAAATAAGCTGGTGATCTTCCCCATGATAGGGGGTGGGTGTGGGGTAGGACCTGAACTTGTCTTCATAGGGAACGCAGCTCAGGCCCCTACAGAAGGAAGCGGTGTTGGAGCTGGGAGCTGGGAGCTGGCTGATGGGCTGTGAGCAGTGAGGAGCTGTCCAGGGAAGGGTGTTGAGGCTGGCGGCATGTGGAGGCCAGGAGGCCACCTCAGAAGGCCTGAGGCTGGGTGGCTGGGGCACAGGCTACGAGGGACGCCCGTTGGCCTGGCTGCACCAGCTCCTTTCTCAGGGCTGGGTTTGTTGGCCGTCAGATGTTCCAGCTGGGCTGTGTTCAGCCTCAGAGTTTATAACTGTGTTTCTGGGCCAGGTGCGGTGGCTTGTACCTGTAATCCCAGCACTTTGGGAGTCTGAGGTGGGCAGATCATGAGATCCGGAGTTGGAGACCAGGCTGGTCAATGTGGTAGAACCCCGTCTCCACTACGAATACAAAAATTAGCCTGGCGTGGTGGTACACACCTGTAATTTCAGCTACTCAGGAGGCTGAGGCAGGAGAATCACTTGAACCAGGAGGTGGAGGTTGCGGTGAGTGGAGATCGCACCACTGCACACCAGCATGGTTGACAGAGCAAGACTCCGTCTCAAAAAATCTGTCATCATGTTTCCATTTGTAAACAGGAAACTACTTCGCTTCGCACTTTTTCATGGGAGGAGAGAAATTCGACACCCCTCACCCTGAAGGTTACCTCTTTGGAGAAAACATGGATCTGAACTTCCTGGGCAGCCGCCCGGTCCAGGTGGGTGTGGACAGGGTTGGCTTGTGGGGCTTCAGGTTGAGGGGAGGCCCCTGTCCCCAGCCATCTGCATCCCAGCATGAGGGCAGACAGGCACTAAATCACCCCTAAACAGGGCAGAGCTCCTGGCAGGATTCCAGTTGAGCTTGGGCGTGGGCATGTGACCTGGAATGGGTTGTGTTCTGGCGCTGTTCCTTAGAGGGCAGACGGCCCCGGGCAGGTTACTGAGAAGCAGAGCAGCCATATTGAACTGGTACGTTTGGGCTGCAGGGGCTGCAGAGCATTGGGGATTTGATCCCAGGCCTCTTGGGTGACTTTCTCTAAAAACCAAAAAGAGTATTTACAGGCCGGGCGTTACGGCTCAAACCTGTAATTCCAGCACTCTGGGAGGCTGAGGTGGGCAGAACTCCTGAAGTCAGGAGTTTGAGACCAGCCTGGTAAAATGGTGAAACCCTGTCTCTACTGGAAAAATGAAATAAAAAAGAAAATTAGCTGGGCGTGGTGGTGTGTGCCTGTAGTCCCAGCTCCTCGGGAGGCTGAGGCAGGAGAATCACTTGAACCTGGGAGGTGGAGGGTGCAGTGAGCCGAGATCGCACCACTGCACTCCAGTCAGGGCGACAGAGTGAGACTGTCATAAAAGACAAACAAAAAACCAATATTTGCTTTCCTTAGAACGGTAGGCAAGAGACATTATGATCCAAAGTGGAGATGCAGACAGCTGGCGAACATCTTCCTCTCGTTGCCAGAGGGGAGGGCACATTCGAGTACAGCTGTCCATTTGTTTAGCGCACATTGGCACCTGCCGTGTGCCTAGTGCTCTTCCGGGGGATGGGGTGAAGGCAGAGCCTGCCTCCACTACCGTGGGGATGTCGACAGTTAACACAGGATAAATGGGTAGAAGAGAGAAAGGGCAGAAAGGGAGGCCCCACTGCACAGGCCGTGGCTGAACTGAGCGTGATAGGTGGGAAGGAAGTCCCTCCAGGAGGAGCAGGAGGCAGGGGGCCTGGGAACGGAGGAGGAGTCGGCGAGAGGGTGCAGGCGTGGGGGCAGGAGGCCGGAGGAGCTGGTAAACCTCAGGGGCTCTGGGGAGCTTGTGAGGCTGTGTTTGTAGGAAGCTCTGAGGATGGAATGGGTATGGCCCGAGGAAGGGGTTGAGGTTGCTCGGAGCCAGTAATAGATGTGGGAAGCGTGGGAGAGCAGGGTGGGGACGGGCGGCCCGAGTGCCGGAATTGGGCATTGAGGCTGCGTGGCCAGATTTGCTCAAGGTGGTTTAGTCCTGGCTGTTGCATGTGCTGGCCATGTGGCCTGCAGCTTCCATCTGTAAATGAGAACAGTGCACCTAGCACAGCCCCTCACATGGGGACGAGAGCCCAGGGATACCCATTGGGGCTGTGGCCACTGTGCCCTGACCTGTTGTCTATCCTCCGAGGGAGTCACCAGGGCCTGTGGTTTCCTTCCTAGTTTCCCTACGTCACTCCCGCCCCCCACGAGCCTGTGAAGACACTGCGGAGCCTGGTGAATATCCGCAAAGACTCCCTCCGGCTGGTGAGGTAACCTTTGCCCTGCCCCTGGGGACCCTGAGGCTCTGTGGGGCACAGCCTGGGGTGGAGGTTCTGGTTTGATGCTGGAGGAAAAGGGCAGGTGGGAGGGGCCCCAGTCTCTGTGCCCTCTCTCGAGTGGAATCAGGGTGCCTTCGGCTGACAGAGAAAAGGATCTGTGGAATGAGAGCCGTTCAGCCAGTGCTGCTTAGCTGCGCTTCTCAGGGACACTGCGCAGTGTCTGGAGGCAGCCGCGTGGGGTGCCTGGCATCTCAGGTTGAGGCCAGGGGTGCTTCAGACTTCCTGCCACTCACAGGGTGGTCCCCACAGCCAGGAATGACCTGGCACCCGATTTCAGTAGGTTCAGAAACTGCTTAAACTGACTAAAGGCTTCTGGGCTGTGTCTGAACCAAGAGCATGCACCCCCTCTTCTGCGGGCAGGAAGAAGGAGAGGCAAGCCCTGGACCTTTGGGCTTTCATATCCAAGTAGGAAACGGCCTCCATGTCGACTGAAGAAGTGGGCGGTGTCCACAAAGCCGCCTACACGACCCCTCACCCTCCCAGGGCAGGGATAGCCTTTGAGAATGTGGCCGCTGACCTGCTGCCTGTCTCTCCACCGCCTTGGGTAGGTACAAAGATGACGCCGACAGCCCCACTGAGGATGGTGACAAGCCCCGGGTGCTCTATAGCCTGGAGTTCACCTTTGACGCCGATGCCCGCGTGGCCATCACCATCTACTGCCAGGCGTCGGAGGAGTTCCTGAACGGCAGGGCAGTGTGAGTCCACGGGTGGCTGGCACCGGCCAGGCTGGGGGCCCCAGACTCCCATGGGAGGCTTCTCTCTGCCTTACTAACCAGAGGGAGAAAAGCAAACCATGCTCTCTTACGGTACTCCCAGGATTTTACCATGACATGAGGGGCTTTTTGCTCCCCAGGGACTCCCCATTTCTCTGCGGGAGCCAGCTGGGATCCTGTGACTTGTTTCAGTTCTGACGCTGCCTGGAGTTCGTGTAGCCCCCGCATGTGGAGGGCCCAGTCTCATTAGACTGCCCCACTTCAGATGCTGATCATAAGCCCCCACTGTCACCTGCACTTCTCACCAACCAGCCATATATCAGGGCTCCCACAGCCCGCTCCTCGGGCTTGATCAGTTGCTAGAGTGGCTCACAGGACCCAGGGAAGCACTTGGCTGATGTATGTTGGTTAATTGTAAAGGATTCAGATGAAGAGTTTCACTGGACGAGGTGTGGGGGAAGGGGTGGGGTGCGCCACCTTCCGTGTTCAGCAACCGGAAACTCTCCCGAAAACCCTGTCTTACAGGGCCTTTTCTGGAGGTTTGATCACGTAGGCAGGATTGATGAGTAACTCCATCTCCAGCCCTCTCCCCTCCCTGGAGGATGGGGCTGGGGCTGAAATTCAGTTCTAGGTTTTTTTTTCTCTTTTTCTTTTTTGAGACGGAGTTTCCCTCTTGTTACCCAGGCTGGAGTGCAATGGCACGATCTCGGCTCACCGCAACCTCCGCCTCCCAGGTTCAAGCAATTCTCCTGCCTCAGCCTCCTGAGTAGCTGGGATTACAGGCATATACCACTACATCCGGCTAATTTTGTATTTTTAGTAGAGATGGGGTTTCTCGATGTTGGTCAGGCTGGTCTTAAACTCCTGACCTCAGGTAATCCACCTACCCTGGCCTCCCAAAGTGCTGGGATTACAGGTATGAGCCACTGTGCCCAGCCCAGGGTTGGGTTTGGTTTGGTTTTGTTTTTTGAGACGGAGTCTCACTCCGTTGCAAGGCTGGAGTGCAGTGGCACAATCTTGGCTCACTGCAACCTCTGCCTCCTGGGTTCAAGTGATTCTTCTTCCTTAGCCTCTCTAGTAGTTGGGATTACAGGCATGTGCCACCACACCCAGCTAATTTTTTTGTATTTGTTAGTAGAGATGGGATTTTACCATGTTGGCCAGAATGGTCTTGATCTCCTGATCTTGTGATCCGCCCACCTCAGTCTCCCAAAGTGCTGGGATTACAGGCGTGAGCCACCGCGCCCGGCCGTGGCTTGGTCTTTCTGGCAGCCAGCCCCCTCCAGGAGCCGCTGAGAGTCACCTCATTGGCACAGAAGACATTCCTATCACCCAGGAAATTCCAAAGGGTTTGGAATTCTGTGTCAGGAGCGAGGATCAGAGACCAAATGTGAGAACAAAAGAGGCTCCTCGAGCCCCTGTCGCTCAGGAAATAACAAGGGTTTTAGAGGTCCCTGTGTCAGGAACTGGGACCGGGATTAAATATTTACTTTTACTGTGTCACAATTACTTATTTGTGATTTCAGAGGTTTTATTTGAGATAAGGGTCCTTCTGGCCCTGAAAGTTTGAAACCTGCAACTTGAGCAGGAGCTAGCAGGACCACCTCCAGTCTGCCAGGGCATATCTGCCCTGAGTGACTTTAGGGACAGGCAGGAGCGTTTCTCCCCACCCCGCTGCCTTCCTGCATTGGAGCAGACTGCTCAGCGGTCAGCTTTGCATCTGGGGATAGGGTGTGGCTGAGAGCCTCGGCTTTGAGTGCTATCCCAGCTGAGTGGCTCCGGGCACGTGACTGCATGTGCCTGGAGTCCTCGGCCAGAAATGTGGGCGGGTGGTGTGAGGAGGGGTGATGTGTCCTGTGCACAGCCCCTCGAGGGACTGGTGCTCATGAATGGAGCCTGAGTGCTCAGGTTGAGGGGCTGGTGGAGACGACTCAGGTGGGGCTTATTAGGGAACATTCCACCAGATGAGGCTTCCCCGGGGCTCTGGCCCTTGGCTCCCCAGCAGCCAGGGCTGCTCCTGTGGGCCAGCACTGGGGGAGGAACTGGTCCCTTCCTTTAGACTTTGTTCCTTGAGATTCCACCTTGCCCAGCACTTGATTATATTTCTTTTGAAACACCTGTAACACATGACTGTGTGCTATGGCAGGCGTGGAATTCATGGGTATGGGAGCATTTGGAGTGACCCGGGCAGGCCCCTCTGTCCCCTCCTTGCACCCCATTGGTTGCAGTTGAGTGTGTGACACCCCTGGGGCCTAGTGCCCTCCTCAGGGTTGGCCTACATGGTGGAGGAACTGGGTTTCTGGGGAGGAGCTTGGGGGCTGCCACAGAGAGGGCTCAGGCTGAGGTCAGACAGGACAGTGTGAGTGAGTGGCCTGTCCCTACCCCGCCACGCCCCAGCTGTCAGGCCTTGGATGATTGTTTCAGATGGGCTCAAATAGAGGGTTCTGCTGCCACCAAAAAGGCTAGAGAGAGCAGAGAGGACGCCCTGCCTGCGCTGGCTGGTATCACCTGTCCTAGACCCCTAGGGGCCAGTGATGAGAGAAATGCCACAGTCCCCCTCTCTCAGGACCTGGCATAAGGCCTGCTTCTTTTCCTAGCAGGGACCACAGAGCAGGAGCAGCTTCAGTACCTGGAGGCCTTGCCCAGGCACCCAGACCCCATCCAGCCTGCCAGTGGTCCATCATCTGAGCGGCAGGGCAAGCCACCCTCTGCCTCCTGACAGGAAAACTGAGGCTCAGGCAGAGGGGTGTATCCAGGACTCCTCAGCTCACAGGAGAAGTCCGGGGTCTGCCTGAGGGCAGTGCCCTAGCTGTGCCTTTTACTGAGGCTGATCTTGGGCCTTCCCTATAGTGCCTCCTCCCACGCTGGGCTCTGGAGGCCAGGGCAAGCCTCTTCTGCCTTTGTGTGTACGAGGTGCCCGCCTCCACCCTCCAGGGGCAATCTGTGGGTCTCTGCTGGAGTGGAGTGCAGGCTGCTGGGAGCAGGCGTGAGGGTTGGGGAAGGAGCATTTTGCACTCTGTGTACTTAAGGACTGTGTTGATTCAAAAAGTTAACAAACTCAAGCAGGGTGCATTGGCTCACGCCTGTAATCCCAGCACTTCGGGAGGCCGAGGCGGGTGGATCACTTGAGATCAGGAGTTGATGGCCAACCTGGCCAACATGGTGAAACCTCTTCTGTACTAAAAATACAAAAATTAGCCTGGCATGATGGCACACACCTGTAATCCCAGGTACTTGGGAGGTTGAGGCAGGAGGATCACTTGAACTCGGGAGGCGGAGGTTGCAGTGAGCCGAGATAACGCCGCTGCACTCCAGCCTGGGCAACAGAGCGAGACCCTGTCTTAAAAGCAAACAAACTTAGTACCCCATGGAGAAAAGGAAAAGCACAGCCATCTCTGGGGAGACAGCACAGGGATTGGGCAGGTGTGGGCTCTGGAAGAATTGTAGCCAGGCCTGACCTGGCCAGAGCTGCATGGTGAGCAGGGAGGCCATGGAAGGCCCTGGAAGGGTGAAGGCCATATGGCCATGTAGGCTGTTTACTGTCCCCCACAAGAGAGAGTCTCCAAAATACAGGTGTCTCCAGCCCTGCCAGCTGTCAGAGTGGGAGGGATGGGCACAGGGGTGCCCATCTTACTGCCTGTGCCACGTTCTCACTGCCTGCTCCCGGCTCCCTGCAGATACAGCCCCAAGGGCCCCTCACTGCAGTCCGAGACCGTCCACTACAAGAGAGGGGTGAGCCAGCAGTTCTCCCTGCCCTCCTTCAAGATCGACTTCTCGGAGTGGAAGGATGACGAGGTAATCCTGGCTGGACTTGCCCTTTGCTCCTTCTTCCAAATTTTCTCCTCTTGGGAGTGGGGCCAGCGTGTCTGGGTTTCTCCGGGTTCGGAAGCCCTGGGAATGGCTGCCCCGGTCTGTGTCCTCAGGCGACATGTGGATGGACTGGAGTGAGGCCTGGGCTGTGTGCTGACTGGGCCAGGGGACCAGAGGCCAACCAGGCAGCTGCACTCAGAGGCTCGGACACTGGGCTGCTTTGGGGAGGCGTGAGGAACAGGACTCCCTCCTTCAGGCTGTAGCAGTGCAGGGTCTGTTCACACCAGGTGGTGTCCCTTCAAGCTTTTTATCCTTTCTTTGCTTAAAATCTTGGTGCAGGTGTATTTTGAAACGGAATCTTGCTCTGTTGCCCAGGCTGGAGTGCGGTGGCATGATCTTGGCTCACTGCAACTTCTGCCTCCCGGGTTCAAGGGATTCTCCTGCATCTGCCTCGCAGGTAGCTGGGATTACAGGCGCGTGCCACCGCGTCCAGCTATTTTTTTGTATTTTTAGTAGAGACAGGGTTTCACTGTGTTAGCCAAGATGGTCTCAATCTTCTGACCTCGTGATCTGCCTGCGTCAGCCTCCCAAAGTGCTGAGATTGCAGGCGAGAATCACCATGCCCGGCCGGAGCTGCAGACATCTTTTAATGAGGCGTTTTGTAGGTTTCAGCTTGAGTGCCTGCCTTGCTAGTTTTCCCTCATAGGCCCTGCTCCAATTTTCTGTCAAAGCTGTGTGCTTCCCCCTTTGCCTTGTTTCCCAGCATCCATCTGGTCTGCAGCTTGCAAAGACCCTGGTCCGGGGGCTCCTGTAACAGTGGTCCTTGTGGATCCCAGGTCCGAGGCCAGGAGGAGATGTGGACCACACTGGGGCCTGTCCTGTGGCTCTCTTTCTGACCTGTACTCACTTTCCATAGAGAGCCTCCCTTGTGTTTACATTAAAAATAAAACAAGCCAGGTGTGCTGGCTCTCGCCTGTAATCCCAGCAGTTTGGGAGGCTGAGGCAAGAGAATTGTTTGAGGCCAGGAGTCTGAGACCAACCTGGGCAAAACTCGTCTCTATGAAAAATAAAAAAATTACCTGGGTGTGGTGGTATTCCCCTGTAGTCCGAGCTACCGAGGAGGGAAGATTGCCCGAGCTTGGGAGATGGAGGCTGCAGTGAGCCATGATCGTGCCACCGTACTTCAGGCTGGGTGACAGAAGGAGACCCTGTCTCAAAAGTAAAAGTACTTGGGATTGGGGGACTGCCAGGTTGTCTAAGAAGGGGGGTCAACTGGCCCAGGTTGGGAAATGAGCAAGCCAGAACTCCCATGCTGATCCGTAGTGTGATTGCGCCTGCGAATAGCCACTGCGCTCCAGCCTGGACAACATAGTGAGACCCCGTTTCTTAACGGGAAAAAAACAGTAAAATTAAACATCTTCCCAGACTCCTCGGGTGGGTGGAGTCTCTGTTCTCTCCTGGCACCCACTGGTGTGGGCCCCACACCCTGCTCTCATGTTTGACTGTGGTGCTGTGTGGCCTGTGTGCCGAGCTCAGGGTTGTCTGGGCTCATTGTTTGTTTGATGTTCCCTGGGGCCCCTCCCCGAGTCTGGGGAGCCCCAGCCTTGGTACCCCGTGAGCCGTGGGTTTACAGGTGAGGTGTCCACGGGAGGGACACCTGCACTGTGGCCAGCTTGCTGAGGAGTTGTGCTCAAGTCCCAGAGAGAGTTGGGACCACGATGCCCCGAGTTGTCCCACCTCTGTCCTAGACTTGGCACTGGACCCACCAGGGGGCCTTTGGTAAGGGTTTGCTGAGGAAGCCGAATGAGGGCCCATGTGCTGCGTAGCCCTGGCTGGTCAGCCACCACAGATGGCCATGCTGAGAGTCTGCGTGTCAGGGACAGCTCCTGCTGTGAGGCCTTCAAGGTGGGATCTTTGTCGGGACTTATATGGATGTAAGTGACAGAAAAACACTCGGTCTGGTTTAAGAAGGGAAAACCGGGGACTTACTGGTATAAGAGAAGGCTGGGTGGCCTGAGGTTTCTTCCAGGGCCATGTCATCAGGGCGGGGTCTCTGTTGCTTAGCCTCCCACCTCCCGCAGCTGCTCTCAGCGAGTGCCCTACAGGCCAGCACATGGCCATCCTGCTGGGTTCAGAGGCACTTGGAGGCCAGGCGCCTTCTTTTTGTGACCCCACTTGGGGCAGGAGCCTCCTGTCCTGCAGCCAGGCCATAGAGACTTGGAGTAGGAGGGAGATGCTTCCCAGAGGAGAACCTAAGGGGCTCAGATACTTGGCCAGGCACGGCTTAGCGTCAGGAGCACAGCTTCAAGGACAGGTCATGGGAGGACCCAGGGTGGCTGCGCTGGCCCTGCCTAGGAGCAGGGAGGACACACGTGGAGGGGATGGGGGCCCACTTCGGTTCAGCTACTTTCTCTCTATAGTGTTGGGCCAGTTCTGTGGCTCTGGGAGCCTGGGTTTGCCTCTCTGTGGGCGAGGGTTGGAAGCAGTCCCTCTCAGCGTGGCCGTGAGGGGTCTGTGATCAACGTGCAAAGGGCTTACCCGCCACTGCCCACCATAAACCCCAGTCTGCCAGCCAGGGAGCGGAAGAGAAGGCTACAGCCACTGCTATGCATGCCTCCCCAGACTATTAGTTTTTATTCCACAGCAGCAAAGCGCAGCTAGCTGTCAGCGCCGAGTTTCTGCAGTGTGATGAGAAGAAAACACAGCTCACTCAGAGGCTTCTCAGAGCATGGAGTGGCCCATGACAGTGCTGAGGTGCTGGCTGCACAGATGCATTCCAGGCCTGGGCGGAAGCTTGGAGGTGGGCAGGAGTGTGGGGGTGGGCGAGCTCCATAGAGCTCTGCCTCCTCTGTCTGGCTCTATCACCTAAAGGAGCGGCTGCCGGCATGTGAACTCCCCCTTCCCGTGCTAAATGACATCTCTTGTGGCAGCAGCGTGGGAGTGTTGCCAGGCAACCCTGGGACGATGGCTCCTGTGCAGACTCAGTGGAGTGGGCAGGAAGCAGGCTCATAAGGGGGTGATAGTCCCACATGATCAGCCCCTGACAGTCACCTCAGACCAGGGAAGGGAGTGTCCCTCCTGGCAAGCCCAGGTTTCTGTGGTATCGCTCAGACGGCTGGGAGCTGAAGACCTGGCTGTAGACAAGTGCCCTACCTCCCTGAAGCCTTTTTTTTTTCTTTTTAGACAGGGCCTCCCTCTGTCTCCGGGCTGGAGTGCAGTGGCACGATCACTGCTCGCTGCAGCCTCAAATTCCTGGGTTAAGCAAGGCTTGAGGAGTCCTCCCACCTTGGCCTTCCAGAGTGTTGGGATTACAGTTAGGAGCCCCCGTGTCAGGTCCACCAGCCTGCCACCTTCTGATGTCTGTGGCCCAGAATTGGCCTCCTTGGCCACCTTTCTGCACCCTTCTCCTGCACCCTCCAGCCCCCTCCTGGAGGAGACTGTGTCGGCTCCTGTTGCCTGGACACACAGGGCTTCAGGTCGCTGGTGTTGACTGTGCTCTGCCAGCCACAGCGCCTGGAGCCTTGCGTTAGGCATGGCTTCCATTCTATTTTTCCAAATGGTGAAACTGAGGCTCAGGTGGGGCCCATTTATAGTGAATGGGTGAGGAGCTAGACTGGACATCAGTAGCCCTGACTGGCTCTGGGCCAGTGCCCTGCCAGCTCCTGGCTCCTGCTTCCTCACTAAGAGAGACCATGGCACTTCACATCCTTCACAGCGCAGACCCCAGCACCACTGTCTCTGTCCACCTCTGTCTACATGTACATTGGCGTCCATCCCACAGGCCATGTAGCCAGAGCCCGTGACCCTCCCTCGTGAGGTGTGAGGCCTGGGCCCGCGTGGACTTACGTCTCCGGGTTTGCGTGGATGGGTTACGTGTACCATTCATTCTGGTCAGAATGGAATTCTTAGCTCCAGATGGCAGGAAGCTGTGGTAGCCATGTGCCAGGCGCCTGTGGGTGTGGAGTCCCTGCTGGGCGGGGACATGCCTGGGAGCTGCCAGCCTTTCCCCTGTGTCCACGTAGCCTCCCTGGTTCGCAGTCGGGCACTTTGCTGACACTGATGTTTCTCCCAGTCCCCTTCTCCCGACTGCTCTCTCTGGTCTGCTGTAACTCCTGTCTCCTCGTCTGTATTTTTGGTAGGAAATTTGATGTGTTTCCAAATCTTAGGAAGAAACAAAAATTCTGTTCCTTAAATAACAGTAATATTTGGCTAGGAGCAGTGACTCACACCTGTAATTCCAGTACTTTGGCAGGCTGAGGCGGGCAGATCACTTGAGGTCAGGTGTGCGAGACCAGCCTGGCCAACATGGTAAAACCCTGTCTCTACTAAAAATATGGAAATTTAGCTGGATGTGATATTGGGCACCTGTAGTCCCAGCTACTTGGGAGGCTGAGGCAGGAGAACTGCTTGACCCTGGGAGGCGGAGGTTATAGTGAGCCAAGATCGTGCCACTGCTCTCCAGCCTGGGTGGCAGAGCAAGACTTGGTCTCAAAAACCAAAATAATCTTAATAGTATTATTCACAACAACTGTAGCAACCACCACAGGCCGTGTCTCTGTGCTGGGTCTGTTGAGAGGACTTCATTTGCACTTTGTCCTGGAAACCCCTGCAGTAGCCCAGTAATGATCCCATTTCACAGGGGAGGAAGCCGAGGCTCAGGGAGAAAGGAGGCCCTGAGATGATGAAAGTCACCCTGGGCCACTGGGGTGGGGAAGTGTCCCCTGGCCCTGCTCCTGCTGCCCCCTTCACCAAGGGACAGCAGGGGAAGGGAGACATCATGTGTGTCTGGTTCTGAGCATCTCCATTCAGGGCGGGTGCTTGGCCTCGGGCTCAGGGTTCCCGTGTGCTGGGCAGTCCAGCAGTGTGCTTCGAAAAGCAGTCCCACCTGGACGTCCATGAGGTGTTTGCTGCAGACATGGAGGGGCCGGTCCTCTGTGTGTGGGTCTTGGTCACAAGTGAGGCCTGTGGTCAGGCTCAGGCGGCAGGAGGCTCTGCCCCAACCCATCTGCCCTTGCCTGGGCCTGGCCTGCCAGGTGCTGCGTCTGGTGTGTCATCTACTTTTTCTTTAACACCTTTATTGTGTTATAATTCACATCGCCTACAGCTTACTCGTGTTGTGTGCAATTTGCTGGCTTTTAGAGTATTCACCGTGGTGCAGCCAGCATCCATTCTTTCAGTAAATCTTTATTGAGAAATAAATGATTTTTTCCTCCCAGAATAAACAAATGCATGTGTCCGTTGCTTATCTGTGCCAGACTCCAAGGATGTCACAGTGACTGCAGAGGCAGGGAGCCTGAGGGTGGCCGGTGGCTTTCCTGGTTGCCAGGGTATGAGTGATAGAAGCCCAAGGGCCAAGTGCTTCCTGAGGCCCAGAGAAGGACTTGGCTGGCAGGGGGCAGTGCAGGGGAGCAGGGCTTCGAGGGGATGGTGCTGTGCTGGGCCGGCTGCTGGGGCCCTGGGGGCCTGGGGAAGAGGGTGGCTTTCAGCCTGTGTGCAACCGGGGGCGGGATGAAAGCAGTAGGAGGCTTCTCTTTGAACTCAGGTCAGCCTCATGGTCTCCATCACTTGCCTTTAGTTTTTGCTGAGGCCAAGTCAGGCACCTTCTTCAGAAAATTACAGGGAGTGGCCCTGTGACCAGCACTTCCCCTCTGAGGCACCCACCCAGGAGAACTGAAAACTGAAAATGCTCGAGAACCCGAGTCGCGCTCAGCGCTGCTCACTGTAGCTAGGGTACAGGCGCAGCCCGGCGTCCATCACAGGGCAGCGCATGTCCAGCGTGTGGCTGTTCACACAGCGCCTGCTACTTGGCCAGAAAAAGGACAGTGGTACTGATACGTGCTGCAGCATGGGTGAACTTCGAAGACATACCTAGATGCAGAAAGTCACCTACTGTGTGATTCCACATAAATGACATGTCTGAAAATGGCAAATCCCTGGAGACGGGAAGCACGTGGTGGCTGCTGGGGGCTGGATGGGGAATGTGTGGGCTTACGCCTACGTCTGGGGTTTCTGTTTGGGATGATGAAAAGTTCTGGAAATGGACGGTGGCGGTGGCATGACATTACAGATGTACTTTACTCAACACTGTTGAAACGTGGTAAAATTGCAGATTGTGTGTTATATCTGTTTTAACATACACATAAAAAAGGTGCCAGGCCCAGCATCCGCCTTCTCTGCCATCTCGAGGCGTGTCCTCTGAGCTCTGCCACCGCCTCCTGCTCCTGCCACTCCCTCCAGCTCAGCCGTCGACCGACTCCAGGCTTCCAGGCTTGGCTGTGTGGGTCCTGACCCTTCTCGCCAACTCTCTCCCTCAGCTGAACTTCGACCTGGACCGGGGCGTGTTTCCAGTGGTCATCCAGGCTGTGGTGGACGAAGGAGACGGTGAGCGCCTCCTCTTTTGTCCTCCTGGGTGTGCAGGCTGTGTGGTGAGGCAGTGCATCCTGAGGCCCCTGTCACTGTTGGCGGGAGGAGCGCCTGCAGCAGTGATGAAGCAGGCCAGGCGTAGGGCATTGGGCTGGGACAGCTTGGAGTCCGGGGGAGGTGGGGAGGAGGAAGGCAGGTCCCAGAACAGGCTCTGGACTCTATGTAGGCCAAGCCCTGGGTGTCGCAGTCCTGCCAGAGTTGGGGAGGTGAGATGCCTGGGTGGGGCAGGTCCTGACTCTGACTGCTCTGCCCCTCTCTCCCCAGCAGTGGTGGAAGTGACCGGCCACGCCCATGTGCTCTTGGCCGCCTTTGAAAAGGTAAGTGCCATCTGGTGGTCAGCTTCCTGGGGACCTGGGAGCTGCGGAGGGTGTGGTCTTTTGAGGTGAGAAGCCTGAGCAGGGGTTGGGGCTTGGTGGAGTGGCTGAGCTCGGGCCCAGGGCAGGTGGGGTTATGCCTGTGTCTTCCTGCTTTCCCGAAGTCTGGTCCCAAAGCAGAGCCACTGTCAGGAGGCTTTGCATTTGCTTCCCCTCGTCCCACTATCTCCAGTAATGGCTGTAAGCATTTTTTTTTTTTTTTTTTTTTTTTTTGAGACAGGGTCTCTCTCTATCACCAGGCTGGAGTTCAGTGGCATGATCTTGGCTCACTGCAGCCTCTGCCTCCCGTGTTCAAGTTATTCTCCCGTCTCAACCTCCCATCAGTACCTGGGAGTACAGGCAGGTGCCCCCACGCCTGGCTAATTTTTGTATATTTGTTAGAGAAAGGGTTTCACCATGTAGGCCAGGCTGGTCTCAAACTCTTGACCTCAAGTGATTCACCTGCCACAGCCTCCCAAAGTGTTAGGATTACAAGCATGAGCCACTGGGCCTGGCCTCTTTTCTTTTTCTTTTTCTTTTTTTTTAAAAAAACAAAACAAAACAGGGTCTCCTGTTGCTCAGGCTGGAGGGCTGTGGTGTGATCTCAGCTCACTAAACAGGGTCTCCTGTTGCCCAGGCCGGAGGGCTGTGGTGTGATCTCACTGCAGCTTTGACCTTCTGGGCTTAAGAGATCCTCCCACATCAGCTTCCTGAGTAGCTGGAACTACAGGCATGCACCATCACATTTGGCTAATTAAAAAAAAAAATTTTGTAGAGAGAAGGTCTCTTTATGTTGCTGAGGCTGGTCTCAAACTCCTGGCCTCAAGTGATCCTCCCCACCTTGGCTTCCCAATGTGTTGGGATTATAGGTGTGAGCCACCATAGCCAGCCAAGAGGCTTTTCAAATGGCACTTGGAGTGTGTCGAGGGATAATGTTCTAGACTGAGGCCAGCCTTGTAGAACTCTTTAGAGCCTGCTGATATAGGGTCTGGGCTCCCACAAGGAGAGCTCCCTGTGGTAGACTGACTTCCCTATGGGGTGTGAAGAGATCAGCAAGCTCACTGTCCTCGGTGTCACCTGGCACGTGTCACAGACCCCCAGTCCCACTGCCTCTTCTCCCACCTGGCTGTGGAACCCTGACCCTACAGGCTAGGCAGGCCTTGCTCCCTGCAGGAGGCCTTTCCTGATGCCACTCAGGAGAAACACCTCTTGTACCCACTTTATGTTCATGAGGGCAGCACTGTCCTCTTTGGTGTCACGGTGTCCTCAGAGCTGAATTTAACACCTGGCATGGAGCAGACCCTCCGGGAACACTGGCAGGATGGTTGAGGGGCTGCTGCCTGCCTCGGTTTCTGCTCACTGAGAACTTGCTAGAGGTGGTGGGATGCATCCTGGTTTGGTAGTGCCTCGGGGGCCCCGCCCCCAGCGTGCCCCAACGTTCATCGGCACTCCGCAGTTGCAGGTCTGCTTGGCACCATCCTGCAGCCCAGGAGTCAGGAGGGGAAAAGGATCCCATGAGACAAGGCCAGCCTGCCTGCTGGGGGCTTCATGCTGCCTCTGGGTCCTGCTTAGCCCCAGCCCCATGTGCAGCTGCACCCCCAGCCCCATGTGCAGCTGCAGCCTGAGAGCTCTAAGTGCAGAGTCCAGCTCTGCCCTGTGATCTGGGTCTTTGTAGAGCACCCCAGGGCCGGGATGTCTATAAGCTGGATAGAAGCCCCTTTTATCCGTCTGTCCTGTGACGAGGCTGAGTCTGTCCTCTCCTGGGTCCAGGACCACAGACTGTGGTGATACACATTTCCTGGGCAGGGGGCACATTCTCCGTTTTTAGTACTGGGCTCCCCACCCTTGCCTTATCAGAAGCCACAGTGACTATTGACACATCTGCGCCTCTGGCAGAGGCAAACGGGCAGTTTCTGGAAAAATGGTTCATTCTCTGCTTCCAATTTCCCATTAGAAAACTTCTCTATTTTGGGGGGGGGGCCAACATTCTGGAAATTTCTGTTAGAACCCACCAGCCTCACCAGAAAATTCTGAGTGCTGGTTGTGGTTGACTGAGAAAGGACAATAAGTGTTGTTGTGAGGTCTCCTGTCTCACGCCGTGATCAACCTTGTCGAGCTCTGAGTGGCGTATTTCCCTGGATACCACCAGGCGCACTGATTCTACTTGGTTCCTGCTTTTCTGGAGCTCTGCACTTTGCTGTGTGCACGTGTGTGTGCTCCCGCTCTGTCTTCCTAAGCTGGGCCCTGGGAGAGCAGAAACTGGTTTGTCTTGATGTTTGCAGCCAGGTGCTGCTGCTTGCTGTGCAGCAGGCCCTTGTCCATCATCTGAACTTAGCCTCTTGGCCTTCAACTTGAATGTGCTTGAGACCAACTGAGAAGAGTTGGGTTCTGTGGGTCAGTACAGGGTTCCTGGGCCGTGTGTTTAGGAGGCTTCAAATAGTTGCAAAGCCAGGCCTGAAGGCTATGTTTGGAGAAATCTTGGCATGTCAGTTTTCAAGTGACCCCATCTTTTTTTTTTTCTGTCTGTGGACCTGGATTGGCTAGGGCAGGGTGGCCCACCCAGGCGGCTGCACAGGGGCGCTGAGAGGCGCAGCTTGACCGCCTTAACCTCTGTGTCTTTTTCCCTGCAGCACATGGACGGAAGCTTCTCTGTGAAACCTTTAAAGCAGAAGCAAATCGTAAGTCATCAGATGAAATACGGCCCATTTGATTTAAAAGACACACACTCAGGCAGATCACAAGGTCAGGAGTTCAAGACCAGCCTGGCCAACATGGTGAAACCCTGTCTCTACTGAAAATACAAAAAGTAGCCAGGCATGGTAGCAGGTGCCTGTAGTCGCAGCTACTCAGGAGGCTGAGGCAGGAGAATCGCTTGAACCTAGGAGGCGGAGGTTATAATGAGCTGAAATCGTGCCACTGCACGCCAGCCTTTTGAGAGAGAAACTCTCTCAAAAAAAAAAAAAAAACCTTCACGTGCAATCACTCACAGATATACGCACTCATGAACACACACATACTCATACACAGACACATTGACTTGTGTAAGATATACAAATAGCCTTTTGAGAACGAAACTGTCTCAGAAAAACCAGATATACGTAGACACAGACACATACACACATTCAGACACACACAGACACAAATACACACACATACACAGACACGCTGACACAGACATATACATAGACATGCATTCACACACACATATACAGACACTAATACATAGACACATTCACTTGCACATGTATACAGGCACACACACACATAGACACGTACATATACACACTCACACATATATAGACACACTCTTCAGTAGTCTTCATGCACTGGTCTTCCTAGTCCACCGTGGCTGCCTTTGAAATAACTGTGCAGAGGCCAGGCACAGGCGCTCCCGCCTTTAATCCCAGCAATTTGGGAGGCTGAGGTGGGCAGATCACTTGAGCCTGGGAGTTTGATACCAGCCTGGCCAACATGGTGAGACCCCTGTCTCTATTAAAAATAAAAAAAATTAGCTGGGTATAAAAACGCATGCCTGTAGTCTCAGCTACTCAGGAGGCTGAGGTAGGAGAATCACTTGAACCCAGGAGGCTTGCAGTGAGCTGAGATCATGCCATTGTACTCCTGCCTGGGTGACAGAATAAGATTCTGTGTCCAAGAAAAAAAAAAAAAGCTGTGCAAGAGCCTGTTAACTTCCCTGTAGAGCTCTAACCTCTGGGGCGTCGGGCCCCTGTCTTGGGGGAGCATGTGTGTATCGTGTGCCCACCGTGCAGCAGGGCCTCTTGCAGGCCCTGATTTCTGTCCAGTTTGAACCATGCTGTCTGGAGCACACTGTTCAGTAACTACGTGCTGAATAAATGGATGGGTAGAAAGAGGAAGGAAAGAGACAGGAAACAGAAAGGCTGCAGCTCCTCTTCCTTACGAATCGTCCATTATGTCAGTATTGGTGAGAGACTTGGCTTGACTTAATCCATACTTGAAAAGGATAAAATAGCCTAGAACAAATGGAAACTGTAGGCCAGTCCATCTGTTCTCTGGGCTCAGCAATCCTGGGATGCTGCATTGGGAAGTGTTATTCCTGGTGGCCTCACGTGTAGGCACTGAGAATTTAGAGGGTGGTGGCCCCTAAACAGCGGCGTTAGAGCTTGCGAATGAGATGTCCTATGCCGTGGCTAGCAGTTACCCTGTGTGTACTGCTGGGGCACATAAGACCCGTTTCAAGACACCACTTAGGAATGACTTTTGTTAGCTTTTTAGTTATAGTTTATTTAATTTTATGTTTGATTTTAATTTTGTTTTATTGAGACAAGACAGAGTCTCGCTCTGTCACACATGCTGGAGTGCAGTGGCATGATCTCGACTCACTGCAAACTCTGCCTCCCGGCTTCAAGCATTTCTCCTGCCTCAGCCTCCCAAGTAGCTGGGACTACAGGCACGAGCCACCACGCCTGGCTAATACTTGTATTTTTAGTAGAAAGGAGGTTTTTGCCATGTTTGCCAAGCCAGTCTCAAACTCCTGGCCTCAAGTGATCCACTGGCCTCGGCCTCCCAAAGTGCTGGGATCTCAGTGCTGAGCCACTGCACCCGGCCATTTGTTAGCTTTTTAGAAGAGAGGTGGTCTGGGTGTGGCGGCTCATGCCTATTATCCCAGCACTCTGGGAGGTGGAGGCGGGAGGATTGCTTGAGCCGGGGGATTTGGGACCAGCCTGGGCAGCATAGGGAGAGGAGACCCTGTCTCTGTTTAAAATGAAGATTACAGTAAACAAAAGAGGGGTGTGGCAAACTCTAGCAGGTCCAGGTTCTACAGGTGCCAGGGGAACAGGAGACCCTGGTGACGGACAGGGCCTTGTGTTGAGAGAGCTGCCCCGCAGGTCCTGGGCTCCCTGGAGTGGTGCTCCTGGCCTGTGGTTCATGGGAAACCCAGCAGCTCAGACCGCTTTGCAACATGGTCAGCGCGAGGCTTTCCAGTTGTGAGTGGGCAGCAGGACAGAATCAGCTCAGAGACATTGTCTTGGTGTCTTTGAAACCAGAGAGGTTTTTGTGTCCTGTGGAAGGAGGCTCTGGAAAGCAGTGGGCGCTTAGGCTGCCGTCTAGCACCTTCAGGCATTGGTTCCCGCTGCCCTCATGAGGCTGATGGCAGTGGAACCAAGTGGTTTTGGGGTGGTGAGGCAGGCAGGGGGTGGTGGTGGGGCCGGTGAGTTGGCTCCAGGTCCTCAGTGGTGGGGAGAACCACTGGCTCAAGCCCTGTTCCTGGTGCTGCTGGTTAGGTGAGGGCAGACAGCAGGTTTTCCCTGACGCTCTCCTGGCCTGCAGGAGTCAAGCTGGACAGGTCCTTGGGATGGAAGCCTGGTACCTTGGAGGGGGGCTAGGCCAGGTGGGTGTGGAGGAGCCCTCATGTGACGGTTGGTGAGGGCCCAGTGAGCCCCTGTCTACTCTCCAGGTGGACCGGGTCAGCTACCTCCTGCAGGAAATCTACGGCATCGAGAACAAGAACAACCAGGAGACCAAGGTGTGTACCTGGTGAGGCTTCCCTCCGCCGCTGTAAAACCGCAGATGGGAGCAGCCGGGGGACAGTGGTGCACCAGTTCCCTTCCATGCCTTCCTCGGGTCCTGGACTCCTAGATGCCATTAATTTTCCTTAATTTTGTCTTTTTAAAGCTAACAGAGTGTATGGAACATTTTCTTTGTTCCAGCAAATCCACTGGCTTGTTAAGTAAATTGCCATCCAGGTCCCCCAGGTAGCCTGGGAATAGGGGCTGGTGTCCTGCCCTCCCTCCAGGTTCAGCTGTTTGGCCCCTGCTGTCCGGTTGCCGCCTGCCTCCCCTCAGACAGTGAGTCCCTGCAGCTCCTGGGCTGGGGATGCCCATTCTGGATGTCCATAGAACCAGCCGTGGTGCCTGACAAATTAGCCTCGGTGTAGCCCAGCCAGGGAATGGAGCAGGGGATGAAATTGATTTTTGTTTTTGTTTTGAGACTGAGTCTCACTCTGTAGCCCAGGCTGGAATACAGTGGCGAGATCTTGGCTCACTGTGACCTCCGCCTCCTGGGTTCAAGCCATTCTCCTGCCTCAGCCTCCTGAGTAGCTGGGACCACAGGAGTGTGCCACCACACCCGGCTAATTTTTGTATTTTTGGTAGAGATGGGGTTTCACCATGTTGGTCAGGCTGGACTCAAACTCCTGACCTCACGTGATCTGCCCACCTCAGTCTCCCAAAGTGCTGGGATTTCAGACCTGAGCCCCTGCACCTGGCCCAAGATTTTGTTTAAAGGCATGAGAGAAACTTCTGGCTCTTAAGATCTCGGAAAGCCTCACACACCCGCTTCAGTGTGGCATCTGGGCCCAGGACAGCTGGAGCAGCTCCATGTGGCAGAAGCAGAGCTTCTGGCTGGGCCTCGCCTCAGTCGAGAACAGTCAGTGCATTCACATTTCACACCAGAAGGTGGCCAACTTTCCAAAAAAGGGCCAAAGAGTGAATGCTTTCAGCTGCCCGGGTGTGGGGTCTCTGTTGCAGTGACTGCCCGCTGCCATTAAACAGGGGCAGCAGCAGTCTGGAAATGTGTGGGTGGGACGGTGTTGCAATAAGACTTGAGGGAAACAGCCCGAGGGCCTAGTTTGTGGATCCCTGGTTTAGAGTTTTGGCTTTCTCTTTGTCCACTTGCAAATTAGATTTCTGGTAGCTGCCATTACTTAATGAAAAGATTTCTAACGTGAACTGCATGTTTTAAACCAAAAATGCGGGTACCCTGACATTAGGAAGATACGTTTCTTCAGTGGATCTCTCCCACATTTTCTCTTTGGGTCTGAGGAACAGGAGACCATGTTCTCATGATGTGGTGGGTAAGGGGCACAGATCCTCCCCTCTGCTGGGAGCTGGCTTCACACTGGGTTTGAGCATCGTGGTTCTGTTCTGGGGTAAACTCCTCCTGCCTTCTGGATTTCTCTTTGTCATGTCAGCTGCAGGGCAGGAGTGGGGTGGGACAGCTGGGGACAGGAAGCAGGAACCCTGCTCTGGGCCTTGGGAGGCTGCCAACTCACAGGCCCTTGTCCCCACAGCCCTCAGATGACGAGAACAGTGACAACAGCAATGAGTGTGTGGTGTGCCTGTCTGACCTGCGGGACACGCTGATCCTGCCCTGCCGCCACCTGTGCCTTTGTACCTCCTGCGCTGACACACTGCGCTACCAGGCCAACAACTGCCCCATCTGCCGACTGCGTGAGTGCCCCAGCTGGCCGCTCTGTGGAAGGTTCTGGAAGTTAGGGACTGGCCGCATCACGGCAGTCCTGGGCTGGGGGCTACAGGTCTCTTAGTCATTAGTCATTCATCCAGTCTGTGGAACGTGGGCATGTTGGCTGCCAGAGTCAGTTACCATGAGAGTTGGCAGGGACGCCGGCACGGGGCATTGAGATCTTCCTGTCTGCCTCCAGCCAGACAAGGCTTGCAGACCCAAGGGCCACAGAGGCACTCCAGGGCAGATGCTACAGCAACATTTGGACTGAACGGAAATTGATTAGTGAATGAAATCTTTATTCTTACTTTATTTTTATTAATTTTTTTTGAGACAGTTTCACGCTGTCACCCGGGCTGGAGTGCAGTGGCGAGTTGCAGCTCACTGCAACCTCTGCCTCCTGGGTTCAAGCGATTCTCCTGTCTCAGCCTCCCTAGTAGCTGGGGTTACAGGCACACACCACCACGCACGGCTAATACTTATATTTTAGTGGCGATGGGTTGTGCCTTGTTGGCCTGGCTGGTCTCAAATTCCTGGCCTCAAGTAATCTGCCCACCTCAGCCTCTCAAAGTGTTGGGGTTACAGGCGTGAGCCACCATGTCTGGCTGTTTTTTTTCAGACAGGATATTTTGCTCAGACTGGAGTGCAGTGGCCCCATCATGGGTGGCTCACTGGCTGGGCCTAAGCAGTCTTGGGCTTAAGCAGGACTCCTGGGCTTCAGCAGTCCTCCCACCTCAGCCTTTCAAATAGCTAGGACCAAGTAGCGTACCACCACAGCCTGCTAGTTTTTTGTTTTTAATTAATTACTTAATTTTTTTTTTGGAGACAGTCATACTCTGTCGCCTATGCTGGGGTACAGGGGCAGGATCTTGGCTTACTGCAACCACTGCCTCCTGGGTTCAAATGATACTTGTGACTCAGCCTCCTGAGTAGCTGGGATTACAGGCCTGTGCCACTATGCATGGCTATTTTGTGTCCTTTTAGTAGAGGTGGGGTTTTACTATGTTGGCCAGGCTGATCTCAAACTCCTGACCTCAGGTGATCTGCCCGCCTTGGCCTTCCAAAGTGCTGGGATTTCAGGCAGAGCCACAGCGCCTGGACTTGTTTTTGAATTTTCTTTTTTTAGACACAGGGTCTTGCTATGTTACCCAGGCTGGCCTCAAATTCTTGGGTTTAAGTGGTTCTCCCGCCTCCCAAAGTGTGCTGGGATTATGGGCATGAGCCACCATGGCCAACTCAGATCTTTATTTTAAAAGTAAAATAGAAAATATTTTGACTAAGAAAATGACAGTGTAACGCTGGTTGTAGATCACAGCTGAAATCCCAGCGCTTTGGGAGGCTGAGGCAGGAGGATCGCTTGAGCCCAAGAATTCAAGACCAGCCTGGGCAACATAACAAAACCTCATTTCTACAAAAAGTTAAACATTAGCCAGATGTGCCTGGCGTGGAGGCTCACGCCTGTAATTTCAGCACTTTGGGAAGCCAAGGCGGGTGGATCACGAGGTCAAGAGATTGAGACCATCCTGGTCAACATGGTGAAACCCCGTCTCTACTAAAAATACAAAAAATTAGCTGGGCGTGGTGGTGCTTGCCTGTAATCCCAGCTACTCAGGAGGCTGAGGCAGGAGAATTGCCTGAACCTAGGAGGCGGAGGTTGCCGTGAGCCGAGATCGCGCCATTGCACTCCAGCCTGGGTAACAAGAGCGAAACTCCGTCTCAAAAAAAAAAAAAAGAAAAGAAAAAAAAAATTAGCCAGATGTGTTGGCTGTAGTCCCAGTCACTTGGGGGGCTGAGGCAGGAGGACCAGTTGAGCCCGGGAGGTGGAGGCTGCAGTGAACTGTGATTGTGCCACCACTGCACCCCAGCCTGAGACAGGGGAAGACCCTGTTCCAAAAAAAAAAAAAAAAAAATTACAGTGAGGGGAAAACAAAGTATTCTGGGTAGAAAATGGACTAAGGAATTACGTAGGGTTTTCTAGAGCACTCCAGACATTTCCTCATTGAAAAGCTGTCTTGTGGGGCACCGTTCTGAGTGTTTGTCTTCCAGTAGAGGGAACCCAGATGTTCTCAGGGTAAAAAAAAAACCACCACGTCAAAATTTGTGCCCCACTGGCAGGGCCCTCACCCTGGATCCTGGGATCCTTGGCCTGGGTCCTAGCACGGGGCTGGGGCATGGGGGTGATTTGCCTGTGCAGCTGCAGGACATACGCGCTTAGTAGGCCAGCAGACCCCTGAGCCTGGCACGGGGCTTTGTGAGGATGCTGGTTTGTGCAGTCAGGCCGTGAGGTCACGGGAGTCATCTAGATCCCAGGAGGAAGTGAGGAGGCTGCCAGGTCTGGAGGGAACGTCTGGCCGCACAGCCTTTGGCAGGTCCTGTAGCAGGGAGGGCTAGCCCAGGCCATCTTTGTCTGAAACACGAAGTGGGGTCAGGGGTGGGCTGTAGGGGAAAGTTGTCCTCTGTGTCTGGGAGGCAGGCATTGTTAATGACTAAGCCTTGGGGAGGCTGTGTGGCTGGAAACACAGCAGGGCTACTTTCCCGGGAGGGTCCCCTGACCTGAGTCCAACTCTAGAATCTTCAAGTATGTGGGGGTCTGTGTGTCAGGGCCATCGGACTCAAGTTCAGAGCCCCTGTGTGGCTTTGAGCCTTAAGGAGGTGGCAGTAGATGTGCCCCTCACAGGCCTCAAGGGCAGAGCCTCGTGTTCTCAGTAGAAATGGACAAAGGGGTCCAGGTGAGGTAGCTCAGGCCTGTAATCCCAGCACTTTGGGAGGCCAAGGCGGGTGAATCACAAGGTCAGGAGATCACGACAATCCTTGCCAGCATAGTGAAACCCCGTCTCTAATAAAAATTCAAAAATATTAGCCAGGTGTGGTAGTATACATGGTCCCAGCTACTTGGGAAGCTGAGGCAGGAGAATTGCTTGACCCTGGAGGCGGAGGCTGCAGTGAGCCAAGATTGCGCCACTGCACTCCAGCCTGGGGACAGAGCAAGTCTCTTTGTCAAAAATAAAATTGAAATGGACACAGAGGAGCCCTGCGGCCCTGCCCCTGCGCTGACCGGGGCGCTCTCCTGTTTTGGTTTGTTGCGGGTGGCTGGTTTTGTTTGGTGATTTGGTTGTTCAGTTTCCTGGCCTGTTTCTCGATGAGGTATGGCCTACACGCCTCACTAAAGGTGTCTCGGGAACATTCTGCAGCGGCCTGTGGGGTCTTGTGTGAGCAGGACTGGTGCTGCGGGATGACAGGGCATCCAGGTCCCGGTTTATCTTCCCTGCTCCCAGTGGCTGCTGTCTGTGCCCCTCAGTTTCCCTAGCGTGACGTCCTTTCCTCAGTTTCCCTAGCGTGACTCCCCACCTCTTTCCACAGTGACATCCTTGCCTCAGTTTCCCCAGTGGACACTCCCTCTGGAGCCGTGCCTTGGGCAGCACTGTGTGGCCTTGCTGTGTCTCCCTGCCTGGGGCCATTTAAGACTGCTCTGATCTGGAAGCAGGGTTGTCCCAGGGCCATGGTGGGGTGGGGTGGAGTGAGTAGGTTGGGTGAGGGTTGATCCCTGGGGCTTGGCGGGTGCCCTCAGGCCGGACATCCTGGCCTGATGCGAGCCCTCCTTCTGCCGCAGCTTTCCGGGCCCTCCTGCAGATCCGGGCAGTGCGGAAGAAGCCAGGAGCCCTGTCCCCTGTGTCCTTCAGCCCCGTCCTGGCCCAGAGCCTGGAGCATGACGAGCACTCTGTAAGTGCCACCTCCTGCCTGCGGGATGGGTGGGCATGAGAGAGGTGCCAGTGACCGGACCAGGCCCAGGGCCCAGACGGTCAGCCAGCAGCCCTGTGTCCTCATCTGTCCAGTGGGCAGACGTGGCCCCCACAGGTGGCTGTGAGGCATAAACGGGGTGGCCAGGCTGGGTCTGGGGGTGCCACTGCTGGGAACAGTGCTGCTGCCGTCAGCTTCCAGCACCTGTGTCAGGGCTGAGCACGGTCGCAGTCACGGTCGCAGTGGAACCAGGTGCTTTTTTTGTTGTTGTTCTTTTTAAGGCAGGGTGTCTTGCTCTGTCACCGAGGCTTGAGTGCACCCAAAGTGATGCAATCTCGGCTCGCTGCAGCCTCCACCTGTCTCAAACGATTCTATCACCTCAGCCTCCTAAGACGCTCTGATCACAGGCATGTACCAACACGCCTGACTGATGTTTTGTATTTTTAGTAAGATGGAGTTTCACCATGTTGCCCAGGCTGGTCTTGAACTCTTGGGCTCAAGTGATGTTCGTGCCTCAGCCTCCCGTAGTGCTGGGATTACAGGTGTGAGCCACCACTTCCAGCCTGTGGTTCTTAGTGAATGAGCTGTGCCATTTCCCGCATGAGTCGCTGTGCGAGGAGCACCGGTGACCCTCCTGAGCTCCAGGCCCACCAGGCTCCCTCTTGGGAACCTTAATGGGAAGACTCTGCTTCAGCCACACAAGAGAGGTGAAACTCTGGCTCCAAGAACCCAAAGAGAGACAGAGACATGGAGAGAGATGTGGAGAGACACAGAGACAGAGACAGGGAGAGATGTAGAGAGATACAGACAGAGACAGAGATGTGGAGAGACAGAGACAGGGAGAGATGTAGAGAGTTACAGGGAGAGACAGAGACAGGGAGAGATGTGGAGAGACAGGGAGAGACAGATTTGGAGAGACATGGAGAGACAGACAGCGAGAGATGGAGAGATACAGATATAGAGAAACACAGGGAAAGACAGGGAGAGATGGAGAGACACAGGGAGAGAGAGATATGGAGACACACAGGGAGAGATAGAGGGAGAAATGAGAGCCAGGGAGAGACAGAGACAGGGAGGGATGTGGAGAGAGAGGGAGAGATGTGGAGATACACAGGGAGAGACAGAGACAGAGATAGATGTGGAGAGACACAGAGATGTGAAGAGAGACAGAGACATGAAGAGAGAGAGAGACATGAAGAGACAGAGACAGGGAGAGATGTGGAGAGACAGAGATGTGAAAAGACACAGGGAGAGAAAGAGATATGGAGAGACCGACACAGAGGTGGGGATGGTGGCTGGGGCTGTGGTGGGCAGGGAGCAGAGTGAGGGAGGTGACAGGGACTGGCTGGCCCAGGGTCTGGTTCTCGGGCCCCTGCTCCCTGCTGGCCGAGCACTGTCAGGGTGTATCCCTTTCTGGGCTCTTAGCTGTGGCTGTTTGAAGTCGTTGGTTCTTGCAGGCTCTGCTGCCTCTCTAAAGAGAAAAGAGGAGCAGAGTCCCGAGGACTGGCATGGACAGACGCCGCCTTTGCTGTCGAAGGCTCCTCACGAGCACCCTTGAATGGGGCCTGTGGGCCTCCCTGGCAGCAGATGCAGTGTTTCTGAAATGGGGCCAATGTTTAAAAGTCTGGAATTTCCCTTAAAACCCAGATTTTGGGTTTCTCCTTTAAAGTCTTACCTGGTCCTGAAGCTGGTGGAGAAACATGCTTGGCATCCCCTGCCATTCGGGGCTCCTGGCACCATGCCCGCTAGCACTTCTGGCGTTGGCTTTGATTTGGAAATGCTGTGTGCGCTCTGGGTTTTGGTGGAGAGAGAAGCAGCCCCTGGGGGAGTAGCCCCCAAGAAGGTTTCACGGAGGGAGTGATCCATGCTCAGGCGGTAGCTAGGTTTATTGTCACTTGTTTTTGCCCCTCCCTGTTTGTGTCCTGGTGGCCGACGGTCTGGCAGGTCCTTCTGTGTTTGTCCCTCTTACATTGAGTGAGCTGAGATTCCCCTACAGTGTAGGGTGCTGGGGTCCGAGATGTGACAGGTGGCTCTGAGCCCCCAGAAGGGCTGGCACATACCCAGAGAACTGCCCTCCCCGTCCTGAGGGAGCAAAAGCAAACACTCCTATTCACCTGCCAGGTGCGTTCCACCTAGTGCCAGAAAGAGCCACTGTGACGTTCTCTCCAGCGAGTCCCTAAAGAAGATCGTGGGGTGGGTGGTTCTGGGCTGACTCTTCTTCCCAGCCCTCTTTAGGGCTTCATGTTCGTGGTAGGTAGTGGCAGTGCCCGGACAGTGGCTGGGGGACTTTGACCAGGGTGGCTTCAGGATTCCACCCTGCACCCATCCCGCATTAGGGGGTGTCCGGCTGCTCTCATGTCCACCTTGGCCAAATCTGTTGCCCCAGGTGACCCATACCGCAGGGGGCAGGCACTGGGATTAGACTAGGCTCCGTGGCACCAGTCTTGGGAGCTGCTGGGATTCACACACAACCCACCCAGACCCGAGTCAGAACCTGCCCTTAGCATGATCCCGAGATTCACATCCACTGGAAGGTTTTCAAGTTGTGGGCCTTGGCGTGGTAAGAGGACAGCTAGTCAGAGACCTGTCCAGCCCACTCCAGGGCCATGTGTGGGGGTGGTAGTTGTAAAACATATGATTTTTATCTTGACAGTGTCCCTTTAAAAAATCAAAGCCGCACCCCGCCTCCCTGACCAGCAAGAAACCTAAAAGGGAAACAGTAAGTGTCTGGGCCTCTGGCTATGTTTTTTTGCCCCGTGCCCTCATTTTTAAACCCACGACAAATAGGGGAGATGGTTTCCGCCCCAGGCTAGTGTCTGATTCGGGTAACCTATCAGCTCTGCTCTCCCAGTCCTGGCCTCCCTGCCCAGGGAGTTTGTGGAACCAGATGAGCTCTCGGTCTGTGGGCAGAACGCAGGCTTGCCGGCCTCGCCGCCCTCCCCTCAGCGTTGCCTCCGCCCTGCGTGGCCCCCGTGCCGTTTCCCTTTTTTCTTGCTGGCAGTGGAATGGACGTTGCAGGCGGAACTAACGTCGCTGCTGAGTTTTGCAAACGTGCCCCTCGCACATGCTTCTTGGTCCCGCGTCCTGCTCCTCCACCCTGTGGGTTCGATCTCTTTGGGCTGAGGACTTTGGTTTTCTTGGGTTTTCCTTGTGCCCCAGGGAGCAGGCAGGGGGACCAGCACATGACTACCTGGAGCCTCTGCGGCCCAGGCAGACCCAGCCGAAATCCCGTGGGCCTTGGTGTAGAGAGGTGGAGGCCGCTCCGGAACCACCTGGAGCGCGTCTTCTTTCTAGAGGGGTAAGGGGACTCTGTGTAGTTATTTATCTTTAACTTGGAGGCAGGTATGGGAGCAAATGTGGGGTACAGAAAAGAATCCTGGGCCGTGCCTGCTCTCCCACCTGCCCATGGTCCCAGGCACCCCACACCCATCTCACTTTCCCCTTCCCTCTAGGAGCTCGGTCAGGCAGGCTGGAGTGTCCTGGAAGGAGCAGTGATGAGCGCTCTGCCTCTCGGCCTGGGGTTGTGGGGACTGAGCAGCCCTGCAGCCTGCCTTCCTTTCCCTAGAACTGGGCATTTTTCTTCTTCCTCAGCCTCTTCCATTCTGTCCGTTCTCTATGAGGGGAGAACAGCGGCTCTTAGCCAGGGCACCTGTTAGTGTTGCCTGGAGCACGTCAGCCCCCAGAGGCCTGGGCAGGGCACAGCTCCCAGCAGCTCAGTTCTCCCTGGTCCAGGACAGCCCCCTACCGTGTCTCTCACCTCTGGCATGGCTTCGCTCTGCCCCTGCTCCTAGCTCCCGTCTGTCACTAACACTTCTCTCTCCACCTGTGGCCAGGTGGGACTGAAAGCCAGGGAGGGGCCGGCTGAGGCCAGGGCTGGGGCAGCTCTTGGCAGATGCCCTCGTGACCATCATCCCAGGCACCAGTGTGGGCGTTTGGGCATCCAGGTCCATGCTGGAGCTGATGGCTGAGGCAGGGAGGGCATCGGTGCTGCCAGGGAGCTCTGGGCCACTCTCTGAGGGCAGGGGATTCTAAATCCCCCAAAGGACAGAGTGGATAGGAGGTCATCAGGAAGAGGGTCTGGGGAGCAGGTGGTCCCTGGGCATGAGCCCCCCTCACCCACCCTGTCCCTGCAGAGCTCTGACAGCGTCCCACCTGGCTATGAGCCCATCTCGCTGCTCGAGGCGCTCAACGGCCTCCGGGCTGTCTCCCCGGCCATCCCCTCAGCCCCTCTTTATGAAGAAATCACCTATTCGGGTGTCTCAGACGGCCTATCCCAGGCCAGCTGTCCACTTGCCGCCATTGATCACATCCTGGACAGCAGCCGCCAGAAGGGCAGGCCTCAGAGCAAGGTGCCTGACAGGTGAGTGGCGGCCAGGCTGGGTGCATAGGGCGGGTGTGGTGGCACGCATGTGGAGTGGGTGGATTTGTGGTTTCAAATCAGTTTCTGGTGTATACCATATGGTGAACCCCTAGGACTCTCAGACCCCGTAGCAGGTTAGGCTTGTGGATAGTTTATCACAGCAGAGAACGTAGAGCAGATGAGGCAGGAAGAGCGTCTGGGCAGCCTCCGGAGGCGTTGGCCCCCACCCCCCGCCCCCGACCAGGGCCACATGGTGTGCACGCGCATACATGCCCTCAGCGGGGAAACTGCAGGGGTCCGCGCCGTGTCTCTGCCAAGGGGAGGCCCTCTGAGTCTCAGGGTTCCTGGACTTTCCTGGGGGCTGGTCATGTAGGCACACTCTGCTAGTGAGCGGCTGGGGCAGCCGGAACTCAGGACTTGACAGTGACCCAGGCGCACTCACTGCCCTTGCGGTTCGCCCCTGACAAGTCACGGGGCGTGGTCCCTCTCTAGGCGATGACTGCATTGTCTGTCACTCACCTGACAGCCTTTCGAGGGCCTGGCTCCTGGGGTTGGCCCGGGTCAGTTGTGGATTTCCTGGAGCCTTGTGGGGTATAGAGCAGCTTCACCCCACAAGGGGACTCTGCTTCAGGCATATTGGTTCACGTAGAAGAGTATCAGGAAGCCGCCCAGGGCACCTGCCATGCCCGTGAGGAGGCAGCACCAAAGCTCAGGAGAAACGGGCTTCTGTCTCCTGCTGCTTCTCCACCCCAGGAACCACCAGTGGTTTCTCTTCTCTTTTTTTTTTTTTGAGACGGAGTTTTGCTCTTGTTACCCAGGCTGGAGTGCAATGGCGCGATCTCAGCTCACCACAACCTCCGCCTCCTGGGTTCAGGCAATTCTCCTGCCTCAGCCTCTTGAGTAGCTGGGATTACAGGCACGCGCCACCACGCCCAGCTAATTTTTTGTGTTTTTAGTAGAGACACGATTTCACCATGTTGACCAGGATGGTCTCGATCTCTTGACCTCGTGATCCACCCGCCTCGGCCTCCCAAAGTGCTGGGATTACAGGCGTGAGCCACCGCGCCCGGCCCTCTCTTCTCTTTATAGAAAGGAGAGGAAGCCTCCGTCTGTGCTGGGAGAGAGGCCCCTCTGTTGGGCGGGTCTGTGGTGGCTGCCTTTGCCTGCTGGCCTTTTGGGTTGGTCCTAGTGGTGGGTGATGGAAGCGCCTCCCCAGGGAGTGTCCTTTGCATGGGTCCTGGCAGGCATGTGCAGGGGCCGCTAGTGCCGGCGGGGCAGTAGCCCTGCACAGCTTTGGCAGAGTTAGCATTTCTTCTTGTTATCCTCTCGTCCCTGCCCACCCTCTCCTTTGTCCTCAGCACCCTGCGGTCCCCGTCTTCCCCCATCCACGAAGAGGACGAGGAGAAGCTCTCTGAGGATGTGGATGCCCCTCCCCCACTGGGTGGTGCAGAGCTGGCCCTGCGGGAAAGCAGCTCCCCTGAGGTGAGACCCCCTGGGAGGCTTAATGCGCCCGGCCTGGCCAGCCCACCGGCATCGCTGGAATCTCACCCCATCCCACTGCCCGCCTGGGCACTCCCGCACCTCTGGGCCCTTGCTGAGTTTCTTGGCCCTTAGCCTCGGTCTGTGGACGCAGCACCTCCTGGTGTAGCGGTTGTCTGGGTCTCAGGAGAGCCATGGCTGATGGCAGCTTGTCCTGGAGTGGTGGCCGCAGACCTCCAAGCTCCAGGCCACTTTCCCCTTTGTTGCCTAGAGTTCCTGTTTCTGTGTTTATTTTATTCTTTTTGTGTTTTTTTTGTTTCCTAGAGTTTCCTAACAGAAGAGGTTGAAGAGTCGTCACCAAAGCAAGGTGAGCCCCTCTTCCCATGGGTGCAAACTGCATGCTGGGACCAGGTGGCCCCAGCTCGCTGGGGTCTGAGGGCTCCAGGTGGCGGGTTTGGGCCAGCCTCTCCTCTGCCCCAGGAACTCTTAGCCAAGAGGCCTCCCTTCCCCCTTGGTGGCACTGGGATTCTGGCTGGGAGGAACTGAATGAGTGATGGAGCCAGACCACGCTGCTCATCCTTCAGGGCTGTCTGGCAGGGATGGGTAGCACCTGCCAGCATTCAGTCCTGTTTTTGAAATGTGGATGTGTAATGTTTCTGTGTCAGAAACAAAACCCCATGCTCTGAACATCTGGGACCCAGTGTAAAAACGGGGGCAGAAAGCCCCATGCTGGAGGGTGGGAAGGAGGGAAAGAGAGGAAAGCACCCGCCCTTGGGGTCCTGGGAGAGCAGCTGCGGTCAAGGTGGAGTCCCATCGGAGCCCAATCCTGGGGACCCCTAAGTGGCTATGCAGTCCTCGGGTCCTGCCCAGAGGGACCTGCTGGGACCTAGCCCCTGCCTGTAGGTCCCTGACCTCGCCCTCTGCCTACAGGGACCCGAGCACCGTCCATTGAGAACGTCCTGCAGGACAGCAGCCCTGAGCACTGTGGCCGAGGCCCACCTGCTGACATCTACCTGCCAGGTGAGGGGCCGGGGGCTGGGGGTGAGGGGCTGGGTGCCCATCTCAGTCCCCTGGGACGAGGCCCCTGCTCCGATGGTCCATGCTTAGCAGCAGGGGCCGGTCCATTGGAGCTCGGTTCTCTCCCTGGCACTAAGCCATTCCCCTGCTATTGTCCCTGGAGCAGGATGCAGACCAGGGCTGCAAGGCAGTGTCGTACAGGGCCTGGCTCTTGGGAGTGGAGTCTGCACCAAAACCCCTTCCCTTCTTGGGGCCAGCTTGGCCACAGGAGGGGAGAGAGGCTGCCTTTGAGAGGATGAGTTTCTTTTACCTGTGCCTCCTGCTCACTGCCAGGAGGGCAGCTCTGGACCCGCTGGGATCATCACATCTTGCCTCATCCCTGGTTGTTCCATGGACCCACAGGCCCCATGCTGGGTGCCAGGTGAGCTCTTAGCAGAGCCTGAGAGCTGTAGACAGAGCAGAAGTAGGTGCCACATGCTGTGCTGGGCATCGGGGGCCTGGCCCACAGAGAACAGGGACAGTGGCTTCTGGGTCACCCCTACCCCAGGCCTGACATAGGCCACCTGTCCAGATACAGCAGCACATCCCAGGCCAGGGCACAGAAGACAGGTGAAGGGGGCACCAGGTGCCAGTGGGGAGTGGCAAGGCCGGGAGAAAGGGTTGCCATTTTCACCTTCCCAGAGGCTGGGGCCTAGGCAGGCCGCGTTAGCCAAGTACCTTCACTCTTTGCTCTGCTGGGATAAGATCTTCAGCTTTAAATCCTGAGCTCCAAAGATTGGGAGGGAAGTGGGGGCTCAGACTGGTATCTCCACGCCTGCCACAAGGCCATCTGCAGCTCTGGAACTGAGAGAAACCGGGGAACTCAGTGGCTGCAGATGTGAACCCAGAGCTGCTGCTTAGGAGCATAGCTCCTCCCTTGTGGCTGCTTACCTCCTCCTGACCCCGGGGCCAACCGGTGCTCAGTCCTCCCGGGTCACCCGGTGACCTGGGCCTGGCATTGGGTGATGGCGATGCGCTTTAGTTGGAAGGGCCTTTTTTCCCTCCAGACTCTGGCTGAGCAGTGACCTATGCTCACGGGCTGGGTGGGGTGGGTCACAGGTGCAGGAGCTGGCACTGCCCCAGGTCCCTGATGATAGCTGCAGCCTGCCCCAAACAGCTCACAGCAGAAGGTGAATTTAGGACTAACTTACCTTAAAGTGACACACAATTCCAGTAAGGTCTTTCAAAGGACCTCAGATGTTTCATTCTGATGAAAAACTTGGAAGGTGATGGAGGAGGGGCTGGGAGAAGGACTTGAGCTTCTGGGAGCCACAAGCGTGACTTCTGATCCTGTGGGGTGGCCCTGCGGGGCAGTGTCTGAGAGGCCACACCTCCTCTGTGTGGCCTGGCCTGGGAAGGATCACCACAGCCACTACGGGCCCACACAGATGAGACCAGGACCCTGGGGTCTCATGCCCCATACCCAGGGAGGTGCACAGACAGGGGCGGGCGGCAGTCATCTGTGGAGGTGGCATAGAGAGGCCAAGTCTACATCCAGGCAGCCCGAGGTGAACTCCTGGGCCGGGTGCCTGACTTGGGGTCGGCTGCTGCTTGATGCCAGCAGGTCAGCCTGCACAGCCTCAGGTTTGAGCCGCGGACGGCACATTCGTCTTTGGGGTCTGTGTGGTGCCATCTACTTGGCTATCAACCTTGTAAGCACAGGTTTCTGTCTGTCTGTCTTTTTTTTTTTTGAGATGGGGTCTTGCTCTGTCACCAGGCTGGAATGCAATGGCACAATCTTGGCTTATTGCAACCTCCACCTCCTGGGTTCAAGTGATTCTTCTGCCTCAGCCTTCCCAGTAGCTGGGACTACACATGTCCAGCTAATTTTTATATTTTTAGTAGAGACAGGGTTTCACCATGTTGGCCAGGCTGCTCTTGAACTCCTGACCTCGTGATCTGCCTGACTTGGCCTCCGAAAGTGCTGGGATTACAGGCATGAGCCACTGAGCCGGGCTCTGTCTCTCTTTAAATCCGTTTGGTGGCCCCCCTGTTTCACTGGCTTTCTCCCTCACAGAGCCCTTGCCTCTCTCTCCATGTCTGTGAGTAAAGCATGAACACACACGCAGGATCCTGTGGTTTCTCATAGGGGCAGCCGTTGCCTGGCAGGTTGGGCAGTGAGACCTGGTGTCCCTGTAGATGGGAGGGCCCATGAGATGGTGAACACCGAGGGTTCTGGTGTCTTAGGGTTTCCCCGGCTCAGCCCTCTCTAGCCCCAGCCCCTGCCCAGGGCATTCCCTCCTGAACCCAGAGGTGGACTGCACCTGCTTCGTCCTTCCTGCGCCCTTCCCTCGGCTGCCATGTGGGAGCTGCAGGAGGGAGAGGCAGGGCCAGGTGCTCCTCCCAGTTGGATTCTGGCCTCGCTCCACCTCCCAGCTGTGGTTCTCCTTGCGGTTCTCTGTGGTTGCAGCACAGCATTTGTTTCTAGATGGCCCCGACCTTGGTCCCCAGGCTGGTGCCCTTGCTGTGGCGGTGCCAGCTGCTGGGTGCGTGCTAACTGAGCTTCCGTCTGTCTCTCCCCTCTCCGCGCAGCCCTGGGGCCCGACTCCTGCTCTGTTGGTATAGACGAGTAAGCCGGTACGTGACCTTCCAGACGCGCTTCGGGGGCTCTGACGCGCGTCCTTGGAGAGAGGAGCCCTCCCCTGGTCTCTGTGGGGGGATTCCTTCTGGTTTTCGGGTCTTCATCCACATCCATGTCTTCCCAGGGGTCCTGGGTTCTGAATCCAGAGCTCTGGTGGCCACTGCGCCTTTGCCCCAAAAGTGGCCTCCTGAGGGATCCTGACTTTTAGAGCCAGAGGTCTCTGCATCTGGACCCGGCAACTGGTCAGGATCTTCTTCCAGCCTTGAGGGGCCCTAGAATAGTCCCAGCCCAGGCAGGGAGACAGACCCAGCCCAGGTGTTCCAGAGCCACTGTCCCCCAGAGGAGGCAGGAGCATGCAGGGAACCCCAGGGAGACACGGGGCGACACTTCAGAGGGGAGAGCCTCAGGCCCAGGCCCAGCCTTGTTCCGGATGGTCCCCTGTGAGTTGGGGATGTGCAGCAGGTCACTCCCATTTTCTGGACATGGCTTTAAGTAATAAATCATGGGGAGAAGAATGTGCCCCAGGGTGGGAGAGCCTGGTGATCCTTGTTCCCAAGCTCAGTCGTCTCTTGGAGGGAGTCTTTACCTAAGGGGCCTTCTGGTGCCCAGGGGAGAGCATCTTGCATCCTGTCCTGAGGGCGTCCACTCACATAGCTGCCTGCTCCCCTGCTCCCTCCTTCGCTAGTCAGCCTGGCTCCGTGGGCCTGGCAGACAGTCCCTTGTGGGCTGCCTTTCTGCTTCGAGCCCACCATTGCTACTGACCCACCTGTCCCTGCCAGTACTGGAACCTTCTGGAACACCAGCACTGAGTGTGATAGGCCCTGTGAGGCTGGTACCCCCATTCCCTCCCAGGAGACCCCCTCAGCCCCCTCAAGAGGCACTCTCTACCAGGGTGGCCCAGGTGGATGTTTGACCAAAGCCGCTCTGGCCGGGCACTGGCTCACACCTGTAATCCCAGGTCTTTGGAAGACCAAGGGGTTAGATGACTTGAGCCTAGGATTTCAAAATAGTGTGGGAAACAGTGAGACCCCCTCTACAAAAAATTTAAAACTTGGCTTGAGCTTGGTGACTTACACCTGTGGTCCCAGCTCCTCAAGAGGGCTGAGGTGGGAGGACTGCCTGAGCTAGGGAGGTCCAGGCCCACTCCAGCCTGAGTCTTTGGTCTCAAAAACGGAAAATATATACACGCGAACACACACACGCACGCGCACACACGCACGCACGCACGCACGGGAGAGAGGACAGCTTCAGGAGTACCACCAAAAAGTAGGCAGGCAGACTGGGGACCCTCTGCCTTCCTGAAGGGTCTGGGCGCACATGCCGCCTGCAGCTCCGGTCTGCTGAGGGGGCTGCTGGTGCTCTCTGAGGCCGGGGCTCCCGCACAGGACCGCAGCCATCATCGGGCAAGGCCCGTGCGGCCCGCTGGGAAGTGCCCAGCCGGGGTCCAGGCTCCCAGAGGCCCTTTCCCCTGGGTGGACTTGAGCTGGGCCTGGGAGCTTTGCTTGTTTTGACTGCACTCTGCGTTCCCACGCATCTGTCGTCTTGAGCCCAGTGCGTCCCTCTGTGGACCCCTCTCCTGACCTGTCATACCTCTTGACTGAAACGCCACCCGCACCTTTCAGAGGGCCCCGGCCTGCGCGTCAGGGGATGGTGCCGTTCGAATGTTACGGCTCAGGTCAAGCTTCCAGAGGTGGGGAGCGCAGGTGTGGTCTGGAGCAGGCTCACAGCCTCTGGGCTCTGGTCTGGCTGCAGGCCGCAGCCCCTGAGGAAGATAAGCTGAGAGCGGGGCATCAGGGCTGGTGGCTGGATGTTGGGCAGCCCTGAGGCCATGCTGGCCCCATCCCAGGCTCAGCACCAGCACCATTATCCAAGCCCCGGGGACGCCAGACCCATCCGGGGACAGCACCTGGCAGCAGTGTAGAAGCCACAGTCCAAGCGCCGGGGCTCTGTGGGAGGCTCCTCTCTGCCTCACAGAAGCCACCATGGAGCCACTCTGAGCTTGGGATTGTTCTCGCTCGGAGCTGCTCCCCGCCCCTCCACCCCAGGTGACTTGAGTTCTAGCCTAACCCAGCCATAAGGACCTTGGCAGGACAGTGGGTGGTTACATCCCAGGAAACTGGGACCAGGGGGAGGGTAGGAGACTGAGGGCAGAAGCCACGGCGCCACGTCGTGTTCTGACTCGGGGCTGCAGCTCTGCTGCCGGTGTCCGGGGGTGCAGGGTGATGTGCCCGGTGTCCAGGGTTGTGGGGTGATCTGCCTGAGAGGGACACGCCATGCTTGGCAGGGTTGGAGAGGCCCCATCTGTTGTTCTGGCCACAGACAGGTGGTGGGAGTGGGGGTGCTGGGTGGCCCACCCCTGTGTGGCTCCAGGTTGGTAGGAGTGGGTGGCACGAAGCAGCTGAGTGTGACCTACCTCCCTCCCCCTCTGCTCCTGCCTGCAGGATGGCCCACCTCCATGGAAATGGCCCACAGCCTTGGCACCACCAGCCCCACCTGGCCTCCTCTTGGCGGCCCCAGCCCTGATCCCAGCACCGCCGAGCTGACCTCACTCTGAGAGCCTGGCCAAGCTGGCAGCATGGAGCCCTCAGCTCCATAGACTTTGCCAAGGGGCTGCCCCAGACCCCGGTATGACTCGGCCTCTCCTGTCTGCATGCCCCCTGTGGCCACCAGGCTCCAAGGGGCTGTGGTGACCCCTGATGAAAGAGCACAGTGGACCGTCCCCCAAGTCCCCCTTTTCTATGGTTGATATATTTGTAACTGGTACAAGATGAAGGACAGCAGCTTTCCATCCCAAGTTCAGCGCCTGGGTTCCCCAGGGTCTGGTGGGCCGAGCATCTGGGGCTGGGGCTGCCCACATGTGGCTTTTGCTGGCTACACCCGGTCCCTCAGCAGTGCAGTCGCTGCCCAGATAACTCAGCAGACCTGCATAAGAGAATTTATTGGTGGGTGAAGCACCATCTTCACAGACGTTCGGGGGCAGTGGGGGCTCAAGGCACGGTCAGGGAAGGAAACAGTGCCTGTCCGCCCGGCCCACCCGTGTCACCGTGGCAGCCTGGATGTGCTGCCTTTTGTCTGCTGCCGTGTTTGTGCAGCCTCCATGCCCCCCCCTGGTGTGTCTCTGCTGGCGCCTTCAGTGCTCAGAGCTTTGGGGTGCACGGGTGTCGCTCTGGGCAGCTGAAGCATCTCAGCCTAGCACTGGACCTGACTGAGGGGCCGAGGCACAGCCGCTTCCAGCAGCCATCATCCAGCAGCCTTGTTACCAAGCCTCGCACCTTCTCACCGTGCTGGCTTTGGTGACAGCACCAGGCCCCTCCAGTTGCAGGGCCATCCGTTCGGCAGGGCCCTGTCAAGGAGGACCTGGTGGCCTCCTCATTCCCTTTTGCCATTGGAATGTCCCCTGCGGTTCTTTTTTTGAGATGGAATTTCACTCTTGTTGCCCAGGCTGGAGTACGGTGGTTTCGTTCACTGCAACCTCCACCTCCCAGGTTCAAGTGGTTGTCCTGCCTCAGCCTCCCGAGTAGCTGGGATTACAGGCGCATGCCACCAACCCTGGCTAATTTTTTTGTATTTTCAGTAGAGACAGGGTTTCACCATGTTGGTCTGGCTGGTCTCAAACTCCTGACCTCAGGTGATCCACCCACCTCGGCCTCCCAAAGTGCCAGGATTACAGGCGTGAGCCACTGCGCCCGGCCCCCTTGTGGTTCTCTTTGATTTGTTGTGTCAGGTTCCCGTGGTGAGACCCGCCCGGGGAGGAGGGAGCCAGCAGCCCACCTGGTAAGTGAGGTCACAGCCTGGAGGCTTGGCCTCTGGGCGACCTCGTCCTGTTTTTATTAAGGTAAACATCCTGGGCAGCAGACAGGTGAAGGGGGTATCTGACCTTGGCGACCCAGGGCTTGAGCCGCCCCAGCAGGGCCCTGGGCCAGGAAGGTATGTGTGGGTCTTCTGGCCCGGGGGGTAGGTTGCCCTGCAGCTGGGCCTGGGGATCAGATGGCTGTGGGGCAGCTCACAGCCCTCCCTGAGGTTCAGGGTGGCTCTGAGTACAAGCTCTGCTTCCTGGGCGCTCGGGAGACCCAGCAGTGGTCCCCGAACACAGCTCCCTGCATACCCAGGCCAGCCCCCTCCTGCCCTTGTGCACATGCACACACATGCTCTCACGTTCACACACACATGCACAGTCACCTGCATATGCTCATACACACATGCTCACACATACACATGCTCCCACATTCATGCACACATGCTCAGGCACATTTGCACACAGACACACACATGCTCCCACGCACATGTGCACGCATATGCTCCCACGTGTGTGTGCACTTGGCCCAGGCATCTCCCCAATGCACCTCCCCCCACGCACCTCCCCACAACCCCACCTCTCCTCCCGCTCTGCCAAGGCCCCAGCCTCTGGCCGTCCGTCCTGGTGCCAGGGCTCTCCATGAAGTTCAGGCTGCAGAACAGCCCGCTGGGACTCCTACATGCTGCCATTTGATGTGCTCAGATGGGCCCATTCGTTTTTATTGTATATTTATAGTAATAAAATCACGCAGCAATATACTGTCTGTTCCTTCCTCTGGGCATAGCCCTCAGGACAGTGGCTGTTTCCTGACCCGGAGTTGGGTCACTGGGTGATTGGGTTGGCTCCAACAGCCTGGCAGCTCCATGGCCTCTGCCCAGCTTCCCTCCGGTGTCAGGGCAGTGAGCAAGGTGAGGGTTAATGAAAACGCTGGCTCCCAGCCAGCCCTGTTGGAGGGAAGCCACACCCTCGATCGGGCTGTCCCCTGAACAGGTGGTGCGGTAGCCCCAGGCCTGCAGGTGTGAGGGTTGTTGCTCCTGTTTCCATGTCTAGCCCCGGTGGTCTCAGGGCTTTTGCTGAGCACCTGGTGTGTTCCAGTGGCAGCAGAACAGCTGAGGCGTGGACCCCAGGTGCCTGCATTCCAGGCAGTGAGACGCCCAGCTGCTAATCAGAATCTTGCCAGGTTTGGATGCTATTAGGAAGAAGGGGTGGTGGTGAGATGCAACCTTAAAAGGGACTCGTTGAACTGGGCGGCAGGGAGAGCCTGAGACTTCAACAGCCCTGAAGGCTGAGGAGGAGCTGGCCTTGGAGTGCTCCAGGTGGCAGTAGTGAGCCTGGTGTGTCCCCTGGGGACAGAGCCCCTGGTTGGAGTGAAGGGTGCTGAATAGCTACTGAAGAGCTTGTAGAGGCTCCTGGAGTGTTTTTATTAGGGGGAGTCAGAGGTTTTTCTGTTTTGTTTTTTGAGATGGAATCTTGCTCTGTCACCCAGGCTGGAGTGCAGTGGTGCAATCTCAGCTCAGTGCAACCTCTGCCTAAGGGGGAGTCAGTTTTAAGAACAGGTTTTCTAGCAGAGGGGCAGTGCCAGTGCCCTACAACTGGCGTGTGGAGCCCGGACGGCCAGAGCAGGTCTGGCCGCCCAGGGTTGTGGGCTCGAGGGCCAGATCCCAACCCCAGGCCTCTGCCCAGCCCCTGCTCCCCTGCCCAGGGAGTGGCCAGTGCACCAGGGCAGCCACCACACCACCGCCTACCACTCAGGGCCCCAGCTCCTTTGCACACAGGTCAAGTTGCCACCATGCCCCTCGACTGAAGACCCTGAGGGTGGAGGGGTTGACCATGTTTTGGCCCATCAGTCCCCCAAGAAGGCTGCCACCATGGGCCCTGCAGCTGCTCTGACAGGCCTGGGTCTGGCCCCATCCCGTTGTGGGTAGAATGTCAGACGGGTGCTTGCACGGGCCAGATTGGCTCCCCCTCTGTACCTCCCAACAGACCCAGCACTTTTATTGGTGTCTGGTGTCAGGGAGGGGCTGGAGCAATGGGAGCCTCCTCTCCAGTGCCCATGCGTCTCAAAGACCCTGGGCTCTGGGTCTCTGGCTGGGCTTGGCCGTCTAGGGGTCAGGCCCTCTTTGGGTGGGAGGACCCTTCCCCTCGCTGCCCTCTCGCCTTCTAACATGGTTGCTTACCCTGGAATCGGGGCTTCTCCTGCTGGCTGCAGCTGACCCGTGTGACCACCTTCACTGGTGGCCACAGCAAGAGAGAGAGGTGTCTTCTCTAGGTCCTTATTCACATCTGACGCCACCATGGACCTAACAGGTGAGTTTCCAGTGCTCACCCTCTGTCCACCTCTCTCCTCTCTGGCTCCACTCAAGGCAGCTTTCTCTGTGCCTGCGAGCTTGGCCTCACTGCACAGCTCTCCCAGGGCTGTGCTCAGCAAATCCATTCCCCGGTCGGGAGGAGTGGGCCCTGCTGCTGGTGAGGTGAGCCTCGCCATCGTGGAGTTCAGGGGACCTCACTCTCCCTTGGCTGTTTATGTTTCTGAGCCCCAGAGACTGCTCCAGTACAGATACAGGGTAGGTACCTCAGGCCTTTGTGGAATTGGGGTGGAATCCTGCCTCTGTCCCCAACTGCTGGGTGCAATTAGACAAGTTCTGTCCCTCTCTGAGCCCCAAGTTCCTCCTCGTAAATTGGGGAAAACCCCCTCCCCCCTCCACCACCACACAGTACCTGGCACTGGGTGCCTGGCTTGGAGGATGCCGGAAAGCGCCAGCCCCGGAATTTAAGTCACTTTCTGTCCAGCAAGCTGGGTCCACGAAGCACCAGTTTCTGGTCCTCCGCCCTGATCCTGCACTCGGGGACTAGGGTACTCAAGCCCTCCCAGGCCCTGCTCCCGGTGCTGTCCTGGATCGGGCCGGCTAGCAGGGTGGCCAGAGCGGGACAGCTGTCGTGGGTGGCAGGCGAAGGCCGTCGCCCTCTGGGCTCGGGTGCGGGGCGTTGGCGGAGGAAGATTCCGGGGCGTTGCTAGCTAGCGTGGTCGTGCCGAGAGCGCCATTGCGAATAGGCGGGGCCGGCAAGCCGGGTCAGGCCCCGGGGAGAAACGGGTGAGCGCAAGGGGATCGGCGCTATCCAGGGTAAGGAAACCGCAGGGATTTTCGGGTGTCAGCTTTGGGGCGCCCAGAAAGATGTTTGTCGCCTACAGTGTGAACCTTGACCCAGCTACGGCACCGAGCAGTCGACCCAGCGTTCCTGTCGGAGGCGGGTCCGCCATTCGGGGTGTGCGGTTATTGGGTGGCGGCTGGGCGGGGCCGCCGCCCGGGGTGTGCGACTATTGGGTGACGGCTGACGCGCACCGCCCTCCTTTGCACACCGCCCCCTGCGCCTCTCAACGACGCACAGCGACGCTACGGGGGCTCGGCCCAGGGGCACGCCGGCGATTGGCGTGGGGGCGGGACCCGGGGGCGCGGCCGCCGGCGGATTGGCAGAGCGCAGCGGGGGCGGGCTCGCGCATGCTCTTAAGTGGCAGCGGCGGGGACGGGGTCAGTGCCAAGATGTCGACTGCGGCGGTTCCGGAGCTGAAGCAGATCAGCCGGGTAGAGGCGATGCGTCTGGGGCCCGGTTGGAGCCACTCGTGCCACGCCATGCTATACGCCGCCAACCCCGGGCAGCTCTTCGGCCGCATCCCTATGCGCTTCTCGGTGCTGGTGAGAACGGGCGCGGGCCCAGGCGTGGGCGGGGGCTGGGCTGGGAGCGTCCGTCATTCCGGCGCCGGTGACCCGCGTTCCCGTGACCCGCGCTCCCTTGCAGATGCAGATGCGCTTCGACGGGCTGCTGGGCTTCCCCGGGGGCTTCGTGGACCGGCGCTTCTGGTCGCTGGAGGACGGCCTGAACCGGGTGCTGGGCCTGGGCCTGGGCTGCTTGCGCCTCACCGAGGCCGACTACCTGAGCTCGCACCTGACCGAGGGCCCGCACCGCGTCGTGGCGCACCTGTACGCGCGGCAGCTGACGCTGGAGCAGCTGCACGCCGTGGAGATCAGCGCGGTGCACTCGCGCGACCACGGCCTGGAGGTGGGGCCTCCGCCCGGGCCCCGCCCCCCGCCCCGGGGTTTGGCTCTGGCCCCGTGGAAGGCACCGATGGGTAACACGTCCCTTGAGGGTCCCCTGGCCGGGCTGGGTCGGGTGTCGCTGTCTCCAGCAACGGGGTGGGGAGAGGGGTCTGGGGCTGGGGGGTTGGGAAAGGAGGGGCCGGGGCTGGGGCTCCCTCAGGGCTGTGTTACATCTGCCTTGCTGCCTGCCATTGCCAATCCTGGGAGTGGGGAGTGGGATCGGTGGGGAGGAGGGGATGTGGGAGTGGGGCCTGCTTGGGGAGTTGGGAAACGAGCACAGAGGGGGTCGTTAAAACTTGGGAACTTCATGGGGGCGTTAAGACTCTGGATTTGTGTGTTGTGGTCTGGAAGGGTTAGACTCGGGGTGTTTAGGCTTCGCTGGGTGGCCGGGGAGCATGGGGTGTGGACCCTGGGTGGTGGTCCAGGTACCAGGCAGGAGTGCATGGGGTGAGTCTCCAAACTTGTTTGAGGAGGGGGTGTACAGCTCCAAGGGAGCTGACTGGCTCCTGCCAGGCCCTGCCTGGGTCTCCCATTAAGTCCTTGGCAAAGCTGGCTGTTCATGCCCTGGCCTCCTAGCTTCCAGGCCCCTCCTGCCAGGGGTGCCATCTCGTGGTGGGCCTGGCCCCAAGCCCTCCTTCCTGTCCGTGCAGGTTCTGGGCCTCGTGCGGGTCCCGCTGTACACCCAGAAGGACCGTGTTGGAGGCTTCCCCAACTTCCTGAGCAACGCCTTTGTGAGCACAGCCAAGTGCCAGCTCCTTTTTGCCCTCAAGGTGCTCAACATGATGCCCGAGGAGAAGCTGGCTGAGGCCCTGGCTGCTGCCACCGAGAAGCAGAAGAAGGCCCTGGAGAAGCTGCTCCCAGCCTCCTCCTGAGGGTGGCCTGGTCTGCTGGCACCCTCCCCTGGGCTAGAAAGCTGGGAATTCCTGCCAAGTGTGGCTTCTAGAGTGTTTGTACCCCACTTCTGACTGGGGCGAGTGGGCCTCCTGTCACCTCCACTGTCCCAAGCAGTCACTATGTAATGGCCAGGCCAGCTGGGACCCAGCCCACCCTCTCAGGCTGGGCAGGGTGGTCTGGGCACACTGGGTCTGCCTCTCCAGCTTCAGGATACTTTCATTCCCGGGGCACAGAGCCTCCTTTGTGTGCATCTCATTGCGGCTGATGGGACACCCAGGTAGTGCCTGATTGTCCCACAGGGGAGGGGCACAGTTCTTGGACCACTCGGAAACCAGGATATGTGGGTGGAGGATGCCTTGTCTAGGTCAGTTCGTTCCTTCCTGAGCCAGTCCAGGGCCTAGGGGAGAGCCAGCTTGGGGTAGGAAATTAATCCTGTTGTTAATTTTGTTTGTTGTTGGATTTTGTTAGATTTTCTCATTCACCACGTGTGAACTGTGGGTGAGGTTTCATAGGAGATTTGCCCCACGTGGCTTGATTCCCAGGGACAGTCAGGGCCTTGGGGGCCCAGCTATGTATGGATCTGTGGCAAGAGGACAATAAAGTCGCTCCTCAGCTGCTCTGTGTATGGTTCTGGATGGAGGCCCTAGGCTGGGCCCAGGAGGGGATCCCAGCATGTGTGCTGAGCACATCCAGGTTGGGGCTTCTGGGTCCAGACCTTCAGGGTAGACTCCCGGTCCTGATGCTGGTGGCCCTGGCTCCACCTGGGCTGACCTGCTTTGCTCTGAAAACCCACCCGTCCCCACTGTCTGTAAGCAGCTCCAGGGGACAGCCTGAAATGCAGGCTTACTGTGCAGAAGGAAACACGGAGCCATCAGCCGTGGCGGCCTACAGCCTCACGTCTGGAAAGACTCCAGTGGTGCTGTCGGAAAATGTTCACAGCCCATGCCTGGGCAGGAGGCAGTGTTCCCAGCGTCTTCGCAGAGCTCCGTGTGCAGGTGGTGTGTCGGGAGGCCCTGTGTTATGCGGGCTGGGAACGGGCTTGGCTCTGGAAACCTTGTCTTCAGTCACATGGGCTAGTGCCACATGTCATGTAACCAGAACTGAGACCTTCACTAGCTAATCTTAAATTTTATTTTCCAACAAATGGCGTTCTCCAGGTGCCCTGTCCTCACCCCTAAGGTCACACCTCACTTGGCACCTGTGTGTGTGTGTGTGTGTAGATGGACACACTTCCCCCAGGGCCCTGCCTGGTCGGGGCCAGGGCAGCCCATGCATTCTGGCCTCACCGCCAGGCTAGGGGTGAGTTCCTCGTCCCGCCTCAGTGCTGGCCCAAGCTGCCCAGCCAGGGCCGCAGCTCCCATCTTGCCTCTGTCTGACGGCTGCTCCCGGGGCCTGATCCTCTGGCCCTGCCTGGGCCTGCGCTGCACACGGCAGCCACCTGCTCACTGCCCTCCTCACTCCCTGGCACACAGCTTCAGGGTGGACCAATCACCCAACGTCAGATTCTGAAAGAAAAAGCCCTGGTGAGAAGGGAGGGGACAGGTGGGGGTGTAGGCGCAGCTGCAGCTGCCCAGACAGGCCCTGCTGCTCCCACTGTGTGGGCTCCAGGCTGCCAGACACTCACTGGCTGAGGGCTAGGGCTCCCGCCACTTCTTCCCATTCAGCACCTGCAGCTTCTCCAGGCTCTGGGTCACCGAGCACAGTGCTTGTCCTGAGGATGTGAGCAGATGCCACGCTTGGCAAGTCTGGGTGGCAGGCTCAGGGCAATAGGAGCGATGAGCTTGAGCCCTTCAGGCCCAGGCTCGGTGGGGCTGAGTGGTGCTGCCCAGGGCTCTGAGCTTCAGGTTATGACCTGCCCCTTAGCCATCATGGCCCTGGCCCCAAGGGCAGCCTTGGGGTAGAGGGACTCAAACCTGCTTTCCCTGGAAAGGGGCCCCTCTGCCTCCCTCAGAAACAAAAGGGGTTCTCAGTCTTCAGTGAAGTCTGGTCCCCGGAGACTCACCCATCTCACGAACATGGTCCTCCAGGGCTCCTGAGAGCTCGGGAAGGCTCATGGCCTGCAGGGACACTTGCCAGCCCTTGGATTCTGCGATGCAGGGACCGAGTTAGCTGGGGATCTGTCTCCACAGGCCCTGCCTCTTTATCCTGAGCCCATGCAAGCAGGAGACCCTCCTTGGATCAGAACCTCCCTGCCTGTGTCCAAGTGACCTCTGAGGGCCGAGGCTGGCGAGCCCTTCCTCCCATGGGCTGAGGAAAGTACCAACCCGCTCAGCCCCACAGGAGAATACAAAGCTGTGCCGGTGGGGGCCTGGATCTGGGCCCTGGCTGGAGACTGCAGAAGTCACTGGAGGTGACAGCAGAGCCAGTCATGGCACAGGGTCTTTCCAGTGCCTCCCACCACTGGGGGACAGTTTTCCTGTCATAGGTGAGGAAGTGGCCTCATCCCCAGGGCCTCCTCTCCCTGGACTCTGGGGTCATGTGTACACAGGGACCCAGGAGAGTGGCTGCTGGCCTGAGAACCAGACCAAGCCCACTGGGTCAAACCCAGCTTCAGGGCTCCCTGCCTTCCCCTCTGACCAGTGTGGAGCCAACACAGGCCACTGCTCTTACCAGCTGGCGGGAGGGCTGGGCCCAGGGTGGCTGCACCAGGGGGCTGGTCCCGCCTCACTCGGGCTGACAGCTCAGCTTGACAGGCTCTGCCAGACACACGAACAAGTGCTGGTGAGGGCAGAGGCCTGAAATGCAGAGCCCCCAACTCAGACCTTCAAGGGGAGGGAGGGTCTCTGCCCTGTCTGTCCCTGCAGCTGGTCTTTGAGGGCTGAGCCAGTGCTACATGAAGCAGCACTAATGAGCAAGCAGGAGGGAAACCCATGCAGATTCCCAGCCCCGAGTGCTGCCTGGGTCTGCCGGCAGGAAGCAAAGGCCTGGATGAAACGGAGGTGGGGTGGCCCCGGGCCCTGAAATCCACCTCTCAGTTACAAAGTCAGGAAGAAAGGATGCCAGGGGTGACCACCGGAGACCCAGCCCAGGGCAGCTCATAGCCACTCACCGCAGCTGGTCCAGGATGAGAGCAGCATCCCGGGCTAGGACCCACGTTTCCCGAAGCTGGGCCTGGATATCCTCACGGGCACGGTCCTGCTCCAGCAGGCAGCTCTCCACCACGGCCCGTAGCTCCTGCTCCTGGCACACCTGGCCCCGAATGGCCTCCACCTCCTCGCAGCGCTGCAGGGGGCATGGAGGCTGGGAGGTGCCTGTACAAGCCAGCCCTGTCCTGTGTAGAACCCCTCCACACAGCACTCGCCTTTTCTGTCAGAGCTGGGGCCAACACCGGGGTGCTGCCTCGCCCTCCAGCCACAGCCACTCACCTTGTGCAGCTGGATGGCAAGCTCCTGCATTTCAGCCTCTAGCCGGTCGGCATAGGCCAGCTCCAGGGCGTCCCCAGGCGGGCGGGCACTGCTGTGCCAACGGGCAATAGCAGACGTCATCTTCCTCTTGGGCCCAAACAGCCTGCAGGGGGAAACGCGACCACGACATGCCTCAGCCTCCTAAGGGAACTTACGTGTGCAGGAAGTTTGCCCCAACCCCAGGCTGAGGTCAGAGCAGCCCCTCTAGACGCACGTGATGCCAATTTCCTTCAGGTCGCTCTCGGTGAGGGTCAGAAAGATGCGGAGGTCCACGTCCTGCTCCTCAAACACCTGCAGGTACTTCAGACAGCCAATCTGCTCCAGCAGCGCGGCCAGGTCCTGGCGGGCACAGGGCACGGGTTTGGGGAGGTAGTGACCTACAGCAAAGCAGAGCCATTTTCTCTGCTCGGAGACCCACCACGTCCCCCAGCTCAACACCAAGATGGTGCCTTGTGTGCTGGTGCAGCAGCCAGGCTGTCCCCTCCTCCGGCAGGGCCGGGTGTCGCAGCAGGCGCATCCTCACACTGTGGTCATCACCTGGGGCACTGTGTGTCCGTGACCAGACACTGGCCGCCTCATCCCAGGCTCGGTTCTGTGAAGGGGCAATGGAGCTGCTGCTGTGGACGATGCTTTGCACGCGGAGAATGCTCCTCTCTTGTGCAAGAGTCTCAGTGTCGGACACTCTGACTTGTCTAAGCTGTTCCGAGTTCACCTGTCCGAGGTCACTGAGCTCCCTGGATATAAGATCCATGTTTCTGATCCACTTGGGATGGTCAGGCTGTTTGTTACCCGTTGTTTCTGCTCTTCTCTCCTTCTGGAACTTCATCGGTGTGCTTAAGAGACTCAGGGGTTTCTCTTCATTCTTTTCACTCATTCCCTGTTGCTCAGGCAAAGTACCGGGTGACCTGCGCTCACAGGTTTTCTGACTCTCCTGCCCCATCTGCTGTCGAGCCGTCTAGTGTACTTTCATTCACTTTTCAACCCCAGAAATCCGACTTTTGAAAGTTTATTATTGCGTTTAATGGAGGAACTAACTTTCGAAGGTTATTATGCTGCCATTTTCCTCAACCTATTTTCTGAGAAAAACATCCTTAGGACACCACCCTGACCGGACCCCACTCAGGGCATGCTGACGGGCCTGAGATGGGCACCTACACTGAGACGGGGCTGCGAGGAGAAGCCAGCAAATCCAAGGCTTTACTCAGCAGCAAAGCCAGCGCCTCAACAGATCATCAGCCAGGCCAGGTGCAATGGCTCACACCTGTAATCCCAGCACTTTAGGAAGCTGAGGTCGGCAGATCACAAGGGTCAAGAGTTTGAGACCAGCCTGGCCAACATAGTGAAACCCCATGTCTACTGAAAATAGAAAAAATTAGCTGAGCATGGTGGCGGCTGCCTGTAATCCCAGCTACTTGGGAGGCTGAGGCAGGAGAATCGATTGAACCTGGGAGGCAGAGGTGGCAGTGAGCTGATATTGCAACACTGCACTCCAACCTAGGGGACAGCACAAGACTCACCTCAAAAAAACAAAAAACAAATAGCCAGATCTTCCCTCTGCCTCTCCTCTCTGTGCCTCTTCTGCCTGCACAGGGCAGAACACAACAGACACAGGTGAGACAGCTGAGCTGTGAACCACACCTGTATCCCTTAGGTAATGTGCAGTCAGACGGACCACAGGGAGGATGAGGATGGCGGCCACTGTAACAGTCACTGACCACATGCTGAGTGCGAACCCTGTCTCTGCTTCCACCACATCCTGTCACTGACTCCCGCAGGCAGCTCTCAGGCCAGGCGTGTTTTTCTTCTCCCCAGGCTCAGGGAGGCCGACTCCAGTATGGAAAACAGGGACACAGGTACTTCCCGTGGCAAGGAATGGAGTGGAAGTCCTGCAGCTGGGCTGCCGGCCACAGAGGCGACTGTGAGCCTGTGGAGGCTGTCAGGCCACAGGGATGGCACTGCCACTCTGTTCCCCCAGCAGCGGCTGGCATGTCATATACACAACACATGCCTCATACTCAGAAAAAGTGCCGTCTCTTGAGTGTAACCACCAGTTTCACAAGTGGTCTTACCTGGGGTCCTGAGTAGGGTGTCCTCGGAGTCTGGGGCCTGGACTCGGGGGGAAAGGCTTCCCTGTCAGTCCCAGGGCAGGGCGGCCACTGGCTGTCAGGATTCTTGGTCTTCATGTAACTTTTAGCTTGTCTGCGAACTGAACTTTTACAGGCGTGATCCGAGTCCTGCAGCAAGATGCATGTATTTGAAGGAGCACACGGTTGATTTGAGAGCCTTCCTGAACGCCCCACCCGCCACGCAGGGGCTTCTGGTGCCACTCACTGTAGTCTGAGAACCCAGGCCCTGTCCACAGCACATCCCAGCCCAGCATACACACGAAGCACGTGCTTGTTACACATGTGCTCACCTTAAAGTGACTGGGGGATGTTAGGCGCCCTCACAATGCCAGGGACCGGCTATGGGGGACCAAGAAAGAAAGAGTCCACACCTCATTGCTCTCCACAGAAGCTTCGCTGCTGAGCCCCTGGGCTCTGGCCAGGCCCTCGCTGCTGCTGCTCCTGACGGGCCCCAGGTTGGCACAGAAAGCATGTCCCTCTGAGGGCGGGAAGACAGGGCGTCCGCCTGCAGGATTCACCAAGGTACTGTGCGTGGGCTGCCCTGGGTCCAGGGCATTCCTTGGCGCCTGCAGCGGTTGATTCCTTTTGTTTCAGGCTATCTGCCTGTCCTAAACCCTCCCCTCTATACAGACCGGCAGGGCTTCTTTCTGTTCACGCTAATCCCAAGCACCTGGAGCAATGCTTGGCCCACAGTGGGCACTCTGTTAACAGCTGCTGCACAAAGCTGTGATCCTAACAGACATTCCTAGTGGAGTGTGTCCTGAAAGCCTCAGTGGGCTCCCAAGCAAGGGCTCAACCTGTTGGTGTGGAATGGCTCCCCCAAGCTGCACGGGGCTGCTGGACCAGAAGCGTCTCCCTTTCCTCACAAGAACCAGGGCCATCCACATCTGGCCCTTTCTTGTGCTCTGCTGGATGGCTGTGCCCCAGCGCCAGGCCAGGGGGTAGGTAAGATGGGCACACAGGAGCTCCAGGACCTGCCTGAGCCGCAGGCTGAACAGGGTGGGCACACGTACCCCGGCTGCTGCTGCTGCTGCTGCTTTCTATGTCCCGCTCGTTGATGGGGGAGGTGACATCCCGGCAGCAGAGGCCCTCTTCTTCCAGGGGGTTCTCACCACTGCTGTTGAAGGTGACATAGCCGCGGAGAGGCACCTGCTCTGTGTACAGAATGGGGGCCATAAACCCAGGGAACTCCAAAGTGAAGTTGCTTCTGGCTCCAGATGCCCCTACATTTCCCAGACTGGTCTCAAAACACCTGGGCCCAAGCAATCCTCCTGCCTCAGCCTCCCAAAGTGCTGGGATTACAGGCATGAGCCACTGTACCTGGCCCCCCAATTTTTTTTTTGGGACAGAGTCTCGCTCTGTTGCTAGGCTGGAGTACAGTAACAAGATCTCAGCTCACTGCAACCTCCACCTCCCGGGTTCAAATGATTTTTCAGCCTCAGCCTCCTGAGTAGCTGGGATTACAGGCACGTGCCACCCTGCCCAGCTAATTTTTGTATTTTATAGTAGAGACGGGGTCTCACCGTGTTGGCTAGGATGGTCTCAATCTCTTGGCCTCGTGATCCACCCACCTTGGCCTCCCAAAGTGCTGGGATTACAGGCCTGAGCCACTGTGCCCAGCCCCCAATTTTTTAAATTACTGGCAAAGAGAATATATGCACTTATGGAAAATTTAAATTTCCTAAGGTATGAGAGGAAAAAAAAAGCCCCTGAAATGCCACACCTGAGACCACTACCATCATCACTGCTCTGTGGATATGTAAAAAGAACTGCACACAAACAGCTTCAGACATGTATCGTTTTGATAAAGCATCTGTTGTACAGCCATATAGATTAATTACCACCCCAGCCTCAGGATGAAACCCCTCTTTCCTTCCCCCACCACACCTCAGGCTGCAGCAGGTGCCCGAGATCCTTCAGAAGGAAGAGACTGCTGCTCAGCATGACCAGCCCATGCTGTGACCAGCCAGTGCTCACAGCTCAGTGGCTGGAACACAGGTGGGCCCTCTTGCTGTGGCGGGAGGTGGCCAGCAGCTGGAGAGAGGCCTTCCCAGTGACCCAGTTAACCGCCCCTCCCAGGATGATGGGAGAAGGTGGGTCCCCAGTTCCCAACCCAGCACCCAGGCTTGGGAAGAAAGAAGTCTGCACATCTGCTTCTTCCTGGAGTCTTAGAAGGGAATCCAGTAATTCATGTACCCTTGGCTGAAACAATTCTTACTAGGAAAGTCAGACTATTCCAAGTACTGGCCTCAGAGAGGCCTCGCTCCTGTGAGGGACCAGCCACCAGGCCTGCGAGACCAGCAGCCTTGGCCTGGCCATGGGTGGGTGACAGCCATCAAAAGAAGACACAACTCAAAGCTCAGTCTGAGCTCAGCAAGAGAGTGGGTACCAAACCCAACTCAGCTAAAAACAGCCCCCAGCACTCCCAAGAGCAAAACGCTCAGCACTGGAGCTGAGAATTAACTTAAGATCTGAAAACCCGACGGCAGGACTCTTTACCACCAAGTGCGCCCTCTCTCAGGAGGGTCTGAGCTCAGCTTCATCGCCCTCAGAAAGCAGCTGGGCCTGCCTGCCCTTAGTCTCCTGCCCCTCAGAGCGTACGCGACCCAACTGGTATGGGTAAGGCAGGGAAGTGGAACTTCACACTGCATCCTCCCTGTATGAGCCGACCCACCTATGCGATTAATGAAATCTGACCTGAGCTACATTTCTGCTGCAGGACAGAGAGATTTATTCCTAAATTTAACCAGTGAAAAGGAAGGTCAAGGAGGACAAGCAAAAAACCAGAATGAGTTCATGACCAATGCATTTCCATCACTGGACTCAATCCCGATTCTCCCTGAGCATGAAAGCCTGGGCCACTTGTCCTGCTACCACCTGAGGTCCAGGGACCCATGTTTCAGGAGCCTAAGAGCTATTCCATTCTTGCCAACACAGAATATGCAATAATAGAGACGCGGGCCACTCACCATAGCGACACCGTGGGGCCCTGCCCCCAAGGGCAATGCCTGTGATCCTGGCCAGCGCTCTTGGCCCCTCGTGGATGCTGACACCCTTCTTCCGGCACGGCCTCTGTCTCTGAGGAGCAGGGCAGGACTCATCAGAAGAACTCAGATCTTCGTATTTTTCTGTAGGTCAAACACCAAGATTAAGACAGTCTGTTCAGTGATGGACTTATTCACTAATGCTTAGAGTAAACTGAAAGAAAGTAGCTGTCACAGGTTTTGTTAGATTAAGGAGAGGGTATCTGTCAGGACATCACTTTTGGGAAATGCCCACCTAGGCCACAGGGAGCTGCAAAGTTAGTGAGAACGGGGAGCTTAATTTTTTTTCTTGAGACAGTCTCATTCTGTCCCCCAGGATGAAGTGCAGTGGTGCGATCTCAGCCCACTACAACCTCCGCCTCCTGGGTTCAAACAATTCTCATGCCTCAGCCTCCCAAGTAGCTGGGATTACAGGTGCACGCCACCACGCCCAGCTAATTTTTTTTCCCATCTTTTTTTAGTAGAGATGGGCTTTTGCCATGTTGGCCAGGCTGGTCTCAAACTCCTACCTCAGGTGATCTACACCCCACCCCCCCCCCCCCCGCCCCGGGCCTCCCAAACTGCTGGGATTACAGGCTTGAGCCACCGAGTCCAGTGAGGAGTTTCATTCTTATCTCTTTGTCTGGGTTTGCAAATTCATAAAAAGCCTGTATTGTTCATAATCAGAAATGAGATTTGTTCTAAGCTGAAGGAATAACTAAAATTCATTTCTTCATTTAAAATATGGTATCAGTCACAGCTTCTTTTTTTCCAGATCCCTTCCTTTGGAAAAAACTTCTTAAGGAATTTTGTATTTTCTAAAGCATGGCATATGTTTGCTATGATTTTTAACTCTTTCATATCACTACCTAGTCTGACCTTTCACAGCTGAACCCAGAGCTTTTACTATTTAGTAGCTTTTCAGTTTTTCATATTTGATTCATAATAAGGCTCTGGTCCAATTCTACTTTTAAGAGATATGAGACCTGGTGCAGTAGCTCACGCCTGTAATCCCAGCACTTTGGGAGGCCAAGGCGAGTGGATCATGAGGATAGGAGTTCAAGACCAGCCTGGCCAAGATGCTGAAACCCCATCTATACTAAAAATATAAAAATTAGCTGCACATGTTGGCAGGCACTTGTAATCCCAGCTACTTGGGAGGCTGATGCAGGGAACTGCTTGAACCCAGGAGGCGGAGGCAGCACTGAGCCAAGATAGCGCCATTGCACTCCAGCCTGGGCAACAGAGCAAGACTCCCTCTCAAAAAAAAAAAAAAGATACAAGAGTTGTATGTAGGAGGAAATGAGATCTCCTTGTAGACTTGGTAAACTGCGGTGGAGATGCAGGGAGAGGTCCTTTGTGTTACCATTTTACCGCCTGAGCAGTTATTATGAAACAATCCCCGCACCAGGGAAGGAGCTCGGCTGAGCCTGACCCTGAGAAAGAAGCTGCTCACTCGGGACAACTTAGAGTAGGCCAGTGAGGTGGGAGAGCTCAGGCCCTGAACGTCGGCCACTCTGCCCTTCCTCATGAAAGGGCTCACACTCTGCCCTTCCCCAAGAAAAGGCTCACACTCTGTCCTTCCCCAAGAAAAGGCTCACACTCTGCCCTTCCCCAAGAAAAGGCTCACACTCTGCCCTTCCCCAAGAAAAGGCTCACACTCTGCCCTTCCCCAAGAAAAGGCTCACACTCTGCCGAGTGAGCTAGCCATGCGGACACATGCCCCCTCACACTCAAAGATCTACAGCACCCCAGGGAGACTGTGCTTCCATCCAAGCCGAAGGGGAGGGAGCTGTAAGACAGTAAACATACAGAGACAGCTGCGTGAATCTGAGCACCCAAAACGCCCTCAAAATGACTTAAAAAGAACAAGCAGATGGAGATCACAAAAAAGCCAGGGCTGCAATCCTGCTATCAAACTAGAATTCAGGCCAAAAAGCATTACTTGTGACACAGAAGGACACTTTTTTTGTTTTGAGACAGAGACTCACTCTGTCACCCAGGCTAGAGTGCAGTAGCACAATCTTGGCTCATTGTAACCTCCAGGTTCAAGCAATTCTCCTGCCTCAGCCTCTTGGGCAGCTGAGATTACAGGCGTGTGCCACAACACCTGGCTAATAAAGTTTTTAGTAGAGACAGGGTTTAACCAAGTTGGCCGGGCAGGCCCTGAACTCCTGACCTCAGGTAATCTGCCCGCCTTGGCCTCCCAAACCGCTGGGATTACGGGCATGAGCCACCACGCCAGGCCAGGACACTTGTAATACTAAAAGCTGTAATTCACAATGAATCTGTAACAAATTATGAGTATCTGCCACCAAAAAAATGCACCATCTTCCTTTATAAATCAGAAACACTCTAAGACAGACTTATAGATACGCTAAATTGTAGCGTATAATAGAGAATACAGACAGATAATAGAGAATACAACTTCTTCTCAAGCAAAACAAGGAATATTTGAAAATGCTGATTAGGCCGGTCATGGTGGCTCATGCCTGTAATCTCAGCACTTTGGGAGCCCAAGGTGGGTGGATCACTTGAGGTCAGTAATTCGAGACCAAGCTGGCTAACATAATGAAACCCCATCTCTACTAAAAATACAAAAATTAGCCGGCGTTGTGTCGGGCACCTGTAATCCCAGCTACTTGGGAGGCTGAGGCAGGAGAATCGCTTGAACCCAGGAGGTGGAGGTTGCAGTGAGCCGAGATGGCGCCATTGCACTCCAGCCTGGGTAACAGAGCAAGATTTCATCTGAAAAAAATATATATATAAATATAGATAGACAGATAGATAGATAAATCAGTAGGTAACAAATAAAATGACAAGGAAGTTCTGTAAATTTAAGAATTATGAACACACTCTGACCAGATACATTAGAATAAAGTTGATCAGAATAATATGAGAAATTAATCACAAGATCAAAAAGGCCCTTCCACCTAGAAATTAACAAACAATAACCACCACAAAACTTCTATTAGACAACTCCTGGTTGAAGGAGAAAATATAAATAAAAATTATAGAATTTCTGAATAAGAAAAGCACTAAATACGGAACCCCCAGAATATACTTAAAGCAGCAGTCAGGAAAACTTCACAGCCTCCAACATTTAGCAATGAAAGAGAAACAATGAAAACGAAAGAAACTCCCAACTCATAAAACTGGAACAACTAAGTGAAAGAAAAATAAAAGCAGAAATTAATAGAGAACTGACAATCAGTAGATCTAATTAATAAACCAAAATCCTATGGGTTTTCCACTAAATAGACAATATACTAGTATTTAACATAAACAGAAAAAAAGAAAGAAACATACAAAATAAGAAATGAGGCCAGGCGCAGTGGGTCATGCCTACCATACCAGCACTGTGAAAGACTGAGGTGGGAGGATCGCTTGGGCCCAGGAGTTCGAGACTAGCCTGGGCAACATAGTGAGACACTGCCTCTATTTTTTTTTTTAATATAAAAAATTTTGGCCAGGTGCGGTGGCTCACGCCTGTAATCCCAGCACTTTGGGAGGCTGAGGTGGGTAGATCACGATGTCAAGAGATTGAGACCATCCTGGTCAACATGGTGAAACCCCGTCTCTACTAAAAATACAAAAAATTAGCTGGGCACGGTGGCGCGTGCCTGTAGTCCCAGCTACTCAGGAGGCTGAGGCAGGAGAATTGCCTGAACCCAGGAGGTGGAGGCTGCGGTGAGCCGAGATCGCGCCATTGCACTCCAGCCTGGGTAACAAGAGCGAAACTCCGTCTCAAAAAAGAAAAAAAAAAAATTTTTTTTTTTAATTTAAGAAATGAGATCCAACAATTCCACTACTGGGTATTTATCCAAAAGAAAGGAAATCAATGTACCAAAGAGCTGTCTACAGCCTCATGTTTGTTGCCGCACTATTCACAGTAGCCTAGATACACAATCAACCTGTGTCCAGCAGAGGATGAATGAAGAAAATGAGTTTATATACACAGTGGAATATTATTCAGACATAAAGAATGAAATCTGATCATTTGTGGCAACAGGAATAAACCTGGAAGATACTATGTTAAGTCAAATAAGCCAGACACAGCAAGACAAATGCTAGTCAGGCGCGATGACTCACACCTATAATCCCAACACTTTTCGAGCCCAAGGTGAGAGGATCTCTTGAGCCAGGAGTTCAAAACCAACGTGGTCAGTATAGCAAGACCCTGTCTCTACAAAAATAAAAATAGAAATTAGTCAGGTGTGGAGGTGGGCGCTTGTAGTCCCAGCTATTCGGGAGGGTGAGATGGGAGGATCCTTGAGCCCAGGAATTGGAGGCTGTAGTGAGCCAGTACATCAAGTCACCATAGTCCAGCTGGATGACAGAGCAAGACTCTGTCTCAAAAAACAAGACAAAAAAAACAAAGACTACATGACTACATGATCTCACCCATTTACTGAATTTTTAAAGGTTCATGTCATACACGTAGACTAGAACAGTGGTTATCAGAGGTTGGGGGTGAGGAGGTAGTGGAAGAGAATGGTCAATAAGCACAAAATTACAGATCAACGAAACAAGTTCTGGTGTTCACAGTGAGTGACCATACGTAACAGTGTATCTCTCAAGATTGCTACTAGAAGAGAGGATTTTAAATGTTCTTACCTCAAAGAAATGATAAATGTTTGAGGCGATGGATAAGCTAATTATCCAATTTGATCATTAAACAGTGTTTAAATGTATCAAAGCATCACACACGGTACCCCATAAATACATAGTTATTTGTGTCAATTAAAATGAGATAAATACTTTCTAGGTCAGGTGCAGTGGTTCATACCTGTAGTCCTAGCACTTTGGGAGGCTGCGGCAGGTGGACTGTTAGAGCTCAGGAGTTTTGAAACCAGCCTGTTCAACATGGCAAAACCCCGTCTCTACAAAAAATACAACATGAGCTGGACATGGTAGGGTGTACCCGCAGTCCTAGCTGCTCATGGGGCTGAGGTGGAAGAACTGCTTTCAGCCCGGGAGGCAGAGGCTGCAGTGAGCTGAGATCTGGTCACTGTACTCCAGCCTGGATGACAAAGAAACACCTTGTCTCAAAAAGTAAATCAGTATTTTCCACTCCAGGAAAAAAAAAAAAATCTGAGAAAATAACCACTGAAATACAGTATTTTATTTTATCTACTTACTTTTTTTGAGACGGAATTTCACTTTGTCACCCAGGCTGGATGACAGTGGCACGATCTTGGCTCACTGCAATCTCCCCCTCCCAGGTTCAAGTGATTCTCCTGCCTCAGCCTCCAGAATAGCTGAGACTACAGGCATATACCACCACACCCAGCTAATTTTTGTATTTTTAGTGGAGATGGGGTTTTACCATGTTGGCCAAGCTGGTCTTGAACTCCTGACCTCAAGTGATCCAGCCGTCTCCACCTCCCAAACTGCTGGAATTACAGGCATGAGCCATGGTACCTGGCCTGAAACACAGTATTTTAAAAGGCAGAAAGAGTATGCTGTACACCTCCGCAAATAAGTCTGAAACCCTAGATGAAGTGATCTCTCAGGAAAATAGAATTTACCAAAACTGACCCCGTAAGAAGAGAAAGTGTGAGGAGGCCAGTCCCTACGGAAGAATGAAAAACTTTTGTCAGCCGGGTGCGGTGGCTCACGCCTATAATCCCAGCACTTTGGGAGGCCGAGGCGGGTGGATCACGAGGTCAAGAGATCAAGACCATCCTGGTCAACAAGATGAAACCCCGTCTCTACTAAAAAAAAATACAAAAAAAGAGCTGGGCATGGTGGCACACGCCTGTAATCCCAGCTACTCAGGAGGCTGAGGCAGGAGAACTGCCTGAACCCAGGAGGCGAAGGTTGCAGTGAGCTGAGATCACGCCATTGCACTCCAGCCTGGGTAACAAGAGTGAAACTCTGTCTCAAAAAGAAGAAAAAAGAAAAACTTTTGTAGAAGAACCACCTCACAGAGACCAGATGGTTTCATGGGAAGATTCTATCAAAACTTCTAAGACCAGGTAGCACTAATGCTACGTGTATTGTCCTAGAACACAAAAAAGGAAGGAAAACTACCAAATTACTTTTATGAAGTATAACACTGATACCCATACATCATAAAGACAGAAGAAAAATAGAAAATTATAGCCCAGGCCAGGGGTGGTGGCTCAGGCCTCTAATCCCAGCACCTCTGGCAGATCACCAGAGGTCAGGAGTTCAAGACCAACCTGACCAACATGGTGAAACCCCATCTCTACTAAAAATACAAAAATTAGCTGGGTATAGTGGTGCACGTCTGTGATCCCAGCTACTCAGGAGGCTGCGGCAGGAAAATTGCTTGAACCCTAGGGGCAGAGGTTGCAGTGAACTGAGATCTCACCACTCCACACTGGCCTGGGCAACAGAGCAAGGCTCTGTCTCAAAAGAAAAAAGAAAATTATAGACCAATATCACTTATGAACGCATATCCATAGAAAAGTACTAAATATTAATAAACAGAATTAAAAAGCACATTAAAATAATACAACAGGTGAGATTTCCGCCAAGAATGTAAGGTTGATTCATTATTAGGAGGTTCATGAAGATAATCTACCGTATGACTAGAGCTACAGGTAACATTCCAGTTGTCGCCAAAGATGTGGAAAGAAAATTCAATAGTTAATCCTGTAAAACAATATTCAAGGATAGAAGAACTGATGAATACTTTTGTTTTTTGAGATGAGTCTCACTCTGTTGCCCAGGCTAGAGTGCAGTGGCGTGATCTCTGCTCACCGCAACCTCTGCGTCCCAGGTTCAAGCAATTCTCTGCCTCGGCCTCCTGAGTAGCTGGGATTAGAGGCACCCACCACCACCCCGCCTGGCTAACTTTTGTATTTTTAGTAGGGACAGGGTTTCACCATCTTGGCCAGGCTGGTCTTGAACTCCTGACCTGGTGATCCACCTGCCCCGGCCTCCCAAAGTGCTGGGATTACAGGCACCCCACCAGTACTTTGCTAATATGCTAAAATAACATATGCCTTCCGTTTTAAACCAGCCTCTCACGTAATGTGGCCCCGTTTCCACTAAGATCAGGACCAAGGTAAAGATACATACTATCTCCAGGATGTTGAACAATGAGTTAGAGGTATTAACAACTAAACAAAAGAACAATGCAATTCAACGGTCAGAGTCACAAGAATCAGCAGGAAGCAGTGTATCCATTGATCCTTAAATATTATATGGTAGTACACCTGTAAACCCCTAAAGAATCAACAAAACTAACCTAACCAAGAAAAGAATTGTGTAAGGTAGCAGAATATAAAATTAGTTTGCAGAAATCCACTGCCTTCAAATGCACTGACAATATAAGACACCACCTACAGAACGTACTCATGGCCAGGCTCAGTGGCTCACGCCTGTAATCCCACCTCTTTGGGAATGCAAGGCAGGGGGGATCATGAGGTCAGAGACGGAGACCATCCTGGCCAACAGGGTGCAATCCTGTCTCTACTAAAAATACAAAAATTAGCTGGGCATGGCGGCATGTACCTGTATTCCCAGCTACTTGGGAGGCTGAGGCAGGAGAATCACTTGAACCAGGGAGGCAGAGGTTGTGGTGAGCCGTGATCGCACCACTGCACTCCAACCTAGGCAAAAGAGTAAGAGTCTGTCTCAAAAAGAAAAAAAAAAGAACTTATTCATGTATCCAATCACTACCTGTTTCCCAAAAACCTACCAAAATAGAAAGTAAATACAAAATAAAGAGCACTAAGTAATTAATACCCTGAGAGTTGGGGAGGGGGAAGGATATAATGGTAGGGAAAACCCCATTTACAACAGCAACAAAGATGACCAAACACTTACGAATAAACCTAACTCATGCAAAATGTAGATGAAGAAAATGTCAAACTCTCCTGCAAGACCCAGAAGTACATTGGAACAAGACGACATCCTTTGTTCTTGGATAGGACAACTCGGCATCACAAAGATACAGTTAACTTATAAATTTGTCACAATCTCAATAAAAATACTGTTTTAAAGGAGCTAGACAAGTTGATATTCGAGTTCATATAGAAAAATCAACAAGCCATAGCTCAGGAAACAGAAAACTAAGTGCACTGGCCTACACGGTAGTGAGGATGCCACAGAAGGCTTCTGGTTTGGGCGCCACACTCCCCTGCAACCAACTTTCTCTCCTGTTACAGCAGCGGCCTCAGCCTTGCCATGGAAGCAGCTGGAGGAGGCAGAGCCAAATCTCAGAGGAGCAGGTAGAAGCCAGGGAAGGGGGGTACCTTTTTCTTCTTTTTTTTTTTTTTTTTGAGACAGAGTCTCGCTGTGTCACACAGGCTGGAGTGCAGTGGCAGGATCTTGGATCACTGCAACTTCCACCTTTTGGGTTCAAGTGATTCTCATGCCTCAGCCTGCTGAGTAGCTGGGACTACAGGAGCTTGCCACCACACCTGGCTGATTTTTTTTTTGTATTTTTAGTAAAGACGGGGTTTTACCATGTTGGGCAGGCTGATCTTGAACTCCTGACCTCAAGTGATCCTCTCGCCTCAGCCTTCCAAACTGTTGGGATAACAGGTGTGGGCTACCATGCCCGGCTGCAGGTGGGGAGGCGTCTTTCTCTGCCAGGTTACCTGAAGCTCAAGACAACCACAGACCCCAGCAGAGTGCAGCTGGCAGGTGCAGGTACCTGGGCTCCGATAGAGGCTCTTGGGCAGAGAGGGTAAGTGAGTGTCCATCAAGGCCACGATCTTCATGTGTCCGTACTGCTTGGCCAGCATTCGGGCTGTGGCTCCACTGTGGTCTCTTGCGTCCACCTTGACTCCCTGCAAATGTCCATGAAAGGAGAGTTAGGGGCCTCTCCTTCAAAGCACCTGCCCTTCCTGGGCTGGTGGCTGGGAAGAGAGGTCATATGCTGGCTTCTTCCTGCCTCCCTGTGTGGGAAAAATCCCATCTACATGAGAAAGAGGGGCAGGCTTGTCTGCATCACAACCACAAGTTTTGCTCTCACTATCTTCTTAGTGACAAGGATGAGGGGGGCTGGGGACTCATCTCCCAGCTGCAGCAACTCTCCGCTACCCACTGCTGCCTCTGTGTTCAAGCCCTCACTTGCACAGGGAGCCCAGCCTTCACCTTCTGCACCTAGGCTGTGTGCCACTTGCTTTGCTTCTCTTCACTCAAAGAAAACTGGAGACAGCAGTTCACAACAGAAGCAGCCTTTTAAATCACATTCAGAATGAAAGCACCATCCTCTGAAGCAGAATTCGTAACTTTTATCCAAAGCTCTATGATATATTTACAGGTCTTGCAGTGCAACAATTCCACTTCTATGACCCTAAGGAAATAACCCTAAATACAGAGAAAGCTTCAGTGCACAAAGATGTTTGGCACAACACATTCACAATAACGAAGACGTACCTAGAGAAAAACGCTCAGGGGGATGAGAACTCAGTTATATTACTGCCTTAAATGATGACATTTACAAACAGCTGTGTAATCAAGTTGAAAAAAGGATCATGGCCAAACGAGGCTTATACCTGTAATCCTAGCATTTGAGAGGCCCAGGCAGGTGGATCACTCAAGCTCAGGAGTTGGAGAACAACCTGGGCAACAAAGCAAGATCCCATCTCTACAAAAACAACAACTCTGGCCGGGTGCAGTGGCTATCTCCTGTAATCCCAGCAATTTGGGAGGCCGAGGTGGGTGCGTCGTGAGGTAAGGAGATCAAGACCATCCTGGCTTACACAGTGAAACCCCGTCTACTAAAAATACAAAAAATTATCCAGGGATGGTAGCGTACACCTGTAGTCAGTCCCAGCTACTCAGGAGGCTGAGGCAGGAGAATCGCTTGAACCCGGGAGGTGGACGTTGCAGTGAGCCAAGATTGCACCACTACAATCCAGCCTGGGTGACAGAGCAAGACTCCTTCTCAGGAAAACAACCACCACCTCTAATCAATACAGCCTGACTTTGATGCACTGGAACTGTCTGTCTCTACTGTAAGACCAGGCAGCTGGGGAGGCAGGGAAGCAAGAGCCAAAACTCAGAGGAGCATGTGGGAGCCAGGCAAGGGGGAGCATCATTTTTTTTTTTTTTTTTGACATGAAGTTTCACTCGTTACCCAGGCTGGAGTGCAATGGCGCGATCTCGGCTCACTGCAACGTCCACCTCCTGGGCTCAGCCAATCCTCCCACCTCAGCCTCCTGAGTAGCTGGGATTACAGGCACGCGCCACCATACCCAGCTAATTTTTTGTATTTTTAGTAGAGACGGGGTTTCACCATGTTGACCAGGATGCTCTCGATCTCTTGACCTCGTGATCCACCCGCCTCGGCCTCCCAAAGTGCTGGGATTACAGGCATGAGCCACCACACCCGGCCTAAGGGGGAGCATCTTTAATAAAAATGAGCAGCATGTGATGGCACATGCCTATAGTCCCAGCTATTCAGGAAGCTGAGGCAGGACGATCACTTAAGCCCCAGAGGGCAACGTTGCAGCAAGCTGAGATTGCGCAGCTGCACTCCAGCATGGACAATAAAGAGAGACTTTATCTCAAAAAAATAAAAAAGGAACATGATACAAAACTGTGCATACATTACACCTGCAGCAAAATGAGACAAAACAAGTACACAGAAAACAATACTGGAAGGTAACATGCCCAAAATACTATTTTTAAGTTATTATTTTTGGTGAGGACCTTTCCAATTTCCCAATCTTCTGTTTTAGATGTACTACCATAAGCATGCTTCCTTTTTTTTTCGAGATAGGATCTTACTCTGTCACCCAGGCTGAATTGCAGTGGCCCCAAAGAAAATAATGCAGGACATTCACTGAAATTTAGAATTTTCACTGCAACATTTAGCATAGCGAGAATCAGAAAGAACCTAAATTAAGAGATCAGTGAGCCACGTGAGAGCATATCCAGAAAACAGAGCACCTCCCACCCATTTATGTGGTGGGTGGGAGTACCTGCAGTGACACAGACTAGGGTGCACAAAATATCATCAAAAGAAAAAAAAGCCAGGTCAGGTGCAGTGGCTCATGCCTATAATCCCAGCATTTTGGGAGGCTGAAGTGGGCAGATCATTGGAGGTCAGCAGTTCGAGACCAGCCTGGCCACCATGGCAAAACCCTGTCTCTACTAAAAGTACAAAAATTAGCTGGGTGGTGGTGTGCACCTATAGTCCCAGCTACTCGAGAGGCTGACGCAGGAGAATTGCTTGAATCTGGGAGGCAGAGGTTGCAGTGAGCCAAGATCGCACCACTGTGCTCCAGGCTGGGCGACACAGCGAGACTCCATCTCAAAACAAAACAAAACAAAAGGAGCGCTCGCCTCAGTAGCACATACACTCAAACAGGAATGGTACAGAGAAGATTATCACGCAAATTCGTGAAGCGTTCCATATTTTTTTAAAAAAAAAGGAAAGAAAAAGAAAAAAAGCAGATTACAAAACATTTTATAGAGCATGATTCCACTCTCACTCAATATCTACATCTAGAAAAACCCAGTTCACGGCTGGGTGCGGTGGCTCACGCCTACAATCCCAGCACTTTGGGAGGCCAAAGCGGGTGGATCACCAGGTCAACAGTTCAAGACCATCCTGGTCAATACGGTGAAACCCCGTCTCTACTAAAAATACAAAAAATTAGCTGGGCATGGTGGCGTGTGCCTGTAATCCCAGCTACTCAGGAGGCTGAGGCAGGAGAATTGCCTGAACCCAGGAGGCGGAGGTTGTGGTGAGCCGAAATCGCGCCATTGCACTCCAGCCTGGGTAACAAGAGCGAAACTCTGTCTCAAAAAAAAAAAAAAAAAAAAAAAGAAAAAGAAAAAAGAATCAGCAGGACGTGATGGCTCACACGTGTAATCCCAGCATTCTGGGAGGCCAAGGCGAGTAAACCACGAGGCCAAGAGATCGAGACCATCCCTGCCAACATGGTAAAACCCCGTCTCTACTAAAAATATAAAAATGAGTGGCTCCGGCCGGATGTCGCGGCGCTTGCGAAGGCGAGGCCAAGAGTTCAAGGCCAACCAACCGCAGCAACCTTACAAGCTCTCATTGATTGGCAAAAAAAAAAAATATATAAATATTTATATATATATATATATATATATATATATATATATATATATGACCTAGGTGTGGCAGCACGCACCTATAGTCCCAGCGACTTGAGAGACTGAGGCAGGAGATTCGCTTGAACCTGGGAGGCAGAAGTTGCAGTGAGCCAAGATTGTGCCACAGCACTCCAGCCTGGCGCCTGGTGACAGAACAAGACTCCGTCTCAAAAAATAAAAAAAGTTAGGGGGAATCACAGGCTGGGTGCAGTGGCTCACACCTGTAATACCAGCACTTTTGGCGGCCGAGTCAGGTGGATCACCTGAGGTCAAGAGTTCAAGACCAGGCTGGCCAATTAGGTGAAAACTCATCTCTTCTGAAAATACAAAAAAAATTAGCTGGGCGTGGTGGCCCACACCTCTAGTTCCAGCTAGTCGGGGAGGCTGAGGTAAGAGAATCACTTGAACTCAGGAGGCAGAGGTTGCAGTGAGCCAAAAATCACGCCATTGCACTCTAACCTGGGTGACAGAGGAAGACTTCATCTCGAGAAAAAAAAAAAAAAAAAAAAAAAACTAGGCACAGTGGCTCACGCCAGTAATCCCAGCACTTCAGGAGGCTGTGGTTGGCAGATCACCTGAGGTCAGGAGTTCAAGAAAAGCCTGACCAGCTGGGCGTGGTGGCTCACACCTGTAATCCTAGCACTTTGGGAGGCTGAGGTGGGTGAATCACCTGAGGTCAGGAGTTCAAGACCAGCCTGGCCAACATGGTGAAACCCCATCTTTAAAAAAAAAAAGAAAAGAAAAGCCTGACCAACATGGTGAAACCCTGTCTCTACTAAAAATACAAAAATTAGTCGGGCATGGTGGTGCACACCTATAATCCCAGCTACTGGGGAGGCTGAGGCAGGAAAATCGTTTGAACCCAAGAGGTGGAGGTTGCAGTGAGCTGAGATCATGTCACTGTGCTCGAGCCTGGGCGACAGAGCAAGACTCTGTCTCAAAAAAATACAAAAGACTTACAACCCTTAAGTAGTTCTGCTATCATCCATACTGCAACTAGCTCTCCTGTGAAACCAGGGAACCGCAACCCTGACACCTACATGGAGTCAGTGGGGGAGGCCGAGGTGGTCTCTGGGCAGGATACAGGAAAAAAGTATGTTTTCACAAAGCCTAAGGAGTTTTACTTTCTAGACTGCCCCCACTGTGGGTAACCCCTCATATGGGCACCGAGGAATGAGAGCTAAGCAGAACTCTGGCACAGTTAGGGCTTGAGGAATATCTCACTTTATAGTGTTAGTACTCAGCTATTTCCTTTTATATAATCCTTTATACAATCATACATTAGCTTATAGAAATACGGCTTGAAGAATCCCTTTATATAATCCTCTCTATATAATCATATAATAGTTGATAGTATGAGTGCCTAAAGAATATTTCCCTACCTCCAGCCTGGGTAACAAGAGCAAAACTCCGTCTCAAACAAACAAACAAACAAACAAACAAACAAAAAGAATATTTCCCTACATATATACCTATCATTATACCTTAGTTTGTAATCAGAGGAATGCCTAGAGTGGACACAGTACAGAGCATGAATTAAGGAATAAGCCGCTTATAGTCGGAGGAATGTCTGGAGCAGACACAGTGCAGAGCATGATTTAAGGGAAAAACAGTTATACCAGGACAAGAATCCATGGCCCGGGTGGCAGCGTTCAGTATTGTAAAGATACCTGCTGTATGGCAGGCTTGGGGTGAGAGCCACTCCTCCTGACAAAGGAGTTGTAGGACCTTGTTCCAGTTCTTGTGGAAGGCTGCCCTCAGACCGGCAATCCACTTTGGTGGCTGTGAACTTTATCAGCTCTTGCTACTGTGCTGCTTGAAAAGCATCTTCCCATAGAACCCATTAGAAGCTGCCAGCAGGTGGCGCTAACCCTGACAGCTCTGTCACTGCGATGTGACTTAAAGCATCCTCCTATAAATCTTCTTAGAAGTAGTTTGCCCATAGATAGAAGTATTGCACACTGCACCCTCTTCACTGCGCACAGCCCACCTTCAAGCCTCGGTGACCTAATGGGGGGTGGACCCCTTACTGCACACAGCCGTTGCCTTCATGAGAACGGGCCTCTTGCTGTGCACTGTCCATCTCCTGGCCTAGGTGACCTAATGGGGGTGGACCCCATGTTTTATTGCTCACGACCCTATCACTATCCTTTTTTTTTTTTTTTTTTTTGAGACGGAGTTTCGCTCTTGTTACCCAGGCTGGAGTACAATGGCGCGTTCTCGGCTCACCGCAGCCTCCACCTCCTGGGTTCAGGCAATTCTCCTGCCTCAGCCTCCTGAGTAGCTGGGATTACAGGCACGCGCCACCATGCCCAGCTAATTTTTTGTATCTTTAGTAGAGGCGGGGTTTCACCATTTTGACCAGGATGGTCTCGATCTCTTGACCTCATGATCCACCCACCTCGGCCTCCCAAAGTGCTGGGATTACAGGCTTGAGCCACCGCGCCCGGCCCACTATCCTTAAAGATGGCTTCACTCACTGCCCGGCCCCCAAACCTATACACAATAAAGACTCATGTTTCTGGATATTCGGAGCCTCGCCTGACTCTGCTTATTGGTGGCGTGGCCCCCTGAGCCCAACTGCGTTTTCCTTGTACTTCTGTGTCCTGTCTCTTTATTTCTGGGATCCTGAGCCTCAGCACAGCATAAGGCTCACCCCACAACCCTGTGGAGCCCTCAGCCCTACACCCCACCCTACTTTCAACTCTGATTAAAAATTACCTATGAAACTTCCAGCCTTACAAAATAATTTATAGGCCAGGCCCAGTGGCTCATACCTGTAATCCCAGCATTTTGGGAGGCTAAGACGGTGAACTGAGATCGCACCACTGTGCTCCAGCCCAGGTGACAGTGAGACCCCATCTCAAAAATAGTAATGTAATTTATAGCTGGGAGTAGTGGCACGTGCCTGTAGTCCCAGCTACCCAGAAGGATGAGGGTGGAGGATCGCTTGAGCCCAGGAGTTTTGCGCTACAGTGCGCTATGCTGATTGGATGTCTGGACTGAGTTTGTCATCAATATGGTGACCTCCCGGGAGTGAGGGACCACCATGTTGCCTAAGGAGGGGTGAACCGGCGTAGGTTGGAAACAGGGCAGGTCAAAACTCCTGTATTAATCAATAGCAGGATTGAGCTTGTCAAGAGTCACTGCACTCCAGCCTGGGCAACATAGCGAGACCCCATCTCTAAAAATAATAATAATAATTTACAGGCTGGGCAAGGAGGCTAAAGCCTGTAATCCCAGCACTATGGGAGGCTAAGACGAGTAGATCACCTGACATCAGGAATTCAAGACCAGCTTGGCCAACATGGTGAAACCCCATCTCTACTAAAAATACAAAAGCAGCCAGCATGGTGGCACATACCTGTAGTCCCAGTTACTTGGGAAGCTGACACAAGAGAATCACTTGAGCCCAGGAGATGAAGGTTGCAGTGAGCCAAGATCATGCCACCACACTCCAGCCTGGGCAACAGAGCAAGACTCATCTCAAAAATAAAAAATAATTTCTTGGCTGGGCACAGTGGCTCACACGTGTAATCCAGCACTTTGGAAGGTTGAGGTGGGCGGATCACTTGAGGTCAGGAGTTTGAGACCAGCCCAGACAATATGGTGAAACCCCACATCTACTAAAAACACAAAAAATTATTGAGGAATGATGGCATGCACCTGTAATCCCAGCTACTTGGGAGGCTGAGGCAGGAGAACCACTTGAACCCGGGAGACGGAGGTTGCAGTGAGCCACTGCACTCCAGACTGGTCAACAGAGGGAGACACCATCTCAACAACAAAAAATTTCCAGTTTACCTTTGATAGAATGAACCCCAAGATTTTAACCAGAAAAAAACAGTAGCCTCTTTACTGTAGGATTTTCACTCCTTATCTATCTGTGGTTTTGGGTTTTTTTTGAGGCAGAATCTCACTCTGTGGCCCAGGCTGGAGTACACTGGCACTATCGTGGCTCACTTTAGCGCTGAGCTTCCCAGCCCCCCTGGGATTACACACACACTACAATTGGCTAATTTTTTTTTGAGATGGAATCTTGCTCTGTCTCTCAGGCTGCAGTACGATAGCATGACCTTGGCTCACTCCAACCTCTGCCTCACAGGTTCAAGCCATTCTCCCGCCTCAGCCCCCACAGTAGCTGGGATTACTGGTACCTGCCATTGCACCCAGCTGATTTTTATAGTAGCGACACGGTTTTACCATGTTGGCCAGGCTGGCCTTGAACTCCTGATCTCAGGTGATCCGCCCGCCTCGTCCTCCCAAAGTGCTGGAATTACAGGCCTGAGCCACCGCTCCCAGCCATTTTTTTTTTTTAATGAAGAGACAAAATCTCCCTGTATTATCCTTAGTGGTCTCCAACTCCCACCCTCAAGTGATCCTCCCACTTTGGCCTCCAAAAGTGCTGAGATTACCGGCATGAGCTACTGTGCCTGACATGAAAATACATTTTTATCTACTTAGGGTTTAAAATAATTTTTTTCCTATTTTAATGTCTATATTACTAGAGAGACACATGGTAATTTATTTCAACATGAAGGTGGGATCGGAAAGTTCAGAAACTCTGGAACGAGACTATCTAGAAAGCAGAAATAAACTTTCTCTTAAAGAGAGAGGCCCAAACAGATCCAGACCATCTTCTCCTGACTGAGCTGCTGGAGCTTGGCCCCACTGGCAGAAGGGAAACGGGGGACAAGGAAAGCAGCCCCAGGCCTTTCTTTCCCTGGCAAAGAGGATGGGATGCCCAGCCTTGCCCAGTTCTCCACCTCCAGAAACGGAGCCCAGTTCTGAAGGGGCAGGCCGGGAAACCGGGTGGGCCCCTCCTCTGGCTCCAGGTAGTCTAACACCTGGGTGGCAGGAAGAATGTGGGGGAGAGGAGCTTCCAGGCAGGGCTTGCCCACCAGCCTCCAGGCCATCGGGCCACCTGCCACCAGTCCTGCCCAACCCCACCAAGCAATCACCTGGAATTGACTAACACTTTGATTCTTGATTAAAGTGCTGGAGGAAGAACTCACTGTTGAGTTCCTGAGTTTCATAATTTCGTGTGACTGGCAAAGCAAATTTTGTCTTGCTTTTAGGAAATACACAATGAAGTATTGGGCCGGGCACAGTGGCTCACGCCTGTAATCCCAGCACTTTGGGAGGTCGAGGTGGGTGGGTGACAAGGTCAGAAAAGACCATCCTGGCTAACACGGTGAAACCCCATCTATACTAAAAATACAAAAAACTAGTCAAGCATGGTGGCATGCTCCTGTGGTCCCAGCTACTCAGGAGGCTCAGGAAGAAAAATCGCTTGAACCCAGGGGGCAGAAGTTGCAGTGAGCCAAGATGACGCCACTGCACTCCAGCCTGGGGACAAAGCAAGACTCTGTCTCAAAAAAAAAAAAGAAAGAAATGTCAATGGTAGCACTGTCAGGAGAGCAAAATGGAACCCAACTTAAGAGCCCACTAATAAAGGAAAGGATGAAGGTGACTGATCATCGCTCCACACACACAGCTGTTAAAAGTGCATTTTGCTGCACAAGCCAACACACTGCTGAATGACACACATGACCGGATATGCTATTTGCATCCATCTTTAAAGATGCAAAACAAGGGCCGGGCGCGGTGGCTCACGCCTGTAATCCCAGCACTTTGGGAGGCCGAGGCAGGTGGATCACGAGGTCAAGAGATCGAGACCATCCTGGTCAACATGGTGAAACCCCGTCTCTATTAAAAATATAAAAAATTAGCTGGGCATGGTGGCGCGTGCCTGTAATCCCAGCTACTCAGAAGGCTGAGGCAGGAGAATTGCCTGAACTCAGGAGGTAGAGGTTGCGGTGAGCCGAGATCGCGCCATTGCACTCCAGCCTGGGTAACAAGAGCGAAACTCCGTCTCAAAAAAACAAAGATGCAAAACAAGGCTGCACATAGTATAAGGACACACAGTATGTGATGAAAGTACCAATCAGGGACAGGAGAAGTACACACCAGCAGCTGGAGAGTGGTTCCCTCTGGAGGAGGAATGTGGATGGGTCAAAGGCACATAAAGGGGACTTTAGTAGTGTCCCTTCTCCCATTGTGTTTGTTAGTGTCCTTTACAAACACAATGGGAGAAAGCTGAGGCAGATGAGGCAAGAGGTTAATGTGTGTCATACACAGTTACTGGGTTTGTGTGGCTGGCTACCTTACCACTGTACTCTTTTCAGTGCTTCATAGTTTAGGATGCATGATTCTTACTGTGGTGGGAGTGTAAGATGGCACTTTGGCATCCACATTAAGACTGTACTTACACTTCACCCAAAACTTCTGCCTTTGTACTGGACCGGAGAGATGTGGTCACACATGTTTACAGACACATATGCAAAGATACTCTGCACAGTGCTGTGCATAACAACAAATGGTTGGGAGTGACCTAATTCTAGCTACAGATTATTGTTACAGAAACTCTGATTCATCCCTACAAGAAATACCATGCCACCATAAAAAAAAGAAGAGAGGGGGCTAGGCGTACTGGCTCATGCCTGTAATCTGAGTGCTTTGGGAGACTGAGGCAGGTGAACTACCTGAGCTCAGGAGTTCAAGACCAGCCTGGGCAATGTGGCAAAACCCTGTTCCTACAAAAAAAAAAAAAAATACAAAAACTGGCTGGACCTGGTGGCACCCATCTGTAGCCCATTACTTGGGAGGCTGAGGCAGAAGGATCACTTGAGTCCAAGAGGTCAAGGCTGTAGTGAGCAGAGACTGCACCACTGCACTCCAGCCTGCATGACAGAGCAAGATCCCATCTATTTATTTATTTTTGAGACAGACTGTAGTGCAGTGGTACCATCTAGGCTCATCGCAACCTCCACCTCCCAGGCTCAAGTGGTTCTCCTGTATCAATCTTCCAAGTAGCTGGGATTACAGGCACCTGCCACCATGCCCAGCTAATTTTTGTATTTTTAGTAGAGACGGGGTTTCACCATGTTGGCCAGGCTGGTCTAGAACTCCTGACCTGAAGTGATCCGTCTGCCTTGGTCTCTCAAAGTGCTGGTATTACAGGCGTGAACCACTGCACCTGAACCTGTCTCTTTATGCACCAATACAGAACAATCTTCATGATTATGTTTTAAAAAACACAAGATGAGCCAGGCGCGGTGGCTCATGCCTGTAATCCCAGCACTTTGGGAGGCCGAGGCGGGTGGATTACTACGTCAGGAGTTCGAGACCAGCCTGACCTCCATGATGAAATCCCGTCTCTATAAAAAATAAAAAAAACATAAGATGAGAGCAGCTGTGCATGGGGCAGGACCATGAGTGTGTATAGGTGTACTCAGAGATGCCCGTGGGGAAGTCACCATGGAGATGTAGGCAGGACGGGGGGGCAGGCCTGCGGTGTACCCACCTTCTGGTCTGCATGTGTACCACATGCATGTTCTGTCCCAAAATTCTTTGTTAAAAAGAGATATCATGTGAAAATGTCATTATTTAAGAAATTCCCATCAGTGAGAAAAAAACCTGGGCTATAAAGAGACAATTCTAAAGAGAAATACAAATGACCAACAGATGTATTTTAAAATGTTCAACTGGCTGCGCATGACAGCTTGTGTCTATAATCCTAGCACTTCGGGAGGCCAAGATGGTTGACTGCCTGAGCTCAGGAGTTCGAGAGCAGCCAGGGTAACACAGTGAAACTCTGTCTCTACTAAAATACAAAAAATTAGCTGGGCAAGGCAGCATGTACCCGTATTCCCAGCTACTCAGGAGGCTGAGGCAGGAGAACTGCTTGAACCTGGGAGGCAGAGGTTGCAGTGAGCCGAGATGGCACCACTGCACTCCAGTCTGGGCAAGAGAGTAAGACACTGTCTCAAAAAAAAAAAAAAGTTCAACTACACTAACAAGGACCAACTAAAATGAGATGCCACAATTCTCCTGAAGTGACAAAAGCTTAAAAAGCTGACTGACATCAGGGATGATGGGGACCTGAGAAAAAGGGTGCCTTTGTATATGACTAGTGGGCGGAAAGGAGACCTTGGAAGAGGGAATTCATTAGGACCACCTGAACTCCTGTGCACTGGGTTTAACAGCGTTATGAAGATATAATCCACATACCAACAATTCACCCATTTACAATGTATAATTCAATGGCTTCCAGTGTATTCACAGTTGTTCAACCATCACTACAAACAATTTTAGCACATTTTTATCACCCATATCTTCCCATACCCCAAGACCCAGGAGACCACTATCTATTTTCTGTCTCTATTTGCTTCTTCTAGACACTTCCTAAGTATGAAGCGACACAGTATGTGGCCTTTTGTGTCTGGTTTCTTTCACCGAGCCTCATGTTTTCCTTTTCTCTTTCTCTTTAAGACAGGATCTCGCTCTGTGATCCAGGCTGGAGTGCAGTGGTGCAGTCCTAACTCAGTGAAACCTCTAACTCCAGGCCTCAAACGATCCTCTGGCCTCAGCCTCCCAAAGTCCTGGGATTGCAGGTGTGTGCAACTGCACCCAGACAAGCCTAATGCTTCGAGGTTCATCCACGGCGTAGCACGTATCAGTACTTCACTACTTTGTGTGGCTGAATAATATCCTGCTATAGAGATACATATTTTATCAATTCCTCAGTAGATGGACATTTGGGTTGTTTCTACTTTTTAGCAATTATGAATAATACTGCTATGAACATTTATGCACAAGGTTCTGTGTGAACAGGCTTGCACCTGTAATCCCAGCACTTTGGGAGGTTGAGGTGGGAGGATCACTTGAGCTCAGGAATTCAAGACTAGCCTGTATAACATACTGAGACTCCCATCTCTACAAATAAATAAATAAATAGCTGGGCATGGTGGCATGCACCTGTGGTCTCAGCTACTCGGGGGCTGAGGCGGGAGGATCACTTGAGCCCGGGAGGTTGATGCTACAGTGAGCCATGATCTCACCACTGAATTCCAGCCTGGGCTAAAGGGCAAGACCCTGTCTCAAAAAAATTAATAAAATAAAACAGAAATACAATATACAGAAGTAACTGCAAGTGTTAAAGCTTTGTGTAAAAGCATATTCTCAGAGCACTGTTTGCAACTGCAAAATGTTAAAAACTAAGTTTCTACTAATAAGAAACTCATTAAAATACCTGAGGTAGACTGTACGTGGAATGCTGTAAGGATGTGTATGAGATGCCTGTAAGTTAAAGAATGTACGCGGAATCCCACTTTGTTAAACATAAAGCAATGTGCGCACACTTGCCTACAGACATGCCCTTCCACAGCAGAGGAGAATCCTAGTGCAGCTCTTTCTCAAACCAAGTGGGCATCTTAAGGAGGCAGAAAAAGAGAGGAAGAACTCTGCCTTCTTATTCTGTACAATTTTTCAAAGTGACAGGATTATGAGTGCTATTTACTTTTAAAGTATTTTTCCATACTTTTCAAATAGTATTTTCAAAGTAAGTATAGGAAGAGGTGTCTATTTTTACTCACCACTGTACCCTTAACGTCTAAACACCGCTCAACACCGGGAGTGAACAGATATTCTATGAAAATGTGTTGAATAAATTAATGAAGCGCAGTTATTTCCGTGCAAAAGAAAATTCTGTAATTGCTTATACTTCAGTAATATTCCTCATTTGCTGTGAATACATTACAGGCTAATAAACAGGGTAACTTACATGATTCAGAAAATACTGCACGATTATCTCATGGCCAGCCGCAGCTGCTTCCATCAAAGGAGTAAATCCATATATCGGCTCCCTGCAAGATGCGGGCCACAGTCAGATGATTGGCAGAGCCCAGTTCCGACAGGCAAAAACTTCCTGCTGAAGATAAACCCAGGGCAGTGCACGAGTCACCGATCCCTAAGTGTCTCAAGAATTAACAGGTGAGATGAGAAAGGTGAATATAACACATCAGCTCCATTTACTCTTCTGGTGTCCGTCTCGAGGCCTGGTCTTTGTCTTAAACACAGAGTCTGCCTATCGTCCCTCCTCTTGGCTATTCCCACCTGCTACCTCTGAAATCTCCACCTCAATCATACTCAAAAAGTGGTTCTGACTCTTCATTCCTCACAGAAAGCCACCATCTCCCATCCATTCTTCCAAATCCTAGCTTCAAGCCCTCCAAGAACCCCCTCTGAAAAGGTCAGGTACTAATATCTAAGCTGTTCTCGCTATGCTTAGCTCCTGTAGCTTGCTCTCGTGCTTGGTTATGCAAACTCGGCACTGTCTTCAGAGGGCTTCCAAATCCCTCGTCTCATGTGGGTCTAGAAGTCAGGAACCATGCATGGGAAACGCTGGTTTTCATTCATTCTAAGACACACAATGTTAACATTTTAACGTCTCTGAGGTCAGAACATGTCTTTAAATCAACAAGCAAGTTGAATGTTCATTAGTAGCATATTTTTTCTTTCTTAGAGACGTACAAAATTATAGGGTGTCTTAGGATGGATCACAGCCAGAGTGGGTGCGGCACTGGTACCAGCAGCATTTGTTCAAAGGTAATTACTATCACGACTAGCTTTAGACAACAATCCCACTTCCAACTTATAAAACCCATGACTGTTTTGAAAGCATCACCTCACCTCATCCATACAAAAAACAAGAAAGCAGAAGGAATTTGCATGTAAATATGACATTTAAATGCCATTCACTGTGTTAGGCCCCTGGCATACAATAAAACATGTAATTCTTTCAACTCTACGACCCAGATAAAGAAAAGGAAGCTCAGAGGGCCTGAAGACAGGCAAACAACGTCACCTCACAGATGCCGGAAAGACCCGTGCCTGGCAGGACTCTCATTCTATTCCTCATCTTGAGCCTCTTGTGCTGAAGCAGAGTGGCCCTAGACTCTCGTTAGCTGCTTCTAGAGCAGCCCTCTTCAGAATCAAACAGCTAGGCCACTCTAAAGACATGGCAATCACCTCACGTTGGCATTGGCTCCACTGTCCAAGAGGAACCTGACCATGTGCTGGTGCCCGGCGCTGGTGCAGTGGAAGAGGGCTGTCCAGCCCTGGATGTCTTTCATTTCCAGCTCTGCACCTTGCTTCAAGAGAACACAGAATGTGCATTACGGCCTCATCTCCTCTGTGTGGGGCGGGCGCCCTCCAGGCGGCCATGCTGCAAGAATCACAAGTGATTACACGAGCACACACGCACACCACGGCCTGCAGTGCTTCGCGTCTGTCAGGGAGGCCAGGGAGCCCCTCAGGTTTCTGGACCTGAGTTCCCTCGTAGCTCACCTGGAGGAGAAAGTAGGCGATGCTCTCGTTGCCACAGCTGGAGGCCAGCATCAGTGGAGTCTGCCCTTCTGGGGTCGGCACATTCACACTCACCCCCGCCTCCAGCAGCAGGTGCACGATGGTGTCATGGCCAATGTAGGAGGCATACATCAGCGGGGTCCAGCCACCACCATTCTTCTTATTCAAATCTAACTCTCTCCTAAACAAACGCAAGATACGCTAGACAAGCCCAGCCACCTGGCATGTGTGGTTTACCAAAGCTGGTGGCGAGGCTACGCCAGATGGAATAAGCTGACAGGAAACAGAAGTTGCCTGCCATCCTGAATGTTGTGTGGGTTGGGGGCAGGTAGGCAGAGAAATGCTGACAGTTGCTTGTACACTGCCCTGTGAGACCCTGAGCCTTCATCTCCCTGCTCTGCTTTCACATCCTCCTAGCCAAGACCAGCTACGTTCTTCTTTCGCACCACCAGATAGACAGATGGCACTCAAGCAGGGGATATCAGGCAACGTCCGATAACATTTTTGGCTCTCACAACTGGGCAGGAAAGAGCTGCTGGCATTTAGCAGGTGGAGGCCATGGCTACAGTGCCCAGGACAGCCCTCACAGCAAAGAATGATCCAGGCTGGATTGTCAACACAGCCCAGGTGAAAAACCCTGACCACCAAAGGACACACATCTACCAGCCCAGTGCTGGCTGGAGAGGAGCAGATGGGACTCCACTGCCACTGATTCATCCCTTGTCACCTCACCCTAAAGAAACATTCTTGAGGCTGGCTGGGCTCAGCGGCTCACGCCTGTAATCCCAGCACTTTGAGAGGCCGAGGCGGGCGAATCACCTGAGGTCAGGAGTTTGAGACCAGCCTGGTCAACATGGAGAAACCTTGTCTCTCCTAAAAATACAAAATCACCCGGGCATGATGGCACATGCCTGTTATACCAGCTACTTGGGAGGCTAAGCCAAGAAATGACTTGAATCCAAGAGGCAAAGTTTGCAGTGAGCTGAGATAATGCCACTGCACTCCATCCTGAGCAATAAGAGTGAAACTGTCTCAAAAAAAAAAAAAAAGAAACATTCTAGAAAAATCTGTGATCAAAGAATCCCATCTTTCTCACTGATTTCCATTAAAATTCTGAAACTGTATTTTCCTGTGGAAAAAAACAAACTGCGGGGTTCCCAGCCCTGACTTAGGGGTTGGGACAAGGGAGTTACATTTTAAAATAATACCCATTTGTGGCTGGGCCCAGTGGCTCACGCCTGTAATCCCAGCACTTTGGGAGGCCAAGGCAGGTAGATCAAGAGCTCAGGAGATTGAGACCATCCTGGCCAACATGGTGAAACCCTGTCTCTACTAAAAATACAAAAATTACCTGGTCGTGGTGGCATGCACCTGTAATCCCAGCTACTCAGGAGGCTGAGGCAGGAGAATCACTTGAACCTGGGAGGTGGAGGTTGCAGTGAGTCGAGATTGAGCCACTGTACTCCAGCCTGGCGACAGAGCAAGACTGCATTCTCAAGAGAGAAAAAACAAAACAAAACAAAAAAGGCCGGGCGCGGTGGCTCAAGCCTGTAATCCCAGCACTTTGGGAGGCCGAGGCGGGTGGATCACGAGGCCAAGAGATTGAGACCATACTGGTCAATATGGTGAAACCCCGTCTCTACTAAAAATACAAAAAATTAGCTGGGCATGGTGGCGCATGCCTGTAATCCCAGCTACTCAGGAGGCTGAGGCAGGAGAATTGCCTGAACCCAGGAGGCGGAGACTGCGGTGAGCCGAGATCGCGCCATTGCACTCCAGCCTGGGTAACGAGAGTGAAACTCCATCTCAAAAAAAAAAAAAAAAAAAAAAAAAAAAAAAAAAAAAACCTACTTGCATAGTTACCTGGCATGCTGCACAGTTAACACCCACAGGCCTTTTTTCCCTTCTCCAATTATTGCCTGCGGTGGGTGTTAACAACTGGTGATCGAACCCCGGGATTTGTGCCTCTAGTGGGATTCTCTTATTAGACCACACAAGGCAACTACTTTCCTGGCATGCCCCAATGACTCTGGGACGCATGCCCAGGGAGCCATTCTAGAAGGTCCTGATACCAGGGTGCAGGGGCAGCTCCTGGCCAGGGGAGCCATGTGGAGATGCTTCTGCAGCAGGGCTGGAACACACCCAGCTCGTCCTAACACTGTCTTCCTTTACACAGCAGCAGAGCATCTCTCTGGGGCTCTCTCACTACTCCTCGTTCAGCCCTACTCCCTCTTCTGATGCCCCCAGCTCCCCTCAGGCCCCATTCTGTGCTTACTGTCAACCAGCCTCTGCTTCAGGTACTGTCGCAATCCCCTTAGAACACAAACACCTCCTCCTGCTCTTCTGTGGAGCCATTCCGGACTCTGCATCTTAACAGGACACCCGAAGACTTAAGAGCTTGAGAATTCCAAATGTGGCCCTGTGAGGGGCTGCTCTGACTACATACACAGGTGCCTGTGTCTAGAGCCTCCTGTGGACAGGGCACCACAGACCACCCTGTACCAAGGTGCCCCAGTGCTCCATGGAGTGGGTGTGTCTATATAAGGGACACAACTTGGGTACCGAGTTGGGGCTTCAGCAAGGCTTTGCTTTGACTCACCAGGAACTGGAAGAGGCAGGTGGAGATAGGGAGAGAGGCTGCTGCACCACAGTATCAAATGAGAACCAGCAGAAAGAGTAAGCACAGTGTGTGTGGAACATAAGGGGGTGGAGGTGAGGAGAAGACCCTTTTCCAAAAACAAGATGATCACATCCTACTATGGGCAAGACGCAGCTGTGGGCCCTGCCAGGGGCTTTCTGTCTCTAAATATTATGTACAGATTAGTAAAGAGCTGGTGGGCAGTGAGGTCAGGAGGCCATTCCCCGGAGATGCTAAAAGCTCGGCCTCTCTCCTTCATGGCAGAAGCTAGAGGAGAACACTGATGAATGAACCCTCCAGGAAAAGAAGGCCAGGGAGGCATCACTTTCTTTTTTTGAGATGGAGTCTCACTCTGTTGCCCAGGCTGGAGTGCAGTGGCACAATCTCCGCTCACTGCAACTTCCGCCTCCCTGGTTCAAGTGATGCTCCTGCCTCAGCCTCACGAGTAGCTGATTACCAGTGCGTGCCACCCAGCTAATTTTTGTATTTTTAGTAGAGATGGGTTTTCAACTATGTTGTCCAGGCTGGTCTCAAACTCCTGACCTCAAGTGACCCACCTGCCTTGGCGTCCCAAAGTGTTGGGATTACAGGCATGAGCCACAGCGCCCGGCCATCACTTTCCGTCTTTATCTTTATTCTGCTTGTTTGAGCATTTCTGCAATCAGGGAATAAAATTACTCTGGCTAAAGAATGACTATTTACAAGCTTCTGATCCAAGTTTACACTCTTTTTCCTCCTAGGAATAAAAACTGCCTCTTTGTCAGTCCCCAGCATAATTACTGACAGCTGCCTGAGATAACCAGGTTAACCTGCTCCACAAGCATTAAACATCCACAAATGTGCGCAAAGCTCCATCACACGAGATCCGAAGCCATCACTGGGCTACTCAAAATGTGAGAGGGAAGTTCCCCTAGATCTCTTACCGCTGCACACATTCCTTCACCACTTCATACTGGCCGATGGAGGCAGCTGTGTGAAGATCCAGGGGGACGTCCAGCTCCTCCTGGCTAACCTGTGCCCCCAGCCCGTGCCACATGGACAAGCTGCGGTTCAGGAGTTCCGGCTCGCTGGCTTCATCACTGAGCTCGGACATCACTGCGGAGGAAGGCCCAAGGGTTAGCGCTTTCCTGGCTGGCTGTTCCAGGGCATGCCACAGGCTGGTCCTGCCCCTGCTATGCCACTACCCTAGCAGACTGGCAACCCAATGCAGTCAGCCCTGGGAGTAACTTAGACAAGTTTCTTTGCTTAAACAGTGTATGGTCTGAGTAGTCCCATCAATGCTAAATCTGGTGAGCTTGCTACCACACCAGAAAAGAGGGGCATATATGGTGAGGCATTAACTGTAAAGTATCTTCTCCTCCTTCCATCCACAGGCACCAGGTAAAAGAGAATTTTCCATCAACTCTAGGAACCTGACAACCTCTTAGATAGGCAGTAAAGAAATTCTAATTGGGTTATATAACCAAATAAGCTCCTTGATGTGGTGGGGAAGAACCCTGAATTTGGAGTTAGCTGAAAATTCAGCTCGAGCCAGGTGCAGTGGCTCACGCCTATAATCCCAGCACTTTGGAAGGCCGAGGCGGGTGGATCACCTGAGATCAGGAGTATAAGACCAGCCTGGCCAACATGATGAAACCCTACCTCTACTAAAAATACAAAAATTAGCTGGGTTTGGTGACACACACCTGTATTCCCAGCTACTAGAGAGGCTGAGGCAGGAGAATCACTAGAACAAGGGAGTGGAAGTTGCAGTGAGTGGAGATTGCACCCTTGCACTACCGCATGGGCAACAGAGCAAGACTTCATCTCAAAAAAAAAAAAAAAAAAAACCATCAGCTGTGCTCCTTAGCAGCTCCAATTCCTAGTGCCTCACTGTCTAACGACATCATGGTATCTAAAAAAGCTGCTGTTATGACACATGGAAAAATGGATAAACTGTGGCACATCCATATAATGGACGCTACTCAGCATTAAGCACAAGGATCTAACAGTTGACAAGCAACACATGAACAAATTTCAAACACTTTATGCTAAATGAAAGAAGTCTGCTTACCACATAATTTCACTTAGGTGACATTCTGGAAAAGGCAAAATTAAAGGGTTGGAGGTTGGGGCAGAGAGGGAATTTGGGGGATAACAGACCTCTTCTGCATGACCCTAATGGTGGATGTGGGACTATATGCCTTTATGAAAACCCACAGAACTGAACACCAACATGAATTTTACTGTAGGTAAATTTTACTTATTTTTTTGAGACAATCTCGCTCTGTTGCCAAGGTTGGAGTGCAATAGGGTGATTTCAGCTCATTGCAACCTCTGCCTTCTGGGTTTCAAGCACCTCTTGCACCTCAGACAGCTGAATAGCTGGGATTACAGGTGTGCACGATCATGCCAGGCTAATTTTTGTATTTTTAGTAGACAGGGTTTCACCATGTTGTCCAGGCTGGTCTTGAACTCCTGACCTCAAGTGATCAGCCTGCCTCAGTATCTCAAAGTGCTGAAATTACAGGCGTAAGCCACCGCACCTGGCCTAGAAAAATTAACTGATATTTAAAATTTACAGGTCAGGTCAGGTGAGGTGGCTTATGCCTGTAATCCCAGCACTTTGGGAGGCCGAGGAGGAGGGGGAGGGGATCACAAAGTCAAGAGATCGAGACCAGCCTGGCCAACATGGTGAAACCCCGTCTCTACTAAAAATACAAAAATTAGCCAGGTGTGGTGGCATGTGCCTGTGGTCCCAGCTACTCAGGGGCTAGGCGGAAGAATTGCTTGAACCCAGGAGGCGGAGGTTGCAGTGAGCCAAGATTGTGCCATTGCACTCCAGCCTGGCGACAAAGCAAGACTCCATCTCAAAAAAAAAAAAAAAGATTCTGGAATGGTTATGAAATTAAAAATTTCAAAAAAGTGAAGAAAAATAAATTTTTCTGAAAAAGAAAGCAATTCCCCAGCACAGAAACTAGGATGTGACTGGTGGAACTCAGCAGAGATCAACTGAACAGGAATCCACTTAGGCATCCTTTGAAGAGAGATATGGAGGAAATATAACAGGCCAGTAAACTGGTGTGGCAACACCTTACCCAAGACAGGCGCACACTAGTAACGGCACACCAGGAATCCCTTAGGTATACGAGTGCCAGGAAACAAGGGCAGGGAAGGGAGCGGAGGAGAAAACAAAGGCCTTGTCATGTTCTGATGACCTACAGGTGCTATGGTAGTTAAAAGATGCAATTAGGACCTCAGTTTCTACTAAAACAGGCTTCCAAGCCCCAGGTGACAGCCAAGAGGGCTAAAGAAACAAGCCACCAACATAGGGGACGAATACTTCACAGGTCCTTGGCGAGAGTGTGTAGGCGTGGTGGGGCAAGCAAAGCCCTCCTTCCTGGAACCACCACCTCTTCAGCTAACAGAGCCCAAGTTCATACCCCTTCCCTCGCTTTGCAGGTGAGAACCCCATCCTGAACAGTCCTGGCCAACGGAGCCTGGATAAGAAACCGAATGAGCTGAGGGTCCGTTCAGAGTCCCTTTGGTACCCCACTCAAGCCTTCACTGGGCGTGTCTCTTCCACTCCAAAGGCCTCCTGCATGGTGGCGCCATGTTCTCTATCTATTGGAGACTTACATGCCCGACACCCTCAAAGCTCTTAAGGATAATCAGAACCAGACCTAGCCTGACAGACCACTTGAGGCAAGCAGTTCAAGGCCAGCCTGGCCAACATGGCGAAAGCCCATCTCTACAAAAAATACAAAAATTAGCTGGGTGTGGTGACGGGTACCTATAGTACCAGTTACTCGGGAGGCTGAGGCAGGAGAACTGCTTGAACCCACGAGGCGGTTGCAGTGAGCTGAGATTAAGCCACTGCACTCCAGCCTGGGAAACAGAGCAAGAAAAACTAAAACGTCCCATCCCCAGTGTTACTTTACAGGTGCAGTACAAAGTAGCACTTGGGGCCGAATGTAGTGGCTCACACCTGCAATCCCAACACTTTGGGAGGCCAGGGCAGGTGGATCACGAACTCAGAAGTTCAAGACCAGCCTGACCAACATGGTGAAACCCTGTCTACACTAAAGAACACAAAAAAAGGCCGGGCGCGGTGGCTCAAGCCTGTAATCCCAGCGCTTTGGGAGGCCGAGGCGGGTGGATCACAAGGTCAATAAATAGATCAAGACCATTCTGGAAAAAAAAAAAAAAAAAAAAAAAAAAAATTAGCTGGGCATGGTGGCGCGTGCCTGTAATCCCGGCTCCTCCGGAGGCTGAAGCAGAATTGCCTGAACCCAGGAGGCAGAGGTTGCGGTGAGCTGAGATTGCACCATTGCACTCCAGCCTGGGTAAAAAGAGCGAAACTCCGTCTCAAAAAAAAAAAAAGGAACCCAAAAAATTAGCCAGGCATGATGTCATGCGCCTGTAATTCCAGCTACATGGAAGGTTGAGGCGGATAACTGCTTGAACCCAGGAGGCAGAAGTTGCAGTGAGCCAAGATCGTGCCACTACACTCCACCCTGGGCAACAGACCGAGACTCTGTCTCAAAAAAAAAAAAGCACGCGGGATGAGACAGTTTAGTTTTTATTTGACTTTTTGGTTCTGTCCATTCTGAAAACGCTAAGTATCTGTGACCTTTACAATAAATCCTAGATCAAGAAAATGTGATACTTAGACACAATGGAGTACCATTATTCAGCCATAAAAAAAGAATGGGATCCTGTCATTTGCAACAATATGGATGGATCTGGAGGTGATTATGCTAAGTGAAGTAAGCCAGGCACAGAAAGACAGACACTGCATGTTCTCACTTATCTGTTACCTAAACATCAAAACACTGAATTCATGGAGATAGAAGGATGGTTACCAGAGTCTGGAAAGGGTAGTAGAGGGTGGGGATGGTTAATGGATACAAAAAATAGAATAAGATCTAGTATTTGACAGCACAATCGGGTGACTACAGTCAATATAATCGAATTGCACACTTATTTTATTTATTTTTTGAGACAGAGTCTCATTCTGTTTCCCGTGGTGTAGTGCAGTGGCGCGATTTCGACTCACTACAACCTCCACCTCCAGGGTTCAAGTGATTCTCCTGCCTCAGCCTCGAAAGTAGTTGGGATTACAGGTATAAGCCACCACGCCAGGTGGCTTTTATATTTTTTTGTATTTTTAGTAGCAATGGCGATTCACTGTGTTGGCCAGGCTTGTTTCGAAACCCTGACCTCAAGTGATCTGCCCGCCTCGGCCTCCCAAAGTGCTGGGTTTACAAGCGTGAGCCACCGCGCCCAGCTGCACATTTATTTTTATTTATTTATTTTTTTTTGAGATGGAGTTTCGTTGTTACCCAGGCTGGAGTGTAATGGCGCGATCTCGGCTCACCGAAACCTCCGCCTCCTGGGTTCAGGCAATTCTCCCGCCTCAGCCTCCTGAGTAGCTGGGATTACAGGCACGCGCCACCATGCCCAGCTAATTTTTTGTATTTTTAGTAGAGGCGGGTTTTCACCGTGTTGACCAGGATGGTCTCGATCTCTTGGCCTCGTGATCCACCCGCCTCGGCCTCCCAAAGTGCTGGGATTACAGGCGTGAGCCACCGCGCCCGGCCCGCACATTTAAAAGTAACTTAAAAGAGGCCGTGCGCGGTGACTCACGCCTGTAATCCCAGCACTTTGGGAGGCCGAAACAGGCGGATCACGAGATCAGGAGATCAAGCTCATCCTGGTTAACACGATGAAACCCCGTCTCTACGAAAAAATAATACAAAACAAATTACCCGGGCGTGCTGGCACACGCCTATAGTCCCAGCTACTCGGGAGGCTGAAGCAGGAGAATCGTTTGAACCTGGGAGGCGGAGGTTGCAGTGAGCGGAGATCGCGCCACTTCACTCCAGCCTGGGAGACAGAGCGAGACTCCGTCTCAAAAAAAAAAAAAAAAAAAAGTAACTAAAAGAGTATAATGAGATTGTTTGCAACACAAAGGATAAATGCTTGAAGGGTGGAGACCCCATTTTACATAATGTGATTCTTACGAACCGCATGCCTATATCAAAACCTCTCACTTACGCAATGAATGTATACACGTACTACGGACCCACAAAAATTTAAAATAAAAAAACTTAACAAATGTAATGCTGGTGGTTAAGTGTCACGCCCACAGAGGAAGTCGGTGAAAGCCCGTGGACACCCTGTCTCGCCCCGTGGAACCGCAGGGGGAACCGGCGCATCCCAAAGCTCGCTGACTGGCCCCGGGTCGGGTCGCTGGCCAACCCCAGAACCCACAGCTGTGACGCTTCCCGACGCCCCCCGGCCGCATCCCCACGGGAACCTTACGGGGCACGGGGCACTGAGCACTATCGTCCCCACTCCACAGCCACATAAAGAAAATGTGGGGCTCGATGCTCCAGTCACGCGGCGCGGGGCTCGGTTCTCCAGTCACGCGGCGAGCAAGTGCAGCGCTGGACGCTGGAGCGCCAGGCCTAGGCGGGCTGCAGGTGCTAGCAAGTGGTGGAGCCGGGCCGCCGCGGAACCCACCTGTGCTGGGCCTCAGGCCTCTCGCCGCCCTCGGGCCGCAGCCGCCAGCCCCGCGGGCCGCTTGCCGCACGCTTCCTCGCTGGGCCACCGCCCCCGTAGCCCGCCCCGGAAGTAGTTGCGGGAGGGCACGGAGCACGTCAGGAAGCTCGCAGGTCCACGCCTGGGCAGCTCGTGGGCCCAGTGGAATGAGCACGTTCCGCATCCGGACCTTCCGGTCAGCTCCCGGCCCGCTGTATGATGCCCGCGGCAGCCAATCAGCAAGGTGTGTTTGTCCTGCCCCGCCCCTGCCCTGGCCAGGAAAACCAATCCCGTTGCAGGAGAGGCTGGACGCGCAAAGGCCGGAAAAAAGGGGCGGGGGGAACGTGGGGGTAGTCCAATAACGGAATGCTCTGCTGAGAGGGAGACTCCCGAAGAACGCAGCAACCGCTGTAACTGTGGCACGGCTCGTGGGGCGGAGGCAATCGGAGTGACGCGCTGAAGGTTGTTTACGGCCGTGCCAGGACCGCGCAGGGAGTGGAGTGGGAGGCCTGAGGTGAGGGGCCTCGGCCCTGCTGCGGCTACAGGGAGTTGAACAAAACATGGGGAAACACGGGCTGGGGGTGGGTGAGACGCGGAGCGATGAACTTTCTACTTCCACAGCTTTAAAATTTAAAATCTCGACCCGGGAAGCTGTTGGCGTCTGGTTGCCATAACAACCGGCAGCCTCGTGGCAGGCGGGCCGGGGGCGGGGCTAACAGGCTAAAGCTGAGAAACCGACCCCGAGACGGAGCCGGAAGGCGGCTATTCAGAGGCGGCTCCAAGCCTCCCCTTTGCTTCCTGAATGCGCTGAGCTCAACTTGGCGTTCTTGGCCCCGCATTGTCTGGTCCGTTTACACCGCAGATTCCAGCAACTGACACTTAATTCCCTCAAACCTGTTAGACCGTAATGCCGTTCCCTCCCCTATTGTTGGGTCTGTCTGAAGAGTTTATTGGAGTTTGGAGGCTCTCTTCGGCATTTCTGTTGCCCTAAGAAATCACTGTGCCCTGAATTGCGGAACAGAGCTCTAGTTACAAGAAACACCTGCTGGGTGTGCACCAGCTGCGTCCCCAACCTGCTGCTCCCAGTTCAGAGCACCTGCCCTGGTCCCAGAAGCACAGAGGAAGCAAGCGGCCCCCAGTTCACACCTCCTGCCGCTGCCTTGCTTGGGGATTAGAGCACTGATTGCAGGGCCAAAGCCACAGCAGCCTCTTGGGCTGTAGGGTTCTCCTGACACTGGCTCTAGAGGACCCTCATCCCCCAGCTTTTAAGCTCTCCAGCCTCCTGAGAAACAGGACCGTCTCCTTTTAGACTTAAGATACAGCCGGGCGTGGTGGCGTGTGCCTGTAGTCCCAGCTACTCGGGAGGCGGGAGGATCGCTTGAACCCAGGAGTTCTGGGCTGTAGTGCGCTATGCCGATCGGGTGTCCGCACTAAGTTCATCAATATGGTGACCTCCTGGGAGCGGGGGACCACCAGGTTGCCTAAGGAGGGGTAAACCGGCCCAGGTCGGAAACGGAGCAGGTCAAAACTCCCGTGCTGATCAGTAGTGGGATCGCGCCTGTGAATAGCCACTGCACTCCAGCCTGGGCAACATAGCGAGACCCTGTCTCTTAAAAAAATAAATAAAAGATACAAATGCAGGGGCTGATCAGAGTGGTGACTGCAAAAAAAAAATCGGTGACTCAAAAGTGTCAGCCAGGCACGGTGGCACATGCCTGTAATCCCTATACTTTGGGAGGCTGAGGCAAGAGGATCACTTGAGGCCAGGAGTTTGAGACCAGCCTGGGCAACAGGGAAACTCCATCTCTACAAAAAATAAGAATACTAGCCAAGTGCGGTGGTATACACCTGTAGTCCCAGCTATTCAGGAGGCTGAGGTGGGAGGATCACTTGAGCTCAGGAGGTCTAGTCTTCAGTGAGCTATCATTATACCACTCCACTCCAGCCTGGGCAACAAAGCCAGACCCTACCTCCAAAACAAAAAAAGCAAGGTGTCTCTCTTCTGTTCCTTGGTAAAAGGTAGTATAGGGTAGTAGGAATTGAAATTTCCCAATTCAGAGTCCACTGTTGATATTTACTAAACACCCTAAGCCTATGAAATGAAGATAATAGTTATGCTATGTGGAGTATATATAAAATATACCTATATATCACACACATATGGCATTTTATATATTACATATCTACATATACACATTTATCAATACATATATCTGTATTATGTACCTATCACTATATACATGATACATCTGCAGGCCTCACACACACCTGCATGCGTGAGTGGACATGCACACACACACACACACAGACACAGTGCCAGTAACAGGAGCTTGCATAACCAGAAGGAAACTGGCAGGAGGTGACGACTGCCAGCTTGTTTGGTCTCCTACAGCTGGTAGGACAGCCCCCACTCTTCTGACCTTCAGTGGCCCAGACCCTCTTCTGTCACTCCACATGTCCCATAGGCTCCTTGGATGATGGTGCACTGAGAAGGCATCCAGAAGCCTGGGCCCTCATGGCATCCAACGACGAAGGTATGGCACCCTCGCTGGGCTCTCCCTGGGCCTCCCAGATGGGGCCCTGGGATGCCATCCTCAAGGCTGTCAAAGACCAGCTCCCATCTCTGGACTCCGACTCCTCCTTGGTAAGCAAAAGCTTTCTCCCTGGATGCCTTGTCCCTCCTAATACAGCAGGCATGACACTGACCAGGACAGCTTTGGATGGCTTCTCTGAAGACTTCTCCCGCTGACCTGTGGAGTTTGTTGTCATTTTACTTTGAGTTTCATGGCCACACTCATTGTTTTCTGGGTGCCTGTTTCCTTCTATACCCTTTCCTCTGCCTTAATCATCATGTCTGAGCACAAGCATTGGTGCTTAGCATCTTGGGAGGTCCTTTCAGTGGGATTTCTGGCCCTGACCTGGAACACAGATTGGCTTGATGCAGAGGCTCTGTCCTTTCCATTCTACTGTTCTCCACTGTCTCTTTGGCCAGGACAGGGCCAGAAAACCCACCGAGAATGGGTACTGTTCCAGTGCATTATGGTAAGCCTTCAAGGGATTCTGCAGTCGTGGTATGAGGTCCCTGAAATGGCCCTCAGTGACGCTCAGACCAGTAGCCATGGGTACAGGTGTAAGACCCCACTGAAGATGCTCCAGGCAGGGGCTCCTCAGTGCACAGGGTGGCACTGGGCATTGAGAGATAGTGCAAGGCTTTTAGAAGGAATGGGCTGGTTTGGGTCCTACCTGGGCATCAGCAACAGAGCTTCTGGGACCTCGGACGTCATCCAGTGCATGGTGAGGCTAAGGAGTACCTAAGGACACACCACGCCTCAGTGCTCGGGACATTTTCACATCTTCAGTCTCATTTGAGAGTATGAGCCCCACCCCCTTTAAGAGCACAAACCAAGCTGTATGTGATGGCTCAGGGTCATAGGGGACAGGGAGGGCTGTACTCAGCTCTTTCAGTTACCACCTCACTGCCCTGTTCATGTCGCACGAAGCATTAATGAAGCGCCTGCTGTATGTGAGACACTTACGGAACCAGGAGCCCCAATCTCCACAAGCTGGTGCTGCTGGACTAATTTCTAAAGTGGCAAGAAACCATGCATAGCAAAAAATGACAGAGATAACTGGATCTCCCCGAGGCTCCTGGGCAGGCTGGGCTGGAACTGACAGTGGAGAGCGGCTGGGCCCTCAGGGCTCTGCCTGCTGCCTTGTCCTCCAAAAAGCCCTCTCATTTGTCCACAGTCAGACTGTGGGGAAGAGGAGCTGTTCATCTTCCAGCGAAACCAAACCGTCCTGATTCCAGACCTGTCTGAGGAGCTGGCTGAAGACCCTGCTGAGTCCAGGACCTGGGCTGCTGCAGCTGAAGATTCCCTTCCTGAGGTCTGTGGGACACGGAAGAGTGAGAGTGAGAGAGAGAGAGAGAGAGAGAGAGAGAGTGTGTGTGTGTGTGTGTGTGTGGCGTATGTATGTGTGTACACACATGCAACAAAAGTCTAAACTGACTGATTGTCCAGGCACGGTGGCTCACGCCTGTAATCTCAGCACTTTGGGAGGCTGAGGCAGATGGAAATCATGAGGTCAGGAGTGTAAAACCAGCCTAGCCACGAGGTCGGGAGTGTGAAACCAGCCTAGCCAACATGGTGAATCCCCATCTCTACTAAAGATACAAAAAATTAGCCAGGCATGGAAGTGCATACATGTAATTCCAGCTACTTGGGAAGCTGAGGCAGGAGAATCACTTGAACCCAAGAGGTGGAGGTTGCAGTGAGCTGAGATTGCGCCATTGCACTCCAACCTGGGTGACGGGGTGAGATTCCGTCTCAAAAAATAAATAAATAAAATAAACTGGTCTAAACCACTGGTCTAGCATTTCCACGATACCAAGTCCTTTTTTTCCCCATGTACAACCCAAGGTATTCAGATGCCCAACATCTAACCTCCAGGCACCTCCCTCTCCCAGGGAGCCTGGCACCTTAGGGCCAGCGAGGGGGCTTGATTTTCCATCTGATATTGACCCCTCCTCTTCTTGTTGATGGCTCCTATTCTGTTTTCTATCATGGCATCCTGAATAGCTCCTGGCCATTGTCACAACCACTTGTCCTAAATGTCTCTTCCCTTAACCCAGCTGGCTTCATGGCTACCTGGCTCATCCCAGCACCTGGCAAGTAAACAGGACCTGCAGTTTACTAAACTGCTAAACTAAACTGATGCAGGCTACAGTGGGGAGTGGGAGGGAGGAAGATGGCCTGTCGGTGCCTAAGCAAGCACACAAGCTGGACCTCGTGGGAGGGACAACCCGGGAGACAATGAGCCAATGTGCCAATGTGCCAATGTGGACCGAGCACGCTGGTGCAGGCCTGTGGTACCAATGTTGGAGACTGAGATACAGGTTCCCTTGAAGCCAGGAGTTTGAGACCAGCCTGGGGAATACAGCAAGACCCCATTTCTGGCCAGGCACAGTGGCTCATGCCTTATAATCCCAGTATTTTGGAAGGCCAAGGTGGGTGGATCATTTAAGGTCAGGAGTTTGAGGCCAGCTTAGCCAACATGGTGAAACACTATCTCTACTAAAAATACAAAAATTAGCTGGGCGTAGTGGCAGGTGCCTGTAATCCCAACTACTGCGGAGGCTGAAGCAGGAGAATTGTTTGAACCCAGGAGGTGAAGGTTGCAGTGTGCCAAGGTTATGCCACTGCACTGCAGCCTGGGAGAAAGAGCAAAACTCCGTCTCTTAGAAAACTAACAAGTGGCTGGGCTCAGTGGCTCAGGCCTGTAATCCCAGCACTTCGGGAGCCGGAGGTGGGTGGATCACCTGAGCTCGGGAGTTCAAGACCATCTTGGCTAACACAGTGAAACCCTGTCTATACTAAAAATACAAAATTAGCCAGGCATGGTGGCACCCACCTGTAATCCCAGCTACTTGGGAGGCTGAGGCAGGAGAATCACTTGAACCCAGGAGGCAGAGGTTTCAGTGAGCCAAGATTGCACCATTGCACTCCCGCCTGGGCAATAAGAGCAAGACTTGGTCTCATAAATAAATAAAGTTAATGGCTTGATGCTTAAAATTAATTGCTGCCTTTATAAATAGAGCCTATCCATTAGCTTTCATCTGGGCAGGCCCTGACTGACCACCTGCTAAGCTCATGTTGATGAGGTTGTGGTTCATTGTCCTGCTTCCAATGAAAATAGTGTAGAAGGCTGGGCACAGTGACTGACGCCTGTGATTCCAGCACTTTGGGAGGCCGAGGCAGATGGAACACCTGAGGTCAGGAGTTTGAGACAAGCCTGGCCAACATGGTGAAACCCCATCTCTACTGAAAATACCCAAAAAATTAGCTGGGCTTGGTGGCATACACCTGTAATCCCAGCTACTCAGGAGGCTAAGGCAGAATAATCACTTGAACCTGGGAGACAGGATGTAGTGAGTGGAGACTGGGCCACTGCACTCCAGCCTGGGTGACAGAGTAAGACGCTGGCAGAAAGAAAAACAGAGAGAAAAAGGGGAAGGAAGGAAGGGGAAAAGAATTGAAAGAGGACAGAAAAGAAAGAAAGGGGAAGAAAGAAAACAGTGTAGAGGCTCTAACCCACTTCCAAAATAGGGGAGGGGCTTAGGTCCAGCTTCACTTCTCTCAAGTGTTCTGCTGAGAATCCTTAACCAACTGAATGGGGTGCACGGGCACTTAACCAGATCATCTCACAGAGCCAGGACATGCCCCCACCCATCACCTTAAAGGAAATCCCCCATCAGCCCAGCCATGCCTAGAACTAGCTCTGAAACATCCCCACGCAAGAGATCCCCAGGGCGGGTTCAGGTAGAACAATTTCCATGTGATTTAATTTTGCTTCCTCATTTCTACAATCAGTTACTTCAGGAACTCTTCTGGATGATTTTCTTTTTTCTGTTCTTTTTTTTTTTTTTTCCGGTAATCTGGGCTCTGAAAAATTAGCTGGGTGTGGTGGCATGCCTGTGGTCCCAGCCATGCAGGAGGCTGAGGTGGAAGGTTGGCTTGTACTCCAGCCTGGGGTATCAATTTCTCAGCCCCAACACTGTCATTATTGATAATTTAAATACTATCCCACTGCTGTAACAGTACATTCCACTCTAGCCTTGTATTTAAATAGTGAGATGCCTCAGTTGTGGTGTCTCTAGCCAACCCATGTTTAACAGTAGCTTTCCACAGGCCGGGCATGGTGGCTCACGCCTGTAATCCAAGCACTTTGGAGGCCAAGGTGGGCGGATCACCTGCGGTCGGGAGTTCAAGACCAGCCTGACCAACGGTGAAACCCCGTCTTAAAAAACAAACAAAAACAAAAAACAGTAGCTTTCCAACTGTCCTTTTTTTTTTTTTTTTTTTTTTTGAGACAGGGTCTCGCTCTGTCACCCAGGCTGGAGTGCAGTGGTGTCCTCTTGGCTCAATGCAGACACCTCTTGAGCTGAAGCGATCCTCCCACTTCAGCCTCTTGAGTAGCTGAGATTACATGTGAGCCACCATGCTGGCTAATTTTTGTATTTTTAGTAAAGTATACACTTAAAACATTTTGGAAAAAAAATATTATTTTGCAGCCAGGTGCGGTGGCTCACACCTATAATCCCAACACTTTGGGAGGCTAAGGTGGGCAGATCACCTGCGGTCAGGAGTTTGAGACCAACCTGACCAACATGGAGAAGCCCATCTCTACTAAAAATGCAAAATTAGCCGGGTGTGGTGGGGTGCCTGTAATCCCAGCTACTTGGGAGGCTGAGGTTGGAAGATCGCCTGAGCCAGGGAAGTCGAGGCTGCAGTGAACTGTGATTGCACCACTGCACTCCAGTCTGGGCAACAGAGCGAGACTTCACCTCAAAAAAAAAATTGGCCAGGCACGACGGCTCACGCCTGTAATCTCAGAACTTGGGAGGCCGAGGTGGGTGGATCACCTGAGGTCAGGAGTTCAAAACCAGCCCGGCCAATATGGTGAAACTCCATCTTAAAAAAAAAGTTACGTACATATTTTACTATAAAAAATTCCCTGAAGCATGTTTTTGAGGATGCTAACTGAACACACCTGTATTCTTGACAGCCAGTTCTGGTGCCTGCGGAATTCGCCACAGAACCTGGGAGCATGCAGAATGCAAGGACAAAGGATGTGTCCTCTCAGGAAGGAAAAGACCCTGGCAGGCCTTTTGAATGCTCTTGTGAGGTCATCTCTCTTCTTGGGGTGGCCAAGGACACACCCAGGTGGCTGGAAGGTGACCTTGGAAGCCTGTCTTTCAATACCAAAGGATCCCAGGGTCCTCCATGGGACACACAGGCCGAAGCCACTCTTTCCTGCCATGAAGGGGACCTGAAGGCAGAGCCCCCAAGCACTGCCTCACGAGAATCTGTGAACCGCCGGGCCCTCCGACAGGAGAGAAGGAAGATGATAGAGAGGGACATCCTCCAGAAAGTCACCTGGGATGCCTGCAGCCTGGCCAGCAGTGACCAAGGCCAGGTGAAAGAGGTACCCTGCCGTGCTATGGAGTCAGCTCCCAGGCCAAGAATACCCCTCACGGAGCCTCGGGAGGGACCACCAGTGCTCTCATTTGAGGTAGGTGCCTCCCCATGCCTGGCTGTTCCTCAGGCTTGCCACCTGTGGCATGACCACTGTCTCCGTGGGCTGGGGCTAGAAGCAGCTTGAGGGCTGCCCGCCAGGACTTTAGGCCCATGATCCACCATTCTGTGTACCTGACTTAGCAGGGGATTGGGGCAGTCCCAGCAGAGCACATCCTGGGAAGGGTCAACAAGAACAGAACAAGCAGGGCCCGCCTTCTTCAAAGAGAGAAAATAAGGCCAGGCACCGCAGCTCACACCTGGAATCCCAGCACTTTGGGAGGTCAAGGGGAGAATCCAGAAGTTTGAGACCAGCACAGTAAGATCCTCATCTCTAAAAAAAAAAAAAAAAAAAGAAATAATATATAAATTTAAAAAGAGACAGAAAAGGGGCCAGGTGCAGTGGCTCACGCCTGTAATCCCAGCACTTTGGGAAGCCAAGGCAGGCAGAGCATGAGGTCAGGAGATCAAGACCACCCTAGCCAACATGGTGAAACCCCATCTCTACTAAAGATACAAAAAAAATTAGCCAGGCTTGGTGATGCATGCCTGTAGTCCCAGCTACTTGGGAGGCTGAGGCAGAAGAATCCCTTGAACCCGGGAGATGGAATTTGCAGTGAGCCAAGATCACACCACTGCACTCCAATTTGGGCGACAAAGTGAAACTCCATCTAAAAAAAAAAGGAAATTGGGATTCTGTAAAACACTGGGGAAAAAAGAGGAATGAGGAGATATGCTTGCTACATTCAGCGTCCTAGAGGAGTTATCTTGTCTACTAAACAGAAAAGTAACCATCACACCTCTCGGTTTTACAAATTTTGGATAATTTTTCTTAACAGCTTAGAGAAAACTGGCACCAGGTACACACAGAAGTCATCTTCATTACTGTTTAAATCAACTGTTCTTTCTGTTCACCTAAAAACTTGTTTTTCTCCACTTAGAGGGCTAGAGAGAGTTGAAAGGTCATATGATAAGCGTAAATTCTTGATTAATTTCCTCCCTCCTCCTCACACTCAACTCTGCCCCCAGTCACTCACCTGCCAAGTCTTCCAGTTTTAGCTCCTGCCTGACAACTTGATTCTTAACAAAACTTTTTAACCTCCAAATACGCTGAACCTGTATGAACCCAAATAGTTTTTCTTTTTCTTTTTTCTTTTCTTTTTTTTGAGACATACTCTCACTCTGTCACCTAAATGAGAGTGCAGTGGCATGATCTCGGCTCACTGCAACCTCCACCTCCCAGATTCAAGTGATTCTCCTGCCTCAGCCTCCCTCGTAGCTGGGATTACAGACACGCACCACCATGCCCAGCTAATTTTTTTTTTTTTTGAGACGGAGTTTCGCTGTTGTTACCCAGACTGGAGTGCAATGGCACGATCTTGGCTTACCGCAACCTCCGCCTCCTGGGTTCAAGCAATTCTTCTGCCTCAGCCTCCCTAGTAGCTGGGACTACAGGCATGCACCACCATGCCTAGCTAATTTTTATATTTTTAGTAGAGACGGGGTTTCACCTTGTTGACCAGGATGGTCTCGATCTCTTGACCTCGTGATCCACCTGCCTCGGCCTCCCAGAGTGCTGGGATTATAGGTGTGAGCCACCACGCCCGGCCTGCCCAGCTAATTTTTGTATTTTTAGTAGAGACAGGATTTTACCATGTTGGCCAGGCTGGTCTCAAACTCCTGACCTCGTGATCTGCCCACCTGGGCCTCTCAAAGTGCTGGGATTACAGGCATGAGCCACCATGCTCGGTGAACCTAAATAGTTTTTCTTAAAACAACGCAGGGTTTGGCTGGGCACAGTGGCTCACGCCTGTAATCCCAGCACTTTGGGAGGCCGAGGAGGATGGATCACTTGCAGTCAGGCATTCAAGACCAGCCTGGCCAATGTGGTGAAACCCTGTCTCTACTAAAAATACAAAAATTAGGCTGGGCATGGTGGCTCATGCCTGTAATCCCAACACTTTGGGAGGCCAAGGCTGGTGGATCACCTGAGATCAGGAGTTTGTTTGAGACCAGCCTGGCCAACATGGTAAAATCTCTACTAAAAATACAGAAAAAAAAAAGGTTAGCCAGATATGGTGGTACACGCCTGTGGGAGACAGAGGTTGCAGTGAGCCGAGATCACGTCACTGCACTCCAGCCTGGGTGATAGAACGAGACCCTGTCTCAAAAACAAAACTAAACTAAACAACACAGGGTTTCCTTCAGGTCAAACAACGTCCTTGTGCAAGAAACAAAAGTACTGATCCCAAAAAAGCATAGGAAGGAGGTGGCAAAGTGCAGGCACCACCTTAATGGAGGTGTTCAATCTGTAATCAAAAGGTAAGGTGAGGCCAGAGTTTTCTGTCATGCATTTCATTCCCGATTTCTACCCCCAGCATCCAATGGCCGTCTCCATGGGTTACAGCAGCTGTGAAGCAGGTACTCATGCCCCTGGGACCCCTCAGCATCCTCATAATCACTGGTTTTAATGATTTCAGCAACTTGAAGCGTGGGATTTGGATTACATCCTGCAGAGTCTGGCGGGGCAAGAAGACAACCAGGGAAATCGTGCACCTGGAACTGCGTGGTGGGCAGCTGACCGCTGCCAAGTACAAGGTCTGACCTTGAAAACTAGAGCCCAAGTGAACCCCCACAAGCAGCTCCTCCCTGGGACCCTCAGGCATAGACAGCCTGGCAGCCCACAGGTGTTTTCCCTGCAGGCCTAGCCCTGAACACTCATGCTGCCAGTCCTTGAAAGACTTCATTCATTCAACATATATGTGACCACCTGCTATGTGCTAGGCATGGGCCAGGTCCCAGGGACAAAGAGGCCTGCCGACACATATCCCTACCCCAAGACCCATACTTCCTCCTCTCCACCTCGCTGGGCCTTCCTGCTTTCCCCTTCCTCTTCCTCAGCCCCACCTTCTGTGCATAGTCAGCTCCTAAGCATGCTCCTGCTTCCCCTGGCCTCTACATTTAAAAAGGGAGGCAAAGGATGTCACCACTGTCACTACACTCTTGGCTTTGCTCTGGGAAGTCCTGCAAGTAAAACGAAAGCTCTCCAACCCCTCCTCAGCCATTGAGGCCGCTAAGGCGAGGGGAGGTAGGTCTGAGGCAGAGGAGCCAGGGCAGGGATGGAGCTTCCACCTCTCCTCTTGTCCCAAGGCAAAGACTCCCCTGTGACCAACAGCCCCTGGGTTGTCTTAAATATCATTTTGTTTATAATTCACACCCCTTATGGCAGGAGGTAGAGAGGTCGACACTTATGGAGAGCATGTGTGTGTTTGTGTGTGAGTGTGATTAGCATTCCCTTTGTGGAGGAGAGTGGGGCAGAATGTATTCCTTTTCTTCTTTTTGAGATGGAGTTTCACTCTTGTTGCCCAGGCTCTAGCGCAGTGGTGCGATCTGGGCTCACTGCAACGTCTGCCTCCTGGGTTCAAGCAATTCTCCTTCCTCAGCCTCCTGAGTAGTTGGGATTAGAGGCATAGGCCACCTTGCCCTGCTAATTTTTTATGTTTGTTAGAGACAGGGTTTCTCCATGTTGGTCAGGCTGGTCTTTGAACTCTGGACCTCAGGTGATCCACCCACCTCAGCCTCCCAAAGTGCTGGGATTACAGGTGTGCACCACTGTGCCCAGCCTGTATTCTCTATTTTAAAGGCACATACCCTTTTTTTTTTTTTTGAGACGGAGTTTTGCTCTTGTTACCCAGGCTGGAGTGCAATGGTACGATCTTGGCTCACTGCAACCTCCGCCTCCTGGGTTCAGGTAATTCTCCTGCCTCAGCCTCCTGAGTAGCTGGGATTACAGGCACGCGCCACCATGCCCAGCTAATTTTTTGTATCTTTAGTAGAGACGGGGTTTCACCATGTTGACCTGGATGGTCTCGATATCTTGACCTCGTGATCTACCCGCCTCGGCCTCCCAAAGTGCTGGGATTACAGGCTTGAGCCACCGCGCCCGGCCTAAAGGCACATACCCTTTGATCAAGCTATCTTGCTTGGAAAATTTGTCCTACATTCTTACTCTAGTAGGTAAATATGTGTGTTCAAAGATGTTTGCTGCAGTGTTGCTTAAAAATCTGAAAAGCTGGCCAGGCGTGGTAGCTCATGCCTGTAATCCCAGCACTTTGGGAGGCTGAGGCAGGTGGATCACGAGGTCAGGAGATTGAGACCATCCTGGCCAATATGGTGAAACCCTGTCTCTACTAAAAATACAAAAATTGGCTGGGTGTGGTGGCACATGCTGTAATCCCAGCTACTCGGGAGACTGAGGCAGGAGAATCACTTGAACCAGGGAGTCGGAGGTTGCAGTCAGCTGAGAATGCGCCACTACAGTCCAGCCTGACGACAGAGCCAGACTCCGTATTAAAAAAAAAAAAAATCTGAAAAGCTGGAAACAACCCATATTCAGTAAGAGTCCAGCTAGATCATTCTAGCACAGAATACGCTGCAGCTCAATGAAGGGATCTCTGTAGGTCGTGAAAGGATGTAATATACAAAGTGAAAAAGTTAAGTTGAAAAAAAGCTATAGAGGATGATCCTTTTTTTTTTTTACATCAGCACACAGAACTGTTCATTATGATCACCTGTGATGAGTGAGACCCAGGCATGAGGAAGTGGGATAAACTTTTTTTTTTTTGAGACAGAGTTTCGCTCATTACCGAGGCTGGAGTGCAATGGCGCGATCTCGGCTCACCGCAACCTCCGCCTGCTGGATTCAAGCAATTCTCCTGCCTCAGCCTCCCGAGTAGCTGGGACTACAGGTATGCGCCACCATGCCCAGCTAATTTTTGTATTTTTAGTGGAGATGGGGTTTCACCATGTTGACCAGGATGGTCTCGATCTCGACCTCGTGATCCACCCACCTTGGCCTCCTGAAGTGCTGGGATTATAGGCGTGAGCCACTGCGCCCAACCGGGATAAACTTTTAAAAGTACTTCACTCCTGCTTCACAAAGCTCATGTGCCACAGGCCCTGCTCATAAAGATTCCACCCCTGCCAGCTCTGCTGAGTCAAGAAGTGGAGTCCTCAGAGGGTTGAGTAGTGAGAGGGCTGGGCAGGGGCAGTGGAGGAGCCTGAGGTCTGTTCACATGTGGATACCCCAGGGATCCTGAGGCTTGAGCTGCTGTAAACCACACTTGGGGCCAAGTCCCCAGTAATCAGCCTCCTTTGGCCGTCCTCAGACCGCACATTGCCAAGCGCTCAAGAGAGGCTCATGGAACAGCTGGCCCTCTTGTGCACCACGCAGTCTGGGGCCTCTGCTTATGCCCAGAAGATGCCTGCCAACACCCCCCAGGACACCGAGGAGGCAAAGGCCCGAAACAGGTGGGACTTGTAGCCAGGCACGGCTCCTGTGGTCCTTTAGAAGGGCCCCATGGTTTGGCAGCACTGACTGGGCCTACTAAGGGTGGGGGGCTCGATGTGCATTTTCTGTCACCCTCGAACATCTGATCAAGTAGTTGCTTCCCACAGGGAGAAAGGCAGGCTGCAGTGAAGCTGGGAGAGGCAGAGGGGGATACAGAACCCCAGGGCCCGGAAGGCCCTGTGATATGCCTGCTCTCCCCAGTTTGGTTGTCCCACACTTTAGGAATCTGAGTCAGTGAATCCCTTTTCACCTGAGCAGCAGTGGATTTCTGTGCCTGGAAACTAAAAGTACCTAACCGAGATGGCTAGGCATGGCTAGGCATGGTGGCTCACACCTATAATCCCAGCACTTTGGGAGACCAAGGTGAGTGGATTGCCTGAGGTCAGGAGGTTGAGACCAGCCTGGCCAACATGCCGAAATTGCATCTCTACTAAAAATACAGAAAAATAATCTCAGCTTGGTGCTGCATGCCTATAACCCCAGTTACTCAGGAGGGTAAGGCAAGAGAATTGCTAGGAACCAGGAGGCAGAGCTTGCAGTGACCAAGGAGTTGTCATTGCAGTCCAGCCTGGACAACAGAGCAAGACTCCTCCTCAAAAACAAAAAGTAAAAAGAAATGGCGAGACCTGCACTGTTCACCATGACAGCCGTTAGCCATGTGTGGCTGTTAAACACCTAACATGGCGAGTGTGACTGAGGAACTAAATTTTTTATTCATTTGATTATAATTGGCTTAAATGTAAACTTAGCATTTGTGGCAAATCGCTATACTTACCACGGATAGAGAGCATCTCCATCATCAGGGAAGTTCTGCTGGCCAGCACTGGCCTAAATCTTGAGGGCTGTTCTGAAGAGTAAAAGAGCAAATATGTTTGCTGTGCCTGTTAGCAGAGAGTGGGCACTCACTGGGTGGCAGCCATGAGCACTGTGACTGGACAGTCATCACAGACAAGTGACTCCACAATACCTGCTTCTCTCATCTCAGATGTGCTTCAAGGAAGCCAGGCTCCCAGGCGGTGCCAGGCCTGAAGTTGGCCATGCCCATGAGACTTAACACAGAGCCCCCCACCATCTTCATTGACCTGCAGCAGACAGAGCCACCAGGCCGCCTGTTCCTGGAAAGGTCCGGAGGGCAGTGACTACCCCATGGCAGCTTCCACTTTGCAAAGCTGCCTGTTGACCTCACAAAGCTTCTGGTGGATCCCACTGGGAAGGACCAGGGACTTGAAAAGCCTTTGGATCGTTGCTCAATTGAGAAGTGCTTTTAATATGGGTGAACTGGGCCTGGCCTAGAGTCCCCCGGGGCCCTGAAGGGAGGGAAGAGGGGCACGGGGCACACCCCCTCAAGCTGGGCTCCAGCCCAACACATGAAGCTGGAGGGCACTGCCCACACCTGCCCTCGCCTCCTGGCGGGACATCCGCTGGCCTCGTGTGGCCATTGCCCTCTTGTATTGGGTCACCAGGAAAGCCTGAGTGCCTCAAGCCCCAACGGGAGTCGGAATGCTGGGTGGAGTGGGCACATCTGGGAACCCATTTCTTTCCCCCACAGCTCCTCTGATAGTGAGGAGGAGGAGGAAGAAGAGATGGCAGCTATGGGAGATGGAGAGGGGGCATCTGCTTCCTCCCTGGAGCTTCGGTAACCACCAAGGGGCCTCCCACCACCTGCAGATATCCCACCTCTGCTTCCTGCAGGAAGCCCTCCACCTGGCACATTTACTGCCTGTGGTGAGGTCCTACTGCACTTACCACATAGGGCAGGGGGGCAGCACAGCTTCCATCATCTCACCCATGTCCACTGGGTCCCAGCAGTGGCAGCGGCGATTGGCCACCTGAATGGCATTCTTACTCTGAAATGGGAGCTGGGCCCACCTGCTTTTCTCCCGTTTCAGTGGTGAGTGCTGGGAGGTGTGGCCCCCACAGGGTTGAGTGAGTTTGGTCTCGTGTCACAGGACCTGTACCGCAAAGAGCCAGCTTCTCCAGCAGCTCAGGGCCTTTCGGAACAGGACAGCCCAGCCTGAGCTGCCTGCCAGCAAGGGGCCTGATGGTGGGGGGGCTCAGGTCCCTGAAGATGCCGCTGGATCAGGAACTTGGAGGAAGCAACACATGAAGCTCTGCGCTGAGGGGCAGAACGCCCAGGCCGGACTCCCAGGAGGCAGGCCCAGGGCCCTAGGGGACACTCTAGATCCAGAGGTAGCCAGGGAGGCCCTGGTACCTCCTCTGGACCAACTGTAGACACCCCAGGTAGTGAGATCCCAGGAGTGGGTGGGGGCGGGCTGACTTGCCATGGACCCTGGGCCCTGCTATCCTTTGCTCTCTCTGCATTTCCACTAGCAGGGGCCTTCCAGAGGCAGGGACCCTCAGACCATGGTGTCACCAACCCTGTTAGAGCTCAGTCACAGTGCATGCCTTTAGAACAAGGATGCAGACACAAATCTGTACCTAACACACGACAACAGCTTGGGATAAAGGTGTTTGGTCCTCTAAGAGATAGGCAGGGACAGCAGGACAGGGGTGACATGCCATGCCTGGCTCTTCATGAACTTTTTGAAAGCGGGGTAACGAGAATTGGCTTTCTCTTTCTCTTCTTTACCTAAGACAGGCACACATAGACTCTCAAGGCCTTTGACCTTTATGAATCTAGACAGAATACAGGAAACTCCTGGAAACGCTTGTCCTGTGTCGAGTGGAGCAGCGGCCTCAGTTGCTGATCACCAGCAAGAGCTGGGGACGGCTGCCTGCCCCTTGCCGAGACCCAACCCACTGACAGGACATGCCTGGTCTTCCTGGGTCCTGTTTCTTTGCCAGCACCATCCTGCATCCCCATCTTCACAGGAAGCTTTTGTAACTGCTGTGATCAGCCCTGACCTGGGCACCTGTTCTCTCCCCGACCTTGTCTCCAGGATGTGTCCTGCTGCCTGCTCTGTGGGAAGAACAGAAATCACCACCTCAGGCCCCACTGCACCTTGGGCTCAGGCAGCACAGCAGGGCGCCTGGCCTTTGGTCAAGTGTCCTAGCTTCTCCTGTATCTCACCCCCCTCTGCCATGCCTCCAAGGATGGGCAAGGGTCTCTTTGCATCAAGCCTTGTATGAGGCAAAAGACAGGCCCTGCCTGGCCATGGCCACAGGCTGCCAAGGCTGGGGCCACAGACCTCTGCTCTCCAGACCCCATGTGATCTAGCAAGAGGGACCTCACACCTGACCTCACTCCCAATGATAAGTGGTGTTTTCCTTACAAGCCAAAGGCAAGACAGGATACCACAGAGTCCCAGGAGGCCCCTCCTGCAGGGCACAAGGCCAGGCTGCCTCCCAGCTCCCATGCCCTCTCCTACCTGCAGAGACCCTCCCCTGCCCTCTCTGCTTGGGGCACATGCAGCCCGAACCAGGCTACAACCCCATACTCTGCCTTTGCAGCCTGGCAGCCTCTACTGTGGCTGCCTAGCTGTAAAACCAAAAGCTATTTCTATTCTTGAACCCCATTTTCTTCCATCAACCCCTGCCCCTTTAATGCCAGTAAGCTCACTGAGAATGTTCCACAGTGATGGAAAATAAATTGTTCCAAGTTGAACTCTGTGAACTGGTGTCTGTGAAGGCAAGGGGAAAGGGGTGGGAAGTCAGACCTGGGTCCTAAGTTGGCTCCACCACCTAGGCAAGGTTTTCACGCTCCCAGTGCCCCAGTTCCTCCACCCAGAGAATCATGGCCAGGTGCGGAGGCTCACGCCTGTAATCCTAGCACTTTGGGAGGCGGAGGCAGGCAGATACATCAAGAGACCAAGACCATCCTGGTCAACATGATGAAACCCCGTCTCTACTAAAAATAGAAGAATTAGCTGGGTATGGTGACAGGAGCCTGTAGTCCCAAGTTCTCAGGAGGCTGAGGCAGGGAAATTGCTTGAACCCGGGAGGCGGAGGTTGCAGTGAGCCTAAATTGCACCACTGCACTCCAGCCTGGCAACAGAGGAAAACTCCACCTCAAAAAAAAAAAAAAAAGACAATCATGGGAGCCCCCCCACTAGAATGCATGAAGAAAACATCACAACATGCATGCACCTTGGACTCACAGCTCCGGTGACACTCTTATCACGTGAGCACTGAGGATGACACCCAGCCAGGAAGGGACCCTCTGAGCCAGCGGGAGGCCATGGCCACAGCAGAGCAAAGGAAATGGGCAGACCCCAATCACACTTCCCCCCAGGCTGCCACCTCCAGCACAGGCCTTCATGTGAGAAAGGCCCAGGGGCTCAGGCTGCAATGGGCAGATGGGTGTCAGCAACACCAGGTGCTTTGCTAGCTGGTGGGAGGGTGACCTGGCCACATCTAGCTGGGTACCTTAAGCCCCATGAGAGCTCCCAGAGCTGATCTAGAAGGCAAAAGTTGTTCCTCAACCAGGCAGCCCCACTCTGCAGACTCAGGACAGGGTACACAGGGGCCAGAAGCACTGACTACTTATGTTAGTTAAGGGAACGAGGAAAGGGCAGGTCACGCAGCTGGAACATGGGCTGTGCCACAAGATCAAACTGTGCACGTATATACGGTGACCGGGTGACAAATGAAATGGAGCATCCCAGGCTGGGCCAAGGGCCAAGGCTACCTACCCATGAGGAACCACCACTGCCCGGCTGGAACATTCCAGAACCCAGTGGTGTCCACAACTGTCCTATGACTTCTGAGACTACACACACCAAGGACTCTTACACCGCTTGCCTCGGCCACTCACACGCTGAGACTGTGTAGACCAGACGCTCCCACAAAGCACAGGCCAGACAGAAGCTGAAAGGTGAAGGCTTCTTACCTCAGAAAGACAAAGTAGGGCAACCATGTCCCAGACACTAAGGAACCAGAAGCAAAGGCAGCCCTGAGCCCCGTCCCTGGGGAGGTGTCAGGCCCATCACATCCTGGTGACAGGTCAGGAAGGTGGAACTCAGGGTTGTGTTCCCACCTCAGGTGTCTTGCCAGCCTGCGGAGCAGATATGGATCTGCAAACGGGACTGGAATGCTGGGCAGCCCCAGGCTTCATTTGGAAACCTTGGCAGGATGGAGAAGCTGGAGACCAGGTCCTGGGAAGGCTGGGGTACATCAGGGCTCCTTACAGCAGGCCAGAGAGGGGCCCCTCAAATTCATGTCCACTCAGACCTCAGAATGTGACCTTGTTTGCAAACACAGGTTTTGATGATATAATTAGTTAAGATGAGGTTACAGTGAATTGGGGGAACCTAAACCAAGTGAGTGGTGGCCCTACCAAAAAGAGGCTGGGCATGGCAGCACATATCTGTAACCCAGCTACTCAGGAGGCCAAGGCAGGAGGATCGCTTGAGCCCAGGGGTTCGAGGCTGCAGTAAGCTATGATCATGGCACTTCACTCCCAGCTGGGTGACAGAGCAAGGCCCTATCTTAAAAAAAAAAAAAAAGAAAAAGAAAGGGCAGGGGAGGACACTTGAAGATGGCGAACAGGGTCACAGACACACAGGGGACGGGTAGGGATGCAGTGATGAGGGTACATGCCAGCAGCTACCAGACAGTGGAGGCAGCTGATGGAGCCTCCCAGGCCCTCCAGGAGCCAGCCCCACCAACACCTTGGGTGCAGGCTTCTGGCTTCCTGTGTCGCCATGTCTGAAGCCCTCGCTGTCTCGTCTGTTCTGGCCGCCACTGGACACTGACACAGCCTGTCCTTGCCCTTGCTCTGTGCCCAGTGCCCAGCTTCCTCCTCGGTCTGAGCATCCCATATGTCTCCTGCTGGCCTCATACTGGGCCATGGGAGGCAACAGGCGATGCTTTTGGACCAGGGTCTCTGGCAGCTTCCTGAATTCTGTGCCCAGGGGTGAGAGTCCTGGAAAGGCAGCTTCAGGCATGGTGATCAGGCCTTGGCCCCGGGGCCTCCAGGAGCCATTGTCGGGAGCGTCAGCAGGGAGCCTGTCCCCGTGTGGGTCCGCTGGTGCTTGTGCAGGTCGGTGCCCCGGCGGAAGCCCTTGCCACAGGCCGGGCAGGTATAGGGCTTCTCACCTGTGTGTGTCCGGCGGTGGGCGCTGAAGTGGGAGCTGTTGTTGAAGCGCTTCCCGCACTGGGTGCAGGCGTAGGGCCGCTCCCCGCTGTGCGTCCTGCGGTGGATGACCAGGCTGGAGCTCTGGCTGAAGCGCTTCCCGCACTCGGGGCACGGGTAGGGCTTCTCGCCCGTGTGCACCCTCTGGTGTGTGCTGAAGTTGGAGCGGTCGCTGAAGCCCTTCCCGCACACCAGGCACTTGTAAGGCCGCTCACCGGTGTGTGTGCGCTGGTGCTTGGTCAGGTGTGACGTTTTGCTGAAGCCTTTGCCACACTCGGGGCAGGTATACGGCTTGTCAGCCCCGTGGGAAGCCCCTTTTCCTGGTGGGGGGCCACCTCTTGGTTGCTCAGGCCTGGCCAAACCCCTGATTGGGGCTGGCCTCTGACTTGGGAGCGGGTGACCAGAGCCCTGGCGTTGCGCCGAGAACACTCGGTACCACTCCATCCTCACTGGGGCGTCCTCTCTGCCATCACCACCGTCTACCAACTGGATCACAGGTCCTGAGACAGAGAAAGCATGGTCTCTAGGAATTCATGGCAAGAGGGTAGGGGAAATGATTTGTTTTTCTTGAGAGTCAGTCTCGCTCTTGTCCGCCAGGCTGGAGTGCAATGGTATGATCTCAGCTCACTGCAACCTCCACCTCCCTGGTTTAAGTAATTCTACTACCTCAGCCTTCCGAGTAACTGGGATTATAGGCGCCTGTCACCATGCCAGGCTAATTTTTGTATTTTTAGTAGAGATGAGGTTTCATCATGTTGGCCGCCTGGCTGGTCTCAAACTCCTAATCTCAGATGATCTGCCTGCCTCGGCCCTGCAAAGTGCTGGGATTACAGGAGTGAGCCACTGCGCCCAGTCGGGAAATGCTTCTAATAGAAAGGAAGATGAAGGCTTTACGGGGTTCCTAAAGTTCCCCTACAAAACATGTAGCAGGGACCCAGCACGGTGGCTCATGCCTGTGATCCCAGCACTTTGGGAGGCTGAGGCAAGAGGACTGCTTGAGCTCAGAAGTTCACGACCAGCATGGGCAAGACAGTGAGATCTTGTCTCAAGAGAAGATAAACAAAACTAGCTGGGCATGGTGGCGTGTGCCTGTAGTCCTAGCTACTCAAGAGGCTGAGGTGGGAGGATCACTTGCATCCAGGAGGTTGAGGCTGCAGTGAGTCGTGATCATGCCACTGCACTCCAGCCTGGGTGACAGAGTGATAAAAACTAAATCAATAAAACAAACACACAGGAACGTATTAAACCATCACAGTAACCAGTGGGTCAGTGCTGTTACTATCTATATCTTGCAGATGGGGAAACTGAGGCACTAAAGTGTTAAGGAACTTACCCAGAATCACTGGGCTGGTAAGTCACAGAGCGAAGGCCATCAAGCTCTGGACTCTGCTGTACGCTCTAAGCCAGGGGTTCCCACCTAGTGGCAAGGTCTGGAAACATTTTTGTCATGTCTGGGGAGGGGGTTGTATGTGGCCTCTAGTGGGCAGGGGCCCAGGCAGCTGGAAAAGCTCCTGCCAGCACAGGCAGCCCCATGGGGAGAGCCATCTGGCCTGAACACCAACAGCACCAGCGTCAAGAAGCCCTGCTCTGGGCTGTTCTGGCTGAGCAGGGCAGTCATGGGTCCCAGCCATTGGCCCTCTCTTGTCATATACTTGGTGCAGCCCTGAGGCCCCTCTGCAGAGCCAAGTTCTAGAGCTGACACAGTGAGGACAGGAGAACAGGGAGAGGGGCCTGGAGTGATCCAGGCTTTGCCCCTTCCAGGAAAAAGCCCTTGACTTCTCTGCTCGTCTGTAGCATGAGGGTGACAGGGGACCTGGTGGCACAAAGCACACCATGATGCTTGGCGGTGTGGGGGAGCAGCTGTCTTCATACCTGTCTGGAGAGAAGCTCTGTACGTGGCAGGCACACGCTGACCCCACAGGGGAGGGACAGAATCACCCACTGTCCTTGGAAATGTCCACTTTAAAACACTTCCACACCCAGAACTGGGCGAATCCTCCTTGCCCTCCCCTCCCATCTCCAGGCCCAACTTCCGGAAAGCCAAAGGTGGGTTTGGCACTTATTGAGCCTCAAATTCTATATCTATAAAACAGAGGAAGCCGGGCGTGGTGGCTCACACCTGTGATCCCAGCACTTTGGGAGGCCGAGGCGGGCAGATCACCTGAGGTCAGGAGCTCAAGACCAAGTCTGGCAACATGGCAAAACACCATCTCTACTAAAAATAGAAAAATTAGCTGGGCATGGTGGTGGGCGCCTGTAATCCCAGCTACTCGGGAGGCTCAAGCAGGAGAATCGCCTGAACCCGGGAGACAGAGGTTGCAGTGAGCTGAGGTCATGCCACTACACTCCAGCCTGGGTGATAGAGTGAGACTCGATCTCAAAAAAAAAAAAAAAAAAAAAAAATCGTTTTTGAGCCCGGGTAACATAGTGAGACTCTATCTCTACCAAAAAATTTTTCCAAATTAGCTGGGCATAGTGGCATAGGCCTATAGTCCCAGCTACTTGGGAGGCTGAGGTGGGAGAATCACCTGAGCCTGGGAGGCTGAAGCTGCAGTGAGTCAAGACTGTGCCACTGCACTCCAACCTGGGTGACAGGGTGAGACCCTGTCTCAAATAAAAAGTTTCGGAACTAGATAAAGGTGACAACTGTACAACATTGTGAATATACTAAACGCCACTGACCTGTTCACTAAAAAATGGCTAATTTTACGTTATGTGAATTTCATCTCATGAAAAAATGTAAAAACTTTGAGACCACATACCAACCTAATTTGTTAATTTCGTTTCTTTTCAGACAGAGTCTCACTCTGTTGCCCAGGGTGGAGTGCAGTGGTACAATCACACCTCACTGCAGCCTTAACCCAGGCTTAAGTGATCCTCTCACATCAGCCTGTCAAGTAGATGTGACTACAGGTGTGCACCATGATGCCCAGCTAATTTTTGCATTTTCTGTAGAGACAAGGTTTCTCCATGTTACCTAGACTGATCTTAAACTCCTGGACTCAAGCTATCTACCTGCCTTGACCTCTCAAGGTGCTAGGATTACAGGTATGAGCCAGCACACCCGGCCTATTTTTGTTTTTTCTTTTTGAGACTGAGTGTCGCTCCTGTCACCCAGGCTGGAGTGCCATGATTTAATCTCAGCTCACTGTGACCTCTACCTCCTGGGTTCAAGCAATTCTTCTGCCTCCACCTCCCTAGTAGCTGGGATTACAGGCACTAACCACCACACCTGGCTATTTTTTTTTTTTATTTTTAATAGAGACAGAGTTTTGCCATGTTGGCCAGGCTGGTGTCGAACTCCTGACCTCAGGTGATCACCCGCCTTGGCCTCCCAAAGTGCTAGAATTACAGGTGTGAACCATCGCATCTGGATTTTTTTTTTTTTTTAAAGCAAGATCAAATAAATTCCACTTTTCTTGGTCCCACTGGCCTTTTTTTTACCATGGGCTCTGGCACGGGGTAAGTAAAATCCAACCTATGACTGTGACCCCGGGAGGGAAGCTGTGTCTGGGCTCCAGGAACTGGTGACAGAGCTGGGCAAAACCTCATTCCTTCCCTTCTGAGGATTCCATGTGGCCACTTGGGAGTTGGGAGGGCTGGCAAATTCTTTCCCTTTTGCCACCTGCCTTTGGTATGGGGAATGAAGTGGCCCACAGGTAAGATACTCTCAGAAACCTTCAGATCAGAGTTCCTCAATCACGGTAAAGGTGACACCTATGGGGCCTGGAGCGGGCTGAGTCACTGATGGGGCCAGCCTATGCACTGCAGGAGGGTGGGTGGCATCCCTGCCCTCTGTTCATCAAATATTGTAACAGCCAAAAATGTCTCCACTTACGGACAGACGTCCCCAGAGGGCAAGACTGCTGGTCTGGGAGCACATCACCAAAGCTGCTGACAACCAACCAGAGCCTCAGACAGTATCGTCTAAATCCACCTGCTCACAGGCAACACAGGAAAAAATGATACCATGGCCACTAGAACCAAAGACCTGTGTTCATCAAAGGACACTACCAATAAAGTGAAAATGCACAAAATGGGAGAAAACATCTGCAAATCAGGCTGAGAATGGTAGCTCACGCCTATAATCCCAGCATTTGAGAGGCTGAGGTACGCAGATCACCTAAGGTGAGGAATTTGAGACCAGCCTGGCCAACAGGGCAAAACCCACCTCTACTAAAAATACAACAATTAGGTAGATGTGGTGGTGCATGCCTGTAATCCCAGCTGCTCGGGAGGCTCAGACAGGAGAATCGCCTGAACCCGGGAGATGCGAGGTTACAGTGAGTCAAGCTCACGTGACTGCACTGCAGCCTGGTGACAGAGCGAGACTGTCTCAAAACAAAAAACAAAAAAACCCAGAAAATAATAAGCGCTGGTGAGGAAGTGGAGAAAGTGGAACCCTGTGCACTCTTGGTGGGTACATGAGATGGTACAGATGCTGTGGAAAACGGCATGATGGTTCCTCAAAAGTTACACACAGAATGACCACGTGTGTGCCAGCTGTCTGACTGCTGGAAACCTCTGCCCCAAGAAATGAAAGCAGGGTTTATCACAGATGCATCTGCATACCCACATTCACTGCAGCATTATTCATAAGGGAATATTCTTCAGCCATAAAAAGGAAGAAAATCCTGGAGGTTTACCAAAGAAGGAACTCTGCCTCAAGACCATGGCACAGAAATCCTAAGCTTCCAGCCTGCTGGCCTGGCCTGCAGATTTCAGACTTGTCAACTTCTGTAAGCAGCCAAGGGAGCTGTTTGAGTGTCCATGCCATAAAATAAGTGTGTGTGTGTGTGTGTGTGTGTGTGTGTGTGTGTGTGTGTGTATCTTTGTTGGTTCTATTTCTCTGGAGAAGAACCCTAATACAAAGCAACCTCTCAACGTCGACAGAAAAGACTTCAGCATGGCCAGTCATGGTGGCTCACGCCTGTAATCCCAGCACTCTGGGAAGCTGAGGTGGGCAGATTACCTGAGGTCAGGAGTTCGAGACCAGCCAGGCCAACATGGTGAAACCCCATCTCTACTAAAAATACAAAAATTAGACAGACATGATGAAGGGTGCCTATAATCCTAGCTACTTGGGAGGCTGAGGCAGGAGAATCGCTTGAACCCGGGAGGCGGAGGTTGCAGTGAGGCAAGATCACACCACTCTACTCCAGCCTGGATGACAGAGCAAGATTCCATCTCAAAAAAAAAAAAAACAAGAACATCCTGGTCAACATCCCCGTCTCTACTAAAAATACAAAAAATTAGCTGGGCATGGTGGTGCGTACCTGTAATCCCAGCTACTCAGGATACTGAGGCAGAAGAATTGCCTGAACCCAGGAGGCGGAGGTTGTGGTGAGCTGAGATCGCGCCATTGCACTCCAGCCTGGGTAACAAGAGCAAAACTCCGTCTCAAAAAAAAGAAACAAAAAACAGAAACCAGAAAAGGCTCCAGTGACATCAGGAGAGGCAGAAAGACACAAATGGGCAGAGAAAGAACTGAGGGGACAGTGCTGGGTACAGGCCAGGGTGGCACTCAGTGTGATGGGGAGAGGCTGAAGAGTCAGGCCCTGTGGGAGCAGCTGTGCCCTTGAGAGGAGGGCATAGGGCAGCTGAAGTGAAGCAGGACCAACATGTAGGGCGCGGGGACAGAAGAACAGAATCGCAAGGCAGCTCTGGGCACCTGCCTGGGTCATGACCAAGTGGCTGTACAGCCCCTGCTGCTGAGACCCCGAAGGGATTCAGGCAGCCCTGGGCACACAGGACCGCCCCAGGCCAACTGGACCAATGTAACCAAGCCCATGAGCTGGGACCCGACAGTTCCTATTTTTAGCAAGCCCCACTAAAGGACAGAGATCCCTTGCAAGTTACCTTCATTCTCCAGCGGCGCATCTTGCTGAGCTGGGTCCAGGCATCCTGGCTCCTCCCCAGAAAGGTATACAGCCACATCCTCTAAGTTCACAGGCGCCTGGGGGAATGCACCCTGCTCAGTCCAGGCCTCAAGCAGGCTGCCTGCTCCTTGTGGGCCATCGGCCAAGGGAGCTGCACCCCGACTGCCCCTTGAGGCTGGGGCCGAGCATGGTGGTGCAGCCAGTCCTCTCTACTCTTGTTACAGTGGTGAGTCCTGGTGCCTCCGCCTACTGCTCCCCTGTGCCACTGCTGCAGAGCTGGGACACCACTGGGGAAGGACAGATTCGCCACGAGGAGCGGTGGACTCACCAGTCTCCCATGCTCCACAGGGAGATGACAGCATCCCCTGGCTCCGTGGCCAGCCAGCCCTGGGACTCTGATGCAGCAGACAGGGGACTTCAGGACACCTCTGAGCCAGTGGCTCCCAGATGTAGCACCAGACTGACCCGGAAGCATGATTAAAAAACAAGTGACCGGGTGCAGTGGCTCACAGCTGTAATCCCAGCACTTTGGGAGGCTGAGGTGGGCGGATCACCTGAGGTCAGGAGATCGAGACCAGCCTGGCCAACACGGCAAAACCCTGTCTCAACTAAAAATAGAAAAATTAGCCGGGCGTGGTGGTGGGTGCCTGCAATCCCAACTACTCAGGAGGCTAAGGCAGAAGAATCACTTGAACCTGGGAGACAGAGGCTACAGTGAGCCATTGCACTCCAGCCTGGGCAACAGAGACACTGTCTCAAGAAAAAAAAAAATTAGCCAGTGTGGTGGCACAAGCCTATAATCCCAGCTACTCAGGAGAACTGCTTGAACCCGGGAGGTGAAGGTTGCAGTGAGCTGAGATCGTACCACTGCACTCCATCCTGGGCAACAGAGCAAGACTCTGCCTCAAAAAAAAAAAAAAAAAAAAAAAAGCGCATAGGTTAAACATGTCAAAAAAAAAAAAAAAAAGCCAGGCAAATCCACGAAGACAAAAAGGAGCTTTGTGGTTGCCAGGTGCTGAGGGAGAAAAAGGGAGAGACTCTGCTAATGAGTCAAGGGGGTCTTTGGGGGAGGGGCTAAAGGGTTCTAACACTGTGGTGATAGCTGCACAACCCTGGACATAAACTGTACTGTTCTTTTTTTTGAGACAGTCTTGCTCTGTTGCCGTGGCCTAGTGCGGTGGTGTGCTCTGGGCTCACTACAACCTCTGCCTTCTGGGTCCAAGGCAAGCACGTCCGGCTACATTTTTATTTTTAGTAAAGTCGGGATTTCCACCATGTTGGACAGGCTGGTCTGGAACTCCTAACCTCAAGTGATCCACCCGCCTCAGGCTCCCAAAGTGCTGGGAATATAGGATGAGCCACCGCGCCTGGCCCATTTTAAATGGGTGAATTGTATAGTATGTGAATTATATCCCAATAAAGCTGTTGTTTAAAAATGAACAGGGCTGGGCATAGTAGCTCATGCCTATAATGCCAACACTTTGGGAGTCCAAGATAGGTGGATCACCTGGAGTCAGGAGTTCGAGACCATTCTGGCCAACATGGTAAAACTATGTCTCTACTAAAAATACAAAACTAAGTTGTGCGTGATGGTGGATTCCTGTAATGCCAGCTACTCGGGAGGCTGAGGCAGGAGAATTGCTTGAACCCAGGAGGTGGAGGTTGCAGTGAGCCAAGATCTCTTCACTGCACTCCAGCCTGGGTGACAGAGCGAGACTCCATCTCAAAATAAATAAATAAATAATAAGTAAATAAATATGAAATAAAAATCAAACAGGCCAGGCATGGTGGCTCATGCCTGTAATCCCAGCGCTTTGGGAGGCTGAGGCAAGAGTATCGCTTGAGCCCAGGAGTTCAAGACCAGCCTAGGCAGCACAGGAGGACTGTGTCTCTACAAAAAAATAAAAGAACAACTAGTCGGGTGTGGCGGTGCACACCTGTAGTCCCAGCTAACTCAGGAGGCTGAGGCAGGAGGATTTCTTGAGCCCAGGAGGTCAAGGCTACAGTGAGCCGTGATCACACTACTGCACTCTAGCGTGAGCACAGTGCCAGACTTCGGCTCAAAAAAAAAACAAACAAACAAACAAGTGAGCAAACAAAGGAGACTCCTATTCCACACCAGGGGTAAGGGGAACCTATATTTTCCCAAGTCCCAAGGGGCCCCTGTGCCCAGCAGGACAGGAGTCACCACTCTGTCTCACTGCTGGACCCCAGAATCTTCTGGGCATCACCGAGTACTTAAATGGCCTCTGGAGAGAAGAAAAGACTCCCCCGGAGGTCAGAGGAAACAACTCCAGGGTTGGAGCGAATGGAGGACACTCTAGGGAGGAGCTCCTCGGACATCCAAAACCCTGGCCACCGGGAGAGAGGTCTCCCCTCAACAAGGAAGTGTGACACACAGGAGGTCGGTCCAGACCCTGGGACGCTGCAGACCAGGAGCACCCTACTCACCTGGGACCAGGCTGAAAGGAGGGGCGAGGCCGACGCCATCTCCTGATGCTGGGGAGCCGGAGGGCCTGGGAAGGAGCAGTCACCACCAGTCACACAGCTCATCTAGCACCGCCCCACAACCCCTGCAGTCAAAGGCCCCAACAGCCCGGTGGTTGCCCACCCAAGACCCACTCCTTGCTGGAGAGCCTGTGCACCCCACATCCAGGCAGGCCCTGTTCTGGCCACACCCCATGCCCCATTCACCTTCAGCTTCCTTCCCTGCACCACTTCCCGTTCCTCCAAAGGGGTGTTGCTCACCCCTCTCTGGCCACAGCAGCGGGCCCCTCTGTGGCCTGTGGCTTAGCTGGGCTGGGGGCTGCTGGCTGGAGCATCGAGCCTCTTCCTCCAGAAACAGCTCCTCCGTCTGAGCCTCCGCCTGGCATTTTAAGGACTGTCCCCCTATCCCGAGGGGCATCTCATCATCAGAAAGCAGCTCTGAGCCCTGCACACAGACAGAGATCTGCCCACTGGCTCCCAGAAGGGCAAAAGGAAAATCCCCGCAGGACCCCACCCCCTTATCTCAGGCACCCCAGCCGCTGCCCACCCTTGGGCTCCCTGCAACCAGCTCCCAGTCTGCTCTACTTCATGGTCTCTCCTGTCACTGCAATTGTGTTCCATCACATTTTTTTTTTTTTTTTTTTTGAGATGGAGTCTTGCTCTGTCACCAGGCTGGAGCGCAGTGGCACAATCTTGGCTCACCGCAACCTTTGCCTCCCAGGTTCAAGCAATTCTCCTGCCTCAGCCTCCTGAGTACCTGTGATTACAGGCGCCCACCACTGTGCCCAGCTAATTTTTGCATTTTTAATATAGACAGGGTTTCACCATCTTAGCCAGGTTAGTTTCAAACTCCTGACCTCATGATCTACTCACCTTGGCCTCCCAAAGTGCTGGGATTACAGGTGTTAGCCACTGCATCCGACCTAATTTTTGTATTTTTAGTAGAGATGGGGTTTTCACCATGTTGGCCAGGATGGTCTCGATCTCTTGACCTCATGATCTGCCTGCCCGATCCTGGCAAAGTGCTGGGATTACAGGCGTGAGCCATCGCACCCAACCCCTTCACATTCTTACCCTCCTTTCCTTGGTCTTCCTGATAGACCTGGGCCAGAAGGGCCCTGAGTCAGCCCTGGCCTCATTTCAGAACTTCACATTACTGCATTTGCTGGATTTTTTTGAAATTATCTGCCAAGCACAGTGGCTCAGACCTGTAATCCCAGCACTTTGGGAGGCCAAGCCAGGCGGATCACCTGAGGCCAGGAGTGTGAGATCAGCCTACCAACATGGTAAAACCTCATCTCTACTAAAAGTACAAAAATTAGCCGGGCATGGTAGCACATGCCTATAATCCCAGGTACTTGGGAGGCTGAGGCAGGAGAATCGTTTGAACCTGGGAGGTGGAGGTTGCAGTGAGCTGAGATCATGCCATTGTAGCAGCCTGGGTGACACAGCAAGACTGTCTTGGGGCGGGGTGGGGGGCGGATTATCAACAGGTGCTCTGACATGCTCTATTTCCTAATTCCAGAAAAGGTGACCTGGATGAAATTGGATCTTAGAATTGAGCTTTGCAATAGCACTTGGACAAGAGACATCCCCAGACAACTGCAAACTCAGTGTCAGGGACCCCGTCCTGGGCTTCCTCTTGTCCAACATTCCATACCTCTAAGGGAGGGTAGTCCCCTTGGGGAGCAAAGCCCGCCCCTCTCTGCTCAAGGATGGCCCTGTGGCATATGTGCAGAGATGCTGGGGCAGTGACAGAAGGAAGCCATGCCAGGAACCCCAAACACTGAAGCTGCAGGGGCCAGGAAAGAGTCTGGCCGGCCAGGAAGAAATCCTGAGTTCTTGGCCACCACGATGGCACAATTTTCTTTCTTTCTTTTTTTTTCTTTTGGGACAAAGTCTCGCTCTGTTGCCCAGGCTGGAGTGCAATGGCATGGTCTTGGCTCACTGCAACCTCCGCCTTCTGAGTTCAAGCAATTCTCCTGCCTCAGCCTCCCGAGTAGCTGAGATTACAAGCACTTACCACCATGCCCGGCTAATGTTTGTATTTTCAGTAGAGATGGGGTTTCACCATGTTGGCCACAGTGGTCTCAAATTCCTGACCTCAGGTAATCCACCTGCCTTAGCCTCCCAAAGTGCTGGGATTACAGGCATGAGCAACTAGGCCTGGCTTTTTTTTTTCTGAGACGGACTCTCACTCTGTCACCAGGCTGGAGTGCAGTGGCATAATCTCGGCTCACTGCAACCTCCGCCTCCCAGGTTCAAACGATTCTCCTGCCTCAGCCTCCTGAGAACCTGGGACTGCAGGTGCACGCCACCACTCCCGGCTAATTTGTATTTTAGTAGAGACAGGGTTTCACCGTGTTACCCAGCATGGTCTTGATCTCCTGACCTCATGATCCTCCCACCTTAGCCTCCCAAAGTGCTGGGATTATAGGCGTGAGCCACCACGCTGGCTGACGGGAAGGTTTTCTGACTGCAGTCAGCTCACCATCTGGTCAAGTGATGGGGATATGTCTCCTCTGTTGGCTGTAAAAGACCAGCAGTGTGGAGCCGGTGGCGCTGCCATAGGGAGAAAGGTGGCTGGTAAGTACCACCCGTGTGCCCCATCCATGAAAGGCCCTAAAAATGCACTGAAACAGCAAGTGGCAGGACTTTTCTATTTTAATCTCAAGGAGTTCAGTGACTGAAACTGAAGCAGGAGGAATGAGTATGAGGCTTCCCCTGCTCCTCCAAATGGGGCTGGAAGGAGGTGGAGAGGGACAGTCTATAGAGATTTCGGGGCATCAGAAGGGTCCTCCTGTCTGTGCCATCCAGTACAGTAACCACTGGCCATGTGTGATGACTGAGCCCTTGAGAGGTGACCAGTTATGACTGAGGAGTTAATTTAACATTCTACATAGTGGCCAGGTGTGGTGGCTCATACCTCTAATTCCAGCACTTTGGGAGGCCAAGGCAGGCAGTTCACTTGAGGCCAGGAGTTTGAGACCAGCCTAGCCAACACAGCAAAAACCCTTTCTCTACTAAAAATACAAAAATCAGCCTGGTATGATGGTACATGCCTGTAATGCCAGCTACTTGGGAGGCCGAGGCATGAGAATCACTTGAACCTGGGAAGTGGAGGTTGCAGTGAGCTGAGATCGCACCACTGCACTCCTGTCAGAGTAAGAGAGAAAGACTCTGTCTCTCACACACACACACACACACACACACACACACACAAAAGTACATAACTATAATTTTAAAAGGTACATGTGGCTAGCAGCTACTGTTTTGCATGGCACAACTCTAGAACCTCTGGGGGCTCTAACCCAAGTGCCCCCCATGCCCCTGGTCTTTCTTCCCAGTGTTCTCCCACTTTGGGGGTAGTTTCAACTCTTTGCCTTTGAAGGTATGCTGGACCTCTCTCCCACCAAACCTGTGTTTAGGCCGGGCACAGTGGCTCATGCCTGTAATCCCACCACTTTGGGAGGTCAGGAGTTTGAGGCCAGGAGTTTGAGACTAGTCTGGGCAACATGGCGAAAACTTGTCTCTACGAAAAATACACAAGATTAGCCAGGTGTGGTGGTGCATGCCTGTAGTCTCAGCTACTTAGTAGGCTGAGGTGGGAGAATCCCTTGAAGCCAGGAGGTTGAGGCTGCAATGAGCCGTGATCATACCCCTGTATGATCACGGGGTGATCTGTTGCCTGGGCAACGGAGCAAGACCCTGTCTTAAAAAAAAAAAAACCCAAAAACCTGTTTGGCCTATCCTAGGACAGTGTTCACAAACCATCTGCTGTAGCTAATAAAGGGCTATCAGGGTGGGATGTGGTTAATCAAAGGGTGGACACCCATTGGCCACAGCTGAGAAACCTTTTGCAGGTGCCTTCTTCAATTCACAGTGTCCAGGAAGCCACCCTTGGTCACCCAATGACCAAGGAATCTCCAGCTGCAAACCCGAGCAGCAGGGCCCCGTTTTCTCACCTGAGGGTCAAAATGCCCCCCACCTCACCCGCTGCCTGTGTTTCCTGGGCTCCCGCTGCAGCCCTTCCACGAGGACCACGGCCTCCTCACCGCTCTCCGGCTGCTGCTCGCGTACCCGAGCCTGGATCTCCCCCGGCAGCACTGTCAGGAACTGCTCCAGCACCAGCAGCTCCAGGATCTGCTCCTTAGTGCGCAGCTCCGGCCGCAGCCAGCGGCAGCACAGCTCCCAGAGGCGGCTCAGGGCCTCCCGGGGCCCAGCTACCTCCTGGTAGCAGAAGAGCCGGAATAGCTGGCGGAAAGTCTCGGGGCTGGGGTCCTCCGTCTCCACGGAGGGCTCCTCTTCCCAGCAGAAGTCCTCCTCCACCTTAACAATCAGGATCTCGTCCTGTTCCAGATCCTGCTCCAAGGGTGGCAGGGGCTGGAGGCCAGGGATGGTGGCCATTGTTCCCAGTGGGCCTTGTTCCTTTTTATGCCTTAGAATTGAACCTGTCTCTCTCTGTATACCACTGGCCAGACACAGGAAGAGTTTTTTTCAGGGCCCTGTGGAGAGACGACAAAACCATTAGAAGGGCAGCGTTGGGGCTGGATAGGCCCTCTGTACTAGGAAGCCCTTGCCCTGGTTCCAAGACCAGCTCACTGCCCCTGAAAAAAGGAAAAGGGATGCAGTAGATCAATGCCATCTTTGCTACTAAACTCCTATTAATTCTGACATAATTTACTGAAGGGCTCTGGGCTTTGCTTCCTTACTGGGCAAACAGAGATGATAACAGGGCCTAGACACACAGTTTGCTGACAGAACTAAAACGGATGGGCCAGGCGCAGTGGCTCACGCCTGTAATCTCAGCATTTTGGGAGGCCGAGGCGGGCAGATCGCGTGAGGTCAGGAGTTTGAGACCAGCCTGGTCAACGTGGTGAGACCCCGTCTCTACTAAAAATACAAAAATTAGCCCGACGTGGTGGTAGCACATCTGTAATCCCAGCAACTCGGGAAGCTGAGACAGGAGAATCGCTTCAACCTGGGAAGCGAAAGTTGCAGTGAGCTGAGACCGCGCCACCGTGCTCCAGCCTGGGCAATAGACTCCGTCTCAAAACAAAAACAAAAACAATCTAAAAGGGATGTGTGCTGTCAGAACTCGAGAATCGTCATTTTCTATGATTACAGTATGTCCTATATGGAAGGGGTTCCTTTGGAAATCTGATGAAAACTGGGGCCCTTCTGCCAAGCAAGGTACAGACTCTGCCTCAACTTGACCCTCGGTATCCGGGTCTGGCAAACCCTGAAGTCCCTACCAGACCCCGTCAGACACCCGCAATTGGGTGGTCACAACGGCCCCCCAATTCCAGGGTCCTGGGAGGGCTGGGACCCCCAGGCCGGGCTGCTTTCCCGCCTCACCCCTCAGGTGGAGAGTGAGCGCTGCCCGAGGCCGCAGCACAGACCCCGGCGCTGGCGGGGGCCGCGAAATCGAAGCTTCGGCCGGGACCTGCATCCCCGAGCCCCCCGCACTCACTGGCAGAGCTACGGGCCGTGGAAAGTTCGGGCCAGAGTCGGAGCGGCGGGTATGAGCTGGAGTGACCGCGGACCTGAAGTTTCGCAGCCCGAGGCGCTAGAGCCGGGCCGAAGACCCGCAGACCAGGCATGGGAACCAGGCCTTGGGGCCGGGCCAGCGGGTGGCATTGTGGGTAACGCAGTCTTCGAATCATTGGCTGAGCCGGCTGTTTGGGCGTGGCAACAAGGCCGCGTGGGCGGGCCGCGATGCGCATTGTGGTTAATGTGGTCCTCAAAGGGATGCATTGTGGGTAACGTAGCCCAGCATCTCAGTAAGCATGCGCGAGCGTGCGGCACTGGAGAGTCTCTGGGCTACTCTTCCAGTCACTGTTTCACACCCGCTCTCCACTGGCTTGAAAAAGTTCACAGGTGAAGGCAGCCTGGTCCCTGTTCAAAGCCAGCAAACTCGGTCGGGCATGGTGGCTCACGCCTGTAATACCAGTACTTTGGGAAGCTGAGACAGGTGGATCAAGCAGTCAGGAGTTCAAAGACCAGCCTAGCCAAGATGCTGAAACCCCCGTCTCTACCAAAAATACAAAAATTAGCCAGGTGTGGCGGCATGCGCCTTGTAATCCCAGCTACTTGGGAGGCTGAGGCAAGAGAATCGCTTGAACCTGGGCGGCAGAGGTTGCAGTGAGCCGAGATCACGCCACTGCACTTCAGCCTGGGCAACACAGCAAGACTCTGTCTCAAAAAAAAAAAAAAAAAAAAAGACCAGAAAGGGATGGCCTCGAGCACTGCACAGCATGAGCAACACTGGATTAAATGAACAGACGCCACACAGACGATCCCGCGTGAATATCACTGTTGTAATGAAGTGGCTTTTTAAATTTATTTTCTTCTGAGACAATGTTTTGCTCTGTCGCCTAGGCTGGAGTGCAGTGGTACAGTCAGAGTTCACTGCAGCCTCGACCTGCTGGGCTCAAGCGATCCTCCCACCTCAGCTTCCTGAGTAGCTGGAACTACAGGCCTACACCACCACACCTGGCTTTTTTTTTTTTTTTTTTTTTTTTTTTTGAGACAGAGTCTCACTCTTGCCCAGACTGGAGTGCAATGGCGAGATCTTGGCTCACTGTAAACCTCCACCTCCCAGGTTCAAGTAATTCTCCTGCCTCAGCCTCCCAAGTAGCTCGGACAACTGGCACGCACCAACATGCCCGGCTAATTTTTGTATTTTTCGTAGAGACAGGGTTTCACCATGTTGGCCAAGCTGGTCTCAAACTCCTGACCTTGTGATCCGCCTGCCTCGGCCTCCCAAAGTGCTGGGATTACAGGGGTGAGCCACTGCGCCTGGCCCACCTGGCTAATTTTTGCATTTTTTGTAGAGATGGGGTTTTACCATGTTGGTCATGCTGGTCTTGAACTCCTGAGCTCAAGCAATCCGCCTGCCTTGGCCTCCCGAACTGTGGGGAGACATAGACCTCCTGGAATATCGCGCGCCTTTCCCAAAACATCGCGCGAGAACTGAGCCCTCCGGAAGCAAAAGTTGGGGACGCTGGATTCAGGGAGCTGGCGGGACTACATTTCCCAGAGCGCCCCGCGCCCTCCCCGGAGGCCTTTTCCTGCGAGCTTCATAGGGTTGGATTGGCGGCCTGGAGGCTCTCCCCAGCTGCCCGCGATGCCAGGGGCTCAGAGTAAGCGGCTGCAGTCTCCCCGCAGCAGCGTCCTAGTCATGGAGACGGCGGGCCACTCCCTTGCGCGCTCTGAGCCTCAGTTTCCACATCTGTTAATGGGGGACTTTAACCCTCAAGGTTATAACTCATTTAAAAATCATTCATCCAGGCATATTAAATGCTTGTTGAGTCCTCTCATCTGCCTTTTTTTTTTTTTTGAGACGGAGTTTCGCTGTTGTTACCCACACTGGAGTGCAATGGCATGATCTCGGCTCACCACAACCTCCGCCTCCTGGGTTCAAGCAATTCTCCTGCCTCAGCCTCCCAAGTAGCTGGGACTACAGGCGTGCACCACCATGCCCAGCTAATTTTTGTATTTTTAATAGAGACGGGGTTTCACCATGTTGACCAGGATGGTCTCGATCTCTTGACCTCGTGATCCACCCGCCTCGGCCTCCCAAAGTGCTGGGATTATAGGCGTGAGCCACCGCACCCGGCCTCATCTGCCTTCTTAACTAGGCGCTCTGGTGACTGAGTGCTGGCAGATGCTGCTTTCATGGAGCTTGCATTCTACCAAGAGATGCATACAGTGGACAAAATAATTGCACAAAGAATTGTTTAATCACATCTTAGGCAAATGTTACCAGGGATGTAAAAGAGGGGACCTGATACCTTCAGGGCGGAAATGACGGTTGAGCAGCCTTGGGTTAACCTGGGGAATTCGGGGAAAGGATTCCAGACGGATGGAGTGGCAGGTGGAAAGGTCCTGGGGCCAGAGAGAACATACTGCATTTGAGAGACAGAAATAATCTCCTCTGAGATTCTCCGAAACCAGAGATTGGGAGATGTGGCTGGAGGGATGGGCAGGGCCCGATCATACTTGGAAACACTGGTGAAGATTAAGGATTTTATCCTAGGAGTCAGTAGAGTTTGTGTGTGTGTGTGCGTGTGTGTGTGTATCTGGTGTGTGTTTGAGGCAGAGTCTAGCTCTGTTGCCCAGGCTAGAGTTTGTGTGTGTGTGTGTGTGCCCACGCGTGTGTGTGTGTGTGTGTGTGTGTGTGTGTGTGTGTGTGTATGTTTGAGACACAGTCTAGCTCTGTTGCCCAGGCTGGAGTTTGGGGTGTGTGTGTGTGTGTGTGTTTGTTTGAGACACGGTCTAGCTCTGTTGCCCAGGCTGGAGTGCAGTGGCATGATCTTGGCTCGCTGGAACCTCCGCCTCTGGGACATCGAGGCTGCATTGAACTGTGATTGAGCCACTGCATTCCAACCTATGGGGTAAACCAAAACTATCTAAAAGAAAAAAAAATTGAAGAAGAAGAAGAAAAAGAATGATCCAGCACAAGTGCCGGTGGTGCAGAGGTTGAGAAACCTGGTCTATCTGTGAGCATTCCTAGAAATGCAGCTGACCCAAAGGGTGGGTGATTTTTTTGTTTTGTTTTTGTTTTGTTTTCTTTTTTTTTTTTTTTTGAGATGGGAGTTTTGCTCTTGTTTTCCAGGCTGGAGTGCAATGGTGCCATCCTGGCTCACTGCAACCTTTGCCTTCTGGGTTCAGGCAATTCTCCTGCCTCAGCCTCCCGAGTAGCTGGGATTATGGGCACGCACCACCATGCCCAGCTAATTTTTTGTATTTTTAGTAGAGACGGGGTTTTACCATGTTGACCAGGATGGTCTCGATCTCTTGACCTCGTGATCCACCCGCCTCAGCCTCCCAAAGTGCTAGGATTACAGGCGTGAGCCACCGCACCCGGCCCTGTTTTTGTTTTCTAGACAAGACAAAGGAGGCTGGAGTGCAGGGGCAGGATCTCGGCTCACTGCAGCCTCCACCTCCCGGGTTCAAGTAATTCGCTTGCCTCAGCCTCCTGAGTAGCTGGGATTACAGGTGCACAACATCATGTCCAGCTAATTTTTTTATTTTTTTATTTTTGAGACAGAGTTTCGCTGTTGTTACCCAGACTGGAGTGCAATGGCACCATCTTGGCTCACCGCAACCTCCGCCTCCTGGGTTCAAGCAATTCTCCTGCCTCAGCCTCCCGAGTAGCTGGGACTACAGGCGCACACCACCATGCCCAGCTAATTTTTGTATTTTTAGTAGAGATGGGGTTTCACCTTGTTGACCAGGATGGTCTCGATCTGTTGACCTCGTGATCCACCCACCTCGGCCTCCCAAAGTGCTGGGATTATAGGCGTAAGCTACCGCTCCCGGCCTTCTTTTTTTTATTTATTTTTTTTTTGAGACGGAGTTTTGCTGCTGTTACCCAGGCTGGAGTGCAATGGCACGATGTCGGCTCACTGCAACCTCCGCCTCCTGGGTTCAGGCAATTCTCCTGCCTCAGCCTCCTGAGTAGCTGGGATTACAGGCACGCGCCACCATGCCCAGCTAATTTTTGTCTTTTTAGTAGAGACGGGGTTTCACCATGTTGACCAGGATGGTCTCGATCTCTTGACCTCGTGATCCACCCGTCTCGGCCTCCCAAAGTGCTGGGATTACAGGCTTGAGCCACCGCGCCCGGCCGCCCAGCCTTTTTTCAAGCTTTCTGGAGACTCCCTGGGCCATGGAGCTCACCCATTCTGCTGCAGGTCCTCCGCCCTGGACTGCTGCTCCATCTTGTTCAGGCCGCTTCTGTCTTCGTGCCATTTTTCCAGGTTGTGGTCGGCACATCCTAGGGAGTATTTCATTTTGTCTGAACAACTGTGCCATGTGCTTGGTACCATGATCCCCATTTTATAGATGAGGAAAGAGAAGCAAAGGAAGCATAAGTAACGGACTTGCCTGCCAGGATTTTCACATCGGCATTGCCAGCCTCCACAGTGGGAGCCGTTTGCTGGCCATACTAGTCCCTGGGGCAGGGAAATGAGGAAGGTGGGGGACAGTGGAATATGGAGATCAGGTAAGACAGCCAGCGATCAGGCCACAAAGCTGGGGATTTTGAAAGTGTTCTTTGTGGCCTGTGGGCCTAGCCCTGGGTCAGGAGTAAGGGCTGGGACAGACGAGAGAGCTGGATTTTTAACTCAGGTCTGGCTCTTGGGCACAGAAGGCTGGTTGTCCAAGGCATGTCTTTCCAGGCCTTCAAGATTCCTAGGGCCTTGGGTTTCACATTATTATTGTTTTATTTATTTATTTAGAGACAGAGTCTTGCTCTGTTGCCCAGGCTGTAGTGCAGTGGCACCATCTCGGCTCACTGCAACCTCCACCTCCCAGGTTCAAGTGATTCTCCTGCCTCAGCCTCTGGAATAGCTGGGATTACAGGTACACACCACTATGCCCTTCTATTTTTTTTTTTTTTTTTTTGTATTTTTAGTACAGACAGGGTTTCACCATGTTGGTCAGGCTGGTCTTGAACTCCTGACCTCACCTTGGCCTCTCAAAGTACTGGGATTACAGGGCTGAGCCACTGTGCCCGGCGAGTCTCACATTATTACTTCAAAAAGAAGGCTGAGTGCTGCTGTGCCTCACACCTGTAATCCCAGCACTTTGGGAAGCTGAGGTGGATAGATCACTTGAGGTCAGCAGTTCAAGACTAGCCTGGCCAACATGGTGAAACCCTGTCTTCACTAAAAACACATATTAGCTGGGCATGGTGGCAGGCACCTGTAATCCCAGCTACTAGGTAGGCTGAGGCAGGAGATTTGCTTTAACCTGAGAGACAGAGGTTGCAGTGAGCCCAGATCACGTCTTATACTTCAGCTGATGTGACAGAATAAAAATCTGTCTCAGAAGTTGGGTGTGGTGGCTCACGTCTCTAATCCCAGCACTTTGGAGGCTGAGGTGGATGGATCATGAGGTCAAGAGATCGAGCCCATGCTGGCCAACATGGTAAAACCCCATCTCTACTAAAAATACAAAAATTAGCTGGGCGTGGTGGCCCATGCCTGTAGTCCCAGCTACTCTGGAGGCTGAGGAAGGAGAATTGCTTTTTTAAAAAAAAATTTTTTTTTTAAGATGGGTTTTCACCCTGATGGCCAGGCTGCTCTTGAACTCCTGACCTCAGGTGATCCACCCACCTTGGCCTCCCAAAGTGCTAGGATTACAGGCGTGAGCCACTGTGCCCGGCGAGAATTGCTTGAACCTGGAAGATGGAGGCTGCAGTGAGCCGAGATCGTACCACGGCACTCCAGCCTGGCGACATAGCGAGACTACATCTCAAAACAAACAAACAAACAAACACACAAAAAAAATCCATCTCAGAAACAACAACAAAAACATCCTTGGTTGGGAGCAGTGGTAATCCCAGTTTTTTGGGAGGCTGAGGTGGAAGGATCACTTGAGGTTGGTTAAAGATCAGCCTGAGCAACCTAGCAAGGCCTTATCTCTACAAAAAATTTTAAAAATCAGCCAGTCAAGGTGGTGTCATGCCTGTAGTCTTGGCTACGCCAGAGGCTAAGGGAGGAGGATCACTTGAGTCCAGGAATTCGAGGCTGCAGTGAGTTATGATTGCAGCACTGTACTCCAGCCTGGGTAACAGAGTGAGACCCGGCCCTTTATTTGTGGATAGCTCAAAGAAGTCATTTACAAAATGCCTTTTGTTTTCAAAGCACAACTTTTCATAAAAAGCAAGGTCCATATTTAATAGATGCTCAGATACACGGATGTGTGTTGAGGGCCACTGGGGACTCAGGAAGCCCCGAAGGCCTGGGATCAGCCGGTGCTCAGAACTCATCCTCAGAATTGTCGTGGGCCCCCCTGCAGACCTTGAAGGGCCGGGGGGAGGTCAGCTGTCCTGGGGAGGCCGGGGCCAGGTTCACCCAGCCTGGCCCTCGGGGGAGCAGGTGGCTTTCGTTGAGTCTGATGATGCGGTAATTCTCATAGTGCACGTTGTGGGTTATGTCCTTCAGGTCTTGGAGGTGGGAGCTGGGAGACGGGAGGCAGTCAGCCCCAACTGTGGTGTCCCCAGGACCCCTCGCCAGCCCTCCAGCCCCGGGCTCCCCACACCCTCACCGGATGAGCAGGTCTCTCAGGAGAGGAAACTCACAGTGCGCCATGTTCTCCACTGCAAGACACGAGACTCAGTATGGGTTCTGCTTAGTGTGCACTGAGTAAGCGCCTACTGTATGCACCAACCGACACCATTTCCCTTAGCCCTTTCCCCACATTTCTCTTTATCCTATCCCGCCTTCTCTTTGTTGGTTCATTCATTCATTCATTCATTCATTCATTGTTGTGTCCCCAGAGCCTGGTACAGGGGGTTCCTGCAAGTAGTCGTTGAATGAATGAATCCACAAATCATTATTGTATTATATGTACAGTTGGCCTCTGTATCCATGGGTGCCCACTGTGGGACTTGAGCATCTGCAGATTTTGGTATCCCTGAGGGTCCTGGAACCACCCCTGCAAATAGAGTGGAATGACTATGTGCCATATCATAAATAATGGTATAGTATATTTCTGGTCAGGTGCAGTGGTTCATGCCTGTAATTCAGGAGTTTGAGACCAGGCTGGCCAACATGATGAAACCCCATCTCTACTAAAAATACAAAAATTAGCCGGGCATGGTGGTGCACATCTGCAGTCCCAGCTACTTGGGAGGCTGAGGCAGGAGAATCGCTTAAACCTAGAGACAGAGATTGTAGTGAGCCAAGATCACTCCACTGCACTCCAGCCTGGACGACAGAGAAAGACTCTGTCTCAAAAAAAAATAGTATAGTATACTTCTAATAATTATAATAATGCATCAGGGGCTATGTCCTGGCTGCCCCTCCTGTCTCACTTTCTCCAGCTCCCTGAGGCAGTCTCCTCTCCCTCCCTCCACAATCCCCTTCACTGTACTTCCCCCACCTGTCTTTCTCTCGTCAGCTCTGTGGGGACGTGGACCTTGTCAGTCTTGCCTTTACCGTGGACCACAGGAACTGCACATAGTGGTGCCCGAAACACAGTAGGCCCATCGTAAGTTCTGGCCAGCCTCTAGGGCACCCTTGGGTGTGGGCATTGTGCCAAATGGTGCCACTCCCCACTCTAGCACCCTAGGAAGTTGATGCCACTGTGATGCCCACTCTACTGGGAGGAAACTGAGGCCCAGAGAGTCCAGAGACTTGCCCGTGTCCCCCCAGCTGGAAAGGAGGACCATTCCCCAGGCCTGTTTGTCCCGTGGGCTTAACCTTTCAGGGCCCTGTGATGGGGGCTAAGGATGCCAAAGGGACAGGGCTGCTCTGGCATCCAACTTGTCCTCACCCGAATCCTACCCAGGGGCCCCGAACTGACCTTCGATGATGCCCCACTTGGTCTTCCGGCCCAGGACACACCTCCCGTTCACCAGGTGCTCTCGATCAGCTCCTACCACAGCAAAGGGGATTCGGTCCTGGGAGAGGAGAGGAGGCGGAGACAAGAGGATGGTGACTTTTCTGGGGAGATGAGAGGAAGAATCAGGGCACCTGGGCAGGAGAGAAGAGCCCCCTGTCTTTTTTGGGGAGGGAACATGGTAGAACCTGCACAGAATTTCCAAGTTCAAAGACATAAAGTCGGAGGGTGGGGCGCGGTGGCTCACACTTGTAATCCCAGCACTTTGGGAGGCCAAGGTGGCCGGATCACCTGAGGTCAGGAGTTTAAGACCTGCCTGACCAACACGGAGAAATCTTGCTTTTACTAAAAATACAAAATTAGCTGGGCCTGGTGGCGCATGCCTGTAATCCCAGCTAGCCAGGAGGCTGAGGCAGGAGAATTGCTTTAACCTGGGAGGCGGAGGTTGTGGTGAGCCGAGATCGTACCATTGTACTCCAGCCTGGGCAACAAGAGTGAAACTCCATCTCAAAAAAAAAAAAAAAAAGACATCAAGTCTAATTGGTACCTCTGGCTGGGTGAGGTAGCTTATGCCTGTAATCCCAGCACTTTAGGAGACCGAGGTGGGAGGATCGCTTGAGCCCCAGGAGTATGAGACCAGCCTGTGGAACATGGTAAGACCCCATCTCTGCAAAAAATAAAAATTTAGACAGGCATAATCATAGCTCACTGCAGCCTTGAGCTCCTGGGCTCAAGTGACAACACCCGCCTCAGTCCCCTGAGGACTGGGGACCACAGGTGCACACCACCATGCCTGGCTACTGTTTTTTAATTTTTCGTAGAGATGAGTTCTCTCTGTGTTGCCCAGCTGGTGTCTAACTCCTGTGCTCAAGTGATCTTCCTGCCTCTGCCTTCCAAAGTGCCGGAATTACAGGAGCGAGCTACAATGCACAGCCTGTGTCATCATCATCTTCTCTGCCTCCTCCTCCTCCTCTCCCTCCTCCTCCGCCTCCTCCTCCCCTTCTCCTCCTCCTCTCCCTCCTCTTTCTCCCCTTCCTCCTCCTTCTACCTCCTCCTTCCTCCTCTTCCTCCTTTCTCTTCTGCCTTTCTCCTCCTCCTCCTCCTCCTTCTTATTTGTGTGTGTGTGTGTGTGTATGTGAAGGAGTTTTGCTTTTGTTGCTCAGGCTGGAGCAGAATGGTGCAATACCAGCTAACTGCAACTTCTACCTCTTGGGTTCAAGTGATTCTCCTGCCTCAGCCTCCCCACTAGTTGGTATTACAGTCATGTGCCACCACACCCGGCTAATTTTGTATTTTTAGTAGAGAGGGGGTTTCTCCACGTTGGTCAGGCTGATCTTGAACACCCAACCTCAGTTGGTCTGCCGGCCTTGGACTTCAGAAGTGCTGAGATTACAGGTGTGAGCCACCTCATCCGGTCCTGTATGTAGTTTTGTGGGCACACAGTCAGGCCCATGAATCACTCTTGTATATGGCTGCTTTTGAACCATGACAGCAGAGTTGAGTCATTGCAACAGATAGCCTACGATTCACAAAGTCCAAAACATTTACTAGCTGGCCCTTTGCAGAAAAGGTTGTTGAACCCTATTGTAAACTTCAGTTGTCTACTTGCTCATGGCCAGAAGCAGAAATTCAAACTTGTAAACTCCGAAATGACACATATAGGTTTGTTATTTCTCAGTTCATCTGTGATGGGGAATAATGTTGATGTTAATAACATTGGGCTCGATGGCTCACACCTGTAATCCCAGCACTTTGGGAGGCCAAGGCGGGCGGATCACCTGAGGTCAGAAGTTCGAGATCAGCCTGATCAACATGGTGAAACCCCATCTCTACTAAAATTACCAAAATTAGCTGGATGTGGTGGCATGCGCCTGTAGTCCCAGCTACTCAGGAGGTAGAGGTGGGAGAATCACTTGAACCCAAGAGGTGGAAGTTGCTGTGAACAGAGATGGTGCCACTACACTCTAGCCTGGGCCACACAACAAGACCCTGTCTAAAAAAAAGAATTGTACAGTACAGTGGTTTTTAGTGTTTGCCCAGGGTTATGCAACCATCATCGCAATCTAATTTCACAACATTTTCATCATACCCCCCCACCAAAACACCCACACCTTTTAGCAATCCCTCCCCATTTCTCCCTTCCCTACAACCCCTGGGTACCACTAATCTACCTTCTATCTCTGTAGATCTGCCTATGCCTATTCCGGACGTTTCATATAAATGATATAAATGGAATCCTATAACATGTGACCTTTTGTGTCTGAGTTCTTTTTTTTTTTTTTTTTTTTGCCAATCAATGAGAGCTTGTAAGGTTGCTGAGGTTGGTTGGCCTTGAACTCTTGGCCTCGCCTTCGCAAGCGCCACGACATCCGGCCGGAGCCACTTTGGGCCCCTGAATTCTTTTTTTTTAATAAAATTTTTTTTCTTTTTTTAAAGATGGGGTTTCACCATGATGGCCAGGCTGGTCTTGAACTCTTGACCTCAGGTGATCCACCCACCTCAGCCTCCCAAAGTGCTAGGATTACAGGCGTGAGCCACTGTGACCAGCCTGTCTGAATTCTTTTTGTCTGAGAAACATGTTTACAAACTTCCTCCATGGTATAGCAGGTAGGTGACACTGCTTCATTTCTTTTCTTTTTTTTTTCTTTTTGAGACAGAGTCTCACTCCCTTTTCAGCCTCCTCAATAGCTGGGATTACAGGCAAATGCCACCACACCTGACTAATTTTGTACTTTTAGTATAGACAGAGTTTCACCGTTTTGGCCAGGCTGGTCTTGAACCCTTGGCCACAAGTGATCCACTCACCTCAGCCTCCCAAAGTGCTGGGAATACAGGCGAGAGGCCCAGCCTTGAACTGTACACTATTTTTCTTTTGAGATGGAGTTTCACTCATGTCACCCAGACTGGAGTGCAGTGGCGTGATCTCAGCTCACTATAACCTCCGCCTCCCGGGTTCAAGCTATTCTCCTGCCTCAGCCTCCCAAGTAGCTGGGATTACAGGCATGTGCCACCACACCCAGCTAATTTTTGTATTTTTAGCAGAGCCGGGGTTTCACCATGTTGGCCAGGCTGATCTCGAACTCCTATCCTCAGGTGATCCGCCTGCCTCTGCCCCCCAAGGTGCTGGGATTACAGGTGTGAGCAACGGTGCCCGGCCTGAACTGTACACTTTTAAAGGGTGAACTTCCTTCCTTTCCATGGCTAAGAGACAGCCCACGGCAGGACACAGGCCACATTGTTTCCCCACTCATCTGTTGATGCATATTTGGGTTGTTTCCACTTTCAGGACTAAAATAAGTAACGTTGCTGTGAACATTCGTGTACACGTTTTTCTGCAAGTGTGCGTTTTTGTTTCTTCTGGGTGTATATGTAGCAGTTCAGTTGCTGGGTCATATAGTAACTGGATGCTTAACCATAGGAAGAACCGCCAGACTGTTTTCCAAAGTGGCTCAACCATTTTGCTTTCCCTCCAGCGGGAGGCGAGGGTTTCACTTCCTCCTCATGTTATGAAACACTTTGTTTTTTTTTAAGATGAGTTTTTCTCTTGTTGCCCAGGCTGGAGTGCAGTGGAGCGATCTGGGCTCACTGTAACCTCTGCTTCCCAGGTTCAAGACAGTCTCCTGCCTCAGCCTCCTCAGTAGCTGGGATTACATGTGCCTGCCATGATGCCTGGCTAGTTTTTGTATTTTTAGTAGAGACAGGGTTTCATCATGTTGGCCAGGCTAGTCTCGAACTCCTGACTTTTCAACTTTTGCCCACCTCAACTTCCCAAAGTGCCGGGATTACAGATGTGAGCCACCATGCTGGCCAACACTTTAAAAAAAAAAAACCATCCTAGGCAGGGGCCGGTGGGTCACACCTCTAATCCCTGCACTTTGGGAGGCTGAGGTGGCCGGATCACCTGAGGTCAGCGGTTTGAGATCACCCTGACCAACATGGAGAAACCTCATCTCTACTAAAAATAATACAAAATTAGCCAAGCATGGTGTCACATGCCTGTAATCTCAGCTAGTCAGAAGGCTGAGGCAGGAGAATGGCTTGAACCCAGGACGGGGAGGTTGTGGTGAGCTGAGATTGCGCCACTGCACTCCAGCCTGGACAACAAGAATACAACTCTGTCTCAAAAACAGAGAAAACAAAACAAACAAACAAAAGCCATCCTAGTGGGTGTGAAGTGGTGTCTCACTACTTTTTTTTTTTTTTTTTTTTAATTTTTGAGACAGAGTCTCACTGTGTGGCCCAGGCTGGAGTGCAGTGGCGTGATCTTGCTGACTGCAACCTCTGCCTCCCAGGTTCAAATAATTCTCCCACCTCAGCCTCCCGAGCAGCTAGGATTGCGGGTACCCGCCACCATGCCCAGCTCATTTTTGCATTATTAGGAGAGATGGTGTTTCACCACATTGGCCAGTCTGGTCTCAAATTCCTGACATCGGGTGGTCGGTCTGCCTTGGCCTTCAAAGTGCTGGGATTACAGGTGTCAGCCATCGCACCCTGCCTTGTGTTGTCTTTTATTGCCTTTTTTTTTTTTCAATCAGGGCCTCACTGTGTCATCCAGGCTGGAGCACAGTGGCACCATCATGGCTGTCTGCGGCCTCCACTTCCTGGGCTTACATAATCCTCCTGCCTCAGCCTCCTGAGTAGCTGGGACTACAGCCATGTGCTGCTATGCCAGGCTAATTTTTGTGGTTTTTTGTTGAGATGGGGTTTTGAGGGCTCAGCACTGTGGCTCATGCCTGTAATTCTACCACTTTGGGAGGCTGAGGTGGGTGCATCACGAGGTCATGAATTCAAGACCAGCCTAGCCAACATGTTGAAACTCTGTCTCTACTAAAAGTACAAAAATTAGCTGGGCGTGATAGCACGTGCCTGTAGTCCTAGCTACTTGGGAGGTTGAGGCAGGAGAATTGCTTGAACCCAGGAGGCAGCGGTTACAGCGAGCCAAGAGTGTGCCACTGCACTCCAGCCTGGGTCACACACACACACACACACACACACACACACGCACGCAGAGTGATGGGGTTTTGCAATGTTGCTCAAGCTGGTATTGAACTCCTCGGCTCAAAGAATCCTCCCACCTCAGCTTCCCAAAGTGCTGGGATTGCCACCACCCTCAGGCCTCTTTTATTGTTGAGCTGTAAGAGTTTTTTTTTTTTTTTTTAATTTTTAAAATTTTTATTGCATTAGAGTTTTGTTGTTGTTTTGAGATGGAGTCTGGCTCTGTCACTCAGCCTGGAGCGCCATGGTGCAATCTTGGCTCACTCACTGCAACCTCTGCCTCCCTGGTTCAAGCAATTCCCCAGCCTCAGCCTCCCAAGTAGCTGGAACTGAAAGCATGCACCACCACACCCAGCTAATTTTTTGTATTTTGGCAGAGAAGGGGTTTCACCATGTTGGCCAGGCTGGTCTCCAGCTCCTGACCTCAATCAATCCGCCCGCCTCGGCCTCCCAAAGTGCTGAGATTATAGGCATGATCCACTGTCCCCAGCCAAATGTTCTTTACATATTCAGGATATAAGCCCCTTACTGGATATGTGATTTGTAGACATTTTCTCTTGATTCTGTGGGTTGTGAGTGTGAGCTGTTATTTCTTGCTCACCTTGAGTTTGTGGATGTGTGAAGAGTCTTATCTGCTGGGAATATGTGCACATTTCCGAGATGAATCTTTGGGTGGAAAGGATGGGTGGGAAGGAAATCACCTCACCCACTTCCCACCCCACAGCCTCTCACCCGTAACTTGCTGTTGAGGATTTTGTCATTGATGTCCTCGTCCAAGCACTTCTGGGGGTAGACCTCAATGCAGTGAGTCCTCAGGTTCTGCTGGATCTGGATATCCCGCACAGGTGACCTCAGCCTGCCCTGCCCACTCTGCCCTCTGCACCACTGACCCCAGCCCTGCCCCGGGCACCCAGATCACCCTGCGCCTGAAGGCCTCTCGTTCCTCCATGGTCAGGCTGTCTGCCCGGGCGATCACAGGCACCACATTTACAGTCTGGCACAGCCGCTGCAGGAACTCAATGTCCAGAGGCCGCAGGCTGCCGGGCAAGGCAGTGATGGGGGCAGGGGTGGTAGTGAATGTATAAGTGACAGTGGGTGGGGGTGCAGCCCGCAGCCTATGTCTGGGATCCGTACTCCTCCTCCGTGCCCTAGGCCGGTGGTCCTTGCCTTGCAGGTGCAGCCCCTTACCAGTGCCCAGTGGGTGGCACAAAGTACACGCAGCAGTGCACGCGGGTGTCCGGGATGTGGCGCTGACGGGTGATGAGGATCTCCTCCTGCAGGTACCGCTCATACTGCTCGTTGATGTAGCCCAGGATGGGGTCCCAGCTGGGGCGGGAGATGGACCCTCCCCTCAGAAGTGTGCTGTGCTTGGGGAGTCCCATCCCTCTCCGCTGCATCCTCTGGGTGGTCCTCCCTTGGGATAAGGAATTGTCCCAGTTTGCCAGGGACCTCTGGGTCACCCCGTTACTTTCCTCCACTTCCTGTACCATCACAGAGACATAAAGAGACCTCCTGCCATTCTCCAGTGGAGGCCTCGGCTTCACTGTCTATAAAACGGGGACAATAGTAGCACCTACTTTGCAAGTAAGGGAGGGGTGAGCATTAACTGCAATAAAGGGCCACAGCTGGGCTTGGACCACCAAGGACTCTCGCCTGATGGTGGCAGGGGTCTCCTTTCTCCTCTCCGAGTCCCTTCCCCTCTGGGATATTGTCTGCACCATAAGTAGCCAGAAAGGTCCTTTTAAAAACAGGAGTCAGGCCAGGCACGGTGGCTCATGCCTGTAATCCCAGCACTTTGGGAGGCTGAGGCAGGAGGATCGAGTGAGCCCAGGAGTTAGAGGCCAGCCTGGGCAATGTGGGGGGAAACCCCAACTCTACAAAAAATACAAAAATTAGCTGGGTGTGGTGGCATGTGCCTGTGGTCCCAGATACTCAGGAGGCTGAAGCAGGAGGTTCGCTTGAGCCCAGGGTGGTCGAGGCTGTAGTGAGCCATGATCTTACCCCTACGCTCCAGCCTGGGAAACAGAGTGAGACGCTGTCTCCAAATAAATAAATAAATGAAATGAAATGAAACCAGGGCCAGGCACAGTGGCTCACACCTGTAATCCCAGTGCTTTAAGAGGCTGAGGCAAGCCAATCACCTAAGGTCAGGAATTTGAGACCAGCCTGGCCAACATGGTGAAACCCCGTCTTTACTTAAAAAAAAAAAAGCCAAGTGTGTTGGCGGATGCCTGTAATTCCAGCTGCTTGGGAGGCTGAGGCAGGAGAATTCTTGAACCCAGAGAGGTGGAGGTTACAGTGAGCCGAGATTGCACCAGAGCCCTCCAGCCTGGGCCACAAGAGCGAGACTCTCTCAAAAGACAAAAGCAAAAATTAGCTGGAAATCTCTTGAACCCAGGAGGTGGGGGTTGCAGTGAGTCGAGATTGTTCACTGCAGCCTAGGCAATAGAAGGAGACTCCATCTCAAAATAAAAGAGCACACAGCCTGGCTGTTCCAGGTCTGGGGTGTTTCCCAAAGGTTGGAGGGGCAGGGGCAGGGACAGGAGGGGACAGCCGTGACTTGGGCCCCAACCTCAAGAACCCACCACTTGTCATTGTTGATTTGGTCCCCGAAGCCGGGCGTGTCGGTCACTGTCAGCTTCAGCTTCACGCCCTTCTCCTCGATGACTGTGGAGGCAGCGCAGAGTTGGGAGAGATTGGACCGGGATGGGAGGGGGTAGGGTGGGGTGTGGTGTGGTGTGGACAGGGGCTCACTCACCATGGGTCACTGAACGCAGCTGCAGCGTCTGGGGTGTGGGCACCTCCAGGCCTGGCGGGTTTGACTTCCACACTTTGGACTTGAACAGCGTGTTCACCATGGTAGACTTGCCCAGCCCGCTCTGCCCTGGGAGTGGTTAGCACATGACAGCGGTTAGGGTGGACATTTTAGGCAGTTTTTCTCTAACTCTTGACTTTTTAATTTTATTTTTGGAGACAGGGTCTCAATCTGTCACCCAGGGTGGAGTGCAGTGATGCAATCACAGTTCACTGCTCAACCTTCCCAGGCTCTACTGACCCTCCCACCTCAGCCTCCCGAGTAGCTGGGACTGCAGGTGCATGCCACCGCGCCCGGCTAATTTTTATACTTTTTTTTTTTTTTTTTTAGGCAGGGTCTCATTCTCACCCAGGCAGGAGTGATCTCAGCTCACAGCAACCTCCCTCTTCAGGTTCAGATGATCCTCCCACCTCAGCCCTGCAAGTAGCCGAGACTACAGGTGCACACCACCATCCTTAGCGAATTTTTAAAAGTTTTTTGTAGAGATGGGGTCTTGCTGTGTTGCCTAGGCTGGTCATGAACTCCTGGCCTCAAGGGATCCTCTGCCTCAGTCTTGCTCTGTTGCCCAGGCTAGAGTACAGTGGAGCAATCCAGCAACCTCACTGCAACATCTGCTACCCAGGTTCCAGCAATTCTCCTGCCTTAGCCGTCTAAGTAGCTAGGATTACAGGCACCTGCCGCCACGTCTGGCTTAATTTTGTATTTTTAGTAGAGACGAGGTTTTAACGTGTTGGCCAGGCTGGTTTCGAACTCCTGATCCCAAGTGATCCTCCTGCCTTGGCCTTTCTTCTTTTTTTGAAGTCTCGCTCTGTTGCTCAGGCTGGAGTGCATTGGCCTGATCTTGGCTTACTACAACCTCTGCCTTCTGAGTTCAATCCATTCTCCTGCCTCAGCCTCCCAAGTAGCTGGGACTACAGGCGCCTGCCACCATGGCCATCTAATTGTATTTTTTGTTTTTTGAGATGGAGTCTTGCTCTGGTGCCAGGCTGGAGTGCGGTGGCATGATCTCGGCTCACTGCAACCTCTGCCTCCTGGGGTTCAAGCAATTCTCTGCCTCAGCCTCCAGAGTAGCTGGGATTACAGGTGTGTGCTAATTTTTTGTATTTTTAGTAGGGACGGGGTTTCACCTTGTTAGCCAGGATGGTCTTGGTCTCCTGACCTCGTGATCTGCCTGCCTTAGCCTCCCAAAGTGCTGGGATTGTAGGTGTGAGCCACCTCGCCCGGCCAAGCTAATTGTATTTTTAGTAGAGACAGGGTTTCACCATGTTGGCCAGGCTGCTCTTCCTGGCCTCCAAAAATGCTGGGATCACAGGAGTGAGCCACTGCGCCCGGCCCTGCCTCAGCCTTTCAAAGTGCTGGAATTACAGGTGTGAGCCACCATGTCTGGCCTCGTTTTGGTACTTTTTGTAGACACAGGGTTTTGCCTTGTTGCCCAAGCTAGTCTTGAACTCTTGAGCTCCAGTGATCCACCCACCTCAGCCTCCCCAAACCCTGGATTATAATTATGAGCCACCACTTCAGGCAGATTTTTGTCTTTTAATGACTCAGCATTTCTCAAATTTTTCAATGGCAACATCCCTGTGAGGTGCCATTATCAGTCCCACTTAACCGTCAGGGAGGGACAACGGTCGGCCAAAGGTGAGGCTACAGGCCCAGGTTTGCAGGGTAGCACTGTGGGTCTGTCCCATGGGGGGCCCCGCCTCTCACTCACCCACCACCATGATGTTGAACTCAAAGCCCATCTTCATGGCCTTGATCTTCAGCTGTTCCAGCACAGCCTCGACACCCACGGGACCAGGCATCTCACAGGGTGGGGTGCTGGGATTGGAGGGCCTCCAGGATGAGCAGGGAGAAGAGGAGCGCCTCAGGGGCTCCATGGGGCCCGAGGGTTCCAGATGCCTGTCACCAGGTGGGTGGGGAGAAGGGGGTCACTGGGGCTCAGAGGAGCCCACACTAGCCTCAGATCTGAACCCCAATTTGAGCTTGGCTGCTGGCCAACCCCCTCTACACATCATGCCTCCGGTGTACCCTAGTGCCCATAGTCCCAGGGGCGTGGTGAGGGGCGTGTGGGGAGCTGTTTCTCCAGGGTGCCTCAATCCCCATCCAGAGAAGCTCCAGCCCCAGCGGTCTGCCCTGTCCCTACCTACAGCCCAGGCAGGCCTCTCAGGTCACTTCCCCCAGCAAAGCCTGGTGGGCTGGGTAGAGTCCAGTAATGGTGTCTGTAGACAGCTGGAATCCTGGAGGGGTCGCAGGGAGTGTGTGAGGGATGAAGTGGCTCCCGTCCCAGCAGGGAATAAGGCAGGGGAGTCAGGATGAGGCGCCCCTACCTTCCCCAGGGGGACACACATAAGAGTTGATAGAGATGGAGAGCGAGCGAGATTGCACAGGCGTGAAGGTGACGGAGACATAGAGAGAGATAGACCGAGGCCAGGCAGGGAAGATGGCTGGGAAGGAGTGGAGCGGGAGTCCTCCTGGCAGGAAGACAGAAGCAGTGTGGTATGGCACCTGGTGCATGTGGGTCCTGGTGCACGGGGGTCTGCTTCGAGGAGCTGCCTTGTCCTGGCAGGGCCTGGTGTGTGTGACGGGCGAGGTGAGAGGGTGACAGTTAACTGAAGAATCTGAGCTCCATCCCCTCCTTCCTGTGACCCCCCCCACCTGGGGGCTTCTCTGCAGCAGGAGCAGGAACTCTTACCCCTCTAATCCTTGCAATGACCCTAGCCTAATAATGCAACAATCCCCACCCAACGTGGAACCCGGAGCCCGAGGCCCCCACGTCATTTGGGCTTCCAACTCCAAGCTCACTCCCTCAACCCCTCTGCTGGGACGAGCAAACCTGGACCCCACAGCTGGCTAGCGGGACATCCGTGTCCATCCTTGGTGCCATGTGTTTTAAGTTGCCAGTGTCAAAAAAATTATGAGATTGCTTTACAAATATTTACCCAGTCCTGACTCTGCACATGGCATCGTTCTAGGAGCCCAAAGATGTTAACTTGTTTACTACTGCCTCTTTTCTTGTTTACAGAAATATCTAGATTTCTAGTGTATCTTAGAGATTATCGTGCTGACTTGACATGCCCTCTTTAAATGGGTCATGTGCTTTCCAGACAGCCTTGGTCCTCACTGCTCCCTTATCGTCTCTCTGATAAGCTTATGTTTTGTTTTGTTCTGGAGACAGAGTCTTGCTCTGTTGCCCAGACTGAAGTGCAGTGGTGCGATCTTGGCTCACTGAAACCTCTGCCTCCCAGGTTCAAGCGATTCTCCTGCCTCAGCCTCTCAAGTAGCTGGATTACAGGCATGCACCACCACGCCTGGCTAATTTTATTTTTTTTTTGAGATGGAGTCTTGCTCTGTCACCCAGGCTGGAGTGCAGTGGTGCGATCTCAGCTCACCGCAACCTCCGCCTCCCGGGTTCAAGTGATTATCCTGCCTCAGCCTCCTGAGTAGCTAGGGCTACAGGCCCACGCCACCATGCCTAGCTAATTTTTATTTTTATTTTTTTTAGTAGAGATGGTGTTTCACCATGCTGGCCAGGCTGGTCTCTAACTCCTAACCTCGTGATCCACCCACCTTGACCTCCCAAAGTTCTGGGATTACAGGCATGAGCCATCGAGCCCGGCCTAATTTTGTACTTTTCAGTAGAGACAGCATTTCTCCATGTTGGTCAGGCTGGTCTTGAACTCCCAACCTCAGGTGATTGCCCTGCCTCGGCCTCCCAAACTGCTGGGATTATAGGCATGGGCCACTGCACCCAGCCCATCATGGAACCTGTTTTTAAGCTTCATCCATGGTGTAGTATTTGTCAGCGCTTCCTTTTTTTTTTTTTGAGACAGTTTCACCCTTATCACCCAGGCTGGTGTGCAGTGGCAGGATCTTGGCTCACTGCAACCTCCGCTTCCCAGGTTCAAGTGATTCTCCTGCTTCAGTCTCCTGAGTAGCTGGGATTACAGGCATGTGCCACCATGACTGGCTAATCCGAGATCATGCCATTGCACTCCAGCCTGGGCAACAGTGAGACTCTGCCTTAAAAAAAAAAAAAAAAAGGGTCGGGCATGGTGGCCCACACCTGTAATCCCAACACTATGGGAGGACAAGGCAGGTGGATTACCTGAGGTCAGGAGTTCGAGACCAGCCTGGCCAACATGGTGAAACTCCATCTCTACTAAAAGTACAAAAAAATATCCAGGCATGGTGGTGGGAGCCTGTAATCCCAGCTACTCCAGAGGTTCAGGCAGGAGAATTGCTTGAACCTGGCAGGTGGAGACTCTAGTGAACTGACATTGCACATTGCACTCTAGTCTGGGAAGAAGACCAAAAGTCCGTCTTAAAGAAAAATAAAAGGGAGGGAGGAGGATTAGTCAGAGGAGGAGACATGAGCCTAGAAGCAGAGGTTGGAGGGTTAGAGGGATGGGAGACTGTGAGCCAAGGAATGTTGTCAGCCTCTGGAAGTTGGAGAAGGCCAGGGATGGACTCTGCCCTAGAACCTTCAGGATGAACCCAACCTGGCTGACCCATTATAGACTCTGACCCTCAGAACTGTAGGGTAATACGTTTGTGTTGTTTGAAGCCACTGAGTTTGTGGTAACGTTACAGCAGCATTGGGAAATGAACACATTAGGTGTGCGAAGGGCTAACTGCTTCACTTCTCTAGGCTTCTGTTTCCTCATCTGTAAAATGGGAAAAGCAGTGATACCCACTTTAGGATTGCCATGAGAAATAAGCTAGGTGACACAGTACAGTGCTAGGGCAGGGCCTCACATTAGCTGATATTTTCAAGGATTAAAATAAAGAAAATAAGGACGGCCAAGACTCCTAGCCAGCCTTCTGTATCCGCAGGTTCCACATCTGTGCATTCAGCCAACCACAGACAGAAAATATTTGGAAAAAAATCACATCTGTACTGGACATGTACAGACCTTTTAATTATTCCCTAAATAATGTAACAACTATTCATCTAGCATTTACATTATATTGAGTATAAATATATATATAATATATACATATATTATATAATATATACATGTTATATAATATATGTATGTTATATAATATATACATATATAACATATACATATATATTATATACATTATATACATGTATGATATATATATCATATATATATATATATTTTGAGACAGAGTCTTGCTCTGTCACCCAGGTTGGAGTGCAATGGCGCCATCTTGGCTCACTACAGCCTCCTCCTCTAGGATTCAAGCCATTCTCCTGCCTCAGCCTTCCTCCTGAGTAGCAGGGATTACAGGTGTGTGCTACCACACCCAGCTAATTTTTCTATTTTTATTTTTTTTGAGACAAGAGTCTACCTCTGTCACCCAGGCTGGAGTACACTGGCACAATCTTGGCTCACTGCAGCCTTGCCTCGCTAGTTCAAAGTGATTCTCCTGCCTCAGCCTCCTGAGTAGCTGGGATTACAGGTGCCTGTCACCACACCGGGCTAATTTTTTTATTTTTAGTAGAGACGAGGTTTCACCATGTTGGTCAGGCTTGTCTCGAACTCCCGACCTCAGATGATCTGCCCGCCTTGGCCTCCCAAAGTGCTGGGATTACAGGCGTGAGCCACTGCACCTGACCAATTGTTTTTAGTAGAGATGGATTTTTGCCATGTTAGCCATGACGGTCTCAAACTCCTGACCTCAAGTAATCTGCCTATCTTGACCTTTTGAAGTGGTGGAATTACAGGCATGAGCCACCATGCCTGGCTATTGTAAGTAATCCAGTGATTTTTGATTTAAAGTGTAGAGAATATGCAGAGTACTACATCAATTTATATCAGAGACTTTAGCATCTGTGGATTTTGGTATCCATGGATGTCCTAGAACCAACGCCTGAGGATACCAGGGGCAACTATATGATGCCAGGCACAGCTGTCCTAGCTGTCAGAGTCGTGGGATGCAGGCAGGTTTTCTCCCCCTTCACCCTCCCTCCCTTCCCTGCTCACAACTTTCCTCCCTTCTCTTTCATTCACGAAGTCAGCAGTGGCCAAGCACTCACGTATTCCCAGCTGCATATCTGGGATACTGAGGAAAGGTAGGAAGTCCCAGGACTGAAGAAGCCACAGACCCCTGCCCTCCCTGGGCCTTGAGCAGTGGGAAGCCAGGAAGCACACCTGCCGGGCCTGGGCCCTCTCCCCTGGGCTTGGCGGCCTCTGCTGGCTCTGGGGAGGGCGGGGCTGGTTGCCAAGGCCTCAGGTGGTGTGGAGCCGGAAGCAGGAAGCAGCCTGTGCTCCCCAAGACCTAGGACCTGCCTGGCTGGGGGCAGTTGCACGCTTCTAGGAGGTAGGTGGGGGGTCTGGGGGCTGGGCTGCCAGTGGGAAAGGGAGGAGACAGTGGCTGGGGAGGTTGTCCATGCTGGGGTCAGGGTAGGGACCACAGGGCTGGGCAACGAGAAGGGCTGGGTCTGGAGCCAAGGGAGTGGGAGGTGGCGAGGAAGCTGGCGCTGGGCCAGGAGTGGGCAGACGCTGGGAGGCCTGGATGTGGTCCCCACTGAGCCGAGCCCAGGGTTCTGATGCAGCCTCTGGGGGCCAGGGCAGGTGACACTGTGGACGCCGAGATGGCTGTGTCCACAGAGGAGGTGGAGGCCACAGTTCAGGAAGTCCTGGGGAGACTGAAGAGCCACCAGCTGTTCCAGTCCACATGGGACACCGCTTCCTTTATCGTCTTCCTCACCTTTGTGGGTAAGTGTGGCTGCAGCCTCTGGGCCCCATCAGACCCCTGCCCAGGTCCTAGGTTGGGGGCCACACCTAGACACCTGTCCTGTCCCCAGGCACTGTGCTGCTTCTGCTGCTGCTGGTCGTCGCCCACTGCTGCTGCTGTGGCTCCCCCAGGCCCCACAGGGAAAGCCCCAGGAAGGTGAGCCCCTGGAAGGTGAGCCCCACTGGCCTCTGGGTGCCAGGGGACCTACACAGAACTGTACCGGGGTGGAGGAGGGGGCGAAGAGGTGGAGGAGGGGGACGAAAGGGTGGAGGAGGGGGACGAAGGGGTGGAGGAGGGGGATAGGGGGTGGTGGTGGAAAGGGGGCTTGCCCCTCCTAGGGAACAAGGAGCAAACCTGCTGGGTTCCTCTGTGCTTCTCTTGCAGGAAAGACCCAAGGGAGTGGATAACTTGGCCCTGGAACCCTGACCCTGTGTGTCCTGCCCATTGGCAGTAACAAAGCCTTCTGTCTGCCCAAAGTCTGAGTCTGCAGTGTCTTCTAGCCCATCTGGATGGGTGACATGGAATTTGTCGCCCCACTCAGGTGCCCACCTGGCCCCTCCAAGCCTTCGGCTGTCACAACTGTGCCAGGTCACCTAGCTGGGAGGGCAGCTGGTCTCAGACTCAGCGGCTCCAACTCCCAGGTGGAGCTCTTGACACCACCCTGGGGTCTCCTGGCAGCCAGAGGGTCTTCTCTTGAAGGCGGGTTCTGTGTCCAGTCAGGGGTCCCTGCTCAGACAGACAGACAGGGGCTCCAGGTGGAGTCTGATAATCTTTATTTCTTAGAGGATCCTGGGTCGGGGCTGTGGAACACAGGCACCAGCGCTACATTCACACCTGGGGTGGCTCTGTCTGCACTGTTCCTGCCCATCCCCTGGGATTCATAGCTCAGTGCCACCACCTACCCTATGCCCTCTAGGGGGAGGGGACAGCGAAGGGGAGAGGAAGGAGAGCCCTGGGCCTGGCCCTGCCCTGAGTTCAAAGATTCCCATGGTGACCAGGAGGGCAGGGTTGGGAATATGGGACTCTCTCAGCCCCACCTTCCTGACCTCCCCCTAACACCCCACCAGACCAGCCTCCCTTCCTCCTGGCGCTTCCAGTGTCTGCTCCCAGCAGTGCAAATGTGTTAGTGGGGGAGGGGTGAGGTATGGGAGAGAAGCAGCAGCCTGGCATTGGCTGGTGCTGGCGCGGGTTTGAGTAGGGACTGGGGTCACCTTCGTGAGGACAGGCTCCTGGGTGCTGTGCTCAGAAGGGTCTGTAGCTCCAGTAGCTGGAGAACACAGAGACCTGCAAAGGGAGGGTTCAGTGAATGGCTGGATGCAGGGCACGGGTGGCCCAGGTGAGATGCCTAGGTCACCCAAGGGCAATGGGTCAGGACGGGGCACTGCTGCCTAGCGGTGCTGTGGGGGTACACCAGACCCTGATGTTGGGGTGCTCTGAGGGTGTGGCAGGGCCCTCAGAATCCCTCTTCACTGTGGGGTATTCTGAGGGTGTGGCAAGGACCCTTAGAAGCCCTTCCCCTAATGAAGGTGCTCACCCCAGCCCCACCTTGTCCTTGAGCTGTTGGCAGAGCTGTAGGGAGACGGTGAAGTAGACCAGGGCGTCATTGAGCCAGGGGACCACACACTCCACCTTGTGCACGTGGCTCACCTCCAGGCGCTGAGAGCCCCACTCACTGTAGGCGGTGAGAGGAGGGTCCCTGAGTCGGGGCCCAGCCCTCTAGGTACAGTGGGATGGGTTGGCCGTGCCTGGACCTCCCTCCCCTGCGTACTTACAACATGGCCCCTGGGCTGTGCAGCACCGCGCCTCCGGCCGGGCGGAAATTCTAGGCAGAACAGCACCAGAGCTGTCAGACTGCACAGGGTGTGGGCATGAGGGGCAGCAGGGGGGCAGCGGTCCCTCCTCACCTTGGTGGAGTTGGGCTGCAGGGCGTGCAGCTGGTACACCGTGAGGCAGAGCTTGTTGAGGTTGATGTAGACGTTGACCAGCAGGTCGGAGGGCAGGGCAGGGGCGAACATCCGCTGCAGGAGGCAGGCGGGATGAGGCCCTCCCAAGCCCCCAACCCAGGCTGGATGGAGTGGGGCTCTGTGGTCAGTCATGGAGTCTGCAGGGGACCCCAGTGTCCACCCCAGGGATGTTCTTCCAGGCTTTTCCCAGGTGCCCCAAGTATCTTCCTGTGCCTCCAGATTTGGGAAGCACAGACCCAAACAGGGTTAACATATTTTGGGGGCAAAGGACGGAAGCCAAGAACCCCATCCCAGAAAACCGCCTAGATAGAATTCTAACTACAATTTGGGTGGTGGCCCCCTGTGTCCATCCTGTGAGCAAGCTGGGCCCCGTTGTGGGGACGCGTCTCCTCGAGCAGGGGCACTGACCGTGAGGCCGCTGGCGGCGATCTCAGGCAGAGTGAGGGTGGCAGGGGTGGTGAGCCGGTTTCGGGCTCTGGTCAGCTGCAGCATCACTGCGTCCATCAGCTGTGGGGAGGGGCGGGGTTGGCTCTGCTTCCTCCTGTGCGCCCACGCATCAGGGAACAGCAGATAAGGTAGCTCCTACTCCCACCCAGTTGCCACGGTTCTCAGGGCCAGAACCCCAGCAGCAGGGGCCTGTTAAAGACGGGTAGTTAGGCTACAGCTGGGCATGGGGGAGGGCAGGACGTCTGTACTCATGTCATCAAGATGGGGCTGATTCACTGCATGGGGGTCCCAGATGCTGAATGGAAGGTCCTGGGAGGCCAGTCCCAGGGGCACAGGCTTTGCAGACAGGGTGTACAGGCAACAAAAGTTGGCTGTGAAAGGCCAGAGAGGGCTTCCTGGAGGAGGCGATGGAATGGCTGGGTTGAGGTTTTCAGGGGGCGAGGCAGGGTCACAGCTGGTGGATGGTGGGACCATGTGAAGCCCATCCTTTGCCTCTGCCATAGAGCAGACCCTCGGCAGACTCCTCAGAGCCCCAGCTTCCATGCCATCCAGCCGTGGCCATGGGTACTGGGGGCGACGTGGCTCTCAGGAAACACACAAGAGCTGACTGGAGGCATGGGGGCTGCACCACCCGAGGGTGGTCACAGTTCTCGAACGGACCTCAGTCTATCTGGTTCCAAGTATGACGAATCAGAGGTCCAGAGAGGGCAGGTGAGCCACCAGAGGACACGGACCACATCAGGGGCAGAGCTCAAGGATGAGGCCAGGTGCCTGGGTCAGCTCTTCACACGTGCCACGTGGTTAATGTGAAGACTTTCACTGCTGCTCATGGCAGCAGGGTGTGCCGAGTGCTCACTGGGGGCCCCATGACCTGAATTATCACAGTCACTCCAGTGTCCCCATAGGTAGAAAAAAGAGACACAGAGTAGGCAGGTAAGTGCCTAGAGGTTGCACAGCTTGAAGTGGAGGCCCTGGGATTGGAACCCGGGTCTGAATCTGGATCAAGGACACAGGACTAGGCCAAGGGGGCCAGCGCTCTCCAGGAGTCAGGTTTGGGGGCAGCTCACCTTGAGGACCTCAGCGCCCGTCTTGAACTGGTAGTTTTCATCCCGGCTGGTGAGCAGGTAAATGGCTTGGCTCACATGGTTCCTAGCATCCTGGATCTGGAAGCATGGGTCATTCAGTGGGGTCACTCCAGCTTCCATGAAGTCAGGAAGGGAGGGGGGGTGCTGCCTATCTGCCCCAGGTCATTGCACTCTCTACACTATCAACTCTGTGCCCCAGAGGTCCATGTCTGCACCAGGGGATGGGTACTTGGCAGCACCTGGGGCAGGCCCAGTCTCTGCCCTAGTGTGGCTCACTTTCTAAGGGATGGACAGACAGTAGTGCCCAAGACAAGAATCTGTGCAAGTTGCAGAAGGAAGCAAACAGGATGACATGGGTGGGGCAAGGGTCCTGAAATGGAGACAGTCGGGTGGAGGGGGCAGGGGAAAGAGGCAGGGCCCAATGGCACAGGAGCTGCCAGGGAGCACAGACCTCGTCTGCAGAGCCATGGCAAGTCCCTGGAGGCTCTGGGCAAGGGAGTGACTTTTCAGAGGGCTTCTGAACATCCCACCCCACCAGCTGCTGTGGGGGCCCGGTCCTGATGTGGCCCTTAGGCCAAGTTCTCCACCTTCCCATGTGGCCCATGCTCCAGCACTTCAGGCAACGCCCGCCCCCGGCTTTGCTGCTAGAAAACATCCTCCCAGACTTGCTGTGGCTGCAGATCCCCAGGGCCCCGTCCCTCTTTAGGGAGGCCCCAAGGCCGGCCTGCTGCCGCCTGTCCTTGTGGCTGAGCACTGGCTAGGGATGGGTGGGGTCACCTGCTGCAGCTTCCACTGCTTGTCCTCCCGGAAGGCGAAGTGCAGCAGCTGGTTGTTCCGGGGCATCTTAAGGTTCACGTCCTGACAGGCAAGAGTGGGATGAGCTGGGTAGGGGGATACCTCCTGCCACAGCCACTCTGAGCCCTTGAGCCTGGGGCAGAAACGGTGCATGTGGCAGCTCAGGCCTCAGCTGCTCTGTAGGGCAGAGGGTCTCCGGATGCCTTGGCCGTTTGGCGGGTGAACAGGGAGGTCAGGAAACAGGAAACCAGGCCCAAGAGGAGCCACAAAGAAGTGAAATGGAGCAGGGCACGGTGGCTCACGCCTGTAATCCCAGCACTTTGGGAGGCCAAGGTGGGCGGATCATCTGAGGTTGGTTCAAAGATCAGCCTGACCAACATGGAGAAACCCTGTCTCTATGAAAAATACAAAATTAGCCAAGCGTGGTAGAGCATGCCTGTAATCCCACCTACTTGGGAGGCTGAGGCAAGAGAATCGCTTGAACTGGGGAGGCACAGGAGGTTACAGTGAGCTGAGATCATGCCATTGCACTCCCGCCTGGGCAACAAGAGTGAAACTTCATCTCAAAAAAAAAAAAAAAAAGTGAAATGGAAAGAGGTGGAGATAGGGGAGGGGAGAAGAGGAAAGGGGAAAGCGGAAGGCAGCCTCTGTCAGGCCTGGTGTGAATGGAGTGCATCTAGTGTCTACAAAGGCCAACAGATGGAGCCTAGGAGGGGCCCCCCCCCCTGCGCCTTGGTGCCCGGCACAGGGTTGGGTACAGACCGGAGCTCAGGCGTTGGCTGATTCAACTGTGAAGTGTGGCCAGCCTAATATGCCAATGCTCATGCTTCACTGGGTCCAGATGCTAGACCAGGCTGTATGGGAAGAACTCCCCTCCTGAACCTCTTGCTGAATGTGCACACTGATCCCTGGAGGAGGTGTGGGGGTTGCTGTCATTTTCCAAAAGAGAAAACTGAGGCCAGAGAGACCAAGGGTCACACCCAGAGTCCCAGACCTTGCACAGAGAGAAAGTGGGAGCCCCCATGCTCTTCCCCGCTGGAAGGATGGGAGGGGACAGGGCCGGAGACTCACCGCCTGGCTGAGGGCATCCCCCTGCAGAGTCAGCACGCCTTTCACCTGGTCTGTGCTGTAACATGTGGCGTCAGAGTAGTGCCGTGTCCACACCCCCACCACCCAGACCTCCTTCCCAGCTGGCTGCCCCTCCTGTCCCACCGCACACCCAACTGGTCTGCAGGACAGAGCTGTGGCCCTGCCTCCTACACCCAAGGTACCCAATAAGTCTCCCAGCCCAAGGAGACCATTTCCCTGGTTTCTGCCCAGCCCAGGCTCACCCACAGCTGCCTAGGATGAAGTTCTCTTGCTTGGTGGGCCCCTCAGTGCCTGAGCCTGGCAGAGTGAAGCGAAGAGAGGCCTCCTGCGGGACAGAGGGGAAGAGGGGAGCTGGTAGTGCTCACCCAGTCCCGACCCAATGCTTCTTCGAGAAGTCCCCCTCCCTCCAAGTCAGGAGAATAAGAAACAAGGTGGCCTGGTCTCACCTGGGTTCAGCTGGGGTGGGAAGACCCTGTCCAAGCCTCCAGGGCACCTAATCATGAGCCTGATCTCTGCTTATCCCACATTCCCTGAACACCTCCTGTGTGCCCACCTCGGGGACTACAGGACACACATGGGCAGCCTCCGAGCTTGGCTGAGGGGGAGAGGCACAGAGTCGGGGAACAAGGCAGTAGTCATGGTAACCTGCGGTCCTGGGCCTCAGCAAGTACTACGCCGGTCACTTCTGTGAGCTGCCTGGCTCATTTATCTACACCACAGCCCCGCGAACCGGGTACTGTTATGTCTATTTTTGCAAATGAGAAAAGGCAGACCCAGAGAGGTTGAGTGACTTGGCTGAGGTCCCACTGCCGGGCAGAGGCAGAATTCTTCGGCTCCCAGATTGGATGCCGCTGCTCTCAAGGCGGCCCTTGCTAATCCCCGCGCCAGGACTCGCCCCTGCCCGCACAGAGGTGCTTGTATAACGAGGTCGGCTCGAGTTCCCGGAGGCTGGGGCTTGCCGAAGAGCGGCGGCGTCCGCACGCCGTAGGCGCTCAGGAAGCAACCTCGGGGCGCCTCGAGGAGCCAGGCAGATGAGGAGGGAGGGTCGCCACGCCCGGCGGGGCAGGACGCGGGCGGTTACCTTGAGGATGTCCTGCAGCTGCCTCAGCACCGCGTGCACCTCGTCGTGCAGCAGCCAGCGGAACTCCTCCTCCTGCGGGACAGCCACAGCGGTCACGCCCGGCCCCGTCGCCCTGCCAGCCTGCCCGCCAGCCCGCGCGCCTCACCAGCACCGCCCGCTCCGCCGCCGTCGCTGCCATTACAGTGGCCATGGCCGGAGGCCGCCGCCGAGCGCCGTCCCCACCAGCCGCTGCTAGCGTCCTCCTGTCCTCGCGTCCTCCCCCAGCGTCCGGCTCCGCCTCCGCCCCCGATTGGCTGAGCGGGCGCCTGCCCCGCCCCCGAACCGGCTCCGTGCTCGCGATTGGCCGGCGCCTGCCGGCGGCCTCGGCTCACGAGACCTGCAGGCGCTCAGAACGAGGTTGGCTGCTGGGCTAGTCTGGCTCGCTCCGGCCGGCCTAGGGACGCTGCCGGCACCAGCCTGCGGCGCCATCGGGCGCCAAAGGGACGACCACTCAGGGACTGAGCGCGCTGGGGCCGCTGGCCCGGGTCCCCACCTGATGGGGAGGGGGAGGGTGCTCTGCCTCACCCGCGCTCCGTGATTGGCCTGCAGGACAGTCTGTGCCGGCCTAGCCTCCCTATTGGCCCGCTTGGCTCAGTTGGTCGCTGTTCCCGTCCCGCAGCGGACCTCGTCGCCACTGGCAGGTCTGTCTCCCTCGGAGGCCGAGGTCCCGAAAGCCCACCCTTGCCCCACCGCTGCCCTCCGAGCGGCCCGCGAGCCCTCCGCTCCCACCCATCTCGCCGAGGGCGAGGAATGCAGGACCCCCGCAGCACAGCTGTGTTACCAAGAAATGTTTTATTTTTCTTGCAGTAGCTTTGTTAATTGCACAAAATCATGTTTTGTTTTTGCCATTTAAACATTACCACACAATCCTATTCCGAAAGACAAATGTTCATTAAAAACAAAGCAAAAATAAAAATTCACAACCTTAATTACCTAGATTTGTCATTTAAAGGTTTAAAGAAAAAAGGGAGGGGCTTTCTTACAAGCTTTTCCACAAGTGTCACATTTTCTCCTTAAAAGGGAAGGATTTCAAAACAAAGGTGAAATAGCTTAAACAGAAATATTCATAAAAAGGAACTTTACAGAATCGTCAACAATATTAAGACAACATTGACTAACCAGTTTCATTACCGCCTCTTCCCCCATCCCCACCCCCAGTGTGTCCCGCCAGGACTAGAACAGGCTTTGTATTCAGACAGAAATGCTTCAAAATCCCAGTGAAATGAACTGTGCTAAAAACCCAACAGGCATCTTCCCTGCTCTCCCCACTCCTCTTCTGCAATCCTCTAACCCAGGTTTTAATCTGTGAAAAGGGGCCAAATTCGTGAGGGGGGAGGGACGCCGCCCCAGTGTGGCCGCCTTATATATAATTATATATTCCACCATAAATGCTGGCCTTCCTTCTGCAAATTATGATATTAGAAAATCCAACCCATGCAGAGGGATAAAAAACTGACATCCTTTGGGTGACTCCTTGTTTTTTTGCAACATCCCAAGTCCCCTCTGGTCCCCTATCCAAGGAGAAATGTAGGGCCTCAAGGAAGTCCCAGACCCACCTCAGAGGGTCAGTCAGTTCAGGTAGGTCAGGCCCAGTTCTCTTCCCTCCCGACAGACCCCGGGCCCAGGAAGCACCGAAGACCATGACGCTGGCTGGAGTGAAGACACTTGTTTCCGTATCAAGAGCTGGGCCTAAGAAATGCTCATCGTTGGTCAGGCTGGGTCTGGGCCAAAGAAGGGACAGACAGACAGAAAGAAATACTGTCTCCACAGGAGGAAGATGGGGAGGAGGTAGGACGGAGAGCAGTGGGCATGCAGGGGACTTGGCAGGGCAGGCTGGAGAAGGGGGGACCACTGGGAGGGGACCAAGGTCAAAGCGGCTCTTCAGAGCCAGGTGAAGTCTGTGGCCTAACAGAAACAGGAAGGAGCGCCCCCAACCCCCACTCCTCTTGGCTCCTCACTAGTGGCCCTGAGGAACCCCTCCCAAGGGCTGGAATGCAAATCCAAATACTAGAACAGCCCAGGGAGGAGCAAACGCCCTCTGTGACAGAGGCAGTGGCGTTTGGGGCGTTGCTTCGAGGCGGTGAGGGCCGGGCCTCCGTGCTCACCTGCAGGCCGGCTGCTTGCTGCACTCCCTGGAAAGCCAGGGCCCCATCTTCTTGGGACTCTGCCAGTCTCTTTTCAGTTCACAAAGGCGTCTATGGAGCGCTGGGGACACACTGGACGCTTAGCCGTGAACAGCTTTCTCAGACCATCACCTGAGGTTGGCGGGCCTCATGGGACCCTCCATCTGGAGTCTGTGCTGGCTGATCTGGGCCCAAGGCCTCTTCCTGCAGGGGATCCAGTGGGGGATGTGGACACACCTACAGCCTCTTCACTCTGGGGGAAGCTATGGGAAGGTTTCCAAATCTCGTTGCTGATTCTAGTTCGTTGACTGGAAGGGGTTTGAGATAAGACAAGCTCGGAAGAAAAAAAGCCAGGCAGCAGTTTCTGGGCAGCTTCTATCCTGGGGTGAGAGCCTGTGTGTGTATGTGTGTGTGCATGTGTGTGTGTGAACACACAGCCACCTTGAGTGGGGGCCAGTGCCCAGCTCAAGAGCTTTCCCACAAGCCAATCCTGCTGACACTCGTGCCCTCCCCACTGGCCTCAGGGGAGGGTGCTGCTGTGTGCTGTGCTGATGGCAAGTCTCAGTCTGTATAAAAGGAAATGGAGTCAGGCGGGCTGGTCCAGAATGAAGTCCCAGGCCCCCAACCCCATGTGAGGAAGAGGGGGTCAGGGGAAACTGGAGGGCTGGGAGTGGGGTGTCGACGGCTTAGTGTATGTAGGCTCGGTACACGGCAGACATATCGTTGTCAGACTGGTCCAGCGCCTTGGCTCTTTTGTATACCTGAAAAAAAAAAAGAGATGGCTCAATCTCTGGCCCCAGAGGAGCCTGTAAGACCTAGACCTGACTCCTGGAGGCGATGCTGGAGCCCAGGCTGTCTGGGTATGAATCCCATTTTGACCTTGCATGAAGCAACTCCGTTTTTCTGGGCCTCGGCCACTGGGGTTCTTGCTCTGGGAGAGGGAAGAGTACCCGCTGATTCTTGTGGGAATGAAACATACCATGGGATATAAAGCATTCAGCACTGGTCAGGTGCGGCAGTTCATGCCTGTAATCCCAGAGGCTGAGGCGGGTGGATCAGCTGAGGTCAGGAGTTTGAGACCAGCCTGGCCAACATGGTGAAACCCCATCTCTACTAAAAATACAAAAATTAGTTGGGTGTGGTGGCGCGTGCCTGTAATCCCAGTTATTTGGGAAGCTGAGGTGGGAGAACTGCTTGAACCCAGCAGGCGGAGGCTGCAGTGAGCCGAGATGATGCCATCACACTCCAGCCTGGGTAACAGAGTGAGACTCCATCTCAAAAAACAAACAACAACAACAAACAGCATTCAGTATTATTAGTAACTTAATAAGTCCCTTCATGCAGATGACTCTCCAAAGCCTTTCCATGTTATCCTCTGGGCCACTGTCCTCACTCTTCCTTCTGCCTGGAATGCTTTTCTCTCACTCAGTCATCACCGGTTCCTTCTTTGTCAGCTCAAAGGCCTTTGCCGACCATTGCAACTGAAGCAGCAGCTGCACCCGCCGCTTCACCCAGTCATCTCTGTCTTTACTTGTAGTTCTTATACTCTGAAATTCTTACCTTTTTAACTGCTTATGTGCTAATTCTGTACCTCCTTCCAGTTAAATGTAAGTGCCCCTGGAAGGGACAGAGGGAGCGGCACACCAACATGTCCTCAGATTCCAGAACAGTGTCTGGCAATCAGCACCTGCCCCAGAGATACTAGTGGAATATGAAAACGCTTGAAAAGAAGTAAAAAGCCATTGCTCCACAAGCAATACAGCTGGACACATGGGTCCCTCCTACATAACTAGCTGTGGGTTGTTTTTTTTTAAATTAAGTAGTCCTGTGAGAACCAACATAACTGAGGTCCCTACAGCTCAGATGTAACTGTTGGCTCACAGTTGACAGTTACAACTGAATAAAGACATTTTCAGGTAAAAGAAACTGTCACTGGGCAGACCTAGATTATAGGAAATTCCAAAGAAAGTTTTTTTCAGTGGAAAGTAGACCAGAGAGAAACTCTTCTTTAGGGAGGAACAGAGACCACTAGGAACAGTAAATCTAAAGAAAAGTAAAATTATTTTCTTCTCTTAATTTCTTTTGAGATGGAGTCTAGCTCTGTCCACCAGGCTGGAGTACAGTGGTGCAATCTTGGCTCATTGAAACCTCCGCCTCCCAAGTTCAAGAAATTCTTGTGCCTCAGCCACCTGAGTAGCTGGGACTACAGGCGTGTGCCATGACCTCAAGCAATCCAACTGCTCTGGCCTCCCAAAGTGCTAGGATTACAGGCATAAGCTACTGCACCCAGCCTTTTTACTTAATTTCTTTAAAATACATATGACTGCTTAAAGTAAAAAATCACAATGTTGCCTGGTGGGTTTAAAACAAAGGCAGATGAAACACCTAGGAGATATGTACCTCAGAGTGGGGGTTCTCACACCTGTGGTGCTTCTGCCCCCAACGGACATCTGGTCATGCCTGGAGAAATGTTCTGTCACCCTAGAAGGAGCTACGTCACTGGTGTCTGGTGGGTAGGGGCCCAGGAGGCTGCCCAAATTCCTGCAGTGCTCGTGATAGCCCCACACACAGAATGGAAGTAGTGCTGAGGTTGAGAAAACCTGCCTTAAAGGATGAGGGAGGGGAGATAAATGCTTCTATGTGGTTGCAAAGTTCTTACATTTAATGAGAAAAGGCACAAGATTAACTTTTTTTTTTTTTCTTTAGACAGGGTTTTGTTGTATTGCCAGGGTGGAGTGTAGCAGTAGGATTATGGCTCATTGCAGCCTTGAACTCCTGGGCTCAAGCAATCCTCCTGCCTCAGCCTCCTGAAGTAGCTAGGAATAGGGTGCTTGCCACCACACCAAACTGCTTTTTTTTTTTTTTTGGTACAGATAGGGTTGCCCAGGCTGATCTCAAACTCCTAGGCTCAAGCAACGCTACCTGGCTTCCCGAAGTGCTGGTATTACAGGTGTGAGCCACCGCGCCTAGTAAGACTAACTCTATGTTAAGCATGTGTATTGCACTCTGTCCAGTAACGGCTAAAAAACAATGCAAAGAGGCAAAGTCAAAAAGCCAATAGGCCAGGTGTGGTGGCTCAGGGTGGAGGCAACTTGGAAGCCACTTCGAAGAGAAGCTTTTCCAGCCCAAGCCACGTGGAACCCTTGGGAAGTAACTATAGTCAGAGATGAGCTTTCATCAATAAAGGCTCATAAAATACAGGAGAATGCTACTGTCCAGAGAGAAGCCACAGGTAGGATAAATAGGAGGGACTTGAAATTGTATCATAATCTGAAAGAGTAATGAAATAAGCACTCTGAAATGTTGAAACAGACAAGGACGAGACAGAATTTAGGAACAGGCTGTGTGCAGTGGCTCACACCTGTAATCCCAGCACTTTGGGAGGCCAAGGCAGGTAGATCACTTGAGGCCAGGAAGTTTGTGTCCAGCCTGGCCAAAATGGTGAAACCCCGTCTCTACTAAAAATACAAAAATTAGCTGGGTATAGTGGTGCATGCCTGTGGTCACAGCTACTTGGGAGGCCGAGGCAGGAGAATCGCCTGAACCTAGGAGGTGGAGTCTGCAGTGAGCTGAGATCATGCACTCCAGCCTGGGCAACAGAGTAAGACTCTGTCTCAAAACAAAACAAAACACAACAAGGAATTCAGGAACAGAGAATTACACTATGAAAAGCCAGGTGTCAAAGAACAAACAGTACTGGCTGGGTGCAGCAGCTTATGTCTGTAAATTCTAGCACTTAGGGAGGCTGAGGCAGGTGGATCAACTGAGGTCAGGCATTCAAGACCACCAGCCTGGCCAACATGGTGAAACCCCGTCTCTACTAAAAATACAAAAAATTAGCTGGGCATGGTGGCAGGCGCCTATAATCCCAGTTACTAAGAAGGCTGAGGCAGAACTGCTTGAACCCGGGAGGTGGAGATTGCAGTGAACCGAGATTGCACCACTGTACTCCAGCCTAGGCAACAAGAGTGAAACTCTGTCTTAAAATACAATTTTAAAAAAGTGTATCAGCTGACGGTACTTGAAAAATACAGCTACTAATATAAATCTATGTGTTTCACATGTATGTTTTACAAAGTGTAATTTTTTTTTTTGAGACGGAGTCTCGTTGCTATCGCCAGGCTGGAGTACAGTGGCATGATCCTGGCTCACTGCAACTTCTGTTTTCTGGTTTCAAGCAATTCCCTTGCCTCACCCTCCTGAGTAGCTCGGACTACAGGCATGCACCACCATGCCTGGCTAATTTTTTCTATTTTTAGTAGAGACTGGGTTTCATCATGTTGGCCAGGATGGTCTCGATCTCCTGACCTCGTGATCCTCCTGCCTTGGCTTCCCAAAGTGCTGGGATTACAGGCGTGAGCCACCGCGCCCGGCCACAAAGTGTCATTTTTATTGTAATCATATGGTAAAGACAAATATTGTTCATTTTATTTAAGATTAAAATTCTATCAAGATGAACGAAGAAAGCAGAACTTCTACCCTAAAAAACTTTCAAAAGTGCATGTGAAGCTGGGTATAGTTGTGCATGCCTGTAGTCCTGGCTACTCAGGAGGCTGAGGTGGGAGGACTGCTTGGGCCTAGGAGGTCAAGGCTGCAGTGAGCTATATCTGCGCTACTGCACTCTCCCTGGGCAACAGAGCAAGACTGTCTCAAAAATAAAAAAAAAGTGCATGTGTAAGTCCTTAAAATATCACCTGAAAAATGCTAATAATAGACATTCTGATTAAAAGGTAGATATTGTCAAAATGGATAAAAATCCAAGCCCCAATTATATACTGTCTACAAAAGACATAATTTAAATGTAGTCAGAAATAAGACAGGAAATGGGTGGAAAAATACATACCATGAAAACAGTAAGCCTGAGAAGGCTGTAACTGCAGTGACCTGATCTCAGCTCACTGTAACCTCCAACTCCTGGTTCAAGCAATTCTCTCTGCCTCACCCTCCTGAGTAGCTGGGATTACAGGTGTGCACCACCATGCCCCACTGATTTTTTGTATCTTTAGTAGAGACAGAATTTCACCATCTTGGCCAGGCTGGTCTTGAACTCCTGTTCTTGTGATCTACCCGCCTCAACCTCCCAAAGTGCTGGAATTACAGGTGTGAGCCATCTGCCTATAGCAGCTCTTTTAATGCCAAACAATAGACTTCAAATAAAAATCAAGGGACATTTCATAATAAAAGGGGAAACTCATCAGGAAAATATGGCAATCATAAATGGCTAAGAGAGTCTAATAACAATAGCTTCAAAGACAGTAAGCAAAAATGGGCAGAGATAAAGGGAGGAGCAAACACTTTCACAATCATAGTTGGAGATTTTTTTTTTTTTTTTCTTTTTTGATGGGGTCTTGCTGTCACCCAGGCTGGAGTGCAGTGATGCAATCTTGGCTCACTGCAACATACCCCTCACGGGTTCAAGAGATTGTTCTACCTCAGCCTCCTGAGTAGCTGGGATTATAGGCAACTGCCGCTACCACGCCTGGGTAATTTTTGTACTTTTATTTTTATTTATTTAGTTTTTTATTATTTTTTTGAGATGGAGTCTCACTCTGTTGCCCAGGCCGGAGTGAAATGCTGTGATCTTGGCTCACTGCAACTTCCGCTTACTGGGTTCAAGTGATTCTCATGCCTTGGCCTTCTGAGTAATTGGGATTATAGGCGACCGCCATCACACCTGGCTCATTTTTCTATTTTTAATAGAGATGGGATTTTGCAAAGTTGGCCAGGCTAGCCTTGAACTCCTGACCTCAAGAGATCCACCCGCCTCGGCCTTCCAAAGTGCTGGGATTACAGGTGTGAGCCACTGTGCCCAGCCCGTAATTGGCGATTTTAATAGTCTTCACACACCAACTGAAGGAATGGGATAAAAAGGTTGGTAAAGGTGACCTGAAAACACCAACAACCATCTTGTCCTACTTGCTATCTGTGGCACACTCCACTCAGCTGCTGCAGAATACACATGCTCTTTAAGTATGCATGGTGTAGTCACCAAGACAGATCATCTGCCAGACCACAGAACAAGTTTGAATAAATATAAAGTTTAAAAGTCATACAGGGGCCAGGTGTGGTGGCTCACACCTATAACCCCAACACTTAGGGAGGTTAAGGTGGGCAGATCACCTGAGGTCAGCAGTTGAAGATCAGCCTGGCCAACATGGTGAAACCTCATCTCTACTCCAGCTGGGTGTTGTGGTGCCCTGTAATACTAGCTACTTGAGCAGCTGAGACATGAGAACTGCTTGAATTCGGGAGGCAGAGGTTGCAGTGAGCTGAGATCATGACACTGTACTCCAGCCTGGGCAAAAGAGAGAAACTCCGTCTCAAAAAAAAAAAAAATCATACAGAGTATGTTCTTTCATCACACAGAGAAATAAATTTAAAATCAATAATCATTAGATATCTAGGAAAGCCCCAAACACTGGACAAATTTGAATAATTCATGGGACAAAGAAGACATCAGAAGGCAAAGTAACATGGCTTAGTAGAAGTTTAAAGATTTATATGCTCACGTTATAAAGAAAGCGGGTTTAAAATCAGTGACTTAAGATTCCACTTTAGGCCAGGTGCAGTGGCTCACGCCTGTAATCCCAGCACTTTGGGAGGCCAAGGTGGGCAGATCATAAGCTCAAGAGATCCAGACAATCCTGGCCAAAATGGCGAAACCCTGTCTCTACTAAAAATACAAAAATTAGCTGGGCATGGTGGTGGGGTCCTGGAGTCTCAGCTACTCAGAAGGCTGAGGCAAAAGAATCGCTTGAACACAGGAGGCAAAGGTTGCAGTGAGGCGAGATTGCGCCACTGTACTCCAGCCTGGCAAGACAGTGAGACTGCCTCAAAAAAAAAAAAAAAAAGAAAAGAAAAAAATATTCCACTTTAAAGGGTTAGAAAAAGAACAAAGAGGCTGGATGCAGTGGCTCATGCCTGTAATCCCAGAACTAAGGCAGGCAGATCTTCTGAGGTCAGGAGTTCGAGGCCAGCCTAGCCAATGTGATGAAACCCTATCTCTAGTAAAAATACAAAAATTAGTTGGATAGGTTAGGGTATGCCTGAAATCCCAGCTACTTGGGAAGCTCAGGCATGAGAATCACTTGAACCTGGGAGGCAGAGGCTGCAGTGACCTGAGATCACACTGCTGCACTCCAGTCTAGGCAACAGAGTGAGACTCTGTCTCAAGAAAATGAAGGGCCTTGGGGCCTGGGCCACATCCTCTGTCAAGCTGCCCTACCTCATTGGCTGCAGCTGCCATGGGAGTCGGATGGTTGACCGCATCGCCGAGCGCAATGGCTAAGCGGAGATCCTTCTGAATGTATTTCAGGTAGAAATCAGGCTTAAAGTTTCCTTGCAGGATATCTGAGGAGAAAAAGCAAATTATCAGACAAAATGTAAGGACCTGAAATTAAAAACCACCTACAATCCATCAGGGCTCAATACCTAAAACATATTCAGGGCTCAGTTCCACATAGCCTAGGCCTCCTAGCTCCTCCCACACCCTTAGACACCTGAGAACTAGAGCTCCTAGCCTTTACCCCCAAATCCCTCCCACTGTGTTTCTGAACCTCCTCTGGCCAGGGTCACGGAATAACTGGAGAGGGGGATCTTTCATGCTCACTGAACCCCTGAACAAGTCCCCTGCTCTAATCAAACACCAAACACAAGAAGAAGGGCCAAAGGCAACTCACTTTGGCACTTCTGGTCCAGGAAGATGCTGGCCAACTGTCCCTGATTGAGGATGTCCAAGAGTGTCTGCTGGGACTGGCCTGTCACCTGGGCCAGGGTCAGCCCCTCGGCGATAGTGGCCATGAAGCTCCCTTGGACCATGTTCACAATCAGCATCATCTTGGCTGCGTTGCCCACTTCACCTGCCCAGGGCAAAGACTCATGGTCACGGCCCAAGAATGCCACAGGCAGGGCCTCTCTGCCTGCCCTCACCTCTGCTCAGACCCACCTCTCTCCAGGGGAGGGCCCCTTCACCTGCCCCCGACAGACTGGCTCATCCTCCTTCCACGCACTGCCTATGCAGGTGAAAGGAAATCTTCCCTGGGGCCCCTGGTAGAAAGGCCACGTGGATTGACGTTGTCATCAGTGTGATATAGAGGGTATGTGGCCCCAGGCTCCAGGCCTGATGGGCGCAGGCATGTTACCTAGGAAGAAGGAGGTCTTCCCCATCGCCTGGAAGCAGCTGCTGCAGTCCTCGTATAAGCCCCTGTCTCCAGCCGCTAAGATCACCAACATCCCATCATTAGACAGCTGCTGATTCCCTGAGACGGGGGCCTCCAGAAAGCGCCCCCCCCTGGACACAATCACCTGAAAAGAAAAGTCACCACTTCTGGAGGCCTCACCTCTCCCAGGGGTCTCTGGGCAGGACGCAAGGACTGTTGCAGGGTGGCCATGCCTGCTCACAATGCCTTCCAGAGCTGGAGGGCATGGCCACCCATACCAAGGCCCTATAGCTGACACCCGAACCCAGGGACTAACCATGTGCAGGTCAGACAGGCCGAATCACAGCAGTGATGAGATGTGGGGGTCTCCACACAGGCGCCCACTGATTAGGACTTTCTTAGAGATCAACAACTAGAACCAGATATGACCATGCCAATGCCTCGGCTGAACACACAACTCCCCTGTGGATGCTGCTCTTCCCTCAGAACATACGTGGGTCCCAAAGTCCCCACTCCCTTATTTGGGCCAGATGTTTGGGGAGGAGGGATGCTTTGCCAGTGTCAAATGCAGAGAGCTGCTCAAACCCAATCAATGCCAGGCGGGCAGCCTGGGTTGCTTCTCATCATAAGGCTGGCAGCTCCAGGACTTGATGCCCATCCGAGCAATGCAGCGACTGCCCATGGCTGTTCAGACGACCAGTGGTTTGAAGGTGGAGCACGGGATAGGCTAGCCCCAAGGCTACTTGTCTCTCCTCTTCTCTCTCTGGCTTTGGCTCTAGAGTAACCAAATTGCCCACTCTTGTAAGCCTGGGTCTTGGGCTCGGATAGAAAGGATGCTGGAGAGCCAGCCTGAGCAAGGCTGCTACCTGGGCCAGCTCAGTGACTGTGTCAGCGTCCACTGTTGACATGTCCACGTAGCACTTCCCAGGGCGGATCCCTTGCAGTACACCACTGGGGCCCAGCACCAGCTGTGGGGACACAAGGGAGAAGCAATAGCCCAGGCTCCCGGGCAGATGCTCAGGAGCCCTACAGACCTCAGATCAGAATCCTGCTGCTGTTTTGGCTCACTTCCTGATTTCTATCAAGCTGAAAAGGGAAGAACAATGAAATAAGCAAGGGATAGAAAAATACTTCTTGCATGCTCTCATTTATCTTTAAAAAAAGAATGTGAGTGTGTTCATTTCTTTTTATTTTAAAAAAAGCATTTAAAAGAATAAACCTTGGATTTATTTTTGGGGGTTCTTTGGATTTACTTGGAATAGGCTAGTCACCAGTTTAAGAAGATGACTACTGCACTTGAACTTGTAAAACATACAAATACAGCCATAGCTAAACATAGAAGCTTGGCACCTGGACCAAAGGCACACTTGGCTCCAAAGCTTCCACCTCAACAGGAACACATGAAGCCTGTTAAGACCCACTTCAGCACAGACTTCAAGGGCCCTGGTAGTGTTCATTCTACGTTCTGAATTTAAGGAAGTCCGTATTCAATTACTGCAAACACCCTTCACAACGGAGGATGGCCCCGACGGGAAATCCAGCCCCCACATGTGGACACTCACTTGGTATGCAGGGAAGGAGGGGAGGAGGCCAGCCAGCAATCCTGGCTGCGCCCCAAGTCGCTGAGGGAAGGGAGGGGGTCCTTACATCCTTGGCTGCCTTGGGATCCGACACACAAGCAAAAGTGATGTCACAGGTTGAGACGACTTCAGCGGGGGTTCTTCCTAGGCGGGCCCCCTCCTGGATGAACAAATCACACTGCAAAAGTCACAGATCCTAACGTGAGCTGCAGGCAGTGCACAACAAACATGCCAGCCAGGCCAGAGAAGCGCTGACCAGGCCTCCCGGCTGGCCTCCCAAGGCAGGAGGCTGAGTCGAGGAGTCTGGGTCATGGAGATGGGAGCCAAACTTTTGAGGAAGTGCATGGGGCCTTTTACTGGCCATCTTCAGTTTTGGCCTGACAGGTCAAAGATGATGAACTGCTTCATGAGTGTCTGCTGAAGGTGTGCCATTTGAAGAATGGGACGTGAACAGTACCTGTCCCCAGCCCCACTGTGCTGTCCTGGCTGTGGCCCTGAGCTATCAACACTCTGCTGGGGATGTGGGGCTGTGGCAGGAAGCCTTCCGCCTGGTGGCCATTCCTTTTTGGGTTGTTTCTCAATACTGCTGTCACATTAATAAGACTTCTGGAAGGGCCTAAAAGCACTTTTTTTTTTTTTTGAGATGGAGTTTCGCTCTTGTTACCCAGGCTGGAGTGCAATGGCGCGACCTCAGCTCACCGCAACCTCCACCTCCTGGGTTCAGGCAATTCTCCCGGTCTCAATCTCTTGACCTCGAAGCAGTTAAATTTAAAGTCATCTGCTCCAATACTCCAGTAATGACGCCTCTCTCCAACTCATGCCACTGCTGTATTGTTCACAGGGCTCCCAGAAGCACCTTGCTGTGCAGACATGTGCACACCCACCCCTTTCACAGACAAGCTTAACCACACCACATGCATTAATATATATTTTTTTCAGGCCAGGCACGGTGGCTCACACCCGTAATCCCAGCACTTTGGGATAATGAGGTGGGCAGATCACTTGGGGTCAAGAGTATGAGACCAGTCTGGCCAACACAGTGAAACTCCCATCTCTATTAAAAATTCAAAAATTAGCCAGCTATGGTGGCATTTGCCTGTAATTCCAGCTACTCAGGAGGCTGATACAGGAAGATCACTTGAACCCGGGAGGCAGAGGTTGCAGTGAGCCAAGATCGTGCCACTGCACTCCAACCTGGGCAACAGAAATTGCAACGGGGTCTTGTCATGTTGTCTAGGCTGGTCTCAAACTCATAAGCTCAAGCGGTCTACCTGTCTTGGCCTCCGAAAGTGCTGGGATTATAGGCGTGAGCCACCATACCTAACTATGTTAAGAGGCTGGGACTTTTTAGTCTCTCTTCCTTTGTTCCATGCAGGAGTGCAGTGCTTCAGTTTTCTGGTATTCAGGCCATGGCCTTTCACTATTTCTCGGATGAGAACTTGGTGGGAGCCATTGCGTTTCTCCATTACAAAAGGTGATCATTCATGGCTCTGGAACTCCATCTCTGGGCTTCAGAAGGACCACCACCGGAGTTTGAGAACTTCTAAACTCATGCTGTCTAATATGACAGCCACATAAACTTCTAAACTCATGCTGTCTAATATGACAGCACATAAATTTCAGTTTGAATGAAATAAAAATTCAGTTATTCAGCTGCACTAACCATTTTGTCACTGTTTAGTAGCCTCAAGTGGCTAATGGCTGCTGCACTGGACAGCACAGATATGAAACACGGCCAGCACTGCAGAGCGCTCCAGCACGCAGAGTACCACGCAGCCGCTAAAAAGAACCAAGCTCTATCCACACACTCCGTGTGAATGACGCTCACTGTAAGTGTGTATGTTCGTAAATGCATGGAAACAAGGATGTCAAACCTAAGGGGGGCGATGTTTTTCCTCATTTTTTAACCACTGGGTATGTTTAAATGCTTAGTTTTTATAATAACATCCTAAGTTTAGGCATCCACATTTCTACCTGCCTGGACTAAAAGCTTGGCTTCTACTCTACTGCATGCAGAATGCGGAGACAGAATGCTGAGGGGGAGATTTCCGCCCTTGTGGTTACCCCACACTCCCCTGAACCAACAGGCACCACCCCTGAATGCTTACTTTCTCTGCAGTGCGGTTCCAGACAGTCACCGTGTGACCCATTTTTAGCAAGTTTGAGACGATTCCACTTCCCATGAGACCAAGGCCCAAAAATCCTATCCTGAAACAGACAGAGACTGATGAGTTCAGAGCAGAGTGGGAGGGACAGGGTGATGATGAGTCCTTCATGCAGCACAATGCTTGCTCCTTTATATAGTCTAGGGTGGGGAAACTGAGACCACCAGCAACAGCAGTGTGCCAATCCACCTGCAGAGCCAGGGGTGTCAGGCACATGGGTCTTTTCTTTTTTGTGACAGAGTTTCCCTCTTGTCGCCCAGGTTGGAGTGCAGTGGCGCGATCTCAGCTCACTGCAACCTCTGCCTCGTGGGTTCAAGCAATTCTCCTGCCTCAGCTTCCTGGGTAGCTGGGATTACAGGTGTGCACCACCATGCCTGGCTAATTTTTGTATTTTTAGTAGAGACGGGGTTTCACCATGATGGTCAGGTTGGTCTTGAACTCCTGATCTCATGATCTGCCCACCTTGGCCTCCTAAAGTGTTGGGATTACAGGCGTGAGCCACTGTGCCTGCATATGGGTCTTTTCTTATGCCATGGTCTAAACGTGTCCGAGGATGTAATCAGGCGTTTTGAAACCCTTGACTGTCACAGAAAATAGTATAACATGTATGGTTCAGGGCCAGTTTCCCCAAGGCAAAGTCCTCTTGTTGCTTTGATAGAGGGTCTGAGCTCACAATGCCATTACAACGAGAAACTGAACATTTGTCTTCGGCCCTTGAAATGGCTTCCCAATCAGCCATCTTGAGTGCTAGGCTTTCATATGCCACTTTATTTACTTATTTTTTGAGACAGTGTCTCAAAAAATGTTCTGTAGTTGCTCTGTTGCTTACCCTGGAGTGCAGTGGTACGATCACGGCTCGTTGCAGCCTTGACTGCCCGGACTCAAGCAATCCTTTCCCTTCAGCCTCCTGGGTAGCTGAGAATACAGGCATGTGCCACAACACCTGGCTAATTTTTTTAGGAAACAGGCTTTTGCCATGTTGCCCAGGCTGGTCTCAGACTCTTGGGCTTAAGGGATCTGCCCACCTCAGCCTCCCTAAGTGCTGGGATTGCAGGTGTGAGCCACTGCACCTGGCCTTGGATACTACTTTATGGCACAAGAGGGTCCACCCCAAGTCATTGAAGCCGTGTGTTCAGAGCCAGACAACTTCCTTGACTGCAAGAACCAGGACCACAATTTTCACCTCTTTCCAACGTCAATTCTCCAGCCATACATTGCCTTTCCAGCCTTCCTATTATCAACAAAGTGAGGCTTGCCCCTCCTCTCCAAAGCTAAGTCCTTCATCTGAGCTTGGAACCCAATCTTTCCCAGTCCACAAATCCTTCTCTCCATGCTTGCCTTTCCCCAAACCTCTCAGCGCTCCCCCAGCCCTTCTCCACAGGTCCTTCCTGATCTTTTTAAGAGTAGTACTCATTGGCCAGTCTCCTTCTGCCTGCTCCTTCCTGCAACCCTGAGAGCTGGGGGCTGGCCACCACTGCTATCTCAACCTGCTTTTACAGGTGACTTCTAGCTTGCCCAAGTGTCTTTTCTTGATGGTTGTACTTCTTTACTTCTCCCTGGATGTGATAATGGTGCTAACGAATGCCTCTTTTGGCCAGGCTCGGTGGCTCACACCGGTAATCCCAACACTTTGGGAGGCCGAAGCAGGCAGATCATGAGGTCCGAAGTTCAAGATCAGCCTGGCCAATATGGTAAAACCCTGTCTCTACTAAAAATACAAAAATTAGCTGGATGTGGTGGCACACGTTTGTAATCCCAGCTACTCAGGAGGCTGAGGCAGGAGAATTGCTTGAACTCAGTGGGTGGAGTTTGCAGTGAGCTAAGATCTCGCCACTGCACTCCAGCCTGGGTAACAGACCAAGACTCTGTCTCCAAAAAAAAAAAAAAAAAAAAAAGCCTCTTTCCTAATTTCTGATCATGTCAAGTTCTTGCTTTATTTTATATTTTTAAAATTGATTTTAATTTATTTATTTAAAAAGAGACATGGGGCGGGTCTTGCTATGTTGGCCAGACTGGTCTCGAACTTCTGGCCTCAAGCAACCCTCTCACCTTGGCCTCCCAAACTGCTAGGATTACAAATCTGAGCCACTATGCCCAGCCTCTTTTCTTTTGTTAGAGACAGGATTTTGCTCTCTCCCTGGCTGGAGTGCAATGGTGTGATCACAGCTCACTGCAGCCTCAAACTCCTGGGCTCAAGTGATCCTCCCATCTCAGCCCACCTGAGCAGCTAGAACTGTAGGTGTGTGCCGCCATACTTGGCTAAGTTTTAAAAATTTTTGGTAGAGATGGGGTCTTGCTGTGTTGCCTAGGCTGGTCATGTACTCCTGGCCTCAAGGGATCCTTCTGCTTTGGTCTCTCAAAATGTGGGGATGGCAAGCATGAGCCACTGCACTTGGCCATATTCTTATTTTCAATTTAGGCTTTCTCTGAGTGCTAGACATCCCCTGCAGTTCCTCCACTTTGACTCCGTCATTCTTTCCATGGTTTTGGTCTTCTGGAACCATCCCTACGAATGGGCCCCTAATCTCTGCTGGAATATCAGCTGCTTACATTCTTCTGGTCTGAGCCTGTATTAATTTGGATCACATGTTGAAAAATGGAACCTACCGCCTTCCTCACCAAAAGAGGCCCCCTTGCCCACTTGCTTCAAGTTGAGGCTTAGAAACAAGGAGGTATCTTCTTGTCACTCATTATTTGGGTACTGCAGTATTCCCTCATGATTCTAAACCACGACAGGCAAATTCCCTTTTCTTTCTTGGTGTTCTAGGAAGTCCAGTAGACCTGGGATGAAGCTTCTGGATTTTTTTGTTGTTGAGGCAGTCTCACTCCGTTGCCCAGGCTGCAGTGCAACTGCATGATATTTGCTCACTGCAACCTCCACCTCCTGGGTTCAAGCGATTTTCCTGCCTCAGCCTCCCCGGTAGCTGAGATTACAGGTACCTGCCATAATGCCTGGCTAATTTTTGTAGACAGGGTTTCACCATGTTGGCCAGGCTGGTCTTGAACTCTTGACCTCAGCTGATCTGCTCACCTCAGCCTCCGAAAGTGTTGGGATTACAGGCCTGAGAGCCACCATGCCTGGCCAAGCTTCTGTATTTTTTTTTTTTTTTTTTGAGACAGAGTCTCACCTATCTCCAGGCTGCAGTGCAATGGCATGATCTCGGTTCACTGCAACCTTCACCTCCTAGGTTCAAGCGATTCTCCTGCCTCAGCCTCCGGAGTAGCTGGGACTACAGGCGCATGCCATCACACCCAGCTAAATTTTTTTGTAGTTTAGTAGAGACAGGGTTTCACCATGTTGGCCAGGATGGTTTCGATCTCTTGACCTCATGGTCTGCCAACCTCGGCCTCCCAAAGTGCTGGGATTACAGGCATGAGCCACTGTGCCTGACCGCTTCTGGATTTTTAAGATGGCAACTGAAACTCCTTCACACTGTGCCCCAAATTAGATGGAAATGTGGATTAAGGTGGGTTGGGCAACAACGAAACTGGTTGGTTTTGATGCTGGCTTCATACTCATATTAAACTTTGACTAACGGACCAATAAATGTGCTGGGTGAAAACATCAGGATTCCGTCCTCAGCCCCATCCTGTTTTGTTTTTAAAACTAACACAATCCTCATTAAATTAGGGGAAAGACCCCTTTCTTCCCCTTTGTTAGCACCTAATATGCCCTTATCTCCTCTCCTCTACAGAGGGAAGTTCACCAAAAATAACTGCTAGAATTAGCGATTTCAACAGTACAAAACATCAAGTGAGAGATGCAGTGTTTTCAGTCTGAGAAGACAATGTGAAAGGCACAAACTGGAGACTGACTTAGCTAACTTGCTCCAGAGAACATGTTTTCTTAGAAAAGACATCTTGTCAACAAGACTCTGCATGTACTCCAGAACAGGCACAGAGGCGATGCTGGGTGGACGTTGGGTCTGTGAGCACGTCCAGGGATTGCCCCACCCACACTGGGCAGGGTGCAGGAGAGCCAGCAGGTGCCCAGTGAGGACCGTCAAGCACCTTCATCTCTCTTCCCCCACCTGCCCCACCATAGCCAATTTTGGGGCTTCATGATTCTACTCAGCCAATGGTTCTCACAGTGTGGCTCTCTGGCTGGGAGCAGCAGTACACCTGGGAACCAGTTAAAAATATAAATTCTTGGGCCCCACCCAGACATACTGAATCAGAAGCCACCTTCCAGGTGACTCTAAGGCACAGGGAAGTCTGAGGACCACTGAGCCAAGTGCTCCTTGCTCTTGAGTTCTGGAGCCAATCCCTCAGCTTATGCCCAAGGGAGACCTGACTATAGATTTACATAGCTTCTGACTCCTATGAGTCAAACTGCTTCTAGACAAATCATTATCAGTACGGGTTACAATGTTCCCGCCTTCTCCATTCAATCCCAGCAATGGCTGGAATCCCATTCAATCCCCTGGGGTCATGTTCTTCCCACCCTCAACAGAACCAGGGCCACTGGAGGCCTTTTCGTCAAAGGTCCTACTTTTTGTCTGTGGGTGTGATGCTGCCATTCACCGCCGTGCTGTCAGCTGCCTGGATGGAGGTGGAGCCAGTTTCCTACGGATAGGAAGCACACATATCATAAAGTCAGTCTGCACGTAGTTTAAGGCCCCAGGTGAAAATTAAAATGGGGCAGCATGAAGCCTACGTACCTCTTCACATATTTTCAACTTCTTTGTGATTGCCTGGTAACAGACAGCTGGCTAATAAAGGAGGAGAAAAGAGACCACTTATAAACTGAAGACTTAACCAGTCTTCATAGTCCCCTGAAAGGATTAGCCTAAAGTGGGAAGTGAACGTCAAATACTTATTTGTTGTATACTTTAGTCAACTCCAAATTTATACTAGGAAGTCCATACATATTACCTCATTCAAGTCCCCATGCAATTCCACAAGGTCTTTTGCTGACCATGGTGTTGAGAACCAGAGGTGTGAGGTCATGTGCCACAGCTACAAGCTTGGAACCCATATCTGTCCAACTCCAAAGCCACAAACTCTCATCAGATCCTAGCAAGGCTCAGCCTAACCTGTAACCTTGCAGACCCTGGGAGAGCTTCCCGCCGCATCCACAGGACTTGGGAGTGAGCCTCAAGGTGTGTCTGCCATGCAACACAGGCTAGTCCATGGTGGGGGGGGGGGAAGGGGGAAGGGGGAAGGGCTGACCGTACAATGTTTGGTTTCTGCCCTATGCCCTGGACTCTAAAGGTCTCCGTGAATGTCTGAACTACACAGCTGGCTGAGTTTTAAAAGCTTTTCTTGGGTTTATTATTTATTTATTATGAGACGGAGTCTTGCTCTGTTGCCCAGGCTGGTCGCTCAACCTCTGCTTCCTGAGTAGCTGGGACTATAGCCACCCGCCACCACTCCCGGCTAATTTTTGTATTTTGACTAGAGACAGGGTTTCCCTAGGTTGGCCAGCCTGGTCTCAAACTCCTAACCTCAGGTGATCCACCTGCCCGGCCTTTGGATTTATTTTTAATCTTAACAATGCTTGGCTCATTAGTGGGCCCATACAGGGGCTTCTGGGCTAGTTGCTCTGGGCAGTGTACTGGCAGAGCCTCACTTTTCAGATTGGCCAGGCCAGGACCCAGTGGAGGAATACTCCTTGGCCAGCCCCTGACCATGGGCCAAGAGCCTCAAAGGGCAACTCACCTTCTCTGTTTGGCTTAGCAGGAAATGATGGAAATGAGGATCTGCATCTTTAACAGGCTGAAACCAGAAAACAACAAAATAAAACCAGTTATCTGCCACCAAAGGTCACTTCCTTCTCCCTGGTAACTGGACTCTCCTATGGCTGGATTCTGGTCTCTTTTTTCACAATTGTATGGAAACTGTTTTCCCATTTTGGCCTAAGCCTTTTCTAAACCCCCATTCCAACTAGAGGAAAACTGGCTTTCAAGTGGAAAAGAAGAGATGATTCTGCTAGGTTGGTACAAAAATTATTCCAATAATCCTGTGGGAAAATATTAACAAGCATACTAGTGTTTTATAAATTCAGTACTTATCCGGTACAGCAGATAACCCAGCAGGCTAAAGTCACATCTATTCTCTGGAATTTCAGGGTTTTGGGCCTACTTGTGTCTGGTACCTACACCCTGGGGGTCTCATCTTATTGAGCATATTAACAGAAACAGAGTAGCCAGGATGGTGGACCTGCATGCATGGGCTTTCCATTATTATGCCCAGCAACAGGCGCAGCTGCACCAAGGCTAACAGAACCAAACATCCAAGTTGTAATTACGGACAATGAGAGGGTGTTTACTAAATATTAGGGGGAAAACTTGTGAAATGATCCCACTTTTATGAAAAACAGCCCTGCCCACAATAACAAAAACTAAACACAGGTCTATAATCATCTAAATGAACGCTGAGTGGGCATCCCAAAGGACTGAAATCAGTCACCTCAAACTTTACAGTGCTCAAACCAGAGGGAGGAGACTTAAATTTTTTTTTCCTGTCCTCCACACTTTATTACAAACATTTTTAAAAATTAGTCTCAATATATATATAAGAAATTCACATTCTCACACATTACAGAAAGTCCTTGCTTTTTCAATCTAAAATATGCTGACACTCTATTTGTTGGCAACACGGGATTATATGGAACGGCATCATGCCTTTTGTGTAGCAGTCAATTGCTTCATCATATTTTCCTTGTTTGAAGTATTTATTGCCCTTTTCTTTTAAAACAAGAGCCTTTTGAGATCTACATGAATCCCATTTCTTCCGACTCTGATTCTTGAGATAGAGAATCCTGGGTACTATCAACTTTGTCAAGCTCATCAAGGATACTATCCACATCGAGTTCTGCCCATGCCTCATAATCATAAGATTTTATTCTATTTTTTGTGTTTTCCTCTTTGTTTTTTTTTTGGAAGACTCTTTAGCTTTGCCTTTCTTCTTTTTCCTAAAATTGCCATTTCGAATAGGAGGTAAATTCTGACCAGATCGTCACCCTCAGCACTGCGAGATTTTAATTTTTTTATCTCATGGACTTCTATACTATTTTGTAATAATAAATTAAGCCTTACCCACAAGAAAAAGATGATAAAGGAAAAAGAGGATCACACAGGGACGCCAGGAACCCAGCCCTAAGCTGCAGCCCTAAGCTGCTGCCGGCAGGAGAGCTCCTTACCTCGCTTGCGGTCGGCTGCCATTTAAATGTGGCCATTGGTCCGGCCATCATCCCCTTCACAGTACTAGACTCTGGGATGGTGAGATCCTAGAGGGAGGGGCAGGGCATTTTAAAATCACATTCAAACCCCAATGAAACCCCTCACAAGTGGGTCTAAATGCAAGTTCAAGCCAATCCCCAGCCACTGTTCTGATGACTGTCCCTCAGGAGAAACGAGCCAGTTCTTCCCATTAACACACAGTGAGTCTTTCTTGTCAATTCTGGAAATAACAAAATATGTACTTATATCTAAATTTCACAAGGATGGAGGTGATTAGAAAGCCCAGGTATGATCTGCAGTACTGTCTGCAAAGTTGCAGAGCACATTCCTGATGGTGAATACCGAACATTAGACAACAAAAGTGGCTTCAGAATGAATCCACCATATTTCAAAAAAACAAACAAAAACATGTGGTGCTGGGGAGATCTGCTCACACTTTATAGCCACCATAACAAAGGTAGAATTAACCTCCAGAGTGGCTGGAACCCAAGAGCCCAAGCTATCCTGAGATGGACACAGGCAAGGACCTGGTAGGGTGAGCGGCTCCTCTTCACCGAAATTCCTGGCTCACATTCTTCCTGGGCAAAGGGTCGTCTTTCCAGTTCTAACACTGGTCTTGGCCCTCTCCACTGCATTCCCTTTCCCTGGTTGCTTCCTTCCAGCTACAGTGGCCCTCCTGACACCCCTGCCTACACCACTCCTGAGGTTTTCCCAGTCTTAGAGAACGCCTGCTCCATTCTACCAGGCCAACATCTTTAGAGCCCTTCTTGACCCCTCTCTTCTCTAATCCACTGGTAACAAATGGGGCTTTATGGCTGGGGATCTGCCCAACCCCTTCTCATCATTCTGGCTACTAATACCCAAACTCAGACCACCATCACTGGCCACCTGGACGACTGCAAAAATAAACCTCCCTGCTTCCACTTACAGTCCAGTCTCTACGCAGCAGCCAGAGTGATCTACCAAAAAGACAAATCAGACCATGATACTTCTCTGCCTAAAACTGGCTTCCAGTCTCACATAGTAAAGCTACGGGCTTTATGAACATGGCCTACAGGGAGGGGCTTGCAAGTTCTGCACTCTCCCATCCACCCCATGCCCATCTCCAACCTCAAGTCCTATTTCTTCCTCCCCTCCCACTGCTCTCCAGCTCGTTAGCACTCTGCTGGCCTTCCACCCTGGCCCCAAACACACCAAGCATGTGTCTCCCCTGGTGCCCTTGTGCTACTGGGAATGTTCTTCCCACAGTTACCTCCTTGGCTCAGGCTTGTTTTAGGATTCTGTTGAAGTGTCACCTTATCAGAGTGGCTTCAACTGACTTCTCTGTACCTTTGCCCACAGAACATAATGCTGATGTGGATTATAATGACAGGAAATGCTTCATAGGGCTTACAATGTGCTAGACATCACTGTAAATGCTATTCAATATGTACGTTCTCATTTAATTCTCATCCCTTCAAGAAACAAAATTACCATCTCCTTTTACAGAACTGTTATAATCTTCTTTTACGGAAGAGGAAACTAAGGCACACAGAGCTTAAGTAGCCTTGCCTAAGGTCACTGAGCCAGTCACTGGTGTGGTAGATACAATTTATTTATTAATTTGGAGGCATACTCCAGCTCTGTCACCCAGGCTGGAGTTCAGGGGCTCAATCAGGGCTCACTGCAGCCTCAACCACCTGGGCTCAAGTGATTCTCCCACCTCAGCCTCCTGGGTAGCTGGGACTATAGGTGTGTGCCACCATGCCTGGCTAATTTTTTATTTTTGTAGATTTATTATTTATTTGCAATTTTAAAAAAATAATTATTAAATTTTTTGTTTTTATAGAGTCTTGCTATGTTGGCCAGGCTGGTCTCTTAACTCCTGGCCTCAAGTGATCCTCCTATCTTGACCTTCCAAAGTGCTGGGATTATAGGAGTGAGCCGCTGTGCCTGGGTGATGGACAGAATTTGGTTCCAGGGTCTGTCATATTAGAAGCATGTCTTAGGAAAGCAAGAACTCTGCCAGCTTTGCCTACTCTAAAACCCACGCTGGCATACAGTACAGGTTCAGTATTTATTGAATGAGCCTTGTCTGACTTTTAAGCTGCTCTCCCTCCAGGCATTTGGCCTATGGTAGAATTGCTCAATAAACATTTGCTGAATACAGGTTCTTTGGGGAAAAGAAAGGCCCAGCCCAGAGCTGACCAAAAGAATATTCTGCAATGACGGGTGTGTTCATTATTTGCACTGTGTGATAAAGCAGGCATCAGTCAAGTGTCACCATTGAGCATCTCATACAACGATAACGTGACGGAGAAGCTGCATTTTTAACTTGTATTTAACCTCCCAGCCTTCCTCTGCCTGCACATAATTGACGCCTCTGCCATCAAGGTCAGCCTTTTCCATTAATCCTCACGGGGCAGGAGATTATGTCCAGGAATGGCACTCATCTGGGGCTTTGCCAACTTATCAGCCTACGCAACTGCTCACTGCTTCTAAGAGGAGCTCACCAGCCAGATGACAATTACTATAGCAACACACACACACAAACACCCTCCTCTGAGACTACAGTAGAGATCATTTTTTTTTTGAGACAGTCTTGCTCTGTCACCAGAATGGAGTGCAGTGGCCTGATCTTGGCTCACTGCAACCTCTGCCTCCAAGGTTCAAGCAATTCTCTTATCTCAGCTTCCCGAGTAGCTGGGACTACAGGCATGTGCCACCACGTCCAGCTTATATATATATATATATATATATATATATTTTTTTAGTTAAGACGAGGTTTCAACATGTTGGTCAGGATGGTCTCAATCTCTTGACCTCATGACCTGCCCGCCTCAGCCTCCCCAAGTGCTGGGATTACAGGTGTGAGCCACCATGCCCAGCCTAGATCACAATTAAAATGCACCAAAATTCCAAAGCCCAGGCACCGATTCCCTACTGGTCTGAAGGTGCTGAACTGAAACCCCTATCTGTCCCCTCCCAAAGTGCCAGCTCTGTCCTTTCACTATGGGCCAGACCAAGCACAAAGAACAGGCAGGAAGGATACCTCGGAAGGTCAATGGAAGGCAGAGCTCCTGGACCACAAACACATTTTGTTTTATTGCGCTTTATTCTATCGTGCTTCGTAAGTGTTGCACTTTTTTTTTTTTTTTTAAAACAAATTGAAGGTTTGTGGCAACCCAGGGTCAATCAACTCTATGGGGGCCATTTTCCCAATAGCATGTGCTCACTTCATGTCTTTGTGTCAGCATTTTTTTTAGTAATGAAGCATTTTTTTTTTTAAACAGAGTCTCGCTCTGTTGCCTAGGCTGGAGTGCAGTGGTGCAAATCTCGGCTCACTGCAACCTCCACCTCCTGGGTTCAAATGATTCTCCTGCCTCAGCCTCCTGAGTAGCTGGGATCACAAGCATGTGCCACCATGCCCGGCTAATTTTTTTTTTATTTTTATTTTTTTGAGACGGAGTTTCGCTCGTTACCCAGGCTGGAGTGCAATGGCGCGATCTCAGCTCACCGCAACCTCTGCCTCCTGGTTTCAGGCAATTCTCCTGCCTCAGCCTCCCAAGTAGCTGGGATTACAGGCACGCGCCACCATGCCCAGCTAATTTTTTTGTATTTTTTTTTTTTAGTTGAGACGGGGTTTCACCATGTTGACCAGGATGGTCTCGATCTATTGACCTCGTGATCCATCTGCCTTGGCCTCCCAAAGTGCTGGGATTACAGGCGTGAGCCACTGCGCCCAGCCTTTTTTTTTTGTATTTTTAGTAGAGATGGGGTTTTACTCTGCTGGCCAGGCTGGTCTTACATGCCTGACTTTGTGATCCACCTGCCTTCGCCTCCCAAAGTGCTAGGATTACAGAAGTGAGCCACTGTGTCTGGCTGCAATGAAGTATTTTTAACTTAAGGTGTGTACATTTTTAAAAGATATACTGCTATTGTGCCACTAAGAGACTACAGTATAAACATAACTTATACAGGCACTGGGAAACCAAGACATTTGTGTGACCTGCAATGGTCTGGAATCGAACCTGCAGTATCTCCAAGGTATGCTACACTACTCCCCAGATTAATAATTCAGACCCGAGGGCAGGCTGCTGTTCATTGGGAGCTTGTGAGATGAGTCCCTGTACGCCTGGTTAGGGGCCTCTGGGGTTCTCACTGCACAACTGGCTACTGTCTGTGAAATAAACCGAATGAACTTATTAAATGCCTTGTACACAGGCACTGTTCTAAGTGCTGTGTCCATGTCACTCATTTAATCCCCACAGTGAACTCTGAGGCACATACTGTTATAATTCCTAATGATCAGATGAGAAAATTGAGGCAAAGGTGCTTTGTCAAGGTCCCATATATGTGATTCAAACTCCAGGCCCTTGTCATCTCTCCTTTGGACTTCCCTTTTTTTTTTTTTTTGAGACAGAGTTTCACTCTTGTTGCCCAGGCTGGAATGCACTGACATAATCTTGGGTCACGGCAACCTCTGCCTCCCCGGTTCAAGCAATTCTACGGCCTCAGCCTCCTGAGGAGCTGGGATTACAGGCATGTGCCACCATGCCCGGCTAATTTTGTATTTTCAGTAGAGATGGGGTTTCTCCGTGTTGATCAGGTTGGTCTCGAACTCCTGACCTCAGGTGATTGGCCCACCTTGGCCTCCCAAAGTGCTCGGATTACAGGTGTGAGCTACTGCGCCCAGCTTTGTACTTCCCTTTATCCAAGGAGAAGGTGTTTCTCTCCGGGGTGACATAGCCACTGGTGAGATGCATGGCTCCACATACCAGGCAATATCAACTTGGGAAATAGTATAAAATCTGACAGCCCAGATTCCTTTTGGATTCCAGTAAATAAACTCTAAAGTCACATTACATTTTTTGTGGATCAATTTAGATCATGCTCTCTACAAAGTTTTCTCTGCACTGCAGCTGATAGCTTTTCCAAACCCTGGGGTCATGGTATTCAGGGATAGCACCATCCTCCCTCTCACCGCTCCCTCAGTCTCAGGTCATTTAACAGTGAGAAGGGCTGTCTCTCACAGAGGCCTCACATTGGCATCCCACAGAGATGTTCCTCTGGACCCAAGACATATTTTTGAACTAAGCATATTTAAAATTGGGATTTCACATAAAAACCTGTATTTCCAGCTTCTGTCTTTTTTTGAGTTAGGGTCTCACACTGCTGCCCAGGATGGAGTGCAGTGGTACAACTGTAGGTCACTGCAGCCTTGACCTCCTGGGCTCAAGTGATCCTCCCAAGCAGCTGGGACTACAGGTATGTACCACTATGCCCAGCTGTATTTTTTTTCTTTTTTGTTTTTTGAGACAGGGTCTCACTGTGTCACCCGAACTAAAGTGCAGTGGCATAATCTTGGCTCACTCTAACTTCTACCTCCTGGGTTCAAGTGATTTTCCCACCTCAGCCTCCTGAATAGCTGGGACTATAGGCACATGCCATCAACCCCAGCTCATTTTTAATTCATTTATATTAATATGGGGTCTCCCTATGTTGCCCAGGCTGGTCTTGAACTCTTGGGCTCAGGGGATCCTCCTGCCTTGGTCTTCCAAAGTGCTGGGATGACAGGTGTGAGCTACCATGCCTGGGCAATTTTTAGTTTCTGTAGAGCTCATCTTGAACTCCTAAGTCTCAAGCAATCTGCTCACCTCAGTCTCCCAAAATGCTGGGATTACAGGCACAAACCACCACATCTGGACAATTTTTTTTTTTTTTTTTTTTTTTTTGGGTAGGAAAGGGTCTTACTATGTTGCTCAGTCTGGTCTTGAACTCCTGGGCTTATGTGATCTTCCTGCCTCAGCCTCCCAAAGTGCTATCATTGCAGGTGTGAGCCACCACATCTGGCCTTTCCAGCTTTTTTTTTTCTTTTTGAAGTTCAGAAATAATTTCCAGTTTATTTTGAGAAAAAAACAGACAATTTGGCAGAAGCTGGCTGGAACCCTGTGGACGGAGTATGACTTCCCCAGACTCCCTGACCATGGGCAGCTCTGCTACTCTGAGCACCCAAGGCACGTCGGCTGGGTTGCCTGGCACCCGTGCCACTGCTTCTTAGGTCCAGTCAGCTACACTTGCTTCCAGTACCTGCCTGGGCTCGCAGGTGTCTGAATTGCTGAGCCCTGATCCAATGTCTACTGCTTCGTTATGGCCTCATCACCCAACTGTTTTTCCAGCCATCTGGCTTCTGTTCCCTTCATCTTGCTGCTGACAATCCTGCCACGTTCCTGACACAGACCCCTCCATTTTGAAATTCTTCTACCTGGCCTTCTAAGACTGGGCTCAAATCTTGTCAGCAAGAAGGCAAGAGATGCACCCTTGCTGCTTTATCTCCTCTCGCTAGCTCCTCCCACTCCTTCCTGCACCCAAGCACGGCATTCTCACTGCAAAGCAACCTTCTGCCCCTCCCTCTTCTACCTCTCTTCGTGAGACAAACTACATCATACCGCCTGGACTCAACTACCCTTTTACAAATTTCCCTCCCAAATCTACATTTCTAGTCCTGAGGTCGCACCAACACAGCTCCCAGACTCTCTAGGCCTTGCCTCAAATTCTTCACATTTCAGACAGAATTGGTACTTTTTCTCCACAAGCCATCTCTACAAGCCCACTCCTCTACTTTTAAGAAAGTAATCATCACTTTCCCAGGAATGAAGCTGGAAATCTTTTCCTTTTTCTCATTCATCCTCTACATAACCAGTTACGGAATCTTAGGAACTCTTCCTCTGAAGCACCTCTCATCTTTTGCTTGCCATATATGCAATCACCCCCTTATGGATGCACACCTAGCTTTAGTCTTCTAATTGGCTCTTAACCTTTCTCCTGTGCACTGTGAATACTGACGCACACATGGGAAGCATAGTGCCACCAGCTTAATCACCTTCACAGGCCCCACTGACTCTAGGACGCTTCAGTACCACATTCCTAAGGTAGAACTTCAGGCTCTCCATGATCCAGGGACAAGCTTCTTTTTTCTCTGCTCTCCCTGTTCAAGAGTATCTTTACCAGCACCGAGCCTCACATGGGCCGTACCCTCCACCTCTGGAATGCCTTCCCTTCTTTCTTGCTCAGCCCTACCCAGGACCAGCCCTTGCACCGGCCCAAGTGGAGTGTTCTCCTGCGTAGTGCTCCTACTTCACACCTGCATCCAGGCCGTGTCTCTCACCTGGTCTGCAGGATTCTTTATCTTTTCTTTTAAAATAAGAGTCGGGGTCTCACTCAATCACCCAGGCTAGAGTGCGGTGGTATAATTGGCTCACTGCAGCCTTGAGCTCCAAGCTCAAGCCTCTTCCTGCCTCAGCCTCCTGAGTTGCTGGGATGAGGTGTGAGTCACCGCACCTGCCCTGCAGGATTCCTGAGCACAGAATTCTGCTCCCACTCTGTGAGCAGAAGCATACTGTAGAGCTTAACTCTACCTTATACTAAAAGGACATCACTAATCCTGGAAGCTGCAGAGAGAAAACAAACCTTCTCATCCTTTGGGGGCCGACCCCGCTTCCGGGGACTTTGCTCTTGGGCTCTTTTCAGAGGGGATTTGGAGCCTCTCTCTGAAGAGCCTGAAGACACCCTCTTCTTTCCTTCTCCCATGTTCTTCTTCACCTTCCCTTCAGACAGGCTAAGTTTGCGCTTCTCATCACCTGAGTTTGGCCTACTTCTCTCCTCACTGGAATTACGTCGATTCTTGTCATCAGCAGAATTGTGGGACGACGTCTGAAAGTTTAATAATAATAATGGTAACTACCACCACAGCTGCTGCCGCCGTCGCCACCACCGTTTACAGGTGCCACACGCTGCTACAGGCACTCTGTGTAGTAGCCTCGCAATGACCCTAGAAATACAATCTGCTGTTCTCCTCAGACATTGGGAGAAGCAGATTAAAAAAATATATATATCAAAAGTCACTTTCCCTAGGTCCCAAAACTAGGAGACGGGATTTAAATCCAGGTAGCATATATGTTTCTGAGGCTGTGCTCCTAATCTCTGTGCTATAAAAGGAAGAAATGGCCTGTGCTAGGCTCAAACGCTGAGCTATTTCTCCTGGGTTCAGGCAACTTTCCTAAAAGCAACAACCTATTCCAGCGAGGTTAGCCGCAGGGAGTTTCAGGCTGATAAGCAAAACGCTGCCACCTTAGAACTGAAGTAGCTTTCTCCAGTGGCATTTCAGAAGAACAAAGGTTTGGGTTTGGGTGACATTTAATCTGCTAATTACTATATAAAAATAAGCAGTCTGGTGTTAGAGGAAAGTGAACATTGTTGTCTCTCACCTGGTCTTTCCCTTTGGCTCTCCTGAGGAACTCTTCCACGGCATCCACCGCTTGCTGGAATCGTTTACCCTTGTTAATTTTTATCATTTCCTCTTTATGAGCATGATATGGCTTCAGCTGTTCTACTTTGATCCAGGCACTAGAAGAAAACAAACACAGAAAGGGTAGGATCCATATTGCATATGCCGTAAAGTATCAACCACCTCACTACAGCACAGTGTAAATATCGATTTGGTTTAACTGGACTTTGCATGAGGCCTCGCCATTTTTTTCAAAACATGCTGTCAACCATCTCAGAGTGTCGAGCCTAAACAACCACCACCGCCACTGCAGCAACCACACATCAAATTCCTCCAGTGAAAGCCCTGTGTTGCAGATTGTTCATCTCTGCTGTTGTTTACCAGCCTTCAATGCCCAATCACAGACACCTGCCACTTACTCGGGGCAGAAAGAAATCTGGAGACCCTCTCCCATTCTCACCAGGCAGCACGAATGGCCACACACAGATCCCTGGGAATCAGGTACCTGGAAATGTGACAGGTGACAGCAGCATTACTCCGCAGGAAGATGCCTGCTGCCTGTCAACAATCAGAACCAGATTTATGATCTGCTGATAACAGAGAGTCAGGGATGTTACGGAGCTGAAGAAATGCAACATCTTCTAAAATGTGTGGCTTTTATGGATATTCACAGCCACTGAACCTATATTTGTTCATAAATGATGGTAACCATGGCTACTAAACCACACAAAACACAGACCACATGGTTTGGAATAGGGGCAGCAGTTACAAAAGGACACATTTAAAAATGAGATGCCATGCTGTCTTATGATGTCTCAAAAAAAAAAAAAAAATAGAAACAAGATTCTTGAGATTAAAGGAAGAAGAACACACACCCCTGATATTTAATTTTTAATTCCAATCATCAATGTGTAACATATGAAAGTGAATGTACAATTCTTGGGTATCTGGCCTGACACACTAACCTGAACAAATCTGCTGCAGCTGGCTTTCTACGGTTTCCCTCAATGACATGCAGCTTATAGAATCCAAGCACAAAATAATGTCATAGGCTTGCCAAGGTTATCAGTTAATTTATATGTTTTAGCTTGTGATACTCACAGGTTTCACAGCATAACCTTCAGAAAAAAGTAGATGAGGTTAAGGATATAGAAACCGGCCTATCTCACTGGCTTAAGGTTGTTTTCTTTATAGAAAGGTAGAGAATACTGGTGACAGTGTTAACCTTGGTACATACAAATAATGCTACCAACCCTCCACCAGCTACCTGGTGCCAGCAGTTGTGATGATGGGTTCTGTGCAAAAACAGCCCTGGGACCATCGGCCTGCAGATGTCAGGCATGCCACCCATGGCTAAGTGAGACAAGAAGATGACCAATGGGGGTACAGAAGCTGGTATCCCAGGCACAGCTCCAACTAGAAGAGTTAGGCAAGGAGTTAGGCAAATTCCTTATATATTTTTTTTAATTTTTATTTTTGACAGAGTCTCGCTCTGTCAGCCAAGCTGGAGTGCAGTGGTGCGATCTTGGCTCACTGTGACCTCCACCTCCCAGGTTCAAGCAATTCTCCTGCCTCAGTCTCCCGTGTTGTTGGGACTACAGGCATGTACCACCATGCCCAGCTAATTTTTATATTTTTAGTAGAGATGGGGTTTCTTTGTGTTGGCCAGGCTGGTCTTGAACTTCTTGCCTCAGTGATCCACCCACCCTGGCCTCCCAAACTGCTGGGATTACAGGCGTGAACTGGCAAATTCTTTTGTAGTGAACACTCATCTTCTTTTTCTTTTGACACAGAGTCTTGCTCTGTTGCCAGGATAGAGTGCAGTGGCACAATCTTGGCTCACTGCAGTCTCCTCCTCCCTGGTTCAAGCAATTCTGCCTCAGCCTCGCCCAGCTAATTTTTGTATTTTTCAGTAGAGACGGGTTTCACCATGTTGGCCAGGATGGTCTCAATCTCTAGACCTCATGATCCATCTGCCTCAGCCTCCCAAAGTGCTGGGATTACAGGCGTGACAACTCATCTTAAAGTTTGAAATTCAACATGAGAGTGCCAATGAGTCCAATCTACCAGGAGGAAAAGAGGAATGAGATTTTGACCCCAGATTTTCTAGCATGTATATCCCTGAAATAACTCCCTTCCCTCTCCTTATGGGGATGCTAATGAGAGACCAGAGCAATCAGATGCAAAGTCAGACCCAGCCCCAAAAGTCAGTGAAGCTATCATACTAACCCATGGGTTTGAGGTGACACAACCAATATCAGGCATGAAGCTTGAAGAGTCATGACACTCAGGACCAGTCTCTTCCTCTTAGGAGCTTGTGGTCAGAAGTTGAGAACCACACAAGTTCCCAATGTAAGACCAACAAGGTGTTTTTTTATGGAGCCCCATGAGATGGGACAACAGACTCCAAGACTCACTAGTCCCACCCATTCCCTCATCCTCCTACCTCCATCCTCGCCTCCCACTCCCCACCCTCACAACAACCCCTGATTCTGAGGGAATGGGAAGGTAAGGGTGTCTGTGAAGGAAGTGCCAAGAAATCAATCCCATTTTTTGTTGAAGCATTTTAAAAGGTTTACTAATTTCTGCTGTAAGGAAACGTACAGTCAAAACTCCACTCGCTTTAAAGCATTTGAATACTGAAATGTTCGTTTATAACCATCTCCGAAACATCAAAATGGCTAAATGAACTGCCAGTATGAATAGAGGGTAAATGCAAGAAATGTTCATCTATTTAAGGCATCAGCTTTTGCTGGAGAAGCATCCTGTTACATCAGAAAACAGTCATAAAGACCAGCTTGGCCAGGCATGGTGGCTCACACCTGTAATCCAAGCAGTTTGGGGGAGGCCTAGGCAGGCGGATCACCTAAGGTCAGGAGTTTGAGATCAGCCTGGCCAATATGGTGAAACCTTATCTCTACTAAAAATATAAAAATTAGCTAGCATGCACCCATAATCCCAGCTACTCAGGAGAATCACTAGAACCCAGGAGGTGGAGGCTACAGTGAGCCGAGACTGCACCACTGCACTCCAGCCTGGGCAAAAGAGCAAGACTCCATCTCAAAAACAACAACAACAAAACCCAGCTTACCAGAGCCCTAGGTGTATCATCTCTTGTAAGCAAATCAAACTTAAGTCACTTTGGTTATGTGAATATAATTTTTTCTCTAAAAATTACAGTTCTCTTATCATCACTGGGTAAAGGATGCCTTCCTAGATGTTCAGGAGGATGTACTGCTCACCGGTGAGTTACACGGTGCTACAAGGCTCCGCTGTGTAAGGCTTTAGTGTTTGTTTTGTGGTTGCTACTGTTGGTTTTTAAAGTTTCTTTCCTTCATATAAGCTGTGACTTGTGATTTTCCCAACATCCTCCCAAGGCTTAGATGGAGCGGTATCTTTCAGCCCAATTGACTGTGGGCTAGAAAGTCAGAAAAATCAAGCTTATGCAAGTTGTGTCTAAAGTAGGAGGCTTTGCTTTGACCTGCAATGGAATGAACGACACATTGTGGTAGGAAATGCCTGAGAACAAGCAAGATACTGCAGAGAAGGAAATGGAAGTCCCGTAATGTATCTAACTATGTGGAAATGAGCAAGACGAAAAGCAATGTATGTTATGTGCTACCTCTCGTGCAAACACAAGAGAAAAGGGCTGACTCCGCACTGATCTCTGGAGGGACACACCAGCAGAAACTGGTCTAACCAGGTGGCTGTGGGATGGGGATTAATGCCATTGTTACAATGTTTACAGCTTTTTTTTTTTTTTAATGGTGAACACATATTATCTTGAAAAAACACCAAATCAATACTAAAGGACTGTCATAGAACACAGGCTATTCTGACTGCCCAGAGGGTTTCCCCCATGACTTCCTGAGGTTTGCTTTGGTGGGTGGCTCCTGCTTGGCTGCCGGCATAACTGTACCAGTAACACAGCCAATTTACCCTGGTGACCTGACACACTTTCTACAAAAGGTCTCTTCATCTATAAATACAGAACTGCCGAGAAGCCACTCTCAGATTACTCCAATCCAAATGAATGAAAATCTGGTATTTTCAGTAATTTCCACACTTCTGATTTGCTTTCCTCTTAAATGAAAATCATGCATGTAGGGTTGGGTGTGGTGGCTCACGCCTATAATCCCAGCACTTTGGGAGGCCGAGACAGGTAGATTACCTGAGGACAGGAGTTCAAGACCAGCCTGGTCAACATGGCGAAACCCTGTCTCTGCAAAAAAAAAAAAACCACAAAAAATGGCCAGGTGTGGTAGCACACGTCTGTAATCCCAGCTACTCGGGTGGCTGAGGCAGGAACTGCTAGAACTCGGGAGGTGGAGGTTAAAGTGAGTGGAAATAGTGCCACTGCACTCCAGCATGGGTGATAGAGCAAGACTTGATCTTAAAAAAAGGAAAATTATACATGTAAAAACTGTGTATTAACAATATCAGCCTATGATCAATATCGAACCCTCTCATGTGTGTTTCAGCCTTTGCACAGACATAGTGATGTGGGATGAAGCCTTAAAGGTAAGAGAAAGAGAAAAGAGGAAAAGGCGAGGAGAGGATGGGGGATAAAGAACACACACACACACACACACACACACACACACAGTCTAAAGGTGAGAATAATCTCAGCTCTTTGGGAGGCTGAGGAGAGCGGATCACGAGGTCAGGAGTTCAAGACCATTTTCATCAACATGGTGAAATCCCGTCTCTACTAAAAATATAAAAATTAGCTGGGCATGGTGGCGCATACTTGTAGTCCCAGCTACTCGGGAGGCTGAGGCAGGAGAATCACTTGAACCTGGCAGGTGAAGGCTGCAGTGAGCTGAGATTGTGCCATTGCACTCCAGCCTGGTGACAGCGCGAGATTCCGTCTCAAAAATAAAATAAAAGATGAGAACAAAGATGGGGCCAGAAGGTGTGGGTTTGCTTTTCCATTTGGATTTGGTGAATACTTAGTAAACAATTTCTATGCGTGCCTTTCAAAAAAAATCCATCAAAATGGGCTGAAAATTACTAAGGTGTTACAGGTACAACTCTTAGGTTCTTTAGAAATAAAGGCACCAGAAAACAATCCACACAAATCAGGTACCAGGTAAAAGGAAAAAGGGATGCTTCCAAGCTGCCATGCTTCTAATTATTAACTACAAATCCTTCTAGAACAGCTACTTTTACTCCTGACTCATACACCTCACATCTAGTCAGACCTGTCTACCTTAAGACATGGCTTGATGGAAAAAGTAGCCCTGGCCTCTCAGTTTCCTCATCTGTTAAAAAATAAGAACCAGAAAGATGACCCTGCATACCTCCTGAAAAGACTGCCACGAGGACTGGAGGTGAGACTGCTACGGAAAACCGCAGGTAGCCACTTGCAGCCTCTCCACTTTGTCTACAATCTGCTGAATTGGTTGGTTTCTGGTGGTTTCCAAACACCTGTAATTCAAATGAACACTCCCTCTGCTCCGCTATCCACAGCCACTGATGAAACTTTTTATTTTTTATTGAGACGGAGTGTGGTTCTGTCGCCCAGGCTGGAATGCAATGGTGCGATCTCAGCTCACTGTAACCTCCACCTCCTGGGTTCACGTGATTCTCCTTCCTCAGCCTCCCAAGTAGCTGGGATTACAGGCACACGTCACCACACCCGGCTAATCTGTTGTATTTTTAGTAGAGACGGGGTTTCATTATGTTGGCCAGACTGGTCTTGAACTTCTGACCTCATGATCTACCCGCCTTGGCTTCCCAAAGCGCTGGGATTACAGGTGTGAGCCACCACACCCAGCCTACTTTGTTTTTTTAAAGACAGGGTCCTGCTCTGTCACCCAAGCTGGAATGCAGTGGCTCATTCATAGTTCAGTGTAGCCTTGACCTCCCAGGCTCAAGTAATCTTTCTGTTTCAGTCTCCCAAGTACGTGAGGACATAGGTGCATGCTACTACACCCAGCTATTTACAATTTTTGGAGAGATGGGTCTTGCCATGTTGCCCAGGCTGGCCTTGAACTCTTAGGCTCCAGCGATGCTTCTGCCTCTGCCTCTTGAAGTGCTGGGATTACAAGTGTGAGCCATCGCACCTCGCCCCAATGAAACTTTTAAACCGTTAGCTCTGTCTCTTCTCAGATGGGTGGTCACCACTAATCAGACCTGTCCAAGACGGACTGGACCCTCTTGCACTTGACACCTAATCTTTGGTTGTGGTCACCAGGTGGAGCCAGCAGGTTTATGTTGAAGTTATATCCCCTTTGTGTTTCCGTGAAAATACAAAAATTCCATGGGCAGTTTTGCCTTAGCCATCTGGCTCAGGGAGCTGAAAACATATTATTATTATTATTTTATTTTATTTTATTTTTTTTTGAGACGGAGTTTCGCTCGTTACCCAGGCTGGAGAGCAATGGCGCAATCTCGGCTCACCGCAACCTCTGCCTCCTGGGTTCAGGCAATTCTCCTGCCTCAGCCTCCTGAGTAGCTGGGATTACAGGCACACACCACCATGCCCAGCTAATTTTTTTGTATCTTTAGTAGAGATGGGGTTTCACTATGTTGACCAGGATGGTCTCGATCTCTTGACATCGTGATCCACCCGCTTTGGCCTCCCAAAGTGCTGGGATTACAGGCTTGAGCCACCGCGCCCGGCCATGAAAACATATTATTAAGTCCTTCTCTCACTGGGACACAAGATTAGGAAGGTCTGGCCCTCTGCTAACAGTGGGATGTCAACACAATTTGTTAGATCTTGTGGCAGAGAAAGGGAGAGAAAAATCAGGTTTGTAAAAGACTGGAATCATCGATTATCTTGTCATAGGAGCTGTTGTTTTTAATAAAAGACCTTGCAAATAAAAAACTATAACTACAACTATCTTTTCCCCAAGTAGTATGCCGTTTTGAAATTGAGTATCTCTGACCAAATCCTGTATTCCTCAGGAACACAGGACATTCCACTGGCTCAGACCCTATCCACCTGGGCCAGAGTCAGTAACCAATGGTGCCCCCACCCAGGATGTGCCGGGACCACATGCCCCATCCCTGACGTCAAATGTCAAAGGTGAGGCACAGTCCAGCTTCTCCAGGAACCACTTATGGCTTTGTCTTCATAAATTAGTTCTCATCCCTAAAATATCCCCTTGTAATACCTGTACACAACACCTCTTAAACGCCCATGTCATCCAGTGACCCTCACGCAGGTCCTAAACACAGTCGCATGACAATCCACTCAGTGCCGGTCACCAAGCTCCTCCAGGCCACATACTGTGCCTTACATCTTGATCCTGTGCTTCCTTCAGTCTTTGTTTCTCCACATTGTGGAGTCCCGGTTTTTTGTCTCAGTTTCCTTTTCTGCATCTTGGCCAGTTCTAACAGATCACTTTGGAAACGTGATCTGAAGTGCACACAGTATTCCTGGGGAGGCACAGTACAGTTTCACATAAAGGTGGAAGAAGGCATGGTTTTGAACTCAAGCCTTTTTGGTAAAAAGAGCATACCTGGGGCCCAAAGTGGCTCCGGCCGGATGTCGTGGCGCTTGTGAAGGCGAGGCCAAGAGTTCAAGGCCAACCAACCTCAGCAACCTTACAAGCTCTCAATGATTGGCAAAAAAAAAAAAAAAAAAAAAAAAGAGCATACCTGGCTGACATCCTTTAGGAATTTGTAACTCTCATATTCCTTTCTTTACACACAGACACGCACACACACACTCCCCCCACTCTCTCATAGGGGGAGTCTCTGTCTTTCTCTCAGTTTTCCATTCTCTCTCTCTCTCTCTCTCTGTATGTCTTCCATACTTAAAGGCACCTGCTTCCTACTTGTTCTCTCCCAGCAGATCTATTTTCCTGGCCCAATATCTGCTAACACCTGCTGTATGCCAAGCCACACTACACAAGTTATACTACTTCTCCTTCCAATGAGGTAGGAGGTATCATCCCCTTATGTGGAAGACACAGAGGCTTAGAAAGGTGAATAGCTTGCCCAGATCATGGAGCAGGGTGAAACCAGTACCTGAATGCACATTAGGCAGGTAACCAATCCAGAGCTCTCTCCCCAAAGTAATCTGCTGCCACGAGCTAATATGGAGATCTTGCCTTAATAGAAAACACTAAATAAAATCTGCCCCAGCACTGGTCACTGAGGAAGTGTTCCTCCTTTAGAGAAGTCCTGTCCATCCTTACCCTTCATTTCCTTTTGCTAAGTTAACTGCCTACCCACAAAAAGATCACACGTTAGTACCACAGTGACTTCATTTTTATATAGTCTTTAAAAATGCGGAACTCTATCAAGGAAGTTGAAAGGGTTAAAAACACTGCATTTAGCAGTTGCCTTGTATCCCACTTGTCTATAACCCTTCAAAGAACTTGAGTCAGTTAGAAATGGTATCATCACCACTACCACCATTAGGAGATTTCTGTCTGCAGCAAGCACATCACCACTGGTTTCACCTATTTGCCTGGTTAAGCTCTGAAATTCACTCAACTCCAGTTTTCTGTGTCCTGTTTCTAGCACTTGTTATAAACAAGGATCACAGTTTATTAATCTAGCCTTTTTTTTTTTTTGAGATGGAGTCTCGCTCTGTAGCCAGGCTGGAGTGCAGTGGCATGATCTCAGCTCACTGCAACCTCCACCTCCCGGATCCTGGTTCAAGCAATTCTCCCACCTCAGCTTCTGAAGTAGCTGGGATTACAGGCACAAGCCACTCTGCTCAGCTAATTTTTTTTTTTGTATTAATCTTTAGTAGAGACGGGGTTTCACCATGTTGGCCAGTCTGGAATTGAACCCCTGATCTCAGGATCTGCCTGCCTCGGCCTCCTAAAATGCTGGGATTACAGGCGTGAGCCACCATGCTCAGCCTGTTCATCTAGTCTTTTAGCATTAAAAAAAAATTATCAGGGGTTGGCGCCATGGCTCACGCCCGTAATCCTAGTACTTTGGGAGATAGGCTGGAGCATCGCTTCAGCCCAGGAGTTGGAGGCCAGCCTGGGAAACATGGCAAGAACCTGTCTCTACAGTAAAAAAAAAAAAGTAAAAAATTTAGCAGGGCATGGTGGCATACCTGCGAAGTCAAGGATGCAGTGAGCCATGTCCATGCTACTCCAGTCGTGTCTCAAAAAAAAAATTCATCATAAGGAAACAATGGCTTTCAGGCTCTCTACAAGGAGACTGAGTTCCCATTTTTGTTTCAGACTTGTGCAACTATTCATTTAGCTAATGAAGTTTGGGCTAAACATACTGGTTATTCCTAAGCATGTTACCCCAGACAGGGAGCCTCTCCCTTTTCCACAACACCCAGCTTAATGCCAATTGTTCACAGTATCCTCGCTGCCTGAAATGCCCCTATAGTCCCCACCCATCTAGATTCTATTTATCTTCCAGAGCTGGATTCCAATCCCATCTCTTCCGTCAGTCTTCTTGGATCTCATGGCTCTCCACTTATCTCTCCCTCTTCTAGAATTTTATTTTTGAGACAGGGTAGAGTTCTGTCACCCAGGCTGGAGTGTAATGGCGTGATCAAGGCTCACTGCAGTTTTAACCTCCTGGGCCCAAGCAATCCTCCTGCCTACCTGGGACTACAGTTGCATGTTACCACACCTGGCTATTTAAAAAAAAAAAAAAAAAAAATTTTTTTTTTTTTTACGTAGAGACAAGGTCTTGCAATGTTGCCTAGGCTGGTCTTGAGCTCCTGGACTCAAACAATCCTCTTGTCTTGGCCTCCCAAAATGCTGGGATTACAGGCATGGCTACTATTCCCAGCCTAGAATTAATAATTACCTGCTATAATTCATTCTGCACATAACCTTTTATTTTATTTTTGAGATGGAGTCTTGCTTTGTTGCCCAGGCTATAGTGCAGTGGTGCAGTTTTGGTTCACTGCAACCTCTGCCTCCCAGGTTGAAGTGATTCTCCTGTCTTAGCCTCCTGAGTAGCTGGGATTATAGGTGTGTACCACCATGCCCGACTAATTTTTGTATTTTTAGCAGAGACAGGGTTTCACCATGTTGGCCAGGCTGCTCTCAAACTCCTGGCCTCAAGTGATCCGTCTACTTCGGCTTCCCAAAGTGCTGGAGTTACAGGCGTGAGCCACCCTGCCCGGCCATCATTCTACACATAATCTGTTCTGAAATGTTTACAACTTGGCACTTAACTGAGCATCTGGAAGGTGGGAACCATTAACACTTGCTTTCCTACAAGTTCCCTCAGCGTCAAGCAATTCAGAGTGTGGACACACAACACTTGTGGACCATTTTGTTTTTTAGACAGAGTCTCAGTCTGTCACCCATGCTGGAGTGCAGTGTCTCAATCAATCTCTGCTTCCCAGGTTCAAGTGATTCTTAAGCCTCAGCCTCCCAAATAGATGAGATTACAGTTGTGTGCCACCACTCCTGGCTAATTTTTGTATTTTTCGTAGAGAAAGAGTTTTGCCATGTTGGCAGCTGGTCTCCAACTCCTGACCTCTGCCCACCTTGGCCTCCCAAAGTACTGTGATTACAGGCTTGAGGTACTATGCCCAGCCAAATCTTCTTTTTTAAATCCCTGGAATTATAAGAACATTCCCTCTTCCAGAAGCTCTGGCTCCACAGCTCCAGGCCAATGATCTCCTTGAAATATTGCCACCACAGGCTGCTAAGCTGGCTTGTGATAGAGAACTGGGGGCTGGGTGTATCTGTAAACATGAAACCAGGAAAAGCACTCTGACATAAAATCTCCTGGATGAGTGAAGAATACTGTTTATAACATAACATTTTCTACGAAGAAATACTTTAACCATCAGAATTAGATTTACCAGAGAAGTCTCAGACATTTTTTTCAAATTTAAGCCTGTATTTTCCTATCATCATAATAATAATAAATAGAAATACAACTACTTAAAGAAATTGAACTGGCTGGACACGGTGGTTCTTGCCTGTAATCCCAGCACTTTGCGGGCTAAGGGGGTAGATGACTTGAGGTCAGGAGTTTGAAAGCAGCCTGGCCAACATGGTGAAACGTCGTCTCTACTAAAAATACAAAAAAATTAGCTGGGTGTGCTGGCATGTGCCTGTAGTCCCAGCTACTTGGAAGGGTGAGGGACGAGAATCGGTTGAACCTGAGATGTGGAGGTTGTGGTGAGCTGAAGTCATGCCACTGCACTCCAGTCTGGGTGACAGAGTGAAACTCCATCTCAAAAAAAAAAAAAAAAAAAAAAAAATCAAACCGTCTAGCTAGACTGAGGTAAGCAACTTGATGCAGTGATGAAAAAGCTAAACAAATCACTAGTAACTCAAGTTAATACACGTTCTTCCCCTCACTGTGACATGCTATGCGGTCAAAGAGTCTCAGATTAATGGTCTTGGCTTGCTCAACTTTAGGACAGATCTGGTAAAAAGACTTACTATAATAATGTCAAAGCAAACCACTTAGTTTTACAAATGAGAACAAGATTGAACAATTACTTTTATTAAGATAAATAAAATTTTAGTTTTCACTGTATACCTCATGTTTGAACCATAATGATAATATAGCATTCAAAGAGAACTGAACGTGGCTCTTCTAAGACAATTTCTGCAGAAAACTGCACCTTTATTTAAGTATGAAGCCAGAATTAGATGCCAGTCTTATACGCTATAAGAAGACTGAACTAAGGATCCTTAGAATATTCTCAAAGCAGCTCAAACTCCAGGTAACACAGAAAGAAAGGCAAAGGGAGACTCCTGGTGACTACTACTCACTGGTCTTCTGTTCCGAAAAATTTCACAAAGAAGCATTTCTTTCCACGAGGTTTCTTCAAGTCCTTTGGTGGATTAACAATCTGGAGAGTAAAAGGGGGAAAAAGGTTGGCTGGCAACATAGCAGCCTGCTTTCTAGTGGCTCCACAGTGCTCTATAAGAGCTCTACATTGGTAAGAAAAAAGTCAATTAAAAGACTTATTTATAAACAAATTTATTCATGTACAAAACAGAACCCAAGGCCAGTACTTGCCTAAATCTCCCATTTTTCAATTGATATGTGTGGAAACAGGCAAATATTCTAGAAGTTCCCAATATCTAACATGTAGTGCAGGGCTTAGTAAACACAATATCCCTTTCACTGCAGTGGCCCTGCTTTACCAGCAGTTAAATCGACAGCATCCCCTGCCCGCTTGCTGCCCCCCCCAACATGTGACACTGGTTACAGAAGAAATGCAGAGGATACTCTTTGAAATACTTCCTGTGCAGGAACAGTTGAGATAGGAAATAGTGAAAACAAAGGACAACTGAAGCACAGAAAACACCATATTGCAAAGAGACCATCTAAAAACACTTCCTGGGTTCCGAACAAGAATATAAAAACGGAACATTTGGAAAGCAATGATAGATCACCTCATGCAAAATCTGGAATGCCAACTTCTGCAAAGTTGGCACATATGGTAACACAGAAAGAAGATTTAAACTTAGTTGGGACGAAAATACTTTGGCTTTTCACTAACCTACATTTAGACTTCTCTCTCTTCCTGGATAATTTATATTTTCTTCTCCTTTTGTTACATTTAAACATGAAGCTAAATTCAGATTAGAATTATTTCCGGGGTTAAAAAAAAAAAAAGAAACTTCATAAACCTCCTCTAAATCAACAAATAGTGTTTAGAGCAGATTAACGATCTGGTGTATACTGTATGGCCTTAAAAAAAAAAACTCGGGGGAATTCTAAGTGCCATCTGAATTGGCCCCGTTTAACTCAATGCTAGAAATTTAGAGGAATGAATCTTATATTTTCCACCTCCTCATACCCATCTTCAGTTATCTTCCTTTAGTAGCAAGACACTCACCTTTCCTGGCCAAGGAGGATACCGGCCGAGTTTCCCCCTAGAGAAAACACACAGAGTCAGCACTTGCCCTGGAAAAGCCAGTCCAGTTCCTTCAACCCACTCAATACGCTAGTTATTTTCCTAAATCTCTGCTGGCATCCTCAAGTACCGGAACAAAAGCTTGCAAACGAGAGTTCTTAACCTGTCTTCCACATCTGGGCCCAAGACCCTCAGAAGTAAAACGTAAAATTGTATACTTATGTGCACAACGTATGTCCATTCTTCTGTTGATAACGAATACAGAACAAAATTGTCAAAAGTCACTTGTCTAGAGCTTCTTAATGACGGCGGTAGGAGGACAGTTTCCTCTGTAAACACAGACTTCCCCTCCCTAAGTCTGGTTTAATTCAACAGGAGACCTGCCTGGCTTTGACAAATGCTAATGGAAGCCTTCCTCTGGGTGGAGAAACAAGCTACGCAGCTCGAGGGAGGCGGCGACAATCAGTCTTGGTTCGGGCGGTTGTCTGGGACACAGAAGCAGACCACGGGAGGCACCCAAGCCGGCAATGGTCACTGCCAAGCCATCGGTTGGAAAGGAGAAGTCCCCCCGCCGTTTCTTCGCGGGGCAACGTAAGCAGTCCGGTTTAAGACACCCCCGGTTGCGCGGCCCGCACAGGTCGGCTGCATCGCAACCAGGGCTTTGACCGACTGGCACCGGCGAGATGGACTCGCGGGTCCGGTCCCCGGCGCTTTTGCTTTCTGGGAAGCCGCAGCAACACCCCGGAGACCCGGTGTCCGGGGAAGCCTCGCGGCACAAGCGGCTCCCTTCACCATGACAGCCGATATCTGGGCCCCAAGTGCAGCCCCCTCCCGGGCGGCCTCGGAGATCAGAGCCGGTGCCTGCCGTGGCCAACCTCGGCCTCGGTCCCCCGGGGCTGGACTGCCCCTTCCGCCCGGCGCCGCTCGCAAGCGCCGGCACCTTCTCTTCCCCTCTCTCCGCGACCTGGAGCGCATAGGAAGGCAGCTCCTGGGCCGGCCGCGAACCCCGCGCCCAGGGGGGCAGTTCCCCGGCGCGTCTCGGTTGGCCCGGCCGCCCGGACTCACCACACCAAATCGCCGAGCCGCAGACTCACAGCCGCCATCTTACCACCCAACCACCGCCGACGCACGGGCCGCCGGGAACAGCAGGTCGCCCCGGCGCCGCCCATTGGAGTGGGCCAGACCACGTGACAGGGGCCGGCTGTCATCGGCCACGCCGCTGCTCTGACGTCACCGCGCTTGCCGGGGCTCATTGGCCGGCCAAGCGGCACGTGATGCGAGCGCCTCGGTGTCCGCGCGCCGGAGCGTAGAGATTCCCGGCTCCTACCCCCTCCCTCCGGCTCGTGACAACGAAGCGTCCGCGGTCTGAGGCGGCGGCGGCGACTGTGCGACCGGCTGAGCGCAAGAGGGAGCCGGCCTCGCGGCCCGCCCCGCCCCCGGGCCTTGGAGTCGGCGCCCCTCCCCTCTTGGCGCTTCCGTTACGGCCGTTAGTCCGGCGCGGGGCCCGGGACCATTCCCGAGCCCGAGGCGCCGGTCGGCCGTGTCGCTGTGCCCGGGAGCTGCCCTGACGGAGCTCGGCGCGGCCTGGAACTCAGCCTCCGCCTAGGTCTTGGGCTCCCGTGCCCGGCGGCTCCGCTTGACCGCAGGCCGGGAGGCCCGGGTGTCCGCGCCCGTCCGCTCCCGCCGCCTGGGTTCTTTGGAGCGCTCCTCCCGACGGCCGCTTTCGGAGGCGGCGTGTGAGCGCGGAGTCCCGCGCTGTAAGTTCTCCCGGGGCGCCCGGCGACTGCTCTCCCGACCCCCCGGTGTCCCCGGAGTGGCTGCGCGAACGTCGAGTTGGCATTTCCTCGCTTCTTCCTGGACCGGCACGCGGCGCAGCACACCAAGCTTCTCTGGGCGCGGGGACCCGGCCATGGGCCGAGGCGCGGGCCACTCGCCCGCGGGGAGCCGCGGCTCGGGAGCCGACCGCTAGCTGCGCGACCGCCCGGGGCCCTGGCCGGCATGAGGACCGCCGCGGGAGGACGTCTGCGGCCCGCGTCGGCATTGGGGACAAAGGTGCGTGTCGTTGTCGGGACCGGGCACTGCCGTTAGCCTTGCTATAGTTTTTACACTTTTGAAAAAGTTGTGACAACAGGAAGACAGATGCCGGGCGTAGTTCGGACACTTTAAAACTGAACCATGAACTGGGAAGTGTTAACTGCAGTTGAGCGCAGCGCGGGGCCCAAACTTCAGCAGACCAGGTAGAAACAATTATGCAAAAGATCCCAGTCCCAATTACAGACTCCACAGTGTCAAGGATTGACCTAAAGTTGGTGTCGGACCCTTGTTGAGTGCCTGCTGGAAAAGGTGACGGGTCCACGCGCACTTCCCCAGTGCATTGTGGTGTTGAGAGGTTTCGGTTGAAAGTCGCAGTTTAGCCTACAGGGTTGTCCAGCAGCTTGATGATTATTGGGAGATAAGTTCCCCTGAAGTACCGTGAAATACCCGCACAGACTGTCAATTACTGAGTGTGTGTTTTTAAGACAGAGTGATTTTTAGAGCGTTATTTAAGATATCAGGGAATAATTTGATAGAAATTTAACATGTGTTCCTAAGTTTAAAATTACGAGTTTGTGAGGAATTGAAGGATATTTTTAATAACTTAATTAAAAACATGAATCTTGGCTGGGCATGGTGGCATAAGCCTGTAACCCCAGCATTTTGGGAGGCCAAGGCGTGCGGGCAACCCGAGGTCAATAGTTTGAGACCAACCTGGCCAACACGGTCAAACTCCGTCTCTACTGAAAATACAAAATTAGCCAGGCGTCGTGGCACATGCCTATAATCCCAGCTACTCTGGAGACTGAGGCAGGAGAATCGCTTGAACCCAGGAGGCGAGGTTGCAGTCAGCTGAGATCGCAGCATCACACTTAAGCCTGGACGACAGAGACTCCGTTTCCCCCCCGCCAAAAAAAATCTTAAATCAACATTGCACCAAAATCTAGAGGTATTCCCCTTAATATCAGAAACATGGTACGTTTCTATCACGATTAGACAAGAATATATTGTGTAATATTCTGAAAGTTCTTGCCAGTGCAATAATACAGGAAACACAAATAAGAAATGCAATTGGGGAAAAGGGAAGACAGAATTCTCATTTCTGTGGATGATAGGTTTGCCTATTTTGAAAAAAAGCCATTAAAATAAGAATTCAGGAAGGGTACTCGTTACAAATTGAAATACGCTGTTAGTTTTTCTGTTACATCAATAACCAGTTTGAAAATATAATGGTTAAAAGGATATATTTAAGAAAAAATATAAAGTTACTGAGAATAACCAAGGGACAGAGAAGGCTAATATTTTTTCAGTAACATCAGCTGAGGCTTTAAAAGCGGAATCTTTTTCTTTTCTTTTTTGAGATGGAATTTCGTTCTTGTTGCCCAGGCTGAAGTGCAGTGGCAGGATCATGGCTCACTGCAGCCTGGACCTTCCCAGGCTCAAGGCTCAAGCCATCCTCTCATGTCAGCCTCCTTAGTAGCTGAGAGTCCATGGGTGTGCCACTACACCTGGATAATTAAAAGAAATTTTTTTTTTTTTTTTTTTTGGAGGTGAGGTCTCACCGTGTTGCCCAGGCTGGTCTCAAACTCTTAGGCTCCAGCAATTACCCTGCCTTAGCCTCCTAAAGTGCTGGGATTAAGGGAAGTGAGCCACTGTACCCAGCCTTGAGAGGGATGTTTCTATGTGTATACTTCTATACTTAAAAAAAGTTCAACTCATTAGAGTTGAATATTTATTAATAATAATTATTATTATTTGAGACAGAGTCTTGCACTGTTACCCATGGTTGAGTGCAGTGGCACAATCACTGCTCACTTCAGCCTTAATCTCCTTGGCCCAAGGGATTTTCCCAGCTCAGCCTACTGAGGCGTGGGGACCACATGTGCATGCCACCACACCTCAGCTGATTTTTGTATTTCTTGTATAGATGGTCTCACTGTGTTGCCCAGGCTCGTCTTGAACTTCTGGGCTCAAGCAATCCTCCTAAAGTGTTGAGATTACAGGCGTGAGCCCCTATGCTGGGCTAAAGTTGAGTATTTAAAAACTGAGCTATTTTTAAGTATTACTCACAAATCTTGTTTTATTTACAAATTTAAGAACTTTTTTTTAAAACTTGATCTTTGACAAAGGTTCAATTAAGGCACCGGTTGAACAGATTAAATTCCCTTATACAATTAAGTCTTTTTACAAAGTTAATTATCTTAAATGTTTTAAACTGCACTTAAAGCCTTATATTTCCGATTCTCTCAAATACTTCAAACATCTAAAGAGGTGAACTTAGTAGTAAAATCTTTGCAAGGCCGAGGTTGGTGAATTGCTTGAGTCTAGGCAGTTGAGACCAGCCTGGGCAACATGGTGAAACCCTGTTTCTACTTTGGGAAAAAAAAAAAAAAAAAAAATGCCCAGTGTAGTGGTGGGCACCTGTAGTTCCAGGTACTTAGGAGACTGGGATAGGACAATCACCTGAGTCCGGGAAGTTGAGGCTGCAGTGAGCTGACATGGTGCCACTACACTGCACTCCAGCCTGGGCAGCAGGAGTGAGGAGGCAGCTGTCTTTAAAACAAAAAAAAGAAAAAGCCTTTCCAAGGACTTCAGCAACTCTAATAAGTCTCATAAACATGTAAAATGTAAGTCTAATAAACATGTAAATTTTTTTAAACATTCAAACATGTTCGAACTTAATTATATTTTCTTAAGCATTTTGAATTAAGGTCCTAAGTCTAACATACCATTGTTTAATGTATCTGATTCTCTTAAATGTTTCAAATGGGTTAGTAACAGCAGAACATTATTATAGTGATTATAAAACAACCCAAAATCTTAGTGTTAATAGACAACAGGTTTGACTTACTTTATCCAGTAGTCCTATTTGTATACCTGCTTGGGCTTTGAAGGAGCAGTTGTACCATCTAGGATTGAAGCTGCAGTCTCTGAGACTTGGACTGAGATAAGGTTGTGTGTTTACTGCCTGGACAGGGAGAATAGAACCTGGTTGCCACTTCCAGGATGACCTTCCTACATCCCATTGGATTCCCTTCTTTCTTTTATTTTTTTTGAGATGGAGTCTTGCTTTGTCGTCTAGGCTGCAGTGCAGTGGCGCGATCTTGGTTCACTGTAACCTCTGCCTCCCAGGTTCAAGCAATTCTCCTGCCTTAGCCTCCTGAGTAGCTGGGACTACAGGCACATGCCACCACACCTGACTTATTTTTGTAGAGATGGAGTTTCACCATCTTGGGCAGGCTGGTCTTGAACTCCTGATCATGATCCACCTGCCTCGGCCTCCCAAAGTGCTGGGTTTACAGACATGAGCCACCTTTCCCAGCTGGATTCCCTTCTTAAAGTGAGACTGTTGTGGTTCTGTTAGTAGGGAAATCTGTAAGCCTTCAGTTCAGATTTATTTCCACAACCCAGTGCATCACAGATATCCTGAGGGCCTTGAAGGTTTCTTTTAGGGAAATCTTTAAGGTCTTAGTTTGTGCTGGGAGATGGTCTTTTGGAGCACCAGAGCGTTTGCTGCTTATCGTTTTGCTGTCCGATTAGAATTATTTTAACTCTTCATTTGTAGATATTTTGTTCCCTTATCTGATCTTGTAAATTGCAATTTTACGGTCCTAATTCGACAAGTGAATATTGGCTGTATACACATCTACATGTGTATGGATATATACGATATATACTAAATTTCCTGAATTCACGTTTGTGATTCATTAACAACCAAAATACAGTGAGTTTTTTGGAAACCTGTCAAAATAATATATAGGCTGGAATGGGAAAGTATTATTTATAAAGAAGGATAATAAATGTGAAGTTTTTTTTTTCTTTTTTTGAAACTAAGTCTCACTTTGTTGCCCAGGCTGGAGTGCAATGGCACGATCTCAGTTCATGCAACCTCCGCCTTCTGGATTCAAGTGATTCTCCTGCCTCAACCTCCCGAGTAGCTGGGATTACAGGGGCATGCCACCACCCCTGGCTGATTTTTGTATTTTTAGTAGAGTTGTGGTTTCACCATGTTGGTCAGGCTGGTCTGGAACTCCTGACCTTGTTATCTGTCCTCCTCGGCCTCCCAAAGTCCTGGGATTACAGGCGTGAGCCACCATACCCAACCTAAATGTGAGTTTTAACTTCACATTATTAAAATATAAAACTTCGCAAAACAGTGTAGACTGAATAAATAATCTCTAAATACTAGATTAATATGACCGATGGACTTCAGAACCAGACCTTAGATAGCTGTGATGTTACTTGCCAGTATATGCCAAATCAGCAGAGGAAGGAAGGATTCTTCAGTGATTGATGCTTGAAGAAACCAAGTTAGAGCCTCTCCTCATACTTTATAGCATAGCAAATTCAGCTGGTGTTAAGGAGGTAAATGTGAAAAAATACCAATAAATGACCATATCGGCTGGGCTCAGTGGCTCACAGCTGTAATCCCAGTACTTTGGGAGGCCAAGGCAGGAGGATCACCTGAGCCCAGGAGTTCAGATCAGTCTGGGCAACATGGCAAAACAACATTCCTACAAAAAATACAAAAACTAGCTGGGCATGGTGGCACAGGCCTGTAGTTCCAACTACTAGGGGTGCTGAGGTAGGAGGATTGCTTTAGCCTGGGAGGTCAAGGCTGCAGTGAGCTGAGATTGGGTCACTTCATTCCAGCCTGGGCAACAGAGTGAGACCCTGTCTCAAAAACAAAACAAAACAAAACAAAAAAAACCCATATACACAAGTTCTGTAAGATCTGGTTGGAGACATTCTAGGCATTAAAGAAATGGGAGGAGTCACAAAGGAAAAGAGCCTAGTTTTGACTAACATTTCCTTGGGAGGAGGGTCACTTGAGGTTGTGAGTTTAAGACCAGCGTGGACAACATAGTGGGTCAGCATCTCTACAAAAAATAGAAAAAATTAGCCAGGTGTGGTGGTATATACCTGTAGTCCCAGCTACTCGAGAGGCTGAAGTAAGAGGTTTGCTTGAGCCTGGGAGGTTGAGGCTGAAGTGACTGTGATTGGGCCACTGCTCTCCAGCTTTGGGTATAACAGCAAGACTCTATCATACCTCACTCTAAGCAACATTAAACCGCAAATTAAAACACACAACAAGAAAAAGCTCTTAAAAGAGATATGACAGGTGTTATATAATAATTTATATATAGTATCAAGAGCCCTTACAAATCAGTAAGAAAGTCACAATTTATTCAACTATTTCGTGATTATCATTTTGGTTGCTTCCATCATTTTTCTTGTATAAACAAGGCTGCAATAAATATCCTTATTTATTGGTATGGTAGAAAGTTCACACTAGAATATAAACTTTAAAAAGCAAAACACAAAATTATGTATGAAGTAAGCAGAAAATGTGTATAACATGTATTAGCGTATTTCTGTGAACATTTAGAATTCTGGATTCAGAATCTATTTTGATGATTCTCAAGTGATTTTGAAGGTCTTTGACGTGATAATTTGTTATTTTGCAGAGGTCAGTGTTTGGGTGTGAGAGGCTGGTACGCAGGGCAGGAGTGTTTGTTAGGAAGTTTAAGACAATTAAATTTTCTTAAACTTAAATCTGTTTAATTAGACAGGTAAACTATTTTATCATCTTTGTTTGACCTGGCTCTTGTTTTCAATGTTAACAGAAGCCATGCAGTGACACCCGCTAAGGCTTGTTGGTAGCCATGTCGGAGCCCCACAGGGTCCAGTTCACCTCTCTCCCAGGTTCCCTGAATCCTGCATTTTTGAAGAAGTCCCGAAAAGAGGATGCTGGAGGAACAGAACAGCATCAGGACTGTGAGCCAGCTGCAGCAGCTGTTCGAATTACACTCACCCTCTTTGAACCAGATCACAAACGCTGCCCAGAGTTCTTCTACCCAGAGCTGGTGAAGAATATCCGAGGGAAGGTGAAAGGCCTTCAGCCTGGAGACAAGGTACACTCCTGGGTTCCCAGAGGCACTGTGGCTCTAACGAACAGGGGTCATTGTGTGCATGTGGGGCTTCCGGAGTCAGGAGGCAAGACTTAACTGAGATTTTGGCTGCCCCAAGATCCTGTCACTCACTCAAGGCAAGCACAAGGTTTGCTGCTCTTACCTCTGTGCACAAAGGGAGAGGCTAATTTAAATTATAGATAATTAATATGAATTTTTATAACTAATTTTTTCTGTGCTTAGGTTATAAACATTAGATTTAAATGAAACCAGTCCCTGATAGTTCCAGTGTTAGAACTTCATGCTGGACATTTTCTTCTTCCAAGGGAATCTTGCTGTCTGCCTAGAATAGGGGCAGACAAGAAAACATACAGACTGCTTATCTCTTTTTTTGAGACAGAGTCTTGCCCTGTTGCCCAGGCTGGAGGGCAATGGTGTGATCTCAGCTAACTGTAACCTCTGCCTCCCGGATTCAAGTGATTCTCATGCCTAGCCTCCTGAGTAGCTAGGATTACAGGCGCATGCCACGCCCATTTTTTGGGCATCTTTAGTAGAGACAGGGTTTCATCATGTTGGCCAGGCTGGTTTTGAACTCCTAAACTTATTTTCTGCCTGCCTCGGCCTTCCAGAGTGCTGGGATTACAGGCGTGAACCACTGCACGTGATTGGTGAAGAGCATTTTTAAGTGCCTCACATGAACCTCACACCTCAGCCTCCTGAGTAGCTGGGAGTACAAGCTTGTTCCACTGTACCTGGCTCATTAAAACAATATTTTTTTTAAAGATGGGGCCTCACTGTGTTGCCCAGGCTGATCTGAAACTCTTGGCTTCAAGTGATCCTCCTGCCTACCTTGGACTCCAGAGTGTTGGGATTTGGGAGCCAGTGGCACATGAGCCATTATACCTGGACCTATAAACTTTTTTTTATTAGGTTAAGTACATTACATGTGACAAATGCACAACTTGATGGCTACACACACACACACACACACACACACACACTATATATGTATGTATGTATGTATGTTTTGTTTTTTTTGAGACAGTCTCACACTCTGTCACCCAGGCTGGAGTGCATTGGCAGGATCTCAGCTCACTGTAACCTTTGCTTCCCAGAATCAAGTGATTCTGGTACCTCAGCCTCCCTGGGACTACAGGTGCACACTGCTACACCCAGCTAATTTTTGTATTTTTAATAGAGACCATTTCACTATGTTGGCCAGGCTGGTCTCAAACTCCTGACCTCAAGTAATCTGTCTGCCTTGACCTCCCAAAGTGCTGGGATTACAGGCATGAGCCTCCTTATCTAGCCACAACTTGATGGATTTTCATGAACTCGGTACATCCATGTAACCTGTACCTGAGTCGTGAAATATATTTATCAGGACCCCAGAAAACCCTCCTCCTGCCCTGTCTGAAGACTACCCCAATATTCATGGGCAACCACTGCTCTGATTTCTAACAACTTGGATCAGCTTAGATTTGTGTGTTTTTGTATTTTATGTAGATGGAATCTTAACGGTATTTGAGTACCACCTAGGTGAAAAGCATTTTTCAACACTTACTTCTACCTTTGCACTGTGTAGGCTCTGAGGAAAAGGTAAGTGGGCTCCACAATTGGAGCATTCTGGTCTCTAGAGTGGCTCTTAGTAAAATGGGGATGAGGCTGATAATTGGCTTACAGCCATCTGAGCATGGAATGAAATCATGTTGTGAAGTTTCTAGCAGTATGCCTCAGTGCCAAGTGCTCAGTTGCTCTTATTCACTGGTGTGCTCTTAGAGGGGTATTTTTGGTTAGAAGGATTAATCACTTTTTCCTGAGATTAAAAAATGTATTTTCTTGGCCTGGCATGGTGACTCACACCTGTAATCCTTGCACTTTGGGAGACTGAGACATAGGGATCACTTGACCACGGGAATTCAAGACTAGCCTGGGCAACATAGTGAAACTCCATCTCTCCCAAATAATAAAGAAATTAGCTGGGTATGATGGTGCATGCCTGAAGTTCCAGCTACTCAGAAAGCTGAGGTGGGAGGATTGCTTGAGCCTGGGAGGGCAAGGTTGGAGTGAGCCACTGTCACACCACCGCACTGGGTGAAAGAGCAAGACCCTGTCTCAAAAACAAACTGGGAGGGCCGGGCGTGGTGGCTCACGCCTGTAATCCCAGCACTTTGGGATGCCGAGGCGGGTGGATCACGAGGTCAAGAGATTGAGACCATCCTGGTCAACATGGTGAAACCCCGTCTCTACTAAAAATACAAAAAATTAGCTGGGCACGGTGGCGCGTGCCTGTAATCCCAGCTACCCGGGAGGCTGAGGCAGGAGAATTGCCTGAACCCAGGAGGCGGAGGTTGCGGTGAGCCGAGATCGTGCCGTCGCACTCCAGCCTGGGTAACGAGTGAAACTCCGTCTCAAAAAAAAACAAACTGGGAGGCCGTGTGCAGTGATTTATGCCTATAATCCTGGCACTTTGGGAGGCCGAAGCGGCCAGATCACTTAAGGTCAGGAGTTCCAGACCAGACTGGCCAACATGGCAAAACCCTGTCTCTACTAAAAATACAGAAATTAGCCAGGTGTGGTAGTGCACACATGTAATCTCAGCTATTTGGGAGGCTGAGGCAGGAGAATTGCTTGAACCTAGGGGCCAGAGGTTTCAGTGAGCTGAGATCACGCTGCTGCACTCCAGCCTGGGTGACAGAGTGAGACTCCGTCTCAAAATAAAAAATAAAGAAACGAAAATTAGCCAGGTGTGGTGGCACGAGCCAGTAATCCCAGGTGCTCGGGAGGCTGAGGGATGAGAATTGCTTGAACCCAGGAGGTGGAGATTACAATGAGCTGAAATCATGCCACTGTACTCCAGCCTGGGTGACATGGAGAATCCATTCCCCAACCCCAGCCCCCAAGAAAACCAAACAAACAACAAAAAAGTGTTTCTTTGATTGAGATCTGATTGCTTGATTGCCAGAATGGAGGCCAATGAGTCTGTACCAAGGGTCAGCCTATTGGATGAGGGCCAGTGGGCAGGATGAGAAAAAGTAATTTCAAATCCCTTCATAATCCCTTTCCAGCAAAATGGTATCTTTTTCTTGAGAGGAATAGGCAGTAGCAGGGGTTGGTTAGTGTGTCTATTCATGGGCTCAAACCAAATCAGTAGCTCAACTGAAATTAGAACTCCAGTTCTCCAATTTCACGTTTTTAGGGGCCCCAAATGTCCTTCTCCATTGCAGAAAAATGCATGGAGGATACACAGAGAACTTTGGATCCAATTCAGAGGACTGAGTCATGAACTTCGGGTTCAGAACTCTTAAATTATTATGGGTCTACTCTGCAGTGTTAAAAGTACAATAAAATCGACATGTTTTTGCATCAGTTCTTTTAGTGTGTATTTCTTTTTTTTTTTTTTTTTTTTGAGACGGAGTCTCGTGCCAGGCTGGAGTGCAGTGGCGCGATCTCAACTCACTGCAACCTCCACCTCCCGGGTTCAAGCAATTCTTCTGCCTCAGCCGCCCGAGTAGCTGTGACAACAGGTGCACGCCACCACGCCCAGCTAATTTTTGTGTTTACTTTAGTAGAGACGGGTTTTACCATGTTGGCCAGGATGGTCTTGATCTCTTGACCTCGTAATCCGCCCGCCTTGGCCTCCCAGTGTGCTGGGATTACAGGCGTGAGCCACCGCGCCCAGCCTAGTGTGTATTTCTTAGCAGTACGAAGGCACTGTGCTAGACTCAGAAATATAGAAAGGTAGAGAAAACACTGTACCAGTCTCAAAACAAATACCCTGTAGATGTTTTAGGAGCATGGTACCACCACAGGTAACAGAAGTTACAATATGGTCATTGTTTAAGTCTGGTGCAACACAGGCCCTGGAGGGCTTGGACAGAAGAGAGCTTACATCCTGATTAGTGTTTGGACAGAGCTGGACCTTCTGTCATACAGTCAGGAAATAGTAGTTACTGGAAGACTGTTGTTGGCAAGGCATTGAGTAGTATACACAGAATCCAGTGCTGCTCAAGGTTGGTGTGATTTCTTACAGTTATATAACCACTCAAGTTATATGTGATTATTGTAGAAAAATTAGAAGATCCAGATAAGTGTATTTGAAAGACTCCCCATTTGTGGTATCTTCATTAGATATATGCTCTGTAATAGACATTCTATGTGTATACCACAAATGATTAAACTGATACTGTTTTAGTAGGCAGAGATGGGAAGGTGAGATAAGAAAGTCTGTTTGAAAGAGGCAATATAGTCTTTAGTGTTTTTCATCTGCCTTGAAGTCTTAAGCATATTTGGTATAGGAGTCTTACTAAAATTAAGATTCCTGGCTCCTGGCCTCTTCCACTTATGGTTATGATGAATCTGATTCCTTCATTGATAACTCTGAGGTGGTAAGTAGTTACTGAAAATGCCATGTCAGAACCACTGCACTGTAGCACCTGGTGTGGTGGCTCTCACCTGTAATCCCAGTAATTTGGGAGGGCAAGATGGACAGAGCCCAGGAGCTGCCTGGGCAACATGATGAAACCCTATCTATATAAAAAACTTTAAAAAAGTTAGCTGGGCATGGTGTTGGATGCCTGTAGTCCCAGCTACTCAGGAGGCCGAGGCAGGAGGATCACCTGAACCTGGGGAGGTCAAGGCTGCAGTGTGTCATGATTGTGCCCCTGCACTGCAGCCTGGGTGACAGAGTGAGACTCTGATCTAAAAATAAATAAATAAATAAAATAATTTATTTTTTATATTTCTTGCTCAAGAAGCTTAAGGCTTACCTCTGGAAAAGTTGATGAGGAAAGAATAAGCTTATAAAATGGAAATAAGTCTTGGAAGCCTGAGTTTAACTTTGTAGCACTGAGAGAAGTACAGATTCAGACCTTTCTAAACAGTATGGCAGAATGGCTCTCAGGAACTTGCATTACATTCAGTGGTATTTTAATGTTTTTAAACCATTGGCTATTTTGGAAGTCAGTAGACTTTTTTCTAGAATGTTTTTAAGTGTATAAAGTAAACGTTAGAGTTAATAAGGAAGTCCGCTTTATTAAACGTGGTTGTCTAGTGGTTGGGCATCTCTTTCTAAAGGACCTTTGCTGTGTTTGAGCCCGCAGACCCTCACGCCGTGGTGGGCAGTTTTAGGCGTTCAGTCAAGTTTTACTAAACTACATGAATGAAAATTTTTCTTTTTTTTTTTTTTTGAGACGGAGTTTCGCTCTTGTTACCCAGGCTGGGGTGCAATGGCGCGACCTCGGCTCACCACAACCTCTGCCTCCTGGGTTCAGGCAATTCTCCTGCCTCAGCCTCCTGAGTAGCCCGGGATTACAGACATGTGCCACCATGCCCAGCTTATTTTTTGTATTTTTAGTAGAGACGGGGTTTCACCATGTTGACCAGGATGGTCTCGATCTCTTGACCTCGTGATCCACCCGCCTCAGCCTCCCAAAGTGCTGGGATTACAGGCTTGAGCCACCGCTCCCGGCCTTTGAAAATTTTTCTTAATTAAGATAAACACTGATGAGATGGTAGCATGTTTTCTTTCTTGTCCTTTTCATAAAAACATTGTTTTTATTATGTAGTTTACAGGTGTTGAGTAGTCAGTGAAGTTTCTATGAATAAGAACATGGGAATATTTTGTGACTTACTTTTTGTGGGATGATCTTTTTACAGAAGAAAGATCTGTCGGATCCTTTCAATGATGAAGAAAAGGAAAGGCATAAAGTGGAGGCCCTTGCCCGGAAATTTGAAGAAAAATATGTAAGATTTCTCTCATGAGCAACAAAACAACCTCCTTGGGTCGGGGAGGTTTCTGCACATTTCTATATGCCTTTAGTGGATTGTCCTGTAAACAACACTGCTCCAGAAGTAAGCATTAAGCTTGGAGAGAATAGAAGCAGTTATTAAACCTAATGCATTAAGGTACAGAAAAGGTGTATGGCAGAGCTAGTGTGAGGAGCTAATTGGACAAATAACTGAGAAGGGCCTTTGACCACCTTAGAAGAAATGTTTTGGTACGAAGCATAAGAAGCCATTTAGTTCCTTTTTTTGTCCTAGGACATTTTATACAGATAGAAATCTGTCCTACGTTAAAAAGTGTTCAGGAAAGAAGGTTTTGGGGTTTGTGTGTATGTGAGAGAGTGACTGTTCTGGTTAGTGCGTTACCTCTTTGAATCATAGCTGATGAAGTTCAAGGAAATAGTTAACTATGTGTATTTATCAAAAAGTATGTGATCTATTGCTTTTACATTTTTAGGGTGGAAAGAAACGTAGAAAAGATCGAATACAGGACTTGATTGATATGGGGTATGGTTATGATGAATCCGATTCCTTCATCGATAACTCTGAGGCGGTAAGTAGTTACTGAAAATGCCATATCAGAACCACTGCTTTGTAGCTCCTCCTGATACTAGCCAGGAAGGTGGGGGTGGGATCAGAGTGAATGTGCCCTCTTCCCAGCATGAGGCAGTAGCAGTACTGATGAGAGATGAAATGATGTTCTTGATCTGGGTGTTAGTTCCCTCTTCTGAAAATTATGACCAGATCTGTCCAAAACACCTTGTAGCTCAGACATTCATGATTGACCAGAAGGATGTTTTAGCATACTCTTGGAAGTGGCAGAGGAACATAGTCACCTCTCTCTTGAGACCTACTTTTCACCTTCAGACTGCAGAACCAAAACTTGGAGCTGACCGTTTTTTTCCCCCCTTCAGTATGATGAGCTTGTTCCTGCTTCTTTGACTACAAAATATGGAGGATTTTACATTAACTCGGGAACCCTGCAGTTTAGACAAGCATCAGAGTCTGAGGATGACTTCATTAAAGAAAAGAAGAAAAAATCTCCAAAGGTTAGAATGTGCTTGCTTTTGGATTTCTGAATGCTTTTTGACGTGACCCTGTCAGATCAGTAGGTGACTTGCCAGAATATACGGCGGTTTAGGCTGGCTCAGGAGGCTGGTGGAAAGGCAGAGCCGTGCCAGGTTGATAGCTCACCTCTCACACGTGTGCCCTGATGAGGACACGTGCCTGTGGGGGCTCTGTTCAGCTCTCGGTCATCGTGTCCACGTCACATGACATCCAGCAGGCTCAGCAGGGGTCGTTTCTGGAAGTGGCCTCAGGGTGGGAAGGATGTGGAATGAGGGAGTGTGCACCACCCTTGCTGACCCTCTTCTGTGGATGTGTACAGGACTTCAGTTCCCAGGGCTGTCTGTCATCCCACTGAAAACCAGTCAGCCTTAGGATCAGTGTGTTTAAAAACCTGTCTGCCACTCTTGATGTGTTTAACACAAGAGGTAGGGCTCACTTGTAACTGTTTCAAACTAGAAAGGTTTCAGGTTCCAGAATGGTCACCGTTGTCTAAGCCCCAGGTGTTTCCAGGAGACACCGTCGGTGGGAATGCTGTGGGTTTGTGGTCCAGGGACTGATCTGAGAGCTTTCTGTTCATGAAGAAAATGAGACAGGTCTCAGGATGTGCCCCGGGCGGAGCAAGGCCAGTGCCATGTCGTGCACTTGCTCCCTGAGTTAGGGAGCCGTGTAACTGTGCCTTGTCTTTAATTCTCAGAAGCGGAAATTGAAGGAAGGTGGTGAGAAGATAAAGAAGAAGAAAAAAGATGACACTTATGACAAGGAGAAGAAATCGAAAAAGTCCAAGTTTTCCAAAGCCGGGTGAGAGGCAGCAGCTTCTTTGCTAGGATAAGCCTGAACTGTTAGGGCAGGACGACTGGGAGCTGACTCACCTCCTCCCCACAGCTTCGGAAGAGGCAGCAGGGCCTGGCCTTCCTGTCCTCCCGCACGCCTCCCGCAGTGCCATTCTGGGCATAGACGCGCACCTCTCTGTGTGTCAGATAGTTCCACTGTCAGTGTTGGCAGCTATTCCTGTCACTGTGTGACTGCTGATGTTTTTCCTTCTCCGGGGCGCTCCTTTCCGCCCCAGTTCTCCTCCTGTCTCTGCTGTTTTCCCTTGTCGTCTGTGGTCATGCTTCCTTCTCCTCACTTGGTCTCACCCCAGCTGCTCCTCAAGTTGGCTGCTGTTCTCTGCTGCTCCTGCTTTCTCCCTCTAAATACTTTTCTTGCCCTCCCTGCCCCTTTTTGCAACCTTTTATTTCAGCCTGGCAGTGATTTCTAAAAACCCATCGGAAATTTAGCATTATGTGACACTGTGTTGCTAACCTGTATTAACTCTCAAGCTTTGGTCTCAGCAAGAACGAGCTCCATATGCCAAGAGGAGGGAGGAGGAATAACAGGGTGGACTGTGACAGGTTCTCCTGGAGACCATGGCCCTGGGAGCAGGGGTGAAGGCCTCTTGAGTTCCCTTTAGAGGTGTTCTGTAGTTTGAGTGACCAGTTTCCCTCTTGTTTGCAGCTTCACAGCCCTCAATGCCAGTAAGGAGAAGAAGAAGAAGAAATACTCTGGGGCTTTAAGCGTTAAAGAGATGCTAAAGAAATTTCAGAAGGAGAAAGAGGCTCAGAAAAAAAGGGAGGAGGAGCATAAGCCTGTTTCACTCTCGTCGGCAGAAGCTCAGGGCCTGCGGGAACTGGAGGGTGCCTCTGACCCCTTGCTCTCACTCTTCGGCTCCACTTCTGACAACGACTTGCTCCAGGCAGCCACTGCCATGGACTCGCTGACGGATTTGGACTTGGAGCATCTGCTCAGTGAGTCTCCAGAAGGAAGCCCCTTCCGTGATATGGATGATGGAAGCGATTCCCTTGGGGTGGGATTGGACCAGGAATTCAGGCAGCCCTCTTCTCTCCCCGAAGGCCTGCCAGCACCCCTGGAGAAGCGCGTTAAGGAGCTGGCTCAGGTATGGTGACACAGTGTGGCTGGGCTTTCCTGGAAGCAGTTTGGGCAGATTGCCTTTGGTTCGGCACTGCGTGAAGCTCGATGCCCAGAGAAACCCTTAGTGAGTTGGCAGTTAAGGTGTCAGCGTTTTCCAAACTCTTCTCATTCTGAGTGAGAAAACGCTGTAAGTCTCGCCTGTCAGGCTTCATTTTAGGCCTTTCTTGGTTTTGTTTCTGGAAAATTTGCTTTCTTCTCGGGAGATTGTTCTTTCTGTTTTCTGTCAGTTTTCCACACGGTATCTTTCTTTAATGTGATAGATGGATGATATTGGCATCAGGCAGCTGAGACAGAGATTCATCTTTAATTCTTTTGTGGGTTTTGCAAATTGACAAAAGTTTGCAAACATATAAGTTACACATAGAGTATATGCTTCATTGCCACTAGGTTTCAGTTGCTCCCTTGTGTTGTGTATCCAGTGTTAGGAAGTGATTACAAGAATGCCTCAAATGTGATGAAAGAAAAGGAGCTTAATTTTAAATGCTGTCCGTGTCCCATTAAAACCCACCATCACCACCTTTAGGATATAGCAGCTATTGCTGCCGTTTTCCTCCAGTGATTGGGAATTGTTCCGTAAGCACTGAGAATTGTCTGTTCAGTAACACATTTCTAACTGTAAACCAGGCATGGATCATTGGTTGTAATGTCATTTACCTTTAAGTTAAAATAACATTTTACCTTGAGCATCAGGACTTGTGATGCAGTTCCAGTGGTACTCATAATCTGCAGCTGTAGGTTTTACACTAGTGATTCTTACAGGATGTCAGAAGCATTGTTCCGTATAATATCCCTTGTGCTTTAGGGCTCCAGAATGGAGCTGGCAAGTTGGCCAGGTGCTGGATAAATTGTCAGCCACCGCTAAAATGATTTTCTCACTTGAAAAAATATTCACACACCATATACAAAGCAACTAAAGTGTCCTATTCAAATTTCCGGCTTACCTTTGTCAGCTTGTGTGCAGCGATGGAAATTCAAGTATTGTATTTGAATGTAATGATTTAAATGAATTATGCCATGTTGGGGTTTGGAGCATCTCTTAGTATGACATTGAAGAAGGTGGAAGTAGCTGAATCTGAACTTGGCATGTTTGAGCCTACCGTCCTATATTTGCTCTCAGAATTCATGTTAAACAAACATTACTCCTTGTTCTTTTTAATCCTCCAGTTCGTAATCAGATTGTTTCATAGCTTCTGGAAACTCTCGTTAAATCGTTTAAGTAAGGTCTACGTGACAAGAGCTGGTCGTTAGAGAGAAAAGTCAAAAAACTGAATTCTTGTCCGTGTCCTTACTCCTGCCAAAGGTTGTGTTCTAGTGTGAAAACTTAATGTTTCACTTTCTTGGCAAAGATGAAAACAAATTTAGTGGCAACAAAATGACATAACTGGAAACCGCGTTGGGCTGTGGTACAAGAAAGTGGCTGAATAAAAACCTTATTAGGCAGGCTGTCCCTCCTCAGTGATTGCCAAGTGTCAGTTAGCTCTTGGGCATAACAAACACAGGGTTCAGGATCCCAGAAACCAGGTGGGCCTGGGTCCCAGTGGAGAGATGGTGACCAGGAGAGGCTGATGTTCTGGTTTGAAAATGCAGTATTCAAGTGTGAGGTTGATACTCAGGTCTTCACATTGCCCTTTTCCTATATCAGCATTAAGAAACTTTGGAAAAATGGGGTGGAAAGTGTATGGAAATTATCCATCATCCTGCCAATATAAAAACAATTTCTATTTGCATATTCTTTCCTAGCCTCTGTGTATACGTTTTTATGCAGCTGTAATTATAGTCGTGAATAACTGTTTTCCTGCCTTTTTACCTAATAAATATTATTATAAAGGCTTCATCACTTTTCATGGTTGCATTAAAAAGGTGGCTTGTTTTAGAAAGTTGCTTAATGCTACTCCACAGGGTCCTCAGGTGCTCTGTTGTGGCAGGACCCTGCACTTGGGGTACTTGGAGTCCCTGCATGTGTGTGCAAGTGCTCTGGACCCCTGACCCCACTGAGAATCTGCTGGGAAAGATAGGCTTCCCAGGGAAAGAATGCACGGGTACACACAAATTGCATATGATTCCAACAGCCACACGTGGTTATTTGGATCCTTAATAAGGAGTCCATCCTAGATCTTGAAATGGACATCACATTTTTCAAATTTAAATTAAATGTGGTGTATATAACTGAAACATTAGCTGTGTTATGTTTTTCTCACTTTATTTTTTGTACCCCTAATTTTTCCCCGCTTTTTCCTTTATTTTTATTATAAGATTAGTTAGACTTTACATCTTGGTCCTAGATGACACACGAATCAGTTTCTATCACTGGCTACAAAACTGCCCCCAAAATTTGCCTTATCACAGCAGTTTGTTTCTCCTAACTCTGGACCCACGCTGGTGACTGCATTCAGCTGGCAAGTTGGCCAGGTGCTGGCAGGGCTTTTCTTTCCTGGTCTTTCATCCTGGCCTTCTTCAGGGCATGGTGGTCTCAGGGCAGCATTTCAAGAGTGCAGAGGTGGAAGCCGCAGGTCCCTTGAGATCTAGTCTTAGAGGCTGTATCACATGACTTCCACCACACTTTTGGTCAGAATGAATCACAAGAGCCATGCAGATCCAAGGATTAGGGAGCTAGGGTGCACCTCTTGGGGAGTAGGATTTCTTTGTGGGAAGAATCTGGTTTTGTTTTTCTTTTTGAGACAGTCTCACTCCGTCATTCAGGCTTGAGTAGTGCAGTGTGTGATCTTAGCTCACTGCAGCCTCCACGTCTGCCTTCCGGGTTCCAGTGATTCTCGTGCCTCAGCCTCCTGAGTAACAGGGATTATAGCTATGAGCCACTGCACCTCGCCTGTGATCCTGTTTTGCATTCTACTGCAATGCATAGCAGATTCTCATCCCATGTGTATTGATCCCTTAGGGGAAAAACACTTTCTTTGTGGGAAGCACAGTTAGATATATCTTCTAACTTAAAACTTTAAGAAATACCTTTGAAAACTTGTGTACGTTAAAGAGGTCCTCTGAGAGGGAACCCTGGTGATGCCTCTGCTGACATTCACTGTGTTCTCAGATTAGCCTCATTTTCGTTTCTTACTGATTTGTATTGTACATTTGTGTAGGCTCCCATGAATCCAGTGATTTGATGGCCTTATCCTGCCCTCTCAATATGCATTGATGGTGTCTTCTGTCTTGGTCGTTGGCAGATACAGGTGCTCAGAAAGCTCAGGTTTGATATCCCTTTGGGTTACTGTCTGGAGGTGGTTTGGCAGCTACTCAGCCTCGGGCTATACAAATAACCCAGGTCTATTTTGGTCCTCTTCAGTCAAGCATAACATAGAGACAATACTAAGAGCAGGAATGAAAGAGACTTCATGTCATCCACCCCCCTAGTCTGCCCTCCTATAGAATTAGAACCCCTCGTCACAGGAAGTCCAGGGAGAGATGGCTCCAAAGAGAATAAGGTAGGAAAACAAAAAGCAAAAACTTGTTTGATCTTCTTAAAAAAAAAAAAATCATGCCAGACTTTCTTCTGTTCAGCAAAAACAGATACAGTATTTAAGATTTTGAACTGGGTGTCAAAAGGCTACAAGTGGCTTTTTTTATAATAAATAAAACAGCTCATTAAAAGGTTGTTGGAACTGGTATGAGTCAGCATGATTGGGGTGTTTAACTTCATTTCCTAGTTAACTTAGGATTAATTTACACAACTTCTGAGGTAAGAGTGTCTCTTTTTAGGGGTGAGGGACCTCACTTATTTTTGGAAGACCGTCAGATATATATTCAGTTGCTCTTTTAATTAGATTTAAAACGCCACAGTACACTATCTTCAGTATAAAACCAGACCCTTAGAGATACTGTCTATGCAGTTAAAGATTTCAGAAAAATATTTTTTTAAAATGACATAATATTTAAAATAAGATTGCATAAAGATTACATAGAAAACTTCTGAAATATTGTACAAATGGCTATCTAAATAGAAAATTTGGCTAGGCAAGGTGGCTCATGCCTGTAATTGCAGTACTTTGGGAGGCCACAGTGGGAGGATCACTTGAGCCCAGGAGTTTGAGACCAGCATGGGTAACATAGTGAGAAAAGAAATCTAAAAATTAGCCAGGCGTGGTTGTGTGCTCCTGTAGTCCCAGCTGCTTGGGAGGCTGAGGCTGGAGGACTGTTTGAGCCAGGGAGGTCAAGGCTGCGGTGAGCTATGATCACGCCACTGTACTCCAGTCTGGGTGACAGAGTGAGACCATCTCAATAAAATGAGATAAAATTTGATTGGAAATTTAAGCTCTTGATGGGTCTGACAGTATGGCATTTGAAGTACTTGTTAATTAGTTTGAATTAATGTGAGGGTGCTTCTGGATCTTATAACTAGCAGAATAAGCTTAAGCAAAAAAAAAAAAAAGTTTTTTTTTTTCTCAGACTAATATAATTCCAGTACTTTCCAAGTGCCAAGATAGAATTCTGAATGCTTCCAAGAGTGTAAGAAATTGGCATATGGCTGGTTGAAAAGTCATGCCCTTTTTGTCATTATCCTTCTGTTCATTTCTCCCCTCCAGGCTTTCCCCTAGCCAAGGGATCTTTAGAAGCTTGAGTTTTGCATATTTTCTTGCAGCTTCGTTTTGGTTGTTTGATGTTAAGCTTTTCTTCCTCTGGTGTGCCTTCTTACAGGAGTCCTGTTCATTGGTTCATTCATTCACTCAGTCAACGTTTAGTAAATATTATGTGACAGGCAGCCATGGGAAATATATTGATGTATAAGACTTGTTTCTTTTTTTTAAGACAGGATCTCACTCTTGTCACCCAGGCTGGAGTGCAGTGACATGATCTTGGCTCACTGCAACCTCCGTGCCCATGGCTCAAGTGATTCTCCCATCTCAGCCTCCAGAGTAGTTGGGACCACAGGCATGCACCACCATGACCAGCTTTTTTTTTGTTGTTTGTATTTTTAGTAGAGACAGGGTCTCGCCATGTTGCCCAGGCTGTTCTCAACCTCTGAGCTCGGGTGATCTGCCCACCTGTGCCTCCTAAAGTGTTAGGATTACAGGTGTGAGCCACCGCTCCCGGCCAAGGTTTCATTGTTATATTCCATGAGCTCGTTACATAAAAGGACTGATAGATAGGCAAGCAGTGGACTGTAGGACAGAGCAGAATGAAGTAAGCTCTGTGATGTCTAGACGGCTATAAATAGCCTCCTAAAAGAGAGGCACTGAGGGGAGCATATAGGAAGTAGACTGGAGGCAACAGACTTGGCCAGCCTCCTGGGGAAGATGCCTAAGAGACGGTGGGGAGCAGAGCTGAAGATGGGCACTTGGTGGATGGCTGGGCCAGACTGTGCAGGACCCCGAATGCCATGTGAAGGAGTTTCGGTTTGAGTCTAGGCTTGGGAAGAGCTGCTGAAGGGTTCTGAAGAAAGGAGTGGACGGTCTTAAGGTTGGAGTGTGATTATCAGAAGTGGGGAGCACAGGCAGAAGAGCAGAAGCTAGTATGTCTGGTGTAAGTTGAGTTTGCAAACCAGAAGGTCATCCATCCTCAGAAGGGCAGTTGACCCTTGAACAGCATGGGATTGGACTGTGTGTGTCCACATATACGCAGACTTTTTCTAACCAAAAGCAGGCTGATTTGAGGGATGCTAAATCTGTGTATAGATGGTCAACTTTTTGTATAGGCAGGTTCCTCAGGGCTGACTGTGCACTTGGATTTTGGTATATGTGGTGGTCCTATAACCAATACCCGGCATTGACTGTAATTGGAAATTACTCAGAGGTAACTGGAAATTCTGGTCCAGAGCATAGATGAGAGGGTTTAGGACTTAGTTTAGATTTGAGGGTATAGTTGTCTGTGTTATTTTGAAGCCCTGAGGGGGAAGAAGGTATTGGGAGAAGTGGGTTCTATTGAGAATCTTGGGGTCCACTTATGGAAAGGAGCTGGTGGAGGAGGCAGATGGAGAAGTTTGGATGGTTGGAAAGGACCCCAGAGGATGCAGTGAGAGGAGATGAGTGGGGGAGGTGATGGTGAAGGGGTTAGCAGTGTCTGCAGTTTCAGAGGGGTTGATCCCTTTGTTCTATTAGTCACACCCTTGTTTGCTGTCATTATTATGTCTCATGTCTGATTTCAGAAATTTTATTTCACCCAAAGCCTTCAAACGAGCAGCTCTTGGGTTTAGATGAGTGGTTCCCAGCCCTCTTTGCACATCAGTGTCAGCCCGGTTGCTTTGAAAGAGTACTTGAGCCACTTTTAGAGGGTGCACATTTCTGAGTCTCCTTTCCAGAGATTATGATTTGAGTGGCCTTAGTTGGTCCAAGCTGCCCAGGAATTTCGGTATGCAACAAGTGTGAGAACCCCTAATGCAAACTTCTGCAGGGTCTGCTGTTCTGTCTTCTCTCAGTGTTTTGGCTGCTTGCCATGGTTGCTTCAGGAGTCTCTGAGCTTGCCATCCAGGGTGTGTGTTAACTGTGTTCTTTTGGAAAGTAAACTAAGACTGTTCTGAAATTCCTATAACCTTGTGTTAATAGGTGGTATGCTGGGTCAGTTATACACAGGGTCTGGATGATAGAGAGCTTGTTGTATACCGTAAGTACATTAGGAATTTTCAAAGAGTTTTAATGTCCTTAAGTGCCAGCGGAGATTATTATTATTTTGTAGATAAAAGGCCTTTAAATCCTATAGGCTGGTGGAAGTTTTGATTATTTTTGTACTGTAGATACATGGAAATCCCAACTAATGGTGTAGTTGATAGCATTTGGACATGGGTTAGTTGGCCGTATTGGCCTCTGACAAAGTGCATCATAATTGCTTTGACTGTGATTTTCTTTTCTGTGACTGTTTTAAGTCCTGAGGAGAACTAGCAGTCCACAGATGCTGCAGCATCGTTTGAAGAGAGCATATTGATCACAGGCGAAGTTAACCCGGGACTAGGGTGGAGTCAAAAGGTGGCAGTGTGATTGTATTGACAGGTGCTCTTTATGGAGCGATGACTCCTGTGCCTGTGGGTGATCTTGAGGGACATGTGGGGAAAGTGCACTAACGGCTGTTACTGTCTGCTGTGCACCAGGCTGCCAGAGCTGCTGAGGGGGAGAGCAGGCAGAAGTTCTTCACCCAGGATATTAATGGAATCCTATTAGAGTGAGTATCTTCTGTCTGTCTGTCTGTCTGTTTCTGCTATCACTGCGCTTGGGGTGAGCCAGCCAGGGGAGAATGGGAGTACAATTGAACTGTGTAAAAGTGACCACGAATGAGATTAACATAAAAAAATGAAACACAACAGGGACACCAAGTACTCGTCTCCAGAAGCCATAGACCTTCCTGATCTTGGGCAGCAGGCATTAATAGCATATGATAATCATGGCCTGTTAGAAGAGCATTTCTTGGCAGGTACAAGATGAGGAGAGAGAGAGAGAAGGTGTTGCTTTCCTGTCTCTCAGAATTGTGAAGAATGAGAGAGCGCCTGGTGGCCTCAGGGACCTGCTCTGCCTCAGGTGTTGCATGGCGTCCCTGGCTGGTCCCCTCTCGCTCACACTCCTGATCCTAGTGCCATGTGCATCATCCTGTAACGCTGTTCCCATACTCCTGAGCCTCTGAGACACCACGCTGTATGAATTGGGCTAAAAAGCAGAAGAGCAAAGGTCTATAAATCCAGACTGAGAAAAGCGAATGCTTGTGGCCTGGCCTGCAGTGTTGCAGCTTTTCTCCTGGTTGCAGTTTGTGGCAGGAGAAGCTTGTGCTCAACAGCTGAGGAGGTTGTGTATGTAAGACGAGTTGACAGTATGTGAGTGTGTTTTAGCAAATGGCCTTTCCTGGCCAGGACCTGGATCGGCCTCTTGGGTCAGGAAGTGTAGGCTGCAGAGAGCACCTGAGCATTGGCTTCGATAAGAGGGTTGTGTAAACAAGGACCCTGCTTGAGCGTGCCGAATATGGACAGTTCAAGGCATTGAAGAGAATTTTTTTTTGCTTATTTAGATGGAGAAACTGGAGGGGTGGGGCTTTCCCTAACATCATAATGGTTGATAGAACTGGGAACTAGGGGGTAAAATAAAGAAATGCTGCTGGGAAGTGTTTCCTGTTAGCCCCAAGTAACTCATGACTTTCTACTTTGAAAGCTTTATGTTTTCTTTATGAAATTTAGTGCTTCAGAGCTTGTTCTTCTGGGCTCTGTTTTCCTGGTCTTGTTTTTGACCTGAGCCTTGACCCACATTACTTAGCCATGTTCATCAGGTTGGGAGTTGTTCTTGTTTGTTAATTGCTGAAGATTTGTTTCTGTGGGCCCTCAGTTACATTGTGTGACCTACAAGACAGGATCTGACCTGCCTTTGGCTGCTAACTTTCCTCTGCACGTACGGGGAGCCGATAAAGACGGGAGTTGCAGCGAGCTGCAGCCAGTGGTGACTGTGTTCTCTTCTTCAGCATAGAGGCGCAGACTCGGGAGTTGAGCAGTCAGGTCCGCTCTGGGGTGTATGCCTATCTCGCTTCGTTCCTGCCCTGCAGCAAGGATGCCCTGCTCAAGCGTGCTCGGAAACTTCACCTCTATGAACAGGTGGGTGACTGAAGTGAAGCCCTTTAGCTTTGGGGCCTGGTGGGGGGGTGACTGAATCTTAATCGATGCCACATCTACTGCCCCACTGCCTCCTTGTGATCGCCCCGTCGTGCATCCCAAGTGTAAGGGCCATGTGTAAACCTACCTTGAATTGTGTCCTGTCCTCCGCAGGGGGGGCGTCTCAAGGAGCCTCTCCAGAAGCTGAAGGAAGCCATTGGCAGGGCAATGCCGGAACAGATGGCCAAGTACCAGGATGAATGCCAGGCACACACGCAGGCAAAGGTCGCCAAGTAAGTGTGTCCTGGCACTTTGGTGGCGTGACCCTCCCATCTTGCCTCTTGCCCTCCTGTTTCTCAGTATGTACTGCCATTTCCAAAGGAGCCTCTTAGCTCTTCTTTGGCCTTTTCTCATTCTCTGTGAAGTCCCAGTTGTGCAGAGGGTGAGGGGAGAGGTGGTGGGCAGGAGCACCTTGGGGCCCCATGTAGTTCTGTTCACCCCGTAGGATGCTGGAAGAGGAGAAAGACAAGGAGCAGAAGGACCGGATTTGTTCAGATGACGAAGAAGATGAAGAAAAGGGGGGCAGGAGGATAATGGGACCCCGGAAGAAGTTCCAGTGGAATGATGAGATCAGGTGTGCCCGCATTGGGACTTGGCCTCTCTGGAGGGTTGGTGGGGCAGTGTCTGAACACGTCCCCTATTGCTGATAAAGGTTAGGCTCGTTTGCTTTCATCAGGGCTGCTGAAAGCACATGATTGGAATCTTGAAGAAACATTTGGAGTAGTTTGGAATTTATGATTTCTGCCCCCTTCTCAGGGAGCTGCTGTGCCAGGTGGTGAAGATCAAACTGGAGAGCCACGACCTGGAGAGGAACAACAAAGCCCAGGCTTGGGAGGACTGCGTGAAGGCCTTTCTGGACTCAGAAGTCAAGCCCCTCTGGCCCAAAGGCTGGATGCAGGCCAGGTGAGGGCTGTGTGCCGAGATCGGGCATCTGTGCAGTCAAGACATGTTTGAATGCTGCTTTTGTGCCAGGCCAGCAGGATCCCTGCCTGCAGGGAGTCACCGTCTAGTTGCCTCAACTCTGATCTCACCTGAGTAACTGGGGGACATGCAGTTAGCTGGGAAAGGGTCTTCTGGGTTCTCCCTGGAGGAAGGGAAGTTGCCTGTGGGGTTTCGTCTTTGTCATTTCTTGTCCCACTTCAGTTGAGGTTTGGCCTCCCATCTCATAGCGCTTTCCTGTTTTAACCTGCGGGCTCCTGTGAGCATTTGAGAGGTGGGTTCTTCTTGGGTCTTTCTTGGTGTTCTGAAGAAGTCTCATTTGCAAGGTAGCAGGGATGATTCCTTATTGGAACTAAACGCCAGGTTTCTATCTCAGAGGCTACCTTGTACGAAGTTGCTTCCTGTGAATGAAGTACTTCTGTCATACACGGGACAGAGAAAGTTATCTGGAGTGATCTTCTGGATTGGGCCCAAATCATCTGTTGTGCTAACAGATCTTTGAACCTTTGAAATTGCTATCCTCTCCACATAGGCTGAACTCAGATAAAGAAAATTTTTGTCAAGTTTTTCAGGACAAAGACATGCTGGGTCACTCTGTGTTTTATTCTTGGAAGGGAGGGCATAGGCAGTAAGGAAAGTGCTTGACCTTTAGGGAAGCATCACCATGGGAGGTTTGGGGCAGAGCCGTACACTTTCTTGGTAAAAACCAGACTCAGCCTTTGGGCAGCCAATGTGGCCCATTGTGATCCTCTCACCAGGAATTTGGCTCACCAATTGATTGACCTTTTTTTTGTGGAGGGGGCGGTCAAAGTCTTGCTCTGTTGCCCAGACTGGAGTGCAGTGGCACAATCTCAGCTCACTGCAACCTCTGCCTCCAGGGTTCAAGCGCTGGGACTATAGGCGCCACCATACCTGGCTACTTTTTATATTTTTAGTAGAGTTGGGGTTTCACTATATTGGCCAGGCTGGTCTCGAACTCCTGACCTTAGGTGATCCACCTGCCTCAGCCTCCCATAGTGCTGGGATTACAGGCATGAGCCACCGTGCCCAGCTGATTGACATTTAATGAGGGATAGCCACTGAATTCCAGGAACACTAGCAAAGCTCTGGAAGCAGAGTCCCAGCTTTCTGGGGCATGTACAGATGCCCAGTGTTCTGTGTCTTTCAGGACTCTGTTCAAGGAGAGCAGACGAGGCCATGGGCACCTGACTTCAATCCTGTGAGTATCTTGGTGTTTTCACATTTCGGGGTAAGTGTTGTTTTGGTCTCCTATGGATATCCTCTAAACCTTTTCTGTGCTCATTCCTTTGAACAGGGCCAAGAAGAAAGTTATGGCCCCTTCGAAAATCAAGGTGAAGGTGAGTCATCCTGCTCAGGTTATGGGTCAGCTACGCTCATCTCCCTGTAACCGTGCTCTGGAAATCTCTCAAGTGTCTGTGGAAGCTCATTGAGTTTTGTTGGTCTGGGGACAGCTATTCAGGATGGCATTCTTGCAGTCTATCAGGACAGAGACCGGAGCCACTTACCCCCCCTCTAGCCTTCTACAAACAGTATGCAGCTGGCCCAGTTCCTGGGGTTCTTGCGGGATTAAATGAGATCTTCTTGGCAGCTCTCTGAGGAGTCAAGAGTCACTCCTGCAGGTGTGAATGTATTATTACACTGTGATGATCTTTGTATGGAAAGAAATATACTCTAGCCAAGTGCAGTTTAGTTTGGAGCCTTAGCAGAAAGGAAAGGTGACTTTGCTGAGCTACCAGGCAGAAATGGAGAGCAGTGCAGTGGCTGAAGAATAGACACTTAGATGTTGCAGAAACCTCTCAGCGTAGTAAAAATTGCTGTTTATCAACATTTTTGCCAGTTCTTAGTGTGGTGTCCTTAGCTATCCCTAAGCAGACCATGAGAATGAGATGTGCAGGTCATTTACTCCTGAGTATGTGTTGAGCTCTCACAGTGTTTCAGACACTGTATTAAGCACCAGGGCTGCAGGAGTGAAGGATTAGACCCAGCTCCTTTTCCCATGAAAAAAGCCCTCTTCTTTGAATCCATTCTTAGGAGATAGGTGCTGGGAAAGATCCAGGAGGAAAACAGAGCTGCTGTCAGACAATTCTTACGCTGTGCCTTGGTGTGATTGCAGCTAGGAGCACGTTGAGACAGCGGGAATGCCAGTAGGCAGAGTGTCTCTTCATGAGAGTCTTGCACTTTTCAAAACAAAAAAATTTCTCTTGGTGGTGTATTTGTTCTTAGTAATGAAGTATGCCAGGGTAAACCCGGCTCTGGCCAACCAGATACCAGGGGGTATTGAAGTCATGGCATCTAAAGTCAAGGTGGGCGTAGCCTCTGCTCTCCCACCACTTGTTTGTAAGTATACAGGAAGTCCCAGTTTTTTGTAACTTGAGTTCACATGTTTGCTTCCTCACAACAGGCCAGTGTTGGCATCTTTGGACCTTTCTAAACACCAACATTTCTGTTTTCCTTTAGGAATCGTCTATGAAGCCTGATAAAAAGGTTTCTGTCCCATCAGGACCAATTGGCGGCCCCGTTGCTTTGCCCTCAGATCACCAAACAGGAGGCCTGAGCACTGGGGCCTCAAGTAGGGAGCTCCCATCCCAGGCGTCGGGTGGCCTTGCTAACCCTCCTTCTGTCACCCTGGAGGACTCGTTGGATGAAGACTTGATCCGTAATCCAGCCTCCTCTGTGGAAACCGTGTCCAAGGAATTGGCTGCATTGAATAGCAGAGCAGCTGGGAACTCTGAATTCACACTGCCTGCACCCTCAAAAGCACCTGCAGAAAAAGCTGGAGGTGTTTTATGTACAGAGGAAAAAAGGAACTTTGCAAAGCCTAACCCTTCTGCTCTACCACCAGCTAGCTCTCTGCAGTCACCCCTCAATTTTCTGGCAGAACAGGCTCTGGCACTGGGACAGTCCTCTCAGGAGAAAAAACCAGAGAGTTCTGGCTACAAGGAGCTGTCCTGCCAGGCTCCCCTCAATAAGGGCCTGCCAGAAGTACACCAGTCCAAAGCAAAGCACCACAACTTGCCACGGACGTCTCATGGGCCCCAGGGGGCAGTTCCCTTGCCCGGCCCCCAGGTAAAAGTCTTTCATGCCGGCACTCAGCAGCAGAAAAACTTCACACCCCAATCTCCATTTGCCAATAAGCTCCAAGGCCCAAAGGCTTCTCCCCCACAGTGTCATCGTTCCCTCCTGCAGCTAGTGAAGACCGCGGCCAAAGGCCAGGGCTTCCATCCCTCCGCACCAGCCACCTCAGGAGGCCTGCCAGCCTCCAGCAGCAGCTCTCATAAGACCCCAGCCTCGTCCTCTTCTGCCCTGAGCCATCCAGCAAAGCCACATTCAGCCAGCTCTGCAGGCTCATCTTACAAGAGTAATCCCTTTGCCAGCTCTATCTCCAAACATGGGGTTTCCTCTGGCAGCTCTTCATCAGGAGGAACACCGGTCCAGGGTTCTGCTTCTGGGAACCTGCTCCCTGGCATACAGCCTCCCTCCGTGGGACAGGCCACCAGCCGACCTGTCCCAAGCTCAACAGGGAAAAAGATGCCTGTTTCCCAGAAGTTGACCCTGGTAGCCCCTCCAGGTGGTCCAAACGGAGATTCCGGCGGTGGGACCCAGGGAGTGGCAAAGTTGCTGACCTCGTCCCTAAAGCCCTCTGCAGTTAGTGTGACATCGTCTACCTCCTTGCCAGTGAGTATCCAGCATAGCAGCCTGCCCTGCCCCACTTGCAGGGGCCTTGGGGGATGAGGTTCTTGCCTTGCCCCCGGTGCAGTGTGAGATCTGAAACCACAGGTCGGGTAGGAACAGTGGGCCCAGATGGAGGAAGGGAGACTCGACTTCCTGCTCTCAGGCATTTGCTTTTCTGATGCTTCCATCCTGGAGGCCGAGGATGGCCTAAACCTTCTTCTGAGGAGGGCGAAGGGAGCGAAAGGACGGCCAGCACCATGCCTTTCAGAGGCTAGGTCTGTGTGTGGCACAGAATGAGCCACAGCACTTGCCTTCTGTGACCCCTTGCTTCTCCATCTCTGCAAACAAGTGGGGGCGGAAGTGCTGTCCCCTGTCAGTTTGTAGTCATGTGGAGGTGTTCATGGCCCAGGAAAAGCGGTACCCTCCTAAGAGTTATTCTGCTGGTTTTAGAAGGACTGAGTCCATAATTAATGCATCCTGCTTGTGTGTAATTACAGCAGGTTCGGGAAGAGGGAGTAAGCATTTTTTTTCTATTTCTAATTTATAAACTATGTGGTTGAAAAGACAAAACCATAGAAAGGTCTGTTGGAGGTCTCATGTCCCTCTTCTCTGCATCCATCACCCCTGTAAGGTAACTATGCTCCTTAGTGTCTGGTTTATTTTCCTCTTTCTTTTTAAATGAAAGATTAATAAATACATACAAATGTATGTATGTATGTGTATGTATGTCTGTATGTAAATATATTTTATTTACACGTGTATAAATATACCTGAACATTTGTAGATATCTGACAATATTTTTTCCTTCACCAAGGAGACATATTTGTTCATTTTGTTGAGACAGGGTCTGGCTTTGTCTCCTAGGCTGGACTGCAGTGGTGCGATCACAGCTCACTGCAAACTCTGTAGGAGATGTATTTAATATCCTGCTTTTTAAAAAATTTGGTTCCCTGGAATCCATTCCATGTTGGCTTATGAAGACTGTCCTGGGTCCTGTCTTTAGGGCTGAGGGTCAGAGGGTGCCTCCCAGGGCCATCTGACCTGCATTTGTGTGTCCTCTTTTGTGCTGCCAGGTTTGGTGTGAGTCAGCTGGGAGCAGGACTGGAGTTCTTACTGCTTGCTGTGTTTCTTCCTTAGAAAGGAGCGGGTGGGACTCTGCTGCTGGCCAGCTCCTCTTTGATGCCTTCACCCTACAAGTCCAGCAGCCCAAAACTGTCTGGGCCCATGAGCTCGAACTCCTTGGGAATTATAACCCCCGTCCCGATTCCTGTCCACGTGCTCTCCTTCAGCACCGACTCCTCTGCCAAAGCAGGGGTCTCCAAGGATGCCATCGTCACAGGCCCTGCCCCCGGGCCCTTCCACCATGGCCTTGGCCACAGTAAGTGCTTCTTTGCTGCCTCTGGTCGCTTGGAAACCTCTAGGCTGTCGCCAGGGCTCCTGCTGTTGTGTACTCTGGTTCCTGTGTTTGAGTCTGGTGTGCGACTGTGGGGAACATCTCGGGGAACAGTGCCGGGGCCCTGCCCTTTTGGGTGTGGTGCCCAGAATGGCCTGGTAGGTTGTCGGGGGCTCTTGGCTGCTGGAGCTGCTTTTCTGTTCCTGTCTTCAATGTGTGTGTTTTGTTCTTTTCTCCCCTCCTGTTTTCTCTCAGGTCTTCTGGCTGGCTTGCACTCCAGCCCACCCCATGCAGCGCCTCTCCCACACGCTGCTGTGCCCACCCATATCCCGCAGAGTCTGCCAGGTAATCGCCCGATGATCAGTGTGCCATGCGCACTGTGTTCCTTCGCCCTCTCTGCCCTTAGGTGCTGTGCCACTGCCAAGGGTCTTGGTGTCTTTGCCTTGTCGCTGTTGTTGTTTTGGTTTGTCCTTTGAGGCTGTGCTTTGTTAGTACTCAAGGTAACACATGCTTCTCTTGAGGTTTCCTCTGGTCCCTGCTTGGAGCTGCCGCTGGGTCAGCCTCAGCCTGTGTGATCACAGGGAAAGTTGCGGGAGGAGAGCTTTGTGTGCAGCGGAGGAGCTCCTAACCCTCAGCTCGGTTTTTTCTCTTCAGTTAATAAAAGGTTAATGGTCTGGGTGCGGTGGCTCACAGCTGTAATCCCAGCTCTTTGGGAGGCCGGGGCGGGTGGATCACAAGGTCAGGAGATCGAGACCATCCTGGCCGACGTGGTGAAACCCCTGTCTCCACTAAAATATAAAAAACTAGCTGAGTGTGGTGGCACACGCCTGTAATCCCAGCTACTTGGGAGGCAGGGGAATTGCTTGAACCTGGGAGTCGGAGGTTGCAGTGAGCTGAGATCGCACCACTGCACTCCAGCCTGGTGACAGAGCAACATTCCATCTCCCAAAAAAAAAATGGTAATGGTGCATCTTCTCCAAGGCTAATTAGGTACAACAAGGCCTTGAAATGCAAGCTGCTCCACTTTCCAGATACGATTGCTTAACAGAAGGCTCTCTAAACTTTGTTTCCATTAAAGGGAAAATCCAAGTAGCAGCCAGAGGCCACAGTGCAGGACTTTGAGAGGAGCAGCTTTAAATCTGTCCAGGTATAAAAACTCCATCAAAACAGATGTGGGAGAACACCACACAGGTGGCCAGTGCTCCCTGTAGAACAGTGCCTTCTGAAATAAGGAGTCTGTAAAAGCCCCAGGCTTGAGGCTGGTTTGGTCGCACCGAGAAAGAGGGCTGGCACCTTTGCACTGGGTGTATCTGTCTCACTCTGTCCTGAGTCCTCGATTCTTGGGTATGCCTCTTAGAATTCTGGTATGGGAAGTCTCATGGTATCTTGGCTTTGACCTAGTGTTCTTCCTGCTGTAGACCAGCTTCAGACATGACCAGGGTGCTACTTGAATAAGGGGAGCCACTCTTACGGAAGCCAACCGAGATAACCCTGGTGAACTGGTGCCAGGTGGGAGTAAGGACTCCCTGTGCTGCACATCTCTCAGGTTAACGTCTGCTTCATCATGTGCTGTGGGTCCCTGGCACCATGGCATTTATAGTGAATGCCGTAGGCCTTATGGGGCAAGAGGGGATTTGTAAATCTCCACGATGGAGATTTTGCTTCTTTGAGGGGCTAAGCCTACAACACTGGCGACTCCTTTCCTTGGGAGGAGCAGTAAAATGCAGTGACTTCCTCTACAAACCGGAGGCTGCAGAGCCACTTTGGTGAGAGCAGGGGTCTTTTCAATGTCAGGCTGCTCTGCCTCTGCTTGCTCCCAGGAACGTCTCTCTCAGAAAAGCAGAGTAATTGAGGCTGGCTGTGGTGGCAAGGCAGGAGAATTGCCTGAGTCCAGGAGTTCCAGACCAGCCTGGGCAACATGACAAGACCACATCTCTACATTAAAAGAAGAAAATTAGCCGGGTGTGGTGGCATGTGCCTGTAGTCCCAGCTCCCCAGGAGACTGAAGCAGAAGGATCACTTGAGCCCAGCAGGTCGAGGCTGCAGCAAACCATGGTCATGCTACTGTACTCTGGCCTGGGCAAGAGTGAGACCCTGTATAAAAAAAAAAAAAAGATTGCTTTCTGCTGTTTTCAGTTTTCCTCTGAGTATGAAAAGGCTATCAGAATAGGAAGAGTAAGTGCTAGTGTTCTGTACCACTGTAGGGTGACTATGGTTAACAGTAGTATGTAGTTTCAAATAGCTAGGAAGAGGATATTGAATGTCCCCAACACAAAGAGATGATAAATGTTTGAGATGATGGATATGCTATTTATCCTAATCTGATCACTACAAATTGTAGGTGTCAAAACATCACTATGTACCCCATAAAATACGTACTATTATTATGTGTCAGTTTGTAAAACTTTTTGAGGCTGGACATGATGGCATTGGGAGGCAGGAGGATCGTTTGAACCCAGAAATTAGAGGGTATAGTAGCTGTGATCATGCCTGTGAATAGCTGCTGTACTCTAACCTGGGCAACATAGTGAGACCTCATCTCTTAAAAAAAGATGTTCAGCTGGGTGTGTTGGCTCACACCTGTAATCCCAGCATTTTGGGAGGCCAGGGCGGGTGGATCATCTGAGGTCAGGAGTTTGAGACCAGCCTGACCAACATGGAGAAACCCCATTTCTACTGAAAATACAAAGTTAGCCAGGCGGGGTGTTGCATGCCTGTAATTCCAGCTACTTGGGAGGCTGAGGCAGGAGAATTGCTTGAACCTGGGAGGTGGAGGTTGTGAGCAGAGATCTCGCCTTTGCACTCCAGCCTGGGCAACGAGCAAAATTCTGTCCCCCCTGCAAAATTATTTTTTACATCAGTTTAAAAGTTCGGAGGGGAAAAATGGCAATCAGAAAAGCAACTATGCCAAAACAGAGTTATCCAAGTGAGCTTCTCTCACTTCCTTAGATGTACTTCAGCATATAGGAGGACACGAGATGCGAGTGAGAAGGTATTTGCGCGTTTCAGCTGTGTGACTTGTGTCTGCGTTGCTTTCCTTTCCTCTGTGGACTGAGAATGCTAGTGCCTTTAAAATTGTCTTTATAGGACCTGTGTCTTTTGATGGTAAGAGAATGAATGATCATTGCTGCTTTGAGTTCTGTGTGATTGTCAGTGTCAGACCTTACCTTGGGATGGCAATTGTAGCCTGAGATGAAGTAATCCAAGTTGCATAGCAGAGTCACTATTCTGGGATTACTGTGCTGAATGGCCACTGACCCTCACAGTGCTAGTGTGCTTGCAGGCTGTGGCCAGGAGCAGTGGACACGGCTAACCACTGGCCGATGTCTCATGGCTCGTCTGAGCCCTGGAACACTCAGTGTTTGGGGACTTCTGCTATTTAGGTGATCTCCTTGAAGTTTGGTTACCACTGCCTTAAGGAAATCAGAGAACCTAAAAACTTGTTTTCTGATTTTTCTTACTCTTTTCCAGGTGCTTCTCAGCTTCACGGGAAAGGGCCTGCTGTACCACGGAAATTATGACCGCTTCAGAGGCAAGGCTTGCCACTTGGGACTGGGTTGAATCAGAATGTGCAGGTCTCCCAGGATGGACACTGACTGCGCCCTTTCTGCTGCTTGGTGTTCTTCTGGAAGAGCGTGAGTTCTCAGTGGAGCGCTTCTTGGCACTTCTGACATGCCTCCCATGGAGGGAGCTGTCCTCTTGCTGCTGAGGAGGCACATACTTCCCTATGCTCTGCGCCTTGCGGCTCTGTTGCTGGACGGTGTTGGAGGGGCAGCTCTAGGCTGGGGCGTGTGTTGGGCTGTGGCAGGAGGCACGGTGTTTACAGGCTCTGGTGGCAGAGCAGTTGGCACATCTGTGTGTGATTCTGCCTGACACCCTGGCATTTGGTCAGAGTACCTCAGAGCGTCCCACTGCCCAGGGTCTCGTTTTGGCCACAGTAAGCTCCCTGGATGGTCACAGTGCCGCCCCATCTCCAGGCTGTGTGCTCAAGAGGACAAAACCCAGGCCAGAGCCACAGCTGGGAGACCTATGTTGTCCCTGCAAAATACTAAGAACACCGAAGGTGTGCTCACTGTGGGGGCCATTTTCTCCTCGGAACATGACAATGAAGCCCTTTTAGAGAAAAGACCTTTGTAGATTCAACAATTGTGATAGGATTTTTACAGACACCTATTTTGGGCTCAGTTTTCATCATTACCATTAAATGCATTGGATAGAAGGGGATTGTTCTTCATACATCATATTATAGGAAGTCATAATTCCAGTGCCTTTATGGTGGAGCAGAATTAGACAACACATGTCCATTCAGCCCTGAGTGGATCTGAGATAAAGACCTTTTTAAAGATCTGTCTGTATTCAAGACATAGCCAGTTTTATTTAATTGAGTTTTTTACACTTGCATATCATTTATCTGTGCCGTCCTGACTAGAAGGCTGTCTGGACCCTCAAATTCCAAGTCCCAGTGTAGCCAGGGCTCCCATTTTCCACAGTTCGTGCAGTTGGACTGCAGAGCCCAAAGCCCTTCGTCTCTCTGAAGGCCAAGGATACCAGGGGTCCCAAGTCACAGATAGACATTCCAGTTTGTCCTTAGGAGTCATTCTTAGGTAGATCTGCAGAAACAGGCCTCTGTGAAGTGTCTGCCAGGCAGAGATAGGCCTTGAAGTCCTGGGGCTCTCCAGGCAGTGGGGTTACATGTCGACCTAAGGGTGCTGTGCGGAAGAGCTTGGAGAGTAGATCAGAGAGACTAGAACAGTTACTGCAGAGCTCCAGAGTCATCACTCAACCAGTGGCTGTTTCACAAGGGTTTGAGGGCACTTGCCTGTCCTGTGAGGTGTGTGCCACAATGTGAGTCTGAACTGATTGCTCCAGGTAGGTGATCTCAGGCACATTGAGAGTATACAGCATCCTCAGCACATACTGTGGGAAAACAGACTGCTCTTGGCTCCTGATTCCCAGGGTACAGTGCTCAGTAACTCATCCTTCATGCAGCGGTTTATTGGCCGTCACGGTTTCCCAAGAAGCAAGACCTCTGTCCACCCTTTGGCCCGGCCTCTGCTCTGAATCTTTTTTACATAAGAACCGATAGGTGTTTCACATTGGGCTAAGTGGATTCCTTATCCCTCTGTTATATGTATTTTTTGCAACTTGGATTTCCAGTTTGTTTACAGAGTAGTCTTAGGTAGTAGCAAAAGAGCCAAAGAAGAGATTTGTATTGCTGAGCTCAAAGCCAAGCAGAGGCCGGCAGTGGAGGCTGAGCAGGGACTCTCCAGGCTTCTCTGCCCACGAACACCCGGGTCCCAGCCCCTCTTCCTTTCCCTTTGGTGCTCCCTCCTCCCCATGTACCATTGCGCGCGCAGCTGGAGCAGAATACCCTCATTTTTAGGAATCTAGTGACGCCTCTTGCCTCAGGGAAATGTTTCTTTGATGGGGAGTTTGAGATTTCTTTTTCTTGTTTATGCTTTATTTGTGGTAATGAAAGAGCGAATGACTGAACAGCCATGGCAGGGCAGATCTATAGGCGAGGCCGCGGCAGAGGGTGGGGCAGAGCGGCCTCGGGGTCTGGGGCTGCAGCGGTTTCCTTGGCGCAGCAAGCGTCTCTGAGCACTTACCAGGTGTGGCCGTTTCTTAGGTGTGAGAGGGGCTGTGGCTTTTGTGCAGCGACTATGTTGGTGTTAGGGGTGGTGTGGAGATTGTTAATCTTGTATAAAGCGATTCAATAAATTGTTTCAAGGTTTCCAAAACATTTTTTTACTCTTTTCTTTCTACCCTGTGCAAGTAGTGCTTCTGTAGGAGCTGGTATGTATGGAATATCCATTTTGGCTGAAAGACAAGAGGGAGTGGGGGAAATAAGCCTTGCATGCAAAAGAAGAAACGAGCTGACCATACCAGCAGACTGCAGCCACCAGGTTTATTTTCATGGTGTAAATAAAGTTCCCTATTGTTCCCATTTTCTGTCATACATGAGATACAGAGAACCAGAAATTTGCTTGGTGAATAATCAACTGTTTTGTATATCTAAATACCAATGAGATAATAAGCGAGACTTGTAAAGCACTGAAACCAGGGCTAACAGCAACACAATCCACTATCAAAGGATTTCAGTGCCAGAACTGTGAAGTGTTCCCTATTGCTGCTGGGACAGTCCGGCTGACAGTTACTGTCCACTCTAGCATGGAGGGCTGGACACTTGTGATTTCTGTTTGCCTTTCCTGGCATGGAGCCCAGATCTGTTTCATGAGCAGAGCAACTACTGAGGAGGCTTCTCTGATGGAAAGTTGGTTTAAAGTCAGAAATCTGGAGAGATGTCATGGTGGGCAGCAGTCCCAGTGGGCCTAGCCCTTTTCAGGGCAGAGTGTCGCCATCTGGTGTGCCAGTGCCCATGCTGCACTCAGTGGGCTTCGCTGCTGTGGTTGGCTTGTCCTCTAGTGGTTTGCAGGCTGTGTGCAGCTATCATGAGGAGTTTGTTGCTGGGAAAGTACGGGAAAGGGGAGGAAAGAAGGGCATCGGATTTGTCCAGTCACTGAGGGTGAAGTGGGTCACTCAGAGTGAATGGTGGTTGGGATGAGAGTTGCCTGTCTTCAGCCAGTGCCTGTCCCATATGTGGGCTAGACTTGGACAACCTGGCAGCGAGGGTGTTTGTTTATAAAATGCTTGGCCTGCACAGGGCCAGGGAGAAGACACCAAGGAGGTCACTGCGTCGTAAGAGAGGGCCAGCATCTGCCGCTAAGAAGAGTTGCAAGGGCTGTGCCTACTTCTGCCCAGACACCAAGACCGCCAGCTCCTGGATGGACATATCCTTGTTGACATAACGGTCGTACTGAGCAGGGGTCAACCTGCCGCTCTGCAGGGCCTCTTCGATGGAGAACTTCTTGCCAGATTTCCTGTCATGTATCACTGAGGACTCCCCGTTGGGCCCCTTCACTGAGATCTCCTCCCAGTCACACTCCTGGCTTTTGAGTTTCACAAGCATGCTCCAGTCAATGAGCCCAGCGCGGTGGGCTTCCTCCGGGGACAGCTCGCGGCCCGTGTCGGGGTGGATGACCACGATGGAGCGCCGTAGGTGGTTCTCCCGCTGCTCCCGCTTGACGGCCACAGAGCCCAGGCGCCTCTGCAGCTCGTCGATCTCAAGGTCTTTGTCCTTGGAGAGCCTCTTGAGGTCATCCAGTTCCCTCTCCAGGGACCACAGTCTAGAGTCGTGGTTGGTCCCAGAGTCTGCCACGGTCATGTTCCGCAGGTCTCGTGTTTCCGTTGCTGCCATTTCAATTTCCGATTGGAGCCTTCGGGTCTCCAGCTGCAGGTTTTGCCGCTCTAGTTGTAATTTGTGGTTCTCTTCCCTTAGAAAGTCTAGTTCCTTGGAAGACTTGGAGTTATGGAATTCCAGCTCTGAAAGCCGGGCTTCTAGCCGGCTCACTTCGGCGTCCAGCTCACGCTTGCTGCGGCTCTCCTCCTCCAGGCTGCTCTTGAGCCTCTGGATCTCTTGCTCAGTGTTGCCCTTCTCCACCTGGACGCTCTCGGAAAACACCACCTTCTCCTTGACCTCAGCCTTCTCCAGGGCGGCCAGCTTCCTCCGCAGGGTCTCGAGCTCACCCTCCAAGAGTTGCCGCCGGTGCTGTTCTTCCTCCAGCTGCAGTCGGAGCAGGGCATGCTCACGGGCCTGCTGCGGGTCCTGCTGCAGCACTACCTTCTGCTTGCGGGTCACCTTCTCAAGGGCCTCAGCTTCTTCCTGCTCCAGCACTGCCAGCCGCTGCTGCAGCCGCTGCACCTCGCGCTCGGCCTCCCTGCGGGCCTGCCGCTCTCGCTCCAGCTCCTCCAGCTGCCGCTCAAGTTCAGTGCGCCGGCGCTGCAGCCGCCGCAGCTCCGCACGCAGCTTGTCGATCTGCCGCAGCTCCACGTCGATGCTCTCGGCGAAGGAGCTCACCTCGGCCCTCAGGCCAGGCTCCTCCTCGTACCTGACTACTTCCTGCTGCACCACTCTTTCCTTCACCTGCGAGAGCTCCTCCTCCTTCCGGGCAATCTGCTCTTCCTGGGAAGCCCTCTCCCTCTCCAGGTCCACTTGCCTCTTCTGCTCCTCTGAGAGCTTTGCCCTCAGAGACTCCACCTCCTTCTTCGTTTGAGGGTCTTCCTGAAATTGTAGGATCTCCTGGACCACCTCTTTGGTCTGGACCTGGGGTTTGGTGTCTTTCAGGGTCTGGATTTCCTTCTTCAGCTGGTAGATCTCTAAATCACACCTTTCTATCAGTCTGGTCTTATCCACGATCTCCTCCCTGAGCCGCTGAAGCTCCTTCTCCATCTCAGGGTCAGTCTTGTACTTAATGACTTCCTTGGTCACCTCTTTGACTTCCACCTGGGGACCCCGCCTCCTGAGGGCCTCCAGCTCGCTCTGGTAGCTCCGGAGCTGCTCCTCGGCCCCCCGGTACTTTCGCTCCTGCTCCACAAGCTCCAGGCGGAGGTTGGCCACTTCACTCTCTGCTTTGGGGTCTGGCCGCACGATCTCACGCACCTTCTCCTGCACCACCACTTTGGCATTCTCCTCCTCCAAGGCCCATATCTTCCGGAGCAGCTCGGTCTTTTCCCTCTGGCTGGCACGAGCCTTGGCAGCCTCATCCTCATATTGGCGGGTGAGATTGCTGACCTCCCTCTCGGTGGATGCGTCCTTCTCCACCTTGAGCACCTCCTTGACGGTGATCTTGCCCTCGGCCATGGCCCGTTCCTTCTCCAGCCTCTTGAGCTTCTCCTGGAGGAAGCTCAGCTCCTCCTCCTGCTTCTCCTGGAGCTGGCGTTCCCGCTCATGGTCATCCTGCAGCTGTCGGTACTCTGCCTCCAGCTGGGGGTCATTCTGCAGTTTAACCACCTCTTTCTCGGTGACCACCTCTCGTGCCCGGCTCTTCTCCTCGGCCAGGGTGGCCACACGCTGCTGCAGGAGGAGTACCTCTGCCTCCCGGGTGCCCTTCTGCCGCCTCAGTGCCTCCAGCTCCTCCCGCAGCTGCAAGACCTCGTCTGCCTGGGCCCTGTCAGGCTCGATGCGCAGGACCTCCTTGACCACATACTCCTGCCCCCCGTCCCTTGTCTCCTGTTCCAGGGCGCGCACCTTCAGCTGCAGTGCCTCCAGCTCCTCCTGCAGCAGCTGGTTTTTGTGCTGCTCTTCTGCCAGCGTCTGCTGCAGCTGCTGGAAGCTCTCCTCCAGCGCAGGATCCGGCACTTTCTTGAGCACCTCCTTCCTCACCACCGATTCCTGAGGCCCCTGATTCCGCAGGGTCCGGATCTCTTCCTGGGTGCTCTTGATCTCGCTCTCCAGCTGCTGCCTCCGCTCCTTCTCCTCATCTAGTTCCTTCCTGATCTTCCACGCCTCCTCCACTCCGGAGTCCAGCTTGTTCGTCTGCAGGGTCTCATTGGTCACTTCTACTTCCAGCTGCTGTGATGGGGAAGACAAGGCAAGGTTAAAGCCAAGTTCTGGCAGCACACATGGGGCCTGTCCCCACCTGGTTAGAGCGGTTGTCCTGTGATCCCCAAGGGACTCCCTCCGTGCCAGTTCATGTTAGTTGTAGAGTTCTAGGGTTACTTACAAGATGATCAAACAACTAGTTTGGGTATTTTTTTAAATAATTAGGTAAAACATTTTTAAGCTGTTGAAGAGTTTAAGAGGAAACCATGAACTCCCACCTCTGGTCCCGTTCCTAGGGTGTGTCCCTCAGCCTTGGAGACACTCTGTGCTCACACAAGCATGTCTGTCTGAGGTATGCACCATGTGTTTGTCTTTTCTGCACAAATGGAATCCTTGCTGTGTACCCTGCTGCCAGTGGCACTTAAAAATAGAGATCATTCCAGCTCGGCAGAGAGTACTGCTTCATGGTTTAACGGCAGCACCGTTTCCACTCTATGGACAGACTGCAGTTTAGCCCATTGCTGATGAATACTGAACTACTTTGTGTCTTGCTGTTACAAACAATGCTGTCATAAAACATCATGGACTTCAGAAAATAACATTAACTTTTTTTTTTTTTGAGACAGAGTCCTGCTCTGTTGCCCAGGCTGGAGCGTAGTGTGGCGTGATCTTGGCTCACTGCAACCTCCAATTCCTGGGTTAAAGCGATTCTCCTGCCTCAGTGTCCTGCGTAGCTGGGATTACAGGTATGCGCCACCATACCCAGCTAGTTTTTGTATTTTTAGTAGAGGCAGGGTTTACCATGTTGGCCAGGCTGGTCTCGAACTCCTGACCTCGGGTGATCCAACCGCCTCAGCCTCCCAAAGTGCTGCGATGACAGGCATGAGCCACCATGCCCAGCCAAAAATAGCATTCACTTTCAGCAAATGTGTATTAAGTTCTCATGTCAGTAGAAGCACTGGCTTGGACCAGTCTTTGCACTGGTCCTGCCCAGAAACATTAGCAAGGCTATACTCCCATCAATTCACAGACTGTTTCTCTAAGAGAGCCTGTATTTATCACCTGTTAGAACAGCTTGAAGTAGAATTTCTTACTAAGATCGATTACCTGTCTCAGGAGATTCAGAGCAAACTCTAGATTCTGCAGCCTCTGTTTGTTGATGGCATAAACTTCAGTGAACTTGGCAGCAAGAGCTGCTTCCTGCAGAGAAGAGGTTTAGGAGAGGGGTTAACAGACGTCCACAGGGTAAGCAACAGAGAGCTAAATGGCACAGGCATGCTTCTTGAGAAGTGTGGAACTTGGGGGTAGAGGCACAGCTCTTGCCCACTCCTCCTGTAGTTAGAATATAGTCTCATGGGTCGAGAGAAAACTGGATCTCAAGGCTGAAGATCCAGCCTAGGGTCTTGGTCCTACTGTCTTCAAGCAAGTCTTTCTACCTCTCTGAGCGCCAGTGTGCGTATTAGGGACGAATCTCAGCCCTCCACTGTACTTACTGAGGTGAGCAAAGCAGGAACTTCCAAAATCCATGCCTCTGGCCCTGGCATCTCTGTTCAGCTGTTTTTTTTTTTTTTTTAAAGTCTCTCCCACTTAGACTGAAGTGCATTGGTGTGACTACAGCTCACTGCAGGCTTGAACTGCTGTGCTCAAGTGATCCTCCCTCCTTACCTCCTGAGTAGCGGGGAGTACAGTAGCGTGCACCACCACGCCTGCCTAATTTTTTGTAGATACGGGGTCCTGCTTTGTTGCCCAGGCTGGTCTCCAACTCCTGGGCTCAAGCAGTTCTCCCACCTCGGCCAGCAAAAGTGCTGGGATTACAGGCGTGAGCCGTCATGCCTGGCCTTGCTGTCTTTTTTTTTTTTTTTTTTTTTTTGAGACGGAGTTTCGCTCTTGTTACCCAGGCTGGAGTGCAATGGCGCAATCTCGGCTCACCGCAACCTCCGCCTCCTGGGTTCAGGCAATTCTCCTGCCTCAGCCTCCTGAGTAGCTGGGATTACAGGCATGCGCCACCATGCCCAGCTAATTTTTTGTATTTTTAGTAGAGACGGGGTTTCACCATGTTGACCAGGATGGTCTCGATATCTTGACCTCGTGATCCACCCGCCGCGGCCTCCCAAAGTGCTGGGATTACAGGCGTGAGCCACCACACCCGGCCGCCTTGCTGTCTTTCTAGGTGTGTCGATATCACTGCACTAGAACCAGTTCCTCATTTTCTCTTATCAAACCTGTTTGCGCACAGGAGGGCTCTCTGGCTTCCCTGCTGTGTGTGCATCTGAGGCCAGCACACAACACAGTGCTTCCTGGGGAGCAGGGCAGCTGAGCCTCCACCTCAGCCCCAAGACAGACAGACACACACACACGGCTGCCCACATTGCTCACCTCTTCCTTCACTTTGGCAGCAGGAGATTGGAGCCTGGCTCTCTTGTTCACATGGCTGCTCCTTCCATTCTCCAAGTCAAGAAGGGACCTTAGTGTTTCTGCTTCTAACTCATAGTCCTGGGTGAGGGAGAGAGATGGCAGAGGGTGGACAAAAACAGTGAGACTGAAATGTTCCGGTACCCCTTCTGGCTGACCCAGACCTATCCTGTGCCATGTGCTGGTTTTATGATCTGCTTGGGTCTTCCTCACAGGCACACCCTGTAGTGACTGCCAGGAGGTTTTGAGAAGTACCAAGACCTCAGCAGGACATAGCTCCATCACTCAACAACATAAAAGACAAGAAACAGCGACCCCACCCCCAAACTCCCCTTCTGGCTTCCTACATGCCTAGAGATTTTCATGTTCTGCTGCTGCTTTTAACATTGAACCCTAACCTGTCTCACCTGCCACCACCACCTCTCACGTTTACCAGCTTGCTGACTTTATCAAGTGCATGCTTGCTGATGTACGCAGCCATCCCCTTCCACTGGACACTGGTCATTTCTAGCTTACTAGTTTTGCTATTGTAAATATCCTGCATTTTTTTTTTTTTTTTTGTATTTTTCCCTTAAGGATAAATTTCCCCAAATCGTTTATTGCTTTAGAACATAAAACCCTTTTATGGCGTTCCATGCCCAGTCCCATGCTGTTTTCCCAAAAGCCTGTGCCAGTTTGCAGTGGCCAGCAGCGCCTCCGGATGGCCGGCTTCACCCCCTGTGCCAGGGCTGGTGCCTGCTGCTTCACTGGCCAGGGGACGGTGGAATGAGGCCCCTTACTGTCTGTGCTTCGGGCAGAAGTTTCCCGGCTCACCTTTACAGCTTGCTGATACTGCTGGGAATTGGCATAGATCTTCTGTACTTCCTGCTCCCTACGTGCTATCTCATCTAGCAAGTTCTGTAAGACAGTTTAAAAATCAAAACTAACTGGAAAAAAAAAACCATGGACGAAGTTTCTGTTTTTTCTTTTCTTTTTTTTTTTTTTTGAGACAGTCTCGCTCTCATCCAGGCTGGAGTGCAGTGGCGTCATCTCGGCTCACTGCAACCTTTACCTCCCCTGTTCAAGTGATTCTCCTGCCTCAGCCTCCCAAGTAGCTGGGACTACAGGCACATGCCACCATGCCCGGCTAATTTTTGTATTTTTAGTAGAGACCGGATTTCACCATAATGGTGAGGCTGATCTTGAAACTCCTGACCTCGTGATCCACCCACCTTGGCCTCCCAAAGTGATAGAATTACAGGTATAAGCCACCTTGACTGACCACAAAAGGCAGTTCTAAGGCCCTGTGAAGAATGGCCAAGATCATTATCTCTGCTAGGAAACACATGTTTATTAATGCTTTGGACCACCAGGCACTGTTCTGCTCTGACTCAGATAACATCATTTAATCTTCAAGCGATCCTGGGATACAAGCAGCGTGACCACCAGCTTATGAGTGAGGAAAACAAAGCTTTCGAGGTGGGGATGTGGCTGATGGGGTGGACCCACGATTTGCATCTCAGCCATTGGCTTCCCGTGTTCCTTCTCCCTCACCCCAAGGCACTGCGTAGGGCATGGGAGAGGCAGGAGTCCTGTCTTTGGAAATGGGATTTTTCCCACAAGGGCTCCTCCCCGTTCTATAGCTGTTCACTCATGTAGCCAGCCCATGCTGAGTATCCACTCTGCACCAGGCCCTATGTGGGGCACTGAGCAGGGTGAGGGGCATCACACACTCCATTCTTGTTCTCAGAAGGCTGGGTGCTGGGAGCCTGAGAGCTGAGGCCCAGGGAGGACATAGCTGTGGTAAGCCTCTGCCCTGCTCTGCCTCCTAGAGCTTGGCTCCCCAGAAAGGGGCTTGCTGACCTCTGACCCTCCCTTGCCAGCATGTGCCTGGAGCCACAGAAGTGGCCATCTTACCTTCTGGTTCTTCAGCTTGGTCTCCATCTGGCTGAGGCTGTCTGTCTCCTGGGGCTCGTAACTGGGAATGCTGGCCAGGAACTGCAGCATGTGGTCATGGCCGCTGCGGTAGTCCTCGTAGGCCGCCTTGGCACCCCGCAGGCTCTGTGCCCTGCCGAGGCAAAGTGTTTAGGCCTCGGTGAGCAGATGCCTCATTGAGCCCTCGTTTTTTAAAGTGGGAAACAACCATATGTAACTTAACTAGAAATACCCCAAGCATCTCCCACACAGGGTGGGTGTTAATTAGAGAACGTCATGTTGGAGTGTGGAGAACGACGTGGGTCCATATACACTGACTTGCAGAGATGCTGATTGTGGATTACAAGACCCAGTAACCATGACTCAAAGGAGAGACCACAGGGTCGTCAGAGAATCTGACAAACTCACCAAAATCAGCAAAATCTGTGGGACATAGCTAAAGCATTGCTTACAGGGAACTAGATCTCATTCTCATATTAGAAAAGAAAAATGGCCACCACCCACCCTACCCTCACCTGCGCTCCACCTGCTGGCAAAGGTTGTCGAAACGCTGGCCCAGCTTGTGAACCTCAGCCTCCTGGCGCTCCAGGTCTGGGCAGTGCTCCTGGAAGCGGCTGGCCAGCATGCTAGAGCACTGCTTGGCCGCCTGCAGATTCCGCTCCACCTCGCCCAGGAGGGACTTCTGGGCCTGTAACTCAGAGGCCAGGGCCTGGAGGGGCAGAGGAGGAGATGATGGTGGCACTGTGGCCAGAACTCCCAGAGCCAGGCGACAACAGCCCCGGAAGCCCCTGGGCCGCTGGCTGTGGGAGGGAGGGTAAGGCCAGCAGCAGGAAGGGCTGGAGCCTTGCTCTGCACATCTCAAACCCGGGTCACTTCTGCCATCTTCCGTTTTATTACAACAAAGCAAGCCCTGAAAAACTAGCTTCTAAAAACCTTGCAGCAGGCAGCTCATGCCCAGCACTGGAAAAGCCTGCCACTGTCTGGCTGTGAGGCCTTGGCAAAAGCAAGTTGTGAGATGGAGTGTGAATAAGGGGCCTCGGTTCCCAGCCTGGAATGTTTTTTTTTGCTCAGGCAGGCAACGTGTGAAGCTGGCCTGTGGCAACTGGAAGGGGAAAGCAGGCCGAGGAGGCAGCTGCTTCTCTGCTCACTGACTTGCCCTGTGGGCTAGAGCCCAGGATGCCAGCTCTGCTCAGCAAGAGATAGCAGGAACCTGGATTGTTAGGGGCCTTTTTTTTTTTTTTTTTTTTTTTTAAGAGATAGGGCGTTGGCTGGGCACAGTGGCTCACACCTGTAATCCCAGCACTTTGGGAGGCCGAAGTGGGTGGATCACCTGAGGTCAGGAGTTCAAGAGCACCCTGAACAACATGGTGAAAGCTCATCTCTAATAAATTACAAAAAAGTTAGCTGGGCCTTGTGGTGGGCACCTGTAATCTCAGCTACTCAGAAAGCTGAGACAGGAGAATTGCTTGAACCCAGGATGGGGAGGTCGCAGTGAGCCAAGATTGTGCCATTGCACTCCAGCCTGGGCAGCAAGAGCAAAAAAAAAAAAAAAAAAAAAAAAACTATTTCAAAAAAGGAAAAGAAAACAAAAAAAAAATAGGGTATTGCTATGTTGTCCAGGCTGAACTTGAACTCCAGGGCTCAAGCAGTCCCACCTCAGCCTCCTGATGGGCTGGCATTACAGGCATGTGCTACTGCGTGGGCTAGTGCAGATATTCGATCCTAAAACGCTGGCACCCAAAATCTTATAGGTCACCCAGATCCTGTGAGCAGCTCGAATTTGTGCTGCCAGCCACCATTCACAGTTCCCAGTTTGCCACACAGGGCATTCCAAACCCAGAGAGACTGGATGCCGGTGTCCTCGGCTGTTCAGACAGGGCGGGTGGATATGCCTGATGCCCTCACCTGCCCAGAGCAGGACCCCCAGGACTCACACCCCAGACTCACTGCCAGCTCCTGCCCCTTGTTGTCCAGGACACGGCTGCTCTCAGGCACGGTGTTGTCCTGATTCAGACGGTTCTCCTGTGTGGCCAGCGACTCCCAGCCTTGCTGCAGGCTCTTCTCCAGGCGGTTGGCCACGTCAACCCTGAGGATACCAGTTAGGCATTAGGGGGTGCCCACCTGGCCCCCCGAATCCACCCCAACCTCCATGCTGCCCGCCTGCCACCCACTTCTCCTGGGCCAAGTCCAGCAGCTGCACCAGGCGCTCGTATTTCTGGTTGGTGTCCTCCACCCGGGTCCTCAGCAGGGGTGTGGTGCCGCTGCCAGGGAGGGCCTGGATGAAGGCTTCGCCCTCGGCCACACTCTGCGTCTTCTCAGGCTCGATCTGTAGCAGCTCGTTGGTGATATTCTGTTGGGATCAGGGCCCCTCCGTGTTGGACACAGCCAGGTAGCCCCTTCCCTGAGGATGTGCCCAGAGTGGGCACAGATTCCCATATCAGGGATGGCAGAAGCAGTCAGAGAGGCGGACGCCAGCCTGAGGGCTGCATTTTTCATGAGCATCCCAGGGAACTGCTACAGGTTCTCAGTGGACTACTGTGACCCCAGCACCTGGGCAGCTGTCGGCCTGTACTGTTCTAAGCACGTGGACGCTTCTGTTTAATCTTTATGGCAACCCTGGGAGGTGGGTACTATGACTCCACCCACTCATGGGTTTGGGGGGCGTGTGGCAACTCCCAGCAACTTAGGAAAAGACTTGTGGGGTCAGGCTATACCCGAGACCACCATCCTCTTGCCCTGATTTGGCCCTCACTGGGAGGCCCCCTCAGGGGCTATGGCACCTCTCCAATCCCAGATCCCCTCTGTATAATTGGAGTGCTACTCCCTGCCTCAGAGGACTGTGTGGAGGATGGAAGAGACTTTGTGTAGTAAAGGAGGTGGGGATGGCGGCCCCACCATGTGCTCCCTGGCATCAGCTCACTCTGTCCTCGCCACCGCCTGCGAGCAGGGCACGCCCATCCTACTGAAGACACTGAGATGTGGGGTTTAGCCAACGTGACTGTGCTCAAGCCAGCCAGTGACCCAGCCTTGCGGAATTCCAGAGTCCACAAGCCGTGCCAGGTGCCCAGCTGACAAGCCGTGCAGGGACAGTGCAAACCTTGCCAGGTCTTTCTCTTGGGGATGTGTCTGGAAAGAGCCCAGGCACCTCCCTGGAGGCCTGGTCCTTGGTCAGAAACCTAGGGATGTGATGGGAGCAGCCCTGCCACCTCCACAACTGGGGACCCAGTTACATGCAGCAGGCTGTCTCTGTCAGACACGTGCAGTGTCTCAGAACCCCATGGGGAAAAGACCTCGAATAGGGGCCCCAGGGGGCCAGCGCAGGACTCCCCAGGCCCCGCCTGTGCTCTTGACCTGCAGGTACCTTGAGGTCCTTGGCCCGCTCAGCACTGTCCTGCACAGCCCGGCCTTGCTCCAGCGGTGGCCGCAGGATCCCCGTGATGGCCTTCTCTTGCCGGTCCAGGTCACTGGCCACCTTGTCGAAGCCAGCCAGCAGCTGGCGCCCCTGCAGGTCAGAGGCATCTGTGGAAAGAGGGAGGATACAGGAAGGGGTGACAGTGAGTCAGGGGTATGAGGCCCAGGGAGGGACCTAGGCAACCAGCACCTGCCTGACCCACCCCCTGCACCAGACCCCCGCTATCCCATCCACAGCACAGACCCTGGGTCCAGCCCCTCCTCCCTTGCACCCCCAGAGCCTCAGTCAAGTGGCCCTGGCACGTACCTCCGGGGTTCTCAGTCTTCAGCACCTCATACCGATGCTGCAGCGTGCGTTTACTCCCGGCTGCCTTCTGCCGCACACTCCGGTACTGGCTGCCTAGGCTGTGAGGACAGGAATGAGCTGGGGACCTGGGCAGCCCATCATCCCCCTGCACCCACAGAGGTGGGACCGTGGACCCTGGCTGGGCAGACACCCCAGAGGAGCCTATAGCTTCTTAGATGCAGACAGAAAGCGCTCAATGTGGCAATGGCCTTTCCGTGCTCCTGGGCTCAGAACCCTTCTTCCTCTCTCCCTCCTTCCCTCTTCCTTCTCCATAGGAAGTCTTACTACCTACAGTAGTCCAATAATCTTCACCAAGATGTTACCTCTGAGGAAGCATACACAGCAGGTGCTCAATAAATACTTGAATAAATGAAGCCATTCCCAGAATCATCCACTTATTCAGCAGGGAGTTCCTGGGCACCTACTTTGCACCAGGTACTGAACTAGGTCCTGGGGAGAGGAAATTCAAGGAGCCCAGGCCCAATGAAACTGATGGATACATGAGTCACTAAATAAAAAGCAGAGCATGCAGGGGAAGAAGGTGCCTGGGAGCCAAGAGGAGGCAGCCCTTATCCTAGCTGAGTCCTCCAGTCGACGGTTTGGGGTCTTCAGTTGCAAGGAGCAGACAGGAGCCAGAGGCCCTTAGAAACTGCTTGCTGGAAGAAGCCCAGAGCCAGACATGTTCAGCAAGTCAGCCAGCCCAGCGATCTGCCCGTCCTGCATGAACCTCCAAAGCAGTATAGACGGAGGGTGTCAGCGACTCCTCCCCTCCCCACAGGCTGAGTCTGAATGCCTGGGGCTGTGAATGGGGCCTGAGAAGCCTCAGGAGTAGGGCTGGTTGGTGCAGGCTCCCACCTTTGCCCTTGTACCTGTCAGCCAGAGCCAGGGCCTCGGGGTCTGTGGGGGGGATCACAAAGCAGACGGCAGGAGCGATCAGCCTGTTCCCAGCGCTGTCTGTGAGCTCCCAGCTCTCCCCGTTGTTCTTCTGCAGGGTGTAGCTGTAGCCCCGCGATATCAGGCCCTGGCAGGGGCAGGCTGGACAGTGAGGATCCCGGCAGGGGCTGAGGAGTGAGATGGCTTGGGAACCCGGTAGCCGTCTCACTCCTGCACCCCTGACTCTTGAACCTGAGGAGCCCTGGCTCTTTGCCTGGACTCTGCCCACCGAGTTGGGAGGGGCACGCAGGAGAGACACAGGTGCTGAGGCTGCCAGCCCAGCAACCCACTTCCATTTCCCTTTGGAGAACCTTCCCTCCTGATTCCCAGTCCCTGTGGTCTCATTCCTTCTCCATTTCCAAGCTCCAGATGGACACATGACTTGGATCTGGCCAATGAGAGACTGGTATTTCCCAGCCACAGTTATTGGTATGGGGTGGACACGAATTCTCTGGCCACAGTGATTGGTGTAGGGCAGACAAGTGACTCACAGTGGGCCAATGAGAACCTGCCCTGGGACTTCTGGGGAGTGGCTGGGGTTGCTAAGCTGGTGGTACACAGGCCAGGCCAGCAGGGGTGGGGGTCGCATGGGGTGTCAGTGTACTTGCACGAGGGGAAGGGTGGGCAGAATGACACCAACCATGAAAACAGGCAAAGGTTCCCAAGAACGTTGCCTGAGGCCCTGGATCCAGCCATGTTACCCCAAAGACTTTGTAGTGACCTGAACAGAGAAGCTGGCCCCGCACACCTGCTCCCCCTCGAAGTCACAGAGTGCCTCCACGGGGATGAGCTTGAGTGGCGTCTCCCGGCGGTATTTGAGGGGCACCACCTGTTGGCCTCGCTTCTGCAGACCCCGCACCACGTCCTCATACTTGTCCAGCACCTTCTCCTGGTCCTGGAGAAAGTGGGGTGGGGGACCCGGGTGAGACCAATAGCCTTTCCCCTGGTGGGAGGGTGCCGTGTGGGGGCTGGGATCAACAGGCGGGGGCTGTGGAGGGGCCTGTCCAGGGCTGAGGGTGGGCGTGGTAATAGAGGGGTCCCCGCTCCCCTGCCCCAAGCCAGCAGGGGTCCTGGGCCATCGCTCACATCCAGCTCCCGCAGTAGCAGCTCAATCTGGTACCGGTCCTTGAAGTCAGGGCTGTATTTCTGGTTTAGGTCTGAGTCCACCTTGCGCAGCAGCTCCTGAGCGTCCTTTATGTCTTTGTGGAACTAGGGGAGAATGTGGCCCTGTCACAGCCAGGAAAACACTAGAAGCACCTGGGCTTCTGTCTGAGGCTTCAAGCTTATCCCTCAGATGGGACCCTGTGCTGAACCTGAGGCTCCCTTCGTGGAGACAGCCCCACCCTCCCTGAGCCAGCTCCTTGGGGAGAAGCCAGGTCCTTTCCCACCCATTCACGAGATGCCACCTCTGTGACATGCTTCCTTTCATACACAAGTCTTGAGGTGTCTTTGATTCCGTTCCTCTCTCTGCATTAGGAACACCCAGACTTTATACCTTCTTTCTAGGTTTTGATAATAACCTCCCCTTTATGTTCTCAAAGATTCTCTTGCCCATTCTTCAGTCTATGAACTCTTGGGTCACTGTCTGCTAACCCCTGGCCCAGCGATTTGCCCCTGTCCTGCATGAACCTCCAAGGGGGTGCAGAGGGGTGTGTGTCAGCAACCCCCCCTCTCCCCATAGGCTGAGCACTTGGGCTGCAGCCATGAACAGCACCTGAAGCCCCCACTGTGCCGCTTAAGACAGTGAACGAGAAAGGACACGGGGTTGCCCACATCCAGCTTCCCCCAGACACCTCAGTCCTAAGAGTCACCCGCAGCTTGTTAAGAACCCTGATTCCGGCCGGGCGCGGTGGCTCAGCCTGTAATCCCAGCACTTTGGGAGGCCGAGGCGGGTGGATCACGAGGTCAAGATATCGAGACCATCCTGGTCAACATGGTGAAACCCCGTCTCTACTAAAAATACAAAAAATTAGCTGGGCACGGTGGCGCGTGCCTGTAATCCCAGCTACACAGGAGGCTGAGGCAGGAGAATTGCCCGAACCCAGGAGGCGGAGGTTGCGGTGAGCCGAGATCGCGCCATTGCACTCCAGCCTGGGTAACAAGAGCGAAACTCTGTCTCAAAAAAAAAAAAAAAAGGCAAATTTTGTTTTATGGATCTGCATGTATATTATAGATTTTGCAAAAATTAAAACCCCACACACTCATCCCTGGGCCCCATGTTCCTGAGGATCAGACTTTGGCCCCGGTCCCCAAGGAGGATGTACAGGGGCCAACAAGCTCGGGACATGTCTGCACATGCCATCAGAAGCATGGGCGCTGGGCACCTGGGATGGCAGCTCTGCAAGGCTCCTGGATCAAGCAGCATGAAGCCACGCGTGAGCCAAGGAGGCACTGAGCGCTCTCAGAGAGTAGGACACCTGGTGCTGGGGGCACTCCTGGGAGAGGTAGGTACCTGGTGGTAGTCCTCCATGTACTTGAGGTGGCTCTCCTCACAGATGAGCAGGTTCAGGTACTCCTTCCAGTCTGCGTGCACAGCCTCCATGTGTGCCTGCCAGCAGAAGAACGGGCTGGTCACCACTGGGCAGGTACCGGAGATGCCAAAGGAGGGACTTCTGGGATATTGGACTGGGGCATGGCCGGGGAGGGAGGCATCTGGTATCTGCCTGGGTGTGGCTTTCACAGAGGTAGCCAGCTTCTGCTCAGGGATAGGAGGAGGAGAGAGGCATCACATTAAGGAGCCAAATAGGGATGTCATGTGCGGATGCCCAGGCTGTGTGGTACATGAGGGGCAAGTGCAGGCTTCGTCTGCCTAAAGTAGTGCCTTCAGCACATCTGCACAAAGGCACCGTCGTGGACTGAATAGTGTCCCACCAAATCCATGACCCTGGCCGCGCGTGGTGGCTCACATCTGTAATCCCAACACTTTGGAACACTGAGGTGGGTGGATCACCTGAGGTCAGGAGTTCGAGACTAGCCTGGCCAACATGATGAGACCCTGTCTCTACTAAAAATACAAAAATAGCCGCGTGTAGTGGTGTGCACTTGTAGTCCCAGTTACTTGGGAGACTGAGGCAGGAGAATCGCTTGAACCCAGGAGGTGGAGGTTGCAGTGAACCGAGATCACTGCACCACTGCACTCCAGCCTGGGCAACAACAATCAAACTCCATCTCAAAAAAAAAAAAGATGGGACATTATTTGGAATAGGATCTTTTCAGATGTCATCAGTTGAGGATCCTGGAATTAGAGTGAGCCCTAAATCCAGTGACTGGTGTCCTTATAAGAGAGGACACAGAGAGACATGGGGAGAGAAGGCCGTGCGAAGATGGAGGAAGGGACTAGATTGACACAGCCATACGCCAAGGGCTGCTGACAACCTCCAGAAGCCGGGAGAGCAAGGAAGGCGCCTGTCCTAGAGCTTCCAGAGGGAATGAGGTCACCTTGGTTTCAGACGTGCAGCCCACAGACCTCTGAGAGAATGCATTTCTGTTGTTTAAAGCCACTAAGTTTGTGGTAACTTGTTGCAGCAACTCTAGGAAACTAATACAGATCCCACAGGGGCTTCAGAAGTCCAGGAGCTGAGGGCAGGGGGGTCAACGGATCAGGATACACCGAGGGGACAGAGTCAGACAGAGCTAGAGACAGATGAACACAAGATGCAGCTTGCAGGACCCCCAGCGCCGAGGTCTGCCCGAGCTCCAGGTGGCCTGCAGGCAGAGGCCGACCAGAAGCCATCCTGGAGGAGATGTGTGGCCTCGGGGTGCACACACCTCAATGGAGTTCCTCCCGGGGTGCTCGGCCACCAGCAGCTGGTCGCCCTCGCTGTGAAGCTTGTTAATTCTCTCCTCTTTGGCCTCCAGGTTCCGGTTGATGAAATTCTACAATGGGGGGCAGGGGAGGAGCCTCAGTGCCCAGCCTGCCAGCCCCATGCTTCCGCCTGGTGGCCCCATGCTCCCTCCTCCCTGGCGCCCCAGGTCCCCCATGCCCACCTCGTACTGGCGCCGGCGGCTGGGGTAGTCGAGGTTGCGGTCGCTCCAGTCATACTGCATGCGGCCCTTGGCCTGCTGGTCCAGCCAGTACAGCTCATTGGTACAGCGCTGCATGTAGTCCTGCAGCGAACTCAGGTGCTGCTGCCGGGCCTGTGATGCTGCCTGCAGGGGCCGGCAGAAGGACGGGGCTGCATCCTCAGCCCACTGCCACTGCTCGCTTCCCTCCCTCACTCCTGCAGGGCCCTGCTGGCCTGAGGACAAGACCAGCTTAGCCACTTCCAGGCTAGGCCCCCTTGGACAAGTTACCTGATCCCCTAAAACTCATTCATTCATTCAGCAAATATTTACTGAGCAACTACTATGCGCTGGACGTGGCTCCAGACGCTTGGGACACAGCAGTGAATGAAACACACAAAACCCTTATGGAACTGACATTTTTGTGAAGGCTGAGTTTACCCATCTGTAAATGGGGATGATGACGGCCCCAACCTCAGAGGGCACAGAGATTGGCATGTAGTTGGTGCTCAATAAATATCAGTAACTACAGCTTCTACTGTTTAACATTATCATCTTACAGAGGGCTGGAAGGAAAGCCCCACTTTACGTCTGAGAAGCAGGGATAGAAGGGAAAGGAGGGATGTTTGCATTTTGGTACACGGGGCCCTCCCTAAGCCAGCACTAAGCTAAGGACTTCTGCAACATTAACTCATTTCATCCTCAAAGCGACCCTATGAGACAGGAACATGTAGGCACTCCATTTCACAGAAGAGGAAACTGAGGCTCCCAGAGGCTAAGTAACTCGCTCAGTCTCTCACCAGCAACACTAAGGGGTAGAGGCAGCGTGGCTCCTAACAGCTGCACGATGCTGCCTCTCTATTCTGAGATGTCTGAATCGCCGGCAGTGAGGAAGCATTTGCATGACACTCATGCAATTTTTAAAAGAATGCATTCTTTAAAGGTTTGGGAAGGAAAATGGAAAGCTTCTGTATAGAAAGCAAGTGGCACACAGCAGGTACTTAATAAGCAGGACAGGCAGTACCCCCTGGGGTCTATCACGGTTTTCCCTGAGCAAACAGGGCAAACCTGGAGCCGCTCAGGACGGGGCTGGGGCAGGTCTCTTCCCACCTTAGCCCCTCTCCTGACTGAAGCGTTTACTTCACGCCTGTCTTCTTTTTTTTTTTTGAGACGGAGTTTCGCTCTTGTTACCCAGGCTGGAGTGCAATGGCACGATCTCGGCTCACCGCAACCTCCGCCTCCTGGGTTCACGCCATTCTCCTGCCTCAGCCTCCTGAGTAGCTGGGATTACAGGCACGCGCCACAATGCCCAGCTAATTTTTTGTGTTTTTAGTAGAGACGGGGTTTCACCATGTTGACCAGGATGGTCTCGATCTCTTGACCTTGTGATCCACCCGCCTTGGCCTCCCAAAGTGCTGGGATTACAGGCTTGAGCCACCGCGCCCAAAGTGCTGGGATTACAGGCTTGAGCCACCGTGCCCGGCCCTTTTTTTTTTTTTTTTAAGAAAGTGTCTTGCTCTGTTTCCCAGGCTGGAGTGGAGTGGCATGATCTCAGCTCACTGCTGCCTCTACCTCCTGGGCTCAAGTAATCCTCCCACCTTAGCCTCCCAAGTAGCTGGGACCACAGGCATGCCACCAACCCCTGCTAATATTTAAATTTTTTGTAGAGCTGGAGTATCACTATGTTGCCCACGCTGGTCTCAAACTCCTGGGCTCAAGTGATCCTCCTGCCTCTGCCTCCCAAAGCGCTAGGATTACAGTTGTGAGCCACCACACCTGGCTGCTTGTGTCATTTTTAGAAGAATACATCCTTGGCCGGGCGCGGTGGCTCGTGCCTGTAATCCCAGCACTCTGGGAGGCTGAGGCAGGAGGATCAAGGTCAGGAGATTGAGACCATCCTGGCAACATGGTGTAATCTGGTTTCTACTAAAAATGCAAAAATTGGGATGTGGTGGCTCGTGCCTGTAGTCCCAGCTACTTGGGAGGCTGAGGCAGGAGAATTGCTTGAACCCGGGAGGATGCACTGAGCCAAGATGGCGCCACTGCACTCCAACCTGGTGACAGAATGAGACTCCTCAAAAAAAAAAAAAAAAAAACCATATATATATGTATACATATATATATATATATATATATACACACACACACACATACACATATATATACGTATACATATATATATACATACACACATATATATATAGATATATATATATATCCTTGTCCCCCACAACTCCGAGCTTCCCACCCTCTTCCTTCCCCGGAGGCTTTTCCCCCAGGGAGCTCCTCACCAGCAGTTTCTGGTACTTGGCCCGGAGTTCGCTGTTCTGCTCCTGAGGACAGAGCCAAGGGCACAGGTCAGGGGCAGCATGCAGGTGCGACCCCCTCCATCCCTGGGTCCCCACACCAGCACACGCCCCACCTTGTCCCCATCCTTGGCCAGGTGGGGCCCGATAGCCTTGACCTCGTTGTGAAAGATGTTGTGCTCCTCCACTTGGTGATCCACCAGTGGCAGGTCAGTCCCGAAGCCCTGGCTGCTCAGCTTGTCCTGGCCGGGAAGGCAGAGAAACAACAGGGACAGGGTGGGCTGGGGGCTGGAGACATGCAGCCACCTGAGGAGCCTTGGTGGTGGCCATGATGCTGCTCTCTTCCTCATGGGACCCCACGGTACCACAGGGAGATGCTGGCCACACCTTCAACCCTGAAGTTCTGCTTGCTGAGCACTGACCTCCGTATTGTCTTTCATCTCACACAACCTCAGAGGCCTGCAAGGTTACCGTCCCATCTCGCAGATGAGGATACAGGCTGAGTGAGCAAGTCATTTGCCCAGGGTCACGCTGCTAATGCTGGGGAAGCTGGCTGGGCATGGTGGCTGACGCCTGTCATCCCGGCATTTTGGGAGGCCAAGGCAGGTAAGAGTTTGAGACCAGCCTGGCCAACGTTGGCAAAAAATACAAAAAATCAGCCAGGTGTGGTGGTGTGCGCCTGTAATCCCAGCTACCTGGGAAGCTGAGGTGGGCGGATCACCTAAGCCTGGGAAGATGAGGCTGCAGTGAGCCGTGATCGTGCCACGGTTGTCTAGGCTGGGCAACAGACCGAGACCTTGTCTCAAAAATAAATAAATAAATGAAAACTAAAATCAGGTAAGCTGAGGCTCGAACCTGGGACACCTAGCTGCAGTGGCTGCCTGCTTCTCTGTGGTGAAGGCACAAGACAAACAGAGACTAGCCAGAAGTCTGGCTGCTCCCACCCCAGCCTGCCCACAAAGCATTGCCAGGACCCCAACACGCCAGGGTTGGAAGGCAGGACCCAGGAGCGGCAGCCAGGTGCAGCTGACAGGCCTCAGAGTCCGAATCACCGCTGCTTGAGCCGTGTGACCCTGACTTGGAGCTGCGCTCCTCTGAGCGTCACTTTTCCCATGGGCACACTGGAAAAGCATCGGTACCAGGGCTTTCTCCCCGGCATGACAGGGGATGCTGATTAAATGGTGAGGATCTCCCTGCACACACACGGCCCCCTCCCTGGCTGACGCCCTGGAGCGGCGGCCCCACCCTGGCCATACCAGCTTCTCCTCCACCAGTGCCGCCCAGTTGACCTGTGGGTCCACTTGCTTCACCGCCAGGCTGTAGAACTGCTTGTGTTTCCCACGCAGGTTGCTCACCCGTTCCTTCAGCTGACGGATACTGATGGGAAAGAGGCTGCCCGCTTAGTGGGGCTGGATGGCACCGCCCATGCCCCAGGAGGGGGCTCCCACCCAGACCCCGGCCTCAGTGGCCTGGAAGGACACAGCGAGCATGGTCTTGGGTTCTAGACAATCTTTGCATCCTTCCACCCCCTCCTCCCCTCCTCCTGCCCACTTTCTTTCTTTTTTTTGAGACAGAGTCTTGCTCTGTCACCCAGGCTGGAATGCAGTGCACAATCTCAGCTCAGGGCAACCTCCGCCTCCCGGGTTCAAGTGATTCTTCTGTCTCAGCCTCCTGAGTAGCTGGGATTACAGGCATGTGCCACCTCACCTGGCTAATTTTGTATTTTTAGTAGACACGGGGTTTCATCATGTTGGCCACGCTGGTCTCAAACGCCTGACCTCAGGTGATCCACCCACCTCAGCCTCCCAAAGTGCTGAGATAACAGGTGTGAGCCACCATGCCTGCCCCACCCACTTTCCCTCAATTTTCCTTCCTGAATCAGAGTTTCCTGAGGGCCTACTAGGTGCCCAGAACCATAGAAGGTTCTGGAATAAGCAGGAAGGACCTTGTTTTCTGGAGCCTGTCATCCAGCAGCGCCCATGGGGTGGTGCATGCCATGCCAAAGACAAGTCCCAGAGGTTGTGGGGCACTGAGAGAGCCTGGCCCTTGCTGGGGGTGTGGGGTATGGGACAAGGGGGGCTGATTCATCCATGATAAACTGCCAAGTGAGCCAAGGAAGCCAGGGACAGGGCACCAGGCAGTGGGAGAGCTAGCTCAAAAGCTCAAAGGTCAGGCTGGTGGCTCCAGAAAAGGGACATCAACTCCCTGAGTCTCCCCTTCCCTAACTGCAAAATATGGTTGTCAGGAAGATCACATGAGCCTCTGGCGCGTGCCTGCCACCTAGTTAGCCCTTGATAACCTCTGGCTTGGGCTCCCGAATGCTGAACAGGATCCCCAGCCCTGGCCCACAGCCCCCGATCGATCCCGAGACGAGAAGTGGAGGGGACCTACTCCTCAGCGATCATGTCTCCCTGCGGGTGCTTCATGTGCTTGGCGATGGCTGCGTCTGCCTCCAGCACGTAGAGCAGCTTCTCGGAGTCCAAGACCTTCTGCAGGGTCACGTCCCGTTGCTCAGGCTGCCGACCCTCCTGCAGCCGAGCCACGTCCTGTGAGGGTCACAAGAGGGGACAATGGACAGGAGCCGAGAGCGGGCACTGTGGTAACGGGAGGGGCAGGATGAGCCCCAGTTAAAGGATGAGCCTCACGCCCGCCTGTAATCCCAATACTTTGGGAGGCTGAGGTGGGCAGATCACGAGGGGTCAGCAAAGTGCTCCCTTCTTTCCCTTTTTTTTTTTTTTTTTTGACCAAGGCTCGCTCTGTTGCCCAGGCTGGAATGCAGTGGCGCAATAGCTCACTGCAACCTCCGCCCCCTGGGTTCAAATCATTCTCCTGCCTCAGCCTCCCAAGCAGCTGGGATTACAGGGGCCTGCCACCACGCTGGGCTAGTTTTTGTATTTTTCGTAGATACGTGGTTTCAACATCTTGGCCAGGCTGGTCTTGAACTCCTGACCTCATGATCTACCCATCTTGGCCTCTGAAAGTGCTGGGATTACAGGCGTGAGCCACCATGCCCAGCCTCCTTCTTTCCCTTTGAGTAACGCCTTCCAGGCTTGTCTAGATAGCACAGTTGGTAGTTCTATCTCTTTGTTGCTAAGTGGTATTTCTCAGTTCACTTTGCGAAGTGGGTATTTTCCTTATGCCCCTTCCAGCCTGTCCTTAAGCACCCGGCAAACAGAGCTCAAGCGCCTACTGTATGCCAGGTGTTGGGACACAGCTGTGAACACAAGAGACATGGCCTCCCTGCCTGGCACTCACAGCCCAGTCTGTGAGACCACCAGAAAGGCCAGTCAAAGGATGAGCCTCACAGAGGTGATTGCAAGTCCCTCCAAGTCAGTGTTTATAAAAGAAACGCACCAGAGGCGGAACAAGGGGGCCTGCTTCAGCTCTGGTGGTCAGGGAAGGCTCTCTGCGGTAGAGACACAAGCTAAGAGCAAAGGATGAAAGGGACGGGTGTTCCAGGCACAGAATGGCCTGTGCAAAGGTCCTGAGGCAGGAGAGAGCAAGCTACAACTAAGCCGTAGTGAAAGGCCACTGTGGCTGGAAGGCAAGGACAGAAAGGAAACAGGGCAAGCGGGAGGCCAGAGCACAGAATGGCTGCAAGGAGGGGTCCTGCATAGCTCACTTGTGCTTAAAGGGGATGCCTCCAGGGGCTCTGCAGTGAGGCTGTGGGCTGGGAGAGCAGGCAGTGGTCTGTGGCAGCAGCTAGGTGAGAGCAAGGTGGCACCAGCGAGAGGGAACAGAGCGGGGGCAGGGGGTAATATCTGGGAGGGGCCATCGATGGTTGCTGATGAGTGCAGGGCTTCTGTTCATTTAGGGAAGAGTGATGAATGGCAGCTGGGACAGCAGGTTTCTGAACACAGCGGGTTAATTCACTGTGTCAATATTTGAGAAGCCCACCTGTGAGTCTGCACCATGCTAGGTCCTAGGGATGAGCCCCTGAGTGATCCCCAGTCCCACAGGGGAGGCAGTCACATGTCAGTGAGGGGACTGAGTACAGGTTGGCTGACACTGGGGCACCCAGAGGCGGTTGCCAATCCCATCCCCTGGCTGGGTCTAAGCATCCCCATCTCTACAGTGGGCATAAGGAAAATACCCACTTTGCGAAGTGAGAAATACCACTTAGCAATGGAGCAGGAACTACGGACTGTACTCCATGTGAACGAGCCTGAAGAGGTTACTCAAAGGGAAAGAAGCCAGACAGAGCCCACATGATGTGGGATCCATTTACGTCAAATGTCCCAAATAGGCAAGTCCAGAGGGACAGAAAGTCTCTGTCTCTTAATCGTTGCCCGCAGCAGGGCTGGGAAGAGGCATTAACAGTAACTAGGCACAAGAGGTCTTGTGCAGGATGAAAACGTGCTGAAACTGATTCATGGGCGTGGCTGTGCCCCTTGCTAAAGTTACTCAAAATCATTGACTTGTACACTTGAAATGGGAGCATTTTATAAGTAAAACATGTATCCATAAAGTGCTCTAAAAAAAGAAAAAGCAGCCAAGTGCGGTGGCTCACTCCTGTAGTCCCAACACTTTGAGAGGCTGAGGTGGGCAGATCATGGGGTCACGAGATTGAGACCATCCTGGGCAACATGCTGAAACTGCGTCTCTACTAAAAATACAAAAAAAATTAGGTGGGTGTGGTGGTGCCTGTAATCCCAGCTACTCAGGAGGCTGAAAGGTAGGAGAATCACTTGAACCTGGGAGGCGGAGGTTCTGGTGAGCCAAGATTGTGCCACTGCACTCCAGCCTGATGACAGAGCTAGACTCCATCTTAAAAAAAAAAAAAAAAAAAGGAAAGGAAAGAAAAGATAGAAAAAGGAAAAAAGAAGAAAAATAAGAAATACTCAGAGGCGACATGGTGCCTTTATGAAGTAAACTTGGCTTCCTACTGAAGGAAGAAAGTGTGTCGAGAGTGTCTTTGCATGGCTAAGTCTGGGAGGGCTGAGGGGTGAACAGGCCTGACTCCCCAGTGGGTTGGACATGAGGCTGATGTCTCCAAAAGCCAGTGGAGGTCAGGCACACTGGTTCATGCCTGTAATCTCAACACTTTGAAAGGCTGAGGCAGGAGGATTGCTTGAGCCCTGGAATGCAAGACAAGCCTGGGCAATATAGGGAGACTCCACTTCTTAGAAAATATTTTTTTTTTAAGTAGCTGGGTATAATGGTGTGCACCTATAGTCCTAGCTACTCAGGAGGCTGGGGCAGGAGAATCATGTGACTCCAGGAGTTCAAGGCTGCAGGGAGCTAAGATTGCACTACTGTACTCCAACCTGGGCAGCAGAACGAGACCGTGTCTCAAACAAACCTATGTATCCAAAAAGCCAACGGAACCAGGCATCCCGCAACCCTGGGGTACGCTGGCCAGTTAATTACATAAAACATCACACTTCGTGGCTTGGAGCGGAATTTTATGTGCTCCATTATCACCAGCTTCCCTGAGCTGCAGATCAAAGATGAATTTTGCAAAAGGAGGAAGTCTATTAATCATTGACTAATTCATGAAGCTGCCAGGTGAGAATGCAGCTCTCTCACAACGCTGGCTGAGAGGAAGAGGACGTCTAGCTGAGGGAGGCTAGTGTGCGAAAGTTCAAGGTCAGGCAGAACCGATCGATGGTGAGAGATTGGCATACGGTCGACCTCTGAGGGATATTAACTGGGGAGATGGCCAGGGAGCTTTCTAGACAGTGTCATCCATCTTGCCCCAGACAGTGGTAACATGGGTATCTACTGATGCAAAAATCCACCCAGGTGACGTCTTCAGATGCAGACACTTCTATACAGTTTCTATAAATTATACCTTGATAAAAGAGGTTTTAAAGTCAAAGGGGCCAGGCACAGTGGCTCACTCCTATAATCCCAGCACATTGGGAGGCCCAGGCCAGGGGATTGCTTAAGCTCAGGAGTTTGAGACCAGCCTGGGAAACAGTGAGATACTATCTCTAAAAAATATATAAAAATTAGTCAAGCATAGTAGCATGCGCCTGTAGTCCCAGCTACTTGGGAGGTTGAGGTGGGAGGATGCCTTGAGCCCAGGAAGTTGAGGCTTCAGTGAGTTGTGATCATGCCACTGCACTCTAGCCTGGGCAACAGAACACGACTCCATTAAAAAAAAAAAGTTCAGGTCACACCTATAATCCCAGCACTTTGGGAGGCTGAGGCGGGTGGGTTACCTGAGGTCAGGAGTTCAAGATCAGCCTGGCCAAAAAGGTGAAACTTCATCCCTACTAAAAACATAAAAACTGGCTAGGCGTGGTGGCACACGCCTGTAATCCCAGCTCTTCAGGAGGCTGAGGCAGAAGAATTGTTTGAACCCAGGAGATGGAGGCTGCGGTGAGCTGAGATGGCACCACTGCACTCCTGGGCAATAGAGTGAGACTGTCTCAAAAAAAAAAAAAAAAAAAAAAAGAAGAAGAAAGAGAGAAAGGAAGGAAGGAAGGGAAAAAAGAAAGAAAGAAGGCAGGCAGGGAAAAATAGTTCAGGCCAAGCACACATGACTCATAACTATAATCCCAGCACTTTGGGAGACCGAGGCAGGAGTATGGCTTGAGGCCAGGAGTCAAGACCAGCCTGGACAACATAGCAAGACCAAATAAAAATGGTTCAAAATTATCTCCCAAATACATGCTCGTTATTCAGTCATTACTCCAGCAAAATAAAATGAGAAGGTGGAGCCCTTTTCTTTCTTTCTCCTCTCTTATACACACACACAAAGGTCAAACAGCTATACATCAATATGTTAATAGTCAATGGATACCTCTGGTGGTGGAATTCTACATGATTGATTTTATTGGTTGATTGACTCAGGCTGGGTGCAGTAGTGTGATATTGGCTCACTGCAGCCTTAACCTCCCAGGCTTAAGCCAGCCTCCCACCTCAGTCTCCCGAGGAGCCGGGGTGACAGGCACACACACCACCACGCCTGGCTAATTTTTCATATTTTTTTGTAGAGATGGGGGTTCACCATGTTGCTCAAACTGGTCTCAAACTCCTGGCCTCAAGCCACCCGCCTGCCTAGGCCTCCCAGAGTGCTGGGCGCTCAGGCGCAAGCCGCCGCGCCTGGCTTATGATCTTAATTTACTTTGTTATGCTTGTTTACCCGTCCTGAACACATATTACTTTTGTTATGAGGAAAAGATGCACCCCCAAAAGATGTTTGTTTTAAGAAAGAAAAAATCCACCCCCATAGGGGGTCCCAGATGGCAGGGGATGTAACTGAAAATGACAAGGGGAGCTTATGGTAGGGAACACGTGCAGGCTGGCTGGGCAGAAGCCAGGGAGGCAGGATGTGGAGGCCCAGGAGGGTGTGGAGGGCAGGACCCCAGGCAGGAGGCTGGGGTGAGGCCCACTCCTGGGGCCCCTGCAGGAGATAGCTGGTGGGGGAGAACAGAGTCTCCACATGCCTGCCCCCTGCACCCCTGCAGACTATGCCCACTCCAGCCCACCCACCTGCTCCAGTCTCTCAGCTGCTCTGGACAGGCCCTCAGAGGGTGGGCAACTGGGCCATCAGGGGCAGCAAGGGGGTTTGGATACCTGTGGCTGGGCCTGGGGACAGCAGTGTGGCTGGGAAGACCCTGACCTCCCTGCTGACCTCTCCACCCACAGCACCCCAACTCCTTTGGTCCCACCTTTTTTTGTTTGTTTGTTTTTAGACAGTCTTACTCTGTTATCAGGCTGGAGTGCAGTGGCGTGATCTCGGCTCATTGCAACCTCCCCTCCCAAGTTCAAGTGATTCTCCCGCCTCAGCCTCCCAAGTAGCTGGGATAACAGGTGTGCACCACCATGTCCAGCTAATTTTTGCAGTTTTAGTAGAGACGAGGTGTCACCGTGTTGGCCAGGCTGGTCTTGAACTCCTGACCTCAGGTGATCCGCCAACCTCTGGCCTCCCAAAGTGTTGGGATTACAGGCGTGCCCAGCCTGGTCCCACCTCTTAGTCGCCTCCTGAGTAGGGACACCAGAAAAAATACAGACCACCAGTTACATTTTATTTTCAGATAAATAATAATGTTTTAGCAAAAGCCTATCCCTGATGATCCATGTTACTAAAAAATGATTTGTGGGCTGGGCGCGGTGGCTCAAGCCTGTAATCCCAGCACTTCGGGAGTCCGAGGCGGGTGGATCACGAGGTCAAGAGATCAAGACCATCCTGGTCAACATGGTGAAACCTCATCTCTATTAAAAATACAAAAAATTAGCTGGGTATGGTGGCACGTGCCTGTAATCCCAGCTACTCAGGAGGCTGAGGCAGGAGAATTGCCTGAACCCAGGAGGTGGAGGTTGCGGTGAGCCGAGATTGTGCCATTGCACTCCAGCCTGGGTAATAAGAGCGAAACTCTGTCAAAAAAAAAAAAAAAGATTTGTGTTCTGAAATACAAATGTAACTGGGCACATTGTATTTTATTTGCTCAGTCTGGTAATTCCACCTCCAGGCTGATGCTGGCACCGTCTCTGTCACTGTCTTGTCACCCCAGCCCCTTCTGAACCTCAATTGCTCCAGGCTACAAAACGGGCATCAACCCAGTTGCACCAGGCTGAGACGGTGGAAGGTTCAAAGAGAAGGCGATCATTCCAGTGGCTCATGTGTCCCACAGGGTATGGAGGCTTCATGACATTGAGTCCACGGGGCAGTTCTTAGGCCCATTTTGCAGAGGGGGAAACTGAGGCTCAGAGAGGGGAAAGTCATTTGTCCAGGTATTTTCTCTCTCTTCTCCAAAAAAGGCGGAGGAAGACCTGCACCCTGAGGGCTGGCAGCAGCAGGATGGGCAGTGAGAATGATATTGACGATAACAGCCCTGCACTGTATCTGCAGAATCTCATTCAGTCACAACCACCCCACCGGATGGGAATGCACACTCCTGCCTGCTGAGGGAGAATCCTGTTCATGGGGAGGTGGGGTGGCTCACTTGCCCAAGGTCCCCCAGCAAGGACAAGGCTGGGCTTCCTTCTTAGAGCCTGACACCAGGGTGCTCCTTCAGGCAGGAGACGCTTCACACAGGGCCTAGGGGGCGGCAGGAACTTAGCACCCGGTGGGTACTGGTATTAACAACAATGGCAAGGTTCCTCCGGCAGAGCAGGGCTTCCTGACCTTAGCACCCCTGCCCTGCAGTGAACAGTAGAGTGTTCTGCGGCATCCCCAATCCGCACTTCCCACCAAATGGACGCCCGGAGCACCTTCCTTCCAAGTTGTGACAGCCAAAATGTCTCTGCATGTTCCCTGGGGGCCAGAATCATCCCTGAATGAGAATCACTGATTCTGAACAGACCCTGGTCCTGAACGGGGCTGGCAGCACAGGGGCACCAAGGTGGGAGTGGGGGCACTCACACTCTGCATCTTGGCCTCCGTGTCCACGATGTTCTTCTCCACCTGGTCGGCATTCTTCTGCAGCTGCTCGATCAGCTCCGAGAGCTCCTTGTTAGAGATGCTGTGGGCAGAAGCCGAGGGGAGATGGGCGGGGTGCCTTGTGGGCTGTGCCCCCACCAGCACCCCATCCTCCGGCTGGCCCCGGCCCCACACTGAGCAGGAGCTGCCCACAGAGCCTTTGAGGGATTTGGGTTGTTCCCATAGGGCGACGTCACTAAAGCCATAGAGACAAGGCAGCACCTGGCAGGGAGTCAGCCTCCAATTTTTTTTTTTTTTTTTTGAGATGGAGTCTCGCTCTGTCACCCAGGCTAAAGGGCAATGGTGTGATCTCAGCTCATCGCAACCTCCACCTCCCAATGATTCTCATGCCTCAGCCTCCCCAGCAGCTGGGATTACAGGTGCACACCACCAAGCTTGGCTAAGTTTTATATTTTTAGTGGAGATAGGGTTTCACCATGTTGGCCAGGCTGGTCTCGAACTCCTGACCTCAAGTGATCTGTCTGCCTCGGCCTCCTGAGGTGAGCTACTACACCTGGCCAGCCTCCACTTAGATCATTCTCTCTACTGTTTCTAGTTTTCATTTTTATTAATTAATTCATTATTTTTTTTGAGATAGAATCTCACACTGATGCCCAGGCTGGAGTATAGCAGCACAGTCATGGCTCACTGCAGCCTCTATCTCCCAGTCTCAAGCAATCCTCCCAGTTCAGTCTCTCAAGTAGCTGGGACCACAGGCACATCCCGCCACTCCCAGGTAATTTTTACATTACTTTTGGTAGAGAGCGGGTTTCACTGTCACCCAGGGTGGTCTTGAACATCTGAGCTCAAGCAATTCATCCACCTCGGACTCCCAAAGTACTGGGATTACAGACATGAGCCACCAGGCCCTACCTACTCATTTTTTTTGAAAGATAGGGTTTTGCTCTGTTACTCAGGCTGGAGTGCAGTGGCATGATCATAGTTCACGGTAGCCTCGAACTGCTGAGCTCAGGCAATCCTCCTGCCTCCACCTCTTGAGTGGCTGGGACCACTGGCACCAGCACCACACCTGGCTTCTAATGCTTTTTTTTTTTTTTTTTGAGACAGAGTCTCCCTCTATTGCCCAGGCTGGAGTACAGTGGTATAATCTGGGCTCACTGTAACCTCTGCTTCCTGGGTTCAGGCAGTTCTCCTGACTCAGCCTCCCAAGTAGCTGGGACTACAGGCACATGCCCATCACACCTGGCTAGTTTTTTTGTATTTTTAGTAGAGACGGGGTTTCAACATATTGGCCAGGCTGGTCTTGAACTCCTGACCTCGTGATCTGCCTGACTTGGTCTCCCAAAGTGCTGGGATTATAGGTGTGAACCACTACACCCAGCCTGCTTCTATTTTGCCACGTTGGCAAAACGTACCGTATTTGAAAAATTGAGAGAGAATTCACATGCTGTAAAAGTCACGTGTTTAAAGTACACAGTCAGTGGTGTTTCTTTAGTACTATACATTCAGAGTTGTGCGACCATCACCACTATCTAATTCCAGACATTTTTATCACCCCAAAGCTCCACACCCATGGGCAGTCACTCACTATTCCCCACCCCCTCTAGTCCCAGGCAACCAGAAATTTCTCTCTATGGATGTGCCTATTCTGGACATTTCACATAAATAGAATCACACAATGCGTGGCCTTCTGCATCTGCCTTCTCTCAGCATGATGCTTTCAAGCTTCATGCATATTGCAGCATTGATTAGAACTTCATTCTTTTTACAGCTGAATAATATTCCATCACGTGGCTACCTCACATTTTGCTTATTCATTCAACACCTGACAATCATCTGAGCTGTTTCCACCTCTGGGCCGTCATGACAGTCACACTGCTGTGAACTTGCGGGAACAAGATTTTGTGTGAGCAGTCTGACTTTTAATCACCTGATCTTTTTCTTTCAACCACTCATTTTATTTTAGAGTTAAATAAATGTGTTTACAAAGGTAACTTGCTCTTCCCATTTTAAACAGAAAACCAAAATCCCTCACCATGAGTGAATTAGCTGCTAAAATCGATTTCACGGGAAGGCAATGGCATTGGGTTCTGTGGTGACACTGGGCTGCCTGCTGCTACTGACAGCCGTGGTGGGGTCAGGCCCAGCCTTTTTCCTGATCTTCTCAGAGAGGTTGAAAGAGAACTGACGCCCAGTACGGTGGCTCATGCCTATAATCCCAGCTCTTTGGGAGGCCAAGGCAGGCGGATTGCCTGAGATCAGGAGTTTGAGACCAGCCTGGCCAACATGGTGAAACCCCGTCTCTACTAAAAATACAAAATTAGCTGGGCATGGTGGTGGGTGCCTATAATCCAGCTACTGGGAGGCTGAGGCAGGAGAATCGCTTGAACCCAGGAGGCAGAGGTTGCAGTGAGCTGAGATCACACCACTACACTCCAGCCTGGGCGACAGAGCGAGACTCTGTCTCACACACACAAAAAAAAAAAGAAAAGAAAAAGATAAAGAGACTTGAAAGTAGCCTGACCCTCTCCCTCACTGCCTCTGTGTCCCCATCCCTCAGAACCAACACAGACCACTCTGGGAAACACTTCAATGTGAGTTAGTTAAGACCTTGGCCCTGGGATCAGCTGTGGGTTCAGATTTTGACTTCCATCAGCCACTTAGTGGCTATGTGACCTGGCCAAGCTCCCTTGTCTCTCTGGGCCTCTGCCTGCCAATCTGATAGACTAGAGTAACAGAACATTTCCCGGGGCTGGGGCAGCAGTGGTTACCAATGGAAGTGAGGTTACGCAGGCAAAGGGCTGTGCACAGAGCCAGGCACAGGGGAAGTCTCAACAAAGGTTTGTGATTTTAGTTGCCAAGGAGTGTTAGCGATCACCCAGCTCTGCCTCTGTTGTTTTGAGACGGAGTCTCACTCTGTCACCCAGGCTGGAGTGCAGTGGTGTGATCTTGGCTCACTGCAACCTCTGCCTCCTAGGTTCAATCAATTCTGCTGCCTCAGTCTCCCAAGTAGCTGGGATTACAGGCGCCCGCCACCACACCCAGCCTTCTTTTGTTGTTTTCTTTAAACATAAAGAAACAGAGACCAGAGAGGGAAAGCAACTTGGCCAATGTCACCCAGCCAGTAGTGACGATGGCGACTACTGATAGTCCCCCCCATCTCCAATGAAGCTCCACAGTAGGACCTGAGCAGCTAAGCACCCAGACGTTTCCTTCTGCTCATACTCATTAAGCACCTGCTGTGTGTGGGCCCAGCATCCAACCCAGACAAGCCTCTCCCTCCCTGATCCACCCAACAGGCCAGGAGGAAATAAGTATTTATAGAAACAGTCACAAGGCTGAAGCAGGCCTGGGGGCTGGGGATGCCTAGGGAAGCCTCCGGACTGGCTGGGCGGGGACAGGGGTGGTCACTGAAGGCTTCCTGGAGGAGGTGGTGTCTGCTGGGTGCTGAAGGAGAAGGAGGGGTTCCTGTGCAGAAGGCTTCAGTAAGGAGAGGCCTTAGAGAGGCAGGTTCTGGCGCGTCCTGAGGGGTAGGCCAGGGTGGCGTTCTTGACGGTCAAGGCAGAGGGGACCACCAGTCTGTTAGAGTGATACTCTAATGGTCAAGGTTCTGGGGCCTAGCATGAAAAATTCAGATTCTGGGCCACTAACCCAGACCTGCTGAAACAGGTCTTCAGAGCTGGGCCCAGGAAGCTATATTATTATTGCTATATATATATTTTTGAGATGGAGTTTCGCTCCTGTTGCCCAGGCTGGAGTGCAATGGTATGTCTCAGCTCACTGCAACCTCTGCCTCCTGGGTTCAAGCGATTCTCTTGCTTCAGCCTCCCGAGTAGCTGGGATTACAGGCACCCGCTACCACACCCAGCTCATCTTTGTATTTTTGGTAGAGACGGGGTTTCACTATGTTGGCCAGGGTGGTCTGGAACTCCTGACCTCAGGGGATCCACCCACCTCAGCCTCTCAAAGTGCTGGGATTATGGGCATGAGCCACGGCGCCTGGCCTATATTATCATTATTTTTAAGATGGAGTGTTGCTCTGTCACCAAACTGGAGTGCAGTGGCAAGATCTCAGCTTATGGCAATCTCCGCCTCCCAGGTTCAAGTGATTCTCCTGCCTCAGCCTCCTGAGTAGCTGGGATTACAGGTGTGCGCCACCATGCCTGGCCAATTTTGTATTTTTTTATTTAGTAGAGATAAGGTTTCACCATGTTGGCCAGGATGGTCTCAATCTCCTGTCCTCGTGATCTGCCCGCCTTGGCCTCCCAAAGTGCTGGGATTACAGGTGTGAGCCACCACGCTCAGCCTGTTATTGCTGTTTTTATAGGTTCCCAGAGGACCTGGACACCCACTGGAGTCATGGTCCAGCACTGCAGGGGCTGTTGATGTTGGGACCAGCAAACATGCTGGGAATGGCAGCAGCAAACATGCTGGGAATCCACCCCTCTATGTCCCAAACCTAGCCTAAGGGCCAGCTTTGCGGCAGACGTGGCTATACCAGAGCTGTGGGAACTTGGGGAAGCAGGATCCAGAGCACATCTTCTGCAAGGTTAGCTGGGGGCAGCCTTTCCCAAAGTGGGGTCCAGGAACCCAACTCTTAGAAGTCATATTGTTCCTTGATCAAGGCAGTTAGGAAAATCCCACCCTTGATATGCTCATAAACCAGCAAAGACACAGGTAAGTCCTGCAGTGGAGAAAGCTGGTGCTTGGTGGGGTGGCCAGGAAGGCTCAGCAGGGGAGCTTTGGATGGAGGATCTGGGTAAGAAGGGATAAGCTGGGCTTCCAGAATGGCCAGGTCGGAGGTCCACCTCCCACTCCTCCCTCATTCCTTAACCCCCCACTTCCTGGTTGGGAGGCCACCTGGAGAATGAGAGTTTCTGGGCCGCTACACCCCCACCGCATTCACTGACCATATGCTGGGCCAGCTGCACCGAGAGGTGGTGAGTCTCCCCCCAAATATTGAACCCCTGACTCTGCAGTGCATGGCTGGGGTCTGCACTGTGGCTCAGGTGGGGCCTTGGTCTCTTTTGAACCCAGCCCCACCTCAGGCACAGGGCCAGCTCCCACACCAGCCCTTTCACAAACTGTGGCAGATTCAAGAAAAGCCACCTTCTAGACTCTATCCTGGCAGGGCCTATTATTTCAGCCAAAGCCCCCCACCCCCGCCCCAGGGACATGGGAATTATGGGGCCATGACCACTGCCTCAGGGACCTTGGACTCCTGGTGGGACAAAGCCGTGAGCAGCAACAAGCAGCTCTGGGCAGACAGGCCAGGCCCAAGTCCCAGCACAGTCTCAGGTTCTCCATCTGTCCACTGTTAACAACCACTAAGGTGTCCTGGGCACTTGCCACTTGCTTCGGGCTTTGCCAGGCCTCAGACACATTCACAGGCAGCAGCTCAGTATCATCCTTGTGTCTGAGCGCGGTGGCTCCCGTCTGTAATTCCAGTACTTTGGGAGGCTGAGGCGTGTGGATCACAACGTTAGGAGTTCAAGACCAGCCTGGCCAATATGGTAAAACACCACCTCTACTTAAAATACAAAAAATTAGCTAGGCCTCGTGGCAGGCACCTGTAGTTTCAGCTGCTCGGGAGGCTGAGGCAGGAGAATTGCTTGAACCCGGGAGGCAGAGGTTGTAGTGAGCCGAGATCACACCACTGCACTCCGGCCTGGTGTGACAGAGCAAGACCCTAGTCCTCATCCTAAGTCCCCAGGGAGGTTTGTGTGCCCCTTTCCCCTTTACAGAGGAAGAAACCAACACTCAGAGACATCAAGGCACTGGCCCAGGGTCACACAGCTTGTGAACAATGACTCTCTCCTCGGGCAATCTCACTCCAGAGGCCTGTGACTGGCTGGGCTAATAGTTACACATTGGGATGCTAGGAAAATCACACCAGCAACAATCTCCACCATCATAGCATCAGTTAGTACTTACTTTCTATGTGCCAGGCTCCTCACGATTTCTGACTCAGTCTTTACGACAACACTGTAAAGCTGGTGTTAGGATGGTGGGTAACTGTATTATTATCCCCACTTTATGGGTGTGGAAACTGAGGATCAGAGAGGTTAAGTAACTCTGCCAAAGTCACCCAGCAATTAGATGGCAGAGCCAGGACTCCAGGCCCTTAACAACTCCATGTGACGATCTTACAGGACTCCCAGCACACAGCAGGTACTTCACAGATTGATTTATAATGCCAAGAGCCCAAAGCCACACCAGGACGCCACTTTTCACCCAGTACAATGGCTATAATAAAAAAGACAATAACAAGTGTTGACAAAGATGTGGAAATTGGAACCCCTCATGCCTTGCTGGTGGGGATGCAAAACAGTGCACAGTTGTGGAAAACAGCCTAGAAATTCTGCAAAAATTTAAACAGTCACCATAAGACCCAGGAAGTCCACTCTATGTATTTTTAAAGTTTTCATTATTTATTTACTTTTTTTTTTTTTTTTTGAGACAGAGTCTTGCTCTGTTACCCAGGCTGTAGTGCAGTGGTGCAATCTCGGCTCACTGCAACCTCTGCCTCCTGGGTTTACATGATTCTCCTGTCTCAGCCTCCTGAGTAGCTGGGATTATAGGCACGTGCCACCATGCCTGGCTAATTTTTGTATGTTTAGTAGAGATGGGGTTTCATCATGTTGGTCAGGCTGGTCTTGAATTCCTGACCTTGTGATCTGCCTGCTTCAGCCTCCCAAAGTGCTGGGATTATGGGCGTAAGCCACCTCACCCAGCTATTTATTTACTTATTATTTTGTTTTGAGACAGTATCTCACCCTGTTGCCCAGGCTGGACTGCAGTAGCGTGATCTTGGCAGACTCAAGTGATTCTCCTGCCTCAGCCTCCCAAGCAGCTGGGAATACAGGTGGGTGCCAGTATACCTGGCTAATTTTTCTACTTTCAGTAGAGATGGGGTTTTGCCATGTTGGCCAGGCTGCTTGCCTCGGCCTCCCAAAGTGCTGGGATTACAGGTATGAGCCATTGAGCCTGGCCTTATTTTTATTTTTTGAGACAGGGTCTCACTCTGTCGTCCAGGCTAGAGTGCAGTGGTGCGATCTCAGCTCACTGAAGCCTTGACCTCCCAGTCTCAAGCCATCTTTGTACCTCAGCCTCTGAGTAACTGGAACTACAGGCAGCTGCCACCATGTCCAGCTAATTTTTCTATTTTTCTTTAGAGAGGGGGATTTCACCATGTTGCCCCAGCTGGTCTCAAACCCCTGGGCTCAAGCAATCCATCTGCCTTGACCTCCCAAAATATTAGGATTACAGGCGTGAGCCGCTGTCCCCAGCCCACCCCTACATATCTATCCAAGAGAAATGAAAACCTGTTCCTGGGCCGGGTGCACTGGCTCACGCCTGTAATCTCAGAACTTTGGGAGGCTGAGGTGGGCACACCACTTGAAGTCAGGAGTTTGAGACCAGCCTGGCCAACATGGCAAAACCCCATCTCTACTAAAAGTACAAAAAACTTAGCCAGGCATGGTGGTATGTGCCTGTAATCCCAGCTACGCGGGAGGCTGAGGCAGGAGAATTACTTGAACCTGGAAGGCGGAGGTTGCAGTGAACCGAGATCGCACCACTGCACTCCAGTCTAGGTGACACAGCAAGACTCAGTCTCAAAACAGAAACAAAGACAAAAAAACACAAAAACCAAAAAACCCTATGCCTGCACAGAAACTTGTACATAAATGTTTAGAGCAGCATCATTCATAATAGCCTTTTGGCTTCTGCTTTTTAGTGGAAACAACTCAGATATTCATCAGCTGATGAAAATATAAACAAAATATGGTCAGTCTCTATTATTCAGCCAAAGAATGAAGGCAGCACTGACGACTGCTACAGGCTGATGAACCCCAAGAGTGTTATGCTCAGTGAGAGAAGCCAGGCACGAACGGTCACGCTTTACTCCACCGATAAGAAATGTTCAGAATGGAGGAACGTACAGGAGGAGCAGAAAGTGGATGAGTGGTTCCCAGGGTCCAGAAGATGTGAAATGGAGAGTGACCGCTAAAGGGTGTGAGATTTCTTTTTGGGGTGATAAAAATGTTCTAAAATCGGCCAGGTATGGTGGCTCACACCTGTAATCCCAGCACTTTGGGAGGGTGGATCACGAGGTCAGGATTCAAGACCAGACTGGCCAACAAGGTAAAACCCCGTCTCTACTAAAAACACAAAAATTAGCCGGGCATGGTGGCAAATGTCTGTAGTCCCAGCTACCTGGGAGGCTGAGACAGGAGAATTGCCTGAACCCGGGAGGCAGAGGCCACAGTGAGCCAAGACTGCACCATTGCTCTCCAGCCTGAGTGACAAAGCAAGACTCTGTCTCAAAAAAAAAAAAAAAAGTTCAAAAGTAGATGGTGGTGACGGTTATACAACTCTGTGACTATATTAATAACCACTGGTCCAGGTGCGGTGGATGGCACCTATAATCCCAGCACTTTGAGAGGCTGAGGTAGGTAGACTGTTTGAGCCCAGGAGTTTGAGAGCAGCCTGGGCAACATGGTGAAACCCCATCTCTACTGAAAATACAAAAAATTAGCTGGGTGTGGTGGTGTGCGCCTGCAGTCCCAGCTACTTGGGAGGCTGAGGTAGGAGGACTGCTTGAGCCCAGGAGGTTAAGGCTGCAGTGAGCCAAGATTTCGCCAGTGCGCTCCAGCCTGGGCGATGAGAGTGAGACCTCGTCTCAAAACAAAAACAAACACTGAATCGAACACTTTAAATGAGTAAACTGCATGGTACGTGAATTTTATCACAGTAAAGCTGCTACAAAAAATGGCAAGTGCCATTTAGAAATAATAGGGGTTTGTTTCTTCTTCTCTCCCAAGTCAGGTCCTGCCTCTTGTCCCATTCTCCAGGGAGGCTGGCCAGCTGCAGGTAACCCCCCAGCGGCCTGGAAGATGCTAGTTAACACTTTGAGAGCTATTTGTCCTGCCCAGTGCTAAGCAAGCACATATATATACGAGCTCATCAATGCTACTACCCTGTAAGTAAGTAGCATCGTTCTCCTCAAAAGTTGGAGAGGCTGGGTGCAGTGGTTCATGTCTGTAATCTCAGCCCTTTGGGAGGCTGAGGTGGGCGGACCATGAGGTCAGGAGATCGAGATCATCCTGGCTAACCGAGTGAAACCCTGTCTCTACTAAAAATTCAAAAAAAAATTAGCCGGGTGTGGTGGCATGCATCTGTAGTCCCAGCTACTCGGGAGGCTGAGGCAGGAGAATCGCTTGAACCGGGGAGTCGGAGGTTGCGGTGAGCTGAGATCTCACCATTGCACTCCTGCCTAGTTGACAGAGTGAAACTCCATCTCAAAAAAAAAAAAGTTGGAGGATTACAACTTTAAATTAGTGAATTGCACAGTATGTGAATTCCATGCAATTAAATCAGTTATGGATGGGAAAACTGAGGTACAAAGAAATTCCATCATTTGGCTACAGTTCTGCTGTCAGCAGCAAGGCAGAGCTGAGATTCGAATCCAGGCCTCCGGAGGCACAGTCTCAGTGTTTCTGCCCTGGTTCAGGGTTGAATGAGAGGCCCCATCCTGTGTTCCCCGCACCATCCAGCTGGCGGCATGAACCAACCACCTGTGTTCCTTGGAGAGCCACGGAGCCCCATCCTGAGAGGGCTGCAGGAATGTGGGCGGGGCAGGAACCTGCAGGAACGGGGACGGGTCCCTGGAGTACTGGGAACTGGCTAGGCCGGTCCGGGTTTTCATCTCGGTAATGAGCCGTATCAGAAGGCCAGACATGGCACCCCCGTGTTGAGAGGGCTGAACAGCCCTGTCCTACCCACAAAGACACAGACAGCAGCCACCTGGCTGAGCCAGGAAGACCAAGGCACCCCTGTCTGTCCACCCACACCGGAAAAGGGAAGGGACCTGAGTGAGAGCCGAGAGGACACGCCCAGCCCTTCCTCTCTTACAGGGTAACACAGACACACGTGCTGAGGGCAGTGGCCACTGGCCCTCGAAGGGGTCTTAGAAACCATCCGGCCCCACCTGGTCATTACTCAGATGAGCAAACCAAGGTCCCAGACGTGAAGTCACCACCCAGGGTCACTCGGGGAATCTGTGTAGGAGAAAGACTTTGGGTCTGAAGTTAGGGTTCAGATCCTGACTGCGCCAACCAGCAGTGGGACCTGTGATGGTGTGACTGAGGAGCTACATTGTATTTTGTTTTTAATCTTTTTATATTTTCTTCAAATTTTTAAATAGAGATGGAGTTTCACTATGTTGACCAGGCTGCTCTCGAACTCCTGGCTTCAAGCGATCCTCCCATCTCAGCCTCCCAAAGTATTAAGATTACAGGCATGAGCCACCATATGCAGGCATATGCAGCTACTCTATTTCTGAGTCTCAGTTTATCTTCTATAAAATGAGAGGAAGAAATTCTCTTTCATCACATGTATGTGCGGATCCAGGCAAAGGGGCACACACCTGTAATCCCAGCACTTTGGGAAGCTGAGGCAGGAGCATCTCTTCAGCCTAGGAGTTTGAGACCAGCTTGGGCAAGTAGGAAGACCCTGTTTTCCTAAATACAAAAATTAGCCAGATGTGGTGGTGTGCACCTGTAGTCCCAGCTACTTGAGAGGCTTAGATGAGAGAATCCCTTGAGCCCAGGAGGTCAAGCCTGCAGTAAGCTGAGATTGCACCACTGCATTCCAGCCTGGGAGACAGAAGAAGACCCTGCCTCAAATTAAAACAATAAAAAGCGTATGTGTGAGGTGTGGGGAATCTGGGTCACTTTGAGAACACCTCAGTCGAATTTCAAAGACAACTTTGTGGTTCAATGGCTGAACTGGAGGTTCAGAGCAGCGTGTGGGGCCCTGAAACAGACTCAAGATCATTTACACTCTTTAAAATTTTGAAAGAGCCTTGTTCTGTTGTCCCAGCTGTTGAGATCTTGGCTCACTTCAACCTCCGCCTCTGAGTTCCAGAGATTCTCCTGCCTCAGCCTCCCGAGTAGGTGGGATTTCAGGTGCATGCCACCACACCTAACTCAATTTTTGTATTTGTAGTAGAGATAGGGTTTCGCCGTGTTGGCTGGTCTCAAACTCCTGATCAGGTTTTCTGCTTGCTTCAACCTCCCAAAGCGCTGGGATTACAGGCATGAGCCACTGTACCTCAGCCCTGGCTATTTTTTAAATTTTTTTGAGATGGGAGTCTTGCTCTGTCACCAGGCTGGAGTGCGGTGGTATGATCTCAGCTAACTGCAATCTCTGTGTTTGGGTTCAAGCAATTCTCCTGCCTCAGCCTTCTGAGTAGCTGGGAGTACAGGCGTGCACCACCATGCCCAGCTAATTTTTATATTTTTAGTAGAGATGGAGTTTCACCATGTTGACCAGGATGGTCTCAATCTCTTGACCTCGTGATCCGCCCGGCTCGGCCTCCCAAAGTGGTGGGATTACAGGTGTGAGCCACCACTCCCAGCCTAATTTTTTAATTTTTTTGTAGATATGGAGTTTCTCTGTGTTGCTCATGTTGGTCTTAAACTCCTGAGCTCAAGGGATCCTTCTGCCTTGGCCTCTTAAAGTACAGGATTACAGGCATGAGCCACTGCACCTGGTATAATTATACTGCTGATACAACTGGGGCCTCACTGGCTGTTTCACCAGGGGGTCTGAATGGGGACCCAGGACTTGGTTGGCAGCAGAAACAGCCCCCTCAGCCGTGGCCAGGTTGTGGGTCAGGGGCTGCCTGTTGGATGGGTTTTGCAAGTCAGCGGGAGTCACCTGGAGTCAAATGAGACTGTTTTTCCATAGCTTTTGCCTTCTGGGCTTGGGACACCAGAGTCTGGGACAGTCCTGAGGAGTCTCAAGGAGCCCCATTTTCTCGGCCTAGTGCTGCATATGAGGGTCCTGATGCAAGCAAGAAAAAACGGACCCAGCTGGCCACGGGGTTGCCTGGCTCCTCAGAGTTCCGGGGCCGGGTTCCAGGGTACTCCCAGGGACCAGACAACGGCTTCCTGGGTCTGAGCCCGCATTCCTGAGCCTTAACAGCTGTCTTTTTGTGTCTCAGGATGAACTCAGAGCAGAGGAACCACCACGGAGGGGGCCTGGGAGCCTCAAATAGCATCAGGTCACCCTGCCCTGTCACCAGGAGTCCAAGGCTCAGTAGCCATAGCCCGACCTGCTTTATTGATTGATTGATTGATTGAGATGGAGTCTTACTCCGTCATCCAGGCTGAAGTGCAGTGGCATGATCTTGGCTCACTGCAGCCTCTGCCTTCTGGATTCAAGTGATTCTCATGCCTCAGCCTCCCAAGCAGCTGGGATTACAGACATGCACCACTACATCGGCTAATTTTTGTATTTTTAGTAGAGACGGGGTTTCGCTATGTTGGCCAGGCTAGTTTTGAACTCCTGGCCTCAAGTGATTCACCCGCCTTGGCCTCCCAAAGTGCTGGGATTACAGGCATGAGCCACCGTGCCTGTTCCCCGCTTGCATTAGAGGTGGGAACTCGAGGCTGAGGACCCAGTGGCTCAGTGAGCCCAGCTGCAAAGCAGGGAGCTGTGACTTGAACCCAGGGCTGTTTCTGGACATGCCAGGACAGCAGACAGTCCTCAGAGGGCCAGCAGGGATGCTCATCGGAGGAGCCAGGGACAGAGGCAGCATTCCAGCCCCAACATACCACTGATGCTCCACGTGGGGAGAGAAAGAACGCAGGTTTCTCAGAGGACCCTCGTTCTCCATGTTGCGGGTCTCTCTTCCTGCTTTAATTTTGTGCGGGTGCCACTTGCACTTTCTTTCAGCTGGAAGGCAGTGTGGTCCAGTGGTTAAGCACCCAGACAAAGACCAAAGCCAGATGGCCTAGGGTCAAATCCTGCCTCTGCTCTTATTAAGCTGTAGTACTTAGCCTCTCTGAGCCTCGGTTTCCCCAGTTGTAAAATGACAGTCATCACAGTATGCATGCCGCAGGGCTGTGGTGGGGGTGACTGAGAGAACAGATAAGGGATGCTGCCTCTTTGAAGCCTGACTCTGCCTTGACCTGGGTTCACCATTCAGGGATTTGGGCTCCTTTTAAGGAGCTGATAAAAGCCGGAAGCCAGCCAGGCGCGGTGGCTCACGCCTGTAACCCCAGCACTTTGGGAGGTAGAGCTGGGTGGATCACCTGAGGTCAAGAGTTTGAGACCAGCCTGGCCAACATAGTGAAACCCTGTCTCTACTAAAAATACAAAAATTAGCCTAGGATGGTGGCACATGCCTGTAGTCCCAGCTACTTGGGAGGCTGAGGCAGGAGAATCACTTGAACCCGGGAGGCGGGGGTTATAGTGAGCCGAGATCGTGCCACTGTACTCCAGCCTAGGCGACAGAGCGAGACTGTCTCAAAATAAAAACAAACAAAATAAAACAAAAAACCTAAAAACAAACAAAAAGCCTGAAGCCAAGGCCTGAAGTCAGAATCCTCTAGCACCTGGGAGCTGGAAGAAGACCCCGCCCATCCACACTGTTCACTCTGATCCTGGCGCAAGCCTGGGAGTTGGAAGAAGACCCCGCCCATCCACACTGTTCACTCTGATCCTGGCGCAAGCCTGGGAGCTGGAAGAAGACCCCGCCCATCCACACTGTTCACTCTGATCCTGGCGCAAGCCTGGGAGCTGGAAGAAGACCCCGCCCATCCACACTGTTCACTCTGATCCTGGCGCAAGCCTGGGAGCTGGAAGAAGACCCCGCCCATCCACACTGTTCACTCTGATCCTGGTGCAAGCCTGAGAGCTGGAAGAAGACCCCGCCCATCCACACTGTTCACTCTGATCCTGGTGCAAGCCCAGACGTGCTCTGCTTCCGCCCATGTATGTTGCCTTGCCTGGGCACAGGGAATTCGCAAGCATCTCCTCCAACATCTGCGAGGAGAGTCTGGTGCCCATATATGGGTAATGAGGTGCTGGGAGGACAGGAGACCCTGGGTCCCAGATGCCCACCCCTGGGCCTGGCTGGGGCACAAACATACATTTTTGGCTAAAGATCTGAGTCAGTAGGTTTGGAGATTTGAAGGGTACAGGGAGTTCCCACTGCTCTGAGAACACTCTTCCAATAGCAAAAGGGAAACCGCAGAAGGGGAAGGTAGGGAGGACCTGTCTACCCAGTTGTGGTAGCAGAACCCTGAGACCTGTCCCTGCCTCTCCCTCCACTGGTTCCACCAGAGAACAGGTACCCTGCACATCCACCTCCATCTGCCCCTCCAGCCTCCACCTGGGTCAAAGTTACCACTACTCACCTGGCCCAATGCAACTGCCACCCACTCTCTTTTCTAAGAGCACTTGGGAGCACAGGTAGGTTTTAGTTTGGATATGGGATAATCTGGTTGCATCCTACGAGTTGGGGAGATATGCCTCCCAGCCTCCTGTCCCCAAGAGAGACCTGGACCCTCCAAGGACACCATGAATGGCCAACCTTCTAGCCAGCAGTGACCTGGGAGGGGGGCTCCCTGTGGGGGGTGCTTTGAGAACCACCATTGCTGCCTTCAGCTCTACTTATTCAAGTCACATGGCACCGAATGGCCTATTCTCTCTACCCTGCTTGCAAGGGGGAAAACTGAGGCAGCCTGGCCAGGGCAGGGAACATAGATGGTGTTGCTGCTGTGACCCAGGTGTGGGCTCCGGCAGCCTCCTTAGTCTTTCTGTGCCTCAGTTTCCTCATCTGTGACATAGAGATAGGAACTGATCCCACTGCAGAGGGTTGAGATAATTCAAGGAGAAAATCTTGTCAATGAAAGCACTTTGGGTGTGACTACACCAGGATTAGGATAACTGGGTTTCATCCTCTTCCTCCCTGTCACTGGAGCACGGTGGCTCTGCCAGGGCAGGGCTCTCTGTCTGTTACTCACTGCCACGTCCACAGTGCCTAACAAGCTGAAAGAACTCTGCTGGCTATTCGGAACAGCATGTATTACTCCGCCTGTCTCAGCCTTCATTTCCTTGAGCATAAACGGGGTTATCATGCCTGTCATGTAACAAGCAGAAAGACACCCAACAGCTGGGAACCATCCCCCTGGGAGTTCAGGTATTGAGTTGCTTTGTACGCAAGGCCAGCACTGATCAGTAGAAACCAATCCTGAGCCACATAGATGATTTACATTTTTCTAGTATCCACATGAAAACAGTAAGAAGTGAGTGATATTTTTTTCTATTTAATTAACCTAATATATCCAAAATATGATCAATTTGACAGGTAGTCAACAGAACAGTATTAACGAGATACTTTTACATTCTGTTTTTCATACCAAGTCTTCAAACCCTGGTACAGACATACTTGCACAGCCCATGTCACGGGGCTGGTAATTACCGACTAGGACGGTGAGACTCTAGGTGATGCTGGGGCACCCGGACCTGCTTTGCTGTAAGCTCGCAGTGACCACAGCCTGTCAGTTCTGCTACAGGAAAGCTGACGGGCGCTCAGAGCATCTTCCAGTCTCACTCAGTGCCTGGTACCCAGGGGCAACTAATAAATGCTCATTCTCTTGGAACCCTGCGACTCCTCCTCCTCACACTCACTGGCCAGATCTGCCCCAGGTCAGGGTCTCCTCTGCAGGTCCCTCCCTGGCTGCCTGACTCCAAAACAATCTGGGGCTCCCAACTGTGCCCAGTGGAGCCTGGAATGCTGGCACAAAGACCACAGCACAACACCCTTTCCCAAGTCCCCAGAGCTGCTGCCACCTTGCCCATAGGCCCCTGGGCAGAGCCGGAGGCACCTGGCCTGCTCGCAGCCACCCCCTTCTACAGGCTGGGAGAGCAGCCATCCTGGAAACAGATCATACTTTAGCAACATCAGCAGGACCACGTTCCTGCCATCGCCTCCGCCTCAGCTGTCCCTGTCACCCAGAACTGCTGTGTCCCTGTTGGGTCACAGCCCAGCCTGCACTATCCTCCCATATGTGGACACGGGTCCCTGCAGGCTCAGCACTCCAGTCTGGCCTGGGCCATTGGCCTTTGATCGTCTGCAGTTCCTCCCTCTGGGGGTTAATTCTGTCTCAGTGGGTGTGTATGGGGGATGCATTGGTGCTGGAATGTCTGGAACGCACAGGAGGGTACACCCCTCCCTGGAACCAGCCTCACCTCTCTCAGAGCCCGGAGAAGGGGCCGGGCCTCCTGCCACCATGGTCTTCCTCTTCTGGCACTCTTCCTACCTCCAGGGCCAGCTGGGGGGAGGTGCAACTCCGGTGCCGTGTAGCCCTCTGCCCCCACCTTCTTTAAACACTGCCTGCTCCTGAAACATCTGTCCTGGCTCTGACACAAAGGCACCCACCATGGACACTCAGGAAACGACTGATGAACAGTACCGATACTGAGGAGACCTGCTGGGTGCCCAGCAGCCACTCAGCCCTTTCGTGCACCACCCACTGAAATCTCAGTCCTAGGAAGCAGGCACCCTCAGTGTTACTGGGGCTCCTAACCCTATTGGTCTGTTAAACATTTGGACAAAAGGAACGTACTCACCTTTGTCGGGGGCCATTCTGCAACTCTTAATTTCACACCTGGGAATTAGGCTTGGGGTCAATAAGCAGGTGTTGAATTGAGCAGATGTTTTAGTGCAGTTCGGTACCTCCTATGTCTCTGTATTCCAGATGAAGATAACTGAGGCTCAGAGACGTTAAGAAACTGGTACAAGCTTACACAGCTGGGAAGCACTGGTGCCAAGATCTGAACCCATGAAGACAGGCTTCAAAGCTACCTTCTCAGTACAAAGGGGACATCAATATCCATCCACACTCACCCTTTACAGACAAAGGGACAAGAGACACTGGGAGACAGGTTGCTGGGACCAGGCATTCACCACCCAAGGAAGGCAGAGTGATTTACAGGTTGATGCCATTTTCATCAGTACAATTAATCCCAGTGGTTGGTTGGGTAATGATTAGTGATGGTGAATTGAGCCATTCTCCTAAGATGCCACCACAAGGGACTCCCAGCCTCTTGTGAACAGACCTTTCAGGTGGAAGCAACTGGCATTGAATGAACACATTCCTGGCCCACACCCTACTTCAGCACCAGATGCAAGTTTCATCTCTGATCCTTATAACAACTGGTTGTGCTATCATAGCTCTACTGCAGATGAGGAAACTGAGCCTCAGGAAGGAGGGGCCACTTGCTCAGAGTTAACAGGTCAGTAAAGGTCTATGCTTGTAACTGCTGCAGCCCCAGCCAGGCACTTTCTAGAGATACTCAGTAATTGCCAAATAAATTTTCAACCCCACCCCCAACTTCTTGTCATCTCTCTGCCCCTTACAGGCCCTGGCAACATGCCCTTCTCTGTTAAAAAGCCCCCAGAGATACGAATTGTTGACATGCTATAAAAGATCTGCTCAATTCCCTGATTTATGGAGCTCCAAGCTTATGTAAGGCCTGGAATTAAGGACAACAGAAGGTCCTCTCCCAAAAGATGAGTAAGTCCCAACTGTTCAAAAGTTTGTAAGCTAATAGGTAGGTTAAGGACAAACACCCCAATGGCTATAATTACAAAGATTCTAGATCACTTACATCAGGGTATTTTCATCCACTGTGTTCCAGGTGGGCCTTATAATCTAACTTTAATGATGAAGATATATTCAATCCAATAAAAACCAGGAAAAGAACAAAACGGAAAGAAAGGGAAAACTGACAAATAGGGCCACATGGTGGAATAGGTTCAAACACATTAGTCATTACAATACATGTAAATGAGTTAATTTTGCCTATTAAAATTTAAAAGACTCTCAGGTGAGACTATAAAATATACCCTTCCCCCAAGCTATGTGCCATTCTGTAAGACATACACACTTGAAACTAAATGATTCAGGAAGATTGAGAATAAAGAAATGGAGAGTGACATACTACCAGGCAATTGGCACTGAAGAGAAAAAGCACTGTCTGTATACCTCAAAGACAAGAGGGAGTGAGGCTATCTAAACTATGAGATCCCACCAGCTGCCCATCCAAAGAATGATGTCTGGACCCATGTCCATGGAGATTTTGACTTAATTGGTCTTGGCAAGGGCTCTGACATCCTGTTCAAAACTCCTCAAGTGATTCTAATGTGCAGCCAGGGCCGAAAACAAGGAACTGAACCACAGCAAGGTTAAAAGGAAGACAGATGAGGAAAAATCCCTAGATCTCTACAGGGAGGAAGTCTTGTGAGAAAGCAGTACACAGGAGGTGCCCAATAAATACCAGATTGATTGGTCAATTGACTGATACTCTCCGTACTAGAAGCTCCTGTGCTAATTAGACAGTAAATGTCCTCACACCCAGCTATTAATCCTGGGGAAATATACCCTGAGATGACAGGGTTGCTGGTGCAGTAATTCCGGGTGTTTTTAAGGGCTAATCTGTTTCTGCCCTGCCTCCAGGTCTCTGACGGGGCCTAGGGTTCTTTTGGGCTCTGGTTACCAACCTATAGAAGTTCAAGCTGCTTCCCGTAACACCAAGGCAGGTCCTGAGGATAGGGCAACATAATGACATCCTATTTCTATAAGAAAAAAAAATTAGCTGGGTAAGGTGGTGCATGCTTCTAGTCCTAGCTGCTCAGGAGGCGGAGGCGGGAGGATTCATAGCTCACTGCAGCCTTGAATTCTCAGACTCAGGGGACAAATAGAGCTCAAGCCAACTTTGGGGCCCCCAGACGTTAGGATGTCACTCTGGGTTCAGGACCAGTGGACAAAGGGTACCAGCCTCTTTTTTTTTTTTTTTTTTTTACTTTTTGAGACAGGGTCTTGCTCTGTTACCCAGGCTGCAGTGCACTGGTGCAATCATAGCTCACTGCAGCCTTGAACTCCTGGTCTCAAAAGATCCTCCAGCCTCAGCCTCTCCAGTAGCTGGGACTACAGGTGTATACCACCATAACCAGCTAATTTTTAAAAAATGTTTTCTGGAGACGGGGGTCTCAGTCTGTTGCCCAGGCTGGTTTCAAACTCCTGGTCTCAAGTTATCCTCCCACCTCAGCCTCCCAAAGTGTTGGGATTACAGGTGTGAGCCACTGGGCCCAGCCTAGCCATCATTATTTAAGCACCTACTAGGTGCCTGATGCTTTACACACATACTCTCAATCCTCTCCACAATCCTACACATCTCCAACACACAGATTCAAAACCTACCTTCCATTACTCTTTCTTGAGCACCTACTACACACTAGGCACAGTTCTGGGGTTATAGGAGTTTATGTGCCAGTGATAAGAAGCCCAGAATGGGACAGGGATGTGGCCAGCCTCCCAGCTGACAAGTGGCGCAGCCTGGTCTGCAGCTCCCAAGCCCAGGCCTTTCTGTTCACCCCTCAGCCCTCAGTCCCTCCTCACAGACCTTGGCTACCCCTCAGTAACATGAGGGTCTGCTTGCCCATTTTATAGTAGGGAATGATCAAGCTTCTTTTTTTTTTTTTTGAGATGGAGTGTTGTTCTGTTGTCCAGGCTGAAGTGCAGTGGGGAGATCTTGGCTCACTGCAATCTTGGCCTCCCAGGTTCAAGAGATTCTCTTGCCTCAGCCTCCCAAGTAGCTACAATTACTGGCACGTGCCACCATGTCCGGTTAATTTTTATATTTTTAGTGGAGGTGGGGTTTCACCATGTTGGTCAGGCTCATCTCGAACATCTGATCTCAAGTGATTCAACCACCTCAGCCTCCCAAAGTGCTGGGATCACAGGCATGAGCCACTGCACCCAGCCAAATCGAGCTTCTTGGGGTTGAAGCAGGGTTAAAGCCCTATCTCTTCTTTGTGGTACACACTTGGAATCCTTTCTCAGCCTTCAATGGGAAACAGTGTCCCCATGGCCAAGGCAGAGAAGTTGAAACCCTAAAAGGTATCAGCCTGAAGTCCAAGCCTAGGCAGTGGGAACAGCAAAAAATTCTACAAATTCTATTCTCCCGCAGCCCTGGGGCCTTGCAGGCTTAGCCAGCAGCCCCAGTGTGTTTTATCTTATAAGGTGTGACAAAAACCCTCTGCCTAGGAAAGGATGGGAGGGGCGGCCAGGACATCCTGCCAGCCCTCTCAGAGTGTCTGGGTAAGAACCACTGAGATGTCCAGGCACAGCGGCTCATGCCTGTAATTCCAACACTCTGGGAGACCAAAGCAGGTGAATCACCTGAGGTCAGTAGTGTGAGACCAGCCTGGCCAACATGGTGAAACCCTGTCTCTACTTAAAATACCAAAAATTAGCCAGGCATGGTGGTGGGCACCTGTAATCTCAGCTTCTCCTGAGGCTGAGGCAGGAGAATCACTTGAACCTGGGAGGTGGAGGTTTCAGTGAGCTGAGGTTGCTCCATTGCAGTCCGGTCTGGGCAACAAGAGCTAAACTGTCTCAAGCAAAGCAACCACTGAGAGTCCTGGAGCAAAGTCACCCAAACTCTCTGAGCCTGGGTGGAAGAGAGAGCTGAGTATAGAATTGATCTCAGTGCAGTCATGATTTAGGGTGACTGTCTTAAGCGAAGACCCAACCTGAAGGACTTTCTGTGTTCATCCCTTTCCCATTTCTGGTCCCCTCCCCATTCTACTCTCCACTTCCTCGCAGGGACTCTCCATTTCTGCCTCCCCATCCAGAATCTGCCTGCTTGCCTTCCTGGAATGGGCCCCCTTTGCTTCCTGAGACCCCTCTCCTTCCTCTCCCAGACGCTTTCTTTTGCTATGGACTAAACTCTGAGATCGAGGACTTCCTGCAGGCTCTTCCCACCAGCCGTGCCCCACTCCAGCTCGCCTTCTCTACACCACCCCTCACCTAAACTGTTAAACTCACGATCTACTCAGACACGCAGAAAAGCACTGAAAAGAATCAGCTACCCATGTCCCCACCACCAGGGTTTAGTTGAGGTTTTCCCAGTGCCATCTTTGCTGCAGATTTTTCTAAAAAGGAAGTAAAATGATATGTCCATTATCCTTTGAGCCCTCTCCTTAGGAGCAGCAGAATTTTAGACTTACTGGTTCTTCCTAAGCCTGTTTTATTTTATTAACTTATTTAGAGACAGGGTCTTGCTCTTTTGCCCAGGCTGGAGTGCAGTGGCACTATCACAGCTCACTGCAGCCTTGACGTCCCGGACCTAGGGATCCTCCCGCCTCAGCCTCCTGAGCAGCTAGGACTAGAGGCATGCACCACCATGCTCAGCTAATTTTTTTTTTTTTAAGAAATAGGGTCTCACTATGTTGCCCAGGGTGGTCTTAACTCCTGGCCTCAAGCCATCCTCCCACCTTGGCCTCTGAAAATGCTGGGACCACAAGTGTGAGCCACTGCACCCAGTCTGCTAAGCCTTCCAATACACAGACACATCTGCATTCAGGGATAATATACGGAATTGCTCTGTGTATGTTTCTAAAAATGTACATATACAAGCATCATCTTTGTATCCTTCATCAGCTTGCTTCGCCTGCTCACCATCATACTTTTCAGGTCATGGATACACATGTCCCTGTCTCTTTCTGTCAACTGCACACTCTTTATCCACCCATCTCCAGCTAACCCCTGGGCTCAGCTTAGATGACCCTTCCTGCAGCAGCCCCTATGGGTGGGTCAGGGCCCTCCTTTATCTCACTGCCTATCACCCCGCATTGCTGCCAGCTGTGTACTCAGCCCACTCTCAGCTCACTATCCTGTGTCCAGGAGGTGACCGGATGGGGACAGGGCAGGGAGCAGCCTGCTCAGGCCTCACATTCCTTTAGGCTAGCTGGAACCCCACCTGTCCACCTCCACCTCCAGGATCCGCTGCTCCTGGGGTGTGAAGCACAGGCCAATGTGTGCTCTCTTGAGATGCTGAGGGAAGGGGAGAATTTTAGCAGTCCCCATGGCTTACCCTCATTCATTCAGTACATGTGCAGCGCCAGTCTCTGGGGGAAGGCAGACACACAGCCACATCTGGCTACCCCATTCACATGGCTGCTGAGATAAGAGCTATGAAGGAGAGGGGGGAGACCATGGGACAGGTGGACCTGCTCCAGCAGAGAGGCTGGGGAGGGCTTCTCTGAGGAGGAGGTGAATCTGGAAGCAGAAGAGCAGCAGTGAAGAGGTGTGTGGGGGCATTCTGGGCAGTAGAAATGGCACAGGGAAAGACACTGTCTTGTAACCACACTGTGGCTGGGTGCAGTGTGGATACAAGACAGTGGTGGGCAGGTGCTGATGTTGTGTAGGGCACCAGCTCCCAGGGCCTAAGAGCAAAGGGAGGTTTGGGCCAGGGGTTAAGCAGCTGGAGGTATGGTCAGATTTATATGTTGTAAGGAGCTCCCTGGCTGCCATGGGGAAAAGGGACTAGAGCACTGGAGTGGAAGAAGCAACAGTGGGGAGGGGCTGAAGACCTGCTGGGCTGCTGGCTCTGTAGGCAGGGAGAAGTGGGGGTCCATTTAAAGGGAAAAGAGGCTGGATGCAATCAATGGCTCATGGCTGTAAAACCAGAGCTTTTGGAGGCCAAGGCAGGAGGCTTGCTTGAGCCCAGGAGTTCAAGACCAGAGTAGGCAATATAATGAGACCCCATCTCTACAAAAAAATTAAAATTAGCTGGGCATGGTGGTATGCACACCTGTAGTCCCAGCTACCTGCGAAGCTGAGGCACAAGGACTGCTTGAGCCCAGTAGTTCAAGGCCATAGCAAGCTATGATTGCACCACTGCACTCCAATCTGGGTGATAGAGCGAGAGCCTGTCTCTAAAGAATAAATAACACTAAAAAAAAAAAAAACAAAAAAACAACAACAACAACAACAGGATTTTTTGTTTTTTGGTTTTTTTTTTTTTACAGGCACAGTGGCTCACGCCTGTAATCCCAGCACTTTGGGAGGCCGAGGCGGGTGGATCACGAGGTCAAGAGATTGAGACCATCCTGGTCAACATGGTGAAACCCCGTCTCTACTAAAAATACAAAAAATAAGCTGGGCATGGTGGCACGCGCCTGTAATCCCAGCTACTCAGGAGGCTGAGGCAGGAGAATTGCCTGAACCCAGGAGGTGGAAGTTGCCGTGAGCCTAGATGGCGCCATAGCACTCCAGCCTGGGTTAACAAGGGCGAAACTCCATCTCAGGAAAAAAGAAAAAAACAAAAAAAAAAAACCAAAGAAACCAAACCAGACTGGGTTAGGGAAGGGCAGGCCTGGGACCTGAAGAGAGCTCTGTCCTGCCTAGAGGCTGAAAGGGACACTGGGTGTCTCTCAGGTTCCAGAGGCTGTAGCACAGCAACCCACCGAGAGAATCGGAGAGAACAAAGACCAGAGGCCATCTCCCCACTTGTTCCCAAGACAGGCCGGGGCAGGCAGGCTGGGAGGATGGAAGGTGGTGCCACCAACCCCGGCACAGCCCTGCGGAAGCAGAACAGCTGCATGCTGGGAAGCCCGGGTTCTCCTCCCTGAGGAGGAGCCTTGGAAGCTCTCTAAGGCATCTTCTCCCCCAGGTCCCCCACTCCCAGGGCCTCCCTCCACCATACCCTTAGGGTGTCGCCTAAAGGGTGTGGAGGGAGCTGTGTCTCTCCCCCAAAACACCCTCTCCCCAAATGATCCCCCACCCCACAATGCCTGAAATGCTACCATTAGCAGCTGCTCCTCCAGGTAAGCTCAGCTCTGTCCTGAATCAAATTTATCGAGTCTCATTCCTTCGGCCAAGAGAACTGGGCAAGGCATGGAGGGCCAAGGCCAGAGGGAAGAGAGGGAAGAGAGGTGGAGGGGGTTGCTGGGAGTGGAGGCAGTGAACACAAACACCAGCGACTCTACCATCTGGCCTGAAGCTGTCCCCAGACACAGTTACTGCCAGCCCCAGGTATGGGTGCAGAGCCCTAACTTCCTTCCCTGGGCCCCCCTGGACTCCGTGCATCAGTCATTTCTGAGCTATGAGCCCAAGGTGAATGTGAGCCCTCTGTGAAACAGGACACTCCCACCTGCCTGGCAGGCACACTGTCAGAATGAGATGGAACATCCATGGCCTTGCTGGGCTCACAGTGCGTGCCTGAGAAATGGCAGGGCAGCTCTCTCCAAGCCATTACCCACATGGTGGATGGAAATGGACGGGCTTTGCTGGCAGAGCCCTCTCCCAAATCCATCAGGCATTCCCACTGTCACTAATCGAGGGGTGCATGTGTGTGTCTGCTTGAGTCAGCTGCCTGGTCAACTCGGCTTGGTTCATTTTTTTTTGGGATGGAGTCTCACTGTCTCCTAGGCTGGAGTACATTCGTGTGACCTCAACTCACTACAATCTCTGCCTCCCAGGTTCAAGTGCTTCTCCTGCCTCATCCTCCTGAGTAGCTAGGATACAGATGCCCACCATCACACATGGCTAATTTTTACACTTTATTTTTGTAGAGATGGGTTTCACCATGTTGGCCAGGCTGGTCTTGAACTCATGACCTCAAGTGATCCTCCCACCTTAGACTCCCAGAGTGCTGGGATTACAGGCATGAGCCACTTCACTCAGCCCACTGTGACTCTTTTTTTTTTTTCTTGAAACAGAGTTTCACTTTGTCACCAGGAGTGCAGTGGCACAATCTCGGCTCACTGCAACCTCTGCCTCCCGGGTTCAAGCAATTCTCCTGCCTCAGCCTCCCGAGTAGCTGGGACTACAGGTGCGCACCACCACTCTCAGCCAATTTTTATATTTTTAGTAGAGACAGGGTTTCACCATGTTGGCCAGGATGGTCTCGATCTCCTGACTTTGTGATCCACCCCTGGCGGCCTCCCAAAGGTCTGGGATTACACATTGTGACTCTCTTTTTTTTTTTTTTTTGAGACTGAGTTTTGCTCTTGTTACCCAGGCTGGAGTGCAATGGCGCGATCTCGGCTCACCGCAACCTCCGCCTCCTGGGTTCAGGCAATTCTCCTGCCTCAGCCTCCTGAGTAGCTGGGATTACAGGCACGCGCCACCGTGCCCAGCTAATTTTTTGTATTTTTAGTAAAGACGGGGTTTCACCATGTTGACCAGGATGGTCTCGATCTCTTGACCTCGTGATCCACCCGCCTCGGCCTCCCAAAGTGCTGGGATTACAGGTGTGAGCCACCGCGCCCGGCCTTCCATTGTGACTCTTAATAGCAATGTGCGCTTCCCAGTATCAGCTGCTATGATTTGCCAGGCACCTGTTCTGAACCTGGTCATGGGCTGGGCCCATCATATACATCCTCTCATTTGATCCACCCAGCAGCCTCACCAGCTGGAGGTTGCTCTTATTACCCCACATCACAGATGAAGAAACTGAGGCTCAGAGAAGTTAAATGACTTGCCCAAGATCAAACAGCTTAGGAGACACAGAGCTGGGGCCTGAACTCACGCCCGGCTAGCATCAAACCATCAAATGCCGTGTTCTTGTTTATTATTTTTTTGAGACAGTCTTGCTCTGTTGCCCAGGCTGTAGATCAGTGGCACAATCTCAGCTCACTGCAACCTCTGCTTCCCAGGTTCAAGCAATTCCCTGCCGAAGCCTCCTGAGTAGCTGGGATTACATGCACCTGCCACCACAACTGGCTAATTTTTTTGTATTTTTAGCAGAGATGGGGTTTCACCATCTTGGTCAGGCTGGTCTTGAACTCCTTATCTCCTGATCCACCCGCCTCGGTCTCCCAAAGTGTGGGGACTACAGGTGTGAAGCACCGCCCCTGACCAACACTGTGTTCTTAACCACCCAGAGGCTCGGGGCACTCCAGGTGCCTCCCGGTAGAGCACGCTTCCCTTTCCCCAGCTCTCCCTCGAAAGCCTGGGGTCCTGCCTCCCATGTAGGATCCCCTCCATCAGGGCTGGGCCAGTGTTGCAAGACCCGTCTAGCTGAGGCCAGGCTGCTGGGTGTTTACTGGGATGCAGGTCTGTGGGGAGGGGCAAGATTAATCCCATTCTACAGATTCAGAAGCTGAGGCTCAGGGAGGCTGTTTCTTTTCAAACAGAGGCAGAATTCAGGCTGACTGCAGAGCTGGGTCTTGGCTACTCCACTTACCCCATGACAGGTCAGACACCTCCTCTGGGAGTTCCTCCCTCATCTCCCAGCATTTGGGCTCAGACGTGACAGCTCTCACTTAAGGCCAGTCACAAAGTATGCGGGTGGCCAGGCTGGAGACCTCATCCATCCAGCTCTATGCTCCATTGCTCCTGCCTGGCCCCCTCATCCTGAGGCTCATGTAATCACATGTGTACTGAAACGTAACTCCATCTTATCTCTCCGATGTGACTGCCAGCGACTCCAGCGCCAACGTCTCCTCCAGGTCCACCTGCTAACCCCGGCAACAGTGCTATGGAGCTCTGCAGTCACAGCCTGTCCACCGTGATATCAAGTTGAACCCTGGGTACAACACAGCTACCTTGCCCGCATGTGCTTAATAATTATAATCATCGGGGCCCAAAGTGGCTCCGGCCGGATGTCGTGGCGCTTGCGAAGGCGAGGCCAAGAGTTCAAGGCCAACCAACCTCAGCAACCTTACAAGCTCTCAATGATTGGCAAAAAAAAAAAAAAAAAAAAACAACTATAATCATCACACTGCCATTACCTGAGACTTATTGTTCTCCATCTTTCCCCTGCATTATTTCTTTCCTTTTCTTTGTTGTTGTTTGTTTTTTTTTTGAGACTAAGTTTTGGTCTTGTTGCCTGGGCTGGAGTGCAATGGTATGATCTCGGCTCACTGTAACCTCTGAATCCTGGGTTCCAGCGATTCTCCTGCCTCAGCCTCCCTAGTAGCAGGACTACAGGTGTGCATCAGCATACCTGGCTAATTTTGTATTTTTAGAAGAGAGGGGGTTTCTCCATGTTGATCAGGCTGGTCTTGATCTGCCTGCCTCGGCCTCCCAGAGTGCTGGGATCACAGGCGTGAGCCCCGTGTCCGGCCTCCCATGCATTATTACATGTAATCCTCAGCCAGCACCACCAGGCAGGCACCGAGCTTATTCCCATCCTACAGGTGAGAAAACAGGCTCAGAGAGGCCAAGGGGCTACCCTGAGGTTGCACAGCAAGGAGGGTGGGAGTGCGTCTCCTCCAGGGCCTCTCTGCCAGGCTGGACGCTGTCTTCAGTGACCTGCACCATCCCGCCTGACTGTATCATTAGCTCAGGTGTGAACACCAGCTCCCACACGTCATTAGGAACCCAGGCAACGGTAACAATAGGGTTCACACCCTGTCCCAGCCCTCCCGAGCTTCAACTGCTAAAAGGCAGACAAACTGGAAGGGGTGGCTTTCTCGGTGGGGTGTTCCTTTTGCTAATCTACACTTTGTAGTCCGAAGGCCTGACTGCCTTGGGTGTGGAAGTCACAAGTTGGGGCTCCTGGGTCCCCTGGGATCAGAAGGGGACCACCCTTCGGGTCACCTCCCATGTGCCATGGCACTGCTTCTCCCAGCAGCCCATGCATGAGATACTCAGTATCACCACCCCTGCTGTGCAGAAACGGAAAACAAGGCTTGAGAGGCTCCAGGGTGGAAACGCCAGGATGAACAGTGAGGTGTTCTGCTGTCAGCGCCGGAGCTGCTACCCGCCCCATCATGCCAAATCTCACCAGCAACCTCATCCTCCCCCAGATAACAGAGTGGGCCCCTGGAAAACGGGATGAAAGAATAACTGGGGGATCCACTCCCTGTGACCAGCAACCACAGCCTAGAGCCACAAGTCTGTCCCCTCCACCCTCTGCCACGACACTTGCTATGACGCTAGCCGGGCATCAGGCAATGCTCGAGAGATGCCTTTGAGAGAAAGGGGTACAGGGCTGCTCCCACCTCACAATGCAGTTGGAGAACTAGTCCCCACTAAGTGGGGGGCAGAGGGATTTGCTGGGCTAGGAGACCATCCAGGGAGGCATCTGGCACCTTCTCAGGACTGTGGCTGTGCTCCTCTGCTGCGGCAGCAAGGTTCAAAGGAAGGGTCTTTCACCCCATGGTGGGGAGAGAATCAGGAAGACTTCCTGGAGAAAGAGATCTCTAAACTGATGTCTGGAACCAATGGCTGTCAGCCTAGGACAGACAGTGGCTGCCTTGGGCCAGGGATACAGAGAGTGGCAGGACCCAAATCTTTGCTGCCCCAAACCCTCCGAGTCCCTGCAGCTGTAAAGAATGGGAGGCCTTTCATCCTCACGCTTCCAAGCAAGCCCCACCCCACCCAGCTCATCTGGGTTCATTAGAACCTTCTGTCAGGTCCAAGCTGGGGCATTCAGGGATGGAGAGCAGCAGGAAGGAGGGAGGCTGTGGGGAGGCAGAGGGCTGGGCGAGGCCTGGCCCCTCTCCTGGTGTGTGGGTGTCTGCACTCAGGAAGGACTGGATGGGCCTAGTCTCTGGGTTGGAGAGTACAGAACAGTTCTCCACAGCTGGCACAGAGCATCCAATTGTGCAATGCCTCAGGGAGCAGTGCAGGGACTGGATGGGCCCCTGACTGGGTCTGAGTGCCAGCTGGACGCAGCCATGGAGAAGCAGCGTGCATGCGGGCCCTGCCCAGTCTCTGGGGTTGTGAAAGACGGGAGGAGTGGGGAAATCTCCAAAGGCAAGTGATGCCTCTGAGCTTGAAACAGCCGGAGATGAGGCTGGGTGGGATCACAGGGCTGGTGGGGGAGGGGGTGGAGGGGTGGGGGGTGGTTCTGAAGGGGCTGGAAGGCTAGGGAATGAAGTGTCACACTCCAGCCTGCCAGGGCCCTGCCACTGTCTATACCTGTCCGACTGGTCGGCCTAGGCCAGACTGCAGGGCTGGGGTGGGAGCCCTGGGCCCAGAGAGGTCTCCTTGCCTTCATCTGGGGGATAGGGAGGGAGGAGCTGCTGGAGGGCACAATGGGGGCTCCTAGTGAGGGCAGCTTGGGGGCAGAACTCCCTTGCCATTTGTGGGCCCCCTCACCTGCCTGAAGCCTCTTGTTCCGGAAGCTGGCAAAATGGTCCTTGCTAGCTGAGAGCCTCCACTCTATTTTCCAAAGTAGGGGGATAAGGCAGGGGCTGGATCCCCACCCACTCCCTCAATCTCAGCATCTCCACCAGGCTCACCTAAACCGGTTATTAAGTGAGTACATTAGGCTTATCAAAACGGACGTGGGCTGCTTCTCACTGCAAACACATCAAGACATGTCATTCCCCTCCCAGGCTGCCCTGGGAACCCGCGGCTCAGAGACGCCGCCAGTTTCGGGGCTGGGATGGGGGCAGGGAGCCACACCTCCGAGAAACCGAGCTTCGAAGACAAGGCCCTGACGCCGCCCAGCCTCTGCTCAGAACCCAGAGGGTGGGGAGGTAAAGTGGTGCCTCTGCCTGCGTCCCCGGACCCGACCCCGCACCCCCCAGTGCCTCTGGGCGCGGCTCTGCAGCGCAGGGTGGCAGGTGCCGGGAAGTGCAGCAGCAGGTGGCCCGCCCCCTCCGGACCCCCACCCCTCACCTCCCCGACGCCAGGACACACCTGCGCGGTCTCAGAGGCACCGGGGAGCGCCCCTCCGACGCCAGCTCAATTTCCCTGCCTCAGGGCGCCCCCTGGACAGAACTTCCTTAGGTGTGAAAGTCGCACCCAAGAGCTTCCTGGGTCCTCCACAGCGACCCCGCCTTGAGTGCCGGGTCCTCCGAAAACTCCGCTCCCGCATCCCAGTGGCTATTCCCGGTCCCGGGCGACCCTCGGCGCAAAAGCGACCCTGGGATCCAGGGGTGCCCTGTGCCCCCAGCTCAGCTGCCCATGCCCTGGGCCCCCAAAGCAATGCCCCCTCGGCTCCTTGAGTCCCCGACGTCCCCAATTATGCGCCCCCTCGGGCACCCCAGGCAGTCCCCTCCCACCCGGCGCTGCTTCCCGGCTTCGTGGTGGCCTCGGACCCGCGTGTCCCGCACTCGGGGCTCAGCTACCGGTTCCTGGGCCCCCGTGCAGCCCCCTATTCCTATACCGCCCGGGCGGTCTTCCTGGTCCTGTGCGCCAACAGGCCCAAGAGTGTCCCAGAGCCGAGCTGCGGGCGCCTCCTCACCTGCGGGTCTGCACGGTGGGGCTGTATTTGCCTTTGTTTCTCTTCCTGAAGAGCGAGTTCATGGTGGCGCTCGGGGTGCGGGCGGCGGCGGCTGGTGGGCCTGACGCGCACCGAGGGGCGGGCGGGAGCGCAGGTGAGGGAGCCGCGGCGCGGGGAGCCCCGAGTGCAGCGCGGCCGCCGCACTAGGTCCCTACTCGCGGGGGGCGGGGCGCCGGCCGGCCACTAGCTCTGCTGGCCGCTCCCCGAGAAGGTGGTGCTTACCTTCCCGAGGAGGGGCAACCGCGCGGGCGGGGCTTGGGCGCGGGGGTGGGGACACCGGGTCTTGGCCGGACACCGCCCACCCCCAGTCCGGGGACTCCCGGGCCGGGGAGGCGCGGGGGCGCAAAGGCCGCCGGGGCGAGAGCTCGCAGCCCCACCCTCCCCGGCGCCGCGCTCCTCTGGCGGAGGCCTTCACCTGGTTCTGCGCTGCCGGGAACTCAGCGCTTCTGGAGCTTTGGCGGACACCCAGCTGGGCTCCGCAAGACAGGTGCAGCGGAGATCCGCACGGGTCCCTGTGCCCTAGTAGCTAGTGAATTGCACTCAGTTGGTGGCAATTGAGGGAAGGGGGCTGGGCTGCGGAGGGCGGCGGCCTGAGTTCAAATCCTGCCACCCCCACATCGGCTGGCACTCCTGGACAAAGTGTTTTGCTGCTTCCAGCTACCGTTTACTTCTTTGTCAAACGATGATAACCGCCACTCCATCCGAAAGGCCTGTGGGGATGTCCCTGCAGGTAATATACGCAAGGCGCTGAGCGCAGTGCCCTGGCCCGAATCTGCTCTCAGCCTGCCATCTCGGGTGGACAAAAACTCCTTTGAAACTTCAATAACTCTAGGCCCTGGCACGAGAGAAGAGCTTCATAGCTGGTCATAAAAGCTACTCGATTCCGGCTCAGAACAAGGACGTTGCACAAATCTGCCAGCATGTCCTGGCTCAGACTGTGTGCCAGTGGAGAAGGCTGCCTTTAGATGGAAAACGAATCTGACCTGGAGCCCGGATGGGGCCTCACAGCGGGGAGGGTTCAGCGCCAATGTGGAGGGTGGTAAGGGTCTGAGCCCAGCAGGAAGCAGGAGCCCAGGGGAGACCCCAAAAGGGAGCGATTGAGAGACTATGTTATGGCCAAAAGGCTATTAGGGCTCAGATAGGGAGTGATAAGGTCTGTGGGGAGGGGCCTCCAACTGGGCGTCTGGAGTCCTGGGTTCAAGTTCATCTGTCTGAGTCTTCAGACTAGTCTCTTCCCCACTTGTTTTGTATTTAAAAATAAGGTGGCTGGGCTGGGCTGGGCACCATGGCTCACTCCTGTAATCCCAGAACTTTGGAAGGCCAAGGCAGGTGGATCATTTGAGGTCAGGAGTTCGAAACCAGCCATATGGAAACCCTGTCTCTACTAAAAATATAAAAATTAGCTGGGGTGGCCTTCGCCTGTAATCCCAGCTACTCAGGAGGCTAAGGCAGGAGCCTCACTTGAACCTGGGCGGCGAAGGTTGCAGTGAATCGAGATCATGCCACTGCACTCTGGCCTGGGCAAGAGTGAGACTCCCAAAATAAATAAAATAAAATAAAAATAAGGAGGTTGATGGGAGTTCATTTCCAAGGGCTTTTCCTGCCCACAGCCCCAGAGTGTCTAAGACATCAAGTGTTCTCCAGGCCTCTCTTGTCCCTGCTACGGAAGGACTGTGGTTTCCAAGTGTTACAGGAAACTCTAGGAAAACATTATCATCATTATTGTTAAGACAGGATCTCACCATGTTGCCTACACGAGCTTGCTGCAGCCTCAACCTCCTGGGCTCAAGTGATCCTCCTGCCACAGCCTCCTGAGGAGCTGGGACTGCAGGCACCCACCACCACAACTAGTGAATGTTTACGATTTTTTGTAGAGATGGGGTTTCAATTCACCATATTGCCCAGGCTGGTCTTGAACTCCTGGGCCCAAGTGATCTGCCCGCCTACCAAGGTGCTGGGATTACAGGCATGAGCCACCATGCCCACCCAACCTTATTATTATATATATTTTTTGAGACCAAGTTTTGCTCTTATTGCCCAGGCTGGGGTATAATGGCACCATCTTGGCTCACTGCAACCTCCACCTCCTGGGTTCAAGCAATTCTTCTGGCTCAGCCTCCCGAGTAGCTGGGATTCAGGCATGCACTACCACCCCAGCTAATTTTGTATTTTTATTAGAGATGGGATTCCTCCATGTTGGTAAGGCTGGTCTTGAACTCCCGACCTCAGGTGATCCACCCGTCTCGGCCTGCCAAAGTGCTGAGATTACAGGTGTGAGTCACCACACCCAGCCAACTTTATTCTTAATGGGGCTTCTATGGGTGGGTTTAACCCATTTTATTCTTGAGGTTGCAATTTTTTGAATTGAACAATCAGACCTTGCCAATGACCTTGAGCAGCAGGAGATAAATAACTCCCACAGGCATCGTGTTCCAATAAAGGAACATTAGGCATATATTTTTAGGGATGTGACTCCTCCTAAAGTTGTCCCTTTTTCTTCCTTCCTCCCTTCCTTCCTTCCTCTTTTTTTGCTTTCTTTCTTCTTTGAGACTCAGTTGCCCAGGCTGGAGTATAGTGGCACAATCATAGCTCACTGCAGCCTTGACTTTCAGTGCTCAAGCAATCCTCCCACCTCAGCTTCCTGAGTAGCTGGATTCACAGGTGTCCACCACCACACCTGGCTAATTTTTAAAACTTTTATATATATATTTTTCTTTTTTTTTTTTAAACTTTTATATTTACATGTTTTTTGTTTCTGATCTTTTTTTTTTTTTTTGAGACAGAGTTTCGCTCGTTACCCAGGCTTGAGTGCAATGGCTTGATCTTGGCTCACTGAAACCTCCGCCTCGCGGGTTTGTAATTCTCCTGCCTCAGCCTCCCGAGTAGCTGGGATTACAGGTATGTGCCACCATGCCTGGCTAGAGACAGGGTTTCTCCATGTTGGTCAGGCTGGTCTTGAACTCCCGTCCTCAGGTGATTTACCCGCCTTGACCTCTCAAAGTGCTGGGGTTACAGGTGTGAGCCACCGTGCCCGGCCTATATATATTTTTTGGAGAGATGGGGTCTCACTGTGTTGCCTGAGCTGGTTTTGAACTCCTGGGCTCAAGCAATCTTCCCATCTTGTCCTCCCAAAGTGCTGGGACTTGAGGCGTGAGCCACTGCACCCAGCCCTAAAGTTGCTTTCAAAATGTGTGTGTCCATATGTGCATGTTTCTGGGGGAGGATGTACTGCTCAGTGCAGTCAGTCATTCACTCATTTAGCAAATGTCTCTCATCACTCTCCCAGCCTCAGTGTGCCTGGCTCTGCTTGTTGTACACAGACGAGAAAAGGGAAAAGAAGAAGAAACACAAAAAGAAGAAACACAAAAGGGCCTTTCTCTTTGGGAGCTTTCAGGTCCTGGGGCAGCGGACACATATTAAAAATGTTAACTGTCTCTTTTCTTTGAGACAGGGTATTGCTGTGTTACCCTGGCTGGAGTGCAGTTGTACAATCAAAGCTCACTACAGCCTTGATCTCCCAGACTGAAGCCATCCTCTCTTCTCTGCCTCCCTCTCAAGTAGCTGGGACCACTGGTGTGCACCACCATGCCTGGCTAATTTTGAAAACTGTCTGTAGAGATGGGCTCTCACTGTGTTGCCCAGGCTGGTCTTGAACTCCTGCAGGCTCCCGAACTTCTGGGATTGCAGGCGTCAGTTACCACACCCGGCCAAACTGTGAATTGTTGAATGGGTCTGGGACCTATGAAGGAGAAAGATCCTGGGAGAGATGGTGGTTCTGAGGTTGTTGCACCTTAGAATCTCTAAGGGAATTTGTGAAAGGCATATTCTGTGTCCCTGGCACCCTTGACAGCCTGATTGGTGGGTTTGAGGCGGGAGGGACCCAGGAATGTGAACCCTGGACAAGCTCACCAGGTGGTCTGAGACCTGTGTGTGCAGCCCCCCAGCTGCTCAGGCAGGCAGGCCTGAACAGAGCTCCCCACCAAACCTGACCCTCCCCCAACTCGGCTCTGCCTGGCTCTGTCTCAGGTGCTGTCCCCAGGTGGGCATTCCTCCTTGGAAGGTAAGGGTGTCACAATGCCCTTCCTGGTCCAAAAGTGATTTCCTTGCCTAGTTCTAGGTCCCCGAAGGGATACTCCCTCCAGCCAGCTGATATTGGGAGCAGGTGTTAGACAGGAGCTGGGGTTTCAGAACACAGGTGTGTGGGGAGTCACCTGAGACCTGCAGAAGCCTGAACTCAAACGGAGCTGGCTCACCACACAGACCACATCCCCACCACCCAAGAGGGGTTCCCAGGGAACTTATCAGTTCTTGCTGTTGCCCCCACTCTGCCTCTGCCTGGACAGCCTCCCTGTGACTTTCCCCACAGGTGAGCTCTTACTCTGGCTCAGCATGCCTTGAGGATGGTCACTGCAACAGTGTTGCTGACATTGTGCTCAGTGTGCATTCTGGGATGCTTTTAACAACATTGTTGCTAATGGAGGAGCTCTGGGGATAAACTGCTGCCCGTTGGGAGGGTGTTTGTCAGGTATCCAGAGCAGCCTACACTGGGAAGACCTGCAGCTGGAAAACGGGCAGATGTGGAGGCCCTATGTAGACCACACACAGAATTGAGTGCCAGATGCAAAGTGCAAAAGAGAGAGGGAAAGAGATAGAGCATGCAGTGTGTAATATGCTTGTCTATGCACAAAAAACTTCTGGATACATGAGAAACTGTTAGCTGAATCTCCCCAAAAAGGACAAAAAAGAAGTTTGAATTTTCTTTTCTTTCTTCTTTTTTTTAAATTGCATTTTAGGTTTTGGGTCTTCCTTCTTTTTTTTTGAGGCTGAGTTTTGCTCTTGTTGCTCAGGCTGGAGTGCAATGGTGCGATCTCAGCTCACTGCAACCTCCACCTCCCAGCGATTCTCCTGCCTCAGGCTCCCCAGTAGCTGGGATTAGAGGTGTGTGCCACCACGCATGGCTACTTTTTTATTTTTAGTAGAGATGAGGTTTCACCATGTTGGCCAGGCTGATCTAGAACTTCTGAACTCAAGTGATCCACCGCCTTAGCCTCCCAAAGTGTTGGGATTACAGGAGTAAGCCACTGCACCTGGCACTTTCTTTTTTAGACAGAATCTCGCTCTGTCACCCAGGCTGGAGTGCAGTGACGTGAACTCGGCTAACTGCAGCCTCCGCCTCCTGGATTTAAGCGATTCTTCTGCCTCAGCCTTCTGAATAGTTGGGACCACAGGTGTGCACGACCACAGCTAGCTAATTTTTGTATCTTTGTAGAGACGAGGTTTCGCCATATTGACCAGGCTGGTCTCTAATCCTGACCTTAAGTGATCTGCCCACCTCAGCCTCCCAAAGTGCTGGCATTACAGGCGTGAGCCACTGTGCCAGGCGGAGACCCGAGCCTGAATCCCACTCAGTCCCTTTCAGCTGTGTGAACATGGGCAAATCATTTTGCCTCTCTGAGCCTCAGTTCTCCTCATCTGGGAAGTGGACACAAGCTGAGCATCGACTTCACAGGATGAAAGCTTGTGTGTTAAGTACTCAATATGTCCTCTGGCAGTTAGGGAGGCCCTGATGAAGGCGAGGGGATTCTACCTGTAGCTAGAGACTGTGTTTGTGGGACTGAGGGTGTAAGTGATTACAGGAGCTCCAAACACTGTCAAAACTCTAGGCTTCTCCAATCTGCTAAATCTCCTTTCTCTACAACTCCTAGGAAGGGGATAGTCAGTTTGGGGGAGGGGACAGGACCAGGGCCTCTGGGTCAGCAGGCATGTAGCTCAGCTGCTGAATGACAGTAACGACACTGATAATAGTAATGTCACCTCTTGTTGATTGAGGGCCGACTCCGTGCCAGGCAGCATGGCACATGCCCAGCCACCCCCACTGGGTGAAGCACGGCGGTGCTCCCTGCCTGGGAGGTAGCTACTTCCTTGTCTTACTTTCTTTAATTAAGACACAGGGTCTTGTTCTGTCACCCAGGCTGCAGTACATAGTTCACTGCAATCATAGTTCACTGCAGCCTCAAACTCCTGGACTCAAGAGATCCTCCCACCACAACCTCTTGAGTAGCTGGGACTATAGGTGCAAAAAGCTTCGCTAATTTTGTTGTTATTGTTGAGATGGAGTCTTGCTCTGTCGCCAGGCTGGACTGCAGTGGCACGATCTCGGCTCACTGCAGCCTCCACCTCCTGGGTTCAAGTGATTCCCCTGCCTGAGCATCCCCAGTAGCTGGGGCTACGGGCACGCACCACCACGACCGGCTAATTTTTTTGTGTGTGTTTTAGTAGAGACTGGGTTTCACCATGTTGGCCAGGATGGTCTTGATCTCCTGACCTAGTGATCTGCCTACCTTGGACTCCCAACGTGCTGCTGGGATTATAGGCATAAGCCACCTTGCTTGGCCAAGCCTGGTTAATTTTTAAATTTTCGGGAAAGATGAGGTCTTGCTGTTGCCCAGGCTGGGTGAGAATTTCTGGCCTCAAGTGATCCTCCCACCTTGGCCTTGCAAAGTGCTGGGATTACAGGCATGAGCCATGGTGCCTGGCCTCTCTTACTTTTCAGAGAAGGGAATAGGCCCTGAGAAGCACAGTGCCCAGGTGGGCTGGCACCTGGATCAGCCTGCTCTGGGCCTGGGTTCTCAGACCCCTGCCTGCCTCCACTCTTTAGAGTTCTAATTCCTAGGCTTGAGCTTGGGGCAGCTGGGCTGGTCTCCCACGGACTCAGCTGAGCCTGGCCCAGGAGTGGCGGGGAGAATTAGCCGATTGAGGGAGGAATTTGAGTGGTGCTTCACCATCCCTCCCCTCTCCATTCTTTAAGAGCTGGGCTAGTGTGATATAGCTGGCCTAGAGTTAGAACCTGTACAATGTCATTTTATAAAGAACAAAACTGTTTCCATTCTCCTCACAGTGATTGCTAACTTTGGTTTCTGTAAACTGCTAGATTGTTTGCAGGATGCAAACTGAAGTAAAGCTGCATGCCTTCTCTTATCTGTAACTATCAGAATTGCTGGCCTTTGTTTACCGGTACTGACCAGAGTAAGCACCCCCAGATAATTCCATCCTGGCGCCAAGCAACTGAAAAATCTGTGGAGCCCACACCTGTCCAAATAATGTATAAGCTAATGTTTATCTTAACCTCTGTAAACCACTTAAGTGGCAACTGGAATGACAAAAGTCCCCTGGCCCAGAGCCCCCCTCAACCTCATCTCAGCCCAGGAGGTGATTGACAGCTTTCATTCCCATCTCCAGTCCTCACCCCCACTCCCAAGGTGGTTTTGTGGGTATAAAAAGGTCTTGTCACCCTTCTTTCTCTGCCACGGGTTGGAGAGACGTGAGTCCTCCGTGGTCGCCGGCAATAAACCCTGCAATTTGGCATACTTTTGTCTTGGTGTTGACTTTCTGTGCTCGGTTCGATACAACACTAGGAGCTGGTGTGGCTGTGTGCACGTGTGTATACACGTGTGCACGCCACACGTTTGTGGGCAGGCCGGACGGGGTGGGAGATCCGTTCTCACCCCATGCATCCTCCTCTGTGCAGATGGGATTTGTTTGGATCCGCGAAGCCCTCTCCTGCCAAGTGACTCATCCTCTCTGCTGCTGTGGGTGGAGGGCCAGCCTGCCGGGGTGGGGGAGGGTGCTTGCTTTCCTCGGGTTTGCTTGCACCTTCAGGGCCATTGGTTCCCTGGCAGCCAGGCCGCCCTCGGCAACCCTGAAACCTGTGCTCCTTCTGGAGCCAGACTGGGCAGCCAGCTCATGGGAGGCCACCAACTTTGGAAGGGTCCCCCTCGCCCGTCCTCCTTGTTTGTCATCACTGTTGCTTGCCCCAGCAGCTGGAGAGGTGTTTGGGGTATTTGCCTGTGAATCAGTTTGAAACAAGAAGAGCCGCATTCCCCCAGCCCGAGACAGAGTGACATGTGGGATAGATTTGAAGCCTTCTCCCAGGGTGGAGGCCTGGGTCCCTCCTCTCCGGGACAGCCATTCTCCCATCCGCAGCCGTATGTCCTCACCCCCACCTGGGATACATTTCAAAATGCACATTCCAGGGTCCCTCCCGGAGATTAGAGTTGGGTGAGTCTTGGCAGGACCTGGAAATCTGCATTTATTAATTATAGAGATGAAGTCTCACTGTGTTACCTACACTGGGTTCGAATGCCTGGGATCAAGCCATCCTCTTGCCTCTGGTATTACAGGCATGAGCCACCAAGGAATCTGCATTTTTTTTTTCTTGAGACGGGGCCTCACTCTGTCACCCAGGTTGGAGTGCAGTGGTGTGACCTTGGCTCATCACGACCTCTATCTCCCAGGCTCAGGTGATTCTCCTACCACTATGTGACACAACCTGCTCAACCTCCTGAGTAGCTGGCATTACAGGCACCCACTGCCATCGCTGGTTAATTTTTGTATTTTTAGTTGAGATAGGGTTTCACCATGTTGGCCAGGCTGGTCGCAAACTCCTGACCGCAAATGATTCACCAGCCTCGGCCGCCCAAAGTGCTGGTATTAAAGGCATGAGCTACCACACCTGGCCAGCAATCTGCATTTTAACAAACACCTACTCCCTGGGATGCTGAGGCAGGAAGGTTTGGGGCCACCCTGAGAAACACAGCTGTGAACAGAGACAGATGCAGCAGCAGCTCAGCTCTGGTCTGCCCACAGCCAGGAGACACAGGCTTCAGCCTGAAGCCGACCTGGGTTTGAAACAAACTTGGCTTCACCTCACAACTCAGCTGTGTGACCTTGGGCAGGGGGCTCTCTTCACCTCTCTAGATCCCAGTTTCTCCATCTGTAAAACAGGGAAGAGCTGGTGGGCAGGGACGTGTACACAGCACCTGGCATGAAGACCCTGTTCCTGCCCCCGCTTCAAGGGGACAGGAGGGGCTAGCCCAGCCTCACCCCTGTTTTGTAACGTGTTTACTTTTCTTGCGGGACAATTCAAGGGGTGGAAAATTGTGCTGGCCCTCCAGCCCATATGGGCTGACTCACGCTCAGCTCTGGGCTGGGGGCCCTGTGAGCTCCCCACAGTCCCCACTGGGGCCAGAGGGGAGGCCAGGCCCTGGCTGCTGGAGCAGGAGAGGGTCCACGGTGAGTCACTGCCCCTGAGTCATCCCCTGAGAATGCGCCTCAGGCCCCTACCCGCCCTGGCCCCCTGGCAGATTGCCACTTCCCCCTGCCTGCCAGGCAGCCCTGCCCTCCTGCTGGCCCAGGGAGCCGCTGCTCTGATGACTGCCCTCTTGGCTCTCTCCTGGATGCAGATGTGCACCTGTGCAGCCTGTGTGTTATCAAAATACTGAACCAGCTCCCGACCGGTAGTTGAATAGTGATTGCTCTGAGCCCCCGGCAACCCTGCTTTTTTCCCTCCCCAGCCACTGAGGGGTTAGCCATGGACTCAGCAAACGGTTTCTGGGCTCTGCCTCACCTAAGGCTGGGGCCCGCCATGATGATGATCAGCCCATCAGCCCATCTTGCAGATCCAGATTTTTGGGGTTTCAGATACCTCATCTTGCACCTGGCCACATTCCTTCTTCTTTTTCTCTTTGAGACAGGGTCTTACTCTGTCATCAAGGCTGAAGTGCAGGAGCATGATCACAGCTCACTGTAGCCTCAAACTCCTGGGCTCGAGCAATCCTCCCATCTCAGCCTCCTGAGTTGCTAGAACCACAGGGTCGCCACCACACCTGGCTAATTAAAAACTTTTTTGGACCAGGTGAGGTGGCTCATGCCTGTAATCCCAGCACTTTGGGAGGCCGAGGTGGGCGGATCACCTGAGGTCAGGAGTTCAAGACCATCCTGGCCAACATGGTGAAATGCCGTCTCTACTGAAAATACAAAAATTACCCGGGTGTGTTGGTGGGATCCTGAAATCTCAGCTACTCAGGAGGCTAAGGCAGGAGAATCGCTGGAACCAGGGAGGCGGAGGCTGCAGTGAGCCGAGATCATGCCACTGTACTCTAGCCTAGGCGACAGAGCAAGACTCCGTCTCAAAAAATAAAATAAAATAAAATAACTTTTTTGTAGAGTTAGGCTCTAGCTATGTTGCCCAGGCTGGTCTCATACTCCTGGGCTTAAGTGATCCTCCCACCTCTGCCACTCAAAGTGCTGGGATTATAGGCGTGAGCCACCATGCCCAGCCCCTGGGCCACTATGTGACACAACCTGCTATACATCTTCCACTTGTCAAGCCTGGCCCTAGGCCTTTCATCGGGGGGCATTAAGTAAGGAAGTCATACTGTCAGGGCAGAGAGAGGGGCTGGGCAGAGCTAGAAAGGCTCTGCCAGCTCAGGATCCCCACAGGACAGGCTGCCCAACCCAGCCCCAAAACTCACGTCTTCTGTCCAACGCCCAAGCCTGCATCCTCCCTGCCCCACCTCACCTCACGCTGCCCAGACTGGTGGGGCAGCATTTTTGGGGCCAGTGTCAGGTGTGACAGGGGACAGCCCAGGTCAGGAGGTCAGGCCCCATTTCCTCCCCAGCCAGGATGCCTGAGTGATGGACAGACCAAGGCACAAGGGGCAGAATACAAAGCCAAATTAGGTTTTAGCTTGAAGCCAACCTGGGTTTGAACCCTGGCTCTGCCATGCGCCTGGTTTTGTGACCATGGGTTGGTGGCTTAACCTCTCTGTAACATGGGGAAGAGCCAGTAAGCCAAGGTGTCAAATCTCAAATGCTGTTTCCTTGCTGTGTGACCCTGGGCAAATGTCTTCATCTCTTTCAACCTCAGTTTCCCCATCTGCAAAATGGGAACACTCTTGACACCTGCTCTGTGGGGTCAAAAGTTTCAATAAAGGAAGACATGGAATCACGGCAAGTAACTTTTGTTGGGCATTTACTATGAACCTGGCCACATGCTAAGTACCAGGCTTGGAGACTGGCACTTTTTGTTCCAGCTTGATTGAGACATGATGAATATGCAAGAAAGGGCACATTTAAAAAAATTTTAGCCTAGGCATGGTGTCTCATGCCTGTGATCGCAGTACTTTGGAAGGCTGAAGTGGGCAGATCACCTGAGGTCAAGAGTTCGAGACCAGCTTGGCCAACATTGTGAAGCCCCGTCTTTACTAAAAATACAAAAATTAGCCAGGCATGGTGGCAGGTGCCTGTAATCCCAACTACTTGGGAGGCTGAGGCAGGACAATCACTTGAACCCAGGAGGCAGAGGTTGCAATGAGCGGAGATCATGCCGTTGCACTCCAGCCTGGGCGACAGACTAAGTGTTCAGCATCATTGTTGAATGAATAAATGAATGAGTGGGAGGACCAGTGTACTGTTGTTATCCCAGGGAAGGTCCCCCTAGAGGAGGACCAGGGAAGGGTTAGTAGGTCCTGAGTTAAAACTATGATGGAAGAAAAGGGGTTCATTGGTTTGTTAATCATCCATCCATCCATCTTTCCCTCCCTCAATCCATTCCTTCATTTGTCACATATTTATTGAGCACCTACTACATGTCAAGTCCTGTTCTAGGCGCTCAGGATACAAGATCAAGTACAACAGACTGGCTCCTGCCCCCAGGGAGTTTGCTGAGGGGGACAGAAGTGGGAATGGCCAAACAGTGTTAAGTTTGAGGCCCCCTTGGGTGGATCATGGCGCCTCTCCTGTGTGCAGACAGTCTGCAGTAGGCACAGAGCCACCATCGAGTGGGGGCCCAGGGACACTATGAAGAAAGCGCCCAGACTCTAGTCTGAGGGGGGTTGAGGACCCAGTGAGGAAGGGGAGGCCCTGGTTTGAAGGGCGCTAGATGCCTTCATGTTCTCTGCATCACTGGTGTTTCCCAGGAGACAGGCTCCTCCCTGACTCCAGCAGAGGATCTCAACCTCTTGCCCCAACAATACCTCCAACAAGTCACTTATCCATTTATTGAGCATCTACTATGTACCCAGCTCAGGGAATATAGTAGTAAACACAACATAGCCCCCACATTCTGGGGGTCCCCCTATCTTGAAAGGTAAGAGGGACAGAAAAGCAAACAGATAACCATATTTTTTACAAATGAAATAACCTAAGTGCCCATCAATGGGGAAGTGGTGGTAAATTACAAAACTGCCCTAGTCTGGGAGGAATTCAGGGAGGCCTATGGGCCTCACAGGGAAGCCAAGGGTGTAGCAAGTGAAAAAAGGAAGCTGCCTGCCATTAGGTGTCCTGTTTTGCCATTTACACTTTAGAATGGAGCTGCCCTGTCCTGCCTGCCTGTCTGGCTCTGCCTCTGCCCTTAGTTCAAGCTCTCTGCTGAGCTCAAACATTCCTGCTGAGATCAGACAGCCAAGCCCCCATCAGCTGCCTCCCAGGCCATTCTCTAATCACAAACTCAGGCTTAATCCCCACACTGGCCCAGGACTCTGATCTGGGCAAATAACCCTCCTCCCAGCCCTGAAGTCCCTGTCCTACCCCTACCCAGACCATCCTGTCCCCACCCTCCAGCCAAAGGGCCAACCCTGCTTGGGGGTGGGGAGATTTCAGTGTAGCCTCGTCCAACAAAACTGCCTGTAATGATGAAAATATTCTGTGTACGTGGTGGTGACAAGCCACGTGTGACTATTGAACACATGAAATGTTACTAGTGCAACTAGGAACTGAATTGTTTATGTTTAAAAATTCATTTTGGCCTGGTGAGGTGGCTCATGCCTGTAATCCCAGCTACTTGGTAGGCTGAGGCAGGAGAATTGCTTGAACCCTGGAGGTGGAGGATGCAGTGAGCAAGACTGTGCCACTGCACTCCAGCCTGGGTGACAGTGAGACTCTGTCTCAAAAAAGAAATTTATTGCCAGGAGCGGTGGCTTATGCCTGTAATCCTAGCACTTTGGGAGGCCAAGGTGGGTGGATCACCTGAGGTCAGGAGTTCAAGACAATTTCATGGCCATCATGGTGAAATCCATCTTTAAAAAAAAAAATTCTTTTAATTTATTAGTTAATTTATTTTTTGTAGAGATCGGGGGGGGGGGGGGGGTTCTATGTTGCCCAGGCTGATCTTGAACTCCCAAGCTCAAGTCATCCTCTGGACTAAGCCTCCCAAAGTGCTGGGATGACAGTCGCCTGCTACCATGCCCAGCCTGAACTGTCACTTTCATTGTTTATGTATACTGTTACTTACGTAATTATAGAATGTATTCATATTTACAGAATTTAATTAATGCAAACATAAGTAGCTGGCATGCATCTGGTAGCTGTCACAAGGGCCACATGGGCCCAGCATGGAGAAGAGGACAGCCTGGAAGGTCCCTGGTCCTCTTCCAGGCAGGGGCAGCCTGGAGGGCCGGGTGAGCAGCTGGGGCCTCAGGCACTGAGCTGGGGGTTTCCTGGGGTCACTCTGTTAATGGGGCTGAGCTTTGGGCGTTGGTACCTGTGGACCCTCCCCATCGGCCAGTCTCTTGGTCTGACCCCTGCTTGGTGGGCAGAATCACACACTGAGAAGTCCTGAAGACCGAAGCTGACCTTCAGGTGGGAGTGTCGAGCTCCAGTGACAAGAGGTGGTTGTCCCTAGACTCCACCACCAGTGGATGTCTGTATCCACTCCACGGATGGGCTCTCTGGGAACAGTTTCCCCTTCCTGGTTCACCTGGGTGCTGCCTTTCTATTCCTGCAGCATCTACCTGGGCAAGAGATCTGGGATCTCACCCCTCTCACCTCCAGATTCCTGAGGTCACTTTGGTAGCCTCCCTCCTCCTCCAGGTTCCTCCCTTCCCCTCCCGGCTCCTCCTTCCTCCTCTGGCTTCTCCTCCGTGCTCTCTGTACCCTGCCCCCTCCTCCACCGTGGTCCACTACAATCTATTCCCAACACAGGGACCAGAGGGCTAAAGTGAAGCCAGCAGAGTCCCTTGTCCCATGCCTTTCAGGGACTCTTGAGTCCCCCCACATCAGAGCCAGACAACCCATGAGACCTCTCCCTCAGGTTCTCTTTGAAGTCTGCTCTCCTCCCTGCCACCTCCCTCCCACTCACTGCATCACACACTGACAGCCTCCCTGTTCCTCAAACATGCCAAGCATGCTACTGTCTCAGGGCCTTTGCACCAGCTACCCACTGGGCCCCAGTCTCCACGTGGCCCACCTGTTCTTCTTCCATATCACCACCTCAGCAGAGCCCACCTGGTTCCTATTTAGATTGTAATCCTCCCTGCACTTCCCATCCTCTCTCCCTTCCCGCCAATCAAGGCCTTCAGTGCAACCTAACCCACAACAGAAGTCACTCATGGATATAAAAAACTAGCCAGGCATGGTGGTACGCGCCTGTAATCCCAGCTACTCGGGAGGCTGACCGTAGGAGAATTGCTTGAACCCACGAGGTGAAGGTTGCAGTGAGCCGAAATAGTGCCACTGCACTCCAGCCTGGGTGACAGAGTGAGACTCTGTCTCAAAAAAAAAAAAAAAAAAAAAAAAAGTCACTTACGGGTCACACATGTGCTTTCCTTCAGAACAGGGGCTCCACCAAAGCAGGATTTTGTGTTGAATTGTTTTTGTTCACTGCAGTATTCGCAGTGCCTGGTGCACAGCCTGGCCTTGGCCAGCACTTAGCAGTGTTTTCTTGTAGCTCTGAATGGGGCCGTGTGCACTGGGGGAGGCTGGACCTGGACACAGCCCAGCGCCCCCTACCCCAGACCCCCCACCCCAGAGCTTATGAGAAACAGCAGATTCCCTGCTGCCCCCTACTCAGGGGCTTGCAGCCCTGCTCAAGGAGGAGACCTGGGTGAGCAGTGGGGGACTGGGACCCCTCTCCCTGCAGTATCTTCAAGCATGGCTCTGTGGATCCTCTTGAGGCCCCTGGGGAATATGGGGAGGGAGCCCCAGGACAGACTAAGTTTCCATTTCTCATCAGGCCAGTGTTTGGGGATGCAGAGGCTGCTTCGGCTGTGTGTGCCCCAGTTCCCCTTTGGGACGAGGCACACATGGCCCAGTGACCAGGAGCGTTGGCTGCTGATGGCTCACAGCAGAGCCCTCCCTGAGGTCACCACCTGGTGTGTCCTTTCCCACGCCCATCACGGGGGGATGCAGGGCTGCAAAGGCCTGCCTACCTCAACTTGGGAGGGCTCTGCAAGGCTCCACGACTCCTGTGCCTCTTCTACTGCAGGCGGCCTCTAGAAGCTGAAAAACCGCAGGAAACAGGGTCTCCCTTCAGGGTCTCCAGAAAGAGCCAGCCCTGCTAACACCTTGACTTTAGTTCAGTGAGACTGAGTGCAGATTTCTGACCTCTAGAATTGTAGAAAGGTGAGGAATTTCTTTTTTTAAAATTAATTTTTCTTTTTAGAGACAGGCTCTCCTTCTCTGTTGCCCAGGCTGGAGAACAGTGGTGCAATCATAGCTCACTGCAGCCTCGACCTCCTGGGCTCAAGCCATTCTCCCACCTCAGCCTCCCAAGTAGCTGAGAATACTGGCATGCATCACCATGCCCAGCTAATGTTTTTGCATTTTTAGCAGTTATGGGATTTTACCACGTTGCCCAGGTTGATCTTGAACTCCTGGGCTCAAGTGATCTTCCTGACTCAGTTTCCCAAAGTGCTGGGATTAGAGGTGTGTGCCACCGCAGCTAGCCTCATATTTTTTCAGTCACTTAGTGTGTGGCAATTTGTTGCAGTGGCCATGGGATGCTGACACTCAGGGAGGACTCTTTCTCCACCCTACGGGGACTTTGTCTCTGCTGCCATCAGGGTGACTCGGGGCCAGTGGAAGGTCATGGGTGAAGGTGGGGAGTTGGGGTTCGGGAGTGGGTCTGTCCTTCCACCATCCTCTCCTGCCTTCACCCTATATCCCCCAAACTAGAGTTACCCAAATGGTGGGGCGGTGTCCTGGGGGGGTCACCTGAGACCTGGGAGCAGGTGCATACAGCTCCTTACAGGGTGCTCCCCGCCTCTGCACCACTGGGGTATCTTCCAAATATAAGAGAATTGGGGGAAGGTGTCTAGATTTGGGAATTGGCCAGGGACACCATGAGAGTCACCATGAGAATCACAGCTCTGCTGACGCGCAGTGTCCCTTCCTCACACACCGAGTCCCCGCTCACGTACAGCGTCCACTCATCACACACTGAGTCCCCTCTCACGCACAGCGTCCGCTCATCACACACCGAGTCCCCTCTCACGTACAGCGTCCGCTCATCACACACCGAGTCCCCTCTCACGTACAGCGTCCGCTCATCACACACCGAGTCCCCTCTCACGTACAGCGTCCGCTCATCACACACCGAGTCCCCTCTCATGTACAGCGTCCACTCATCACACACAGAGTCCCCTCTCACGTACAGCGTCCACTCATTACACAGAGTCCCCTGCTCACGTACAGCGTCCATTCATCACGCACCGGGTCCTCTGCTCACGTACAGCGTCCACTCATCACACACCGAGTCCCCTGCTCAAGTACAGCGTCCACTCATCACGCACCGAGTCCCCTGCTCACGTACAGCATCCACTCATCACACACCGAGTCCCCTGCTCACGTACAGCGTCCACTCATGACACACCGAGTCCCCTCTCACGTACAGCGTCCACTCATGACACACCGAGTCCCCTCTCACGTACAGCGTCCACTCATCACACACCGAGTCCCCTCTCACGTACACCGTCCACTCATTACACAGAGTCCCCTGCTCACGTACACCGTCCACTCATTACACAGAGTCCCCTCTCACGTACAGCGTCCACTCATCACACACCGAGTCCCCTCTCACGTACAGCGTCCGCTCATCACACACCGAGTCCCCTCTCACGTACAGCGTCCGCTCATCACACACAGAATCCCCTCTCACGTACAGCGTCCACTCATCACACACAGAATCCCCTCTCACGTACAGCGTCCACTCATCACACACAGAATCCCCTCTCACGTACAGCGTCCACTCATCACACACCGAGTCCCCTCTCACGTACAGCGTCCACTCATCACACACCGAGTCCCCTCTCACGTACAGCGTCCACTCATCACACACCGAGTCCCCTCTCACGTACAGCGTCCACTCATCACACAGAGTCCCCTCTCACGTACAGCGTCCGCTCATCACACACCGAGTCCCCGCTCACGTACAGCGTCCGCTCATCACACACTGAGTCCCCTGCTCATGTACAGCGTCCACTCATCACACACCGAGTCCCCTCTCACATACAGCGTCCACTCATTACACAGAGTCCCCTCTCACATACAGCGTCCACTCATCACACACCGAGTCCCCTCTCACGTACAGCGTCCACTCATCACACACCGAGTCCCCTCTCACGTACAGCGTCCACTCATCACACACCGAGTCCCCTGCTCATGCGCAGCGCCCGCTCCTCATGCACTGCGTCCACTCCTCACATACAGTGTCCACTCCTTACCGAACTCGCTGCTCACGCACAGCGCCACTCCTCCGCCCAGCGTCCCCTTCTCACGCACCGCATACTCTCCTCACACACAGTGTCCACTACCGAGTCCCCTGCTCACGCATAGCGCCACTCCTCACGCACAGCATCCCCTCCTTACGCACAGCGTCCACTCCTCACGCACAGTGTCCACTCCTCACGCACAGCATCCCCTCCTTATGCACAGCGTCCACTACCGAGTCCGCTGCTCACGCACAGCGTCCACTACCGAGTCCCCTGCTCACGCACAGCGTCCCCTCCTCACGCACAGCATCCACTCCATTCGCACAGCGTCCACTAGCGAGTCCCCTGCTCACACACAGCATCCACTCCTCACGCACAGCGTCCACTACTGAGTCCCCTGCTCACGCACAGCGTGCCCTCCACTCGCACAGCGTCCCCTGCTCACGTAGTACAGCGTTCCGTGCTCGCGCATAGCGTCCCTTGCTCACGTAGTCCAGCGTCCACTCCTTACGCACAGCGTCCCCTCCTCACGCACAGCGTCCCCTGCTCACGTAGTACAGCGTTCCGTGCTCGCGCATAGCGTCCCTTGCTCACGTAGTCCAGCGTCCACTCCTTACGCACAGCGTCCCCTCCTCACGCACAGCGTCCTCGCACAGCGACCCCTGCTCACGTAGTACAGCGTTCCATGCTCGCGCATAGCGTCCCCTGCTCACGCATAGCGTCCCTTGCTCACGTAGTCCAGCGTCCACTCCTTACGCACAGCGTCCCCTCCTCACGCACAGCGTCCACTACCGAGTCTCCTGCTCACGCACAGCATCCACTCCTCACGCACAGAGTCCACTCCTCACGCACAGCGTCCACTCCCGAGTCCCCTGCTCACGCACAGCATCCACTCCTCACACACAGTGTCCATCCCTCACGCATAGCGTCCCTTGCTCACGTAGTACAGCGTTCCGTGCTCACGCATAGCGTCCCTTGCTCACGTAGTCCAGCGTCCACTCCTCACGCACAGCGACCCTCCTCACGCACAGCGTCCCCTGCTCACGTACTACAGCGTTCCGTACTCGCGCATAGCGTCCCGTGCTCACGTAGTCCAGCGTCCACTCCTCACGCACAGCGTCTTCTGCTCACATACGGTGTCCCCTTCCCGCCTCTGGGCTCTTCCCTGTGTGGTGTTTTCTTTTCACTTTCCCCATTATCCAAATACTCTTTATGCAATTATTCAGACAGTGATCAACCCACGTCTGTCAGTGAAACATGGGGTAAACGAATTGTGATCTATCCATACACTGTTATACGTTTGCATTTTGTACAATAGATACTATTTTTTTTCTTTTTTTTTGAGACAGCGTCCGGCTCAGTCACCCAGGCTGGAGTGCAGCAGCATGATCTCAGCTCACTGCCACCTCCGCCTCCCGGGTTCAAGCGATTTTCCTGCCTCAGCCTCCCCAGTAGCAGGGACTACAAGTACGTGCCACCATGCCCGGCTAATTTTTGTATTTTTAGTAGAGATGGGGTTTCACCATGTCGGCCAGGCTGGTCTGGAACTCCTGACCTCAGGTGATTCACCTGCTTCGGCCTTCCAAAGTGCTGGTGGTTCCCAGGTGTGAACCACCTGGGAACCTGTAGTACCTGGTACTACAGGCTTGTGCCACTATGCGCAGCTAATTTTTTGTATTTTAGTAGAGATGGTTTCTCCATGTTAGCCAGGATGGTCTCGATCTCCTGACCTCATGATCTGCCCGCCTCGGCCTCCCAAAGTACTGGGATTACAGGCATGAGCCACTGTGCCCAGCCGTCTAAAAATTTTTGTGAAGATGGGAATCTTACGACGTTGCTCAAGCTGGTCTTGAACTCCTGAGCTCAACTGATGTTCTCTCCTTGGCCTCTCAAAGTGCTGAGATTACAGGTGTGAGCCCTTGTGCCTGGCCAAGGGTCTTGCTGTGCTGCCCAGGCTGGAGTGCAGTAGTGTGATCATGGCTCACTGCAGCCTGGAACTCCTGGCCTCAAACTATCCTCCTGGCTCCACCTCCCGAACTTCAGGGATGACAGAGGTGAACAACCACACCCGGCTGAATTGCACACTTTAAATGAGTTATGCCTCTCCAAAAAGCAGAGTTATCACCTTCCTATACTGTGTTGGCCACCACCTCAAATGTCAAACATCAAGTCCCCACTCCCCCTCACCCTAAAGTCCCATGGGAGATGCCCCTTCTTCTGAGCTCGCAGAATAACAACTATTTACCTGGGTCCTCTGGGGGTCCCTGTGCAATTGCTGTCCTCATGTAATTTCCTTCAGCCTTCAGGATAACACTACTGTTTTTTTTTTTTTTTTTTTTTGAGACGGAGTTTCGCTCTTGTTACCCAGGCTGGAGTGCAATGGCGCGATCTCGGTTCACCACAACCTCCGCCTCCTGGGTTCAGGCAATTCTCTTGCCTCAGCCTCCTGAGTAGCTGGGATTACAGACACACGCCACCACGCCCAGCTAACTTTTTGTATTTTTAGTAGAGACGGGGTTTCACCATGTTGACTGGGATGGTCTCGATCTCTTGACCTCATGATCCACCCGCCTCGGCCTCCCAAAGTGCTGGGATTACAGGCTTGAGCCACTGTGCCCGGCCAGAATAACACTATTGTTAACCCCATTAAAAAAAAGTTTCCAATGTGATTCTTTTTTTTTTTTTGAGATGGAGTTTCACCCTTGTTGCTCACGCTGGAGTCAATGGCACGCTCTTGGCTCACTGCAACCTCCACCTCCAGCGTTCAAGCGATTATCATGCCTCAGCTGCCTGAGTACCAGGGATTATAGGGGCCTGCCACCACACCTGGTTAACTTTTGTGTTTTCTGTAGAGACAGGGTCTTGCCGTGTTGCCCAGGCTGGTCTCGAACTCCTGACCTCAGATGATCTGCCTGTCTTGGCCTCCCAAAGTACTGAGATTGTAGGTGTGAGTCACTGTGTCTGGCCTCAATTTGATTTTTTTTAAAAAGGGGGTAATCAGGTGAAGCAGCAGGAGTGGAAAAAACAAAACAAAGAAATCTGCAACTGGTTGTGATAACTAGTCGAAACGCCACTGAACTCAGACCATCTCATGTGATTGTCTCACTCTGTTGCCCAGGCAGGAGGGCAGTGGTACGATCCCGGCTCATTGCAACCTCTGTCTTCCAGGTTCAAGCAATTCTCCTGCCTCAGCCTCCAGAGTAGCTGGGATTACAGGTGCACGTCACCACGCCTGGCTAATCTTTGTAATTTTTAGAGGCGGGAGTTTCACCATATTGGTCAGGCTGGTCTCGAACTCCTGACTTCAGGTGATCTGCCTGCCTCGGCCTCTCAAAGTGCCGGTATTACAGCCATGAGCCACTGCACCCAGCCTGCGTGATTTTTTTCATTGCAGTAAGATACATATGACATTGCCCATCTTAACCATTTTTCAGTGTGTGGTTCGGTGTTGTTCATGTTGTTGTGTGACCATCATACCACTCATCTCCAGAGCTCTTTTCATCTTCTAAAACCCAAACTCTGTGTCCATTAGATAACACCCCACGCCCCTCCCCTAGCCCCTGGCCCCCACCATTCTACTTTCTGTCCCCATGGATTGGGCTTCTCTGGGTGTCTCATATGTGAAATCACTCAGTTCTTGCCCATTCAGGATACTGTCTTCCAGGTTTAACCATGCTTTCGCACATGTGGGTGCTTTATTCCTCTCTAACACTGAATAATTTGCCATGTTTAACCCCCCACACTTTTTTTTTTGAGATGGAGTTTTGCTCTGTCACCTGGGTTGGAGTGCAGTGGCTTGATCTCAGCTCACTGCAACATCTTCCTCCCTGGTTCAAGCAATTCTCCTGCCTCAGCCTCCCGAGTAGCTGGGATTACAGGTGTGTACCACCATACCTGGCTAATTTTTGTATTTTTAGTAGAGATGGGGTTTCACCATGTTGGCCAGGCTGGTCTTGAGTTCCTGACCTCAGGTGATTCACCCACCTCAGCCTCTCAAAGTGCTGGAATTATAGGTGTGAGCCACCGTGCCTGACCCCATTTTACCCCATTTTAATTTTTATTTATTTATTTATTTATGCGGGTTTTTTTTTTTTTTTTTTTTTTTTTGAGATGGAGTCTTGTTCTGTCTCCCAGGCTGAAGTGCAGAGGCATGATCTCAGCTCACTGCAACCTCTGCCTCCTGGGTTCTCTGCTTCATCCTCCTGAGTAGCTGGGATTGCAAGTACCCGCCACCACCCCTGGCTAATTTTTGGATTTTTAGTAGAGAGGGTTTCACCATCTTGGACAGGCTGGTCTTGAACTCCTGACCTGTGATCCACCTGCCTTGGCCTCCCAAAGTGCCGGGATTACAAGCATGAGCCATTGGGACCAGCCCTAATTTTATTTTTTCTGAGATGGAGTCTTGCTCTGTCACCTGGGCTGGAGTGCAGTGGCACAATCTTGGCTCACTGCAACCTCCACCTCCTAGGTTCAAACAATTCTCCTGCTTCAGCCTCCCAAGTAGCTGAGATTACAGGTGTGAGCTGCCATGCCAGCTAATTTTTGTAATTTTAGTAGAGACAGTGTTTTGCCATGTTGGTCAGGCTGGTCTCAAACTCCTGACCTCAGGTGATTGGCCCGCCTCGGCCTCCCAAAGTGCTGGGATTACAGGTGTGAGCCACTGTGCCTGACCCCATTTTACCCCATTTTTAAAGGAGGGGACATTGAGGCAACAAAACTGAGGGATGGCAGGGTGAGAATGCACATCAAGGTTGGTCTGACTCCTGTGCCTACCCCAAGTGCCTGACCACCTGACCCTGTGGGAGCACAGGGACACCGCTCCCATCCCCTGGGCCACCCACCTCTCACTGTGGGTCACTCTCTCCTTTGGACTTCATGCAGCACTTGGTGGAATCTGGAAGTCTTTGTGGAAGTGAATGGGCTTGGGGGCCAGGCTGGGGGTCAAGGTGGGTGGGTCCTGGCTGTGCAGCCCCCTGGGTCAGACTCCCCCAAACTCAGCCTCTGCTCAGTCAAAGCTGCCCCGTGACCAGGACTGCTGCATAGAGTTGCTCAGGTTACAACCTGTACGCCTTTACACAGCGGCCCTGCCAAGCATCCTGACAGCCCTAGAGATTCCCAATTCCAGGAGGCCTCTGGGCTGTGCTTCGAGAAGGGGTAAGAAACAACCTCCACCTACTGGGCTCAAACAGTTCTCACAATGTAGAGGCTGCCCGGGATGAATGAGAGTCCTCTAGGAAGCAGATAAGCAGATGAATGCTTTCCAGGGCCTGCGGGAAGGGAGGAAGGAGTGACAGCATCATGGGTGTGTTTCCTTTTGGAGCGATTAAAATGTTCCCAAACTGGAAAGTGGAGTTAGCTACACATGCATTTTGTGAATATAAGAAAAGCCATGGATTTGTACACTAAGAAATGGTTAAAACGATAACGTATGTGCATTTTTTGTTTTTGAGATGGAGTCTCACTCTGTTGTCCAGGCTGGAGTGCAGTGGCACCATAACGGCTCACTGCAACCTCTACCTCCCCTGTTCAAGCAATTCTCCTGCCTCAGCCCCCTGGAGTAGCTGGATTACAGGCATGCACTGCCATGCCTGGCTAATTTTTGTATTTTTAGGCGAGATGGGGTTTCGCCATGTTGGCCAGGCTGGTCTTAGACTCCTGACCTCAGGTGATCCACCCACCTCGGCCTCCCAAAGTGTTGGGATTATAGGTGTGAGCCACCGCGCCAGCCCAATTTGCTACAATAAAATTAATCTGGGGACCTTCCCCTGCCTGCTGCATTCTCTCCCTCTTCAGAGCCATCCCAGGGCCCCTTATGTATTCCAGGGCCCCGATCAGGGTCTGGACCCTGGGTCCTGCCACTCCTAACACCCTCTTTAACCTCCATTCTTAGTGTCACACTGAGCCATCCAACTCAGGACACTCCCAGCCGATGCCTTCCAGGAATATCTGCCTTGGGATTGGGTCCAGTGTTTTACTCAGACAAATGCATCAATAATGGCTGAATCTTCTCTGGCAGTGGCCTGCCTGCTGGGAAGACATTCAGAGACATGGGGTGGTTTCTGGGCTTCCCAACAGCCACCTCCTCACAAGGCAGCTTTGGCTGGGCCATTCTGGCAGGGCAGGTCGGATGCAGATAAAGGCTGAAGATCCTGTCCTGGGACTGTCTTCACACCTAGCACCCCTGGGGGAACCAGCCCACCCTTGTGGCGCCTTCTTGTCCTGGGGCCAGGGTTCCTGGAGAGCTTGTAGTTCAGGGCTTCCCTGAAATCACATCTTCCCTGAGCGTCAGCTGCAGCTCTTAAGTCACTGGAGAACCGGAGTCCTGGGTTTGAGTCTCTTCCTAGCTGTGTGGCCTGGGTCAAGTTACCCAGTCTCTCTGTGCCTTAGTTTCATTGCATTTAAAATGAGGATTAAAATAATTTTGACTGTATGTGTTTTTTAATTGAGATGAAAGCCATATGACATAAAATTAACCATTTTAATATGTACAATTCAGTGGTATGTGCATTTGCAATGTTGTGCAATCACGACCTCTATCAAGTTCCAAGACATTTTAATTGCTCTGGTATTGCTTTGAGGATTAACTGCGTTTGAGTTTGTGAAGATTTGGAATGGTGCCAGGTATACTGTGCCAATGGAGTGTCAGTAAGTGGTAGGAATAATTAGTAGAACAGTCTTAATAATAGGGAACTGGTCCCAGTCGTGGTGGCTCAAGCCTGTAATCTCAGCACTTTTGGAGGCTGATGCAGGTGGATTACCTGAGGTCAGAAGCTAGAGACCAGTCTGGCCAACATGGTGAAATCCTGTCTCTACTAAAAATACGGGAATTAGCTAGGCATGGTGGTGCATGCCTGTAATCCCAGCTAGTCAGGAGGCTGAGGCAGGAGAATTGCTTGAATGCAGGAGGTGGAGATTGCAGTGAACCGAGATTGCACCATTGCACTCCAGCCTGGACAACAGAGGGAGACTCCATCTAAAAAAAAAAAGGTAGCTGGAGTGGGTGGTGGTGATATTATTAATTCCCTTCCCTGGGGCTGGAGGAGGAGAGAATGAGGTTCTCACTCCCCTCCAGTCCCCAGTTGCCACTTTGAGCTCTGTGTACCCACAGGGCTGTCAAACCTTTGTCTCCCACGCAGAGTCATTGTCCTCCCTCAATGTTGGGTGGCAGGAGAGGCGGACTTAATGCCTGTGGTGCTCGTCACAGCAGCTCGTAGTGTTAATGTTCACTTTGTTCCATGGTGATGCCTGGGCACAGGTGGGCATTTCTTGGATTAGCCTGGGTTAGAGGAGTCATCCCTGGGTCCTATGTCCTCCAACTACTCACCCTTGTGCTTACTCCAGGAGCCATGGACTATCATTTGCTGCCATCTTGTGACAGGGATGGGAACTTTGTGTCCCATTTCCATCCTTGATAACCTTAGCCAAGAGTACTGGGCACCGGCTGTCTGCCTGCCAGGTCCCCGGTAAGAACCTTGCCAACATGCAGGCAGGTGAATAAGGCAGCCACGGCCCCTGCCTTCAGGGAGCTCCCAGTTTCCTGACAGAGACCGCCAAGAACCCACAGATAGATGAAACGAACAAACACAATGATGAAAATGTGATGCAGGCTAGGAAGGAAAGAGAGGTGGTTTTCGCTGGGTGCAATGGCATATATGAAACCTATCAGGGGTTGTCCATCTCCCTGGCCAGCTCTGATTTCCCTGCATGAAGGGGTGAATTCAGCTAGTGCTGGCACATAGTAGGTGCTCAGTAAATGTTGAATGAGTGAATACGTGGGTGACAGTGCTGTTTAGAGCCAGCTTCTTGGCTCTTGTAGGCCACACAGTTGAGAAGCAGCAAGGCAGGATCTCTGGGAGGAAGGTTGGTCCCCTGGGAGTCCTGGGAGGGCTTGAAGGGGTTAAGTGTGAGCTAAAGTAAGGGTGATGGGTGAATGTCTCCCAAGGGAGGCCACAGTGCTCCCTGCTTGTTTGTCTGTTTGTTTATTTAGAGGAGAGTTTTGCTCTGTTGCCCAGGCTGGAGGGCACTGGCCAGGTAACAGCTTATTGCAGTTTCGAACTTCTGGGCTCAAGGGATCCTCCTGCCTCAGCCTCTTGAGTAGCTGGGACCGCAGGCACACGACAGCAAGCATGGCTAATTTTTTTTTTTTTTTTTTTTTGGAGAGAAGGAAAGAAAAAAAAAAGGAATGAAGGAGAGGAAGAAAGAGGAAGAAAAAGAGGGAGAGAGAACGGAAATGTTGCTTTATTCTAAAAAATGGGTATTAATAATGGCCAATCAATATTTCATTTAAACCTATGAGTAGGTGTGATGTGGTATTGACAAGAATGTATATTTTGTGTATTTAAAGTGGAGAGCTCTGTAAATATTTATTAAGTTTACTTGTTCCGGATCTGAGTTCGAGTCCTGGATATCCTTATTAATTTTCTGTCTCATTGAGTCTAAGTCTCTATGTATCTGGGTGTTAGGATCGTTAGCTCTTATTGTTGCATTGATCCTTTTACCACTATATCTTTGTTGCTTTAAAATCTATTTTATCAGATGCAAGAATTGCAACTCTTGCTATTTATTTATTTATTTATTTTTGCTCTCCATTTGGTTGGTAAATTTTTCTCCATCCCTTTGTTTTGAGTCTTTGTGTATCCTTGCATATGAAATGGGTCTGGATGTAGCATACTGTTGGGTTTTGGCTGTATCTTTTGATTGGGGGATTTAGTTGATTTAAATTTAGGATTACTGCCATTTGATGTTAACTGGCTGTTTTATCCATTCGTTGATGTAAATTCTTCTTTATGTTGATGCTCTTTACTCTTTGGTATATTTTTAGAAAGGCTAATACTGGTTGTTTCTTTCTATGTGTAATGCTTCTTTCAGACGCTCTTGTAAAGCCGGCCTGGTGGTAATAAAATCTCTGAGTACTTACTTGTTCATAAAAGATTTTATTTTTTCCTTCAGTTGTGAAGCTTAGTTTGGCTGGATATGAAATTCTAGGCTGAAAGTTCTGTTCTTTAAGAATGTTGAATATTGGCCCCCACTCTCTTCTGGCTTGTAGGGTTTCTGCTGAGAGATCTGTTGTAAGTCTGATAGGCTTCCCTTTGTGGGTAACCTGACCTTTCTCTCTGGCTGCCCTTAGTATTTTCTCCTTCGTTTTAACCCTGGTGAATCTAACAATTATGTGCCTTGGGGTTGCTCTTCTTGAGGAATATCTTTGTGGTGTTCTCTGTATTACCTGGGGTTGAATATTATCCTGCTTTGCTAGGTTACGAAAATTTTCCTGAATAATATCCTGAAGAGTATTTTCCAGCTTGGATTCATTCTCTCCATCGCATTCAGGTACACCTATCAAACGTAAATTAGGTTTTTTCACATAGTCCCACATTTCTTGGAGACTTGGCTCATTCCTTTTTATCCTTTTTTCTCTATTCGTCTTCTCATTTTATTCCATTAAGTTGGACTTCGACCTCTGATATCCTTTCTTCTGCTTGATCAATTTGAGTGTTTAAACCTGTGCATACTTCTTGGAGTTCCCATATTGTATTCTTCAGTTCCATTAATTCACTTATATTCCTCTCTAAATTGTCTATTCTCATTACGATTTCGTCAAACCTTTTTTCAAAGTTCTTAGTTTCTTTACATTGGGCTACAACATGTTCTTTTAACTCACAGAAGTTTCTTATTATCCATCTTCTGAAGCCTGATTTTGTTAATGGGATGCACTCATTCTCCATCAAGCCTTGTTCCCTTGTTGATGAGGAACTGTGATCCTCTTTAGAGGGAGAGGCATTCTGATTTTGAGTATTCTCAGCCTTTTTAGGCTGGTTTCTTCCCATCATTGTAAATTTATCCACCTGTCGTCTTTGTAATTACCAACTTTCAAATTAGGTCTCTGAGTGGACGTCCAAGTTGTTAATTCCCAGGGCCGAAATATGAGCAACCCACTGCACCAGCCAAAACAGCGGTGTTAAGACTGATGGTGCTTTTCTGCCCTGGAATCTCCAGTCTGACTTCTTTCTTGAGTCAGTAATAGGTGACTCTGCCTTCCTGGAGCTCCAAACGTCGGTCAGAAGGGAACCAGTCCCGTTTACTCTGCACGAAGAGCTGCCCTGCCGAGGTGCTGGCAAAACCGCTGCGCCAGCCACGAGAGTCGCGCTGGCGACCCGTGGGGCTCCTCCACTGGGAATCTTCTGCTCTGTGAGCGACAAAAATTTGTCTGAAAGTGTGGCATCCTCTCGTTCTCTGTGCTTTCCCTGGGAGCTGCAATCCTGAGATGTTAGCAATCAGCCATCTTGGATCCTGTTGCTCGAGTTTCATTCTTGTTGCCCAGGCTGGAGTGCAGTGGTGTGGTCTCAGCTCACTGCAACCTCCGCTTCCCTGGTTCAAGCCATTTTCCTGTCTCAGCCTCCCAGGTAGCTGGGATTACAGGCATGCACCACCATGCTCAGCTATGACGAGATTTCACCTTGTTGGCCAGGCTGGTCTCAAACTCTTGACCTCAGGTGATCTGTCCACCTTGGCCTCCCAAAGTGCTGGGATTACAGGCATGAGCCACCACGCCTGGCCTCTTCCCTGTTTTTAATTGCCCTCCCTCTCCTCTGGTTTCTTGAGCCCCTTCCCTGCTTATTTTTCTCTCCTTACCATTTTTCACCACCTCACACATCATGTTTTGCCTTATTGTCTGTCTCCTCACCAGAATATAAACTCCACCAGGGTTTGCATTCGTGGTGTTGCTCACCGGCAGCTGTCCAGCTCCTGGACCCAGCGCTGTGAAGGCGTGCAGAGTGAACGAAGGTGTATGCGCGGGTCGTGGGTTGGCGACAGGTGGAGGAGCCAGTCAAACCCAGGTGCAGCCGGGTGAGGGAGAGGTTAATTTGAGCAAGGAAAGATGTAAACTGTGCTAATCTACAAATGTAAACAGTACTGAGAGGGGCAGGTCGGCTGGGACGCAGGATCCGCTTAGGGACAGAGCTAGATTGTGGGGGGGTCTTCCTATGGCTCTACTATTCCCGAAGCCGAGTGCCTTGGGGGCGGGGCCAGTGCAGGGGGCGGGGGCTTCCTGAGGTGTGACCAATCTGCAGAACAGGCTGGGATGCGGGCGTGGTCAAGCAAGAAATATGTCAAATAAGGGGCGGGGATAGAACAAGGGTGGAGTAAGTCTGGGGCGGGGCCAGAGTGAGCGGGACCAGTCAGGGGGCAGGGCAAACCTGGGCGGGGCCATGGCCGGGGTGTGGGCGGGGCCATACCAGGGGCGGGGCCAGGCCAGGATCTCCGCTGTCCCGGGTGCTGGAGCGCTCTCGTCCTGGAAGGTCTCGCTCCCTCCCCTCCTGCCCTGCCCGGCTGTCCAGGTCGCAGGGTACTCAAGGCGGGACACCCCAGGCTAGGGAGCCGCGATCGGGCCCCGCCCCAGGGGCTGCGCTCCCGGGAGAGTCCAGGCGCGCTCTGCTCGCCAGCCAGGCGGGCTTCCAGGGCACTTCCCCTAGGCTGCGTTTCCGAAGACTCCCGAGGGTGAGGGTGAGCAAAGCTGCGGGAACCTGTGTGTGCGAGTGTCTCTACGTGTGTGTACGTGTGTGTGCATGTGCGCACGGGTGTGTGCACACCAGGGGAATTGTTTGTGTGGAGTTGGGCAGATGTGTGTTTCAGGGAGCTGGATGTGTGTGCAAAGTTGGAGGCGTGAGCAAGGGCAGTCCCGTGTGGGAGGGGACCTGCGTGTGTGCATGTGTGTGGCAGAGACGGTGCTTTTGAAATGTGGTGAAGGGTGTATGTGTAGTCAGGTTGTCTGGGAGGAAAATGGGAGGGCAGGTGCAAGGAGACTTGGGGGTGGGCTGTAGGCCAGGACGTCTGTGACAAGCTGCGGGGTGCATGCGTGAAGAGAACCGTGGGAGTGTAAGAACTGCAAACGTGTGTGTGTGTGTGTGTGTGTGTGTGTCTGTGTGGGTGGCAGTGAGGCTTCTGGGGGCCCTCAGTTTGAAGGGGTGGGGGTAGAGGAAAGTTTGGAGGTGCTGATTGCTTTTGGAAGGCTGAGCGTGGTCTGGGGCCATGGTTAATGGCAGAGGAGCTGTTGTGGCCTGGAGTAATTTGGGGATCATATCAGCCTTCTCACTTTGAAGGCTGGGGAGCTGTGTGGGTGGGACCAGGGGCTGCCCCTCTCACTTGGTGGGTGATATCGCTGCTTCCCTCCAGGGGAGCTGCGACCTCATCAGTCACCCCTTGCCCCAGGCTCTGTGCACACCCCTGCCTGGTGGCTTCCATTGGTGCTCCGACGTGAACATGGTGCAGAGATACCAGTCTCCTGTCCGAGTCTACAAGTACCCATTTGAGCTGGTCATGGCGGTGAGTGACTCCTGATTCTTGGTCCTCCCACGTGACAGTTGGAGGGACTTGAGATCAGCTATGGCGGGAGGAAGACAGAGCTCCTTAGACTCCCAGATCAGAAGGAATTATTGTGCTACTCAGCTGACCTGGTGGGTTTAACTTCTAACCAGTGGCCCCTCTATTCCACCATTCTATCCTTGGCCCAGTGACCAAAACACAAGATCTTTCTTTCTTCCCCTTGTTGAAGCTGACCTACTCCCTTACGTTAGACTCTCCTGACAGAAAACAAATGTATCAGGGGCCAAGTCACTGTCATCATTTCATGTAATGGCATAATCTCAGTGATAAATGGAATGATGGTGGTGATGACTACAGCCGTTCATTGAATGTTTACAGCACTGTCTTTACAAATGATGTTTCTTCCAATTCCTAATAGCTGTTATTATTCGTATTTTGCCTCCATGAAACTGAGGCTTGGACAGGTGAAGGGATGATGGCAAGTTCTGTAGCTAGGAAGAGGTGCAGTCAGGGGGCTGAGATCCCCACAGAGCAGACTCTAGAACCTCACATTTAACCACAGCGCCCTCCTTCTGCTCACAGACCCTCTTCCCTCCCCTTCAAGGAAGCTGACACCAGGAGGAGAGAGGGAGTGGGAGGGCAGGTTTGCTCTGTGTTGCGCAGTAAGTCAGTTGGACGCCTATAATTGGCTGCCAGATCCTTGGCCTCCTGGATCACTGGTCTTTGCACCCTGGGGTAGGAGCTGGAGACAGGTGGACGTGGGATTCCTTCTTGGCTCCATCCCTCTTCCTGTCGGAGCTTCACTTCCCTGCTCCATAACACAGGGGCAATGCTGTGAGGTTGTGGGGAGGAGTAAATGAGATAATTCTTCGTGCTCCTGGCTGTGTGTTGGGCACTCAGTAGAAGCTCACAAAATATGCTGTCCCTGTTATTACACCGAAGTCTTGTAAATTAATGTATCAAAAGTGTAAGAAACACTAGAATCCACCTCCGTCTGTCCCACCCCAGCACTGACTGCTTAACCCCGGCCTTCTATCCAGGGACTTTGATATCTCGGTGGCTGTGTGTCCCGTCTTATTCTAAGAATCTACATGCATGTATGTTTATTGTCACACAGAGGATTTAAAAGCATCATTAAAATCATCCATTTACATTGTGCTGTTACAGGCAGATGGTTCAAGGACAGCAAAGAGGCAGGAACTGGTGTGGGGTCATATTCTAGCTCCTCGACTGACTAGCTGACTGTGGGGCAAGTCACTTCACCTCCACGAGCCTCCACTCCCCATCTCTAAAATGGGAATCTCCTGGCTTCCAAATCCTGGTGTCATGCTGTGGATTACATGAATCAACGTTTATAAAGCTCCTGGTACAGGGCTGACGCAGATCAAATGCTCACTGAGATCCAGCTATGATTGTTACTGTTTTTGTCTGTGGCTGTGTGACTTTGCTTCTGTGTAATGGGAGTGGAACACCAGGGGATGGTGAAGTGATCCAGGGACGTGGATTCAGAAGCTTGGGTGCTCCTCTGTGCTCTGCCATGCTCTCTCTGGCTGCATATCTCTAGAAAGTTGCTGAACTTTTCTGAGCCCATTTCTTTTTATTTTGTGACTGATTCTCACTCTGTCAGCCAGGCTGGAGTGCAGCAGCGTGATCTTGGCTCACTGCAACTTCCGCCTCCCGGGTTCAGGCGATTCTCCTGCCTTAGACCTCGTCTTTCCTAAAAACACTAAATTAGCTGGGCGTGGGGTAGTGCACCTGTAATCCCATCTACTCAGGAGGCTGAGGCAGGAGAATCACTTGAACCCAGGAAGTGGAGGTTTCAGGGAGTCGAGTTTGTGGCATTGTACTCCAGCCTGGGCAAAGACTGAAACTCCATCTCAAAAAAAAAAAAAAAAAAAAAAAAAAAGAAAGAAAAGAAAAAATCTTTATTATCTGTACTTAATTTAAATTATTTGTATTTTTTAAAGGGACTGCACAACCATGTCATTCTGACTTCCATAGAGTCCTTGTCTGTGAAATGGTCCCAAGCCACAGCAACACTGGCAACAAAGCCACTTTGCCGACTGTTGACAAAACATTACTGTCCCCAAAATAGCTGCATAATTCAACATAACTTGTACACTGTGGAGGCACAGAAGGGGTTTTCTGTACTTAATGTTCGTCTTTGTTTCTCAGTTAAACACTTGCCCTCAGTGTGGGTCAGATGCTGGGGAAGTTTCAGATGAACTCAGCTATTTTCACTGCATCCAAGTGACCAGAAAAGCTGGCCTTTCAGTTTTTCTAACAAAACTGACTTCAGAATCAAAATGCCCCTTGCTCCTTCAAAAGTCCACTGACAGTGACAAAGGACTGAAAATGGGATTTGAGGAATTGCTTATAAAATTGCTAGACCTGGCTTTAAAATTTCTTAAAAATTAATACTCTCACTTCAAAAATTTATCTAGTCAAATGAACGGACATCTTTCTCCAAATCCCTTCACGTGAAATTTGCTTCCAAAGGGAAGGATTCTCGGGGATCTTTCCTCCCTCAACTCTTTTTTTATTTATTTATTTTTTTCCCAAGATGAAGTCTGGCCTGTGGCCCAGGCTGGAGAGCAGCAGTGCGATCTTGGCTGACTGCAACCTCTACCTTCTGGGTTCAAGCAATCCTCCTGCCTCACCCTCCTGAGTAGCTGGGATTACAGGGGTGTGCCACCACACTCAACTAATTTTTGTATTTTTGTGTTTTTGGTAGAGGCAGCATTTCACCATGTTGGCCAGGCTAGTCTCGAACTCCTGACCTCAAGCAATCTGCCTGTCTTAGACTCCCAAAGTGCTGGGATTACAGGCATGAGCCACTGCACCTGGCCTTTGCTCCTTTTTTTTCTTTCTTTTTGAGACAGGGTCTTGCTCTGTTGCCCAGGTTGGAGTGCAGTGGTGCAATCATGAGTCACCACAGCCTTGACCTCCTGGCCTCAAGCCATCCTCTTGCCTTAACCTCCAGAGTAGCTGGGTGCACAGGCATACACCACTGTGCCTGGCTAATTTTTAAGTTTTTATATGTCAAAATTTATATATACAATTATAGAAATGAGGTCTCACTCTGTTGCCCAGGCTGGTCTTGAACTTCTGGGCTCAAGTGATCTCCCACCTTAGCCTCTCAAAGTGCTGGGATTACAGGTGCGAGCCACCACGCCCAGTTTTCCTTTCTTCCTTGACAGCATTCTGTATCATTGGATTCAAAGCAGTGAGCTTTTATTATCTTGGCAAACGGAAAAAAACAATTAAGACAATGGAAGCAGCTGGAGTATCCAGTGTTGAAGAGGGTCCGTCAGTCCTTCGAATGCCCAGGTCCCAGAAGGTGTGTGGGTGGCGGTGTCTTGTGGAGATCCTTGCATAGAGGAAGCAAAGGCTGTGTCTTAGGCTGTGGGGTCAGGTCACCTGTGTCCCAAAGGCCATGCTCTGCCCAGGCTATTGTGAGTCGAACCTAGGTTATCTGTCTCTTTTCCCAAGTGGGTGGTGGTTAAGGACCATACCCACCAGGCTCTATCTCTGCCCCAGGTCTCAGCACATTCCCCAATTCTTCTTCTTCTTCTTCTTTTCTTCTTCTTCTTCTTCTTCCTCTTCCTCTTCTTCTTCTTCTTCCTCTTCTTCTTCTTCTTCTTTTTTTTTTGAGACAGAATCTTGCTCTGTCACCTAGGCTGGAGTTCAATGACATGGTCTCGGCTCACTGCAACCTCCATCTCCCGGGTTCAAGCAATTCTCCTGCCTCAGCCTCCTGAGTAGCTGGGACTACAGGTGCCCACCATCATGCCCGGCTAAATTTTTGTGTTTTTGTAGAGATGGGGTTTCACCATGTTGGCTAGGCTGGTCTCAAACTGCTGTCCTCAGGTGATCCACCCACCTTGGTCTCCCAAAGTGCTGGGATTACAGGTATGAGCCACCGCACCTGGCCCCAGACACTGTTCTGAGTCCATTCACTTGTTAACTCCTTGTAGCCGCCCCGTGAGATGAGTTCTGTGGGTAGCCTGTTCGACAGAGGAGGAGACTAAGGATGAGAGCCTTACTCAAGCCTGCAAAGCAAGCATGTAGCAGGCGGGGACTCAACTTCTGGCAGTTTGGCTCGAGAATTTACGCTCCCAACTATGAGCTCAACCATTTCTCAGAGCTGGACAGAGGATCTGAAGTCACTGGGGTGGCATCTGGGCCAAGTGTGTGATCCAGGGGGCAGAGGCAGTTACCATCAGGATGGCTTTACCCCTTCAGAACCCTGCAAAGGAGAACAGCGCAACCCCACAGTGGCCCCTGGCATACCAGCCAAGGCCGGGAGCCTTTATAACGCTACCTGTGGCCGGCCCTTTAGGCCAGCTCAGAGGCAGGTCGATTACAGCAGCCAGATCTGTAGCAGAAGAAGGAACCGAGGCTCAGCAAGGTTCAGGACACTGTCCATCAGTGACCAGTGTTTGTGGTCCCACAGAGCCACAAACTGGGTGACTTAGAAGAACATCAATATATTGCTTCACTGTTCTGGACGCCAGAAGCCTGAAGTCATGGTGTCAGGAGGACCACGCTCCCTCTGGAGGGTCTAGGAGGGGATCTGCTTCCTGGCCTCTCTCTCTCCCAGCCTCGGATCGTTCCTTGACATGGGCAGCATAACTCTAGTCTTCACACGGTCACTCACCGTGTCCAGATTTCCCTTTTTATAAGGCCACCAGTCACACTAGATTTATAAGGACACTCTGATAACCTCGCTTTAACTTGATTACTTCTAAAGACCGTATCTCCAAATAAGGTCACATTTCCAGGCACCAGGGGTTAGAACTTCACCATATCAACTTTAGGGGATACATTTCAGAGCTGGGATTTGAACTTAGGGAATCTGATCCTACAGTCATAGCCCACAGCTGGACTCTTCGGATTCTGGCTCTGACTTTCTTTCTTCTCCTCATCCCCCATTTTTTTTTAACTTTTATTTTTTGTCAAAGTCTTGCTCTGGTCACCCAGGCTGGAGTGTAATGGCACAATCTCGGCTCATTGCAGCCTCCACCTCCCAGAGTCAAGCGATTCTCCCATCTCAGCCTCCCAAGTAGCTGGGATTACAAGCATGAGCCACCACGCCTGGCTAATATTTTGTATTTTTAGTAGAGGTTTCACCATGTTGGCCAGGCTGGTCTCCAACTCCTGACCTCAAGTGACCCATCCACCTCGGCCTCCCAAAGTGCTGTGATTATAGATGTGACCACACCTGGCCTCCTTCCTTCCTTTCTTCTCCGCTTTCCTCCCCTCCCCTTTCCTCTCCCCTTCCCTCCTGTTCCCTCCCCTTCCTTTCCCTTCCTTTCTTTTCCCTTCCCTTCCTTACATTTATTTCCTTTCGCCCTCCCTCCTTCCCTCCCTTCCTCCCTCTATTTTATTTTATTTCTTTTTGGAGACAGGGACTTGCTCTGTCACCCAAGCTGGAGTGCAGTGGTATAATCATAGATTACTGCAGACTTGACCTCCCGGGTTCAAGCAATTCTCCTGCCTCAGCCTCATAAGTAGCTGAGATTACAGGCATGCACCACCACTCCCCGCAAATTTTGTATTTTCAGTAGAGATGGGGTTTCTCCATGTTGGTCAGGCTGGTCTCAAATGCTTGACCTCAGATGATCCGCCCACCTCGGTCTCCCAAAGTGCTGGGATTACAGGCGTGAGCCACGGTGCTTGGCCACATCTGGCTAATTTTAAAAAACATTTTTGTAGAGATGAGCTCTCCCTATGTTGCCCAGGCTAGTCTGAAATTCCTCGGCTCAAGCCATCCTCCGGCCTTGGCCTCCAAAAGCATTGGGACAGACCTGAGCCACTGTGCCTGGCCTTGACTTTCTGAAAACATTTGTGCGCCACCAGCAGTACCGTGGCTTTAGGAATGACCTGGTCCCTTTTTGTCCGGCCACTGTGTAGGTGTCCCTGTGGGGCCCCAAAGCCTAGTAGCGTCAGGTCGTCTTTGTCTTGCAAACCTAAATTAGGAAGATGACTTGGAGTAGAATTTCCCAAGTAAAAGGCTTTTCCTGTGGAGGAAGGGTTATGGAAGTGAAGTTCTATCCTTCATCAATTAAGGTCAAAATATTTAAAGACATGGCCTTGTTGTATTGAAAAAACAGCTTGTAATTTAGCCAATGCATTATTAATAAGAAGCAGCTTGTGAAGGTAAATTCTGTGGTTTAGGCCAAAAGCAGTTACAGTTGGATTCGTTGTTATGGACATAGTTTAACAAAGCAGCAGGGGACTTATTTAAATGAGTTTAAATTAGCTCCCTGGAGCCGGTCATCTGATCCTGTTGCTAACAGATTAAGGCAGGCAATGTTTTCTACCTTGAATGTTGCTCTGATGTGGGCTGGCGGAACAGAGGTGATCCTTTGCCCTGCAAAGTGTCTTCTGATCTCAGAGGGCCCTGAAATAAATGTAAGACCCTCATTCATTCATTTCTGTGTGCATTTATTTATACATTCATGCATGTGTGCGTTCCACAAATATTTTTTGAGTTTCTGTTGTGTGCCAAAGGCTGTGGTAGGTGGATTCCTAGAACTTTTTTTTTTTCTCTTATGTTCGAGGCTCAAATGTGCACTGATCTAGTACTATTTTTTTTTTTTTTTTGAGACAAAGTCTTGCTCTGTTACCCAGGCTGGAGTGCAGTGGCACAATCTCAGCTCACTGCAACCTCCACCTCCGGCGTTCAAGTGATTCTTCTGTTACAGTGTCTGGAGTAGTTGGGACTACAGGCGCATACAATCACATCCAGCTAATTTTTGTATTTTTAGTAGAGATAGGGGTTTTACCATATTGGTCAGGCTTGTCTCAAACTCCTGACCTTGTGATCTGCCCGACTTGGCCTCTCAAAGATTACAGGTGTGAGCCAATTTGCCCAGCCTTTTTTTTTTTTTTGAGACAGAGTCTTGCTCTGTTGCCCAGGCTGGAGTGCAATGGTGTGATCTCGGCTCACTGCAGCCTCCACCTCCTGGGTTCAAGCTATTCTCCTGTCTCAGCCTCCTGAGTAGCTGGGATTACAGGTGCTCACCGCCATGCCTGGCTAATTTTTGTACTTTTAGTAGAGATGCGGTTTCACCATGTTGGTCAGGCTGGTCTTGAACTCCTGACCTCAGATGATCTGCCCATCTTGGCTTCCCAAAGTGCTGGGATTACAGGCATGAGCCACAAAATCAGCCTGGCCTGATTTTGTACTTTTTGAAATGCATCGTTAATTCTATTCATTTGTTTCCTTGTTTACATGGAATTTGCTTGTTTACTTGTTTATATGGGTATTTTTCATTAAGGGAAGCCCCAGGAAGTCAAGGCTATGTCTGTCTTGTCTTGTTCATCTGGTTCTTATTCTTTCTTTCTTTTTGAGAGAGGTCTCAGGTTGTCACCCAGGCTGGGGTGCAGCGCCGTGATCACAGCTCACTGCAGCCTCAACCTTGCAGGCTCAAGTGATCCTCCCACCTCAGCCCCCCAAGTAGCTGGAAGTACAGGCATACACAAGCATGCTAGGCTAATGTTTGTATCTTTTGTAGAGATGGGTTTTTACCATGTTGCCCAGGCTGGTCTTGAACTGCTGGGCCCGAGTGAACGGCCCGCCTCCCAAAGTGTTGGGATTACAGGCTTGAGCCACTGCACCTGGCCCATGTAGTCCTTTGGATGTGGTTCCTGCCCAAAGGCAACACCCAGCATAGTCTCGTGGGGTGAGGGGTTGACAGGCAAATGCCATGTAGAAGTATTTGTAATGGGGAAGAACAGGGCATTTTAGGAATCCAAAGAAGAAGCCATTGGAAGCCATGGGAAGGTCATTTGAACTAGCCAGGCTGAGAGTTGCAGGGAGTGGGGAGGTGGGGGTGTTGGGGAGGGTGTAGCCTCTGCAAAGGCCAACAGGGCAGAACTTTTCTCTCCAAGAACTGAACTAGCTCAACTGGAGCCCAGTACAAGTTAGAAAGTGGCTGGCAGCGTCGTCAGGGAGCAGGAAGCAGAGGCGTTGGAGGTCCGGAGGCACCCCTGAGGCACTTGGAAAATTTAAAATAGCGTTTCCCTTCCGAGCAAGATCCTGACATATCCTGTAAATGTCAAGCTGCTCTGGGCTGGCCTTGCTAAGTCATCCACCCTCCCGGAGCCATCAGGGGCACCAGCTGATCCTGAGAGTCCCTGGGCCCTACTCCTGACGCATGGTTGAGACTCCGCAGAGGGTTTATGTGCACATGGGTGGCACGGGCTGACATTCTCCCAGTGCTGGAGAGGCCAGGTGTTCCGAGGGTGAGTCCTTATGTGGAGGGGACATGGCTTCCCAGCTTAAAGGTATATCCAATTGTGCAGAAGCAGGAACAGTAAGAACTAGACCCCAGCTGACTTTGCCTCCTGTTGCAGCCACAGGATAGGGAGCTTATTAAAAACAGGCAAAACCCTTGGCAGGGGGCAGTGGCTCATGCCTATAATCTTAGCACTTTGGGAGGCCAAGGCAGGAGGTTTGTTAGAGCCCAGGAGTTTGAGGCAAGCCTGGGCAACGTAGTGAGATCTTGTCTCTACAAAAAAATTAAAATAGCCAGGCGTGATGGCCCACGCCTGTAATCCCAGCACTCTGGGAGGCTGGGGTGGGCAGGTCATCTAAGATCAAGAGTTTGAGACCAGCCTGACCAACATGGTGGAACCCCATCTCTACTGAAAATACAAAATTAGCCGGGCTTGGAGGTGCATGCCTGTAATCTCAGCTACTCATGAGGCTGAGGCGGGAGAACCGCTTGAATCTGGGAGATAGAGGTTGCAGTGAGCCGAGATCATGCCATTGCCTGGGCAATAAGAGTGAAACTCTGTCTTAAAAAAATATATTATCTGGGCATGGTGGTGTGTGCCTGTAACTCCAGCTACTTGGGAGGCTGAGGCAGGAGCATCCGTGGAGCCCAGGAGGTCGAGGCTGCAGTGAGCTGTGATCTTGCCACTGTACTCCAGCCTGGGCAACAAAGCAGGACCTTGTCTCAAAAACAAACAAACAAAAACCAAACGAACAACAACAAGAACAACAAAAACAGACTAAACTCTCCCTCTCCAGCTTTGTTGATGGCTCATTCATTGTTCAATCCCTGTGGATGAAGCCTGTTCTGACAACTGAGGGGGAGTTACTCATTTATTCACCTGCCCAGTAAGTATCTTCCAGAACCTAGCTCTCTGAAGGTGGAGCTTTGGGCTGTGCACCTGCTGATGTCCCCAGGTAGTGTAGACGTAGATCCACTCACTCTGAGACTAGGGAGACCGGTACTTATGTGACTTAATCTCCTGGGGATATGTAGAAAGATGGTTCCATTTTCCTATTTTATTTTCCGGACACCTGGGCATTCACTCATTCCTTCCTTCTTCCATTCATTTGACAAATATTGGCTGAACGTCTACAATGTCCCAGGTGTTGTATGAGTCACCAGGGAATTCAGTGGTAAGTGAAACCCACATGGAGACGGTGGCGTTGAGACTGTAAACAAATGAACACAGATATAACGTCCTATTCCAAACCGTGACAAACGCTTCTGGTAGGGCTGCAGACCACCTAGCGGTGGCTTCTTCTTTTTTTTTTTTTTTTTAATTGCCCAGGCTGGAGTGCAGTGGTGTAATTAGAGCTCACTGCCTCAACCTCCTGGGTTCAAGTGATTCTTCCACCTCAGCCACCTGAGTAGCTGGGACTACAGGTGCCACGGGACCTGGCTAATTTTAAAAGGTTTTGTAGAGATGGGAGTCTTGCTGTGTTGCTCAGGCTTGTCTCAAACTCCTGGCTTCAGGCGACTCTCTGGCTTTGGCCTCCCACGTGCTAGGATTCAAGGTGTGAGCCAGTGTACCTGGCCTCGCTCTGTATTTTTTTATTGTGTTAAAATACATGTCAACAAAACTGACCATTTTAACCATCTTAGGTGTACAGTTCAGTGACATAAGTACATTCGCATTATTTATTTATTTTGAGAAGGAGTTTCACTCTTGTTGCCTAGGCTGGAGTGTAATGGCGCCATCTTGGCTCACAGCAACCTCCTCCTTCTGGGTTCAAGTGATCCTCCTGCTTCAGCCTCCTACGTAGCTGGGATTACAGGCATGTACCACCATGCCTGGCTGATTTTGTATTTTTACCAGAGACAGGGTTTCTCCATGTTGGTCAGGCTGGTCTTGAACTCCCAGTCTCAGGTGATCTGCCCTCCTAAGCCTCCCAAAGTGCTAGGATTTCAGGCATGAGCCACCACACCCGGCCCATTCGCATTATTGTCCAACTGTCTCCACTGTCCATCTCCAGAACTCCTTCATCATCCCAAACTGGGATGCTGTACCATGAAACACTAACTCTCCACTCCCCGTGCCCCCCTGCTCCCATTAACCACTATTCTGTTTTCTGCCTCTGCAACTTTGACCATTCTAGCTACCTCATATAAGAGGAATCATGCAATAGTTGTCTTCTATTTGTGTCTGGCTTATTTCACTGGGCACAATATCTTCCAGGTTCAGCCATGTTGTGGCAGGTGCCAGTGCTTCACTCCTCTTTAAAGCTGAAGGATGCATCATTGTTTGACTCCATCACCTTTCATTTATCTATTAATCTGTTGATGGACACGTGGGTTGTTTCCACCTTTTGATCATGGTGTAAATGATGCTGCTGTGAACATGTGTGTACAAATCTCTGTTTCAAGTCTTCATTGGTTTGCTCTTGTCCATTAAGAAAAAAAGTCAACTGTGTGGTATCCGGCATTGTCCCTTTAATTGTTGCAGCAACTCCAGAGACCATGCTCTTAAAGGCGGTGCTATGCTGTTATTCATTCATTCATCCTGTAAATGTCTATTGAGTGTTGACTATGTGCTAGGCATTTTTGCAAAGCACTCTAAATTCAGGGATGTTGGAGCTGATGATGCTACTTCAGCAGTTGTAATGCATGAAGGAATAAAACAGGCTCATCTGAGTCAGCATCCTCATCCTCTTTTTTTCTGAGAAAAAGAAGGTGAGTAGATTGATATCCCTTCTGTCCTGTGGTCTGCTAGACTTGCAGGGGGAAAGAAGGGGTAATAGGGAGCTTCCTGAAGAGTATGACAGGAGAGGGGTGCACCTTACTCCATGGCCACATGGTGTCCAGGGCCCCAAATCATGCCGTAGAATAGAGAAGGGAAGGCAGAGCAACAGGCTGGAAGGTGTTGGTGCAGTTTGGATATTCTTTCTGCATTCTTTTTTTTTTTTTTTGAGATGGAGTCTTACTCTGTTGCCCAGGCTGGAGTCTTGGCTCACTGCAATGTCCGCCTCCCAAGCTAGGTTCAAACAATTCTGCTGCCTCAGCCTCCTGAGTAGCTGGGACTACAGGCATGTGCCACCACACCTGGATAATTTTTTGTATTTTTAGTAGAGACAGGGTTTCACTGTGTTAGCCAGGATGGTTTTGATCTCCTGACCTCATGGTCCGCCTGCCTAGGCCTCCCAAAGGGTTGGGATTACAGGAGTGAGCCACTGCACCTGGCCTTTCTGCATTCTTACTGGAAGTTTTGTGGTAAGTAGCACTTCAGCTTCCTTTGAATTTGGATGAGGAAGAGCAGGAAAGAAGGAAGGAGGGGAGGAGGGATCTTCTGTCAAACGATTAGCAGAGATAGCTTTTCTGTACTTTATCGAATCTCACTCATTTTTAAAATTAAAGTTTATTTAACAAATGGTGATGTAGAATGAAGCATGTGCCAGGCACTGCTCTAAGCACATTACACAAGCTAAGTCCTTCACTCCTCTGACAAGTAGTAAGGTAGCTACTTTTCTTTCTTACTCCCCCTTTTACACACAAGCAAATTAAGAAACTGAGAGCTTGACATCTTGTTCACACAGCTGGTGAGAGGCAGAGCAGAGATCCCAATCCAGGCCCCAGAGCCCACTCTCTTAACAACGGTGCTATGCTGTTGTTCATTCATTCATCCTATAAATGTCTACTGAGTGTCGACGATGTGCTAGGCATTTTGCAAAGCACTGCAAATTCAGGGATGTCGGGGCTGATGACCGTCAGCAGTTGTGATGCATGAAGGAATGAAACAGGCCCAACTGAGTGCTAGTTGGGAGATTCTATGATTATTCCACTTTACAGATGAGAGAGGGGGTTACCCAGCCTGAAATTGGGCAAGTCTGGGTGGGAATTCAGGGCTACCCAGCTCCAGCCTCCCATCTCAACACAGTCATTTTGTCAATATCGATTCTGCAGGATGTGGACCCCATGGGAGACAGCCCTGCCTGGTTCCTGCCCGCCCCACCATGGCCTCGCAGCTGTGGACTCTGGGCTTTGGACCATCTCCTTTTCTGAGCAGTCAGCCTTGGATGTCCTCTCCAGCCACCTGGCAGAAGGGCTGTAACCGAATCCTTCTGTGGCCTTGTGTCCCTGAGAGTGCCAAACTATGTGTTTGTTTAGCAGGGAGAGGCTCTGGTCTCATTCGTGGGTGGCTAGGCCAATTGTGGGGACAGGAGCTGGCAGCTGAGGCTCTCGGGCAGGGACAAAACTGGTGCATGAGTGGGTTTCCAACACAGAAAGCTTCCGTGAGCTGTTTGATCCTGTAGGACCCTGGGAGGTACCACAGATACAGGAGCTGGGGCCTGTTTGGTCTCCGCCAGGGCCTCTCCCAGGGCAGGGTGCCTGGGGCCCACAGTTTCTCAAGGGTCACAGCAATGTCTAACAAGGAAGGAAAAGAAATACAAATACATGTAATAATTCCAGAATACAAAATGAAACGTGCAGGCCCAGGCGCGGTGGCTTATGCCTGTAATGCTAGCACTTTGGAAGGGTGAAGTAGGCAGGTCAATTGAGGTCAGGCGTTTGAGACCAGCCTGGCCAACATGGTGAAAACTCGTTTCTACTTAAAACACATAAATTAGCTGGGCCGGTGGTGGGTGCCTGTAATCCCACTTACTCAGGAGGCTGAGGCAGGATAATCACTTGAACCCAAGAGGTGGAGTTTGCATTGAGCTGAGATGGTGCCTTTGCACTCCAGGCAGGGCAAAAGAGTGAGACTCCATCTCAAAAAAAAAAAAAAAAAAAAGAAAAAGAAAAAAGAAACTTGCAGAGTTAAAATGAACAAATACTGAATTAAATGCCTACAAAAGCCGTTTCATGCCAGGCTGTCATCTGGACGCCGGCTGTGATGAGGTCATGTATACGGAAGCCACGGAAAGCAGATGCACTTTACCGTGTGCGATGTGATTGCCGTGGGTAGGGCCCAGGACCTGCAAAGGAGTCACAAACTTCCTGCAAGGAGAGATGTTCTATGACCTTCTGGGGCTCTGTGGTCCCTTCTAGGTAAGGTCCCTATCCACTTGGCAGGCATTTGAATTTTATTCAGTGTTTTATTTAGTTTAATTTAATTTATTATTATGATTATTATTTTTGAGATGGAGTCTCACTCTGTTGCCAGGCTGGAGTGCAGTGGCTCAATTTCGGCTCACTGCAACCTTCGCCTCCCGGGTTCAAGTGATTCTCCTGCCTCAGTCTCCTGAGTAGCTGGGACTACAGGCACGTGTCACCACACCTGGCTAATTTTTTGAATTTTTAGCAGAGATGGGGTTTCACCATGTTGTCCAGGATGGTCTTGATCTCCTGACCTCATGATCCGCCTGCCTCAGCCTCCCAAAGTGCTGGGATTACAGGCGTGAGACACCATGCCCAGCTCTATTATTACTGTTATTTTTGGGATGGAGTCTCTGTTGCACAGGCTGCAGTGTAGTGGCATGATCTCAGCTCACTGCAACCTCCTCCTCCCAGGTTCAAGCAATTCTCATGCCTTAGCCTCCTGAGTAGCTGGGATTACAGGTGTGCACCACCATGCCTGCCTAATTTTTTTGGTATTTTTAGCAGAGATGGGGTTTCATCATGTTGGCCAGGCTGATCTTGAAATCCTGACCTCAAGTGATCGGCCTCCCAAAATGCTGGGATTATAGGTATGAGCCACTGTGCATAGCCTTTATTTTATTTCTTAAAGAAACAAGTTCTTGCTCTGTTACCCAGGCTGGGATGCGGTGGCATAATCATAGCTCACTGAAGCCTTGACCTCCTGGGTGCAAGCAATTCTCCCGCCTCAGCCACCCGAATAGCTGGGACTACAGGTGTGTGCCATCACACTTGGGTAATTTTCTTATTTTATGTAGAGATGAGGTCTCATTATTTTGCCCAGGCTGGTTTCGAACTCCAGGGCTCAAACAATCCTCCTGGTTTGGCATCCCAAAATGCTGGGATTGCAGGTGTGAGCCACCGCACCCAACCTCAGCCAGTGTATATTAAATATATTCTCCAAGTCAGAGGCAGGTAGGGGCCATCCTGGCAAAGAAGCTAGACCCTCACAGGTGCCTTTGGTCAAGCTGGGGAGAGAGACCCATTTTCTTTTGTCTTTTTTGAGATGGAGTTTCACTCTTGTTACCCAGCCTGGAGTGCAATGGTGTGATCTCAGCTCACTGCAACCTCCGCCTCCTGGGTTCAGGCAATTCTCCTGCCTCAGCCTCCTGAGTAGCTGGGATCACAGGCACGCGCCACCATGCCCAGCTAATTTTTTTTGTATCTTTAGTAGAGACGGGGTTTCACCATGTTGACCAGGATGGTCTCGATCTCTTGACCTTGTGATCCACCCGCCTCGGCCTCCCAAAGTGCTGGGATTACAGGCTTGAGCCACTGCGCCCGGCCCGAGAGACACATTTTCAAACACATGGAGGACTGTCCCAGGAACAGGGGTAGAGGAGGGTCAGAACCGGGTTGAACGTGAACTGAGAGGACGATCCAGGCTTCCCTCCTGTGTGGGCGTGACTTGGGTGTAGAGCTGTCCTTCAGAGGTCAAGCCGCTGTTTGGTTTTAGAAGCAACACAATGCGCCAACCCCCGTCTGACTGTGAGGGGGTCAAATCGCAGCTTGATCCCTCACACGCTGTGTGACTACAGGCAAGTGCCTTAAAGTCTCTAAGCTTCTGCTTCTCCATCTGTCAAATGGGGAGGATGAGCGCTACCTACTTCCTGGGGAGCAGCACACGGTGAGCAGCGAGCCTGGCACTTGCCTTGGCTGTTGCCGTTACTGCAAGGATGGTTAGGCTTGGGCAGCTGAAAACTGTCCAAATGTGTCCTCTTGGTAGTCACGGCACCTTTTGGTCATTCAAAATGAAAGGAAAGTTTCCTGCCCCACCTGCCACCCGCTATAAACATTTACCCCAGGAGAAGGCAAGGCGGTTCTCCCAGGGCCTGGAGGTGAGGCATTGAATGTCCCTGGAGAGCCCCGGGGCTGGGAGGAGCTGCTTTTCTTGCCCCTGTGCTCATTTTTGCTGAGGAGGATGAGATTTGAAAGCAGCAGGTGGAATGGGAGGCTGGTTTCTGCTGAGGTCCCTCCATCTTCCCTGCATCCCCTTCTCTGCCATACAGGGAGGTGAACCTCATTCTCATGCCCCACCGACCCCATCCTCAGCCCACCCCGATCCTTACTTCTCCAGGTTCCTTGCTTCGAGGGTTGCAGGCCAGTGGGACTCTGCATTTCCAAACCACCTATGCTTGTGAAGCAGCCAGAGACTGAGGCAGGACAGCGTGGTTCAGGATTGGTGTCTGGGGCAGACAGGCTCGCGCCAATCCCACCACCCCCTCGCCATGTGCTGCTGGGCGAGTCATTCTGTCTTCCTGAGCTTCAACTTGCTCATCTGTAAAAAGGGCAAATACTAGTTCCCATCTCACCAGGGCCTCGTGAGGATGAAGTGAGGCCGTTAACACTTTAGAAAGTTCTATTTTTTTTTTTTTTTGAGATGGAGTTTCGCTCTTTTTACCCAGGCTGGAGTGCAATGGTGCGATCTCGGCTCACCGCTACCTCCGCCTCCTGGATTCAGGCAATTCTCCTGCCTCAGCCTCCTGAGTAGCTGGGATTACAGGCACATGCCACCATGCCCAGCTATTTTTTTGTATTTTTAGTTGAGATGGGGTTTCACCATGTTAAACAGGATGGTCTCGATCTCTTGACCTCGTGATCCACCTGCCTCGGCCTCCCAAAGTGCTGGGATTACAGGCGTGAGCCACTGCGCACGGCCACTTTAGAAAGTTCTTAATGGCCAGGCGCAGTGATTCACTCCTGTAATCCCAGGACTTTGGGAGGTCGAGGCAGGCGGATCACCTGAGATTGGGAGATCGAGACCAGCCTGACCAATATGGAGAAACACTGTCTCTACTAAAAATACAAAATTAGCCAGGCATGGTGGTGCGTGCCTATAGTCCCAGTTACTTGGGAGGCTGAGGCAGGGTAATTGCTTGAACCCGGGAGGCGGAGGTTGCGGTGAGCTGAGATTGCACCATTGCATGCCAGCCTGGGCAATAAGAGCAAAACTCCATTTCCAAAAAGAAAAAAACAAAAAAAGAAAGAAAGTCCTTAACAACAGTGTCCAAAGATCATGAAAGTCCTCTGATGTTGGATAACTGGCTCTGGGTTGGATGCCTTCCAGAGGGAGCTCAGCTCGGGGCTCCTCCCAAAACATGTGGCTCTGTCACTGAAGCAGCCACTGCCTACTGGGAGAAGCACCTTCCTTTCCTTTAGAAGTCAGAGAAAGTCGTGGCCAAGCCAACCAGACCCCACTCCCCTGCACCTGTTATCTGGGGGCTCCAGACCAGGCCTTTGGAGCAAGAGGTTTGTTAGGATGGGAAGTGAGTCAGGAACCCTGGCTCTTGATTGGCTGCGTGCACTGAGTCTACGGCTTTGTCCCCTCCCTGACCCTCTCCTTGGGGCTGTTTGGGCAAATGCATGTTATTTTCTTCTTTGCCAGTTAGCATTGTTACCCCGAGGGTGTGCCGAGGGCCAAGCCGGCCGCAAGTATGAGGTTGTGCTTTGGAAAAGCAGGCGATCCTCCTTCTCAAGTCTCCTGTTACAAGGCCCGGTAAACCCTCTCAAAGAAATAAAAGGGTAAAAGGATGGAGAACTGAGGAAGAGGCAGTCGTGCATAGAAGGGGCAGGGAGGGTGTCCCAGGAAGAAGAAGGACTAGCATGGATGAGGCCCTGAAGCCTGAGCATCTCCGTGGCCCCAGTCCAGGCCTCCTACCCCTCCGGAAAGCCCCATGACTCATGGCACCCGTCCTCTTCACTGTCAAGGAAATTGATCAGTGTCTAAGCATCTGGAACAGCAAGTGCAAAGGCCCCACGTCAGGGACACGCTTGATGTATCATTCTAAACGCATAAGGCTGGTGTGGCTGGAGCCTGGTGAGGGGGCTGGGATGGGAGGTAGGTGGGTGGGGCAGATCACACAGAGCCTGGGGACCACCATAAAAATTGCAGGGTATATTCTCAGCATCGAGGCCATTTTTTTTTTTTTTTTGAGATGAAGTCTCACTCTGTCACCCAGGCTGGAGTGCAGGGGCGCGTTCTCTGCTCACTGCAACCTCCGTCTCCTGGGTTCAAGCAATCCTCCCACCTCGGCCTCCTGAGTACCTGGGATTAAAGGCATGCACCACCATGCCTGGCTACTTTTTTTGCATTTTTAGTACAAAACATGGGGTTTTACCATCTTGGTCAGGCTGGTCTCGAACTCCTGACCTCAAGTGATCTACCCACCTTGGTCTCCCAAAGTGCTGGGATTACAGGTGTGATCCACTGCACCTGGCCTCCTCAAGGTCTGTTCTGAGTATATCCTCCCTGGAAACCATTTTGTCCATGGAACAGGAGGAAGACTGAGCAGTAGAAGGAAGGGGAGAAGTTCAGGGATGGTGTGGCCACTGCCTGGCAGGAGCTGAAGGACAGAGGGTGGAAAAGGAAGGAGAAGATGTGACCGCAAGGCCTGGGAAAACAATGCCTGGCTCTGTTTCTGAGCTGCCCACGAGAACAAGCCCAGCTTCTGAGCAAGCGGTTCCTGGAGGGAGTGGGGGCAGGGCTCCACTAGGATTCAAATCCAGGTTCACCATCCCATGCTGTGTGACTTTGGATAAATTAGTGAGCCTCTCTGGGCAAGTACATGAGACATACATGATTTTGCCAAATGATGAAACAGCAATGCCTCGCTGGAAGGAGGTGAAGCTGGACTTCCAACCAGGTGGCCTAAACCTCTCCAGCCTTCACTGGCTTTGCTCTGCGTCCTGTCCTCCGTGGGGAGATGATTTCCTTTGAAAGTGGGTACAGTGTGGCTGAGATATATACGGCAGACACAGTTCTCAGGGGGTCTCCCTTGCCAGCCCACTGGAGTCCAGACCCCAGGAGCCCCATGGTGCATCCTCTAGGGGAATGAGGCCTCCCTATTCCAAAGCTGATGTGTTTGTCCCAGCAACCAACTTGGAGATAAGTCAGGGGACAGCTCTGTCCTCCTGGCGCTGGTGGAGGACAGGCTGGCCGGCCTTGCCTGATCTGGGGTGACACCAAGGGCTCCTGAGCATGTATCCATTTCTTCCTCGGCCCCCCTCCCCCTGCCTCTCTTCTTGGGAGCCAGGAGGGAAGGTGGAGGAGGTGCCAGTCCTCAGATGCCGGCACTATTTTTGGAGCGTGTGTTGATCCCAATTCCGGGGCACGTGGGCTGTGACAGGCTGTAGGAGCAGACCCCGCTGGAATAAGGAATAAGGTCAGCCACAGATGCTGGGGGACGACCCCATCACCCTGACCCTGGCCCTTCTAGAACAGGGCACGGACTCTTGCCCCTCCCTGAGCTCAGGTTTATGGGCTTTGAGCCTCTCCAGCTACCTTCACCCAGCTCTGCAATCCTGCCTGGGAGGAACTCCGCCCTCACAGAAGCCAGCAGCCCCAGTACAGAGCCTGGAGCTGACCTGAAGTGGCCCGGAGGACAGTGAGGGCCCCTTCCCTTTGAAGGGCACAGTGGCATGGAATCCAGCTTAACCTCCTGTGCTTGTGGCCAAATCCTGTCTGAGACACACGGAGAGGCTGTGGAGGAAATAATCCCGGCTAGTGCTTCCCCAGCACCCACAGCAGTTTGCTCAGTTCTCAGGACGACTCTGTGCAACAGGGCACTGAGAGGTTAAGTAACCCATCCAAGGTCACACAGCTTGTAATTTGCACCCAGGCAGGGCTACCCTCTAATGGCTCATAGGAAGCACGTTGCTGAATATTTATATGAACACATACATCAAAAATATTAAATAATAGCTATATGCATATGTAAAATAAGCTCCTTATTTAAACTACCCATATATATATATATTTATATACATATATTTTAAGCTGGAGTCTGGCTGTGTCACCCAGGCGGGAGTGCAGTGGCATGATCTTGGCTTACTGCAACTTCTGCCTCCTGGGTTCAAGCTATTCTCCTGCCTCAGCCTCCTGAGTAGCTGTGATTGCAAGCATGTAACACCATGCCCAGCTAATTTTTTTATGATATTTTTTAGTAGAGACTGGGTTTCACCATGTTGGCTAGGCTGGTCTCAAATTTCTGACCTCAAATGATCTGCCTGCTTTGGCCTCCCAAAGTGTTGGAATTACAGGCGTGAGTCACTGTGCCCAGCCTACCTATATATTTATATATGGAATTTATGTATTCCATTTATATATGGAATATATTATGTGTCCATATATAAAATAATATATTTACATGTGTACATTTATATAACATTATATATTTATAGATATATGTATTTATTTACATATTATCTATATTTATAAAATTATAATATATTATATAGAACCCTATTTTTACATTGTGTATAGAAAGATATATGCACACTATATAAATTGTATATATTTATATTAACATATAGTCACATATATTTATAAATACATTTGAACAATATATGTATACAGTGGCCAGGTTTGGTGCCTCTTGCCTATAATCTCAGCACTTTGGGAGGCTGAGGCAGGTGGATCACCTGAGGTCAGGAGTTTGAGACCAGCCCGGCCAACATGGTGAAACACTGTCTCTAGTAAAAATACAAAAATTAGCTGAGTGTGGTGGCACATGCTGGTAACCTCAGCTACTTGGGAGGCTGACGTAGGAGAATCGCTTGAACCTGGGAGGCAGAGGTTGCAGTGAGCTGAGATTGTGCCACTGCACTCCAGCCTGGGCAATGAGAGCAAAACTCTATCTCAATAAATAAATAAATAGGCCGGGTGCAGTGACTCACGCCTGTAATCTCAATACTTTGGGAGGCTGAGGCAGGCAGATCACGAGGTCAGGAGTTTGAGACCAGTTTGGCCAACTTGGTGAAACCCTGTCTCTCCTAAAAATGCAAAAATTAGCCAGGCGTGGTGGTGGGCATCTGCAGTCCCAGCTACTTGGAGGTTGAGGCAGAAGAATCGCTTGAACCTGGGAGGTGGAGGTTGAAGTGAGCTGAGATCATGCCACTGCACTCCAGCCTGGGCAACAGAGGGAGACTCAGTCTCACACACAGAAAAAGTACATGTATACATGTGAGTTCATATGTGTGTATGTGTATATATAAAAACATGCAAGTGGAGAGAGAAAGACACCTTTTTTAAAGAAACAGATTTATTGAGGTATAGTTCACATATACAATACACCGGTTCATAGCACACAATTCAGTGGCATTTAGTAGATTCATAGTATTGTGCAAGCTTCACCACAATCAACTTCAGAATAGTCTCATTACTTCAAAAAGAAGCTCTGTCTACCTTAACCCTCATCCCTCAACACCCCCACCATCTCTTTCCTCACCACTCCCAGCCCCTGGCAACCACTAATTTACTTTCTGTCTCTCTGTATTTGCCCGTTCTGGACATTTCATGTAAATGGATTCATGCAATATATGGTCTTTTGTGATTGGCTACTTGCACTCAGCATAAAGTTTTCAAAGTTTATCCATATATATATATATAAAAAATATATATATATAAATATATAGCGTGAATCAGTACTTTGTTCCTTTTTGAGGCTGTCTAATATTCCATTTCATGGCTGTACCACCATCGATTTATTCACTTATTCATTGATGGACATTTGGGTTGTTTCCCCTTTTCCTATTATGAATAACGTTGCTATAAATATTTGTATATAGGCTGGGTGTATATAGGCTGGATTACACTCTTGTAATCCAGGCACTTTGGGAGGCCGAGGAGGGCAGATCATGAGGTCAGGAGTTCGAGATCAGCCTGGCTGACATGGTTAAACCCAGTATCTACTAAAAACACTAAAAATTAGCTGGGTGTTGTGGTGGGTGCCTGTAATTCCAGCTACTCAGGAGGCTGAGGCAGTAGAATCGCTTGAACCTGGGAGGTAGAGGTTGCAGTGAGCTGAGATCATGCCACTTCACCCAGCCCTGATGACAGAGTGAGACTCCATCTCAAAAAAATTATATATAATTTTTGTGTGTGGACTTATATTTTCATTTATTTTGGGTACATACTTATGAGTAGAATTGCTGGATCATATGGTAACTCTATGTTTAATTGTTTGAAGAACTGCCAAACCATTTTCCAAAGTGGGTTGTATTGTATTACATACACATGGCAGGGTTTGGGGGTTTCAGCTTCTCCACATCCTCACCAACTCTTGTTATTGTGCTTTTAAAAGTTATTATAGTCATCCTATCGGATGTGAAGTGGTGTTTTATTGTGGTTTTCATTTGCATTTCTTTAATGACTAATGATGTTGAACATAGTTTCATTTGCTATTTTGTACTGGTGTATTTTCCTTGGAGAAATGTCTGTCCAGGTCCTCTGCCTGTTTTAAAACGGGGTCATCATTTTATTGTTGACTCCTAACAGCTGTTTAGATATTCTAGACGCAAGTCCCCCATTTTACACACACACACACACATGCGCACACACGCGCACATATGTAAGTATGTATAATTTGCAAAATTTTTCTCCCATTCTCAGGGTTACCTTTTCACTTTCTTGTTTGTATTCTTTGAAACACAAAAGTTTTAAATTTTGATGATATCCAGTTTATTTTTTCTTTTATTGTTTGTGCTTTTGGTGCCATAAGTAAGCAACCATTGCTTAATCCAAGTTCATAAAGATTTATTCCTGTGTTTTCTTCTGAGAGTTTTATAGTTTTTTAAAAATGCTTTTTAAAAATTATTATTTTATTTATTTTTTTTAAGATGGAGTTTCACTCTTGTCACCCATGCTGGAGTGCAATGGTGCCATCTTGGCTCTCTGCAACCTGCATTGAAATGATTCTTCTGCTTAAGCCTCCCTAGTAGCTGTGATTACAGGCATGAGCCACCACGCCCGGCCCCAGCTTCTTTCTTTTGCATGTCTATATCCAATTGTCCTGGCATCATTTGTTGAAGAGATTATTCTTTCCTCATTAGATTATCTCGACACCTTTGCAAAAAATTGGTTTATTATAAACATGAAAGTTTATTTCTGGATGCTCGATTCTTTTTCCACTGAGCTGTATGTCTACACTTAAGCCAGTACCACACTGTTTTAATTACTATAGCCTGATATGATATCTATATATTTATAGATATGATATATATTTATATACATACTACCTATATTTATAAAAGTATATTATATAGAAACACCCTATATTTGCATTGTGTATAGAAAGATATATGCACATTCTATATAAATTGTATTATTTTTTTCTTTTATTGTTGAATAGCCTGATGTTGCTCTATATATTTGTATACAATTTTTTTGTGTGGACTTGTTTTCATTTCTCTTGGGTATAGATGTAGGAGCAGAATTGCTTGGTTGTATGGTAACTCTATGTTTAACTGTTTGAAGAACTGCCAAACTATTTTCCAAAGGGGTTGTACCATATTACATGCACATGACAGGATTTGGAGGTTTCCATTTCTCCACATCCTCACCAACACTTGCTAATTTGTCTTTTTTTTTTTTTTTTGAGACAGAGTTTTGCTCTTGTTGCCCATGCTGGAGTGTAGTGGTGTGATCTCAGCTCAATGAAACCTCCGATTCCTAGGTTCAAGCAATTCTTCTGCCTCAGTTGCCCAAGTAGCTGGGATTGCAGGTGCACACCACCACATCCGGCTATTTTTTGTATTTTTAGTAGAGATGGGGTTTCACCATGTTGGTCGGGCTGGTCTTGAACTCCTGACCTCAGGTGATCTGCCCACCTTGGCCTCCCAAAGTGCCGGGATTACAGCCATGAGCCACTACCCCTGGCCTGCTATTATGTCTTTTAAAAGAAATCAGGAAATATGAGTTCTCCAGTTTTGCTCTTTTTCAAGATTGCTTTTGGTTATGTTGGGTCTGTTGCATTTCTATATGAATTTTAGGATAAGCTTGTCAATTTCTGTAAATAAGTCGGCTGGGATGTGGATATTGTGTTGAATCCATAGACCAGCTGGGGAATATTGCCATCTTAACAATATTAAGTCTTCTGTTCCATGAATATTGGATGCCATTCCATTTGTTTAGGTTTTAAGTTTTCAGCAGTGTTTTATAGTGTTCAGAGTATGTGTTTTACATTTCTTTTTGCTAAATATATTCCTAAGTATTTTATTCTTTTTGATGTTGTAAATAGAGTTTTTTAAATTTCATTTTCAGTTTGCTCATTGTTAATACTTAGAAATGTAGAAATGCAACTGATTTTTCTGTATTGGTTTTACATCCTGCAACCTTGCTGAACTCATTGATTAGTTCTCTCTCTCTATTTTTTTTTTGTTTGTTTGAGACAGAGTTTTGCTCTTGTTGCCGAGGATGGAGTGTAATGGCGCAATCTTGGCTCACTGTAACCTTCACCTCCAGGGTTCAAGTGATTCTTCTACCTCAGCTTCCTGAGTAGCTGGGATTACAGGCATGCACCACCAGGTCCAGCTAATTTTGTATTTTTAGTAGAGACGGGATTTCTCCATGTTGGTCAGGCTGGTCTCAAACTCTTGACCTCAGGTGATCCACCTGCCTTGGCCTCCCAAGGTGCTGGGATTACAGGTGTGAACCACCACGCCCAGCCCTACTTCGCGTGTGTACCTGTGTGGATGCTTTAGGACTTTCTATATGTATGTTATGTCATCTGCAAATACAGATAGTTTGACTTCTTCCTTTCTAACTGGATGGCTTTTCTTTTACTTATCTAGAACCTCCAGCTCAAGGTGGAATAGACATGAAGAGTGCATATTTCTGCCTTGTTCCTGATCTTAGGGAGAAACAATCAGTCTATCACCAGGGATGTGAACTGTGGCTTTTAGCAGATGACTTTACCAAGCGGAGGAAGTGCCCTTTTATTCCTAGTTTATTGCATTTTTTTGTGGGGAGCGGGGCGGGGGGGGGACAGAGTCTCGCCTCTTGGATTCAAGCGCTTCTCCCGCTTCAGCCTCCCCAGTAGCTGGGACTACAGGCATGCGCCACCACCCCCAGCTAATTTTTGTATTTTTAGTAGAGAGGGGGTTTCGCCATTTGGCCAGGATGGTCTCCATCTCTGGACCTCGTTATCCACCAGCCCCCGCCTCCCAAAGTGCTGGGGTTACAGGCGTGAGCCACAGAGCCCAGCCGTGAAATACCTTCATTTAAAATGTCCCCGGAGTCTCTGTTCTTCCTTCTGAGGGCAAAAACTCAAATGCAGAGCCAAAAACGTATTTGCCAAATCATTGTCCAGGCCCTGCTGTGTGAGGCTTTAACAGGTGCTAGCCGGTGGAAGGATTGTTGGTGAGGACTGCAAAATCCCTGCCCCTTCCAGCGGCCAGGGCTGCCTTTCCCGTCTGACACAGCAGATAAGGAGGTCGCGCTGGGCGGGTGAGTCCCTCTACCGCCCACCGCGGGCACTGTCTGCCTCTCTGCCCCCAGGCCTACGAGAAGCGCTTCCCCACCTGCCCTCAGATCCCTGTCTTCCTGGGCAGCGAGGTCCTGCGCGAGTCCCGCAGCCCCGACGGGGCAGTGCACGTGGTGGAGCGGAGCTGCAGGCTGCGTGTGGACGCCCCGCGGCTGCTGCGGAAGGTGGGCGGCCCTGGGGCTGTGGGGCGGAGGAGGGAACCTGTCGCGGGGGTGCGGGAGGGCTGGGAGCTGAAGCTGGGAACCGGGGAGGGGGGCGGTGCCAGGAGGTGGAGCAGGGTGGGGTGGGTGGGCGTGTGACTTAATGTCCAGATGGGGGTTCCAGGGTGTGGGTGGTGGAACCCTGGTCGAGGGCCCGGGGCCCGGGTGGGGCGAGGGCTGGGAGTCTCCGCTGGGGAGTAGGGGTTGGGGTCGGAGGCCAGGCCGGAGATGGGTGGGCGGCAGAGCGGGAGTCTGGGGTCGGGGTCCTAGGTCCAGCCTGGCTGGGAGGTGGCATTAGGGACTTGGGGATCAGGGCAGCGGATGACTGGGGCAGGCCCGCTGGACTTGCTCTCCATTCGTGTGTGCTCCACGCTCCGCACCCACCTCTGCCTCCCCACACTTCCCTTGCAGATCGCAGGTGTCGAGCACGTGGTCTTCGTGCAGACAAACATCTTGAACTGGAAGGAGAGGACACTTCTCATCGAAGCGCACAACGAGACCTTCGCCAACCGCGTGCTGGTGAACGAGCACTGCAGCTACACGGTGAGCGCAGGACACCCTCAGCGCCCACTCCCGCCACCCGCCTGCGCCCGGTGCCACCTGCTCCCAGGACAACCTCAGCGCCCACTCCCGCCACCCGCCTGCGCCCGGTGCCCACCTGCTCCCAGGACACCCTCAGCACCCACTCCCGCCACCCGCCTGCGCTTGGTGCCCACCTGCTCCCAGGACACCCTCAGCGCCCACTCCCGCCACCCACCTGCGCCCGGTGCCCACCTGCTCCCAGGACACCCTCAGTGCCCACTCCTGCCACCCACCTGCGCCTGGTGCCCACCTGCTCCCAGGACACCCTCAGCGCCCACTCCCGCCACCCGCCTGCACCCGGTGCCCACCTGCCCCTGCACCCACCTGGCCCTGGGACCCACCTGTGCCCAGAGCTGTGTCCCTACATTCCTTGAGCCTCTGTCCAGCCCTCTCTTCCTGGGGCATTGTCAGGTAAGATGCAAAATGCTTGGTTGCCTTTGCAGTTCAGATGAACAACCCATCATTTTTTTTTTTAGTATGTCTCAAATATTGCTTGGGATATGCTTATACTCAAAGGTTATTAGTTGTTTATCTGCAATTGAAATGTGACTGGACATCCTGTGTTTTATTGGCTAAATCTGGCAACCCTATCCCTTCCCTCCTCTTTCCCCTCCCTCTTTTCCTTCCTTCTTTCATGAAATTATGCCTCAGTTTCCTCATCTGTGAAACGGGCTTAATAATTATACCTACCACATAGATCGTGATGAGGATTAAATGAAGCAAAATACACAAACCCCTTAGACCAGTGCCTGGCACATAGTAAGGTCTATGTAAATGTTACCTTTGACTATAATGAATAATAATAATAATTCTCTAGCACATACTAATTGAGTACCTACTATGTGCCAGCACCCTGCCAAATGCTTAGCACCCAGCAGTGACCCAGACTGCCTGACCGCTGCCCTTACGAAGGATTCATTCCAGTGGAACAAAACCAAATTAGTGTGTATGCATTTGCCACGGTGCTAAGGCTGGATCCAGCATGAAGATTTACGGAGATTTGTGGGAGGCAGAGGAGGTGGGAGGGCACTGAAGCTGAGTGCTGAAGAATGAGAGGAGCTGCCCATGAAGGGCTGGGAACAGTGTTCTGGGGGTGGGAACAGCATGAGTGAGGTCTGACAAGGTGAGGCCACAGTGTTTAGGTCTTGATGACTTCAGAGGCTGGAATGAGGTGCCTGCAGGCATTCACTGATGGGACCCAGCTCTGCCACTTTCTTGCTGAGTGAGTGACAACAGGCCACACCGTCTGTATCTGTAAAATGGGTATATTGGCAGATCCTGCCTTGCTGGGTTGTTTTCACGTCCACGATGATAACCCCAGGATAGCAGTGATACATTGTACATGCTTTTTTTTTTTTTTTTTTTTTTTGAGACAGAGTGTTTCTCTGTGGCCTAGGCTGGAGTGCAGTGGTGTGATCTCAGCTCACTGCAACCTCCGCCTCCTGGTTCAAGCAATTCTTGAGCCTCAGATTCCCAAGTAGCTGGGATTACAGGTGTGCACACCACCACATCCAGCTAATTTTTGAGTTTTTAGTAGAGATAGGGTTTCACTATGTTAGCCAGGCTGGTCTCAAACTCCTGGGCACAATTGATCCTCCCACCCTGGCCTCCCAAAGTGCTGGGATTACAGGCGTGGCCCCGGCGCCCGGCACCACGGCCTTGTCTTTGCACACCTCCAGCTCCACTTCAGTCCTCCGGAAACTTGGGCTCAGGGTGTTTAGATCCTCTGGGGAGGGGTGAGTAACAGTTGTTGAAACCCCTCTTAGAGTGTTTGGTGTTTCTCAGAATGAGTTCTGTCAATAGCTGAATCAGCAGCACCTGGGCTGCTTGTGAAATCCAGATTCCAGAGACCCAACATGGAACGGCTCAGAGGTGTCTAGGTGCAGGCCCAGGAATCTGCATATTTAACAGACTCTCTGGGTAACAGTCTGCCCCCAGACGTGTGAGGAGAACCAGGTCTGGGGCCACAAAGTAGCTCCGCCAATGAACTTTTCTTTTTGCAAACATACAAATCTATAAATATTTATTGATATATAAGGATATTAATATATCTTTATATAGATAACATATATAATAACTATTTTTCAAATCTGTATCTAAATTTTTTGTATGATATTGAGATATAATTTACATATTTATAGATTATATAAATGATACACTGAACAATTGTATTTCTTCTCTTTTTTTTTTGGAGATGGAGTCTTGCTCTATCACCCAGGCTGGAGTGCAGTGGATCTCAGCTCACTGCAACCTCTGCCTCCAAGGTTAAAGCGATTCTCCTGCCTCAGCCTCCAAGTAGCTGGGATTACAGGTGCCTGCCACCACGCCTGGCTAAGTTTTGGATTTTTAGTAGAGACGGGGGTTACACCATGTTGGCCAGGTGGTCTCCAACTCTTGACCTCAAGTGATCCACCCACCTTGACGGGGATGAATCCTTGCCTGGGATTACAGGCATGAGCCGCCATGCCCAGCCTAAACACTTGTATTTCTATCTAATTTTCTGTGTATGCATATACTATTTAAAGGGTGGGGATGCAGATTTGAGATCCACATTCTCCCGGCTTCTCATGAGAAGGCTCTTTGTTCCCTGACAGTTTGAACATTGCGTCTTTCTATGGTGGGAGCCCCTTGGTCCTGCTACCCTCTCCAGGCTCGATCTCGTGCCCATCTCAGGCTCTGCCTGGCCCCAGGTCAGTGGGAGAGACCCAGGGGAGGACAGGGTGCCCCCGACACTGAGTCCCCGGCTTGGCCCCTGCCTGGCTTTCAGGTTCACCCTGAGAATGAAGATTGGACTTGCTTTGAGCAGTCTGCCTCGCTGGACATCCGGTCCTTCTTTGGCTTTGAAAATGCCTTGGAGAAGATTGCCATGAAGCAGTACACTGCCAATGTCAAGAGGGTAAGGAGTGGGTTGTGTTAGTCACCGGAGGTAACGAACACAAACTTGCTCTGCTATTGACAGCCGCGTGACATCCAGCAAGACTCTTACCCTCCCTGGGCCTCAGTCTTCTTATCTGTTAAGTGGGTACTCTAGTAATGACCAAATCACTATGAGATAATGGATGGAAAGCAACTGGTCTGTAACAGGGGCACCCTAATCCTAGCGCTGGCACTGCAAGATGTCCAGGCTTATGTGGTGAATTATCTGGACACCAGGTAATTCTGTGGTGTTTTAAATTAAATTAAATTAAATCTTATTTTATTTTATTTTATTTTTTGAGATGGAGTTGTTGCCCAGGCAGGAGTGCAGTGGCATGATCTTGGCTCCCTGCAACCTCTGCCTCCCAGGTTCAAACGATTCTCCTGCTTCAGCCTCCCAAGTAGCTGGGATTACAGGAGCACACCACCATGCCTGGCTAATTTTTGTATTTTTAGTAGAGAAGAGGTTTTGCCATGTTGGCCAGGCTGGTCTTGAACTCCTGATCTCATGATCCACACTCCTCGGCCTCCCAAAGTGCTGAGATTACAGGTGTGAACCACCATGCCCAGTCTTTTATTTATTTTATTTTATTTTTTTATTTTTAGATAAAATGATCAATGCTTGCTGTAAAGACCTCAGATCCATTCCTGAGTAAAGACCTGTTCTTGTGATGAAACAGATGAAATTAACTTTAATAACATTTTTATCAAATGTGTTATCAATATAAAACTTATTATTCTGAGGTGGGAGGATCACCTGAGCCCAGGAGTTTCAGAGAAGTCTAGGCGACAAAGTGGACCCCATCTCTAAAAAATAATAATAATAATAATTAGCTGGGAGTGTCTATAGTCCCAGTGGCTCAGGAGGCTGAGGCAGGAGGATCTCACAATCTTGGGAGGTTGAGGCTACAGTAAGCTGAGACGGCGCCACTGCACCCCAGCCTTGGCAACACAGCAATACACAATCTCAAACAAAATTAACAAAAACAAAAACAACTCTCAAACTGAAAAACTTATTACTGAGCTATTTTGCATTCTTTGATTCGTACCAAGCCTTGGAAATCAGGGGGGTGTTTGACACTTGCAGCATCTCTCCCTCCCTCCCGGCCACATTCGACCACTCAGTAGCCTTGTGTCGAGGCTGGGACCTGAGCCAGCTGGGGGTGACTCCCTGTGGTGACCCAGTGACCTCCCTCCATCCTGCCCCATGCTCATGTGTCTTGGGTCTCTCTGGTTTCCAGGGGAAGGAGGTGATTGAGCATTACCTGAGTGAGCTCATCTCCCAGGGCACCTCGTACATTCCCCGCTGGACGCCTGCCCCGGTCCGTGAGGAGGATGCCCGCAACCAGGCTGGACCAAGGGACCCCGGCTCCCTGGAGGCCCAGGGGCCCAGTAGTGCTCTGGGCCCCACACTGGAGGTGGTCGGTATGGATGGTAGGTCATGCAGGGAAGTCCACTTCAGCCCTAGGAGGCTGCTGCAGGCCCTCTTGCTCCATGGGGGGCCCTGGGGCGGGTGGGGGAGAATTGCCTCAGGTCCTCCTGAGAACGGGTCTGGGTCTTGGAACGTACAACCTCCTCCCTCCACTGACTGTGTCTCCCTTTCTCCATCCTGGTCCAAGAGTAGAACCCATCTCTTTCTTTTTTTTTTTGAGATGGAGTCTCACTGTGTTGCCCCGGCTGGAGTGCAGTGGCACAATCTCGGCTCACTGCAACCTCTGCCTCCTAGGTTCAAGCGATTCTTCCGACTCAGCCTTCCAAGTAGTTGGGGCCACAGGCATGTGCCACCATGCTCGGCTAATTTTTTTGTGTGTTTTTAGTAGAGACAAGGTTTCACCATGTTGGCTAGGATGGTCTCGATCTCTTGACCTCGTGATTCGCCCACCTCAGCCTCCCAAAGTGCTGGGATTACAGGTGTGAGCCACCGCACCCAGCTGAACCCATTTATTTCTTTTCTTTTCTTTTCTTTCTTTCTTTCTTTCTTTTTTTTTGAGGTGGGGTCCCGCTCCATCACCCAGGCTGGAGTGCAGTGGCGTGATCTCAGCTCACTGCAACCTCCACCTTCCAGGTTCAAGCGATTCTTCTGCCTCAGCCTCCTGAATAGCTGGGACTACAGGCATCTGCCACCACGCCTGGCTAATTGTTTGTATTTTTTGGTAGAGATGGGTTTTACCACATTGGCCAGGCTGGTCTTGAACTCCCAAGCTCAAGCGATCCACCTGCCTCAGCCTCCCAAACTGCTGGGATTACAGGCAGAAGCCATTGCGCCTGGCAAAACTCATTTATTTTTAGATCAGGAATTCACCTCTGGTGCCTTGACATTGCTTCTCCCTGTTTTAACTATTTACAGACTTACCAATTATTATTAATTTACTAATGATTACAGTTGCTATTGCTACTTTAAATTATATGAGTAATGCATGATCATAATAGAAAAAAGTTCCAACTGCTTGGAAGATTTAAGAAGCGAGATTCTTTTTTTCTCCCTAGAGGCTGACAATAGTTTTGTGTTTCTATGTCCTGAAGCTGTTTAGGCATATATATGCACATAATATGCACATATGTCCACAAACATATGTGTGTACATGCATACATATATGTATGTCTTATGTTGAATACATGAGGACACATAGAGTCCATTTGATATTTTGCTTTTTTTCCACTTTCAAATGTTGCCTGACAAACATACTGAATCAGTGCCTATGTCTTGTTTTCATACTTCATAGTATGGTGTGGTTGCACCATAGCTTACTTATTAAGAATGATTTTTTAATTTATTTAGAGACAGGGTCTTGCTTTGTTCCCCAGGCCGGAGTGCAGTGGTGCAATTGTGTCTCGGCAAAACCTTGAAATCCTGGGCTCAAATGATCCTTCTGCCCCAGCTTCCTGAGTAGCTGGGACCACTATGCCTAGATAATTTATTTTTATTTTTATTTAATTATTAATTTTTTTTTGAGACAGAGTCTCACTCTGTCACCCAGGTTGGAGTGCAATGGCACAATCTCAGCTCACTGCAACCTCTGCTTCCTGGGTTCAAGCAATTCTTCTGTCTCAGCCTCCCAAGTAGCTGGGATTACAGGCATGTGCCACCATCTCCAGCTAATTTTTGCATCATTAGTAGGGACAGGGTTTCACCATGTTGACCAGGCTGGTCTCAAACTCCTGACCTCAAGTGATCCACCCGCCTTGGCCTCCCACAATGCTGGGAGTACAGGTGTGAGCTACTGTGCCCGGCCTATTTTTATTTTTTGTAGAAATGACGTCTTGCTGTGTTGCCCAGGCTGGTCTTGAACTCCTTGCCTCAAGTGATCCTCTTGCCTTGGCCTCCCAAGTTACCGGGATTGCAGGTGTGAACCACTGCACCTGGCCTTGATTATTTTGAATTAGTCTATTTCACTAGTTTGCTGTTGAAGGAAACAACCCTATTTAGGTTGTTTCAGTTTAAAATACAAATAATATGGCACATGTGGGTACTTAAGAATTTTTAAAAAAAGTATGTGCGTATATACAGAGCACAACATTTTCAGAGTGGAATTGCTGGTTCAAAGTTTATGCGCAAGTCAAATTGGGGTAGATTTACCCGTTAGACTTCCAAAGAGGTTGTACTAATCCCTGTTCCCACTGAAAGTGTGTAACTGCATCTAGTCCTGACTTCACCCCAGCTCCCCACAAAACTCTTAGTAAACATTTCAAACTTCTGAAAGGCAACAAAAGTGACTGCTGGCCAATTAGTGACCACTTCTTTCATTGTGAGTGAGATCAGGCATTGATTTTGCACGTTTAGGACACTTTTCCTTTTTTTTTTTTTTTAGTAGCGAATACTTGTTCTTGTCCTTTGTCCATTTTTCATTTGCCCATTGCTTTCTTATTGGTTTGTAAGAGCTCTTTGTATATTAAGGCAACCTACCCTTTGTCACCATTCAGGCTTTTACGGGCATGGAAAAAGTTCACGATATAATGTTGAAAGGAAAAATCCTAGGAAACAAACTGTATGTACACCACGAATCCAGTTCTAGGCATGAGTAAGATGTGCACTCATGTGGATAACATTTTTCCTTTAAGAAAAACATTTAGAAATGTTTTAGGGTCATTGCCTTGCAGGGGCATCTCTGACTCTGACAGACTTGGGTGGCAGTGCCATGTAACTAGTAATACATCTGGGCTCTGTTTAGGGAGAATGAGGTTTGTTCATGCAACACGTATTTATTCTTTTTTTTTTTTTTTCTGTCACCCAGGCTGGAGTGCAGTGGCACGATCTCAGCTCACTGCAACCTCCGCCTCCTGAGTTTCAAACGATTCTCCCGCCTCAGACTCCTGAGGAGCTGAGACTACAGGCACGCACCACCATGCCTGGCTAATTTTTGTATTTTTAGTAGAGACGAGGTTTCACCGTGTTAACCAGGCTGGTCTTGAACTTCTGACCTCAAGTGATCCTCCTGCCTTGGCCTCCCAAAGTGCTGGGATTACAGGCAGCAAGTATTTATTCTGCAGCGACTGTGCATGCTGGCGGGCTGCTGTTGAACTTGCACTTTTTTTTTTTTACAACAGTGCCCTCTCCTGCTCCCTCCTGTGCACACTCTCTGTGGCCTCGTCCCCTGTACCTTCCCCATTTTGCACAGGTCCGTCCTTTCTTCTCCATTGTTCTGTCTGCCAGCAGCCCAGGCACTCAGGGTGGCTGGCAGAGGACATCCACATGCCCCTTCTTCCTTCTCCTGAATCACTGAGGCTTTGTGCTCAGAAATAGAAAAAGCCTTCATATCTGCCCGGGGCCGGAAGGACGTGGGGAGCTCCTGCCTCCCTCGTGTTTGTTCCTCATCCCATCTCCTCTCTCTCCCTGATTCCCGCATCTCTGCCTCTGACCACACAAGGTCTGGACAATTCACCCATCTGCCAGCATTCTCCCAGCTCTGTTTACCAAGATGCCTCCTGCCATAGCGGTTGGCGTGACCCCTCACTCTGGGCTTTTCTGTTTTGGGCGATGCTGCTGGCCATGCCCTCAGTCAGTTTTCTTATTTAGCTGTCTGTCCACAGAGAACTGGCTCTGCCCATGGAGGCTGCTGCTTTGTGTGACATCTCTGCCCACTGCTGAGGTGCCAAGAGGCCACTGCTTGCCAGCATCTGCCACCCTAATGGCTAAGAGTTGGGCAACAGGACCCAGGCTTGGGGCCCCGCCACTGGCAACATTCTGACTGCAACCACCCAATTGTGAGGAACGAGGTTGCCCAGTAGGGCCTTCCCAGTGCTTCCCAGGCTCCTAATGAGACACCACAGCTGTGTTGCAAGGTCTAGGCTCTGTCTGCCAAAAGCCTTACACCCCTCAATGGGGGCCGTGGAGTGGGGACAGTGAAGGGAGCTGGTGTTTGTCGACCACCTTCTCCACGCTGGGCACACGACTCCCCTTCTCCACGCTGGGCACACGACATGCATCTACCCATCCCGGTTACTCTGCCTCACTAGGCCTCGCTTTTTGTCTTCTATCCCTCTGTCTTTTTTCTTTTTTTTTTTCAAGACAGAGTCTCACTCTGCCACCCAGGTTGGAGTGCAGTGATGTGATCTCAGCTCACGGTGATGTCCACCCGCCGGGTTCAAGCGATTCTCCTGCCTCAGCCTCCCAAGTAACTGGGACTACAGGCGCCTGCCACCAGGCTTGGCTAATTTTTGTATTTTTAGTAGAGACCGGGTTTCATCATGTTGGCCAGGCTGGTCTCAAACTCCTGACCTCAAGTGATCCATCCGCCTCGGCCTCCCAAAGGGCTGGGATTACAGCTGTGAGTCACCACACCCATTTTATCTTCTCCAAAGTGGGATGATAGTGATGCCTGCCTCACTGCGGTGTGGGAGAGCTGAGACCAGGTGGCTTCTGAGCAGGCATCCAGTGTCAGCCCAGGCTGTCAAGAATCCTTAGGACCTCCCCAGAGGGTGGGAATTGTCTTCAATCCCCAGGGTCAAAGAGGAGAAACCCTGCCTCGCAGTGAGATCCGGGTTTGCCCCATGATGGGTTTTCAGAACCCCCTTGGACATGGGTTATTGAAGAAATTAATGCATTCAGAGTCCCTGCGGCTGCTGTCTGGGGCAAGGGCCCCGTCTGGCTTGGAACCACGGTTTGGAGTCAGTGAGGCAGCCAGTAAAGAAGGGCAGACAGGCCACATGGTAAAGAGACTCGGCATCTCCCTCTTGTCCTGAAGCTCCTCCTTCTCCTCCAAGGAGACAAGCTGGATGCGGACTACATTGAGAGGTGCCTGGGCCATCTCACGCCCATGCAGGCGAGCTGCCTGATCCAGCTTCGGCACTGGTTACAGGAGACCCACAAAGGCAAGGTGGGTACAGGGGTGTCCCCTGGAGCAGTGGATGAACGGGCACAGACTGGTACTCAGCCTCGGTGTGTGGGAAGGAAAGGCGAGATGAGGTGTGATGATAAGGTGAGATGATAATGCTGACACATTACCTCTTGCTTTATTATTAATTAATTAATTAGTATTTTTGTGTGAGACAGAGTCTCACCCTGTCACCCAGGCTGGAGTGCAGTGGTGCGATCCTCACTGCAATCTCTGCCTTCCGGATTCAGGTGATTCTCCTGTCTCAGTCTCCTGAGTAGCTGGGATTACAGGCATGCACCACCATGCCTGGCGAATTTTTGCATTTTTAGTAGAGAGAGGGTGTTACCATGTTGACCGGGCTGATCTTGAACTCCTGGAGTCAGGTGATCCCTCCACCTTGGCCTCCCAAAGTGCTGGGATTACAGGCGTGATTCACCACACCTGGCCCTTGCTCTATTTTTATTACATACGGTCTCATGTCTCCATAAGGCACGCTGTGCCTGTCACAGAGAGCAGAGTGTCTCATCCTTGGCACTTGGACATTTGGAGCTGGATGGTCCTTGATGGGGGGGGGGCTGCCTTGTGCATGCTGGGATGTTTAATTTCATCCTTGGCCTCCACCTGCCAGATGCCAGTAGCTCCCCCCATGTATGACGAGCAAAAATGACTCCTGACATTGCAAAATGTCCCCTGGGGGGTAGAGTCACCCCCGGTCGAGAACTGCTATTCTGTAGTCCCATGTGCATGAAACCGGATACACTTTTCCCCTCCCAGAGATGTAACGCCTTTGGGTGGGTGAGTTTGGATGGCACATGGATTTTGCCTGTAGACTCCATCTCCCGTGATGTGGACAGAGATAGTGCATGTAGAGACCAAGCGTGGACTTCATATTCAGCTCTGTTGAATGAGAACTTCTTTTAGGCCGGGCGCGGACGCTCATGCCTGTAATCCCAGCACTCTGGGAAGCCGAGGCAGGTGGATCACCTGAGGTTGGAAGTTCGAGACCAGACCGATCAACATGGAGAAACCCCGTCTCTACTAAAAATACAAAAAATTAGCTGGGCATGGTGGCATGTGCCTGTAATCCCAGCTACTCGGGAGGCTGAGGCAGGAGAATCACTTGAACCTGGAAGGCAGAGGTTGCGGTGAGCTGAGATCGTGCCACTTCACTCCAGCCTGGGCAACAGGAGTGAAACTCCATCTCAAAGAAAAAAAAGAACTTTTTTTTGAGACGGATTCCCACTCTGTTGCCCAGGCTGGAGTGAAGTGGTGCAATCATAATTTACTGTAGCCTCGACCTCCTGGGCTTAAGTAATCCTCCCACCTCAGCCTCCTGAGTAGTTGGGACTATAGGTGTGCACCATCATGCCCAGCTAATTAAATTTTTTTTCTTTTTTTTAGCAATGGGGTCTTACTATGTTGCCCTGGCTGATTTTGAACTCCTGGGCTTGAGTGATACTTCTGCCTCAGCATCTCAAAGTGCTAGGATTACAGGGGCGAGAGACTGCACCCAGACAATAAGTTTTTTTTTAATTTTTAATTTTAATTTTTTCGTATTTTAGTTTTTTTGAGATGGAGTTTTGCTCTTGTTGCCCAGGCTGGAGTGCAATGGCATGACCTTAGCTCAGTGCAACCTCTGCCTCCTGGGTTCAAGTGATTCTCCTTCCTCAGCCTCCTGAGTAGCTGGGATTTACTTAGGAGTAAATAAAAAATTTAGCTGAGCATGGTGGTGCATGCCTGTAGTCCCAGCTACTTGGGAGGCTGAGGTGGGAGAATCACTTGAACCTGGGAGGCACGCCCAGCTAATTTTGTATTTTTAGTAGAGATGAGGTTTCTCCCTGTTGGTCAGGCTGGTTTTGAACTCCCAACCTCAGGTGATCCACCCGCCTCGATCTCCCAAAGTGTTGGGATTACAGGCATGAGCCACTGAGCCCGGCCTCGTTTTGTGCAATTTTTTGTATTTTGAGACAGTGTCTCACTCTGTCGCCCAGGCTGGAGTGAAGTGGTGCGATCTTGACTCACTGCATCCTCCGACTCCCGGTCTCAAGAGATCCTCCCACCTCAGCCTCCCAAGTAGCTAGGACTGCAGGCATGCACCACCATGCAGAGCTAATTTCTGTACTTTTTATAGAGATAGGGTCTCACCTTGTTTCTGATTCTGTAATTTTATCTGCCAGGCCAGGGAATACCATTCTGCAGGCTTTTTACTTCTTTGTCTCTCAGATTCCCAAAGATGAGCACATCCTTCGCTTCCTGCGGGCTCGTGACTTCCACCTGGACAAGGCCCGGGAAATGCTGTGTCAGTCCCTGAGCTGGCGGAAGCAGCACCAGGTGGATCTCCTCCTTCAGACCTGGCAACCCCCCGCCCTGCTGGAGGAGTTCTATGCCGGGGGCTGGCATTACCAGGACATCGGTGCGTGCCTCCACCCACATCATGTGTAGGGCATACTTTGGGCACTGCCAAATGCACTTTATTTATTTATTATTTTGAGAGGGACTCTCACTCTGTCGCCCAGGCTGGAGTGCAATGGTGCCATCTCAGCTCACTGCAACCTCTGCTTCCCTGGTTCAAGCGATTCTCCTGCCTCAGCCTCCCCAGTAGCTAGGATTACAGGTACCTGCCGCCACACCTGGCTAATATTTTTGTATTTTTAGTAGAGACAGGGTTTCATCATATTCGCAAAGCTGGTTCCAGACTCCTGATCTCAAGTGATCTGCCTGCCTCAGCCTCCCAAAGTGTGGGATTGTAGGGGTGAGCCACCCGCCCAGCCCAAATGCGCTTTAAATGACAGGTTCATGTTAACATCTTACTGTTTTTCCTTTTGCCTTTTCCAAGCATCTAGAAATGCTCTGAAGTGACAGTCTAGCTAGGAAGAACCAGAGCTGGAAGGCTCTGGGGCTTGAGGAAGACATTTCTCCACTGGGTTAAGTGAGCCCACCATTACTTTTGATAAGATCATTGTGACTGTCTACGTAACAGGTGCATACATTTTATATACATTTCCAAGGGTAGCCATAGCAAATTTCCACGAACTTGATGGCTTAAAACAGTATAAATGTGTTTTCTCACAGTTCTCCAGGCCAGAAGTCTGGAGTCAAGTCGTCAGCAGGGCTTGCTCCCTCTGAAAGTTCTAGGGGAGCTGGGCATGGCGGCTCACACCTATAATCTCAGCACTTTGGGAGGCCGAGGCAGGCAGATCACCTGAGGTGGGGAGTTCGAGACCAGCATGACCAACATGGAGAAACCCCGTGTCTACTAAAAATACAAAATTCGCCAGGCATGGTGGCACATGCCTGTACTCCCAGCTACTTGGGAGGCTGAGGCAGGAGAACTGCTTGAACCTGGGAGACAGAGATTGCAGTATGTCTAGATCACTCCTCTGCACTCCAGCCTGGGAGACAGAGTGAAACTCCGGCTCAAAAAAAAAAAAAAAAGTTCTAGGAAAAATCCTTCCTTGCCATTTCCAGCTTCTGGTGGCCCCAGGTGTTCCTTGGCTGGTGGCAGCTCCACTCCAGTCTCTGCCTCTCTCTTCACATGGCCTTCTCCTCTGTCTGCGTGTCCTCGCCTCTTCAAATAAGGACCCCAGGTCACTGGATTTAGGGCTCACCCCAAATTCAGTGTGATTTCATCTTGAGATCCTTCACTAATTACACCAGCACAAACTCTATTTCTAAGCAGGGTCACTTTTTTTTTTGAGGCGGAGTCTCGCTCTGTCACCCCAGCTGGAGTGCATTGGTGTGATCTCAGCTCACTGCAACTTCCACCCTCCACATAGTGAAACTCTGTCTCTACTAAAAATACAAAAATTTAGCCGAGCGTGGTGGTGCATGCCTGTAGTCCCAGCTACTTGGGAGGCTGAGGTGGGAGAATTGCTTGAACCTGGGAGGCAGAGGTTGCAGTGAGCTGAAATTGCTCCTCTGAACTCCAGCCTGGGTGATGCAGTGAGACTCTGTCTCAAAAACCAATCAACCAACAAACAAAAAACCTCACATAAAACAAGGTTATGTCTTGATTAGTTGACAAAAAGTATTATGGGGCTGGGTACGGTAGCTCACACCTGTAATCCCAGCACTTTGGGAGGCCAAGGCAGCAGATCACCTGAGGTCAGGAGTTCGAGACCAGCCTGGTCTGGTCAACATGGGGAAACCCCATCTTTACTTAAAAAAAAAAAAAAAAAAAAAATTAAAAATTATCCGGGTATGGTGATGCATGCCTGTAATCCCAGCCACTCGGGAGGTTGAGGCAGAAGAATCGCTGGAACCCAGGAGGTGGAGGTTGCAGTGAGCCAAGATCGTGCTACTGCACTCCAGCCTGGGTGACAAGAGTGAGACTCTGTCTCCAAAAAAAAAAAAAAAAAAAAAAGCATCATGACCAGACTTTCAGGAACCTAGTCCTGTTATTTTCCTAGAAATGGTGGTTGTGATTCAGTGTTCGCTATGGCTTTAGAGAGCATAATTATTATCTTATTATTCTAGTGAATACAAGAATCTGCAGTATTAGTAAATAATTCATGTTTCCTTTTTGCTCCAGATGACAGAAAGCTAAGAGCTAAATTGTGCCCACTCTCTCTGTAGTCCTTCATTACATGGGTCATATCCTCTGTCAACTTTTTTTTGAATGAACTACTTATTGTAGAACTGTTTTGGTTGACAGAAAAGTTGCCAAGATCGTACTGGGAGTTCCTATATGCCCCTCGCCGGGTTTTGCCTGTGGTGCACCTCCTTATGCTTATTTATTTATTTAGAGATAGACTCTCGCTCTGTCATCCTGGAGTGACCTTGCTCTGTTACTGCTGGAGTGCAGTGGCGTGAGCGTAGCTCACTGCAACCTCCACCTCCTGGGTGCAAGTGATCCTCCCACCTCAGCCTCCCCAAAATGCTGGGATTTCAGGTGTGACCCACCATGTCTGAAATTTACCCTTATTTTAACACTTCTGTTTTTCTGCCTTTTATGATCAGTGGTGTCAGCCCCTCTTTTTTTTTGTTACTCTGTTGCCAGGCTGGAGTACAGTGGTGCAATCATAGCTCACTGCAGCCTTAACCTCCTGGGCTCAAGCAATTCTCCCACCTCATCCTCCCGAGTGCTGGGACTACAGGCGTGCCCCACCGCACCCAGCTATTTTTAACAATGTTTTGTAGAGAAGGGTTCTCACTCTCTTGCCAGGCTGGTCTCAAACTCCTGTGTTCAAGCAGTCCTCTGCCCCAGCCTCCTACAAAGCCAGGGTTATAGGTGTGAGCCACTGTGCTGGCCCTTATCCTCATTGAAACAATTCTGTTTTCCCACCTTTCAAAATAAGTGGCATCGGCCCCTCTTGGAAGCAGCCGGAGTGTTAGTAAGTGAAGGCTGGATCGGGCCTTGGTGGGCTGCAGCCTGAGGAGGTGAGGCCCTCACCTGCAGCTGTGACCTGCCCCTTCCTCAGCAGCCCTCGAAATAACAAGCTGTTCTTTTTGCTTGGCCCTATCCACAAAGACGGCCGCCCCCTCTACATCCTCCGACTGGGCCAGATGGACACCAAGGGCTTGATGAAGGCCGTGGGGGAGGAGGCGCTGCTGCGGCACGTGAGTCAGGGACCTCGTTCCTGGTCCCGTGGCCGGGCCGAGCCTGGGAAGGGCTGCGTGGGGTGGAGCAGCAAGGTGGACGTTCAGCAGCACCGTCTCTCTCTTCCAGGTTCTCTCTGTCAACGAGGAAGGACAGAAGCGGTGTGAGGGGAGCACAAGGCAGCTGGGCCGTCCCATCAGGCAAGAACTTGGGCTGGGCACAGATCCTCCCTAAACAGCAAAGACAGAGGTTGGAGGGGGTCCACTGTGCGTGTGCGCTGTGCCGGGCAGCATGCTAGGGGCTTAATTCTCCCCCGGTTCCCACAGTGGTCTTCTGGGCCTCAAGACAGGGCCCGTAGGCACCCCGATTTTTATGCATGAGGAAACTGAGACTCAGAATGGTAATGGTAATCCCATCGAAACTTGCGAGCTGCTCACGGCGGAGCTGGATTTGAACCTGGGGTCCCGTCTGGCTTCCGGCTCAAAGACTTTATCCTGCCACTCTGCTCAACAATCTCCTTGACTTTGCTTTTTGACATCGGCTCTCTACCACGCGTTCTGCCTTGGCTCTGTCTCCCAGCGCAGGCCAACCTCCAGGCTGTCACGGCACATCCAGGCACCCAGTGTCCTCTGACTCCCCCACATTGCTGTTCCTGAGCTGAGTTTCCCAGAGCCAGTACTTATGGTGGCATCGCCCTCAAAGGAGGCACACCATTCTAAGCAGCAGCTTCCTCTTCTGCAAAGTAGCTCTTTTTTTTTTTTTTGAGACAGGCTCTCACTCTGTCACCCAAGCTGGAGCACAGTGGCACAATCACAGCTCACTGCAGCCTTGACCTCCTGGGCTCAAGCCATCCTCCCACCTCAGCCTCCCAAGTAGCTGGGATGCCAGGTGTGCCCCACCACGCCCAGCTAATTTTTGTATTTTTACTAGAGGCGGGGTTTCACCATGTTGGCCAGGCTGGGCTCTGGGGATTTTCTCAGGAGATATATGTTGGGGTGGGAGTGGGAATCAATCAGTTAATGTCCTGGCTGGAAGCGTAATTCGCCCCAGATGGCTCAAATGAGGAGGTGTCATGAAGGGATGCTTTGCAGAGGTGTATACAGGTTTGAGAAAACAAATCTGACATCAAGAGGCTTCCAGGCACCAGCCACTGCAGTCAAACACTTATTTCCCTAATGAATGAGTACTAACGAAACGGGGGCACAGAGTGGTTAAGGACTTGACCAAGGTCACACAGCAGCTGGGATTCGAACCGTGGCCACCTAACTATGGAGTGAGTGCTCTTGGCATCTCTGCTCTATTTAATAGTTAGCATCTTTTCAACAGTGAACTCATTTAGGCCTGAGGTTGCAAGTTTTTGAATTTTTGCAATCAGACCTTGGTGATGAGACTGAGCAGGAGGATAGCAATAACTTCTACGCGCTGAGCATTCCACTCATGGGACACTAAGCCTAAATGGCCACACGTGATAACCAGCATTTTTTTTTTTAAGATGGGGTTTCACCATGTTGGCCAGGCTGGTTTTGAACTCCTGACCTCAGGTGATCCACCTGCCTCAGCCTCCAAAAGTTCTGGGATTACAGGCATGAGCCACAGTGCCCAGCCATGATAACCAGCTTTAATTGAGGGCATGCAGCACACCCGTCCTTGCAGAGAGCTTTGTATATACCATGTCACTTGATCCTAGCAGCAATTGCTTCAGATGGGAATTGTTACTCCCTTTGCCACTGTCCTGGAGAAAGGGTGGGTCTGTGCCCCTGACCTGAGACTCTCAGGGATGGAGGTGAGACTTGAATTCGGGTGCTTGGCCCCGAAGTCCACACTCTGATCCTCTTTGCTGCACGGGCTCCCCACTGTGGCAGGACCCCCCTCTGCTCCCGGCCCTGCCTCTCAGAGCCTCTCTGTTCATCCCCTGTGGTGAGGGTGTTGGTAGCCCCAGGAGGTGGCAGAGCCAGGTGGAGTTGGGGCCATTTCTCCCGCAGCTCCTGGACCTGCCTGCTGGACTTGGAGGGACTCAACATGCGGCACCTGTGGCGGCCAGGGGTGAAGGCCCTGCTGCGGATGATCGAGGTGGTCGAAGACAATTACCCAGAGACCCTGGGCCGGCTGCTTATCGTGCGAGCCCCCCGAGTCTTCCCCGTGCTCTGGACGCTGGTAAGAGTCGGAGCCCGGGCCGGGCTCCTCCTGGGGGCCCAGCACAGCACAGAGGGCAGTGGGGCTGGGGACAGGGGAGGGCCCTGCACGACGGGATTGCAGGTTCCTCATCAATCTCTTGCTTATGACGTTCCCTGTTGAACTGGCCTCTCTCCTGCCATGCCAAGGACGCCTTCCTTCTTTCTCTACCTCCTCTTTCCCTCCTTATCAACATGTGGCTTAGAGCTCAGTGTTAAAATGGATTCCATTTGGAAAAAACACACTGTGGCATACTGTTCCATCCACATAATGGAATAGCATTCGCCCATAAAAAGGAAGGAAGCACTGATCCATTCTCCAACACGGAGAGGGCTTGAAAACATGACGCTCAGTGAAAGAGACGAGACACAGAAGTCCATGTACTGTGCGATCTCCTTTATATGAAATGTGCAGAATAGGGCCAGGTGCAGTGGTTCACGCTTGTAATCCCAGCACTTTGGGAGGTCAAGGCGGGCAGATCACCTGAGGTCAGGAGTTCAAGACCAGCCTGGCCAACATGGTGAAAATACAAAGGTACAAAATTAAAATAAAATACAAAATTAGCCAGGCTTGGTGGTGGGTGCTGTAATCCCAGCAACTTGAGAGTCTGAGGCAGGAGAATCGCTTGAACCTGGGAGATGGAGGTTGCAGTGAGCCAAGATTGCATCATTGCACTCCAGCCTGGGCGACAGAACGAGACTCTGTCTCAGAAACAAAAACGAAAAGAAATGTGCAGAATAGGCAAATCCATAGAGACAGAGTGCAGATGGGTGGTTACACGGGCTGGGAGCAGGGAGATTGGAAGCGACTGTGGGGTGGGAATGGGGCTCCCTTCTGGGGAGATGAACATGTCTAGATAGAGGTGCTGGTGAGTGCACGAAAGCCACTGAATTGTGCACTTTACAAAGATTAACTCTGTTATATGAATTATATCTCAATATAAAGATACATTCCCATCTTGCCTTTATGTCCGCATTTCAGATCAGCCCCTTCATCAACGAGAACACCAGGAACAAGTTTCTCATCTACAGTGGCAGCAACTACCAGGGACCCGGGGGCCTTGTGGACTATCTGGATAGAGAAGTGATCCCTGACTTCCTTGGGGGAGAGAGTGTGGTGAGGCATCCATGTCAGCAGCCAGACTGGGCTGGAGGAGGGGGCCTGCCTGGCCAGGAGGCTGGGGTTCCCAGAGTGGGGCTGGGAGGTGGAGGAGGGCTGGGTGCTGCACGTGCGCTCTGCTTGGGGAGGGCCTTGCTGGCTCCCAGCAGCCACGGGGCTTGTTTTAGAAGCTGCTTCAAAGAGAGATGATGCCTTTCAGATGTTGAGCTTACCTTGGGTCCTTCCAACATAGTGAGTGAGATAGAAGTTTCTGGAAGCCTAAAGACAAGGGCAGTCAAAGGCTTACCCATTCTGTATTCCCATCAAAGATATCGCTAAACAGCAGTGAGTTTCTTCTTGTTTTTTAGATGGAGTTTCACTCTTTTTGCCCAGGCTGGAGTGCAGTGACGCCATCTCAGCTCACTGCAACCTCTGCCTCCTGGTTTCAAGCAATTTTCCTGTCTCAGCCTCCCGAGTAGCTGGGATTACAGGCATGAGCTGCCACGCCCAGCTAATTATATATTTTTAGTAGAGATGGGGTTTCTCCATGTTGGTCAGGCTGGTCTCGAACTCCCGACCTCAGATGATCTGCCCATCTTGGCCTTCCAAAGTGCTGGGATTACAGGCGTGAGCCCCTGTGCCCGGCCGCAGCAGTGAGTTTACCTGCTTACTTACTGCAGGGGATGTGACTCGAATGTCTCTGCAGCTCTGAACCCTGGAGCTAGAACTGGTCTCCAACCCATAGCCACACAGCCTGAGATGATCAGGCCACCGCTTCAAGGGAGGCAGTTTCCAGAACCCTTTTCCTGCCTCCCCTGGGGGTGAAATGACAGGCTGGGGTGATCCTAGGTCACAACCCTGTCGTCTCATATGGCCACCAGTGGCCCGGGCCCTCTTCGTGTCTAACAGAAGGAAATACCAAACAGTGAGCTTGCATCATTTCTGGATTTAAAAAAGTCTTTTCCTAGGAATTTTTCCAGGCTTGTCTGCTCTCTCCGTTTGTGACACGTGGCACACATGACTTATTTTTAGCAAACAGGCCTGCAGATCTGAGAGTGACTTACGGAAGGACACGAAAGGGTGGCCTTGCTTGTTGATTTCAGTGTTTCTGCAAGTGAAACATTGTGGGGGGAATCATTGCTTGGTGGTGGCAGGGGGATCTGCCAAGGCCTGGCTGTCCAGGGTGCCTTTGGTTTGGGGAAATCTGTCAATTAGCAGAGTGCAGAGATGGTTCCACCCCGATTTCCAGGGGTGGGAAGAGGCAGCTGCTATGGGGTATGGTGTGGAGAGGCCCCCAGCCTGGCCGTCAGTCCAGCACCGGGGTAAAGGGACATGAGCATGGGGCTCTGATGAACATGGGTTTCTCACTCGCTTTCTGCTGTGTGATCGCGGGTGAGTGGCCTGACTTCTCTGAGCCTCCGTTCCTTCTTCTGTGAAACGGGAATAATAATAGTCTCCATTGCATTGGTGGACCTGGGGATTTAATTGAGTCAGGGAAGCCCACAGCCCAGTCAGTGAGGGGTTGCTGTTATGAATGGCTTTGGGGTCACACGGCACCCTCCCGTGGGTCAGGCCAGCCAGGCCTCCACTGGCCCTGACCTGCCGCCCTTTTTCTCTCACCTGCAGTGTAACGTCCCCGAAGGAGGGCTGGTCCCCAAGTCCCTCTACATGACAGAAGAGGAGCAGGAGCATGCAGACCAGCTGCGGCAGTGGAGCGAGACCTACCATTCAGCCAGTGTGCTCCGAGGTGCCCCTCACGAGGTGCCAGGGGGACCTGGTTGGGGGAGGGTCTGTTGGGCTGTGGTGTCTGTCATCTTAGGTCAGGTGACCCCAAAACATAGCCTGAGATGAGGATTAAGGATTCTTTTCTTTTTTTTTTTCTGAGACTGAGTCTCACTGTGTTACCCAGGCTAGAGTATAGCGGCACGATCTTTGCTCACGGCAACTTCCGCCTCCCAGGTTCAAGCAATTCTCCTGCTTCAGAATTCTCCTAATTCTGGGATTACAGGTGCCAGCCACCACACCTGGCTAATTTTTTTTTTTTTTTTTTTTTGTATTTTTAGTAGAGATGGGCTTTCACCACTATTCAACACTCCGCTTCTTTTTTTCTAGCGATGTAGTCTCGCTCTGTCACCCAGGCTGGAGTGCAGTGGCACTACCATCACTGCAACCTCTGCCTCCCGGATTCAAGTGATTCTCGTGTCTCAGCCTCCCGAGTAGCTGGGATTACAGGTGTGTGCCACCACGCCTGGCTAATTTTGTATTTTTAGCAGAGACAGGGTTTTGCTATGTTGGTCAGGCTGGTCTCGAACTCCTGACCTCAAGTGGTCCACCTGCCTCAGCCTCCCAAAGTGCTGGGATTACAGGCATGAGCCACCAAGCCCATCTGAGACGAGGATTCTTATGCCAGAGAGCTGTTGCGGGCCAGGTCTCAGGAGAAAACTAAAAAAAGGAGGGCATTCCTGTAGGGAACAAGCATATGGCCTGGGAAAGGAGACCTCAGGGGGTACCTGCAGCCCCCCACCACTATCTCCCCAACCCCAGCTCTTCCGTCTCGACTGTGACTCTCAGACCTTGCCTGTCTCCATGCAGGTGGCCGTGGAGATTCTGGAAGGGGAGTCGGTCATCACCTGGGACTTTGACATCCTGCGAGGGGATGTGGTGTTCAGCCTGTATCACACCAAGCAGGTGCCCAGGCTGGGCGCCCGGGACCCGGGGACCAGGCCCAGCGGGCAGCTGATTGACAAAGGCTGGGTCCTGGGCAGGGATTACAGCCGTGTGGAGGCTCCCCTCATCTGCCGGGAAGGGGAGAGCATCCAGGTTTGCATTCTCTGGATCCCTCATTCACTCACCAGGCAGCACTGAGTGTCTGCCATGTGCCATGCTCCTGGGCATGCAGCAGAGGACAAATGGGCTGCTGGTCCCCAGCCTTGGGGACCCTGCAGGACAGGGTGGAGGTAAAGACACACAGCGTCTCATGTAAATGGAAGGCTCACCCGCCCAACGGCAGGCAGCTGATGCAGCATTGAGAAAGCACGAGGCGCTCTGCTGAGAAGCGGCGGGTGTCTTGGGGAGGAGCACAGGGTTTGGAGCCTCAGTTTCCCAATCTGAGAAATGGGAATCCTAACAGGATCTACATGTATTTGTTTCTTGGGGCTGCAGTAATGAGTTATCACAACTGGGTGGCCTAAAACAGCAGAAATGTATTGCTTCGCAGTTCAGGAGTTCACAAGTCCAAGCCCAAGGTGTGGGCAGGCCCGCGCTCCCTCTGACGGCTCTAGGGAAGGGTTCGTTCTGTGCCTCTGTCCTAGCCTTGGGTGGCTCCTGGCAATCCTGGGTCTTACTGGTGGGTGGATGCATCATCCCAATCTCTGCCTCTGTCCTTGTAGGGCTTTCTCCTCTGTCTGTCTCTCTTCTGAGTCTCAAATCTCCCTCTCTCCTGTAACAACATCATCCTGACTTTTTTTTTTTTTTTTAAGAGACAGGGTGTCACTCTATCCATGATCAGGACGTGGTTGCAGAGCTGGGAGTGCAGTGGTGCGATCACAGCTCACTACAGCCTCCACCTCCCGGCCTCAAGCTATCCTCCCATCTCAGCCTCCTGAGTAGCTGGAACTGCAGGTGCCGCCACCATGACCAGCTAAGTTTTGTATTTTTTGTAGAGATGGGGTCTTGCTATGTTGCCCAGGCTAGTCTTGAACACCTGAGCTCAAGCTATCCTCGTGCTTCAGCTTCCCAAAGTGCTGGGATTAGAGGCGTGAGCCACTTTGGCTGGCCTCACCCTGAATCCTTAACCACAAAGACTCTATTTTCAAATAAGGTCATGTTCTGAGGTTCTGGTTGGACATGAATTTTGGGGGTACACTGTTCAACCCACTGCATTAACTCACGCAAGGGGGCAGGATGAGTGTGTTGGAATTTGAAGTCCAGGTCACCTGCATGCATTGAAGCGGCTTCAATATGGAAGAAGACCTTGAGTTGTGGCTGGGTCTGGGAGGGGGTGAGAGGGGCTGACGTTCCAGGTGGAAGGAACGGAAAGAACAAAATGGAAGCAGCAGGGAGAGGGTGGGTGGACATGAGGGCAGTGTGAGTACTGCGGAGGGGTCAGAAGTTAGTTTGGATGGAAGGGAAAGTGCTAAGGTCCTGAGGTCAGTAATCAGATTTCTGATGGACACTGCGCTTTCAGAACTGATGCAAAAGAAACTGTAGGTCTTGGGCTGGGCGTGGTGGCTCACGCCTGGAATCCCAGCGTGGTTTGAGACCAGCCTGGCCAACATGGTGAGACCCCCATCTCTACTGAAAAAAAAAAAAAAAAAAAAAAAAAAAAATATATATATATATATATATATATCTCCAGGTCTGGTGGCATGCACCTGCAATCCCAGCTATTGGGAGACTGAGGCAGGAGAATTGCTTGAACCTGGGAAGTGGTGGTTGCAGTGACCTGAGATTGCGCCACTGCACTCCAGCCTGGGCAACAAGAGTGAAACTGCACCTCAAAAAAAAACCAACCAAACAAAGGAACTGTATACAGTCTTGGAACAGAACTTGGATATGTAACCAGAATATGGGCTCCCCCGTTGGCCCCCACACTCTCTGGGAGGCCAGCGTTGCAAGTGGATCGTCACTCTCCGACCCCCCAAATTACACATGCACACACGAAGCACCAGCTCCAGGAGCACTGGCAGACGCTGGCGATCTCACCGAAGTCTCCCGGGGAGAGGGCGGAGGGCCGTCCTGCACACGCTCCTCACTGCCACCCCTGGATCCCACCGAACATCTCAACCCAGGCCAACCCAAAGTTGCTTTTCTTTTTTTTTTCTTTTTTTGAGATGGAGTTTTGCTCTTGTTGCCCAGGCTAGAGTGCAATGGCGCAACCTTGGCTCACTACAACCTCTGCCACCCAGTTTAAGAGATTCTCCTGCCTCAGCCTCCTGTGTAGCTGGGCTAACAGGCATGCGCCACCACATCTGGCTAATTTTTTGTATTTTTAGTAGAGACGGGGTTTCTCCATGTTGGTCAGGCTGGTCTCGAACTCCCAAATTCAGGTGATCCGCCTGCCTCGGCCTCCAAAAGTGCTGGGATTACAGGCGAGAGCCACTGCATCTGGCCACACAAAGTTGCTCTTCTTGTAAAAAACAAACACTTCCCTTTCCCAGTCTCCCTGACCCCTCTGCAAATTCTCCCTAAGCACCTGTGAGTCCTGGCCCAAATCCCTCTCCTAATCCCTTTGGTTTGCAAATCCCGCTCAGCAGGGCAAAAGCCCCGCCAAATCCAGGTGTTTAAGAGCCTCTGTTATCCTGCAATTGCACCCCCACCCTGAGGCTTCAGCTCCTCCCCAGATTAAGAGGGAGGATCTGGTCCCAGGATACAGGGGTAAAAGCAATGATGGCTTCCAGAGGTCCTGACAGGAGGATTTGCCGGTGGACTAGCGAAAGGGATAGAGCGAGAAGTGCCCCATTTTCCAAGCCTAGTGATGAGAAGCCCGAGAAGGCTCAGCCCCCTCGACCTGTCCTCAGGAAGACCCAGGGCCTCAGGAAGGGGCTGCTGTGTTTCAGGGCTCCCATGTGACCCGGTGGCCCGGAGTCTACCTGCTGCAGTGGCAAATGCACAGCCCCCCTGGCAGCGTGGCCTGCAGCCTCCCAGGAGTGGACGATGTCCTGACGGCTCTGCACAGCCCGGGCCCCAAGTGCAAACTTCTGTACTACTGTGAGGTGCTCGCCTCCGAGGACTTCAGGTAGGAGGGCCGCCGGGGAGAGGGCCTGGGCAGGATGGGCGCTGGGGCTGTTTACAGTGCAGATGCCTGGGAGCTGGTCTCCCAGCTGGGTCGGCTTCTCCCGGGGCGGGGGCCCAGCGTGGGCATGGATGGAGTTCTTAGGTAACCCAGCCCCCGACTAGGGCATGAGGATGGCCCAGCTCTGCGTCTCAAACTCCACTTCTGAAGCAGGGCCTTTCCTTCAAATGAAACCCTGGAGTCGTTGGAGGGGAGGAGAAGGGGAGTCTGAAACCGTCTCTGGTGGGCCTCCTCTCACTCCTAGAATTCCATGGGAATATTGTAGAATATTCTAAAAAGAGTGCCTTTTAGACAACCCTCCTGAAGTTGCTTGCTTTCAGAGAGACAGGGAAGTCCAATGGTTAAGACCTCCAGCACTTCCTGGTTGCTGTGCGACCTCAGGCAAATCACTTTACTTCTCTGAGCCTCAGGTGCGTCATTACTTAAATGAGAACCACTGGAGCCCAGCCCTGTGGGTGTATCATGAGGATGAGATGGTTGGGGGAAGCTGCCTGTCCCCTGGGCATGCCAGTATGCATGCCACAGCAGAAACCAAGGAGAAGATCTGGAGGTGGAGAAGGCAATTTCTTCAAGGTTTTGCATTTTATAAAAGAGAATATGAATTCACACCCTGCTTTGTGACGGATCTGTGTTAGTTTTCATCTAAAAATAATACTTGAAATTTTTTTTGGCTGGGCGTGGTGGCTCACGCCTGTAATCCCAGCACTTTGGGAGGCGGAGGCGGGTGGATCACGAGGTCAAGAGATCGAGACCATCCTTGCCATGATGAAACCCCGTCTCTACTAAAAATACAAAAATCAGCCAGGTGTGGTGGCACGCGCCTGTAGTCCCAGCTACTCGGGAGGCTGAGGCGGAAGAATCGCTTGAACCCAGAAGGCGGAGGTTGCAGTGAGCCGAGATTGCGCCACTGCACTCCAGCATGGTGACAGAGCAAGACTCCGTCTCAAAAAAAAAAAAAAAAAAATTAAAAAATTTAAATTTATTTAATTCATTTATTTTGAGACAGTCTCACTCTGTTGCTCATGATGGAGTGAGTGCAATGGCGCGATCTGGGCTCACCGCAGCCTCCGCCTCCCAGGTTCAAGTGATTCTCCTGCCTCAGCCTCCTGTCTAGCTAGGATTACAGCCATGCACCACCACGTCTAGCTAATTTTGTATTTTTAGTAGAGATGGGGTTTTACCATATTGATCAGGCTGGTCTCAAACTCCTGACCTCATGATCCACCCTCCTGTGACTCCCAAAGTGCTGAGATTACAGGTGTGAGCCACCGTGCCAGCCTATATTTTAAATGCTTTACTGTGGGGGTAAAATTGAGGCTCGAGGAGGGTGCTGAGTCTAGACCCCAAATTCCAGGTGGAGCTCCAAGGATCCCAGGAACGTGAGCAGCCCAGAGTGAGGAACACTGGGCCAGAGTCTTATCCAAGGAGGGGCCTCATTGCTTGTCGGGTGGCTGTCGATTTCACTCTTTCTGAAGCCACATGTTTTGGCCATCGGTTCTCACCGTGAGGTGACAGGTTGAGGCCCAGAGGGGCACAGAGGAATAGACACAGGCGTTGGAGGGCTGCCTCTGGGAAGGCTGATTCTGAGGCCGGGCATGTGGAGGCCAGAGGGCTGGGCTGGATGGGACGCTGCACACCAACCTGTCTAGGGTAGTCAGCATGAGAGAACCTTACTGCCCTGTCCTCCTGTAGCCTCATGAAAAAATCAGTTCAAAGGCTATTTCCTGGTCACCATCAGGGGGCAGGAAGTGGCTTGGATCCTGGAGGGACCACACAGATGGGGTGTGCCATCATGGAGCAGAGACAAATGCTCACACCCAAGTGTAACTATGGGCAGTGATGGATGCCATGACCAAGGTCACTGTGTTAGTCTGTTTTCTCACTGCTATAGAGAACTACCTGAGGCCAGGTGCGGCGGCTCACACCTGTAATCCTAGCACTTTGGGAGGCTGAGGTGGGAGGATCACCTGAGGTCGGGAGTTCAAGACCAGCCTGGCCAACCAGTGAAACCCCGTCTCTACTAAAAACACAAGACTTAGCTGGGTGTGGTTGTGCATGCCTGTAATCCCAGCTACTCGGGAGGCTGAGGCAGAAGAATGGCTTGAACCTGGGAGGAAGAGATTGCAACGAGCTGAGATTGTGCAACTGCACTCCAGCCTGGGTGACAGAGCACGATGAAAGAAATAAAGAGAGAAAGGAAAGAAAGGAAGGAAGGGACAGAGAGAGAGAGAAGAAAGGAAGAAAGAAAGAGGGAGAGAAAGGGAAGAAAGAAAGAAAGAGAAAGGAAAGAAGTAAAGAAAGAGAAAGAAAGAAAAAGAAAAGAAAGAACGAATGAACTACCTGAGACAGGGAAATTTATAAAGAAAGGAGGTTTAATTGACTCACAGTTCTGCATGACTGGGGAAGCCTCAGGAAACTTACAATCATGACAGAAGTCACAGGGGCAGGAGAGAGAGAGCAAAGGAAGGCACACACTTTTAAACCATCAGATTTCCCGAGAACTCCCTCACTATCATGAGGCTAGCATGGGGGAAACTGCTCCCATGATCCGATCACCTCCCGCCAAGTCCCTCCCTCAACACCTGGGGATTGCAATTCCAGATGAGATTTGGGTCGGGACCCGGAGCCAAACCCTATCAGCCACCCAGCCAGGAGGTGCTCAGGGACGTCACCTAGAGCCCTGTCAGCACAGGACAGGGGCCTGGCCTAGGATTGGGAGAGGGGTGGAGAGAGGAATATGGAATGTGACATTGGAGTGAGATCTAAGAGGTGTGTACCCAAGTCACCAGGGGGTCTTTTTTATCTATTTGTTTCTCTTTGGAGATAGAGTCTCACTCAGTTATCCCAGCTGGAGTGCAGTGGTGCAATCCTAGCTTACTGCAGCCTTGAACTGCTGGGCTCAAGTGATGCCCCAACCTCAGAATCCCAAGTAGCTCGGACTATGGGCACATGCTACCATGCCTAGCTTTTTTGTTTGTTTGTTTGTTTTTGAGACCCAGTTTCAATCTGTCACCCAGGGTGCAGTGCAGTGACTCGATCTCTGCTGACTGCAACCTCTGCCTCCTGGGTTCAAGCGATTCTCATGCCTCAGCCTCCTGAGTAGCTGGGATTACAGGCGCACACCACCATGCCCAGCTAATTTTTGTTTATAGTATAGACAGGTTTCGCCATGTTAGTCAGGGTGCTCTCTAACTCCTGGCCTCAAGAAATCCACCCGCTTCGGACTCCCAAAGTGCTGGGATTACAGGCATGAGCTACCACGCCCAGCCAATTTTAAAATGTTTTGTAGAGATAGGGTCTCGCCATGTGGCCTAGGCTGGTCTCTAACTCCTGGCCTCAAGGGATCCTCCTGCCTCAGCCTCTGAGTGCTGGGTTGACGGGCATGAGCCATGGCACCTGGCAAGGTTCCACATCTCTAACAAGCTCCGGCACTGCTGGTGCTGCCAGTTCCCGGACCATGATTTGAGTAGTGAGAGCCTAAAGCGGCCCTGTCCCATCTGGTCGCTGCTGGCCACCTGCAGCAATTTAACTTCGTAAGCAGAGTGAAAGAAAAGGAACAGTTTAGTAACTCCATCGCATGGGCCGTATTTCCAGTGAGCAGCAGCCCACATGGCCGGTGGTTGGTGTGTGGGACTGCTGATGTAGAGCCGTTTATCTCAGAGGCTGGGCATGGTGCCTCACACCTGGAATCCAAGTGCTTTGGAAGGCCGAGGCACGAGGATTGCTCGAGCCCAGGAGTTCGAGACCAGCCTGGGCAGCATAGTGAGACCCCCCCCCCCCCCCCATATAAGAAAATAAAGTTCTTGTGGATGGTGCTGCCCTGCAGTTTGGAGTAGGAGTTAACCAGACAGCTCGGGGAGAGGAGAAGGGGCTTCTGCTTCAGACTCAGCACACAGGAAGTCCTCTGTAAGAGCTGGCAGGAGGCCTGTGGAGTTTGAATGAAAAGAGCAAGGAGGGAGTGAGACTGGACACAGGGCCAGGGACTCCCCGGGCTGTGGGAGCCTCTGGCCATGCTAGGGCCTTAGGTCGGGAGAGCCCCTGATGGGTCTGTGGCAGGCTGGGCTCCATCTGGGGAGATGGGGTTGTGGGGAATTGGGTGGCGCTTTTCTCTTTATGGTGTCACTTGCTTGTCCCTCTGCACTTGGCCCGGGGCCCTGGGGCCTCATTGCAGCATCAGCAGCTTTTCCACTGCTGTGTGTCAGTCCAAGGGCTTTGCACTGTGAGAGGGTAATGTGTGCCGTGTCCTTCCTTCCCAGGGGCTCCATGTCCAGCCTGGAATCCTGCACCAGCGGCTTCTCCCAGCTCAGCACTGCCACTTCGTCCTCCTCCTCCGGCCAGTCTCATAGCAGCTCCCTGGTGTCCAGATAGCCAGGTCGAGGGTTTCAGGGCCGCCTGCTGGCCTCCGGTCTCCAGAAATGTCCAGAATGAGAAGCCAGCTCACTGCAGGGCCTGGGACCATCTGGGCTGAAGCCCCAGGCCTAGATGCTACCCAAGCTGGGGTATCTGGAGTGGATGGCAAGGATCCAGCCCAGGCCTGTGTGTGGTGTCAGGGCTCTTGAGGTTGCAAGGACAGAAACTATCTCCTTCCAGCTTCGTGGAAGGAAGACCAAGGCCAAGGCCAAGTCCAAGGCGTCTTCCATGCCACACCTTCGTGTCTCCCTGGATCCAGGCTTAGCAATGTCAGCCAGGCCCAGCTCCCCGCTCTCCACCTCTTGCTCTGCTTTCACCATGCAGGGGACCATCACTGTTAGGTGCCCTTCTCCCCCCAGCAGCTTGCCTGCATAAGGGAGCCTCTTCTTCCCAAAGGCTCCTATGCACATCCCAGAGTTGAGTCTTAGTCTGGAAGGGGGGCGGTTCCCAGGCCAGTTCCTGAACCTATCACAGTTGCCAGGGACACTGGAGAATGCTGATTGGCCAGCAGGGTCATGTATCCCATCTGGACCAATCACTGTGACCCAGGGGTTGCAGTGAGGTACAGTGATTGGCTAGTCTGGATCACATGCACATCTCTGGAACCAACCACCTGCTCTGAAAAGGGCTAATGGGTGCCTCAAGGAGGATTGGGATCCCCCCTAGGAAGAAGTGGGAAAGGATGCTGGGGAGGCAGAAATGCAGGGTGTTCACCTTGGCATTTGATTGCGTAACAACGTTCTGTTATGCAGTATCAAGATGTTCTTGGTGAGCGGCTAAGTGAGTTACAGGTACTGTTCTTTGGGGGAACAGCACACCCTGCACTGAAAATTCATGTCCCCAGCACTTGGCCAGTGTGGCCTAACCCTGACCATCCCTGATTGGAGAGGGTGGGAGAGCCCTGGGTTTCTGCTAAGTTTCAGGCAGCAATGGGCAGATTGAGGCTGCTTCAGGTATGGCTGGATCTGGAAGCTTAATGTCCTCAGGCGTTTCACCTGCACCCAGGCCTCTCAACTCCACATCTCTTTGCATGCTGATCTAATTATTTCTTCCATCTGGTGGCAAAGGTGGCTGCTAGCAGCCCAGAGCCTGTAACTTCGGGGTTCATAATCTCTAAGAGATGCTTTTCCATCTCCAATCTCATGGAAGGCTCTGATTGGCCCAGCTTGAGTCACATGTTCATTCCTGTGGCCCACACTGGCGAGGAGCTAGGGTCCTATGATTGGCATTCCCTCCAGAAGCAGCAGCAGGATTGGGGAGGGTCAGTCCCCCAGTGGACAAGAGAAGCTGGACCACAGAACCAGCAGGTTCCATGGTGGTGTCATTACGGCCGGCTCTCCTTCCATGTGGAGGTCTCTGGGACCCACGCTGAAGCATCATCAAGGTCATTCTTCTTGCCTTTGGGAGGCCTGGAATTAAACATAATCCGAGGAAGGGATTGTCAAGCTTTTGAATTTCACCTGAGCCAAAGGCTCAAGGTGCCTTGGCTTGGGCTGCTTACATCATTAGGTCATTAATCCATTGCGATCAGGACAGAAGCAACCCACAAGCAGCATGACCGTTGGTGTTTGGGCGCCTGGGTCTTGAATTTAGACCAGGACTCAAACCCCAGCCTTCCCTTCACTAGCTGTGTAACCTTGAGCAGGTGACTTAACCTCTCTGTGCCTCAGTTTCCTCATCTTTAAAGTGAGGAGAGCAGTGCCTACCTCAATAGGTTGTAGTGAGATGAAATGAGACAGTGGCAGTCAAGCCTTCAGCACAGCTCCCAGAATGCAGAAAGCGCCTAATTAATGTCAGTGGTCATTCTGATTACTTAATGCTTCTCATCCAAAGACCAGTTTTCTTCCTGAGTCGCCTATCACCGTTTTTCATGATTGCACCCAGAATAGTTAAGAACTATTTCTCTCTGTGTTGGGTGTGCAGTCTTTTTTAGAAACTGCTTGTATGGGCTGGGCGTGGTGGCTCACGCCTATAATCCCAGCACTTTGGGAGGCTGAGGCTGGCAGATTGCTTCAGTGCAGGAGTTCAAGACCAGCCTGGGCCACATAGTAAGACCCTGTCTCTACAAAAAAATGTAAAAATGAGCCAGGCATGGTGCTGCATGCCTATCGTCTCAGCCGCTCAGGAGGCTGAAGCAGGAAGATTGCTTGGAGGTCGAGGCTGGAGTGACCCATGAGCGCACCACTGCACTTCCTCCTGGGTGACAAAGTGAGACCCTGTCTCAAGAAAAGAAGAAAGAAATTGCTTGTGTTTTCTAGGCAAATCCTCCAGTCTGAAGGAGTGTATTCTGAGCGGTATTTCCCTCGGCAGTTAGAGAACGTTTTTTTCCCAGAGGTTGAAATATGGAGAGCTTGAGACTATTTTTTTCTACCCTGCTTTCTCTGGAATTCCCCCTCCCCCCATAAGACTAATTGTTCAATGAGAATTGTATAATTCTTTTCAACAAAGTCTGTTTGAGCCGGTGAAAGATGACGCGTTGTTTGCCTGATCATTTACTCCAACCAGCAGCATTAAACGTTTTCCATTTGGATAAACTCACATCGCCATCTTCCTAAAACCCTGGAGGTTTTCTCTGGGCTCAAACAAGAATTTTCCAGCTGTTGTTTAAAAGACTTTAGAGCAAGTTTGTTGAGCCTGGGGCCCGGGGGCTGCACGCGTCCCAGGACTGCTTTGAATGCAGCCCAACACAAATTCGTAAACTTTCTTAAAACACTGAGTTTTTCTGTGTGTGTGTTTCTTTGTTTTGTCAGCTCATCAGCTATCATTACTGTATTTTACGTGTGGCCCGAGACAATTCTTGTTCTTATGTGGCCCAGGAAAGCTAAAAGATTGGACACCCTTTCTTTAGAGCATTGGAAACAGAGATGATACGGCAGGCTTGGTGGCTCACGCCTGTAATCCCAGCACTTTGGGAGGTCGAGGCGGTCACATCATGAGGTCAGGAGTTCAAGACCAGCCTGACCAATATGGTGAAACCCTGTCTCTACTAAAAATACAAAAATTAGCCAGGCCTGCTGGTGCACACCTGTAGTCCCAGCTACTCAGGAGGCTGAGGCAGAAGAATCGCTTGAACCCAGGAGGCAGAGGTTGCAGTGAGCTGAGATTGTGCCACTGCACTCCAGCCTGGGTGACGGAGAGAGACTCCACCCCATCCTCCCAAAAAACCCCAAAAAAACAAAAAAAGAGAAACAGGGGTGATAATCATTCCCAAGGGGTTGCAAATCTGCGTATTTGTTTAATGCAGGTATAACTGTATTATATATATTGTATGGTATGTAATGGATTGTACAACATGCCCCAAAATTCATGTTCACCTAGAACCTTAGAATGTGACCTTGTTTGGAAATAAGGTTTTTTGCAGATGTAATTAGTTAAGGATCTCAGGTTAGGTTATTGGGCCATGTGAGGGAGGATCACAATTTTTTTTTTTTTTGAGATGGAGTTTTGCTCTTGTCTCCCAGGCTGGAGTGCAATGGCATGATCTTGGCTCACCGCAACCTCTGCCCCCTGGGTTCAAGTGATTCTCCTGCGTCAGCCTCCTGAGTAGCTGGGACTACAGGCATGCGCCACACACCTGGCTAATTTTGTGTTTTTAGTAGAGACAGGAGTTCTCCATGTTGGTCAGGCTGGTCTTGAACTCCCGACCTCAGGTCATCTGCCTGCCTCGGCCTCCCTAAGTGCTGGGATTACAGGTGTGAGCCACTGTGCCTGGCCTACAAGTTTTATATATAAAGCAGAAATATACTGTATCAGCTTCCCAGGGTCACTGTGACAAATTATCACACACTTAGTAGCTTAAAACAACAGGAATGTATTCTTTCACAGTTCTGGAGGCTGGAAGTCCGGAATCAATGTGGAGGCAGGGCCCTGCTCCCTCTGAAGGCTGTAGGGGAGGGCCCTTCCTTGCCTCTTCTGGTTTCTGGTGGCACCTTGTGGCTGGTGGTCGCATCCACTTCAATTTCTGCCTCCACTGTCGTTCAGCCTTCCTCCCTCTCTGCCTCTCACCTTCGTACAGGGACACCAGTCATTGGATTTAGGACTCATCCTAAGTCCAGTATAACATCTTGAGATCCTTAACTAATTACATCTGCAATGATCTTATTTCAGGCTAGTCATGGTGGCTCACGCCTGTAATCCCAGCACTTTGGGAGGCTGAGGTGAGTGGATCACGAGGTTTGGCGTTCAAGACCATCTTGACCAACATGGTGAAACCTCATCTCTACTAAAAATACAAAAATTAGCCAGGTGTGATGGCACGTGCCTGTAGTCCCAGCTACTCAGGAGGCTGAGGCAGGAGAATCACTTGAATCTAGGGAGGAAGAGGTTGCAGTGACTTGAGATCTCACCATTGCACTCCAGCCTGGGCAACAGAGCAAGACTTGGTTTAAAAAAAAATAGAAAAATCTTATTTCCAAATGAGGTCACATTTTAAGTTTCTAGATCGACATGAATTTTGGGGCATGCTATTCAACTTATTATGTATGCACACAACAGATAACCAGATACACAGTTACATCTGCATTAAACAGATATGAAGATCTCTGGGCCCTGCCCAGCACTGCTGGGAATTTACCTGCCAGGTATCCAGGCGAAAGTGAGGGCCCCAGCGTCCATCTCTCCTGGGCTGCTCTGCCCTGCCCCCTGGGGTTTTACCACAGTGCCAGACCTGGTGTCCTGGAGAGCTACATCCCAAGACAGCCACAGTCCTGACGTCAGAAGAGTGTATTGGACACTGTCCAGGGTGCTACCTGTCCTTCCCTTGAGGTCTCTTGGGGCACAGAGAAAGGAGTTGGCTGCCACACAGTTCCTCAGACTCTGAAATGCCTTTGTTCTGGAGCTGGTGGCTGGGGTTGTTGCTTGTGAGAGCAGAGCAGGTGGGTGTATTGGGTGACGGCACAAGGTTCATCTGTCCACCCAGCTTCTGCCACCCAGCACTGCCCAGCACAGCTCGTCAGGGGAGAGGAGGTGGCTTCTTGCGTATGCTCATTGGTGGCAACTCTTCCATGGATTTCTCTGGAACTGTGGGCGGCAGGTTTCAAAGGAACAGCCAGCTGACTCGTGGGTATGGCGGGTGTCGAGAAAGAACAGCTCTGTGGGGGAAGACGGAGCTGTGGAGGGTGGGCCGGAGCTGGGATCAGGCCTGAGCTGCGGGGCCCTGCTGAAGCCTGTTTTGCAGCTCCAGAGCGGGCAAAACACGCCCAGGGCTCCCTATGGCCCAGAGGCTGCCTCTGGGATCAGTTCTTGGGGCACAGGCCCCTGGGACCTCTATGGAGTCGAGTTGGACGCAAGCAGCTGCCGTGGGAGCTGGGAGGGCTGAGAGGAAAGGAACCAGGACCTCCAGGGACGTCAGTGGCTGCAGCCGTGAACTCCCTGCCCACTTCCCTGCCTCCCTTAGCACTCTGTGCCCCCCAGTGCATTTTGGAGGAATGCAGGTCTCCAAAAATCACATCTTGTTTTGGAGATGGGGTCTCTGTCACCCAGGCTGGAGTGCGGTGCCGTGACCATGGTTCACTGCGGCCTCAACCTCTTGGTCTCAAGCGATCCTCCGACTTCAGCCTCAGAGTAGCTGGAACCACAGGCGCATGCCACCGCTCCTAATTTTTGTATTTTTTGTAGAGGCAGGCCATGTTGCCCAAGCTGGAAAAAGCACAGCTGGAAGCCTCTGAGCCAGGATTTATTCTTTTCAGACACAGACTCCTTGGAAAATCCCATGAAAACTCAGGACACACCATGAATTTCCCTTGTTTTGGGGCCCCCAAGAGTCCTTGAAAGCCCACCCACTGAATAGTCAAGTTTTCTGCAGAGCACTCCAGCAGCTGGGACGTGTCACCGTGGCGACAGCCCAGCTCCTGGAACTCTCAGGATTCCCAGCTGGGCTGCAGAGACTTCAGCCTGCAGTCCACGACCCCCGTGCCTGTACCTGGGGGTCTTCGGTCACTACCGTGGGTCGTGGAGAGGATGCTCACACTGCCGGGACTGGAGCACGTGAACCCCCAGCCAGCTCCCTGCAGCTTGATGACTCCAGCTCTTGTTTATCTGTGTCCCCACCACCACCATAGGTAGGTACTTGAATCTCACACACTTCTGCCTCCTGCTCCATGTCCTATGTAAGCTCTGCAGTCCAAAATCCAAATGCCTGAGCCCCCAAATGTGCCTCTCCTTTAACAGTACAAGTGTCACACATTTTGGGTTGTGGGACACCCCCAAAACCTAATACAAATTGTCTCAAGCAACAATGGAAATTTATGAGTCCATGTAATTAAGAAGTCCAAGAATGAGCTGGCTTCAGGTATAGCTGGATCCAGGCATTCAAATCATGGCCTCCCTCACCCTCGGTTTAGTCCATTTCCATACTGGCTCTCCCTCTCCGCCTCTTGGTTCTGATCAGGTCTTCTCCACACTGGAAAAGAGTTGGTTTCCCTTCTTCCTCCTTGTGGTCCCCACCTTGGAAGTTAGATAATCCCAGCAGAGAGAGTTTCTTCTAGCTGCAGCAGAAGTTCCAGGGTGGGCTCTAACTGGCTGACCCAGGGCAGATGCCTAACTCTGGACCAGTCTCTGAGGCTCACCTGCAACATGTGGAGAGAAGACAGTGCCACCCAAACTGCCTGGATGGAGAATGCGGGAGTGATACTAGCCTGGAAGCAACATGCTAGAGGCTCACAGCCAGGGATCCTGGAGCCTTGGCCGCCTCCCCAGGCACTCTCATTACCATGGAAAGTTTCACGTTTCAAGACACTGCAACGTTCCCATAACTCCCTGTGGTTGCCAAGGTACACTCAGTCTCTGTGTAGGGCAGACTGGCAGTGCCAGGGAGCCAAACCCCAGGAGTGGCCCTCAACCATCAACGACTGGGTATTGGCTAATACCCAGTTTCCTTGCCCTCAAGTGGTACAACTGAGACCTGTTCTACCATCTCTCCCGGAGGTCCCCAGCAGGTTTGAGCCCTGTCGTCTCCAACAAAGACCTGCTCACTTCTGCATCCTGTGCAGGCTGCCTTCCCTCCCTGTCCTCTGCCACTGCTTCCTGGGCTCACCTCTCCAATAAACTACTTGCTCTCACATCCTTGTCTCAGTTTCTGCTTCTGGGGAAACACAGCCTAAGACAGGGCTGTTGCTAGAAGACAGACGGGAAGTTGGGCAGGCAAAGAAAATAGGTATCGAAATGATAAATTAAGAAATTACAGGCCGGGTGCAAGGGCTCATGCCTGTAACGCCAGCACTTTGGGAGGCCCAGGAGGGTGGATCACTTGATGCCGAGAGTTCGAGACCAGCCTGGCAGACATATTGAAACCCTGCCTCTACTAACCATACAACATTAGCTGGGTGCGGTGGCGCATGCCTGTAATCCCAGCTACTTGGGAGGCTGAGGCATGAGAATCACTTGAACCCGGGGGGCAGAGCTTGCAGTGAGCCGAGGTCACACCACTGCATTCCAGCCTGGGCAACAGAGTGAGACTGTCTTTAAAAAAAAAAAAAAGAGAAAGAAAAAATATTCCAGGGGCCACAGGAGGACTCACACTACTCAGCATGTTTGAGTCACCTGACCTGGGACCCCTCTACCATGATGTGACAGGCCCTCTTCAGGTACTGCTGCCTCTGGGCCTGGATTCCACTGGATTCCAGTGCATGGAACTGTCACTTTTCCAATTCAGGTGCCAGCACAGCAGAGGACAAAGATGTTCCCTCAGAGGTCACGGTTCTCAGGCCAAGGGTCATTTCAGGATGGCCATCGTGGCGCCCATGGCCTCAGACTGAGAGTGATCCGTGTAGATTCAGGATCTGCAGCCCAGCTTAGGAACTGATCTTAGGAAGACGCCTGAGTGATTAGGTGCCTGACTTTGCAGCGCCTCTTAAGGGGTAGAGCCTGTTTCCCTTCTCCCTGAATCTGGGCGGGCCTGTTTCCCTTCTCCCTGAATCTGGGCGGACCTGTTTCCCTTCTCCCTGAATCTGGGCGGACCTGTTTCCCTTCTCCCTGAATCTGGGCGGACCTGGCGACTTGTCCAGGTACCCACCAGAGCTGCTAGATTTTTTTGAGACAGAGTCTCACTCTGTTGCCCAGGCTGGAGTGCAGCAGCGCGATCTCAGCTCACTGCAACCTATACCTCCTGGGTTCAAGCCATTCTCTTGCCTCAGCCTCCTGAGTAGCTGGGATTATAGGCACACACCACCATGCCCAGCTAATTTTTATATTTTTAGTAGAGATAGGGTTTCACCATGTTGGTCAGGCTGGTCTTGATCTCCTACCTCATGATCTACCTGCCTCAGCCTCCCAAAGTGCTGGGATTACAGGCTTGAGCCACTGAGACCGGCTGCTGCCAGATCTTTAGAGAGAAACCAGCCATCTGGAGTTTTTGTTAATCTCTGGACTTTAATTTTTTGAGATGGAGTCTCATGTCACCCAGGCTGGAGTGCAGTGGTATGATCTTAGATCACTACAACCTCTACCTCCCAGGTTCAAGTGATTCTCCTGCCTCAGCCTCCCGAGTAACTGGGAATACAGGAGCCCATCACCATACCTGGCTAATTTTTGTATTTCTAGTAGTGACAGGGTTTTGCCACGTTAGCCAGGCTGATCTCACACTCCTGACCTCAGATATCTGCCCACCGCAGCCTCCCAAAGTGCTGGGATTACAGGTGTGGGCCACCACCCCCGGCCCTTAATTTTTAAATCTCCTGACTTTTAAACATGGGTAACTAATTTAAATTCTATAAAAATACTGTGAGGAATAGCTAAACCCTAATCATTCAAAGTATGGTCAGAGGCTGGGCGCAGTGGTTTGAAACTGTAATCCCAGCACTTTGGGAGGCCAAGGCAGGAGGATCACTTGAGTCCAGGAATTCAAGACCAGCCTAGGCATCACAGTGAGACCACTTCTCTGTAAAAAATTAAAAAAAATTGGCTGGGCATGGTGGCATGTGCTTGTAGTTCCAGCTACTTGGGAGGCTGAGGTGGGAGAACCACTTGAGCCCAGGACGTCGAAGCTGCAGTGAGCCAAGGTTGCACCACTGCACTCCAGCTGGGGCAACAAGCAAGCCCCTGAGAGACCTGAAGCCTCAGCATCGGCTGCGAGCTTGCTGGAAATGAATTGCTGGCCTTCCCCGAGGCCCCAGTCTGCATTTTAACAAGATCTCCTTATGACCTGTGGCATATTAAAGTTTGAGAAGCACTGGCTTAAACAAGCAGGGAGCAGGACTTGGCTTGCGGCTGCCGTGGTGACCTCTGTTTCAGGATAAGCCCCCACTGCTAAGCCCCAGCAGTGCCCTGAAGTCTATGATACAGAATCCAGACACCATCTGGTGGCTCCTTTTATTATATCAATTTATTCAAGTGATTAAAAAAAATCTTCTTGGCAGCAGGATGACAAAATAGGTCTGTAAACATGATTTCACCCCCATCCCTTCTTCCAACGAGCTTCCAATGACAGGAAATCCAATTTGAGTTGGCAAATCCAGTGATGAGGCCTGTAGAAAGGGATCCTGTGTCACAGGAGGGCAGACTCGTCCCTTCCACTCCAGCCGGGGTGCCGGCCACGATGTGCTGTTTTGTCATGATTTGGTCACTGAGTTCGGTTTGCGGGCAGCCCCTTTCCCCAGGAGGAGGGAGACTCTTTGGCAGTGCAGCGGCCCTCCCGGGGCACAGGCTTCTCGGCAGCAGACACAGGCAGGCAGGAAGCAGGAGGCTCAGTCTCTTGGGGAGCACAGTATTGCTAGGGTCGCAGGTGCCCCGGCAGGCGGCCAGGTGAGGGGCTGAGGCACAAGTGCTATCAGAAACTTGGCTGCAGCACAGGGGCTGATGACACCCAGATGGTCCATGCTAGGGGCCTTGACATTTCCCCCGAAGCAGCTGGACCATGGGGAAACAAGCCTTCGGGATGTGCCACTCCGGGCAGCTTGAGGCTTCAGTCCTTGAAGGGGTTGTGGGTGCACCCCAGCTGCTCCTTCTCTGTGGCCAGGGGCTCTCCATTCATCTCCTGCAGTGGGTGGTAGGCGTAGTCCCCACGTAGTCGCCGGTTCCTCTGTGCTCTGGACAGGAGCAAGGACAGGTTTGCTGTGGTGCTGATCAGCAGGAGGAAGGCCAGCACCAGGGTGAGGGCCAGCCAGGTGGTCCTGCAGACAGAAGGAGAGAAGCCCCAAGTGGGGGGCTGCTGGGTGGACTCGGGGCTGGGGGAATGTTGGAGGGGCTTCCCTGCTCCACCCAGCACAGAGAGCACTCATTCAGGTGCCTTCAGGGACCACACAGGGAATGTCATGAGCAAAATGGACTAGGTGAGGACGAGGCCACATTGAACACATGTCCAGGGAACAGCAGAGGCGGTAATGACGTACAGTGCAGGTCTGTGCTGCCCCATCTCCTAATATATATATATATATGTAGTATATATTACATATGTATGTGGTTCCTATACCATACATACATGTAATATTACATATATGATACACAATATATAGTAATCTACATTATATATACTATATATCATATATTATAGTATACATATGTATTATGTAATATATATCACATATAATGTATATGTATTACATAGTATATATCATATACTATATAAGTAACATATACATTACATATATTACATATTTTATATATGTATATTTCTCTCTCTCTATGCATATATATATATATATGTCTCGCTCTGTCACCCAGGCTGGAGTGCAGTGGCACAATCTCAGCTTCCTACAACCTTCACCTCCTGAGTTCAAGAGATTCCGCTGCCTCAGCCTCCCGAGTAGCTGGGACTACAGGCTGGAGCCAACACGCTTGGCTAATTTTCGTATTTTTAGTAGGCAGGTGGATCACTTGAGACCAGGAGTTCAAGACCAGCCTGGCCAACATGGCGAAACCCCGTCTCTACTAAAAATATGAAAATCAGCTGGGCACTTGTAATTCCAGCTACTCAGGAGGCTGAGGCAGAAGAATCACCTGAACCCGGGAGGCAGAGGTTGCAGTGAGCCAAGATCATGCCACTGCACTCCAGACTGGCGACAGAGTGAGACTCTGTCTTTAAAAAAAAAAAAAAAAGTTTTAAAAATGTGAATGCTACTGATGTTCAGATGCTGCTAATATATTTTAAACTTTTTAAAATTGTGTAAGCCAAATAAAACACAGCCGGAGGCTGGGCACGGGGGCTGGGAGGCCAAGGCGGGAGGATCGTTTGAGCCCAGGACCGTACACCTCATCTGTGTAACATAGCAAGATCCATCTCTAAAAAACAGTAAAAAATAAAATTAGCCAGGCGTGGGGGCATGTGCCTGTCGTCCTAGCTACTTGGGAAGCTGGGACGGGAGGATCGCAGTGAGCTATGATTGTACCATGGCACTTCCGCCTGGGTGACAGAGTAAGAAAACACCCTGCCCCCCATGCTGGGAGCTCATCTAGTCCAGTTTGCATTCTGAGCTCCTGGGGGATGCTGACAACACAGGCCGGGCACTCAGAGGCCCTGGACTCTTCTCCAAGACTCCCAAAGCAGACACAGTGGGGAGAACTGGTCTCCCTTCCCCTAGAGCAGGGAGCCGGCAGGGCACAAGGGCAAGGACTTTCTATGATGTTTTTTAACTTCCTATGTATCTTGGGCAAAAGCCCTCACTGCAAAACCAAGCCCATGCAGCACAGGGCTCAGGGGCTGGGCCTGAAGCCAGGCCTCCACCAGCTCCCAGACCCGCAGGGCGGCGGGGCACAGAGCCTCAGACTCGGAGGAGCCTGAATTTAAGGTCTGGGGGTACAGCTGTGTCCCTGCCCTGGTACATTTTCAAACTGAGCACTTCAGGGTGTTTTCTCCCGACATGGGCAGCTCTGGGCCTCACCCCAGATTTACCAGGATCTCTGAGAGGGGCCTGGAATCTGCCATTCTGAGAGGGCATCCCGGGAGCTCTCGCACAATGCCCTGGAGGCTTTTTGTTTATACCCAGGGTTCGGGGAGTGCCCTGGCACTGGGACTGGGCTATCAGAGGTGAGAACCACCAGAACAGGGGTTCTCAAAGTGGGGTCCTGGAACCAGCAGCCTCAGCTTCACCCGGGATGGTGTCGGAAATGCTGATTTCCAGGCTCCACCCCAGACCTACTGATGCAGAAACTCTGGGGGCGGGGCCCAGCCATCTCTTTTAATAAATTCTCTGGTGGGATCGAGTTTGAGACCCACTGCACTAGAAAACAGAAAATCACCAATCCAGGCCCAAGAGCACCAGGGTGCTTGAGAGATGACACGAGCATCTCAGGTCTGGGGGTCTCTGTACCAGGAGCCTGGTGCAGAGCCGGCCAGAGAAAGTCAGTCCTGAGCCTTTGGGCCAGAGAAACGCACACCTCAGCCTTTCCTGATCAGTTCCAATGGGATGGTAGCACCAGGCCCTTTCTCACCATCTTCCTAGATTGTCCCGTGGCTGCCAGCAGCAGCTGTGACTGTCCCCAGGCCTACATCAGGAAATACCAGCTGGATACCAAGACCACTTTCTAAAGCCTTGCTCAGTCCTGGGCAGAGGCAGACCTCGCAGGGGAAGGGAGGGGGAGAGAAGGGAATTCCTCCCATCTTGGTTCCAGCTCCCACAGAGGCACCTACCTGGTGAAAAAGGAGAGTTCTCCTGCCCTCAGGGTGACTTCAGGTGGCTGCAGACACTGCTTTACTGTAAGAAACCAGAGACAGGCTGCAGGGGCCGGAGCAGGAGTGTCTGCCCACACCGACTCCCCTGGGAGGGGCAGATACCTCCGGAGATATTGCAGTTGCCAGTCTGGGGGTCACAGGGACACTGGTGCTCACACTCACAAGGCCTCTGGCAGCCCGGCCCGTGCCAGCCAAGGGGACACTCTATAGAGAGGAGATGGGAGAAGGGACGTCCAGGCCTCCGGTGCCAGAGCCTCTCTTGACAGGGCAGGATACCCACCCTGCCCCATGCATGCAGAGCTGGCCTAAAGGCAAAGCACCGCCTGCCCGCCCCCCCGCCCAGGGCTGACCCGTAAGTGTGACCTTATTTGGAAGCAGAATCTTTGCAGAGGGACTTCAGTTAGGATCTCAAGATGAGATCACCCTGGATTTAAGGTGCGCCTGGAGCCAAAGCCCTGAGGTCCTTGTTTTAGCCAAGCCCTTTGAGGAATGGGCCACAGCAGCCGCAGGGGAATCATGCAGTGACATGCAGGTGAGGCAGGGGCAAGAGACAAGAGGCAAGCAGTTCCCAGACCAGAAGGAGGGGACAGAGGTGGCAGGGGAGCAGCGGAGGCTGCCGGGACCACTGTCTCCCCGTCCACAGGGGTGTGGCGGCTCCTACCTTCACTGCAGTTGGACCCAGTCCATCCGGCATCACAGTGGCAGCCAGCTGCCGAGGTAAGACCGGGGAGGCCAGGTGAGGGCCCGGGCAAGGCAGGGCCGGCCAGAGCCCCCTATCCGGAGCCCCCACTCACTCTCTGTGCACAGCCCGTGCTGGCTGCAGTTAGAGGGGCCACAGTCCAGTTCGCTGCAGCTGGGGCCTCGCCAGAAGTACCCAGTGCACTGGCAGTGGCCGTCCACGCAGGTTCCGTGGCCATGGCAGTCAGGCGGCTGGCAGCGGGGCTCGTGCACACACACCACGGTGGACACTTGGCGGGGACAGCGCCACATGTTGTCCTGACTACAGAGAGGAGTATGTGATGACAGGCTACCCGCAGACGGCCCCTCAACTCCCCCAGGGCTGCCCCCCAGCCCCTCTCTACATTCTCTTCTGTCTACCTACTTACCTACCTGCCTGCCTATCTTATCTATCTACCTATCCACCTACCTACCTACCCACCCACCTACCTACCTACCTACCCACCTACCTACCTACCTACCTACCTATCTACCTACCCACCTACCTACCTACCTACCTACCTACCTACCTACCTACCTACCTACCTACCTGTCTGCCTGCCTGCCTACCTTATCTACCTACCTAATCTATCCATCCATCCAATTATCCACTAACCTACCTACCTAATCTATCTATCTGCCTGCCTACCTTATCTACCTATCTATCCATCCATCCAGTTATCTACCTACCTACCTTATCTGTCTGTCTGTCTATCTCTTTCCTTCCTTCCTTCCATCCACCCACCCACCCACCCACCCATCCACCTTATCTACCTACCTACCTACCTTTGAGATAAAGTATTTCCATCCTTCCATCTCAACCTCCCGAGCAGCTGTGACTATAGGTGTGCACCACCACACCCAGCTGAGTTTTTTTATTTTTTTGTAGAGACGGGGTCTCATCATGTTGCCCAGGCTGGTCTTGAACTCCTGGGCTCAGGCGATCCTCCCACCTCGGCCTCCCAAAGCACTGGGATTCCAGGTGTAAGCCCCTGTGCCCAGCCCTCTCTAGCCTTTCATAGGTTCTTCCGCTCCCTATCATCCCCACCAGCACCGGGCCTTTTCCAATGTGGTGCCCTCTGCCTGGAACGCTCTCCCACCGCCCCCAGCTACTACTTCCTTCAGATCTCACTTCTTTTGTGTTTTGTCACAGAAGTCTTTGCTGACCAACCGACCCCGGTTCCCAGGCCTGGGTAGTACTAGCATCCTGGGGGAGGGGCTGCAGCAATTTCTCTTGAATCCCCGGTGCCTGGCACAAAGCAGGCACTCACTACTGGCTGAATGAGACAGGCTGGGGCAGACCTGAGCTGCAGTCGTCACGAAGGCGGACTCTCACGTGCTTACCAGTGATCTGACGGGTAACTGGCCAAGGTTCCATTGAGCACGAAGGTGGCAGAGCCACCCCCATCCAGGTTGATGGCGTTGACCACATTCTGGTTCAGCAGGAACTCTGCCATCTCCCAAAGATTGATGCTGCAGCACAAAGCGGCTCTGCTCAGGCTCAGCGCCCACCATTGTTTCCAATTTAACTCCTTTGCCTTCCGTAGGGCACAGCGTCACACCCACAGTGCAGGCACACTGCTAAGTGGTCCCCGCCCCTAAACATGTCTCGCCCTAGTCCCCGGAAAGCTGTGAACACAGGAGATCACATCCATGCCTGTGCAGTTCACAGCACAGGTACCTTAAGGGAGGGGACATGGCCCGGAGGATCTGGGTGGGGCCACTGGAATCACAGGAGCCATGAAACACAGAGAACTAGCTGGTGGAAGAGCAGGTGAGAGCTGAAATACGAGGGGATGAGAGGTAACTGGACAAGTGGGGGAGGGGACACACCTGGGAAGGAACCTGGGCAGTTTGAAGGAGCTGAGGCCCCAGACGGCGGCCAGCAGGGAAGCCAAGACTCCAGTCTCACAACTGAGGGGATGTGGATTTTGCCAATAACCTAAACAAGAGGATCTTTCCCAGGTAAGAGAAGAGCCCTGCCTGACAGGCATCTTGGTTTTGTCCATGGGATACCCTCAACACAGAACCTTCCAAGCTGACCAGCCCGGCCAGCAAGCTGAACCCTGTCTGTACTACAAACACAAAAACTAACCAGCTGCAGTGACTCACGCCTGTAATCCCAGAACTTTGGGAGGCCGAGGCCGGTGAATCACGTGAGGTCAGGAGTTTGAGACCAGCCTGGCCAACATGTTGAAACCCCTTCTCTATGAAAAACACAAAAATTAGCCAGGTGTGGTGGTAGGTGACTACAATCCCAGCTACTTGGGAGGCTGAGGTGGGAGGACTGCCTGAACCCAAGAAGTGGAGGTTGCAGTGAGCTGAGATTGCACCACTGCACTTCAGCCTGAGCAATGGAGTGAGACCCAGTCTCAAAGAAACAAACAAACAAAAGGACATTCCCAGTGAAGTGCTGCTACATAGGTGCTGGTTATGCAGCCAGAGCAAACCAGTCCACTCTGTTTACAGAGGATGGAAATGCGACTCAGGGAGGCTGGGTGACTTGCCTATGACACAGGATGGCTGAGCTGGGATCGGAACCAAGGTCTTCTCCCTACTAACTTTGTGACCACTTCCTTGTATCCCAACCAGGGCTCAGGAGACGTGAGGCCTAAAGCTGGAGATGATGACTTCTTGGAATCGGGAAAGATCTCAGGACCCTCATCCTGCAGGAAGGCGGTGGGTGGGGGGGCCTCTGGGTAGGGGGAAATCGGGAAAGATCTCAGGACGCTCATCCTGCAGGAAGGTGGCGGGGGGCTCTGGGTAGGGGGAAATCAGGAAAGATCTCAGGACCCTCATCCTGAAGGAAGGTGGCGGGGTGAGGGGGGCCTCTGGGTAAGGGGACACATAGGTGTGAACACCCTGGAAAGCAGGTAGAGTTAGAAGGGTGGCTGTGGTTGGGTCAGTGTTCCTGCCAGCAGGACTGAGCCCTGGCCGGGGGTCCTCAGCTCCCACGACTCACCCACGCTGCTCCGTTTGGCCATCTGCATGAAACAGCACCAGCTGGCCCTTCCGGTCGTGGCCGATGGCCGTCCTGGCTGATATCACGTTCACAAATTTGCTAAAGGAACCTGAAGGAGAAGCAGCCTGGCTGATCACCAGCCCCTCGGGAGGCCTCCTGCCTCTGGCTGAACTCCACTTCCCACTGGTCTGAGCTACCAGGTACCTCCCTGGGAAGCACAGCAGCCTTCCCGCTCGTCTCCCTGCCTCCTGTCTGCACATTCTAGTCTCCCGGGGGCAGCCAGGAGGGCCCCTCTTACAGGTAAACCAAGCTGTGCAGGCCTCCGGATGAAGACCCTCTCATGGTATCCCCTGTTCTTAGAACAAGATCCGAAGGGCCAGCATGCCCTCCCCAGCCTCTTCCTCTTCCTGCCTCAACTCCCGGTACCCGCTCCCGCCCTGCAGCCACTCGGCACTTCCTGTTCCCTCTGGCCAGGAACCGTGCTCTTCTCTAGCTCTCCACGGCTTGTCCCTCCGTCAGATCACCTGCTTAGTGAGGCATTCCTTCACTGCTCACTCTCTTTTTTTCAAGTCAAGAGTCTTGCTGTGTCACCCAGGCTGGAGTGCAGTGGTGCGATCTCGGCTCACTGCAACCTCCACCTCTGGGGTTCAACCAGTTCTCCTACCTCAGTCTCCCAAAGAGCCGCGACTACATGTAGGGACGCAGCACCACGCCTGGCTCATTTTCGTATTTTTTTTGTGGAGATGGATCTCACTATGTTGCCCAGGTAGGTCTTACACTCCTGGGCTCGAGGGATCCTCCAACCTCAGCCTCCCGAAGTGCTGGGATTACAGGTGTGAGCCACCACACCCAGCTTACTGCTGCCTCTAAAACAGCCCATGCCCACATCAGCGCCATGGTATCCTGTCCCCACCCCAGTATTCTGCATCCCAGTGGTCCTCAACCTTGAGCATCTATCAGAATCACCATGGAGGCCCGTTAAAACAGCCTCTTGAGCCTCGCCTCTGAATCTGAAGGTCTGAGGTGGGTGGGGCTTTGGAACAAGCTCCTGGGCCACGCTGATGTTGCAGGTCCATGAGGATGTTTTTCTCTTCACTTTTCTCTTCCTGTGCCCATAGCTCCTGTCCCCATCTCTCCCCTTTCCTCCAACTTTATTTTTCTTTCTGAGCACTCACCAATTCTTTTCAGCATATTCTACCACTACTTGCATTCTTATATATTCCATAAAAGCCTGTCTTCATCCCCATGAATCCCCAGAATCCAGAATAGTGCTGGGCACAAAGTAGCTGCTCAATAAAAACTTGTTGAAAGATTTAAGAACAGCTCTCCCCAGCCCACTGGTCCTGGTTCTCAAGAGGGCTGTTGCCAACAGCCTCCCCATCCAACCTGTCTCCTGTGTCTTGTCGCACTCGGCGGCTTGGCTCTCGTTGATGTAGATGCTTCCATTACGAATCAGCCACACGACACCACTGAGTAGCTGCACAAATGGGTTCTCAGTGTCCAGCACCTCCTCCTCAGACAGGTACCTGGACCCAGAGAAGGTGGGAAGCTCACTCACCAGCAGGGCAGCTGCGAGGAGTTAGGTTCCTTCCCCCTGGCCATCCCAGCCTGGCGGCTAGATTTCCCCCTCCTGCCCCAGGAACATGTTGGGGCCTGAGTGTGGCTGAGACAATTTCACAGCCCTAGCAAACAGGGTTCTTACAATACGATCCCCATGCGCCTTTGTAAACAGGCTAAGTTTCATTGAATAGAAACAACCATCCCCCAACAGAGCTCAAATCCCTCTATGGCCCTCAATCTCCAGGACATACTCAGCCCAACTACCACCTGATCCCAGTAACGCCCTCTTCACTGGCTTCCTAGTTTCCCCACTGATCTCTCCCACCCACTTCCACTCAGGATCAGAACAAGCTTTGACATCATCAGATAATTTGTTTGTTTGTTGTGTGTTTTTCGAGACTGATTCTCTCTTCTTGCCCAGCCTGGAGTGCAATGGTGCTATCTTTGCTCACTGCAACCTAGGCTTCTCGGGTTCAAGCAATTCTTCTGCCTCAGCCTCCCGAGTAGCTGGGATTACAGGTGCCCACCACCATGCCTCATTTTGTTTTTTTTGAGATGGAGTCTCGCTCTCTTGCCTGGGCTGGAGTGCTGTGGTACAATCTCACCTCACTGCAACCTCCGCCTCCCGGGTTCAAGTGATTTTCCTGCCTCAGTCTCCCCAGTAGGTGGGATTACAGGTGCCTGCTACCACACCCAGCAATTTTTTTGTATTGTTAGTAGAGGCAGGGTTTCACCACGTTGGCCAGGATGGTCTTCAACTCTTGACCTGGGGATCCACCCACCTCAGCCTCCCAAAGTGCTGGGATTAAAGGGGTCAGCCACCGCTCCCAACCTAATTTTTGTATTTTTAGTAGAGAGGAAGTTTTGCCATGTTGGCCAGGCAGGTCTCGAACTCCTGACCTCAGGTAATCCACTTTCCTTGGCCTCCCAAAGTGTTAGGGTGACAGGTCTGAGCCACCGCGCCCAGCCTCAAATAATTTAAAACAATTCAAATCATCAGTCTTGCTGATTTGCTGTCTGACACCTCACTCCTTTTTTCATCTCTCACACACACAGAAGCCCCCTGCACCTCTGAGCCTTTGTGCTTGGGGTTCCTCTGGACTGAAATGCTCCTCCTCCAGTTCTGACCTTGGCTGACTTGGTGATTAAAGTCTCAACTCAAAGGTCACCTCGGAGAGGCCTGTTCCAGATCACCCTCCCTAAAATCAACACTGTCTTTACAACCAGTTCACCCCGATGGTTGCTTTGCTGCACACACAGCGATCGGAATGTATGTTAGGGATTGACCTGGCTTTTGTTGATTGTTCTAGTAATGGGGGAGGTCTGTTAAGGCAAAGACTGTGTGTTGTTCACTAATATCGTACCAGGGCGCAGCACATTGCCTCATACAAGCAAGTGCTCAATGATGCTGGATGATGAATAAAGTTTGCAAGGAAGTGATTCCTATCCCCATTCTGCAGATGAGGAAACAGAGGCTGAACTTGGTTAAGTGACTTGAACACCGAGGCACGGCTACAACCCATATCTCGGCCCCTCTGCCCTCGACAGCACGGGGCTCCCTGCCTCCTCACCCGGTGACCAGGGTCCCGTCCCGGCGGATCCCGAACTGCGCGTTCTGCAGCCCCCCGGAGCTGCTCACCCGCCGCTCGTTGCTCACTACGTTTCCCAGGCACTCGCCCGTGTTCATGCGGAAGAAGCCGCCGTTCTGGGCGACGCGGCAGCCGGCCGTCCGCGCCGTCTCCTCCACGGTGGCGCGTCGTCTCGCCGCGCAGCCGCCAGGCCCGCCGGGCTCCAGCACCGAAAAAGTGCGCAGGGGCGCAACAGCCCGGGTCAGGTGGCCGGCCACCGCGCGGTCCCCGAAGTGCGACACGAAGGTGCGCAGGGCCAGGCCGCCGGTGCCGGGGGTCGCGGGGGGCGGAGGCCAACTCTCGTGGTCGCGGCTGCCGGCGCGCACCCGTGTGCAGTCCCGGGGCAGGCGCGCGCGCTCGCGTGGATAGGGCAGCAGCAAGTCGTCGTCGCGGGAGGCCCTGCGGGGACGGGCGAGTGTGAGCTGGGCGGGCTGTCCTCGTGAGCTCAGAAGACAGGGGGGACCCCCTCCGAACCAGGCTTGCCCCGGGAGCTGCACTCACCCTGAGCCGAGGCCGCCGGACGCCTCCCCAAAGAAGCCGAGTAGCGCAAGCCGGATGACAAGCCAGCGACCCGTGGAGGCCGCCATGTTGGACCCAGGCCTCGGGTCACGTGGGCTCGCCTCACGTGACTCAAGACCCGGGGTGGCCGCTTTCAGCTCGGACTGAACGGCCAATGCTCTTTTTGGCCGGGGCGGTGGGTGGGGGGAGCGGTGACTTTTTATCTTGATGTAATCTCAAACGTACAGAAAGTTGTACGGCGAGCATAAAGAACTCCCGTAGAACTTGTATTCCTGTTTAGCAGTTGTTTAGGATCGTCCTGTTTACTTAATCAATTGTGCTTTGTTTGTCCTGAACGAATGGCAACCAAATTGCAGACATCATGATTCTTTGCCCCATACCTCACTATGCATCTCCTAAGAACAAGGGCATTTTTTAAAGCACAGGACAAATAACACTAGGACATTTCCCAGTGACGCTGTTATGTGATCTCATCCACAGCTAACCTTCAAATTTTGGCAATTGTCCCTGCAATGTTCCCTGCCTCCGACCCTGTAATCCAGGAGTTGCTCTTAGTTGTCATGTCTCTTTGATTTCCCTTAATCTGGAAACTTCCTCAGCCTTTTGTCTTTTATGACCTTGACATTTTTGAAGACAGGCCAGCTACATAGTTTGTGGGACTCAGTGTAAAATGAAAACGTGGGGACGCTTACTAAAAAAACCAGAAAACTTAAGAATTTCAGGATGGCCAGAGCAAATGGTTACAGCAAGCCAGGGACCTTCTGAGGGAGCCCATGAAGCTGGCCCTGGGTGTAGAATTCAGTTTATTTTGTAGTATGTGCTTCAAGCTTCCTCTGAGAGGCTTAGTCTCTTCAGGTCTCTTGTCCCAGTGCAGGGTCCAGGGTTAGGTGACGATTTGGTGCTGGCGCAGTGCATGGCCACTCCAGGAGCCATGGCAAGTCTAGTTGGCCTGATATTGTTGCAGTCCTGCCAATGCACCTTAATGTAGCAGTTTCTCCTTGTCTGAACTAGTACCCAGGGTTCTTTGTCCTACCTCCAAGAAAATTAATGAGCGTGGACACCAGGGTGGGTTGGAGCAAATGTTTAATATGGGAAAGAAGAAAGCTCTCCAAATGGGGAGGGATGTCTGAGTGGATTGTCAGATTACAGCTGAATACAACAAATATATATATATTTCTTTGAGACAGAGTTTTGCTCTTGTTGCCCACGCTGGGGTGCAGTGGTGTGATCTCAGCTCACTGCAACCTCTGTCTTACCAGGTTCAAACGATTCTCCTGCCTCAGCTTCCTGAGTGTTAAAACGCATGCTCTGAATGAAGAGATTCCCCAAACAGGCTTTGTGTGAGCAACATGGCTGTTTATTCACCCCTGTGCAGGCGGGCTGAGTCCGAAAAGAGAGTCAGCAGAGGGTGGTGGGATAGGAGTTGGTTTTATAGGTTTTGGGTCGGCAGTGGAAAGTCACAGAAGTTACAGTTTAGGGCGGTTTTTGCAAGCTGGGAGGGGAGGTAGGGTCTGCAGTCACGAGGTTGACCAAGGTTGGTTACAAAGTCCAATGGCCTTGTCAGTTGAGGTGGGCATAGGAACAGTAGAAGAATGTCTCATTTCTTCCCTTTTGTGGTTTTCCGGTTACTGCAGACTTTCTATTTCCAGGAACTCATCTGCAGGTGTACATGCAGGTCACAGAGGTTACCATGCAGTCCATGGTGCCGTCAGCCTAAATGACCTTACACCCAGTAGCTGGGATTATAGGTGCGCGCCACCATGCCCCACTAATTTTTGTGTTTTTAGTAGAGACTAAGTTTCACCATGTTGGCCAGGTTTGTCTCTAACTCCTGCCCTCAGGTGATCCACCTGCCTCGACCTCCCAAACTGCTGGGATTACAGGTGTCAGCCAGTGTGCCTGGCCGCAAAAAACTTTTATGAGAAACTGCTCTCCTCACTGTAACTGAGTAGCGTATCAGTAAAGCTGCTTGTGCAACTCCCCTCATGCAGCTGTGGGTGTGTCTCTGGGCAAGCACAAAGCGCTGCTTCTCTTGTTTGTGTAACTGTGGGTTTGTTTTAGGTGAGTCCCCTCCTCCCTGAGCCAGTTTCCATGGAGCCCACCGTGTATGTGTCTGAAAAGGGGAGGAAACTTTTTCCTGGGAGCCTGCTAGTTTTACAAAGAACAAAGGGCTTCTGCACGGGACCCTGTCTGCGTATCTGTGTGCAGGTTTAATTTTGACAGTTGCTGTGACTTTTCAGGCAAGCCGCTTCTGAGGTTGGAATTTTCCCCAACTGATTTTTCTTTTCCTTCTCCCTCACTACTATAGGTATAGGGGCCAGGCCAGCTCCTTTTCATCCACAGTCAGTACCTCTGGTGCTTCATCTCAGGCCCCTCTTCCTGCCACTGCTCCTTTGAGCCCGTGCGTGATCAGGATTAGGTTAGTGAACTTGGTTAGAGAGTGTTCCCCCAGGCTGGGTGTGGGGGCACACACCTGTAATCCCAGCACTTTGGGAGGCCGAGACAGGCAGATCACAATGTCAGGAGTTCAAGACCATCCTGGCCAACATGGCGAAACCCTGTCTCTACTAAAAACACACAGAAAATAGCTGGGCATGGTGATGCATGCCTGTAGTCCCAGCTACTTGGGAGGCTGAGGCAGGAGACTTCCTTGAAGCCGGGAGGCAGAGGTTGCAGTGAGCCAAGATCAAGCCACTGCACTCCAGCCTAGTGACAGAGAGAGACTCTGTCTTAAAAAAAAAAAAAAAAAAAAAAAAAAAGAGAGAGTCTCCCCCAGGCTCACGTCCTTACCAGAACCTCAGAATGTGAACTTATTTGGGAATTGGGTCTTCGCAGATGTGATTAGTTAAGGTGAGGTCATACTGGTGGAGTAGGGTGGGCCCTGAATCCAATCTGACTGATGTTCTCAGACACAAATACACACAGAGGAAAGAAGGTCATATGAAGACGGGCAGAGATTGGCTGATGCAGTCATAAGCCAAAGAATGCAGATTGCTAGCAGCTCCCAAGGGCTAGGAGAGAGGTGTGGGCCAGACGCTTGAGCTTTGACGGAGGACGTGGCCATGCTGATGTCTTGCTTTTGGAAACGAATACAATTCAGGGACCTCAAAGGGGTCCGGGAGCAACTCTGACGCTCCTAGTTTACTTTCTTTTTCTTTCTTTTTTTTTTTTTTGAGACAGAGTTTCGCTCTTGTTACCCAGGCTGGAGTGCAATGGCACGATCTCGGCTCACCGCAACCTCCGCCTCCTCGGTTCAAGCAATTCTCCTGCCTCAGCCTCCCGAGTAGCTGGGATTGCAGGCACGCACCACCATGCCCAGCTAATTTTTGTATTTTTAGTAGAGACAGGGTTTCACCTTGTTGACCAGGATGGTCTCGATCTCTTGACCTTGTGATCCACCCGCCTCAGCCTCCCAAAGTGCTGGGATTACAGGCGTGAGCCACTGCGCCCAGCCCTAGTTTACTTTCTTTAACCACATACAAAATGACTGCTCCTCCCAGGGTCTTAAATGATCTGGCCTGACGCAAATAGATTGATGTGAAGGGAATATATCTTTCTGATCTTTGCACTGGGCTCTAAAAATAACCAGCAAAGGAGGCCAGGCCTGACGCCTACTCTCTGCCTCCTCCAGAAGCGCTCTTTTTTTCTGTCTCAGGAGTTGCAGGAACAGACAGTCTTTGGCAAGTTCTGACTTTTGTTTTTTTCCCTACTTTGAGGTTTGCTACTCCTTTGCCAAGTTTTTCTAAGCACATAACGAGTGCCACAGAAATTCTGCATTTGAACAGAGCAGCCCAAATCCACAGTTCTGTCCAAAGCTGTTAATGAATCCAAGGGCTTTCTTTTTTGCTCACATCTACTCTTCAGCCTGGGATACCGCTGTCCCCGCTTAGCGTCCTGAGTTCTACGATCATTTATATGTTCAACAGGCTGAGCACCTTGTGTGTGCTCCGTTGCTATGATCCCTGCCTTCATGGAGCTTAGATTTTCAAGGGGAAACAGACATGAAACAGTCATGTGATGAATGCAAGAAGCAAAGGGCAGGACCATGAGAGAAGGATGTTGCAGGTGTGGCAGGAAAGCCTCTCCAAGCCCATTTAGACTGTGATTTGAAGGAAATAAAAAAAGGCACGACTGTGCCTTGAGGCAGGAAAGAGCCTTGAGGCGGGAAAGAGCTTGGCAGGTACAGCAGGAAGATCCACCTGGTGGGAGAGGAGGGCCATGGGGGAGGGGGCGAGGTGGTGAGCAGGATGGAGGTGGGAGGGCCAGGCCAAGGCCGGATCCTACATGCAAGGATCTGGGAAATAAGTATGGATTTCAGCCAAAGTGAAATAAATAGTAAGCCATAGGAAGTTTTCTTTTTTAACTTTATTCAGATATAATTTACATACTGTAAAATTATCCTGTTTTAAGTGTACAATGCAATTTTTTTTAAGTAAATATACAGTGATATTCCAGCACCACCATTATCCAGTTTTAGGATATTTTTTAATCACCCCAAAGAGTTCTATTGTTATTTAGAAACAGGATCTCATTCTGTTGCTCAGGCTGGAGTACAGGGGCGCAGTCATAGCTCACTGCAGCCTCAACCTCTTGGGCTCAAGCAGTCCTCCCAGCTCAGCCTCCTGAGTAACTGGGACTGCAGGTGTGCACCGCCACACCTGGCTCTTTTTTGTTCTTGGAGACAGAGTCTTACTCTGTCACCTAGGCTGGAGTGCAGATTGCAATGGCCCGATCTTGGCTCTCTGCAACCTCAGCCTCCTGGGTTCAAGCAATTCTCCTGCCTCAGCCTCCTGAGTAGCTGGGCCACCATGCCTGGCTAATATTTTGTATTTTAGTAGAGATGGGGTTTCACCAAGTTGGCCTGGATGGTCTTAATCTCCTGACCTTGTGATCTGCCCACTTAGGCCTCCCCAAGTGCTGGAATTACAGGCGTGAGCCACCACACCAGGCCAATTCTGTTTTTATATTAAATGTCTGGAAAAGGCAAATCTGGAGAGAGAGAAACCAAATTAGTGGTAGCCTGAAGCAGGGGGTGGCATCAGAGAGGGACTGCAAACTGGACTGGAGATTTCAAGCAAGATGAAGAGGAGAGCTTTGTGGACTCCTCTGTGGGCACTGTGTCCATGCATTGGCCTCTGATAGCTTATAGACCCAAAGCTGGCCGGCTTTTGAATTTAAACTTTGTGAAGACACCCCTTCTGCTGCTGTTTAACTTCTTCATGCATTTAGCAGACTCTGGCTGAGAGCTCTGAGCTCCAACAAGGCACATAACAGACGCCTTTGTATTTCCTCTCCTAATCTTGAACGTGAACAGCATCGATGCATTGGTATGAATTTATCAAGTGAGGGGAAAATAAAATGCTTAAGTGGTGTACCCCTCTTCCTCGCTCATAAGATGTATTGCTTGTTTGATCATAATTGTTTCTTTTTTTCTTTTCTTTTTCTTTTTTTTTTAGATAGAGTCTTGCTGGGGTCCCAGGCTGGATTGCAGTGACACAATCTGAGCTCACTGCAACCTCCGCTTCGTGGGTTCAAGTAAGTAACCCTGCCTCAGCCTCCTGAGTAGCTGGGATTACAGGTGCCCGCCACCATGCCTAGCTAATTTTTGTATTTTTAGTAGTGACGGGGTTTCATCATGTTGGCCAGGCTGGTCTTGAATTCCTGACCTCAGGTGATTTACCCGCCTTGGCCTCCCAAAGTGCTGGGATTACAGGCATGAGCCACTGTGCCCGGTCCTATGAGAGGGCATCTGAGCAGAGACTGGGACAAGGTAGAGTGTGAGCCATGTGGATGTCAGGGGGAAAATATCCAGAAAGACAGGAGAGACTCAGAAGGAACATGAGCTCTGCGTGGGCTGGATATGTCTGTTGAGTGGGTAAATTCCTGGGGGGTTTTGGGCTATGGTTTGGCTGTGGCTTGCCACTGAGAAAGTTCTTTTTTTGCTTTTTTTTTTGAGTTGCAGTCTTGCTCTGTTGCCCAGGCTGCAGTGCAGTGGCATGATCTTGGTTCACTGCAATCTCTGCCTCCCAGCTGCAAGCAATTCTCCTGTCCCAGTCTCCCAAGTAGCTGGGACTACAGGCATGAGCCACCATTCCTGGCTAATTTTTGTATTTTTAGTGGAGATGGGGGTTTCACCATGTTAGCCAGTCTGGTCTTGAACTCCTGACCTCAAGTGATCCACCTGCTTTGGGAAAGTTCTTTTTAATTTTCAGTTTCACATTCGTCCTTTAAATAGAGGACTAGGCTGTGAGCCAGGCCATCAGGAGAAGTTGTCTGCTTTCCCACAGGTGTGGGTGGGCTGCAGGGACCGTGTTGCTGGAACTAGAAATGGCTTCTGGAGGCAGGTGCTGTAGTTTCTGGGGCTGCTGTAGCAAGATACCATCAAAAGATACCAAACCACAGGAATGTATGGTCTCAAACCACAGGAATGTATGGTCTCACCATTCAGGAGTGCTGGGATGACAGGCGTGAGCCAAGGATTCCCTTGCCTTGAAAGTGACTCATGCTTAGCTTGCTTTCCTCCCTCCCTCCCTTCCTCCCTTTCTTTCCTTCTTTCTCTCTCCATCCTTCCTTCCTTCCTTCCTTCCTTGGCAGAGTTTCGCTCTTGTTTCCCAGGCTGGAGTGCCATGGCACAATCTCGGCTCACCACAACCTCCGCCTCCCGGGTTCAAGCGATTCTCCTGCCTCAGCCTCCTGAGTAGCTGGGATTACAGGCATGCACCACCATGCCCAGCTAGTTTTGTATTTTTAGTAGAGATGGGGTTTCTCCATGTCGGTCAGGCTGGTCTCGAACTCCCGACCTCAGGTGACCCACCTGCCTCAGCCTCTGAAAGTGCTGGGATTACAGGTGTGAGTCACTGTGTCTGGCCCGCTCAGCTTCCTTCTCAGTCATTTCACCCTTTCCCTGGTTTGGTAACTGAAGCCTTCTGAAATGAACCAGTGTCAGGCTCCAGTGAGGACTCCATCCCCAGTTCAGGAAGCACAGAGGTGGGGCATATTCCCCTGGAATTGCTGATGTGCAGCTGACCTCTCTCAAGGTTGTGTGCCTGTTTCGGAAACTTTTGTTTGCAAGACATTTGAAAGATATCCTTAAACAAAGAAAGAAAAAAAAAAGATATCCTTAAAGCACACAGAAGGCCATGTGGATATTACATTCTGGCCCTGGGTTCCCCAAGAAAACAGCAACCTCTGGAAAGCAAGTCAAATTTGTCAGCGCAATCCAGGAACAGTCCTTGGGGTCTGATAACTTTGAGAGTGGTCATAGGAAATCATTCAGAGGACTGAAGCAGAGGATCAGGTCAGAGTAGCATACCTCCCAAAGGAAAGATGGCGAAGAACCATTCCCCTACTGTCCCCCTGGGCTGCTCAGCTGGGCACAGAAGCAGCCAGGGATATTTTAATTCAGACGTTCAAATTTGACTAAGTTGCCACATGAGGATGACCTGCAGTGATTTTCCACCTCGAGGCAAAGCGGGACAGTGTGTAAACAGGTCTGCAGCCCCAGGACTGGGTTTTCAGCTGGTTTTTCTGCCCTGGAGTCTAACGCATGCACCGCAGACAGCAGTGGAGCCCATAATAAGGTTCCAGAAGGTTTTATTGCTAAATTCGTGTCGGAGCTCCAGGGAACACGTTCGGATATAGTCACACTGAGTCAGAGCTCGAGGGAAGAGCTGTAAGCTGGGAGTGAGAGAAATGGTGACAAGGCAGCGGCCTCTTCTGGCAGCTTCCAGAGGAGTCCTCAGTTAATGCGGCATCATCACTTGAGGCAGGACGTAACGCTTACCTGGCACTTAGTACGTAACGGTCACTGATCCCAGTATTCTACAAAAACAATCCTCACAGCGATGGAGGTAATTCTGACGTAGGGGCTGGGTTTTTTTGTTTTTGAAATGGAGTCTTGCACTGTTGCCCAGGATGGAGCACAGTGGCCTGATCTCCACTCACTGCAATCTCTGCCTCCCAGGTTTAAGCAATTCTCTGCCTCTGCCTCTTGAGTAGCTGGGATTATAGGTGTGTGCCACCATGCCTGGCTAATTATTTTTCATAGAGACAGCATTTCACCACGTTGGCCAGGCTGGTCTTGAACTCCTGACCTTGTGATCCACCTGCCTCGGCCTTCCAAAGTGCTGGGATTACAGGCATGAGCCACTGTGCCTGATTCCCCCCTCCTTTTTTTGAGACTCCCACTCTGTTGCCCAGGCTGGAGTGCAGTGGCAAAATCGTAGCTCACTGCAGCCTTGAACTCCTGGGCTCAAGGGATCCTCCCACCTCAGCCTCCTGGGTAGCTGGGACTACTATCCCAGTGAGGGTGCACGGTGGGAGTGTCTCGTTATGTTGCCCAGGATGGTCTCCAGCTCCTGGGTTCAAGCAGTCCTCCTGCCTCAGCCTCCCACAGTGCTGGGATTGCAGGAGGGAGCCACTGTGCCTGACCAAGGTAGGGTTTATTGTTTTCCCAACTTTACTGATGAGAAAACCGAGTTTCAGAGAAGTTGGTGACTTTGCTCAAGGTCACAGACAGCTGGGACTTGAATTTAGGCGGCCTGGCCACAGAACCTCATCATCAACTGCTATGCTATACTGTGTTTTGTAAAATGACAGATGGCCGTATGATGCAATGTAAGCATATGGCAGAGTTCCGTGCTCAGGATATAAAAAGGAGTGTGTGTTGCCTTTCATGGTCATCTCTTGAGTTCTAACTCATGACCTGAACTATTCTTTCCAGAGACCCTTCCTTCTCCCACTGGGAAAGATGTGATATTTGACACCTGAATAAATAGTCTTTAAGACACCAGTTTATGGGGTTCTTTAGAATCTGTGGCTGGGTGCAGTGGCTCGTGTCTGTAATCCCAGCACTTTGGGGGGACAGAGCAAGAGGCCTGCTTGAGGCCGGGAGTTCAAGACCAGCCAGGTCCACATAGTGAAACCCCATCTCTACAAAAAAATTTAAAAATTTCTTGGCGTGGTGGCACATGCCTGTAGTCCCAGCTACTCAGGAGGTGAGATGGGAGAATTGCTTGAGCCCAGGGGTTCGAGGCTGCAATGAGCCTGGGTGACAGAGTGACCTCATCGATTAATAAAAAAAAAAAAAGATAGAGAAGAGAAGAAAAGAAAAAAGAATGTGTTGAGAGTTGAATGTTGGAGAGTTGAAACAAAGACCAAGAGGCTGTCCAAACTCTTCAGGGTCGCGAAACAAGACCCCGTTCTGAGTCAGCTGCAGTCTAACTTTATTCATCTGCTCACACCTGGGTCCCTCCCGGTCCCCATTCGCTTACTGAGGCTTCCAAACAACCCAAGATGGGACGTCGGGGTGGCTTTACTTATCCTCCAGATGCCTCCTTCCCCGGATGTGACCCAGGCACTGCAGGGCCAAAGGGAGGAGGACTGAAGGGGTCTGTTCCTCCAGGCAACAGACATGGAACCATCTGTGTCAGCGGTTGCTTGGTGGTGACGGTGTAGATGGGTGCAGCTCTCTGTTTGCTGGGGGGTATTCAGCCAGGATGTAGAGGAAGCCACCCAGGGCTGCCATCGCTGTGGCTGTATTGTGGGAGGAGCAGCCATCTAGGGGAGAGAGGCCCCGGTGAGTGCCGGGTGGCAAGAACCTTGGCCCTTTATTCAACACAGTTCCATTGAAAGTGCTGTTCAGAAAATGAAATACCGCATGTTCTCACTCATAGGCGGGTGCTGAACAATGAGGACACATGGACACAGGGAGGGGAGCATCACACACTGAGGTCTGTTGGGGGGAATAGGGGAGGGACAGATGGGGGTGGGGAGTTTGGGAGAGATAGCATGGGGAGAAATGCCAGATATAGGTGAAGGGGAGGAAGGCAGAAAATCACACTGTCACGTGTGTACCTATGCAACTATCTTGCATGTTCTTCACATGTACCCCAGAACCTAAAATGCAATTAATAAAAGTGCTGTTCAGCCAGGTGCAGTAGCTCACGCCTGTAATCCCAGCACTTTGGGAGGCTGAGGATGGCAGACACTTGAGATCAGGAGTTCAAGACCAGCCTGAGCAACATGGTGAAACCCCATCTCTACTCAAAAATACAAAAATTAGCCGGGTGTGGTGGCGTGCGCCTGTAGTCCCAGCTACTTGGGAGGATGAGGCAAGAGAATTGCTTGAACCTGGGAGGCAGAGGCTGCAATGAGCTGAGATTGCACCATTGCACTCCAGCCTGGGTGACAGAGCGAGACTCCATCTCAGAAAAAAAAGTGCTTTTCAGATATCATTCCAGGCAGTTTGCAAGATGCTGTGTGAGTGCTGTGATGTTCCCTTAGGCCCCCTTTGTTGGGCCAAGTCCCCTTCCACCAGCTGCTAAGGGCTCCCTTCTCTGGGAGGCATGTCCTTTCCAAATAACTTACCAATATAGGGGTAAAAAAGCCTGGCCACCTTGTCCTAGGCAGATGGCTCTGTTGTGCAATTTATGCTCCAAGGCAACCCCTCCACTCCTGCAGGGGTCTGGCCTGAGACTGCATCCTGCCTAGCTCCTGCCTGGGTTAGTCTGCTTACCTGACTTACCTACTTCAGTAAACCACATGCACTGGCATCCTGACTCATCTGAGATGGGGAAACTGAGGCTCAGAAAGCTGAGCTGAGCTCCCTGGCCCTGGTAACTTCCAAGCTCATTTCTTGACCCCAGTGGCTTCCTCTTAGCTGCCTCTGGTCTTTCTAGTCCCATGTGACCTCATGCCTCATGGAGTCAGAGTCTCAGGCCTAAGCACTTGCCTGAGATAATAACCCTCAGATGTATTTAGTTCTTTGAGCTCAACGCGGGCAGTATGCTTTTAGTCTTACTATATATCTGCTTGTGGGAGGGAGCCAGGAATTCTTCCCCCACTACCCAGAGACTTTGAGAAGGGGAGGGGACCCCAGCCAGGTCCCTTGAAGGAAGGGAGAATGCAGATTTCAAGGTGCCGAATGACTAACCCTGGCAGTTCCTGCCCCTTGGTGGCTACTGTATGGCAAATTCCATGGGGAGGGCTTTGCACAATGATCAGTTGTTAGCCCCAACACTTTGATGCCCATTTTACAGATGACGGAGTCTTGCTCTGTCGCCCAGTCTGGAGTGCAGTGATGCAATCCCGGCTCACTGCAAACTCCGCCTCCTGGGTTCAAGCGATTCTTCTGTCTCAGCCTCCTGAGTAGCTGGGACTACAGGCGCGCGCCACCATACTCGGCTAATTTTTGTATTTTAATGGGGTTTCACCGTATTAGCCAGGGTGGTCTTGAACTCCTGACCTCAATTGATCCGCCTGCGTCGGCCTCCCAAAGTGCTGGGATTACAGGCATGAGCCACCACGCCCAGCCTGGCTGTGTGACTTTCACAGCAAGTAAGAGGCAGAAGCGGGACTTGGACCCACATAGCCTGACCTCAAACCCTGTGCTACTGGTCTCTGTGCCAGCTGCCTCTTGCTCTGGGGACATGCGTCACAAGTACAAGAATGAGCACATCACTCCCCAGCAGTTTTGTAGGCTGCTGGTCAACCTGGAGGGGCCCCATGAAAGGCCTGGGATGCTGGAATTTCTGCAGCTTCTGCTCCAGTCCCTAGGACAGTCCTCATGTTGGGCTGTCTGGCTCTGGGGACAGGCAGCTGACCAGGTAGTACACAGCAGGTCGTGACCACCCCAGCCATAGGCAGCCCCAGCTTCCTCTGTGTCAGGAGGGCCTAGCCGGGGCAGGGGGCTCTGGAAGTCTACTAAGAACTTCTCTCCCTTCACCTGCATGACCTTTGGTGGCAGCTACAGAATTGACTGATTGGATTCTGCTTTCATGCCTCATTCCTGTCCACCTGTAGGTGGATGATGAGGCCACAGTGGGGCTGATCGAGAGATGTTTAGTCATGGGAATCAGACACCCATATGTGCTGAACATCTAATCTATGAGCTGGTTATTCTATATCCCTTCCTGCTTTTCCTGCAGTTATTGATATTTTATTATTATTATTTTTGATATGGAGTCTCATTTTGTCACCCAGGCTGGAGTGCATTGGTGTGATCGCAGCTCACTGTAGCCTCTGCCTCCTGAGTTCAAGTAATTCTCATGCCGCAGCCTCCCGAGTAGCTGGGAATACAGGTATGCACCACCATGCCCAGCTAAGGTTTGTATTTTTAGTAGAGACAGGGTTTTGCCATCTCGCCCAGGCTGTCTCCCCACTTTCTAAGCGGAGGCTGTCGGGGACCCCTAGCCTCCTTTCCACCTCCCAAACACCAAGGCCCTCTGCTTAGTGCCCCTTTGGCGAGGCCAGGTGCTGTTTGTCCATAGCAAGGAATAAACACAGGCCTTTGTTTTGCTAGGATATCTCAGTTTCATGTCAAGAAACTCCCTTGGGTATTTTCATTACCTGTAAATTGTTTTTCTCGCCTCTTCACTCTCTTCAAAAAATGCTGCTGATACTGAATAGCTTTTGATAATTCTTCATCTTCAGCATCTGGGAAAAGAGCAAAAGTTGAACTTCTCAAGATAAATTTTACTTTTTTACATTTTTATTTCTTTTTGCTTCTTTATTTTAGAGATAGAGCCTCATTCTGTTGGCCAGGCTGGGTGCAGTGTCACAATTATAGCTCACTGCAGCCTCAAACTCCTGGACACACACAATCCTTCCTGTCTTAGCCTAACAAATTGCTGGGACTATAGACATGAATCACCATGTCCAGCTAAATTAAAAAAAAAATTTTACAGCCTGTAATCCCAGCACTTTGGGAGGCCGAGGCGGGCAGATCACCTGATGTCAGGAGTTTGAGACCAGCCTGACCAACATGGAGAAACCCCGTCTCTGCTAAAAATACAAAATTAGCTGGGTCTGGTGGTGCATGCCTGTAATCCCAGCTACTTGGGAGGCTGAGGCAGGAGAATTGCTTGAACCCAGGAGACAGAGGTTGTGGTGAGCCAAGATTGTACCGTTGTACTCCAGCCTGGGCAACGAGAGTGAAACTCCATCTCAAAAACATTTTTGTGTTTTTTTTTTTGTTAGAGATGGGCTCTCACTATGTTGTCCAGGCTGGTCTTGAACTCCTGGGCTCAAGTGCTCCTCTAGCCTTGCCTCCAAAAGTGCTGGATTATATGTGTGAGCCACTGTGACTAGTCTCAAGGTAAAATTTTAAATGTTACTCACTAAACCTCCTCCTGCCCCCACACCATTTCAAGGAAGTTAGGTCTTCTTTAGAAACTTGAGGCTATCCCAGAAGTTTCCACCTGCACCTTTCTTCAGATCCTTTTGCATGGCCTAAACATGTCATCTACTGATGCTTTTCCAAATTATGTTTCCCCAAATACCCACCATCAGAACCACTGGAGGTTCTTGTTAAAAATGTAAGTCCCGGCCAGGTGCAGTGGCTCAAGCCTGTAATCCCAGCACTTTGAGAGGCTGAGGCAGGTGGATCACGAGGTCAAGAGATCAAGACCATCCTGGTCAACATAGTAAAACCCTGTCTCTACTAAAAATACAAAAAATTAGCTGGGCATGGTGGAGCATGCCTGTAATCCCAGCTCTCTCAGGAGGCTGAGGCAGGAGAATTGCCTGAACCCAGGAGGCGGAGGTTGCGGTGAGCCAAGATTGCGCCATTGCAGTCCAGCCTGTGTAACGAGAGAAACTCTGTATATATATATATAAAAAGTAAGTCCCTCCAAGATAAGCAAAAACTGAGGGGATTTATCACCACTAGACTGGCTTTACAAGAAGTGCTCAGGAGAGTCCTTCATCTGAAAAGAAAAAGACAATAATCATTATCATGAAAACAAGAGAAAGTATAAAAGTTGCTGGTAGAGGGGAAAGAGAAAGGAGAAGGAGAAAAGATGCAAAACTATCACTAGAGAAAAGCACCAAATGGCAATGAGAACAGTAAGAAAGGAAGAAAAAAATCAAAGGATATAGAAGATAATCAGAAAACAATGAATGAAACCACAGGAGTGAGTCCTCACATACCAATAATAGTCTTGAATGCAAACTGATTACATTCCCACTTAAAAGATATATAGACTGGCTGAATGAATTAAAAAACATGACCCAACTATATGCTGCCTACAAGAAAGTTGCTTCACTGGTAAAGACACATATGGAATGAAAGTGAAAGGGTGAGAAAAGATCTTCCACATAAATGGAAACCAGAAGGGAAAAGGAGTAGCTATACTTAGATAAAACGCACTTTAAGTCAAAGACTGTAAAAAGAGACAAAGTCATTATATAATGATAAAGGAACTAATTTAGCAGGAGGACATAACAATTCTGAAAATATATGCATGAAACACTGGAGAACCAAAGCAAATGTTATTAGATATAAAGGGAGAGACAGACTCCAATACAATAATACCTGGGGACATCAACACCTTGCTGTCAGCATTGAACAGATCATCTAGTCAGAAACTCAACAAAGAAACACTGAATTTAAACTGCACTAGAGACCAAACGAATCTAACAGACATTTACAGAACATTTTATCTAACTGCTGCAGAATATACATTCTTCTCATCAGCACATGGAACGGTCTCCAAAATGGACCATATGTTAGGCCAGAAAACAAGTCTCAACACATTTAAAATAATTTAAATCATAGCAGGTATCTTCCTGACCACAATGGAATAAAACTAGAAGTCAATAACAAGAGGACCTTTCAAAATCGTACCAATACAGGGAAATTAAACAACATGTTCCTGAATGACCAATGGGCAAGTGAAGAAATTAAGAACATTTAAAAATTTCCTAACACAAATGAAACTAGAAACACAATATGCCAGAACCCATGGGATATAGCAAAAGCAGCATTAAGAGGGGCGTTTACATCAAAAAATGCCATGAAAAAAGCAGAAAGATTTCAAATAATGAACTAACGATACATCTCAAGGAACTAGAAAAGTGAGACCAAATCAAGCCTGAAATTAGAAGGAAAGAAATTGTAAAGATCAGAGCAGAAATAAATAAAATAGAGACTAAAGAAACAATATAAAAGATCAACGAAACAAAAAGTTGGTTTTTAAAAAAGATACATTATTAGCTAGATTAAGACAAAAGAAAAAGACTCAAGTAAATAAAATCACAAAGAAAAAGAAAATATTACAACTCATACCACTGAAATACAAATGATCATTAGAGACTATTATAAACAAGCAATTTGAAAACCTACCGGAAATGGATGAATTCCTGGACACACACAACATACCAAGATTGAATCAAGAAGTAACAGAAAACCTGAGCAGACTGATTACGAGTAATGAGGTAATGAGATTGAATGTGTAATAAAAAGTCTCCAAGAAACAAAAAACCCAGGACCTAGCAGCTTTACTGCTGAATTGTACCAAATATTTAAAGAACAAATACCAATTCTTTTCAGTCTCTTCCAGAAAACTGAAGAGGAGAAAAAGTTTCCAAACTCGTTTTACAAGTTCGGCATTATCCAAAGGTAATGCTGACAAGGATGCCACAACCAAAAAGAAGTATAGGCCAATTTTCCTGATGAACCCAGATGCAAAAATCCTTAACAAAATACTACCAAACCACGCCCAGCAACACATTAAAAATCATTCACGGCTTTCCTACTCTGACCACTTCCAGTAAGTAAATGAATGTTTTGGATTAAAAAAAATCATTCATCATGAGAAAGCAGGCTTTATTACAGGGATGCAAGGATGGTTCAACATATGCAAATTAATAAATGACACATTACACCAATAGAATGAAAGACAAAATCATATAATCATCTTAACAGGTGCAGAAAAAGCGTTTCATGAAATTTAACTTCCCTTCATGATAAAAACTCTCAACATGTTAAATGTAGAAGAAACGTACCTCAATATAATAAAGGTCATATATGACAAACCCAGAGGCAACATTATACTGAATGAAGAAAAGTTGAAAGCTTTTCTTCTAAGACTGGGGCAAAAGTGCCTACTTCCATCATTTTTATTCAACATAGTACTAGAAGTCCCAGCCAGAGCAATTAAGCAAGATAAACAAAAAAACGACATCCGAATGAAAAAGGGGGAAGTCAAATTGTGCCTGCTCGCAGATGACATGATCTGATAGGCAGGAAACCCTAAAATCTCCACCAAAAAAACTTCTTAGAACTGATAAATGAATTCAGCAAAGTTGCAATATAGAAAATACAAACACACAAAAAGAAACCCAGTAGCATTTCTATACACCTACAGTAAGCCAGCAGAAAAAGAAATGAAGAATACAATCCTATTTATAAGAGCTAAAAACAAAATACACAGGAATAAATGTAACCAAGGAGGTGAAAGATCTCTACAAGGAAAGCTGTAAAGGGTACTGATGAAAGAAACTAAAGAGAACACACACACACGCAAATGAAAAGACATTTCATGTTTATGGATTGGAAGAATTAACATTGTGAAAATATCCATACTACCAGAACGAATCTACAGATTGAATCAAAATACCAACGACATTCTTCACAGAAACAGAAAAAAAAACCCTAAAATTTGTATAGAACCACAAAAGACCCCAAATAGCCAATGCAATCCTGAGAATAAAGAACAAAGCGGGAGGTATCATGTTACTGGACTTCAAAATACCCTTCAAAGCTATAGTAAACAAAACATGGCCACGTGTGGCAGCTCACGCCGATAATCCCAGGACTTTCAGAGGCCAGGTGAGCAGGTCACTTGAGGCTGGGAGCTCCAGTCCAGTTTGGCCAACATGGAGAAACCCTGTCTCTACTGAAAATACAAAAATTAGCTGGGCATGGTGGTGGACACCTGTAATCCCAGCTACTCAAGAGGCTGAGGCAGAATTGCTTGAACCCAGGAGGTGGAGGTTGCAGTGAGCTGAGATCACGCCATTGCACTCCAGCCTGAACAATAAGGGCAAAACTCTGTCTCAAAAAAAAAAAAAAACCCAAAATAATTAAAAACAAAATGGAAAATGAGCTGCATAGACATCTCAAAAGAAGGTATACAAATGGCCAACAGGTCTATGAAAAATGTTCACCATCCCTAATCATCCAGGAAATGCAAATCAAACCACAATGAGATAGCATCTATCTCACACCTGTTAAAATGGCTACTATCAAAAAGACAAAAAATGGCTCACGCCTCTAATCCCAGCACTTTAGGAGGCCGAGGCCGGTAAATCTGGTAGATTGCTTTGGGCTCAGGAGTTCAGGATCAACCTGGGCAACACCGCAAAACCCTGTCTCTACAGGAAATACAAAAGCTAGCCAGGTGTTGATGGCTCCCTGCTGTTGCCTCAGCTACGCGGGAGGCTGAGGCTGAGAATCTGTTGAACCTGGGAGGCAGACATTGCAGTGATCTGAGATCGTGTCACTGCACTCCAGTCTGGGTGACAGAGTGAGACCTAGTCTCAAAAGAAGAAGAAAAAAAGACACACACACAAAAATAACAGATTCTGGCAAACATGTAGAGAAAGGAAAACTCTTATACACTCTTGATGGGAAGGTAAATTAGTGCAGATATTATAGAAAACAGTATGGAGATTTCTCAAAAAACTAAAAATAGAACTATCCTATTATCCAGCAACCCCATCACTGGGTATTTATCCAAAGGAAGGAAATCCGTGTGCTGAAGAGACATCTGCATCACCGTGTTTACTGCACCACTGTTCACAGTAGCCAAGATGTAGCAACTTGAGTGTCTATCAGCAGATGAATGGAGAGAGAAAACGGTATACAGACCCAATGGAATACTATTTAGCCGTAAAAATAACCAAACTTTTTCATTCACAGCAACATCAACGAACCTGGAGGACATTATGTTAATGGAAGTAAGTTAGGCATGAAAAGATAAATATTGCATGTCCTTACACGTATGTGGAGGCTAAAACAGTTAATCTCATAGAAGTGGAGTGTTGAGACCGGGTGCGTGTAATCCCAGCACTTTGGGAGGGTAAGGCGGGTGGCTCACAAGGTCAGGAGTTCGAGATCAGCCTGGCCAACATGGTGAAACCCCGTCTCTACTAAAAATACAAAAATTAGCTGGGCATGGTGGTGGGAGTGTGTAATCCCAGCTACTTGGGAAGCTGAGGCAGGAGAATTGCTTGAACCTGGGAGGCAGACGTTGCAGTGAGCCGAGATCATACCCCTGCACTCCAGCCTGGCTGACAGCGCGAAACTCCGTCTCAAAAAAAAAAAAAGAAGTAGAGTGTTGAATAGTGTTTACTAGAGGTGGGGAAGGGTATGGGGGAGAGGAGATAACCGGAGGTTGGTTAAGGGATGCACTAGTACTGCCCGAAGGAGGACTAAGAGCTACTGTTCCATAGCACTATAGGGCGACTCCAGTAACAACAATTTGTTGCATGGTTTTTTTTTTTTTTGAGACAGGGTCTCTGTCACCCAGCCTGAAGTCCAGTGGTCGGTGGGGCAGTCATGGCTCACTGCAGTCTCCACCTCCTGCTGGGCTCCAGTGATTCTCCCACCTAAGGCTCCCAAAATAGCTGGGATCATAGATGTGTGTCACCACACCCAGGTCTTTTTTAAAAATTTTTAATTTTTTTTTTATTTTTCGTAGAGATGGGGTTTTGCCTATTGGCCAGGCTGGTTTCTAATTCTTGAGCTCCAGCTCAAACTGTCCACCTGCCTTGGCCTCCCAAAGTGCTGGGATTATAAGGCATGAGCCTATTGTACATTTTCAAAAAGCCGGAAGAGCGAGTTTGGAATGTTCCCAACACACATAAATGACAGATGTTTGAGGCGATGCATTTGCTCATTACATATTATATACATACATGTTTTGAAATATCACACCGTACCCTATAAATATGTACAATTAGTATGTGTCTATTGAGAATAATAATAAAGCCAAAAAAGGCAAGTTCCACAACCCCATCCCCAACCTACCGATGCTGCAGGTGTGGGGGCCTAAGATTCTTCATTGTATAAACTTCGTGGGTTTTTTTTTTTTTTTTTTTTGAGATGGAGTCTCACTCTGTTGCACAGACTGGAATGCAATGGCATGATCTCAGCTCACTGCAACCTCCACCTCCCAGTTTCAAGCCTGCCTCCGCCTTCTGAGTAGCTGGGACTACAGGTGTGTGCCACCACGCCTGGCTAATTTTGTGTACTTTTAGTAGAGATGGGGTTTCACTGTGTTAGCCAGGACGGTCTTGGTGTCCTAACCTTGTGATGTGGCTGCCTCGTCCTCCTGAAGTGATCACAGGTGTGAGCCACTGCACCTGGCCTAAACTGTTTTAAAAATGGGCCATCTTATTTCAAACGCCTCTGCTTCTTGGAGCATCCCAAGCTTGTAATGGGGACAATAGCATTTCCTGGGAGCTGTCCTGTACCTGGCACAGGCTGTGTGGCTTCAGAGGTATCACGTCTACTCTCCTTGCAGCTCAGGAAGGTGGGTTATTATTATGCTCATTTATTCGCACACAGGGACATCCAGGCTCAGAGGGGTTAAGTGGCTTATTCCAAAGGGACCAGCTGTCAGGTGTCACATGGCTAGGAAGTGGCCGAGTCCTCCGTCTCTCTACCCTATGCTACGTCACCTCCTCCCACGTAGTCCTTCCTGACCAGCTACTTGGAGAACCTTCCCTGGTATTCTTCTCTCCCTCACCCTGTGGTCTCCTTTAGAGATCTTATCAGAACTTGCAATTACTTCACTTCTCGGTTTGTTCAGGTGATTTACGTTTCTTTTCCTCCAGGTTCCGGTTTTCCCTAGAGCCTAGATGGTGTCTGGCACATTAGCAGGTGCTCAATATGTACTTGCTGAATGAATAGTGATAGGGTTTGGCTGTGTCTCCACCCAAATCTCATCTTGAATTACAGCTCCCATAATTCCCACGTGCTGTGGGAGGGAGCTCGTGGGAGGTAATTGAATCATGGGGGCCGTTTCTCCATGTGGTTCTCGTGAATAAGTCTCACAAGATCTGAAAGGTTTTTTTTTTTTTTGTTTTTTTTTTTGAGACGGACTCTCACTCTGTCATCCAGGCTGGAGTGCAGTGGCCCAATCTCGCCTCACTGCCACCTCCACCTCCTGGGTTCAAGTGAATCTCCTGCCTCAGCCTCCTGAGTAACTGGGACTACAGGCACACGCCACCACACCTGGCTAATTTTTTGTATTTTAGTAGGGGCGGGTTTTTGCCATATTAGCCAGGATGGTCTTGATCTCCTGACCTTGTGATCTGCCCGCCTCGGCCTCTCAAAGTGCTGGGATTATAGGTATGAGCCACCACTCCCAGCTGAAATGACAGTTTTATCAGGGGTTCCCTTTGTGCTCGGCGCTCATTCTCTCTTGTCTGCTGCTATGTAAGACGTGCCTTTCACCTTCCACCAGGACTGTGAGGCCTCCCCAGCCACGTGGAACTGTGAGGCCATTAAACCTCTTTCCTTTATAAATTAGCCAGTCTAGGGTTTGTCTTTATCTGCAGCATAAAAGAGTGCAATACAAATGGGCTTGCTAATGCAGCTGAAGGGGCCAACTCCTTCCAACAGGACGGCCTCCTGTCTTGCCACATTTTGTCTTCCAAAACTCTGAGCTCATTTCCACCTGTGTGTGCACGTCTCTGTGTGTGTGCATGCACCTGCAGGTTACAGGTTACAGGTTAAGGATGCTGCAGGATCTCTCAGCATCCTTAACACCAATGCATCGTTTCCACACCTGGCCTAGAAACACAGCCCTGCCCCCCCAGCCCCCACTGCCCCCACTCTTAGCCAGGGCGGCAGCGCAGCTCACCAGGCTCCCCGAAGCAACCTTCCCGCTGTTTCTGCCAGCTGAGAATGGCATCCAGCCACCGGAGCTTGTAGAAGTCGTAGAAGCCACCCATTCCACAGAACATGACTGAAAGTAAAGATGGGGCCCTCTGCAGGCCTGCCCCCCAGGCCCACCTCCTCCCACTCCCCAGGGCTGCCTCCATCTGCCTGGGTTAGGCAGCACCAAGAGGTGAGCATTCAATGCAGGGGCTGGAAGAAGGCAGCTCCAGCCTTTGCCTGGGCAACTAGGGACTCCCAGGCTTGTGTCCCGCCTCCCACTGGGGGCCTTGGTCAGGGCTGCTCCAAAGTCAGGGTCAGTAGAGGGGTTTAGACACTCCAGCCAGCGAGCAGCCACCCAAGCGCTCCCTTTCTGTCTCATCCATAAGGCTTGTGGGCGCGCCTGACAGTCACCTGGTCCATCTGTGTAGAGCTCCATCACTGGGGCAGCCTTTGGGGGCAGGAAGCTGTCACACAGTAGCAGGTAAAATACAGGATGCCCAGTAACATTTGAGTTTTCAATAAGCAATGAAGATAATTTTTTAGTGTAAGTATATTCCATGCAATATTTGGGATAAACTTATACTAAAAATGGATTCACTGTGTATCTGAAGTTCAAATTTAACTGAGCACTCTGTATTTTTACTTGCCTAATTTGGAAACTCCGTGTGTGTGTGTGTGTGTGTGTGTGTGTGTGTGTGTGTGTGTTGGTGGGGGGACACCCTGCTTCTCTGTCCCAGGGGCAGAATGCTGGCCATACTGTTTTCCATGAAGATGTCCCGGGTTGGGTATTCGTATCCGATGGCCTCAGCTCTGCGGTTCAAGTCCATCATGTTGGCACAGAAGAGGCTGATGTAGTCCTGGCTCTGCTGGAACAGCCCCTGTGTGCATCCTCTCTGGGGAGACAAACACCCAGAGACAAGGCACTCAGTGCTACAGATGACAGATGCACACCCTGTTATGGGAAGGTCTTGCAGATCTGAGACAGTCTTACAAGGGGCTGTTTAGGGCAGGTCTTCTCCTTTCTGCAGGATTTCTTCCCCATGCATACCCCCAGCCAGCTGGGGCTCCATCATCAGAGAAAACTGGTTCAAAATTCAGCTCTGCCACTGAGGAGCTGTGTGATCTGGGTTTGCTAAAGTCATCTTTCAGGAGCTGTGTGATCTGGGTTTGCTAAAGTCATCTTTCAGGAGCTATGTGATCTTTGTTTGCTAAAGTCATCTTTCAGAGCCTCAAGAGTTTTTTCTTTTTTTTTTGAGACAGAGTCTTGCTCTGTTGCCCAGGCTAAAGTGCAGTGGTGCGATCTCAGCTCATCACAATCTCCACCTCCTGGGTTCAAGCAATTCTCCTGCTTCAGCCTCTCAAGCAGTTAGGGCTACAGGTGCATGCCAGCACCACACCTGACTAATTTTTGTTTCAGGACCCAACGTGAAGCCTGTGCCACTAGGAGGCGCTCTATGAACGATTGAGCGGGTAGAGGGGCAATGCAATCTACAACCGGACTGACCCCATGGGCAGCTTTTGTGCACCAAGAACCTGGCTGGCCACTCCCCACACTGGGAGAGAAGAACAGGAGTTGACAGCAGGCTTTAGACACCTCTGTTGTGGTGGTCAGAGTGGCTTTCCACCTGTTGAAGCTAATGATCAAAAGAATTCCCTTGCAATATGGTTCTTCTTGTATTTACAAAAATATTGGTCTGTCACAGCTTGCAAAGAAATAATAATTAGAAAATTCTGTTGAATAAAAACAGAGAGTGCCTCCTCAGCTAAGAATTTCTGGACACTGAATCACATTAAAAAAAAATAAAGATAACCCTACATTTCTGCATATATATATATAAGGTATATATATATATATAAGGTGTGTGTGTGTATATATATAAGGTGTATATATATGATGTGTGTGTATATATATATATTATATTATATATATATAAGGTATATATATATACACACACACCATATATATATAAAATGTAGTGGTATGATCTCAGCTCACTGCAACCTCCGCCTCCCGGGTTCCAGCGATTCTCCTGCCTCAGCCTTCCCTAGTAGCTGGGATTGCAGGTGTGTGCTACCATGTCCTGCTAATTTATTTTTTTTTATTTTTAGTAGTGAAGTGGTTTCACCATGTTGGCCAGGCTTGAACTCCTGGCCTCAAGTAATCCACCCGCCTTGGCCTCCCAAATTGCTGGTGTTACAGGCATGAGCCACCGGGCCTGGCCGCCCCTTTTCCTTTCTCCTTCCCCTTTCCCTGGCCCGGTGGGGGCTCCCTGGGCACTCACCATTCTGGCCCAGAGGAAGAAGAGCAGTTGGTGGGACAGGCAGTAGCCTGAGCAGCCGGGCTTGGTCATGAGGCTTCTGCAGAGGTCCGAGAGGCCACAGGGCTGGCTGCTGTCCATCCTGGGGGAAAGTGGTTCCAAGCTGTTACAGATGGAGCGCTGACCCGCCCTGAGTCTTCCCAGGTAGTGATGTGGCCCCTATTTGTAGCTGTTGGAACTCCTAGTAGATTCCAGACACCCAGCTGGGCATGGGGTTGCCAGAGGAAATACAGCTGTCTTGCATCTTGATTTGCTATCTGGCTGCCCTAGCACAGGGGACATGACGCTAGAGCTATCCTGGGCTTGAGGAATCCACCAAACTGAAACTTCCTACTGCTCCGTGGGGTCCCCAAATCACATCTTTTCCAGCCCTCAACAGTGAGTACTGGAATCCAAACCCTTGGAATCTGGGCCCAACATGCTTATTTCTCCTGCACTGGACAGCCATGGTGGCTTGCGCCTGGAATTCTAGCTCTTTGGGAGTCCGAGGCAGGCAGGTCATCTGAGGTCAGGAGTTTGAGACCTGGCCAACACGGTGAAACCCCGCCTCCGAGGCAGGCAGATCACCTGAGCTCAGGAGTTCAAGACCAGTCTGGCCAATATGGTGAAACCCTGTCTCTACTAAACACATATAAATTAGCCGGGCATGGTGGTGTGCACCTGTAACCCCACCTACTTAGGAGGCTGAGGTAGGAGAATCACTTGAACCCCGGAGGCAGAGGTTGCAGTGAGCTGAGATCTCACCGCTGCACTCTAGCTTGGGAGACAGAGTGAGACTCCATCTCAAAATAAATAAATAAAAATAAAATACAAATACAAAAATTAGCTGGGCATGGTGGCACATGTCTGTAATCCCAGGATGAGGCAGGAGAATCGCTTGAACCTGGGAGGTCGAGATTGCAGTGAGCCAACAAGAAACACATCACAGCCTGGAAGATAGAGTAAGATTCATATATATATATATGGCTGGGTGAGGTGGCTCATGCCCGTAATCTCAGCACTTTGGGAGGCCAAGACGGGTGGATCACGAGGTCAAGAGATCGAGACCATCCTGGTCAACATGGTGAAACCCCGTCTCTACTAAAAATACAAAAAATTAGCTGGACATGGTGGCGGGTACCTGTAATCCCAGCTACTCAGGAGGCTGAGGCAGGAGAATTGCCTGAACCCAGGAGGCGGAGGTTGCGGTGAGCCGAGATCGCGCCATTGCACTCCAGCCTGGGTAACGAGCGAAACTCCGTCTCAAAAAAAAAAAAAAAAAAAAACCGTGTGTCTACTAAAACTACAAAAATTAGCCAGGCGTGGTGGCTGGTACCTGTAGTCCCAGCTACTCGGGAGGCTGAGGCAGGAGAATCACTTGAACCTGGGAGGTGGAGAGGTTGCAGTGAGCCGAGATCTCCCCACTACACTCCAGCCTGGCAACAGAGCAAGACTCCTTCTCAAAATAAATGAATAAATAAATAAAAGCAGGGGCCCTGGCTGGGGCCAAGCCCTCCATGAGCCCAGCTGTGTCCTGGCCCAAGCATTGCTCTGAAGGAAGCCGAGAGGATGTGTCCTGGGCACCTGCTGCCCACTTTGTCCACAGGCACCTGCACCCAGGGCTGCCCTGGGGCCTTGCTCCAGGCCCACCCAGCACCCAGATAAAATGAGGAGCCCAGCTAGGTTCGGTCCTGCCTTCCCGGACCTGCAACCTCACTGGGGATGGGGACAGGCCCACAGTCCAAATGCAAATTGCATCTGTGACTGTACAAGGTGCTGGAGAGGCCCTTGCAGGAGGTCTGCTGTGTGCTTGGGTCAGAGGTAGGATGGGGTTTGGAGGTAGGGCAGACTTCCTGAGGCCTGGTGGGTGGATGGGTGGAGCCTTGGAGAATCTGGAAAGAGGCCTCTAGGGAGCCGGGGACTTGGAAGGGTGGAGAGGAACTGGGGCTTTGTCCGGGGACCTGGAGGTGGGACCTGGCTGCTGGAAAACCCACTGTGGCATGGGAGAGCAGTGGGTGGCTGGAGCAAGGGGGACCCGGCTGGAGTGGGAGAGGACAGTGCCTGGCAGCTTCAGGGGGCTGCACCCGGCTGTGCACAAAGCCTTGGCTTCAGCCCTGGGGGCTTGGAGAAGAACGAGTGGGACAGGACCAGCGGAGTGTGTTTGTGTTTCCAGCAAATGGGGCGAGTTTGGGGCCCACCCGGTTCCCAGCAGCTGCACCAGGCACATGTCGCTGCTCTCCTCTGAGAATGAGTCCTGGGGCTCGAACGTGGGGTAGACCAAGGAGGCATTGGTGTGGGTCCAGGCATGTGGGAGCTTCCAAAACCCGGGCTGCAGGGTCGGCAGGAACGCTGGCAGAGAGGATAGGTAGGTGAGGCTGGGTGCGGTGTGGGGGTGACCCAGGAGCAGGGGGCCATCCACCCTAGTGCCCCCCCAATTCCTGCAGCCCTGCCCACTGGCAGGTATAGCTCAGGGCTCTGAGCCCTGTCTGCTGGTCCCAGATTGGGTTTGAAAACTCAAGAAAGCTCCTTTTGCTTATAAAACCCTTTTCCCCCTAATCATTAGAACAGTGTTGGGACAGCTTTGACTAAACCCACTGCATCCCGTGGAAGCTCCAGATAAGGGTTAGTTTCCCAGGCGAAGGGCTCACACCTGTCATCCCAGCACTTGGGGAGGCTGAGGAAGGAAGATTGCTTGAGGTCCAGAGTTCAAGACCAGCCTAGGCAACATAGCAAGACTGTCTCTACAAAAATAAAAAATGTAGCCAGGTATGGTGGTGTGCATCTGGAGTCCCAGCTGAGGCGGGAAGATTGCTTGAGTCTAGAAGTTGGAGAATGCAGTGAGCTATGATCAGCTCTTTTTTTTTTTGAGACAGACTCTAGCTGTGTCACCTAGTCTAGAGTGCAGTGGAGCGATCTCGGCTCACTGCAACCTCTGCCTCCTGGGTTCAAGTGATTCTGCTGCCCCAGCCTCCCAAGGCTCATGCCAACATGCCCCACTAATTTTTTTTTTTTTTTTTTGTATTTTTAGTAGAGATGGTGTTTCAGCCTTTGGGAGGCTGAGGTGGGCAGATAACTTGAGATCAGGAGTTGGAGACCAGCCTGGCCAATTTATTGAAACCCCGTCTCTACTAAAAATATAAAAATTAGCCTGGTGTGGTGGCACATGCCTGTAGTCCCGGCTACTGAGAGGCTGAGGCAGGGGAATCGCTTGAACCCAGAATTTTTTCTGACATTTAATGAAATGTATTAAAATAATTTGGCGATAGAGCACACTACTGTTTGCTGTGCAAAGGGTCAAATGGCCTTTCAGACACTCTCCCCTCTGGGATAGCCCAGCCCTGCCCAGCCCCTCTGCTCCGGTCTAGGACCAGGACCTCAAGCACGGGCATGCACTGAATGTGTGAGAGAAGACATCCTGCCTAATCCGCACCCCTCTGTGTGGGTGGGAGAGGCCATCAGACTCTGAAGTCAAGCATGACCGCATGTCCCCAGGGCTCGTCTGTGGCTTGCTCAGCAGACAGATTGAAGTTCAGGATGGACTGTCCCAGCCCAGCCTTGCCCCAGGAGAGCACATGCTGGGTTATTAAAGTCAATATCCCCAGAGTCAGTATTCCAGAAGGAATGGGGCACTCCTGTGGGTGCTCACCTCGTAGGTACTTGGGGTCACTCAGCTTGAGGTAGAGGAGGGATCTCTGGATGGCAGCCTCCAGCTTCTCCCCCAACGCCCCCACTCGCAGGCTCAGCGGCTGCAGCAGGGGCTCCTGGGTCCACTTCTCCTGAACGCTGCTTAGCTGCTCTGGAAGAGATCAGAGTCCATTCATTCTACCATTTGGAGTTGGTAATTTTTTTTTTTTTTTGCCTTGGGACAGGAAAAAATAATCCTCCAAGGTCTCATGCTTCCTGGGAGCCTCTCTGCCTCCTCCAGCACACAGCGGGGAAAGATTTGCTGAGCTGACTGGAAATGAGGCCAGAACGGGGTGATCTGGGCAATGAGAATGGGTGTCAGAGTGGTAGAAGGGGGTGGCTGAGAGCTTGGTTTCTGGAGTCGGGCCTGGGTTCAAATCCTTGATACTTGAGGTCCAAATCCTCGAATCCTTAACTCAGATACTTCCTTTCTGGATGACCAGAGAAAGTAATTTAATTTCTCTCCATCTCACTTTTCATCTGCAAAACGGGGATAATGATAGTCCTTACTTCTTGGAGGGGGTTATGAGGATGGAGTGAGCGAATGTGCCGAGAGGACTTAGTCTTATTCATAGCGTAGAGTAAGCACTCAGTAAAGTTCAGCCATTACTATGCATTAAGGAGACTTGGGGTCTGCTGTGCATGAGGAATAATGAGGGAAGGATTCAGGTTTAGGGCGGAGAACCACTGTGTACAGGTGAGCAGGTTGTACACGGCACAATGGCAGCACACATTCAGATCACGGGTTTGTATACATAGTAAGACAATTTCCCAGCAGATGGCTGTCAAGTGACTTCAGGAAGTGCCTTCTTCTTGTTCCCACAGGGGTACCCTGTGGGCTAGCAGTGGCTTTGATGAGCTGGGAGAGAATGGGAAGATCCAGAGGTGGCCAGAAGTTGATTGGGGAGACAGGACCCAGAGCATCCATGCAGGGCTGCGAGGGCGAAGGGTGAGGTAGGGCAGCTGCTGTCAGGTAGGAGCCTTGTTAGGGAGGATGGGCTAAGTGAAGAAGGATGCTGCATGCCCCCCTCTGCTCAGCCCCCTCTGTGGGCAAACCTGCAGGGGAGAAGTACAGCCTTGGGAGTGCCGACAGGGAGCGGTCCCCAGTATGTCACAGTGTCTCCTCCTGTGACTGCACTGGGTCTACGAAGTCCAACAGGACAGGGGTCCCCAGAGCTCAGTCCAGCACTGGTCTAGGCTTGTTATGACCGGGGCGGCACAGCAAGAGGCGAGTAGTGGGTGAGTCTGTAACTTACAGCCCCTCCCATCACTCACTCTAGTTACTGCCTGAGCTCTGCCTCCTGTCAGATCAGCTTCTGGTGAGATTCTCACAGGGGTGCGAACCCTATTGTGAACTGCCATGCGAGGGATCTAGCTTGCACATACCTTATGAGGATCTGATGTCCAGTGATCTGTCATTTTCTCCCATCCCCCTAGATGGGATTATCTAGTTGTTGGAAAATAATCTCAGGGTTTCCACTGATTCTATATTATGGCGAGTGTGGGTAAACCCCACATGGGCATTGAGGAAGGAGAGCTGGGCAGACCCCAGGCACAATTAGTGCCTGAAGTGTAACTTACTGCTTACTTATATCTAGCTTATATATATAATCTATATAATCATACTTAGTTTCATATAATCTTTCTATATAATCATGTAACAGACTGTAGCTGGAGCTGTACAACACATTTAGTGCTGATTTATATAATCCTTCTATATAACCATATAGTAGTTTGTAGTAGGTGGAATGCCTAGAGCAGTCACAGAACAGAAGCAGTACATGGGAAAACAGCCAGGCCAGGACAAGAACCGAAGACCCAGGCGGTAGCGCCCCTGCCTGAAAGGGCACACGCTGTATGGCAGGTCAGAGCCTAGACGGCAGCGCTTAGTACCCGCTGCATGGCCGGCCTGGAGCAAGGGTCATTCCCCCTGAAAAGGAGTGGCAGTACCTTGCATCCAGTTCTTGTGGAAAGTAGGCCTCAGGCCTGAGATCCCGCGAACAACCGAGGGAGAAGAACCCCTCTGGTGTAATCGCGCCATGGCGGCTGTACACTGTCAGCTTTTCTCACTAGTGTGCTGGCTCAAATCATCCTCCTATGAGGTATCTTAGAGAAGGGCACACTGTCAGCTCCCACTGCATCGGTTTACAGCATCCTTCCATAGGAATCCTTTGACGTCTCCAGCCCCCAGATAAGAGGTGTTGCGCACGGCACTTGTTACACACAGCTCGCCTCCTTGCCTCAGTGGCCTGATGGGGGTGGACCCGTTTTCGTACACGACCCTCTACTAGTGCGCATGGCACAGCCCCCTACTGTGCATGGCCCTCCTCTCTAGGTGACCTAATGGGGTGGCCCCCTCGCTTGCTACTCACATGATTATGTACACCCTGTCACTAAGCCTATAGATGACCTCACTGACGACCCTTCCCCCTGCCTTGTACCTAATAAATACAGATGATTCTGGACGTTTGGGGCCTTGACTGTCTCCGCTTGTAGGTGGTGTGGCCCCCTGAGCCCAGCTGCCTTTTTCAGTCTTTCTGTGTTCTTTCTCTTTATTTCTCGGATCCAGTGCCTCAACACAGCAATAGGGGATACCCCACAACCCTGTAGGGCAGTGGCCCTGTAGGCGGGTTGTATAATTACATATTTTAATGTAATAACAATAAACATAAAGTGGGCCAGGCACGGTGTCTCATGCCTGTAATCCCAGCCCTTTGGGAGGCCAAGGCAGGCAGATCTCCTGAGGCCAGGAGTTCAAGACCCAGCCTGGCCAACATGGTAAAACCCCGTCTCTACCAAAAATACAAAAATTAGCCGGGTGTGTTGGTGGGCGCCTGTAGTCCCAGATACTTGGGAGGCTGAGCAGGAGAATCACTTGAACCCAGAGCTGGAGGTTGCAGTGAGCTGAGGTGGTGCCTGCACTGGGGCCTGGGTGACAGAGCGAGACTGTCTCAAAATAAATAAATAAAAATTAAAAAAAAAAAAAAAGTGCACAATTAATGTCATGTACTTGAATCATCCCGAAACCTTCCGCTCTATCTAGGTCCATGGAAAAATTGCCTTTTACAAAACCAGTCTCTGTTGTCAAAAAGGTTGGGGACCACTGCAATGGGACTTCGACCCTACCCACGGAGAGCTCATTGTTTAGAGAGAGACAGACTAGGAGGCCTCTGCTGTCAGTTGAGGGCGCTCAATGCTTGGTTAGATGGAAACGGTAATGGCTGACAAGCACTGAGCCCCACTGGTCAGATGACACAGACACATAATCTCATGTGATATATGTGCATGATCACGTGACACTCCCATCCACCACTGCCAGCTGCGGTTTAAGGATGAGGAAACCCAAACTCCACCAGAGCAGATAACTCCGTGCCATGCAGCCAGTTGGGGGAGATCCAGGATTCGAACCCGGGCAGACCGGTTCCGAAGCCCTGTTCTAGGCACTGGCACCGCCTTTGCTCTCTTTCAGTCGGAGTTCACTGTCGTGGTCGTGTTCGGCGGCTGAATTCCTGGGGAATCTGTTATGCAGCAAGACTACTGCAAGGGGAAGGGACAGTAGCTGTGGAACAGGGCGTGGGTGGAGAAGCTGGGCTCACTGTGGCTGCAAGGAGAGGGGACCCTGGTCTGAGGCCAGGGTGGTGCGGCTTTCCCATTGAATGCTACTCAGTCATGATTAAGAGAACCCACTCCCTTCATTGATAAAAGAGGATAGTAATAATGGGTGTAACCTCAGGGATGACGTGGAGAGGGCATTGAAGTACCCATGCAATGCACCTGGGTTGTGCCCATGTGGAGCAGATACTTAGTGAACTGAAGCTTTAACTATCACATGCGCCCCAGAAAGTACCTGCCCCCGTGGAAGCCACCTGCCCCTGATGACAAGATTCTGTCCCTTGGTTCTATGAATGCTTGTTCAACACCTGCTGTACACCCACTACTGTGCTTGGCAAGGGGGCTGGACGCAAGTCAGTGCGATGCCACTCTCCCTCAAGAGACTCAGGTAACTGTCTCAGTTTGTCCTAGACCCACAGTCATCCACTGTGAGGTGTCAGGAGGCTATTGAACTCTCTCTACCTCAGTTACCTCGCCTATGGAATGAGGAAAACAAATCTCTCCTCTCCAAGCTGTTCGGTCAATTACTCATGGCAGGTGCCCAGGGAGAACCCAATTTGCAAGGCCACATCTCAGCCTTGGTGGGCCCCTTCCTCCATTAGAGACATTAGGCTGGGCACAGTGCCTCACCCCTCTAATCTCAGCGCTTTGGGAAGCCAAGGCAGGAGGATTGCTTGAGGGCAGATATTTGAGATCAGCCTGGGCAACATAGCAAGACTCTATCTCTACAAAAAAATTTTTAAAATTAGCTAGGTGTGGTGATGCATGCCTGTAATCCTAGCTACTTGGAAGGCTGAGGTGGGAGGATCACCTGAGCCAGCAGTTGGAGGCTACAGTGAACTATGATGGTGTGACTGCACTCCAGTCTGGGGGATGATGCTGCTGATGAATTTCTAGAGGAGCTATGGGACAGGGCTGGGTTAAATGAAGGGGACCCTGGTATATCTCTGGCCTCACCCTAGTCCTGGCCAGGAGGGGAGGGAACATGATCTCAGGGATCTCCAGGATGCCACTTGGGGGACGAGGGGTGGAGAGAGGACACTTGGTGGGGGCATGTGGCTGTGAGGAAGCAAACTATCCCAGTGACTCTCCTGCCACTTCTGGGTCCTGGCCAGACGGAAAACTACTCTGGTAACACGAAGAGGGTGATGTGGGGCGATGCCCACTGCCTGGCCTGGGAGCCAGGGCCAGCCCAGAGCCCCTGCTGATATGAAACCCGGGGTCTTTGTCACTTTGCTCAGGGTGGCCTGCAAGGAGGGCCCACAGCAACTCATGTTGTGTGTGTGTGCATGTGTGCTTGTGTGTGTGATGTGCATGCATCCACGCATGCTTCTGTATGTGATGTGTGTGCACACATGTGTTTGTGTGTACGTGTGCATGCATGCTTGTGTGTGTGATGTGCCTGTGTGTGTATGTGTGTGCATGCATGCTTGTGTGTGTGATGTGTGTGTGTGTGTGAGATGTATGCATGTGTGTGTTTGCCTTGGCCTGTCTCCAGCCCCCTTCCTGGGGATCTTATATCGCTGAAAGCTAAACAAACACTTGAGTGTTTTTGCAGAACCTTCAGGAGGCTTTGGATGGAAGTGGAGGAGCAGGGTTGGAACCCGATCTTGAGGGTCGTCAGTTTTGTCCACAGCCACCTCACTCAAGTGGAGGGACCCTCCCACAAATATCCATTTATGGGGCCCTCTCTCTACTCCCCTTGTTTGTAGAGTGTCTCAGGAGGGGCTGTCAAATGGATCATTTCCTTCTTAGAAAATGATAATTTCCAAATCCTTCCCCATGTTGCCTTTAAATCTTTCCTACTTCTAAAAAATTTCATAAGAGCTGGGCCACAGCCCCCAGGAAAAGCCAGCCCCCGGCTTCCCTTCCTCTCTCCTATGGTTGAGGCAGATTATTCTGGGGCCAGAAGGCTGCCAAGTCTCAGGCGTACAGAGCAGGGCAGAGGATAAAGCTGAGAGTTAGCTTCCTAGTGTCCAGCCAGGGGAATGGGGGCTCACTCACCTTCCAGCACCCGGACCCCTACCATGCCATCCAGGTTGATTTCAGGCAGCCTCTGCTCTAGGAAGACGGTGGCTCTCTCCAGCGCAGACAAGATCAGGCCCGCGACGGTGGCCTTAGCTTCAGCAGTGTCCAATCCTGGCAGTGAGGAGGACCACAGCAGTGGCAGGGCCGTCAATAAGGGCAGGAGCAGCAGCCCCGGGCTGGCCATGGCTGGGTTCTGCTCACAGCTGGTCACAGGCTCAGCACCCCAAGTTCTGGCCCAGCCCAGACCGCCTCTGCACGATCTCCTCCTGCCTCCTCCCCACCTCCCCTGGCAGACCTGAAGATAAGTGGCCTGGCAGGGCTGCCAAGAAGCCTGGGGCGGCTTGTTCAAAGGGATCTGGGAAGGCTGGCTGCAGGGGGATGACGGTGAGGTAGCGGCGGGTAGGCCAGTCCTGGGCGTAGAGCCTGCTGTCCCTGTTGTGCTGGGGAGAGGGGTGGCCACTCTGTCCTTCTTGGCCCTAATTCTCCAGGCTCACAGGCTAGATCTTTGATCTAGCAATTGCAATTCAATTCAGAAATCCAAAAGCTCTGAAAGCAAAAAAACTTTTTTTTCTTTCTTTGTTTTTTTGAAATAGGGTCTCATTCTCTTGCCCAGGCTGGAGTGGAGTGGTTTGATTACAGCTCACTGCAGCCTTGACCTCCTGGGCTTAATAGATTCTCTTGCCTCAGCCTCCTGAATAACTGGGACTACAGGCATGTGCCACCATGCTTGGCTAATTTTTGTATTTTTTTTTTTTTTTTGAGACGGAGTCTCACTCTGTCACCCTGGCTGGAGGGCAATGGTGAGGTCTTGGCTCACTGCAACCACTGCCTCCCAGGTTCAAGAGATTCTCTTGCCTCAGCCTCCTGAATAGCTGGGATTACAGGCACCCACCACCACACCTGGCTAATGTTTGTGTTTTCAGTAGAGATGAGGTTTCACCATGTTGGCTAGGATGGTCTCAAACTCCTGACCTTGTGATCTGCCTGCCTCGGCCTCCCAAAGTGCTGGGATTACAGGTGTGAGCCACTGCGCCAAGCCAATTTTTATATTTTTTACAGAGACAGGGTTTCACTATGCTGCCCAGGCTGGACTTGAACTACTGAGCTCAAGTGATCCACCCTCCTCAGGCTCCCAAAGTGCTGGGATTACAGGCATGAGCCACCACACCCAGCCTTTGTTTTAAATAAATTTGAAGCAAACTCATTTGAGGGCACATCTGCGTTGAACTGAGGTAAACTTCCTCAGAGGGGCACCGTCCAATTGAAATAGAATTGGAGCTACAAAGGTGAGCCACATGCACATTGCAAAATTTCCTAGTGGCTACATTTAAGAAAGTGGCAATAAGCAGGTGAAGTTAATTTTAACAATGTTTTATCTGACCCAATATGTAAAATATTATAATCACATCTATAATCAATAAGAAATGATGTATTTTTATTTTTCTCATACTAAGTCTTTGAAATTGATGAGTGGTTTACATTCACATTTATTTTATTATTTTATTTTTAAGAGACAGGGTCTCACTCTGTTTCCCAGGCTGGAGTGCAGTGGCGTGATCATAGTTCACTGTGGTCTTGAGCTCCTGGGCTCACGGAGCCTCCCGGCTCAGTCTCCGAAGTAGCTGGGACTACAGGCATAAGCCACCATGCCAGGCCCAGCAATTTCATTTCAGACTATCCACATTTCAAGTGCTTGATAGTCACATGTAGCTGCTATACTGGGCAGTGTCTTAGGTTTGAGCTACCACAACAGAATACTTGAGACTGAGCAATTTACAAGGAAAACAAATGCCTTTAGCTCATAGTTCTGGAGGCTGGGAAGGCAAGGGACTGCATCTGGTGGGGGTGTTCTTGCTGTATGATCCCACGGTGGAAGGCAGAAGGGCAAGAGAGCTAGAGAGAGAGAGAGAGAAGAGAAAGAAGCTAAACGAATTCCTTTATCAGGAACCCATGTTTGCAGTAACAGCATGAAGCCATTCATGGGGGCAGAGTCCTCATGAAAGGTCCCACCTCTCAACACTGTGGCATTGAGAATTAAGGTTCTGCCTGGGCACAGTGGCTCATGCCTGTAATCTCAGCACTTTGGGAGGCTGAGGCGGGTGGATCATGAGGTCAGGAGTTCCAGCCCAGCCTGACCAATATGGTGAAACCCTGTCTCTACTAAAAATACAAAAAATTAGCTGGGTGTGGTGGCATGGGCCTGTAGTTCCAGCTACTTGGGAGGCTGAGGCAGGAGAATGGCTTGAACCTGGGAGGGGGAGTTGCAGTGAGCCAAGACTGTACCACTGCACTCCAGCCTGGGCAGCAGAGCAAGACTTCATCTCAAAAAACACACAAACACGAAAAGAATTAAGGTTCAGTATATGAACTTGAGGGCACACATTCAAACCACGACAGAGAGTGAGGACCTAGCATCCTTATTTATTTCGCTCAGTGTGAATGCACCTCTATTTCCTCACAGAAATTTTAATGTTGGTTTCCTGGGTGCTGTCCCAAACCTTGTTGGGGCCGTTGTATGTATGTGCACCATATTATCTTTCGAAAACCCAAACAATTTTAAATTCAGAAACATACTTGGTCCCAAGCACTTCCGTTAAGAGATTACAGAGGCTGAGCCCGGTGGCTCACACCTGTAATTCCAGCAATTTGGGAGGCCGAGGTGGGAGGATCACAAGGTCTGGAGTTCAAGACCAGCCTGGCCAATATGGTGAAACTCCCTCTCTACTAAAAATACAAAAATTATCTGGACATGGTGGCATGTGCCAATCTACTCCAGAGGCTGAGGCAGGAGAATGGCTTGAAGTCAGGAGGTGGATATCGCAGTGAGCCGAGATCGTGCCACTGCACTCCAGCAGCCTGAGCGACAGAGTGAGACTCTGTCTCAAGAAAAAAAAAAAAAAAAAAGAGAGAGAGATGACATAATAATAATAAATCTGTAATAATAATAACTGTAATAGTAACAAAAAGAACACCTCTGAAGTGTATAGTTGATGCTCTCTATGTGCAAGCGACAGGGTTTCTCAACTTTTTAATTTCTTTTTTTTCTATTTGTTTCTTTTTTAAAAAACACCACTTCTCAGCAGGAATCAACCTTTTAATTTCATCATAGCTCTTTTTTCTACCCCTGAAGTGTTTTTAAATATTTGAATCCTGAAATATCTTTAATAACAGGCTTACTGAGTGTGGGAAGCAGAAAAGTTCCTTTTTAAAGTTTCCTTTCTTGTTAAAGAATAAATCATAAGTGGGCTAATAACTCTTTGTTAAGTCCTATCCTATGTAGCTGTTAGACATGCCATATTTACAGGCACGTAGTACATTCTACATCCTTGTAATTTAACCAAAATATCAGTGCTGGATGTGCTCACAGGCATGTCCCAGCTCTCCATTATGTTCACGGGTTTACAGAAGTTTTAAGTTGTTAGCCAATGGGGTTTTAGTTTAGATAGTGAGGTCTGACTCCAGCCAGCAGAGATCAGATACAGCAGTAAGGATGACTCCAAAAGCTTACGAGACAAATATGTCTGCTTTCGTTTGACAGTTGTACTCTCGTGGCAAGATGGCTAGCGGGAGTACCCTTCCTGCAGTGTAGGAAGTAAAAAAGTATAAATTGCTTGCTAAGAGATCCTTTGTCTCAGTGCTTGTTGGAAATAGATGCTTGGTGCTGCAAAGAAAAAATAGCACTGAGACAAAGGATCTTTCAATAACACAGTTTTTACTTTTTGGGCTACAGGAAAGGTACTCTCACTAGCCGTCTTTCCACCAGAGTACAAAGAACAAAGGAAAACACACGAATTTATTTCTTACTCATTTGGGGTCATCCTTACTGCTGTGTCTGATCTCCATTGGCTGGGGCCAGATCTCACAATCTAAGTTAAAACCTGATTGGCTAAAATCTTAAAACTTTTTTTTTTGAGACAGAGTTTCGCTCTTGTTACCCAGACTGGAGTGCAATGGCGTGATCTCGGCTCACCGCAACCTCCGCCTCCTGGGTTCAGGCAATTCTCCTGCCTCAGCCTCCTGAGTAGCTGGGATTACAGGCACGCAGCACCATGCCCAGCTAATTTTTATATATTTTTAGTAGAGACGGGGTTTCACCTTGTTGACCAGGATGGTCTCGATCTCTTGACCTCATGGTCCACCCGCCTCAGCCTCCCAAAGTGCTGGGATTACAGGCTTGAGCCACCGCGCCCGGCCCACAACTTAAAACTTTTCTAAACAGGTAAAAGCAATGGAGAGCTGGGACATGTCTGTGAGCATGTCCAGCACAGATATCTTGGTTAAAGTACAAGGACGTAGAATGTACTATGTGCCTGTAAGCATGGCAGGTCTAACAGCTACATAGGATAAGGCTTAACAAAGCTATTAACACACTAACTCTTTTTTTTTTATTTTTTTAGCACACTTATTCTTTAACAAGAAAGGAAACTTTAAAAAGGAGCTTTTCTACTTCCAACACTGCTGATCTTTCTTTGCGGCTCTGAGCATCTGTTTACAACATTTCGATATTATTCACATACCATAACATTCACCCTTTAAATGTATACAGTTTCACAGTGGTTTTTAGTATATTCACAAAGTTGTGCAGCCATCACTGGTCTACCTCCACATTGTTTTTGCCACCCCGAAAAGAAATCCCATACTCATTCACAGAAACTCCCTGTTACCCCCTCCCCAGCCCCTGGCAACCAGGAATCAACTCTCTGTGTCTACGGATTGAACTATTCTGGCTACTTCATAGAAATGAAATCATACAATGCATGGCCTTTTGTGTCTGGCTTCTCTCATTCAGCATGATGTTTTCAAGGTTCCTGTGTGTTGTAGCACATATGAGTACTTTATTCCTTTTCATGGATGAATAATGTCACCTCTTGGGGAGGCCCCTTCTGCTCTGATGATCTAAGAGAATGAGAACTATGGTGATGACAAACCAAAAGCAGACACATAGGCCAGGAGCAGTGGCTCACGCCTGTAATCCCAGCACTTTGAGAGGCCTAGGTGGGTGGATCACTTGAGGTCAGGAGTTCAAGACCAGCCTGGCCAACATAGTGAAACCCCATCTCTACTAATAATACAAAATTTATCTGGGCATGGTGGCACATGCCTGTAATCCCAGCTTCTTGGGAGGCTGAGGCAGAAGAATCACTTGAACCCAGGAGGCGGAGGTTACAGTGAACCAAGATCGTGCCACTGCACTCTAGCCTGGGAGACAGAGGGAGACTCTGTCTGTCTCAAGGAAAAAAAAATCGACATCTGTAGCAGGGCATAGTGGCTCATGCCTGTAATTTCAGTACTTTGGGAGGATCACTTGAGGACAGGAGTTTGAGACCAGCCTGGCCAACATGGTGAAACCCGGTCTCTACTAAAAATACAAAAATTAGTCAGGCGTGGTGATGCACGCCTGTAATCCCAGCTACAAGAGAGGCTAAGGCAGGAGAATCACTTGAACCTGGAAAGCGGAGGTTGCAGTGAGCCGAGATTGCACCAGCCTGGGTGACAGAGCAAGACTCCATCTCAAAACAAAACAGAAAAGGGAGACACGTGGGAAACCTCAGGTGAGAAGCTGTGGGATGGTTGCTGTGGACAGATTGCATTTCGTTCTTCCACTCATCCGCTGATGAACTTTTGGGTTGTTTCCATGATTTGGTTCTTGTGGATAGTGCTGATATAAGCATCTGCTTACAAGTTTTGTTCAAAAACCTGTTTTTAATTCTTGTGGTTGTATACCTAGGAATGCCATTGCCGGATCATGTGGTAATTCTATGTTGACTCTAATGAGGGACCACCACTTGTTTTCCACAGTGGCTGGACCATCTACATGCCTACTGGCAGAAGATGAGCATTCCTCACGTATCTCCCCATGAAATATTGTTTTACTTCTTTATTTTTTTGAGACAGGGTCTTGCTTTGTCACCCAGGCTGGAGTGCAGTGGTGTGACCTCCGCAGGCTCAGGTGATCCTCCCACCTCAGTCTTCCAAGTAGCTGAGACTACAGGCTCATGCCACCACTATTTTTTGTAGAGATGGGGTTTCACTATGGTGCCCAGGCTGGTCCTGAACTCCTGGGCTTCAGTGATCCTTCTGCCTCAGTTTCCCAAAGTGCTGGAATTACAGGCATGAGCCACTGCTTCAGTTTTCTTGAAATTTTGACACCGCAGATATACTGCATGTTTGCGTATCGTATCGATATATGTGCTTCATACATAAAAAGGGTAAGGTTGATTTGCTCCTCAAGAACCATTTTTGCCCCCTTGGGAGCACCACTGGGAACACATGTTCTGAGAGAAGCTTGTCATTGTCATCATTTCTGTTAATCCCTGACAACCCCTCAAGTGGGTGCTCAACCACCTTGAACAAAATCTGAGGCTCCAAGGGAGCTTGAATGACCTATCCTTGTCCTCTTGATTGTTGGAAAGACCGAATCTCATGTGGAACGGATGCCAAGTGAGAAAGCAGAAAGCAGGACGGCAGCCTGGCTCAGCTACGAAGCCTGCCCCACTTGCTGGGGACGCCTCCGGCCTCTCTCTTCCGGAGACACCGTTGAAACTTCCTCCCCAATGGAGGTTCGCCTACCAGAGGGAGTTGTCTACTTTTGGTTTGTCATCACCGTGGTTCTTATCCCCTTGGCTCATCAGAGCAGGATGGGCTCTCAAAGACGTGAAGTTTCCCTCCCTTAATTCACAGGTGAAGAAGGCAAACTGATGGGGAGTGGCTTTCCAGAGGTCCAGCAGGAGAGCCAGGAGTCCTGAGGCTGAGGTCCCAGCCCCCTACCTGTCCCATTATCGAGGGTCGACAGTTAGGGAGGGGATGTTTCGCAGGCATCCAGCCCCTGGAGGCAGGGGCCTCGCTGGGAACCCGAGGATTAATGCCGCTGCCAGCATGTCTGTGTGCCCATCCTGCTGTCTGCACATCCTTATTCATCCTTTCTTTCCTTCTGAAAGCTCAGGTTTCAAGGTCTGGCATAAGGCGTGGCCTCTACCTTCCGAATCCATAGAAAGGCAGTAATGAGGCTACTATGAAAAGCAGATGAAGAGTGTGCCATGGCCAGGTGCTGGCTCATACCTGTAATCCCAGCAATTTGGGAGGCTGAGGTGGGTGGATCACTTGAGGTCAGGAGTTCAATACCAGCCTGGCCAACATAACAAAACCCCGTCTCTATGAAAAATACAAAAAATTAGTCGAGCATCGTGGCACGTACCTGTAATCTCAGCTACTTGGGAGGCTGAAGCAGGAGAATCGCTTGAAGAATGTGGGAGGCGGAGGAGGTTGCAGTGAGCCGAGATTGCACCACTGCACTCCAGCCTGGGAGACAGAGTGACACTCTGTCTCAAAAAAAAAAAAAAAAAAAAAGCGTGCCAAGCCCTGAGCTGAGCCCAGGGACACTGGGGAGCCACATCCCCACGGGCTACGCTGTCCTTTGGGTGTTGCCTGTGGTTCTCAACAGGGTAGGAGCTGCTGTCTTGTTTGTTTGTTGAATGTGGTGTGGGTGGTGGCTCTGCAGATTCTGGGGCAGCTCCTAAATAGGGGCAATGGGGTGGCATCACCAGTGAGCTGTTGGTGTTTCTCTGCAAGGGACTGCTTTCAAAGAGAAAGAACTGTGATATGATTTGGCTGTGTCCCCACCCAAATCTCATCTTAAATTCCCATGCGTTGTGGGAGGGACCCACTAGGAGGTAACTGAATCGTGGGGTCATATCTCTCCTGTGCCATTCTCGTGATAGTGAATCAGGCTCCCGAGACCTGATTGTTGTACAAGAAGTTTTCGTGCACAAGCTCTTTTTGCCTGCTGCCATCTACGTAAGAGGGAACTTGCTCCTCTTTGCCTTCGGCCGTGATGGTGAGGCCTCCCTAGCCATGTGCACCCATAAGTCCATTAAACCTCTTTTTTTTGTAAATTGCCCAGTCTTGGGTGTGTCTTTATCAGCAGCATGAAAATGGACTAATAAGAGGCGGTCACAGAGACACACATTAAGCTCTTACTATGGCTACTTTGGGAGGTGAAATTGGAGGGTCATTGGGAAATTTTCCTTCTAGTCATGGATTCTTTTTTTTTTTTGAGACGGAGTTTCGCTCTTGTTACCCAGGCTGGAGTGCAATGGCGCGATCTCGGCTCACCGCAACCTCCGCCTCCTGGGTTCAGGCAATTCTCCTGCCTCAGCCTCCCGAGTAGCTGGGATTACAGGCACGCGCCACCATGCCCAGCTAATTTTTTGTATTTTTAGTAGAGACGGGGTTTCACCATGTTGACCAGGATGGTCTCGATCTTTTGACCTCGTGATCCACCCGCCTCGGCCTCCCAAAGTGCTGGGATTACAGGCTTGAGCCACCGCGCCCGGCCAAGTCATGGATTCTTAAGCAAAATTATGATGGTGTTTACTTCCTTGTTTGTCCTTTCCCTTCTCTACCTTTTTTTTTTTTTTTTTTTTTTTTTGAGATGGAGTCTCACTCTGTCGCCCAGGCTGGAGTGCAGTGGTGTGATCTCAGCTCACTGCAACCTCCACCTCCCCGGTTCAAGCGATTCTCCTGCCTCAGCCCCCTAAGTAGCTGGGACTAGAGGCACGTGCCGCCACACTGGCTAATTTTTTATTTTTAGTAGAGAGGGGTTTTCATCATGTTGGCCAGGCTGGTCTCGAACTCCCGAGCTCAAGTGATCTGCCCACCTCAGCCTCCCAAAGTGCAGGGCTTATAGGCATCCCCTCTCTACCTTTTAAATGTCTTATTAAGTGTGATGTACACCCTGGAAAATGGGCAGGTATGATACTGCTGGAGATGCCGCCCCAAATGCAGCGCACCCATGTTACCAGCCCCTGACTTCTAACAGCAAGGACTGGCTCTTATTTACGTAGACGTAACTCTACAGTTCCTACTTGTCAGCGTCTGGCTCCTTCCTCAGTGTTAGGATGAAATTCACCCAAATTCTTGTCTTACCATATTTTGAAATTATTTTAGAGCCCTGAAGAGAGTTCTTACAATCCAATACAGTAACAGCTTTACTTTAGTCGGGGAAATACACTGGTGTGAAAGGAATCTGGTGTAAGTACGAGTGTCCTACTACTAATACTTCTTGGCCCCGAGGGGCTCCCCGGGGTTCCCAGGCCCCCTCTTGGAGAACCGCGTCCGCATCCCGACTTTTCTCGGCCCACTTCGGACACTTGGTCTGCGACTGCGCACACCCAGCGCGCCCGCCCGCGGAAGCGCGGTCACATGACTGCCGCGGCCCCGCCCAAATGGCGGCGTCCTGCTTCGTTCTGCTGGCGCTGTGTCTGCTGCTGCCGCTGCTGCTGCTGGGAGGATGGAAGCGCTGGCGGCGGGGGCGCGCGGCCCAGCACGTCGTAGCCGTGGTGCTGGGCGACGTGGGCCGCAGCCCCCGCATGCAGTACCACGTGCTGTCGTTGGCCAAGCACGGCTTCTCGGTGACCCTCCTGGGGTTCTGCAGTGAGTGCCCAAGGGTCTGGGAGGGAGGATGCTCTCTCAGCCTTTGACCTTCGGCTCTAACCGCCCCGGGGAGTCGAGGCGGAAGTGCTCCTTCTGTCGCCGCCTTTGGGCAGCTCTCCGGGATTGGACGAGCGGGTTCTATCCAGCCTTTCCTGGGCGGGTCTTTAGATACAGTCGGCATTAATCTTGCCACGTGTCAGGACTGTGTTAAGTGAATCCGTTGCGTGGTCTCACTTAATTCTAGCAAGTGGAACCCGGTGCGTGGGACTCCAGGGCCAGTGCTGGTAGCTGTGCGCGTGTGCAGCTACCCTTGTCAGGCTTTGAGCTGACAAGCAGCATATCTCTCATTCCTCATCCCTGCCCGCAGAGCTCTGCAGAAAGCTGTTTCATTTGTTCTTCATGTCCAGCTTTTCCCCACAGTGTGCAGGGCAGGGGTGTCTGCTCCTTCATTATTCTCCACGTTGGTATCTTGAGAGGGTAGCTCAACCCCATCTCAGGGAGAAGTGGGAACAGCATTTGTTGCCTTTGATCCCTGTTTAGAGAGTCTGCTATCCTAGGGTGATGGGGTAGACTGGGACTTCCTAGAGATCTCCCCATGGTGGGAAAAGGCCGCCAGCCAGAGAATCTAGTTTAATTGAGCACCTGCTGTGTGCCAGGCGTTGTGTTAACTAAAGGTTGGTAAGATTCAGGCCCTCTCTCTGTGGGCTTTCTAGAGGAATCTGAACAAGAATTGGCCACATTCTCAGTTCTGGCTAGTGAGGAACAGAGAGAGGTTTTGAAAAATCTTATTTTCCAAAATGATTCAGCCTGAGCTGAGAGATTATCTGACTTCAGATTGCTGCTTCTGGTACATTAAAGGGATCATTCTCCTTTTCAGACTCCAAACCCCATGATGAGCTCTTGCTGGACAACAGAATTCAGATTGTGGGGTTGACAGAACTTCAGAGTCTTGCAGGTAGGGTGCAGTCAACTCCAGATTCCTGCAAATCCATGGGTTGGGGGTCGGGGGTGTTTGTTTGAAAAGTCTTGCAGAGACCGGGCATGGTGGCTCACTCCTGTAATCCCACCACTTAGGGAGGCTGAGGCAGGTGGATCACCTGAGGTCAGGAGTTTGAGACCAGCTTAACATGATGAAACCCTGTCTCTACTAAAAATACAAAACTTAGCCAGGTGTAGTGGCGGGTGCCTGTAATCCCAGCTACTCGGAAGGCTGAGGCAGGAAAATCGCTGTGAGTTGAGATCATGCCATTGTACTCCAGCCTGGGCTACAGAGTAAGACTCTGTCTCAAAAAAAAAAAAAAAAAAGAAAACTCTTGCAGATTCCCAGAAGCTCCTTTGGTAGTCACAGGTGTTTTCTGACTTGCAGTTGGGCCCCGAGTTTTCCAGTACGGAGTCAAAGTTGTATTCCAGGCCGTGTACTTGCTGTGGAAGTTGATGTGGAGCAAGCCAGGTACCTATATCTTTCTCCAGGTGTGTATCAGCCTCTTCCTCCCTCTGTCAGAACCATGTTAACAGTTTACTTTCCAGCTTTTAAAAACATGCACAAATTGGTAATATATTGCATATTCACATGTGTGTGTGTTGTGTGTGTAAATGTTTAAAGACATGAGCAGGAGTCTATGGTGCCTATTGAAGGCACCTATCCAAGCTCTCTGTGTCATTACAGATAGAGTCTTACATTATACTGACTGTGTATCTAAGTGTTTTCCATGTATTAACTCATTTAGTCTTCACAGTAACCCTAGGAAGTATTACATTTAGGTAATACAAGAATCTGTTTCTTAAGGTTGTTCTTATTTAGACGAGAAAACCTAGACTGGAAAGGTTCTGTAAGTAGCCCATTGTCATACAGGTAGGAAGTGGTGGAATCAGGATTTGAACCTAGGTAGTCAGTCTGGTTCTGTAGTTATACTTGTAACCTCTTCCCTTTATCACTTTTTTTTTTTTTTTTGAGATGGAGTCTCACTCCATCTGTAGTACCAGGCTGGAGTGCAGTGGTACAATCTCAGCTCACTGCAACTTCTGCCTGCTGGGTTCAGGCAACGCTACTGCCTCAGTCTCCTGAGTAGCTGGGACTATAGGTGTGCACCACCATGCCTGGCTAATTTTTTGTATTTTTAGACGGGGTTTCACCATGGTGGCCAGGCTGGTCTCAAACTCCTGACCTTGTGATCCGCCTGCCTTGGCCTCCCAAAACACTGGGATTATAGGCCTGAGCCACCATGCCCGGCCACCACAAAATTTTTTTTTTTAAGAAGAGCTAGACTCCAACTCAAAAAAAAAAAAATTTCTTTTCTAGCTGAAGGAAGAATACCTCTTTTCCTTTATTTTTTAAATTGATTTTTAGCATATAGAAGCACCTTCCTCTTTTGTTTATTTGTTGATTTATTTTTTATTTTTCCTGAGACAGAGTCTCTGTTGCCACTGACAGGCTGGAATGTAGTGGTGCGATCTCAGGTCACTGCACCCTCTGCCTCCCGCGTTCAAGTGATTCTCCTGCCTCAGCCTTCTGGGTAGCTGGGATTACAGACACCCATGACCACGCCTGGCTAATTGTTGTGTGTGTGTGTGTGTGTGTGTGTGTGTGTGAAGTAGAGATGGGGTTTTGCTCTGTGGGTCAGGCTGGTCTTGAACTCCTGACCTCAGGTGATACACCTGCCTCGCCTCCCAAAGTGCTGGGATTACTTTGAGCCACTGCGCCCGCACCTTCCTCTTTCAATAGGCAGCATTGAATTCCAATACGTGATGCTTCATAGTGGTTGTATTTAGTCTCATCTTAATGGATACTCAGATTCTTCCTGATTTTGTTTTGACTTTTACAAGTAGTGCAGCTCTGAGCAGAGCACAGTGAGCATATGCCTTTCTCGTAAGTCCGGTTTCTTTCTTAGGGTAAATTCCTAGCAGTGGAATTGCTCTTGTGCATACAATTAAAGTTGATGCATTTAAACATGTGTATGTTACCGGATAGCTTTAGAGTAAGGTCGGGCCGGTGTGTCCCCTGCTGAGTGGAGGTGCCTCTTCTCCCGCATACTTCCCGTCACCAGATGCTGTTAAACTTTTTTAGACTTTGCATTCTGACAGGTGAAAAATGGCATCTCTTTGTTCTGTTTTTTGCCTCCTTGATGATTGATGATCTTGGACTTTTCAGGTTGGTTAGTTCTGTTTGCTTGTTTGTTTGGAGACAGAGTGTAGGTCTGTCACCCAGGCTGGAGTGCATCGGCACAATCATAGCTTAACTGCAGCCTCACCCTCCGGGGCTCAAGTGATCCTTCCTCCTCAGCCTCCTGAGTGGCTGGGGCTACTGGCATGTCCCACCACACTTGGCTGATTTTTAAGTTTTTTGTAGAGATGGATGTCTCACTGTGTTGCTCAGGCTGGTCTTGAACTCCTGGGCTCAGATGATCCTTCCGCCTTGGCCTCCCAGAGTGTTGGGATTACAGGCATTAGCGGCAGAGCCTGGCCCACTGTGTTCCTTTTATCACTTTGTACACCTATTTTGATGGCGGAGAGGGCCTTTATTCTGTTGTTACCAAGAGCTCTGTAAAGATAATAGACTCATCACCATGTGTGTTGTGACTTTTCACTTGGTGTACTGCCCACTGTGGTCTGATCTCCCCCTCTTCAAGGCTCTTGTGTTTCCTAGAACCCCCCAGGGCTGCCTGGCATTGCCGTCTGCTGGTTCGTGGGCTGCCTTTGTGGAAGCAAACTCGTCATTGACTGGCACAACTATGGCTACTCCATCATGGGCCTGGTCCATGGCCCCAACCACCCCCTCGTTCTGCTGGCCAAGTGGTGAGACTCTGGGAAGTGGGTAGAATACTGTCCCCAGACCCCTCAAGGATGAGTGAGAAGAAGGGTCATTGTGGGCCTCTGGGAGCTCGTTCCTGTGTGCTCTGCAGGAGGCGCGGCAAGGCTGGTGGATCAGGCTAGATGCTGGTTCCAAGGGATAGAAACAGGCCTCAGCAAAGGACCATGCTTTTTGGTCCATGGAATGGAAATGTTCAGGGAAATGGTTTTGAGCTAAGCAGCGTCACTGGGACCCGGCTCACGTCTGTCTCCACACCCGCGTCTGGCGGTGGTTCCCGAGCTCTCCTAGGTCTCATCTCCACCCATGCCCATTGGGGAGGGCTGCCCTCTCTGATTGGCTCATGTAGGCTACCTGCCTTCCTCTGATCTGCCTGTTGAGGCTGGGCTGGGGGCAAATGCTCCAGCAAAAGATCTGGGTCTCAGGAGCATCCATATCCCATGGACAGAGGGTGTGTGAGGGCAGATCCCCAAATTAAAACCCAGGGCTGCTGTTGGAAGTGGGTCACGGTTGCTGTAGCCTGTGAGACAGGGAGGGAAGAAGGACCAGTGGCGCGGTGGGATGTGGAGCTGGGAAGGTCGTCTGCTGTACTCTGAGCCCGAGTATAATGTCTGCTTTGGTCTGCACGCCCAGCCTCCGTGTGCCCGCCCAGCCTCCGTGCGCCCACCCAGCCTCTGTGTGTACTTCCAGCCTTGGGCCATTGGCTGGCTTTGCCTTTGCCCTGATGAGTTTGTTCACTGGCAGTGCTGACAGCGACAGCAAACAATCATTGAGCACCAGCTGCATGCCAAGCCCTTTTTGTATTTTACCCGTTCAATCTCCGTGCACTTCAGGAGGGTGTACCTTTTATAAGTCAGGAAACTGAGGCTGAGAACGATGACCCCTCTTGCCACACAGCTAAGCGTGAGGACCGAAGTGTTGTCCCAGGCAGCCCCATTTCCGAGACTTCTCTGCATCTTGAGAGAGGAACAGGCCCCGATTCCCTGGCAGTGTTAAATAACCCAGAATCGCTCATTCCCTGCTCCTGCTCCGCCCTGCAGTCAGGGCTCATTCTCAATTAGGAGTGAATGTGTACAACGTTCACTGAATCCCTTTCCCCACGTTGAGAGCAAGCCGTGGCCTTACACCCTTTGCAGTGGTAGCTCAGGGTGGCAGAGATCCGCTAGTGAGGGCTTTATTTTATTTCTTCCTTTTACAGCAAGAGAGAGGATGTTCACTTTGGCAGGGATACACAGCTTCCTTTTATTTATTTTTTAAAATTTGTATTTATTTATTTATTTTTTGAGACAGTCTTGCTCTGTTGCCCAGGCTGGAGTGCAGTTTCCTTTTCAAGTGATTGTGTTGGCTGGGCACGGTGGCTCGTGCCTGTAATACCAGCACTTTGGGAGGCTCACCTGAGGTCGGGAGTTTGAGGCCAATGTGACCAATATGGAGAAACCCCATCTCTACTAGAACACAAAATTAGCCGGGCATGGTGGCGGTCGCCTGTAATCCCAGCTACTCGGGAGGCTGAGACTGGAGAAGCGCTTGAACCCAGGAGGTGGAGGTTGCAGTGAACCGAGATGGTGCCACCGCACTCTAGCCTGGGTGACAGTGAGACTGTCTCAAAAATAAAATAAAAATAAAATATAAAGTGATTATATTTAAGCCGACAAGTGACACAACATAAAGAAGGGTGTCTGCAGTGTAAATAAAGAACGCTGGTTCAGGGCCTGGTAGGCCTCCCACCCTCCGCTGCCCCCGCCCTGGCCTCTCCCCTTCTCACTGGCGCAGGTGTGGCTCAGGGAGCTCAGATGCTCCCCGCTCCGTGGCCTTTTCAGCGTTGGGGGTGTAGAGTCACGCTGTGGTAGTAGCGGAGGCCTGTCTAGGGTGCTGACTGCTCATTCATCTTTTCAGGTATGAGAGGTTCTTTGGGCGCCTCTCCCACCTGAACCTGTGTGTGACCAATGCCATGCGGGAAGACCTGGCGGAGAACTGGCACATCAGGTACCACGGTCTGGGGTGACGGCAGCCTGGGAGAGTTGCAGGGCCCCTGAATGGCTGCAGTGAGAGCTGTCTTGCCTGCTGTGTCATGCTGGTGAGGCACTTTAAAATGCTGAGGGCTGGGTGAGTGCAGTGGCCTACCCCTATAATCCCGTCACTTTGGGAGGCCGAGGCAGGCAGATCACAAGGTCAGGAGTTCGAGACCAGCCTGGCTAACATGGTGAAACCCTGTCTCTACTAAAATAGAAAAATTAGCTGGGTGTGGTAGCGGGTGCCTGTAGTCCCAGCTACTCGGAAGGCTGAGGCAGGAGAATTGCTTGAACCCAGGAGGTGGAGGTTGCAGTGAGCTGAACTGCACTCCAGCCTGGGCAAAGAGCAAGACTCAGTCTCAGAAAAAGAAAGAAAGAAAGAAAGAAACACTGAGGGGCTGGGAGGTGGTCCCTGGTGTTTGGTGAAGCTGGGGGAGGAGGGGGCAGAGTTTCTTCTCTTCCAACCCCCACGGGGTCCAGGCAGTTATGGTCCTAGGACATCTGTCTGTGCATTCCCAAGTAATTGTAAAGCTGCTGCTTTTCGTCTTCTGAGACTTGGATTTCCCAAGCATCCTTTTCCTGGATCCTGTGGGTCCTCTATTCCTGAGGTATTTCTTCTGCCCTCCCAATAGCTCTGCTGTGATTTCATTGCAGGGCCGTGACCGTCTACGACAAACCAGCATCTTTCTTTAAAGAGACGCCTCTGGATGTGCAGCACCGGCTCTTCATGAAGCTGGGGGGCTCGCACTCTCCGTTCAGGGCCCGGTAGGCCTCTCACCCTCTGCTGCCCCTACCCTGGCCTCTCCCCTTCTCACTGCAGACCTGGGAACTTACTCATCCAGGGGTTGGCAACTGAGGCTACAGGCCGGTTGCCAGCTTTTGTATATCAAGTTTCATTGGGACACAACACACTCATTCCCTTCTGAGTTGTCTACAGCCACCTTTGAGCTACAACAGCAGGACTGGGTTTTGCAACAGAGAACCTGTGTCCCACAAAGCCTGAAGCATTTACTCTCTGGCCCTTTAAGAAATGTTTGTTGACTCCTGCACTGTCTTACTCTCCAGCCAGTTGGTTCCCAGGCCTGTGGCAGGATCTGTGGAGCTGTGTGTACCCTGGGGTGTCTCATGGGGCTAAGGAGGAGACCTTTGTGCAGGTTCACACACCCTCTCGTGTGCCCCTGGGTAAGCTGGGGTGGTGGTGGAGGGGCATCACAGCAGCCTCATCTGAAGTTGAGGGGATGGTAAGACAGTAGCCCCCGTGGAGAGAAGGAACGAGTCAGTCTCGTTTGCTGCCGTAACCTTAGCACCCAGCAGCAGTATTGGAGAAAGCAAGCCCAGGCCTCGGGTGGCAGGGGTGGTCTGGCGCTGCTGATGTGGCCAGGAACCCCAACCTTTGGGAGCCTGCAGGCCTTACCACGGCGGGAGGTGCCTGTCCTGGGCCCTGGGCCTGCTCTGTGACCTCTCACAGGCTTTTTTTTTCTGCTCCTTCAGCTCAGAACCTGAGGACCCAGCCATGGAGCGGTCAGCCTTCACAGAGTGGGATGCTGGCAGTGGACTGGTGACACGTCTCTGCAGGCGGCCAGCTCTGCTGGTCAGCAGCACGAGCTGGACAGGTCTGCACGACCCCTGGGGCCCTTGGGGTTGGTGTGACGGGCACCTGGCCAGGCTGTTTTCCTCACCTCTGCCGGTCTTGCATGCCCCCCTGGTCCCTACCCTGGTCTCACTGAGAAGGGGAGGGCTTGTGAGCTGGAAGGGGGGTGTCTAGAAAAAGCCCCTGAAATAGGGGAGGGACAGTGAGGGGTAGGGAGTTCGGGAGAGAGAGCATGGGGAGAAATCCCAGATACAGGTGATGGGGAGGAAGGCAGCAAATCACACTGCCATGTGTGTACCTATGCCACAATCTTGCATGTTCTTCACATGTACCCCCAAACCTAAAATGCAATAAAAAAAAAAAAAAAAGAAAAGGCCCCTGACATTCAGTTCTCTTCTTGTAGAGGATGAAGACTTCTCTATCCTGCTGGCAGCTTTAGAAAGTAGGTGTGTGGCTGCGGTGAGGAGCTCTGGGCTTGTTGGGGTCACTGAGCTGTGAGCTGCTTGCTTGGCCTGCAGCGTGTTCCTGCCCCGGGCTACTGGGTGGGCCAGCCTCGGGACAGCAGGGGTGGTGGAGGTGGGGCCGCCTCTGAATCCCCGGTTGGGTCATTGAGTGACCAGGCTCTTAGGCTGAAATGCCCCTTCCAGGAGAGCATCTCAGAGAGGGCGGTGGCCTCCCCACCAGAGCAGTGCCCTTTCCCCACCTGACTGGATGACCCTGGCTGTTATTTAAAAAATTTTTTTTGATGGGAGTGGTGGCTCACACCTGTAATCCCAGAATTCTGGGAGGCTGAGGCGGGTAGATCACCTGAGGTCAGGAGTTTGAGACCAGCCTGGCCAACATGCCAAAACCCCGTCTCTACTAAAAATACAAAATTAGCCAGGTGTGCTGGTGGGTACCTGTACTTCCAGCTACTTGGGAGGCTGAGGCAAGAGAATCACTTGAACCTGGGAGGCAGAGTTTTCAGTGAGCCGAGATCATGCCACTACAGTCCAGCCTGGGCAACAGAGCGAGACTGTCAAAAAAAACAAATTTCTATCAGAAATTCCATGTAGAATTGTTTTTTTTTAAATACAGAGTTTGAACAACTGGCTCTTGACGGACACAACCTTCCTTCTCTTGTCTGTGTGATAACAGGTACCGCCTGGGACCCTGGGTGTCTGTCTGGTTAGGGGTGGCACAGGGGGAGGGGCCCGCAGCCTTTACCGTGTGCTTCCCGAGACCTTGCTTCCTTAGTCCTCACTGCAGCTCTCTGCCATAGGGTCTTAAATTGTTCTATGTGGGGGAAACTGGGGCTCAGAGGGTTTTGAAGAAGGGCAGGGAGCCTAGATTTGAATTTGGGGATACCAAGCTTCCTACTTTTTCACTAGTTCCAAGCGTCTTGTTGTTGTTATTGTTGTTGGTGTTGTTACTTAATTGCTGTCTTTTTTTTGAGGGTGAGTCTGACTCCCACTCTGTCTCCCAGGCTGGAGTGCAGTCACAAAATCTCGGCTCACTGCAGCCTCCGCCTTCTGCATTCAAGTGAATCTCGTGTCTTGGCCTCCTGAGTAGCTGAGATTACCTGCGTGTGCCATCACACCTGGCTGATGTTTGTATTTTTAGTGGGGACAGGGTTTCACCAGGTTGGCCAGGCTGGTCTCAAACTGCTGACCTCAGGTGTTCTGCCCGCCGTGGCCTCCAATGTGCTGGGATTACAGGCGAACCACTGCACCTGGCCACGTCATTGGTGTCTTAAGCATCTTTTAATTTTTCAAATGGAAGAGCCCCTGTCCCACAGTTACTGCTTCTCATCCCTTCCAAGGTGACTCTGGAGGGAAAGAAGCAGAATCCGTGTGGGAGGAGGTGGGTCTGGGCCAGCTGCTGTTCCTGCTCTCCTCCCTCCCCTGGTCTCTGGGCTCCCAGGGGCGGCTGGGAACCCATGCCATGTGCTCTGGGGGCTGTGGCAGGGCAGGGGCCGTCCTTATGTCCCTTGTGCACAACACAGACAAAAGCCTGGGTCCACCTAATGGGTGTTCCAGTGCCAGGCCAGTGCTTCCCCACCACGTTTGCAGCCCGAGGCCAGCTGGCTGCAGGTGCAGGACTGCGCCTCGGGTCAGGTGCACACCCCTGCGGGGCTCGGGGCTCCTGCGTTGCTTCTGGAATGTCCCGGGTAGGACCTGACTAGAGCTGCCGAGGGCTGGGGCTCCTGGGAAAGGGGTCCCTCGCTCCTAGGGGGACAGTCTTGGGCCTGGGGCCATGTGGTAGGGACAGAAACGGGTCCGTGGCAATGTCTGTTCTTCTCTGTGAAGGCAAAGGGCCACTGAGGGAGTATTATAGCTGCCTCATCCGCCAGAAGCGTTTCCAGAACATCCAGGTCTGCACCCCCTGGCTGGAAGCCGAGGACTACCCGCTGCTTCTAGGTGAGAGGCCTGCAGGAGGCTCAGGGAGGAAGTGGGGCCTTAAGGGTGCAGAACACGTGTGGGCAGGGTAGACTTTCTGAAAAGGTTACTCTGGAAGCCACTTGGGGACAGGGACAGGGACAGGGGCCTGGCCTGCTGCCGAGACCTCTGGCTGAACTCCCTGGAGGAGGCTACTTCCTGGTGTGCCAGCCTCTCCCTGCCAGGTGGCCCCAGAGTCTGTTTACCAAGGGCCTTGAGGAGGCCGCCTCCTTTCAGCCTGGCACGCCCTCCATTCAGTCCTTTTCCTTCTCGAAGGAGGGCTGGGCCTGGGGTTGGGGCCACTGTTGCCCAGGTGTGGGCAGGCAATGGCTTTGGGAGGTACAGGGACAGTGTGTCAAACAACGTTGCCTCTCCTGGTGAGTGGTTCTCCCTCGCCTCCGTCTCTTTCCCTGTTGATTTCTCCGAGGGGGGAATTGTGTCTTGGTCCGGGTGTGTCTGTAGAGCCAAGCCGCATCTTCCAGCCTGGGGTGAGTGGAGCAGTCAGGAGTGGAGGGCCTTTGCCTGGCAGGACTCTCTACCTAGTCTTTTTCTTGAAAATCCCGCTGTGTTGCCCAGGCTGGAGTGCAGTGGCATGATCTCAGCTCACTGTAACCTCCACCTCCTGGGTTCAAGTGATTCTCCTGCCTCAGCCTCCTGAGTAGCTGGGATTACAGGAGCTCACCACAATGCCCGGCTTATTTTTGTATTTTTAGTAGAGACAGGGTTTCACCATGTTGTCTAGGCTGATCTTGAACTTGTGACCTCAAGGGATCCTCCCACCTTGGCCTCCCAAAGTGCTGGGATTCCAGGCGTGAGCCACCATGCCTGGCCCCAGCTAGTCTTTAGAAACATCACGCTATTTGGCTTTGTGTTCATAGTGACAGCTGGTTCATGGTGGATGTGCTGTGAATTATTACCATTTTGAGATGGGAGTTTCGGTCTTGTTGCCCAGGCTGGAGTGCAATGGCACGATCTTGGCACACTACAACCTCTGCCTTCCTGGGTTCAAGCTATTCTCCAGCCTCAGCTTCCTGAGTAGCCGGGATTATAGATGCCTCACATGAGCCTCGGCTAATTTTGTATTTTTTTAGTGGAGATGGGGTTTCACGATGTTGGCCAGGCTAGTCTTGAACTCCTGTCCTCAAGTGATCTGCCTGCCTCAGCCTCCCAAAGTTCTAGGATTATAGGTGTGAGCCCCCGGTCCCCGCCTATTATTATTATGGTAAAAAATGTAACAACATGTGTTGTTTTAACCATTTTTAAGTGCACATCTCAGTGGCATTCATTACGTTTGCAGTGTTGTACAGCCATCACCACCATCTGTGTCCAGAACCTCCCCATCACCCCAACAGAAACTGTATCCATTAAGCAATAACTGCCAGTTCTTTTAACGTAAATTGTGTGGCTGGGCGTGGTGGCTCATGCCTGGAATCCCAGCACCAGGGGAGGCCGAGGCGGGCGGATTACCTGAGGTCAGGAGTTGGAGACCAGCCTGGCCAACGTGGTGAAACCCTGCCTCTACTAAAAATACAAAATATAAAAATTAGCCGGGTGTGGTGGCGGGCCCCTGTAATCCCAGTTACTCGGGAGGCTGAGGCCGGAGAATCCCTTGAACTCGGAAGGTGGAGGTTGCAGTGAGCTGAGATTGTGCCGTTGTACTCCAGCCTGGGTGGCACAGCGAGACTCTTGTCTCAAAAAAAAAAAAAAAAACCAAAAAACACAAATTGTGATTATGTAGAAAAAGTGAGTCAACTTATGTTTTCAGATGTCCCAGCCAGGTTGTGTGGCTGCTTGGCCAGCTTAAGCCACTTGTGTTTGGGGCTGTCGGGGGCCTGATCTGACTTTCGCTCCCCTCGGGGGTATCACCTCACTGTGCTGAGACGATTTGTGTTCCCAGGGCAGATGCCAGCGCTCTGACCGCACCCCTCTTGCCTGGCAGGCTCGGCGGACTTGGGTGTCTGTCTGCACACGTCCTCCAGTGGCCTGGATCTGCCCATGAAGGTGGTGGACATGTTCGGGTGCTGTCTGCCGGTGTGTGCGGTGAACTTCAAGTGGTAGGAGCACCCGAATCTTTCTGGGGATACCTTCGGCAGATTCGCTGCTCAGGGGCACCAGTGCAGAGTGAGCTGCCCACAGTTAGGCACTGTCCCTTGGTCAGTCCAACACAGACGGGAGGTCGTGAGCAGGAGGCCTTGCGGTTACTGGGATTGGGCTGAGCCTCACTGAAATAGTTGGCTTCCATTCAGACCTCATGTTATATTTAGGTTGGTGCAAAAGTAATCGAGGTTTTTGCCATTAAAAATGGCAGTTACTGGCTGGGCGTGGTGGCTCATGCCTATAATCCCAGCACTTTGGGAGGCCAACGAGGGTGGATCACGAGGTCAAGAGATCGAGACCATCCTGGTCAGCAACATGGTGAAACCCCGTCTCTACTAAACATACAAAAAAAAATTAGCAGAGCATGGTGGCGCGCGCCTGTAGTCCCAGCTACTTGGGAGGCTGAGGCGGGAGAATGGCTTGAATCCAGGAAGCGGAGGTTGCGGTGAGCCAAGATCATGCCATTGCATTCCAGCCTGGATAACAAGAGTGAAACTCCATCTCAAAAAAAAAAAAAAGGCAATTAGTGGCTAGATGTAGTGGTGGGCACCTGTAGTCCCAGCTACTCAGAAGGCTGAGGCAGGAGAATTGCTTGAACCTGGGATGTGGAGGTTGCAGTGAGCTGAGACCATGCTAATGCACTCCAGCCTGGAGACAGAGCAAGACTCCATCTCAAAAATTAAAAAAAAAAAAAACAAAATGGCAATTACTGTCCAGGTGCAGTGGCTCACGCCTGTAATCCCAGCACTTTGGGAGGCTGAGGACGAGGTCAGGAGATCAAGACCATCCTGGCCAACACGGTGAAACCCCGTCTCTACTAAAATACAAAAAATTAGCTGAGTATGGTGGCGTGCTCCTGTAGTACCAGCTACTCAGGAGGTTAAGGCAGGGGAATTGCTTGAACTTGGGAGGCGGAGGTTGCGGTGAGCCGAAATTGCACCACTGGACCCTAGCCTGGTGACAGAGCAAGACTCCATCTCACCAAAAAAAAAAAAAAAAAAAAAAAAGGCAATTACTTTTGCACCAACCTAATATGAAGAAAAGCATCTTCAAGACTAGATGTCCTTTTGCTCCTAGAGTAGAATTGGCTGGAATTGCCTGCAAGCTGACATGGTTTCCTTTTTTTCTTTCTCTCTCCCCATGTCCCTTTTGGCCAAGCTCACTCAGTTAAATGAGTGTGATGCTGTGGCCTCCCTCCACCCAGCACAGATGGGCATTAGGGAAGAGTGGCATTGCATTCTAGAAGCAGTAGCCCCAGTGCAAGCTGAGCCCTTGGCCTTGCCCAGGAGCCGGCCCCTGGACGGGATTAAGGGATGTGAGCCCCTCGTGTGAGCTGAGCTCAGGGAATGTCGGGATCAAACCTAGTGCCCGAGAAAAGTCATCTTACATGTGCTGAGCACATTGCCGGGGGTTGCCTTTTTATGAACATAGAGTTAAGAAAAAAATGCAAAAATAATTCTGAAGTCCTTAAAGAGTGTACAGCACAGAAGGTGCAAACCCCAAACCCTCTCTTAAGGCCCCTCCTCACATCGGTGCGCATTTTGAAGTGCCCCTCCCAGGCCTTTATACCCTTCAGATGCCAGGTCTCAGAATCAGCTCCAGGAAACCAACTCCCCATTCCAGCCCCTAGTCTGGGCTGGGCATGGGGTGGGGTAGGAGCCCAGGTGGGCACCCCGGGGTCTGGTGTCTTCTCCAGGCGGCTCTCAGGCCCCCTTGGTTCTCTCTGCAGTTTACATGAGCTGGTGAAACACGACGAAAACGGCCTGGTGTTCGAGGACTCGGAGGAACTGGCAGCTCAGCTGCAGGTAGTCGCGTCTGCCACCATGCCTGGGTGGGCAGAGTTCTGGAGACTGGCACCAAGCCATGCTTCCCGATCCCTGTTTCCAGAAGCCAGGGTGGGACCATGTGGGGAAGAAAAGCCAGGGAGGGAGCAGAGGTCACAGAGGCCCGCCTGCTGTGCTGTCCTGTTTCAGTACAGTAGGCTCGGGAGGGTTAGGACACACCTGTCTGCCCTCTGTGTTTACAAGAGCTGATACTCCACAAATGATGCTGGAGTTGGGTGGGCTGGGCTGCAGTTTAGGAAGTGATCAGGATCAGGGAAGTGGGTGGGTGAAGGGAGCTTCTGGGACCGGCCTTGAAAGATGGGTGAGATTCTGCAAAGGATACTTGTTTCTTATTGCAAAAAGTAATACATCATCATTCTTGACAACAGAATGATTGGCAGGCTTTTTCTGTAAAGGTTGGAAGTCTTTTAGGCTGGGGTCCCCAGTCTCTGTCAGAACCATGGGACTCTGTTGTGGTGTGAAAGCAGCCACAGACCATCTGTAGATGAAGGGGTATGGCTTTGTTCCAATAAAACTTTATTTACAAACACAGGTGTGGGCCGCATTTGGCCTACAGGCTGTAGTTTGTGATCCTTGATTCAGGCAGTTTAGCAAGGCTGAAAAGAATACCGACACCCCCTCATTACTCACAGATGGGTGGGACTATGTTGGCCAAAGGCCGAAAGGATGGTGCTCGCAGGGGAAGGCACAGAATGTAGAGGCTGGGAGGTGCTCCAGGACACCGAGTGTGGGAAAGTGGGACATGTGGGGAAGTTTCCAGAAAGCACGATGTCAAGTTGTAGACAGAGTACTGCTGGGGCGTGAAGGGCCTCGACTCAGGGTGAGGGAATTAGGGACTTGGGAGGGAGTGTTGCTGGGTCGGAGACCTGGGGTCAGCCAGGTGGTGACGTGGGATGGGGTGGGGACAGGTGATGAGGTAAGTTCTGCTCTTTTTTTTTCTGCAGATGCTTTTCTCAAACTTTCCTGATCCTGCGGGCAAGCTAAACCAGTTCCGGAAGAACTTGCAGGAGTCGGAGCAGCTCCGATGGGATGAGAGCTGGGTGCAGACCGTGCTCCCTTTGGTTACAGACACATGACCCTTGAGCCAGAGGCTAAAACCCCACGACCCCTGCTGTCCTCCCTGCAGCTGCTTCCCAGTCTCAGGGCAAACCCTTTCGAGCAGCGCCTCCCAGTGGTCAGAAGCCGAAATGACAGAAGTTTGGTGAATGAAGGGGTTCCGTGGCCCAGGAAGCTGTGGTCGGCCCTGATTTTTGGAGGCTCAGAAACGCTTCCTGTCTTGTGTTCTTCATGTCCCACGGTCCTGCTAGCTGCTAGCGTGTTACTGTTCTGTGACTTCCCCGTGACCTCTGCAGTACTCCTCGTCCTGCGTTTGGTCTCCAGGTGTCGCCTATCCGCCTAACATCTTGATTCCTGTGTTGAAAACAAGCACCCGCTGCACGGTAAGCCCAGAGATATGGCAGCTACTGCAGGCGAGGCTTTGTGAGGAACTGAGTGTCCACATCGGGGGACATCATACTTGATACACACGTCTTTATTTGCGCAAAGAAAATGCTCTTCTTGGAGCCAGAATTTTCATGTCTGATTTACAGTGATTTTTTCTTTCTTTTCTTTCTTCCTTTCCTGCTCTGTCATCCAGGCTGGAGTGCAGTGGCACGATCTCGGCTCACTGCAACCTTTGCCTCCCAGATTCAAGCAATTCTTCTGCCTCAGCCTCCTGAGTAGCTGGGATTACAGGCATGCACCACCACACACAGCTTTTTTTTTTTTTTTTTTGTATTTTTGGTAGAGATGGTGTTTTCACAGTGTTGGTCAGGCTGGTCTTGAACTCTTGACCTCATGATCCACCTGCCTTGGCCTCCCAAAGTGCTCGGATTACAGGCTTGAGCCACTGTGCCTGGCCTGTCGTGATTTTCTTAAGAACTAGAACTGCTGGCAGAAAGGGGGCACACACACGCTTAGACAGCTGATATCTTACTCGAAGGCAATCTGTGGTTTCTGATTTGGAATTTAATATTCTTCAGACATTCCAGTCCAATGAAAGTTTTATCCACTTCCCCATATAAAAATTCTTCCCCCAATAGCGACTGGATTCTCAGAATCATGCTGGAAAGTGTGTATGAGGCCTACAGTGTGAGTTTCAGAATTGCCATCTCCAAGTGCTCTTCGTAGGGAAACAGTTTCTGGTCGTGACAAGGTTCCACTTCCCATCTGATCCCGGCCCGGCCTGCAAACAGAGCACATGTGTTTCAGGATGGCGGTGTTTGGAACCAGGACATGAATTTATTGTGTGGGGCTGCGATGACAGGCCTGGCGAGGGGTGGGGGAATGGTGTCCAAGTCGGTTTACTTCGTTCACTGGTTCCCAGGCCCACCCAGCTACCTAGAATTGGCCTCCAGGGTGGGACCAGATATCTGGTTTTCTGTAGAAGTGGCTGGCAGCAGATGCTGTGCCACTCTCCACTCTCTGCCCATGTCCTCCCTGGCACTTGGCACAGCTGGACAGAAGCAGAGATCTGAACTGCATCTACCTGGCTGCTCAGCTAGCCTGCTCTTCACAAAGCTTAGAAAGTGGTTGGGCGCAGTGGCTCAGGCCTATAATCCCGGCAGTTTGGTAGGCCAAGGTGGGCAGATCACCTGAGGACAGGAGATTGAGATCAGCCTGGCCAACGTGGTGAAACCCTATCTCTACTAAAAGTACAAAAAAATATGCAGGCATGATAGTGGGTATGTGTAATCCCAGCTACTTGGGGGAATGAAGCAGGAGAATCATTTGAACCCAGGGGGTAGAGGTTGCAGTGAGCTGAGATTGTACCATTGCACTCCAGCCTGGATGATAGAGCAAGACTCTGTCTCAAAAAAACCCCACAAAGCTTAGGAGGGGTTGGTTTAGCCAGAATGATTTTTTTTTCTCAGATATGATCTTGTTCTGTCGCCTAGGCTGGAATGCAGTGGCACAGTCATTGCTCAGCACAGCCTCAACTCCTGGGCTCAAGCAATCCTCCCACCTCCCAAGTAGCTGGGACGACAGGTGCATGCCACAATGCCAGACTCGATGGGGTCCTGAAAGCATGGCCTCAAGTGATCCTCCTGCCTCAGTCTCTTTTTGTTTTTCGAGACAGAGTTTTACTTTGTTGCCCAGGCTGGAGTGTAATGGTACAATATTGGCTCACTGCAACCTCCACCTCCTGGGTTCAAGTGATTCTCCTGCTTCAGCTTCCCAAGTAGCTGGGATTACAGGTGTGCACCACCACGCCCAGCTAATTTTTGTATTTTTAGTAGAGACAGAGTTTCACCACGTTGGCCAGGATGGTCTCAAACTCTTGACCCCAAGTGATGTGCCCACTTCGGCCTCCCAAAAATCTCAGCTTCTTACAGTGTTGGGATTACAGGCATGTGACATTGGACCTGGGATGGTTTTCAATCATAGTTTTTTGTTACAAATGGAAAATGCATATTTATAAAAATGATATAGTATAAACATAAACGTGCAGAAGTCTCTACCATCCTGCCATCCAAGTGGCACCTGTTAACTGCTGTGTATCAGGGATTGCCAATCGTTTGGCTTCCCTGGGCCACGCTGGAAGAAGAATTGCCTTGGGCCACATACAAAATACACGAACACTAGCAATAGCCGATGAGCTAAAATTAAAAAAAAAATCACCAAAGAACCCTTATACTGTTCTGAGGAAGTGTACAGATTTGTGTTGGGTTGCAGGTTGGACAAGCTTACTCCATATTCTAGATTTTCCCCTAGAGTTGTATTAAGGTGGAGACGGTTATGGTAATAAATGTTTTTTTGAGATGAAGTCTTGCTGTGTTGCTCGTGGCCACAAACTCCTGGGCTTCAGCCATTCCCCCCCCCCCCCCCCCCGCCTCAGCCTTCTGAGTGGTTGGGAATACAGGTGCTCACCACCATGTGTGGCTGTTCATTATTTGTTAAACAAAAATGGGGCCAGGTGCGGTGGCTCATGCCTGTAATCCTAGCGCTTTGGGAAGCTGAGGTGGGCAGATCACTTGAGGTCTGGAGCTCGAGACCAGCCTGGCCAACCTGGCAAAACCCCAACTCTACAGAAAACACAAAAATTAGCTGAGCGTGGTGGCACATGCCTGTAGTTCCAGCTCCTTGGGAGGCTGATCTGGGAGGTGGGAGGTTGCAGTGGGCCCAGACGGCACCACTGCACTCCAGCCTAGGCAAGACAGAGCCAGACTCTCTCTCAAAAAAAAAAAAAAAAAAAAAAAAAAGTGTGTGGGGTGCTTATATGTGCTATTTGGAACTGGTTTTTCACTTAAAAAAATATTGCAGGTATTTTTTCATATAAGTATCTAAGAAAAGACTTCCTCCCCCCCTTTTTTGAGATAGGGTCTTGATTTGTTGCACAGGCTGGAGTGCAGTGGTGGTATCATGGCTCACTGCCGCCTCCACCTCCTGGCTCAAGCCATCTTCCCTCCTCAGCCTCCCAAGTAGCTGGGGCTATAGGCATGCACCACCATGCCCGGCTAGTTTCTATATGTTTTGTGGAGATGGGGTCCCATTATGTTGGCCAGGCTGGTCTTGAACTTTCGGGCTCAAGTAGTCCTCCCGACTCAGCCTCCTAAAGTGCTGGGATGACGCTCCGTGTCTGGCTGGCCTCCTGTGCGAGGCTGTGCAGAACCCTGTCATGGAGCCCAGTGTGGCTTCGTGTGCTGACTTGTTCGCTGGCTCTGTAGTTAATCAGTTGCCCGACGCGGGCACTGCGTCATCCGTGTCTCTGTGTGCAGGCAGAGGCTGCTGCGGGTGCATCTGTGCACTCGGCTGCCAGGAGGGGCTCTGCTGAGGAGGGCTGAGGCAAAGGCTGGTGGCACTGGGGGGTATGGGTGTCGTGTGGAGGTGTGAGAGCCAGGCGGCCTGGCTGCAGTCTGCAGGAGCTCAGGGGTCACTTGGCCTCCATGTGCCCTAGTGTCTCTGCAGGTGAGATGAGACAGGGACAGCCCACCATCTCAGGTGCTGGCACTGACATGTCAGGTCTGAGGACAGCGGCCGGCCCATGATGGGGCCAGTTCCCCTTCTTTATAGTCGCCCTGCCCGTCTTCCACCAACAGGGTGCTCAGAACAGTGGCATGGTGGATCCGCCTGCACAGCCTGTGCTCTGGGATCCTGCAGGCCACGGCCTTGTCCAGCCCTGACCCCGAGTGCCTCTCCCGCCACCTCCATGTGATAGAGGAGGAAACCGAGGCCCAAGGGCTTATGGAAGCCTGCTCTGAAGCACACAGTAGGGCTGCTGGGCTCAGACCCTCCCTCCCTGTGCTGAGCTGCCTTCCTCCTGCCCCAAGCCACCCATCCCCCAAGCCCTCCCTGCTCACTGGCCTCTGCTGGAGTTCCCCGCATAACATGGGGGTGTGGGCATCCTAGCTATTCCTCAGCACCCAGTTCTTCCATTGGAGTCCTGCAGGGACAGCTCATGGCCCTGCAGGCCCAGGCAGGCGCGGGGGCTCACCTAGCTCGGTGGTGAACAGGTGGCATGTCTCTGGGTTTCGGATGGTGAAGGCCACGTAGACCTCAGGTGCCCGCTGGTGCTTGCAGCAGGCAGCCAGCCTCTGTAGGACCCCAACCAGCGACAGGATGGCCTCTGGGCAATACAGCACGTCTATGGCAAAAGCTTCAGGTTACTGAAAGGGACTGGCGGAAAGTTCCAGGTCATGCTGACCACGGCAGCAGGGCGAGGCCAGAGAGGCAGTGGTCATAGGAAACTGTGAGGTGCCATTTGACCATTTGTGCCATTAGATGGAAAAGCAATTGCTTGGATGAAAAAGGAGAACCCTTGGGAGAGAAAGCTGCAAAAGATCAAAGCAAAAGAAAAAAATCTCCAGACTCCTGGTGTTCCTTACAAAACCAGCTCTGGTTCTCAGCCTATCTAGAGGGCTTTGAATGACGCAAAGCCTGACTCTGCCATGGACTTCGTGTTTCAGGCATCTGCTGATTTGTCTGCTGGCTTTCAGGGGTGGGCCTGTGTCCCTGCCCACTGCTGGGCCTGTGGTTTTCAGGGCTGGTACCCAAGACCACAGGCAGAGCACTGCTTGACCAGAACGGGGACTGAGTGTGCTGGTGGGGCAAGGGGTTTTCGGTGGCTCAGCCAATCACCACGTTCTCTCAGGGGCCCTGACCTTGTCCCAGAAGTGGTTATTTTCCTCCTGTGGCCTCTGAAGGTCACAGGGCATGGCTCTGGGAGAGAACCAGCCAGGGCCACAGGGACAGAGCCATGTGGTAACCACTGTAAGGGGAGTATGCCTGTCTCCAACAAGAGGGCTGTGGCTTTTTTTTTTTTTTTTTTTGATACGGAGTCTTGCTCTGTCACCCGGGCTAGAGTGCACTGGCTTGATCTTGGCTCACTGCAACTTCTACTTCCTGGGTTCAAGCAATTCTCCTGCCTCAGCCTCCCAACTAGGTGGCATTACAGGTGCCCGCCCCCTGGCTGGCCAATTTTTATATTTTTTAGTAGAGACAGGGTTTTACCATGTTGGCCAGGCTAGTCTTGAACTCTTGACCTCAGGTGATCCACCCCCCTCAGCCTCCCAAAGTGCTGGGATTATAGGTGTGAGCCATCGTACCCGGCCCAGGGCTGTGGCTTTAAGGTCACCTTAAGAGGCACTCCTGTCCTCTGATGTCACCCTGGAGGCCCAGAGTGCTTCTTCTGGAAGCCCCCTCATGTCCATGCCCTACAGTGTCCCGTTCCCTCTTCCCAGAGCCTGGAGCTGGGTGGAGCTGTGAGGACACCGCCTGTGTAGGGTGCCCAGGGCTGGGCATTACCTGCTGCGATGACCACGTCTGGCTGGAAGGCAGAGAGCTGAGGGACTGTCGTGACATCCCAGTCCAGCTGTGCCACTGTCACCCTGGGGCTGTCTGAGTTGGCAGTCACATCTGCCTCTAATGAGAGGCCATTGAGAAGGACATTCCCTCGGAGCTGCTCGAGGACCCGGCTGTGACAGTCGCTGAAGATGTAAGCCCGGGGATAGCACATCTTGCAGATGGCCAGGCCTGTGAGGCCAGCACCACTGCCAAGCTCTAGGACAGTCCTGGTGGGAGGAAAGGGGACTGTGTCTGCGACTACACCAGGGCAAGCCTGCCTTGGTGTCCCGTCCTGTGCCCCGAGGTCACCTGTGAGTGAAGGCTGCTGGGTTCTCGATGGCCCATTCTGCAAGGTAGAGGGCGGCGTCCCATGTGACCAGACCTGTGGTGCCATGGGAGATGATAGCTGTGCTCTCGGAGAGCGTGACTGAGCCTCCTGAGGGCTGCACCGAGAGAGGGTGAGAATTAGTCCAGCGATCAGAAGACAAGTGGCTTGGAAGACAAATAGCCACGCACCACATGGCCAAATAAACATGGTGGGACCAGTGACTGCTCAGCAACGAGAACGCCAACAGCCTGCATGGGCCTCAAGGAAACCATGTGGTGTGAAAGGGGCCACACACCACAAGATTCCATTCATCGAACGTTCCCGAGACGAAGGAATTATGGTGGTGGAGCCCAGTTCAGTAGTGGCCAGAGGCCGGGCATGGCTATGGAGGCGTGGCTGCCTTGCAGTGATTCAGTATGCTATGTATTTCCTTTGCGTGGTTTTCTGTATCTGTTTTATATCTTTTTCTTTGGTTTGAGATGGAGTCTTGCTATGTCACCCAGGCTGGAGTGCAATGGTGCGATCTCAGCTCACTGCAAATTCTCCCTCCCGGGTTCAAGCGATTCTTCTGCCTCAGCTTCTGGAGTAGCTGGGATTACAGCTGCCTGCCACCATGTCCAGCTAATTTTTGTATTTTTAGTGGAGATGGCATTTTACCATGTTGGCCAGGCTGGTCTTGAACTCCTGACCTCAGGTGATCCACCTGCCTTGGCCTCCTAAGGTGCTGGGATTCCAGACGTCCCTCTGGCTGTTGTATGCTGTGTGGATTTTTTTTTTGCCAATCATTGAGAGCTTATAAGGTTGCTGAGGTTGGTTGGCCTTGAACTCTTGGCCTCGCCTTCGCAAGTGCCACGACATTCGGCCGGAGCCACTTTGGGCCCTGCTGTGTGGATTTTTGTGGGACAAGAAGCCAGAAGACCAGTTAGAAGGCCTCGGCGTTTGTCCAGGCCAGCAGAGAGTGAGAAGGAACTGCTGTCCTGTAATGAGATGAAGATTCGCTCTGCTGCTCAGGCTGGAGTGCAGTGGCGTGATCTGGGTTCACTGCAGCCTCCACCTCCTGAGTACCTGGGACTATAGGCGCCCGCCACCACACCTGGCTAATTTTTGTATTTTTAGTAGAGACGGGGTTTCACCATATTGGCCAGGCTGGTCTTGAACTCTTGACCTCGTGATCTGCTCGCCTCAGCCTCCCAAAATGCTGGGATTACAGGTGTGAGCTACCACACCCAGCCAAGTGTTCTTGGAGAACTGGGGCACTGTGGGTAACCCCCCAGTGGGCACTGAGAAAGGAGAGCTGTGGAGACCTCAGGCACAATTAGTGCTTGAAGTATAACTTACTGCTTACTTATATATGTAAGTACTTACTATACCTAGCTTATATATATATATATATATATATATATATATATATATATAAAATCATTCTTAGTTCCATATAATCTTATATCTAGCTTTTATGTATAACCATACTTAGTTCCATATAATCTTTCTATATAATCATGTAACAGACTGTAGCTGGAGCTGTACGACACATTTAGTGCTGATTTATATAATCCTTCTATATAACCATATAGTAGTTTGTAGTAGGAGGAATGCCTAGAGCAGAAGCAGTACATGGGAAAACAGCCAGGCCAGGATGAGAACCGAAGACCCAGGCGGTAGCGCCCCTGCCTGAAAGGGCACACGCTGTATGGCAGGTCAGAGCCTAGACGGCAGCGCTCAGTACCCGCTGCATGGCCGGCCTGGAGCAAGGGTCATTCCCCCTGAAAAGGAGTGGCAGTACCTTGCATCCAGTTCTTGTGGAAAGTAGGCCTCAGGCCTGAGATCCCGCGAACAACCGAGGGAGAAGAACCCCTCTGGTGTAATCGCGCCATGGCTGTACACTGTCAGCTTTTCTCACTAGTGTGCTGGCTCAAATCATCTTCCTATGAGGTATCTTAGAGAAGGGCACACTGTCAGCTCCCACTGCATCGGTTTACAGCATCCTTCCATAGGAATCCTTTGACGTCTCCAGCCCCCAGATAAGAGGTGTTGCGCACGGCACTTGTTACACACAGCTCGCCTCCTTGCCTCAGTGGCCTGATGGGGGTGGACCCGTTTTCGTACACGACCCTCTACTAGTGCGCATGGCACAGCCCCCTACTGTGCATGGCCCTCCTCTCTAACTAGGTGACCTAATGGGGTGGCCCCCTCGCTTGCTACTCACATGATTATGTACACCCTGTCACTAAGCCTATAGATGACCTCACTGACGACCTTTCCCCCTGCCTTGTACCTAATAAATACAGACAACTCTGGACATTCGGGGCCTCGCCTGTCTCTGCTCGTAGGTGGCGTGGCCCCCAAGCCCAGCTGCTCTTTTCCAGTCCTTTTGTGTCCTTTCTCTTTATTTCTCGGATCCTGCGACTCAACACAGCAATGGGGGATAACCCACGACCCTGTGGGGCTGTGGTCCTACTGGGCACAAGGTCCTTGTGAAGCAGGTAGTGTGTGGCGCCTACGGGACAAATGACCAACATCCCCACGACAGATGCTGTTGTTGACGTGCTAGATTTACAGACAGGGAAACTGAGGCTGAAGGAGCTTAATGGACCTCATGTGTAAGACTGCAGAACGGGTGAGCCAGGATTTGAGCCTACTCCTGTTGTCTGTGCAGGAAGGGTGTCTGGCCTGTGACGGGGAGGAGGGTGCCCTTCTCATACCAGCAAATAGCTCCGGTGGCCCTGGGTGGACTCCTTGGCCATCAGGATCTCCGCCAATGCCTCGTACAGCTCGTCCAGAGGCTCCATGTGGACAGCCTCGTGCTGGGGGCAGACAGAGTGAGAGTTTGCTTCCGTTCTAATCTGTAAAAATGGCCAGATGATTTTCACCAAGTTTGGAGGGGAGATTTGGGATGGAATGGCATAACACTGGCCAGTTGGCATAGAAAATACTTTGCTGGGTGTGGTAGTGTGGGCCGATAGTCTCAGCTACTCTAGAGGCTGACATGGGGGGACTGCTTGAGCCCAGGAATTCAAGGACAGCCTGGGAAAGAGAGACCTTGTCTCTAAAAGTAAAAAATAGTTCAGTTGGTAGGGAAACCTGGATGGGCGGGCCTCAGTAAGAGGTGTTGAGAGGGTAGGGTTAGCTGTAGCCTAGGGCTGGAGACAAGGATTCTGTGAGAGCCGCCACGTGACCATGACAGAGTAGAGAGCTCTGTTTGGATCAAATGTCCCAGACTGAGGAAAATAAAAGGAGCTTTATTTTTTTGGAAATGGAGTTTCGCTCTTGTCGCCCAGGCTGGAGTGCAACGGTGTGATCTCAGCTCACTGCACCCTCTGCCTCCCAGGTTCAAGCGATTCTCCTGCCTCAGCCTCCTGAGTAGCTGGGATTACAGTCATTAGCCACCATGCCCGGCTAATTTTGTGTTTTTACTAGAGACAGGGTTTCTCCATGTCGGTCAGGCTGGTCTTGAACTCCTGACCTAAGGTGATCTGCCTGCCTCGGCCTCCCAAAGTGCTGGGGTTACAGGTGTGAGCCACCACACCCGGCCAAAAGGTGCTTTTAAGTGATCCCAGGCAGAGTCACGAGGAAGGTGGCCCACGCTGCAGGGCATGGCCGCCAGCAGGCTGCTTGTCCATGGCTGGCCCCGTCCTGCGCTTCACGGGCAGCCGCGTGGTGCACTTTTGTTGTTGTTGTGACGGAGTCTCGCTGTGCACCCAGGCTGGAGTGCAGTGGTGCAATCTCAGCTCACTGCAACCTCCCTCTCCTGGGTTCAAGCAATTCTTCTACCTCAGCAGCTGCTCTGGAAACCCCAGGAGGCAGAGTGAGGGAGAGAGAGAGACCCTGGCCTCCCCTTCTGCCTGCCCTGCACTGCCTCCCATCGGTCACACCAGATGCAGCCAGTTGCCTGGGGAGGCCCCTGCCATGCCAGGGTTTGGAAAGCAGCCCCTGGGAAGGACCAGGGCTCCAGCACGCAGGGTGCTGGAGGGAACCCTTCCTGGGAGCCAGCCAGGTCCCTGCTTGGTGGCCACACTGGCTACTGGGCGGACACTGCCTGTTAACTGACCTTTTTGATGAGCTCTGAGAGAAAGCACCAGGCATACTTGACTGATGGCGGGTGCTTCACACACAGAGGATGCTTCACAGTCTAGGGCAAAGGACAGAATGTTGGTTGCTGGGGAGATCCATCTTCAGTCTCCTATGAGCTTCAAGCTAACACAGCAGAGGCCAAACTCCAGGGTGCCCCATCCCTCAGCAATCCTGAATGCTGGATGGACACAGCGTTCCAGCCCCAGGTGGTCCCTCTCGCATCTGAAAGTTTGTCTTAAGATATAAGCCGTTTCCTAAAAATGTTTCCCCTGTAGCAGCGCAGGCCATGGCAGCAATTCCAACGCTGATTCTGAGCAAGAACACGGGGCATATGGGTCCAAATGACCTCCCTCCCAGGGGAGCCAGCATGAAGCAGAGTTTGCAGTAAGGACAGTCGCCGACTGTCGGGCTCCATGGAAGAGGTGGGAAGGCCCACTCAGCACCTGCTCTCTTGGAGCGTGTGTCCCTGGGGACATGACAGAGGGGGAGGGGACTCTCAGGATGACACTCCAGCTAAAGCCAAGAGAAGCCAAGTGCAGGATGAGTTCCAGATAGTGGGAACAGCCGGTGCAGGGTCTGAGGTGGCCAGGGCCTGGCACCTGGGAGGGCAGAGGGACTGCTGCAGCGTGAGTGAGGACAGGTGGCAAAACAAGAGCCTGGAGGGAGAGGGAGGGGATGGTCACAGCGCCTGCTGGCTGGGAGGGATGCAGATTCTGCCCAAGGGCAGTGAAGTACCCCACACGACACACAGGCCATTCAGGCTGGTGCTAGATTTTTTATTTTTTTGACACAGAGTCTGGCTCTGTCGCCCAGGCTGGAGTGCAGTGGCACGATCTTGGCTCACTGCAGCCTCTGCCTCCCAGGTTCAAGCGATTCTCCTGTCAGCCTCCTGAGTAGCTGGGCCTACAGGTGTGCATCACTACGCCCAGCTAATTTTTATATTTTTAGTAGAGATGGGGTTTTGCCATGTTGGCCAGGTTGGTCTCGAACTCCTGACCTTAGGGGTGATCCACCTGCCTCAGATTCCTAGTGCTGGGATTACAGGTGTGAGCCACCGCGCCCAGCCTTTTGCTGGGTTTTAAAGCAGCTCTCCCTACATTTCATGCTCCACTACCTACAAGGGTGAGGCTCAGGGTGAAACTCAGAGCAGGTTGTGAGATAACCTCAGGAATCTCCAAGCTTGCAGCCCTGACCCACTGGATTGCCCCGCAAGTCTTCCTTGCGGTGGCTGCACCTTTTCCACATAGATAATCTTGCTTCATTCACCTCTAGCACCAGAATTCTTAACCGGGGCTCCTAGGATGGGCTCGGTGATTGGGAGTGGAGGATGTCTGGCTCCCCTGAGTTTGTATGCAAAATGTATTCTTCTGACATGCTTCTTTCTGGGAGGGAATCAATTGCTTTGACTTTTCAGAAGGGCTCGTGGCCCTTCGGAAGGTGAAGACCCAGGATGCAGGGTGATCTGTACTTGGTTCACAAGGCCAAGGTCAGACTGTGGCTGGGCTGGGTGGCGACCCTGCCTCTCACCTGCACGCAGATGCACTTGAGTCCAAAACCTACCCTGGGCAAAGCAAGGGCCCGTCTAGGTCTAGAAGAGAGACAGGAGTGGGCAGGACAGGCCTAATGAATGCAAAAAAGAAAAGTTTCTGAGCCTAAATGCTAGAAGCTGTTTTGCAACTGTCATCTCTGTTTTTGCTGTGGATGGTTTAAAAAACATTCCCTAGATTCCCTCCTCTCATGCAGATTTTTGTATATTCTGGTGTCATTGTCCAAGCCTTAGAAAACAAAAGAGCTGGAGCTGTCGGAGGTGCTGACACCCACCTGCAGTGGTGACTCAATGGTTCTGTTCTTTGAACAGGGGTGTTTTTAAAGGGTACAAGCACACCTGTGGTTCTTCTGGCAGGCCTTCCTGGGAGAGTCAGGAGGCAGGGTCATGAGTCCCAGGAACTCTGGGGTTCTTACCTTCTGCAAAATATCCCGCAGCAGCTCAGAATCTGATGAGTCTCTTAATTTTGCTTCTAAGCTCTGTGTGGAGGGGAGAGAGAGAGAAATCTCAAGGGCGTATTCACAGGAACATTAAACACACGATAGAATGTGTTGGCTAAGCGCTAAGTGATCTCTCCCTGGGGATGTGGAGCCAGTTGGAAGTGGACGCCACAGCACCTGAAAGCCTGACCTTCAGATGTCGCAGGGTGCACCTGGTTGAGTCACAAGAAGACTGACTCTTGGTCCCATTTGTCCTGGCTACTTAGCTGCCACCCAGGTCACAGGCCAGCTCTGTGGTTGCACTGGTCAGCCAGGACTTAGCAGGGGAGCCAGGGCACCAAGGTTCGATGGGCTTGCCATCTGAGTTAAAGTGGAAATGGAGAATGTGCCCATAGCAGCCTGGGTTATGCTGTGCTCTTACAGGGGTCTGGAGCCCAGCAGCGAGCTTAGGCTCCCGAGTTCGGCAGACTATCTTAGCGGTATGTGACACAGAGCAAGGACCTGGCCTCAGTACCCTTCTTGGACCTGTTCTTCCTCACTGCTGGCCCATCCCTGTTCACTCCGCTGCAGCCACACTGGCCCCCTTGCTGTTCCTCAACCACAGCTGGCTTGTTCCCACTACAAGACCTTTGCATATCCTCTTACTCCCCAAGCCCTTCCCATGGCCAGCTGCTTCACCACTCAGGCCGCAGTTCAAATGTCGCCTCTTTGGGGAAGGCTTCCCTGATTTCTCTACTTTGGTGACTCTTCTCCCCAGTTGTTCCATTCACCATCTCCTTGTTTTATTGGCTTTAAAGCCACTCTCATCTGGTGTTTTCTTGTTTAGTCATTTATTTGTTGATTCTCTGGCTCTCCTATGCAAGCAGAGCCTCATCTGTCATGGGTACTGCTGATCTCTCGGGCCTGGCTCATGGAAGGCATTTATTAAACATCTGGAGACGGAATAACAACACTAGCTAACACTGACATGCAGTTACCATGAGCTAGGCACTGATTCGCAGGCTTCTGAACTCAACCCTGATAACAACCCTAAGAGGGCAGGTATCACGATATCCCCTATTTTACTAAAACAACAGCACGGACAGATGCAGTCACTTGCCCAAGGCCACACAGGGTCAGGATTCCAAGCAGGTAAGCTGTGTCTCCTGGGTCTGAACTCTCAACCACTGAACTCTAAACAATCCCTCTGGCCAAATGTGAGTGATAAATAATAGTACCCATCTTGTGGGTGTCGAGTGTGAGCCTAAGTTAGCATTCAGCGTGGGCATGTCAACAATTAAAGTCATTAGTGGAGACCTATGATGTTATTATGAAGGTTTCCATTTTGGGTTAGAAATGCACATTTTCCTCCAGACCAGAAATGATCTCTGAGTGCTAAATATTTTAGGTCAGTGGAATAACACAAATGATTAAGCACCACCCCATAAGATGGGGTAGACCCAGGGAGGAATATACATCCAAACTGACTCATCCCAGTGAGCTCACCGCACGTGAATTACAAATGAGGCCGGGTGCATTAAGCCCCTGTGTTGGCAGAAGAGAGGCTGCTGCCTGCCGTGCACCTGTGCTGAGAATGGCAGGTCTCCAGGGCGACGGTAGGCCACCCCCTTCTCTCTCTTCCATCACAGCCGTGAGAGCCTCAGCGCCTGGGCAGATTCTGTGCAATGCTTGATATACAGATGAGAACGCTGAGGCACGAGGGACAGCCTGTGACCTGGTCACCGCGCTCAGGAGAACGTGCCTTCCCGCGGTCCTGAGAGCACTGACTTTTTAGATGGGCTAGGGCAGCTGTGTCCCAGTGACCAGAACGACACTGGCTTTAAAAAGTGAAAAAGATCGTGAACTGTCCCCGACCCCGAGCGCGAGTCTGCCACCCTCAAGGCCGTAGAGACTCCCTGGCCGCCGCCGCCGCCAGCTCGCGGGGCGGGAGGGGTGCGAGCGGCTCCGGCGAGGCCCCAGGGACCCGGATCAGGACGCGCGGCCCTGACCGGGGGGGCCCGGGCACTCACGTGGCGGGAGCGCCGGGGGCTTCAGCACAGAGACCGGTCCCGTCTGCCCTTGGACTCCCACGCGCCCCGCGGGGCCTCTTCGCGCGCCCCGCCGCCCACCTGCCAGGGGAAGGAACGCAGTGCGCGTGCGGCCAGGAAGCGGCGCTCGAAACTCCGTAGCAGGGGTTCGGTCCCCGCGCTCTCCTCGGCAGCCATGACCGGGGCGCGGCCGCAGTGTCGCCTGGAGACCCGGCGGAAGCCCTGGGAAGAGAGAAGGCGGGCCCGGGGCAGTGCAAGGAGGCCGAAGGACGGGGCCTGGGGCGGGGTCAGGATGAGCGTCTGAGGGCGGGGCCCGGGGTCGGGCCCGGACGAGCGTCATGGGGGCGGGCCCTGAGGCGAGGCCAGTATGAACGTCACGAGGAAGGGGAGAGGGTGGGGCCAGGATGAACGACATGAGGGCGGGGAAGGGGCGGGGCCAGGATGAGCGTCTGAGGGCGGGGCCCGGGGTCGGGCCAGGATAAGCGTCGTTGGGGTGGGTCCTGGGAGAGATCAGGGGGGCCAGGATAGGGGAATCCTGGAAGCGGGGCTTCGGAAGCGTCCAATTGGAGGCATCCTGGAGGCGGGGCCTTGCGTGGGGCCAGGATGAAGGTCCTGGAGGCGGGGCTTAGGGCGTGGCTAAACGATCATTGCATCCAGGAGGCGGGACTCGGAGCAGAGCCCTGTAGACAGGTCTTAGGACGGTGCCAAGGGCAGACTTAGTTCTAGAAAGGCTCAGGAGGCGGGGCCTGGGCGGGGCGTAGACTAGGTCTTAGTACGTGGCCGTGCGCTGCTCGGGCTCTGGGAGGCGGAGCTTAGGGCCGGGCCGAGTCTTGGCTGCAGGCTGCGCTCGGGAGGCGGGCCTTGGGGCGTGGCCAGGCGCTTCTCGTGTTGTGGGAGGCGGAGCTTAGGGATGGGCCAACATGCGAAGGGGCCCAGGGTCCGGGAGGCTGGACCGAGTCCCGGCTGCGGGATGCACTGAGGCAAACTCTGGGGCGTGGCCAGGCGCTGCTAGGGCGCCCCCCCCCGGAGGCCTAGCTTAGAAAGGGGCCGGTGTGGGGTGGGGCCCAGGTCCTGGGAGGCGTGTCGGGGTCGGGCTCAGCGGCCGAGAAGGAGCTGGGGTTGGGGTGGGGCCGAGACTGAGGAAGGGGTCCAGGGTGTGGCTCAAGTTCGTGTGGTGTTACCTGGGGAGGGCTCGGGGCAGTGCCGGGAGCGGGGCCGTGGTCGGGCCCCAGGATGAGGAGCTTTGGGCGGGGCCGAGTCCGGTTTTGGGCCCCGGGAGGCGGGGCCGGTTAGGGCTAGGGTCCTCGGGATCGTCGGATCGGACCTTGGGCCGACGTAATCACTCTCGCAGATACTGCGTCTGCAGGAAGGTCTTTTTGGCAGCGGCCAAAGGGGCGCGCGATTCGGTCCGGGAGGCCTTATTCTAGCCACTCCCCATCAGCACCAGCGCTCTGGGGCCCGGCGCGAGGGAGCATTCCCCCTATCCCCCAGCCTTTGGAGCGTCACTCAACAAGCCATTTGTTCACCAAATACTTATTAAGCGCCTACGATGTGCCTGGCAAGGGAGATGTAACTGTGAGAAAAACCAGGTGTGGTTCAGGCCCTCCAGGGGCTCAGGGGCTCGTGGGAGAAGTAGACATTGAAGTAATTATCACATAAATAAATATAAAAGTACAATAGCGATGTCTGCCACGAAGGCGAGCACAGAGGGCTAGGGGGGCTTCCAGGAGGAGTTTTGATCTTGCACCGAGAGGAATCCGAGGGAAGAGGAGCAGCTAGCTCCTGCGGGTTGGGTGGGGGGTGGGGGTGGTAGGGAGGTGGGGACAGAGTGGAAAAGAACAGCAACAAAAACCCATAATTATATTAGTTTAAAGTTATTGTGTCTTGAGTTGAAAGGCAGGGCAGTTAGCAACACAGTTCAAATTTCAGTACTGCCCCCGAAATCTGAACTGCGTTCAAAGTCTAAAAACGTTTACCTTAGCAAATCCCTCATAAAACTCCGTTTGGAAGAGTCCTGAGAGCTAATTTGTTAAATATACTTGCAGAAGGTAGATGAGGAGACAGATTAAATCTTATTACCTCTTTCAGATGAGAGGCACTTGAGCCCTGCTCAGCTATGAGAATAAGAGGGGAATTAATTCTAATTGAATACAATTGTTCTCTCATATCTGTTGTTCCCCACCAGAACCAAATGAGCGCAAGATCTGACAAAGAAAAAAAAGAGGTTTATCTTCTATTTCCAAACACTTTCATTTAAATAAAGAGTGTAGGATGTGGTTATTGTTGTGTCGGTTTCTGAGCCTGAGATGTTGTTGCATACACTCTCTCAGTCCCTATATCCTGAGATGAAGTCACCTGAGAATCCACAGCAAGTCCTAACCAGGGATGGGTCTGGGTGATTAAGGAAAGTTGGCTTCAGAACTGGGCTGGGGGCACTGCTTTGCTTTTGTTGTTTCGATCAGCTCTCTGCCTGCAGGAGACAAGGACAACCTACGGGAACAGGTTAGTTACACTCATAAATCCTGGGCTAATTTTATTAACTCACTTAATAGCTATTAATTGTCTTTCCTCCAAGGAGCAAAAGGACATAATACGGCCAATGCCATAGTAACAGTATATGATGTTACCCTAAAATATTAGTAAATCTAGGCTGGTTCAGTCTTTCCTGATGCCATAGGTGGGAAGCAGATTGAGGAAGGACCCTAGCAGACCAGAGAACTGAGCCATGCACAGAGAAGAAATCTTTCTTTTTTTTTTTTGAGACCGAGTTTCGCTTTTTTTTGCCCAGGCTGGAGTGTGATGGCATGATCTCTGCTCATCGAAACCTCTGCCTCCTGGGTTCAAACGATTCTCCTGCTTCCTCCTCCCGAGGGGCTGAGATTACAGGCACACACTAACACGTCCAGCTATTTTTGTATTTTTAGCAGAGATGGGGGTTTCTCCATGTGGGTCAGGCTGGTCTTGAACTCTCGACCTCAGGAGATCCGCCTGCGTCAGCCTCCCAAAGTGCTACGATTACAGACATGAGCCACTGCACCCAGCTGAGAAGAAATCTTTGTCTTGGTGTGCGGGCCCTGTAGAGGTACAACGGTCATCTATCTTGGATCTGAACCTTCAAGGATCAAGGCGCCGAAGGGATTTTTAATATCATGTGGATCTCACAGGTGCGGTGTGTTCAGGTGCAAGTGAAGATTAGGACTGATGCTTAAAACAGAACGTAAAATTCCAGGTGGTGTTACTCTGGAGAGCAGCATTAGGACCATCTGGTTTCAGCTGCAAGAGTGGGTGTGTACGTGCCAGAACTATGGTAAAGATTCAACTTGTGGCTTTGAGGCGTTCTTTAATAAGAGTAATAACAACCGAAGGCATTTTAACGGTATGGAATGGTTGCCTTTTAGAAATTAAGCTGTGGGCATGGAAGTTCAATCAGTACATTGAAGTTTTCCTTTATCTCTCCTATGGTAAATGGTTGCTGTGGAAAAGGACCGATTTATTTCTTTCTAGAACGTTGCTTCAGGGTGTAGAGACCTTTATAGGTCATGTTTCAACTTATAGAAAATTTTTATAGTTCAAATATAAATTACATTCAATGTGGACTTTGTAATAGAATTTAAGGTTAAGTAAAGTTTCCACTGTCCTTAGGCTGTTTGCAGTGCTCAGCAGGCCCCATGATATCGAGATGGAAGCTATTAAAGTAGGAGATTGGTAGGGATGGGCAGAATAAGGAATACGGGCAGCTCAGGCTAATGATACATTGATTGAGACGTAGGAAGAGGGCCAGGTTTGGGATAATGCCTGTAATCTCAGTGCTTTGCAAGAGGATCGCTAGAGGTCAGGAGACCAGGCTGGGCATCAGAGTGAGACCTAATCTGTACAAAAAATAAAAGAATTAGTTGAGCATGGTGATGTGTGCCTGTAGTCTCAGCTACTTGGGAGGCTGAGGTCGGGGGATTCCTTGAGCCCAGGAGTTTGAGGTTGCAGTGAGCTATAATCATACCACGGTACTCCAGCCTGGGTGACAGGGTGAGGCCCTGTCAAAAAAAAAAAAAAAAAAACTGTATCCCCTAAAAGATAAATTGGAAATTTTAAGGTCACATTCTTATCCAGGAATGTGACCTTATTTGGAAATAGGGCTTTGTAGGTGTAATCAAGTAATGATGAGTCATACTGGATTGGGGTCTGATTGAGTCATACTGGATACAGGGTGGGGGGCAGATGAAATGACTGGTGTCCTTATAAAAGAAGACGATGAGGGCCAGGCATGGTACTCATTCCTGTAATCTCAGCACTTTGGGAGGCTGAGGTGAGTGGATCACTTGAGGTCAGGAGTTCGAGACCAGCCTGGCCAACATGGTGAAACCCTGTCTCTACTAAAAATACACAAAGCAGCCGTGGGTGGTGGTAGGTACCTGTAATCCCAGCTACTGCGGAGTCTGAGGCAGGAGAATCACTTGAACCAGGGAGGCAGAGGTTGCAGTGAGCCAAGATTATGGCACTACACTCCAGCCTGGGTGACAGAATGAAACTCCATCTTAAAAATAAAATAGGAGAATGCCAGGTGAAGACAGGGACACAGGGAGAAGGCAGTCATGTGATGGGAGAGCAGGGATTGGAGTGATGCGTCTGTGAGGAACACCAAGCATTGCTGGCAGCCACCAGAAACCGGAAGAGGCGAGGAAGGATTGTCCCCAGCAGGTTTCAAAGAGAGCGCAGCTTGGCTGACACCTCAATTTTGGACTTCTAGCATCCAGGCCTGTGAGACAATACATTTCTGTTGTTTTCAGCCACGGGCCTTTGTTGTTGTTGCGGTTGTTTTTGTTTTTGGAGACGGAGTTTCGCTCTTGTCCCCCAGGCTGGAGTGCAATGGCATGACCTCAGCTCACCCCATTGCACGCCAGCCTCTGCATCCCAGGTTCTTGCGATTCTCCTGCCTCAGCCTCCCGAGTAGCTGGGATTATAGGCATGCACCACTTCGCCCAGCTAATTTTTGTATTTTTAGTAGAGATGGGGTTTCACCATGTTGGCCAGGATGGTCTCAAAGTCCTGACGTCAATGAGCCATGTGGCTCAGCCTCCCAAAGTTCTGGGATTACAGCTGTGAGCCACTGAGCCCAGCCTTGCAGTTGGTTTCTTAGACAAGGTCCCGCTCTGTCATCCAGGCTGAGTTTAATGGTACCATCTCAGCTCCTGCAGCCTCGACCTCCCTGGACTTAGGTGATTTTGCCACCTAAGTTTCCTGAGTAGCTGGGACTATACACTTGGCTAATTTTTGTATTTTCTGTAGAGACAGGGTCTTGCTATATTGCCCAGGCTGGTCTTAAACTCCTTGGGCTCAAGCCATCTGCCCGCCTTGGCCTCCCAAAGTGCTAGGATTGCAGGCATCAGCCACCATGCCTGGCCACCCTTGTTAACAAAGAATTTCAAGATGGTGATGGCAGATTATTAAACCACGATGGAGACTCTTCTGCATCCCTGGGGACTGTCCAGATTGCATGCTCATGAAGCTGGCCCTGGCTGCTGGGTCATCAGAGTGCTGGACTTTCTGTGGCATGTGGTGAGGAGTTGTCATGGGTCATCACAAAGTAACTATGGAAGACCGAAAGACCACTCACTCCTTTTTCCGATGAATGGCTGTGTGGTCACACCAGCGACGCACAGAACCTTGAGAGCCTCTGTGGCAATGCTGAGCCCGATCACTGCGTCTTGCAGAGCAGATGTCTTCTGTACCTCTTCTCCTGTTACTAAACCAGAGGGTTTTTAATTGCCTGATTATTAAGAGGCTGTTCTGGCTGCTCCTGGTTCCCTGGGAAGTTTCCCATCTAGCTGCTGGTGAATATTAATTATGGAAACGAAATGTACATTTAACCCAAGAAAATGCTCACTATAGAGAAATCTCACAGGGCAAGTTGTTGAAAGCCGATTTACTAAATGACCTCTTCGCCAAATGACCCATTTGCCTAATGACCACTTTGCCAAATGATCAATTTGCTAAAAGCCAATTCGCTAAAAATCAGTTTGTGGTATGTCCTGCTTATCAGTAACTGACAGTCAGACACAGCTTATCCCAGGCTCCTGACAGGATGTGGGACAGGGGAGGGGCTACAAAATAGTAGCAAAACTCCCAAACTTAAAAAGAACAAAAATCCTCCGTAGTTTGGTGAATCGGTTATACATTTAATTAGTTTTCTACAAAAGGGTCTGCTTCCTGTATGTTCACAGGGAGATCACGGGCAGTGGCTTACAAGAAGAGAAAGGGGCAGGGTGAGGTGGCTTATGCCTGTAATTCCAGTATTTTGGGAGGCTGACCAACATGGTAAAATCCCATCTCTACTAAAAATACAAATACAGGCAAGTGCCTGTAATTCCCAACTACTCAGGAGGCTGAGACAGGAGAATTGCTTGAACCAGGGAGGCAGAGGTGGCAGTGAGCTGAGATTGTGCCACTTCACCCCAGCATGGGCAACAGAGCCAGGCTGGGCCTCAAAAAAAAAAAAAAAAAAAAAAAAAGACAAGATTTTTCTGTTTTTAAGAGACAGGAATTAGAGTGAAGTGGTGCAATCATAGCTCACTGTAGCCTCAAACTCCTGCGTTCAAACGATCCTCCTGCCTCAGCCTCCGCAGTAGCTGGGACTTCAGGCATGTGACACTACACTCAGCTAATTCTTTGTAGAGACAGGGTCTCACTATGTTGCCCAGGCTGGTCTCAAACTCCTGGCCTCAAATGATCCTCCTACCTTGGCCTCCTAAAGTCCTATGATTACAAGTGTGAGCCTCTGTGCCCAGCCCATTACTCCTTTTTGCGTGTAATTGCTCTAAGCACTGGCAAGATCACTACACAGTATCTAAGTATCTCCTGGCAGAAGAAAACATAGCCAAAAGAAGTAGGCAGCAAATTCTCAGAGATGATTTTATTCTTCCTTTATGTCACCCAGATTGAGGGGTTTGAAGTCTAAAGAATTTGCAGTCTCACTTCAGACTCTCCCATTTTTTTGGCATCAAGTGGAGCAGCAGTGTTTTGCTCCTCCGCTGTGAACAGCTTTCTGTGGTGCTGAAGGAGGGCTGATTTCCGTACCTGGAAGGGGCATCCTAGGGGCAGACTGTGCACGGTGATTTCCTGGGGACCAGAAAGATTATAGCCCGAGTTTCTCTATAGAGCGCCTTCCCTTTGCCCCAATATACTATGTAAAATGTTACCAGCAGGTTGAGGGATTCCCTGCCTCCCCTGCTGTCTGCTTGGAGCTGCTGGCATCTAGTTCCTAGGGCTCCGAAGCTCCTGGGAAAATGATTGTTCTGCTTGAATCCCCTCCTCCCCACCATGAGACCCCTTTTTGATTTTTTTCTATCTCAGGACAGAGCAGACTATGCTGACAGTTTTCTGGCGGCTGCTTCAGTATCTCACCTGGCTGCTGGTTGTAAGAGTTCACCAGCATTTCCTGGGTGACTGCCAGGGAGCAGTTGTTGGAGTTTGGGGGTGACTCTCAGGAGCTTATACATCAATGGGTAGGTGTGGATGCTGTCAAAAGCCTTGGCCAGGAGAGTCTTCTTGAACTCTGGCCCAAAAGCTCTGAAAATGGTCTTCATATCCATAAGGACATTATCAAAGCCATGGTTGCCTTTGTTGAAATGCATTATAATTCTCTAAAAAATAATAACAATAAAAAAGCCATTTTTGATTGCAATCCCCTGAAAGAAAACTGTCCCTTAGTCAATGTCATGCTTGTCAGATCCATGAAATCTTTGAAAATTTAAACTACAAGGACACTTCTCTCTGTGGTGGGGGAGCGAATACCAAGGATTTAAAGATCTTTAAGAAAGAGAAGGTGCCGGGCACAGGCTCACACCTGTAATCCCAGCACTTTAGGAGGCCGAGGTGGAAACCTGACGTCAGGAGTTGGCGACTAGCCTGGACAACATGGTGAAACCCTGTCTCTACTAAAAATACACAAATTAGCTGGGTGTGGTGTCAGGTGTAATCCCAGCTACTTGGGAGGCTGAGGCAGGAGAATCGCTTGAGCCTAGGAAGCGGAGGTTTCAGTGAGCCAAGATCACACCACCGTGCTTCAGCTGTGGGATAGAGCAAGACTCTCAAAAAAAAAAAAAAGAGAGACGAGAATATAGAAAGCGTACCCACTGGAAACAGAAGGAAGATAATAATTGTACTGTTGGTAATAATAAGCTCAAACATATAGAGCTTACTATGTATCATGAATTGTTCTGAATGCTTTATATGTTAACTCATTTACCCTCATGGCAGCCCAGTAAGGGTGCCATTCCCCATTTTACAGCTGGGGAAACTGAGTCACAGAGCTCATCTGCACTGAATCATTAGGAGCAAATGCTAGATGAGGTAATTGAACCCAGGCAATCTGGTTCCAGAGCCAAATACATGTACTTTTATGGTATAGAAAGATACATACATTTTGGGCCGGGCGCGGTGGCTCACGCCTGTAATCCCAGCACTTTGGGAGGCCGAGGCGGGTGGGTCACGCGGTCAAGAAATCGAGACCATCCTGGTCAACATGGTATAACCCTGTCTCTACTAAAAATACAAAAAATTAGCTGAGACCATCCTGGTCAACATGGTATAACCCCGTTTCTACTAAAAATACAAAAAATTAGCTGGGCACAGAGGCGCATGCCTGTAATCCCAGCTACTCAGGAGGCTGAGGCAGGAGAATTGCCTGAACCCAGGAGGCGGAGGTTGCGGTGAGTCGAGATGGTGCCATTGCACTCCAGCCTGGGTAACGAGCGAAACTCCGTCTCAAAAAAAAAAAAAAAAAAGAAAGATACATACATTTTAAGGGGGAGGGTGGGGCAGGATGGGATCAGGACTCTGGGTAATTGCTTGGTAAATGCCACATAGCTTTCTTGTCTGTCCTTTTCAAATGATAAAGTAATGTCAATCACAGTACTTTGATTTTTTTTTTAGAGACAAGTTCTGGCCGGAGTACAGTGATACAATCATAGCTCACTGCAGCCTCAAATTCCTGGGCTCAAGCAATCCTTGCCTCAGCCTCCCAAGGAATTGGGACTGCAGGCCCACACTACTATGCCCGGCTAATTATTTTTATTTTTATTTTTGTAGAGATGGTGTGTGTATGTGTAGGGGTGTCTCGCTTTGTTTTCCAGGCTGGTCTCGAACTCCTGACTTCAAGTGAACCTCCTGCCTCAGCCCCACAAAGTTCTGGGATTATAGGCATGAGCCACCATGGCCGGCTACAATACCATTTATTTTTATTTTAGACCAACAGATATTCTAGCATATAAGAAATGTGGGCCAGGTGTGGTGGCTCACACCTGTAATCCCAGCACTTTGGGAGGTTGAGGCAGGCAGATCACCTGAGGTCAGGAGTTTGAGACTGGCCTGGCCAACATGGTGAAACCCCTCTCTACCAAAAATACGTAAATTAGCAGGGTGTGGTGGCATATGCCTATAATCCCAGCTACCTGGGAGGCTGAAGCATGATAATCGCTTGAACCCAGGAGGCGGAGGTTGCAGTGAGCCGAGATCACCCCTCTGCACTCCAGCCTGGATGACAAGAGCGAAACACCATCTCAAAAAAAGAAAAAAGAAATGTGATGCTCTTTATATTGAGAGGTTGGTCTAACATTTGGCCTGGTGGATACAGAAATTGCCTGTCTGCTCAGTTCTGGTTGAAGAAACCAGTCAACTGTCTCTGAGGCTGTGGGGCAGCCCGTCAAGAATGAATGCCCTTGGCCAGGCATGGTGGCTCACGCCTATAATCCCAGCACTTTAGGAGGCCAAGGCGCATCACTTGAGGTCAGTAGTTCAAGACCAGCATGACCAACATGGTGAAACCCCGTCTCTACAAAAAAGAGAAAAATTAGCTGGGCGTGGTGGCGCGTGCCTGTCATCCCAGCTACTCAGGAGGCTGAGGCAGGAGAATCACTTGAACCTGGGAGGCAGAGGTTGCGGTGAGCTGAGATCACACCACTGCACTCCAACCTGGGTGACAGAGCGAGACTCTGTCTTCCAAAAAGGAAAAGGAAAAAAAAGAATGCATGTCCTCATAATGGCCTCCAGCACCTCGTCCCTGAAGAGAGATAAGGAAGGCCCACTTTGCTTTGTGCTGTGAAGCAGGCAGGTGGACGGGAATCTGAGAAGTGGATTCAGTGAGAGGCATTGACCCATAGGATTTTCTGCCTCATGGTCAGTTCAGCAGAAACTTGAGCACAGCATCCGGTTCCCCTGAACTATCTGGTTGGTCAGTGGGGAGCGTTCTCGTCTCGTTAATGTCCTCACCCTACTCTCAAGCTATTCTGTTACAAAACGTCATGAACCAGGTTTACAAATAGGCCAGGTGACTGTGGAATTTGTCCTTGGCAAAGCCTTAGTTATGGGTGTGTGATTGGTGTGCCATTAATCACAGTATTCTGCGCCATTGAGGGGTAAAATATACTGTAGGTGGTAAATAGTTGTATTTTACCATGACTATTTCCACCCGCTTTAAACAGTAACCCCGTGAGATTTCTCATACGTGTTATACTCTGGAGATGCAACAAGCTAGCATGAAGCAAGCTGCAAACTTAATTAGCACATTTGACTCCTGTTCACAGCAAGGGCTCTTCAAGCTGTACCTGGGGCAGTCTTCCCTCACACGAGGCTTATTATTTTTTGAAATGGAGTTTCACTCCGTCGCCCAGGCTGGAGTGCAGTGGCGTGAACTTGGCTCACTGCAACCTCTGCCCACCGGGTTCAAGCGATTCTCCTGCCTCAGCCTCTAGCCTGCCACCATGCCTGGCTAATTTTTGTATTTTTAGTAGAGATGGTGTTTCACCATATTGGCCAGGCTGGTCTTGAACTCCTGACTTCAGGTGATCACCCACCTCAGCCTCTCAAAGTGCTGGGGTTACAGGTGTGAGCCACCGCGCCAGGCTATAGCATCATTTAAACTTTGTTTCTGCCATGAATTGTTAGTTGGTCGTTAAGAAAAAGCAGACCACCTCATTTAAGTCTGACAGTTACCGTTGGTTTTTGTGTTTTTTTTTAAGGCTTGTTTTTTAATTGTTTTTAAAATTTTGAAACAGGATCTTGTTCTGTTGCCCAGGCCAAAGTGCAGTGATACAGTCTTGGCTCCCTGCAGCCTCAGCCTCCTGGGCTCGAGCCATCCTCTCAGCTTAGCTTCGGGAGTAGCGGGGACTACAAACACGAGCCACCTTGGCTGGCTAATTTTTAATTTGTTTTTGTTTTTGTTTTTTGAGATGGAGTCTTGCTCTGTCACCCAGGCTGGAATGCAGCGATGCCATCTCAGCTCACTGCACCCTCCACCTCCCGGGTTCAAGCGATTCTCCTCCCTCACCCTAGGCACCTGCCACCATGCCTGACTATTTAAAAAATATTTTTAGTTGTAATGGGGTTTCACCATGTTGGCCAGGCTGGTCTTGAACTCCTGACCTCAAGTGATCCACCCACCTTGGCCTCCCAAAGTGCTGGGATTACAGGCATTAGCCACCACACCTGAACTAATTTTTAAAGTTTTTGTAGAGACAGGGTTTTGCCATGTTTAGGCTAGTCTTGAACTCCTGGGCTCATAGGATCCTCCTGCCTTGGCCTCTCAAAGTGCTGCGATTATAGGTGTGCCTCTTACGCCTGGCCCTCAAAGCTGCTTTTTAATAACAGCTTTATTAAAAGGTAATTCACATACTGTACAATTTACCCATTTAAAGTGTACAATTTGGCGGGGTGCGGTGGCTCACACTTGTGATCCCAGCACTTTGGGAGGCTGAGGTGGGAGGATTGGTTGAACCAAGAGTTTGAGACCAGCCTGGGCAACATGGCAAAACCCTGTCTCAACCAAAAATACAAAAAAATTAGCCGGGCATGGTGGCATGTGTCTGTAGTCCCAGCCACTCCGGAGGCTAAAGTGGGAGGATGGTTTGAGCCCAGGAGGGAAGGGTGCTGTGAGTTGAGGTTGCACTACTGCAGTCCAGCCTGGGCAACAGAGCCAGACCATGTCTCTAAAATTAAATAAATAAATAAAGTACGTACGTAATTCAGTGGTTTTTAATATATTCACAGGGTTGTGTGGCCATCACCACTGTCAATTTTAGAAATTTTTATTACCCCCCCAAAGAAACCCTGTACCCATCAGCAGTCACCCTCATTCTCCCCTGACTACCCCTGCCCCTGGCTCCTGGCAACCACTAATCTACCTTCTGTTTCTTTGGATTTTCATATTCTGGGCATATATAAAAATAGAATCATCTAATATCTGTCCTTTAGTGTCTGGCGTCTTTCACTTAGCCTAATGGTTTCAGGGTGTACCCAGGTCGTAGCATGGATCAGCCCTTCACTCTGCATTTTGCCTGAGTAATGCTCCATCGAATGGGTAGACCGTATTTGTTTGCCCATTCATCTGTTGTTGGGCATTTGTGTGGTTGCTACCTTTTGACAATTATGAAAAATTCTGCTATGAGCATCTGTGTGTGTCTTTGTATGAACAGGCTTGGATATTTTTGATATGGGTAAATGAGAACCGGGGGGAGGAGGGGCCTTTGTGGTGAACTTTTTGGTGGTCGGTGTATGCTGTGTATAATGATCAGCCACGCAAGCTTGGGGGCAGCCCTCAACCTTATGTCTCTTTCTTTCTTTCTTTTCTTTTTTTTTTTTTTTTTTAAATAGGGTCTGTCTCTGCTGCCCCCAGGCCAGAGTGCAGCTGACGCAGGGCAGGGGAATCCTGAAGTGGAGCATAGCACGTGAGGGTTCTTAGCTTTGCCCAGGAAAGAATTCAAGGGCCAGCCGGAGGTATTATAGAAGAAAACAGCTTTACTGAAGAGGCAGCATTCCAGCCCCGTGACTGCTCCTGCAGGGCGGGCTACCCCGGAGGCAGAGAGTAGCAGCAGGGAGTTTGCAATCACATTTATACCCATTTTTCATTGCATGCAGATTAAGGGGCAGTTGATGCAGGAATTTCTAGAAAATTGGGTAGTAACTTGGGTCATTGCCATGGAAAGGAGCAGTAACTCCTGGGTGTGGCCATGGCAATGGTCAATGGTAGGCTAGTGGGCGTGTCTGATGGAAAGCTACTTCCGCCCCAGCCCCGTTTTAGGTAGTCCTCAGTTTGCTCTGGTATCTGAGCCCTGCCTCTGGGATCAGTCCTGCCTCCTACCTCACAGTGTCATGATCATGGCTCACTGCAGCCTCAATCTCCCAGGCTCAAGCCATCCTGCCACCTCAGCCTCCTGAGTAGCTGGGACCACAGGCATGCGCCACGACATCCAGCTACATTTTTTTTTTTTTTTTTCATTTTTTGTAGAGATGGGGTTTCACTATGTTGCCCGGCTGGTCTCAAACTCCTGGGCTTAAGCAGTCTACCTGCCTTAGCCTCCTAAAGTACTGGGATTACAGGTGTGAGCCACTGCACCCAGCCCAGCCTTACCTTTTAAATCTCGTCACTTCTGTCTAGGCGTTGGCTTCCTCTTTAAAATGGTGGAACTAAGAGCATCTATTTTGTAGGTTGAGGGGAAGGCAGAAATGAAAGAACTGTTACTCAGTGTTTAGTGACGTGCTAGGCACAATTTTCAATAATGAAGTTGGGGTTGATTCTTTTTTATTATTTGTTTATTTTTTAGAGACAGGGTCTTGCTCTGCTGCTCGAGCTGGAGTGCTGTGATGCAGTCACAGCTTACTGCAGCCTCGACCTCCTGGGCTCGAGAGATTCTCCCACCTCAGCCTCCTGAGTAGCTGCGACTACAGGCACGCAGCTCCGTGTCTGGCTGTTTATTTATTTAATTATTATTATTATTATTATTATTTTTTAGACAGAGTCTCTCTCTGTTGCCCAGGCTGGAGTGCAGTGGCATGATCTTGGCTCACTGCAACTTCCACCTCCAGGGTTCAAGCAGTTCCCTGCCGTAGCCTCCTGAGTAGCTGGGATTACAGGTGCCTGCCAGCATGGCTGCCTAACTTTTGTATTTTTAGTAGAGAAGGAGTTTCACCATCTTGGCCAGGTTGCTCTTGAGCTTGTGACTATTTTTTTATTAGTTTTTGTAGACATGGGGTCTTCCTATGTTGCCTGGGCTGGTCTTGAACTCCTGGCCTTTAAGCAGTCCTCCTGTCTTGGCCTCCCAAAGCACTGAGATTACAGGTGTAAGCCACCATGCCCAGCCTTACTTTTATTTTTCAATCAGCCTTGTCAAGTTGAGTTGGTCGTTATTCTTGCACAGCAGTAACTTGGGGCATTGGTTGGGCAGGGGGTGGGGAACACTTAGGACCCCGTGGGGTACCACTTGTAGTGTGCGCACTTACGTTTGATTTTTGCAGAACCAGCCTTCCCTAATGGTCGTCTCCAAATCCAAGGTGACTTCATTTTAGAATGAACTTATCCCATTGATACCGTAACCAGAGTTGGCAAACATCACGATTAGCGAAGTGCAAGTGTTCGGGAAACTCCTCCTCCTTGTAGACATGAAGGCGAGAGTGTGCGTTCTGCAGTGCCTGGTAAAGGGCTTCCTCTTGCCCCCATTTGGGCAGGAGCATCCTGAAGCCCCCGTAGTCCACAGTATCATACTTCACCCACACCCTGAGCTTGACGTAGTTGGATGAGAGGATCTCGTTGACACCAGGTCTCCTCTTCACCGTGTCATCCTGTAGTCTGATGCAGTGGTGATGCTGAGGTGCTCTGTCAGGCTGTGCTTCTTAGTGGCTCCCGCCAGATTCCCCACGGGCCTGTCAACTTGCTGAATCATCAATTTTCTGTTCTCTGCCTTGGACCCGAATTGATGTCCCATGATACCTGGCTCTCTGTAGTGCAGAGTCACAGAGTCAGAATCTTCCTTGGCGAACCAGTTCACGATGATGTCAGTGTTCTCCCTCCACTCTGCCTTGTTGCTGTTTGGGTGAGTGTGGGACTCCGCCAGGGAGGGACCGCTGGACAGCCTCACCCTCGTATTTAGTACCTCCCCGGGCACAGTGCAAGGATGCCGCTTTCTTCCCCTGCAAGTGCAGGAAGAAAATTGCATCGGGGCCATTTCTCATACCTTTCTCACAATAAGCAAAGCTCAAGTTTTCTACATCTGTGCCCCAGTCCGAAGGCCTAGGAAATATGTGGTCTTTCACATGCACACGTATGTTTATTGTGGCACTGTTCATGATAGCAAAGACTGGGAACCAACCCAAATGCCCATCAATGATTGACTGGATAAAGAAAGTGTGCCAAATATGCACCACGGAATACTATGCAGCCATAAAAAAGGATGAGTTCATAACCTTTGCAGGGACATGGGTGAAGCTGGAAACCATCATTCTCAGCAAACTAATACAGGAACAGAAAACCAAACACCACATCTTCTCCCTCGTGGGTGGGAGTTGAACAATGAGATCTCAGGGACACAGGGAGGGGAGCAATCCTGGGGCCTGCGCAGGGGGGCAGGGGGAGGGATAGCATTAGGAGAAATACCTAATGTAGAGGACGGGTCGACAGGTGCAGCAAACCACTGTGGCACATGTATACCTGTGTAACACATCTATCTGCATGTTCTGCACATGCATCCCAGAACTTAAAGTACAATTTTAAAAAAGAAAAAGAAAAATATGTCGTCTTTGGAGTGGGACAGGGTTGAATTAGATTCTGAGCTCTCCCAGGATCTCATAGCATCTAAAGGACTGTTAGTTGCAAGATGTGCTATTATTTTATGGGCTACTAAGCAGAAAAATGTTGCCAACGAGACCGTGACATTCCAGTGGTTGTAAGATTCCAACATCAGAGATGGCAAAATGAAAAAGTAATCCTTAGAACAGAGGGAGTCGGTGATTTCTAAGTTGTGGGTGGTGAGTCTCTGTGGGTGTATATATATATATATACAAATAAAGTGGTGCGGTGGTGCCATCATAGCTCATTGCACCTTTGAACTCTGGGGTTTAGGCAGTCTTCCCACCTCAGCCTCTTGAGTAGCTGGGCCAGGTGCCACCACACCTAGCTACGTTTTTTTTTTTTTTTTTTTTTTTTTTTGAGACAGGGTCTCACTCCATCACCCAGGCCTGAGTGCAGTGGCACAATCTCAGCTCACTGCAACCTCTGCCTCCTGGATTCAAGTGATACTCGTGCCTCAGCCTCCTGAGTAGCTGGGATTACAGATGTGGGCCATCACCCCCAGCTAATTTTTGTATTTTTAGTGGAGATAGAGTTTTGTCATGTTGGCCAGGCTGGTTTTGAACTCCTGAGCTGAAGTGATCCACCTGCCTTGGCCTCCCAAAATGCTAGGTTTACAGGCGGGAGCCACCCCGCCTAGTTGTAATTTTTAAAAAAGTATTTGTAGTAGTGGGGTCTTGGTATGTTGCTCAGGCTGGTCTTGAACTCCTGGGTTCAAGTGATTCTCCTGCCTCAGCCTCCCAAAGTCCTGGGATTACAGGCATGAGCCCCCATGCCCGGCTGATGGTGAGTTTTAAAATCTCTTACTATCTGAGTGTTTCTGCCTGTAGAATGCCAAAAAGTGGGTGGCAGCTTTGTGAGAATGAAACCGGCTGGCTTTATTTTTATTTTTAGACAGGGTCTTGCTCTTGTCATCCAGGCTGGAGTGCAATGGTGTGATCTTGGCTCACTGCAACCTCCACCTCCTGGGTTCAAGCAATTCTCCTGCCTCAGCCTCCCTGGGATTAAAAGCCAGCTAGCTTTAAGATAAAGTGTTGGGGCTGGATGTGATGGCTCACACCTGTAATCCCAGCACTTTGGGAGACCCAGGCAGGCAGATCACATGGTAAAGAGATCGAGACCATCCTGGCTAACATGATGAAACCCCGTCTCTACTGAAATAGCAAAATATTAGTTGGGCATGGTGGCCGGCACCTGTAATCCCAGCTACTCGGGAGGCTGAGGCAGGAGAATCCATTGAACCTGGGAGGCAGAGGTTGCAGCGAGCTGAGATCCTGCCACTGCACTCCAGCCTGGTGACAGAGTGAGAGTCTGTCCAAAACAAAACAAAACAAAAAAGATAAAGTGTTGGGTGTCATATTTTGGCATGGAGCAGGCACTGTTTTCTTTGGCCCAAGAAGGGACTAAGTCACCACAAACCTTCCCTGGTATGTGCAATGGGTGATTAATGTTTGCCTGCTCAGCACCCCCTTACCGGTAGGCTGGGTCTCATTACTGACTGCCTCTGGAGCTTCAGTTTGCACCTGGTTCAAGATGTATCGACTCTCCCTGAAGATCTAGAGGTGGGTGTGGCTCTGGCCTGGCCAGAGGACCGAGGATGCTGTATCCCATGGCCACAGCAACTGGCTTGGGCTCACGTCCCAACCAGAACCAATGAGATGTGGTCTTGGGATTTCCGCTGGGCTGCTGGAAAGGGGACAGGCTACCCTGCTCATCCCCGTCCCTGATGCTGAGGGACCAAAGGAAATCACTTGTAAAATTTGGGTGTGTTTGGGAGAAGGGGAGACTGACCTCTCGTTCTCGGTACAGACATCTGGTCAGCTACAGGGCTTGACTAACCTACCCAGAGGCAGAATTATATGGTGGTTAAAAGTGTGTTCTGGGCTGGGTGCGGGGGGTTACGACCATAATCCCAGCGCTTTGGGAGGCTGAGGCGGGTGGATCACGAGGTTGAGAGATCGAGACCATCCTGGTCAACATGGTGAAACCCCGTCTCTACGAAAAATACAAAAAATTAGCTGGGCATGGTGGCGCGTGCCTGTAATCCCAGCTACTCAGGAGGCTGAGGCAGGAGAATTGCCTGAACCCAGGAGGCAGAGGTTGCCGTGAGCTGAGATCGTGCCATTGCACTCCAACCTGGGTAACCAGAACGAAACTCTGTCTCAAAAAAAAAAAAAAAGATAACCATCTCACGCCAGTTTGAATGGTGATCATTAAAAAACCTGGAGACAACAGATGCTGGAGAGGATGTGGAGAGATAGGAACACTCTTACACTGTTGGTGGGAGTGTAAATTAGTTCAACCATTGTGGAAGACAGTGTGGTGATTCCTCAAGGATTTAGAAATGGAAATTCCATTTGACCCAGCAACCCCATTACTGGGTATATACCCAAAGGATTATAAATCAATCTATTATAAAGACACATGCACACGTATGTTCATAATGGTACTGTTTACAATAGCAAAGACGTGGAACCAACCCAAATGCCCATCAATGATAGACTAGACAAAGAAAATAGTATATACCATGGAATACTCTGCAGCCATAAAGAAAGATGAGTTAATGTCCTTTGTAGGGACGTGGATGAACCTGGAAACCATCATTCTCAGCAAACTGACACAAGAACAGAAATCAAACACTGGACGTTCTCACTCATAGGTGGGTGTTGAACAATGAGAACACATGGGCACGGGGAGGGGAGCATCACACACTGGGGTCTGTTGAGGGGTAGGGAGGTTGGGGGGGATAACCCTGGGAGAAATGCCTGATGTGGGTGACAGGGGGATGGATGCAGCAAACCACCATGGCATGTGTGTGCCTGTGCAACAATCCTGCAAGATTGCACGTGTACCCCAGAACTTAAAGTACAATTAAAAAAAAAAGAATACCTGGATTTGACAGTCTTTTGTAATTAACAATGATGATAGGTGCCATTTATTTAGTACTTACTATTTGCCTGTTACAAAGCTTATAGATGCCGTTATTAATCTTTATAGCTGTTTTATAAGGCAAGCACTACTCTATGCAGCAGATGTGGAAATGGAGGCTTTTGTAGGTTCATGCCTGAAAAAAATCAACTTAACTGTCAGGAATCTAACCACAGTTTTGGTCTTCCAGCCTTGATTCAAATGAAAAACACTCTTCTTCTTCTTTTTTTTTAAATTGCATTTTAGGTTTTGGGGTACATGTGCAGAACGTGCAGGACAGTTGCACAGGTGCACACATGGCGGTGTGTTTTGCTGCCTTCCTCCCCAAAAAACACTCTTCTTATCCCAAGTTAAGGTGTAAAGTTCTAGAGCTGGCTCCAAAACAAGGAGCGTCAAAGTATCTAAATAAGTGTGCCTTAAAGAAACTTCGTTAGTTCAATTTTATGCCCTACTTTAATACTCTTAACACTCTAGTTTTTTTTTTCTTTTTTTTTAAAATTGTACTTTAAGTTCTGTTGTACATGAGCAGATCTTGCAGGATTATTATGTAGGTGCACACATGCCATGGTGGTTTGCTGCACCCATCCCCCCATCACTTACATTGGGTATTTCTCCCAGTGTTGTTCCTCCCCAATCTCCCCACTCCCCCCCGATATCCTTCCCCTAGCCCCCATCCCCCAACAGACCCCAGTGTGTGATGTTCCCTCCCTGTGTCCATGTCTAACATTCTAATTTGTAAGTAATTTTTAATCTAAAGTGCAGGATAAATGAAATCCATCTCTATTTGTTTCCTTTCTTTTTTTTACTAGATGTGTACATCATGATTTCATATTACTTTATTTCTCAGAAGAAGCCAAAGGTGATGCAGTGAAAAAAAAATTACAAAACATAGAAAAATTATAAACATAGGGAGATTAAAAGAAAAATACTGGAAGTCTTAGGGTTTCACTCCCTGTCAGAACTCATCTTTTCTTAGATTTAGTGTTTGCATCAGAAACTCCAGGAGTGAGTGAAAAAAAAAAAAAAATTCCAGGAGCTCAGAAATCTTTAATCAGAGCCAATATAAATACAGGTTAGATACAGCTGTGGTTCTTAAGGCTCTTCTAACTCTCATGATTCATAGTCTTTGTGTTTAGAATTTGACCTGTATATAAAGTTATCATAAAAAATAAACTGAAGCATTTAAAATCTATAAAAAAGACAGAGTCTTGCTCTATTGCCATGTTGGAGTGCAGTGGAGCAATCTTGGCTTACTGAAACCTCTGCTTCCTGGGTTCAAGTGATTCTCCTGCCAGCTAATCTTTTTGTGTTTTTAGTAAAGACAAGAGTTTCACCATGTTGGCCAGTATGGTCTCAAACTCCTGACCTCAAGTGATCCACCCACCTCTGCCTCCCAAAGTGCTGGGATTCCAGGCGTGAGCCACTGCGCCCGCGTCAGAAGTCTTAATACTAAATACTTTTCGAGACCTCAGAAGTTCTGCTATCCACAGGCAGGTGCCATATTGCTTTCCCTACCCTCTGGCAGTCATAATCTGTGGTGCAATTCAGCTTTGTGGAAGTGCTTCTGTAAAGAACTTCCCCCAATTTAAGATGATCTCAATTTGCTTCCTTGTTTACTGTCCATTTAGCTGCTCTAAAATATGAGCTCCAAATTGGGGGCCATGTCTGTCTGGTTGATTACCCATTTCCTGGGACCCAGAACAGGCCTAGCTCAGAGCAGGTGCTCACCATTGACGGAATGCATGTTAAATGAACGCATGAATCTTATCTGCTTTTGTGGGTGAAAAACTTATCCTATTCTCACTCCTCATTAACTTTTTTTTCTCAAGATGGAGTCTCGCTCTGTCACTCAGGCTGGAGTGCAATGGTGTGATCTCGGCCCACTGCAACCTCTGCCTTCTGGGTTTAAGTGATTCTCCTGCCTCAGCCACCCGAGTAGCTGGGATTACAGGCGTGCGCCACCATGCCTGGCTAATTTTTTGTATTTTTAGTAGAGATGGGCTTCATCATGTTGGCCAGGCTGGTCTCAAACCCCTGACCTTGTGATCCGCCAGCCTCAGCCTCCCAAAATATTGGGATTGCAGGCGTGAGCCACCGTGCCCAGCCATTCCTGATTAACCTACTGGAAATACAGAAATTCTTTCTCTTCTGGGTTCTAGCATCTTATCTGTAACCTCTGCAGGTAATACATTTTCCTTTCCGATAATAACATTTCTATGGTTGCTTTAACTTGCAAATCCTCTAAAACTTATTTATTCCATTTGTGATTGGCATTAGATGTAATTCTAAGCGTTTAGTGACAGCAGTTTGTTTAACTTACATATAAATTGACTTTGCCTTGAAATGTGAAATTGACTAGAAGGACGAAACTTCTAACATGCTATAGAACGCACTTTGACTGGCTAGTTTATTATTTAGAAGAAGCTGATATTGACATTATGAGGGACATAGGTGGCTCTGAAGAACGAGTTGAATTTCTGATGTTTGCAATGTTAAATCACAGATGTTGCCAACTTGAAATAGTTGCTGTATGCTGTGTTCTCAATACACACCTTTTCCAAAGATATCCCAAGCTATAGTCTTAGGAAACTGATTTTTTTAATTTGGTCTCATAGGAATTTTGCGAGTTATGCGGGGTCCCCAAAAGATGAGCTTTAGAAGGACACACACGTGCGTGCACGCGCATCCACACACACACACCCACACTCTCCACTCCACACTTGACTCTGTTTATTTGGGACCCATGATAATCAAAAATGCTATTTTCAACAAATACTTCTGAGAAATAATCTGAGCACATAATTGGATGCAAAAGAGTGCGTATTTACTATTCTACTCTTTAATTAGCATAATCAGTGTTTCCAGCAGCAAAAGCAATTGGAAAATCGCTAGTTTTATTAGGTTCATTATTCTCCCTTAGCGTAGTGTGGCATCAGAGTGGCTATTACTCTTAAATTGCCTCTTGAAAACAAGGGCTGGCGCTCCTTACAGGAAATTTCTAACTCTTGGGTTTTGTACAGAGTCCCAAACTCTTTAGAACCTCTAATTCAAGGAAGGGCTCCACTTTGGTTTTGCATTTTTGTCTGGTCTCTTTCTTGAGGTGACAGAATTCATGTCACAGGGTACATATGTTTGGGGGAGGCTCACGGACAGCCCATCACGCTTGTGCTTTGGTAGGAAGTCTGTGTGGTTAAAGGGGCCGGCTGAGCTGGCTCACGCCTGTAATCCTAGCACTTTAGGAGGCAGAGGCGGGTGGATCACCTGAGGTAGGGAGTTTGAGACCAGCCTGACCAACAGCCTGAGCAACATGGAGAAATCCTGTCTCTACTAAAAATACAAAATTAGCCAAGTGGGGTGGTGCACACCTGTAATCCCAGCTACTCGGGAGGCTGAGGCAGGAGAATTGCTTGAACAGGGGAGGCAGAGGTTGCAGTGAGCCAAGATTACGCCATTGCACTCCAGCCTCGGCAATAAGAGTGAAACTCCGTCTCAGTAAGTAAGTAATTAAATAAATAAAATAAGTATGTGTGGTTAAGGAAAAGGAGTTAGTTACGCATTCTAGGGAACAACTGGGTAGCAAAAGATGGACTCCCTGTATTTGAAATTCAGAAGTCAAGGTTGGCCCTAAGCATTTCCTTGCTTTCTGTGCTGCTGGGGAGTCACTGAGCAGAAGGAAGCTACTTGCCTGAAGTTCTTCAAATTCCCAGCCCTGTTGGAGGTGAGATTGTTGTTCTTAGAGCCTCTATGATGCATCGTAAAGACCTAGCCTGGACCAGTATTAGGACGAGTTAGTTTGCTGTTACCATTCTTTTAGGTAGACGTCGCTGGTCCCACCTTGCTCACAACCCTCCACAGTTTGAAAGCTATTTTCTTTTTTTTTGTTGTTTTTTGAGACGGAGTCTCCCTTTGTCACTCAGGCTGGGGTGCAGTGGCGCAATCTCAGCTCACTGCAAACTCCACCTCCCGGGTTGAAGCGATTCTCCTGCCTCAGCCTCCCAAGCAGCTGGGACTACAGGTGTGCGCCACCATGCCCTGCTAATTTTTTTCTGTATTTTTGGTAGAGATGGGGTTTCATCATGTTAGCCAGGCTGGTCTTGAACTCCTGACCTCAGGCAATCCAGCTGCCTCGGCCTCCCAAAGTGCTGGGATTACAGGTGTGAGCCAACGGGCCTGCTTGCACTGAGAGCTGCCCTCCCACCCTCTCCCCATATTTCCTCTTGGTGGCCTAATAAGGTCCTCTCAGAGACCCTTGTCAGCCACGAGGACCCCACCTAAACCACCCCTCTGCCATTTCCCTCTTTGATACTCTCTGGAGTTCTCTGGGGAGGGGTGAGACCTGCTGTTTGGTTTGTGCAGTTTTCCCGGGCCTTCAGTCATGGCTGGCTGCCTCTCTCTGAGAACTGGGACTCCTGAACTTGGTGAAATACCTCAGCCATCGATCATGTTAAATTATCGGGGACACTCATTTAAAATCCCAGCCTGTTCCAGATGGACTCTCTTTCTTTCTGCCCTGACCGTGTGCGAAACCCTGCTGGAATGTGGAGAGGCTCATGGACTGTGAGCAAAGGATGCAAAGGCTGCTGGGAATACCATCTTTCCAGCGTCATCTGCCAAGGCATGTCAATTTCTGGGTATCTTATGGGCTCTGGCAGCATTACCATCATTGAAGGAAAACATTTTAGCCATATTAAAGGTTAACGCAGCAATCTCCACACAGGCCGCCTGGGAGGGACACAGGACAAGGACAGGTTTTTCCCGTGATGGGCAGGAGGCAGGCTGGTCTCCCACAGCCCTGCCTGGCAATGCAGATGTGTCCCCCAAAGGCACTGGGGGCCAGCTAGAGTGCTGTGCCGAGAGGGGCTGACCCGGGCCATGGGTTCGCTTTGATTGCGGTGGTTTCCCACCGGCTCCCTGGAGAGCTGGCGGATGGCCCAGCCCTGCAGCAGGAGCCGTGAGTGGCAGAATGAGATACAACAATTTGATATCCACTTGCCAGACGAGCCGGGTGTCGTCAATTGCCTGGCTCTGCGCCCAACCTCTTTTTGCGCAAACACTTATGAATTCAGCCAAGAGGAAAAGCTCTCTGATTATGAATTGAACAGAAGGAAGCAAAGTTCTGCAAATAAACGGCGAGACAAAAGCCACGAATAAGAAAAATGACGGAAAAGGACAACCCTCCCAGAAGCCTCCTGCGCGGGAACGGCCACCGTAGCAAGTGCGTGGAGGCCCTGGGATTTGAACTGTGAGATCAGGAAGCCAACGTCAACCTCCCTAGCAGCCTGGCAAACACAAGGCTCCTGCGAAATCCAGGTCTAAATGTTTTGACCACAGAAGTAATATTATGTCATAAATAAGAGCTGTGAGTTGCTGAACCCAAAGTGAGTTCAAAGCTAAACTCTGCCTCCTGCTACCTGCGTGACTTTGAGAAGTTCCAGCACCACCTGGTGCCTCAGTTTACTCCTCTGTTAAATGGGCTGAATCACAGTTCTTGCCTCAGAGTTGTTATAAATTAATACTTGTGAGGCACTTAAATCAGCCTGGTATACAGTAAGTGTTATGAACATGATTTTCTTGAAAGGACAGAATTGATTTTCACGGTCTAAGCCTGAAAATCTAAAGAGTATAAGAGAAGAGGAAAGAATCTAGAATCTCACGGTAAGGGGGAAAAATGAACTTGAAGCAGGGCAGGGTCATTGACAATTCTCTGTGATTCTTCCACAGCTGCCTCACATGCTAAGGTAGCTCCTAGCCACTTGCTATTTAGATTTAGTGATAAGAAATGAATTATGGCCAGGTGGGGGTGGGTCATGTCTGTAATCCCAGCACTTTGGGAGGCCAAGGTGGGCAGATCACCTGAGGTCAGGATTTCAAGCCTGGCCAACATGGTGAAATCCTATCTCTACAAAAACAGAAAAATTAGCTGGGCATGGTGGTGAGTTCCTGTAATCCCAGCTACTTGGGAGGCTGAGGCAGGAGAATCTTTTGAACCTGGGAGGTGGAGATTGCAGTGAGATGAGATTGTCCTACTGCACTCTAGCCTGGGTGACAGAGCAAGATGCTCAAAAAAAAAAAAAAAAAAAAAGAAAAGAAAAGAAATAAGTTAAAATAAATGAGGCCTAGCACAGCGGCTCATGCCTGTAATTGCAGCACTTTGGGAGGCCAAGGTGGGCAGATCATCTGAGGTCAGGAGTTCAAGACAAGCCTGGCCAACATGGTGAAACCTCCTCTCTACTAAAAATACAACAGTCAGCTGGGCATGATCAAGGTTCCTGTAATCCCAGCTGCTCAGGAGGCTGAGGCAGGAGAATCGCTTGAACCTGGGAAGGGGAGGTTGCAGTGAGATGAGACTGTGCCATTGCACTCCAGCCTGGGTGACAGAGCAAGACTCTGTCACAAACAAACAAACAAACAAACCACATTAATTAAAAGAAAATTGAAAATTCAGCTATTTGTTCTCACCAGCGACATTTCAAGGGCTCAGTAGCCCATGTGGGTGGCTTGCAGTGCCCACATTAGGCAGTGCAGAATAGAGCAAGTTTGCCCTCACAGAATGTTCTATCGGACCATGACCAGCCAATCTTTTTGTCACCAGGGACTGGTTTCCATGGATTTGTCAGGGGAAGTTTCCAGATGGTTCAAGTGCATTCCATTTATTGTGTACTTTTTTTTCTGTTGTTATTACATTGTAATATATAATGAAATAATGATACAACTCACCACCATGTAGAATCAGTGTGAGCCCCGAGCTTGCTTTCCTGCAACTAGACGATCCCATCTGGGGGTGATGGGAGACAGTGACAGATCATCAGGCATTAGATTTTCCTAAGAAGCTCGCTGCCCATTTCTGTCACATGGCCAGTTCACAATAGGGTTCTCACTCCTATGAGAATCTAGTGCTGCTGCTGATGTGACAGGAGGCGGAGCTCGGGCGGTAATGCTAGCCATGGGGAGCAGCTGTAAATACGGATGACACTTCACTACGTCACCTGCCGCTCACTTCCTCCTGTGCAGCCCAGTTCCTAGCAGGCCACAGACTGCTGCTGGTCCATGTCTGAGGGCCGGGGACCCCTGGTGTATTGGATAACACTGACTTGGAATATACTGATCGGCCAAAGAAGCACTGAGATGATTGGGCCTCTATTAATAAGAATGATGAACTTTTTTTTTTTTTTGAGACAGAGTTTTGCTCTCGTTGCCCAGGCTGGAGGGCAGTGACATTATCTCGGCTCACTGCAACCTCCGCCTCCCAGGTTCAAGTGATTCTTGTGCCTCAGCCTCCCAAGTAGCTGGGATTACAGGTGCCTGCCAGTATGCCTGGCTAATTTTTGTATTTTTAGTAGAGATGGGGTTTCACCATGTTGGCCAAGCTGGTCTTGAACTCTTGACCTCAAGTGATCAGCCCACCTCAGTTTCCCAAAGTGCTGGGATTACAGGCATGAACCACCGCACCTGGCCAGATGGTCTTTTTTTTTTTGAGCATTTAGTTCCAAGCACCTTCCATGCATTTTCTCAGTTAATCCTCCCAGTGACTCTTTGGAGCAGGGTCTGTGACAATCTTGGTCTCACAGATGGAGCGACTCAGGCACAGAGAGCCAGTCACTGCCCACGGTCGCCCAGCTGAGGAAGGATGGAGCCGGCTGAGATCGTTTTCCGGGAATCTAACTCTGCAGCCTGCAATCTGGGATGCTGTATTCTACCATTTTGCTGACTGATGAGCAAAGCATGGCTCAGGGTACAGAGAGGAAGTACTGGGTCATAAGGATAGGTCTGGGGTGAAGGCTGGTGTCCTGGGAAAGATGAGAGAGGCCCCATTCTAAAGGGATGGCATTGGAAGCTCATGTTGAAAAAGCAAAGCCGATAGGTTTTGGGGCTAGGAGTTAAACACACAGCTCTGGTTTCTGCCTTTTTACCATGGTGATGAATGGCCACTGGAACCCTCTCAAGCCAGTGTTCTCATCCTTGCTCTTCATCATCTGAAGGTGCGTGGAATGGTCAACTTTCTTCCAAAGGGCTTTTATGTCTCAGTCTGCGGTTAGTGTATAAACAGATATTTACTGAAGTGCTGCTGGGTGCAGGCACTGTGGCCAGCCTTGATGCTACAGCCATGATGAAGCCAGTCTCTGTCCTCATGGAGACTTGTCTGTTGATAAGAAAAGAGACAACTCACTGAGCACTGACCCTGTGGCCACTGCTTTTCATGCATCTCTCATTTAATCCTTACATCAAATCCGTGAAATAAACACATCACCATCATCCCTATTCCACATTTAGGGAAACAGATGCTTAGAGAGGGTAAGTAACTTGCTCAAGGTCCTATAGCTTCTAACTCTCATTCCACAGGTGCAGGAATGAAAGGCAGCAGCCTGGGAAGCCAGGGTCTCCGGCAGTCCCTGTCTCTTAGCAGTAATCCAGAGGGAGCGAATACCATTGTCTCACCACTCATTCTTCTTCTGAGTAGTCTTGAAGGAGTACTTCCAGAGCATCTCTGTGTGAAACATCACGCTGTGAATGACTCTGAGATCTTTGATCCAGCGAGCCTGGTGATAAACAGGGGAGGTGCAGATAAGCTCTTCGAATGGATGTTGCCGGGGTGTCAGTGTTCTTTGAAGGCACAGGCCACAAGTCACAAAAGAAAGACCTCAGTGTCTTTTCTCATTGCTCAAGAGATTGAATGGGCAGGAGGAAAAACTGTTAGGTTTTTAGACAGTCCCATCTGGGGGTGATGGGAGACAGTGACAGATCATATTTTACGGCTTTGGCACCACCTGAACCAATTTATGTTTTGAAGAGGAAAGAGTCTTGCCTACCAAGTCAGCCCCTGGGTTTTCCTTCTGCTTATAGAATCCAGGCAGTGGGCAAGCAGAAAAAGAAAACTAAGGGATGTGCCGGGCACAGTGGCTTGTACTTGTCATCTTAGCACTTTGGGAGGCTGAGGCAGGTGGATTTCTTGGGTCCAGGAGCTCAAGACCAGCTTGGCCCAAATGGTGAGACCCCGTTTCTACAAGAATATACAAAGTAGCTGAGCATGGTGGCATGCACCTGTAGTCTCAGCTACTCGAAAGGCTGAGATGGGACAATCACTTTAGCCCAGGAGGCTGAGGTTGCAGTGAGCCATGATTGTGCCACTATACTCCAGCCTGGGTGGCAGAGGGAGACCCTGTCTCAAAAGAACCCAAAAAACAAACAAACAAAAAAAACCAAAAAACTAAACTAGGGAATCTGGACAGAATAAGTTGATATGTATACATATATAATAAAGAACTGGGATAGAACTGGGTCGACTGAATAGTTATTTGGATTGGTTTTGACTGAATTTTTCCTATTGGAGTCTACCTTGTTTTTTTGGTTTAGTTTTGTCTTTTTTTTTTTTCTTCTGAGATTGGGCCTTGCCTTGTTGCCCAGGCTGCTTGAGTGCAGTGGCGCAATCTCAGGTCACTGCAACCTCCGCCTCCTGGGTTCAAGCAATTCTCCTGCCTTAGCCTCCCCAGTAGCTGGGACTACTGGGCATGTACCACCAAGCCTGGCTAATTTTTGTATTTTTAGTAGAGAAGGGGTTTCACTACGTTGGCCAGGCAGGTTTTGCCCTCCTGGGCTCAAGTGATCTGCCTGTCTCGGTCTCCCAAAGTTCTGGGATTACAGATGTGAGCCACTGTGCCTGGCTAGAGTCTACCTTTCTTTGAATTTACTGCAGTGCAAAGACTGGGACATGTGGAACTCCAGGTTTATTTGGGTTCCATAGGGACACTATGGGCTGATTAAGGAAGGAAAGATATGAGAAGCCTGCAGAGCATGCTTTCCCAGACTTTGTGGGGCCTGGGAAAGGAGCCGTTGACCAGAAAGGGAACATTGGATGCCTTGGAAGAGAAGATTAATCCAGTTCATCAGGGGAGTTAATATGCAAGGGAAGAAATTCAGGGACAGCGCCAAACACACTCCTTCCAAGTCCTTTCTGTCCCTTCAGTCACCTCTACCCTCGTTCTCCTTCTTCCCTCTAAGTAATGTCATACATTTTCTTCCCACTCCCAGTCACTCCTAATCAACTAACTCTTCTCTTTACCATCTTTTAATCAGACCTTGAAACTTCCTCTCCTTCAAGGATTGGTGATTATTTTTCTCCATAATACTGCAAGAAAAGAGAGTTGAGGCTGGGCACAGTGACTCACATCTGTAATGCCAGCACTCTGGGAGGCCAAGGCAGGCAGATCACGACGTCAGGCATTTGAGACCATCCTGGCCAACATGATGAAACACCATCTCTACTAAAAATACAAAAATTATCTGGGCATGGTGGCATGTGCCTGTAGTCCCAGCTACTCAGGAGGCTGAGGCAGGAGAATCGCTTGAACCCAGGAGGCGGAGGTTGCAATGAGCCAAGATCGTGCCGTTACACTCTAGCCCAGGTGACAGAGCAAGAGTCCATCTCAAAAAAAAAAAAAGAAAAGAAAAGAAAAAAGAGTTGAAACCTGGAAAACCTGCAGTCGAGTACCAGATCTGCCTCTGCTAGCTATTTGAGAAGTCATTCTGTTCCATCTTTTTTTTTTTTTTTTTTTTTGAAACAGGGTCTCCCTCTCTTGCCTAGGCTGGAGTGCAGTGGTGTGATCTCCGCTTACTGCAGCCTCAACCTCCTGGGCTCAAGAAATCCTGCCACATCAGTCTCCTGAGTAGCTGGGACTCTAGGTGTGTGCCACCATACCTGGCTAACTTTTAATTTTTTCTTTTCTTTTTTGTAGAGATGGGGTCTTGCTGTGTTGCACAGGCTGGTCTCTAACTTGTGGGCTAAAGTGATCCTCCTGTCTTGGCCTTTCAAATGAAGTGGGAAAAGTTCGCTTGTATCCCTCACAGGGCATGTGATGGGGGTGTGGCTCGCTTCTTCAGTGCCCCACTGCTCAAACCTCTAGGGGAGCATCCAGATGGGCAGCGAGCCCCATGGCAGTGTGTAGGGGTGAATGTTTACAGTTGAAGCCCCCATGGGCATGTGTTACGGGTTTCTCTTTTAGTTTAGCCGTCCATAGGTAGCTTGTGTTAGTCGGCTCAATTAGACCCCTGCCTTACTCTAAGGACAGAAGGCTTTCTGTATCGCGGGGTTCTTGCCTTGGTGTATGGGAAGAAGCAGATCACACAGAGGCTTGGAGAATGAGTGCAAGGTTTTATGGAGCGGAAGTAGCTCTCAGTAGATGGGGGAGCTGGAAGGGAGATGGTTTTCCCCTGGAGTCGGGCCACTTGCTGGCCTGACTCTTCTCCGACTGTCCTAGCCAAACTCTGCGTTGTTCTGCCTGTCGGCGGCCTGTGGTGTGCCGGTGCCAGTCGGCGGCCTGTGGTGTGCCGGTGCCAGTCGGCGGCCTGTGGTGTGCCGGAGCCTGTCGGTGGTGCCAGTCGGTGGCCTGTGGTATGCTGTGCCTGTCGGTGTGTTCCTCTTGACGTCTAGCACCCGTGTGTTCCTCCGCTGATGTGCTCCTCTCGACATCCAGCCACCTGTCTGTCTGTCTGCTAGGGCCTCAGGGTTTTTGTAGGCACAGAATAGTGGTGTGGCAGCCACGGTGGTCTTGGGAAATGCAACATTTGGGCAGGAAACAAAAATGCCTGTCCTCACCTAGATCAGTGGGTACACGCCCTGGGGTGGGGCCCTAGACAAGGACCTCCTCTACCTGCTCTTCCCTTCCCTGCTTTCATATCGCTTAAAGGGACCATGCTCTTCCCTTCCCAGCACTTCCCTGCTGTATCACAAAGTGCTGGGATTATGGGGTTTTACCATGTTGGTCAGGCTGGTGTTGAACTCCTGACCGCAGGTGATCCACCCACCTTGGCCTCCCAGAGTGCTGGGATTACCAGCTTGAGCCACTGCACCCAGCCTATGTTCCTTTTTTAAGCAAGAAAAATGCCTCTTCCCACCTTCCACTAAACCAATCTCTCTGTTTTCCCCACCTCATAGCATTCTTGTCCTTCTTGGCCCAGGGCAAACAGTGTATTTTCTTTTGGCCCTTCTGTCCATCTGTGAAAGGGTCAGGCAGTTTAATCAAGCCTTAATCAACTATTTTGATGACCACAGTCAAGACAGTGCTTATTAATGCCTGAGATGCACCAGGAGCACATGACCTGGCTGTGACTTTTCTAACAAAGTTCCCCAGATGGGTGACTCAGGACAACAGAAAGTCATTCTCTCCAGTTCCGAAAGCTTGATGTCTGAAATCAGCAGGGCTGTGCTCCCTCTGAAGGCTCCAGAGATGAATCTTTCTTTGCTTCTTCCAGCTTCTGGTGGTTGCTGGCAGTCCTTGGCTTGTGGCCACATCATTCCACCTCTTCCTTCATCCTCATGTGGCCTTCTCCCCTGTGTGTCTCTGTCCCTTCTCTTCTCACAAGGACGCCATTATTACTGGATTTAAGGTCCACACTATTCCAATATGACCTCCTCTTAATGACATCTGCGGTGGCTCTATTTTCTTTTCTTTTTACTCTTTTCTTTTTGAGATGGAGTGTTGCTCTGTCACCCAGGCTGTAGTTTAGTGGCACGATCTCGGCTCACTGCAACCTCTGCTTCCTAGGTTCAAGTGATTCTTCTGCCTCAGCCTCCCAAGTAGCTGGGATTACAGGAATGCGCCATCATATGTGGCTAATTTTTGTATTTTTAGTAGAAACAGGTTTTCACCATGTTGGCCAGGCTGGTCTTGAACTCCTGACTTCAAGTGATCCTCCTGCCTCAGCCTCCCAAAGTGCTGGGATTACAGATGTGAGCCAGCACTCCTGACCCCCATTTTCTCATAAGATTATGTTCTGAGGTTCTTGGTGAATGTGACTTTCACATTCACATTTCACACTGGAGGTTATTATTTAGTGTAGCACAGGCAGGGCGTTCTTATTTTCTTCCCTACCCCAGGAATGAGGAAGTTAACTCCCACGCATCTGAGAGAGAGATGCTTCCTAAGCTTGCAACAATCAGTTATCCAAATATTAGTTACAGAAGAGCACTAAGGGTTGTGCTCAGCATGTGGCCAGCCGGTTCTCAGACTGTCAAGTTTAAGATGAACGCTAATCCTGAGTGAGTTTTTAAATGTATTTGTCATTTCCCCATCATTGTAAAATGTGCACACATTGTGATGGCTGGGGCTTCCCTCTCAGGAGTCATCTGCAAAGTCAGACGTGAAACAGCCTGGGTGAGGTTGGCCAAGCTGGGAACTGGGTTGGGAGGGAAGCTGGGGAATGATCTCCAAGGTCTCAGATCCCAACCTGGGCTTAGCCTGATTCACCCAGAGGGACTTGGTAAAAATGCACATTTCAGGGCCCACCCCAGACCTAATGAATCAGAATTACCTGGGCAGGATCCTGAGGAGCCCTGTTTTGAAAAGCAGCCCAGCAGAATCCTATGGTCAGACACGGTGAGGAATTGAGTTCAATCTAGGGCAGTAGTTCTCAAACTGGTCAGTGCTTCAAAAAATACAGATGCTGATGACCAGGAGTGGTGGCTCACACCTGTAATCCCAGCACATCAGGAGGTTGGGCCAGGAGAATCGCTTGAGCCCAGGAGTTTGAGACTAGCCTGGAGAATATAGAGAGATACTGTCTCTACCAAAAATTTAAAAATTAGCCAGGGGTGGTGGTGCCTGCCTGTGATCCCAGCTACTAGGGAGGCTGTAGTGGGAGGATCGCTTGAGCCCAGGAGTTGGTGGCTATAGTGAGCTATGATTGTGCCACTGCACTCCAGCCTGGGTAACAGAGCAAGACTCTGCCTCAAAAACAAAAAACGAAAAACAGATGCTATGTCCCGATCCAGAGGTTGGGGTTTCATTGTTTTGGGGTATGGCCTGGGTTTTGGAACACTTGAAAGATCTCAGGCGACCCTAAGTGTAGACGGGTTTGGGAACCACACATCTAAGGCACACTTGAGTCGGGGAACAGCGAGGTGGTGTGGACTAGCCGGCCAGAACCCAGGGTGGGGCAGTGGAAACCAGCATTGCAGAGACCATTAAGGCTGGGAAGCATATTGTGTGAGGCCCATCACAGTACTTGTGATGAATGACATGAATGCTTTGGACCTCAGACAACTGGTTCCTGCAAGGCTGGAATGAATGCATGTCTAATGCTTTGCAACATTGTCAAGTTGTCAGTTGCAACTCTGTTCTGAGGGCACGATGCCTGAGATTTGCCTGTAATGGGGTCAATTTTAATGGACTTAATGTGGTATGGAGTGAGGCCTTCAAAGATAAGTGTTGACCAGGTGCGGTGGCTCACACCTGTAATCCCAGCACTTTGGGAGGCTGAGGTGGGTGGATCCCGATCAACATGGTGAAACCCCATCTCTAGTAAAAATACAAAAATTAGCTGGGTGTGGTGGTGCACACCTGTAATCCCAGCCACCCAGGAGGCTGAGGCAGGAGAATCACTTGAACCCGGGAGGCGGAGGTTGCAGTGAGTTGAGATGGTGCCGCTGCACTCCAGCCTGGGTGACAACTGGGTGACAGAGCGAGACTCCATCTCAAAAAAAAAAGTAAAAATGTCAACTCTAAGTTGGTTGCGGGGATCTGGACAAAGGCCTTACAATCCCATGGTGGGCAGATGGCCAATCCTAAACACCCCGATTTTAAAACAGCGCCTATTTTCCAAGAGGCTTTTTGAAAATAGCTCCTTTTTTGTGGGGAAGAACCTGGGCAGCAGAGAGCCAGAGTTAAGCCCAGCTGAGAAGGGGTTAGCAGGCAGGGCTCTGCCTGGTCCTTGCTGAAGCTTGCTACTCAGGGTGAGCTTCCTAGACCAATGCAGATTCGCTGGCCCACCGAGCATCCCAGATGAGAACCTGCATTCAACAAGAGTCTCAGCGCAGCCAAGTTTAAGACATACTGGGCTAGAACACCCAGGGGACCCAAAGGTTCTCTCAAAACTAAGAAAACTAGGCCAGGGGTTGTGGCTCATGCCTGTAGATCTTGCATTTTGGGAGGCAAAGGCAGGCAGATCACGGAAGGTCAGGAGTTTGAGACCAGCCTGGGCCAACATGGCAAAACCCCATCTCTACAAAAAACACAAAAATTTACCGAGTGCAGTGGTGGGTACCTGTAATCCCAGCTACTGAGGAGGCTGAGGCACAAGAATCCCTGAAACTTGGGAGACGGAGGCTGCAGTGAGCTGAGGTTGCACCACTGCCCTCTAGCCTGGGCAACAGAGCAAGACTGTCTCAAAAAAAAAAAAAAAGCCGGATGCAGTGGCTCATGCCTGTAATCCCAGCATTTTTCTAGGCCAAGGTGGGAGGATCACCAGGTCAAGAGATCAAGACCATCCTGGCCAACGTGATAAAACCCTGTCTCTACTAAAAATATGAAAATTAGCTGGGTGTGGTGGCGCATGCCTGTAGTCCCAGCAACTTGGGAGGCTGAGGCGGGAGAATCACTTGCAGGAAGGTGGAAGCTGCAGTGAGCTGAGATTTGGCCATTGCACTCCAGCCTGGAGACAGAGCGAGACTCTATCTCAACAGAGACAAAAACAAAACAAAACAAAACAAAACAAAAGACAGAGGGGACCTGAAGCGTCTCTCAAAACCAAGGAAAATAATCTAGATCAAATATATTCTCTTTCTCCTTCTCTCCACTGCCCCCACAGCCAGTCATCTTTATCAACTCCAATAGAATCGATGTTCTACAATCAAGTCTACTCACTTTTTATTTATTTACTTTAGAGATGGGGTCTCGCCATGTTGCCCAGGCTGGTATCAAACTCCTGGACTCAAGTGGTTCGCCCACCTCGGCCTCCCAAAGTGCTGGAATTAAGGGCATCAGCCCCTGCGCCCGGCCGTCACTTTTATTTTTGATGTTCAAATTATCCCTAAACTGCCCAGTGGGAGCTAACGTCTGTAAGACCGTAGATTGTTTTTATGCACTCAGTACGTTTCCATTTTTACCTTAGACTTTCATTATAGAAAAGAGTGCGTTTTTTCCACTGGTTTCTATTGGATAATGAACCCCCTTGTGCCTATCATCAGCCTCAGCAGTCATCATCTCATTAATTACCATGCTGGGTTTTTTTTGAAGCAAGTATCTTCTAACATTTAGCCAGTGTTCAAATTTCCCTATCTTAAATGAGTGTTTAGAATAGTTATTTCATTGGAAACAAGATCAAAACAAGTACATTTTACATTTTTAGGCCAGCCTTGAGAGTAAGTGTAAAACCGTATGTGGCGTAGGAGGCGGGACTAGCCTCTGGAGGCGGTGCCTGGATACCAGACCCAATTGAAGACTAGCTAAGACAGGTTGCACAATGAATAATACCAGGAGATGTGAACATGAAGCACCATTGTGAAGGTCAGCTACCACAGTCATTTAACCAACTAGTTCTCAACCCTGACTGCAGCTGAGAGAGATTTGTTTTTGCTTCTTTTTTTTTTTAAAGAGGCAGGGTCTTGCTAAGTTGCGTAGGCTGGACTCAAACTCCCTGACTCAAGTGATCCTTCTGCCTCAGCCTCCCAAGTAGCTGAGACTACAGGTGTGTGCCACTGTGCCCAGCAAGATTTTAAAAAATACGTACGCCCAGACACCACTGTACACCAACTAAGTCAGAATCGGATATAGTGAAGTCGTTAACCACTTTGCTCCTGGGAAACTCCTGGGAATGTGGCAGAGAGAAAGAGATGGGAAAATAAGACTTTAAGAAGTGTTGCTGTGCATTTTGAAAATAATTTTTCCGTGGTGTTTGTCTTGAGGGACGGCGGTAAACATTTCAGTTGCCTTTAAGTGTGCTTGGATGCTGGAATGATGGCTCTTTGAATGCAGCATCATACTGAGTTGGGCCACATGGCAGCCAGCGTGAACCTTTATGCCACATGTACGAAAAAGAATGTCATGAGCCCACTCTCAGGAACCTTACAATCTGGAGGGGTAGGTCAGGTCCACCAGTCACTTCTACCTCATGGTAAAGGACGCCTGGCGTGTGGCAGGAGGTGGTGTGATAACAAGAATATATTGCATCATCAGTATTTGGGGTCTTCTTAGCAATGTTGAACTTCTTAACCTCCTCCATTGTGTCATCAATTTGCTGATTACACTTTCTGCCTTAGCATCTGGTTTCAGGCCTGGCATAAGCTGTTTGAAACCCAGGCACACACCCCGTCGTCTTTGGCGTAGTTAACACCTCCCCTCTCTGTGTGGTGGTCTGGAGATGTAACCTGCTTGCTCCTCATCCCACGCGTCCCAAACACCCCACAGCTGCTGACCATGATTAAATGTAGTGGAGATTCAATGGTTTTCTTTTGATTCTCAGGGGCCGATATGCATTCTTTTGTAACTACTTGCAGAGTCGGCTAGGCGTGGTTGCTCACGCCTGTAATCCCAGAACTTTGGGAGGCTGAGATGGGTCGATCATGAGGTTCAGAGTTCGAGATCAGCCTGGTCAATGTGGTAAAATGCTGTCTCTGCTAAAAATACAAAAATTAGCTGGTTGTGGTGGCAGGTGCCTGTAATCCCGGCTAATCGGGAGCCTGAGGCAGGAGAATTGCTTGAACCTGGGAGGTGGAGGTTGCAGTGAGCCGAGATTGTGCCAGTGCACTCCAGCCTGGGCAACAGAGTGAGCCTCTGTCTCAAAAACAAAAATGAAAAAAACTTGCAGATTGAGTTAAGGAAACCATGAAGTCCAGAGTTTAATCCATCCCCTTCCTTTTTCTCTCTCTTTCTCAAATATTTTGAGCCAGATACTATCCTAGATTGTCTCGTGATATTTACAGTCTAGGAGAAGGCAGGAGAGAGCGAGCTAAGGACAGAGACCGTGTTCTAAAATGTTTGCTGTGTTTGTAGGTGCCCTCCCTCAATTTTCCTATTCCCTGGCCATGCTGGAAAGCAGGTGTTGGCACCATATTTCTTCTTGTCCCTATACTCAATTTGTTGGCCAGAAATCCAATTCTTTCTTTCTTTTTTTCTCTCTCTCCCTTTCTCTCTGTCTCTCTCTCTCTCCCTTTCTCTCTCTCCCTTTCTTTCTGTCTCTCTCTCTCTCTCCCTTTCCCTCTCTCTCTCCCTTTCTCTCTCTCTCTCTCCCTTTCTCTCTCTCTCTCTGACTCTCTCTTTCTCTCTCTCTGTCTCTCTGTTTCCCTTTCTCTCTGTCTTTCTCTTTCTCTCTCTCTCCCTTTCTCTCTCCCCCTTTCTCTCTCTCCCCCTTTCTCTCTCTCCCTCTCTCTCCCTTTCTCTCTCTCTCTCCCTTTTTCTCTCTCTCCCTTTCTCTCTCTCTCTCCCTCTCTCTCCCGCTTTCTCTCTCTCTGTCTCTCTCTCCCCCTTTCTCTCTCTCCCTTTCCCCCTCTCCCTCTCTCTCTCTCCCTTTCTGTCTCCCTCCCTTTCTCCCTCTCTCTCTCTCTCTCTCTCCCTTTCTCCCTCTCCCTCTTTCCCTTTCTCCCTCTCCCTCTCCCTCTCTCTCCCCTTCTCTCTCTTTCTCTCTCCCTTTCTCCCTCTCCCTCTTTCTCTCCCCCTTCTCTCTCTCTCTCTCTCCCCCTTTCTCTCTCTCTCTCTCCCTTTCTCTTTCTTTCCCTTTCTCTCTCTCTCTCTCTCCCCCTTTCTCTCTCTGTCTCTCTCTCTCCCCCTTTCTCTCTCTGTCTCTCTCTCTCTCCCTTTCTCTCTCTCCCTCCCCCTCTCTTTCTCTCTTTCTCTCTCCCTTTCTCTCTCTGTCTCTCTCTCTCTCTCCTCCTTCTCTCAAGACGTCCAGTAACTAACTGGTCAGCTGGTGGTGGGCACTGCTGGTTGCCATGATGGGCCACCAGCAAAAAGTGAAAATTGGTTGTGAGTAACAGAAGCAGAGATAAGAAATTCCACTGGGCTGATAAGAAAGACCGTGGGCATCTGAGAGCCAGAAAGAGGAACTTGTTTCTGTAACTCCAGTTTCCATTCTCTCATGGCAGCTCATTTGCCTCCCATGCCCATGTGTCTGTGTGTTAGAGACAGGGTGTGGTCCTTTCCCTCGAGCTTATGCAAATGGGTTTCTGTTCCTACAATCATTGTTCCCAGGTGTGGATGGTGACTGATGCTCTAATAAATGCTGAAAAAGGCCAGATGTGGTGGCTCATGCCAACGTGCTGGGAGGCCAAGGTGGGCAGATCACAAGGTCAGGCGTTCCAGACCAGCCTGGCCAACATGTGATACCCCCATCTCTACTAAAAAAATACAAAATTTAGCTGGGCATGGTGGTGTGCACCTGTAATCTCAGCTACTCGGAAGACTGAGGCAGGAGAATTGCTTGAACTCAGGAAGTGGAGGTTGCAGTGAGCCAAGATTGTACCCCTGCACTCCAGCCTGGGCAACAGACCAAGACTCCATCTCAAAATAAATAAATAAAATAAACAGCACTTTGGGAGGCTGAGGCGGGCAGATCACAAGGTCAGGAGATAGAGACCATCCTGGCCAACATGGTGAAACCCCGTCTCTACTAAAAATACAAAAATTAGCTGGGCATGGTGGCGCGTGCCTGTAATTCCAGCAACTCAGGAGGCTGAGGCAGGAGAACTGCTTGAACCTCCCAGTTCTCAGGAGGCGGAGGTTGCAGTGAGCCAAGATTGTGCCATTGCACTCCAGCCTTTTGCCTGGCGACAGAGCTGGACTCTGTCTCAAAAAATAAATAAATAAATAAAAAGAAATAAACACTGAAAAAAAGCAGAGTGGAAGCGCAGAAAAGAGGGCTTCCCTGAGGAGGTGACGTTAGTGCCCAGTTGGAAGGCAGGAGTAAGTGTGCACCGGGATTTTTTAGGATGTATGTAGACAGAGGTGATTGGGCGTATGTAGACAGAGGTGATTTAGCAACCAACTGTCCCACTTGTGCTCATTGTCAGTTACCTCGCCGCAAGGATAATGTAGCCCTGAGTTTGCTTTCTGCTTATTTATTTTAGGTGGTTGTTTATCCAAACCTCTCAAATGATACGCACTCGGAAACAAGGGACAGCACTGTTCATTGATGTTGTGGACAAACCATTATCTTGTTACCTAAGAATGGGAAATTTATAAAGAAAAAGAGGTTTAATGGACTCACAGTTCCATGTGGCTGGGGAAGCCTCTAAATCATGGTGGAAGGCAAAAGGCACATCTTACGTGGCAGCCGACAAGAGTGATGAGAGCTATTTTGGTTATTATTTGCTGGCCATAGAATTTAATTATATATTTTGAACTAAGATGAGAGCCGAGCACACAAGACGGTTGTAGGTCTGTCCTTTGTTTCTGATGATGATGATGATGATGAAATGGCTAGCATGGTTCATGACTTGCTTTTCTCATCGTCTCAGTCTGAGATTTTTGGCTGGACTATTGGCTTGGGCTAGATGAAAATCATTCCTTGTATCCCCTGATCTTAAAGTCAAGCCTGAACCAGTCTCCAGACTCAAGCCTCCATAGGGCTTCAGATCCCTTGAGGAATGGGTGTCCCTGCAATATTGCAATGGCTGTCGAAGTTGTCATTGGAGCTGGGAAAATGGGCGCTCTCCTGCTTTTCCATCCTGCTTAGATTTCCCATTGAGTACCAATCTTACCTCCTTTGTTTGTTTTGTTTTGAGAGAGAGTACAGTGGCATGCGAGTAGCTGGGATTACAGACATGTGCCACCGTGCCCAGCTAATTATTGTATTTTTAGTAGAGACAGGGTTTCATCACTTTGGCCAGGTTGGTCTTGAACTCCTGACTTGGTGATATGCCCACTTTGGCCTCTCAGAGTGTTGAGATTACAGGCGTGAGCCCCGTGCTCAGCTCCTTTTTTTTTGAGAGAGAGTCTCGCTCTGTCACCTACGCTGGAGTGCAGTGGGGGGACCCTGGCTCACTACAGTCTCTGCCTCCCGGGTTTAAGTGATTCCTGTGCCTCAGCCTCCCAAGTAGCTGTGACTGCAGGTGCACACCACCACACCTGTCTAAGTGGTTGTTTGTATTTTTAGTAGAGATGAAGGTTTTGTCACGTTTGCCACTGGTTTCCAACTCCTGGCCTCAAGTGATCCACCTTTCTCCACCTCCCAAAGTGCTGGGATTACAGTGTGAGCCACTGTGCCCGGCCTCATTTCCTCTTATACCATAAGTAATTGCCTGCAAATCTGTTTTCTTCATTAGTTTGCAAGCTTCCTGAGAGTAGAACTGTGGCTCATTTCTTCTGGAATCTCCCTGGCACAAAGCCCAGGGCTTTATCCTCAGTAGGCATTCAGCAAATGTTTAATTGAATTCAACAGCTCCCCCACCACTGCCCCCACCTTATGTGCAGGTGGCTAAGTACCATCAGATCAAGTTTAAGTCCAGAGTCAATTTGGGAAAACATTACTTTAGTGATATGAAAAGAAACCCATGTTATTCAGTTAGAATACTTCTCAGAGTATCCCCTGTCCAAGCATTTGCTGAATTTCTGTCTACTAATTTTCAGGTGGAACAGTACATGTGCAGATAGTCCATTTAGACAAAGATACACTTTCATGCATTCATTTCTTTAACAATAATTTGTGGCCCTACTAACTCCTTTGACCTAATGTACCATGTAAGCTGTAAGTATATCTTTATTTTCCTTGTGATTTGGGAGGTCCAATGCTTCATTAAGCTCACATGCCTAAAACTAATGAAGATACCATCTTGTTAACCAGTTACTTACTATAAAAGTAGCGACCAAATCAAGTCAATCACCCACCTTAAGTCAACCCAGTACTCCCGTCTTGAGCAGAGAAGCCCATCCTGAGTCAAGACATGGATGGAAGAATAGCTCCCTCTGGGGATCAAAACCACGCTCACCCCAAATCTTCCTCCCCAGAGTTCTACTTCTTGTTAATCCACTGAACCCATAACAAAACAGAAGTGCTTGAAATGAGGACAGGTAGCTCCGTGCACCAATTGAAATTTAGAACTGTATCAATTCCTGATATAGAAATGAGGCTTCTCCCCAGGACTAGCATTCCTCGAAGGCAGCCCTTTTCTAGATGGAGAAAATGGAACCCGAAGGCACCCATTTCCCTAAAGTGCTCTTGCTCATGTGTAAGTATAAATGAAAAATGCCGAAGCTGCTTCTGTCAGCATTGCTTTTTAATTATGGCCATCAATAAATCATTTTATCCTTCAACAAGACGTGAGAATGGCCGGAAGGCAGAGGCACAATTCCTTAGAAATTAAGCCAACAGAGAATGGGCTGTCTATCTCCCCACCGCTTCCCTTACTCTGCTGTCAGAAAGAGAACCGTTCTCTCTCTACGTAGCTGGGAGCAGACGGCTGCCCTTGAGTTCTGTCTGGGGGCTCCGTTAACACAGTTTTACCCCAGCCTGCCTTGGCAGCCACTGCCACACAAGCTGCGCCCATTCTTTCTTCTGTGCCTTTTGTGACCGTGTTGCTTTTCCTCTTCCCAGTGCAGTGAGCTGAATGGTGGCCTCTCACAAGATAGATCCAGATCCTTGTGCCTGGAATCTGGGCACATTGCCCTATTTGGAAGAAGGGTCTTTGCCGATGTAATTAATGAAGTTAAGTATCTTGAGATGAGATTCTCCTGAAGTATTTCAGGTGGGTTGTAAAGCTATAGACAAGTGTCCTTATAAGAGGACACTCTTCCTCCAGAGGAGGAGACCCAGACAGAAGAGGAGCAGCAAGGTAACCACAGAGGCAGAGACTGGATCACGAGGCCACAAGCCAATGAATTCTAGTCGCTTCTACAAGCTGGAGGAGGCAAGGAACGGAATCTTCCCTAGAACCTCTGAAAGAGCCTGGTCCTGCTGACATTTGCTGATTTTAGACTTCTTCTGGCCTCCCGACTTTGTTTTATTTTTTTCTTTTTAGACAGAGTCTTTCTCTGTTGCCCAGTGTGGAGTGCAGTGGCATAATCTTGATTCACTGCAGCCTCCACCTTCCAGACTCAAGCCATTCTCCTGCCTCAGCCTCCCGAGTAGCTGGGACTACAGGCATCATCTGCCACCACACATGGCTAGTTTTTTAATTTTTGGTAGAGATGGGGTTTTGCCATATTGGCCAGGCTGGTCTCAAACTTCTGGCCTCAAGCGAACCACCCACCTCAGCCTCCCAAAGTGCTAAGATTATTTAGGTGTGAGCCACGGCACGTGGCTCAGACTTTTTTTTTTTTGAGATGGAGTCCTACTCTGTCACCAGGCCGGAGTGCAGTGGTGGGATCCTGGCTCCCTGCAACCGCTGCCTCCATGGTTTTTAGCTGCAATGGTTGTGAAATTTGAATGCGCTCCTGCTGTCAGCTGGACTTTGCTGGCCTTGTGTCTGTTATTCCCTGGCAGTTCTACAGGGCCTGGAGCTGGTATGAAACACCTCCCTTCTTTCCCAAATGGTCCCCAGCTTCCCTGCTCACTGAAGACTCTGCAGTCAGGAACAGTCAGGACTTTGCACCCCGTTGTTGTGGGTGTTGGGCCGACCCTTCCTCTTGTGTGATCCATGGACCCGCAGCACTGCACCACCTGGGAGCTTTTGGAACTGAAGACTCTCAAGGCTCATCCAGGACCTGCTGGGCCAGATTCTTCTGCATTTTAACAAGATGCCCAGGTGATTATCGCATACATTGAGATCTGAAAAGGGTTAGTAGGAGAGGCTTTAAGTGGGTAATTAGATATTTTCTCTCCCTGCGAAAATCTTACTTTCTTCATGTTAAATTTATTCACTGTGGCAATGGCATGGGGGTTATAAAAAAACAAAACAAAATTCCTTTCATCAAGAAGGCACCCTGGTGTGTTATGGATGTGGGTGAAATGACGTCTGGAATTTGCTTTAAAATATTCTAAAATAAGGCTGGGTGTGGTAGCTCATGCCTGTAATCCCAGCACTTTGGGAGGCTGAGGCAGGAGGATCACCTTAGGTCAGGAGTTCGAGACCAGCCTAGCTAACATGAAGAAACCCTGTCTCTACTAAAAATACAAAAAAAAATACAAAAAAAAAAAAAATTAGCTGGGTGTAGTGGTGCATGCCTGTAATCCCAGCTACTCTGGAGGCTGAGGCAGGAGAGTTGCTTGAATCTGGGAGGCAGAGGTTGCAGAGAGCCAAGATTGTGCCATTGCACTCCAGCCTGGGCAACAAGAGTGAAACTCCATCTAAAAAAAAAAAATTCTAGAATTTCAAGGAGGTAAAGGAAAAGAGGTGGGAACTGGAATGAGACAGGCAAAATGTTGACAGATTCTTGCAGTGGGATGCTGGGTCCGGGGGTTTCATGGTACAGTTCTCTCCCTACTTTTTGTGCATGTGGGAAATTTCTATACTGAAAAGCTAGGGGTTGGGCACAGTGGCTCATGCCTGTAATCTCAGACTTTTGGGAGGCCAAGGTGGGTAGGTAGATTGCTTGAGCTGGGAGTCCAAGACCAACCTGGCCAACATGGGGAAACACCATCTCTACTAAAAATGTGAAAATCAGCCAGGCATGCTGACAACATGTCTGTAGTCCCAGCTACCTGGGAGGTTGAGGCATGAGAATCACTTGAACCCAGGAGGTGGAAGTTGCAATGAGCTGAGATCGCAACATTATACTCCAGCCTGGGCAACAGAGTGAGACTTGGTCTCAAAAAAAAGAAGGAAAGAAAGAAAGAAGCCAGGGGCTCACACCTGTAATCCCAGCACTTTGGGAGGCCAAGGCAGGCGGATCACAAGGTCAGGAGTTCAAGACCAGCCTAGCCAACATGGTGAAACCCTGTCTCTACTAAAATACAAAAATTAACCGGGCGTCGTAGTGGGTACCTGTAATCCCAGCTACTCGGAAGGCTGAGGCAGGAGAATCACTTGAACTTGAGAGGCTGAGGTTGCAGTGAGCTGAGAGAGTGCCACTACATTCCAGCCTGGGGGACAAGAGAGAGACTTTGTTTAAAAAAAAAAAAAAAAAAAATAGTTAGAAAGTACCCTGGTTTTCCAGCCTTTCTTTAGTTTTTCTTTTTTCTTTTCTTTTCTTTTTTTTTTGAAACAGGATTTCACTCTGTAGCCCAGGCTGGAGTACAGTGGTGTGATCCCAGCTCACTTCAGCCTCAGCCTCCTGGGCTCAAGAGAACCTCCCTCCCCAGCCTCCCAAGTAGCTGAGACCAAAGGCGCTAATTTGTTCACTTTTTGTAGAGGCAAGGTCTTGCTATGTCACTCAAGCTGGTCTTGAACTCCTGGGCTCAGGCAGTTCTCCCGTCTCAGCCTGGGAGTAGTCCCAAAGTGCTGGGATTCCGGGTGTGAGTCACCATACCCAGTCTCAGTAATTTTTCATGACTCTTTCTCCCCTCTTGGAAATGACTGGTTTTCGAGGGAATATCTTTTTTGTCCCAATCTGTCGTTTCTTTGCTCAGCATACCTGTGTTTGGGGCTTTGTTGATCTCTAGGCCTTTTTCGGCAGAGCTGTCCCTGGAGAGCAGGATGGGCGCCGATGGCTTCTCAGCATCTTCTAAGTCAGTTTCCAACCACATCTAGTCAGCCTCTGTTGCTCCTGGCAGCAGAAAGGTCGTCTCCTTTCCCTTTCTCCACCTCTCTAACCTAAGACTCTGTCTTTGTCACGGGTGCAGCATCACATGTGCAGCCTTCAGGGTCTCTCACCTACGTGTGGTCTGTGAAAATGTCTTTACTTCAGGGCTTCTCAACCATTGGGTGACTTTGCCTACCAGAGAATATTTGGCTGTGTCTGGAGACAATTTTGGTCGTTAACAGCTGGAGGAGGTGGTGCTACTGTGCATCTAGTGAGTAGAGGCCAGTGTGGCTGCTAAACATCCTACAATGTCCAGGATGACCTCCACTAAGACAAAAGAATGATCCAGCCCAATGTCAATAGTGCCGAAAGTGAGGGACCCTGATTCCATCGTAGAGATCATCTGAGTACATCTGGCCAAGCTCTTTTTGCTCCTGTCTCATGAAGAAAAGGCAGACTCATGACTGATGATAATACCGATGGGATTTTTTTCTTTTTTGCTATTTATTTAATTTATTTTTTTATTATACTTTAAGTTCTGGGGTACGCGTGCGAAACGTGCAGATTTGTTACACAGGTATACACGTGCCATGGTGGGTTGCTGCATCCATCCCCCCGCCATCTACATAAAGTATTTCTCCTAATGTTGTCCCTCCCCTATCTTGACTTTCGGATACGATGACTTACCATTTTTGCAAGTTGTATACTGCACACCTCCAGGGGGCGCCACCCACATGATAATTTATGAAACTGCCACCCCGAAGTGGGTGGAGGGCTAGGGGAGGGAGAGCATTAGGAGAAACACCTAATGTAGATGACAGGATGATGGATGTGGTAACCCACCATGGCAAGTGTATACCTATGTAACAAACCTGCATGATCTGCACATGTACCTCAGAACTTAAAGTATAATAAAAAAAAGAAAAAAAAAAAACTGCCACCCCAAGAATTGCCCAGTACATAGTCTACACGGCTGTAAGTAGTTATTCTGGTTTTGGGTTGCCCTGGAGTGCTCTGGAACTGGGAGGAACCTTATTTCTGGCCATCAGAGGCCCTGAACATGACATTGAGTGTGCTTTTAAGAGAGGAGAAACGCTGAACAGAGAGGAACTCATTTTTACAACTCTTGACCATCATCTAGTTACGGAGCATCCGCTTTTCACTTCTGGGTCATATCCATTTGATGGATGTAAAATCATCAGATTATAATATCGTGGCTTACACTTTTGATAGCTTCTGCCTGGAACATGGTGGTGATCGCTTCTTATTTTCAATTGATTCATCGGGGGAGAAAATATACACGGCTGCTCTAAGACTTTCTATCTGCACACCATTTGCTTGATGGGATTTCTTTAGTTTCTATAGCATAACTTATTCTAACTGGTCCTCAATCACTTTGCAATAAAAACTCAGATTGTGAAAATGTTCATTGTCATTACCATTGATGGAGCAGTAAGTACAGAGTTCTGGGGACAGAAGAAATTGAGGGATTTAAACTAGCAGAATGAGCTGCTCACCCTCAGAAGTGCTTTTAATCTTGGCGAGGATGAGGGGAATTTTGACAGAGTTCGGGGGGACTGTGGGGAGCGGGGCTTGGAGGTGGCTGTTAGCACGTGTGGTCAGCAAATCCACTGGGGGTCCTTATACTGTGGGCAGCCCCACAGATGGAGTTGAGATTTCCGCGGCCTGAGTACTGGGTTATCAGACTGCAAACCCCTATTCTCAAGACATGATGGCCCAGGCTGGTGTAGGAGATCCGTTGCAGTGTGTCAGCCTTTCTTTCATCGCTCCTCTCCAACGACAGTGTCCAGTTTTCCACTGGGGAGTTACTAGTCCCCCCATGGCATGTGTGGGGCTGGCCTCTCCCCACCCTGATCTGGGGGTGGGGCATGTGGTCCCAGCCTGGATGTCAGTATCCTTCCGTCACCCTGGCCACAGTGGTTGGGTCTGAGAAGCAAATTAGCCCAAGGAGAGACGACCTTGGGAATTTCATGTTCATGCTTAAGAAAGTAAAATGGAAAGGGGGAGAGAGGCGGAGGGAGAGGGTCATTCTGATGGTATAGTTTGGGGACCTGGATGTAGCCCTATCAACTGTGTGCCAAATAACTGGCCTTTTTCTTTCTTTCTTTTTTTGTTTTTTTAGATGGAGTTTTGCTCTTATTACCCATGCTGGAGTGCAATGGCGCGATCTCGGCTCACCGCAACCTCCGCCTCCTGGGTTCAGGCAGTTCTCCTGCCTCAGCCTCCCGAGTAGCTGGGATTACAGGCACACGCCACCATGCCCAGCTAATTTTTTGTATTTTTAGTAGAGATGGGGTTTCATCATGTTGACCAGGATGGTCTCTATCTCTTGACCTCGTGATCCACCCACCTCGGCCTCCCAAAGTGCTGGGATTACAGGCTTGATCTTTTTTAATTTAAATACTTTCTGAAGACAAAGTGTTGCTATGTTGCCTAGGCTGGTTTTGAGAAGCCCCTTATGGGGGGATGCTTCCTTTCTAAGACAGCTCAGGAAGTCAGAAGACGAGGGAGATTACTTTTTTTTTAGACAGGGTCTTACTCTGTTGTCTAGGCTGGAGTGCAGTGGTTCAGTCACAGCTCACCACAGCCTTGACCTTCTGGGCTCAAGTGACCCTCCTGCTTTAGCCTCCTGAGTAGCTGGGACTATGCCACCATACCCAGCTAATTAATTTTTTTTCTTTTTCAGAAATGAGATCTCACTATGTTGTCCAGGCTGGTCTCAAACTCCGGGGTTCAAGTGATCACCCTGCTTTAGCCTCCGAACTGTTAGGATTACAGGTGTGAGCCCCTACACCCAGCCAAGGCAGTGTTCTTATGCACCTGGTATCCCCCCAGGCCCTGAGCAGGGATCCTCCTGCCTCAGCCTCCCAGAGTGCTGGGATAACAGGTGTGAAGCACTGTGTGAGGCCCACATAGTATTCTTATGCATTAAATGGAGTCCCCCTCAAAAGATGTTGAAGATCATGCCCGGCTAATTTTTCTATTTTTGGTAGAGGCGGGGCTTTACCATGTTGGCCAGGCTGCTCTTGAACTCCTGACCTCAGATGATCCACCTGCCTTAGCCTCCCAAAGTGCTGGGATTACAGGTGTGAGCCACTGTTCCCGGCTGGTTTGGAAGAAGCCAGCTGCCTGAGTTCCACGGTTGCATGGAAATAAAATTTGCCAACAATGATGTGAGGCTGGGGGAAGACCCCCAGCCTCAGATCAGACCCTAATCCCAGCCAACACCTTAATCTCAACCTTGTGAGAACCTGAGCAGAGGATCCAGCTAAAGCTGCACCCCCAGACTCCTGACCTACAGGAACGGGGAGGTAATAGATGGGTGTTTTAAGCTGCTAAATTTGTGCTAATTTGTTATACAGCTTAGAAAATGAGTACATCATTCCATTAAAAAAATCGTAAGCTAACCATAAGCTAATCACACCATTCAAATTTTTTTTTTTTTTTGAGACAGATCTCACTCTGTCTTCCAGGCTGGAGTGCAATGGCACAATATTGGCTCACTACAAACTCTGCCTCCTGGGTTCTAGTGATTCTTGTGCCTCAGCCCCCCCAAGTAGCTGGGACTACAGGCATGTACCACCACACCCAGCTAATTTTTGTATTTTTAGTAGTGATGGGGTTTCACCATGTTGGCCAGGCTGGTCTTGAACTCCTGACCTCAGGTGATCTGTCTGCCTCGGCTTCCCAAAGTGCTGGGATTACAGACGTAAGCCACCATGCCTGGCTGGACACATCATTCAATTTTAAGGAAATTCCAGGTGCTGTGGTCAAGCCCCTCTTATGTGGCATGGAGGTGGGGAGAGATGGGTAGGGGGATTACTGGGTCGGGGCATGGAGTCAGGTCGGGGCATGGAGCCAGGTGGGAAGAAGAAGTGTCTTGAATTAAGGCCCTTTGGATAAGGGAGGGAGAAGCTTGATCAATATGCAGACTTGCACAGTCCTTCAGTCCTGGGGATACTGGAGGAGACACAGGTCTTGCCTTGTATTTGAGAGTTACAATTCCAGGCAGAGTTCCTACGTCCACCTTCTTGCAGGTGCGGCTGGGAGGCAAATACTTAGAGGAGAAGCAAACACCCTTTGTAAGCATGCGAAAAGTTTCTGGAGTGGAGAGATGATGAGGTAGGAAATTTGAAGTGAACAGCCATTGTTTTAAAAAATCCTCCCTCTTGGCCGGGCGCAGTGGCTCACGCCTATAATCCCTGCACTTTGGGAGGCTGAGGCGGGTGGATCACGAGGTCAAGAGATCGAGACCATCCTGGTCAACAAGGTGAAACCCCATCTCTACTAAAAATAAAAAAATTAGCTGGGCATGGTAGCGTGCACCTGTAGTCCCAGCTACTCAGGAGGCTGAGGCAGGAGAATTGCTTGAACCCAGGAGGCAGAGGTTGCAGTGAGCCAAGATCGCACCATCGCACTCCAGCCTGGGTAACAAGAGCGAAACTCCATCTCAAAAAAAAAAAAAAAAAAAATCCTCCCTCTTTTAGCCTTTCCCTCATTCAAACGGCCGGCCTCCTTGCTTCCAGGAAAGCACCTTGGGCCTCCTTGCTTCCAGGAAAGAATGTCCTGGAGGAAATTAGAGACTCGCCCTGGCCTGGAGCTTCACAAGCGCAGCCCCTTCCAGGAGCCATGGAGGGGTCGGGGCATTGGAAAAGTCTTGGGGAATACCGGGTAAGAACACAGTCTTGGCTGGGCGTGGGGACTTACACTTGTAATCCTAACACTTTGGGAGGCCAAGGCAGGAGGATCACTTGAGCCCAGGGGTTTGAGACTAGCCTGAGTAACATAGTGAGACTGCATTTCTGAAAAATAAAAATAAAAAAATAAAAATTAGTTGGGTGTGGTGGTGCATACCTGTAATCTCAGCTATTCGGGAGGCTGAGGCAGGAGGATTGCTTGAGCCCAGAAGGTCAAGGCTGTGGTGAGCTGTGGTCACACCACTGCACTCTAGCCTGGGCAAGAGAACAAGACCCTGTCTCCAAAACAACATCAACAACACGACAACAGTCATCTCCCTTGTCTTCTGATTCCCTGAGCTGTCAGAGAAAGGAAATGAAACAGTGAAAGCATCCCCTCAAAAGGGACTTTTTATCTTTCTCCCTGGACTGAGCTACAGAGAAAAGGAAGCCATCCACACAGAAAGATATACTGTATCAGAGAGTGGAAGGGCCCTGAGCCCCGTGTCATGGGACGAGCCCTTGGAAGATGGCACGATTCCCAAGACACGTGAGTTCTATAGTTTGCCACCATTTCCATTGCCTGGACCAAAGCAGATGCTCAAACAGTATTCCCCCAGTGAGAGAAGGAGTACAGCATCAGCCCTCTCAAAGAACTCTCCAGGAAGACCTTTCTTCCGTCATCAGCAGGGAAAGCTGATGAGGGTCATGTGATCCTATCTCCGGGGTGAGGTCTGAGTTGTCTGTACAGCGCACCTCCACAGGCATGTGGCGGGTCCCATTGGCTTAGTTTTTCAGAGATGCCATGTGCCACAGGGAGGATCTGGGCAGTGAAGTCAGCTCTCTGTCTTAGGGAGTCTCTCCCAGAAGGGCTCTTGTGTCAGGAGGATTGTCGTCTGCCTTTGTTTTCTGCTTGGGACTACGAGGCTCCTGGTACCCCCAGGACTCTGTCTAGGCAGCTTGGAAGGCTGTCTATGTGACCTCTTAGACTCGAACCCTAACTGGACCTGTGCATGGCACTGCAGCCCAGATGTGAAAGGGGAATCGCCCCTCCTCATCACCAATCTTCCTCCTTTTAAACTGCTGAGAGGTGTTCAAGAGAACACCCGTTAATAAGTCGCTGGGCTGTGGGAGCCCCTTTATCATAGTTTATGTCCAGCCTACCCCCTGGAATCTGATGAGGTCTTTGGGTGCTGGCAGTACCAATTTTTATCCATTATTTTTTCTATTATGGATAATTCCTTTCCACATTGGAGTCAGACAGAGGTCGGCTTGAGCCCAGCCTCGTGAAGACAAATGCCAGTGTTTTTGCTGGGTCCTGGGTGCCCTCGGTTTCATTAAAGCAACATATTCAGGATATATATCTGTTGCCTGGAAGCTTGGAGCTGGGTGAAATTCAAAAGGGTTTGGAATGATTACTTAATTAGAACCAAAGACACACGAGGGCTGAAGCTGGCTGCAGGGGCAGGGATGGATGACCCGGTTGCTGGAACCATCCAGGGCTGAGTTCAAATCCTGCCCTGCCTCTCGGCACCTATGTGACCTCAGCCTCTGATTTCTCACCTGTAAGGAAGGAACCTGCCTGACGTGCTATTAGTGCTAAGAGAATTGAAGGGGCTGATGATTGCAGTACCTGCTGGACATTTTTTGAAGCCAGGTACTGGGTTCAACATGGTGTATAGTTATCTCGAGGCAGTGGTTCTCAGCTGAGGGTGAATTTTCCCTCCAGCAGACACTTGGCAGCATCTGGAGATATTTTTAGTTGTCACAGTGGGAGCAGGGGTTCCTGCCAGCAGTGACAGAACAGAAGCGAGAAAAGACTGACAGGGTGTGCAGCCACAGTGACTGGTCACACCGGAGGGGTTCTTCTCCCTCGGTTATTTCCAGGATCTCAGACCTCAGGCCTACTTTCCACAGGAACTGAATGCGAGGTACTACAACTCCTTTATCAGGAGGAGAGGCTCTTGTTCCAAGCCTGCATACAGCGTGTGCCCTTTCAGGCAGGGACGCCACCGTCTAGGTCTTCAGTTCTTGTCCTGGCCTGGCTGTTTTCCCATGTACTGCTTCTGTTCTGTGACTGCTCTAGGCATTCCTCCTACTACAAACTACTATATGGTTATATGGAAGGATTATATAAATCATCACCAAATGTGTCAGTACAGCTCCGACTACAATGCCTATATGATTAGATAGAAAGAGTATATAGAACTAAGTATGCTAGATAGAAGTATTAAGTTTGATTATATAAGCTAGATATATGTAAGCAGTAAGTTGTACTTCAGACACTAATTCTATAAACTAATATGTGATTACATATGAAGGATTATATAAAGGAAATAGCTGAGTAATAACACTATAAGATATTCTTCAGGCATGAATTGTGCCTGGGGTCTGGACAGTCCTCCTTCTTCAGTGCCCCTGGGGGTGTTACGAACATTAAGATATCAATGGATTTCCAGTAACAAGAAGCAGAAAGACATGACCGAGTGCCCAGGTGTTCAGGCGAAGTTTAGGGAACGCCTTGTCTTCACGTGGTTGGCTATGAGACCCAGATGAGATAACCCAATTTCCCCCAGCTGAAATTGCCTGAGAATTCCGTTCCCGGTATTTGCGTAGGTTGATTCTTTTAGTGGGGGTTGGGGGGTGCGGTGGGTGAGGAGGTGAGATGTCGGGGGGAGTTCTATTTCGTATTTGCACAACTTGACTTTCCTTTTAATTAGTGTGGCGTTTTGCTGCATGAGGGAATTTCATAGAATTTTGTGATGAATATGCAGCATAGTGTTTTGAATGCTGCCAGGCCGAGGGTCATATCTCGGCTCTGCAACTCATTATCTGTGACAACTTGCGGGAGGTAGTGTCCCATAACACTCCAAGCCTCTGTTGTGTATTCCATGGGGTTGTGAGGTTCAGATGAAATAATGCATGCTGGCAGGAATGGTTACTGCTCATAGGATTTCCATGTGTTCTCCCATATCCCCTAGACCCCCAATAGTTAGATGGATCCATGCCAGGTCCAAGGCTCTCTAAGTGGAAGTCACTGACCTCACCTCTAGTCTGCAGCTTTTGAGGGCTGGTGCATGACCATCTCATTCTCTCATCTCCCAGTGCAGTGACTACAGAAGAAGCCTTGCATTAAGATGATAGAATTTCCATCATTCTAGGTCTTTGAGAGGCCCTATTGAGCACACCACACCCAGCCAACCCACTGTGGACATGGAATGTAATAAATCAACCTTGGTCGCTAAGCTGCTGAGACTGGGGTTCATTTGTTACTGCGGCATAACCTAGTCCATCCTGACACATGCAGCGTGCAAAGCACTTACGTGGATCCTTAGAAATGGTAAGTGCTCTGCAGCTGTTAGTTACTTTTGGTGGGAAGGTAGATCACCACTGAAAGTTTTGTTATCTGATCTCATGATGCCAATGTTGCTATTTTGTAATTAGATAAATTAGACTTGGATCTCCTTCCAGCATGTGGGAGAGACAGATGACTGCGAGAAAATAAAGCACTCTTATCTTCAGTTTGTGTCCTTGGATACCCTTGGTGGCAATGAACAACGTAGGCTCCTTTGAGAAAGCTGGACCTAAAGGAGAATGGGAGGTGACACCAGTTGGGAATGTCCAAGGCCCCAGGTGTTCCCTGTTCTGGAGACAACTTTGAGTCCTTGTTGAAAAGCTTCTTCAAGGGAACATGAATGCTTTTACCAATCCAGTTTGGCTCTTTGAGAATTAAAAAAAAAATTTTTTTTTATTCCAGTAGCTTTTGGGGTACAGTTCGGCTGTTTGAGAATTGCATACTAATTGGTTAGGTTGTTTAGGGGTCATCCATACACATCTGTACATTCCTGAAATACAGTAGAAATAGCAAGCAGTCATGCTACAATCTAGCACGACCACTAAAACATCCCCAAAATGTAACTCTGGATGTGATCAGCCAGGTTTAGTGGAGGTGGCTGGCTAGAGAGTTGATTACATTCATATCGTCACTGCGGTGATTACGGTCACAGCATTGTGGTATGTCTTGGTCTTCTTTTGGTGAGTTGCAGTTTGGAAGGAATAAATCTATTCTTTTTTCTTTTCTTTTCTTTCTTTTTTTTTTTGAGTCTCACTTTGTCACCCAGCTGGAGTGCAGTGGTGACAGCTCACTGTAACCTCCACCTCCCAGATTCAAATGCTTCTCCTGCTTCAGCCTCCCGAGTAGCTGGGATTATAGGTGCCTGCTACCACACCCAGCTAATTTTTGTGTCTTTAGTAGAGATGGGGTTTCACCATGTTAACCAGGCTGGTCTTGAACTCGTGACTTCAGGAGATCCACCTGCCTAGGCCTTCCAACGTGCTGGGATTATAGGCGTGAACCACCATGCCTGGCCCCATTATTTGTTTAACAAATCTGTTGAGTACTTTGGGTGGGGTGGAGGATGAACTGCAGGGGAGAGAGGAAATCTTTTCCTGCCACTATGTTTTCAAGCTGACCTAGTCCTCCACTGTGAGACATGCAGGCGTCTCAGAGCTTCAGAAGCATCTCGTGAGCACATCATCCTGACCCAGTTTCTACGGAAGAATATGTTAGTCTAGCAGACCCTTCTCTGACACCTACCTTGTTTTGGATGGCTGATCTATCAGTCATGGAGAGCCCTTATGAAAGTGTAGTGTGTTTTGTAAAACTTGAGGTTGATCAAAGAAGACCATTAAACTTTATTAAGAAATCTACATATTTGGCCAGGTGCGGTGGCTCACACTTGTAATCCCAGCACTTTGGGAGGCTGAGTTGGACAGATCACGAGGTCAGGAGTTTGAGACCAGCCTGGCCAACACAGTGGAAACCCTATCTCTATTAAAAATACAAAAATTAGCTGGGCTTGGTGGTGGGTGCCTCTAATTCCAGCTACTTAGGAGGCTGAGGCAGGAGAATCGCTTGAACCCAGGGGTTGGAGAATGCAGTGAGCTGAGATTGCGCCACTGTACTCCAGCCTGGGTGACAGAGCTAGACTCGGTCTCAAAAACAAAAACAAAAACAAAAACAAATAAATATGCATATTTATGACATAGGAAGTTGGGTGGAGGTGGGGAAATTCCCAAATAAATTTTAGGAATTATCTCAGAAGGGGGTAACAGTCAGAATTATTGGTTGCCAGTGACAGAAACTCATCTTGCTAGTATGAAGTGGAAGAGGGATCATGTTTTCATCTGCGCTCCACCCCAACCCCAAGCAGATCCTGAAAGAGGGACAGGATTGCAAGTGGTTTATTTAGGAGGTGATTCCAGGGAACACCAATAGGGGAGTGAGAAGTGATTCATGAAAAGGCAGGAGGTCACACAGGGGCTTCAATGAGCAGATTACCACTTCAGGCAGCTAGGGCTTGACCCCACTGGGGACCTCTGGGAGATGATGTGGAGTATGTTTCAAAGTTGTTCCATCTTGCGGGGGCAAAGATATTGAAGCATTTGCACCCTGACTCCCATTCATCACTGGCTGAAGACTGTTCTCAGGGCATTAACTCTCTGGCTTTTCTTTTTTCTTTTTCTTTAAAAAAAAATTATTCTCTAAGTTCTGGGGTACATGGGCAGAACGTGCAGGTGTGTTACACAGGTACACATGTGCCCTAGTGGTTTGCTGCATCCATCACCCCATCATGTACATTAGGTATTTCTCCTAATGCTATCCCCCCCATAGCCCCCAACCCCCGGACAGACCCTGGTGTATGTTGTTCCCCTCCCTGTGTCCATGTGTTCTCATTGTTTACCTCCCACTTATAAGTGAGAACATGCAAAGATATTGAACATGCAAAAGATATTGGTTTTCTGTTCTTGTGTTAGTTTGCTGAGAATGATGGCTTGTAGCTTCATCCATGTCCCTGCAAGGGATAAGAACTCATCCTTTTTTATGGCTGCATAGTATTCCATGGTGTATATATGCCACATTTTCTTTATCCAGTCTGTCATTGATGGGCATTTGGGCACGTGTGCATGTGTCTTTATAATAGAATAATTTATAATCCTTTGGGTATATACCCAGTAATGGGATTGCTGCATCAAATGGTATTTCTATTTCTAGATCCTTGAGGAATTGCCACACTGTCTTCCACAATGTTTGAACTAATTTACACTCCCACCAACAGTGTAAAAGCATTCCTGTTTTTCCTCATACTCTCCAGCATCTGTTGTCTCCTGATTTTTTTAATGATCGCCATTCTAACTGGCGTGAGATGGTATCTCATTGTGGTTTTGATTTGCATTTCTCTAATGACCAGTGATGATGAGCTTTTTTTCATATGTTTCTTGGTTGCATAAATGTCTGCTTTTGAGAAGTGTCTGTTCATATCCTTCACCCACTTTTTGATGTTTTTTTTTTTTTTCTTGTACATTTAAGTTCTTTGTAGATTGTGGATATTAGCCCTTTGTCAGACGAGTAGATTACAAAAATTTTCTCCCATTCTGTAGGTTACCTGTTTACTCTAATTATAATTTCTTTTGCTGTGTAGAAGCCTTTAGTTTAATTAGATTCCATTTGTCTATTTTGGCCTTTGTTGCCATTGCTTTTGGTGTTTTAGTCATGAAGTCCTTGCCCATACCTATGTCCTGAATGGTATTGCTTAGGTTTTCTTCTAGGGTTTTTATGGTTTTAGGTCTTACATTTAAATCTTTAATCCATTGTAAGTTAATTTTTGTATAAGGTGTAAGGAAGGGATCCAGTTTCAGCTTTCTGCACATGGCTAGCCAGTTTTCCCAACACCATTTATTAAATAGGGAATCCTTTCCCCATTGCTTGTTTTTGTCAGGCTTGTCAGAGATCATATAGTTGCAGATGTGTGGCATTATTTCTGAGGCCTCTGTTCTGTTCCATTGATCTATGTCTCTATTTTGGTACCAGTACCATGCTGTTTTGATTACTGCAGGCTTGTAGTATTGTTTGAAGTCAGGTAGCATGATGCCTCTAGCTTTGCTTTTTGCTTAGGATTGCCTTGGCTATGCGGGCTCTTTTTTGGTTCCATATGAAATTTAACGTGTTTTTTTTTTTTTTTCCAATTCTGTGAAGAAAGTCAATGGTAGGTTGATAGGGATATCATTGAATCTATAAATTACTTTGGGCAGTATGGCCATTTTCACAATATTGATTCTTCCTAACCATGAGCATGGAATATTTTTCCATTTGTTTGTGTCCTCTCTTATTTCCTTGAGCAGTGGTTTGTAGTTCTCCTTGAAGAGGTCCTTCACATTCTTTGTTAGTTGTATTCCTGGGTATTTTATTCTTTTTGTAGCAGTTGTGAATGGGAGTTCACTCATGACTGGACTTTCTATTTGTCTGTTATTGGTATATAAAAATACTTTGATTTTTGCACATTGATTTTTGTATCCTGAGACTTTGCTAAAGTTGCTTATCAGCTTAAGAAGATTTTGGGCCGAGACGATGGGCTCTCCTAAATATACAATTATGTCATCTGCCAATAGAGACGATTTGACTTCCTCTTTTCCTAATTGAATATCCTTTATTTATTTTTCTTGCCTGATTGCTCTGGCCAGAACTTCCAATACTGTGTTGAATAGGAGTGGTGAGAGAGGGCATCCTTGCCTTGTGCTTGTTTTCAAAGGGAATGCTTTCAGTTGTTGCCCATTCAGTATGATATTGGCTGTGGGTTTGCCTTAAATAGCTTTTATTATTTTGAGATAGTTCCATGGATACCTAGTTTATGGAAGGCTTTTAGCATAAAGGGCTGTTGAATTTTGCCAAAGGCCTTCTCTGCATCTATTGAGATAATCGTGTGGTTTTTGTCTTTGGTTCTGTTTATGTGATGGATTATGTTTATAAATTTGCATATGTTGGACCAGCCTTGCATCCCAGGAATGAAGCCAACTTGATCGTGATGGGTAAGTTTTTTGATGTGCTGTTGGATTTGGTTTGTCAGTATTTTATTGAGGATTTTCACATCGATGTTCATCAGGGATATTGGCCTGAAATTTTCTTTTTTTAGTTGTGTCTCTGTCAGGTTTTGGTATCAGGAGGATGTTGGCCTCATAAAATGAGTCAGGGAGGATTCCCTCGTTTTGTATTGTTTGGAATAATTTCAGAAGAAATAGTACCAGCTCCTCTTTGTACCTCTGGCAGAATTTGGCTGTGAACCTGTCTGGTCCTGGACTTTTTTGGTTGGTAGCTACTAATTGCTGCCTCAACTTCAGACCTTGTTGTTAGTCTATTCAGGGATTCAACTTCTTTCTGGTTTAGTCTTGGGAGGGTGTGAGTGTCCAGGAATTTGTCCATTTCTTCTAGATTTTCTGGTTTATTTGCATAGATGTGTTTATAGTATTCTCTGATGGTAGTTTGTATTTCTGTGGAATTGGTGGTGATATCCCCTTTATCATTTTTTATTGCATCTATTTGATTCTTCTCTCTTTTCTTCTTTATTTGTCTGGCTAGTGGTCTATCTCTTTGGTTGATCTTTTCAAAAAACTAGCCCCTGGATTCATTGTTTTTTGAATGGTTTTTCATGTTTCTATCTTCTTCAGTTCTGCTCTGATCTTAGTTATTTCTCGTCTTCTGCTAGCTTTTGAATTTGTTGGCTCTTGCTACTCTAGTTCTTTTAATTGTGATGTTAGGCTGTCAGTTTTATATTTGAGAGGGAGTATCGCTCTGTCACCCCGGCTGGAGTCCAATGGCACAATCTCTGCTCACAGCAACCTCCACCTCCCAGGTTCAAATGATTCTCTTGCCTCAGCCTCTGGAGTAGCTGGGATTACCAGCTCCTGCCACCACGCCCAGCTAATTTTTTATTTTTTAGTAGAGTCAGGATTTTAGTCATATTGGCCAGGCTAGTCTCAAACTCCTGACCTCAGGTGATCCACCCGCCTCAGCCTCCCAAAGTGCTGGGATTATAGGCGTGAGCCACCACACCCGGCCTCTCTGGCTTTTCTGACATACTTCATGACTGACTTTGAGGAAGTCCTTGGGGGAAAGTCTTGGTTGTATGCAGTAGCAAGCATGTCCTAGAATGATAAATATCAAGGGGTTTACCACCAGATCTCTCTCTCTCTCTATCTCTGGATGGAGATACCATCAGATCTCTCTCTCCATCTCTGACTCTAGCTTTGTCTCCATACTGGCTTAATTTCTTCTTCTTCTTCAGGCCTTTCTCCATAAAGTGAGAAATGGGGCCACAAAAGCTCCTGTATTTCTCACTTTATGCAGTTCCTGTTCCAGTTTGGGAAAATATTCAAGGGAAGAATTCTGATTGGTCAGTTTGGGCCAAATGCTCATCCCTGGACCAATCAACTGAGGCCAAAGGGGTGGAGTCATCTGAGAACATGGCAGCCCCCATGAGAGCCACGTGACTGGAGTAGGAAGTGTGAGTCTCCATAGAGGGGAAGGCTGCTAGGCTGAAAAGGCAGTAGATGTCTGCAGTGAAAGGAATAGATTAGGAGATACATTCTGTTAAACCTGTTAATTATTTAAAAAAAATCTTCAATATAAAGTTACATTGTGGTTCTCTCAGCGCGATTTAGCAGAAAGGAAAAACCTACCATGTGCATATTTCCTGTGCACAGGCTGCTGCTATTAATTCAAATTCTTAAATTGCAAAGTTTCTCAAGAGACATAAGCTCTGTTAGAATGTGCTTATACTGAGGCTGAAGTTAAGTAAGAAGAGAACTGGTGTTTAGGACACTCTACTTTTCTTCTGTGGAGTACTGTCAAGTTTAGGTTCTGACTGGAAGTAGATGCACCTCAGGGGAGGGTTGCATGTAAAGGGCTGTGTGTGTGGGTGTGTGTTTGTGTGTGTGTGTGTTAGTTTCCAAAGATGGGTGCAACATCCTGTAAATGCTCATGCAGTGTAATTGAACCAATCTTTCCATAACGAGGTAGAGTTTATTTTCCTCTCCATGAATCTGGGCTACCTATGACTTGCTTTGCTCAATGGAATGCTGCCAAAGTGATGGTGACCAACTTCTAGCTGTCAAAGGAAAATAAACCTCAGAGTCCAAAGATCACTAAGCTAGGCTGGGCTCCGTAGCTCACACCTGTAATCCCAGCAATTTGGGAGGCTGAGGCGGGCAGATCACTTGAGGTCAGGAAGACCAGCGTGGCCAATAAAACCCTCTACTAAAAAATACAAAACTTAGCCAGACGTGGTGGCAGGTGCCTGTAATCTCAGCTACTCAGTAGGCTGAGGCAGGAAAAATTGCTTGAACCCAGGAGGTGGAGGTTGCAGTGAGGCAAGATCATGCCACTGTACTCCAGCCTGGGCAACAGAGGGAGACTCCATCGCAAAATAAAAATAAAAATAAATAAAATTACTAAACTAAAGAGAAATGTCAAGATGGGAACTGCTTAGGGCAGACCTGCCTCTCATTCTATTCAAAGTCACTCCTTTGCTCACTCAGATAAATGCATATCTGATTGGCTCATTTGAAGAGGCTAATCAAAAACTGAAAAGAGTACAACCATTTGTCTCTTATCTACCTGTGACCTGGAAGCCCCCGCTGCACTTCGAGTTGTCCCACCTTTACCTGGAGTTGTCCCGCCTTTCCAGACTCTACCAATGTACATCTTACAGATATTGATTGATGTGTCATGTCTTTCTAAGATGACCACGCTATGCCCCTACCACCTTGGGCACATGCCATCGGAACTTCCTGAGGCTGCGTCACAGGCGTGGGTCCTTAACCTTGGCAAAATAAACTTTCTGAATTAACTGAGACTTGTCTCAGATTTTTGGGGTTCATATAGTCTTAGGCCTTGAGAGCCCTCTCATGGTTTCCATATTTTTGCCCTCTTTGATCCTGGCACCATGCAAGCCTTGGCTATCCTGCTTAAAAGGCCATTTGGAGAGGGGCTCTGTAGGGTGAGAGGCCACATGGAGGAGAACAAGTTTCCTCCACTGACAGCCAGCACCAACTGCCAGGAACATGCATGAGGCTATTCTGGATGTTCTGCCCAGCTGGCCCTCCAGCTGCTGGTGGCCACACAAGTGAGCTCAGGTGAAACCAGCCAGGAAGTCCCCATGCAACTCATAGGATCATGAGCAATAATGAATCGTTGTGATTTAAAGCTTCTAATTTTAGGGTACAATAGATAACTGAAATAGCTCACAAGGGTGTGAAGCTGTAGAGGGTGCATTTTCCACCTGCTGAAGCTTCTCTTTTTACTTTTTTGAAGTGGAGTCTTGCTCTGTTGCCAGGCTGGAGTGCAATGGCGCCATTTTGGCTCACTCTAACCTCTGCCTCCCAGGTTTAGTCGTGTGCCACCGTGCCTGGCTAATTTTTGTATGTTTAGTAGAGACAGGGTGTCACCATATTGGCTAGGCTGGTCTTGAACTCCTGACTCCATGATCCGCCCACCTCGGCCTCCCAAAGTGCTGGGATTACAGACATAAGCCACCGTGCCCGCCTGAAGCTTCTCACTTCCCAGGATCCAATCCAGATCAGACTCCTGTTCGCAGTGCCCTCGTTGGAAATGGTAATGAAGTTTTCATGGATTGGACCATCTCAGGGGAATCCCAAAACTCGGAAACTATTTTCTTTCTTAGAATCTTCCACACAGCATTGAGCCTTAGGAATTCCTAAGAAGGATCTTGAATGAAAAAATTTTTTTGAAAAGGTATTTGTATAGCTTCACTTCAGCAAGATTCATGGTGGGTGTTAGACTCAGTAATGGTGTTAGGCCAAACCATGTTTTCAAAGACTCGTCTGGCCTCAAGGTTGGCAGAATGAGAGTGGCCTCCCAGGATCTATGACAACCTTGGAAGAGTTGCTTAAACTGGCATGTACCCAGGTCTCTTTGAGCTAGTATGATATTCCATTGATTCAAAGACTGCTGCATCACATCTCCTTTAAATCCCCCTAAGTACGACCCTGAAGCATTGACAAAATAAGTCTTTTACTGAGGATTTCAGGACATAAATGAAGAGATTGCAAGGTACCAGAACTTCCATCTTTGCTAAAGACCCTCGACCAGTGGTCATGCCATTCTGCCTGGCCATGTAATTTCTTTTCCTAGCTTTCTCTAGCAGCAGCCTTCTGTGGAAACTCACTCTGCCTTTCAAAACCCCTTCACCTTGTACCCTTCTTTAGCAAAATCTTTAGCTAAACAGGCATGCCTTTGGGGGAACTTATCCACATGCCATTTAAGGATATTTCCAGCAACATCATCTTCACTACCCAAATCTTCATGCTAAATAAATCGAATTCCTCTTTCTTAATAACAGACGCTTGAATACAGCTCTGCGTCCCTCTCTGTTCCTTCCTGCTTTCCTCCTCTCCTCTTCCTTTTCAAGAGCAGGGTTTGCAAATTTTCCTTGGAAGCACCAGATAGTATTTTAAACTTAGTGGCCCATACAGTCTCTTGTAGTAGTTATGTGACTCTGCCACCCATAGCGTGAAAGCAGCTGAGATAGTCTGACTTTGTGTCCCTGTCCAAATTTCACATAGAAATGTAATCCCCAGTGTTGGAGGTGGAGCCTGGTGGGAAGAGATTGGATCATGGAGGTAGATTTCTCATGAATGATTTAGCATCATCCTCTTGGTGTTGTCCTTGCAATAGTGAGTGAGTTCTTGCAATAGTGAGTGCGTTCTTGCAAGATCTGGTTGTTTAAAAGTGTGTAGCACCTCCCTCCTCATTCTCTTGTTCCTGCTTCAGCCATGTGAGATGCCTGCTCCCTCGTCACCTTCTGCCATGATTGTAAGTTTCCCAAGACCTCCCCAGAAACTGTGAGCCAATGAAAACTCCCCTTTCTCTCTCTCTCTTTCTTTCTTTCTTTCTTTCTCTTTCTCTCTCTCTCTTTCTTTCTTTCTTTCTTTCTTTCTTTCTTTCTTTCTTTCTTTCTTTCTTTCTTTCTTTCCTTTCTTCACTTTCTTCTCTTTCTACCTTTCCCTTCCTTTCTTTTCCTTTGCTGGAATTTTGCTCTGTCACTTGGGCTGGTGTGCTGTGGCATTATCTCAGCTCACTGCAACCTCTGCCTCCTAGGTTCAAGTGATTCTCCTGCCTCAGCCTCCTGAGTAGCTGGGACTACAGGCACATGCCACCACACCTGACTAATTTTTTGTATTTTTAGTAGAGGAGGGGTTTCACCATGTTAGCCAGGATGGTCTCGATCTCCTGACCCTGTGATCTGCCCTCCTCGGCCTTCTTTTCTTTATAAATTACCCGGTCTCAGGTATTTCTTTACAGCAATGGAAGAACAGCCGAATCCAGCAGCCATAGACAATATGTAGCAAATGGGCATGGCTGTGTTTCAACAAAACTTTATTTACAAAAACATGTACAGGCAGGTCAGATTTGACTCATGGGCTATAGTGTCCCAATCCCTGTTCTGGACTATCTCTGCAGCCTGGACATCTCTGGGGTTTGTTTGTTTGTTTTGGTTTGAGATAGAGTCTCACTGTCAACCAGGCTGGAGTGCATTGGTGCAATCTTGGCTCACTGCAACCTCTGCCTCCTGGGTTCAAGTGATTCTCCTGCCTCAGCCTCCCAAGTAGCTAGGATTACAGTTGTCTGCCATCACACCTGGCTAATTTTGGTGTTTTTAAATAAAGACAGGGTTTCGCCATGTTAGCCAGTCTGGTCTCAAACTCCTGACCTCAGGTGATCCACCTGCCTCAGCCTCCAAAAGTGCTACACTCAGCTATTTTTGTATTTTTAGTAGAGATGTGTTTTCATTATGTTGCCCAGACTGGTCTCAAACTCCTTACCTCAAGTGATCTGCCCACCTCAATCTCTCAAAGTGCTGAGATTACAGTTGTGAGCCGCTGCAACTGGCCTCTAGTTTGTTTGTTTGACCATTGTTTATTTGGTGTGACTTTTGTCGTCGCCATTTTCTGAGTGCCTATCATTTTTGTCCGTCTCTTTTGTCTGCAGTCCTTAGAGTCAGATGCACCCCTCTGCAGGTGCAATGGTGTAACACTCTCTCATGCTGCGTTTTGAGCAGGAGAAAGAGAGCAAGAGTGACCAGCACCCTTAGAAACTCTGGCCTCCTGAGAACTTGATGTCTTCTCTGCAAAGGTTGCAAACCTGTTAACCCATAGGCCAGTCAGAGAGAAGCCAGAAGCATGATCTGTTGAGCTTGAGTTTGATATCTGATGCACAGAGATCGCAGAGTTTTCCGATAAGAATTAGAGGGTGAAGACACGGCCTCAGAGAACAATTTCTATCCCCAGGTGAGGATTCAGGAGATAATTCTGCAAACAAAACTTCCCAAGAACTGAGATAGAAGAAATCACTGGTGTTAGAAGGGTGAAAAGGTCAGTAATTAAGCCTATGACTGTGCTGTGAGAGGCGGAAGAAGAAAATGAGACTGTCAGGCATGAATAATGAGAAATCTATGATGGAATTAGCCGTGCAGAACAGATACGAAATGCATCCTCATTCCTCTCATAGTCAAAAGTTTTTGCTTAAGCTGGAAGAGGAAAAGAGAATCCCATTTCACCAAGTATAAAAGAGGGGATTTTAGAGACGGCCTCAGAAGAAAGAGATATGGGGGTTTTGTGAAAGCCACCAGAGGCTGAACCCTGTCTTGCATAACACAGGGATTGGGAGGAGGGGGATGGCATGAGACCAGGTACGTAGCCCAGTGCTGCTCACTGGACTTTCTGCTCTCTCTGGAGTTGCCTGCTAGCTGAGCTTATCCATTTGCATAATTTTGGGTGCATTCCTCAGCTGACGAGTCCTGAACTTTTGTCTTGAGGCTAGACTTCTCCTTCAAACACCAGACTTAAACGCTCAACTTGTTTCTTGATTTTTCCACTTGTCAACTCAAGGACACCTCAACCTTGTCACATCCAAAGCCAAACTCATGGCTGGGAGTGGAAAGTGATGGGTGTAATCTCGGTACCATGGGAGGCCCAGGTGGGAGGATCACTTGAGGCCAGGAGTTTGAAGCCAGCCTGGAAGGCAGTGAGCCTCCCTATCTACAGAATACAGACAAAGCAAAGTGAAACAAAATTTGCCAGGCATGTAAGGTGCATCTGTAGTCCCTCTACCTGGGAGGCTGAGGCAGGAGGATCAGTTGAGCCCAGGAGTTTGAGGATGCAAAGAGCTATGATTATACCACTGCACTCCAGCCTGGTCGACAGAGCCAGACCCTGTCTTAAAAAAAAACCACAAAGCCAAACTCAATTTTTCCTCTTTCTCCATGAGCTCTGTCCGTGCCCTCTCTGTTCTATAAATGGGAGCACCCCCTGCTGAGCTGCTCAAGGCGGTCATAACTCATGTGTTGTGCTGACTCTGCTTTTGCCCTCTTCCCAATCAGCAAGGCCTGTAATTCTGAGCTTTATCTCAACTTGTCCACTCTCTCCATCTTCCCTTATCTTCACCCAGGACACAGCTATCTCAGCTGGGCTACAGCAGCAGCCTCCTAACTGGTCTCGAGTGGTCCTCTGCACCTGCTCTCCATGCTCAGCAATCCATTTCTCACGTGGCAGCTTCGGTGATCTTACGGTGTCCATCGAGTCTCATTCCTGCCTTTCCTGCCCGTGGCAGGTAGAATAGAATTGAGACCCCGACTCTTCTGCCTGTTCCTGCTGCCTCTCCAGCCCTCTCCTTGGACCACTCTTCTTTAGCCACTCTGGCCTCCTTTTGGTTCCTTGGACTCTCAAGCCTTTCCCTTCTCTGTGGTCTTTGCATTTGCTACTCCAGCCCGGAATGATTTTCCTCTGCACCTCCCCAAACTGGCCTCTTACGTCCTTTAGGTCTCAGCTGAAACGGTGCTCCCACAGAGAGCTCTTTCCTGACCCCTTTATAGAGGGGCCCCTCCCCGCTCTTCTCCACCTTCACCACTTGTTACTCCTTTCATGGATTTACTTGTTTTTTTGTTTGTCTCCCTTCATATCCCGGACACTCCTGGAGGGCAGAGCCATGTCTCCTGTTTTCATTATGCATTACCAGCACCCAGCACAGTGCCGGGCACAGAAGTGTTGCTCAATACGTAAGTCCAGGATGAATGGATAAGTACAGGGATAGGCACTTTGAACTACAGATGAGCTGAAATACTTTGTGTTTTTCTTAGTTGAACACGTGTAACTGAGCCTGGGATAAATGACATGATGACCACACTTGCGTCTTGCCTGACGTTCTTTGCAATCGCTGAATGTGTCAGTTGTGCCTGTTTTGAAAGTTCCGTTTTCAACCTAATGATCTGTGTCTTTTAACTTCTGGCTGTCGGCTTTGTTTGAGTTTGTTAGCCTGACCGAGTGGCAGATACTGGTATTTGCTCTTTTGTTTAAATGTCGTGTACTTTAAAAGTGCCTTTGCTTTCGGTAAGAAACTCTAGTGAGGATAGTCTAGTGGTCAGGACGATTTGGTTTCTGCTGCAGTAACAACAGTCACCAAATCTCAGTGGCTCCATGCAGTGAGGTGTTTGTTTGTTTGTTTGTTTGCTTTTGAGACAGTCTCACTCTGTCACCCAGACTAGAGCATGGTGGTGCCATCTCGGCTCACTGCAACCTCTGCCTCCCAGGCTCAGGTGATTCTCCTGATTCAGCCTCCTGAATACCTGGGATTACAGACTTGCACCACTACTGCCTGGCTGATTTTTGTATTTTTAGTAGAGATGGGGTTTCTCCATGTTGGCCAGTCTGATCTTGAACTCCTGACCTCAAATGATCTGCCTGCCTTGGCCTCCCAAAGTGCTGGGATTACAGGCGTGAGCCACCATGCTTGGCCACAGTGAGGTTTATTCTTGGTCATGATGCATGTCTGGGCTGTGTTAGGGCATTGTGGGGTGGTCTGTTCATCGTGTTCACTCAGGGATCCAGGCTGACAAAAGCCCCATCTCCACATGTATCCTTGATCACCACTTCAGGGGAAAGGGAATGTGGTGAATCATACAGTCTCTTCACACTTCCACCTGGAGGTGACTCAAGTCACTCCTGCTCATGGACCAAATGGATCACAGAGTCACAGGCAACTTCTCTGTGCCTGAAAGGGGAACCAAAATGTGAGTAGCCACATTGAAGATCCCTGGCTATGACACAGAAGGCCTCATTTAAACACAATTGCTCATTTGTGTTTTGAAGGTAATTGTAATCCATCAACCATCACAGAAGATATGTGCACTTCCAAGCTATAACTGAGCATAATTTTTTTTTTTTTTTTTTTTGAGACAGAGTCTCACTCTGTTGCCCAGGTTGCTGGACTGCAGTGGCATGATCTTGGCTCACTGCAACTTCTGCCTCCTTGGTTCAAGTGATTCTCATGCCTCAGTCTCCCAAAGTGGTGGGATTACAAGACACCCACCACCATGCCTGGCTAATTTTTGTATTTGTAGTAGAGACGAGATTTCATTATGTAGGCCAGGCTGGTCTTGAACTCCTGACTGCAGGTGATCCACCTCAGCCTCCCAAAGCGCTTGGATTATAGGCGAGATCTACTGCACCCAGCCTTGAGCACAGTTTTTGATTCAGAAGTTCAGATTTAGGGTTTTAGTTAGAGGACAGTATGACATGAAGGTGAAAAGAGAGCTTGGCTGTGAGTTTGCTTAGGTTCCTATGTTGTTTCTGTTGCTCTTTGACTGTGTGACCTTGACCTTTGGCAAGTTTCTTGACCTTTCTATGTATCAGTTTCTTCATCAATAAGATGGAAAAAATAATTATTATCATAATATCTATTGCTGCGGGGATAGCCCAGTGATGGACACATAAGGACTCAAAAATACTATTATTAATTTTGGGGGTAGTTACTACATTTTGTCAAAATCAGGAGTTCAATACCTTGTAACAATGGGTTGGGATCTGTCCCTGAAGGAACAGACTTTTGAAGAGGAAGGGGTGGAGAGGGGGCAAAATTTTAGTGGGTGTTTTAAAGACTGTAGGTGTATGACTGGCCAGGCATGGTGGCTCACGCCTGTAGTCCCAGCACTTTGGGAGGCTAAGGTGGGTGGATCATGAGGTCAGGAGTTCAAGACTCATCTGGCCAACATAGTAAAACCCCGTGTCTACTAAAAATACAAAAAATTGGCTGGTTGTGGTGGTGTGTGCCTGTAATGCTAGCTACTCAGGAGGCTGTGGCAGGAGAATCGTGTGAACCCAGGAGGCACAGGTTGCTGTGAGCTGAGATTGTGCCACTGCACTCCAGCCTAGGCAATAGTGCAAGACTCCATCTCCAAAAAAAAAAAAAAAAAAGACTTTAGGTGTATGGACCTGGGGCTGAATTACTCTAGTTGGGCCACCAAGCAACAAGGTGGAGTTTGCTAAATTCTATCACTTTCCAGGGCCTCAGACTCACTTGTTCCAAATGGGGTTAAAAGCATCCCTCTTTCAGGGCTAAGATAAAGATGATTAAGAGGGAATGAAAGTAACTTCCATTGATGGCCCAAAGTGTTCGTTTAACTTCTGTATTACTTTTATGTTGGTAGATAAACAAACTAGTGCAGACTGAACAGCTTAAAACGACACCCACTATGACCTGCTTTCGTTCATTCTTTTTTTTTTTTGAGACAGAGTTTTGCTCTTGTTACCCAGGCTGGAGTGGGTAACAAGATCTCAGCTCCCTCAACCTCCGCCTCCTGGGTTCAGGCAGTTCTCCTGCCTCAGCCTCCTGAGTAGCTGGGATTACAGGCACGTGCCATCATGCCCAGCTAATTTTTTGTATTTTTAGTAGAGACGGGGTTTCACCATGTTGACCAGGATGGTCTCGATCTCTTGACCTCGTGATCCACCGCCTCGGCCTCCCAAAGTATGATCAGCTTTCATGGGCCAAGGGTCTGGGCAGGGTTTAACCGGGTCCTCTATCCAGGGTCCCACAATACTGCAACTGGAGTGTCATCTGGAGCTTGGGTCTCATCAGTTGCTCAGTGTCTTCTAAGCTTGTTCAGTTTGTGGGTTGAATTCAGTTTCTCGCAATTGTTGAACGAAGGCTCTCAGCTCCTAGAGCTACCATCGCCAAAGCCAGCTCACAGCATGGCCATTTGTGTCTCATTAGAGGCTGAGGTTGAATCTCTGAAATTTCACCTTTAAAGGGCTCACCTGGTTAGGTCTGGCCCACCTAGGATAATCCTGCTTTGGATGAACTCAAGGTCAACTGAGCAAACGTGCTTGACAAAGCACATGTGACCTTAATCACGTTTGCAGAATCCCCTCCCCTTTCTCAGGTAACCGGATCAGAAACTCTGCACACACTCAAGAAGAGAAGGTGACTCAGGGAGCAGACGTAAGGGAGTGGTATCCTGGAATTCTACCCACCACAACTTTCCTTCTCGAGGAACAGCAGGCCTGGGGAGAGATGGTCACAGGTGAGTGCAGCCCAAAGGTGGTCAGTGCCTGGTGCTGGGGCAGGAAGCAGGAGGCCATGAAGCAAGTATGAAAAGCCTTGTCCATTTTATGCTTCTGTTGGGGCTGGGTGTTTGCAACTAGCCAAGACCGGGGTAAGACCAGGCGTGTGGCTACTTTGCCCCTGTTTCTCCGGAGACAGTGCCTGCGGGACCCCAGCACCCCAGCTTGAGGCCCATCAACTGTGAGTAGGAATCACCTGGTGCCACCATCAGAGAGCAGGTGAGCAGTCGGTGGTGGGAGTTACAGGAGCAGAACCATACCCAGTACGATTCTTCCAGTGACTGTGCAGACGTCAGGCAAAGGATAACAAACCTCCAATAAAATCTACCCTAGGGAGAAAGTGAATTTTAAGGGGTGATTTTTGTTAGAATCTGCCAGCTGTTAGAGGCTCTGTGAAACAAAACGAGTGCTGTCTTGGTTCTGCAGAAGGAGGCCCAGGGAGGTTGCTGTGACGTGCCGAGAGTCAAATTACCGACCACTCATGCAGGAAAATAGCCTCTTCTTATTTACAGGGCTGCTGGGTACACTTGATCACAAGCAAGATAGAAGTTAAGGTCAGCCAGAGACACAAAGCCACTAAGCCTGAAGTCTCCTGGTCCCTTTCAGCAAAGCCTTGAGCATAACAGGGTCCCTCTCAGGGAGTGCGTGGAGAGGGTCACTATGAGGTTCCTTTCAGAGGGGCTGTGACAGATGCCCACAGCTGTCTTAATGGGACCGTAGTGGAGGAAATACCTGGGGAGGTCACACCCTCAGCAGTGAAGCTCCATTCTGCAGGTGCACTTTGCTCCCAGTACCTGTCAACATCTGCCCTGCAGAAGGGAAAGCAACCGCCTGTCTGTACATCATTGTCAGGCAGGACAGAGAAGAGCCCTCCTCGAGCAATCTAAAGGCCAGCATGAGAGCATAAGCTGGAGCATTCGTTTGGATAGTGAGGATTCTTAGAATCCCTCTAATTCCAAAAGGGGAGGAGGAGTTCTGGGCCAGCCTGGGTTTGGGATGATATGGATCAAGCCACAGACAGTCAATGGGATACAGCTGAGAAGGAACCCACCCTTTCTTCACACCTGAGGCTCGGAGGGCAGCTGGGGAGATGAACTGAAATGGAGAGTCAGCAAACAATGGTAAAAGACCGTGTGCCACTGAGCGTTGTTGATAAATGTTAATGAGACAGGAGCAGCCATTGAGATTGGGCAGTATTGATTACTAGCAGAAACAAAATTAGCTGAACGGTCCTTTGCAATCTAAGCAATGACTGCGTTGTGTTTTAAGTTATCTCTTTCCCCAGCATGCATGCTAATAAATCTCAGGTGTGAGATACGCTATTTTCTCCTTTCTTTCCTCTCCCCTTCCATCCATTCATTCTTCTGCTCATTTGTTCATTCATTCATTCCACAAATGTTTGAGTGCCTGCAGCATCCCCACACAGAGCGAGGCATCAGTGTTCAACCCGGGCACAATTAGACACAGTTGTTTTCTTCTCAGTGTTTACGGACAGCGGTGCTGGGAGAGATGCTTTAACAGGTAATTTCAGTTGGGTGTGGAGGTGCCTCCCTGAGGTCCCGGCTACTTGGGAGGGTAAGGTGGGATGATCACTTGAGATCAGGAGTTTGAGTCCAGTCTCTTAAAAAGTAAATAAAGCAGCTGGGCACAGTGGCTCACACCTGTAATCCCAGCACTTTGGGAGGCCAAGGCGGGTGGATCGCCTGAGGTCAGAAATTTGAGACCAGCCTGACTAACATGGAGGACACTCTGTCTCTACTAAAAATACAAAATTAGTCGGGGCTGGTGACTCATGCTTGTAATCCCAGCTACCTGAGGGGCTGAGGCAGGAGAATCACAGTAGGTGGAGGTTGCAGTGAGCCAAGATTACGCCATTGTACTCCAGCATGGACAACAAGAGTGAAACTCTGTCTCAATAAATACATAAGAGCAAGCAAGCAAGCAAGCCGTCTCAAGGTATGGAGTTAGATGTGGCAAAAGACAAGGACCTCCTAGTGGGGTAGCGGGAAGGGAGGCTTCCCTGGGGAAGTGATGGCTGGGCTAAGACTGAAGGATGAGCAGGAATTAGTTGGGGCCAGGAAGAAGACTGTCCCTTATGAGCTAAACAGTATCCCTGTGAAAGCAGTGGGGGGAAAGTAGGGCTTCTAGGGCCGTGGCATGGGCAGTGGGCAAGTGGGTGAGGGACAGAGGGGAGAGAAAGAAATGAGGCTGGAGATAAGAGTGGTGGGGTTGCTGTGGATTAAATATGTCCCCCTGAGACACGTGTTCAAGTCCTAATCCCTGTTCTCTTCCATGTGACCTTATTCAGGAATAGGGTCCTTGCATATGTGCTCAAGTTAAGATGAGAACATATAATCCCAGCACTTTGGGAGGCCGAGGCGGGTGGATCACGAAGTCAAGAGATCGAGACCATCCTGGTCAACAAGGTGAAACCCTGTCTCTACTAAAAATACAAAAATTAGCTGGGCATGGTGGTGTGCGCCTGTAGTCCCAGCTACTCAGGAGGCTGAGGCAGGAGAATTGCTTGAACCCAGAAGGCGGAGGTTGTGGTGAGCCGAGATCGTGCCATTTGCACTTCAGTCTGGGTAACAAGAGCGAAACTCCGTCTCAAAAAAAAAAAAAAAAAGATGAGATCATACTCATGTGAAACAAGTTCATGGATTGAGATAACCCTAAATCTGATGATTGGTGCCTTTACAAGGCAAAGAAGAGGGAGATGTTTTTTTAATTTGAATTTTGATTTCAATAGTTTGGGGTACAGGTTGTTTTTGGCTGCATGGATAAGTTCTTTTTTTTTTTTTTTTTTTTTTTTGAGATGGAGTCTGGCTGTGTTGCCAGGCTGGAGTGCAGTGGTGCAGTCTCAGCTAGCTAGTCTCCTTGTTTGGGGTTCAAGCAATTCTCCTGTCTCAACCTCCTGAGTAGCTGGGATTACAGGTGTGCGCTACCACACCTGGCTAATTTTTGTATTTTTAGTAGAGATGGGATTTCTCCATGTTGGCTAAGCTGGTCTCGAACTCCTGAGCTCATGATCTGACCTCCTCTGCCTCCCAAAGTGCTGGGATTACAGGCGTGAGCCACTGCACCCAGCGGGATAAGTTCTTTCATGGGGATTTCTGAGATTTTATTGCACCTGTCACACAAGCAGTGTACACGGTACCCCATGTGTAGTCTTCTATTCCTCACTCCATCCCAACCTCTTCCTGCCACCTAGTCCCCAAAGTCCATTATATCATTTTTTTTTTTTTTTTGAGACAGAGTCTCACTCTGTCACCCAGGATGGAGTGCAATGGTGTGATCTCAGCTTACTGCAACCTCTGCCTCCCAGTTCAAGTGATTCTCCTGCCTCAGCCTTTTTTTTTTTTTTTTTTTTTTGAGATGGAGTTTTGCTCTTGTTACCCAGGCTGGAGTGCAATGGCGCGATCTTGGCTCACCGCAACCTCCGCCTCCTGGGTTCAGGCAATTCTCCTGCCTCAGCCTCCTGAGTAGCTGGGATTACAGGCACGCGCCACCATGCCCAGCTAATTTTTTGTATTTTGAGTAGAGACGGGGTTTCACCATGTTGACCAGGATGGTCTCGATCTCTTGACCTCGTGATCCACCCGCCTCGGCCTCCCAAAGTGCTGGGATTACAGGCTTGAGCCACCGCGCCCGGCCTTTTGAGTAGCTAGGATTACAGGCATCATTCACCATGCCCAGCAAATTTTTGTATTTTTAGTAGAGACGGGGTTTCTCTATGTTGGCCAGGCTGGTCTCGAACTCCTATCCTCAGGTGATCCACCTGCCTCAGCCTCCCAAAGTACTGGGATTACCGATGTGAGCCTTCTATTTCCAACAAGCTCCTGAGTTGCCTATACTGTTGACCTGAGAACCTCACTCTTAGCGGGGAGGCATCCAAGGATCTGTGATACCTCTGAGCACATCAGAAGAAAATTTCCCCAGTCCTGACATTGATTGAACCTACCCTGTCTGCCCAGTATCGGGATGGATGGGGGGAGCTAAAAAGGAGAGCTGGGGGCCCTAGCGGCCTTCCCCTTTAGAAGCTGGGAACAGAGAGCACTGCTTCAGGCCACAGAGGATTTGGGAAAGGTTCCTCTTGCCGTCTTTGGCTCAGGGCCTGGAGTGAGAAAAGGCCTGAGAGGAGACAAAGGCATCTGAAGAACCAGCTGCTCTCCCCCCACCAAGTCTAAGCTCCACCTGCTAGAGCCCTGCCATCACTTCTCACCCAGGCCTGCAGCATCTGGTCTCACATCTCATGCACACATTTTTCTTTGCACTCCTGGAAAAATTGGACCCATAAATTGAATCCACCTCCCGTCCATTTAACTTGCATGGCCAGCACTTACTCAGCAGATAACCACCAGCCTCATTAACCTTGGCTCATTCTCAAGAGGCTTTTTTTTGGGGGGAAGTGGGGGGAGGGGTCTGGTGGTGGTGGCAGTAGAGCTTACTAATTATTCTTGGATGATTTCTTGAGTATGTTAGGAGCACAGTCAGTTATTTCATTGAGTAAACATAGTTGGTGTTCCAAGCCTTCTTGCTCATATTGTTGTGTATGTGGGTGTGTGTGTGTGTGTGTGTGTTGTGTGAGTGTTCATGTGCACGTACCCATTCTAAACGCTGACCTGTTCTAAAAGCTCTCCTTAAGAGCGTCTCTTACCCACCTAGCATTGTCAAAAGATCTGCGAAATCAGTGTCTTGGGTTTAATTAGACCCATGTTTTTAACATGTGATCGTTTGCCCACCTACATCAAATCAGCTGGAGAACTTGTTAAAATGCAGCTCTCTGGGTCCCGCCATGCACTTGCTTTATTAGAATCCCTGGGGCTGGGGCCCAAGATCCTGTGTTTTTATTAGCTCTCCCTGGTGACCCTGATGCACAGGAATGTGGGGAGTCCTTGCTGCGGACGTGGCTCACAGGGTCATTTCTGCCTGTTAGCCAGGCCATCCACCTGTCTTTGAGTTGTCACCTTGCTGGTAGAATCTAGTTGAATTTATATCACAGAGTACTTTGTGCTTCTCAGAGACCACTGGTTGACATTTTATTTTATTTTAATTTATCTTTTAGAGATGGGGTCTCCCTCCACTGTGCAAGCTGGAGTGCTGTGGTGTGATCATAGCTCACTGCAGTCTTGAACTCCTGGGCTCAAGTGATTCTCCTGCCTCAGCCTCCTAAGGAGCTGGGACTACAGGTACGTCCCACCACACCTGGCTAATTTTTATAATTTTTTGCAGAATGGGGGGTCTTGCTATATTGCCCAGGCTGGTCTCCAACCCCTGGTCTCAAGCAATCTTCTCGCCTTCCAAGTAGCTGGGATTACAGGTATGAGCCAACACACCTGGCTCAGGTTGGCAATTTAAATGATGATCATGGCCCAGTGCAGTGATGTTTGCTGCTCACCTGTGTTTCCTCATAGATATCCTTTGTGTCTCCCCTCAAATCTCATGTTGAATTCCCATATGTTTCGGGAGGGACCCGGTGGGAGGTTACTGAATCATGGGGTCAGGTCTTTCTCATGCTCTTCTCGTGATAGTGAATAAGTCTCATGACATCTGCTGGTTTTAAACGGGAGTTTCCCAGCACAAGCCCTCTGTGTGCCTGCTGCCTTCCATGTGAGATGTGATTTGTTCCTCCTTCCCTTCCACTGGGAGGCTTCCTCAGCCATGTGGAACTGTGAAGCCCATTATACGCATCTTTTGTAAATTGCCCAGTCTTGGGTGTGTTTTTAGCAGCAGTATGAGAACAGTGCACTCATGTACTCATGTTCTGCCAAAACCCCAGTTTTCACCCGGGACCCCTGGCCTGAGACATGCTCTGTGTGACCCCTCAGTGTTCCCCTGTGGGGCTGAGACCCAGTTGCCCAGAGCATGGACCTCCCCCTCCTGCCTCTGGTTCTGGGTTCCTCCTGTCACTGTTTCACTGCTCTACTCCCCTGTTGGAGCCTCTTAGGATCCCCTCCCAAATGCACCTGTACCCAAACCCTCATCTCAGGGGGTCGCCTGTGACATAATATGTGTAACTTCCCTGGAGCTCATCTCATTCAATCTTCACATCAGCCTGGCCCCATAGGAAGCATCGATAGCCCAATTGCATAGATTTTTTTTTTTTTTTGAGATGGAGTTTAGTTCTTGTTGCCCAGGCTGGAGTGGAATGGCACGATCTCAGCTCACTGCAAACTCCGCCTCCCAGGTAGAAGCAATTTTCCTGCCTCAGCCTCCCGAGTAGCTGGGATTACAGGCATGTGCTACCACACTTGACTAATTTTGTATTTTTAGTAGAGACAGGGTTTCTCCATGTTGGTCAGGTTGGTCTCAAACTCCGCACTTTAGGTGATCCACCTGTCTTCGCCTCCCAAAGTGCTGGGATTACAGGCGTGAGCTGCTGTGCCCAGCCTGTATAGATTTAAAAAGGGAGACTTGGAGAACAGAAGACACTTGGCCAAGCTTAAGATCCAAGAAAAGACTAGAACCTAGGTCTGCTGGTGCCCGCACCCAAGCTCTTAGCCTCTGCTTTATATGCTGAGCTGGAGCGCACACTTCTAGGCCTGGCTGGATTGTGAACAAGACTTTTGATAACAACCTTGGCTAAACTTGGCAAAGTCGACCCCAGCCAAGAGAGATGCTTTTGGATGGGGCCTCCTTGCCCCACCATCTGTCCCCCACTCTCCCAGACCTAAGCAGAGCCCCCTGTGAGCCGACCTCTGGGTACCAGTGAAATGTCTCTTTCTTGGGCTTTTCCTGATGGGAAAGACTTCCAGAGTTTTTGCATTGATTAATTTCAAGTCTGTGATCTTGCTTTCGCTGCCTTAATGTTATAAAGTTGTACTTGTGCCTACAGCCATTCTGCCAAGAGTAGAATTTCTATTTTAAAAGAATAAGTAATAAACGTCTCTGGAATGGTGATAACTTCATAGCCTCCTTAGGTCCAGTCTCTCGCTTGTTCTTTTGGTAAATGCAGAGAGTTCTTGGGTTCTGTGGGCAGGAAGAAGTAAAGTGCATCATGTGCCCGGCAAATATTTATTGAGTGATTAATATGCACAGGCCTGCAAATGTGTGATTGCAAATGTGGGAAGTGTATTGTGGATAAAATACGGTGATAGAGAAGAACAGCAGGCCAAATCTTATAACCATAATTTTGGTTTGTTGGACAGTCTTCTAGATTATTCTCTGTACTTACATTTATATATTAATTAAAACATGTGTGAGGCTGGGCACGGTGGCTTATGCCTGTAATCCTAGCACTTTGGGAGGCCGAGGTGGGTGGATCACTTGAGGTCAGGAGTTCGAGAGCAGCCTGGCCAACACGGAGAAACCCTGTCCCTACTAAAAATACAAAATTAGCTGGGCATGGTAGCAATTGCCTGTAACCCCAGCTACCTGGGGAGGCTGAGGCAGGAGAATGGCTTGAACCCAGAAGGTTGAGGTTGCAGTGAGCCAAAAATCATGCCATTGCATGCCAGCCTGGGTGACAAGAGTAAGACTCTGTCTTAAAAAAAAATATAGCACATATGAATAGGATTACACTGAATATATTATTCCTCAACTTGCTGTTTCTCTTCAGCATCTTTTATGGACCTTTTTCTAAGGCAGTATGTATGAACAGCCTCATTTTTAAAAACTCCTTATGATGGAAACTTAAAAATGTATTCAAAAGTAGAGAGAGTGGTATAATGAATTCCTCCAACCTCAACCATGGCTGACTCTTGGCCAAACTTATTTCATTTAGATCTGCATCCCCCAACCCGCATCTGCTTACCCCTTCCCACGTTATTTTGAAGACAATCCCAAATGTCACATTACTGCATTTATAAATCTCTCAGTGTGTCTCATCCCTTTTTAACCACTGTATAATATTCCACTGATAAATATAACACTATTTGTTTATGCTGTTCCCTATTGATGAACCATGTTCCAGGTGTGTTTAACATGAGTAAAAGTGGCACTTCCTAGCTGTAAATGCAGAACTGAGTTTAAGATTTTTTTCTTTCCCAAGGAGACCTTTGTGCTGAGGACACCAACTCTCTAGACTTGAGTGAAATGAAAGCCTGCTTCATTGCTGCTGTCTGCTACTTCCAGACCCAGTGGGAAGAAAGGGATAGGTCTTGGGACCAGTCAGGAGGGGGATGGAATTTTCTGTCTGTGGTTTGGGGTGGGGTGGTCATCTCCACAGCCTGAGAGGCCCCAGAAGGAGGGTGAGTCAGGCTGTCTGGTCAGGGAGGGGCAGTTGTTTTACAGGAGGGTTCCAGCAAGCATAAGGGCCACAGAACAGGCCGGAATGATGCCTTCATTTCCTTGGGGTGCTATGACAATGACCACAGCTTGGTGGTTTAAAACAATAGAAATGTATTCTCATCTTTCTGGAGACAATGAGTTGGAAGGCAAGATGCTGGTGGGGTTACACACCCTCCCATGGCTCTAGGGGAGGAGATTTCGTTGCCTCTTCTAGCTTCAGGTGTTCCTTGACAGCTTCTGCTTCCACCTTCATGTGGCTTTCTGCCCTGTGTCACTGTGACCACCTTCTTGTCTCTCGCAAGGACACTCATCATTGGACCCAAGACCCACCTAATCCAGCATGACCCCATCTCCATCCTTAACTAATTACATTTACAAAGACCCTATTTTCTTTTCTTTTCTTTCTTTCTTTCTTTCTTTTTTTTTTGAGACACAGTCTTGCTCTGTCACCAGGCTGGAGTGCAGTGGCGCGATCTCAGCTCACTGCAATCTCCGCCTTCTGGGTTCAAGCGATTCTCCTGCCTCAGCCTCCCAAGTAGCTGGGATTATAGGCACCCACCACCACACCCAGTTAATTTTTTATATTTTTTGGAGAGACAGGGTTTCACCATGTTGGCCAGGATCATCTCGATCTCCTGACCTTGTGATCCACCCCATCTCGGCCTCCCAAAGTGCTGGGGTTACAGGTGTGAGCCACTGTGCCCAGCCACACAGACCCTGTTTTCAAATAAGGTCACATTCTCAGGCTCCAGGTGGACATGGATTTTTGGAGGACACTATTCAACCCATACCAGGAATGTCCTGGTACTTACAGTTGCCCCAGGCAAAAGGCCAGGGCTTCCCTCCTTTTTCTGAGGCTGAATGGGTGTAGCTGTGGTAGCAGGCAGTGACCGTGTAGGCCACGGAGAAGTTACAGCACATGCAACTGTAGGTGACTGGGAACCCAGCTCTCAGCAGGTGAAGAGCGGGACGATCCAGAGGAAGCCTGAAGGGTTGGTGATGCATGGGATCCCAGTAACTGCATGGGATCAGGGCTCTGGATTGGGAACTCTGCAATTCTCTTGGTTTTTCCTTCATGGTTAAATGAAGGAAAAATGGCTGCTGAGATCCAAGCAGGGAATCATTACCCATCTCCAGTGAAAGGTGGCTGGGGATGGCCATGGTGTTGGTTGTCATTAGTGGTGGTGGTGGTATGTGTGTGTGTGTGTGTGTATGTATGTGTGTGTGTGTGTGTGTGTGAGAGAGAGAGAGAGAGAGAGAGAGAGAGAGAGAGAGAGAGAGAGAGAGAGAGAGAGAGAAAGAGAAAGAGACTCCTATGAGGGAGGAGACATTTTTCCCAGAAATTCCCACGAGACCTTCCTTTGTGTCTTATTGGTCAAGACTGGGTCACATGGCCACCCCTAGCTGCAAGGGAGGCTGGGAAAACAAGTGTCTCTTTTGTTCAGGTGAGAGAGAAGGAAAGAGCTCAGGAGGAAGGGACTTGAATCACCCATGGACAAACAGCCCTTCAACTCTCCCCAGTCCATCCCAAACGATCCATTATGCTCTTCCATTTCATTACATTTGAACCCTTGCACTGCCAAGTCTCATCATCTTGTTTATCATTCAAGACCTAAGTACATGAAGTAATGCCAAGGACAGTCTCATTTCGAGGCAGCATTTGTTTGGAGAGCTTGTGTCTCATGAGAGACTTTCTGGAGAAACCCTTTTAAATTATTTATCTTTCCCCTGTCCCCACTGCACAACTGCAGCGATGCTGAGATGAACAAGCTGGTTCATAACTATTTGTACCTCCATGCCTATACTCTGGTAGGCTGGACTTTCTAGATGTGGGATAGCCATGTTTGAAAACCCCATACCTGCTTGTTGGGAGCTTTCTCAAGGGTGGTGTGAAGATCCCACTTGCTCATCTTCAAGCTGACTATAGCCCACAGTTTTCAGGCACAACTAGGCGGGAATGTGCATTTCTCTCACTTTCCCCTGTAATCCATTATCTCGGCCCACCCCAGCATCCCTGTTTTGGCAGTGAGGTTCTCTGATGACTGTTGGGCTGTTGTATACATTATTCATATGTCTTTTTATATCACCTACTGGGGTACCAGCTGGGGCCAACAAATACTACAAACATGGCACCAATAAAAAAGAATGTGTAATCAGTCTTTAAAAATTCCTTCTCGTCTGCCAAGAGCAGCGTGTGGGGGTGGGGAATGAGCAGCTGGCCAGTCCTGCTAATTTAGAGGCGGTTTTGCTCTGAAAATGATGGCTGCTTCACATCAGCCTCTCCCCAACCTCTGGAAAGAGCAGATCCCAGGAGCCCTGGAAGATTTCATGAGGAAAGGAATGTGTGTCTGATGCCACAAGGGAGAGAAAAAAACCAATTTTTAAAAATGCATTATTCTGCTTCAATAAGTGGGGGGTACTATTTCTGGCTCTGTATTTCAGAAGCTAAAAAGAGGAGAAACTTGTTGGTTATTGCTTATTTATTTATTTTCCTCCTGTTTTGTTTTATTTTTCAATTCAATAATTTAGTAAAATGTGTTCATCTTCAAGGTCCAATTTGATGTTTTTTTAAAACTATGTATACACCTATTGTTGTGGGTTGAATTTGTCCCCCCAAAACATAGGTTGAAGTCCTAACCCAGTGCCTCAGAATGTGACTTATTCTGAAATAGGATCATTGCAGACATTATTAGTTAAGATGAGGTCATCCAGGCTTGGTGGCTCACGCTTGTAATTCCAGCACTTTGGGAGGCTAAGTCAGAATGATCACCTGAGACCAGCCTGGGCAACAAAGTGAGACCCCATCTCTACAAAAAATTATCCATGTGTGGTGATGCACACCTGTAGTCCCAGCTACTTGAGAGGCTGAGGGAGGAGGATCACTTGAGCCCAGGAGTTTGAGACTGCAGTGAGCTATGATCTTGCCACTCCACTCCAGCCAGGGTGACAGAGCAAGACCATGTCTCTTAAAAAAAAAAAGAAAAAGAAAAAAGGGCCAAGCGTGGTGGCTCGTGCCTGTAATCCCAGCACTTTGGGAGGCTAAGATGGGTCCTGAGGTCAGAAGTTTGAGACCAGCCTGGCCAACATGACAAAACCCCATCTCTACTAAAAATACAAAAATTAGCAGGATGTGGTGGCAGATGCCTGTAATCCCAGCTACTTGGGACGTTGAGGCAGGAGAATTGCTTGAACCTGGGAGGCAGAGGTTGCAGTAGCTGAGATGGTGGCACTGCACTCCAGCCTGGGTGACAGAATGAGACTCCATCTCAAAAACAAAAAAAAAAAAAAGAGAAAATGTGAAAAAAATGAGATCGTACTGGATTAGGGTGGGCCCTTGGCTTAGTACAACTGGCTTACAGCAAGAAGAGAGTAGAACACAGTCACACATACAGGGAGAACGCCCTGTGAAGATGAAGGCAGAGGCAGAAGTCATGCACTTACAAGCCCAGAAACCCTAAGGGTTGCTGAACATCACCAGAAGCTGGAAGAGGCCAGGAAGAACTTCTCCCATAGAGCCCTCTGAGTGAGCCTGCCTTTGCCAATGCCTTGACTTCAGACTTTTAGCTTCTAGAACTGTGAGATCACAAATGGCTGTTGTCTTAAGTCACTTCGCTTGTAGTACTTTGTTACCTGTGTTAATACACCCCTAAAACCAGTGCTGAAATGCGCACGTGGAACCTTTCAGAACCTGGTCAGCTCCCTTTCAGCACCTGGTCAGTTCCCTTGAACACACTTCCCCACCTTAAGTCATGATCGGTTTTGTTTTCTATTATCGCTGATAGGTCGTGCCTAATCTTGAGCACCACAGAATTAAAATCATCCAGTGGGAACACTTCTGTGCGTGGCTTCTTTGATCAACATCCCACATGAGATTCCCTCCTTGTGTTGGCTGTGCCAGATTACTGTTTGCTTCTTTCCGTAAACATTGACTAATCACCTGGATGTGCTAGGTGTGCTGCTAGGCCTGGGGACACAGAGAATCTAGGGGTTCCCTATCCATTTTGGAAGAGAAGATGGTAAACTGAGGCAGGAATACTACAGGGTGGTTGCAGGAGAATAGAAAATTCCAGGCAGCAGTTTCACATGACTAGAGGGCTATGGGCTAAGACCCTGAAAACCAGGGTTGGAGCTCCAGGAGCCAGACAGTCTGAGTTCCACTGGGGGCCCGCACAGACAGGGCAGGGCTTAGGAGGAATTCTGGGCTATGGGCATGCCTTGGCCCAGTGGTTAGGTTTTTTAATACTTGAAGCAAGGTCCGGGAAGAGTGGCAGGATGCTGTAGTCTGGGCGCTTTGAAGTCTTTGTGAGCTGGTGGTGTGGCTAGGGTCTGTAGTTCTGAGATTTGCTGCCACCAGACAGCTTCTTCCCTATTATTGATGGGAATGCTCTGCCTGGTAGTCCCACTGGGCATCCTCATGGGGCACTGCCATGGTGCCTTCTTGAAGGTCAGGCTCAAGGCACCAGTGATTATCAATGTAAGACTGAGCTAAGGTCCAAACCCTTTCTCATTCTTCAAGGGTGAGAGTAGAAGTAAGGATGATGTTTAAATCTCTCTAAGTGAGATTATAAGACTGGGTTAAGTATTGAAATTCTTGTATGTATTTGGTGGGGTCTGACGGGAACGAGCCTAGACATTGACTGATTTGGGAGAGGTCAGACAGAGAAAAAGGAATGTGTACCTGAACTATTCCTTCAGCTCCAGGCACTTTGTGAAGAGGAAATTATTGGAAAGGCAGAGGGGAGTTAGCCGTGTGACTAAACTATAAGCTGGACCGGGTGTGAGGTGGGGAGGTGACAGGAGGGGCATAAGGAGGTGGGTTATGGGCAGAGGAAGAGGAGGGAGGCTCTGGGGGAGGGGTGGTTATGTCTTGGGTTAGGATCTGGTTCAGACAGGCAGGGAGGAGAAAGGTCGGAAGGGTCAACAATGGACAAGGAGGATTCTGAGTTACTGGCAGAGGCAGGAGGGGTGGATGGAAGGGAGGGAAGGAACATTTGGGACGGATCGCATTGAAAGCAGAGATTGGGGAGGGACCAAGGTGTAAAAAACGCCCGGATGTTGGGAACCTTAGGCCATTTGCCCATTCTGTGAGAAAAACTAAGTCCTGCAAAATGGAGAAATTGAAAGTGCCATTTCCCGGCCATTGGGGGCTATTGTCTAATTCATATTGAGGCCAGGCCATGTTACAGAAAAAAAATTAGATGTTTAGGCTTTAGATTGGGTGAAAGCTGAGGGGGTTTAAGGTTCTTGAGGACACAGGCCAGAGGGGAAGAGAGAGGGAGGGAGGGTGGGAGCTTGCCCTTGACAGACTAGAGAGGGTTGGGGAGAAAAATGGAGATGGGGAGGACAGCAACCACTAGAATCCTCAGCAGGTGTCCCCAAGTGAAGTCCTGGACTGTACAACTGGTGAAAGGCCAAGGTGGGCATCCCCCTGTTGAGCAGACACCAAGGAAAAACTGTCTTCCCAAGGAGAGTCCGTGACCAACGTTGGATTTCTTGAAACATGGATAGGAGGTGTAATCTCTGTCTCTATTTAAGAAAAGGAAAGGTTTAAAGAGAAATGGAGATTGTTGGCCAGGTGCCGTGGCTCAAAACTGTATTCCCAGCACTTTGAGAGGCTGAAGCGGGTGGATCATGAGGTCGTGAGTTTGAGACCAGCCTGACCAACATGGTGAAACCCCGTCTCTACTAAAAATACAAAATTAGCTGGGTGTGGTTCAGTGTGCCTGTAATCCCAGCCACTCAGAAGGCTGAGGCAGGAGAATTGCTTGAACCCAGGAGGCAGAGGTTGTGGTGAGCCAAGATCGTGCCATTGCATTCCAGGCTGGGTGACAGAGCAAGACTGTCTTAAAAAAAAAAAAAAAAAAGGTGTCTACCTAATCTGAAGACAAAGGCGGGAATTTTACAGGCTGGTCTGAGGAACTGAGGTCAAGAGTGAGCTCTTCAAGGAAGAAGAGCAGGGATAGGGGACAGATCTCCCAAAGGAGTTCTCCTTCTTTTGGCACCAAATGTTAAGCACACATTTAATTGAAGAGGTAACCCAAACAGGCTTTGTGGGAACAACAAGGCTGTTTATTCACCAAGGTGCAGCGGACTGAGTTAGAAAAGGGAGTCAGCATGGAGGTGGGGGGCAGGGCAGGCTTTATAGGCTGGAGCAACAAGTGGAAATTTACAGCTCGGGGCTGCTGTTGTCCTTCTTCTTTGTGGTTTTCTTATTGTTTCAGACTTTCAGGCTCCAGGAAGCCATCTGGAGGCATACGAGCAGTTACAGAGTTCGTAATGGCTTAACAACAGTGCTGCCATCTTTAGGGGACCTAACAGTGAAATCCCGTGTCTACTAAAAATACGAAAAATTAGCCAGGCATGGTGGTGGGTGCCTGTAATCCAAGCCACTTGGGAGGCTGAGGCAGGAGAATCTCTTCAACTCAGGAGGCAGAGGTTTCAGTGAGCCAAGATGGCACCACTGCACACTAGCCCAGCCAAAAGTGCAAGACTCAGTCTTAAAAAAAAAGAAAAGAAAAGATAATCTCATCCATCCGAAAGTAGATCAGCAGTTTCCAGGGGCTGCAGAAAGGGTGGATGGGGAGTGATTGCTAATAGGCATGGGATTTCTTTGTGGGAAGAGTAAATATTTCTGGGATTAGGTAGTGGTAATGGTTACACGACTTGTGAATATTCTGTAAATAGAACCTCACTGAATTGTACTTGTCAAAAGCATGAATTTCGTGGTATATGATCTATCTCGGTTAGAAAGCCCAACAAGATACCCTTTCATTCCCATGAGGATGACTGTAGTCAAAATACAAAAACAAGTGTTGGCGAGGGCGTGGAGAAATTAGAACCCTTACGCACTACTGGACGGAATGTGAAATGGTGCAGCCCCTATGGAAAACAGTCCTGCAGTTCCGCAAATCGTTAGGCATCTGGCCGGGAGCAGTGGCTCACACCTGTAGTCCCAGCACTGTGGGAGGTCAAGGTGGATGAATCACTTGAGGTCGGGAGTTTGAGACCAGCCTGTCCATCATGGCAAAACCGCATCTCGTGGTGGTAGGCATGTGTAATCCCAGCTAATCAGAAGGATGAGGCAGGAGAATACCTTGAACCCAGGAGGTGGAGGATGCAGTGAGCCAAGATCACGCCATTGCACTTCAGCCTGGGTGATGGAACAAGCCTCTGTCTCAAAAAAAAAAAAAGGGTAGCCATGGAGTTACTGTATGACCCATAATTTTACTCCTAGCTGTAAACCCAAGAGAAGTGAAAACTTATATCCACAGAAAAACTTGCATACCAGTGTTTATAGAGCATTATTCATAATAGCCCAAAGTAGAGACACCCAAAAATGTCCATCAGCTGATAAATGGACAAATAAAATATGGCCTTTTCATACAATGGAATATTATTTGGCCATGAAAAGGAGTGAAGGACAGCCAGCCCTATGTATTCATGGATTTTGCATCTGTGGATTCAACCAAACTTGGATTAAGAAGATTCAGGAAAAAAAAGTTTGCATCTGAATTGAGCGTGTGCAGACTTCGTTTCTTGTCATGATTCCCTAAACAATACAGTGTAACAACCATCTACGTAATACTTATATCGTATTAGGTATTCTAAGTAACCTGGAGATTTAAAGTATACTGGATTATGTGTGTAGGCTGTAAACAAATACTGTGCCATTTAATATAAGGGATTTGAGAGTAGATTTTTGGTATTTGAGGAGAGTCCTTGAACCAATCCCCCATGGATACCAGCGGACAACTATACCGACATGTGCTACAACGCGGATTAATCTTTAAAACACAAGATCTTCCAGAAAGAAGGCGGACACGGAAGGCGACATATTGTGTGATTCCATTATTTTGAAATGTTCAGGATAAGCAAATTCATAGAAAGTGGATAAGTGGTTGCCCGAGACACGGGGGAAGGATTGGAAAGTGACTGCTAATGGGGACGGGATTTCTTTTTTTGGGTTAAAGAAATATCCTGGAATTAGATGGTGGTGATAGCTGTGCAGCTTGGTGAATATGCCAAAAACCCCTGAGCTGTATACTTTAAGAAGGCGAATCGTACAGCACGTGAGCTGAATCTTAACAACAATAATACAGGCCGTGTGCGGTGGCTCACACCTATAATTTCAGCACTTTGGGAGGCCGAGGCAGTCAGATCACCTGAGGTCAGGAGTTCAATACCAGCCTGGCCAACACGGTGAAATCCCATCTCTACTAAAAGAACAAAAATTAGCCTGGTGTGGAGATTTGACATAGCTTACTTTTCTATGTCTGCAGCTCGATTTTACAGGCTGCTCTTTGTTAAAAAAGAAGGATTTTAGGGCTGGGCACAGTGGCTTATGCCTGTAATCCTAGTGCTTTGGGAATCCAAGGTGGGTGGTCACCCGAGGTCAGGAGTTCAAGACCAGCCTGGGGAAAATGGTGAAATCCCGTCTCCACTGAAAATACAAAAATTAGCCAGGCATGGTGACAGACACTTGTAGACTCAGCTGCTCAGGAGGCTGAGGCAGGAGAATCACTTGAACCCAGGAGGTGGAGTTTGCAGTGAGCTGACATCCCACCATTGTGCTCCAGCCTCAGCAACAGAGTGAGACTCCTTCTCAAAACAGCAGCAACAACAACAATAAAATAATATAAAAAGAGTCTCTCATCCATAATGACCCAAGCAGCACAGTCCAGTCCAAGATCAAACCCAGGCTGTCTGCTACTCCAGTGCCCAGGCACTGGATCCCAACCTGTCCAAGCCCTTGTTCATTCATGGACCTCCTTGTCTGTGTTCTTCCTAAGAAATCCGAAATTTTCAGTTTTCTATGCTGTAGAGGGAAAAGCATAGTGATCCCACAGGATCACACACTGATCCCACAGTGGGTGTGGTAGTGTGTTCAAATTGCGGGATGAAATCCCTTATCTGCCACTCATGGGTTGTGTCTCGGTTTCCCCATTTGTCATATGTGGTTGACAATAATAGCATCTCTCTTGAAGGGTGGCTCTGAGGAGTAAATTAGTTAACACATACAACATATTTTGAAGGGGGTCTGGCTGATGGCAAGAGCTCAGCAAGAGCTTTCCTAAGTCCTGTAACCGCCCGACGGGTTTACATTGCCCGCTGCTTAGACAGAGCTGATTTATCCAGATGGGAGTTGCAATGGTGAAAAAGTAATTCATGCAGAGCTCACTGTGTGGGAGGCTGGGGTTTTATTATTACTCAGATCAGTCTCCCCAAGCATTTGGAGATCAGAGTTTTTAAGGATAATTTGGCGGGTAGGGTCTTGGGAAGTGGGGAGTGCTGATTGTCCAGGTTGGAGAGGGAATCATAGGGTGTCCAAGTGGGGTTTTCTTGGGTCTTCTGTTCCTGGGTGGGATAGCAGAACTGTTTGAGTCAGATTACAGGTCTGGATGGTGTCAGCTGATCCATTCAGTGCAGGGTCTGCAAAATATCTCAAGCACTGATACTAGGTTTTGCCATAGTGATATTAGCACTAGGAGCAATTTGGGGAGGTTCAGACTCTTGGATCCAGAGGCTGCATGACCCCTAAACTGTAAGTTTTAATCTTGTAGCAAATTTGTTCGTCCTGCAAAGGCAGACTTGTCCCCAGGCAAGAAGGGAGTCTTTTCAGGAAAGGACTATTATCAGTTTTGTTTCTGAGTCAAACCATGAACTGAATTCCTTCCTACACTCAGGAATGAACAAGGACAGCTTAAGGGTTAGAAGCAAGATGGGGTCAGTTAGGTTTGAACTCTTTCACTGTCCTAATTTCCTCAGTTATATTTGCAAAGGCAGTTTTTAAGCGGCGTCACTGTCTGGGGTAAATACACAAGATTCGCTGTCTCATGCCAAGGAAATTGAGTACACAGACACACATGAAGTAGATTTAGGAGTGGAGGGTTTTGTTTTGTTTTGTTTTTGAGATGAGTCTCACTGTCACCCAGGCTGGAGTGCAGTGATGCAATCTTGACTCACTGCAACTTCCACCTCCCTGGTTCCAGGAATTTTCCTGCCTCAGCCTCCCGAGTAGCTGGGACTGCAGGCTCGTACCACCATGCCTGGCTAATTTTTGCATTTTTAGTGGAGACGGAGCTTCACCATGTTGGCTACGCTGGTCTTGAACTTCTGACCTCAGCCTCCCAGAATGCTAGGATTACAGGCATGAGCCATCATGCCTGGTGTTGGAGCAGAGGTTTACCAGGCAAAAGAAAGAGAAAGAAGAATAGCTCTATCTTCTGCAAGAGAGAGGGGAACCCCAGTGGGACTTCTTGTTTTGTGGTGAAGTGCATGGGTTTTTATAGACTTGCTTAAGGAGGTGGTGTCGGATTTACATAGGGCCCAAAGATTGATTGGACCAGGAGTGACATTTACATGGCACTTCAGGAAGCTGGCTACCCCACACTAATCTTCTATTATGCAGATGGGGGTCTTTGCTTGTCAGAGCCATGTTGCCTGCTCCTTACTGTAAATGTGGTTTACAAAGAAAAGGGACGATGAGGCTGCCATTTTGAACATGCCAAGTCCCCAAGTAGCCCTTTTCCTGTTGGCACAAGGGCCCACATTCACCAGCACAAAATTCTAGCTTGCCTTTCTATGTCTTCAGCTTGATTTTACAGGCTACTGTTTGTTAGAAAAGAAAATATTTTGGGGCCAGGCCTGGCGGCTCACACCTGTAATCCTAGCACTTTGGGAAGCCAAGGCAGGTGGATCACCTGGGTCAGGAGTTCGAGATCAGTCTGGCCAATGTGATGAATCCCTTTCTCTACTAAAAATACAAAAATTAGCTGGATGTGGTGGTGCATGCCTGTAGTCCCAACTACTTGGGAGGCTGAGGCAGGAGAATCGTCCTCTGCTTCCTTTGTGCTATAGCTGGAACCTGAGCAATGCCATTTTATAAAAGACAAAGCTGTTGTCCAAAAATAAGTTGTAACGGCTGTCCCATTCTCCTCACAATGACTGCTAACCTCGGCTTCTGTAAATAAAACTGTTTACCTTTTCTTATCAGTGACTGCCAGAATTGCTGGCCTTTGCTTACCAGAATAAGCAGCCCAAGCTAATTCCATCCTGGCCCCTGCGACTTGTAATAAGTAGCTAAAATCTGTGGATTCCACTACTGCCCAGACTACGTGTAAACTAACGCTTATCTTGACTTCTGTAAACCACTTAGGTAACAATCGAAGTGACAAGTCCCCTAGCCTTTGGAATGTCCGGAGACCCGCACCCTCCTCTCTGCCCGGGAGGTGATTTATGGAATCCCCTGGCCCTCAGAATGTCTGAATCCCTTCACCCCCACCCCCGCCCCACACACTCACCCCGGAGGTGGTTTACGGGCATAAAAAGGTCTTGTCACCCTCCATTTGGGGCCACGGGTTGGAGAGATGTGAGTCCTCCGTGGTCGCCGGTAATAAAGACCCTGCAATTTGGCATACTTTTGCCTTAGTGTTAATTTTATAATCTCGCATTTCAATACTTCACCTCAGCCGATACAGAACATGGATAATTGAGAGGTTTTTTTAGGTAGAGCCAGTACTGTTGAAGAGTCTACCCATGGTCTATTTGGAGAATCATGGGACAGACCAGGCCCCAGAACGAGAACCCGGAAGGTGGACGTTGTAGTGGGTTGGGATCACATCACTGCACATCAGCCTGGGCAACACAGCGAGACTCTGTTTCAAACAACAAAAGAAAAGAGAATGATTTGGGGGCTGCTTTTTATTAAAAGGGAAACCTTACTGAGGACTATGTTACCCTCATTACCTGCCTAAATAGTTTCTTCTTAACTCCTGTATTATTTTCACTAGTTCTCAGCAACCTAGATGTGGACCCTGGCTCACTGTTTTTGAGCTCAGGTGCATCTGGGAGGCCTCACCAGGTTGTGCTGGAGGTAAGTGGTGAGATCTGGCTGGTGCTGTGCTTTGATGATACTGAGATCGACCTTTGTTCCTCTCATTCTCAGTTTTTGCATTCTTTTTTTTTTTTTTTGAGACAGAGTTTTGCTCTTGTTACCCAGACTGGAGTGCAATGGCGCGATCTCGGCTCACTGCAACCTCCGCCTCCTGGGTTCAGGCAATTCTCCTGCCTCAGCCTCCTGAGTAGCTGGGATTACAGGCACGCTCCACCATGCCCAGCTAATTTTTTGTATCTTTAGTAGAGACGGGGTTTCACCACGTTGACCAGGATGGTCTCGATCTCTTGACCTCGTGATCTACCCGCCTTGGCCTCCCAAAGTGCTGGGATTACAGGCTTGAGCCACTGCGCCCGGCCTGTTTTTGCATTCTTTACAGGGCTGGTTTTTGGCAAAGTGTAACTAAGGCTTTAAAAGAAGGCTTTAAAAGATCTGACGGTACAGGGGCCACATGGTAATCACTGCGAGTTTTAATATTCAAATTAGAATCTGAGTGAACTTGGATAATCAAAAACTTTCGAATTCTACTCTCCATTCTCTGCAAGATCTCCTCAAGGCTGAATAGCTTTGAAATGGCCATAAATTTGCATAATGGCTTGCAAAAAGCTAATCACTTTAGGTCTGGGAGCATTTTTGCCTGGGGCTGTTCTAGTCCTACTCTGCTTCCTTAGCTGATACATAAAATGTAATAATTGAGAGGTTTTTTTTTTTTTTTTTTTGGCAGAGCAAGGAATCTAGCCATGGCCTCTTGGGAGAATCACAGGACAGACCAGGTCCAGAACGAGACAGCATTAGAACCTGTTCCTCCTGCTATTTTGGGATGTGTTGGGGGAGGGGTGGAATCCAGAGAAGACTAGAGAGGCTTCTATTGATGGGGAGAAACTTCCTCTCTGAGCCTGCCTTGAAAGGGGGCACTGGCTGACTTCCTTTGGTTAGGTGAATGCAACGTAACCAGTGAAATTCAGGAAGGTTTTCCCGACATTTTTGTCTCTTCTTCCCAGGTGACGCAAGCTTCCCAGGAGCCCAACCACCGGAGAGCAGTTGTAGTGACAACTCCATTTCCATGCTATTTCAGTTTATACATTTTATTTTAATTAATTAATTAATAATAATATTATTTTGGAGACAGGGAGGGTCATGCTCTGTCCTCCAGGCTGGAGTGCACTGGCATGAACATAGCTCACTTTAGCCTTGACCTCCTGAGCGCACGAGATGCTCCTGCCTCAGTGTCCTGAGTAGCTAGGAGCACAGGTGCATGCCACCACACCTGGCTAATTTTTTGTTTGTTTGTTTGAGACAAGGTTTCCCTCTTGTTGCCCAGGCTGGAGTGCAAGGCACGATCTTGGCTCACTGCAACCTCTACTCCTGGATTCAAGTGATTCTTCTGCCTCATCCTCCTGAGTAGCTGGGATTCCAGGTGTGTGCTACCATGCCCGGCTATTTTTTTTTTTTTTTTTTTTTTGGACTAGAGACGGTGTTTCATGAAGTTGGCCAGGTTGGTCTCGAACTCCTGATCTCTGGTGATCCACCCCCTCCTAGATCCACCCACTCCTAGCTAGAGTGCTCTGGTACATTACTCAACCCCTGGGTGAGTGAACATTACCACCTGTGCTCCATCTCCTGTCAGATCAGCTATGGCGTTAGATTCTAGGAGTGTGAACCCTATTGTGATCTGTTTGTGCAAGGGATCCAGGTTGTGTGCTCCTTATGAGAATCTAACTAATGCCCGGCGATCTGAGGTAAAACAGTTTCATCCTGAAACCATCCCCCTCGCCACCTCTCCCATAACCGTGCTGGTCCATGGAAAAATTATCGTCCACAAAGCCATCCCTGGTGCCAAAAACATTGGAGGCTTCTGCTCTGGTAGATGCCTAGTCATTTTGAGGTGTCTTTTTTTTTTTTAGGTAAACAGAAAGTAGGATTTATTGTTGGGCATTAGGAGGGACAGCATAGTCGGACTCCGGCAGCGAGGGAGAAATGGAAGAGCCCGCCCTGGACCACTACCAACTGGGCAATCTGGTAGCTGGCCTGAGCCACCTGGAGGAGCTGGACCTGGTGTACGGAGTCAAGGACTGCGGCATGAACTTCGAGTGGAATCTCTTCCTCTTCACCTACCGCGACTGCCACTCCTTAGCAGCCACCATCAAGGCATGCCACACCCTCAAGGTACTGTCTGCCCCCAGCCTTCCCCCCACCCCTTTCAGCATATCTCAGATTTCCTCTCCCCATCTCTCAGATTCCCTCTCCCCTCATCTTCCTCCTCCATTATTACCATTTTCCCATTTCCTTCTCTTTCATTGGCCAAGGGTTTTTTAATGCTCCCTGCGCCAAGCTACACGGTTCTGGGTGTGCAAAAATGAACAAGGCGCTGCCCTCCCAGTTCACCAGTTTGTTTCATTGAGCAAACATCTGCTCTCCAGGCCCTGTCCTAGGTGCTGAAAATAAAACGATGAGCAAGATCGTTTGTTCCCTCTGTAGCTAACAGTCTGATGGGATAAAGGCACTAATCAACAGTGCCTTCCAGACTGCTGGGGTTACAGGCATGAGCTACTGTGCCTGAACCACACCTGGCTAATTTTTTGATTTTTGTAGAGATAAGGGTCTTACTTTGTTTTTCAGGCTGGACTTGAAAACCTAGACTCAAGTGATCCTCTTGCCTCAGCCTCCCAGAGTGCTGGGATTATAGGCATGAGCCCCTGCACACAGCCCTATATATATATTTATTTTTTTTGGGGACAGTCTTGCTCTGATACCCAGGCTGGAGTGCAGTGGAATGATCTCAGTTCACTGCCACCTCTGCCTCCCGGGTTCAAGCGATTCTCCTGCCACAGCCTCCTGAGTAGCTGGGATTGCAGATGCCCACCACCATGCCTGGCTAATTTGTTTTTTTGTATTTTTAGTAGAGACAGGGTGTAACCATATTGGCCAGGCTGGTATTGAACTCCTGACCTCAAGTGATCCACCCACCTCAGCCTCTCAGAGTGCTAGGATTACAGACATGAGCCACCACGTCTGGCCAAAGCCCTATATATTTTAAGTAAAGGAGTCTTGAAAGTATGCATGTCATGGTAATGGCAGAAGGAATGTTGTCATTGGTATTTTATTATTTTCACTAGCCAATATATTCACATGATGCAAAAATCAAAAGACACAAAGAGGTACAAATTGGAAAAGACATCCTTACATTCTTCTACTTCCTCCGCCAGCTCTCTTCTCTGTAGGTCACCAATGTTGCCACTTTCATGCTTCCTTCCACAGAGTATATCTGTACATCTCCATCTGTATCTGTAACGGCATCTATATCAGTGTTTATATGTGTCCTTCTCCCATAAATGATAGCTTACAATAAACACTTTTTAAAAAAACTTTTGGCCAGGCATGGTGGCTCATGCCTATAATCCCAATACTCTGGGAGGCCAAGGTGGGTGGATCACTTGAGGTCAGGAGTTTGAGACCAGCCTGACCAACATGGTGCAAGCCCATCTCTACTAAAAATACAAAAAATTAGCCAGGCATGGTGGTGGGCACCTGTAATCCCAGCTACTCAGGAGATTGAGGCAGGAGAATTGCTTGAAGTGGGGTGGAGGTTGCAGTGAGCTGAGATTACACTATCGTACTCCAGCCTGGGGGACAAGAGCAAGACCTCATCTCAAAAAAAAAAGAAAAAGAAAAAGAAAGAAAGAAAAACCATGGCAGCATCTGTGAATGAGATTCTTGTGGCAAGAATAGACAAAGAGGAGAATCCTTCCCAGGGTGTTGCATTTGGAACACCTGTATTCCCTGGGTGACAGTGACCCTGCACCCAGAAAGGCATGAGCAACTTCTATTTGCTACCATTCTTTGTTTTTTTGTGTGGAGGCAGTGACCCACTCTACCCTCTCACCAGGAGACAGTTCCTTTTTACCCAGAGGATAATCTCAGAAATGATCTTGTGTTGATCCACCGTGGTTCACGCCTATAATCCCAACACTTTGGGAGGCTGAGGCGGGTGGATCACGAGGTCAAGAGATCGAGACCATCCTGGTCAACAAGGTGTAACACCATCTCTACTAAAAATACAAAAAAATTAGCTGGGCATGGTGGCTCGTGCCTGTAGTCCCAGCTACTCAGGAGGCTGAGGCAGGAGAATTGCTTGAACCCAGGAGGCGGAGGTTGTGGTGAGCCGAGATTGCGCCATTGCACTCCAGCCTGGGTAACAAGAGCAAAACTCTGTCTCAAAAAAAAAAAAAAAGAAAGAAAAAAGAAATGAGCGCTGCACTGCAGGTTTGCGGAGATGATGTTCTGGAAGGTTGAATGGTTAGGAACGGGCTGACTCAGCCAGCGGCTGTGGAACTCTAGTACGAAGCGAGAGCCCCAAAGCAATAAAAAAGTCCTTTTTGACTTGCCGTATCTGCATCTCTCTGTGACACGCCAGAACTCTGATATCCTGCCTTATCAAATTTTCACACCACCTTTCCGAGAGCAATAAAAAGAAACCGAGTGGGGACAGGCCTTCTTGGAAGACCAGCTCTCTGGGGGAGGGGGTGGTTTTTCCACCACTCATATCTTAACAAAGGATTTATTCTCTATTACTGAATCTGAATCTGAGGTGCAGCATTGACTCGGCCTGTGGCTGCTGGTTTGAAGGTGGAGGAAGGGACCTTGATGGTATCACCTGGAAAGATAAGCTGCCTTCCTTGTCAAAGTCACCAGAGTTAGCTCCTTTTCTTTGAGTCTCACCTGCTTTTTAAGTTGTGGAATCTAACAGCACATCCTAGGGAAGTGGGCAGCTGAGTGCACAGTCCATCACCCGGGGGTGACTCATGCTGTGCTCCATTTCAAGACAGAGGAAAAGGAGGTGCAGAGACATGAAGGGACAAAGCAAAAATGTCAAAATCACTCTCAGAATTCTAACACCCTTCCGCCCCCATCGTGTTTTCTGAGGGCTCTACTGTGATGACCAGCCTCCGTAACCCAGCAGTCCTCCCTTCCTGGCCCTGTGCTGGCTGTAGTCCTTGGTGCTCTTATTGAGTGTCTCTGGCCGACTTCCTGCTTCTGTGCTTCCTCTTCATGCAGCAACCAGGATATGTCACTCGGGAGCTCAGACACCACCAGTGGCTCCCATCTCACTTAGGATAAAGGCAAAGTGCCAGACTCCTGCCCTGCCTTCCTGCATTTGCTCCTGGCTCTTCCTCCAACTGAGCCCACCTCTGGGCACTTAGACTTGCTGGTCCCTCACCGGGAATGCTCTTTCCCAAGGGCGCTGCAGGGCTTGATATCGTCTTTTTTTTTTTTTTCTGAGATAAGGTCTCACTCTGATGCCCAGGCTGGAGTGCAGTGGCACAGTCATAGCTTACTGCAGCCTTACACTCCTAAGCAAGCGGTCCTCCCATCTTGGTCTCCTGAGTAGCTGGGACTACAGGCATGTGCCACCAAGCTTAGCTCAATTGTATTTATTTTTATTTTGTAGAGACAGAGACTTGCTATATTGCCTAGTCTCTGCCATCTCTCTGGGGGCCTCTCTGCCTGGCCTCAGGGGGTCCTCCTACTTCTGCTCCTTAAAGTGCTGGGATTACAGGCACGAGCCACTGCACTCAATTTGGTCTTCTTTAGTGTCACCTTTAAAGGCCACCCAGCTGGGACTGCAAACCACGCCTCGCCCTCCCTGTTCTCCTTCCTTGCTTTACTTTCCCCGCTTAGCACTTACAACGAACTGATACCCAACTAATTTACGTGTGTATGTAATGTGTTAATATGTAGTTCTCTTTCTCTGTCTATAAATTACTGTATGTTAATTAGCTATAACGATATAGTAACACATCACATGATATGTTAAGAATGTGTTTATATATATTTAAAAATAGATTTAAATATATAAATTAAAAACTTATCTCTCTATTTTTTGAGACAGGGCCTTATTCCATCATTGGAGAGCAGTGGTGCCATCATTGCTCCCTGCAGCCTTAGCCTCCTGGGCTCAGGTGATCCTCCCATCTCAGTCTTCTGAGTGGCTGGGATTATAGGGGCGTGCCACCACATCTGGCTGATTTTTTGTAGAGATAGGGTTTCACTGTGTTGCCCAGGCTGGTCTCAAACACCTGGGATTCAGTCCTCCTGCCTTGGCCTCCCAGAGTGTCAGGATGACAGGTGTGAGCTGCTGGGCCTGGCTAACCTGTGTAAATGTATTGTCATCTGTCTCCAGCTATACCGTAGGCTTCGTGAGACCTAAGATTTTTGCCTTTTTGACTCACTGCTATCTTCTCAGTGTGTGAAGCAACACCCAACACGTGGTAGGTGCTTAATAACCATGTGTTGAGTAAGCTAATGACTAGTTTTAAGGCTAGCACGGTAATGCCTGTCTTGAAAGATTCCAAGTTCAGGTTGAAATCGGTGATGAACTTTGGAGTTTCAGATGTGGAAGGGGAAGGTGATTGAGCTTTTTTGCTGTCCAAGGAAGATCAGAGGTTGGCTCAGCTAATTTCCAGGGTTGATACAAGGGGAGGGGCTGAAGGCGTGCTCCCCGCAAAGCAGGATAAAGCAGGGGGGGTTGAGGGGTGCAGAGGGCCTCCTTCAGGGTGCCATTATTCCAGAGCATAATGGGTGTGCCTGGCATCCTGCAGTGGGGCATGATGAAGCTGCCATCATCCTTCTGGGCCCATGTTTCATCTCCCCTTTGCGCTTCCCATTAGCAGTACCTTTGGTTGTAGCATCAGCCACAGGATTCAAAAACACACATCAAACCAGACACTCCAGACTTCACATCCATTCTAGAATTTAACTCTTGGCCAGATGTGGGGGCCCTGGGCAATGGGTGCACCTGCAGCAGGACAGGTGGGGCCGCATAAGGCGTCTCCCTGGGAGCCTCTTCTTCGAGGAGTTCTTAGTCTAATTTTCAGCTGAGTTCCCAGTGGGGTGTGCTTTTAGCTTTCCAGTAATGTAAAAAAGTCAGACTGGATGTTGCCTTGAAGGAGGTTTAGATGTTTCTGTAAGTTTGTTTCCCTGGTAATTTATTAGTTTCTTTTTGATTGTGCAGTATTTCAAACATCTAGAAAAGGACTGGCTGGGTGTGATGGCTCTTGCCTGTAATCCCAGCCCTTTGAGAGGTGAAGGTAGGAGGATCCCCTGAGGCCTGGAGCTCAGGACCAGCCTAGACAACAAAGCAAGACCCAGTCTCTTAGAAAAAAGTTTTAAAACAAGCAGAAAATAAGACCCCACTCTTCCGATTAGCAACATAATTGTGCAGTATTTGCTTCAGACCTTTTTTTCTTTTCTTTTCCTTTTTTTTTGAGATGGAGTCTCTCTCTGTCACCAGGCTGGAGTGCAGTGGCATGATCTCAGCTGACTGCAATCTCTGATTCCCTGGTTCAAGCAATTCTCCTGCCTTAGCCTCCCAAGTAGCTGGGATTACAGGCATGTGCCACCACGCCCAGCTAATTTTTTGTATTATTAGTGGAGACAGGGTTTCACCATGTTGGCCAGGATGGTCTTGATCTTCTGACCTTGTGATCCACCTGCCTCAGCCTCCCAAAGTGTTGGGATTGCAGGCGTAAGTCACCACGCCCAGCCTCAGAACTTTTTTTTCTTTAGAAACAACATCACAGATACAGCTAAACCACTGCTCTCCATCATATCTCCCTACTTCCTTACCTCCCTCCTAGGAGAACCACTGCCCACGGCTCCTTCCTGCACATCTCTGTCTGAGGGCGTGGGTGCTACACAGGGTTACCCCTGTGACAGTGGCTTCTAGGAAGGGTCTGGAGTTAGGAACCACGTCTGGGACAGTGAACCCTGGAAGGAGTTCATCCTTTGCCTCTGGGCATGTGATAAGACATGTGCTGTTTGCTGTAGAGGCAGGTGTTAATTTCACCTTCAGTTATAGCTAAGAAGCTGTAGGGAGCTGTATGGAGATATCTCTGGAGAAGCCTGTGCTGCTCAGAACAATCTGTGTGCTCTGTACACTCCCTGCCCCTTGCACAGATGGGCTGTGGCAGGTGTATTTGAACTCGACCCTCACAATGCAGGCTTATCCCAGGGTCTCTGTTCAAGTATTACCTTGTAGTAGGTGGTGTAATGCCTGTTTCCCCTGAAGATGTCCGCATCCTACTGTCTAGGACCTGTGGCTATGTTATGGTGCTTGACAAAGGAGAATTCGTATTGCACATGGATTAAGATTGCTAATCAGCTGAGTTTGAAATAGGGAGATTATTCTGGTCGGGCCAGTGTAATCACAGGATCCTTAAAAGATGGAAGAGGGAGACAGAAGAGTCAGAGTCAGAGAGATGCAATGTGAGAAAGATTCGGCCTGTGGCTGCTAGTGTAAAGGTGGAGGAAGCAACCAGGAGCCAAGGAATGTGGGAGGCCTCTTGAAGGTGGAAAAGGCAAGGAAAGGGCTTCTCCCCCAGAGCTTCTGGAAGAAGCAGAGTCCTGCCAATACCTTAATTTTAGCCTATCTTGGATTTCCAGCCTACAGAACTACAAGGAAATGAATGTACATTGTTTAAGCCACACAGTGTGTGGTAATTGCTACAGGACTCGTAGGAAACTCACATATGCCTCCTCGGGAAGGCTGTCCTTGACCATCCCATCCCATCTTTCTGTATCTCTCTGTCTTAGTCAGTTTAGGCTGCTATGACACAAATACCATTGACTAACTGGCTGAAACAAAAAATTATTGCTGATGGTTCTAGAGGCTGGAAATTCCAATATCAAGGCACCAGCTGATCTGGTATCTGGTGAGGGCTGGTTCCTGGCTCACAGATGGTGCCTTCTTGCCAAGCCCTCATGTAGCGAAAGGGGCAAGGCAGCTTTCTCGGGTCCCTTTCACAAGAGCACTAATCCCATTCATGAGGGCCTCACCCTCCTGAAAAGGCTCTACCTCCTAATACCATCACCTTGGGGTGATGACTGGAGTGGGGGCTGGGGACGGTGGCTCTCAGCTGTAATCCCAGCACTTTGGGAGACTGAGGCAGGTGGATCATGAGGTCAAGAGATTGAGACCATCTGACCAACATGATGAAACCATCTCTACTAAAAATACAAAAAATTAGCTGGGTGTGATGGTGTGAGCCTGTAGTCCCAGCTACTCGGGAGGTTTAGGCAGGAGGATCACTTGAAACTATGAGGCAGAGGTTGCAGTGAGCTGAGATGATGCCACTGTACTCCAGCCTGGTGACAGAGTGAGACTCCATCTCAATAACAAAAAAATTGGAGTGGGAAAACAAACATTCAGTTATTTATAGCATCATTTATTCTGTTTCACTTTTTTGATAGCATTTCTTATGTTTTCTGGAGCAGTGTCCAGCATATAATACATGCTCTGGTTTCCCACCATAGGATCCTCCTCTTGGCCACAGTGAATGAAGACCTGGGTGGATACCTGGCCAGGGTTGGCTGCTCAGCTTCCCTCCTCTGGAAATCTGGTGTTAGGGTTGAGAGATTCTCAGCCTGTCTCAGCAGTATCTGCGGGAAAGGGAAAGGCTCAAACCGTGGGGCTGGCATCTTGCACCGCCATGTGAGAGGAGGCTGGGAAGGGTGTGTGCTCAGGGGCAAGAGGGAAGAGGTATGCAAAAGGAAGGAGGGAGGAGAGATGTGGTGAGAATCCCACAAGGGTCCCCCCTCTGTGGCACCTGATTCCAGTGCCACAAACAACTTTGGTATGCCTGGGACTTAGGGGCTTCCTAAAACACAAGAATAAAACCGAGAAGGTCCTGGGAAAACCGGGATGGCTGGTTCCCCTATGGTCACTCTTAGGTTTTGTGAGACAGTCTGATGTTTATCCAGTAAACATCTGTTTGATCTGGCTTGAGCTGCCTTCAGCTGGTTTCTATGACCTGCAGTGAAAATCACCCCAAGATCTGCTCATCTCTGTTTAGTTTCCACCTGATCTGGCTCCAAGAGCTGCTCACTGCCTCCGGGTCTGTGAACCAGGTCGTAGGTGTCATCTTCTCATAGGCCATGGGCCTCTTGACACTGGTCAGGGCAACAGGTCGAGATGTCTCTGCATCAGTTGTTTTTGATCCAAGAGCTCTCAGCCAGAGCTGGGAAAAGGCTGTTCCTCTGTTCCCGCATCCTTTGAGGAGGGAACCACTGTATACTCATATGAGTGCCTAACATGTCATAGGAACTCAATGCATTTAGCTGCTCTGGCTTTTGTTTTTCCTGACCCAGTCCGACCTTGTAGAAGGCCAACTTCTGAGGGCCAATTCATCTGAATAGAAATGAGCAGAGCTTGATTGTTCTGGTCCTGTAAATCACACGGTAGCAAAAACAAACAGCTAGCAGCATTTATTTCATACTGAGAATGAGCCAGACTCTGTGCTAGATGCCTGCATGAGTGAGTTCATTCAGCCTTACAAAAACCTCTGAGGGATGCGCCATCATTCCCACTCTACAGATGAGAACATCGAGACAGACAGAGGACAGAAAATGTACCCCAGGTCAAAGAGTAGGATAAATTTTCATGAAAAGCTGTGTATGAGCACCACAGAACACATGGAAAAGAAAAACAACCCACTCGTCATACCCCTCCAGACCATCACAGTAGAAATTGCCATTTCTTGAGCATATGTGGACCCGATCCAAGGATAGATGGGCCTCCTGCATTCCCTTTAAGTCTCAAGGAGTCCATAGGCAGGACTGTTTTCTTAGTCCATTTTTTGCTGCTATAACAGAATACCTGAGACTGGGTGATATATAACGAACAGCAATTTTTCTGGGAACTGGGAAGTCCAAGACTGAGGCGCTGGTGTCTGCAAGGACCTTCTTGCTGTATCATCAGGTGGTGGAAGGCATGAGAACAAGAGCACCTGAGAGTGAACCCACTTCTGCCAGCCCTTTTTATAATGGAATTAATCCATGCATGAGGGTGGGGCCCTTACAACCGCAACACCTCCCATTAGACCCACCTCCTAACACGTTTGCATTGGAGATTGCTTCTAACACATGATTTCTGGATTTCACGTTTTTATCACAGTGACCATCATGCCTGCTGTGCGGACAGAGAAACAGAGTCCCAGGGAGAGAGGTGAGCTCACCTGTCTGGGTGACTCAGCCAGTGGGTGATGGAGACTGTTGTCTCATCTGGACACTAGTCCCTGGCTCCCCTGCCTGTACCATTCTCAGCACAAACCCTGTGGGCTGAGACCAGGCTGTGTAGCCTGAGTGTGAGTCAGTCCATTTCCACCTGTAGCATCCCCGCCTGCCCCCATGCCATGACAGTGTGGGGTGCCCTGTCTGGTGTTGCCGATGATCTCAAACTGGATTTTAGTGACTCACAAGTACAAATGCACACATGTGGTTTTAGAGTTTTGGAGGAATTTAGCAATAAATATTGTCTTTGAACCATCTTTGTAAAAATGGATGAGGTAAATGGCATTTTCCTCCAGGTTTTAGGCCCACGTACATGTCTAGCGCATAGCAGGAGCCTCATGCTTGGGTGTGTGCGTATCACCTTGGTGCTCATCTGTAGGGACAAGCCCAGTGCGTCTGGTGATTCCTTCGTATGTTAAAATAATGACACCTTGGATCCTAAAAAATTATTTAAAGGTAATATGACGCCAGGTGTGGTGGCTCATGCCTACAATCCCAGTACTTTGGGAGGCTGAGGCAGGTAGATCACCTGAGGTCAGGAGTTTGAGACCAGCCTGGCCAACATAGTAAAACCCTGTTTCTACTAAAAATACAAAAAATTAGCTAGGGTTGGTGGCACGTGCCTGTAGTCCCAGCTACTTGGGAGGCTGAGGCATGAGAATTGCTTGAATCTGGGAGGCACAGTTTGCAGTGAGCCCAGATCATGCCACTGCACTCCAGCCTGGGTGACAGAGCAAGACTCTGCCATAAAATAAAATAAAATAAAAGTAATATGAAAACATTACAAATATTTGAAAGATATTGAGACTTCCCATCTCACTGTAAATAGTTTTGTTGTTGTTTATCTGATGTAATGACAATCCAAGGCTACTCATGATTCTGGGTTCTTTTTTGCTTAACATTATACTTATTTTTTCCATATTTTCCGTGGCTTTTATACTTAATGGCTTTTCATAACTGCGCTAGGTTTAATTTAATAAATGTGCCATCATTTAATCAACCATTCCCCTATAGTTGGACATATAAATTGCTTCCATGTTTTGCTATTTTTAAATAATGCAGTAATAAATATCTTTACTTACCAGGTCCCACAAGTAACATGAAGGTTATTATTATTTTTTTAAATCACTTACTTTTATAGAGGCCACCTTTAAACTTTGTCTGTGAAATTTAATTTAGAACTGAGCTATGACCTATTATATAAATTCAGGAAATGCTTGTCATCTACAAAAACTGATACATATAACTTTTTAATAGAAAATCTGTACAGATTTTCTTTGTTATTAACCTGTAGAAATTTTAATGATCAAAATTCTAGAAAAGAAACTAAAATTCAGGGCATCACAACAATTTTCAAGGATCAATATGAGAATAATTAGCAATGAAAATTTTCTCAATACTTTTTTTATCAAAAATATATATATATGTTTTTTGAGACAGAGTCTCACTTGGTCACCGAAGCTGAGTGCAGTAGTGTGATCTCAGCTTACTGCAACCTCCGCTTTCTGGGTTCAAGCAATTCCTGTGCCTCAGCCTCCCGAGTAGCTGGGATTACAGGCACTCACCACCATGCCCAGCTAATTTTTGTAATTTTGGTAGAGATGGGGTTTCACCATGTTGGCCAGGCTTTTCTGGAGCTCCTGACCTCAAGTGATCTGCCTGCCTTGGCCTCCCAAAGTGCTGGGATTACAGGCGTGAGCCACTGCACATGGCCCAGGATGGCTTTCTATATGATTTGCATTATTTTACATTATCATAAGCCATATACGAGTACCTTGGCTTTACCTCACCCTGGGGAGAAATTTTGTATTAGCATTTGAGCATATTTTAAAATGTAATGTATGAAAAGGTTATCTCTTGTTTCACTGAAATTTCTTCTGTTATTACTCTACATGATTCTGGATGTTCTATTGGTTTAGGGTAATTCTCATGTTGTTTCAGAAATGTATATTCTGTCTTTTCAAGTAAATCATAAATTTATACAGACGTTTGTTTAAACTTCCTGCATGGTGCCTAATATCGTGTTGGGCCTACAGCGAACACTGAATACGTTTTCTTGCTTGGAAGGCAGTTCTCATCCATTACAGGTTGCCGTAAAAGCAGAGGAAAACAAACAACCACTGCCTTCCTCCGTGATGTGATGAAAGCCAAAGCCAAGTAGCTCAATGTACCCAACTTAAAAACATAAAAAGTTCTGTTTTCATTCAGTTGTAAACATTTAGTAATTTCTGCTATGATTTCTCCTTTAACTCGTGAAAAGATATTTTTAATTTTCCAAACGGATGCTTGTGTTTGGCTATCTTCTTGCTGTTGACTTCTAATTTTGTTGTATTATGGTCAGAAAAATGTGGTCTGGACAATGTCAGTCATATAGTGGATGTTGTTCTCCCTCTGTCTTCACTCTGCCGATTTCTCCATTTTGTAAAGGCTGATACAAAATCACATGGCTCCAAACTAACTGCAAGGGACGCTGGGAAATGTTGTCTTTCTGCACGTCCAGGAAGAGGAATGGTGTAAACACAGCATTGTTTCTGGCACACTACACATGTGCTAAAGAGTTCTTACTTTATAGGAGGTATGTCTGTCCCTCTGTGTACCTTTCTCCGTTTTTGCTTAGATAGCTTCAGGCAGTGTTGTTTGGTGCATTCAGCTTGATGATTATTATGTATGTCTGCTTGGCAAAATAGACAAGATTCCCATCAGTGTGAATGAAAGTATTTTACAGATAGGTTAGGGAATGTTAATACTTTATGGCCAAATATGTGGTCATTTTTTTTTTTCAAAGGTGCTGTGTGTGCTTAAAAGGAATGCGGATTATTTGTTTTTTTTTTTTTAGGAGATTTTTATTTTTTAATAGATATGGTTCTCAGTGTAATTGAAATCTAGTTTCAATGAACAATGTGCTAGATCTCTCAAACCTTAGGATGTTAGTCAGGGTAACACTAGACAATGCTGCTAAGACATATAAACCCTGAAGTCTCAGTGGGTTGGCACCCATATCATAGTCTGGTGCAGGGCAGGGGTTCTCCTTGGGGGCCCTTGTCCAACAGTTGTTCACAGATCCTGGAGGTTTCCATCTTCTTCTTTTTTTAAGGTGGAGTCTTGCTCTGTCACCAGACTGGAGTGCAGTGTCACGATCTTGGCTCACTGCAACCTCCGCCTCCCAGGTTAAAGCATTTCTCCTGCGTCAGCCTCCTGAGTAGCTGGGAGTACAGACACGTGCCACCATGCCCAGCTAATTTTTGTATTTTAAGTAGAGACGGGGTTTCACCATGTTGGCCAGGATGGTCTTGATCTCTTGACCTCATGTTCTTCCTGCCTTGGCCTCCCAAAGTGCTGGGATTACAGGTGTGAAGCACCACACTGTCCAGTTTCCATCTTTTAATTCTGCCATCTTGGAGTTTTTCACTTGTAGCCATATGGATGGGAAGAGAGGGAACATAGCTCACACTTGCCTTTGATAACCTTGGCCCAGAAGTGATTTCTTACATTCCTTTTGGTTGAAAAGCAGTCACATGGTTCCAAACTAACTACAAGGGAGGCTGGGAAATGTTGTTTTTCTGCATGTCCGGGAAGAGGAATGGTGTAAACACAGCATTGTCTCTGGCACACCAAGCATGTGCTAAAGAGTTCTTTCTCTTACAGGAGGTATGTCTGTCCCTCTGTGTACCTTTCTCAGTTTTTGCTTAGATAGTTTCAGGCAGTGTTGTTCGGTGCATTCAGCTTGATGATTGTTATGTCCTCTTGGCAAAGTAGACAAGATTCCCTTCAGTATGAATGGAAGTGTTTTACAGACAGGTTAGGGAATGCTAATACTTTCAAGGGCCCTTCTATTCCTCTGCTTTACAGATAAGAACTGAGACCTAGAGAGAGGATGTCACGGATCTCACTCATGAGTGGCAGAATGGAAACCAACATTGCAGTTACTTTGCCTTTCCCCCATCAAGTTGTTCTCCCTCTATCTTCACTCTGCTGATTTCTTCACTTGCTCCATACAGACCTCCCAATGCCAAGCACATAAAGATAGTGATTAATTTGAACTTCTGCAGAAAGTCCTTTCCTGGTTGGCACTGGGAACAAGCAATCTCAGAGTATAAAATAGAATCAAGTAGTAGTACTTTTGTGAATGGCTCCCAAATTAATTCCTTTACTTTTTTTTTACATGAAGCACAGTTGCACAAAACACACTTAACCTGAGATGAAGCACATATTAGAGAAAAGTTCTCTCTGTAGCATTATCTATTACTCTAATGAGCATGCAAAAGGGGAGAGGGGACATGCTCTCTCTAGCTATTATTACCTCCACTATAGAGTTGACATACACAAGCTCATTATTGCATTATGTTTTATTCAACAAAATAACTTTAATGTTGTAGCTTAAATTGAATTCGCTAAAACATCTTTATCTCCAGCATAATGTGCCTCAAGTGTCTTCTTGGTGCCTGCATTTTCTCTAGAATTATAGTGCTGAAGCTATGGAAATGCTGAAATGATATGCAATCTGCAAAACAATGTGGCTATAACATGGTAATTGGCCTTCCACATAATTAAAGGAACATTTCCTCATCAGAGCTGTTCCATCAGAGACCCAAAGGCTATCGTTGTACAAATCACCCACTTAGGAAAACCTTTATTCCCAGTAGCCTATAAAAATCTGGTTATGCAAACAGATTTGCTTATTCAGTAGCATTAATGGCTTCTCATAGTTAAAAAGTCATCAAGGTGATTGACCTCTAATCTGTTTATTTTTCAACCAAGTGTCATTTTTATTTTGACAGCTGGGAGCGTTTTGACTCTTTCACAGCTGGCATGAAGACGCAGGGAAGGAAAGCTCAAAAACCAACAACCTGTGTATTCCCAGCCTATTAATCAATAGAAAAATCACTCCGACTAGATTAGTGTCTTGAACCTGGCAGAGAGGCTCTTAAAGACATTGGAATTAGATTTTTACTCTTGATATGACGCCTCCTTGAGTCAGATCAGATTCCCGTTTGATAGACTCTTGCCGAAAAATGGCTCCAGGGTCTGTGCAGTAGCTAAACTCTTGTTTTTCTTTTTCTTTTTCCTTGCTGTTATTGTTGTTGTTTTAAAAGCATCATTAAATGTTTTCATTAAGATCTTCCCAGCAGTTATTTTACTGTGAATATGGCCTTTCGTTCTGGTCCTGAATAACTCACCAGAGGAAACCTTTAAAAGCGCTCTTTTGGAAGATGTCTGATGGATGGTTGGTTTTTTTTTTATCAGAAATCTCTTCCCTTTATCTGTCCCCTGTGTTCTATTCTCCTTTCTCTGACCATTATTCAGGGAGGATTCACCTATTCCCGAAGTCCTTTCCTCTTTATTTCCAGTCCAGAGCTCTCTAACTCCAGGCTGATGAGTCCAGCTGCGCACTGGTTATCTCCACTTGGCTGTCTGTCTCGCAATGATCTCATCTTACCTTCCTCTCCGGATTTCCTTTTCTTCCTGGGCTCACCAGGTTAGGTTCATACCACCAACAACCAAGGTTCCGAAACACCTGGGCCTCATCCTGCATTCCTCCCGGTTTCTCAGTCAAGTTAGCCTACCCTCCCCTCTCCACCCGGATCGCCACAGCCCTGCTCCAGCCTACCATCTTGTCTCACTTTAAGTATTGCTGCCTCCCACCCAGTCTACTCACCTCCCACTCTCCTCCAGCCGGACTGCTCTTTTTATAGCACAAACTGGATCATTACGCCCCTGCCTAAAAACATCTCCTGTCTCCCTTTGTCTTCAGGATCAACATGGCCGAGAGCCTTTAAGATTTGGCTCCAACTCGCCTCTGCATTAGTCACTTTTACAATTATATGAACGTCTCTCAGCTCCTCACCCTCTCACGTCTCGATTTTTGCACCTGCTCTTCCCTCTGCTGGGAAGGATCTTCCATACCCCTCCCACTGCCCTGGCTAATTCCTACCATTTTCTAGTCTTCAACTTAGGAGTTGTGTGATGGGGAGGTTTTTCTGACCACTTGATATAAATTGGATGCCCACCCCACCCCCCACCTTTTTTGAGACAGAGTCTCACTCAGTCACCCAGGCTGGAGTGCAGTGGTGTGTCCTTGGCTCACTGTGGAATTCTCCGCCTCCTGAATTCAAGCAAGTCTCCAATCTCAGCCTTCTGAGTACCTGGGATTACAGGCGGCTGCCACTGCACCTAGCTAATTTTTTTCTTGTTTATTTATTTATTTTTGAGATGGAGGCTTACTCCGTTGCCCAGGCGGGAGTGCAGTGGCGCGATCTTGGCTCGCTGCAACCTTTGCCTCCTGGGTTCAAGCGATTCTCCTGCCTCAGCTTCCTGAGCTGCTGGGACTACAGAGCATGCACCATGCCCAGCTAATTTTTGTATTTTTAGTAGAGACGGTGTTTCACCATATTGGCCAGGCTGGTCTCGAACTCCTGACCTCAAGTGACCTACCCACCTCAGCCTCCCAAAGTGCTGGGATTACAGGTGTGAGCCACCATGCTCAGCCTTTTTGTATTTTTAGTAGAGGCAGGATTTCACCATGTTGACCAGGCTGGCTTCAAACTCCTGGCCTCAATGATCTACCCACTTCTGCCTCCCAAAGTGCTGGGATTATAGGTGTGAGTCACTGCACCGGCTGATTGGGTGCTCCATTTGTATGCTCCCACTGCCCCAGGCATACTGTCACCATAACTCTTACCATTCTGAGTTGAAAATGATTTTTTTTTCTTTTATTTCCCTCATCAAATTTGAGGCTCATTGAAAAGAGGATGGTGATTGTTCACTGTTGTATTCCAGCCCCTAACCTTGGACTCAGTGTCCTGAGTTCTGCTCTAGAGCTGTGCACACAGGTTCAGACATTGTAGCACAGCTTGTCTAGCATCTCTTGAAGTGGCTTGGAGAAAAGTCAGTAGGGACTTCCCCAAGGATGAAACAGAAGCTTCACCTAAATCAGGAGTTCTTCAACTTCAGACTGCATTGGAATCCTCCAAGAGGCTAGTTTAAAATACAGTCTCCTAGAGCTCACTCTTCAAGAGTCAGCGAGTTGCTTCATCATCAAAATACATCCAGAATCCAGCCCATCTCCAGCACCAGCCTGGTCTGAGCCATTGTGGGCTCCCACCTGCAGAATTGCTATGCTGGTCTCCTTGCTTCTGCTCTTTCCTTCTTATCATCCAGTCAGGTAGTCAGGGTGATTGTTTAAAAAAATTTTTTTAGAGGTGAAGTCTCGCTCTGTCACCCAGGCTGGAGTGCAGTGGCGCAATCTCAGCTCACTGCAGCCTTGACCTCCTGGGCTCAAGCCATCCTCCTGCCTCAGCCTCCTGAGTAGCTGGGACTACAGGCATGCACCACCACGCCTGGCTAATTTTTTTATTTTTATTTTTTGTAGAGACAGGATTTTGCTATGTTGCCCAGGCTAGTCTCAAACTCCTATGTCCACCCACCTCAGCTTCGTGTATTTTTAGGAAGCCCCTCTTCTAGGGATTTTGGTGCAGAGGCCTTGGTACCCATGTCTGTCTGTCTGTCTGTCTGTCTGTCTGTCTGTCTGTCTGTCTGTCTGTCTGTCTGTCTGTCTGTCTGTCTCCCTCCCTCTCTCTGCCTTATAGCTGCCCTGGGGACAAGACTCCACCTTAGGCATCTCTCTGACTCCTCTTTGCTTTCACACTGAGACTGCTTCAAGTTACACCTTGATCTGAAGCCTTGGGCTTCTGTTACTATTGCTTGCTTTTGTTGGAAGGGCCATGCAGCTTCTCCCACAAATTGCAGAGGTGCCCACGAATTTCCAAGTCCCCAAGAACCAAACCAGATGACAAACAAGGATGCAGCCCACAGCTGGGGAGACAGATTTCATCTCCGCACAGAGACTCCAAGACGCTGAACTGAAATCCACCCAGAAACTGATTTTCTCTCTCATTTAAGTTCAGTGTCACCTGGGGACTTGCCGGCAGGGCTGGTGACCATTCACAGGGCAAAGATACTTTGAAATGTCAACCGAGGATGGTGTGGTTGACAGATGGCATGTCAGAGCAAAGATTAACATGGAAAGAAGAACTCGCCCTTGGAGGGAATGTGTGAGGCTGGCAGCCACACAGAGGGCTTTTCCTGTAAGCTCTCGCATAGATGCAAACAGCCAGGAGGTTTTGCTTTCTGAGCCTGAGTGTAACTATGTTCCTCCCTGCACATTGCCACTCTGCAGCAAATGTTTATTCCTGTTGCATTGATTAAAAGTGCTTACCGAAGGGGTTTGAGGGGAGCGGTGACAGTGTGAGTTATGGCTCTGCTGGCTGCCAGTGGAGCCAGCCGCTCTCTGCACAGCTGTGCAAGGGTGTTTTGAAAAGTGGCTCAGCCGGTCAGGAGTGACTGGATGTAAATGTTGCTGCCACAACATCTTGTAGCCTGATTGGGGCCGTGTTTGCAGAGCCCCTAAACCATTACACTTGTTCAGACTTAAAAATAAGCTTATTGCCAGACGCAGTGGCTCATGCCTGTAATCCTAGCACTTTGGGAGGCTGAGGCGGGTGGATCAGGAGGTCAGGAGTTCAAGACCAGCCTGGCCAAGATGGTGAAACCCCGTCTCTACTAAAAATATAAAAAATTAGCCAGGTGTGGTGGCAGGCGCCTGTAATCCCAGCTGCTCGGAGGCTGAGACAGGGAATCACTTGAACCCAGAAGGCAGCAGTTGCAAGTGAGGAGATAGCACCACTGCACTCCAGCCTGGGCAGCAGAGGGAGACTTTATACATGCAACACACCCAGCTAATTTTTGCATTTTTAGTAGAGATGGGGGTTTACCATGTTGGCCAGGATGGTCTCCATCTCTTGACCTTGGGATTTGCCTGCCTTGGCCTCCCAAAGTGCTGGGATTACGGGTGTGAGCCACCGTGCCCAACCCAACATAAGCTTACTTTCTGACCTCCTCTTCTGAACTCTGCTTCTTTTCCTAAACGTCTGTATCCAGAAGAGCTTTCAGCAACAAAGTTACCCAGTGCCCTTCCCAAGTCTCTCCTTGCAACTGGCTCTCAGCAGGGCGTAGGAGGAAATCCTTGACAGAACCAATTTACATGACTGTTTTGAGGACTCTGACTAGCCCCAGGAGGTGTTTGCATTTTTAAATTGGTTACTAGTTATCTCAAATGAGTTTCTAATTAGTAGAGCTTCAGGCATTATAAGGAAATATAGTGAAAATATGTAAATATTGTGGGGGAAGACTCTCCCTACCATGCCCCCCCCACCACAGTGGCATTTACCTTTCCTAGCTTCTTTTCTTTGAGTCCAGGGATTCTTCTAAACTTGCAATGGGGTTCTCAGGGGTGGTAATTTTTGAGGGGGTTTTGTAAGTTAGGACAGCCTGGTGAAGTCATGCAATATGCTGTGTGCTGAGGCAGATTGTATTCTCTGAAGACAGCTGCAATATCATCTCCCATCCTGTGGGTCTTTCCAGAAGCTGTCTCACCCCTGTCAATAGGTAGAGTACAGATCTCCTCCTTCTGAATTTGAGCAGGCTTGAGACCGTTTCCACAAATAGGATGTAGTGGCAGTGGCTCTATGAGGCTTCAAAGACAAGGTGAGAAGATGCTGTGCAACTTTCTCCTGGTTCTCTTTAATTGCTCATTCTTGGCATATAGCCACCATGCTGTGAGGAAGCCCAAGCAGCCCGAGACAAGACACCTGTGGAGAGGAACGAAGGCCTGTCGCACAGACTTGGCTAAGCTTTTACTTGACACCAGCAACTCTCCAGCCATATGAAAGATTCCTCTTGGCTGAGTGTGGTGGCTCACACCTGTAAACCCAACACTTTGGGAGGGCAAGGTGGGCGGATCACTTGAGGTCAGGAGTTCGAGGCCAGCCTGGCCAACACGGTGAAACCCTATCTCTACATAAATACAAAAATTAGCCAGGCATGGTGGCGCCCATCTGTAATCTCAGCTACTTGGGAGGTTGAAGCAGGAGAATCACTTGAACCTGGGAGGCAGAAGTTGCAGTGAATTGAGATCGGGCTACTACACTGCAGCCTGGGTGACAGAGTGAGACTCCTTCTCAAAAAAAAAAAAAAAAAAAAAAAAAAAAATTACCTCGAAAATTGTTCCTCCAGGTCCTATAGAAGATTTCCCAGTTATTGCTGGGAAGAACAGAAATGAACCCTTTCTGTTGAACCCTGCCCAAAGTTCAGATTCATTAGCAGAACAAATGATGTATTTTTAAAACTCTGCAATAGTAGATGATCAGAACCTCAACTTTGCATAAAGTCCCTGCTCCATGGAGCAACTAAGAGGTCCCTGGAGTCAGTATGCTCAGGTTCAAATCCCTTCTTTACCCTCTGTCATCTGGGTGACTTAAAGCAAATTCCTTAAACTCCTTGTTTCTCAGATTTCTACCTGTAAAATAGGCATGATAATAATAGTGTCCCCGGGTGCCATGAAGATATCCATTATTGGTGATTGCATCCCATGGATGTGAATTCCTTTACAAATATTTATGGAACGCCAATTACGTGCTAGGCTATGACAGGCACTGGGAGTGACAAGAGAGCCAAATTGCCCTGTTCCCTCCCTACTGGTGCTTACAGTCGAATAGGATAAGGACCTTAAACAAATAGACAAGTCAATATAGCATGACCAACTGTGATAGCTGTTCAGAGGAATGACTTTTTTTTTTGGAGACAGAGTTTCCCTCTTTTTGCACAGGCTGGAGTGCAATGGTGTGATCTTGGCTCACTGCAACCTCCGCCTCCCGATTTCAAGTGATTCTCCTGCCTCAGCCTCTCGAGTGTCTGGGATTACAGGTGCACACCACCATGCCCAGCTATTTTTTTTTTTTAGTAGAGACAAGATTTCACCACACTGGCCAGGCTGGTCTCGAACTTGTGACCTCAGGTGATCTGCCCGCCTCTGCCTCCCAAAGTGCTGGGATTACAGGTATGAGCCACTGGGCCCAGCCAGGAAGTGTGACATTTAGTCTGAGACCTGGATGATTGGGTGGGCTTTAGTTCAATAAAAAGACAAGAGAGAAACATGGAAAGTCCCTGAGGTATGAAACAGAGGACTCCAATCCCAAGTCTGGGCCTCGGGTGATACCTTGCTATCTTGCATCTTTCCTCAAGCATCTGGAAGTGCTTTTTCCTGGCACACATCTAAATGTTTTCTGTGTGTGTGTGTGTGTGTGTGTGTGTGTGTGTGTGTGTGTGTGTGTGTATTTTAAAATAGAATTGCACCAATGCCCACTCTTTGAAGTATCCTGGGGGCTATTGGCTCTGAAAACAAAGCGAAAAGAACACAAAGAAGTGTGTATCAGTCAGGACTCTTGGCTGAAAGCCACAGCAGCTAATCCTATCTGTGACAGAAGAAGAATGGAGTTCCCTAGAAGGTTTTTGAGGGGCTCACAGAAGATCAGCTGCAAGATCAGGCTGGAAGAATGGGCAGGAGGAATATGGGAGGGTTGGAACCAGCTAGTGAGAGCTACCCAGGCAGGGATAGGGCTGACTCCATCTTTGCAACTCTCTTTTGAGAGTCAAAACCCTGGTAGCAAACATTTGACTGGCTGAGCCCAGGTCTTGTGTGGCCTCCTGTGGTACCAGGAAAGATCTGGCCCCTTTGGTTTCATGAGTACTGGAGAGTGGAGTTGGCAGTGGAGAATGGGCTTTGGACTTGCACCCTGCCAAAGACTTCTCCAAGACAGATCAGGATGCTAATGGGGATGTCAGCCATAGGCCACACATGCCACCCTGGCTTCCTTGTGTTCCTTGGCCACCTGACTTCCTTGAGAGAAGCAGTGACTCCAGAGTTCATTTTTGCTTTGTTCTCCATCTTCTTTTCCCAGTGGGAGGCTCCATCAGGGTCTGAGATCTCTGGCTATCCAGGACACAAGTGCCAGCCTCCTTCTAAGGCAGTGGCACTGTGTGACGATGTTCTCAGATGACATCACCACTTTGGACTCCATCCTAATTCATTTGTGGCTTTTATAGCCCTGGCTTCCTGATATGAGTGTATAGCACTTGTCATTTATGGGACCTGGTGCAGCCTCAGGGCTGGCCCTCCTCATTTCTCCTCTGCTCTGTGTTTACATTTTGTTGGAAGCAAGCCAAAGCACACTCCCCTTGGTGCCCAGCACACAGACCTTGGCTCCGAACTCAAGATGGGCAACTCTGACCCTTTGTCAATATGTGGGTGGGTTTGACCATGAGGCATTTTGGGTCGGCTGAAGGGGAAAAGCAGGGAGACTAATCAGAGTGGGGTTGGGGAAACTGAGTCATCAGCTTTAGTGAGAGGGTGGTGAATCCTGGCATTCTGAATTACTGTGCACAGGGCAGCATGGAGAATGAGAACAAGCTTGGGGCTGGGGATCATCTCCAAGGTGGTCTAATTGTGTGGGTGGGACCAGCCCCCATAAGATTCTGACAGTGCTCATCTCTGGTCTTTGGTAATCTGAGAGTTAGGGAAGTGTTTCCATCAGTGCCTGAAGGTGTGGGTGTGAATGACAGAGTCCAGTCTCTTGGGAGAAGGCAAGAGAGTCTGGGTGAAGAAGCATCCTGGCTTTAGAGTCAGAGAAAACTAATTTGGATGCTGGCTGCACTGCCGACTTGATAAAAGTGACTTAATTTCTCTGAATATTAGTTTTATCTGTAATAAGGGGATAAAAATAGAATCCGTACTTCACAGGGTTATTGCAAGAATGAGATGCTCTCATGCTTGCTGAGCTCTCAGCACAGTTCCTGGCACTCAGAAAGAACTCCAACCATGATAGCTACTGTTAATACAGAGTTGGGTGGGGGGGTGCTGTGGCTTGGTGGCCATGCAGGTAGGTCCCCTGGGGTTATCCCAGGACCACTACAAATCATTCTGTTTCAGTGAGGTGGGGTCTGGGCCACATCTGGTACACCTGGGATTGCATATTCCCAAAGGTTTGGTATCTTCAATGCCTAGCCTGAGGATGCAAGTGACATCCCATCTTCATAGGCAGCACTCTCAGACTCACCCCATTTTTCTTTGAAATTTCCCTTCTCTGGGATCTTCAGATTCTTTTCTTTTGCCTAGAGTCTTTGGACTATACCCAGCTTGCTTTCCTGCCTCCCAGGAGGCTGCCTCTCTTTAGGTAGCCCACTGGCTAATGGCACCCACCACTGGTGCCAAGACCATGTTTCTATACACGCAACCCCAGGCAGACCAAGAGGAGTGATCAGGTGCTTCCGATTGCCTGGTTTCCTGGGCTGGGTTGGATTTGAGGTAAAAGAAGTGGGGACAGAGGCTTCCCCAGTGCCTGCAACTGGGGAGGATGGGCAACTTCAGGGTCCAACAGCCTTTTTTCTAGGCTGGTGAGATTTTCTTGGTTGTTTAGATTGTAGCATGTTCTTTGGAAGGTCTAGTTCTTTTAGAGGAAAATTCTAGGAGAGAAGTGGTTTCTGTCAGCTATGCAGGGTGTAGAGACTCAGTTAAAACATGTGAACGGTGACTTCAGTAAAGGCCAGGGTGGTGAGTGTCTTGTCTTCATCTCTTCTTGGTGTGTTCTTCTGGGGGTCTGTGTCTAATCATTCCATCAAAAAAGGAGAATGTGTGGGTTGACGTAATTAGACTATGAGGTGGCTTTCTTTTGCCCATTTCCTCTCTCCCTCTCATCTCTGTAACCTGGCTTCTCTCCTCCTACTGTAAATGGAACTTTTGTACATGGTGAGAATCTTGGCAGAAGTCTCCTGGTCATTCATCCCTATAGCCTTGTTGCCAGAAAGAAAATGGCAACTTCCCATTCCTAGCTCCCGTTTGGAAACTCCCAGAGAAGAGTTGTAATTGGCTCTCTTGGGTCACCTGTCTACCCTTACACTGGGGGTAAGGGTAGATGGACTCAATTTGAGTCCTTCCACAGCTAAGAGTGGGGTTCGGTGTATCTATTAGCTGAAGAAGTGAGGAAGTTGGGGAAACAGACATGGCCAGCAGAAGAAAGCACTGTGAATTGAATCCACAAACTGGCTAATTTTGACAAAGCTGTTTCCCATGCACTATTTTCTTAGCCATTTCAAGTCCTCTTTGGAATAAGCCAGGGTACAAAAACATTTATCAATAAAATATATGCTTTTGTTATGGCGGAAATGAGTGTGAAGTTAAAATAAAGAAACCCACGAAGAGTTACCAGTAACCCAGGAGATGACGAATGAATCAGTTCTTCCTGATCGTTCTTGATTATTTGTAGTTTTGAAGGTATGAATGCAGATGAGATCAGGGTGGGGGTGAGTTCACAGGCTCTCAGCCCAGAAAAAATTTGAAAATGGAAATCCAGTACTTCAAATCACCATGGGAGCATCTCCACATACCTTAAATATGCAGAGGATATGGGCAGCATGACCATTAAGGAAGTGATTCTAAGACCTGGGAAGATATGTGTACCAAAGGAGGCATGTATCTGTCACGGTTCTTTGGAGAGGTAGAAACCATCATATATAAATAGATACATGAGAAAAGACTTACTGGGGGACTTGGCCCGTGTGATTACAAAGGCTGAGAAGTCCCACAACAAGCTGTCTACAAGGTGGAGACCTTGGGATGTTGGTAGCCTGGCTTAGTTCAAGTCTAAAGGCCTCAGAACCTGGTAAGATGATGGTGTAACTCTCAGTCCAAGGTCAAAAGCCTGAAAACCCAGGGGTCTGCTGGTGTTAAGTCCTAGCGTCTAGAATTCAGGGAGCCCGAAGTTCTGATGTCCAAGGACAGGTGAAGGAGAGGGTGTCCTAGCCTCAGGAGACAGAGTCCCATTTGCTTCTCCTCTCTTTTTCTTCTGTCATGACCCTCAGCTGATTGGATGGTGCCCACCCACATTGACAGTGGATCTTCCCTCCTTAGTCCACGCAGACTCACATGCTAATTTCCTCTTGAAACACCCCCAGAGTGCTCATAGGCACACCCCCAAATAATGCTTTCTCTAGGTATTTCTTAATCCAGTCGTCTTGAAACCTAAAACGAGCCATTACAAGGTGGCTTCTATGGGATGCCGCAAGTTACACGTACAGTCAAAACGTTACATCTGAGGTCTTTGCATAGAAATATTTTGGAAATATGTTTATTTTCTTGTCTGGACAATTCTGTGTTGCCTTAGAGGGTGGCCAGCCTGGCTTTTAGCTTAGTAGTATACAAGATGGGTCATGCTGGCATAGGGGCGAGGTAGCAGCTTGACTACTTAGGCAGTGCCACATTTTTAATTAACTATTGATTAGCAGGATTTGTGTATTGAGGTTAATCAGGTACAGCAAGAACAGATAACTTTACTTGGCTTCCTTTAAGCTCAAGTATATAAATCTAATGCAGGGTGACTGTATATTAGAAACATTTTTTTTTTTGTCTAGAAGTAATCAATGCAGTCTCAAAGCTGAGAATAACAAGCACAATTCAACCTTCTTCTATTTGTGTGAATCTGTGTTTTATCTTCTTCTTAGGTTATGGAGCAAAGGGGGCGTATTTCTCTTTATTGGAAAAAACCTCACTATATACTGTGAGCAACAGCCCTTTACTGTGGAAGGGACAAATGCATTATTTTCCCAACAAGGAGTCACCTTGCATTCCCACAGATAGCTGGAGCTGAAGTACAAGGATTTGTCAGGGAAGAAATATTGTTGAGCTTCCCAATAACTCAGGAGTATCTTCAGGTTAAATTGGAAGGTCTTGCGACAAGGCTGAGAAAAATATACCAAGTGAGAGTTTTTGCTGAAAGATTACCGTTTCTTGATGCCAGATGTATGAAGCCATGATTGTATTTATCATGAGTGAGCGATCCAAGAGTGAATTTTAACCACGTGGTTCCTTACCTGGCAGCCTCTCAAGAGATCCTGGAGTTCACATCTTTGTGAAATCAAAACAAACAACTCCCTTAGCTGTCTGTTTAGAACTTGGAAATGGCTGTAGTTCTTCAAGCCTGGACAGAGGAAAAGCTGAGGAGAGGGCACCTGAGTCTTCAACGTATTTTTTTCTCTTGACACTCCTGTAGAAGTTTTGAGACCTGATAGCGTCTGTCTTTGTGGCCTCTTAGAATCCTTTGTGATTTCCTGGATTCTTTAGATTCTGCTTGTTGACCACGAGGTACACAAGGCAGGCCAGCACTTCATCTTTTCTGCAAACCACTCTCTCCTATCTCCTGTTTTCAAAACAATATTATTCAATTTATGTGGTGCAGAGTGGTCACATGACTCAACCTTGTCCAATTAGAGGACTCAATCCTGCTGGCCACATTGATTGGTCCAGGAATGGTTACATCCTAAGAACGGGCCAATCACGGCTTTCCCTGACTCTTTTCTTCGAGGTTGTGGGAAACGTTCTTTTTCCCAAGCTGGGTTTGAGATCTGTGTGTAGGATATAGGCTTGAAACTGTGAACTGCTGTCTTGTGTCCACCTGGATAAAGCTTATCTGATAATCAAGTGAAGTGGAGCTGAGGGATAAAGAGGGAGACATGCAGAGAACCTGATGAAATTATTTGAACCTAGATGCAGCTAAGCCTGGAGCTAGGACCACCCCCCTCAAACTCGTGGGACACATAAGTCTCCAGCATTTTAACGTAAGCTGGTTTGTGTTTCTGCTGTTTGCATGTGACTTATTGGTTAAACCTGGCTTCAATGTATTACTCAATCCAGAGAAACAGCATGGTTTCAACACATGAGGCAGAAACGTTGCATTGAATTGTTTTCATTAAAACAGAAATACCCAGTAGCTCCAGTTAGAACATTTCTCAGGAAGACTGAGAGGGTGGTAGAAGGAGTTTGGTGGAAGCCTTAAAAAGCCCTTGTCTTAGGGCCGGGCGCGGTGGCTCAAGCCTGTAATCCCAGCACTTTGGGAGGCCGAGGCAGGTGGATCACGAGGTCAAGAGATCGAGACCATCCTGGTCAAAATGGTGAAACCCCGTCTCTACTAAAGATACAAAAAATTAGCTGGGCATGGTGGCGTGTGCCTGTAATCCCAGCTACTCAGGAGGCCGAGGCAGGAGAATTGCCTGAACCCAGGAGGCGGAGGTTGCAGTGAGCCGAGATTGCGCCATTGCACTCCAGCCTGGGTAACAAGAGCGAAACTCAGTCTCAAAAAAAAAAAAAAAAAAAAGCCCTTGTCTTATTGGGGAGAGGGAGGCAGAAAAAGAAGGAATGAAAACATTTGGTGAGGGCAGGGGTTGGCATCTTGTTTCCACAGAATGATGGAGAAACATGTTTATGAATGCTTTGAAAGGGAAAGTCAATTTCCAGAGAGAAAATCGAGCAAATGAAAGTTTGTTTCAACCAGGGAAAAATGAAGATAGGAAATAAAGGAAAATAAAGAACAAGCATGAAGCAGTAGCAAAGGATCAAAATCAAGCGTATCACTTACACTAAATATAAGTAGATTGTACTTTTTCCATTAAAAGACAGTGACTGTCAGTTGGGCTTTAAAAACACAAAACCCAAAATCTAGGTCTCAGTGTCTTCATCTGTAAAATGCAGATTTAATGAGTGTGGTGTGTATCTGTGTGTGTACACATATATTTAGAAGCACAAGTGAGTCATGCTCTATACAACATTGCGCAGCTTCATTTTTTCAGAAGCCATATGTCCTAAGGATCTCTCTATGTTGGCACATAAAAGCTTGCTCCATTTTTTAGTAGCTGCATATATCCTGCTTTATAGCTATGCCGTAAATTCATTTAGCCAAACTCTTGTCACGGACCTGTCGGTTGCCTTGGTTGTTTGCTTTTCTAAACGATGTGGCAATAAAATTTCCTCTATGCCATTTGGGCTCACTCATGTGGATGTATCTTGAGGATCAGTCCCTAGAAATGAGATTGCTGGACAGAGGGTACGTGCACTTAACATGTTGAAAGATATTACCAAATTAGTTTAATTTGCAAGTGTATCTCATTAGGAGAAAATCTGTTCGATTAAGTCTACCCTGTAAATTTATATTTGAGTAGTTCATTTATTAAATTGATTTGTGTTCTGCTTCTTCCCCAAAAGCGCTCATGGAAGCTTATAGTAAGAGGCAAATCAAATAAGCCTGAAAATAATAAACATTCGGACAAAAGCCAATATGGTAACAGTAACAGCTAGCACATATTTTGAGTTGCAACAGTTGCAATGTCTAGCATGTATCAAATTCATTTATGTGTATAAACGCAATGAAACCTCGCAATTTCATTAGGAAGGAACTGGCCTCTCCATTTTCAGGTGGGAAAACCCAGGCACACAGAAGATTAGATAATTTGTTCAGTGTTACATAGCGAGTGGTGAAGCTGGGATTTGAACTCAGTCAGGCTGGATTCAGTCTACCCTTTTAGCCATTATGATATGCTTCTTCTCCAAAAATAGGATTCTGAGGAGGAAGGATGAAGCTGGACACAGATAGTTTTTTTTTTTTTTTTTTTGAGACCGAGTCTTGGTCTGTCATTCATGCTGGAGTGCAGTGGCGAAATCTCAGCTCACTGCAACCTCTGCCTCCCAGGCTTAAGTGATTCTCATGTCTCAGCCTCCCAAGTATCTGGGAGGAGCACACCACCATACCCAGCTAACTGTAGTATTTTTAGTAGAGGTGGGCTTTTTCCATGTTGCCCAGGCTGGTCTTGAACTCCTAGGCTCAAGTGATCCACCTACCTTCACCCCCAAAAGTGCTGGGATTACAGGTGTGAGCCACCATGCCTGGCCAACAGATAGGTTATTATTATTGATTCATTGAGCCGCCAGATTATTCATTCAGTCATTCAACAGATGGCTCTCAAGGCAGCTCTTTGCCAAGAGCACTGGGGTAATAGTGAACAAAAGTCTCTGGGGTCCCCACCTCTACTTGCCTATGGGGGTCAAGTCGCTTCCTTAGTGCACTCATCTGGATGCAAGGCTGTCCTTCCTTGCTGAATGGTGGGTCCCTCTGATCAATGTGTCGTTCTTGCTGCAAGAAGAGAGGACTCTTTGAACCCTTGGTCCTCAGCCTCAGCCTCACTGACTTGGTGGCCCTTGCCTCATGCATTGTCAGCCAGAGCTTTTGGCTTGATCATTGCAACCCATCAAGATCCCCTGGCAGGTGGGGCAAGTTTGCAGACAGCCCTGTAAGCCTGGTTCCCCAGATACTGGACTGAGCTGTAACCCCCTCACTGCTGAGGTGTGGTGGCCTCAGCCAAGCTGGAGGGACCTCAGGGGGTCCCAGTGTCCCAGAAAGTGAAGGGGCAGTTTGAACTTTCTACTTCTCGTCCTCTGGTGGGAAAGCACTGCACATGAGCTTTTGCCTTGCTTGGACACTTGGTCAGCCAGGCTTGGGTAAATTGAAGTTTGCAGCCTCAGTTTTTTCATCTTTAAAATGATAAAAATCAATGCCATTTCTGGCCAGGTGCAGTGGCTCCTGCCTGTAATCCCAGCACTTTGGGAGGCCAAGGCAGGTGGATCATGAGGTCAGGAGTTCGAGACCAGCCTGACCAACATGGTGAAAACCCATCTCTACTAAAAATACAAAAATTAGTCATGTGGGGTGGCACATGCTTGTAATCCCAGCTATTCAGGAAGCTGAGGCGTGAGAATCACTTGAACCCAGGGGGCGGAGTCTGCAGTGAGCCGAGATCACACCACTGCACTCCAGCCTGGGTGACAGAGCGAGAAGAACACACAGGGAGGGGAACATCACACACCAGGGCCTGGGGGGTAGGGACTAGGGGAGGAATAGCAGGGGTTTGGGGGATTGTGGAGGGATAGCATTAGGAGAAATACCTAATGTAGATGACGGGGCGATGGATACAGCAAACCACCACCATGGCACGTGTATACCTATGCAACAAACCTGCATGGTCTGCACATGTGCCCCAGAACTTAGTGTAATAGAAACCAACCAACAACAAACGAAAGGCCATTTCCACTTTGTCTCTTTGAAACATGTGTGAAGCAAACATAACAAAACAAAGGAAATTTTTATTCATTCCACATACATTTTTTTTAAGTACCTGTGTGTGCCAGGCACTGAACTCAGCCCTGGGGCTCTCTTGATGAACAGAAGGACAAGGCTGTCTTCTCATGAAGTGCACAGGTTGGTAGGGAGTAGATGTAAATCAAATAGTCCCAGCAGAAATAATAGCAAACCTGAGGGCTTTCTACATACCAGGCACATTTCTGGGCACTTGTGAGGGTGTCAGCTCAGTTAATCCTCACTGCAGCTCCAAGAGGTGGGCGCTTTTATGATCCCCATTTTACAGGCTCATAAACTAAGGTACAGAATGATCAAGTATGTGTCCAAGGTCCTCAGCTAATAAGAGAAGCAGGGGATCCACAGGCCTCAGGCTCCCAAACCTGTGTCTCTGAATGAGACACCATCTTGCCTCTATGCTGTAAAGTAATGCAGGAGCAAAAGAACAGGTGGGTTTGAGAGAGTGTAATAGTGAGAACTGAATTTATATTGGAATGTTTGGGAAATGCCCTTAAGGGGACGTGGAATTGGGAAGAGTTATGATGGAGGAGAAGGAGCCAGTCTTACAGACATGGGCGTATGTGTAGGAGTTGGAGAGGCAGAGGGAACAGGACTTGCAAAGGCCCTGGGGTAGACACAACATGGAGGGCATTTGCAGAAGGGAAATAAAACCCTTGTGTTTGGGATCGTGGAATTGGAGGTGCCCTTGAGACTTGGCGCAGTGCCTGGAACATTGGAAAAGCTTGGTAGAGTTTAGCTCTTGCTGTGTTCTGAGAGAGGAAGAAGCAGGGAAACAGAAGGTTTCAGGGATGACTTGCTTCCCTAAGCCTGCTGCTGAGCATAGCAGGTATCATCTTGAAGTACTAGCATCAGGTGCAGATAAATCCCATTTGGTCACCTCTGGCCTCCTTCTCCAGGTGTGAATCCTGCAAAGTGTGGGTTCCCTTTGCTGGGGAATCCTTGGGTGAGGGGCTTTGGCTCCCTCTCACCCCTTTGAGGAATTCTCCTTTGTCAAATTCACCATGTGTGCTTCCTTTTTCTCTATCAGTCTTGCAGTGGGGTGAAGGCAGCTCCAACCTGCTTTCAAAGCTGAGCAAATAATGCTCTTTTACAATTGGTTCCATTGTAGAGAGAGCATTAGACTGATTTATTCAAATCAATTCTGGGTAAAAGCCATAAAAGAGAGCTTAAGAATGAGCTCTGAAACCTAGCTGATGGGTGAGCACCTCCAGTGGGGTGGTGCATGCCTGGCTTCTGAGGGGAGTGGGGGGCTGCTTGCACTCTGGGCAGGCTCAGACAGCATTTTCCTGGGGGACTGGGGTCAGACGTGGCCTCCAGTGGTGGGTGAGGATGCTGCTGTTCCTTAAGCTCCTGGTGGAGATGAAACGGTCCAGTGTGTCTTTTGTTTTGGCTCCTGAAGGGCAGGAGGCCTCATTGTACAGCATCTTTTGGGAACATAAGCTGATGTCATAGCTGGAAGGATCATCAGATAACCTGGTCGGAGCCCCTCCCTTTCGGCAGTAGAAGGATAGGGGGCTAGAACCAAAGAAACTGGAGCAGCTTGTCCAAGGTCACTGCCAAATTAGCGGAAGAGTCAGAATTCAAATTGAAGTCTCCCAGCTTCCTTCTTCAGCAGTGCTGTTTTTATCACAGGAACCACATCCCAGCTTATAAAGAAAATCAACCAACCAATTAACCACAAATGACCCTGATGGTAAGGCCTGCTGTTTATCCAACTAAAACCATGTATGCTTTAATTTTTTTTTTCTTCTTCAGACAGAGTCTCACTCTGTCACCCAGGCTGGAGTGCAATGGTGGGATCTCAGTTCACTGCAACCTCTGCCTCCCAGGTTCAAGTAATTCTCCTGCCTCAGCCTCCCCAGTAGCTGGGACTACAGGGGCATGCCACCACACCCAGCTAATTTTTGTATTTTTAGTAAAGATAGGGTTTCACTATGTTGGCCAGGCTCATCTCAAACTCTTGAGCTCAGGATTTCTGTCCCTCTTGTTCTTCCAACATGCTGGGATTACAGCTGTGAGCCACCACGCCTGGCCCACGTATGCTTTAATTGAAGTCACTTTTCTTTGCTTTGGCACTTTGCACATATGAAGAACTAATCAGCACTGTCTTTGTAAAAATTTTTTGTTGAGATCAGAAGAGAGGGGAAAAATAATCTCTAAATTTGCTTCACTTGAATTCATGTAACTTCTCAAACAGGATGAGTTTCTTTTCTTTATGTTGCTCTTGCCTTCTGTACCCTCACGCATATGTCTGCCACTTAGTAGCTGTGTAATCCTGATCCCTGGTCAGGTTACTCAGTCTCTCTGAGCCTCAGCATCCTCATCTGTATGATGAGAATAGTGCATGCCTCATCAAGGTGTCAAGGCTGGTTAGCATGATGCATATGAAGCAATCAGCAGTGCATGGCCATATCAGTTGCTCAAAAATGTTATTCTTTTTTTTTAATTATTATTTGTACAGGGGAAATGAATGAGCCTCTTCCCTGTTGGATAAATGTCTGCTATTCTGTATTCTGCTTTCAGATTGATCTGGCCTGCCTCTCATCCTGCTGCTAGGATTGTTCATGGACACCCCTTTCTCTCTAATGGCCCTGCCTCACCTTCAGCATATATTCACACAGCACCTGTGTGCACACTTGGTGTACGAAACACAGACTCTCCTTTTCAAGTTGCAAGTGAGAGTAAGAGAGAGTAGTAAAATGTGGGCAGTAAGAAGGAATGTGAGTCCTTTTTTTTTTCTTCTGGAGACAGGGTCTCACTCTGTCACTCAAGCCGGAGTGTAGGGGTGCAGTCATGGCTCACTGCAGCCTCAACCTCCCTGGCTCAAGTGATCCTCCCCCTTCAGCCTCCCAAGTAGTTTGGACTATAGGCATGTACCACCACATCTGGCTAATTTTTGTACTTTTTGTAGAGATGGGTTGCCCAGGCTTGTCTTGAAATTTTGGGGTCACATGATCTTCCTGCCTTGGCCCCCTAAAGTTCTGGGATTAAAGTGTGAGACACTGAACCCAGCCACATCCTTATTTCCTAACCCTTTCATTGTCCAGTGTTTTCCCTGCCCTGGACTGGGTTAGGAAATAGCACATTATGGGTTAGTGCAGCTTGGGACCAGTGTGCATAGTGTGGACTTGAGTACTGAATCCTTTTGATTCGTTGTCTCCTGTCCAGGGGCTTGGTGCCCAAATCAAAACAGACATCAAAACCCAGACAAGGTGTTCCCAGGTGGTCCTTGTGCCTGGGCCCTGCACAAGCTGTTTTCTTGGCCAGCTGGACGGTGTCCCTGTTTCTGTCATAGAAGCTTCCCTTCTGGGGCACAATGTTGTCATCACTACAGGTGTGTCCAACAGCACTAAAGAGAGGGGAGGAAAAGAGAGGAGGGAAGGAGGGCAAAAGAAGGAGGGAAGCAGGGGTAGAGAGGAGGGAGCAAGTGCGAGTGAGAGGGATGGAGGGGGAGGAGGGGAAGTCTCAGAAACCTGCCATTGTCCATTGCCTGGAAGGGAAAGGGGAGATCTGCTCTGGCCGTGGTGCTGAAGTACAAGTGCCCTGTAAGGGACTGCGAGGCAGCACCCCAACCAGCAAGAAATGAGAGAGAGAAAGAGAAGGGAGTGGGGAGGGAGGAGGGGGGAGGGAGGGGAGGAGGGAAGGAGGGAGGGAGAGGGAAAGAGACAGAGGAATGGAGGGAGGGAGAGAGCTAGTGAGGAGGGAGGAAAGGGGAGGGAGTAAGAGAGAGGGAGGGAGACAAAAACAGAGAGGAAGAGAGAAATAGAGGGAGAATGAGAGAGAGAAAGGGAGGGAGAGAGATGGATGCAGAGGCAGGAAGAGAGAGAGAGAGAGAGATGAAGAGACAAAGGAACGAGAGAGGGAGAGAGAGAGGGAGGGAAGAGATAGATAGATAGAGAAAGTGAGAGAGAGAAGGAGAGAGGGAGAGAGGAGCTGATAGAATGCTAACTCCTGCCTAGATTAGGGATCAAATGCCAATACCACAGGTTCACGTTGGGGAGACACACATCTTTATTTTTTGCCAGCATTTTTGTTCACTTCCCCAGGAGGTGTGTGTATATGCGTGCATGCGAACAGGTATTATTACTACTATGTGAATTTCACTCCATGTTGGAGGCGTTGCTTGGGATATCATCTTACTCATGCCTATAAAACAGCAGGGCAGCATAGCTGGGACATGAACATAGGCAGCCTTGCCCATGGGGACACCAAAGCCTTGCCTGCAGTGCAGAGGGCTAACAGTCCTGGGGGAGGCACAGTGAAAGATGATTCCTCTGTCTTATGAGGCCTTGGCTTCTAGCGCAGCCCAAGGGGATAGGGGATGATTTTTTTACTCTGTTTTGGTGATCAAGGGTGTTTCCCATTTCTCATGGATGCTTATTTGGTTTGCTCTAGTTTAATCTTCTGGAGGTAACCAGTGGTGAGTTGTCTGCCTTCTGTGCCTCACAGGGACCTTCTGGGATCTCATTGGCTTCCATGAAGCTCAGGGATTTCCATGCAGGAGCAGAAGATGTTGGGCACGTGGCTTCATGGTGCCTCAGAGCTAGGCTCAGGAGCCAGACATGCCTGCATTGAAGTCATTTCTGGCCCTCACTATGGTCCTGGGTGAGGTTTCTTGTTGTTTTGTTCCTGAGGTGGATGTGGAGGCTCCTGGGTGGTAACTGGTATCTGGAGATGAGAGAATAAAGGGTAAGGCTTTTTGTTAATGTCAACCCTGAGATTATTACACAATGCACCGTGGTCCTTGCTAGTCCTAAGCAGTCACCTTGATCTTATAGTGATTCCTAAGAAAGTTCTGGAAGGTAAGTGTCTTTGAGAAGTGACCATTGTGGGTTTGAGGCCGACCACTGAGGTGCAATTTCCAGTTCTATCCTTTACTAGCTGGGTGACCTTGAATTACCCAGCTTGAACTCAGAGCTTCATCTTCCTCATATGTAAAATGGGAATAATAATAATAACGGTAATAACAATATCCACCTCAATGGGTTATAAAAAAGATTAATTTTTATTTTTTCTTGAGTCGGGGTCTCACTGTCATCAAGACTGGTGTGCAGTGGCACAATCAGGGCTCACTGCAACCTCCACCTCCAGGGCTCAAGTGATTCTCCTGCCTCAGCCTCCCTAGTAGCTGGGACCACAGGTGCGTGCCACCACACTTGTGTAATTTTTATATTTTTTTGTAGAGTTGGGGGTCTCACTATATTGCCCAGGTTAGTCTCAAACTCCTGAGCTCATGTCATCTGCTCGCCTTGGCCTCCCAAAATGTTGGGATTACAGGTGTGAGCCACTGCTTCTGACCTATAAAGATTAAATGAACTAATGCACACAAAATGTTTAGAACAGTGCTCGACACAGAGTAAGCTCTTAAAAATATCAGCTATTATTGTTTCTTCAACTTTTAGGGTCAGAGGTATATGTGCAGGTTTGTTATGTAGGTAAATGTGTGCCATGGTGGTTTGCTGCACAGATCAACCCATCACCAGTGTATTAAGCCCAGCATCCGTTAGCTATTCTTCCTCATACCCTCCCTCCGCAACCAGGAGGACCCATTGTGTGTTGTTCCCCCGATGTGTCCAGGTGTTCTCATCATTCAGCTCTCTCTCATAAGTGAGAACATGTGGTGTCTGGTTGTCTGCGTTAGTTTGCTGAGGATAACAGCTTTCAGCTCCAACTATGCCCCTGCAAAGGACATGATCTCATTCCTTTTCATGGCTGCATAGTATTCCATGGTTTATATGTACCACATTTTCTTTGTCTAGTCTATCATTAATGGGCATTTAGGTTGATTCCATGTCTTTGCTATTGCAAATAGTGAATATCAGCTATTATTATTTTATTAATATTATTACTGTGTTGCCTCAGAAAATGATAACCCAACCTTTGGCACTTTGACATGCTGAATGCTTTGAACTAAAATAGGAAGGCCCCGGAAAAGTCTCAGAACTAAGGTCTCTGTGACCTTCCCCTGCTCCCCATCTCTCTGATGCTTTTTCTATTCTCAAGCACTGGGAGGAACTCTCTCTGAAAATTTCTTATCTGACTAAAGAAAGTTCTTCCCCAAAAATGCAATTGTCCTAAGACTCCCCTCCCTAGGAATCCCATCGAATAACCACCAGAGAAGAGAGAAGAGGCTACAAGCCATCACCATGCTGAGACAGATTTTTCATCTATTCTTCTGAGGGCAGCTCCAAGAGACTACCTGGGAGACCTTCTCTGCATAATAAGACAACCTTTGCTCAGAGCAGAGTTCTGCCCCTCGCCTTTCTACCACCTCCCTCAGAGCTCAGAGGGATCTTGTCCCAGGCCATTGTTCTTTAGGGTCATTCATTTCCCTTAGAAATTGTGTTACCCCTAAAATTACCTACAGGCCCTTCATTTCCCTTCCCCCTAAGAAAATAGTATTTTAGCCTCAACAACCTGGTCTGTCTTTGAGCCTCATATTTGCAGGACTCCTACGTCCGTATACACACCAAGAAATCTGTATGCCTTTTTTTGTCCTGTGTATTGTTTATTTATCAGTCACTTCAATGAAACTTCTGTGGGCAAAGAGGACACTTTTCCTCTGTCCCTACATTACCATGGCTCTTGTCAACTAGAAAGCACTGGGAACCAATGTGTGCTTTCTGTCTTCAGTTTTCTTATCTGAAAAAATGGGGCTGCTGGTAATAGTCACTTCAGTAGCACAAGAAGGAAATGAGAGAGGTCACACAAAGTACTCCCGCACGGCGTCGGCATCCAAATTATGACATTTCCCCCCTTCCTCCTTTCTTTGTTCATATTCAAGATCAAGACATATCAAATGTTGGAATAAATGCACAGTTTGGTGGTTCTTGTGTTTTTGGTGTCATGGGTCCTCTTATAAACTTGAATGCAGAACCATATCTCCCTCTCAGGGTTCAATAATTCGATGAACTATAATGGGTTTTTATCTCATTGCCCAGAAAAACCCATCTTAATTGCTTCTTCACACAATAAATACGATTTTCTAGGAAAAAATGGGACCCACAAAAGTGAGTTCTGAAAAGTCAAGCTCTCAGTCAGTCACAGTGGCTCATGCCTGTAATCCCAACACTTTGGGAGGCCAAGGCAGGAGGATCGCTTGAGCCTAGGAGTCCAAGGCTTCAGTAAGCTACATTTGCACTACTGCACTTCAGCCTGGGTGGCAGAGTGAGATCCCGACTCTTCAGATAAACAAACTGATGATGGTGAGATGGGGAGAATCTGAGGGCCCCAGAGTGCTTGGCTGTGGATCTATGCAGAAGCTTCTGAGTCCAGAATCTCTGCCTGTTCCGGGACTCACTGTTCTCATCTCATGGCTGCCCTTGGCCTCATGTGAGGCTGTCTAATGGCTGAAGACAGGATGCTGTTGGGTTGAAGAGGCCTTCCTCCTTCCCCAGTGCTGTCTTGCACACACACAGGCTGTGTGGGTGTTGCCTTTAACGCTGTCTTCTCTCAGCTCTGCAATTTATGGTACAGCCGCACCAGGGATTCATCTTTTTTTGGGAAGGCCCTTGCATGTATTAAAAGGCTCTTGCGGCAATCAGCACCTCATGGCAGGAAACAATGGGACACAGCCCGTACCCATTTCTTTCTCTCTCTCTTTTTTTTTTGAGACAGAGTCTTGGTCTTTTGCCCAGGCTGGAGTGCAATGGCAGGATCTTGGTTCATTGAAACCTCTGCCTCCTGGGTTCAAGCAATTCTCCTGCCATAGCCTCCCGAGTAGCTGGGACTACAGGCCTGCACCACCATGCCTGGCCAAGTTTTGTATTTTTAGTAGAGATAGGGTTTCACCACGTTGGCCAGGCTGGACTCGAGCTCCTGACCTCACATGATCTGCCTGCCTCGGCCTCCCAAAGTGTTGGGATGACAGGCATGAACCACTGCGCCTGGCCTGCCCATGCCCATTTCATCAGAACAAGAGAAGGGGAGATTCAGATAATCAAGACGAAAACATCCATGTGCCCCAATACCCAAGATGCCTCTGTGAAGAGCTAGCAACCGTGGTTCAGATAAATGCTGATGTCTGATGTTTGTTCTCTTGTCTTTGCAGGTATCTGCTCACCAAGTTGGTTCGAAGCTGAGGAGGAAAAAAAAATTAGGTGCTAGGATGCCAGAGAGACCCTCAGAAACCCCTCTACGTGAATCACTGAAGTAGATGAAGAGCTGGATTGCAATAATCCTTGGGAAGAGAAGAATGAAGCATGAGATTCCAGTCACATCCCATAATTTAAAGCTGAAATGGGTAAAAAGTGACATTTTCAAACTTGGAATCATACTGGAATATTACTTGCACCTTTATAGTTAACAATAAAATTTCAAATTAAAAATAGGGCCAGGTGCAGTGGCTCGTACCTATAATCCCAGCACTTTGGGATGCTGAGGCAGGGGGATTGCTTGAGCCCAGAAGTTTCAGACTAGCCTGGGCAATACAGGGAGAGACCTTGTCTTTACAAAAAATAAAAAATTAGCCAGGCATCTTGGCATGCCCCTGTGGTCCCAACTACTTGGGAGACTGAGGCAGGAGGATCACTTGAATCTTAGAAAGTAGAGATGGCAGGGGTGCAGTGAGCTGAGATTGCACCACTGCACTCCAGCCTGGGCGACAGAGTGAGACCCTGTCTCTAAAAAAAAAATCAATCAATCAAACAACCAATCAGTCTCCAGTAGCACTGTGGTTGGGCTGACACAAAGCTTGTTGATGACCCTGGGGAAGCTATAATCCTTGTGTAATTTACAGGGGCTGGCCATGTAGAGACACAAATGTTCCAAACGAGATGGAAGCTGAGAAGCTATGAGCAGAGATGGGCAGGCGTCTCGGAGTATATGCTGGGAAGAGTGAGCCACTCTGGCCTCAATACGATGGAAAGTAAGATGGGACTCATGGAATTCTCAGCAGCAGTGCAGGGGTATAGACACCCTGACTCATCAGTTCAACATCTTAAGGATCCGGCTGGCTTTGGGGTCATGGCCAGCCACCAACGGCCACTTGGGAGGTGGTTTGCAGATGGCATCAGCAGTTAATTGGCCTGTGGGGCAGTTGCCTGAACAAGTTATGGGGGTATGTGTATGTGGGGGTAATCATTACCCCCTGCTTGGATTTCTCATTGGGGAGAAAGCAGCGACACCCTGAACTCAGGGATCTGCTTTTATGGGGGCACCTATGTAGGGCGGATAGTGGGGAGCTCAGGGACAGCAACTGTCTCTTCCTCATAGAGGCTTGGGAAGTCAGCTGAGAATCTAAGGCAGGTGTTTGTGGGAAGAGGGTGGTTCCAACTGTTGGGTTCTTCCCCTCCCTCCTAAATAGCTAGAGGTTTGCAAGAGGGATTTCAGCAGGGAAGCCAAACCTTGGGGTTTATTTTCCTCGTGTCCTAATTCACAACCAGCTGAAGATGTGGGTCTCAAAGCTTCTAATGGCCGATCTAGCTGCAGCAGTTCCCTGGCCCTCACCTCTGACTTCCCAACCTTGGTCCACAGTCTCATCAGCATTCAGCCTCCCTCCTTTTCTTCACCAGAATCTCATTCAACTTCAGGGCTAGACTCACCTTCTTTGTGAGAAAAGTACCTGAGCTGGCCAGGCACAGTGGCTCACACCTCTCATCCTAGCACTTTGGGAGGCTGAGGCAGGTGGATCATGAGATCAGGAGTTTGAGACCAGCCTGGCCAACATGGTGAAACCCCATCTCTACTAAAGATACAAAAAATTAGCTGGACGTGTTGGGACATGCCTGTAATCCCAGCTACTGGGGAGGCTGAGGCAGGAGAATCACTGGAACCTGGGAGGTGGAAGTTGCAGTGAGCTGAGATCATGCCATTGCATTCCAGCCTGGGTGACAGGGTGAGACTCTGTCTCAAAAAAAAAAAAAAAAAAGAAAAAAGGAAAAAAGTACCTGGACTGATAATATTTAACAACAAACACTTTTTGAGCCCTTATTGGGTATTAGGATTAGAGCTCTCCCTGCACAATTTTGTTAAATTCCCATAACAGTCCCACCAGGTACTGTTCTGATGTCCATTTTACAGATGAAGAAACTGGGGTTTCCAGAGGTCCAGTCCCTCCTGAGCTAATGCATTTACGAAGGCTGAAGCCCGGACTGGATTTGAGTTCAGCCTGCAGAACCCAAGCTAAGGTACCTGCCCTCTAGCCCCATGGTGGAAGGGAAGGGGGGAATCCAGATGTCCTTGAGACCTGCCCAAGGAGTTTCCTCGTCACTGCTCTGCCATCCTGAGGCCACCCTGCTCCCTGTGTCTGGCTGGAGCGTCCTGGTTAGGAATGGGTTTGGTTCCATGACAGCTGCTGCTGGTGGGCTTACTATTCCTGTGCACTCTGGCAACTTTTGCCTGAAGCTCTCTGTGGCTGCAAATGCCCACTTTGCTGAAAATTCTTGGAAATTAAGGCCCTCTAGGGAGTATCTCTCAGTTGTGACTGGTGAGATTTCAGGAAGGAATCGCCCAGCTCCTGCAGGCCTACGCGGGATGTCTCAGCTGCGCCGTCTACACGTTCTCTCAGTCAGATTAAGTCCTAGGATGCCCACGGGGGTCACTGAGAGGATAACAAACCTTTGCCAGCTGTCTTCCCTTCTCCATATTCGTCCTGTATCCCCAGGCTATCAGTAGGGTTTCCTGGCATCACCCCCCAAAATAAGCTTCTTGCACTTGAATCACCATCTTAGGGTCGGTCTCCTTGTGATGGGACCCAGGTACTCACTGGGGTTAGATGCATCTTCTCTGTGGGTGTTGGGGTTAGGACGGGAGCCTAAAGACCCCGTCGATGCAGAAGGCTTGTCTTCCTTCAGATATCCACAATCGAAGACAGCGTGGCAATTCCTCAAGGATCTAGAAATAGAGATACCATTTGACCCAGCAATCCCATTACTGTGTTTAAACTGAAATGATTATAAATCGTTCTCTTATAAAGACACATGCACCCGTATGTCCATTGTGGTACTGTTTACAATAGCAAAGACTTGGAACCAGCCCAAATGCCCATCAATGATAGACTGGATAAAGGAAATGTGGTGCAAATACACCATGGAATACTATGAAGCCATAAAAAAGGATGAGTTCATTTCCTTTGCAGGGACATGGATGAAGCTGGAAACCATCATTCTCAGCAAACTGACACAGGAACAGAAAACCAAACACTGCACGTTCTTACTCATAAGTGGGTGTTGAACAATGAGAACACATGGACACAAGGAGGGGAACATCACACACTGGGGCCTATCGGGGGACTGGGGCAGATTAGGGGAGGGATAGCAGGGGGTGGGGGAGTTGGGGAGAGAGAACATTAGGAGAAATACCCAATGTAGATGATGGGGGGATGGAGGCAGCAAACCACTATGGCATGTGTGTATCTGTGTAACAATCCTGCACAATTTGCATGTGTACCCCAGAAAGTATAACAAAAAAACTTACATATATTTAAATTTAAAAAAAAAAACCAACAAAAACAAAAAACCAAACCAAAACAAATATCTACAATGTCTTTTACAGTTTCCATCACTTCTGCTTGCTGCTTTATTACTTATTTATGACATCTACGCCTGAAGTGGTGAGAATTCTACTCTCAGATTGATAGAAAAAGAACCCCGTCTTCTTTCTCTAGACATTTCCTCTTTTGTCTGTTGGCCCCGATGTTGACATTTTCTGGGCTCCCGAGGAATTTACAGACAGTTTTCCCAGGTCAGAGTAAAAGGGACCCCCGTTGTTCTGGACTGTCTGCTGTCTTGATCATCAGATCTCATTGGGGAAATGCTTCTTTGGGGAGCTAATCCCAGTGGTTTGGTAAACTCACACCCTTTCTTCTGATGTCAGGGCATTTAAAACATCAGGGCTGGCTGGGTGCGTGGCTCACGTCTGTAATCCCAGCACTTTGGGAGGCTGAGGTGGGCAGATCACCTGAGGTCGAGAGTTTGAGACCAGCCTGACCAACATCGAGAAACCCCATCCCTACTAAAAATACAAAATTAGCTGGGTGTGGTGGTGTATGCCTGTAGTCCCAGCTACTCCGGAGGCTGAGGCAGGAGAATTGCTTGAACCTGGGAGGCGGAGGTGGCGGTGAGCTGAGATCGCATCATTGTACTCCAGCCTGGGCAATAAGAGCAAAACTCCATCTCAAAACAAACAAACAAAAACCACCAGGGCCGATTTCCTTTACTTGGCCAGGATGGAAACATTTGGCAGCACTTGTTCCAATATCCGTCCATTAAACAACCACATGCCCCAGCTGAGGGCTTTGTACCATAGAAAAGCAATGGAGATTCAAGAATGAACCAGCTTAGCACAGGGGATTTGCAGGGCTGTGAGACGATTCTGTGTGACACTGTAATGGTGGATCCAATAGAGGATGGTCACATCCAGCCAGAGAACGTGCAAGACACCAGGAGAGGAACCTAACCTAAGGACTCGGGTTAACAATAATGCATCAGTATTGATTCATCACTACTGATACATTAGTATCAGTATTGCAGTTGCAACAAATGCGCTACCTTATAACCACATGCTAATGACAGCGGAAACAGGATAGGAGGATGTGAGGGCATATATGGGAACACTACACTTTCTGCTCATTTTTCTTTAAACCTGAAACTATTCTAAAAAATAAAGTCTATTAATTAAACAACAAAAATGATAATGAGCATGTAGTCTTGGCCCTTACAGAATTCACCATCAAGAGGAAGAGGAGGCTGGGCGCAATGGCTAACACTTGTATTCCCAGCATTTTGGGAGGCCAAGGTGGGCAGATTGCTTGAGCCCAGGAGTTCAAGACCAACCTGGACGAATAGAGAAACCCCATCTCTCCAAAAAATACAAAAATTAGCTGGGTGTGGTGGTGCACACCTGTAGTCCCAGCTACTCAGGAGGCTGAGGTGGGAGGATTGATGGAGCCTGGGAGGTTGAGGCTGCAATTAACCATGACTGTGCCACTGCACTCCAGACTGGGCAAGAGAGTGAGACCCTGTCAAGGTATGCTGCATGCTGGGACAGAGTCTGTCCAAATTAAACCTCAGGAAGGGAGATATTTATGACCAGAGAGAGTCTATGACTAGTTGGTGACCCCCATGTCCTTTTAATTGCCCCTAATTTTCCTGCCTAGTTTAAATGCTGCAAAAGATGGGGTTGACACGATGACCTGGGACACTGGAATTGAGTCAGGCTGCGTGGGTGGGGACTGGAACCCTGAATGACAGTTTTCTTTCCAGAGATATCAGAATGTTTCATGGGTGAGAGCACAGCCTCTCTGCTGGGTGCCCTGGATTTGAATCTCAGCATTGCCACTTTGTTTATAACCAGAGGATGGGTTTGGAGACCCACTGGATGCACCATGACATGAACTTGAACCAACATTCACCTGACCTCCAAAACCCCTATTCTGACTGGTAGACCCTAATTTTGTTTTGGGTCCCCTGGACCTAGTGCCATCCGAGAGCCCATGTCCAGGTCTGATGAGTTCCTTTTCCCCCATGCAGTCATCCTGGTAAAAGGCTACATATTCCTTTGGAGGCAGGCTGGGAAAAAGACTGACAGTATGTTTTTGGCAATGGAGCAGAGTCCTTTCTGGAGGGGACCTGGCCTCCCATTCAGACAAGGGGCTCAGGGTCTGTGAACTGGCTTATGTGGGAATTGATTGGGGATTGTGACTCTGTTTTTATGATTCAAGATAGACTTATGTTCACTTGACCTAGAACTCTTCTGCAAACACAGATCAAGTAAAAATGTGGCAGGCTTCTTATCTATTTCACTTCTAGAAACACCGTAGGTCTGCGAGTCAGGCTATTCTGGTTGCAGCTTCGACTCTGCTGTCCTTTAGGGTAACTGCGTCCATCTTGCCTTTCAGAATTAAGTGCTGTGGCCACTTGGCCCTGGCCCCTGTAGTGTGCCTTGGGCATGTCACCCTCTTTATGCCTCAGTCTCCTCCTCTGTAAAATGGGCATCCTAATAGCACCCACCCACAGGGCTGTTGTGAAGAAGAGATGGATTAGCATATGGAAAGTAATAGAAGAGGGTCTCAAATCTCATGTGTCATTATCAGAATTATTTGTGCTGGTGACAAGGAAAAGCTAAAGAAGAGAGGAAGGTGCTGAGAGACCCATGTGCTCACCCACCTGTGTTTCCTGAGCACCTACTATGTGCTGCACACTGTGAGAGCTGTTAGGGATGAAATAGGAAGCACAGCAGGGTAGGGGCTGCCTTCTGGAGCTTAGTGGGGAAACAATTGTGCAACATGGTCCCAGCGCTTGGGGTGGGGGAGCTCAGGGAGTACAGGGGTCTAGGATCCTGGGCAGGATTATGGAAAGGGCACAGCCTCCCCAGCCTCCCTTGACTCCCCTGTCTTCCTTGCCTCTCCTGTCTCTCCTGCCTCTCCAGCCTCTCCTGCCTCCCCAGACTCTCCTGCCTCCCCAGCCTCCCCTGCCTCCCCTGCCTCCCCTGCCCTTGAGTGGGCCAGGAGCTGCTGGTGCTCACTTAGCCTGTGTTGGACTCTGGGCATAGCACCTCGATGTCCAGAAAATATCTGCTGGCTCAGCTCATCATACACCAAGGAAGGAGCCCCACACTGATGCTAAGGGTGCATCCTGGGCTCACTTATCAGTGCCTGCCTCCAAAATATTTCTCGACGTCTCCTCCCTTAGTCCACCTGCATTTTCTCTGTGCCTGAGCCCTGGGGCTGCAAGGATCCCCTATCTCCTCTGTCCCTGCATGGCCAGGTCCCAGCCAATCTGTCTGCTCACCACACCTCTCTCCCCTTGCCCACCACGCTCCAGCCCCACAGACTCTCTTTCCGCTTCTTTCCCAGCCTCTGGACCTTTGCACGTGCTATTCCCTCTGCCCAAACACCCTCTGCTGGGCTGAAACAACTCTCTGACACATGTCGCTTTCTTTGAAACAGCCCCTGTGCTGTCCCTCTCCTGGTTCCAAGACCCACCAAGCCTCCTGTCTGTTTCAGTTCCCATGCGTCCAACACTTCTCCCTGGCGTCCTTCTGCCCAATTGACAATGTCCATCTGCAATGCCTTCTCACACAGCGCTGGGCCCCAGTGGGCGAAGTCAATGCCTGTCATGTTCACCACTGTATCCCCTCCCCCATCACCATGCCTGGTCCACAGTGACGCTCAAAAAACATCTGTAGGTAGGCAATGCAAAGATGCACGCATGTCATCCTGCAGGCGGAATTCTGCACCAGTTTTGAGCAGCCTCGGTTTTCCCACCGCCTCCAAATCACACAAGATGCAAGATAAGAGAAAGACAAGGTGGCTGTGGCTGATGCCCACCCTCTCGGGACGTCCCTTCTCTTCCCTCCTCCTTGGGCAGGGAGACCATCGGGGTGCAACCTGGCCGGGGCGGGGTGGAGGTGCCGGCCCTGGCCGGAGTGGGCCTGGCCCCGGGGAGGGGACAGCAACCAATCCGACCTCCTGGGCCGGGGCAGGTGAGCGCGGCGCAGGCCGGGCCCGGCGAGTCCGCGGTGCGCGCGAGCGGCCAGCAGAGGGCGCCAGAGAGCCAGGAGCGGCCCGCGGAGGAACCCGCGCCGGCCCCGATGCCCAGCTTCGCGCGGCGCGGACCCACCGAGCCCGCGCTCAGACGCCCCAGCTCCGCGGAGAGGCCGCTCGCGCCGGGTCCTTCCTCTTCCCGAAGTGCAGGCAGAGTCCCCGGAGCCATGGCCAGCCCTTCCGGCAGCTCCGAAGCCACGGGCAAGCCCCGCGGCAGGGATGGCCGGCCCAGGAGGGAGGAGGACGACGTCCCTCCCGAGGAGAAGAGGCTGCGGCTGGGGCTGGAGGGGCCCGGCGCGGGGCCCGAGGACGGGGAGGACGCGCCGCGACCGGGCCGGGAGGAGACCGGCACCCAGACGGGTGGCGACGGCAGAGGAGTAAGTGATGGGGGTGCGGGGCCCGGGGCGCCGGGGCGCGGGGTGGGGGCGGCGTGGGCTCCGGGGCCGGCCCCGGGTGGAAGTTGGTAACTGAGCGGCAACTCCGGGCGCGGAGTGACAGCGCGGGGGACCTCCGGGAAGCCAGCTGCCCTTCTCGGTGTCTGGCTCCGACTTCCTTATTCTCCCACGACGTCCCTGGCCCGGAGACCCGCTGGACGCTGCGGCGGCCACACAGAGGAGGGGGAGCCCCGCGTGCTGGGGGCCCCCAGCAGGGGAAGGGGCGGGGGTTGCGCTGGGCAGCCCTCGCATGTGCCCCCCACCCCGGGCATCTTGTATGGGCACCTGCTTGGGACTCTGTCGAGGGGCTTGGGTGGGGAAGTCCCCGGCGCCAGGCTTGGCCAAGCCCTGCCCTGCTGGGCTGTGGGCTGGCGGCGCTCACCCAGCTCCTCACCTGCCCCGCATCTTCCTGTTCTTCCCTTTCTGGTTGGGCAGCGAGAGCGGAGAGGAGGCAGATGGCTTCCATCCCAGAAATCGCTCTCCTCTTTCCATCCCTTCAGAGAGGGACGGAGAGGCAAAGTTCCTCGCATCCCCCGGGCTCTGTCCCTGTGAGCTCCGCGTGTGCTGGACACGTGGGTCCCTGAGTCACCGGGCCTGTGTGTGTGGGATGGAGCTCCGTGGCCTGTCTGGCTTCCTGGGGTTCACTTTGTGCTTCCCACCCTAAATCTTCCCCTGTGGCTTTGCTGGCCTTCCACTGGGGAGGCACATGGGTTTGGAGGGCAGACGAGGGCCGGCTGGTAGCAGTACCCCTTAGTGAGGGCCGCCACCTCGATGGCTTTTGATGGATAATGGGGTTGACCTCTTTGTGCCTTCTAAATGTTTTTAATGTTTGACCATTTGCTCAGCTGAGCTTGTCTTAATAATTTGATTCCTGGTTAATGAGCCCCACGTGTGAGAGAGGGCGCCCTTCATTCTGAACACATGTAGGCAGCACGGGCCGCTCACCTCGCACTGGGCCGCATCAGAGCCCCCCGCCCAGGCTTGGGATTGCTCCTGGAGGCTGCCTGGGAGCCTTTCTTCTGGTGACACCCTCATCTCCCCGTGCACGCTACTGCATTCAGAGCCTGAGTCACCTGGACACCAAATGCAGGTGAATTCTCTCTGAGATCCAGGGAGGAGGAGGAGGACAGTTCTCTGGAAGGTTTCCCCGGCCCCATCACGGAAAGGATGAGAAGGGAGAAGTCCAGTTGGGAACACAATTATGGTGGCAGTGTAACTCGTGAAACTTTGTTGTGTGAAGTCCCTTTTCCTTCCTCTCCCTCCCTGTTTTACGCCGACTCCGCCAAAGATCAGGATACCAGAATGCAGTGAAGCCATCAAGTGCTGTGCAACCTTGGGAATGTGGGTGTGGAGCCAGGCGGCTGGGGTTTGCATCCTGGTTCTGTCCCTCCTTAGCTGGCTGACCTGGCACAAGTCACTCACCCTCTCTGAGCCTTAGTATCTTCAGTGGCAAATCTGCCAACAGGCCCCATTTCATGGGGCTGCTGTTGCTGAGAGGAAGGGAAGCTCGTCCGTAGATGGCACTCAGCATGGTGCCTGGTACAGAGTGTTTGCTCGTTACATGGGACTTAGGACTGAAACTCATGCCTTGGTGTGTGTTTGGAGTGATGTTTAGTTCTGGGGTACATCACAAGAGACAAGGTTCTTGGCCAGGTGTGGTGGCTCAAGCCAATAATCCCAGCACTTTGAAAGGCCAAGCAGGGAGGATCGCTTGAGCCCAGGAGTTTGAGACCAGCCTGGGAAATGTGGTGAAGCCTCATATCTACAAAAATGAAAAGAAAAAAAAAAAAACCCTGAGTATGGTGATGTGTGCCTCTAGTCCCCACTACTTGGGAGGCGGAGGTGGGAGGATCTCTAGAGCCTGGGAGGTCAAGGTAGCAGTGAGCTGTGATTGTGTCACTGCACCCCAGCCTGGGTGACAAAATGTCTCAAGGAAAAGAGAGAGAGACAGACATACACACACATGGGCCTTAAGCCAGGATCTTCATGTTAAAATGCTTTTTGGAGGTTAAAAAAGATTATATATTGAGAATGAAATATTTAAAAGGCAGAAACCCCACTGAAGTTTTTGGTCCACCAGGGGAAATGGGAATCCCATGATCTGAAGGACGGAGGGACTGAGTAGAAACTGTCCTTGTTTTCTGAACCTGGGTGTGGTACCCTCTTTTCGGGGTGCCTGCATCTGCTCAGTGTGGTGTTCATCTTGATTTTCAAACTTAGGGTTTGTCCAGAGCCCACTGCTGCTCACAAAGCCTGGCAGACAGACTGCTCTTCCTTTTTAGTTTCTGTGGGAATACTCTCTTTGAAGAACCCAGGAAGCAGTGTCAGGCTGGCGTGAGGATCAGCAGCGATTTCTTTGAGGAGGAGAGTCTTTTTCTTCACTCATAGGTTATGTCTGAGTGGATCAAGAAGCACACAGTGCCCTTTTATGAGATTTTGTCTGCGTAGACCATTAGCTTGGTAAAAATGTCAAAACCATCCTCGTTCTTTAATAGCAGATTATTTTGGAGTTTTCTCTGCAAGAAGCGGCATGGGCATTGAGATGCTTTTGAGGATAGAATGTTCTTTCTCATCACCAGGCCTGGTGCTCTGCGTGGCTGAGGTTTTAATGTGACTGGGTGTCTGTTGAGGTGGCTCCCAGGCTGTGTTCTTGTCTTTGGGTGGCAAGGGGTTGCTTTCTTTGGTGGTGGCTGGAAGATGTTTCAGCAGGTAAATCTGGATCCCAGGAGCCCCGCAGTGCCAAGTCCTGTTGCAGGGCATCTGTTTATGAGGGGCGATTCCCTGCCAATATCAGAAGTGTCACCCCATTGAGAAGGTTGAGAAGTTATAGAAAACCTTCGCCTATAATCCCAGCACTTTGGGAGGCTGAGGCGGGTGGATCACGAGGTCAAGAGATCGAGACCATCCTGGTCAACAAAGTGAAACCCCGTCTCTACTAAAAATACAAAAAGGCCCTCCCCAAGCCTTCATTGACCCCTCGTGAATGTCCCAGGGTGTGTCTGACCCACAGCTCTTCCCGGAGGGAGAGGAAAGTCTCTTCTATGTATTTGGTTATCAACCTCAGCCATTAGCTCAGCCTTCCCCAAGATCAGGCAGCTCGGCAGAGGTTTCTAGGTTGTCAGGCAGAACCGAACATTCATCGGCGTCCCTGAAGTCCCTGATGGACTCACCAGGTGAAAGCAGGTCAAGGAAGGTTATTGTCAGCCTGGGCTCCTGTAGAGGTGAATCCACAGTACAGGTACTTTTCTTCTTGCTGGTGGGAAACCTGGGTTTCTCAGCTTTGGCACAGTCACAGCGTTTGGGGTCAGGCGGTTGGTGGCAGTGGGCTGCCCTGCGTGTCGCAGGGTGTTTAGCAGCGTGTCTAGGCTCCATCCTCTGGATACCATCCCCCCTCTCAGCTGTGGCTACTCCAGATGTCTCCAGGCGGTTTCAGATGTCTCAGGGTAAGGGAGTGGTGTGTGAGCAAAACCACCCCAGTTGAGAGGCACTGGTCTATACTTCTGAAAATGTTTGAGGGTGAGAGTGTCCAGCCTGGGTCCCTGCCGCACCCTTAACGAGCAATGTGGCCTTGGGAAATTAATCCTGCTCCAGGGGCCTCAGTGTTCTCATCTATAAAATGGAAGGAATGAGATACAATCTCATAGGAAGGTTATGTGGGATTTACTCATAGCACAATATATGGAAAATGGTAGGCCTAGCATTTATTTATTTGTTTATTTATTTATTTATTTATTTATTTAAAGATGGAGTCTTGCTCTATCGCCCAGGCTGGAGTACAGTGGTGTGATCTCTGCTCGTTGCAACCTTCGCCTCCTGGGTTCAAGTGATTCTCCTGCTGCAGCCTCCCAAGTAGCTGGGGTGACAGGTGCATGCCACCTCACCCGGCTAATTTTTGTGTCTGTAGTGGACATGGCGTTTCACCACATTGGCCAGGCTGGTCTCAAACTCCTGACCAGGAGTGATCTGCCCACCTCGGCCTCCCTCTTTTTATAGAGAGACCCCCTTTCTATAAAAAATTAAATTTAAAAAATTAGGGTGCAGCGGCATACACCTATGGTCCCAGCTGCCTGGGAGACTGAGATGGAAGGATTGCCTGGGATGGGAGGTCAGGGCTGCAGTGAGCCATGATCATGCCTCTGGGCTCTAGGCTGGGTCCCAGAGCACGATTCTGTCTAAAAACATAATTACATCCTTTCGCGTTTTTAAAAACTGACTTAGGCCGGGCGCAGTGGCTCATGCCTATAATCCCAGCGCTTTGGGAGGCCGAGGCGGGTGGATCACGAGGTCAAGAGATCGAGACCTTCCTGGTCAACAAAGTGAAACCCCGTCTCTATTAAAAATACAAAAATTAGCTGGGCATGGTGGCACGTGCCTGTAGTCCCAGCTACTCGGGAGGCTGAGGCAGGAGAATTGCTTGAACCCAGGAGGCGGAGGTTGCAGTGAGCCGAGATCATGCCATTGCACTCCAGCCTGGATAATAAGAGCGAAACTCCATCTCAAAAAAAAAAAAAAAGACTGACTTTAGCATCACTAATGTGTTTGCACGTTTCCTTCCTGCTGCATGGTAGACCGAAGAACCACAACGTTTTTTCTCTAGGATCCCTTTCCCCTTCTGTCTCTCATCTAAATTCTTCTCAAACTCCTGACCAGGGGTGATCCATCCGCCTTGGCCTCCCAAAGTGCTGGGATTACAGGCATGAACCACCACGCTGGGGTGGGCATAGCATTGAAACCCAGACAAAGCATGAAATATTTGGGCAATAGCATTTTACAGTTGGGTTCTCCATCCTCTGTCCTCCGTCCCCTCATGCACTGGTGCAGTGCAGAGCAGAGTATCCTCCACCTAGACAGCAGAGTGGATTTGGGTGTCGTCTTGCCTTTCTGCACAAGACTGTGAGTAAGGAACCTGGTTCTCAGGGGCCAGGATCCTATGAGGCAGGAACATGGACAGGCAGGGCATGTGGCCCTCCCAGTTCTCTCCCATATTGGAGACTTGCAGAGCCAGCTCCCCAAGACAGGGTGTTTGGACCAACATCTGGGTTTTTGGGTTTCCATTTGAGCACAGCTGGACTACCCAGGCTGAAGCTCTCTGTCGAGATACAGATATTTCCCTGGCAACGATCTTTCAAGCCATCACGAGGACACAGCCACCCGCTGGAACATGGTGTGTCTGCCGTGGTGCTCTTGTAATTAAGGAGGCAGGCTCCTGAGGAATGCGGTGCATAAGTGGGAAATGGTGGGACGTTCTTGCATCCTCCACTGGCTGAAAGTGCTGCGCAGGTTGGTGGAGGGTCCGAGAAGGAAGAAGACATGGAGCACATTCCTGTTAGCTGCGACAGAGAGGGGTGGGTACGCACTGGACATTTCGAGCTTCTCCAGAGAAGCAAGTCTCTCTGTGCTCGGAGGACTTGTGGAGTGGGCGGTGTATGGTGATGGACTTTAATTATTTTGGAAAAATTTAACCACAGGACCAGGAGGCTGGATCTTGATTTGTGTGTCTCAGCTGGAAAGACTTTGTACCATAGGCAAATGTCTTCTCAGTTCTTTTTTGAGATGGAGTCTCACTCTGATGCTAGGCTGGAGTGCGGTGGCGTGATCTCAGCTCACTGTAACCTCTACCTCCAGGGTTCAAGCGATGCAATTCTCCTGCCTCAGCCTCCCGAGTAGCTGGGACTACAGGTGTGCACTACCACACCCGGCTAATATTTTGTATTTTTAGTAGAGATGGGGTTTCACCATGTTGGCCAGGATGGTCTCCCAAAGTGCTGGGATTACAGGTGTGAGCCACCATGCCCAGCCAATTCTTTTAATTTCATTAAGGTGGTCATTATTCTTTCGGTGGCCTCTGGAATGTGACACAGAACTCAAGGGACAGGAAGGAGATGAGCTGGAGGCTGGGACGGGGTCCTTGCCAGGGATGCTGGTGACTCACGTGGCAGTGTTGGAGAGGTGTGGAGTCTGGTGCCTGATTTGGGGAATGTTTGTGAGTTACATTCCAAAGGACTTACAGATCTGTCAGGTACTGGAGGTGAAGGGTCAAGTTTGACCTCAGGGCTGACAACGTCAGGCAAGAAGAGGAAGTTGACATTGGACTCATTGGCTGGGGTTGCTCTTGGACCCAGGGGCAATGTGTGCCAGGACAGGTGGGTCTGGGGCTAGGAGGGCAGGTTTTGGCTGGAGATTCGGGCTTGGGAGGTATAATGACTGCAATTGCCTGGGATGAGAGTGGAGACAGACAATATGGGGGTTTTGCTCTAAGCCGGGGGAACCCACCTCCCAGGTTCAAGCCATTGTCCTGCCCCAGCCTCCTGAGTAGCTGGGAATACAGGCGTGTGCCACTGTGCCCAACTAATTTTTGTAGTTTTAATAGAGATGAGGTTTTGCCATGTTGGCCAGACCGTTCTCAAACTTCTGACCTCAAGTGATCTGCCCACCTTGGCCTCCCAAAGTGCTGGAATTGTAGGCATGAGCCACTGCGCCTGGCCATTTAAAAATATTACTTTTTATGAAATAGCTTCAAATATATTTTACTGTACATTGGAAAAATCAATCATGATTTGAAAACTTTATCAAAATCCAATTAAATGTCAATTAACCATTTAATTGTGGATAGGTGAGGAGAATATTTTGGCCAAAACATATTAAAGCAATTACCACTTACACAAATAATCTATCTTTTAATGTTTTAGTTGAATTAAACAATATTTTATATTCTGGCCAGGTGCAGTGGCTCATGCCTGTAATCCCAGCACTTTGGGAAGCTGAGGCTGGTGGATCACTTAAGGTCAGAAGTTCGAGAACAGCCTGGTCAACACGGTGAAACCGGGTCTTTACTAAAAATACAAAAATTAGCCGAGGGTAGTGGCGCACTCCTGTAATCTCAGCTACTTGGGAGGCTGAGGCAGGAGCATCATTTGAACCCGGGAGGCAGAGATTGCAGTGAGCTGAGATTGCACCACTGCACCGCAGCCTCGGCAGAAGAGCGAGACTCCATCTGAAAAAATAAATATTCTGAATTTTATTTTTAATAGTTTTCGTAAAGAGAATGTATTGTTTTCTTGGAGTTTTTGAATTTACTGGATTGACCAAAAATTATGTACAGGAGGGTGTACCACGTGATGTGATTGAAATATGCATATATTACAAAGTGACTAAATCAGGCTAAGTAACATATATCGCCTCCCAAACTTATGTTTTCTTTTTTGTGGTGAGAACACTTAAAAAAATCTACTGTCTTATGATTTCCAAGTATATGATAGATTTTCATTAGCTGTAGGTACCATGTTGGCCCATGGATCTCTTGAACTGACTCTTCCTCTCTAAAAATGACACTCTGTGTCCTTTGACTGGCATCTGGCCACTTGCCCACCCCAGCAGCCATCATTCTACTCTGCGTCTGTGAATTCAACTTTTTATTTATATTTATTTAGAGACAGTCTTATTCTGTTGCCCAGGCTGTAGTGCAGGGGTGTGATCTTGGGCCATTGCAGCCTTGGCCTCCCAAGTTCAACTGATCCTCCCATCTTGGCCACCCATGTACCTGTGACTACAGGCATGCACCGCCATGCTCAACTAATTTTTGTACTTTTTTATAGATGGGGTCTTGGTATGTTGCCCAGGCTGGTCTCGAACTCCTGGGCTCAAGCAATCTGCCTGTCTTAGTCTCCAAAGTGCTGGGATTACAGGCATGAACCACCATGCCAGGCCGTGTTCGACTTTTTTAGATTCCATATGTAAGTGAGCTCATGTGTTTGTCTTTCTGTGCCTGGCTTATTTCACTGAACACAGTATCCTCCAGGCTCATCCATGTTGTCACAAATGGCAGGATTTCCTTCTTTTTGAAGACTGAATAGTATTCCATTGTGTACATACACCATGTTGTTGCTGGAAGCTTAATGAAGGCCAGTTGCGGGAAGAGGGGGAAAAGATTCACTCTAACTCTGGATGCTCCAGCACCCACCCAAGATGTGTGCAACGAAGTGCATACATCCTTCCTTCTATGATGCTTGCTGTCCCATTACCACATTGCCTTGGAAAAGAACCGAGTCTTGGTGGACAGCACTGCCCTGGCTGTGTCCCTTGGCATGCGATGGCAAAGGATGGTGCTGCTGGGGCACCCTCACCTCTGCACACTGCGGGCTGTTTGCCCTCTCCCTTTCTTCTCCAAGTGTTTGAGCAGCTCCTATGTGCCAGGTGCTGGTCTTCAAAATGGATTGGTCCTTGGAGATCACGCTGTAGCAGAAGAGACAGGCTATAGCCCATGGGCCACAACTGGCCCCCTGCTTGTTCATACAAATAAAGTTTTATTGGAACATGGCCATTTCAGTGCATACTGTCTATGGCTGCTTTCCTGCTACAATGGAGAGTTGAATAGTTGGGACAGAGACTCTATGGCATGTAAAGTTGAACTATTTACCATCTGTCCCTCAAGAGAAAGAAAAAAAAATGCTGATCTGTATACCCTAAGAGTCTTAGGCTAAGAGGACTTTGTATACCCTGATGTCCCAGGGGGCGGTGAGTCCAGCTGCCCTTGAAATGTCACAAGTCTGGGCTAGGGTTGCAGCAGGTTAGTCCCAGTTTTGCAGGTCTTTGGTATCAGAGGCACGACCCAGTATTTCGAGGGGGATTTCCTCACCACTGTGGCTGGGCACTGGGCTAGTGTGCTTTCTGATTTTTCATGGTGAAGAGAAAGGAGGGAGGGAATGGCAACTTGTTGCCCTCTTCTAAATATTTTCCTGAGATGGGTCTCTAGGCAAGGGCTTGGGATCTCACCTTGCACAGCTTCCAAAACCCAGTGAGGTCAGCCTTCTTGGTACTGCCACTCTGAGGGATGGAGCCCCCAAATTACTAGGAAGAAAGAGAAAGGAAGAATAGTTTCTGCAAGCACAAGAACTGGCATTATTGAAATTAACGTTTCCCCCAAGTTTTATAATGTCTAGGCATGCATATTTAAGCGTCTGCCTCAAAAGCTCTTGCTAATAACCAGATGGTGCATTTAATTTCCTTTTTTTGTTCTCTGAGCGGCATGCAGCTTCCTGCACGGCCCTCCTTGCAGGCAACTGTGCTGAGGTGACAGTCCTTCTGACCGCCAGCACAGATCCTCAGGGCCTCCAAGGTCCCTGTATTCTGGGGGCAGCCTTTCCCCTTCTATTGAGCCCCAGCTGGAAGGGGGCAGGTTGCCCACAGCCTAGCACAGGGTTTCTGCCTTAGGTTCTCTAAGGAGTCTGGCTCCCTCTGACCCCCTAGACCTCCCCAGCTGAGGATCAGAGCCCCAGGGCCAGGTGGGGTGGGTCTGAGAGTGCAGCTCTGGAGAGGGGCAGGGCAGGGCCAGGAGAGGCTGCTCGGGGGAGACTGCACAGAGATGGCAGAGTTAGGACAAGAGGGCTGGGTGTGGTGGCTCACACCTGTAATCCCAGTACTTTGGGAGGCTGAGGTGGGTGGATCACCTGAGACCAGGAGTTCAAGACCAGCCTGGCCAATACGTTGAAAGCCCATCTCTACTAAAAATACAAAAATTACCTGGGCATGGTGGTGGGTGCCTTTAATCCCAGCTACTTGGGAAGCTTAGCCAGGAGAATCACTTGAACTTGGGAGGCAGAGGTTGCAGTGAGCTGAGATTGTGCCACTACGCTCCAGCCTGGGCGGCAGAGCAAGGCTCTGTCTCAAAACAAATAAACCAAGCTGTGTAGATGGTCCCAAGATGTTGCTCAGGCTGGTCCCTTAAGGACCTTAAAGGCACAGAACAGGAAGCTTAGATTTCCAATTCCAAAGGACATAAAGACAAAGTAACACATCTTTTTATTTCTTTTTCCTTTTTGTTTTAAATTATACTTTAAGTTCTAGGGTACATGTGCAGAATGTGCAGATTTGTTATATAGGTATACACGTGCTGTGGTGGTTTGCTGCATCCATCCCTCTGGCATCTACATTAGGCATTTCTTCTAATGCTATCCCTCCCCTTGCCCCTCACCCCCTGACAGGTCCCTGTGTGTGAAGTTCCCCTCCCTGTGTTCTCACTGTTCAGCACCCACTTATGATTGAGAACATGCAGTGTTTGGTTTTCTGTCCTTGTGTCAGTTTGCTGAATGATGGTTTCCAGCTCCATCCATGTCCCTGCAAAGGACATGAACTCATCCTTTTTTTTTTTTTTTTGAGACAGAGTTTTGCTGTTGTTACCCAGGCTGGAGTGCAATGGCGCGATCTCGGCTCACCGCAACCTCCGCCTCCTGGGTTCAGGCAATTCTCCTGCCTCAGCCTCCCGAGTAGCTGGGATTACAGGCACGCGCCACCATGCCCAGCTAATTTTTTGTATTTTTAGTACAGACAGGGTTTCACCATGTTGACCAGGAAGGTCTCGATCTCTTGACATCGTGATCCACCCGCCTTGGCCTCCCAAAGTGCTGGATTACAGGCATGAGCCACTGAACTCATTCTTTTTTATGGCTGCATAGTATTCCATGGTATATATGTGCCACATTTTCTTTATCCAGTCTGTCATTGATGGGCATTTGGGATGGTTCCAAGTCTTTGCTATTGTGAACAGTTCTGCAGGAAACATACGTGTACTTGAAAGTCACACACCTTTAACCTGCTCCAGGTGAGGCTGGGCTTGGTGAATTTTCCTTTTCTTCATGTTTCAGGGTGTTGTAGAAACAGGTTCACAGAGCTCTGTGTAGTGCCCTGTTTTGATAACCTTTGGGAAGCATGGGGTGCCCTGGTTTCCTTGGCTTCGTTACCCCTTCCCTCCTGCCACCCCTGACTGTGTGCCCCACCTTGTCCCTGAGACTACCCTCCTGGAGGGCCCTAACCAGGGCCTGTGTTCTTGTTACTCTTTGGGGAGGAAGACTGTGAGTTGAAAACCTGTTGACTTTGGTTGCAAGGTGTGGGTGCCTGGGAAGGGAGGTCTGCACCCATATTGACTGAGCCATTCCGAGGTGTGGGTGCCTGGAAAGGGAGGTCAGCATCCATATTGACTGAGCCATTCCAAGGTGTGGGTGCCTGGGAAGGGTGGTCGGCACCCATATTGACTGAGCCATTCCGAGGTGTGGGTGCCTGGGAAGGGAGGTCGGCATCCATATTGACTGAGCCATTCCGAGGTGTGGGTGCCTGGGAAGGGAGGTCGGCATCCATATTGACTGAGCCATTCCGTTTTTTGTTTTTTTGACTCTGTTCCATGTCATCCTGATAGAGGGGTAAGCCCTGCTTTCTGCCTTTCCTACCCTGGAATTGGGCCAGATAAGAGGGTCCGTGTGGTCTGAATACAACTTCTTAGTTTTGTTCTACTTATTAAAAATACAAACTATTATTTGTTCATTTGCAAAGAATTCGAGCAGTGCAGGCCGGGTGCAGTGGCTCACGCCTGTAATCCCAGCACTTTGGGAGGCCAAGGCAGGCAGGCCAGGTGTTCAAGACCAGGCTGGCCAACAGAGTAAAACCTTGTCTCTACAAAAAATACAGAAGGTAGTTAGCTGGGCGTGGTGGTGCACACTTGCAGTTCAAGGCACTTGGGAGGTTGGGGCAAGAGAATTGTTTGAACCCAGAGGAGCAGGTTGTAGTGAGAAGGAGGTTGAGGTGAGCCAGGATTGCACCACTGCACTCCAGCCTGGGCAGTAAAGTGAGACTGTCTCAAAAAAAAAAAAAAAAAGAAAGAAAGAGCTTAAGCAATGCACTTGTGTAGAAAACAAAAAACAAAACTTCTTCTTTATCTGCTTTTCTTGATCTTGCTTCTCAGGGGTGACCCTGGGGAGGGTTGGGGTATGCCTTTGTACACTTTTTCTTTTTATTTCTTTTTCTTTGACTTTAAGTTCTGGGGTACGTGTGCAGAATGTACAGATTTGTTACATAGATATGCATGTGCTGTGGTGGTTGGCTGCACCTGTCACCCCGTCATCTAGGTTTGAAGCCCCACTTACATTATGTATGTGTCCTAATACTCTCCCTCCCCTCGCCCCCCCCACGGGTCCCCGGTGTGTGATGTTTCCCTCCCTGAGTCCATGTGTTCTCATTGTTCACTGCCCACTTACCAGTGAGAACATGGGGTGTTTGGTTTCCTGTTCCTGTCCACACCATTTGTATTTGCACATTACTGTAATATTACAGTAATGTAATATTAAAAAAAATAAAAATGGAATAATGCTGTATTTATTCTTTGGAAAAGCCTGCTCTTCAGGCAGCGTGTCGCCAATGTCACCTCACGTTGGAGCCTGGGCAGCACCTTCTTCTCCTGGCAGTTATTTCGATGTGTGGATGCTCCATACTTCATTTAGCCAGCCCTGCACCCAGAAGTCTTTGGATGGTTTCTGCCTCTTCCCAATTGCAGATGGTGTTCTGATGAATTTCCTCACACACGTCACTTGGCGCTCCGTGCCTGCATTTCTATGAGATGGTCCTGGAGGTGGGCTGTTTAGGTCAGAGGGGCATCTGTGCTACATTTGCATCCTGTGCGAAATTCCATTCCAGTCATCCGGCTACCCAGGCATTCACATGGTGCCCTGCTATGTAGGCATCAGCTTCCACAGATGATGGCATGACCTCCTCTCCTTCCTCCCTCCCTCCCTCCCTTCCTCCCTCCCTCCCTTCTTCCCTTCCTTCCTTCCTACCTTTCCCTTCATTTCCCTTTCTTTCTCTTTCTTTTTCTTCTTTCTTTTTTTTTGAGACAGAGTCTTGCTCCGTGGCCCAGGCTGGAGTGCAGTGGTGCAATAGGGGTGCAGAGTGCAGCCTCTGCCTCCGGGGTTCAAGTGATTCTGCCTCAGCCTCCCGAGTAGCTGGGACCTACAGGCAAGAACCACCACACCTGACTCATTTTTGTATTTTTAGTAGAGACAGGGTTTCACCATGTTGGCCAGGCTGATCCCAAATTCCTGAACTCGTGACCTGCCCGCCTCAGCCTTCCAAAGTGCTGGGATTACAGGCATGAGCCACCGCTCCCGGCCTCACCTCTCTTTCTTTTACTCAGACCAATCTGCACTGTGGCGTCCTGGGGGTCCATCCCCTACCCACTTGCCTGCCCTCACCCCACAGTCCCCCTAGCCCCTGCTGACAGGGACTCTGGGGTCTGAGTTTGGGCAGACTGCCTCACCCTGGACAAGTTTGCTTTCTCAAACATTCCCGGCAACGGACTGCAAATCCCAAGGCCTGTTGTGTTTGCCTCCTTCTGGCCTCAGTTTCCCCAAAAGTGAAATGGGGATGATATGATGCTACTGTCTGCGTCCTAGAGCTGGCATGAGGGGTCAGTGAGCTCACTGTTGAGAGCGCATTTACAGCGCCGGCTTTGCCTGTAGTCAGAACCTGTGGGGCAGGGCTTTCGCCGATGCGTTGTTGATTGCTGTTGCTAAACTGTGGCAGTGTCTTTAGTGCTGAGCCCAGAGCCACCCCTAGTGCTTGCTGTGTTTCTAGAGTGATTGGCAGGATCAGAGACTGGGGCAATGGAAGCAGAGGAAAGAAGTGAGGTTTTTTTTTTTTTTTTTTTGAGACATTGTCTTGCTTTATCGCCAGGGTGGAGTGCAGTGGCATGATCTTTATTCACTGCAACCTCTGTTCCCGGGTTCAAGCGATTCTCGTGCCTCAGCCTCCTGAGTAGCTGGGATTCCAGGCATGTGCCACCATGTCTGGCTAATGTTTTTATGTTTAGTAGAGATGGGGTTTCACCCTGTTGACCAGGATGGTCTTGAACTCCCGACCTCATGTCTGTCTGCCTGGGCCTCCCAAAGTGTTGGGATTACAGGTGTGAGCCACTGCACCTGGCCAGGAAGTGAGGCTTCTAATAGGTCCTTAACCGATGGGCTTTGAGATGAAGCACTCTTGCCAAGGTCTGGGTCTATGCTGTGTATTCTGGTCCTGAGACTGGAAGCTGGGCCTGGCTGTGGCCCCGTTGAGCTGGGGAGGTGCTGGTCAGCATCTGCTTCATCAGGACATTTGCAAGCCCACCTTAGACCAGGATGCCAGGTGACCCCCTGTTTACTCTGAGCCTGGACAGAGGACAGGGAAGTGTGGAAGGGTGGGAACCCTCATCCCAGCCCTTGACTGTGCAAGGCATATGGGTTTGTGCAGGTGCGTGAGCTCGGGTGTGACTCCTCTGTGAATTTCCAGCCTCGAGGTTGTATTTATGCAGGGTTAGGCTTGCCAGGTAAAATACAGGAGGTCCAATGAAGCCTGAATTTCTCACTAACATTTTTTTTTTTTTTGGTGCAAATATATTTCATACAATATTTGGGACCAATTTACCCTAAGAAATTATTTGTTGTTTATCTGACATTCAAGTTTAACTGGCATCCTGTCTTTTCACTTGCTAAGTATGACAGTCCCGTGTAGGGGTCATCAGTGCCTTTGTGAGTACCACATGGAGGACTCTCTCCAAGTGTCTGTAAGTGCCAGGGTGGAGATGGACAGACAAGACCCTCTTGGGCTGCTTCAGTGGCCTCTGGAGGCTGTGGGGTTGGACCCTCCAGTCCCAGGGACTTGGGCAGAGCTGTTCAGCACCTGCCTGTTCCTGTCTCCTCCGTGAGGGCTGACTTCCCTGCCTTCTCTCTCCAAATACAGTGGCCAGAGCTATCCCATCCACCCCCATCTGGAGCGTCGCCGCCCCGCCAGACGAGATGGCAAACAGTGCGCAGATGGCTGCAAAGCTTTCCCCAGCTCCTTCTGCAAGGGGCCTGCAGATGAAACGGAAGCCCTCATCCTCACTTCCTCCCCCTTCCAGAAAACCCAGGCAACAGCTACCTCTGAATGTTGCTTTGGAAGCTACTCCCTGCTGGTGATGAAACCACCCCAAACAAATGAAGCACTGCGTTTGCACCATAAACTTGTTCATATGCACACAGCCGGTTGTCTTGAATCCACCTGTGTGTCTGATTTGATTCATCAGGGTGAGGGGTTCTCCTCTGAGGGGCTTGCAAAGAGCTGCTTAATTTTCATCTGAAAGACTGTAGAAATCAGGCCCAGCTTTGAAGGAAGGGCCTTTCTCCCCCTTTAGCAAATCCTGTGTCATTCTTTTTTTATTTCTTTTTTTTTTTCCTTTGTGAGACTGATTTTCACTCTTGTTGTCCAGGCTGGAGAGCAATGGTGCAAGCTTTGTTTATTGCAGGCTTCGCCTCCCAGGTTCAAGTGATTATCCTGCCTCAACCTCCTGAGTAGCTGGGATTGCAGGCACCTGCTACCATGCCTGGCTAATTTTTTTTGTATTTTTAGTAGAGAGGGAGTTTCACCATGTTGGCCAGGGTGGTCTACAACTCCTGACCTCAGGTGATCTACCCACCTCAGCCTCCCAGAGTGCCGAGATTACAGGCATGAGCCACCATGCCTGGCCAGAATTCTGTCATTCTGGGTACTTATCGTGACTTAAAGCATCCAGGACTCTGTCCTGGATATCCTGAGCCTGAGGGCACATGTGTGTACAGCTGGCTTAGAGGTTGTCAAGAGGCATGTTGAACTTGGCCTCTGAGTCCATGGCAGCCTCACGTGGGAAATATCACCAAGGAGCCCTATCGTGTGCTTTTTGGAGATAATTTCTATTTAGTCATTTACTGAATCTGTTACAGACAGGGTCTCAATTTCTTGCAAGCCCTCTCCAAGGTGGGTGCTGTGATTATCCACACCTTCACATGTTCTCTCTGGTCTCTTTCAGGCTCTTGTACTTCCTTTGTTTTTTCCTGCCACAGGGCCTTTGCACATCCTGTTCTTTCTGCCTGGAAAGATTTTTTGTCTCCCTGCTGCTTCACCTGTTCACCTCACTTGTTCGTCTCATCTGACAGTGGAGTCACCACATCCTCAGGGACGTGTGGCCACCTGACTCTGTCACAGCAACCCCCTGTTATCCACTTTTATAACACCAGGTGCCTCTGGTAGACATTAGCTCAGCTACAGCTTCCTATTTCTGTGCATGTGATCCTTCCCCTTCAAGACTGGTCACTGTGAAGGCTAGGGCCGTGCCTGTTCTTGATTCTCATCTGTGTCTCTTGCATTTAGCAAATGCTCACCTATAATTTGATTAATGAATGAAGGCATACCCATTTTGCAGATGAGAAAGTTGAGGCTTTCTCATTATATAATTTGTCAGTATTAGATAGTGATGGTTTGAAGCCACCTGGCTGGTTGCTGGGTGCACACTCTTAACCACTTCACTCTGGTTCTTCTCTCACAGTAGTTCTCCAACAGCAGAAGTGAGACACAAGTTTAGGACAGCTGTAACCAGAATCCCAGGGATTATCCTAGAAGATGGTGTCAGGAATGTACTTGCTTATGGCCTTCTTCCTGTATTGCATAAAATGCTCAGTTTTTCTGACTTGCATTTAGTAAAGACCTTAGCAGTATTTGAAGCAGTTGTCAGTAGGAAAGGATGGATGTTTATACTTTTTAAAAAAATGTCTGAATCATGCTTATCTTGTGGTCTGCCCTGCCCCCTGATCTTCTTCAGCTTCAGTTATGCAAAATTAACACTTCTTCTCTTGACTGCCTCTCTCTCACCTGTTTAGTTTCTTTTCTGTGTTCAAGATTGCTTAGAGTTTCTCTCATTATGACAGCCTGCGTCCCACCTGCATCCCCCACTCAACTTGTTTTAGATTTTGTCAGCAGCTGTTCCAGCCTTTAGTGAGGGTCTCATCTGACAGTGGAGTCACCACATCCTCAGGACTCTCATCTGACAGTGGAGTCACACATCCTCTTGAAGAAGAGGATGTGTGATGAGAGGTGAAGACACCTAGTGGGCAGGCAGCCACTAGGGTTAATTCAAAGCCAGGAAGAAGAGCGGATGTGGAGGACTGGAAGTATCTTTGAGCAGAAGGTCTTGTGCAGGTGGAGGGGAGAGGGTGAGGCTTTTGGGGTGAACTGCAGGTATTTGGTAAGATCCCTGTTGCCATGACTGGGGGAAACTTGATAAACATGCCTCATGTTATGGAGGGATTAAAGAAGCCCTGGCTGTGCCTGCCCAGCATGGCGGTAACATGACACAGCCAGGTTACTGATTATTGGTTGTCCAGCTGCCATCAGCTCAACATCTTCACTTAGTTATAGTTGTAATTTGCATTCTTTATCAATGCAAGTCTTGACTTTCCTAGTCAGTAGTGTTCTGAGAGTGGTGACTAAGGCCGAGCACCACCCATAATGATGAGTCTTACAGAGGCAAGCCCCCTTGCCCACCTACCTGCAGATGATGAGAACTGAAATCATAGTTCTTTGGAAGACCCCAAATAAATGCTCAAGTCCATCTGTTCGTCTGTCTGTCCATCCATCCATCCATCCATCCATCCATCCATCCATCCATCCATCCATCCATCCATCCAGGCATGCATCCATCCATTCCAACCATCCATCCAGGCATACATCCATTCATCTATCAACCTACCTACCACCCATCTATCTGTCCTCTCACCTACTCATTTATCCATCCACTCACTCATGCATCTATCTACCCATTCACTCATCCACCCATCTACTCACCCACCCATCCATTTTTCTACCCCTCCACCCACCCATCCACCCACCCACCCATCCATTTTTCTACCCACTCAACCATCCCTTCACCAACTCAACCATCCATTCATCCACCTGCCTGCCCACCCATCTGTCCATCCACCCATCTGTCCATCTACCTATTCATCCATCTGAGTGTACTTCTGTTTATTTATTCCACAAAGATCTTGTTAACCACTTACTAGATTCTGGGCGGTGGGCGGGGTGGGGGGGGTGCCTGCTCCAGTAACAGAGAGCACAGTCTCTGGAATATGATTCCCTGGGCTCAGACTAAGCTGCCGCCTAGCTAGCTGCTTGATTAAATAACAGAAACTGTGCTTTGATTTTCTTATCTGAAAATTGGCTATTAATAGCTCCTACTCTTGCAGATGTAGTGAGGATTAAATAAGATGTCACATTAAAAGTACATCATTGACACTCAATAGACATTAGGTTTTACCATTTATTATTCTTGGGAGATGCTGCAGATAACATGGTGAGCATAGGAAAGACACATGTTTGAACAAATAGTGACATACAGGTGGTAAAGTCTGCAGTAGGAGAAGCGGGGAGAGCCACAGAGAGGGCTAGCCCAATCCTGGAGGCTCACAAAAATGTTCCCTGTGGAATTGCTGCTTTAGCTGAGATACTGGATGGGTATCAGTGGGAGACTCCAGACAGGATGTGACCAAGTTAGCCAGGGAAAAATTGGGTCCTGGTACCCATGGCAGAGTTGAATGATCCAGTCTTTCTGTCTGTAGCTGCAAGTCCACCAGATCTGCGAAGGTCGTGTTCAGGGAGGGGGCTGACAGTGACCATGACCCTCTCCCGTCCTCACATGTTCTCTGTGTGTCTGCAAAGCCCTGTCTCAGTCTCCTCTTCTGGAAAGTGGGATTGGAAACCACATCTGATTCCCTCCCAGGACTGCTAGGAAGACAAGATTAGATGGCAAGTGACAGCTCTTTGAAAACGAGAACATTCCACCCTTTGGATGCAAAGGGTTCTTCTCTGCTTGTGATGTTTCCTAATCTGTGAAATAATACTGCACCTCGAAGCTGTCTATTAAAAAAAATAGCAAAGTAATCCTAGCACTTTGAGAGGCCGAGGCGAGTGGATCACTTGAGGCCAGGAGTTCGAGACCAGCCTGGCCAATATGCGAAACTCCGTCTCTACTAAAAATACAAAACTTATCCAGGTGTGGTAGCATCCGCCAGTAGTCCCAGCTACTCAGTTGACTGAGGCACAAAAATTGCTTGAGCTTGAGAGGCAAAGGTTGCAGTGAGCCGAGTTGCAGCACTGCATTCCAGCCTGGGCAACAGAGTGAGCCTCTGTCTCCAAAACAAAGAAAAAAAGAAATTTAACACTTCCTTCATCTCTCCCATGGGGGAGGCAATTTGTCAAAGACTGTTGTTACATTTTACACACAGGGAAATCTGAGGAAAGTGTGGAAACCTGACCAGGACTCCGGACTCCAGACTCCTTTTTTGCAAGGTCTTCAATGGGGGAGCCACTTTGGGTTCTTTCTCCAGGGTTGCTTTGTAAACAACAACAAAAACAAAAAAGGGCCGGGCGCGGTGGCTCATGCCTGTAATCCCAGCACTTTGGGAGGCCAAGGTGGGTGGATCACGAGGTCAAGAGATTGAGACCATCCTGGTCAACATGGTGAAACCCCGTCTCTACTAAAAATACAAAAAATTAGCTGGGCACGGTGGCACGTGCCTGTAATCCCAGCTACTCAGGAGGCCAAAGCAGGAGAATTGCCTGAACCCAGAAGGCGGAGGTTGCAGTGAGCCGAGATTGTGCCATTGCACTCCAGCCTGGGTAACAAGAGCGAAACTCCGTCTCAAAAAATAAAATAAAATAAACAGCCCGGTCCTAAATATTCACAAGGGATCTTAGGCAACATCTGCAAACAAAAGTGAGTGATGAGTGGAATCTGTCATCTTTACAACTAAAACAGCTCCAGAGTTGAAGCAAGTGGAAATATCTCTAGAGACAAGAGATTTCTGCAGGTTTTGCTGGTTACAAGCTGTGAGAACCTGGGCAGGTTTACCTCTCTGAGCTTCAGTGACCTTGTAAAATAGGATGCATTGCACTAAACATGTAGGAGGAATCCCACCTCCTCCTCTGCACAAGGCTGGTTTCTTCCCATCCTCTTCCTTGTTCTGCCTCTTTCCTCTTCTCCAAGAGATGAATACATTTGGACCCAGTAGGGATGGACCTATGTTTGCAAAAGCGCCCAGGTGATTGTCATGCAGCCAGCCTGGCTCTGGCTCTGAGTTCTTGGGCAGCTTTGAAGGCATATTTAATAATAAGGAAGGTCGCTCTGTGTTAAAGACATGATTCATCTTCCATTCCTTTCTTACAGAAAGCAAAGTGCGTGGGTCACCTGAGTTGGGAGAGTCCTCAGCGTCAGCCTCTCCCAACCTTCCCTTCCTCCCCATTCCTGGTGTGTTGAATTCTTGGACTCTGCACCAAGCCAGGAGGTGGCAGATCTCAAAAAAAAAAAAAAAAAAATCATTATTTTGGAAATGGGATCAAGAGATTTGTTTGCTTGTTTAAGGTAGGGTCTAACTCTGTTTCCCAGGCTGGAGTGCAGTGGTGTGACCTTGGCTCACTGCATGTTTCCCAGGCTGGAGTGCAGTGGTGTGACCTTGGCTCACTGCATGTTTCCCAGGCTGGAGTGCAGTGGTGTGACCTTGGCTCACTGCATGTTTCCCAGGCTGGAGTGCAGTGGTGTGACCTTGGCTCACTGCAGCCTTGACCTTCTGGGTTCAGGTGATCCTCGAACCTCAGCCTCCTGAGTAGCTGGGACTGTAGGTACACACCACCACACCTGGCTAATTTTTTTTTTTTTTGTAGAGATGAGGTTTCACCATGTTGCCCAGGCTGGTCTCAAGTTCCTGGGCTCAAGCAGTCCTCCACCCACCTCGGCCTCCCAAAGGACTAGTGTTACAGGCATGAGCTGCTGTGCCCGGCTGAGGTTTTTCCTTTTTCTTTTTTTAATCATGAAAAAATTTCAATATACATAAAAGTAGAGAGACTAATTTAATGATCTATCATATACCCATCACGTAAGTTTAAAAACTATTAGTGTTTGCAATATTTATTTTTTTTCTGAACTATTTTAAAAATGGTTTACAGTAGTTATGGAATTGCATCTTGAGACCCACCCCTAAGTAATTTACTTTCCCTTTAAAACATGAGGACGTTTTTATATGATCATTGTCATGCTTAACAAAATTACCAGTAATTCCTTAATATCCTCTAATATCAAGTTTACATTCACATGTCTTGTTCTCAAAATGTCAATTGTGATTGTTTTTTTCTTGAGCAAAGATAATAAGATCTCAAGATTTAATGACAGATATTCCATGTTAGCCCTGACGTCTAAGCCCTGCGGTGCACTGTGGCTTTACTTGAAAGTCTCAGGCCTGGTGTGGTGGCTCACACCTGTAATTCCAGCACTCTGGGAGGCTGAGGTGGGTGGATCACTTGAGGTCAGGAGTTCAAGACCATCCTGGCCAACATGGTGAAACCCCGTCTCTACTAAAAATACAAAAATTAGGCAAGCGTGGTGGCAGGCTTTTGCAGTCCCAACTACTCGGGAGGCTGAGGCAGGAGAATTGTTTGAACCCAGGAGATGGAGGTCGCAGTGAGCAACCTCCACTCCACGGATCTTGCAGTGAGCCAAGATCGTGCCACTGCACTCCAGCCTGGCAACAGAGCAAGACTCTGTCTCAAAAAAAGAAGAGAAAGTCTTTATTAATTAATTAATTAATTATTATTATTATTATTTTAAATAATTTTTTATTTTTTATTGTGTTTTAGGTTTTGGGGTACATGTGCAGAACATGCAAGATAGTTGCATAGGTACACACATGGCAGTGTGTTTTGCTGCCTTCCGCCCCTTCACCCACATTTGGCATTTCTCCCCATGCTATCCCTCCCCGCTCCCCCACCACTGTCCCTCCCCTATTCCCCCCAATAGACGCCAGTGTGTAGTGCTCCCTTCCCTGTGTCCATGTGTTCTCATTGTTCATCACCCACCTATGAGTGAGAATATGCGGTATTTCATTTTCTGTACTTGTGTCAGTTTGCTGAGAATAATGGTCTCCAGATTCATCCATGTCCCTGCAAAGGACATGAACTCATCGTTTTTGATGGCTGCATAATATTCCATGGTGTATATGTGCCACATTTTCCCAGTCCAGTCTATCATCGATGGGCATTTGGGTTGGTTCCAGGTCTTTGCTATTGTAAACAGTGCTGCAATGAAGATTTGTGTGCATGTGTCCTTATAGTAGAACGATTTATAGTCCTTTGGATATATACCCAGTAATGGGATTGCTGGGTCAAATGGAATTTCTACTTCTAGGTCCTTGAGGACTCGACACACTGTCTTCCACAATGGTTGAACTAATTTACACTCCCACCAACAGTGTAAGAGTGTTCCTATTTCTCCACATCCTCTCCAGCATCTGTTGTCTCCAGATTTTTTAATGATCACCATTGTAACTGGCGTGAGATGGTATCAATGTAGTTTTGACTTGCATTTCTCTAATGACCAGTGATAATGAGCATTTTCTTACATGTTTGTTGGCCTCATAAATGTCTTCTTTTTAAAAGTGTCTGTTCATTTCCTTGACTGTGGTCTCATAATGGAAGGGCGCTTTGTTTCCCGTCTGGCCCCTGCTCCTTAATGTTAGCATCAGCACCCTCTGGTGGGGAGGCAGGGTTGACCTTCAGAACAGAGGTCGAGCATTTCCAGGGCTGGCTTTGATCCCAATAACGCCCATCGTTAGGAATGAATGCTTCCCTTGCAGGTTATTCTAAGCACTGGAAATCATGCCTGTGGAGCAGCCTCATGATGCCTGAGACAGTAGTGAATATTTATAGGTTTTTCCTAGTGCCTCTGTTTAATGTTTTCCTTAGTTCCATACTTCTACAACCCTTAGGAACATCAGAATCAGGTGTGTGGGTGCTTATTAAATAAACCAGTTCCTGGAGCTCACTCCCAGAGAGTGTGATGGTTAGGGGCTCAGCTAGGACTTATGTTTGCAAAAGCTGTCAGCTGGTTCTCTTGTACGCAGCTTGGCTCTGGCTCTGGGAACTGGGTTAGGACTGAGTCTTCGGTGCTACTCTGCTGAAACTTTGAGATGGACTCTGACTCCATGTTACATGGTGTTCTCTTGTATTCAGGTCTGTTTTTCCCCTGGATTGTAAACTCCTTGACATCTGGGTCCTCTCAGCTCGTGAGCTGAGCTTTCGGTGGGTGCTCAGTGGAACAGGTGCTGAATGGAGTCAGGATCTAGGAAGGCGAGTGAGAGACAAAAGTCATTTTAAAAAGAATCTCTGTGCCCTTCAAGTGTGTTTGCTATGAGTTAATGTGATTTACTCTAGTGGAAGCCACTGTAGTTTAAGTGGAGGTCTTCCCCTGAAATGGAGCCAGGGTGTGGATCGGCAGAGCTGCCAAAAGCTTTCTGGAGATATGTTTCCATGTCACCCTCAGTTGATTGAAGTCAGTTTTTCACTCCCCTTTAATACCATGTGGCGGCCATTCTGACTTCTCTTGCAGAGTGGGTATGATCAGATCTTCTCTAAAAGTGTAAGTGAGGAGGTCAGGCCGGGTGGCTCACACCTGTAATCTTATCACTTGAGAGGCTGAGGTGGGTGGATCACTTGAGGCAGGAGTTGGAGACCAGTCTGACCAACATGGAGAAACTTTGTCTCTACTAAAAATACAAAAATTAGTTGGGCATGGTGGTGCATGCCTGTGATCCCAGCTCTCAGGAGGCTGAGGCAGGAGAATCGCTTGAACCCAGGAGGTTGAGGTTGCATTGAGCTGAGGTTGCACTATTGCACGCCAGCCTGGGTGACAGAGCAAGACTCTGTCTAAAAAAAAAAAAAAAAAAAGAAAAAAGCATGTGCAAGGAAACAGGGATAGGGCTTGGGTATAGAGGTCCTTCATCTACTGAACAAAAACCATGGGATACTAATAACAAGCATCATCCTTTTTCCACTAACTCAACCACGCATGAGACGGGGACTTGGTTTCTGAGAGAAGAGCCCCTTTTAAGGTCTTCAACCTTGATGAAACCATTTCTGAATTCCTCATACACATACAATCAGTGTCATGAGTGGTACTGATTGGATAATCTTATTGTCATTTCCTGTGCTAGGAAGGAAAATACATGTACATCCAACGTCCTTGAGGATTCTTTATTGTGCATCAGGATGTCTCAGACTCCTGCCCTTAGAACACCTGTTAAGAGCATCAGGTGTTCTAAGGGGTGCTTGCTTGCTAGCCGGATGGGTAGCAGATCCCAGGAGCCCACCCTTTAGAATTAGAATCCCTGGGGTTGGAACCACAAAATGAAATGACATTTCAACAAGTTTGCCATCATGCAAGAGACAATATGTAAGTATTTGGATAAATATGATACAAAGTAGATTAAAAAAGAATGACTTGATTATTTTAAATGATGTGTTTTGAAAAATTCAATGAATACAGAAAAGGCTGGATGCCGTGGTTTACACCTGTAATCTCAGCACTTTGGGAGGCCAAGGTGGGTGCATCATTTGAGGTCAGGAGTTCAAGACCAGCCTGGCCAACATGGTGAAACCCCATCTCTACTAAAAATACAAAAATTAGCCAGGTGGTAGTGGTGCACACCTGTAATCCCAGCCACTCAGGAGGCTGAGGCAGGAGAATCGCTTAAGCCTGGGAGGCAGAGGTTTGGTGAACTGAGGTCTTACCACTGCATTCATATCTGGGTGACAGAGTGAGACTCTGTCTCAAAAAAACTTAATGAATACAGAAAAGTACAAAAAGGGAGAGAAATCACCCCAATTCTTACCACTCGAAGAAATGAACCTCTTTAATATTAAGTGAACAGTATCCCTGGCTTTGTACAGATACAAAGATGGCTAGAGACATGAACACAAAAAATGGGATTTTAAAAACAAGAAGTAGCAAATTCGATGCTAGGTAAATTGATCTGAAGAAAAAGAAACGGAAGTGAAACTGAAAGAACTGCTCGACTCACATAAAGCTAGCTTTGCCTCACCAAAAATCAGTTTCTAAAACACTTGACTAAGAAATCAAAGATGATGAAAAATGTTAAAGTGTTTTGTGTATATGTAAAAGTCTTTACAGCTTATTGATCAGCTCATGAATAATTTGTACAATCACTGCAAATAAAGTCATTGCAAAATCTTTAATCCTTTTGCTTTTTGCCAGCACCGACATTGGCCTTTGCAGCCTCTCGCCTTCACCTGTCCTTGTATTCCTTCCGCTGCTTTCTTGAGGTCGTCTTCTCATGCCAGCCATGTCTCACAAGACTGTGTTTGGGTCAGTTTTTCTCTGCACAATTCAAGGAACCAGAGAGCATGCCAAAGCCCGTTGTTTGAACATCACCGAAATGGGTTGTGAGTCCAAATATCAATATGATGATGACATCCATTGTGGTCTTGTACATTTTGTTGCTTTCCTGAGTTGAAGGACATTGGTGACCATTTGTTTCCTCTGGAGCAGTTGGTTGGTCATGAACCTTCTGGTCCAGATAGTTACTGTGTCATTCATGATGGTGATTGATCCTCAGGTGCTTAAGGAGGAAAACAAACAGGAAGTTACATATTGAAAACCACATATTTCGCTGGGCACAGTGGCTGACGCCTGTAATCCTGGCACTTTGGGAGGCCAGGTGGATCACGAGGTCAGGAGTTTGAGACCAGCCTGACCAACATGGTGAAAGCCTGCCTTTACCAAAAATACAAGAATTAGCTGGGCATGGTGGCGTGCACGTGTAGTCCTAGCTACCTGGAAGGCTGAGGCAGGAGAATTGCTTAAACTCGGGAGGCAGAGGTTGCAGTGAACCAAGATCAAGCCCCTGCCCTCCAGCCTGGCAACAGAGTGAGACTCTGTCTCAAAAAACAAACAAACAAAAAAAAACCAAAAATGAAACAAACCCACAAGTTTCAATTTCAGACCTGATTCATTGACTTAATAAGGGACATTAGCACTTCTACTGGTGACAATCCCTTCCATTACCTCTGCTCGTTAGTTAATTCTAGGTTGTTCTGTGTTGTTAAGGTCGACCATCTTTTCTTTCTGTTTTATTTTTAAATGGATTCACCTCTCATCACTAGCCATTTGTCCTGGCCATTCCATTCACAAGTTGCTTATTTTTTAGTTTCTTGGCTGACTAAATTTTATTATGAAGGCTTTTTTTTTTTCTTTTAAGAAGAGCTCAGAAATACTGTGTTCTCTAAGTTCTTGAACATGTGATAGTGTCTTTTGCCTAATTTGGCTGGGAGATAATGTAGCTGGCTGTGAAATTCTTGGGTTATACTCTGTTTCTTTTAGAAATTGCAGGCACCCATCCAGTAACTTCTTTCATAGTGGTTTCTCCTGAACCCCTTTCCTTAGCCACTTCCATCTTGTCTTTTTCTTACTCAATGGTTTCTTCATGAAGAGGCCATGTGCTGTATTCCATGAGATCGTTCATACTCAAAGAAGACTTCTTTTATACTGTGCTGATAATTTGTCTGGGAGTCACTGTCTTGCTTTACAAACTGCCTTCAGTCTGTAATAAATACTGCAGAAGAGAAACACATACCACATTTTGAGACATCAGAGAAGAGAGGAACCACTTCTATTAATATTTGGGGTTAGCAGGGAAGGCTTAGTTAAGAGGCAACATTTGAACGAAGGCTTGAAATAAGGCAAGGATTTGGGCATACAGTAATGGGGAGAGAATAGAAGCAAGGCATGATGGTTAATTTTATGTATCAATTTGACGGGGTTATAGGGTACCCAGATATTTGGCTATACATTATTCTGGATGTGTCTGTGAGGGTATTCTGGATGAGGTTAACATTTAATTGGTAGACTGAATAAAGAAGATTGTCCTCCCCAATGCGGGTGAGACTTATCCAGTCCACTGAAGGCCTGAATAAAACAAAAAGGTAGAATAACAGAGAATTTGCTCTCCGTAGCTAGGACATCAATCTTCTCCTGCCTTTAGATGTGGACTCGAATTGAAACTATGCTATTGGCTGTCCCAGGCCTCCAGCTTGCTGACTGCAGACTCTGGGACTCCTTAGCCTCCACAAACCATGTGAGCCATCCCTTACAACAAATCAATCTCTCCCTTTCTCTCTAAATGGCTCTATTTCTATTTCTCTGCTCTTTCTGCGGAGAACCTAGACTAATACACAGGATTATCTTAGAGAAAAGGACAACTCAAGGAAAAGCATGGAGGCAGAAAAGTGCAAAGAGAGGTTGGGGAGACTGGGGTCCTGATGGAGAGTTTGGATTTCACTTTGTGTAGCATGAGGAATCCTTGGCAGTATTCAAGAGGTGAAAATTGTATTTGTGGGAAAATATCAGGAGTATGCAAAAACAAAAAACAAAAAACAAAAAAAACCCAAAAAACAATCACTCTATCTTAACTCCAGTGAAGGATGCATCAGAAAGATGGACCTGGTATGAGGTTTGGAAGGTAGCTGGGGCCGTATCTGGAGGATCTTTAATTCTAGGCTGAATCTGAACTTAGCTTGCTGGGGAGCGGGAGATCATTAAAAATCTTTCAGCTCCACTCAAGAGATGGTTTTGCTGACAATGGCAGGGTGATGGTGATGGTGGTGGTGGTGGGGAACTGGTGGCATGAAGTCTAACTGGGCTTCTGCAATTCTAGCCCACAGAGGTGGGAAATGGGCTTCAAATAGAATCATACAGATGTGGGAATCAGCTGCATGGAGGAGGTGGTTGCAGGTGATGAGGTGGCTCAGAGAGAAAGTCTGGTAGAAGGAGAAAAGATACTGGGCTGATACAAAAATAATTGCTATTTTTGCCGTTATTTTTAATGGCAAAACCCACAATTAGTTTTGCGCCAACCTAATAGGATGCAAACTTCAGAGACATCTGCATTGAAGGGGTTGATGAATATCAACACCATTTGGGAATACAGGAAAGGAGGGGGAGGTAATGACTTGAGGGCATAGCAGGGATAATCAGGGTTTTTCTTATTAGCATGTGGAGACTTAAGCATGATCATATGTTAAACGCCTGGCACACACATCGTGCAAAATATGTGTGAGTCAAATGATGAGTGAACGTGGTGAGTCATGGGAGTTCCAAGGGAATGGGTGATAAAGGGAGGTCTCGGCCGGGCGCGGTGGCTCAAGCCTGTAATCCCAGCACTTTGGGAGGCCAAGGCGGGTGGATCACGAGGTCGAGAGATTAAGACCATCCTGGTCAACATGGTGAAACCCCGTCTCTACTCAAAATACAAAAAATTAGCTGGGCATGGTGGTGCGTGCCTGTAATTCCAGCTACTCAGGAGGCTGAGGCAGGAGAATTGCCTGAACCCAGGACGCAGAGGTTGCGGTGAGCCGAGATTGCGCCATTGCGCTCCAGCCTGGGTAACAAGAGTGAAACTCCGTCTCAAAAAAAAAAAAAAAAAAAGGGAGGTCTCACATGAGGCACAAGTGGAGAAGGTGGCTTGGGAAAGGAGAAGGATGCTACTCCTTATAAGATGGGAAAGGCAGGGGAAGAGGGTCAAGATACAGCGGTCTGGGGGTGAGGTGGAGGTGAGTTGAGAGAACTCAATTCTGAGTGGGCTCTGAAACCCCGAGGGATGGGTTTGGGGGGGCTTTGAGATAGGGAGGAGATTTAAAATCAATTGTTATAGCAAATATAGTTTGGAATTTATTTGTGATGCTTAGAAACATTGCTGAACTCAAGTTTACCCTAGAGTTGGATGGTGAGATGATGATTATTATTTCTAAGATGGAGTCTTGCTCAGTCACCCAGCCTGGATTACAATGGCACAATCTTGGCTCACTGCAATTTCCACCTCCTGGGTTCAAGTGGTTCTCCTGCGTCAGCCTCTTAAGTAGCTGGAATTACCAGCATGCACCACCATGCCTAGCTAATCTTTTTGTTTTTAGTAGAGGTGGGGTTTCACCATATTGGTCAGGCTGGTGTCTCCGTGATCCACCCACCTTAGCATCCCAAAGTGCTGGGATGCCAGGTGTAATTTGAGCCGGATGGTGAGATTATTTAGTGGAACTACCAGATCAATGTTGTGATTCTTCCCAGTGTCATTCAGCAGCGCTCGTGCAGTTACAGGACAAGTCATCAATGTGGTATGGAGATTTTCCAGGTGGGTGTGGTTGGAGGTAGGGAAGAACACATTTAGGAGCACATTACAAGAAAAAGGTGACTGTGAGCAGGCTGAGCAGGATGGTAAAGCAAGAAGGAAACATGAGGTTGTGAAGAGTTTAGAGGGATGAGGAGGCAGGAGAAGGTGAGCAGTGACAGGATGTCGGTAGAGTGGGGATGTTAGATCTTGAGGCCGGAGAGCTTTACGGTGATGATGAAGATCAGAGAGAGAGCATTAGAGTCAAGCTGTGAAGATCCACTGTTTGATGCCGGGATGTGAGCATGCTGCAGGTGGACGTCTGCTCGCTGATGGTGAGAACATGGTCACCCGGGCCCTGCTGCGGGCCTGTGCTAAGGAGACTGTGCTCTGTCTTGGGGTCGTTTTCATCATCTGATTAGAGCAGTGGTCCCTAAATGGTGTTCTTTGGACCATCTGTATAAAATGTTCTTGGGGCTGGGCGCGGTGGCTCAAGCCTGTAATCCCAGCACTTTGGGAGGCCAAGGTGGGTGGATCATAAGGTCAAGAGATCGAGACCATCCTGATCAACATGGTGAAACCCCGTCTCTACTAAAAATACAAAAAAATTAGCTGGGTGTGGTGGTGCGTGCCTGTAATCCCAGTTCCTCAGGAGGCTGAGGCAGGAGAATTGCCTGAACCCAGGAGGCGGAGGTTTCAGTGAGCCGAGATCACGCCATTGCACTCCAGCCTGGGTCACGAGCGAAACTCCTCAAAAAAAAAAAAAAAAAAAAGTTCTTGGGTCAAGGGTAAAAAGAGAACAAAGCAGAAAATGTCACAGAAATGTACCTATTGATGAAAGACCACCAACTGTCCTTTTCAGGGGATTGTTCTTTATTCTGAGATCATGTATATCTGTTAAAATATTTTTATATTTGCATATTTTTTTCTCTTTTCTGAAATGCCATGGGGTACCAATTTGTAATGTGTCTGATTCTCCTGTCTTTGTATGCATGGCAGTGTGGCGGGGAGAGGATGTGGCTAGTACTGGCCGACAGGCTGGAGGCAGGAGCGCAGTGCGCGACTTCCAGCCCGGAGCGTTTAATTCCTGGTACAGGGCTGTCCAGCATGCTTCTCCCTCTGTTTCCTGGCTGCGGATACTCCAGGTGGTACCTTAGTCCTAGGGTAAGTTTGATGGGAAACAGAACAGCCTACACCTCCCTGCTTCTTGACATGCAATGCAGATGTAGCATAAGTGAGAAAAACAACTTCTGATGTTTGAAGTCACCAAGACTTAGGAGTTGATTGTTATTGCAGCAAAACCTAACCTACTCTGACTGATCATGGTGGAATGTGTGTGTGTGTAACTGGTAGTTTAAAAAAGTTCTTTACCGAAAAGAAAAATAGCAACCTTATGTTAGTTCTCAAATTAAAAAAATATTTTTACTGGTTTATAAAATAGAAAAAAATCTGAGAATCTGTAGCTTAGAGAACCACAGTGTGGGATGTCTCTGAACACCAGGTTATTTTATCAGCTCCTCACACCCCTTTATAGAAGCTTAGCCAAGACTTGAAATATTTCAGTCTTTTCTATTCCATGTTCCATGAACCCTTGAAGAGACGTTGATAGAACAGTGCAGCCGCAAACCACCCTGACTGAATCCTAGTGGTAGAATCCTTTTTTTTTTTTTAACTGCAGAATGGGCTTCTTGTTACAGTGATGCTTGAACCCCTTAGATATATTCTGTACTAATTGTATTAAAACATGACCATTGCTTCTGCTTTGTTGCCCCCCCAAATTAAACACTTTAATCATGCAAACACAGAGAATTGAATTTAGTGCGACTGATTCCCAACTGTCAGTAACAACATAATTAGATTATATTTTTCTCCAGTTCAAATAAAAGAAATTTGACAATAAAATGCTGATCAATATGTGCAGCTTGGGAGGTAAAGCCTGCTTTGAGATGCAGAAGTGGTTTTTTTTTTTTTTTTTTTTAATTTAAGATCTATATTCTTGAGTAAAGAAAAAAATCCATCTCTCTTTCCTAGAGGGGGAGACTTTCAGAGCTGGGCTTCACAACAACTTCACTGTCAGAGGCAGAATTAAACAAATAGGTGCCTCTCTGGAGTGAACGGTGCATTTCTGCTCTTTGGGGGACTGTGCTTTTATGGTGGAGTTTGCTTTCTGTCTTCGGTTATGTGTGTGTCTCCGGATGTGTGTATCTGTGGGTGGATGTCTGCATGTAAACGGCAGGGTATACCTGTGTGGGTGTGTGCAAAATTCCGGTGTGAATCTCGGCTTTGTGGAGATCTTGGGGCCTTGAGCCCGGCAGATGCCATTTGAAGAAAAATCACTTGCAAATGAGACAGAAAGAATGGAAACCAAATCCTAGCTCTAAAGGCACCGGGCTTATTAAAAAAAACCCCCAAACAAACTGGATTTTCTTTGTTTTGGGCTACCTGCCTCCAAATGATGTTTCTTATGAAATGATTAGAATGAGAGAGATCCTGAGCACAAAAGAGCAGATACTGTGTGATTCTCTGTGTGTCAGGATTTCAGCCATGGTGCCGCTGACATTTTGGCTTAGCGATTTCTCTGTTGTATGTGTGTGGGGGTTCCCTGTTCATCCTAGGATATTGAGCGGCATCCCTGGACTTACTGGATGTAGTAACACAACTTCCCCCAAGTAGTGACAACCCACAGTGTCTCCAGATATTGCCTCATGTCCCCAGCGGGGGCAAAGTCACCCCCATCTGAGAACTGCTGCTTTCATAAAGTACAATGTCAGGTGACATGGGGGGAGGCTGTTAGTAGTCAGGGGTGAGTAGAGATGGAAGAGGACCTAGGAGTATCCCTGGAGGGACTGTCATGTGTTTCTTGAATTGGGTGTTGGTAATATGAGGATGCTCTTCTTTTTCTTTGCTTTTTGAGACAGGATCTTGCTCCATCACCCAGGCTGGAGCACAGTGGCACCATCATAGCTCATTGTAGCCTCTGCCTCCTGGGCTGAAGCAGTCCTCCCACCTCAGCCTCTCAAGTAGCTGGGACTACAGGCATGTGCCACCATGCTTGCCTAAGTTTTGTATTTATTTTTTGTAGAGATGGGGGTCTCACTATGTTACCTAGGCTGGTCTTGAGCTCCTGGGCTCAAACAATCTGCTCAGTTGGCCTCTCAAAGTGCTGGGATTACAGGCATGAGCCACGTCGTTTGGCTGGTATTTTTGGTTTGTAAGAATATTACTTTGTTGACCTCTTATATGTGCACATTTCTTTATGAAAGTTATAATTCAGTAAAGCATTTAGAAAAATTGATCATGAGAGGAGTGATGTGTAGAATGATTGGCATGAAAGCTGATCACCTTAATTTGAACTACTCTGAAATGACCACAGGGCCACCAGGAGGAGCCTTTCAAGGTGCCATAGCCAAGGACAGGAGTGTGTTGTTTGTGTCCATCTGTGCATAAAGGATTTGCTAGTTGCATGGAAGGATGAAGCCTCCTTCCGAGGACAGAGGCAGCAAAGCAAGTGGAAGCCGAAAGCGCTGAGCTTTCTAAATGGACTTTGCTAAAATCTTGTGGATGACTCACGCTCTTTACATACATCTGTGTACATATTGTACATATATAAACATTAATTCTGTAACAAGGCCCACACATAAGGTTTTTTCTTTTCTGTTCTGTTCTTTTTTTTTTTTTTTGAGATGGTCTTGTTTTATTGCCCAGGCTAGAGTACAGTGGTACAATCTTGACTCACTGCAACCTCTGTCTCCTGGGTCCAAGTGATTCTTTTGTCTCAGCCCCCACCAAATAGCTGGGATTATAGGTGCACACCACCACACCTGTCTAATTTTTGTATTTTTAGTAGAGACAGGGTTTCACCATGTTGGCCATGCTGGTCTCAAACTCCTGGCCTCAAGTGATCTGCCCACTTCAGCCTCCTAAAGTGCTGGGATTACAGGCGTCAGCCCCTGTGCCCAAGCCCATGGTGAGGTTTGAGTTGAGATGGAGAAACTCTGGCAGGACTGAGGAATTCAGTGACAGTGTCTGGGAAATACCCACAATTTCTGGAATTATCTCTACTTCCAGAGTTCCCACTTTCTATCTGTCTCCTGTTTATTCGACAAACTTGTATGGAACCACAGTGTACCTAGAACTTGCCAGGTGTGGAGAATACAAAGGTGATTGAGGTCAGGCATGGTGGCTCAACCTATAACACCAGCACTTTGGGAGGCCAAGGCAGGCAGATCACTTGAGGTCAGGAGTTTGAGAACAATCTGGCCCACATAGTGAAATCCTGTCTCTACTAAAAATACAAAAATAAGCTGGGCATGGTGGTGCACACCTGTAGTCCCAGCTACTTGGGAGGCTGAGGCAGGAGAATTGCTTGAACCTGGAAGGCCGAGGTTGCAGTGAGCTGAGATCAAGCCGCTGCAGTGTAGCCTGGGGGACAGAGAAGGACTCTGTCTCAAATAAAAAAAGATGACTGAGATACAGACTCCATCAGAGTCGAGTCTAACACAGATTAGCTAAGAGTCCAAGGTCTGGCTGTGCAAGCACCTTGGATGGCCTCATCCTGCAGCCTCCACTAGAATGAAGAACACTTTTTTTTTAAACCCATGAAAATGTATTGTGCTTCATACATGTAAATGCAGTTCGTGTTTATCCTGCAAATTTGCCATATAATATGCCCATATTCTCAGCATTTTTTTTTTGAGAGATTTGTTTCTCAGCAAATCATCTTTGGACTATGCAGAACTAGAAATTTACTTTGAGTCAGTAAAAAGTACAGGAAAGTTCTTAGTCAAGAGTTAGGATTTCAAAGACAGTGGGTAGAGTGAAAAATATAGTCAAGATTATACTTGCAAATCCCCTCCATCATTCATGAAGTTTAGCGGTCGGTCTTACTGTGGCTCACCAGGTCCAATCCACACTTCTTCCCCAGCGACTGGAGCAGAGGGTGATTTCTTCATGAGCAACTGATGAACTCATTCAGAAGCCTTGTGCACTGGAGATCAGTCAGTGCGCACTACGGCACCATTTCTGTCTGTCTCCCTCTTTGTTCTTGCCAAGTGCCCATAGTTCATTTTCCATAGAGTAAAAGAGCCCAAGTTGGGCCTATACCTAGGAGTACAATTGCTGAGTCATTTGGTAACTCTATGTAGAATTGTTTGGGAAGTTGTGAAACTGTTTCTCACAGTGGCCACATCGTTTTAATTCCCACCAGCGGTATATGAAAGTTCCAGTTTCTCTGCATCCTCACCAGTGTTTGTTATTTTCCGTATTATTATTATTTTTTGAGACGGAGTTTCACTCTTGTTACCCAGGCTGGAGTGCAATGGCGTGATCTTGGCTCACCGCAACCTCTGCCTCCTGGGTTCAGGCAATTCTCCTGCCTCAGCCTCCTGAGTAGCTGGGATTACAGGCACGCGTCACCATGCCCAGCTAATTTTTTGTATTTTTAGTAGAGACAGGATTTCACCATGTTGACCAGGATGGTCTCGATCTCTTGACCTCGTGATCCACCCACCTCGGCCTCCCAAAGTGCTGGGATTACAGGTGTGAGCCACTATTTTCTATATATTTTTAAAGACAAAAGTCTCGCTCTTTTGCCTAGGCTGAAGTGCAGTGGCACAATCGCTGCTCACTGCAACCTCTGCCTCCCGGATTCAAGTGATTCTCCTGCCTCAGCCTCCTGAGTGGCTGGGATTACAGGCAACTGCCACCATGCCTGGCTAACTTTTGTCTATTTTTTTGGTAGAGACAGAGTTTTACCATGTTGGCCAGGCTGGTCTCAAACTCCTGGCCTCAGGTGATCCACCCACCTCAGCCTCCCAAAGTGCTGTGAGTACAGGCATGAGCCACCTCGCCAGGCATATTTTCTGTATTTTTGATTCTAGCCAGCCTTGTGAGTATGAAATGGTATCTCATTGAGGTTTTGATTTCCGTTTCCCTGACGGTGAATTTCATTGAGCATCTTTTTATGTGCTTATTGGCCACTTGTATGTCTTCCTTGGAGATGTGCCTATTCAAAAATGAAAGCACATATCCACACAAAAACTTGTACGTGAGTAATTACGGTAGCAGCACTCATAATGACCCAAAGATGGAATTAATGCAAATGCCTATCACCAGATCAAGAGATACACAGAATGTTGTCTACCCACATGGTAGAATACTATTTGATCATGAAAAGGAGCAAAATACTCGCATATCCTACAGTGCGGATGAAACTTGAAAACAGCCTGAGTAAAAGAAGACAGATGAAAGATCACATTCTACATGATTTCATTCAGATGGAAATCTATAGAAATATGAAGTCAATGGTGATTGCTTAGGGCAGGTGGGGCATGGGAGGATGGGGGTGTTAGCTAAAGGGTATGAGGTTTCTTTTTGAGGTCATGAAATGTTCTAAAAATAGACTAGTAATGTTTGTATATACCTCTGAATATATTTAAAACCACTGAAGTGTAAAAAATAATAAAGGAAAAAAAGAACCAGCCCAAGTTGCAGTTTTATTCATCACTTGATGGGCTTTAAAAATAGATTCCAGGCTGGATATGTTGGCTCACACCTGAAATCCCAATGCTTTGGGAGGCTGTGGTGGGAGAGGATTGCTTGAGGCCAAGAGTTCCAGACCAGCCTTGGCAACATGGCAAGACCCTGTCTCTACAAAAAAACAAAACAAAACAACAACAATAACAAAAAACAAATAGCATCTGGGTATGGTGGCTCACACCTGTAATCCCAGCACTTTGGGAGGCTGAGGTGGGCAGAGCACCTGAGGTCAAGAGTTTGAGACTAGCCTGACCAACATGGTGAGATCCTGTCTCTAGCAAAAATAGAAAATTTAGCCTTTTGTTGCTCTGAGCAGCACCATAGCAGCTGTCAAGAACAAGTGCCTCATGAAAGGCGGCAAAAAGGGAGTTAAGAAAATAGTTGATCCACTTTCTAAGAAAAATCGGTGTGGTATAAAAGTACCTGCTGTGTTCAGTATAAGAAATAGTGGAGAGACGCTCGTCCCCAGGACCCAAGGAAGCCACATTGCATCTGATGGTCTCAAGGGTCGTGTGTTTGAAGTGAGTCTTGCTGATTTGCAGAATGTTAAAGCTGTATTTGGAAAATTCAAGCTGATTACTGAAGATATTCAGGGCAAAAACTGCCTGACTTCTAAGGCATGGGTCTTAACTGGGATAAAATGTGTTCTGTGGTTGAAAAATGTTCAACAATGATTGAAGGTCATGTTGATGTCAAGACTACTGATGGTTACCTCTGTAGTCTGTTCTGTGTTGGTTTTACTAAAAAATGTAACAATCAGATACGGAAGACCTCCTCAGCACCAGCGGGTCCCCCAAATCCAGAAGAAGATGATGGAAATCATGACCTGAGAGGTGCAGACAAATGACTTGAAAGAAGTGGTCAATAAACTGATTCCAGACAGCATTGGAAAAGACGTAGAAAAGCCTTGCCCATTTATCTTCTTCATGATGTCTTCATTAGAAAAGTAACGATGATGGCCAGGCTCGGTGGCTTATGCCTATAATCCCAGCACTCTGGGAGATCGAGGCAGGCGGATCACGAGGTCAGGACATTGAGACCATCCTGGCCAACATGGTGAAACCCTGTCTCTACTAAAGGTACAAAAAAATTAGCTGGCCATGGTGGTACACCTGTAGTCCCAGCTACTTGGGAGGCTGAGGCAGGAAAATCAATTGAACCTGGGAGGCAGAGGTTGCAGAGCCGAGATCACACAGCTGCACTCCAGCCTGGGTGACAGAGCCAGACTCTGTCTCAAAAAAAAAAAAAATAAAAAAAAAAAAAATAAAAATAGCTGAAGAAGCCTAGGTTTGGATTGGGAAAAGGCATGGAGCTTCATGGTGAAGGTAGTAGTTCTGGAAAAGCCACTGGGGACGAGACATGTGCTAAAGTTGAATGAGCTGTTGGATGTGAACCACCAGTTGAAGAATCTGTTTAAATTTCAGACTTAAGATAGTAGCAAGCAGAAAATCCTATTTGTGAAAAACAACCAATAAACAACAATAAAGATAGCAAAATTAGCCTGGTATGGTGGTGTATGCTGGTAATCCTAGCTACTCAGGAGGCTGAGACATGAGAATCGCTTGAATGCGGGAGACAGAGAGGTTTCAGTGAGCCAAAATTGCACCACTGTACTCCAGCTGGGCGACAGAGTGAGACTCTGTCTCAAAAAATAAGAAAAAACAAAAAAAGTATCCAGGCTTAGTGGCATGGGCCTGTAGACTCAGCTACTCTGAAGGCTGAGGTGGGAAGATGGCTTGAGGCCAGGAGTAGCTGGAGACTGCGGTGAACTGTGATTGTGACACTGCAGTCCAGCCTGGGCTGCAGAGCAGGTCCCTGTCTCTTATTCATACATACATACCCAGGCTCTACTTCTGGTGATTCTGACTCAGCAGGGCTGGGTGTCCCCAAGGGATTCTGCTGTTCGGCCTCTTCTGAGATTCACTGTTCATTGGGAACTGAGACACCGGCTGTGAACCTTTCTGTCTTGAGGTGTAGATGTCATGGTGACGAAGGCTCAAGCCTAATGAGAACTCACTGTGCATGAGGTATTGTGCTGAATGTCATCTACCCCACAGTAACATCCTTAGAGGGTTTAGGAGGTTTATGATGGCCGGGCGCGGTGGCTCAAGCCTGTAATCCCAGCACTTTGGGAGGCCGAGGTGGGTGGATCATGAGGTCAAGAAATCGAGACCATCCTGGTCAATATGGTGAAACCCCGTCTCTACTAAAAATACAAAAAATTAGCTGGGCATGGTGGCGCGTGCCTGTAGTCTCAGCTACTCAGGAGGCTGAGGCGGGAGAATTGCCTGAACCCAGGAGGCGGAGGTTGCGGTGAGCCGAGATCGCGCCATTGCACTCCAGCCTGGGTAACAAGAGCAAAACTCCATCTCAAAAAAAAAAAAAAAAAAAAAAAAAAAAAAAAAAAAAAAAAGGTTCATGATAAGTCCCTGCTTTACAGATAAGGAACTGAGCTTTCAGAGCTTAGCTTGTCCACGACTAATCCTTCCTGTCGGAAACTTTGTACCCTTTGACCAATCTCTCCCATCCCCTACCTTTCCTCCACCCCAGCCCCTGATAAGTACTGTCCTATTCTCTACTTCTGTGAGTTCAGCTTCTTTAGATTCCACAGACAAGTAAGATCAGGCAGTGTTTGTCTTTCTGCACCTGGCTTATTTCACTTAACACAGTGTCTTCCAAGTTCATCCATGTTGTTGAACATGACAGGATTTCTTTCTTTTCTATTTTTTTTTAGAGGGGGGGTTTCTTTTCAGATGGAATCTTGCTCCTGTCACCTAGGCTAGAGTGCAATGGAATGATCCTGGCTGACTGCAACCTCCGCCTGCTGGGTTCAAGCGATTCTCCTGCCTTAGCCTCTCTAGTAGCTGGGATTACAGGTGTCCACCACCATGCCTTCCCGATTTTTGTATTTAGTAGAGACAGGGTTTCATCATACTGCCAGGCTGGTCTCAAACTCCTGACCTCATGATCCACCTGCCTCTGCCTCCCGACGTGCTGAGATTACAGGTGTGGGCCACCTCACCCAGCTGATTTCTTTCTTTTTTAAGGGTTATAGTATTCCATTGGGTGTATATAGTACATTTGCTTTATCCTTTCATCCAGTGATGGACACTTAGGTCGATTCTGTATCTTCGGTGTTGTGAATAGTGCTGCATCGAACATGGCTCTGTAGTGATCTCTTCCACATGTTGACTTCAATTTGTTTTTGATCTATACCCAAAAGTTGGGTTACTGGATTATATGCTTTGAAATCTATAGCACAGCAGGGTGACTATAGTCAATAATAATGTATCTTTCAAAATAACTAAGAGGTATATTTCAAATGTCTCACTATAAAAATTATCAGTAAATTAGGTGATGGACATATTAGCTTGATCAAAACATTCTGCACTGTATACACATATCAAAATACCACACAAATATTTACAATTATGATGTGTCAAAATAATAAACATCACATAAATGTGTACCATTATGACCTCTCAATTAATAGTCAAAAAATAAGTAACTTGTTCAAAGCCCACATTGGGATTCATGGAGCTGAACATGCCCCAAGGCTGTTGCTCTCAGGCCCACAGAGTCTGTGGTTTGTGAATGTGGAAGCCCTACCTGAGATTTCTACTGAGATCGGTGTAAGGATTCGATATCTCAGAATCATCCCAACCTCCAGGGCACACAAGTCCATCACTGCTGCCTCTATCTCTGACCCTACTGACCTGCAATGTGGTCCCTGCTTTGATTTCCAGGAGTGTACGCCACTTACACCAAGCATGGATGGGTTCTGCTGACTTTATTTCAGCTGTGGGGCCATGGAGAGGGTCCCATGCTCCTTGCTCGGTGTGGGCCACCTCATTGACTTGCCTCCTTTGGCTTCACCCCTCCTTTTTCTACTCACCTCCTCTGTCATGGATTGCTCTGGGAATTCTGAGCCTGAGTTCGTTTATTTTGCGGATAACCTTTACTCTTTGCAATAAATCCCAGAAGTATGTAGTTGAGCCCACTGCAAGTTGACTCTACAAATGGGATTCGGCCTCTGGAAAGTGGCGGTAGTTTCAGATTGACGAGGATGCTATTTTGTTTTTTTCCTATAAGATATACTATATAAACTATCAAACTCTTGGCTCCTGGATGCAGTCCTTTGCTGGTGGCAGTGGGATGGGCATTGCCACTGGGGAGAAGTGCTGCATATTTAGAGAGAAACTGGTTCTATTTCCGAGACAGAGGGAGGTTTCCAGTACCAGTGCCAGTGCCTGTGCCAGTTTGTTTGGAGGCAAAATGGCTGTTGTATTAGAATTGGCCAAACTTGGGCTAGTGCCCTGTGTGTTTAGAGCTCAAAGACATGACTGCTTGCTTTTTTTTTTTTTTTTTTTTTTTTCTGGTGGTTGGTTTTCCATCCTGTGGCTTGGCGTTTTCTGCTAATAGCTTCACACGAGTTTCATTATACAGACACTAATAGCACCTACTGTGTGTCAGTCTGTAGTGCCTACTATGTGCCAGGCGTCGGAGACAATATAATGATGAACAAGATAGACACAGCGCTTGGTCAAGAGACTCTCATTCCCACTCTCAGCTTATGCCAAATAGAGGCCAGAAGTGGGAGTCCAAAGATCTCAGATGCTCTTGCATCATTTCCCCGAAGTGGGAAGGTGAAGCTTTGGTGTCTGAAGAGAATTTGGCTGGACAATCCCCAAGGTTTGAAACTTTGGGAAGCAGCTGTCATCTGCGTTTAAGGTGAGAAGCGGGGAGTGGCTGGATCTCAGAGGAAGTCAAGATTAAGAGGAGGTTTTTGTGAGGTTCTATGTGTAGTAGAGACCTTTATAGTCAGGATCTCTGGGGCGGAGCCTGTGGTTCAGTGGAATGATGCCGTCAAGGTCTTCTTATAGCAGGTGGCCCCCAAAGGTTGATGGATCCTGAGCAGCTACAAGAACGGAGAGTTCGGGGCACGTAGTTCCTACCTGGCTTTCCAACAGCGTGTAAGCCCAGCATTCTTATGTAAGGAGCACTGGTAACAAAATTGAATTCTCCACCTGCCAGGCATCCAGGGACTCAGAGCAGATTTAACTGGAGTTACAGAAATAGGAATGTGACATTTCCTACATCCGGGTGTGCTGGAGCAAAATGTATTCCCTCTCTGGTTTGTGGGGTAGGACAATGGTAACAGACGTGACTCCAAGTTTTTACTTTTAAACCCGGTGCCTAGAAATGCAGTTTCTCCTGGCTGCAGACAGAAGTTCCATATAGACATTTCCATTGCTGGGTCTCATGCTTGGTGTTCTTCCTACTTTTCCCTCTTTAATCCACAGAGGAAGAAAGTTCCAGCATCACTTCTGGCTTCTCAAGAGTGAGTTAGGTAGCTGGGTGTGGTGGCTCATGCCTGTAATCTCAGCCCTTTGGGAGGCTGAGGTGGGCAGATCACTTGAGGCCAGGAATTCGAGACCAATGTGACCAGCATGGTGAAACCCTGTCTCTACTAAAAATGAAAAAATTAGCCAGGCATGGTGGTGTTGCCTGTAGTCCCAGCTACTCTGAAGGCCGAAGCATGGGAACCACTTCAACCGAGGGGCGGAGGTTGCAGTGAGCCAAGATTGCACCACTGCACTCCAGCCTGGGTGACAGAGCAAGACTCAGTCTCAAAACAAAACAAAACAAAACAAGTTAAAGAAGAATGATTTAGGATGACTCGGTCTCAAAACAAAACCAATTAAAGAAGAATGAGTTAGGATGAAAGCTTCCAAGTCTCTCTACCGTTTTCATATGTCTTCTCCCTGGTAAGAGGAAGAGTTGACTTTATTGGCTAGACTGAGAAAGTGCTGACTATTTTTGCCATGTTCGTGTATTAGTGGATGGATTATTTTGACTAGCATATGGCCACAGTGCCCACAATCACTTGCAGAGGCACCAGTCTTTTTTACCTGTCCATAGGTAAGCAGGACAGGTAAGACCTGCCTCTGGCAAAGCCAGCCAGGTCTCCTTACCCTCTGCTTCCCTTTCTGCCTGTGACTGTGTGGGCATGTCATGGTCTGGTAGGGGATGCTGGAGGAGGAAGCCTCATTGACTTCTATTCTGCAGCAGTTGATAACCACCCAACTTGAACAGTGGGGGCTTATCATCTCATGCACTAAGATCAGAGATAGCTGATCCCAAGCTTGGCTGAATTAGTAGGTTGAGATGTTAGGTTTCTCATTTGAAGTTTCTGTGCTGCTGCTGCCTTCTGCTCTTGGTCACAGAGGCTGCCACAACCCCCATGTCAAGTCCTCATGTGACAACGTCCAGAGACAGCAAGGAAGAGGGGCAGTGTATTCCTCTGTTGCTTTTCTTTAAATTTTCTTGATAGAGAATAATTGTACACATTTATGGGGTCCGTGTGAGATTTTGGTACATACATACAATGTGTAATAATCAAATCAGGGTCTTTAGGCTATTAATGATCTCAAACATTGATCATTTATTTGTGTCAGGAATATTTCAAATCATTTTGCTATTTAGAAATACACAATGAATTCTTTTATCAAGATACAAAATTAGTGTATGCAGATCAGCAGCAGTGCTACAGACCAACAGCAATCAGGCTGAGAATCAAATCAAACCCTTTTATAATAGCTGCAAAAATAAAGTACTTAGGAATGTACCTAACCGAGGAGGTGAAAGACCTCTACAAGGAAAACTATAAAACAGTGCTGAAAGAAATCATAGATGATGCAAACAAATGGAAACACATTCCATGCTCATGGATGGGTAGACTCAATATTGTAAAAATGACCCTACTGCCAAAAGCGATCTGTAAATTCAATACAATCCCCATCAATATACCACCATCATTCTTAATAGAACTAGAAAAAATAATGCTAAAATTCACATGGAACCAAAAAAGAGCCTGCGTAGCCAAAGCAAAACTAAGCAAAAAGAACAAATCTGGAGGCATCACATTACCCAATTTCAAACTGTATTACAAGGCCATAGACACCAAAACAGCATGGTACTGGTATAAAAGTAGGTACATGACCAATGAACTGGATAGAGAACCCAGATATAAAGCCAAATTCTGGGAGCCAACTGATCTTTGACAAAAACAAAGTAGGGAAAGTACACCCTATTTTAACAAATGGTACTGGGATAATTGGCAAGCCATATGTAAAAGAATGAAACTGAAAGACCTGGAACCAACCCAAATGCCCATCAATGATAGACTGGACTGGGTAGGTGTGGCACATACACACCATGGAATATTATGCAGCAATCAAAAATGATGAGTTTATGTCCTTTGTAAGGACATGGATGAATCTGGAGAACATCATTCTCAGCAAACTGACACAAGAACAGAAAAGGAGATACCACATATTCTCACTCATAGGTGGGTGAGAAGAATGAGAACACATGGACACAGGGAGGGGGTCTACTACACACTGGGGTCTATTGGGGGGAATAGGGGAGGGAGAGCGGCGGGGGGGAGCTGGGGAGGGATAGCCTGGGGAGAAATGCCAAATGTGGGTGAAGGGGAGGAAGTCAGCAAAACACACTGCCATGTGTGTACCTATGCAACTATCTTGCACGTTCTGCACATGTACCCCAAAACCTAAAATACAATAAAAATTAAAAAAAGAAAATATCAAAATAAACAAAATATTATTGTAATTATTTATAAAAAAAAAGAATGAAACTGAATCCTCATCTCTCACCTTATAAAAAAATCAACACAAGATTGATCAAAGACTTAAATCTAAGTCCTGAAACCATTAAAATTCTAGAAGATAACATCAGAAAAAACCCTTCTGGAGATTGGCTTAGGCAAAGAGTTCATGACAAAGAACCCAAAAGCAAATGCAGGTAAAACAAAGATAAATAGATGGGACCTAAACTAAAAGGCTTCTGCACAGCAAAAGAAATCAGCAGAGTAAGCAGATCACCCACAGAGTGGGAGAAAATTCTCATAGACTGCATCTCACAAAGGACTAATGTCCAGAATCTACAAGGAACTCAAATCAGCAAGAGAAAAAACAAATAATTCCATCAAAAAATGGGCTAAGGACATGAATAGACTATTCTCAAAAGAAGATATACAAATGGCCGACAAACATAAGAAAAAATATTCAACACCACTATCAGGAAAATGCAAATAAAAACCGCTATGCGATACCATGTGTAAAATAAAAAGAATAATAGATATGAACACAGATGTGGTGAAGAGAGAATGCTTTTACATTGCTGATGGGAATGTAAGCTAGTACTATCACTATGGAAAGCGGTATGGCGATTCCTTAAAGAACTGAAAGTAGATCTACCATTTGATCCAGCAGTCTCACTACTAAGTACTAGGTATTTACCTGGAGGAAAGGAAGTCATTATAAGAAAAAGACACTTGCACACACACGTTTACAGCAGCAAAATTTGCATTTGCATTTGTTGCAGTTGCTTTTGGCATCTTCATCATGAAGTTTTTGACCATGACTATGTCCTGATGGTATTGCTTAGGTTGTCTTCCAGCATTTTTATAGTTACGGGTTTTCCATTTAAGCCTTTAAGCCATCTTGAGTTAATTTTTGTATATAGTGTAAGGGAGAGGTATTGTCTCTTTACTCTTGATTGTCTCCTTTGATACACAGAAGGTTTTTAGTTTAATATAATCCCATTTGTCTGTTTTTTGTTTGTGTTGCTTGTATTTTTTAAGTCAGCAACACAAGCAAAAACTCAAAATCAAGTAAAGACTTAATGTCACAGCTACAACTAAAAAACTACTAGAAGAAAACACAGGACGAATGCTTGAGATGACAGTTTTTTAGTTGTGGCTGTTACATTTGTCTTTTGATTGATTTTGAGTTTATTTTTGTATGCGATGAGAAATGAGGGTCTAGTTTTATTCTTCTGTGTATGGATATCTAGTTTTTCTGTCACCATTTAATGAAGAGGGTATCCTTTCCTCAATGTATGTTCTTGACATGATTCTTGAAAATCAATTAGCTGTAAATATGTAGATTTGTTTTTGGATTTTTAGTCTATTTCCTTTGTTTATACTTCTGTTTTAATATCAATATATGCTGTTTTGGTTACCATAGCTTTGCACTATATTTTAAAGTCAGGTAGTGTGAGGCTTCTAGCTTGTCGTTTTTGCTCACTATTGCTTTGGCTATTTGGGATCTTTTGTGGTTCCATAGGAATTTTAGAGTTTTTTTTTCCTGTTTCTGTGAAGAATATAATTGATAGAAATTATACTGAATCACTAGATTGCTTCTGGTAGTATGGTAATTTTAACAATATTAATTATTCCAATCCATGAGCATGAGATACGTTTCTATTTGTTTGTGTCCTTTTCAGTTTATTTCATCAGTGTTTTGTGGTTTTCATTGTCGAGGTTTTTGTTTCCCACCCTTGTTGAGTTTATTCCTAAGTATTTTGTTTTATTTTTGTAGCTACTGTAAATAGAATTGCTTTCTTGATTTCTTTTTTAGCTAGTTTGTTACTAGTATATGGAAACATTACTGATTTTTATATGTTGATTTTTGTTTTTGGAAACTGTACCAAATTAACTTATTCATTGTTTTTTTTTTAATGTTTTTTTATTTTTTATTTTTTAGGAGTGTCTCTCTGTTGACCAGGCTGGAGTGCAGTGGTGCAATCTTGGCTTACTGCGACCTCTGCCTCCTAGGCTCAGGCAATTTTCCTCCCTCAGCCTCCCAAGTAGCTGAGATTATAGGTGCCTTCCACCATGCCTGGCTAATTTTTATATTTGTAGTAGAGACAGGATTTCACCATGTTGGCCAGGCTGGTCTCAAACTCCCAACCTCATGCGATCTGCCCACCTTGGCCTCCCAAAGTACTGGGATTACAGGCTGATTTATCCATTTTAAGAGTTTTTTGGTGGCATCTTTAGGCTTTTCTGTATACAAGTATAAGATCATGTCATCTGCAAAGTGAGACAGTTTGTCTTCCTCTTGTCCAGTTTGGATGGCTTTTATTTATCTTGTCTGATCACTCTGGCTTGGGCTTTCCATTATGTATTGAATAGGAGTGGTAAAAGTGGGCATCCTTATCTTATTCCAGTTTTTAGAGGAAAGGCTTTTTAATTTTTCCTAGTTAGTATAATGTTAGCTGTAGATTTATCATATATGCCTTTTATTATGTTAAAGTATACTCCTATGCCTAATTTGTTGAGAGTTTTCATCATGAAGGAATGGTAAATTTTACTGAGTGATTTTCCTGTATCTGCTGAGATGATCAGATGGTTTTTGACCAATATTTGATGTATCACATATATTGATTTGTGTATGTTGAGCCATCTTTTCATTTCCAGGGTAAATCCCACTTAATCATGGTATATTATCTTTTTCATTCATCATTCGACTTGGCGTGGTAGTATTTTGCTGAAAATTTTTCCATCTGTGTTTATTAGGAATATTGGCCTGTAGTTTTCTCTTTTTGTTGTGTCCTTTTCTTGATTGGGTATCAGGGTAATGCTGGCCTTATATCATGAGTTAGGAAAAATTCTCTTCTCTTCAATTTTTGGGAACAGTTTGAGAAGAATTGATGTTTGTTTTTCTTCATAAATTGGGTGGAATTCAGCATAAAAGCCTGGTCCAGAGCTTTTCTTTGTGGGGAGACTTTATGTTACTGATTCAAACTTGCTATTCATTTTGGGTTGGTTCAGGTTTTCTATTTCTTCCTAGTTCAATCCTGGTAGGTTGTATATGTCTGGGAATTTATCGCTTTCCTCTAGGTTTTCCATTTTGTTAGCATATGGTTTTTCACAGTAGCCTCTAATGAGCTTTTTTATTTCTTTGGTAACAGTTGTAATGTCTCCTTTTTCATCTCTGATTGTATTTATTTGGGTCTCCTTTCTTTTTTTCTTGGTTAGCCTAGCTAGTGGTTTATCAATTTTGTTTAACTTAAAAAAAAAAAAAACTTTTATTTTGTTAATCCTTTGCATTTCTTTTTTGTTTCTATTTCATTCAGCTCTGCTATGATATTTATTATTTTTTTCCTTCTAATAATTTTGAGTTTGGTTTGTTCTTTTTGAGTTCCTTGAGGCACGTCATTAGATTGTTTATTTGAAGTCTTTCCTTTTTTTTTCATGCAGGCATTTATTGCTGTAAAACTCCCTCTTACTGTTGCTTTTGCTGTATTCCATAGGTTTTGCATTATGTGTTTCCATTTTCTGTTTAAAGAAATTTTTTGATTTCCATCTTAATTTCTTCACTGACCCAATGGTCATTTAAGAACATGTTTAATGTCCATGTATTTGTATAGTTTCCAAATTTCTTCTTGTTATTGATTTCAAGTTTTATTCCACTGTGGTCTGAGAAGATACATGATGTGATTTTTTTTTTTTTGTATATCCTTTTGATATGGTTTGACTGTGTCCCCACTCAGATCTCATGTTGAATTCCCACGTGTTGTCGAGGGGACCTAGTGGGAAGTAACTGAATCAAGGGAGCGGGTCTTTCCCATGCTATTCTTGTGATAGTGAATAAGTCTCATAAGATCTGATGGTTTTAAAAAGAGGAGTTCCCCTGAACCAGCTCTGTCTTTGCCTGCTGCTATCCATGTAAGATGTGACTCATGTCTTTTTGACTTCTGCAATGATTGTGAGGCCTCCCCAGCAATATGAACTCTAAGTTGATTAAATCTCTTTCTTTTGTAAATTTCCCATTCTTGAATATGTCTTTATCAGCTATGTGAAAATGGACTAATACAGTAAATTGGTACCAGAAGTGGGGTGTTACTGAAAGATATCTGAAAATGTGGAAGTGACTTCGGAACTGGGTAACAGGCAGAGGTTGGAACAGTTTGGAGGGCTCAGAAGGAGACAGGAAAATGTGGGAAAGTTTGAAAGAGACTTCCTAGAGACTTTCCCCAAATACTGATAGTGATATGGACAATAAAGTGCAGGCTGAGGTGGTCTCAGATGGAATTGAGGAACTTGTTGGGAACTGGAGCAAAGGTGACTTCTGCTATGTTTTAGCAAAGAGACTGGTGGCATTTTGCCCCTGCCCTAGAGATTTGTGGAATTTTGAACTTTAGAGAGATTATTTAGGGTATCTGGTGGAAGACATTTCTATCTTTCTTTCTTTTCTTTTTTTTGGTCTGAGGGCGTTATTTTAAAAGACCTGTCTTCAAGTTTGTAAATTCTTTCTTTTGCTTGATCTAATCTATTGTAAAGCTGTCAATTATATTTTATATTTCTTTAAATGATTTATTCTAGGATTTGTGTTTGGTTCTTTGTAAGGCTGTCTAACTCTGTTGAATTTCTCATTCAGATCATGAATTTTTTCCTATTTTTTTTTTTGTATTCATTATCTGTGTTCTCTTGCATCTTACTGAGTTTCTTTAATATCATTGTTCTGATTTTTTTTCAGGCATTTCATAGATTTTCTTTTCATTGGAATCTATTGGTGGAGAATTATTGTGCTTTTTTGGAGGTGTTATGTTTTCTTATTCATATTTCTTGTGTACTTATGTGACTATCTGTGCATCTGACATAACAGTCACTTCTTCCAGTTTTATGGATTGGCTTTTATAGGGGAAGGACCTTTTCTTATACCTGTGTCTACAGTGTTCATTGAGTAGAGCACTTTGGCTTTGATTCTGGGTGGGTGCAGTGGTATAGTCTGCATGTGATTGCTGCAGCTGTAATTGGCTTCAGTGGTGTCTGTGAGGTATTCAGTGGCTCAGACTACAGTTGTTATTGGAGGCTGTGGTAAGGCTTTGCTGGGGATGGGGATGCCACAAAGTCTTGTCCTTCGGCATCAGTGGTAGTGGTGGTGGGCCAGGTGTGTCAGTGCTTGGAACTATGGGCAGTGGATGTGGGCACTGATGATAGCCTGTCTGGGTGGGCCAACCCCTGGGCCTCCAGGTGGCTTCTTTGGTTGCTGGCAGTGACAGCAGTGGGCCATTTTTGGGCAGGTGTGCCATTGGGTTCTTGGATGGTGTGTGTGGCAGGCTGATCTCTAGTTCCCCAGATGATGTGTGCAGGTTCTAGTGGTGGGTGGGCAGGCGTATCCTCAGACCTCTCAGTAGTAAGTGTGAGCACTAGCTCTGGAGGCAGGGTGAGTCAATCTCCAGGCCCCCAGGTGGTGCATTCAGACACCAGCATATTCCTATGTGTTTCTAGATAAAAGAATTTTTCAGAAAACCTGAGCATATATCCTATTAATACAACTTACCCATATCAACTCTGTATGAGGAGAAAGGGGAATTCCCTCAGTAGAACAGTCAGAATGGAATCGCAGATTAGTTTGAACCAGTCACTGGCAAGGGGGGTTAGGCTAAAATGATAATCTCAGAATCTAAACCTTAGACTAGGGAATGGCAAACCTTTTCCATAAAGAGGCAAATGGTAATATTTTAGGGTTTTGGTCCATATAACCTCTGTTGCAGTGACCCAGTGGTGCCATTGTAGCATAAAAGCATACATAGACAATGCATAAATGAGTGGACCTGGCTTTATTTCAATAAAACTTAATTTCTGCAAACAGTCAGAGGGCCAGATTTGGCCTTGGTCTATAGTTTGCCAACCCTGTTTAGACAAGTCACAATTTATTCCCTCGGGCTGGGCCAACTCTTTTCTAAAAAAGAAAAAAACAAGGCAACCTGCTATCAGAATGAAATAGGGTTTCTATTAAAAAGGAAGAAGAGGCTGGGTGGGGTGGCTCATGCCTATAATCTTAGCACTTTGGGAGGTTGAGGCAGGAGGGCCATTGAGGCCAGGAGTTTGTAACCAGCCTGGGCAACATAGTGAGACCCTGTCTCTACAAAGAATAAAAAAAAATTAGACAGGCATGGTGGCACATGCCTGTAGTCCTAGCTGTGTAGGAGGCTGAAGTGGGAAGATTGCTTGAACACAGGATTTTGAAGTTAAAGTAAGCTCTGACTGTGCCACTGTACTCCAGCCTGGGCAGAGTGAGACTCTGTTTTAAAAAAAAAGTTGTTTAGGGCAGGTTGGAGAAGAAATAAAATATTTCGGGTAGGTAACTGATAGTGTCAGGCCAAACTAGCTCTCTAGTCTTATTCAGTGTAAATAAAGGCAATTAGAAGATCTCTATCTAGTGATTAAAAACTGGTTAAAATCTACAGAGATAAAGGATGGTGACCCTTGTATCAGTTAGTTATTGTCACGGAATGCTGTGTAACAAGTCACCCCAAATCTCAGTGGCTTAATACAACAATTATTTATTTTCAGGGATCTGTGGGTCAGCTGAGGATTGGTTAATCCAGCATGAGCATGTCTGGAAACTCTCCTTTGCTCTTGTCTTTTACCTTCTGCTGGAAGCAGCAGGCTGGTCTGGGTTTGTTCTCATGGGTGATAGCAGGAGTGAGTGAGCACAAGTGAATACACACTTTCTAAGTTTTTGGTCACGCAGATTAATATTTCATCGGCCAAAGCTAGACACATGACCAAACCCAACATTATGGGCTGGAGAAACATACTCTGAGTCTTCAGTGGGAGCAACTACAGAGTCAAATGGCAGTCTTAGATACAGAGAGGACACGAATAGCTGGATCCATTAATGTACCTTAATCACCCACAACCCTCTCACTGGCAATATAATAAAATAAGTATTTGCTGAATGCACTTGTGCCTGAATGCTTCTTCTGGCAGCAGCCCAGGCAATGGGGGCCTGACTGGGGAGGGAACCACAGCAGGGACTTGTTGTCCTGTAGATCTGGATGTAATTGTGTACGGCAGACTCCACACTGACCGTGGCTGACTTGCTTTGTCCTGCGTCCCCAGGGGACAGTGATTGGCTAATTTTATTTCTGAATAGTTTTGACAGAATTGTTTTCAGGAACCTAGGAAGCAAATCCGTTGTAGATTTGAATTTTGCTGGGGGTCAGATTTGTTGAATGTATACGGTCTTTTACATGCTGATACTTATTTCCATACCATAAAGAAGGCCAGCTACTAAGAGGCTGCTGTGAAATTCCTTTGCCCCATGAACTCATAAGCTGTGTCTATGTGGGGGGCACACACTTGTTAGAGCTATTTCCCTTTATAATAACATTAGCCAACATTCTAAATGAATGCAGGACATTAAATAGTCTTCCCCAGATAGGTACTTTGCCCTTCTAAAGTGAATTACACATTGTAAAATAAAACACAGTCGCATTAAAAAACATAAAAAGTTCTGTGTGTTTGGTTGGTCTGGCTGCAGCAAAGATACTACTTACCTCCAGAGTGGAGGAAGATCTTTGTAATTCATGGTATTGCATATGGCAGTCCCACATCTTGCATCTTGTTTTCTCTTCTTTTTCTTTTTTTTTTTAAAACTAAAAGACAATTTTATTTTCATATTTCCCAATACAAATGAAAACTGCATCTTTTTTTTTGTCCCATGTCTGCCTTTCAAACTATTCTGTTTGATGGGGCTGGGGAGCAAGTCTTCCTTAGGCTGTTAAGAAAACGAGCATCACAGCATCATGATCTCCTGGTGAAGCAGAACAGGTTATATAAAACTTTTAGATCGATGAGGCCTCCCCTGTATCCTTATCTGTCCTGTCGAGTCATTCTAGGCTGAATGGGCACCATCATGGGGTGGACAGGAGGTATCATCATTGGGTGTCCAAGCATGATTGACAGGTGGCCTTCTATGGGCAGCCGCATTCCAGGAGCAGGTCCCACTGGTATGATCCCAGGAGGTGGAGGGCCCATTGCTGGCATCATGGGAGGGCCCCCCATATGGGGTGCCTGCATCATACGAGGGCGAGGAGGACCTGGAAGACTGTGGGGAGGTGGTGTCATCGCCCCTGCAGAAGGAGGAACAGGGGATGGAGTAGGAGGTTTCTTTCTTTGATGCAGTGCAGCCGTTGTTTCGTCAGCCAGGCTCTGAGCCCGCTCTCCCATCCGTCGTCTTTCACATTCTCTTTGTGTTTCCTGCTGCTGCAGTGTGCCTGTCTCATGGACAGAGAGTCATGGGAGAGGTATGCACTGTAGTGGTCACAGTACAACCGGGGCATGTTGCAGGCCATGTGCAGGTTAGAGCTATTTCTCTTCCTTGTTTTGTTTCCTTTTTTTTCTTGGAGACAGAGTCTCTGCCCAGGCTGGAATACAGTGTCACAATCTCGGCTCAGGGCAACCTCAGCCTTCTGGGTTTAAATGATTCTCCCGCCTCAGCCTCCCAAGTAGCTGGGATTACAGGCACCCACCACCACTCCCAGCTCACTTTTGTATTTTTTTTTTTTAGTAGAGATGGAGTTTCACCATGTTGGCCAGGCTGGTCTTGGACTCCTGACCTCGTGATCCACCAGCCTTGGCCTCCCATAGTGTTGGGATTACAGGCGTGAGCCACCGCGCCCGGCCTCTTTCCTTTTCTTAAGAAATTTAAGTTGCTGAAAAAAAGAGTAGGTGAATATATGTGAATGCTGATTTTTTTTTTTTAGACAGGGTCTCACCATGTCACCCAGGCTGGTGTCGAGTGGTGCTATCATAGTTCTCTGTAACCTTGAACTCCTGAGCTCAGTGATCCTCCCATCTCAGCCTCCCACGGGTAGGACTACACACATGTGTCACCATACCCACCTAATTTATTATTATTATTTTTTGGTAGAGACAGGATCTCTTTATATTATTCAAGCTGATCTTGAACTCGTAGCTTTAAGCTATCCTTTTGCCTTGACCTCCTGAAGTGCTGGGATTAGAGTTAGGGTTAGGGTTAGTGTGCCCAGCTAAACAGTGAATTTTTGAAACTATTTTTTGAGACGTGGAGGTTTCAGCGACTTCATTTATTTAGTTTCAGCAAATATTCATGGGATGCCTCTTGCATCGTAGACACTGTATTGGGTCTGAGAATATGGTAATCAGCAAAAGCAGGCGTGGTTCCTGCCCTCAGGGAGTGGACAGTTTAGGCCTGTACTGTCCAGTAAGGCAGCAATGGCCACGTGTGGCAACTGAGCACTTGCAACGTGGTGAGCACAACTGAGATGTGTGGGAAGTGTCAAATGCACATTAAATTGTGAAGACGTAGTGTAAAAAAGAATGCAAGGTATCTTGTTCATATTAAAAATATTTTAAACATGTTGACATGGTATTTTGGATAGATTTGTTTCAATATGTGACATTATTCCAGTTACCTTCGTCTCTTTGGTTTTACTTTTTTTTTTTTTTTGAGACGGAGTTTCGCTCTTGTTACCCAGGCTGGAGTGCAATGGCGCGATCTCGGCTCACCGCAACCTCCACCTCCTGGGTTCAGGCAATTCTTCTGCCTCAGCCTCCCGAGTAGCTGGGACGACAGGCACGCGCCACCATGCCCAGCTAATTTTTTTGTATTTTTAGTAGAGACGGGGTTTCACCATGTTGGCCAGGATGGTCTTGGTCTCTCGACCTCATGATGCACCCGCCTCAGCCTCCCAAAGTGCTGGGATTACAGGTGTGAGCCACCGCACCCGGCCCCTGGTTTTACTTTTTAAAACATGGTTACTACAAAATGCAAAAGTAACTGTGGCTTGCATCGTATTTCATCATATTTAGTGTGGCCACTGAGGGTCTAGAGGGGTTATGTGCATTAAGTTGAGGGTGAGCCAGGTCAACGTCAGTTGCTCTGAAAGAGAAGCAAAGGGTGTGAAGAGAATGTATGAACGAGGAGAGGGAGCTTAGTCTCACATGGTGAGGAAAGGCTTCCTTACAGTCTGGCACTTCCTCAAAAGGTTAAACATGGAGTTACATGATGCAACACTTCCACTCCATCTTATGAAAGAAATGAAAATATATGTCCGCACAGAAACTTGAACACAAATGCTCATAGCAGCCTTATTTATAACAGTGCCAGAGTGAAAACAACACAAATGTTTGTCTGCTGATGAGTAGATAAATGGAACATGGTTTGATGATACGATGGAATAGTTTTCAGTCATCAGAAGGAATGAAGTTCTAACACATGCTACAACACGGATGAACCTTGAGAATATTACACTTAGTGGAAGAACCAGTCACAAAAGGTCACACCTCATAGGATTCCATTTATATGAAATGTTCACAAGAGGCAAGTCTGTAAAGACAAATACCCCGTCTCTACTAAAAATACAAAAGTTAACTGGGCGTGGTGGCGCACGTCTGTAATCCCAGCTACTTGGAGGCTGAGGCATGAGAATCGCTTGAACCCAGGAGGTGGAGGTTGTAGTGACCTGAGATTGTGCCACTGTACTCCAGCCCGGGTGACAGAGACTCTGTCTCAAAAAAAAAAAAAAAATTAAAAAAAAGATTGCCAGGGTTTAGTAGGAGGAGGAAGTGGCAGGTAACTGCTAATGGATACAGTGTTTCTTTTCGGGGTGATGAAAATGTCTTAAAATTGATAATGGTGGTGGTTGTCCAGCTCTGTGAATACACTAAACCACTGGCATGTTTACTTTAAATGGACAAATCATACGGTACCTGAATTATATTATATTTTAATAGATATAATTTATTATATATAATTTATATTTAATTGTTGTAGTAAAACAGTAAAATCTTCCTTGAAGAGATGATACTTAAGGAGAGGCCTGGAGGGTGAGGTGAGTTAAGCACCTAGAGAAATGAGGAACAGCATTTCAGGGTGAGGAACAGCATAGTGAAACCCCTGAGGTCAAAAGGCATAGAGCTGATTTCAGGGGTTTTTTTGTTTTTTGAGATGGAGTTTCATTCTTGTCACCCAGGCTGGAGTGCAGTGGTGTGATCTCAGCTCACTGCAACCTCTGCCTCCCAGGATCAAGTGATTCTCCTGCCTCAGCCTCCCAAGTAGCTGCGCTTACAGGTGCCCATCACGACAGCTGGATATTTTTGGATATTTAGTACTGACAGGGTTTCGCCATGTTAGCCGGGCTGGTCTCGGACTCCTGACCTGAGGTGATCCACCCACCTCGGCCTCCCAAAGTGCTGGGATTACTGGTGTGAGTCACTGCGCCCAGCCAGATTTAAGGGACTTTCTAGAGGTTTGTGTGGCTGGAAACTTGTAGGGCAAGCGAGAGAATTAGAAAATGAGGCTGGAGAAAGAGTGGGACTGGTCATGCAGGGTCTCACATTAGCGTGTTGGAACTTCACATGAGTAGTCCCACCTTGGGCATCCCACTTACCTACTCTGCATCCCAGCTTCCCCGCTGGTGAAATAAGGGGCTGATGCAGGGATGAAGTGAGATACAGCGTGTGCTCAGTAAAGGTGAGCTTTTATCATCGTTAACCCACAGAGCCGTGGGAGCCGTTGAAAGTGAATGCTCTGTTTGGAGGCGCCTTCTGAAATGATTGCTTTGGTCTCTGTGAGGAGTGCAGATTGTAACAGGGCCAGGGGAAAAGGAGAGGCCAGTTAGGAAGCGTTTGCAGTGAAACAGCTGGAGGTGATGGTGGCTTGGTTTATGGTGGTGTCAGGAGAGTGGCTGAAGAGTGAATGGATTTGAGAAAGATTTGGGAGGTAAAACCCATGTTGCTTGGTCACAGAATGTGAGCTGGATGGGCCGGAGGGATGGCGAGAAAGAACGAGAACAAAAATAAACTGCCAAGTGGGACCTCCAGCCTGAGGTGGTTTGAGGTCCATTTGTGAAGAGGAGTGTTTGTGTGAGATGAAGATGTCTAGACTTGGAAGGGCCGTTTCCAGTACTTTTTTTCTTTTTCTTACAGCCAACAACTCCTCCTTCTCTATACCCTAAACATATGATTTTTTTTTTGCCCTAATTTATCACAGAGAGATGGGCATTCATTGCTTTCATGAGAAATGCAGAATGCCATTAAGAAAGCATATTAGGGCTGGGTGTGGTGGCTCACGCCTGTAATCCCAGCACTTTGGGAGTCCGAGGCGGGTGGATCACGAGGTCAAGAGATCGAGACCATCCTGGTCAATATGGTGAAACCCCGTCTCTACTAAAAATACAAAAGATTAGCTGGGCACAGTGGCGTGTGCCTGTAATCCCAGCTACTCGGGAGGCTGAGGCAGGAGAATTGCCTGAACCCAGGAGAGGGAGGTTGCGGTGAGCCGAGATCACGCCATTGCACTCCAGCCTGGGTAACAAGAGCGAAACTCCGTCTCAAAAAAAAGAAAGCATATTAAATTAATCTGGATTGCTGTTAGGGAGGTAAAACTGTTTAGATGTGCACCAGTGTTACTGTAATATTTTGGTCTAAACCCATTTCTGGCCTGTGTCTCTGGAGGTTGACTCCCAGCTTGCCTTCATTTGAAAGATCCCACAACAAGCACGTTTGGGATTTTCAGCCAAACCCACTTTACGTAGCAAAGGAAAAGTTGAGGAGTCCCTCTGTTGTTTTCCCCCAAATCATTTGGCAGAAATGTGGCTGGGAGCTTCATTGCTGATTTTCTCAGTTTTAATATTGCTGTGGAAAGCCTGTACCAACACTCAGCCATGCTATTAATCCACACTTCCAGTATGGGCTATGATTTGTTTTTCCTTTGAGTGACACAACCTTACTTTCCATTAAAACTCAATGCAAATAGACTCTCAAACACCGGCATCACTCCCCCGATTGGGTGGGGGGAGTCAGTCGAAGGGGAAGTCGAAGTCTAGTTTGGTGTTCATATTGGAGTTGTTTTTAAAAGCACATTTCTCTCAAATTAACTCTGGGGTGACTCGGGCAAAGCTTTGAATTTTCTGGAGGTGGACAGTCAAACTTCAAATAAAATCTGGAGGCTGGACACAGTGACTCACACGTGTAATCCCAGCATTTTGTGAGGCTGAGGTGGGGGGATCACTTGAGGCCAGGAGTTCAAGACCAGCCCGGGCAACATGACGAGACCCCGTTTCTACTAAAAATACAAAGATTAGCCAGGTGTGGTGGCGTATGCCTGTAATCCTGCCACTTGGGAGGCTGAGGCAGGAGTATTGCAGGGGTTGTACTGAGCTGAGATCACACCACTGTACTCTAGCCTAGGTGACAGAGTGAGACTCTGTCTCAAAAAAATTAAAAATACAAGAATTTGTAAAGTCAAGTTGGGCCCATGACTGAGATCAAGTTGTGATCCTATGGTCGGTCTCCTTATACATCAAGGGAAAATAAAATATCACTAGTATTTTCTAAATGACCTCTCCTTTGGATTCTCCAGCTCCTCTGTCCAAACCCCATGCCACATATCAGCTGGCTGAGATGAAATTGGTCACGCCGTGTTGAGTTTGGGGTTGCTGTTATTACACTTCATCCCCACCCCTGCTCGGCATCCACAACTAGTCATCTTCAGTGAAGCGTCCCTCCTGCCCCTGGCTGCCTTATTTTATCCATGTCCGACCATAACCACTGCTTGTCAGTGGGTCTCAACCTTGGCTGCACTTTGGAATTTCCTGAGGAGATGAGGCAATCCAAGGCTCTGTCTCACTTAGCATGATGTTTTCAAGGTCCATCCACATTGTAGTACACACCAGAATTTCCGTTGTGTGGATACAGCACGTTTTGTTTATTCATTCTTCAGTCAAATGGCCATTTTGGTTGTTGCTACCTTTTGATCATTATATATATTATGTGATTCCATTTATGTGAAGTGTCCAGAACAGGCAAAGCTATGGAGGCAGAAAGCAGGTAAGTGGTTGCCAGGAGCTGGGGGAAAGGGGAGGGGATGGAGAGTTGCTTGATGGGTCCGGGTGTTTTTTTTTTTTTTTTCTTAAGAGGTTAATGAAAATGTTTTGGAACTAGACAGAGGTGATGGTTGCTAAGGTTTTGAATGTATTTAATGACACTGAAGTGTATCTTTTCACACAGGATCTTATAAGTTATGTGAATTTTGCCTCATTAAAAAAACTGCCAGGTGCAATGGCTCATACGTGTAATTGCAGCACTTTGGGTGGCTGAGGTGGGTGGATAACCTGAGGCCAGGAGTTTGAGACCTGCCTAGCGAACATGGCAAAACCCTGTCCCTGTCTCTACTAAAAACACAAAATTAGCTGAGCATGGTGGTGCACACCTATAATCCCAGCTACTCCAGAGGCATAGGCAGGAGAATGGCTTGAACCCGGGAGACAGAGGTTGCAGTGAGCACAGATCGTGCCACTGCATTCCAGCCTGGGCAACAGAGCAAGACTCCATCTCAAATGAAACAAAAACAAAACAAAAAATACTGATGCCCATGTTCCATCCCCAAGAGATTCTGCAGTAATTGATCAGGGATGCAGAGCCCGGGCACTGGGGTTTTAAAATCTCCGCAGCTGATTCTGATGTGCTGCTGTGGTTGAGAATCTCCTTCTGGAATGAACTCGTTCATGTTTTACTCATGTTCCGTTCTAGTCTCTAGCATGCCCGTGCCTTTCTGTTTCCCTTCACATCTTTGGGGGGTAATTTTAACAGTGCAGTCTGACGACCAGCTGTCTTAAAATGCACTGGGATCCCTCTTAACCAGGTGGCTCCCTGTGTCCAACTCTGAGCTACCAAGTCAGAGTCTTGTGGGTAGCGCCCGGGACTGTACATACTAAACAGTCAGTGACTGAGAACTATTTCTGAAACACTAGGTTTCCCGTGCGTTTGCCCTTTCATTTCACTTTGAGACCCTTTTGTGTGCTGACCACTGGGCTGCTGCATGTGGACATACCATGAAAAAGACAGTCCGGGTGCAGTGGCTCGTGCCTGTTTCCCCAGCACTTTGGGAGGCCGAGGCAGGCGAATCACTTGAAGCTGGGAGTTCAAGACCTGCCTGGCCTACATAACAAAATCCTGTTTCTACTAAAAATATGAGATTAGCCGGGTGTGTTACGTGTGCTTTGATCCCAGCTACTGGGGAAGCTGAGGCTGCAGTGAGCTGAGATTGCACCATTGCACTCCAGCCATGGTGACAGAGTGAGACTGTCTCAAAAAAAAAAAAAAAAAAAAAAAGGCAGAGATGGTCCTTCCTTTCTGTAACTCTCAGTAAAACATGAAAGCTCACGATGTTCTGCCACTTGTCAGAAATATATTTGGTATATGTAGCCGGGGTCACATGTTTAACATGCATATTGAAATCTTGGTAGGAGGAGAATAGTCATCACACTCTAGCAAAACTGGCTCCGAGGACAGGTCTCCCTGGGGAGACTGAGACCACAACTCTGAAATCAGAGTTCAAATCCAAGTTCTAAATTTCCTTTAGTAATGTAAATGACCTAAGACAGTTTTTGTATTAGTTATCTGTTGCGGTGCCACAAAATTACTATAAACTTTGTGGCTTGAGACAGCACACATTTATTCCTGATGGTTTGTGTGGGTCAGGAATCCAGGCATAACTTATCTGGGTTCAGTGCAGGGCTGCAGCCATCGTGTCAGCCAGGGCTCAGTTCTCATCTGGAGGCTTGACTGGTGATGGGTTGGCTTCCAGGCTCATCTGGCTGTTGTCAGCATTCAATTCCTTGCAGGCTGCTTCACTTAGGGTCTCAGATTCTTGCTGCCCTTAGCTTCTTGCCATGTGGGCCTCTCCACCTGGCCACTCATGACATAGCAGCTTGCATCTTCAAAACCAGCAGGCCAGACAACCTCCTAGTAAGACAACTTCTCATCCTAACATAATCACATGCATCCCGTCACCTCTGCCATATTCTCTTGGTTATAAGAAAGTTACAGGTCCCACCCACATTCACAGGGAGGGGGTTATACAAGGATGTCAGTAGGAGGATGGGGGACATCTGGGCGTCGTGGTTTTCTCTACATAGAATGGGGATAATTATGCTTTTTACCTCCAGGACTACAATGTGTATGAAATGAGAGGATGCGTGAATACCCCTTATCAGAGAGTGAGGACTTCATAAATATTAACTTCACTGTTACTTACTATTACTGCCATTGCTAATATCATCAGGTCGACACTGGTCATTGGTCTCCTGCCTGTGAAAGGCGTCTCCCTCCATTGCCCCAGGTTTTTCCTGAGCTTCTCCTGTGTTCTCATAGATGTCTTCTTCATCCAACCTTGGAAATATAATCTTGAGCCCTGAATATTTTTTCCAATCTGACTCGTCTGAAGCATGCACTAAACTATCTGGGTGTTCGGATTGGGTGTAGCATTTTATAAAAAGCAACATCTCCATCCATGTTGGATGCATCTTTGAGGTACTATGTTTCTGGTGGCCTCTCATGACTTGGTCTCTTCCTCATTTGGGATTCTTTGCTAGAACAGCAGGAGACAGTTTCCCATCCCCCGTTGTGAGTCTGCATTCCAGTTTCTCACTTGGGAAATGTTTACGTACTCAGAACCTATTGAATCTATTTAATTGAAAACTACGTGAATGCTCTGGGCTAGATACTGTGCTTGGTTCCAGGGATCTGGAAACATCAGCAGGACAAATCCTTGGGTCTCACTGAGCTCGCAGTTCAATGGAGGAATTTATCTTTTTTTTTTTTTTTTTTTTTGAGGCAGAGCCTCACTCTTGTCGCCCAGGCTGGAGTGCAGTGGCGTGATGGCTCGGCTCGCTGCAACCTCTACCTCATAGGTTCAAGTGATTCTCCTGCCTCAGCCTCCTGAGTAGCTGGGATTACAGGTGTGCGCGACCCTGCCTGGCTAATTTTTGTATTTTTAGTGGAGATGGGGTTTTACCATGTTGGTAAGGCTGGTCTCAAACTGCTGACTTCGTGGTCCGCCTGCCTTGGCCTCCCAAAGTGCTGGGATTACAGGCACGAGCCACCACACCCACCTGGAATTTACCTTTTAATTAATTAATTATTATTTTTTAACAATAGAGCTCTTGAACATATTCCTCCTATCTGACATTTTATATTCGTTGACCAACGTCTTCCCCCCACACTGCTCCTGGCAACCACCATTCTATTTTTTTTTTTTTTAAAACATCTCTGAGTTCCACTTTTTGGATTCCACATTATATTTGAGATGATGTTGTTATTTGTCTTTCTGAGCTTGGCTTAGTTTGCTTTTTGTAATGTCCTCCAGGTTCATCTGTGTTGTTGCAAATGACAGGATTTTCTTCTTTTTAAAGGCCAAATAGTATTCCATTGTGTATATATTCCCTATCCATTCATCCGTGGTGGACATGTAGGTTGCTTCTCTGTATTGTCTGTTGTGAACAGTGCTGCAGTGAACCTGGGAGTGTAGATACCTCTTCAACAGACTGACTTCAGTTCCTTTGGGTATATGCCCAGATATGTGATTGCTAGATCATATGGTAGTTCTTTTTCTTTTCTTTTTTTTTTTTTGAGAGGCACAATCTCTCTCTGTCACCTGGCTGGAGTGCAGTGGCATGATCTCAGTTCACTGCAACCTCCGAATCCTGGGTTCAGGCGATCCTCCTGCCTCACCCTCCCCAGTAGCTGGGACTACAGGCACGCACCACCACGCCTGGCTAATTTTTGTATTTTTAGTAGAGTAGCGACGGGCATTTCACCATGTTGGCCAGGATGGTCTTGATCTCTTGACCTTAAGATCCACCCGCTTTAGCCTCCCAAAGTGCTGGGATTACAGGCGTGAGCCACTGTGCCCTTCTGGTATTTCTGCTCTTAATTTTTTGAGGGAACTCTGTAGTGTTTTCCATAATGGCTGTAGTAGTTAACATTCCCAAGACAGCATGCAAGCCTTCTCTTGCATCCTCACCAACGCTTGCTATCATTTATCTTTTTTATCATAGTAATTCTAATAGGTGTCAGGTGATATATCATTGTGGCTTTAATTAACATTTCCTTGCTAATTAGTGATTTTAAACATTTTTCGTATACCTGTTGGTCATTTGTATGTCTTCTTTTGAGAAATGTCTACTCAGATCATTTGCCCATTTCTTGAGTTATTTTCTTACTATTGAGTTCTTTGAGTTCCCTATATATTTTGGAGTTCCTTATATATATTCTAACTTTGTCCGACGTATGGTTTGCAAATATTTTCTCCCATCCCATAGATTGTTTCTTCAATGGAGGAGTTTAGACTTGAGGCCACTGGTTCTCAATTTACAACAAATTACTGGTTGCATGTAAGGTTTTAGGTGGACCAAGAGCTGATTGTAGGAGCTACACAGATTTGGTATTAAATATTTTAATCACACCGTGATATACTTATTCCCTTTTAGATTCTCTTTGATCTGTATGAATAGGCCAGAAACAAAGTCTGTTAGGTATTAATGTCTTTAACACTTTGTATTCTCCCTTTTAAACATAGAAAGTAAGGTGTTGCCCAGATACTTTTGTAGACAAAGGTGTCCAGTAGAATTAAATACGAGGTTATTTTTTCCATTGAATTAACTGTTTGCAGTGATAGCAGCAAACAGTGAATCCTCTGGAAACAAATGTATTTAAATAAAAGACGTGATCAGCTGCCCTTTGAACAAAAGGCAGCCACATTTAAGCACCCATTGATGGTTGCTAGATCTACTGATGGTTTAAGAAAATTAGGAAGTTTGGATTTTTATGTGAAATTTTCTAGATCAAATAAAAATACCTTGTGGTTTAAACGAAGTACCTTGTAGGCAGCTGGTTTGTAACTTCTGTAGTGAATAGTGTAACAAAAGACTGTATTTAATTTTGAATTAATAATAAGATTAAATCTTGGGAGAGTGTTGGGGTGAATAAGTCTCAGAATGATGGCATTTTGATTTCTAGAGCACTCCAAAATAAACCTTCCCTCCCTCCGTCCCTTCCTCCATCCCCCTCCTTTCATTTCATTTCAGTATTTCTCACTATGCAGAGTTTGGTTCTTCACAACTTGGCTGGAAATATTCATGAGGACTGCCTGGTAAGCTAGAGGTTGCCTTGTTGGGACCAACAAAGGAAAAGAGGCAGAAAAAAAACCCCAATGAAAATGATAATGAGAATGTTGAGAAATTCAGTATTTTGCAGAGCACAGACAGGACTGAATTTGTGATAGCTGGAATTGTGTGTTCTATGTGATTTTAAAAATATATATGTTAAAATGCACAGATCTTAAGCATTCAATCTGATGAGTTTTGACTTGCATACACTCACACAACCATCATGCCAAACAAAATTTAGAATGTTTCTTTCGCCCTGGAAAATTCTTTCATAGCCCTGTCACACAACCCTGTAGCCTTCCAGGGGCAATGACTATTCTAACAATTTCCATCACCGTGGATTAAATTAATGAGGTCCTGGGATCATAGTATGCACTCCTTTGTGCCTGGCTTTTGTTGTTGTTGTTGTTTTTGCTCAAAAAGATGTTTTAGGCTGGGCACGGTGGCTCACGCCTGTAACCCCAGCACTTTGGGAGGCTGAGGCGGGCGGATCACAAGGTCAAGAGATTCAGACCATCGTGGTCAACATGGTGAAACCCCATCTCTACTAAAAATACAAAAAGTTAGCTGGGTGTGGTGGCACGTACCTGTAATCCCCGCTATTCAGGAGGCTGAGGCAGGAGAATTGCCTGAACCCAGGAGGCAGAGGTTGCAGTGAGCTGAGATTGCGCCATTGCACTTCAGCCTGGGTAACGAGCGAAACTCTGTCTCAAAAAAAAAAAAAAAAAAAAAAAGATGTTTTAGAAATAAATCCATATTGTGCGTATCAGTGGCTCTTTTTCTTTTTTGACGTTTAGTGGGTAAGTAGCAGTTCACCGAATGCATAGTTCATAATTCATTTATCTACCAGTCATTAGGCATTTGTTTCCAGTTTTTGCTTATTATGAATAAAACTTCTATGAATAAATATTTACCAAACTTTATGTGAACATATTCTTTTAGGTCAATTCTCAGGAGTAGAATTGCTGAGTCATAGGGTAGATGTGTGTTTAGCTTTATGAGAAACTGGTAAAGTTTTCCAAAGTGGTTTCACTGTTCTCACTAGCCATGTATGAAACTCCCAAAGTGGTTTCACCATTTTTCACCAGCCACGTATGAAAACAAGCCAGGTATGAAAGTCCCAAAGTGGTTTCACTGTTCTCACCAGCCATGTAGGAAAGTCCCAAAGTGGTTTCACCATTTTTCACCAGCCACGTATGAAAACAAGCCAGGTATGAAAGTCCCAAAGTGGTTTCACTGTTCTTACCAGTCCCGCTTGTTTCACATCCTGGCCAACATCTGCCCTTGCCATTATTTTTGATTATGGGCATTTCAGTCATTGATTTTTATATATTGACTTTGTATCTAGAAATATTTCTAAGTTACTTTGGTGAGCTTTTTGTGGATTTCTTGGGACTTTCTAATGTATACAATCATGTCGTTTGCAAATAATGATAGTTTTTCTTGTAATTTTTATGCATGTTTTAAATTTTTTTCCCCTATTGAACTAACTACGAATTCTAGTAAAACTGTGGATATGCGTGCGGATAATGAATATTCTTGCCTTATTCCTGATCTTAAGGGAAAAACATTCATTGTTTACGACTAAATATGATGTTAGTTATAGGTTTTCTTTAAATAGATTCCCTTTACCACACTGAGGAAGTTCTCTTTATTCCTAGTTTCCTGAGAGTTTTTATAAAAATCATGAATGAGTGTTAAATTTTGTCAAAAGCTTTTTTTTTGGGCATGTATTGAGAAAATTGTAAGTTTTTTTTTTCTTTTTTCTCTTAAATGTGTTAAATTACTCTAACTACTTTTTGGAATGATGAACCAATCTCACATTCCTCAGATAAATCTCATTTGGTCATATGATATTATCCTTTTAATAGACTGCTGGATTTCACTTGCAAGTATTTTGTTAAAGATTTTTGCATGAACTTTCATGAAGGAGATATATATATATATAGTATGCACATATGTTGGTCTTAAAAATGGGTTGAAAGTATCCTCATCTCAGGACAAAAGGCCATAAAAATGATACAGTGGATTTGGGGACTTGGGGGAAGGGTAGAAGGGGGTGAGGGATAAAAGAGTTTACACTGGATAAAGTGTATATTGCTTGGGTGATGTGTGCACCAAAATCTCAGAAATCAACATTGATGAAATTACTCATGTAATAAAACACCACCTGTTCCCGAAAAACCTATTGGAATAATAATAAAAAGAAAGTGGCCTCATCTCTACTATTTTGTGAAATAATTTAGGTAATATTTTATTTATTTATTTATTTAGAGATGGAGTCTCACACTGTCACCCAGTCTGGAGTGCAGTGGCAGGATTTTGGCTCACTGCAACCTCTGTCTCCTGGGTTCAAGCAATTCTCTGCATCAGCCTCCTGAGCAGCTGGCATTACAGGTGCCCATCACAATGTCTGGTTAGTTTTTGTCTTTTTAGTAGAGATGGGGTTTCACCATCTTGGCCAGGCTGGTCTTGAACTCCTGACCTTGTATTCCACCCACCTTGGCCTCCCAAAGTGCTGGGATTACAGGCATGAGCCACCATGCTCAGCCTTATAATTTAGTTTTTAAAGATTTGGGCCAGACATGGTGGCTCACACCTGTAATCCTAGCACTTTGGGAGGCCAAGGTGGGCAGATCACCTGAGGTCGGGAGTTTGAGACCAGACTGACCAACATGGAGAAACCCTCTTTCTACTAAAAATACAAAAAAAATTATCCAGGTGTGGTGGCACATGCCTGTAATTCAACTACTTGGGAAGCTGAGGCAGGAGAATTGATTGAACCTGGGAGGTGGAGGTTGTGGTGAGCAGAGATCACGCCACTGCACTCCAGCCTGGGCAACAAGAGCTCCATCTCAAAGAAAAAAAAATTTGATAAAATTTGCCATTGAAGACATCTGGGACTGGACATTTCCTTGTGGGAAAATGTTAACTTATAAATTCAATTTATGTGATAACTGTAAAACTTTTCATATTTTCTAGTTGCTTTTTTTATGATTTTGGTACTTCGTGGTACTTTGTTCATTTCATCTAGGTTGTTGAATGTATTCACAAAATGAATGACATTTTTGAAAAAGAAAATGTCATTCATTTTGTCTGTTTTATTATTTTAGTAGCTGTAGTGATGTTCCCTCTCTAATTGCTGGTATTGGTAATATTTTTTTCTCTTTCTCTTTTTTGTCCTGATCAGTCTTTTTCGGTTTATTTTTGGTAGACAGTCCTTTTTTTTAAATTGCATTTTAGGTTTTGGGGTACATGTGAAGAACATACAAGATAGTTGCATAGGTACACACTTGGCAGTGTGATTTGCTGCCTTCCTCCCCTTCACCTATATCTGGCATTTCTCCCCATGCTATCTCTCCCCAACTCCCCACCCTGCCACTATTTCCCCCCAACAGACCCCAGTGTGTAGTGCTCCCCTCCCTGTGTCCATGTGTTCTCATTGTTCAACACCTGCCTATGAGTGAGAACATTCGGTATTTCATTTTCTGTTCTTGTGTCAGTTTGCTGAGAATGATGTTCTCCAGGTTCATCCATGTCCCTACAAAGGACACGAACTCATCGTTTTTGATTGCTGCATAATATTCCATGGTGTATATGTGCCACATTTTCCCTGCCCAATCTATCATCGATGGGCATTTGGGTTGGTTCCTGGTCTTTGCTATTGTAAACAGTGCTGCAATGAATATTCATGTGCATGTGTCCTTATAGTAGAACGATTCATAATCCTTTGGATATATACCCAGTAATGGGAGTGCTGGGTCAAATAGAATTTCTATTTCTAGGTCCTTGAGGAATCACCACACTGTGTTCCACAATGGTTGAACTAATTTACACTCCCACCAGCAGTGTAAAAGTGTTCCTATTTCTCCACATCCTCTACAGCATCTGTTATCTCCAGATTTTTTAATGATCGCCATTTTAATTGGCGTGAGATGGTACCTCAATGTGGTTTTGATTTTCATTTCTCTAATAACCAGTGATGATGAACATTTTTCATATGTTTGTTGGCCTCATGTATGTCTTCTTTTGCAATGTGTCTGTTCATATCCTTTGCCCACTTTTAAATGGGCTTGTTTGTTTTTTTCTTGTAAATCTGTTTTAGTTCTTTGTAAATTCTAGATATCAGCCCTTTGTCAGATGGGTAAACTGCAAACATTTTTTCCCATTCTGTTGGTTGCCAATTCACTCTAATGACTGTTTCTTTTGCCGTGCATAAACTGTGGAGTTTGATTAGGTCCCATTTGTCTATTTTGGCTTTTGTTGCCAATGCTTTTGGTGTTTTGATCATCAAGTCCTTGAGTATTCCTGTGTCCTGACTGGTTTTGCCTAGATTTTCTTCTAGGTCTTATGTTTAAGTCTTTAATCCATCTGGAGTTAATTTTAGTGTAAGGTGTCAGGAAGGGGTCCAGTTTCTGCTTTCTGCACATAGCTAGCCAGTTTTCCCAACACCATTTATTAAACAGGGAATCCTTTCCCCATTGCTTGTTTTTGTCTGGTTTATCAAAGATTATATGGTTGTAGATATGTTGTGTTGCCTCCGATGCCTCTGTTCTGTTCCATTGGTCTATATCTCTGTTTTGGTACCAGTACTATGCTTTTTGATTACTATAGCCTTGTAGTATATTTTGAAGTCTGGTAGCATGATGCCTCCTGCTGTGTTCTTTTTACTTAGAATTGATTTGGCTATGTGGGCTCTCTTTTGGTTCCATATAAAGTTTAAGGTGTTTTTTTCCAGTTCTGTGGAGAAGGTCATTGGTAGCTTGATGGGGATAACGTTGAATCTGTAAATTACTTTGGGCAGTATTGCCATTTTCATGATATTGATTCTTCCTAACCATGAACATGGAGTGTTTCTCCATCTGTTTGTGTCCTCTCTTATTTTGTTGAGCAGTGGTTTGTAGTTCTCCTTGAAGAGGTCCTTTACATTCCTTGTTAGTTGTATTCCTAGGTATTTTATTCTCTTTGTAGCAATTGTGAATGGCAGTTCATTCTTGATTTGGCTTTCTTTAAGTCTGTTATTGGTGTATAGGAATGCTTGTGACTTTTGCACATTGATTTTGTATCCTGAGACTTTGCTGAAGTTGCTTATCAGTTTCAGGAGATTTTGGGCTGAGATGATGGGGTCTTCTAGATATACTATCATGTCATCTGCAAATAGAGACAATTTGGCTTCCTCCTTTCCTATTTGAATACCCTTTATTTCTTTTTCTTGTCTGATTGCTCTGGCTAGAACTTCCAGTACTATATTGAATAGGAGTGGTGAGAGAGGGCATCCTTGTCTAGTGCCATATTTCAAAGGGAATGCTTCCAGTTTTTGCCCATTCAGTATGATATTGGCTGTAGGTTTGTCGTAAATAGCTTTTATTATTTTGAGATACGTTCTGTCAATACCTAGTTTATTGAGGGTTTTTAGCATAAAGGGCTGTTGAATTATGTCAGAGGCCTTCTCTGCATCAATTGAGATAATCATGTGGTTTTTGTTTTTGGTTCTGTTTATGTGGTGAATTACATTTATAGACTTGTGTATGTTGAACCAGTCTTGCATCCCCAGGATGAATCCTACTTGACCATGGTGGATAAGCTTTTTGATGTGCTGTTGTAATCGGCTTGCCAGTATTTTATTGAAGATTTTTGCGTCTACGTCCATCATGGATATTGGCCTGAAGTTTTCTTTTATTGTTGAGTCTCTGCCGGGTTTTGGTATCAGGAGGATGTTGGTCTCATAAAATGATTTGGGAAGGGTTCCCTCTCTTTGAATTATTTGGAATAGTTTCAGAAGGAATGGTACCAGCTCCTCTTTGTGTGTCTGGTAGAATTCGGCTGTGAACCCATCTGGACCTGGGCTTTTTTTGTGTGGTAGGCTCTTAATTGCTGCCTCAACTTCAGATCTTGTTATTGGTCTATTCATGGTTTTGACTTCTTCCTGGTTTAGGCTTGGGAGGACACAGGTGTCCAGGAATTTACCCATTTCTTCCAGGTTTACTAGTTTATGTGCATAGAGTTGTTTGTAATATTCTCTGATGATGGTTTGAATTTCTGTGGGATCTGTGGTGATTTCCCCTTTATTGTTTTTTATTGCGTCTATTTGGTTATTCTGTCTTTTGTTTTTTGTTAATCTGGATAGTGGTCTATTTTGTTGATCTTTTTGAAAAACCAGCTCCTGGATTTATTAATTTTTTGCAGGGTTTTTCATGTCTCTATCTCCTTCAGTTCTGCTCTGATCTTAGTTATTTCTTGTCTTCTGCTAGGTTTTGAGTTTTTTTGATCTTGCTCCTCTAGCTCTTTCAATTTTGACAATAGGGTGTCAATTTTGGATTTCTCCACTCTTCTCATGTGGGCACTTATTGCTGTATATTTTCCTCTAGAGACTGCTTTAAATGTGTCCCAGAGATTCTGGTACATTGTGTCTTGATTCTCATTGGTTTTGAAGAACTTCTTTATTTCTGCCTTCATTTCATTGTTTATCCAATCAATATTCAAGAGCCCGTTGTTTAGTTTTCATGAAGCTGTGTGGTTCTGAGTTAGTTTCTGAATTCTGAGTTCTAACTTCATTGCACTGTGGTCTGAGAGACTGTTTGTTATGATTTCCATTCTTTTGCATTTGCTGAGGAGTGATTTACTTCCAATTATGTGGTCAGTTTTAGAGTAGGTGTGACGTGGTGCTGAGAAGAATGTATATTCTGTGGATTTGGGGTGGAGAATTCTGTAAATATCTATCAGGTTTTCTTGTTCCAGGTCTGAGTTCAAGTCCAGGATATCCTTGTTAATTTTCTGTCTGGTTGATCTGTCTGATATTGACAGTGGAGTGTTAAAGTCTCCCACTATTATTGTGTGGGAGTCTAAGTCTCTTTGTAAGTCATTAAGTACTTGCCCTATGTATCTGGGTACTCCTGTATTGGGTCTGTATATATTTAGGACCGTTAGCTCTTCTTGTTGTATCGATCCTTTTACCATTATGTAATGTCCTTCTTTGTCTCTTTTGATCTTTGTTGCTTAAAGTCTATTTTATCAGAGATGAGAATTGCAACTCCTGCTTTTTTTTTTGCTCTCTATTTGCTTGGTAAATCTTCCTCCATCCCTTTATTTTCAGCCTTGTGTATCCTTGGATGTGAGATGGATTTCCTGGATACAGCACACCGATGGGTTTTGGCTTTTTATCCAATTTGCCAGTCTGTGTCTTTTGATTGGTGCATTTAGCCCATTTACATTTAGGGTTAATATTGTTATGTGTGAATTTGATCATGCCATTTTGATGCTAACTGGCTGTTTTTCCCGTTAGTTGATGCAGATTCTTCATTTTGTTGATGCTCTTTACCATTTGGTATGTTTTTGGAGTGGCTGGTACTGGTTGTTCCTTTCTATGTGTAGTGCCTTTTTCAGGAGCTCTTGTAAAGCAGGCCTGGTGGTGACAAAATCTCTGAGTACTTGCTTGTTTGCAAAGGATTTTATTTTTCATTCACTTATGAAGCTCAGTTTGGCTGGATATGAAATTCTAGGTTGAAAGTTCTTTTTTTTAAGGATGTTGAATATTGGCCCCCACTCTCTTCTGGCTTGTAGGGTTTCTGCTGAGAGATCTGCTGTGAGTCTGATGGGCTTCCCTTTGTGGGTAACTTGACCTTTCTCTCTGGCTGCCCTTAGCATTTTCTCCTTCATTTCAACCCTGGTGAATCTGATGATTATGTGCCTTGGGGTTGTTCTTCTTGAGGAATATCTTTGTAGTGTTCTCTGTATTTCCTGGTCTTGAATATTGGTCTGCCTTGCTAGGTTGGGGAAGTTTTCCCGGATAATATCCTGAAGAGTGTTTTCCAGCTTGGGTTCATTATCTTCGTCACATTCAGGTACACCTATCAAACATATATTAGGTCTCTTCACATAGTTCCACGTTTCTTGGAGACTTTGTTCATTCCTTTTTGTGATTTTTTTCTTTAATCTTACCTTTTGTTTTATTTCATTGAGTTGATCTTCGACCTCTGATATCCTTTCTTCTGCTTGGTCAATTCGGCTTTTGAAACTTGTGCATGCTTCACGAAGTTCTCATGTTGTGTTTTTCAGCTCCATTAATTCACTTGTATTCCTCTCTGAGTTGTCCATTCTTGTTAGCATTTTGTCAAATATTTTTTCAGCGTTCTTAGTTTCTTTGGATAGAGTTAGAACATGTTCTTTTAGCTCACGGAAGTTTCTCATTACCCACCTTCTGAAGTCTGATTCTGTCATTTCATCACACTCATTCTCCATCCAGCTTTGCTTTCTTGCTGGTGAGGAGTTGTGCTCCTTTGTAGGAGGAGAGGTGTTCTGGTTTCAGGTGTTTTCCTCCTTTTTGCGCTGGTTTCTTCCCATCTTTGTGGGTTTATCCACCTGTCGTCTGAGTAGTTGCTGACTTTCCGATTGGGTCTCTGAGTGAACGTCCAGATTGTTGATGATGAAGTTATTTCTGTTTCTTAGTTTTCCTTTTAACAGTCTGGCCCCTCTGCTGTAGGACTGGTGAGGTCCACTCTAGGCCCTGCTTGCCTGGGGATCACCTGCAGCAGCTGCAGAACAGTAAGGATTGCTACCAGTTTCTTCTTCTACTATCTTTGTCCCAGAATGATGCCTGCCGAATGTCAGTCTGATCAGTCCTTTGTGAGGTGACTCTTTGGATATATGGGGAGTTAGGGAGCTGCTTGAGGAGACAGTCTGTTCTTTATAGTAGCTCAAGTGCTGAGCTGTGAGCTCCGTTGTTCTTTCAGAGCTGCTAGGCAGGTACGTTTAAGTCTGCTGCAGCAGAACTCATAAACCCCCTTTTTTCCCCAGGTGCTCTGTCCCGGGGAGTTAGGGCTTTATTTATGAGTATCTGTTGAGTTGCTACCTTTTCTTTCAGGGATGCCCTGCCCAGCAAGGAGGCAGCCTAGTCACTGTCTGCCTGCAGAAGCTTTGCTGAGCTGCTGTGGGCTCTGCCCTACTGCCCCGTGAACTTCCCTGCAGTCCTGTTTGTATGGGTGTGGTTAGAACTGCCTCGGCAATGGTGGCCCGCCTCTGTAATGGCGGACTCTCTCTCTTATGGCGGATTGCCTCGGCGATGGCAGGCTGCCTCAATGATGGTGGACTACCTCCATAGGGGTGGAGTGCCTCGGTATTGGCCGACGCCCATCTGCCACTGAGCTGCACCCTCTGGGGTTCAGCTCTGCTTGCCGTGAAACTCTCAACCCCAAGCATTTCCAATTGCTGTTTTTTTTTTTTTTGTGGGGGTGGGACCCGCCGAGCCTGATCACCTGGCTCCCTGCCTCAGCCTTTTTTTTGTTAAGTTGAATGGTTGACTCTCTCCCAGGTGTTCCAGTTGCCTGCTGAAAGGGCGCTGGGATCTGTGTGATTTCCTGTGCAGTGACCCACTGTGCCGGCTGAAACAACAGCGCTGCCTGGGAATCTCCTGGCCTGGCTCCCTGTTTAATCAGATGAATGGGCGAATCTGCCTTCTTGGAGCTCCAGTTGCCAGCTTAAAAGGTCAACCAGGCCAGTGTATTTTGTATGGAAAGCTGCCGCACCAGGGTGCCAGCAAAACAGCCGCGCCGGCCGAAACAGCCACACTGGCCAAAACAGCCATGCTGGCGACCCGTGGGGATCCTTCACCTGGGAATCTCCTGGTCTATGGGCAATAAAGATCCATCTGGAAATGCAGCATCCACTCACCCTCTACGCTTTCACTGGGAGTTGCAATCCTGAGCTCCTCCTAAAGGGCCATCTTGGATCTTCTCCCAGTAGACAGTCCTTAAAATGGCTTCCAGTAGTCTCTGCTTCTTGATATCCATGTCCTTGTGTAATCTCTTCCCCTTGTGTGTGAACTGAAGTTAGCAACTCACTTCTAATGAATAGAACATGGAGAAAGCAATGGGATGTTACCTTTGAGACCAGTTTACAGAAAGACCCTTGCTTCCATCTTGTTTGTCCTTTCTTGCTCTCGTCCCTGCTTGTTCTAATGGAAGCCAGCTAGGAGAGAATCCTGCAGCCAGCAGCCACTAAGGTCCTCATTCCAGTAGCCTGCCCATGTTTGCAGATGTCCAACAACTATGTAAGTGAGCTTGGATACAGTGCTCCCTCTCCTCAGTAAATCCTTGAGATAACTGCTGCCTGGGCTGACATCTTGATTATGGTCTTATAGAAGAACCACATGTTATAGGCACTGAGATGAAACTCTAGAAATTGTGAGATAACAGATGTTTGTTTTAAGTCACTAAGTTTTAGGATAATTTGTTGTACAGCTAACAACATGTAGTTAGCTAATATAGTGTTTATTGATTTTATTCATTATTTTCAGAAACCACCTTTTGCTTTTGTTGAGTTTTTCTATTCATATATTTTCTGTTTCATTGATTTCTCTCTCATTTTCTTTCTTGTAGTTACTTTAAGCTTCATTTGCTCTTCTTTAGCTTCTTAAGGTTTTGGTTTAGAGCATTCATTTTATAGCTTTCTTATTTTCTAATAGAGGCATTTAATGCACTGTATATCTAGGCTAGTGTTGGCTTATCTGCTTATCACAAATTTTAATATATTGTCTTTTGGTTATCATACAGTTCAAAATATTTTCCAATTCCCCTCATATTTTAGTCTTTGGGCATTTAGAAGTGAATTAATTTCTAAATATTTGGTAATTTTCTAGATAACTTATTTTTAGTATTTTTAATTAAATTCTCTTGTCAGAGTAATCATCTTTTTGATTTCAGTATTTTGTAAGTTTAATGAGACTAGCTTTATGGAGCAGCAGCATATGGTCTCTCTTAATGAATGTTCTATGGGCACTTGAAAAGAATGTGTATTCTATAGTTTTTGGGTCTGTCATACTATAAATATCAAGTAGGTCAGGTTGGTTGATTGTGTCGTTCAAATTTTATAAATGCCTAATAATATTTTCTGGTTACTTTATCAATTACTTAGAATGGGGTGTTAAAAATCTTACAGAATTGTTGATGAATTTACCTTTCAATTATTGCATTATATATTTTGAAGCTCTGTTAATAGTACGGCATACATTTTTAGGGTTATTTTGTATTGTTTATAAATTGACCCTTTTATCTTTATAAAATGACCATTTTTACTTCTGGTAATGCTCCTTGTCTTGAGGTTTATTTTGTCTGATATTATTCAGGTTGGATGGCATATCTGAATAGTGTTTCCCACCTTTTTTAGTGTAATCTGTGTGTGTCGTATATTTAAATTGTATTTCTTATAAATAGTGTATAGTTAATCTTGCTTTTTTTGGTTTAATTTGTCAATCTGTACCTTGTACATGGAGTGTTTAATCCATTTATATTTAATGTAATTGTGGGTGTGGTCAGGTTGAAGTCTGTCTTGGCTTTTATTTTTTGTTTGTATCCTCTGTTCTTTGTTCTTCCTTTTCTCTTTTACCACCTTCTTTTAGGTTAACACATTTTTTCTAGTATTTTATGTGTGCTTTTTTGGGTGTTGTTTGGTTGATAAATAAAACCTCAAGCTATAAAATGACCTCTATTATATATGATTCAGGAATACAGCTGCCTCAAGCTTAGACTCAGAGAGGCTGCTGATCTTTACTGGAGTGGATGCTTCACTGGTTTTATTAATATTATCATCATGGTGTTGATGGATCCCTATAGCACAGAGCACATGGGATATTATCCCTATTCTCCCTGGGATTTTCTGTCAGGCTGTAACACATGAGCTGCATGGGCAGAGGATTATTTGCAGACAAGCCACACAAGACTCAGTCTGCAGTAAATGCTGGTCTTTTGGAGTCTGTATTTCAGTTCCACGGTCAAGCTGTGTCTCTCTCTAGGGACTTCCAGACTTCTGTTTGCTGTCACCTCTCTTTCCATCACAGCTGCTCTCAGTCTGTTAGGAGGCAGGGAACATTCTGAAACCCTGGAGAAAAGCTGGCTGTTGGAGTCACAGATGCCAGTGTTTTAGATAAACTTCAGACATGCTTCTGATGTTGAGGGTCTTGATTCCAAACAGTGTGGGTCCCTTCTTCTTTTCCCCACCACCGTGCCCATTTTAGGAAAAAGGAAACCGGCCTTATAGGTGTTCAATTATCATTCACTCTATTCCTCTTCATTTTTTTTTTGCTTTGTTTATGACTTAGATTAATTCTGAATCTCTTGTACCTGGACTCCTATGAAAATTCCAATAAAGCAAAAATGATTAAAATTGAATTGCCCATAGAAGCTGAGATGTCTTTTTTTCCCCTGGAGCTAGGTTCAGCATCTAAATAAGGGGGGAGGCCCACACCCTGCATATCAGCTTTTCAAACAAGGCACAGTGGGAGTACCTGAGTTTGGATCCATAAATACAAAACAGGAAATTTTAAATGGAACTTTTCTTTATGTTTTTTTTTTTTAAAAATCCAATATGAGATTATAGCTTTGATCATAATTTAATTTTTCATTTCCATTTGAACTTTAATTTTACTTAAATTTCCTTCTGACAAATCTCCAAAGGAATATTTAAGTGACACAGCATAATGCTGGCAGATTATTCATATATCAGCCCTTAGGCTACCAAGGAAGGCTTCATCATCTCAGAGTGAGTTTTATTGGAATCTGTAGCTCACAAAATATTGCTTTCTGACAGCTCCTGTGCAGTAGAATTTAAAGGCTTAAGTTTTGGGAGGATTTACACATTGGTAGCATCCTCTGCTACACCTTTTAGGGACATTAAATCAGGAGGCTCCTCAGTGGTAGTCCTGCAGAAGGGTGTTCTATAATCCTCCCACATTTATATTACAGGTATGTGGGGCTTGGAACAGCTCTTTTTCCCCCTACTTTTTGAACCTGATTGGGGCAACTGTGTTCTTCTGTCTTGTGTGCTTTAGGGGTGTTGAGTATGTCTTGGTGATCTAAACATGGACACAGAATCCTATCCGAGTGCTGCAGAAAGTCAAGTGTTCTTTGTTCATTTGTGCATTCACTCATTCATTGAATAAATGCCTATTAAATACCTCCTATTGCCAGATACTCTTCTAAGTCCTGGGGACATTAGTAGTGAATAAATCAGATATTGTTGCTCTGTTCATAGAGCTCATAGGCTAGCAGGGAAGACAAGAAATTAGACTTGTAAACATACAAATAAATCTCTCATAACTGAGGATGAGAGCTATGAAGGAAATAATTTCTAAGTGGAAGAGGAATTTCAGCTGGGACCTGGAGGACCAGTAGTTGTTAGCCAGATAAAGTGGGTTTTTTTTTTTTCCCCAAACAGTATGGAGAGATGTTTTCATTTGCATTTCTCCTATTCCCAGTGAATTTGAACCTCTTCATGACGTTACTGGCAATTTGAATCTTGTTTCATGAAATTTGCCTATTCATATCCTTTACCTATTTTTCAATTCTTTGTCTTTTCCTTATTGCCTTGGGGGAGTTTTGCCTTTCACAGTCAGGTTTTCAGCCACCTGCAGCTTGTGTGATGTAGTGTGTCTCAGGTGGGCTTTGCAAGGGGGCAGATAATGAATGAAGATCAACCTGTGTGAAGTCTGAACAGGTAGCCTTACAGAATGCTGGTTTGGTCGGATCAGCCTGGGACCAACTTGAGTACCACATGTTTCAGAATTAGTGAGGGAACCTATTTCACCTGCCACACTTAATTATAGAAGCTGGGGCTCATATTAAAGAGAGATCAAGTGTTCCTCTTCTGAGCCTGACACCACACAGAATTTTATTGTGATCAGCCACATCTTGCTAGAGATTCTTCCCATGGAGTTCCTGAAATACCTGCTTTCTGTCCTCTGCTGGGAGTCACTTACATCTGTGGACAGTGATTGATGAGGGGGGCTGGCAGGAAATGATGGGGTCCATTTTCCCCTCAACTCTGTATCTCTAGATGTTTCCCTTGACTCCTTTAAAGACCATGTTTTACCCTATTGATTAGCAAAACAAAGCGGCTTTCAGAAACCTGCTGTTAGGATCTGTGAGATTTTATTGAATCTTACTTCTCCATATTTCTTGCCCTTGCAAGAAATTTCTTGTGAAATTATCTTCTTGTGAAAAATGAAGCCTGAGGAAGAAGAAATGGGAAATCCCACAGATGCAGAAGCAAGGTGGCACAGATGCAGATGGACACTTCTGGATGATAGGAAGCCATTTAGGATTTTAAACAGGGAGTTACACTTCAGTTTCAGAATGGTGAGTAAGCCAGATTTGGTGGCTTATGCCTATAATCCCAACACGTCGAGAGGCCTAGGTTGGAAGATTGCTATAGCCCAGAAGTTTGAGACCAGCCTGGGAACACAGTGAGACCCCATCTATAGAAAAATTAAAAAATTAGCTCAGCATGGTGACACACACCTGCAGTCCCAGTTACTCAGGAGGCTGGAGGCAGAAGGATTGCTTGAGTGCAGTAGTTTGAGACCAACCTGGGCAATGTAGTGAGATCCCCGTCTCTACAAAAAATACACACATACACAAAAATAACTAGGCATGGTGGGGTATACCGGTAGTCCCAGCTACCTGGAAGACTGAGACGGGAGGATTGCTTGAGCCCAGGAGGTTGAGGCTGCAGTGAGCCAAAGTTATGCCATTGTGCTCCAGCCTGGGCAACATAGCAAGACCCTGTCCCCCCAGAAATAAATAAAAAGAATGGTGAGTAAAGAAGACTTAAAACTTTCACTGATTTGGATAACAGCCCTTACCAATATGCCAGATACTCCCTTTCTGAGGGAAGAGATCTAGAATTCATTCATTCATTTGAGATGGTGTTTCACTCTTTTCACCCAGGATGGTGTGCAATGTCATGATCTCAGTTGACCACAACCTCCACTTCCTGGGTTTAAGTGATTCTCCGGCCTCAGCCTCCCAAGTTGCTAGGATTACAGGTACCTGCCACCCTGCCTGGCTGACTTTTGTATTTTTAGTGGAGATGAGGTTTCACCATGTTGGCCTAGCTGGTTTTGAACTCTTGACCTCCATCTAGTCCTCCCAAAGTGCTGGGATTACAGGCATGAGCCACTGCGCTTGACTCGGGTATTGTAGAATTCTGATAATTAGAGGTTTATCATGAAAGACTGAGTTAAATGCATAGCAGTGCTCTGCAGAGCAAGGTAAGGTTGCTTCTGAGAGAGCATGCCCTTTCTGCCCTACCGTGCTTTGCATCACCTGGATCACTTTATGCGCTGTATCTGCTGGAGTCCCAGTCTGCTGTGTTCTGCAGGATGGTGAGGCAAAGCGTCACACCACTGCTGGGTCAGAGCAAGCTTCATCCTCCTCCACTTCTTTGCTATCATCAGGGATTTCGAGGATCATTTGGTGTAAGTCAAGGAGAATCGTGTCTAGAAGCAGCAGCCACTGGGGGTGAGGCTTATTTCACCTCCCCCATGACGGGCATCTCAGCAGAACTTTGGTCATCTTGATTGGCTGGTTAGATATGAAATTAGTATTTTCATTTCAACTGAAGCCTCTCCATGGGGAGAAAACCCAAAACAAAAACGATGACCACAACCAAAACCAAAACCAACATGGCTGTTCTTGGGGCTTGGCAATGGCGTTGGTTACTCACTTATCAACTATCAGTTGGTGGGTTCCCAGGTTAATGACTGTCACTGCTTTGCTTGCATTTCATGCTTGCATGGTTTACGGAGGCATTTGACAAGTCCTGTTTCTGGGCGCACACCAGGAGACTTCTCTGGCACTCAGGTGTGCAGACCCGGTTTTACTTCTCTTGAATCTGCTTCATACCCACCTGCCCAGTATTTTCTGGACTCCTCATTCTCTCCCTGCCATTTACCCCTCCCTCGCTCCATTTAAAAATAATCACAAAGGAAACACATGCTCATGGTGAAGTTAAAATTAAAGCAGCAGAGAAGGACGTAGAAGGAAAATGCATCCTCCTGTACCACTTCCCTTCCTTATGCTACTATTTTCTGAGGGTGCTACATTCACTCCTGTTCATAGTGTCGGAGGCTTTGTTCCAGACATTTTGATGCAGTTACTAACACATACCTGATCTCACACACAGGGAATTATGCACACATGTGCCCATACACATATGCCTAAGGGTCTTAGATTTTATTTATTCATTTATTTTTATTTGTTATTACTTTTTAAAGACAGGGTTCACTCTGTCACCCAGGTTGGAGTGCAGGCAACATCATACCTTACTGCAACCTCAAAGTCTAGGGCTTAAGCAGTCCTCCCACCTCAGCCTCCTTCGTAGCTATGACTGCAGGCATGTGCCACCATGGCCAGCTACTTTTTAAATTTTTTTATTTGTTGACATGAGATCTATGGGGTGGCCCAGGCTGGTCTCAAACTCCTGGTCTCAGGCAAACCTCCTGTGTTGGCCTCACAAAGTGCTAAAATTATAAGCTTGAACCATCGTAGCTGACCATAATAGCTGTAATTTAAAATGGTCATGTCTGTGATTAAAAAATAAAGCAGTACTGAGAGGTTTATAGTGAAAAATAATCAGCCCCCAAGGACGGTGGCCCATGCCTGTAATCCCAGCACTTTGGGAGGCCGAGGTGGGTGGATCACTTGAGGTCAGGAGTTTGAGACCAGTCTGGTCAACATTGTAAAATCTCATCTCTACTGAAAATACAAAATCAGCTGGGCATGGTGGTGGACGCCTGTAATCCCAGCTACTCAGGAGGCTGAATCAGGAGAATCACTTGAACCTGGGATGGGGAGATTGCAGTGAGCCAAGATTGCACCACTACACTCCAGCCTGGGTGACAGAGCGAGACTCCATCTCAAAAAAAAAAAAAAAAAAAAAAAGAAAGAAAAAAAGACTCAGTTTCTGCCTTTGTCCATTCCTGAGAGGCAACAACTTTGAATTCTCTTAGCTTCAACCCTCCAGTGGTGGTGATCCCCAAGGCTCGGATAATATGTATATCTTGCTGGTTCTTGATTGGCCAATTCAGTCATTGCTAATTCAGATTTCTGGCTGTGATAGATGAGATTTAGCCTCATCTCAATCCCATGTCTCCCCTTCCTTTAACCTCAACAAATTGCTATGCTTACTATATTTGGTAGAATAAACAGAGTAAGATTATTTTGGCTATATGATATTATTCTTTTCAGAGCCAATAGTACTAAGGCGACCTTTTTTTTCTTCTGGAGTTTATAGTTGCCTTTCTTTTTACTTTCAACTGTTTGTCTTTGCTATGTGTTACATATGTTTCAATATTTGTCTTATATTAAGTATACAGTCAAGAATTTCCTCTCTTGTATCTTTTTCTGGAGATCTCACTGGCAGATTCCCAGGGCTCCAATTTGCCCTGCATCGCTGTTGTCCTGAGACCTGCCTGCTGAGTGCAGTGTGTTTTCAGCTCTGCATTTCTCTCTCACCTCCCCTGGGCTTGGCTTGGCAGTTCTAGGTCTTAAGACCCTGTAGGTTCTTGAAGGGGATCAGCTTTTTCCATGGCTGATCCCTTTCCTTTCTCTTGCTGTCTTGGCTAGAGTTTCCTCTACCCCACTTCCTGTCAGCTTCCTGAAACACACTCCCTGAATGTGTTAAAATCTGTCTTTAACAAGACAGCTCCATCGCTCTCTTGTAATTCTTGCAGATCCCTGACTTTTAAAATTCTTTACTATCATTTTATTAGGTTTTAGGAGGAGATAAATGTTGATACTTTGGGGACATCGTGTCCTTTAAACCAGAAGTCTTACTTAGGATTTAAAAAGTTTCTCTCAGTCTCTCTGTCTCTTTTTATCTCTTGCCTCTGTCACTCTTTCTCTCTGTGTTGTTTTTTGCTTAGATATATATAGTCATTGGTAACAGTTCTCATGGGTGAAGTAGCTCTCCTCTCAGACAAAACCAAGTGGAGCTTAGTGCTTATAAGCCGTAGTAAGTAACACCGAGGTGGATTGATCCTAAAGTTTATGCAGAGGTTCATAATGTCTTGCCATGCTTTTTAAGTGTTGAAACCTTCTATTTTTAAATTGTTTTTTAATTTTTATAGGCATGGGGGTACAAGTACCGTTCTTCTGCATGGCTTTGTTGCCTAGAGGTAAAGTGTGGGCTTTAGGTGTCACTGTCACCTAAATAGCCTACATCGTACCATGAGGTGATTTCTCCTTCCTCACTCCCTTCCCACCCTCTTACCCTTCTGAATGTCTAATTGGAAACACTAATGCCTTTCAGTGCTTCCAATTATGATTATAGAGAGTAGGATTTTATACAGGAATGAAACACAGGAGAAGCATTTTTATTAAACTATACCATATGTGTCTAGATATTCACAGACACAGAAAACAACAGTTCATCTGACCGCCAAAGGCTTTGTTTACTTGCCTGGCATTTTAAGATGTACCACAGGGATTATTTCTTGGGTCATTTTCAAATTTAAGCTGGCCAAACTGCTTTTTCTGGTCCTTTGATTTGGAGAGAGCTGCTTGTTCCTCTCTGCATTCTGTGAACTGACAGGGAGTCTGGAAACCTTTGTGGCTTAGCCATGGATGTACTGTTCCTATTTTTCTCTTAAGATTCAGCTCTAATGTTACTTCTTCCCAGAATCATTTCTGATATGCCCTGGCATGGACAGCAGTGTGCAGAGGTAAAAAGTGGGGACTTTGATTCTGGCACTTTGGGAGGCTGAGGCGGGTGGATCATGTGAGGCCAGGAGTTTGAGACCAGCCTGGCCAACATGGGGAAACCCTGTCTCTACAAAAAATCCAAAAATTAGCTGGGCATGGTGGTGTGCACCTGTAATCCCAGATACTCAAGAGGCTGAGGCAGATAATTGCTTGAGAAGGAGGTCGCAGTGAGCCGAGATTATGCCACTGCCCTCCAGCCTGGGCAACCAGAGTGAGACTCTATTAAAAACAAACAAAAGAAAGTGTGGACTTTGGAATTAGGCAGATATGTTAGAGTCCCAGCTTCAGCTTTTTCCAGGTATAGTGAACTCATGCACAATATTCAGCATTTCTGAGTCTCTGTTTTCTCACCTGTATATGGGGGAGGGGGTGATAATTTTATCTGTCCAGGTCGTTTTGGCTGGGCTAGAGATTCATGGGCAGAGGCTATACCCACATACCATTGTAGGGTTAGAATCAATTTTCAATTTATGAACAACTTGAACAGGAGGGTTGATGCTCAGCTGGGATGACACAGTCTGTAAACAGTAGTGTCTTGCTTGACCTGAGAAATTAATCTCTTGCTGGGCTATCATCTATCTTTCCTTTATTTTGGAAAGAATACTGGGGTTTACATTATTTTTCAGAAGGAAAAGTATAGTTTGCGCAAAGAAACTACACTCTTATCTTTAAATTTTTTAAAGATTTCAATAGCATTTGGAGTATAAGTGGTTTCTGGTCACCTGGATGAATTGTGTAGTGGTGAAGTCTGAGATCGTAGTGTGCCCCTTACCTGAGTAGTGTACATTGTCCCTAATAGTGGTTTCTTATCCTTCACCCCCACTTCCCCTGCTTCTGAGTCTTCAGAGTTCAAGATAACATTCCGTATGCCTTTATGCACCCACAGCTTAGATCCTACTTGTAAGTGAGAACACGTGGTATTTGGTTTACCATTCCTGAGTTGCTTCACTTAGAATAATGGCCTCTAATTCCATCCAAGTTGCAGCAAAAGACATTATTTTATTATTTTTTATGGTTGAGTAGTATTCCATGGTGTGTATGTATGTGTGTATATGCATAAACATATATATGTATTATATAGAGACATATATAGATATCTATATCATTTATATCTAGGTATCTGTATAGACATATATGGACATACATATCATATATATCCCATACACACACATACACACACACATATATATATCTCACATTTTCTTTATCCATTCAGTGGTCATGGACACATAGGTCGGTTCCATATCTTTGCAGTTGTGAATTGTGCTGCAGTAAACATATGTATGCAGGTGTCTTCTGTTTTGGGTAGGTACGCAGTAGTGGGATTGCTGGATTGAGTGATAGATCTACGTTTGATTCTTTAACACATCTCCGTACTGTTTTCCATAGAGACTGTACTGATTTACATTCCCACCAGCAGTGTATGAGCATCCTCTTTTCCCCACGTCCACGCCAATGTCTATTGTCTTTTTAGTAATGACCATTCTTGCAGGAGTAAGGTGGCATCTCCTTATGGTTTCACTTTGCATTTTCCTGATGATTAGTGATGTGGACAATGTTTTCCCATGTTTGTTGGTCATTTGTGTATCTTCTTTTGAGAAATGTCTGTTCATGTCATTTGTACACTTTCCAATGGGATAATGTCTTTTTCTTGGTGATTCGAAACTACATTATTAGTAGGGAATAATTACAGATGTGTTGGCCTCTTCTTGTTGCCAATTTAGATGCAGCTTCAGAAAACCCCAGCTGTGTGTGGGAAATAGCTCTGATGTTGCTCCTTCTCTAGACGCCCAGGGTCACTTGCTCCTTGTCATGGTGCTGTAATAATCTGCAAGCACATCCACCCTCCTCAGTAAATAATGAGCCTTGCAAAAGCAGAGGCCATGTTCTATTAAGGTCTGAATTTCCCAGTGCTTTGGATGGCACCTAATACCTAGAAGGGGCTCAGGATATGTGGAGGGGCGGCATGAATGAAACCCTGTATGTATATGACAAAGGGTCAGTGTGCTATTTCTTTGCATAAGAATAGCCAGGTGGCCTTTACTGACATGGAATGCATGTTTGGGACACTCTGGTCATATATAGTCCGCGTGTTGTGAGTGAAGCTTTCTTGGGGTGGAACAAGGTCTCTGAAGCCCAACTGAGAACACGCAGACAGTTATCTTCCAAGGCTGTTGAAACTTAGGGTGGATTTTCTCCCAACTGGGAAGAGTTGTCTTAAATTATAGATGATATGGGATCCAGTAGACTCGCCTAGGAGCTCTGAGGACACCCCGGAGACAGACAGTCCTTCTCTGTGGTGGCTGATGCTGCAGATGTCTGGGGTACCTGTGTGAAACTTCGTAAGCTCCTTGGACAGAGACAACCAAGGACGTCTTCGGATTCAAGCCCAGGATAGAGAGGCAGACACTGAAGCTTGCAGGGTCTGATTTGCAGTCTTGCTGCCTCTCACATGGTGCCTCTGTTTGGCTTGCTTCTGCCTGAGGAGCAGCAGGCATTTATTTGTTTAATGATGCTTAGTGACTTTTTTTTTCCAAGCACACCACAGAGAACTGCTGGCTCGGTGATGAGATGTAATTCCATTTTGTGCCATGTGCTGTGCTGGCTGCTTTCTGTGGGGTGTTTGATTTTGTCTTCACAGCCACCCTGCAAGGTGAATACCATTGTCCCCACTTTAAAGCCTGGGCACAGATGCTTGTTTCTCAAAGTCATGCACAGCCTGTTGAACCTGGGCAAATGGCTCCGTTTGCTGCAATCATCAGGACCTCTAATATCCCCCTCCCCAAAGTCCCCTGGGATGGTCTCAAATTTTGGTAGTTGATGAGGAGAGCAAGAACCAGGTGACAAGGCAGCTCTAGATGTGGCTGTCCCCATGCTGATGTGACTCCTAGCATTAGTGCCATTGCTGTGTCTTTGGGAGATTAGTCTGGACATGGCTTATGTTGTTCACCAGGTCCTTTTCTGCAGAACCAACAGGGTCATCTAAATATGGCCTACTTAATCTGGGACCCATGACTTCCAAGAAGACTGTATTACTCCGTTTACATGCTGCTGATAAAGTCATACCTGAGTTTGCAAAGAAAAAGAGGTCTAATGGACTTGCAGTTACACGTGGCTGGGGAGGCCTCACAATTGTGGCAGAAGGCAAGAAAGGAGCAAGTTATGTCTTCCATGGCTGGCGGCAGGCAAAGACAGGGCATTTGTGCAGGGGAGCGCCTCTTTTTAAACCCATCAGATCTTGTGAGACTTATTCACTGTTGTGAGAACAACATGAAAAAGACTGACCCCCACCATGATTCATTTACCTCCTACTAGGTCCCTCCACAACAGGTGGGAATGGTGGGAGTTCCAATGCAAGATGAGATTTGCATGGAGACACAGCCAAACCATATCAAAGACTTATGGGTGGGCTTTGGAAGCTCTGGGTGGGTGGGTGGTGATGGTCTGAGCTCCCATGAAATATATGGGATGTTTTGTGTGTCCTTTCTCTGGGTAAGGTTATAGCTTCCATCAGATTCTTAAGAGGGGTCTAAAGAGCAATACATAATAACAGTAAGAATAATAATAATGATTGCATAATACAAGCTAACATTTATGGAGAACTTTCCAAGTTTTATCTTGTGAAATCATCTTGACAGTCTGATGAGCCAGGTGCTGTATTATCCCCACTTGCATACAAGGAAAAAAAAGAAGTCACTTGGCCCAAGTCATGTGGGTACTGGATGGAGTTGGAGTCTAAGCTTAGGCAGCCCGACTTTTGAACACATGTATGGCAGGCCCAACAGAAAGCCAGCCTTTGGGTGGATGTGTAGCTGTTGTTTGTTAAGGAAATATGGGGTGCTGCAAGTTGAGGACTAACAGGGAAACTGCAGAGAGGGAGTGGTAGAGTCGTGCCCCATGGCACAGGTGAGCTCTGCCTCTGGAGCTGCCGTGAGCAGCCTCTCTCCTTCTCTTAAGGCATCTGTGAGAAGCAGCACCAGGGCTGACCTCTTCACTAGGTGCAGCAGGCACAGTGCCCCATGAAAATGCTTTCATTTCTTTTATTTACTTATTTTTCTTTTTTTTTGAGACTGGGTCTCACTCTGTTGCCCAGGCTGGAGTGCAGTGGTACAATCATATCTCACTGCATTCTTGACCTCCTGGGCTCAAGTGATCCTCCTGTCTCAGCCTCCATAGTAGCTTGGACTACAGGCATGCAGCAGCATGCGTAGCTAATTTTTCACTTTTTTTTTTTTTTTTTTTAATAGAGACAGGGTCTTGCTATGTTGCCTAGGCTGGCCTGGAACTCCTAAACTTGAGCAGTCCTCCTGCCTTGGCCTCTCAAAGTGCTAGGATTTGAGGCATGAGTCATCACACCTGGCCTCATTTCTTTTAAAACCAGAAGATAATGGAAAAAAAAAAAAAAAGAACTTGCAGGTCAAAGAAAAAAACTTAAAAATATATTAGGGATATATATGTCTTTATACCAACACAGACAAAAATTACCATTTTGGATTTTTTTTTTTAATGGAGGAAAGGAGCCCAGAAAGACGAAAGTGCTCAGGGACCACAGATGTCATAACGTGACCCTGGAAAGGACACTGGGGGCCTCCGTGAGATGCTCTTGTGCCAGCTGTTCAGAGGAACCGGTTTATCTGCCTTGGAAATTTATTTTAGTTCTGGAGCCTCATGAATCATGATGGAACCATTTGGAAGAGGCATAAAGAGAAATGTACAGATCAGGCTGTTGGTGGAGTCTGTGGGCTGATGGGGCAAATGACTCTGTGTACCGGAGGGAAGATGCTGGAGGCGAAGGTTCGAAGAGGCCCATCTGCCGTGGGACGGGGGAGGAGGCCTCCCGTCTGTCCAGGTGAAATGTCGTAAGTCAAAATTAGCATTTCTGTGTTTAATTCCACTATTATTGCCCCACAGGCCACGTAGTCACCGGTGATTAAACGGAGACAGGGATATGCTTAGAATTCATATCTTGCGGCATCTAAATCAACAGTGTGAAAGGGTACTGCTGCCATTGTGCTCAGTTCCTGAGCCTTCAGTTTCTTGGAGCAGCTCCCGGGGAATGGTGTCTGCGTAGCTGTACCCCACGCTGTCTCTGCAGGTGTTTTGTGCCCTTCATTTCAGGGGCCAGGTGGAGAGGCAAGGGAAAAGAATCCCATTGATGCCTGACATTTGTGTAGCAGGGACCCTGTTTGTCATGTACAGTAAGTGCTTTTGCAGGGAATTAATTGAAGGCATTTTAAATTTGCTTTGCTGCTGAGTGCTGTGTGTAAGAACACCAGGAAGATCATGGTGGGAGTCTCAGTCCTGCGTTGCTCCCTTCTGTAGGCTGGGCAGAAGGTGAGCTCTTCTCCCTTTTACGAAGAACACACAGGGTGGGCACATTATCTAGAACCGGTAGAAACACCCTGATGCCAGAGTATTAGGACGCATCGTACATTCTCATAGCCCTGTCTTTGGAGAGTCACCTGGTAGTGCCTAAGGCAGAAGTTTGGACAGGTGCCACCTGTGGTCTCAAGTCCCACCTGCCGTACATCTCCTCTCACCACCAGAGGCCTCCTCGACCCTCCTCCTCTCCTTGCTGTCTCTGATCCGGCCATTTGTTGGCTGCTTTTCGGCTCCCAGCAAACCACACACCCCTGCCACAGTTTGCATGTACTGCCTTTTGCCTGGCATTCTCCCACCTTTCTTTACCCAGTTAACTCCTGTTCATTCTTCACGTCTCACATTGAGCAGAGATTTCTTCAGGGTGTTTTTGCTTTTTCTGACTCATCAGGCTGGGGAAAGATCTCTGCCTTCTCAGATATCCTTATTGCATTTTCTCAGGACACTTGCCTCAGTGTGGAATTGCACCTTCTATAACGTGATGGCCAAGTCTGCTTTTGCTTCCGTGTGTGTGTGTGTGTGTGTGTGTGTGTGTGTGTGCACGCGCGTCTAGTGCCTAGCCCACTGCCCGGAACATGGGCAGCCTCCAAGGAATGGGTGGAGATGGTTGGCATGAAGCGGCTTCAGGTCTCAGGCTTCCAAATATTCTCCTCCATTGCTATGAGAACTCCCCTTCCATAACCATAAATGTGCTTCAATTCTGACTCTGCCATATGCCACCAGCTGGGGGGTCTTGGGCACATTACTTAAACACGTTGCTCAGCTTCATTTTTCTCATCTGTAAAAAGCGGAATAAGAATGCCTACTGTGATGGTTGATTTTAGGTGTCAACTTGACTAATTAGGGGATTCCCAGATAGCTGGTGAAGCATTATGTATTCTCAGACAGTACATTAATTAATCTCAAAGCACTGAGTCCATCTCTCTTCTGCTGAAAGGGAAGCCCAGGTGGTTTTTCAGTTAGGATGATTGGGCTGCTGCAGGTGCATCTGTGAGGGTGTTGCTGGAGAAGATTGGCAGGTGAGCTGGTGGATCGAGTGGGGAAGATTCCTCTTTTATATGGGTGGGCAGTATCCAATTGGCTGGGGTCTCAGAGAAAAAAAAAGGCAAAGGATATGTGAACTCTCACTCTCTTCCAGAGGAGCTGGGATGCCCTTATTTTCCTGCCTTTGGATGTTGAAACTCCAGATTCTGGAGCCTTTGACCTCTGGGACTTGCACCAATAGCCTCCTGAGCTCTCAGACCTTTGCACTTGGACTAAGCCACACTACCATCTTCCCTGGATTTCCAGCATGTTGTGGCCTTTGGTGAGACTTCTCAGCCTCCATAAATGAGTGAGCAATTCCCCCAATAAATCTCTTCTCCTCCCTTTAATCTTCTTGATATATGTATGTATATATCTCCTGTTGGTTCCATCTCTCTGGGCAACCCTGACAAAATCACCTACCCTGCAGATCTGCTGTGGAGCTTAAATAAAAATGCATTCCAGGCCAGGTACAGTGGCTCATGTCTGTAATCCCAGCACTTTGGAGGCTGAGGTTGGCTGATCACTTGAGGCCAGGAGTTCCAGACTAGCCTGGCCAACATGGTGAACCCCTGTCTTTTAAAATACAAAAATTAGTTGGGCATGGTGGTGCATGCTTGTAATCCCAGCTGCTTAGGAGGTTGAGGCACAAGAATTGTTTAAACCTGGGAGGTGGAGTTTGCAGTAAGCTCAGATTCCTTGCATTCCAGCCTGGATGACAGAGTGAGACTCTCTCTCTCAAAAAAAAAAAAAAAAAAAAAGGGCGCATTCCTGAAGGTGCCTCATTCAGTGCCTGACAATTAAGAAACACTGGTTATCTGCTATTTCTTCTCTTTATCTTGCATCAAGGAATGCAAATTGCTTTGCATTTCTTCTTGTTAAAATTGTAGTTAAGTATATATAACACAACGTTAGCCATTTAAACCATTTTTAAGTGTTATATTCAGTGGCATGAAGCACCTTCATACCATTGTGTGACAGTCACCGCTATGTATTTCCAAACTTTTTATCATCCTAAACAGAAGCTCTATATCCTAAGCGGTAACTTCACATTTCCCCTGCTCCTCGTGTCTGGTAACCCCTGTTCTACTTTCTGCCTCTAAATGCTGCTGCTGAAGAGGCAGAGGAATGCGGGTCCAAGAAGGAAGCTGTGAGCCTTCAGCATGGATGTGAAAGAGTGGCTGTCTGCAGGTTTGCGTTCCAGCTAAGACACTTTAACTAGGTTGTTTATGCCTACTGATTTTTTTTTTTAAGACAGTGTCTTACTCTGTTGCCCAGGCTGGAGTGCAGGGGCGTGATCTCAGCTCACTGCAACCTCTGCATCCCAGGTTCAAGTGATTGTTGTGGCTCAGCACTCCAAGTAGCTGGGATTACAGGCATCCTCCACCACACCGGCTAATTTTTGTATTTTTAGTAGAGGCGGGATTTTTGCCATGTTGGCCAGGCTGGTCTCAAACTCCTGACATCAAGTGATGCACCCACCTTGGCCTCCCAAAGATCTGGGATTACAGGCATGAGCCACCATGCCCAGCCCACCTACTGATCTCAAATCCAGCCAGTACCCATGAATTTGGCTTCTCATGTTTGCCCATAGGAATAAATGATGCCTGTCTCCTCCCTTCTCTGTGTGGATTTTTTGGAATTACTGAGTTGGAAATAAGAGCAACCTATTTTCATTGACCTGTACCAAAAGGAGACTTTATCATGTGGACCTCAGGGTTCTTCCCTGTGGTAGATAGACTTCTAAGATGGTCCCTCAAGATTTTCAGCCCTGAGGTATACACTTTCTCCCACTTATACCAATGCTAACTTAGCTACTGCTCTAAAGAGATTTTCAGATATTAAGCTCTCAATTTGGCTGACCTTAAGGTAGGGAGATTTTCCAGGTGGACCTGACCTGATCACATGAGCCCTTTCAAAGCAAAGAGTTGGGGCCAGGAGTAGTGGCTTATACCTGTAATCCCAGCACTTTGTGAGGCTGAGGTGGATGGATGACAAGGTCAGGAGTTCAAGTCCAGCCTGGTCAGCATAGTGAAATCCCATCTCTACTAAAAATACAAAAAGTTAGCTGGGCATGGTGGCATGTGCCTGTAGTCCCAGCTACTTGGGAGGCTGAGGCAGAAGAATTGCTTGAACCTGGCAGGCAGAGGTTACAGTGAGTTAAGATTGTGCCACTGCATTCCAGCCTGGGCAACAGAGCAAGACTATGTCTGGAAAAAAAAAAAAACAGCAGAGAGTTTTCTCTGACTGTAGAGTAGGTTAGAGATTTGAAGATAAGTACTTGACCCACTTGTGATGGAGAGTGCCACATGGTAAGGACTGTGAGTGACCTGTAGAAGCTGAGAGTGGTCCCTGGCTGATGGCTGACACAGAGCCAAGCATCCACTCCTAAGTTAGTCACTGCCCTTGGAGTTTGCTCTGAATTTGTCTTTGGTTCACAGCCCTTTTCCAGTGGACTCCGACCATCTACCCTCCCGCTGATCTTTTCCTGCTCTTCTTTTCCATCCACAGCCACTCCAGGGCTGTTTTCGTCCCTAGAAGATGATCTTCCATCTGGGAGTCTCAGGAGCCATCTCCATGAATGCTTTACTGTGTGCCAGTGTCAGTCTTTGAGCTGGGTGCTAGGGATGGGACGATCTGGGCCACACGGGCCCTGTTTTGATGAGTTCCCAGCCTGGTGGGGAAAGATTGACCATTTCAATTTTATATATTAAGTTCAAAGTCAGAGTTGTTTTATTAGGTAGGAAAGTCACACTAGAGGCTGCAGTCATAACTCTAAAATCTCACTAACTTACATAATAGAAGTTTGTTGTCCACAAGACAGTTTATGGTAGATGCTGGTTGGATGGCTTTCCACACAGTCATTCAGGGATCCAGGTTTCTTCCACTCCATGGCGACATCATGCTTTGGGTCCTGGTATTCCCTGCTACACTCTCTGTATCCGCTCAGCACAGAGGGGAGGAGAGAGTGCAGAAGGTTTTGGGTCATCTCTGTGAGGTGGGTATGTCATATTTTCCAAATTTCACTGGCCAGGGTGCAGTCACATGGCCTGACCTTACTGCAAGGGAGGCAGGAAATGTAGTTCAGCTATGTGACCAGGAGGAAAAGCAAGTGGGGTTTGGCAAACACATGGCCATGTTCTCTTTTTGCCATAGGTGTGCAGAGGTGCAATAGGTTTGCCACAGGTATGCACATGTGCCTATGTGCATAGATGTGCATGTAAACATGGGTTTATGGAAGCACAGAGGAAAATCACTTAGCTCATTCTGGTTGTTTGAGAAGGCTTCTGGAAGAAATGGTGCCTGATCTGTATCTTGAAGGATAATTAAAACTATGTGATAAACTTTACTGAACTGCGAACGTTGTCTGTCCATTTTGGGGATTGTATCTTAAGCATGTGACCAGGTCCCTGGGATGCTACTGAACTCCAGTCTATCACCTAATGCAATTTGTGGATGCATTAAAGAAATTAAGCATAAAAAAAAGATTTAATGAGCTAAGAATGGGTGGGGTAGTAACTCTAGACAAAGGCGCCAGTTGGGAAGTGCATGGGTATGGATGGGGGTGCTCCAGCATTTGGGCAGGGAGCAGGAGAGATTATGATGAGTGAGTTTATTGCTTTTCTGGAGTTTACAGAAAACTCAGAATAGAAAACAGTAGGTCCAGGAACAAGACCCTCGAAGGACTCAATTTTATTTTTCTTAGAAGTCTTTTAGAAGGCTCTTGAGTCTCCCTAAAATTCATCAAGTCTCACAGACACAGACATGCCATCTTTTCTGCTGCCAGAGTCTGTGCGATACCTCTCTCTCGAGAGGTTCCCCTGACACATCTTTGTTCTGGATCTATGGAGAGGAGAGCTTGTAGAGATGATGTGCTCAGGCAGGTGCAACTATAGGAATCTCCTTGTGTGACTGATTTTCGGGAAGTGGCTTGGAGTCTGCAGGAGGGTTTCCTGGCCACTTTGGTTATCGGGACCACAACTTGAAGCTCCATGATCTGAGTAGAGAGAACTGGGGGCTCCAGGGAGTTACTGGGAAGTCCCAGGCACAAGGAGGTTCTGGGCTGTGTGTACGCAGCTGAACCCACCATTACATTGTGCCTCTGCTTTTGCCCCAGTGGTGTCCCTTCCTCTGGCTGATCCTGGCTGTGGGCTGCCCTCTGCGCACAGAACAGCTGTTCTGTCTACAGTCAGATGCTTTTATTTCCAGATGTTGCTGCTGCTGGTTCTGAGTCTTTCTTGGACTTGGGTCTCAGGGAAACTGACTGTTTGCATCCAAGCACTGGAGACTGAATGCATTTTGGCTGGACCCAGTTTTCCAAGCTCAGGACTGTAGACATTCAGGTCCTAGGCATTGCAGGATGTTGAACAGCGTCTCTGGCCTCTCCCCACTAGATGCCAGAAAAACCACCAACCAAGCATGTCTGCACACGTCGAGCGTCTCCTGAGGGGTGAGAGTGGGAAGCAGAATAGCTACGGGTTTATCCTTACTATGCTAAAACATGAGAAATAAGAGATCCCATTTTTTTTTTTTTTGAGACAGATTCTTGCTCTGTAGCCCATGCTGGAGTGCAGTGGTGCGATCTTGGCTCCCTGCGACCTCTGCCTCCCAAGTCCCAGTTCAAGCAATTCTCCTGCCTCAGCCTCCTGAGGAGCTGAGATTACAGGCATTTGCCACCATACCCAGCTAATTTTTGTATTTTTAGTAGAGATGGGCTTTCACCATGTTGGCAAAGCTGGTCTTGAACTCCTGACCCCGTGAAGAGATCCCATTTTTAAAGTCACTAGGGTCTGGCTGGGTGGTGGTTCTGCAGTAGACAGGGGACATGGTGGCTGTCAAGGCCCATCTCCCTCCTTCCACACCGGGGACCCCTAGTGGTGTTTTGAGAAAATGGAAACCTGGATTGCCGGCAACGGAAGAGAATGTGCAGGGTGTGTGGTTCTGTGATTCTTATGATGACCAGAGTTTCGGGAGAAGATTCTGAGCCTGTCTTCATCCAGGGTGACCTCTGTAGAACAGAGCAGGGACCTCACACTTTGCTGCACTGCCCTGCAGGGCACTGATCGCTACTTGCTCTCTTGCCACCCTGATGCATCCTTTAGATTCCCTCTTGTCTCACCTTCAGATCTGCCGTCTGTGCTAGGTACTTGGACGCCCCCATCTTACAGATGAATAAGCTGAGACTTAGGGTGCTTTCACATGTTTCCCAAGGCCTCAAAATATAAATGGGATCTGAACCCTGATGCATCTGATTCCAAAACTCAAGCTCCGAATCATATTTTCCAGGTCTTGTTTGGCTCTTAGCAGGAGCTACTTGGGTTCCTTCCAGTTCTGGGAGCTTCTGAGAAAAAAATGTAATAAAAACAAAACCAGAAGCAACAGAAAGCTTTTAGGTAAGCCTAAGGGTAGATGGCTGAGGATTTTTTCAGACTGCTTTTTGGGTACATTCCTCACTCAACCTTACTGTCTGCTCCTGGGGCTGGGGGACAGTAGAGAGGTTCTAGGAACTGGCTTGTGTGTGTGCATACCTACAAGTTTGGGGTAGCATGAGCCCTTTGTTCTGGGTGCTGAGCTGGGCCCCCTGGGCATGCATGGAAAGAGGCTCACTGTTAGCTTCTGTGGCTGCCAGTTTCTCGTTATGGCATCCATCCTCTCTTGGGAGGCATTCTTTTTTTTTTTTTGAGATGGAGTTTCCCTCTTGTTGCCCAGTCTGGAGTGCAATGGTGTGATCTTGGCTCACTTCAACCTCTCGTCTCCCAGGTTCAAGCGATTCTCTTGCCTCAGCCTCCTGAGTAGCTGGGATTACAGGCATGCTAATTTACACCTGGCTAATTATGTATTATTATTTTTTTTTTTAGTAGAGACTAGATTTCTCCACATTGGTCAGGCTGGTCTCGAACTCCTGACCTCAGGTGATCCACCTGCCTTGGCCTTCCAAAGTGCTGGGGTTACAGGTGTGGGCTACTGTGCCCAGCCAGGAGGCATTCTTTAACTCTCCAGCAAGACTAGGTCTCCAAGTCAGCTTGAACTGATCTGGATCTCTCAAGCAGAGGCTCCCCAGGCATTGAGAATCCTCTTGCTCAAGCCCATTTGTTCTCTCAGAGCAATGGGACACTGGAGCCCCCGAATCTTCCCCATCCGTCAAGGGTCAGCTCAAACTCTGTGGTGCCCGTGACACCTCCCCTAGTGATCTCCTTATGAGTTGTACGACCTTTTCATGTGTCATTTTCTTTCTGTGACCCATGGTTTACGATTTGAAAAATAAAACTTTACCATCTTATTTCACTTATGAGGAGGGTTAAGTGTTATAATGCACACAGGACACCTAGCAGTAATCGCTCACCCATTATACTGACTGTTACCAGCGGGTTTTCTTCCAGGATGAATGGTTGGCTCTGTCTCTAGAACTTCTTTTGTCCTCAGAGTCTGAGGTCCTGGGGATGTGGAGTTGTGTAGAAAGGTGTGGGCTTGGCTGGGCGCGGTGGCTCACGCCTGTAATCCCAGCACTTTGGGAGGCCAAGGTGGGTGGATCACGAGGTCAAGAGATTGAGACCATCCTGGTCAAAATGGTGAAACCCCATCTCTACTAAAAATACAAAAACTTAGCTGGGCATGGTGGCGTGTGCCTGTAATCCCAGCTACTCAGGAGGCTGAGGCAGGAGAATTGCCTGAACCCAGGAGGCGGAGGTTGTGGTGAGCCGAGATCGCACCATTGCACTCCAGCCTGGTAACAAGAGCAAAACTCCATCTCAAAAAAAAAAAAAAAAAAAAAAAAGAAAGGTGTGGGCTTCAAAGTCAGACGGACCTGACTCCCCACTCCCTAGCTGTTCTCCTTGGATGAGTCATTCTGCCTCTCTGTGCCTCAGTTTTCTCACCTGTAAAATACAATAGGAATATCTAACTGATAAGGATCAAGTGGTTTAATGCTTTCAAAATGCTTAGCGCAGTTCGGACGTATGACAAAGTGCTACATGCATGCGTTTTAAGAGAAATGCATTTTCTTGGTGACTCAGTGCCTTTGAGTGAAATGTACAGATGAGTGGAGCATGTGGCTTTCTCATAGTGCTTACCTTTACTGTGGGCAATGCACGTTCGTTCGTTCTTTCCTTTCTCTTTCCCTTCCTCTTTTACCATTTTATCAGAAAGCGTGGCTGGTCATGATGACCCAAGGAATTGATTTCATGACCCATGAATGGGTCATGACCTGCAGTTTGAAAAACTCTGCTGGAGTGACCCTGGCCTCCAGCCTTGCTGATGTTAATTGCCTGGGTTCTCTGGCATCCGAGACATCTGGGCCCGCATCAGCAGCCTTGCCTCATTCTCTCCACCCCACTGGGCTTCACAGATGCATTGCTCTGTGCACCTTTCCGAGCATCACATTAATTAGACGTTTCAGAGGAGATCGACTTTTAAAGCAATAGCTTCATTAGCATGGATGTGCTGGCAGCTCTGAAAAGTAAAACTCACTTATTTATATGTTAATAAGCTAACCCCAGCTTCAAAAGCCAGCTGATGAGCTCTGGCATTTCTTGATCTTCAACAAAACCCGTTCTTACACAACTGTGATGCTCGGCCTTACTGATAGATCTGGGAACATCTCCCCATCACCAGGGTTCTGCGTCCAACTGGCTGAGTGTCCCCGTGATGCAGACTGGGGATAAACGGGTTCGGCAGCGTTGTGATGGCAGGGACAATGGGAAACCCCTTAATTAGAAACCGAGTTTTCTAATGCCAACAGAGACCATGTTATTTTTGGTAACCTGTCATATTACAGGTGTGTAGTGCTCAGCGGTTTTAAAAGTGCTTTCCCCTACACTGTCTCACATGAGCTGCACATGAGACTCTCGAGTCTCTTTGCCAATTGTTTGCCAGCGATTTTGTCCAGCATCTGCCGCCTCCTCTACTCGGGGATGGGGGCAGGGGATGGATCCACAGCACGGGCACCACCTGGGAGCTCCTTAGAACAGAGCTCCTGGCTGTAGTTCTGCAAGCTGTGGTGGCTGCTGGCTGTAATTCCCACACTTTGGGAGGCCCAGGGGTGGGCAGATCACTTGAGGTCAGGTGTTTGAGTCCAGCCTGGCCAACATAGTAAAACCCTGTCTCTACTAAAAATACAAAAATTAGCCGGGTATGGCACCTGCAATCCCATCTACTCAGGAGGCTAAGGCAGGAGAATAGCTTGAACCAGGGAGGCAGAGGCTGCAGTGAGCCGAGATTGTGCCACTGCACTCGTGCCTGGGTGACAGAGCAAGATTCTGTCTCAAAGCAAAACAAAGCAAAACCAAAAACAAAAACAGAATCCCAGCCCTGCCCCAGACCTTATTAGAACCTACATCATCAAGATTCACAAAAGCCAAGATATGGAATCAATCTAAATGTCCATCAGTGGTAGACTGAATAAAGAAAATGTGGTCCATATATACCATGGAATATGCAGCCATACAAAGAAGGAGAGCACGTCCTTTTGCAGGAACATAGACAGAGCTAGAGGTCATTATCCTTAGCAAATTAACACAGGAAGGGAAAACCAAATACCACATGTTTTCACTTATAAGTGGGAGCTAAATGATGAACTCATGGACATATAGAGGGGAACAATAGACACTAGGGTCTATGGAAAGGTGGAGGGTTGAGAGTGGAGGGTGGAAGACGGAGAAGATCAGAAGAAATAACCGTCGGGTACTAGGCTTAGTGGTACTACACTGCTGAAGTCATTTATTCCCAGTCTATGCCATAGTGATACTCAGCCAGCTGGCCACAGAACCCTGGTGATGGGCAGATGTTCACAGATCTATCAGTAAGGTACTATACTTGGGTGAAATCTGTATAGCAAACACAAATCTACCTATGTGACAAACTGCACCCCTAAACTTATTTTTTTTTTGAGGCAGAGTCTTGCTGTGTCACCCGGCTGGATTGCAGTGGTGCAATCTTGGCTCACTTTAACCTCTGCCTCCTGGGTTCAAGTGATTCTTCTGCCTCAGCCTCTGGAGTAGCTGGAACTAAGTGCGCACCACCACATCTGGCTAATTTTTGTATTTTTAGTACAGACGGATTTCACCATGTTGGCTAGACTGCTCTCAAACTCCTGACCTCATGATTCACCCATCTTGGCCTCCCAAAGTGCTGGGATTATAGGCGTGAGCCACCATGCCCAGCCAAGCCCCTAAACTTAACAGTTAAAAAAATACTTATATTGGAACAGATGATTTACACACTCACTGAAGGTTGAGAAGCACTGATCTACAACACCTTCCCTTTCTCTCCTCCCTGTGTGCTCAGCCCTTCTTGTCTTCGTCTTTTCTCTCTTCCCCTTCCCTCTTGTTCTCTCTTCCCTGTTTGTCCCCTCTTCTCCTCTTTCCCCAACTACTTGTAATAGCTGCAGGTTTACAGGCATGGCTCTGACACGTGGAAACAGGAGACTCACTTGTTCTTTGTATCTGCATTTCCTTCTCTTTGACAAGCTCCTATTCCTGCACAGTTGTGTGAGAACTAAATTTAGTTCAATCCAGTAAATTTTCTACCACAGTTGTTTCTTATTTTTACGTTGACATACAGTAAAAATGCCTTTTTTGGATGTGTGGCTCCATGAATTTTAACACATGTATACATCTGTGTATCCACCACCATAGTCAGGGTAAAGAACAGCTCCATCCACCCCTAAACACTCCTCTGTGATAGCCCTCTGAAGTCATACCCTGCCCCCATCTGTTTTCTGTCCCTACAGTTTTGTCTTTTCAAGAACGTCCTGTAAAAGAAACCATGTAGTATGCAACCTTTTCAGACTAGCTGCGTTCCCTCAGCATAATGCCTTGAGAATCATACAGGTGGTTGTGTGTACCAATAGTTAGTTCCTTTTTACTGTGGACTAGTAATCCATTGTGCAGATATACTATAATTTGATTGTCCATTCCCCCTCTGAAGGATATTTGGGTTTGTTTTCATTTTTGGCAATGGGAGATAGAACTTCTATACATATTCATGAACAGATTTTTGTATAAATATAAGATTTCATTTCTTTAGGATAAATATTTGGAAATGGAAATACTGGGTCCTTTGTGCCTATTGAAGTATTTAAGTGTCTATAAACAGCTTGGCATTATATACTTTAACTTATATACTTATATAAGAGTTTGACATCAGAGTTTTACACTCCCATACAGCAGTGTATGAGAGTTTCAGTTGCTCCACATCCTTGTCAGCACTTGGTATTGTCAGCTTTTTAAATTTAGCCATTCTAATAGGTGTGTCATAGGATCTTGTAACCTATTTAACCTTTTCTGTTTTGTAATACTTACCATCCTTCTACAGCTGGGATATTGTAAATTCAGAGAGAGAATGTGGCTAGCGGAGCCTGAAACTTTAACAGGTCTAGGATGTATCTGGGAGCCAGGTAATTCTTCCCACCAAACAGACTCAGAAAGAGGTTTACTCAAAGGTCATATTAGCACCAGAAAATAATAAAATAAATGTCCAAGTCCCCTTTTACTATTTTGAATCCCATCCATACACTTCAGTCTGGGGAGAGGTTACTTCAGGAGAACAGTGTTTCTGCTGGATTTATATGCCCACTAAGGATTTCTTCCATGCATTGGCATTTCAGATAGGCTGTGACCAGACTGTGTCCCCTGGCACCATGTCCTCCCTGCCCATTCTAGACTTCATTACCACAGAACATGGAAAGCAGATGTTCTTCATTTTTCCTAGCTAGATTTCAGAGGGCTGTGACTCATCCAAGATCTGTAGGCATCTTTATTTAGCAGAGGTTATCCGTTCCAATTAAAAGGAGAAACATTTTTAAGCGGTGGCTGTTAATTCAAAACCTGGCAGCCTTGTTGACGATGACGTCTGGCTATGAATGGAGGAGGGAACATATCAGAAAGCCTTCTGCCTGCTAGGCGCTATCTGCTAATTCCATTTTAATATCAGACATCCAAAGGATTGATATTATATCTCAGCAGAAAGCCCAGCACGAGCTCAAGATATTAATTCATTAATTCATTTAGCCAGTATCGAGCCAGGCACTGTGCTAGGAACTGGGGGTAAACAGCAAACAAAACACGAACATTCACGCTTCATAAAGCAGAAGTTCTGCTTTGGGGAGGTATTGATTGTTAGAAAGCCAGAAAGTGCTGTGGGAGAAGTGAAGGAGAATAAGAAGATGGGTAGTCCTGACCAGGAAGGTGAATACTTACTATTATTTATTAAACAACTGGGAATGGCAGTTTCTGAGTGGTCATTGAATAGGTTTTCATTTGCAGATTCCAAAAATTTGGCCTGTAGGTCCCCTGCATCAAAATGCTATGGGGACCTGTGAAATCAGCAAGACTCTGCACCCATCTACTGAATGGGACCCTGCCCCAGGTCCCTGCCTCACTCTACTGAATCTGTATGCCTGGAGAGAGGCCTTGGGGAATCTGTGTAGCCCACAAGCTTCCCTGGTGATAATGAAGCACCCTGAAGTTTAAGGACCACTCTCTTAAGAATGCAGGTTTAAAATAGAATGCATGCTTTCAGTCCCAGGAAATGATCAAAATCATCTAAAACTGGGTCCAATTAAAAGCGTGTTCACTCGTTCAAGTCTTGACACTGCCTGACTTTGAAACTTGCAAATGTTAACTTTGCAGCAGCTGCTGCTTAATTTTAGCCCTCAGAGAGAAACGCCCCAGTCTTCACAATAGGTTTTTGGGACCCTGGTTGGCAAACATCCTCCCCTACTTCCCCACTGCATGCCAAGGGCCAGAGCTTCCTAACTTTGGAAACAGAATATAGCAGCATCCCCTACCCGATTCCCTGGTCTCAGCGGCAAGCTGCCCTACTTTGCAAAATGAGAGTCTCTTATCTCATTAAGCTACAGCAGAAATGAATTCCAAAAAGATAATTTTCCTGTTAGCACCCCTTGTAAAGCCACCAGCAGCCTCATCCATAGTTAAAACATCTCTTTGTAAGCTGTATGATTCTGTGGACTGGAAGGGATGGGAAGTAAAGCTTAGAAATGGTTGTATCCTTTCCTGGATTTCCATATTGTTTCTCTGATTATTTCTACAAGTGAGGAGAATCCCAGGGGAATAAGGAATGGTATTTTGGAAGAAGAGTTGACGACCCTTTGTAGCGACTGAAAGTCCTAAAACTCATACTGCCCATGTTGCTTAGGAGTCCAGGTACCAGGAGACACGGGATTTCTTGGGCCAAATCAAAGCCCTTTGTGCCTGTTATGGGCTGAATTGTGTTCCTTCAAATTCATATGTTGAAGCCCTAACCCCTATTACCTTTGAATGTGACTGTATTTAGAGATGGAACCTATAAAATGGCAATTAAGTTAAATAAGGCTTTTACAGGGGGCTCTAATCCAATCTGATCAGCTTCTTTATAAGAGGAGATTTCCACACATGAAGAGACTCCAGGCATGCATGCATAGAGGAAAGGCTCTCTGCAAGCTGAGGAGACACTCTGACTTTAGAAAAAAATCAAATCTGCCAACGTGTTGATCTCAGACTTCCAGCCTCCAGTACTGTGAGGAAATACATTTCTGTTATTTAAGCCACCTAGTCTGTGTGATTTTGTTATGCCTCCCCTAGCAAACTGATGAAATGCCTTCAAGAATAAGTCAGGCTCGATGGCAAAGCATTGCTAATGGTCCCAGACACAGAGGCAGAGCTTCTTCTGGGTCACTTGAATCAATCGAACATACCTTTTTTGAGATCCACCAAGCCCCATGTCTGTCTGCACATGGCAGATCTGATGTGGTGCTCTCCAGCCCTGCCATACCCTTTTTGGTCCCAGCCTCCTGCTGAGCTGCCAGTGGACCATTTAAGTCCACCACCGGCACAACTGATCGGACCAAAAATGGCCATCTGATTCAAACTTGGCCAATCAGATTTTTACATGCAGAAGTCAGCCATGTGGATGTGAAATTCACACAGAGGTGGGAGACCTCATGGCCCCAGAGAGGGAAAATAACCATTGCCCTGCCTTGGTTCTGGGTCTACCCAGTCCCTGAGTACCTTTGAGGCTATTCCTGCCCTTAGTTTCCAGAAGATCCTTCCGAATACATTATTTCCAGTAAATCTGTCTCTTGGTCTAAGCTACTTTATTAATATTATTTATTTTTTATTTTTATTATACTTTAAGTTCTGGGGTATGTGTGCAGAACATGCAGGTTTGTTACATAGGTATACATGTGCCATGGTGGTTTGCTGCACCCCATCAACCCATCATCTACATTAAGTGTTTCTCCTAAAGCTGTCCTTCCCCTAGCCCCCTATCTCTCAACAGGCTCCGGTGTGTGATATTCCCCTCCCTTTGTCCATGTGTTCTCATTGTTCAACTCCCACTTATAAATGAGAATATGTGGTGTTTGGTTTTCCATTCATATGGTTTGCTGAGAAAGATGGTTTCCACCTTCATCCATGTCCCTGCAAAGGACATAAACTCATCTTTTTTTATGGCTCCATAATATTCCATGGTGTGTATGTGCCACATTTTCTTTTCTTTCTTTTGAGACGGAGTTTTGCTCTTGTTACTCAGGCTGGAGTGCAATGGCACGATCTCGGCTCACCGCAACCTCCGCCTCCTGGGTTCAGGCAATTCTCCTGCCTCAGCCTCCTGAGTAGCTGGGATTACAGGCACACGCCACCATGCCCAGCTAATTTTTTGTATTTTTAGTAGAGACGGGGTTTCACCATGTTGACCAGGATGGTCTTAATCTCTTGACCTCGTGATCCACCCGCCTCGGCCTCCCAAAGTGCTGGGATTACAGGTATGAGCCACCGTGCCCGGCCCACATTTTCTATATTACTTAATAGCAACAGCAAAATGGAGCCAGACACCATGCTAAAAGTTTTGCATATGTTTTTTTATTTGATTCTTACAAATCCCATGGAGTAGTTTTCATTATTATTTCCACTTATAGATAGAAACTGAAGTTCACAAAGGTTACATAATGAAGGTTGGAAACTATTAGTTTGTTCTTCCACTGTTATAAATATATATCTGAGCTGGGTAATTTATTAAGAAAAGAGGTTTAATTGTCTCCTGGTTCCACAGGCTGTACAGGAAGCATGAGTGGGGAGGCCTCAAGAAACTTAGAATCATAGCAAAAGGTAAAGGCGAAGCAGGCATGTCTTCACATGGCCAGAGCAGGAGGAGAGGAGAGAGGGAGAAGGGGTTACCCACTTCTAAACAACCAGATCTTATGACAACTCACTCCCTATCATGAGAATAGCACCAAAGGGAAAAAAATCTGCCCCTGTGATCCAGTCACCTCCCATCAGACCCCCACCTCCAACACTGGGGGGTACAATCTGACATGGGATTTGGGTGGGGACACAGAGCTGAACCATATCAAAAACTGAAGTTGACAAAAGTTACATAATTTATTCAAGGTCCCTGTTTTAGTCTGTTTGGGTTGTTATAACAAAATAACAGAAACTGGTTAGCTGATAAACAACAGAAACTCATTTCTCAGTTCTGGCAGCTGTGAAGTCCTAGATCAAGACAGACGTGGCATCTGGTGACTGCCTTCTTGCTGTGTCTTTGCATGATACGAGGGGCCAACTAGCTCTCTGATACTTGTTTTAGAAGGACATTGATCTTGTTCATGAGGGCTCCATATGATGATCTAATTGTCTTCCAGAGTCCACACCTCCACATGCTATCACTTTTGGGGTTGCGAATTCAACATACACATTTTAGAGGGATATAAACATTAGTCCATTGAAGTTGCATAGATAGTAGGTAGAAGAACCAGAATTCAAACTCAGCTGATCTAACCTGGGTCTCCTTCTTTTAACTGCTATGCTAAGCTCTTTTAAATTCTATTTATTTTTGTAATTTTATAGAATAAAAATTATAAATTGGTTGATCTCCCTCTTGCCTTTTTATATAACTTACAAAATTTTTTTGAGACACAGTCTCACTCTGTCACCCAGGTTGGAATGCAATGGCATGATCTCAGCTCACTGTAACCTCTGCCTCCTGAGTAGCTAGGATTACAGGCGTATGTGCCACCATGCCTGGCTAGGTTTCCCCACGTTGGCCAGGCTGGTCCTGAACTTCTAACCTCAGGTGATCCACCTGCCTCAGCCTCCCAGAATGCTGAGATTACAGGCATGAGCCACCATACCTAGCTAACTTTTTTTTTTAAAATGAGAAATCCTGTGGGCATAGCAGATAAGGAACATAATTTTAGGATGTTAAAAGAGCATTGTCTCAGGAGTGTTATGGAGAGGAAAAGTTCTGAAAGCAAACTTAGCAAGGTGGAGGCTGCTAAAAGTTCCTCCATTGCCCCCAAGTACTCAAGCCTGGCTGATGCCTTGGCTGCATTCAGGTGTTTCTGCTTCTCAGAACAGGAATATTCTTTAGATAGCAGAGCACAAACACCCAGGCTCTATGGTGATTCTGCCCAATTAAGTTCAAGTCAACTACCATATGAAAGACCTATGTGGTATCAGGCACCAAGCTCTGGGTATCTGGAGGTGATATGGCTCTAGGAAAAAGTGGAGAGAGGAAGGTAAACCCAACACACACATTATAGTGGAGCATTTACGGTCCCTTTATCTGACTTGCTTGGACTCCTCCATAGAGGGTAAGCCTGGAACTGGATATTGGTTATTTAATGTTTGGCTTGGCTTGGCCTAGCTCAGGTAGGCTTGCTAAAATCATTCTTTGCCAGATGGTTGTCATATGTCTCATATGCTTTTGGCTTTGCATCACTCAACAAATGCTACAGAAGTGCTATGTAACCAGTGACCTCAAAACTTAATAATTGTAGTGTTCTCCTGGATTGTGTTTCAACTGAAAATGGGTTGATCTTGGCTAGACTCATTCATGTGTCTATAGATCAGGCGGAGGTACAAGGATTTAGATGGGGCTTGGCTGGGTGGTTTGTTTTATGTCTACCTTCTTATCAATTCTGGGACCAGTGGGCTAGCCCAGGCATGTTTTCTTATGGTAATGGGAAAGCACAATCAAACCCTTTAAGTCTTTGAAAACATCACACTTACTGACATTACATTGGCCAAAGCCAGTCACATGACCAAACAGAAATCAAAGAGTAGAGAAATAGGGTTCACATCTTGAGTGAAAGAAACTAAAAATTCACGTGGCTGGAGGGTATGCCTACAGGATGCAGTGAAGAGGAGGGGACCATTCCTGTTCTTCTCCATGGGCTCTCAGCAGCTCAGGTGATGACCTTGTAGGAGTCTCTGAAGAATCAGTCACCTGGTAGGAGGGGCTTTTGTCTCATGGCAGGTGACCATGCCCATCCATGTGTTCCAGTGGGGTCTCCATGTTCTTCCCTTCTATCAAAAAGCCTTCTCAGGTGAGACCTGCTCCTTAATCCCATAGTGTCAGTTCCTAAGACAGGCAGGATTTTCAAATCTGGACCTATTTCTAGGTCTCTGATTATAAAACAAAGCCTAAAAGTAGACCCACATCAGGGCCAGCTTTAATCAAAATAACTTGGGAACAGTGTATTTTTGGGTTTCTTTTTTTCTTTCTTATGTCTCTGACTGTGGCAAATCTTCTCTACCTTTTTCCTTGGCTTCTCTTGAAGAAAACCACTAAGAGTGGTTTTATTTATTTGATTTATTTAACACCTAAAAGGTGTTAAATGATAACTCTTAGGTTTTTACCCACCCAGAGGTGTTTGCTTCTTAAGGGGGCTTTTATTTTATTTTAGTATTTTATTTTATTTGTTGAGATGAAGTCTCCCTCTGTCACCCAAGCTGGAGTGCAGTGGTGTGATTTTGGCTCACTGCAACATCTGCCTCTTGGGTTCCAGCAATTCTCCTGCTTCCCGAGTACCTACAATTACAGGCATGTGTCACCATGCCCAGCTGATTTTTTTTTTTTTTTTGTATTTTTAGTCAAGACAGGGTTTCACTATGTTGACCAAACTGGTCTTAAACTTCTGGCCTCATGTGACCTGCCTGTTTGGCTTCCCAAAGTGTTGGAATTACAGGTGTAAACCACTGTACTCAGCCAAGGGGACTTTTAAAAATCAGAAAACCTTTTAAGATTCAAAGAAATATATATATTACAATTATATATCATATATTTATATATTTTTATATATGTGTGTGAATGTATGCATTTTATTTTCATTTTTCACTCCTCTATATCATTTGAATTTTTATTACCATGTATGGATATTATTTTTATAACAAGAGAAATCAAGGAAAATACAAGAGTACTTTGATACATTTAACATATAATGCACATTATTAAATATACTTTATATAAAGAAATAAACCAGCATCATTATTTTCTGTTCCCAAGTCCCCAGGTAGGGACAAGTTATGTTTCATTAAAAACTACAATACAGGCCTATGCGGTGGCTGACACCTGTAATCCCAGCACTTCTGGAGGCCAAGGTGGGCAGATCACCTGAGGTCAGGAGTTTAAAACCAGCCTGACCAATATGGTGAAAGTTCGTCTCTACTAAAAATACAAAAAAAATTGGCCAGGCATGGTGGTGGGTGCCTGCAGTCCCAGCTACTTGGGAGACTGAGGCAGTAGAATTGATTGAACCTGGGAGGCAGAGGTTGCATTGAGCTGACTTCGTGCCTCTGTACTCCAACCAGAGCAAGACTGTCTCAAAAGGCAACAAAACAAAACAAACCCAAAAAAAACCCCAAAAAACAAAAACAAACTACATTAGAAAGATAAGATTGATTCTTAAATGCAGTAGCTGACAAACCATGGTCAATAATTTAAATTTAGTTCAGGGCCTGCTTTTGTAAATGAGGTTTTATTGAAACGCTCTCACGCCCATTCGTTTGCATATTGTGTGTCTGCTTTCACTTTCGGGAGACAATGGCAGAGTTGAGTAATTGAGACAGACTATTGGGTTTGAAAAGCCAAAAATATTTTCTATTGAGCCTTTTATAGGAAGAGTTTACAGATCCCCAGATTATATACACAATGAAAAAGCTTCTCCTCACACAGTTTGCCCCTTCTCTGCTTCCCTGTGGTTTGGTTTGAAGCACAGCAAACATAGAAGTTCTACAGGGCCCTAGCTTCTGTCCTGGAGGCAAGTGTTTCTGTCACATAATAATGGGGAGGTGTTCTGAGAAATGTATAGTTGAGTGATTTTGTTGATGTAAGAACATTGCAGGGTGGACTTACACAAACCTAGATGGTATAGCCTGCTACATACCTAGGCTATATTATGGTGTACTTATCATTTCTAGGCTACAAACCTGTACAGTGTGTTACTGTAGCAAATCGGGTAGGCAATTGTAACACAATGATAAATATTTGTGTATCCAAACATATATCAACATAGAAAAGATACAGTAAAAATTTGGCATTGTAATCCTATGGGACCACCATTGCATGCGCAATCCAGAGTTGTCTGAAACAGCATTATGCAGTATATGACTGTGTAAGAGGAAAGAAACACAAAAAGTGGCTTAACAGTCAGAGATTTATTTTGAAGAATAAACCTAAGAGGGGCTTCTGTTCAATTTCTATCAGCAGCATTCTCTCTTACAGACTAAGAGTATTTAAGGGTTTAGGGTGAGAGCTTATCACAGACTTGGAATGTTTGTGTGGAAGAGAAGTTTACTATGGAGTTGGAATGTCTCTGGTCATAGGGGAGGTCATCTTGGGGCTGACATCTCTCTGGCTGGAGGGGAGGTTATCTCAGGGCTGGCATGTCTCTGGTCAGGGAGGGGTTTGGAATGTTTCTGGTCAGAGATGTCATTTGTGATTTATGGTCATGCTGATGTTAGCCATTAGGCTGATGTGCTTTGGGTTGGATTTAGGCAGTTTTTGATCAAGGGGAACTTTCAAATAGCAGTGCTTATTCAAGATGGCAGTGCACCTGCTTTGTCAGACTGTATGGAGTTCTATTCAGGGTTGTGTCAGGTCCAGAGCTTTTCAGAGGAGTCAAGAGATGGCTGGGACTTGCTCATTTTTGGAGGATTATAGTAAAAAGGAAGATTAAGAAGGAACAGAGGGAACAAGAGAAGAAAAGAGGAGAAATAATGCCCAAACAGGATTTTAAAAAGCTATGGTGTGTTTTTAAACTGTGTGCTTGACAAATTAAACTTTTAGGACATTCACATGTGCCCACATATAATAAATACAAAAACAATTGTTCTCTTAACAATATAATTATGGGATTCATAGGAATAAGTCCACAGTCTACCATGGGCAATGTGGTACACTGTCCAACGTTAAAGATGGCCAACTGTGGTCACTGTCCTTAAGCTTAAGGTTGGACAGTGACCACAGCTGGCCATCTTTAAGCTTGGACACATCCTTAAGCTTGGCCAGCAACCACAAGCAACATTAACTCACTTTTTAAACAGTTGTGCAGTATTGCATTGTGTGCAATTAATATGTGTTAAATTTTATGTTGCCAGTTCTCCACTGGTGAATACTTAGTCTGTTTCCTGTTTTATTTTTGCTATTATCAGTGTGGCTGTAATAAGTAGCATAGAAAGAATAGTTTTGTTCCCTTGTTTGAATCTTTCTGTAGTATAGATTTCAAGTGGACTTATTTTGCTATGCCAAAGGGTATGCACAATCTGAATTCTGATAAACATCACCAAAGCGATTCCCAAAGAAGCTGTTTCAGTTTCTGTGCTTACTGGCAGTGTGTTTGTGGTGCGTCTTCCTTCACAACGTTGCCAAGATGGGATGTTACGAATTTCTTATCTCTTTGTTTTTCTTCTTAATTGCCGGTTCACCTCTTTAGCAATTTTAAAAATTGGGCTCTTTATCTCTTTCTTACCAATTCAAAAAAATTCATGATACATCACAGAGGTTAGCCTTTTGGTTCATTCACTGCATAGTTTATTGAAAGCATTGGATGGAGCCTGAGGCTTGCTTGTGTGGGACAGAGGAGAAGATCTGGAGATTCCTGAACTTTCCAGGAGTTCAGATTCAAACGGGAGAAAGCTGGGGGCTAGGGTTTTCCCCACCTTTCATCATCAGGGGGATTTGGGGACAGTGGTTTTGCTATCTCCTTCCTTTTCTCCATTGCACATGGAGAAAAGATTAGGAGATGCAAAGACCAGATTAGGAGATAAAATGGAAAAGTGTTAATTTTTTTTTTTTGGAGTGGCTGGGTGTGTGGGTGGGTAGGTCATAAGCTTGCTGAGGGCAGAGACTGCTTTTGTCTCATGACTGTATCTGCAGGAGCCAGCATAACCACCTGTCACTGCGTGGGTGTTTAGTAAATATTTCTTGTGTGCATAAGTGAATGGATCCTGTCAAAGGATCTTGTCAGGCTGTTGACTTTGTGGGGCGGTGATCGTGATGATGGTAATCATATCTGTCATTTATGAACTCTGTGAGTCAGGTACTGTGCTAAGCATTTCTTGTTTCTTTTAATCCTCTCAATAAGTGAGCTGTAGGAATTATTATTAGCCCCATTCCACGTGTGAGAAAACAGAGGCTCAGAGAGGTTAAGTGACTTTCTCAAGGTACCACAGCGAGGACAACCTCTAGGAGGTATGGCTCTAGAGTCTGAACTCCACATCATTGTGCTTTATTGTATTGGAGTTCATTTGTCTTTCAAGATGTGGAACATTCCCAACTTGGGAGCCAAAGGACCAGTGGACACAAGGCCGGGTCTGCTGTTCTTTGCCCAAGGGGAATGGCACTGAGACCCTAGAAATGGGCACGTACTAGGGAGGCTGGTTCATTTCCTGTGCACTTACTTTGCTTTCAGGGTCAAAGGCACATGTTCTCAGTTCACACAGGTTGTTCTTCATGATCTGTGTGACACTGGACAAGCTGGCACCCCTCTCTGTGTCCCCAATGTCCTCATCAGTAAAACAGGGATGATGCCAGAGTCTCCTTGCAGTCCTTACAGGACTTGCCTTACCAAGGATTGAATGAGATCATGCACGAGGGAACCAGTCCTTCTTTAGGCTCAGAATTGTCTCCATGTGGATGAGGTATTCTACGTATGCTCAGGCTTGTAGACAACTTGACCCCTGGTCCTGTATCCTCTGGAGTAGGGGCAGTGGCAGGACAACCTCTTGGTACCTCTCTGAAGCAGGGTGTGCTTGGCTGCCCTTGGAGATGGATAGTGATAGCCCATTCATGAAGCTGAAAGAAGAGAGAGGTACTTCTATGGGGTTTAGTTGCCTTTAGAAGCTGACAGGGCTTGGAGGACTCCCTCACCAACCCCCCTCCTTCTGGTGTGAGCTCCTGGACTAGCTTTGCCTTCAGCTCACAACTGTCAGGTGGACTTTAAATGGTGCTCATGGCTTTTTAAAAGACTTCTTTATTGTTTCAGATGCCAAAGCTAATGGATTTGTAGGTTCCTCTCCCACTGGGGACACATGAGCTACCTTCTCTTCTCTTACTGGCTGCATCTCACGGCCCTAAGTACCTTCCTTGCTAGGACTCAGGGAGATTTAAGAGGTGCCAGTTAATTGCTTTCCAAGCTCAGCTGGAGAATGGCAGCTGGACTCTTGGTATTTAGTCTCTAAGTGGGTGAGGAGCAGAGGCGAGCTCCACAGAGCCAAAGAGATGGGCTGCTGGGGATGGCTGCTTTAAGCAGTCTGGGGTTTAAACAGAGCAGATGGCTCAGGTAACAAAAGAACCTCATCCTCACTGTGGTTTCAGCTTTGTGGGGCCATCAGCTGGGCTTGTGAGAAATTATTCTTTCATCATGCAGGGATGATGTTCTGTTGGGATGTGTATGAGGCATTTTTGATTTTGCAAAAGTGTATGAATGAGTTTTCCTGAAAACCACTCTCCTTTTCTGGTGGGTATTGGTGAATGCATGGGTCGGATATAAGCAGATCCTTCTGATTTCATACTTTATATTCAGACAAAGTGATTTGCTTAGTGTATGAATGATAGACCCTCTAAAATATTTTTTGCCTAAGTAAATGCGGAAATTGGAAATTGTCCCTTGTCAGACTATGTAACCTAATATCACTGTCAGTTTTCTTATATTCCTACTTTCTAGAACAATATCTAGCATAAAATACATGCTCATAAGTATTTTAAAAATAAATATTGTTGAATGTCTGGTTTGGAACCTGAGATGTCTTACCTCTACATATGTAAGACCACAGAATGAATTGGTGATGTAAGTCTGAAAGAGATGAATCCTCCTTCAAGCTCCTGAGCTCTGTGCTTGTCTAAATAGTTGAGAAACAGTTGTGGCTATTGACTGAAGGTAGAAACTCTGAGAAGGCATGGAAGGAACTAAACATTTGGAATATAAATGAATGTACTGCTTGAGCCTAGTAGTTCAAGACAATCCTGAGTAGCATAGTAAGACCCCATCTCTACAAAAAATTAAAAAATTAGCTGAGGATGGGGGTACATACCTGTAGTCCTAGCTCCTTGGTAGGCTGAGGTGGGAGGATTGCTTGAGCCCAGGAGGTTGAGGCTGCAGTGAGCTGTGATTGCACCACTGCACTGCAGCCTGGTCAACAAAGTGAGCCCTTGTCTCTAACAAGAAAAAGAAAATAATTTATAGTTTTATTCTAAGGATAGATGGTGATCCCAGGCAGAGAGGCTTTAGAGATACTGCCACTGGCTACTGTGGTTGTTACTGAGCCTTACTGAGGCACCTGCTCGGCCACAGATTGTATTCTATGAGAACAGGATCTCATATGGATGTCTTGGGAGCTGTGGTTTTATTCCATGACTTCGGAATCTTGGCCACAGCTGACTGGGCCAGAGATGGACACATGATCAAGCTGGACCAATCAGATTCCCTCTCCTGAGACTTTATAATTGGGAAGTAAAAATGTTTGTTAATCTTTGCTGTTGCTTTTCTGTGGGAACTTGGGAGCTGTGAGTTGGCCCTTTCTTGCCAAGGAGAAGTAGGACATCTGGTTTACAGAGAGAAAATGGAGAATACCTGGAGAGAGAATCAGAAACTAGGGTAATCTGACGACCAGAGATCCTGAGGGTAATAGATTTGCAGCTTTACCTTCCAGTTCCTCTTTTTTTTTATGACTGGACAATATACATTTATTATTAAGGAAGTGCATAATAATTGGCGAAGGAAAACTAGCCAATATTGAGGTTAGAAAATATTTTTAAAATTTTACTTTAAACTTTTTTCTTTAGACAGGATCTCCTTGTCACCTAGGCAGGCTCTATCACCCAGGCTGGAGTGTGGTGATGTGATCATAGCTCACTGCAGCCTTCACCTCCTGGGCTCAAGCAATCTTCCCACTTCAGCCTCCTAAGTAGTGGGGACTACAGGTAGGTGCCACCACACCTGCCTTTTTTTTTTGTAGATGGGGGTCTTACTATATTGCCCAGGCTGGTCCTGGCCTCAAGCAATCTTCCTCCTTTTGTTCTTTTTATATTAACAAGATTCTATTTATAGTGTGAGTCATGATGCTTTGAAATATGTATACATTGTGGAATGACTCAATCAAGTCAGTTCCACATATAAATTACCACACATACACACACACACACACACACACACGTATGTATGTATGTGTGTATGTATGTATGTATGTATGTAAGGTTATGGCAACAACACAAAGTCTACTCTCAATGGTTTTCAGGCACACATTGTATTTTTAACTGCAGCTACCGTGATATACAATAGATCTCTTGAACTCATTCCTCCTGTATAGCCGAAAATTGCTGTCCTTTGACCAACATCTCCCCAGTGTCCCCAACCTCCCAGCCTCTGGTAGTTACTGTCTTGCTGTTTTCATGAGTTTGACTTCCTTAGATTCTACTTACGCATGATATTCCAGTTCCCCCAAGGTCTCTCTGTCCCCTCTGCCCCTGGGTTGCATGAGATATGATTGCGCTGTTGTAATGACATGCTAATTTAAACTAGTTCAGTGGGTTTCTGTCACTTTCAACTAATCTGACCTTAACAAAGACAATGGTCCTTATGAGACCAGACTCATGTTAGTTTATGGTGAAGAATTTAGATGTCACCAAAAGCTGGAAAGCTAGAACCACCTTTTCCTTTTTTTTTTTCTTTCCTGAGACAGAGTCTCACTCTGCTACCCAGGCTGGAGTGCAGTGGCAGGATCTTGGCTCACTGCAACCTTCGTCTCTTGGGTTCAAGCGATTCTCCTGTCTCCTGAATAGCTGGGATTATAGGCACGTGCCACCACACCCAGCTGATTTTTGTATTTTTAGTAGAGACAGAGTTTCACCATGTTGGCCAGGCTGGTCTCGAACTCCTGACCTCAAGTGGTCCACCTGCCTCAAGTACTCAGAGAAAAGTGAGTAGAGAAAGTGGATCAGGGTTGAGCACAAGCCTTCTAGCATGGTGGACTGAAGTGCAGCCAAGGATTCTGGGGGGCCAGGTGGGAGAGCTTTCCCAGCCTGTGGGCTTAGCTGGAGCCATAGAACCCAGGTTGGCTGGGTTCTGAGGTAATGGGAGGCCCATACCCAAAGTTTGGGTGCCCTTGGGAGTCCCCTCAGACTGAGGCACGATGCCTCCTTGTCATTCCCAGTTGTTTAGGAATAAAGTGGAAGAAAGTAATTGCTCAGTTCTCCCAGTAAGCAGCACCAGCAAAATCAGTATGGGACTAGATTTGGATTTCCTTATCACAGGGAATCTGAGCTTTATAATTAATCCATGTCTTTTTTTTCCTGGCATTCTGTTGTAGGTAAAATCCTTCAGACAAAGTCCAACTTGCTCAAGGCTGAATTAGAACAAAAGGCAGCGGCTTCCATCTGGGGCTTTTGTCGTTGATTGTCCATAAACCAGAGCACATTGTGCTGGCTGCGTCAGTGTATTGTCCTTTGCCTATTAAGACCACACACTAAAAACTTGGGAGGGCAGAGGGATTTGGGCCAGGTTTGCCACCTTCAGAGTTATTTTCTTATATTATGTTAGTATATTGGTGCTGTGATCATGCTGTCAGGGATAGCTGCCACGGGCACATATTGGGAGCGATGGCATGTGTCATCCCTGTAGTAGGAGGAGAGAAGTTTTTGGTAACAGTTAATGAGCACATTCATGGAGCGTTTAGTTTTTGGATGGAAATGAGTTTAGTGTTTTGAGGATTTTTAGGGGATGAACTGGCTTTTGCTGGTAGGAAACTTCCGGTGAAGTTAATATAAATCAAGGCATATAGACATGGAGCAGCAGCTAATAATTTAAAGTAGCAAGTAATCAGTTCGTTTATAGGGTTTGCCATATGCCAAGCACTGTCCAAGGTGCTGGAGACACCGTGATGAATATGTTAAGACAGATCAATTTCCTATTCTCGCATGGGAGACAAAGTGGTAAACAAGAGCAACAAACAAGTCCTACAGTTCCAGACAGTGACGAGGACTCGGGCGAGAACGACAGCTGGGCAAGTGGGAGGAGAGTGAAGGACTCTGTGGCTACTGTCGGAAAAGGGTTCGGGGAGGTCTTCCTCAAAAACATGGCATTTGAGCAGAGACCTGTGAGACAGGAGGGAGCTGAATAACCCAGATACCTGTGGACACCTAGGGAGAAGAGTATTCCAGGCAGAGAGAATAGCCAGTGCAGAAGCCCCGAGGCAGGAACAAGCTTTGGTGCATTTGAAATGGAACAAGGATGCCCGTAGAACTGGTGTAGCATGAGTGCGGAAGGAGTAGGAGGCGAGGAGGCTGGAGAGGGTAGCAGGGACCAGATTGTGTAGGACATTTTAGCTCATAGTGAGAAGTTCAGATTTTGCTTTAAACCTGATGGAAGACCATTGGGAAATTGTGGGGTAGGGAATGACATGGTCTGATGTATCTTGAGTAATACTGGATCCTGTTTGAAGAATAGGTTTTTGAGGGGTAAGAGAGAAAAAGGGAACCCATTTGGCCCAATTGCACTAGTCCAGGAGAGAGAGAGCACAGTGGCCAGAATGTGGTGGCCATGATGGAGTTGGCAAAAAGTGGTTGGATTGAGGATATATTTAGAGTTGGAGCTGGCAGGACTTGGGGATGGATTGGATGTGGGGTGTGGAAAGGAATTGGGTTATTCCCTGTGTTTTTTTTACTTGAGCCATGGCCCAGCTTCGTGGACACACAACTTGAGCAGTGACAAAGAAGCCCTTGCTTAAGAGGGTCCTAAGCTTGGTTTAATGCTCTGCTGTTGCCATCTTGAAGTTATGGTCTGTTTTGGGGTGAGGGCGTCTTTATCTTGCTCTAGGCCCTTGCATTATACAGCTGGCTTTTACTGAGCCAGTGGGTAGATGGTGGCCCCTTTTGTGGAGATGTAGGAGCCTGGAAGAGGAACACTGTATGGAAGAGGGACATGGCGTTCTCTTTGGGCCATGTTAAGTTTGAGGGGCCAGTCAGGCACCTCAGTGGAGCTGCTGTGTAAGTCATCTGGTGGAGTGTTTAGAGGCGGAAGCCTCCCTGCCAGGGCTGGAGTCATGGGGGGTACATTCTGAAAGAGGTGAGATTTGAATCACGCTTTTGGGAAGAGAACATGTCAAGTTTATTCCCTTCCTTCTGCATTGAAGAAAGAATCCTTGGTGGGACAATGCTGATAATTCCTTGACTGTAGCTTTTGTCTAAATTTTTTTCAGACTTTGGGGCAGATGGTACCTGTTACTGGGGAGGCATACATTTCTACCTTCTAATTGCTTTGCGTATATGTTCTTTTTCCTCTCACACAGTTGTTTTGCTCTTACTTTTCAGCCTAGGGTGACCACCAGTTCCAAAGGTGGCCTCTTCAGCCATTGGTTGAGATTTGAAGTGACTGAGCAATGCTGGCTTTAGAAACTTGAACCCATCATTGTGCAACTGATTCTAGGGATTCTGTTGGAGGCAACGGGCTGAGAAAGTCTTGGGGGACTACAGTGCAGGGTCCTGCAGGTAGCGGGGCTTGGTGAATAATGCCTCAGTCTCTAGGTACAGAGGGCTTGGACCCTGTCTATTCCTGCTCAGTGACCCTGGGAATGTCATCTAATCTCCATGGACCTCAGTAAAATGAGGATAATAGTATTTTCTATTTCCTAAAATTCCTGCAAGTGATAAACGAGGCAATTCATGTAGAACTTCTAGCTCAGGCCATGAAACAGAGAAAGGAGTCAAAAATGCTAAGTGCTGCAACTTCCATTGAGAACAACAGTTTTCCTGTCTGTGCTGGGGAAGAAGAGCGGCTCCTGGATTGCATTGTGAAGGAAGCCTTGAGCAGTCTGCTATCTGTATCCCAAAGCTCATTTCACCTTTCGGTTTCCTTGGTGCACATCCAAACCCTGATGAGGATTGGCAGTGCAACAGCCAGCAAAACCAGCTGCTTACCTAGTTTTCCTTATGACAGACATGTGACTGTTTCTTCAGCGTCTATTCCCTACTGCACAGCAGAGCCCTGCAGTTTGTGGTATACATGGAGATTAATCCCTACCCTGTATGCCAAGATGGGTCCTGATTACACCTAAGCTATCTGAGTAATTTCTTTTGCTATTGGTTCGGGGTTGCACACACTACCCAAGACTAAGTCAGTGGCATTCCATGGCCACATTGGTCAGTAAGGAGTGGGCATACAACCTAGAATAGTTGGAACACAGTAAGCTCAGGACTTTTGTTCTTTGCCCAGTAGACATCAGTAAGTAGCCATTGTTGCTTTCAGCATTCATTGGCTACTCAAGATTGGGGCCAAAGATAGAGTGTTTGGTGATATTGTTGCTTGATCAAACCATACCTAAAGTCCTTCTTCTGTACTTTTCATTTGAAGTCATTAAATTTCCTTTAAAACTTTCACTGCTTTGAAGTTTTAACAATGATTTTCATTCAGAAGCATCCCTCTGATACAAATATACTCTGGGTGCCAAGTTGTCAAATGAATAGTGAAATAAGGTTGACCTGGCAACTATGTCCATATCTAACAATTTTGGGAAGATTATTTTCCCTCTTGGGATTTTTTTTTTTAACCCCGGCTATGAGGACATGCTGACAGCAGGTTGTGCCAGGTGAAACCTGGTTGGAATTCTCAACTTCAGCATGGATTTTATCTGTATTCCAAATTACATCCATCAATATTGCATACTTTTTTCATTGGATAAAACGTAACTTCATGAAAAAAGCAAACAAAATAATCCAACATTATTTAAAATGTCTGTGCACAGCATGTGCTTTGAGAAAATAGGGTCGCTGCAGGTCATTTGCAGTCCATATTCAACTCAGGACTTTTTGAATATGGCAAAATGGTTATTTGATGTTGATGGCACCCATATTCCGGAGTGATAACCTTTTCATCTTACCAAATAGTTCACTGAGGAGCTCTTATTTTTGCAGTATGTATACTGTGCAGTGGATTTCTGGTATAAACGTGTGCTTGTTTCTCTTTTAGGACATGGTGAGAGCGCTTGGGCATATGTAACCAAGAGACTAGTCTTTGGGTCTGAGCTGCGGTGTTCTGCTGATGCCCCTTATGCTCGTCTGTGCTGGGGTGGGGTGCAAATGTTTATGTTAGAATCCTATTGCTATTTTCAGAGAAATAGAGGTATCTACATCAGTAATGGGTTTAAGCATTTGCCTTCCGAACTGAGTCTTCACCTTTGGTATTTTTGTGGAAGGTTTCTCCCTGATGCACTCTGTGAATGTCTGCTGCCGTTGAGCTGCCGGCCTCTTACTGTAGGTTCAGGCTCTGTCCTGTGCCCTGCAGCTCCGTCTCTCTTGCGAATCCGTGTGGTCCCAGTCCTTCAGTCAGCTGTCTCTTTCTACATCAGCTGCGTCATTGGGAGGGACCATAAGTCTCACTCCATTTTGCTTTAAGAACAACCTGATTGGGGATCAAGTTAAAAAAGTAATCCTCAGTGGGGTGTGCTGGCTCACACCTGTAATCACAGCACTTTGGGAGGCCGAGGCGGGTGGATCACCTGAGGTCAAGAGTTCAAGACAAAACTGGCCACCATGGTGAAACCACGTCTCTACTAAAAAAATTAGCCAGGCGTGGTGGTGGGTGCCTGTAATCTCAGCTACTTGGGAGACTGAGACAGGATAATTGCTGGAACCCGGGAGGCAGAGGTTGCAGTGAACTGAGATTGCACCACTGCACTCCAGCCTGGGCAACAACAGTGAGAATCCATCTCAAAAAAAAAAAAGAAAAAAAAAGAAAAAGGAATCCTCCCTCGGGGTAAAATCATGGCACACCCAATTGAATTACATTCTCTGGATGCTTCATATTTTGTTCCCCTTAACTACCCCACTGCCCTCCCCAATTCAAAACTTTCCAGTTCAGTGTCCTGTGATACTTGCTTTCCCTTTAGATTTACGGATTACATGCTCAAAAGTCCATTTTCCCTCTTGGGATTTCTTTTTTTCCTTCTGACTATGAGGACATACCAACAGCAGGTTGTGCCAGGAGAAGCCTGGTTGGAATTCTCAACCTCAACTTCAATATGGATTTTATCTGCATTCCAAATTACACATCCGTCTGTCTCTCTCTCTCTCTCTCTCTCTCCCCCCCCCCCGCCATATATATATGTACATACACACACACACACACATACACACACACATAAATTTTTTTTTAGATAGAGTCTCACTTTGTTGCTCTGGCTGGAATGCAGTGGTGCAGTCTCAGCTCACTGCAATCTCCCCATCCTGGGTTCAAGCAATTCTCCTGCCTTATCCTCCCAACTAGCTGGGATTATGGGCAAGTGCCACCACGCCCAGATAATTTTTTGTATTGTTAGTAGAGACATGTTGGCCAGGCTGGTCTTGAACTCCTGACCTCATGATCAGCCTGCCTCAGCCTTCCAAAGTGCTGGGATTACAGGCATGAGCCACCATGCCTGGCCCATCCATCAATATTTCATACATTTTTTTGTTGGATAAAATATAACATCATGAAAAAGGTAAACCAAATTATCCAACATTATTTAAAATGTGTATGCACGGTATGTGCTTTGAGAAAATACGAGGGTCACTGCAGGTCATTTCAGGTCTCATTATGGATGATCTGATGAAGACATACTGATATCAGTAACTCCAGAGTCATGTTTTTGCCTCAGTCTGTATGCAGAAAACACCCAGGTCCCACCTTGTAAAATTCTTCTTTCCCCCAGTGTCTGGGGTTTGCAAATGCCCGTTCACCTTCCTGCCCTTTGCAGGCACCATGTGGCATCTGTGTAGTTCTTCTGCTCCTGTCCTCCTGCTTTTGTCAAGGATCTGCAGAGTGAGGGAACCCATCGTGAGGACATCATCTTTCATCCCCAGGGAGCTGCCTTGACCCTCTGTGAACTGCCCATCCTTGAAGTGAGAGGCAGGGCTGTGTACTCTTGTGGGTGGAAGCCAGTCCCTTCCACAGTTCTCATTGCACTTTGTGGCCCAAGCTCCACAGCAGCCCCAGAGGGCCCTGAGTCTCAGCATGTCCAAGCCAGGCCAAGAGGCCCCTTGGGAAACAGGTGCCATGACCTTACCATGTTTCCCCTTTCCCTTCCTCTCTATTGTGCCCCTCAAAACAAAGCACCTTATTCAAACCCAACTAAAGCATTCGTGCATGGCCCACCTATGCAAACGTGTGGCCGTGGAGATCACTCCATCAGCAGTCACACTGAGCTGCAGCCAGGTCTCAGCAGCTCCCAAGCCCTGCGGCACTGCTGTGGGTGCTGGCTGCATCCGGCTCCCCACCTCTCAACTGGGGATTTCTGTTCGTGTGAAACAGTAGCAATAGGAAGACTGAATTATTGAGTCTGCATTTGGCCTGGCACAGGTGGCTTCTGAAACACCCCAGAGCCACTTGCTCAGCAGAAGTCACCTCTTTCCAATGCATGGGAGAGAGGGGTGGCACCCAAAGGGTTAAGACACACACCACCACCCCTTTCCAGCCTCCAGGTTTTCATTTTAACGAGGAGCCTTGTGTACATAATGCCTAGACTTGAAGGAATGATGCTGATAGCTCATTAGTGGGCTGGTGGGGAGATGTTTTAGGATAGTTTGACCCTCCAGAAGCTCCCCAACCATATTGTGTGGAGGAAACCCTGTCAATCATGCCCCTGGGAATCTGCCAGGTAAACCTGCTTCTCCCAGACTCGTGGAATAACATGGCATAGGGGATTGTCATTAATCCCTTTCAGGATCTGTGCTGAGACTTGGAACCTGAAAGTCTCTTTGCCTTCCAGCAGCCCACTGCCTGGTGAGGGAGACAGACATGCATACAGAGAAGTATGGCAGCTTGTATCACCCCTGTGGAGCTCCTGGGCTCTGGAGGTAAAGGCGAGTTCAAATCCTGCAGTGGACCCTTAGTGTGTGTATGATGTGCAAACCCATCTCTCCAGTCTTGGGAGAAGGGGAATAGAAAAGTCTCCCGCTATCAGACAGGGAATAGAAAAAAGTCTTATAGAGCTGGGGTGAGAGTCACTGAGCACATGCCTGGCACATCTTCAGCACTCAGAAAATGTCAGATTTAAATCATCATCATTACATAAATCGTCAGGAGAGCAAAAACGAGGGAGCAGTTAATTAAGAGAAAACTGCAGAGAAGTTACGATGTTTGAACCGTTTCTCCAGGAATGCATGGGATTTCACAGGGTGGATGAGATGGAGAGGGTGCTTTGCAGAGAGAGATAACCACAAGAGCAAAAGGCTGGGAGGTAGGACCTTTATGCCACCTTTCCTCTGAGGCTCCCAGTTGGCCCTTGCACTTGTCGTTTGCTTTTTCCTCTGTGCATGTCTTGTCTTCTCCCCTCCTGGGAGTTTTCGTTGCAACACAGGAGAGTGGAACGTGCTGTGGGAGTGGAGTGAGATGACACAGCTTTGCTGTTTTCTTTTTTTTGAGACAGAGTTTCACTCTTGTTACCCAGGCTGGAGTGCAATGGTGCGATCTCGGCTCACCGCAACCTCCGCCTCCTGGGTTCAGGCAATTCTCCTGCCTCAGCCTCCTGAGTAGCTGGGATTACAGGCACGCGCCACCACGCCCAGCTAATTTTTTGTATTTTTAGTAGAGACGGGGTTTCACCGTGTTGACCAGGATGGTCTCGATCTCTTGACCTCGTGAGCTACCCGCCTCGGCCTCCCAAAGTGCTGGGATTACAGACTTGAGCCACCGCGCCCGGCAACTTTGCTGTTTTCTATGGCATGACCTTCACTTGTGGAAGGGTGTGATGGTGAAGAGTGTGGCCTCTGGAGCTGAGCTGCCTCAGCCCAGGCCCAGCTCTCCCTCGTCAAGGGACTCAGTCTTCGTCCTCCACAGTGTTCCCATCTGCGAAGTGAGGATGATAACAGCACCCCCCTCTAGAGCTGGTGTGAGGGTTAAATAACTGATGTGTGTTTGGTGTTCAGAATGGGCCCTGGCATGTGGTAAGTGCCCTGTAACTGATCATTGATAACTGGCTCTTGCACTGGCTGCTCCATCTGCCTGGAAAATTTCTTTGCTTAGACACCTACTTGGCTTGTTCCTGACTTTCTCTGGGCCTTTTCTCAAGGTCACTTGAGTCTCTATCTGGCTGCTCTATTGACAATCCTGGTCCTGTTCGTCCACCTCCCCTTCCTGCTTCATGTTTCTTGTCATCTTATATGCTATGTATTTTCCTTATTTATTATTGCATGCCTCTTCCAATCAGAATGTGAGCTTCTTAGAGACAGGGGTTTTTGTTTATATGTTCAGTGCTGTTCATATGCTTATAGAAGAGTGGCACATAGTAGTTGCTCAATAAATACTTGAATGAATGCATGAACTAAGCCTCATTGAATCATACTTTCCTCTTCTGTAAAATGGAGCTATGAGCCTGTGTCTGGTGGAGTACAAGATGCCTGTTTAGAAATGACAGAGCACTAAATACACAGAAGAGATGGTAATTATCATTGAAGGCAAGGATCATGTCATGTGTCTTCTTATTTCCACCATACACTTGGAAAATCACTGTTCCATCCACCTACCTACTCAGCCTTCCACGCAACTGTCCATCTACCCACCCATCCCCCTATTAACCTATCCCCCCACCTACCCACCCATGCCCCCATCAACCAATCCCCCACCTACCCACCCATTCACCTATCTACCCACCCATACCCCCATCAACCCATCCACCCACCCTTCTACCCACCCATCAGCCCATCCACCCACCCTTCTACTCAATCATGCAGTTATCTACCCTTCCACTCACCCGTCCATCAATTTGTCCTACCATTCAACCCCTTACCCACCCATCAGCTCATCCACCCACGTTTCTATTCAATCTTGTACTCACCTACCCTTCCACCCACCCATCAACCCATCCACCCACTATGCCACTCAACCATGCACTCACCCACCCATCCACCCACACAACCATCCATTCATCCTCCTGTCCACCCCCCTACCCACCCATCAATCCATCAACCCATCCACCTCAGCTTCCACTCAATCACATACTCATTCACTCTTCCACTCACCCATCCACCCTCCACCCACCCATCAATCTGTCCACCTACCCTTACACTTAATCATCCATCCATCCATCCATCCCTACCCACCATCATCCCATTAACCCACCCTTCCACTCAGTCATCTACTCTTACACTCACCCACTCACCTGTTTACCCACCCACCCATCCACCCACCTATCTATGCACCCATCCACCCACCTTTCCACTCAATAATCTACTCTTCCTCCTGCCCACTTACCCACTCATCCCAGTCATCTGCTGACCCACCTATTGAATCCCATCCATCCTGTTCCCCATGCATCCATCCATGCATCTAACAAATGTTTATTGAATACACAGTGATTACTAGGCATTGGAATAACATTTATGACTAATAGTAATAGGTGAAAATGACCAGGAATTCACTACATACTACATACTGTGTTAAGAATGTTGCATTGAATATTTTATTCAGTTTTTAAGAGTCATATGAAATAGACACTATTATCACATCTCCACTTACAGATGACGAAGCAGGTATGGAGAGGGAAGCAGCTTGTCTAGGAGTATGTATCTAGAAAGTGGAGGAGTCTGGATTGAAACCCAGGTTGGCTACCCTAGCATACTTGCTCTTAACACCTTGTTGTTTCAGCTCACATGGAGTCCACAGCCCAACAGGAGAGACATATATGGAACATGAGATTATGTAAATAGTAGGCCCTCAATTCATGTTTTTACTAGATGTGTGCTCTCTGAGTGTTGGTTAATAATGAGGGTCCATTTTCTGGGGAGAGATTCAGTGAAAATGCCTGTATCTGGTGCTGTATTGAAAAGCTCAGTGCATTTTCTTTATCCATTCATTCGTTAGCAGACTCTTAGGTTGCTTCCGTATCTTCACTGTCGTAAACAGTATTGCACCGAACTTGGGAGTGCAGGCATCTCTCTGAGATCCCCATTTCATTTCTTTTGGATAGATACACAGAAGTGGGGTTGTTGCATCATATGGTGGTTCTGTTTTCAGTTTTTTGAGAAACCTCCATCTGGTTTTCCAGAACAACTGCATCATTTTACAACCCCACCCAAAGGGCACAGAGGTTCCAATTTCTTCACCTCCTGGCCAGCCCTGGTTATCTACAATGGAATATCATTCAGCCTTAAAAAAGAAAGTAATCCCGACATAGGCAACAACATGGCTGAAGCTGGAGGGTGGTGACGTAAACCAGTCACCAAAGGACAAATACCATATGAGTCCACTTCTAGGAGATAACTAAAATAGCCAAACTCATGGAATAGAATATTGTTTGCCAGAGGAGTTTCTTTTCATGGGTATAAAGTTTGAGTCCTGCAATATGTCTGTGTTCTAAATGCTGTACAACATTATCCCACAGTTAACAATACTGTGCACTTAAAAACTTGTCAAGATGACTGGGTGTGGTGGCTCAAGCCTGTAATCCCAGTACTTTGGGAGGCTGAGGTCGGCAGACCACTTGAATTCAGGAGTTCAAGACCAGCCTAGCCAACATGGTGAAACCCATCTCTACTAAAAATACAAAAAATGTCAGGTGTGGTGGCATGCACCTGGGGCTGGGGCAGGAGAATCACTTTAACCAGAGAGGTAGAGGTTGCAGTGAGCCTAGATGTGCCACTGCACTCCAGCCTGGGTGACAGAGCGAGACCCTGTCTTAAAAAACAAAACCCCACAAAAACTTGTCAAGAGGGTACATTTCATGTTATGTGTTCTTTTTCTTTTTTTTCTTTCTTTCTTTCTTTTTTTTTTTTTGAGATGGGGTTTCACTCTTGTTGCCCAGGCTGGAGTGCAGTGACATGATCTTGGCTCACTGTCTCCCGGGTTCAAGTGGTTCTCCTGCCTCAGCCTCCCGAGTAGTTGGGATTACAGGCACATACCACCATACCTGGATAATTTTTTTGTATTTTTAGTAGAGACGGGGTTTCACTGTGTTGTCCAGACTGGTCTCAAACTCCTGACCTCATGATCTGCCCGCTGTGGCCTCCCAAAGTGCTGGAATTAGAGGCATGAGCCACAGCGCATGGCCGTTATGTGTTCTTTTTTTTTTTTTGCTTAATAATAAACATTTTATTTATTTGTCTTTTTAGGATCCAACCCTTTTACATTGTTGGATTTTTTAATATTTTTTTTTCTTCACTTTTTTTTTTTTTAAATAACCTTCATTGCCTCTGAATGATTTGGAAGCTGCTGCCATCCCTGGGTCTGGCAGGGACCACAGGAGCCGGGCTGTGCTGGGGCTACCTTGGGCCACGCCCTGCTCTGTGCTGAGGTCCCCGGAAGGAAGCACTCCTGCTGAGCAGAGTCTCTTTCTGGCCTGGAAACACAGGCACACCACACGAGGCTCCCACTCTCCCTGTGCTCCTTTCCAGCACAAGGCATTTCTCACTCCTCTGTAATTACCCAGGCTAATTAAATAAATTGATCTGCTGATGTACACTTCACAGTCATTTTTGTGGTGTAATTTGGCTTTAATAGAACTGGTGCTTGCGTGAGAGGAAATGAAAGCTTGGGGTAGAAGTGGGATCTTTTACTGTTCAAGAAAAATAATTTTTTTCCGGGGGTTTCGGTTCCCTGTGTGTGCATAATGTATGTGCTTGCTGTCAGAATTAACTGGGAAAACAGCAGCTGTCTGGTAAGAAGGATAGTGTGGGAGGCCCTTTGCCATGAGAAACATCAGACGGACTCTTAAGTCTTGACAAGAATCTCGTAATTTTGGAGGCAAATGGGGCACGAAGCATACTGTTGGCTGTCTGCTGGCCAGAAAGTGAATTCTGTGCTCTGTGGGGATGTTCTGGGAAACGGCTGTTGGCTCTGGTTGATAGATGGGTGTCTGTCATGCTGACACAGCAGGGATGGGAGGTGAGGTGTTCCTCATCAGAGTCATGGTTAAGAGTGTGGTTTTGGGTCCAGTACCATTTAGTTCCTGTGTCAGCCTTTGCTGTTTGCTAGATGTGTGCCTTTCTGCAATTGGCTCCCACTTCTGAGCCTCAGTCCTCCTTCTCTAAAAACCACATTGCAGGCTGGGCATGGTGGTTCACACCTGTAATCCCAGAACTTGAGGAGGCTGAGGCCGGCGGATCACCTGAGGTCATGAGTTCGAGACCAGCCTGGCCAACATGGTGAAACCCCATCTCCACTAAAAATATAAAAATTAGCCAGGCATGCTGGCAGGTACCTGTAGTCCCAGCTTTCTGGGAGGCAGGAGAATCGCTTGAACTTGGTTGCAGTGAGCTGAGATCATGCCACTGCACTCCAGCCTGGGTGACAGAGCGAGGCTCCCTCTAAAATAAATAAATAAATAGATAGATAGATAGATAGATAGATAGATAGATAGATAAATAAATAAGTCAAGCATGGTGGCAGGTGCCTGAAATCCCAGCTACTCAGGAGGCTAAGGCAGGAGAATCACTTGAACCCGGAGGTAGAGGTTGCAGTGAGCCGAGATCGCACCACTGCACTCCAGTCTTGGCAATAAGAGTGAAACTCCATCTCAAAAAAAAAAAAAAAAAAAAAAAAAAAAAAAAAAAAATGCACCTTGCAGGATTGTGAAGAGAAATGCATGAGCCCAGCCGACTGTCCAGCACATGGTGAGCACTGTAGAAATGTTAGCTGCTCTTAGTGTTTTTACTGAAGTCAGTCTTTCACCCATCCACCGATTACTAAGCAAAAACCGTGAAGCAGATATTGTGCTGGTGGAACAGGTTTGACCCCAGATAGGTCTAAGCCTTGTTGAGGATGCATCTGCAATCTGATACCCTCATTCTGCCCACAATGGGAGTCAGACTGTTGACTGTATTGATAATGCCATGCTGATTTATTTAATCCAGCTATGTGCCAGACACTGCCCCAAGCACTTCGCAGGAGTTGCTTCCATAAATAATGTGGTTGTCATCTGCTGAGCGCTGTGCCAAGGCTTTGACAGGCATGATGTCATTCCATCTTCTAACTACTCTAGAAGGTAGATAGATTCACCGTATCCCCCTTTAGAGGTAAGGTAAGTGAGGCTTGGGATAGTGAAGTGATTAGGGGCACATGGCTAGTGAGAGAGAAAGGCAGGGTTTGAACTCCAGGCTGGCTGACTCCTGGTTTTTAACCATATCGTTGAACTGATGCCTATTGATGGGTCTCAGGAGGAGGTTCACATGGTCCCCAGACTTATATCAATGGCATAAGATTCAACTCAAGGTGTTATGAAGGTGGCAGAAAGTTTCATTGCAAACATTTGAGCCTTTCCTCTCTATGGAGACCACATGCAATGTACCCAGTGCCTGTGAGTTTGGGAATTGGTGAGACCTGTTACCTAGAGTGGTCAAGGGAGGAATTCAGGTTGGAGCCCTGTTATGACTCAGCCCATAGACTCCTTGCGAGTGACCCTGGTTATCTGTCTCGGATGTTTGCTTGAAGCTTTAGGCTCTAAGTCTCCATACTTACTTTATTATTATTTTTTTCAGACAGAGTTTCACTCTTCTTGCCCAGGCTGGAGGGCAATGGCACAATCTTGGCTCCTGCAACCTCCATCTCCCTGGCTCAAGTGATTCTCTTGCCTTAGCCTCCTGAGTAGCTGGGATTACAGGTGCCTGCCAACACGCTTGGATAATTTTTTGTATTTTTAGTAGAGATGGAGTTTCACCATGTCGGCCAGGCTGGTCTTGACCTTCTGACCTCAGGTGATCCACCTGCCTCGTCCTCCCAAAGTGCTGGGATTACAGGCATGAGCCACCACACCCGGCCAGTCTCCATTCTTATTTTTGTGCTTTCCCCCAGTGTGGTCTGTTTGATCTTTTTCAATTTATTTTTTCAATGGATCCTGCTTCCTTCTGATGCACTCCATCGAACACTGCCTGTCTCTTGCCCTTGTCTACCCTGGGAGTGGCTGCAAGATTCCATGAACCCTTGTCTCTCAAGATGAACAGCTATATCCAACTTAAAAAAATTCACATACATTTAACATATAACCCAACAATTCCATACTTACATATATTTACTCTCAGCTTTTTGTCTCAAAAAATTTGAAACCTGCAGAAAAGTTGTGGACATCGTTCAATGAACACCCTGTCTCCCCTTCACCAGCTGTCACGTGTTTTCCTTCATTGGCACTTTGTTGTACTCTGTTTTTTTTTACACACACATGCTCGTATTTTATTGAACCCGTTTGAGAGTCAGCAGCAGATATTACTTTTCACCCTGCACACTTGATCACATATGGCCTAAGATCACATTCTCTTACATGACCAAATGTAATGAGCACACTCAAAAAATTTAATGATAATAAAATACTCTTGGCTGGGCACCGTGGCTCATACCTATAATTCCAGCACTTTGGGAGGGCAAGGTGGGAGGATCACTTGAGCCCAGGAGTTTGAGATGAGCCTGGGCAACATGGTGAAAACCTGTCTCTACAAAAAACATAAAAATTGGCCAGGCATGGTGGCATGCACCTGTGGTCCTAGCTACTCAAAAGGCTGAGGCAAAAGGATGACTTGCCTCAGCAAGTTGAGGATCACTCAACCCTGGGAGGTTGATGCTGCAGTGAGCTATGATGGTAACACTGCACTCCAGCCTGGGTAATAGAATGAGACCCTGTCTCAGAAACAAAAATACTTTTTTTGTTGTTGTTTGAGATAGAGTTTTGCTCTATCCCCACAGAACCCAGCCTGGAGTGCAGTGGTGCGATCTCAGCTCACTGCAACCTTCCCCTACCGGGTTCAAGCAATTCTCCTGCCTCAGCCTGTCAAGTAGCTGGGATTACAGGCATGTGCCACCACACCTGGCTAATTTTGTATTTTGAGTAGTGATGGGGTTTCACCATGTTGGTCAGATTGGTCTTGAACTCCTGACCTCATGTGATCCGTCCACCTTGGCCTCCAAAAGTGCTGAGATTACATGCATGAGCCACCGTGCCTGATCACAGAAATACTCTTATTTGATACATACTCTATAGTCAAATTCCTCAATTTTTCTGATACTGTGCTTTATGACTTTAAAAAAAATCCGGTGTCTGATCAGAGATAAAACATTGCATTTAGTTTTCCCATTTTTAAGGACTTCTTTATGCAGGCTGGGCACAGCTCAGCACTTTGGGAGGCCCAGGTGGGTAAATCACTGGAGGTCAGGAGTCCAATATCAGACTGGCCAACATGGTGGAACCCCATCGCTACTAAAAATACAAAAAATAGCCAGTTGTGGTGGCACATGCTTGTAATGCCAGCTATTAGGGAGGAGGCTGAGGCAGGAGAATTGCTTAAGCCCGGGAGGTGGAGGCTGCAGAGAGGCAAGCTCATGCAATTGCATTTTACTCGGAAAGAGTGAGACTCTGTCTCAAAAAAAAAAAAAAAAGACTTCTTTATTGTGGAGGAGTTCCCCAGCCCTCCCCTCCTCCCCCACCCCGTGTGTGTGTGTGTGTGTGTGTGTGTTAGGACACTGACATTTTCACACAGTCTGGTTCAGATATTTGGTGGAATATCCCATTTGCAAATGCAGGATGGATTTGACAGCTGCAGCCTAGCAGATTCAGGTGGGGTGGTTTTGGCAGGACTATCTAAGTCCTCCTTGCTGCATCATGTAAAGAGGTAGATGATGTCACTGGTGGTACTGAGGGAGACACATTTTAAAGTCACTTTGATGAGAAGAGGCACTTTCTGCTTGAAACCTAGGCTGAAAACTAATTTCCCATTGAGGAAAAAAAAATACCACACCTTGCCCTGTGAGACACTGCCGAGTGCTCCCTTGGGGGGAGCATCTGGGGGGTACTGTGCGCTTGCTCATGTGTACTCTCCGGTGGGGTCCACAAGGTGCTGGGACACTGAGATGAACAAGACATGGCCTTTCTGTATCTGGTGGGAGAAGCTTTGGAACAGATCAGCCCAGGGCAGTGTGATAAATGTTGAAACCAAGGGTGTATATAAGGCAGGATGGACGGAGAGGTCACTAGCTCAGCTGGGGAAGGCTGGGATGACTTACCACAGGTGGAGACATTTGGAATACTTACAGTTCCTTTCCAGAAAGGCTGCTGGGAGGCCAGTCTCCACCAGCCCCTTACCCCATGAGAGTTGGGATCCCCTCCTTTATTTGAGCTCTAGTCCTGCAACATTTTCCTTGTCCCATGGAGTCAGGCACGTGCACTGTGGGAGCTGTTCCTGGCGCACTGAGGGGTGAGTCTCCTGAGCGCTGGGGGGTGAGTCTCTCTGCTCTTTTTGTGTTCAGGTCTCTCTCTCTCTCTCTCTCTCTCTCTTTTTTTTTTTGAGATGGAGTGTCACTCTGTGGTTAGGCTGGAGTGCAGTGGCGCAATCTCAGCTCACTGCAACCTCCACTTCCGAGGTTCAAGCAATTCTAAATCTGCCTCCAAAATAGCTGGGACTGCAGGTGCCTGCTACCATGCCCAGCTAACTTTTGTATTTTAGTAGAGATGGGGTTTGACTATGTTGGACAGGCTGGTCTTGAACTCCTGATCTTGTGATCCACCTGCCTTGGCCTCCCAAAGTGCTGGGATTACAGGCATGAGCCACCGTGCCCGGCTCAGGTCTCTCTTTCTTGACGAGAACTGTCTTGACAACAAACTGTAGGATTGTCTTTTGGAGGGAGTATTTTTTTTTTCTGTCTCTTCACTGTCTTTCAGTCTCTGTCTGTCTGGAGTCTGATCCAATATTCCTGAAAGACAGTTGGACTTGAATTCCAACCCAGAGTGCACCACTTATGGGCCCTGTGACCTTAGGCAAGTCACTTTATCTCGCCAAGCCCTGGTTTTCTTGTTTGTAATGGAGTTATCACAGTGCCTCCCCCAACACGGCTACTTGGGGGTTAACTGAGGTGGTGCCCGCAATGTGGGGCCCAGCAGAGAAGGGAATCAATACATTCTAGCTATTAGGATTCTTCGCTTTAATCTCAAACTGCTTTTCCGGGCCTTGTCCTCTGCACAGAGTGTTCTCTGCCCAGCTCCTTTATTCCAACCTTGTCTTTGTGTAGGGCAGCTATTTTCTTTCTAGAGCATACGGTCTTCAGTGTGGCCCTGCTGATAGGACATTCGGGCAGCATCTTTCTTTTCAAAGGTACCAGGGCAGCCTGGAGGAAGTAGAGACCCCACCTGCATCTCAGGGGTGTTTCTGAGACTCCTGATGGCAGCAGCCAATTGTCACCGTGTGCCAGGCAGCTGTGGGGGGCGTTGGCTTGGTTTGAGTGGCCTTCTTGGAGGTATCTGCCCAGCTCAGGGTGGTTAAGGGTCCTGTGGCTTGGTTTGTAATCAGCAGAGGTTGGAAGGTGTGAAGACATGTGTATCATATATATATATATATGAGATAGAGAGGGACAGAGATATAGAGAAGGGGATAGATAGAGAAGAGGGAGGAAGGGAGAGAGGAAAAGGGAGAGAGGGAGATGAAGAGAGGGAGAGGCAGAGAGAGAGGAGAGATGGAGAGGGAGAGAGGGAGAAAACAGAGAATAAAAGGAAAAGAGAGGGAGGGATTCAATACTAGTGTCTTGAATCAGAAGAGCTCAGAAAGGGTGTGCCCTTACTGGCTTTGACAATGTTGGACTTCGGAGAAATTGAACTTGCATGAGTTCCCCAAACTTTCATCTTTCTTTGCATTAGTTCAGGCCCCAGCAGGAAGTGGCAAATGGCACACTCAGAGCAGGATAGTTTAAGGAAGGTGTAACGCCTGAACGAAGTTGCGGCAGGACGCAGGGAATGTGGGTCTGGAGAGGTGAGGAAGGAGCAGTTCATGAACTCCTGAATGACACGGGTGTGTGCCATCCCTCTGTCTGCATTGTGAAGCCTAAGGGCAAGGAGGCCTCTTGATGGAAGGTGTCAAGGTCAATGCCTGTGACACAAGGCACCTTTGCCAGCTCAAAGCCTGGGCCCTGAGGTCGGCTGCAGCTGGGTTTAAAAATGGAGACGGGTCAGCTTCAAAGAGAGCATAATGACATTTTATTTATAGGCAGAGACTTTTTCCTTGATGTAATTAGGAAGACTGAAGGAACTTTGGAAGGGGACTGTAGCAGTTTGAAGAGGGTTGAAGAGTGTCTCCTCCAAAATAGGTCCAAGTCCTAACCCCCAATAGCTAACCCCTGTGACCTTATTTGGAAATAGGGTCTTTACGGATGTAATAAAGTTAAGGATCTCAGGATGAAATGATCCTGGATTTAGGGTAAGCACCAATCCAATGTCTGGTGTCCTTGAAAGAAAGGGGCCAGGTGTGGTGGCTCATGCCTGTAATCCCAGCCCTTTGGGGGGCCCAAGCAGATGGATCACCTGAGGCTAGCAGTTCGAGACTAGCCTGGCCAACATGGCAAAACCCCGTATTTACAAAAAATACAAAAATTAGCTGGGCGTGGTGGCATGTGGCTGTAATCCCAGCTACTCAGGAGGTGGAGGCGTGAGAATTGCTTGAACCCACAGGGTGGAGGTTGAGTGAGCCAAGATCACACAACTGCACTCCAGCCTGGGTAACACAGTAAGACTCTGTCTCAAAAAAAAAAAAAAGGAAAGGAAAGGGAGATATGAGACACAGACTGGCACAGAGGGGAAGGTCATGTGCAGGTGGATTCAGAGATGGAGTGATGGATTTACAAGCTAATGGGTGGCAAGGATTTTTTGGCAGCCAGCAGGAGCCAGGAGGGAGGCATGGAATGGATGCTCCCTGAGAGCCTCCAGACAGAGGCTCAACCTTGATGACACCTTGATTTTTTAGCTTCTGGGCTCCAGAACTGTGAGCAAATACATTTCTGTTGCTTTAAGCCACTGCATTTGTGGTAACTAGTAATGACAGCTGTAGGAAACTCTGTAGGGATGAACTCTCTCCGTGACTCAATCATGTTTATGCTGTGCTCACATTTCTTTAAGGTCACCTTCCCAAAGTCACCCTCAGGACCAGTGGTTGCCTGTGCCTTGCCCTGTGCTTTGGGGGAAAGGATAGACTGGATTGGCAGTTTTTTCTAGGGCCAGATTTTATCTTTCTGTTGTGTCCCTAGCTTCTGGAACAGTGTCAGGCACAGGTTAGCCATGAAAAACATACTCGTTGGCTGGGCGTAGTGGCTCAAGCCTGTAATCCCAGCACTTTGGGAGGCCGAGGCAGGTGGATCACGAGGTCAAGAGATCGAGACCATCCTGGTCAACATGGTGAAACCCCGTCTCTACTAAAAATACAAAAAATTAGCTGGGCATGGTGGTGCGTGCCTGTAATCCCAGCTACTCAGGAGGCTGAGGCGGGAGAATTGCCTGAACCCAGGAGGCGGAGGTTGCGGTGAACCGAGATTGCGCCATTGCACTCCAGCCTGGGTAACAAGAGCGAAACTCCGTCTCAAAAAAAAAAAAAAAAAAAAGTTGAATGAAAGAGTGAACACCAAATGGAAATTAATAGTATAAGTCAAAGTTATGATGGAAAATGACAGTGAGTACTATGAGTTTAATTCAATGTGGCTTAGAATTTCTTGGAAATCACTAGGCTTATTGAGGAGGAAATTAATTTATTTGACTGCTTTGATGTCTAATTGACATCTTGTTGTCACTGTCCTTATCTTTGTTGCCATTAGTAATACTATTAATAATGTTTATAACAATATCTCTCATATACATACACACATTCCTTCACCCCATCCAACCTCTCCTGATCACAGACCAAGCCACGGGATGTTTAACCACCCTCAGCTGAGCAGATTAGACTAATAGTCATTAGGTGCTTGCTTTGTGACCTGGCATTAGGCTAATTGCTTATATACGTTGTTCCATTGAAGTTTCACAGGTACCCAGTGAAGTAGGTACTGTTACTTACTTCCATCTAATAGATAAAGAGGTGGAGGCTGAGAGTTTAATTGCTCTCCTGTGACTACACAATCTGACAGCAATGGAGTTAGGAGTGGTGCTGCTCTTTTTTTTTTTTTTTTGATAGATTGACAGCCAGTCTCTTTTAATTGTTATATTTCTGCTATTCACAATTTAAAGTGGCTGTCAATATAGTTGATTAACATCAACCATTTTGTGATTATTTTCTTTTTTTTTTTTTTAATTTTTATTGCATTATAGGTTTTGGGGTACATGTGCAGAACGTGCAAGATAATTGCATAGGTACACACATGGCAGTGTGTTTTGCTGCCTTCCTCCCCCTTACCCACACTTGGTATTCATCCCCAGGCTATCCCCCCCAGCCCCCCCCCCGCTGTCCCTCCCCCATTTCCCCCAACAGTCCCCAGTGTATAGTAGACCGCCTCTCTGTGTCTATGTGTTCTCATTTTTCTCACCCGCCTATGAGTGAGTATATGCGGTATTTCTTTTTCTGTTCTTGTGTCAGTTTGCTGAGAATGATGTTCTCCAGATTCATCCATGTCCCTACAAAGGACACAAACTCATCATTTCTGATTGCTGCATAATATTCCATGGTGTATATGTGCCACATTTTCCCAGTCCAGTCTATCATCGATGGGCATTTGGGTTGGTTCCAGGTCTTTGCTATTGTAAACAGTGCTGCAATGAACATTCGTGTGCATGTGTCCTTATAGTAGTACGATTCACAGTCTTTTGGATAGATACCCAGTAATGGGATTGCTGGGTCAAATGGAATTTCTATTTCTAGGTCCCTGAGGAATCGCCACACTGTCTTCCACAATGGTTGAACTAATTTACACTCCCACCAACAGTGTAAGAGTGTTCCTATTTCTCCACATCCTCTCCAGCATCTGCTGTCTCCAGATTTTTTAATGATCGCCATTCTAACTGGTGTGAGATGATATCTCAATGTGGTTTTGATTTGCATCTCTCTAATGACCAATGATGATGGGTGCTGCTCTTTTTTAATTTTTTGAGATGGAATCTCATTCTGTAACTAGGTTGTAGTGCAATGATGTGATCTTGGCTCACTGCAACCTCTGCCTCCTGGGTTCAAGTGATTCTCCCGCCTCAGCCTCCCTGAGTAGCTGGGACTACAGGCATGTACTACCACACCTGGCCAATTTTTGTACTTTTAGTGCAGACGGGGTTTCACGGTGTTGGCCAGGCTGGTCTTGAACTCCTGACCTCGTGATCTGCCCAGCTCGGCCTCCCAAAGTGCTAGGATTACAGGAGTTAGCTACCACACCCAACCTGATGGTGTTGCTCTTAACTGGCAAAATATGCATCTAATGAGCATTTTGTTGAGTGCACCTTCTGTGTTGACTGCTCAAGCCCTTCCCTGGGAAATGTACCTCTCACCCATTGCCACGTGAGGTAGCATTCGGGTTCCCACAGCCATGTCTGTTTCGGGGCATGCTCCTTGGCCATTGCTGATTGGCTAATGCCTGAGCCAATCAGAGACCTGTAATCGAATATGGACCAATCAGAGACCTCTCCCAGGAATATGGACTTGGAGCTGAGAAAAAGAACCACCTCTCTCTCCGGGATGTAAATGCAGGTGCAGAGGGTAGCTATGGTTCCTGCATTGTGGACAAGGGAACAGAACAACCCAGTCTACAGGGAGAGAGAAGAATGAGGCACATGCTCAGATATGAGCCACACAGAGAGAAGACTTCCAGATTCCCCACCAGATTGGATCTCAAACGTTAATATGCATAGAAATCTTGCATATTTGGGATCTTGTGAAAATGTAGATTCATACTCAGAAGGTCCAGGTGGGGCATGTGATTCTGAACTTCTAACAAGCTCCCAGGTGATGCTGATTCTTCTGGCTCATGAACCATACCCGAGCCTCTGGTTCCAGCTCAGTCCTAAGGTCTGTCTCTGTCCCTGTCCTTGGATTCCATCGGGCACAGGACACAGTTGTTCACTTAGTCGAAGTGTCCCCCTTTGTTTGAGACATAGGAATTTCTGTTTCTTACAGTCAAGATTCCCAACTACAGTATTATTGGTGGGAGCTCTGTGTGGGGATCAGGAACTCACAGCCCTTGTCTCAGGGCATTATAATCACTAATGTGTGACTATTTCCCCCCAGTAGGTTCTAGAGGCTAGGTCATAAACTTCTTTTGACCACTCTTTGTGTTTCTTACCACTGTGTCCCCTGCACCTAGTACACAGGTGATATCCCAGAAAAGTTTGTTGAATGAATGAAAGAAAGAACATCACACTGGATTCGGGAGTCATGGGTGCATGTCTTGGCTTCAGTCGTGACTTTTGGGCTGAACCTCTTACCTTACAAGTGGTTATTTCATATGCTGGAGGGATGCTATTGACGTCATGTCCCTTTGTATCTCTCAGCATCCTGTGTCTTTAGTGTTCAGCACCAAGAAAGATTTTCTGGCTTGATCTGTTTCTCTTTTTTTGCTTTGCCTGATAGGAAGCTTACAGTCCAATTTGCGGCTTAACTTGTCATTGGCTAGGACTTCATGGGTCTAATTTTACCTTCTGGTCTTGATTTCCTTCTTTTTTTCTGAGATGGAGTTTTACTCTTGTTGTCCAGGCTGGAGTGCAGTGGCATGATCTTGGCTCATTGCAACCTCCACCTCCTGGTTTCAAGTGATTATCCTGCCTCAGCCTCCTGAGTAACTGGGACTACAGGCGTGCACCACCATGCCTGGCTAATTTTTGTACTTTTAATAGAGATGGAGTTTAACCACATTGGCCAGGCTGATCTTGAATTCCTGACCTCAAGTGATCTGCCCACCTCTGCCTCCCATAAGTACTGGGATTTTAGGCGTGAGCCACTGCCCCCGACCTGGTCTTGACTTATTTCATTATTTGATGTTATTTTTTTCTGCTGCTTATTATTTATCTCTGTGTATTTTTGTTATCTGTTCTTTAAATGCTGTTTGAAATCCTCCATGGGATGAGATGAAATGTAAAGCGGATGAAAATGACAATTGGGAATACTAATACTGAGTTTGGAATACATTAAAAATTGCTGGAGGACTTTCTTAGTTTCCTAGAGCAGCTGTAGCAAAGTACCACAGGCTGGGTGGCTTACACGACAGAACTCTGTCATCCCATGGTTCAGGAAGCTTTGACTCTGAGACCAAGATGTTGGCAGTGTTGGCTGCACTCCAGGGCTGTGGGGAATTGCCTGTCCCATGTCTTTTCCTTGCCTCTGGTGGTTAGCTGGCAACTTTTGGCTTACAGGTGCATCACCCTGACCTCTGCCTTCATGTTAGCCAGGACTTCTCCCTGTGTGACTGTCTGTGTCCAAGCTTCCCCTTTTAATAAGGACAAGTTCTATGGGATTAGGGCCCATCCTGCTTCAGGATGACCTTCTATAAACTTGTTATGTCTTCATGTTTTCAAATAAATCACATTCTGAGGTATTAGGGGTTAGGACTCCAACACATTCATTTAAAAATTTTTAAAAATTATTTTAAAATTAAAAATGATGTGGGTACATAGAGGTGTATATATGTATGGGGTAAATGAGATGTTTTGGTAAAGGCATGAAATGTGTAATAATCACATCATGTAAAATGGGGTCTCCAATCCCTCAAACATGCATCCTTTGTGTTACAAACTTAATAAAGTACACTATTGCCTGGGCATAGTGGCTTATGCCTGTAATCCCAGCACTTTGGGAGGCTGAGGTGGGCAGACCATGAGGTCAAGAGATTGAGACTGTCCTGGCCAACATAGTGAAACCCCGTCTCTACTAAAAATACAAAAATTAGCCAGGTATGGTGGTAGGCACCTGTAGTCTTAGCTACTCAGGAGGCTGAGGCAGGAGAATTGCTTGAACCCAGGAGGTAGAGGTTGCAGTGAGCCAAGATCATGCCACTGTACTCTAGCCTGATGACAGAGAGAGACTCCGTCTCAAAAACAAAAACAAAAATAAAAGTATACTATTGGATATGTGACTCTATTGACTATAGTCACCTCGTTGTATTATCAAATACTGTATCTTATTTATTCTTTGTATTTGTTTCGATATCCATTAATCCTTCCCACCTTTCCCTCACCCCTCCACTACGGTTCCCAGCCTCTGGTAGCCATCCTTCTACTCTCTATTTCCATCATTTCAATTGTTTTCATTTTTAGATGCCAGAAATAAGTAAGAACACATGATGTCTGTGTTTCTGTGCCTGACTTATTTCACTTAGCATAATGACCTCCAGCTTTATCCACATTTTTGCAAATGTCAGGACCTCATTCTTTTGTTATGGTGGCATAATACTCTATTGTGTATAAGTACCACATTTTCTTTATCCATTCATCTGTCAGTGGATGTTAAGATTGCTTTAAAATTTTGGCTTTTGGGAACAGTGCTGTACCTAGCATGGGAGTGCAGAAATCTTCTTGCTATACTGATCTCCTTTCTTTTGTGTGTATACCCAGCAATGGGACCACTGGATCATATGGTATGTCCATTTTTAGTTTTCTGAGGGACCTCCACACTGTTCTCCATAGTGGTTTGCTAATTTACATTCCCACCAACAGCGTACAAGGGTTCCCTTTTCTCCACATCCTTGCTGGCTTTTGTTCATGACTGTCTTTTGTATAAAAGTGATTTGAACTGGGGAATCATCTGTCTCACATCTTTATTTTTGCTTCTTGATGATATCTCACTGTAGTTTGGATTTGCATTCTCTGATGATCAGGGACCTTGAGCATCTTTTCATATACCTGTTTGTCATTTGTCGGTCTGCTTTTGAGATATGTCTATTCAAATCTTTTCCCAATTTTGATCAGATTGTTAGACTTTCTTCTATTGAGGTTTTTTGAGCCTCTTATGTAAGTGGGTTATTAATCTCTTGTCAGGTGGGTAGTATGCAGATATTTTCTCCCATTCTGTGGGTCGTCTCTTTGCTGATCATTTCCTCTGCTGTGCAGAAGCTTTTCAACTTGATGCAAATCCATTTGTCCATTTTTGCTTTGGTTGCCTTTCATTTGAATTTTGGGGAGTCACAGTTCACCATATAACAGGGAACCGGAGTCAATGGTTTTCTTTCTGGTCCTCCACTTTCTCACCCATAAAATGGGGATGCTGAAATACGTGATCTCTGTGGGACTTGCCAATTCTCATATTTAACATCTCTTGCTGATGTTTTTTTTCTCTGTCCTCACCTCAGAATGTTTGTTCCAGCAGGAAAACAACCACAAAGATAAATTTACATTGAAGGTTAGTAAGATGTCCTCTCATGAGCATTTTCTTGTTCAGAGAACCCTGCAAAGGTTAGGTAATCACTGTCTTGCACAATAAATCACTGTCCTGCTCCTTTGAGGACAGAGGCAGTTCTGGGTTGCTCTGTAGCCTCTTGACCATCACACATCTGCAGCCGCCTACTCCATCAGTGAACATGCAGGGCTGGGGAGAGCTCTGCCTGGCTGGCTCTGTGCACTGCTGATATGTTGTGGGAAGGCCGGAGGGCAAGGGATAATTAGAGGATAGGCACCCCCCTGAGATCAATGTTAGAGACTCCAGGGCCCTTCTGCCAAGGGAGTTAGTGTCAGGCAGCTCTGCCTATTTTCTATGTTCTGCTTCTTGAGACTGAATGTGCAAGTAGTTTCCTGTGGGAGAAAAAGTGCCGGGCTGGATGCCTTGCTGGGAGGCTTCCTGTGGGTCAGACATATCACCCACCTGCACAGGTACTGGGAGGGAGTGCACCTTCCCATTACCCCAGTATCAGCTTCGTGCTCCTTGGGCTGAGTCTAATGCCCTGAGTGAACTGACGCGTTAGGGGAAAGATCTGGATGTGTATCCACACTCTCTCAGGGATGGGGTTTAAGTTAGAGTCTTTGACTGCAAGCAACAGAAGCTGCTGTGGCTAATGTGAGGAGGAAGAGGGCTTATTGTAAGGAAGTGGGGAAACTTGCAGGGTTGAAGAGACGGCTAGAGATCTAGACAGCTGCAGAAGTGTTGGCAGCTGAAACTGTCTTTTTGGGACCACTGATGGATTCAATGAAAACATACAAAAATTTCTTCCGTCTTTGCTTCCTTCCTTTCCGGTTTTGGGGAGAGTATGACTGGCCGATCTTATAGCATGAGCCTGCTCTCCCAGCAGCACAAGCATGTCAAGAGGGAGATCTAGTGGGAGAAGCCTCCAGTGCTCCATAACTTGTGTGGTGAGGAGACGTGTACCCTGATTGATGACCATACCCCAGCTGCTGCAGGGAGAGACGTTGGCAACTCCAGAAATGCTAATAGGCAACACAGAGGGCTGCCTTTGTATGGAACATTCTGTATTCATGATCTTATTTAATCTCTGCAATAATCCTGTGTTCTGTTGTCTTTTTCGTTCACAGACATAAAAGGCAAAGCTGGGATTGGAACCCAAGTTTGGGTCCAGTGCCATTGTTCTTAACGGTGATGTGGTTCTGTCTTCCCATGCTGCCAATTTGCCCAACGAGGTGAAAGAAGGAGCTATAAACGTGGGCATAGTTGCTGTCCAAGGGTCCCCACAGTTCTTGGCCCCAGAGATAGGTTAAGAAGTGGGCCAACTGGGTAGGTGCCCAGAGGTCCAGGTTATAAGAAGCACTGAAACAGCACCAGAGTTATCACCAGAAGGATAAAGCCTTGATTTTTGACCATTTTATTTCTCTTATAACAGAAACTCTTAGTGACTGGAAAGAAAAGTTTGTTGATGAACTGCTCAGGGTGCAGCAAGATGAGCTGCTTGGTTTACAGGGTCCAGTAAGAAATAACATGTGAGGTCCCTTGATCAAAAGTTAAGAATTTCAAGCCAGTAACAGCAGAACATTGAGTGTGGGGCCTCGTGTGACTGCACAGGTTGCAAGCCCTTAAAGCTGGCCCTGGGGTTGGAATGAAGGTAGATGGTTGCCAGGCAGTCAACTGAGAAAAATAATAATCCCAGCTACCTGCAAGGCTCCTTTGCTTCGTGCCAAGTTGTATTCTATTCAGGCCACCCAGCTATCTGAGTGAGTCCACCTTGTTTTCACACACAGAGAATCCAGTGGGGGACACAGGGAAAGTACTTCTAAGGCTAGCATATGGGGCTCTGTACAACATGCTGCTCACAGGCAATGGCAGAAGTCATCCTTTTTAAAATTAATTTTTATTGCATTTTAGGTTTTCGGGTACACGTGAAGAACATGTAAGATTGTTGCTTAGGTACACACGTGGCAGTGTGATTTGCTGCCTTCCTCCCCATCACCTACATCTGGCATTTCTCCCCATGCTATCTCTCCCCAACTCCCCACCCCTCGCTGTCCCTCCCCTATTTCCTCCCAACAGACCCCAGTGTGTGATGCTCCCCTCCCTGTGTCCATGTGTTCTCATTGTTCAACACCTGCGTATGAGTGAGAACATGCGGTGTTTGATTTTCTGTTCTTGTGTCAGTTTGCTGAGAATGATGGTTTCCGGGTTCATCCATGTCCCTACAAAGGACATGAACTGATCGTTTTTTTATGGCTGCATAGTATTCCATGGTGTATATGTGCCACATTGGCAAAAAACGTCTTACTGTTCTGAGAATGGTTTGGCGAGCAGGCAGGTAATGCCCAGATAGCATTTTATGAACATAGCTAAAACCCGCCACAATTGATATCTGAACTGATATGGAGATGTTAATTGTGCCAAACGCATTGTATAAGTTATGTTCTTTTAAATTGTAGTAAGAACATTTAACTTAATGTTTAATATGAGTTCTATCATCTCAACAAATTTTTAAGTGCATAATACAGTATTGTTATCTACAGGCCCAGTATTGTGCACGAGATCTCCAGAAGTTACTCCGCTCGCGTCACTGAAACTTTCTACCCATCAGATAGCACCTCCACTCAGCCCCTGCAACCACCATTTTGCTCTCCGTTTCTATGTGTTTGACTATTTTAGAGTCATCATATAAGAGGAATCGTATAGTATTTGTCTTTCTGCAACTGGCTTATTTCACATAGTATACTGTCTCCCCATATTGTCAAATGTGGCAGGATTTCCTTCTTTTTTAAGGCTGAATAATGTTCCATTGTATGACTATAGCATACTTTCCTTATCCATTTATCCATCAGTGCACATTTAGGTTGTTTTTTATACCTTGGCTGTTGTGAATAATGCTGTAGTAAACATGGGAGTGAAGACATCTCTTTGAGGTCCTGATTTTAATTCTTTTTCTTTTTTGTTATTTATTTATTTATTTATTTTTGAGATGGAGTGTCTCTCTGTCACCTAGGCTGGAGTGCGGTTGTGTGATCTTGGCTTACCGCACCTCCACCTCCTGGATTCAAGTGATTCTCCTGCTTTAGCCTCCCAAGTAGCTGAGAGTACAGGTGTGTGCTGCCATGCCTGGCTTTTTTTTTTTAAATGTATTTATATATTTTTAATAGAGCTGGGATGTCACCATGTTGGCAAGGCTGGTCTCGAACTCCTGGCCTCATGTGATCCACCTGCCTTGGTCTCCCAACGTGCTGTGATTACAGGCATGAGCCACAGTGCCTGGCCTATTTTGGATAAGTATTTGGAAGTGGGATTGCTGGATCATATGGTAGTTTTACTTGTAAGGTTTTGAGGAAACTGCACACTGTTTTCCTTGTTTAATTTTGTCCTTTTTCTCTAGCTTCAGTTACAGGAGGTTTCTTTCATGTTCTCAAAGGTGCCATGGGCTTCAAGGCTTCACGGCTTCCAGCCAGGCTCTTCTCTCTGGAACGAGCTTTCTTTCTCCCTTCAGTTGGGGAACTCCTCATCCCCAGGTCTCAGATGACCTGACTTTACCCATCACCCAAGAATAGGTGGGTAGCACCTTGTACTAATGAATCATGACCCTTCTTGCACACTTCAGAAATTGCTTGTGAAATTGTCTGTCTCCTACACCCCCATGTCATTGTCCTTGGGACAGGGACAATGTCTGTGTTATTCACTGTTATTTTACCAGGGTCAGAAGGGTTAGAGAGATCTCTCCTGAGCGGCCTGGGGCTCCCAGCATCTTTGATTTCTCAAATGCTTGGCTGTCCTGTCTACTCATTTTTCTGCCAAGGCATTTGCCCCAGTGGACGGCCAGTGCTGACAGAGCTCTCCCCTGGAACCACAGTTCCCAGCTGGTCTGCTTTGCCATCTAGTCAGATCCCTCATCCAATGTGTGCAATGAGCTTCCAAGAGAAGGAAAAACCAACCTAGCATTAATATTTCTTCCTTCTCTCTCTCAGTGATTCCCCAACTCTGTGTACCAGAAGCAGAAACCAGCAGCCAGGTCCCCTTAATTAGGAAGGCGTTGAAGGAGGTTTAAAAAAAAATGTCAGTGCACAGGTTGCCCATCACTTTATTAAGTTTTATTTCCTTCACATTTATTTAGGAACAGCTTCTCCTAGGAGTTCCAGCCAAGTGCTAAGTTTTAACTTGGATGTGTGCTGGTTTGAGACGTGAATACACCAACAGTTCCCCAGGGGTGCACAGAAGGCGCATAGAGTCCCTGGCTCTGCTTTCTTCCTTCTCTCTCGATGACTTAAAAGCTGTTGTGCAGCTGTCACTCATTTTCTAGGAAAACAAGCCAGTTGCCGATCGACTTGGCAATACCTAAGAAATATTCCAGTTCCAATTACAGGCTGCCAATGGCAAGTACGACCTGGGCCAAGAGGAACTTACTTTTTTGGTTCCTGATGCAAAGGATCTGGCAATAGGGACATCCTTCTATGTTTGTAGAAAAGATTTTCCTCAGCCAGGTGCAGTGGCTCATGTCTGTAATTGCAGCCCTTTGGGAGGCTGAGGTGGGCAAATCACAAGGTCAGGAGTTCGAGACCAGCCTGGCCAACATGGTGAAAATCCATCTCTACTAAAAATACAAAAATCAGCCAGGTGTGGTGGCCCATGCCTGTAGTCCCAGGTACTTGGCAGGCTGAGGCAGGAGAATCGCTTGAACCCAGGAGGCAGAGATTAGGGTGACCTGAGAAAAGACTTTTCTTTTCCTGATGATAATTACTGCATTCTCTATGTAAAAATCTCTCCCTAATGAATTTTTGACATTTTGTGTTTTGGAACCTATTCCTTTATGCCAAGCACTCATGCTCTACGGGAATCTCTGGAAACTTTGGGAACCTGCCTCTCTTTAGGAAGCTCTTGCCAGTGAAAAGAATGAAGGTTGAGCTGGTTCGGTGGCAGACTCATCACATCCCTGTGAGGCAGGTGCTGCTTTATAGATGGGGAGATGGGGAACCAGTCATAGAGCTTAGCTTGGTGATACCATTAGTGAGGGGATACCATTAGTTGGGATTTGAACCCAGCCTGTGAAATGCCCAAGCTTGGGCTCCCTCCATGATACCATGCTGGACAGTATGGTCGCCCAAGAAGCCAAAAGGATGTTGAGAAGGAGGAAGCTTATCTGGGTTGCAGTGATTTGGGTTGCTCAAGAAGCAGACTCAGAGACATAGATTTGGATGCAAGAGACTTACCTGAGGTGATTCCAGATGGAGGGAGGGAGTGGGGAAGAGATGAAGGGTCTTTCAATGACCTACTTAGTGTTGTGGGCAGCTGGCACCCAGCCCTGCTGGTGGACTCTGGGGGTTGGCCCAGAACATCTCTAATTGCCTCTTCCAGGAGGTCTCCCACTTCCCATTTCCCACTGGTTGAGGGTCATTCTGGGAGGTGTCACACTGAACGCACAAAACTTAATGTTGATCAACGCTGATCATAGATTCTTTGAAAAATGAGAAAGCACATATGCAGCCACATATCCCCTCCCTGTCACATGCCAACCAGCACATAAAGTCTAATGATCCTGGCATTAAGAAAAGTGGTACTGGCCAGCCACAGTGGCTGACACCTGTAACCCCAGCAATTTGGAAGGCCAAGGTGGGAGGATTGTGTGAGGCCAGGACAGTTCGAGACCAGTCTGGCCAATATTGGAAACCTCATCTTTACTAAAAATATAAAAATTAGCTGGGCATGATGGCATGCATCTGTAGTCCCAACTACTTGGGGGGCTGAGGGAGGAGAATCGCTTGAACCCAGGAGGTGGAGGTTGCATTGAGCCAAGATCACGCCACTATGCTCCAGCCTGGGTGACAGAGTGAGACGTTATCTCAATAAATAAATAAAAATAAATAAAAGTAAATATGGTATTGATATAAAGTGATTTTTTTTGAATTTTTAAAATTTATTTTGCAAGTCAGAAATGCATTTTAATTTTTATTTGGAAGCTTAAATTTTCAGACGGATGCCTTTGTGTATAAATTTGATCTGGTTTTTATACAGAATATAATGATTTCCCTCATTAATCTTTCATGTGAAGGGCATTACAAGCCTAAAGGAAGATCCTTTCTACACACAAGCCTAAAGGAAGACACTTTCTGTGTGTCTTATATGTGCAGTATTGGAAACCAGTCATGCAGTTGCACATTCTGCGGTTCCTGACCTGCCCAGAGCACCTGCTGAGCAGTTCCCATGGCCGGAGGATACTCCTAGGTAGAGAGACACAGGTGCTTGAATAAGGGACTCATTGATGTGGCGGGGCACTATCCCTGCAAGCTGCAGGTGACAGCCGTATTGGCTGGGGGATGTGGGCTCCCACTGCATGTGCCACGTGGGGGGGAAGGAGGAACTCAGAGTGGCACCATTCCTGTCTTTGGAGCGTTAGGTTCTTATGAACTCTCCCTGGTGGATACCCTTCATTATCTTGTTGGTACTGGGCGTAACAACCGTTCTAGCTAACATTTATTAAATGCCTGCCCTGGGCCAAGAATCATGCTCATTACTTTAGATACATGATTTCACTTAATCCTCACAATTGCTCTAAGAGGTAGGAGCCCTTATTATCTTGATATTGAAGATGAGAAGACAGGGTACAAGGAAGGGAGATGCCTTGCTTGTGGTCCCATGTCCAGAAGGTAGCACAGTGGAATCTTAAACCTGGGTCTGTCTGTCTGTCTGCTGGAGTTCACCTCCAGCGAAAAGAGATTTTGTATTTTCTCTTTGAGTGACAGAACTCTAGACGTTGAGAAGATCCACACCTCATGCACTTGACCTTGGGTTATGAAGAGTTTCCCATTCCTTATTCCAATGAGACTTTATGGGTTCCACAGGGGTTCTTTTCAAGCCAGGAGGATCGTTAAGTAACAAGGTGCCCATGGTTGCAGAGACCCATACGAGCTCTAACCAGTCACAAATCAGTTCAGGTCATTAGATTTGTCATAAATGTATGATGAATGGTAATTCCCTGATCTCATATCCAACCTCTGGGAGCTATCTGTTTGAATGATGTCACCACATAATGTCTGAAGCTGCTCATGTGATTATCTTGAATCATTGGAGGAGCATGAGGCTTGAGCAGATTTCATAATAACTTTTTTTACGCTTACGACTGCATTTTCATCTCTCGGTTTTGTTCCTGTACAAGGAAAACCTCCCAATTATATTTCCTGGGCTACTGCAATATTAATGGTGATAAGAATTGCTTTGCAATGTCGGGGCACCTAGCCGATGTGGGTTTTCGTCTCCCACCTTCCCGCGTCATTGTTTTTCTTGAGTAAAGAGTAATAAGGTAAATAGCCTACCTTTACAGCAAGGGAAAATAATATCTATTTAGAGGAACTTGATATGAAAGGATATTTCCTTCTACTGGGTAATCTAATTCTGCAACTCTTGCTTAGCTTTTATTTCCAATGATATAACAAGCTGCAGTACATGGTTTCTTAAAACTCTTGTCATTATGCATGTTTCTGAGCTCTTTTTAAGAAACAGAAGCTCACATGCCATCCTTTAAAAAATTCTGGCCTTGCAGCGGGGGCTGGAGGGACTGGTCCTTAGTGCCATGGTTTCATGGTGACCTCTCTAAGCAGAGGGTCTCAGCACGGATTTCTTCCCTTTAACTCCAATCCAGGGTCTTCTGGCGTCTGATTGTTTATTCCGAGACCTCCAAGCATGACTGGCTTTTGTCAAGAAAGGCCACCCTCTGGCAGTGCATTTCAGTTTTCATGTGATACGAGTTTGGAGGTTTTTCTGTGGGTCTCTCTCATTTGTTCCTATTCTAACTGTAGCTCACGTTCTTGGCATTATTTTCAGAAGCGAGGAAATGAAAACCACAGTGGTTTTTGTTTGTTTGTTTTGAAATGAGTCTCACTCTGTCGCCCAGGCTGGAGTGTGATGGCACCCTATTGGCTCACTGCAGCCTCTGCCTCCCAGGTTCAAGCAGTTCTCCTGCCTCAGCTTCCCAGGTAGCTGGGATTTCAGGCATGTGCCACCATGCCCAGCTTATTTTTGTGTTTTTAGTAGAGACTGGGTTTCACTATGTTGGCCAGGCTGGTCTTGAACTCCTGACCTCGAGTGATCCGCCCATCTTGGCCTCCCAGAGTGCTGGGATTACACGTGTGAACCACCGGACCTGGCCCACAGTGCTTTAAAATGTAAAATGAGCAACATTTCTACCTGTCCTTTAGCCGTCTTTGTCCTTATGAGGTCTCTAAGGTCCTTGGAATAGCCAGGGACCAGCACTGACAGACACAGTCTTCTCCCAGTCACTGGCATTTGCAAAGAACCTGCTTGGTGCTAGATGCTTTCAGGCATCACCTCACTTAATGCTGTGGATGTTCTCTGAGCTGTGATCCTCCCACCTTACAATGAGGAAGCAGGCACAGGAGAGCTTAGCATCATGCCCCACATACTCCTGAGTACCAGCTGAGCTGCTGCCTCTACTGTGCTGGGTGAACCTGCTTCTGGCCATTTATAAAAAATAAACATATTTCCTAAGCACACCTGCTTTCAGAGGTAGGTCTTGGTCAGGCTACTGTGTGTGGTTGAAGCCACTCTTGCCCTTCCCTTACACCTTACCTGTTCTACTAATTAGAAAAGCAGGCCCTGCTTCTAGACACTATCATTTAAAATAATGAAATGTATTAGGTTGGTACAAGAATAATTGTGGTTTTGCCGTGACTTTTAATGACAAAAACCGCAGTTACTTTTGCACCAACCTGTAGATGGCTGAGACTGTGAGGAAACAGGGCATGATGGGGTCGTGGGGAGGGACAGCTTAGAGTGGTTTTCTGCCAGTGCTGCCCTGGTTAGAGATGAGGTTCCTCCTGTGAGCTTCCTTGTCTGCATCCATTCCATTTATAGAGAACCTACTACGTGCTGGGCACCGTTCTCCGTGAAAGAATGCATCAGGGAACAAACTGGAGAGAAATTCCTGCTTTCGTGCATGTTCAGTCTCTTTCTGGAGTTGCAAAGCTCACTCCTGCCTGCTCTGGAAGGTTCTCTCCTAACACCCCCCAGGCTACTGCAGAACCCAACGATGGGCCAGCTGTGTTCTCAGCATTGAAAGCACAGTAGACTTGCAGCAGACGAGCTGCTACGCATGAGATCCAGACAGTATCTCCATGAGTTTTGTGTCCTTTTCCTTTCTTTGGACATTCAGCTATTTGACTTCCTCCCTGGGGCCAGATGCTTTGAGCTGTATGGATTCGGCGAACCAGGATAGGGCACTGTCTGGGGCAAAGATGGTTAATCATTCCTCTGATCTTCTTCTTCTTTTTTTTTTTTTGCTTTAAAAAAATTATTGTTATCATTTTATATAAGACAGGGTCTCACTCTGTCACCTAGGATGGAATGCAGCAGTGCGATCTCAGCTCACTGCAGCCTCAAATTCCTGGCTTGGACCTGTCCTCCTGCCTCAGCCTCCCAAGTAGCTGGGGCCACAGGCACATGGTGTCACACCCAGCTATTTTGTTTTAAATGTTTAGTAGAGACAGTGTCTCTGTGTTGCCTAGATTCAAATGATTCTCCCACCTCGGCCTCCCAGAGTGCTGGGATTACGGGTGTGAGCCACCACACCCAGCATCTTCCTTTCCTTCTTGTCAGCAGTTTCACCCACCGTCCCCTGACTTTTAGTAGGAACATGACTCCCCAGGATCAAGAGTATGTTTCCGTGTTATTATGAACTGAGTGCTGTCCACCTTCCACATTCACATGTTGAAGCCCTAACCCTGAGGACCTCCGAATGTGGTTTTAAAGGTGTCCGGTTGCAGTGGCTCATGCTTCTAATCCTAGCACTTTGGGAGGCCAAGGCAGGCGAATCACGAGGTCAGGAGTTCAATACCAGCCTGGCCAATATGGTGAAACCCTTTGTCTACTAATAATACAAAAGTTAGCTGGGCATTGTGGTGCGTGCCTGTAATCCCAGCTACTCAGGAGGCTGAGGCAGAAGCAGAGGCAGGAGAATTGCTTGAACCTGGGAGGCAGAGGTTGCAGTGAGCTGAGATCCTGCCTCTGCAGTCCAGCCTGGGTGACAGAGCAAGACTCTGTAGGCCTAATAACCAGAATCTACAAAGAACTAAGATATACAAGAAAAAAACAACCCCATTCAAAAAATGGGTGAAGGATATGAGGGGACACTTTTCAAAAGAAGACATATATGAGGCCAACAAACATATGAAAAAATGCTCATCATCACTGGTCATTAGAGAAATGCAAATCAAAACCACATTGAGATACCATCTCACGCCAGTTAGAATGGTGATCATTAAAAAATCTGGAGACAACAGATGCTGGAGAGGATGTGGAGAAATAGGAACACTTTTACACTGTTGGTGGGAGTGTAAATTAGTTCAACCATTGTGGAAGACAGTATGGCGATTCCTCAAGGACCTAGAAATAGAAATTCCATTTGACCCAGCAATCCCATTACTGGGCATACACCAAAAGAACTATAAATCCTTCTATAAAGACACATACACACAAATGTTCATTGCAGCCCTGTGTACAATAGCTAAGACTTGGAACGAGCCCAAATGCCCATCATTGATAGACTGGACAAAGAAAATGTGGTACATATACACCATGGAATACTATACAGCCATAAAAAACAATGAATTTGTGTCCTTTGTTAGGATTTGGATGAATCTGGAAACCATCATTCTCGCAAATTGACACAAGAACAGAAAGCCAAACACTGCATGTTCTCACTCATAGGCAGGTGTTGAACATTGAGAACATGTGGACTCAGGGAGAGGAGCATTACACACTGGGAGCAGTGGGGGTGGGGGTGGTAGGGGAGAGACAACGGGGGATGGCGAGGGAGGGGAGAGTGGGGAGGAATAACATGGGGAGAAATGCTAGATACAGTTTGCACTTAAAAAAAAAAGGGCATTAGGTTAAAATGAGGCTGTTAAGATGGGCCCTAGTCCAGTTCTGATAAGAGGGGAAGATAGGGTACACACACAGATGCAGGGATGCTGGAGAACAGAGGAAAAGACCCCGTGAGGATACAGGAAGAGGACAGTCACGTGCAAGTCAAGGAGAGGCCTCGGGAGAAACCCGTCCTGCCAGCACCTTGATCTTGGACTTCTAGCCTTCAGGACTGTGCAAAACAAGTCTCTCTTGTTTCAGCTACCCCATCTGTGACATGTTCTTATGGCAGCCTTAGCAGACTGCCGCATCTACCTCCTTTGTAATGAGCCCTTATGAAGTAAACCCTCATCTAGGAGGGTGAGCTGGTGACGTGTACATTTCTGACTGGTGTCCGTAGAGGCAGGTGCAATTCACACCCTTCTCCTTTTCTCACATTTTGAGGGAATGAAGACTTGGTAATGAGCCCTGCTGGCTGTGTAGTGAGGGTGGCTGGGATTTCCAGAGGTGGTCACTGGCTCTGTACCACCTTGGCCCTGGGCTGCAGATACCCATGCTCCCACCTGAGGGAGAAAGAAATTTCTTCTGTGTTTAATCCATGGTTACTTGGCCTCTGCAGTGCCCTTCCGAGTAAACGGGAGGTTTCTGACCACGAGTCTTTTCTTCCTACCTTGAGCCCAGCAGTGCGTCTTTTTTTCATCCCATGTTTTAATGGATGAAGTGCCACCGAGAGCTGTCCTTTGAGGGGGGAGACCTCTTTCAAGATGCTCATGATTTTGTGAAAGCAAAAGGAATGGAAACTTTCATGTCCCCTTCAGATATTTCCTCTGCAGCCCAGTGGGTCTAACAAGCCCTAAGATAAAGCATCGTGAAGGCATTTTGAACTGCCTTGGAAGGGAGGTTAGGTCAAGATTTGATGGCTTAGGCGGGAGGCAGCCAGGGCTGGCTGAGATGATGTCCTGTCTCAAAAGGGTTTTCTGGGTTCCCTGCAACAGATTGCAGAACCTGGTCTTAGCGTTCCCTGAGTCCATCCACATTGGTGAACCCAATGAAGCCCTTGTCAATACCCACCCCCTCCACCCCCCATAAAGATGGTGGTGGGAGTGAGGGCTATGTATTGGGTGTGTGGATAGCAGAGAGAAGATGGAAATGACCCAGTCTCAAATATGCACAATTTTTATTTGGGCTTTAAAATGAATAAGTAAATAAGAAAAAAGAAAAGAGAAATGCCCAGTCTCCGAGACTGATTCCTCCACCTGTGGCCCACAGGTTAGCCCATGCTTCTACTGGGAATGGTGGTGGTTTAGCAGTGGAGGTGCTGCTGACGGCACCTGTGAGGAGTGGGACTCAGATCTTTCTAGTATGGTGGCAACTTCCTCCAATCCTGTCAATCACAACAGAATCAGCTTTGCAAGGAGCTGTTTCTCCCAAGGCTGCTGTATATCTGCGTGGTAGGTTTCCCCTGAGACTGAGATAAACTGTTGCTAGTTTGATCTCAAATAAGGAGATGAGATTGGCAAATGAGAGCATTCTTCATGCTGGGTCACATTGTCCTGCACAGTACTGTGTCATGATCCTTTCTGAATCAAAACACACTCAGGATTTAAACTCTGATGTTAGCATGACTTCAGCTACTCTTGCTCTTCCCAAGATGGAGAGGAGAGCCACCAGCTGAGGACATGTCCAGACACAGGCTAGCTTCTGCCTCATCTTCTCCATATCAACCTCCCAGCTGTTTCAGAATTTAAAGAAGTAACGTTCACATCTTGACATCAGCTGTTCTCACTTCTGAAATTGGTGGCGACCCACAGGAGGTAGTGTGGAAAGGATGGAGTGGGGAAGAGCAGGACATGGAATGGATTTCCTCGGCGGAACCCTTGCCCATTGAGACATGTAGCTGCTGCAGAATTCTCCATTGGAGCTTGTTTTCACAGCAACTAGGTATTATGTTATGTGCAGTATACTGGGTCAGAAGGATACAGACCCCAGTTTTAGATAGGGGCCAGTGCTGGTGCGGGTTGGATTTGCGTCCCTACCCAGATCTCATGTTGAATTGTAATCCCTGATGTCGGAGGAGGGGCCCGGCGGGAGGTGATTGGATCAAGGGGGTGGATTTTCCCCTTGTCGTTCTTGTGATAATGAGTGAGTTCCCACGTTTGGTTGTTGAAAAATGGGTAGCACCGCCCCCTGTGCTTTCTCTTCCTCCTCCTTTGGTCACGTAAGACGTGCCTGTTTCCCCTTCACCTTCCACCCCAATTGTAAGTTTCCTGTGGCCTCTCCAGCCATACTTCACCCCAATTGTAAGTTTCCTGTGGCCTCTCCAGCCATACTTACTGTACAGCCAGCAGATATGTGAGTTGATGAGACTTCTTTTCTTCATACATTACCCGGTTTGAGATGTAGTCTCACTCGTGTCACTCAGACTGGAGTTCATGGTGTGATCTCGGCTCACTGCAACCTCCGCTGTTCAAGTGATTTTCCTGCCTTCGCCTCCCAAGTAGCGGGGATTACAAGTGCCTGCCACCACACCTGGCTAATTTTTATATTTAGTAGAGACAGGGTTTCACCATGTTGGCCAGGCTAGTGTCAAACTCTTGAGCTCAGGTGATCCATCCACCTTGGCTTCCCAAAGTGATGGAATTACAGGCACGATTCCTGGCACCTGTCTCGTCAGTTTCAGGTAGTTCTCTGTAGCAAGGCGAGAATGAACTAATGCAAGTGCTTTATCTGATACAGATATAAAGAGGCCTTTGTGTTTGGCGGAAGGAGATATAAGCTCTGCCTGAGGAGATCAGGAAAGTCTTCCTGAAGGAGGTGGCCCTTGAGTTAGTCCTTAAGTTTGGATGTATGGAGACTGTGGGGAGGAATTTCAGGAGGGATCCCTGTGAGAAAAGACACAAGAGCAGAAAAGGATGAAGCATATATGGGAGCAGGGAGCAGTTTTATCTGGAAGAATCATAGGGAGTAGGAAGGGAAGAGTGGGTTGGATGGGCAGGGGTCTGGCTAAGAGGGTTTTGAATGGTTGGTAGATGAGCTTGGACTTAGTCCATTAGAGAGAGAGGGGAGTCTTTGAACATACCTTAACACAAAGGTGATCAGAGCTGGATTTTAGATGTGATTTATTTGTGGTGTGTGAGATAGATCAAGACTTCTGAACCTCCAGCCTGCTGTACAAATCCAGCCCACTGCTTATGTGTGTGGTTGGCAAGCTTAGAAGGATTTTTAAAGTTTTTACTTATTTTTATTTTTATCTTTTTGAGACAGAGTTTTGTTCTTGTTGCCCAGGCTGGAGTGCAATGGTGCGATCTGGGCTCATTGCAACCTCCGCCTCCCAGGTTCAAGCAGTTCTCCTGCCTCAGCCTCCGGAGTAGCTGGGATTACAAGCACCTGCTACCACGCCTGGCTAATTTTCAAGTATTTAGTAGTGATGGACTTTCCCCATGTTGGCCAGGCTGGTCTCCAACTCCTGACCTCACTTGATCCACCTGCTTCAGCCTCCCAACGTGCTGGGATTACCAGTGTGAGCCACTGTGCCTGACTGGGTTTTTTTTTTTGTTTGTTTTGTTTTGAAGAATTAAGTAAAAGCATCGAAAGAAGAAGACTATTTCATGATGTGTGAAAATGACATAAGATTCAAATTTCTGTGCCCATAAATGAAGTTTTGAATTCTACCAATAAAACATTGACAGAAATTTGTTTTCTCTCTTATCACGTAAGTACCTGTATAATATACTCAGTTTTGCCACTTGGCCCACAAGGCTTAATGTGTTTGCTACCCAGCCTTGTACAGAAAATGTTTATACATTTCTGGGATAGGTGAAAGGGAGGAGACGCTGGTCTGGAACTCCAGAGAGGCAGCTGTCGTGCCAGACACAGGCAGCAGCTCCCAATCTGTGTCCCGTGGTCGAAACAAATTTCAAGTAGCAAAAAGCTGTGTGGGTTTGTGGAATGCTGGGTTATGCAGAATTCAACAGATATCTCTGTGGGACTTCTCAGAGCCTTCAGCACTTTAATGGTCCTTGTGACTCTTGGAGAGGGCCAGATGACATGTGATATTTTTTAAAATCAATTGACCATGAAAGCTGTCTTCCAGGGATCCATATTCTGGGGAACCCAATATAGGGAAAACTGGTCTAGGGTGAGGGAGTGAAGAGGGCATTGAGGTTGGAAAGGAAGGTGTGGCTGCAGCCATGGGGCATGGAGACGGAATCTCTGGGGCTTGTAGGAGGTAAAGTCATCGTGGAAGGCTCTGAGGATCCCAGACCTGGAATAGTGACAGTGACGGTGATAAGTTGGGTGTGTTCTTGCGGGGAGGGGAAGGAGACAGGGGAGGGTGAGGACTGTGAGGTAAGTACTTGGAGCTCTCTCATCTGCAAAATGGGGTAACAAGAGTCTCACATTCTGTGCGAATATGGACACGGATCCTAACACGGACACTAATATTAATGCTGTAATATCCTATATTTATGAAGCACCCACTATGTGTGAGACACTGTGCCGGGGGTCGCCCAATGTTTTCTGTAGAGAACCAGCTGAGAACTGTCTTTGGTGGTGGCGGGCTGGATTTGACTGCCTGCTGTAGTTCACCCATCTCTGCACCATGCTAAGCACTTTCATGTACTGGTGTTAAACTTACTTAGGGCTCATATGTGCCCTTTGCAATACGACTTTCTTTATCAGAAGTTTTAAGAAGTTTATTAATCTGGCTGGCTACGGTGGCTCATACCTGTAATCCCAGCACTTTTGGAGGCCGAGGTGGGTGGATCACTTGAAATCAGGAGTTTGAGACTCCTGGCCTGGCCAACATGGCAAAACCCCATCTCTACTAAAAATACAAAAAGTTAGCTGGGCATAGTGGTGCGTGCCTGTAATCCCAGCTACTCAGGAGGCTGAGGCAGGAGAATTGCCTGAACCTGGGAGGTAGAGGTTGTGGTGAGCCGAGATCGCGCCATTGCACTCCAGCCTGGGTAACAAGAGCAAAACTCCATCTCGAAAAAAAAAAAATGCAAAAATTAGCCGGGCATAGGTGGTGGCAGGCACCTGTAGTTCCAGCTACTTGGGAGGCTGAGGCATGAGAATCGCTTGAACCTAGGAGGTGGAGTGAGCCAAAATTGTGCCATTGCATTCCAGCGTTGGTGACAGAGTGTGACTACATCTCAAAAGCAAAAAAAAATAAGGAATGTGTCAGGCTCACAGCTAGTGAGGGCTGGAGACGGTGCTGGAGCCCAGGCAGTGCATTCTGAGAGCACGCACGGAACTCTTAACACCCCAGAGCTGCTGAGTCCTACCCTCGCTTGTGACTGTTGTTGCTGTTATTCCAGTAGGTGGTGCTTTGTCGGGGTGGGAGCTCAGGTGAGGGGACCCTGAGGTTGGGAACCGCCTGCTGTGTTTCCCAGGGAAGAGTGTGTAGGGGAAGGGGCAGTGGGTAGGGACCCTGCTCACTGAGGGGGACAGGGGAAGGGTTAGGGTTAGAGGCCAGGGATGAGCAGACCAGGGAGACCAGGGCAGTGGGAGAGTTGGGAAAGGGAGGAGGGGAGGCAGTTGAAGAAGGAAGGGGCGGTCCACACAGTCGAGTTACAGGGAGACATTTTCAGCAGGACGAGGAGCGCTAAGATGCTGGCGCAGCTGCAGGTGTAGCGATGCTGTGGGTACCATCCGTTCTTGTCCCCTTGGTACTCATCATCCTGGTCCATTCCAGTGGGGTCCTTTGGCACCATCCATGACTCTCTGCTGAGGACTTTCTTTCCTTCCAAGCTTGGGTTAGACCAGAAGTATCAGGGATAAAGTCCCCAGTAGTGGCCTCAGCCGGGGATGTTGCCGTATGGCAGGGGGAACAGGTTCTGCAGGGACTGGGTCCCTGCGCCTGCATTGACAGCCTCTTTATAGCACACCCTGCCTCGGCTTCCCTCCCTTCCCCAACTCTCTTCTGTGCTTGGGGGTTCCTCTCCTAAATAAACTACCTGTGCTTGAATCTTCATCTCAGGATCCGCTTCTGGGGGAGCCCAAACCAGGGAACCAGAAACCATCCAGAGAGTAGTCAGTCCAGTGGGTGGGAGTCATTGGCTCAGCCATGCAGTTGAAAGCACTGGTTGAGCACCTGCTGTATATCTGCCAGGCATGGGGATGGGCCTTGGGGATGCAAGCATGAACCGACATCTGTCTCCCCCATCCGCAGCAAGTCCAGGAAGGGGCTACAAGGAGTAGGGTAAATGCCTTGAAGGAAGCTGCGGGATGTGGGTGGGAGGTGGGAATGGAACTGCTTTTCATGGGGAGGTCAAGAAAGCCCCCTTGAGATGGAGTCATCTAAGCTGAGACTTGAGGGACGAGAAGGAGTTCACCAGGCCAATCACAATGAGAAGGGTGTCCAGGCAGAGGGAACAGAACGCACAAGGGCTGTCTGAGGTCGAGTGAGCTTGGTGAGAAGAAGGAATAGGTAGAAAGCCAATGTGGGTGTGGGAGGGGAGGGAAAAGGAGGGAGGAGGAGGGAAAGGAAAGGGAAGGGAAGAGAAAGAGAGGAGAGGAGACGAAGAGAGGGGAGACAAGTGGAGTGCAGACCTAAAGGTCCCAGGGGAAGGTGTGCAGCCCGGGAGACAGGGAGCCTGTAAGACAGACCGTCTGTCTCCACGCTTGTCAACAAGGGCTCCGAACTGCGCCTCTCATCGGGGTGAGAAAAATAAATACGGAAAAATGCTTGCTGAAACATTGCAAGAACATTTTAAACACAAGTTTAAAACACAATCACAGGGTCAGCATGTGCTTTCTCTTGAGAACAGGTTTCCATTTGAAACCTTTTCTTACTTCCCACTAATAAGAGCCTATTCAGGCAATTTTCTTTTCTTTCTTTTTTCTTTTTCTTTTTTAAAAGGCTCCTTTTAAAGCACAATGACCTTTTCCATTTTATTTTTTTCTTCCCGTAGTCGTTCATGGAGAGAGCGAGGCAACAGCGCGGTGTCGCTCTGCCTGCCAGTTTGAGGGAAAACAGGGAGAAAAAGCAAAGAAGTAGAGAGAGGTGTGGAGCCCGCAGTTGTTGAAGGTGTGTGTGTTTTCTGGAACATTCAGCAGCCGCTTCTCATTGGGAAGTAGGGTCATCAGCTGTTCTGGTTTATGTGGGATTGAGGGAGCTCCTGGGATGTGGGACCAGTGCGTCACCCCGGTCCAGAGAACCCAAAGGAATGCATCAGAAAGGTGCTGTTTCTGCTGGCCACCGAAGTCAGACCCTCGGTCCCCAACTGTGATCCTTGTTTCCATTCCACCCAGCCCCACCCAGGAACGGAGACTTAGCCTCCCTCCAAACACTCCAGGAAGAGTCCCTGCTAACCAGAGAGTAGTCAATCCAGTGAATGGGAGTCATTGGCTCAGCCATGCCGTTGAAAGCACTGGTTGAGCACCTGCTGTGTATCTGCCAGGCATGGGGATAGGCCTTGGGGATGCAAGCGCAAGCAGACAGACATGGCGTCTTCCTCCCCCATCCACAGCAAGTCCAGGAAGGGGCTACAAGGAGTAGGGTAAGTGCCTTCAAGGAAGTTGCAGGATGTGATGGGAGGTGGGAATGGAACTACTTTTCATGGGGAGGTCAAGAAAGCCCTCTTGAGATGGAGTCATGTAAGCTGAGACTTGAGGGACGAGGAGGAGTTGACCAGGCCAATCACAATGAGAAGGGTGTTCGAGGAGAGGGAACAGAAATCTCCAGGCTGTTTGAGCTCAAGTGAGCTTGAGAAGAAGGAGCAGGTAGAGGGCCAGTGTGGGTTCTCCAGTGCCTGCATCCACAGTTGCCGTCCTCATTTTCACTCCACCCAGCCTGCCCGGGATCGGGGAGTTAGTCTCCCTTCAAACACTCCAGGAGGAGTCTCGGCTAATCATGTGACTTTGCCCCTAGCAAGGAACTGAAGCATCGCTATTAACTATTTTGGTTCTGTGAGTAGCCTCCGTAGTCCCTCCACAAGGGCGACCAGTTGTCCCAGTTATACCTGGGAATGCAGGCTTCCTGGGATGTGGTCCTTTCCGTGTTAATGTGAGGATGGCCCTGGGTGAACTGGGACGGCTGGTCTCCCTGCTGGAGAGGGAGAGTTTCTGGATCCTGTTCCTGTCACCAGTGGACTCAAACATCCCCACGACTTAGATTTCCTGAGCCTCATCTTTGTCATCTGTGAAATGCCCGTGCCCATCTCATCCTTGTAAAGTGATTGGCATAGTGCTGGGCATACAGTAGGTGCTTAATAAATGTCTGCACAATAAACGTTCATTTTATGATTGTGGATCAGGCAGAATAGACTGTATACACGGAGAGACTTCAGGGGCTTGGGATGACCATTCCTCCACCGAAAACGTTTCCCGTACTCTGCTGTCAATAATCTTTCCATTAAGAAGTCATTCCCTGGGCTCAGGAACCCTCAAAGTTTTCCACCAATGTATTAGTTTGGCACAAAACTAATTGCCATTACTTTTAATGACAAAAACAGCAGTAACTTCTGCACCAACCTAATGCATCAATGGCGGAAGAGACGGACCTCATGCTGTTGGCAGGTAGGGCCAGGGTCATGCTGGTGCTTTATCTCAAAGCACTGACAGGGAGTATGTTGAATTGAAGCCTCAAATTTCATCATAAAATCTCGGGTGAATTTTCTATTTGGTTTCATTTTCCATTCCTTTTAAAAATACCAAAGCAGTTTTGATAGTTTTTTTTTTTTTTCAGTTGTTATTTTGCCTTTCCACATTCAAACCTCTCAGAGAAACACACCTGCAGCCCAGGAAGTTCTGTGTGGTTTGTCTTGTGAGTTACACTTGGACCATACCCACCTGACATGGAGAGCTTTGGCTCTAATGGAAATTGTCTCTGAGGCAGTCATCTCTGAATGAGGCAGTCATTCACACCTTAGTCTAAAAAAGCACATGCTATAGAAGCTCACAGAAAACACAGTAGCCTGAGAGTCAGGGGTCACAGCTCTGGTCCTCTGACCTTTCCTGGACTCCACTTAGTCTCTGTGTGGTCATTGTTGAGTAACTTCTTCTCTGTGAGCTTCAGCTACCAAATCCGAGAAACCAATTGGACCAGTTAGATGAGTGGTTTATAAACTGTATTTTAGAGGACACTGGGGGCCTCAGGAGAAAAGATGAGGCTCACTGTCTTCTTCTCTGACCAACCAGCTTGGTTCAATCAGAGCCCTCCCTTTGATCTGCTTTATAGATTAGTGTTCTGGGTAAGATTTCAGGGTTTTGATCATACCCAACTTGTGAAACAGCTTTTCTGGGTCATTTTTTAGGTCCCCTTTGGCCAGAGTAAGTCCTTGCACTTGGCCACCTTGCTGAAGAAAAGCACTTGGGGCATTGGAGCAGGTGCCCTTGTTGGCTGTGAACCTGGGAGCCTGGGCACAGCCTTGCAGTAGGCGGTGTGAGGGCACAGCACCCAGCTGTGACAGGAAGCTGGTGACTAAGGATGTGCTTCCCAATTCTGAGAGGGTTAAGGACAATTATTTATTTTGAGTGTGCCCCAGATTGTCGTCATCCTTCCCGTCCTTGGCAGAGGCTCTGATGACAGCATCCTCCGCCTGGCTCTACTTCCTGGCTTCTCGGCTTCCTCCGTCTGACATGCTCGAGCTTGGCTGCCTTTGCATGTACGGTCGACTTCCAGTGGGTAGATGGTGGAATCCTACGTGTCCACAATGGGGGGCTATTTCAATCTATCACTGTGCCTCTATCCCAAGGATAGACGTACAGAGCTGTTAGAACAAGAAATATGTCTGTGTGATGGGCTTTAAAAAATCCCCACAACTAAGCTGAGCTCTAAAGCAAGCAAGTTGTAGAGCTAAGGTCTGCTGTGATCATCTTTGTAGTAAATGTGCACTTGTACTTGTTGGGTACCTGTATAGGTGACTGCATAGCAGAGTGTCTCCAAGTCTTCATGGCAAGCTGCTAATAGGACTTACCTTTGGGGACAAGAGTGGAATATGAAAGCATTGCTGATTCCCACTGTGTGCAAGCTCGGAGCTAAGCATTTTTCAGGCATTATTGCATTTAATCATTAAACAGATCTTTGAGGCACAGATGAGGAAACCGAGTCACAGAGAGCCTAAGTAAGTTATCCAAAGACACCCATCCAGTAAGGAATGGAGCTGAGGTCCACACTCAGGAGTCTCTGCTTTGAAACCTTGAGGGCTTCTCTGATGAGAGGGACTTTTGCTTTGTACCCTGTGCACTTGTGTATAACTTGAATATTTTATCCTGAGGATGTTCTCATGCATGACTTGTATAATACGGTAGGACATTTTAGAGAAATAAAGAATGCCTTGTGATGTCACCTTTTTATGCAGTGAAATGGCACTGCCCAGCACTTGAGTTTTGGAAGTAAAGATATGGATTGTTTTATGGAACAGTGGCAGAAAGCATGGATTGAGGTTTGCACCCATCCCTGGGAGAGGCCTCATAGACCATGAGTCATTGACACCATAGTGTGAGACAGATAAGTCACTGAGGAGGACAGGATGCTGAAGGAGGAAGAGGGGCTGAGGAACCAGAAGAGATGGTGTGGGGTCCTGACTCTTCCTATTTGATAGGCTGGTCTTTATCCTTATGGAGAGAGACTCTGTAAAAGGCAGGGAAGAACCTCTGCCCTTGGGTGAGTCATTATCACGTCCATCCGTGTTATGATGCCGAGTCTGAGTTTTATCCTAGCAGATGTCCCCATAAGCTACAAACAGTGACCACAATACACGTAATTCATGTTTATAGAGTATTTACTTAGGGGCCAGCTACTGTCCTCAGTAAATTGTTTCTAAAACCCTAACATGGACATAAATCACCTGGAGACCTGGCTCACATGCAGATTTGCACTCAGTAGGTCTGGGGTAGGGCCCGAGACTCTGCATTTTTAGCAAGTTCCCAGAGGAGGCTGAAGCTGCAGGCCGAAGACCACACTGTGGGTAGTGAGGATGAAGGGGACAAGGTATAGGCTACGGGGACTCCAGCCTGCATCCCTTCCAGGTGGGGCCTTAGCTGTGCTGCTTCCCCCATAGGTTTGTTACAAACGTTAACTCAAATAGGGCATAGGCAGACTCTTGGCACGGTGCCTGAGCATAGCAAGAGCCTGTTGAATGGAAGTGATGATGGTGATTAATGTCTCTTCATAATCTCTCAACAGCTCTGGAAGTTAGGTCCTGGGATGCCTCCTTATTTGGCAGATGGCAGAACCAAGGCTCAGAGAGGCCAAAGGATTCCCAAAGCTCTTGCAACCAAAACACAGCCTGGCTGTCTCCAGTGTGGGATTCTCGTTCTTGGCACTACTGACATTTGCGGCTGATGGGTCTTGGTTGTGGGCTCTGTCCTGTGCCTGTGGGAGCTGTTGTGACATCCCTGGCCTCTTCCTAATGGATGTCAGTCGCGTCTTCATCTCCCCAAACTGGGACAGCCAAAAATGTCTCTGGAGATTGCCCAATGCTGGGAGAACAAAGTCACCCCCCTGGTTGAGAAGCCATGCCCTGCTTTAAAAGGTGGGGTCCCTCCAATGGGATGGTCCGTTTTCCTAGGTATCACAGAAACGTGACATTGCCATTCAGGCCATCTAAGAGTTAACTGAGGCTTCAGTACTAATTGGGAAAATTATCTGTAATGCTGTGATCAAAGGGACCACATCTTTTATTTCTTAAAAAAATGCCCGAATAGTTCCGCTTCAGCTGTTATTGAACTGTTATTCAGCTCTCTGAAAAATTTTCGGGCTGATATTATATATTACCACTTGTTTGAGTTTAGTGCTAGGAAATCATGCCATTTTCATCATTTTTTTTTAAAGAGATGTTGCCAACACCATCTTTAAGTATGCGTTTATTTGCCTTCTGGCATCTACATATAATGGAACTTCTGGAAACTGGAATTTACGATTTGCAGTCTGTGGCCATTTCTATAGTGTTCTGATTTGCAAACAGGATTCACCTCCTAGTCTGTACTTTCCTTGCATGGTACCTTATGTTTGACTAATTTAAGGTTCTAATAGATGTACTCGTAGAATGTTGCTTCATTTATCACTAAAGCTGCCTGAACAGCTTCAGTGAAACTGCAGTGACCTCATTTAATTATTGGTAAAACCCATGTTCTGATTCAGTTGGCAAGGTTTTGGGTATCTTTTTATGTTTAAAGAAATTAAAGAGAAAACATCAGATAATTTATTGAGTGCTTACAATATGCCACTGTGGTTTATTTCTCTGAATCTTCCAAACATTTCTTGGAGATAATTTATGCCCAGTTTATGGGTAGGAAAATCCAAAGCTTGAGTTTCCTTTTATGAGCACGCAGAGAATAAAAACAGTAGAGGTGGGGTTCGAGTTCCAGACCCCAATGTCCACACTCTGACTGCTTTACTGGGTTGAATTTCGCTGTCAAGAAAAACTGGCATTAATTTCCTCCTTTGCTCACGTACTACAAAGCGATTGGCTCCGATTGTTGCTTGATGCCGAGGTTTCCAGATGCGGCACAGTCCGTTATCTGGAGGTTCCATCTGCCTAATTTCACATTCCAACTGCTGAGAAATAGCTGGATTTTCAAAGCTGTGGAGGTACAGCCAACGAGTCTTCACTTACTGGGGAAACAGGAGGAGTGGGGGGCAACTTTGAGGACATGGCAAGATCTGAAATTCACGAATGTATGAGTGGTGCCTGCCCGTGTGGGGAAAAGGTGGACTGTGGGTCTGCCACGAGGGTGAGATGGCATACCAAGATGAGAGCCGCTCAGACCTGAGATGGCAATGCTTTCCTTGCCATAACTCATCTGGGTTTCCTCTAACCCAAGGCAGCAGGATGGCAGTGCAGAAGCTACGTTTGGGTCTGTTAGGCTGGGTTAGTTGGCACTGATTTAGCACCAACTGCATGCATGCTATGCAGAACATTAGTTGAATTATCAAAGACATGGAATATTTGGAGGAAACTGCTTAGATGTTCTGAGCCTCACTGTCTCTGTTTGTGAAATGGGGATAGGAATGCATAGTAAGTCCCCAGGATCAACTGAGTAGGTGCTCATAAAAACACTTTGAAACTTCCAAGTTGAGTTTCATTACAACACATGTTTATAGGATGTTTCATAATATGATTCAGGCACTGGGAAAATGAGCTAGATGTTGGTTTTTCTTAGAGGACCTCAGACATTCCTTTGAGATTGTACTAGTTTGGGCTCTTGGGGCTAAAAGTAACAGAACTCCAACTCCAACTTTCTTTAGTGGAAAAGAGAGTTTATTGGTTGACATAATTAAGATGTCTAACAATAGGACTACTTCAGGTAAGGTTTGATCTAGGAGCTTGGCCAATGTCATCAGGACTCATGTTTGTTCTCTTTGTATTCTGCATTCTCCTCCATGACGAATTCACTCTCAAGAAGTCCCTTTCCACAGGATGGTCCCAGTGGCATCAGGCTTTCAGCCTCCCAGCTCCCAGCGCCAAGTTCTGCAGAAATGAGTCCATGTGTCCAGCCCACTCCATCAGGGGTCTTGGGGTTCAGTCTTATTGGCTTTGATTGGTTCATGTGATCATTGCTTAGCAGTTCCTGTAGCCAAGGGTGGTGTATTGCTCTGACTGGCCACACATGGGCACAGGCTTGTTGCAGAGGTCAGGGTGGAGTCAGCTCAGTCTCTACCTAGACTGAAAGTGGGAAGGAAAGTCAAGGCTTATGGCAGCAGCAGCAGCGAGTCATCTCAGCTCACTACTGTGGGTATAATAGGCACACGGTCTGACAAATCTCAGTCAGTAGAGGTTCTTCCAAAGCTGAAAGAGAGGATAAAAGTTAAAGCACTAACTGCACCTTGAACAGAGTGTTTAGAGAGGCCTTCTAGAAGCAGCAAGTTTTAAGCTGGGTTTTGAAGGATGCATAGGAGTTTACCAGGTAGAAAAAGAGTAGGTCAGGCAGAGGAACAATCAAGGCAGAGCATGTTAAGAGCCTAGTAACAGAAGAAATTTGAATTCGACTCCAGAGGTGATGAGGAGGCATTCTAGGTTTTTGAGCAGAAGTAGGTGATGAAAATAAAATTTTATGATAGTTTGGGAGAAGAACAAACGGGTCACAGGAAAATAGCTTCAGGAGGTGTTCAGGGGTTGGGCTTTGTGGCCCCCACATAAAAGATATGGTCTAGAGACTTTAGGGCCAGCTACTCACTAGCTATGTGACCTTGGGCAAGATGCATCACAGATAAACGTGCCTCATGTATAAATGTGCATATTCATTACTGGGATTCCTGGGATAAATGCCCCTCGTGTATAAATGTGCATATTCATTACAGGAATTCCTGTCTCATCAGGTGGTCGTGAGGATTAAGTGGGTTGATGTTATAAAGCACCCGGAACAGTGCCTGGCTCAGAATGCGGCCCATCTAATTGTTGGTCAAATTAACACAAAGCCTCTTACTGTAATCTTTGTCCCTTAGTGTTTTGAGGAAAACCACTTTCATAGGATATAATGGGTGTTAAACTAAAGGAAGAATGGAATAGTCAAATGTATTTTGATAAATGCGGGGTTCAGTGTTAATAATTATGATTGTGGCAGATATGTGTTACGTGCTTACCAGGCACCAGGCACTATGCTTTAGGTGCATTTTTTTCTCATTTAATTCTCACCACTGCCCTGCAGGGTTACGCAATGGAAAGTGGCAAGGCCAGGATGAAAAGCTAGAAGTGCTTCACTCCAGAGGCGAAGCTGTTCCCTCCAGGCTGCATTGACTGCTTGCTCTGCAGGACTTCTCAGGGCCTTTACTATTTACACGTGTACTTATAATGTCCAATGTCCAGGTGGAGAAGATGCACAGTATTTATTTCCCTAACGTATTGGATTGAAATCTCACTCCATCCTTCGTGTATCTTTTGGGATATGAAAGGTGCACTTTCAGCAGAGAGTGCTTAAACAACAATTAGTAATGAGAATGTGAATGATAAGGAAACAGAATAATTCAGAGAAGATTCCTCTCAACAACATGGCTTTCTCCCCCTTAAGTGACCTAGATCAGCCACCTAGCGAGCTGTGGGTATCCCTTATGTGCCAAAGTGACATGGTCATTACAGAATTTGCCAGAAGGTTCTTCATCACTCCATCCCATTATCTGTGTAAGGTTCAGCTTCTCCCTGAATTTTGCGACCTCTGCTCAGGGAGGAGAGGTGAGCAGAATCTCATTTAATAGGAGGCTATTTGTTATGCCCACCCTTGACTGTGCACTGGAGCTGGGGCCCTGTCTGCTTTCCATGAATCCCTCAATCAGCACCAATATTGAAATTGACAAGAGGCCAACGCAACTGATAGAATGCGCGATTGATTGGCCTCGTCGTTTGCTGGAGAGACAAGTGGGGGCAGGAGTGTGGATAAATCTGCGTTCCAGTAAAAATGCTGAACCGTATTTTTTGCACATCTAAACCACAGATGCAAAGAGAGGAGGAAATGACTGCCTCTTTTAAGCTTTTGCCAACAGTTCACGTTGCCTAGGGAAGGGACTGTGTTTGCCAAGATGGAATAATTTATAATCCCGTTTTGAACTTGGAAAGTTTGCAACTTCCTTTTTTTTTTTTTTTTGGAGGGGATAGTTTATTTAGGTTTATTAATGATCACCCACTAGGAGGTCAAAGCTAGTTTATTTAGGTTTATTAGTGATCACCCACTAAGAGGTCAAAGCTAGCAATAAGAAAATAGGAACTAAAATTGGCAGCTTTGATGGGTATGGAGTAGAGTTTAGAACTGGGCTTGAGAAGGCTGGGGGCGGGTGGATGGAGTGGAGACTTGGCTTCTGTTCTGCCTCATGGAAATAACCAGGTGTGGGTGGAGAAGGGTCCTGAGAGTATTGCATCTCAAGGGCCCCAGGGGAACAGGTAGGCAGGCTCAGGTGCTTGACGTGTATGGCCCATCCTCACTGCTCAGCCACCCAAGTGGCCTGTTCCCAGTGCCCTAGCATAGAAGCCAAAGCTGTCAGCTTCACACTCTTGATGTTTTCTGCTTTCCACTGTATCACCTCTCCTGCCCTCCCTCCTCTTTGCATTCAGATGTTAACTCACTGCCCATCTCACTGCAGCCCCACCATCTGTTAACCCTTGTATGACCTTACTCTTGTCCTGGAGGTCCCACTGTCTGGAATGAATGCTCCTCTCACCTTTACCCCCAGCAGACTGCTACACATCTTCCTTTCCTTCCCCGTGGCCACCTCCCTGATTCCCCCAGGCGGAGTTGATGCCTCTGTAGCTTACCAGCCGTACTTCTGAAAATATACTTTGGGCCAGGTGTGATGGCTCACGCCTGTGACCCCAGCACTTTGGAAGGCCAAGGCGAACCAATCACCTGAGGTCAGGAGTTTGAGACCAGCCTGATCAACATGGTGAAACCCCGTCTCTACTAAAAATACAAAAATTAGTCAGGTCTGGTGGCATATGCCTGTAATCCCAGCTACCAGGAGGCTGAGGCAGTAGAATCGCTTGAACCTGGGAGGCGGAGGTTGCAGTGAGTTGAGATTGTGCCATTGCACTCCAGCCTGGGCAAAAAGAGCGAAACTGCATCTCAAAAAAGCAAATAAATAAAAAATGAAAACGTACGTCAGTTGTATTACTACTTGTATTGCAACTTAGGCTTGGGCTGTCTCCCCACAAGGCTCAAATCCTGGGGTACAAGGACTGTGGCAGGTTCTGTCTGTACCATCTAGCACTGTGCCTGGCACATAACAGGCTCTTGGTATACACATGTCGAGGGATGAATGAATAAGTTAGTGCTCTCATTTTCAGAATCTGTTCGGAATTTCGTTTTGCCATAATAGAGTCCTTCCACCCCCACCTGCAGAGATTTAAACACACAAACTTCTAGTTTCCCTCATAAATAAGTCCAAGAGAGGACCCTCCAGGGTTGGCATGATGACTCTCTGAAGCCGTCACAGACTTAGTCTCCTTTGGCAATTTACTCTGTCATGCCTGTGAGGGACATTGTCATGGCCCAGTGTGGCTGCTGCCACTCCAGCCATCACATCTGAGTTCTAGACAGTAGAATTGAGGGCATGTGATGAAAAGAGTGCCTTTAAAGGGAAATTTCTGATATTATATAAGCACTTGGAGTTATATTTCATTGACTGAAACATAATCTCACGGCCATACCTAGTGACAAGGGTGTTTGGGGTTCTCTGAGAGAGGTAGGGGAATGGATAGCTGGCATGATAGGCAGAATAATGTTTCCCTGAAATAACATTTCCCTGATGATGTTCACATCCTAATCTCTGCAACCTGTGGATATATTCTGTTCCATGGCAAAGGGGCATCAAAATTGTGGGTAGAATTAAGTTTGCTTATTGTCTGACCTTGAAACGGGAAGAGTATCTTGGATTGGCCCAGAGGGATTGGTGTAATCATGAGAGTTCTTACATTTGGAAGAGGGAGGCAGCAGGCTCAGAATCAGAGTGATGTCATGGTGAGAGAAACTTCACGGTCCACTGCTGGATTTGAAGGTGGAGGAGGGGGCCACAAGCCAAGGAATGTAGGCGGCCTCTAGAAGGTGGGAAAGATAAGAAAATGAACAATCCTCTAGCAATGCCATGAAGGAACACAGCCCTGCTGACACTTTCTTATGGCTCGGGGAAAACTATGTCAGACTTCTGACCGCCAGAAATGTCAGATAATAATTTTGTGTTTTAAGCCACTGATTTGCATGTATTTGTGACATCAGTAGCAGGAAAGCAGCACACTGGTGGAGGCAGCCAGGGGCCTCTGCTGCACAGCGCTTCACATCTCAGAAGACATAGCACGTCCCTTGGTTGGGATCGGGGGCTTCTTTACAGTGGGAGGCTTAGGACAAAGGCTGGTCTCCGTCAAGGGACAACGAGCTTTTTCTATAAAGGGCCAGGTCATAAATATTTTAGGCCTTGTGGTCCAGTAGGCAAAGTCAAGTACGTTGTGTGTTTTAAACAAGTGAAAACCATTGTCAGTGGGTGGCTGCACACAGACTGTGAGCTTGATTTGGCTTGTGGTTTGCTGTTGCCACTTTAAGGAGTATGTGTGTATGTGTTTGTGTCTGTGTGTGTTTGTTTATTTAGCGGGACGATGTCTCACTCTGTTGCCCAGGCTGGAGTGCAGTGGCGTGATCTCGGCTCACAGCAACCTCTGCCTCCTGGGTTCAAGTGATTCTCCTGTCAGCCTCCTGAGTAGCCGGGATTACTGGCATATGCTCCTGTGCCTGGATAATTTTTTTGTTTGCATTTTTAGTAAAGACAGGGTTTCACCATATTGGTCAGGCTCGTCTAAAACTTCCAACCTCAAGTGATCCACCCACGTCGGCCTCCCAAAGTGCTGGGATTACAGGTGTGAGCCACCGCACCCTGCCAGGAGTGTTTATTTTTAAAAAACAAAGGTAAGGTATGGTTTTTGTGAAAATTTCAAAGAATGAAGTCTACAAAGAGAGAAGAGTGAAAATCTTCCTTCTCAGCTTCTCTTCTTCCAATTTTACCTGCGGAACAGGCTTTTCAGCCTTGCTACTGTGGGGCTGGATTATTGTGTTGGGTGGGGGGGTGCCCTGTGCCTCGTAGGATGTTGAGCCGCCACGCTGGCCTCCATCCACCTGACGCAAATTGCACCTCCCACCCCTGCAGTTGTGACAACCCCGAATGTCTCCAGATATTGCCAAATGTCCTCTGGGAGGCAAAGTCACTCCAGCTGAAAACAGACATACTCCTGTGTATATAACCACTTAATAGTTAGGAGTATCCTTTGGGCATTCCTCTCTCTCTTTTTTTTCCCTCTCTGTTTGCTTGCCATTCCTTCTTTGTTTCCTCCGTCTCTCTTTCTGTCCTTTTCTGCTGCTTCTCTTCCATTTCATTTCATTTTGAGATGGAATGTGGCTGTCACCCAGGCTGGAGTGCAGTGGCACAATCTCACCTCACTGCATCCTCTGCCTCCCAAGCTCAAGAGATTCTCCTGCCTCAGTGTCCTAAGTAGCTGGGATGACAGATGTGTACTACCACGCCCAGCTAGTTTTTGTGTTTTTAGTAGAGACGGGGTTTTAATGTGTTGTCCAGGCTGGTCTTGAACTCCTGACCTTCAGGTGATCCACCCACCTCAGCCTCCCAAAGTGCTGGGATTACACATGTGAGCCACCATGCCCATCCTGCTTTTTTTTTTTTTAAAATAAAATAGGACCATACTTTTCATTTTTATTTGGAGTTATGTTCCTCCTAGAGGCTCCAGGGGAGAATCAGTTTTCTTACATTTTCATCCTGGGAGGCTGCCTGCGTTTCCTTACTGGTGGCTGCTGCTTCCATCTTCAAAGCCAGTCAGGAATAGTTAAATCCTCACACTCCACATTTAGGGTCCTTTGTGACTCCATCGGGACCACCCAGATAACCTAGAAAATCTTATTTTAACGTCAGTAACCTTTATTCCATCTGTGGCCTAATGCTTCCGAGTGTCAGTTCTGGAAGCCATAGCTCTGAAATCAGGGGCTCACCAGAGTTTTTTCTTCCTGAAGGCTGTCTGTTTCAGGGTCCTTCTCTTCTGGACAGCTCAGGTGTCCCTAGGATCACAGAGACTGCCCTCCCTGTGTCTTCATGTCGTCTTCCTCGTGTACGTGTCCGTTTTCATAACTGGATTTCCTTTCTTAGAATAAGGGCATAGGCCCATATATCCATGAGTGAACAAAGAAACTGTGGTGTATATACATACCCAGTGGAATACTACTCAGCCATAAAAAAGAATGACCTAATGGCATTCGCAGCAACCTAGATGGAATTTGAGACATTATTTTAAGTGAGGTAACTCAGGAATGGAAAACCAAACATCGTATTTTCTCACTCGTAAGTGGGAGCTAAGCCATTAGGACACAAAGGCATAAGGATGATACAGTGGACTCTGGGGATTCAGGGGGGAAGGATGGGAGGAGGATGAGGGATAAAAGACTACAGCTGGGTTCAGTGTTTACTGCTTGGTAATGGGTGCACACAAATCTCACAGATCACCATTAAAGAACTTACTCATGTGACCACATACCACCTGCTCCCCCAAAACCTATGGAAATAAAAAAAATACTAACAAAATAAGGGTATAGTCACATCATATTAGGACTCACCCTAGTGACTTCTTTTTAACTCCATCATCTGCAAAGCCCCACTTCCAAATAAGGTCACAGTCATTGGTTCTGGAGGTTATACCCGGACATCTTTAGGCAGCACGAAATTCTAAAGATGACAACATTCTGGGGGACATTGCTCTGTCTACCCAATGTGGGATGGAGTATATCTAAGGATATTTTTCGGGTTTTCTTGAGACAGGGTCTCACCATGTCACCCAGGCTGGCATGCAGTGGTACAATCACGACTCACTGCAGCCTTGACCTCCCAGGCTGCAGTGATCCTCCTATGTCTAAGGAGATTTATGAAGCTTCTTCCAACCTAGATTTATCATACTTTTGGGAAAGAAACAAATGCAAATGTAGAAACAACCGTGCTCACCTAGGCAAGTGAAACCTTCCCTCTGCCATCCCTGGGTCTGTTGTGGATTCGCCCCCTGATCCTGTGAACAACAGGAGCACCTCATGGGCCACATGGACTCCTGGCACCTCTTCCATCCCCGGGTCTGCCGTGGATTCGCCCCTGACCCTCAGGACCTCAGGGACTACGCGAACTCCTAGTGCCTCTGTCTGCAACTTGAGCTGTCCTGAATCTTTACATCCCAGCACTTGCCTGCTTATTTTGCAACACATGGGTCAGATGGGACTCATTCTTTAATTCCACAAATCTTTATGGTGCCCTAGGGAGGTGCTGAGTGGGATGTGATACCCCTGAGATGGATATTCGACCTTCAAGAAGAGGTGGCTAAAAGACATCTGAGCATGGGAACCTGGAGACAGAGAGTGGCAAGGATGGGGCTGTGGCCCGGGGCCTCAGCAGGTGGAGGGCACCTAGAGTGATGGAAATGGACTCTTGTTCTGTTCCTGCCCCCACGTCCTTTCTCTGATGGCTGTGAGTGACATCAGGCCTGGGCTGTGGCTACTCTGAGTCACTGTACCCCAGCCCTGGACATGGTACCCTTCAAAACTTAGGAGGTCCACAATTATTCATCCATCAGATGGACACCTGGGGGTTGGATCCAGCTCTCTCAAAAAGCCGAATACGTGGCAGCTTGAGTGTATCTGTCAGGGTCCAGGTGCCCCTTCCTGAAGGATCTACCAAGAAGGTTGATCTCCTTTCTGTGCTTTAATTCCTACCCCTTCAGTGGTTAAGCAAATATGCCTTGATTGTGCTGCTGACGAAGTTGGAAGAGAGTGGGTAGGGAACTGATGGCCAGGGACATCCATGAGACTGTCACTTCCGATGAACGGCTCTTTCTGAGGACTGGAACCTGGGGGTTTTATCCTGTTCTGTGGCTTTTCTTGGGGTGGAACAGACAAGGACCTGGTGTTGGGATGACTTTCTTCTGTAGTGTTGCTTCCTGGGCCACCCTGTTGCATTTTTCAGAAGAAGGTATCCTGTCTATGTGTATGTGTGTTTCCTTTTTTTTAAAGACTGAATTTCACTCTCGTTGCCCAGGTTGGAGTGCAATGGTGCAATCTTGGCTCACCACAACCTCTGCCTCCTGGGTTCAAGCGATTCTCCTGCCTCAGCCTTCCGAGTAGCTGGCATTACAGGTACGCACCACCACGCCCAGCTAATTTTGTATTTTTAGTAGAGACAGGGTTTCACCATGTTGGTCAGGCTGGTCTTGAACTCCTGACCTCAGGTGATCCGCCTGTCTCAGCCTCCCAAAGTGATAGGATTACAGTTGTGAGCCACTGAGCCCGGACTTCTTTTTTTTAACTGTGGTAAAATATATATGACGTAATATGTCGTCATGTTAATCACATCTAAACCATGTGTACAGTGCAGCGGCCTGAAGTCTGTTCATAGTGCTGTGCAACCATCACCAACATCCCTCTCTAGACCTCTGTCATCTTCCCAAGTAGAAGCCCCACACCCATTAAGCACTAGTTTCCCATTCACGCTTCTCCCAAAACCGTGTCATCTTGCTTCTGCCTTCTGTCTCTATAAACCTGCCTATTCTAGGCACCTCATATAAGTGGAATCATACAATATTTGTCTTTTCATAGCCCTTCCTTCTTTTCTATTCTATCTTCTCCCCTCCCCTCCCTTTCCCTCCCTTGGAGCTGAATTTCATCATTCCATTGTTAGCTCATCCCCTCCCCTCCCTTCCCCTCCCCTCCCCTCCCTTCCCCTTCCCTCCCCTCCCCTCCCCTCCCCTCCTCTCCCCTCCCCTTCCCTCCTGTCCCCTGTTTCTTTTCCGGCATGATCTTGGCTCACTGCATCCTCCACCTCCTGGGTTCAAGCGATTCTCCTGCCTCAGCCTCCCGAGTAGCTGGGACTACAGGCACCTGCCACCACACCTGGCTGATTTTTGTATTTTCAGTAGAGATGGGGTTTTACCATGTTGGTCAGGCTGGTCTCGAACTCCTTTCCACATGATCCACCCACCTCAGCCTCCCAAAGTGCTGGGATTACAGGCATGAGACACTGCGCCTGGCCAACCTTTTTTTTTTTTTTTTTAAACAAGGTCTTCTGGAAAATTTCAAGAGAGCCCACATTGCTCTATTCCCTGCCTTTCTTTGAATTCCTGATCTCCCCAAAATCATTAACTTTTTCCCATGACCCCTTCCTCATTATGTGGTCTGGCTCTTCACTTTTGGACTTTACCCCTGAAATATATCTCAAATCTGCTCCCTCCCTCCCTCCCTCCCTCCCTCCCTCTCTTCCTCCCTTCCTTTAGACAGGGTCTTGCTCTTTGCCCAGGCTGGAGTGCGGTGGTGCAATCATGGCTCACTGCAGTCTTGACCTCCTGGGCCCAAGCAGTCCTCCTGACTAGCTGTGACTGTAGGCCTGTACAACCACACCTGGTTAATTTTTGTATTTTTTGTAGAAATGGGGTCTCACCATGTTGTCCAGGCTGGTTTTGAACTCCTGGGCTCAAGCAGTCTGTCCCTGCTGGCTTCCCAAAATACTGGGATTACAGGCTTGAGCCACTGTGCCTGGCCTATCTTTTTTTCTTCCTAACACATCTCCACTTCTTCTCTTGCTTGGACGGAAGTGGTAAAATCCTAACTGGCCACCTTGTGTTCAGCCTGAGTTATTCTCCTGCAGCTTAATCTGATGGTATTGCCCTCTGGCCTGTACCTTCGTTGGCTTTCAGTTGCTCAGAATCCCAAATCCCAAGCCAGGTTCTCGATACCCTTAAGAATCTGTTCCCAACCTGCCCGTTCAGCCTTGTAGCCTGCCAAGTATGTTTCCTTTTCCTTAGGTTTCAGCCACAGGAAACTACCTGCCAGTTGTGGGGCATGCCAGCATCCCTGAGCACTTCACTGTTGCAGCTGTCATGACCTCTACCTGGGCGTCCGTGTACCGCCTCTCCATCTCACCAACTTCCTTTAAGGCCAGGCACAAAGGGTGGCTGCAAGGGAACTCCTCCGTGAAGTTCAGGCTCTTTGCACATTCTTCTGTTAGATTCTTGCGAACTTGGACCAGAGGATTTGTTTTTGCTTCTGTCGTAGGTGAGGGAGACCAGGACTCCTTAAGGCCAGTGATGGATTCTGAGAATAACGCAGTCGTGGGTGAGATCATGGACCTTGGAGTTCTTCAGACTTGACTTCTATTCCAGGTCCTCCATGGTGGCTTGGCTGTGTGGTTGAGGGAAACTTCTTCTACTCTTTGAGCCTTAGATTTTTAAGACGTATGTATAATGTATGTGGTGGACAGACGTTCAGGTGGCCCTTATGATCTCCACCTCCTGATGTCTGTGACTTTGTGCGATCCTTTCCCCTTGACTGTGGATAGGACCTATGACTTGTTTTTAGCCAGCGGAATATGGCAAAGGGGATGGTCTCTTGCACCTCTGATTATGTTAAATAAAACTCCACCTTCCCAGTAGACTCACTGTCTCTCCACTGCTGACTGTGAAGAAGCAAGAGGCTGTGAAGGACATGACTATGTGGGAGAAGCCCATGTGGCAAGGCACTGTGGGAAGCCTCTAGGGACTGGAGGTGGTCTCCAGCAGGAAACTGAAGCCATCAGTCCTGTAGCCACCAGGAAATAAAGTTTGCTGACAAGCTGAGGGAGCTTGGAAGCAGATCTTTGCCTAGTTGAGCCTCTGGGCTCCAAGCCCCACTGTTGCCCGAATTGTGTAGCCTGGTTAGACCTGAAGGAGAGAACCCAGCAGAGCCATGCCTAGACTTCTGACCTGCAGAAACTGTGAGATAACAAATGTGTGTTGTCTTAAGCCCCCAGGGTTATGATCTGCTATGTAACAAATCAGTAGCTAATGTAATGGCATGTTAGTATTTATATAGGTAATCCTCTTTGTAATGCTTACGTGAAACAAAGCATGTAAAATGCTTCCAGTGGCAAAAATGCATGAAAATTAGATGTTACCGCTCTTACCGATATTCCTATGTCTCCCTAAATCTTACCCTATAATAGAGATCAAGATGGGTCAGTAGATGGCTGAATAGATGAAAGGAGCCAGGCACAGTGGTGGCTCACATCTGTAATCGTAGGACTGTGGGAGGCCGAGGCAGGTGAACCACTTGAGGCCAGGAGTTTGAGACCAGCCTGGGCAACGTGGCAAAACCCCATCTCTACTAAAAAGACAAAAAATTAGCTGGGCGTGGCAGCACGTGCTTATACTCCCAGATACTCGGGAGGCCGAGGCACAAGAATCACTTGAACCCAGAAGGCAGAAATTTTATTGAGCTGAGATTATGCCACTGCACTCCAGCCTGGGTGACAGAGCAAGAATCTGTCTCAAAAAAAAGAGAAAAAGATGAAAGAAGGAAATAGGGAATATCAAGATTCAACACTCCTCCCTTCCTTGTCAGTCATGGGCTCATCCGTGTCTTGGTTTAACCTGGAAAGATCTCTATTTAGGTAGAACATTTTATTATCTCCCCGAAGTCAGGAAACTCCAGCAGAGAGAGTAGATTGATTTCTTGAACTTGCTCATCTCAGAGTGGTAAATTTTTACCGTGATTTATAGAGATTCTCAGCTGAAGGAGAGTTTGGAGATCCACCTTGTCCAGAATACTATCCAACACCTGTGGATATGTTTTCACCTCCCAGGCTTCCTGTAGCCACAGCAGTTTCTTGCCTTTGAAGATCTCAGATTGTCTGGCTTGTAGGGGCCATCCGTACCAAAGTTCCTAATAGGCTCAGGGCAAGAGCATGAGAAAATTAGCAGAGACATTCTAAAACAGCACATCCAAGGCAGAAACAAGAGCAAAGTGAAACACAGGGTCCGGTCATTTAAAGTCACCCTGGAGGTAACTCTCTAATTCCTTACAGAGAAAGGTAGAGGAGGCTGAACGCCTTCTCTCTAAAGGGATTTACCTCCTCTGGTTTCATGGTATGCTCTGTAATCGAGGTGCTCCAAACACTTCCTTCTGGAGTAGCAGCCCCTCTGGGTCCTTGAAAACTCCGGACAGTCTTAGATGCTGAGTGCTGGAATCAGCAATTACTAGAACAGGATCAGGCAGTCACCTGTCAAGTGTTCTCTGCACTGAGTCAGCCTGAAACCACGAGACCATGCTTGCACTTGAAGTCTGTGGTACTTGCCACGTCTGTAGATGGGGCGGGGGTATACCATATCTGCAACCCCATGCCCCTCTGTACCACATTACAGGGCCCTGAGAAAGACGTCCATTCAAGATAGAGAAGTCATTTCTGAAAAATACATATAGGAGGACCAAAAGACCCAATTTCTTCAGTAAATGAAAGGCAGGAAGGAAAGGGAAGGAACTGCTGTGGTTTAAAAGAGACTTAAGAAACACATCACTCAAATGCAGCGTGGACATTTTTAGGGTCCTGATTGACACACTGTAACCACTAAAAGACATTTTGGAGACCAGAACTCATCGAAGATTGACTTGGTATTTGATTTTTATTATGGAATGACTATTGCTTATGTTGGGGTTATAATGGCACAGTTGTTTTAAAAACCACTCACTTCTTAGGAACACACATTGAATTATCCTGTGTTCTGCGTGTGGTGACTTCCAGTTATGGTAACAGTTTGTGCCATGTGCTTGGTGAACAAGACAGTCAAGGTCCCTGCCTCTATGGAGCTCATGGACTGGTTAAAGAGACAGACGTTAAATAAACATTTACCCAGGGAAGCATTTTATTGAATTGTGGCTGGTGCTGCGAAGAAAAGGCTGTGAGAACTTATATCAGAGATTCAACTTAGACAAAGACCAGAACCACCAGGAAGGCCTTTCCTGAGGGGACACCTAAGTTGACAGCTGAGTGGGGCAGCTTGGGCAAGTGCATGCACAAGTGTGTGTGTACATGTCATGTCGGTGCGTGCACACACACGAGTGTACATGTGTACACATGGCATGTCTGTGTGAATGGGTGTGCACATGCTGGTGTGTGCTTATGTGTGTGCATATGTTCATGTTTGCAGGTGTTTGAGTAGATGTTTTAGTGTGCATGTGCTTGTGTGTATGCATGTGAGTGTGTATGTGTGTGAAAGTGTGTCTTGTAGGAATGTGTGTGTACACTTGCGTGTGTGCATGTGTGTGAATGTGCAGGCACTTGTGTACTTGCGGGTGTGCATATGAGCAGGTGTGCATGCATGCGTGTGAATGTGTATGTGCATGAGCTCATGTGTGCATCTGTACTTGTGTCTCTGTGTGTGTATGTGTGTTGGGGAGGACAAGGAAATAGAGCAACAGCTGTGCAGGTGCACCAGGCACATTTGGAGTTGAAGGGAGTCCAGTGGGAGGAGAGTAAGGTTGATGGTGGGGGAGGAATTTGTGTGTGTGTGTGTGTGTGGCTCATTCGAAGTTCTAAATCATGACACAATTTCAGACCCGATGAGCTGTGGGTCTCCTGAAGGGGTTTGGAGTAAGTGATGGTTCCTGGGAAGTGAGGGAAGATCTTTGGGACAGCTCTGGAGAGGAGCATCCTGAGAACCCTGGGCTCATTTCAGAGGAATTGAATTTGAGTCTGGTTTAAGTTAAACGTTTCAGGCATAACCCGCAGCATCCAGGGACCCTATTATACGCTTTATTTCGGCAGCGGAGGCTCTGAACCAGGAAGGTGGCTGTGATTGGTGTGTGACATTGCACTCTGCTCTCTGTTCCCAGCTTTTCTCCTTCTCAGCTTGGTGGTTGGTGAGAACAAACTGCTTTTGGCTTAAATATACACTCAGAGGACTAATAGCTCTGTGTGTCAGGGAGGAGTTCCAAACCTCAGTTTCTTTATCTGTAAAATGGGGAAAACGAGAGTCCCTTTCTTGCTTAATAAATGGGCACAGGGTATGCTCAGTAATCATGAGCCAATACTTCCATTATTAACTCTGGGATTTGGACCTTAGCCATGGATGAGGTCAATGGCTCAAAGCTCGATTTACCTGGTTTTGAGCCCAAACTAGATATTGGAGTAGGATAGAAGTTAAGAAAACAAATATGTGTTTTGAAATATATAAACACATTTAATTTTATGCATACAAAACTTGGGAAATGGCAAATAAAGGAGAAAGCAAGAATTGCCCGTAACCACCCCACTGGGAGATGAACATCATTAACATTTTGGTAAATTGCTTGCTTATTCTTTCTGTTTCAAAACTTGGATCAATCCTATCCTGGGAAACATGGCAAGACCTGTCTTGACAAAAAATACAAAAATTAGCTTGACGTGGTTGTGCACGTCTGTAGTCCCAGCTACTCAAAGGGATGAGGTGGAAGGATCACCTGAGCCCAGGAGATCGAGGCTGCAATGAGCCATGCTTGAGTCACTGCTCTACAGCCTGGGTGACAGTGAGACCCTGTCTGAAATTATTTTTTTGTGTGTGTGGCTCATTCGCACTTCTAAATCATGACACAATTTCAGTCCCAGTTTTGTCCATCTGTCTATCTATCCCTAAGGTGAACTGTTGAAGATTATTGGTTTTGAAGATCAAAAGCAGTAGTTTATCAGCAATTTTGGTTTATCTTACCATTGATTTTATTTTTGATGGTAAGAATTTATGAATCCAACAACCCAAGCAAAAGCTTTTTCCTTGACAATAACCTCTGTCTAACCACTCATTGGCCATTCTTTCACCCCATCCTCTATACTCCCAACACCAGGGACTCATCCCCTGGAACTGACATTCCCTCTCCCTTCCCCTTCCCTCCCCTTCCCTTCCCTCCCTTCCTCTCCCCTCCCTTCCCCTCCCTTCCCCATCCCCTCCCTTCATCTCCTCTCCCCTCCCCTCCCCTTCCCCTCCCCTCCTCTCCCCTCCCTTCCTCTCCCTTCCTCTCCTCTCATCTCCCCTCCGCTCCCCTCCTTTTCCTTGATGGAGTCTCACTCTGTCACCCAGGCTGGAGTGCAGTCTTGGCTCACTGTAACCTCCATCTCCCAGATACAAGTGATTCTCCTGCCTCAGCCTCCTGAATAGCTGGGATTATAGGCACATGCCACCACACCCAGCTGATGTTTGTATTTTTCATGGAGATAGGGTTTCACCATGTTGGTTAGGCTGATCTGGAACTCCTGACCTCTAATGATTTGCCCACCTCGGCCTCCCACAGTGCTGGAAATGTAGGTGTGAGCCACCATGCCTGGCCATCGCTTGCTTTTCTCTTTGTACACCTCTATGTAATTCTACAAAGCATACTTATTTTTCTAGTTTTCTCTATGCATAGATGTCATTCTCTTTCAAAACAAAATTGAAATCATACAATGTATTATTTCTGTTCTGATTGAAAAATATTATCTCATGAGCATATTCCCTTATCATTAAAAAGTCTCCAAAAACAAGAAATTAAAACTTATGTGATATTCCATATTATGGCGAGGCCGTAGTTGAATTTCCCATTCCAGTTGGGCATTTTTGATTGATTTTTTTTCTATGACAAATAATGCTGTATTAACTTTTGAAGGATTCCCAGTATATTTTGTTAAATTGCTTTTAAGGAGGTTGTAAAAAATTTCATTCTCCACCTTCCTTTATAGCCCCCACCCCCAACAGGTCTTTTAAAAAATGTTGCTAATTTGATTGGGGAGAAGTGGTCTTATTTTTATGTGTTTATTTGCCATTTATTTTTGGCACAAATGTTCCATTTTTGTTCATAGATCATTTTTTTATTGGGGCATTAATATTTTTCTTATTGATTTGGAAGAATTCTTTATGTATTAAAGAAGTTACTTCTAATCTGTCATAGTTAAAGCAGATATTTTCAAGGGTTGCCATTAAATGTTTTTATGATGGTTCAAAAGAGATTTTTTTAATTTTTAGATTATCAATTTATCTCAGCCTTTCTCTTTTTGATTTTTTTTCCTATCGAGTTTGTGCTTAGAAGAGCCTTCTCTATTTTAATATTGGCTAAAGGTTTATCTACATTTTCTTCAGATTTTTATAGTCAGTTTTTACTTTTTAGATCCTAAATATATTTGGAATTCATTTTGTATAGGTTTGAGGGTCTAGCTTGATTTTATTCCCATAAATATACAAGTTTCTAGAAATCGTTCTGTGAGTGCTTTTCCTTTCCTTGTTGGTTTGCGACTACTTTAGCATATGATCCGTGTCCCTTTTTAAGCTCTGGTGTGGTTCAGTGACGTCCATGCTGTGACTTTGTTTTCCTGTCAGGTCTTACACCCTTTTTTTTTTTTGAGACGGAGTTTCACTCTTGTTACCCAGGCTGGAGTGCAATGGCGCGATCTCGGCTCACAGCAACCTCTGCCTCCTGGGTTCAGGCAATTCTCCTGCCTCAGCCTCCCGAGTAGTTGGGATTACAGGCACGCGCCACCATGCCCAGCTAATTTTTTGTATTTTTAGTAGAGATGGGGTTTCACCATGTTGACCAGGATGGTCTTGATCTCTTGACCTCGTGATCCACCCGCCTCGGCCTCCCAGAGTGCTGGGATTACAGGCATGAGCCACTGCACCTGGCCTCTTACACCCTTAATGTGCTTGAACAGCTGCGGCTTTGCGATGTGATCTCTCCTCCTGCTGCTAGTCCTCTTTCCTAATAAGGTTCTTGAGCATTCTTGTCTGTTTCTTAATCCAGGGGATTTCAGAACAATTTTGTCACCCTTCCCTTAAAAATGATTCAAATATTAATTGGGACTGGCATAAACTATAAGTCTATATTATTTTGGAAGAATTGACACTTTTACCTATTTAATTTTTCCATTCAGGGAAGCTTGAAAACTTACACTTCCGTTTTTTCCCTTTTTTATTCCTGGGGACAGTCTTGCTCCGTTGTCTAAGTTGGAATCAGTGGTGCGATCTCAGTTCATGTAGCCTCCGCCTCCTGGGTTCAAGCCGTTGTCTTGCCTCTGCCTCCTGAGTAGCTGGGATTACAGGCACACACCACTATGCCTGGCTTATTTTTTGTATTTTTAGTAGAGACAGGGTTTCACCATGTTGGCCAGGCTGGTCTCGAACTCCTGACCTTGTGATCCATTCACCTTGGCGCCCCAAAGTGCTAGGATTACAGGGGTGAACAACCGCTCCTGGGCAAAAGAAGCAGTGACTTTTTTTTTTTCATTTCTTCTTGGTATTTTGCCTCTTTCTCTCCCTGTCTCTGCCTGCCTGTCTCTCTCCCTGTCTCTGTCTCTCTCCCTGTCTCTGTCTGTCTCTCTCCATCTCCCTCCTGCTCCTCCTCCTCTTCGTCTTCATCTTCGTCATCGTCATCGTCTTCGTCTCTGTTTCTTTTCTCTATTTTTATTGCTGTTGGGAATAGATTTCTTCACCCAAAATAGGTTGATGTCCTGGTTGGAAACAAAAGGCACACAACTAAACTGGTTAATCCAAAGAGAGTTTAGTAAATGGCCTATTTCCAGGGCGTGGGAGAGGAGTGTGCAGAAAAGTCCTCAGGCATGGGCCAACAACAAGTGGGCATTTACCAGCTCCAGGCTGCAGAGGCAAGAGGAGAGGGCAGAGACCAGGAGCGGGAAGAGGAGGGCCCTGTGAAGAGGGACTCCATGACAGGCTGGGTCATTTGGTTAAGACACCCAGTTTACTGGAGCAGATCTGGAAGGAAGGAATTTGGGGGGATGAACACCCAGAGTTCTCCTCCTCCCCTCTATCATCTTACTGGTGCTTCTCATTGACTAGGCCCACCTGGAAGACAAAGCGCTGGGGGTCCGTGTGCACATGCACACAGGTCAGCCTCGTGCATGGGTGGAGAAGAGTGGAGGCCAGACGTGAGAGGCCGGTGGAAGATCCCCAGTCCGCAGCTTTCCCCCTCTCCCTTCTTCCCTGATGTATGTGCCATCTGATATTTTTCAGCATAGCCAGAAACAATGGATGCTGCTGTCTTCATTCTGTGATCACACCTTTTCTAAATGCCTACTTTCTTCCAAATTCTAAGAACTCTTCAGTTGATTCCCTTGGGTATTCCAAGCTTACAGTCAAGTGATCCACAAGTAATTATTTTGTCTTCTTGCTTCATGGTTGTGTCTCTTATTTTACTTCCTCCTGCAAGAGCTGAGCCTTCCTTAAAACCTGATGTGGTTTTAAAGAGACACTCCTCAGTGCCTTAATTTCAGCCCTTGAGAATCGTGAGAAATCCGTGGGTGGGTCCCTCTGTTTTTTCTTCCCTCTGTTTCACTTTCTTCCTGTTCCGCCCTCCAACCATCCATCCAATATAGATATATTAAGTGCCAGCCGCATACTAGTAAGTGAGAGATGATAAACGAGTGGAAAATGTACGGTAAAATATCAGTGCGGCATTTCTGAACCTTTTGGAATTCATCTCACAGTAACAAACTAATTTTAAACTGTGTCCCAGCATGTGCATGCATGCACAGACACACATACACAAAAATGCATGCGAGTAAAAGTGTCTAAAGCCCTCACTGCATGGAATGCAGTGCATGTCACATGCTCTGATGGGTCTCTCCTTCCTTCCCTCCCTCCTTCCTTCCTTCCTTCCTTCCTTCCTTCCTTCCTTCCTTCCTTCCTTCCTCCCTTCCTTCCTTCCTTCCCTCTCTCCTTCCCTCCCTCCCTCTTCTTCCTTCCTCCCTCCCTCTTCTTCCTTCCTCCCTCTCCTTCCTTCCTTCCTCCCTCTCCTTCTTTCCTTCCTTCCTTCCTTCCCTCCTTCCTCCCTCCCTCCCTCCCTTCCTTCCTTCCCTCTCTCCCTCCCTCCCTTCCTTCCTTCCCTCTCTCCTTCCCTCTCTCCTTCCCTCCCTCCCTCTTCTTCCTTCCTCCCTCTCCTTCCTTCCTTCCTCCCTGTCCTTCTTTCCTTCCTTCCTTCCTCCCCCTGCCCCTCCTGCCTTCCCGCCTTCCCAGCTTCCTTCTCTCACTTTGCTGCCCAGTCTGCAGTGCAGTGGCATGATCTCGGCTCACTGCAACCTCCACATCCCAGGTTTAAGCAATTCTCCTGCTTTAGCTTCCCAAATAGCTACGATTACAGGCATCCATCACCATGCCTGGTTGATTTCTTTTGTATTTTTAGCAGAGACAAGGTTTTGCCGTATTGGCCAGGCTGGTCTTGAATTTCTGACTTCAAGTGATCCACCTGCCGCCTCCTCCCAAAGTGCTGGGGTTCCAGGCATGAACCACCGCACCCAGCCCATGCTCTGATGTTTTCTATGCTAGCCCTAAAGAAAGGAAAAATCCCCACTGCTCTTTTCAGTGATTTCATGCCTCACTCCTGGGTCCCAACTGGCAGTTTCAAGAACACCGAGAATGAAATACACTGGGGAAGGAAGTCCAAAGGAAAAGACTAACTGGGTTGGTACCAGAGTCAGGTGGCCTGGGAAGACACATTCAGTGACAAGATCAACTTGGCCATGGGAAAGTTGAGGCTTGGGATGGGGTGGTGGGAAGCAGGTTTGGTTCAGAGGACAGAGTGGGTGGAAACCAGCTGGGCTTGTCTGAGTCGGGGGCACAGGGGTGGTGGAGGAGATAACAAAGGAGATGAGGATGATAGACAACAGAGACTTGGAGGGGTGAGGAGGGATGGGGTGGGTGGGGAGAAATTAGTTCATGGGTACAATGTGCCTTATTCAGGTGCTGCGTACCTCGGAAGCCCTGACTTGACCACTGTACAATCTGTGCATGTAATCAAATTGCACATGTACCCCATACATTTGCACAACTTTTCAAAGAGGTGTCAGCCTTCTGGGAGCATTGAATGTTAGCATTGAATTAGCAGGAGTCCCTCCAAATGGTGAATCCCCTGCAGGCTATGGAGGGGAGGAGGATATGGCTCCCATCACCCCACTCTGTATCCTGGAGTTCTATCTTTAAAGTCTTCATATCTGAGAGCCACTGTCACTTAGAGAAAGTCTTCCCTGAGCAGTGATCTCTCTGGACTGCACCTTGTGGGTCTCAGGAAGTCATTTGTATGCAAACTGAGTGCAAGGGTAACTGGGGGCTGAGGACCCAGGAGAGCTCTGTCTTCAGAGCTGGTATCCCGCCCATTGTCTCCTTTCTTCACCCAATGGTTCCCAGAGGGGTGACGTTAGCCCTGAGTTGATCACAGAGCCCTGAACTCCTATTCTGTGCTCATTTGCTGTTCTGCGTACCTGAGGGATGGAGAAACCCATGCATAGCAGTTTTGTGGTGCGTGCTTTCTGGAGTCTGCTGGGCAAGATCCTGTCACATCATCTAGAAAGATGAGAAATCAGAGATGACAGCTTGTCAGAAGTGCTTGATAGATTCCAAAGGAGTTGAGAGAGACAGACAGCGAGAGAGAGAGAGAGAGAGAGAGAGAGAGAGAGAGAGAGAGAGAGAGAGAGAGACACACACACACACACACACACACACACAGAGACAGAGACAGACAAAGACAAAACCTCAACCTCCTCACCATAGCCTCAACCACCAGGAAAAGAAAGCTTTACAGCTTTGTCTTCAGGACTGATAAAGAGTTAATTCTGGGTCTGAGGAACATTCAGACTCGTCATTCACAGGAGGAACTTCTCTAGAGCTTTCTACATGCCAGGGACTATTTTACATGCAGTAAAGCATTCTATGAGTTAGGTGCTGTTATTATCCCAGTCTTACTGATGTGGAACCTGTGCACAGAGAGATTGAGTGGCTCATTCATTGTCACATAGCTCTTAAGTGGCAGAACCAGGATTTGAACTTGGGCTGATAGGGCTCTTTACTGCTGTGTGGTGTCCCCAGGATGGGCTGGCTGGGAGGGCCAGGACCATGTGCTTCCTTGGTGAGATGGTTTGGCTGTGTCCCCCACCCCCCGCCTGCCAGATCTCATCTTGAATTTTAGCTCTCACAATTCCCGCATGTTATGGAAGGGACCTGGTGGGAGGTAATTGAATCCTGGTGGTGGGTCTTTCCCATGCTGTTCTCATGACAGTGAATAACTCTCATGTGATCTACTGATTTATAAAAACCTATAAAGCAATAAAAATTAAAAAGAGTAACTCCCCTGCACAATCTCTGTCTTCCCTACTGCCATATAAGATGTGCTTTTTGCCTTCTGCCTTGATTGTGAGGCCTCCTCAGCCATGTGGAACTGTGAGTCCATTAAACCCTTTTTTCTTGACAAATGATCTAGTCTCAGGTACATCTTTATTAGCTGCATGAGAACAGATTAATAGGCTTGGACATTGGAATTCTCCATCATAGATGCTAAAAACAAATGTGTAAAAACGAGTTAATGAATAAATCAGGGCTCATAGAGGCTGAGTTGGGTTCATTTTTGGGTGGCAGGATGCTCAAAGGAGGCAGACTTGGCTTGAGGGGACAAGTTATTGTTGGTCTAAGCCACTTATGGTAATCCCTTTCCCTCTGCCACTGATTGCTTGAGGTGTGGAGTGTCACTTCGGGCATCTGCTTGGGTTTCTGGGAAAAGTTTCTTCCTTTCCTATTTTTGAGTGTAGCTGTGTGTGGAAGTGAGGGCGGAGTGATCCCGGTCATCTCCCCACAGGCTGAGGACAGGAGTCAGTCAGGGAAGGCTCTGGGGAAGAGAGGACATCATGGAGAGGGAAGCATGTCTGGACTTAGCTCTCTCTGGACGTCATTGCATAAAGCAATGAGCCACTGTTGTTGAAGCCACTTTTATTTGGGAATTCTTTTACTTGCAGCCCAAAGCATTCCAACTTATAATGTGTATTTGAAATCCGAGTATTCTTTTATTCATTCATTCACTCACTCATTCATTCATCATTCATGTAGTGTGATGCTCATCTTTACCTGTCAACTTGACTGGGATACATGATGCCAGTATCCCAGTTACAATATTAGCTGGTTAAATATTGTCTCTGAGGGGGATTTCTAGAAGAGCTTAGCGTTTGAACTGGTGGATGCATACAGAACATGGTCCTCCCCAGTGTGGGTGAGTGCCATCCTATCTGTCAAGGACCTGAATGGAACAAAAGGTGGAGGAGGGGAAAGTTAGCTCTGGCTGCTTGAGCTGGGACGTCAGTCTTCTCGTGCCTTCAGTGCTCTGGTTCTCAGGCCTTTGGACCCAGACTACAATGTACCCCAGTGGTTTTTCTTGGTTTCTAGTTTGTGGATGACAGATTGTGGAACTTCTTAAGTCTCCACAGTTCTGCAAGTGTCATACTTACAGTAAATCTCTCTCTGTCTCTCTTTCTGTTTTTTTTCTCTCTCTCTGTTTTGCATACACACACACACACACACACACACATATATGTATGTATATGTGTGTGTGTGTGTGTGTGTGTCCTGTTGGTTCTGTTTTCTGGAGAACCCTAATACATCCAGTAAATATTTATTTTGCATTTACTACATTACACAGTGGGTCCTCCAGGAGGAGCTGGGGATCCAACAGTGAGTTCAGTCATGAATACGACATGAATTCAATCATGAATCCAACAGAAAAAGTCTCTTCGGTAGAGGAGAGACAGACACCAGTCACATAGTCAGATCAGTGGGCACTCATCAGTGTGAAGAGTGCTGAGAATGTGGAGTATATGGTGACAGCAGTGTGTGTGATTTGCAATTCATTTTGGAGGGAAGTCAGGAGGGCTTCCCTGAGGAAATGACATTTGAGTGATGCATTAGTCCACGTTCACACTGCTATAAAGATACTACTGGAGACTGGTTAATTTATATAGGGAAGGTGTTTAATTGACTCATGGTTCCACATGGCTGGGAAGGCCTCAGGAGGTCACCAATCATGGTGGAAGAGGAAGCAGGCACATCTTACAGGGTGGCAGGCGAGAGAGAGGTTGGGGGGAAGTGCGGGGAAAACTGCCGTTTTAAAACCATCACATCTCTGAGAACTCACTCACTAGCATGAGAACAGCATGGGAAAACTGCCCCGTGATCACCTCACCTCCCACCTGGTCTCTCCTCAGCGCCTCGTGATTACAATTCGAGATTAGATTTGGGTGGGGATGCAAAGCCTGACTACATCAAGTGAGCTCTGAGAGAAGAGCAGGAATTAGGTGAGTAGTGAGGGATGGAGGGGATGTGTTGGAGGTGGAGGGAAAAACAAGGGCAGAGGCCCTGTGCTGGGAGGGAACTGGGGAGCTTGTGGGTGAGGAAAGGCTGTGGGCCGATGTGGAGTGCCAGGACAGTGAGGGTTACTGGCAGGGCTGGCCTTCAGGAGTGCTGGATGTCATACCAAGGCCTTTGGGCTTTTTGTTTTTTGTCTCACTCTGTCATCCACACTGGAGTGCAGCGGCATGATCTTGGCTCACTGCAACCTCTGCCTCTTGGGTTCAAGTGATTCTCCTGCCTCAGCCTCCCAGGTAGCTGGGATTGCAGGTGCCTGCCACCATGCCCAGCTAATTTTTGTGTTTTTAGTAGAGACCAGGTTTCACTGTGTTGGCCATTCTGGTCTCAAACTCTTGACCTCAAGTGTTCCACTTGAGCTCTGCCTCCAAAAGTGCTAGGATTATAGGCGTGAGCCACTGGACCTGGCCTGGCCTTTGGGCTTTAACCTAAGACCGTGGGAGCTGTTTAAGCAGCTGGTAATGGGATTAGAGTTAGGTTTTGGGAAGATCACTGCCCAGGACCCAATTTGGATTGAATAGCCTTAGGAAGATTCTGGCCATTCTGAAATCAGGGCAGGGCTTTGAGTCCTCCACCTCCTGTGTGGCCTCTGCTGAGGGCTCTGCAGGCTGATGTGTTTAATTTGATTGATTATTTAAAGGTACAGTGAATGATCTTTGATTTGACACACATTCCTCCTCCTCCCCAGTTGTGGGGCAAGGTGATGCATTTTCTGCTGCTCGTGGTGTTTGAATGCTTATTCTCAGAGACAGGTAGAGGCTGCTGTTATCTCAGCTTGGCAAAACCTAAGCTCATTGGGAGTGAAAGAGGCCACACAGAGATCCAAGATTGGAGACAGATGACATCTTTTAAGTGCTTGAACTCAGCTCCACCACTGGATTTCCCTATTTCATGTTATATGAATCCCTATGTTCCTTTTTTTTTTTTTCTGAGACAGGGTCTCACTCTGTCGTCCAGACTGGAGTGCGGTGGTGCAGTCTCAGTTCACTGCAACCTCCACCTCTCAGGCTCAGGCAGTTCTCCTGCCTCAGCCTCTCCAGTAATCACCACCACACCTGGCTAATTATTTTTTTTAGTAGAGATGGGGTTTCTCCATGTTGACTGGGCTGGTCCCGAACTCCTGACTTCAAATGATCCACCCACCTTGGCCTCCCAAAGTGCTGGGATTACAGGCGTGAGCCACTGCGCCCAGCCAGTACATTCTTTTTTTTATCCTCAGGAAATAAATAAGCAAGGCAAGCTGGGGCAGTATGGGAGGGCACCGGGGTGTGAATACTGTCTGAGCTATACAGAGGCCTTACACTGCAGTCTGTACTTGGTGATGGGAGTGGATTCCCTCACTGTGCTGCCCAGCCCAAGTCTGGTTTTGGGGGGCTCTTTCTTTCTCCTGGACCATCCTCTAGATGGTAGCGACTCTGCTTCCAGCTTTGGGTGGGTGGCTGCTGTATTAGGCCGTTCTTGCAATGCTATAAAGAAGTAACTGAGACTGGGTAATTTATAAAGGGAAGAGGTTTCATTGGCTCATGGTTCCGCAGGCTGTATAGGCATGGTGCCAGCATCTGCTCAGCTTCCGGGAGGCCTCAGGAAGTTTCCAGTCATGGGAGAAGGTGAGGCAGGAGCAGACAATCCCCATGGCAAAAGCAAGAGAGAGAGACAGTTGTGGGGTGGGGTGGGGGGTGTTGCTACCCACTATTAAACAGCCAGATACGGCGAGAACTCACAATCACGAAGACAGTGTCAAGAGGATGGTGTTACATCACTCATGAGAAATCCACCCCCATGATCCATTCACCTCCCACCCGGCCCTGGGGATTACAGTTCAACATGAGATTCGGTGGGGGGAAACGCACACACTGTATCAGTGGCTGAAACCTGTGGCTATCTCATACTGTCGGAACTTCAGGTGGAGCTGTGCGAAGTGTCAGGGTAGGGTGCGCATCATTTCTGCAGGACAGTGCCTAGGCAGCAAGAAGCAGGAATTGGGGAGAATGCAGACAGCAGTAGCTGGCGTGGTCCTCGGCGCAGCAATGTGTGGTGAGTTTATTTAAGTGGCCGTGGACGATCTGAAGGCAGCGGCTTGGCCTTGCTGTGTGTGGCTGGGGTGGGCAGGGTTAACTGTTCTCCACACAGCCCCCAGGAGCCCCCCAGGTATGTCCCCTCCTAGAGCCCACTGACCTCCTTCAAGGTGGTGTCTCATCCTCTTCTCTACCCTCTTCCAGCCTAAAAGGCCCTTTCTAATTTGTTTTTTTAATAGACTTTTAGGTCTCAGGAGGCTTTTTCTCTCTTAAAAATATGTCTTCTTGCAAATTAGAAGTTTGAAGCTTCAAAATGATTGGTCCTCACATTCCTTTAAGAGCCTTCTTCTAAAGTTAAAAAAAATGGAAATCTTAATTTTTTTTTTCATGCTCACTCAACAAATACTTATTGATTACATATGTGCTGGGCCTGTTCTAGGTGCTGTGGGTACAGCTGTGAACAAAACTGACCAGCCTCCTTGCCCTCAGGAAGCGTATCTTCATTCTAACCAGAGGAGGGAGAAATAGATAAATAAATGTGTAGAACGAGAGATGGTGTGTCCCTGTTTTCAGTGTTCTAGTATCTTAAAAATCAACATGTAGCTGGGAATGGTGGCTCATGGCTGTAATCCCTGCACTTTGGGAGGCTGATGTGGGGGGAACACTTCAGCCTAGGAGTTCAAGATCAGCCTGGGCAACATGGCGAAACCCTGTCTCCACAAAAGAAAAAAACTACAAAAATTAGCTGGGCCTGGTGGTGTGTACCTAAAGTTCCAGCTACTCAGGAGGCTGAGGCAGGAGAATCACCCTTGCCCTGGGAGATAGCCTGGGTGATAGCATGAGACCTTGTCTCAAAAAAAAAAAAAAAAAAAAAAGAAGAAAATATCATCGGGCATGTCTCTCGTTGACCAGGGAAGGGTTTCCCAGCATAGAGATGTGAGACAGAATGATCCAGATAAGACTGTTTCAAGATAATTGTCTTGCTTCTTTCTAATGAAATATGCCTTGTAAAGCAATGGGATTGGCCTGGTCTGAAGTTCAAGTCCTGCACATTCCTGCAGGAGAAAGGTCAGTCTCTGGAGCTTGTCACTCAAGGTCTTCACAGTGACTTGCACAGTCAGTCCAGTCTTATCCCCACCCCTTCCATTCTCAAGCTCTGTGTTCCTGTCAAACAAAATCTATTTATGGACTTTTGGACATGCGCATACTTCCTGCCTCTGAGCCACTGCTCCAGTCGTTCCTCCCGTTTACGGTGCCCTGTCCTCTCCTTTTTGACTTTTAAGATTCTTTCTACTCTTCAAACCCCAACTGAAAGTACTTGAAGCTAGGCCTCAGAATGAGTCATATACACATGAAGTTAAATCCTGGCTCAGCTCTAAGCTTGGGAAGCCACTTGCGCTCTTTAAATCTCGATTGTTTTCATCTTAATGGGGGATAACAAAAGCACTTGTCTCATAAGTTGGCATGAAGATGAGGTGGGGTAACACAGCAAAGTGCTTCCAGCATAGTAAGCCCTCATTAAATGTGAGTTGTCATCCTCCTCCATAGTGGGCTGAAACTTTTGGGGATGTTGGGATGGGGTAAATGTGTTTTGCATGTGGGATAGATACAATTCCTGGGCAGGGGGGCCAGAGGGCAGACTATGGTGGGAAGAAAAAGGACCTCAAAGGTATCCACACCTTGATCCCCAGAAAGGGCGAACAAGTCACCTTACAAGGCAAAAGGGACTTCGCATGTGTGATTAAATTAAGGATTTTGAGATGGGAGGTCATCCTGGATTACTGGGCTAGTGCAGTGAAATCATGAGTCATGGTAAGAGGGAAGTAGCAGAGTCAGAGCCTGACTGGAAGATGCTGTGCTGATGGCTGGAGGTGGAGGAAGGGGCCCTGAGCCAAGGAATGTGGGCGGCTTCTGGAAGCCGGAAATGGCAAGGGAGGAGGTTCTCTAGTAGAACCCCCAGGAGGAATGCGGCCCTGTTGATACCTTGATTCTAGCCCAGTGAGTCTTATTTTTAACTTTTGACCTGAAGTACGGTCAGATAGCAAATGTGTGGTGTGTGAAGACACTGAGTTTGCGGCAATTTGTTACAGCAGCAGTACAAAGCTAGTAGTTGCCTGGAAGCGGTGGCTGACACTGTGATCCCAGCAATTTGGGGGCTGAGGCAGGAGGATTTCTTAAGCCCAGGAGTTTGAGACCAGCCTGGGCAACATAGAAAGATCCCATCTCTACAAAAAATAAAAACAGTTGGTCAGGTATGGTCGTCTCAGCTACTGTGGAGGCTGAGGTGGGAGGATGGCTTGAGCCTGGGAGGTGCAGGCTGCAGTGAGCTATGATTGCACCACTGCACTCCAGCCTGGGTGACAAACAAACAAACAAAAAAATGAACCCTCCAACCCCGGCTCCATCTTTAGTGATTTATCATTTTCCTTTGGTAAACTTGAAGATCTCACCGAGACCATTCCTATCTGTTTAATATTTCTAGGTCAGTTAGTTATGAGAGTCCTGGGCAGTTTCTCTAAGTACCATTTGACACCAAGACACACAGAAATGTCTTGCCCTCCTGAAGGAGATAGCCTGGATAATGGGGACCACTGAGTCTGACATGGCTTTTTCTCCAGACAGAGGTCAAATGCCCAAGTTCTGAACCCACACACACCTGTGTTTGAACCCTGGCCAGGCTCTTGGTTTGCTATGAGAATTTGGGGCAGTGACCACCTGTCTCCAGTCTTTAGAATCCTCATGTCTGAGTTAGGAACACCAACCCAGAGTTATGGTGGAGAGCAGGCAAAACAGCACATGTAAAACTCTCAGCTTCATGCTAGGCACAAAGTAAATGCTCAGTGAATAGTAGTTATTGTTATCACTAATGATATTTTTCTTGTTATTCTGATGTGATTATGGGCTCATGCCAGTTGTAAGCTAATTTCTGGATTTTCAGGGACTGTGGATGTTGGAATCTGGAACAGTCAAAGCTTTACTGCTCACAGATTGCTGTTCCACAGAGCACACAGGTACACAGATTTGTTTTGCAGGTGATTACAGTGTGTGTGGGGGGGCACGAAGCCTCCCCTGGAAGGGTTTAGAGTAGGGGAGGGAAGCGGTGAGATGGAGGACTCACATCGAATGCTTATTGTGTGCTGGTTCTTGCTAAGGGCTTTGCAGGTGTTTGCTGATTTATTTCTCCTAACAGTCCTCAGAGGAGTGGGAATTAGCATCCCCATATGACAGGGGTAAAATCAAAGCCCACAGAGGCTAATCATCCTGCCCTAAGGCTAGCGTCTACACACATACCCATGAAGTCTGTCACCGCCAGGGCTTCACATTCTTGGGAAGGATCCAGGAGTCCAGAGAAGACAACAGTGCGCAAATGCTGGAATTCTCCAACGAGAGGTACCACCCACCCAGGACACGGCTGCATGAGCTTTACGGTGGAAATGACACATCTCACTCGCTGAAGGAGGCAGGTAGGGGTGGAGCCGGCAGTGCCTTCCTGGTGACAGCTTTGCATAAAGCCACTCTGGCGTGTTTTGAAGTGAGGTTGCCCTAGGGGGTGTGTAGAAGAAAGGCTGCTCTATTGATGTTTCCCATCACGATGCTTACGGTTTCATTTCTGGTCCCTGAGCCTCAGGAGTCCTCAGCGTGGTTGCCAAATAGCTTCATGCTCCAGAAAGTGGGGTGCCTCTTAACTAAGAAAAAAAGCCTGGCGTTTTTCTACCAACAGCCCCAACTGCTACAGCTTCTTATGATATTAACAAGGTGTCCACAGCATTCTCCGGGGAGCACCATGGTTCTTTTCCTTTCTTTCCTCTTCCAGAAAGGGCTTTATTTTCTTTCTGCTCTTACTGGCTACCGAACGAACTCCTTCTCTTGGCCTAGGGTTGCAGCATACATGCCCACAGTATCCCTGCAGCTATTTAAATACAAATCATTAAAATAAAATACAGTAAAATTTACCTTCTCAGTGACAGTAGCCACCATTTCCATGCTCATCGCTACTGTGGCTGATCATACATCAACTAGCTGTGGCCACCATATCAGGTAGCTCAGAGATAGGACATTTCCATTGTCACAGAGGTTCTGTTGGCCAGTGCCTGCCTAGGGCATTTATTCACTCATTTACCTCTGATTTACTGAGCACCTGCTATGTGCCGGGCATTGTTCTAGATTCTGGGAAATAAGTGGTCAACATGTAAAGCAAGTCTCTTCCTCGTGGTATAACCTTGGTTGTGGGACAGGAAAAGTAGTAGGTGCACAATGTCGGCCAGAGTCCTGAAAGAGTCGGCAGGGGGGTGAGATACGGAGGGTAATGGTGAGTGAGAGATACTAGGTAGGGCTGTTGGGGAAAGCACATACAATGTGAGTGTTGATGTTTGGCCCCTTTAATTCCTGCCCCCACGTTCCTAAAAGCTCATGACTTTAGACCCCTGACGGAATCCCTGTTGGTTGCCTGCTCAGCCATTTTACAGATGAGGACATTGAGGCTCTGAAAACGTGTGAGTCATTTGTCTACTACAGGGGGATGAAGAAGGACATCCCCAGAATGGTGGTCTCTTCTTCGGGGCTGTTCGACACTCAATGATGAGATAAAGGGGACTTGCAGGTGCATTCCCGACATGAACACACATGGGTCTAACGACCACTGCACCAAGGAATAAACAGGGGTGATCACTTGATTGGCTACAAGCCGGAGATGCCAGGATGGCAGGTTTTTCTCTTGGTGGGAGGAGAGAGTGTTGTTGTAAAGGAGTCGGTATTCAAAAGCAAAAGCCTCTTTCCCAGTTATTACTCAGCTGCTAGAATCCAGATTCAGTATTTGCTCTCTTTCCATCCTCCAACATTGTGGGTGGATATTTTCCTCTCTGTGGGCTTGCTGGAGGCAGACATGGTCATGCCAATACTTTGTCACTTAATGAGAGGAGGCTTATTCCCTCTAACCAACAGAACAGAGGGTGACAGTTGAAGTGCTGTGAGCCTCTGCCTGTGGGTAGACCCTGGATGTGGGTTGGTCAATTTGGGGGGACTTCTCTAGGTCTTATGTCTTTCATCATTGCTTCATAGGCATCATGGGTTAGTGTCCAGCTTCCAGAATGCTTAGCTGGAGGTGACAGCTGGACGCCCATGGCTTCTCCCGATATTTCCATGTGAGTCAATTTTATAGTGTCTCTAGGCTTAGAATGCTGAAATTTGAAATGACCCCCGGCCCCTAACTCACCATCAGTCCAAGCCTGGAATGACTGCTTGGATCTTGAGGGTGAAATTGACAACTGGCTGGACATAATGTGGCAGAAAGAGTTGGGGGTAGGCTGTCTCAGTCACCATCCTGGGTGACATTCTTTTTGAGAAGTTAAGGAGCCAGTAGAGTTGGAGATCCTAAGCTTCATCCAATAAATATGGGTGCGGGGGAAACAGGCCATGCCTGTTCTTTATCCTTGGTGGAGGCTTTTGCATTCTTTCATAACTTATATGTTTCGTGTGTTTGCCATGTGCCAGGTTATATGTTAACAATCTTGTAAGGTTGACCCCATGTGTCATTCCCATTTACAGATGAGCAAACTGAAGGTTAGACATTTGAGATAATGTTTAATCACACCGTGTATTAGTCCTTTCTCACACTGCTCTAAAGATACTACCTGAGTCTGGATAATTTGTAAACAAAAGAGGTTTAATGAACTTCAGATCCACATGGCCGAGGAGGCCTCAGGAAACTTACAATCATGGCAGAAGGTGAAGGGAAGCAGGTCCCTTCTTCACAAGGTGGCAGGAGAGAGAGCAAGAATGAGGAAGTGCCAGACTCTGAAACCACCAGCTCTCGTGAGAACTCCCTTACTATATCACGGGAACAGCACGGGGGAAACCACCCCCATAATGCAGTGGCCTCCCACCACATCCCTCCTTTGACCTGTGAGGATTACAATTCGAGATGAGATTTGGTTGGGGACACAGAGCCAAACTGTACCGCATGGTGGAGGGGCCGTAGAGCTGGGATGCAAACTGGGGGATCCAACTCCAGGAGCTGCTCTCCTCATTGTGTGTGTTCAACAGAAAACACTTAAAAGATTAGTTCTTAGGCTCTGAGTCTTGGCAGGCAGTAGCACCTAGCCAGAATTTAATATCACTGTTTGGTTTTCATTACGTTTATTTTTACTTGAAATGATATTGGTTTTCTATTTACCGTAGTGATGAAAAAACTTCCTCTAAAAGTAAATGTGTTTATGTAAAAAGGTGATTCTGTTTAAAGAGAAAATATTAAGTAATTATAAAGGTGGTATGAATATAGCAAAAATAACGATAGTGGTAAAAGAATGCCCTGTATCTCCCATTACGGCTGAGATGCAGGGATATTTGTTGGTTATAAAGGCTGGTTTCCCAGGGCAGAGAGAAGCATAGATGAGCCTTATGGGCACTTAGAAACGCCAAGTGTTCCTCTGCATGTGTGTGGACCCAGAGACCACTGTGGTGGAGCTGAGAGCTGAAATGCATTAATAGTGTCACATACAGGGGTTTCTCAGGAACGTCGTAGAAAGGAGAGGTTTGATTGTGGCTAAGGAACAGGGCTGATTTTTAAGGCTTTCACTGGGAAACACCTGTACATCTCCTTTCATGAGACTTGACATCAAGCCTACATGCTGTGCCAGAAACACTTGGTTTCACATCTCATTTCATCCTCACAGTGACTCTTGGATGCTACGGTCCCATTTTACAGATGAGGATATTGAGGCTCTGAAAAAGGTGAATCATTTGTTTAAGTTCACACATTTATGAACGTTTATGAGTGGTGAAGCCTGGCTCCACCTTCTCTTAAGCCAGGGATTATAGTTAATCATTAGCTGTGTATACATATCTATGTTTCCTTTTTTGACCTCAGTGATCTGGTGGATCTAAGAAGAATCACTGATGTTTAGTTCATTTTTTTCCCCCTTGTTTGTTGGACAGAAGTGATGCCTTCCAAGCTGTTTCCATGCTGGGCTGGAAATTAGAAATCCCTCCTTCATTTTAAAACCATAATTGTGTAAGTTATAGAATTCTGGGTTGACACCTTTAAAAAAATTTTCTTATGGTGCTTGAAAGATCTCACTGCATTTTCTTCTGGATTGCATGATTTGAAGTCTCTTACAATGCTTACAACTATTTCCTATATGTATTGTGTCATTTTTATCTCTGGTTCTCTTCAAGATTTTCTCTTTACCTCCTTTTCTGGGGCCAGGGTTGGATTCAGCATCCCTTTAATGATTCATGCAGATGGGAACCAAGTAATTTGCTTTGGCAAACTGAAGTTAATTGATCCTATCTACGTTCAGTAAAGAGGAGGGAAGTGTTGTGTTTGTTACTGCGGCATAACCCAGCCCATCCTGCCTATCCGATAGACTATCTGCCCTCCTTCAGATGGAAATCAAAGTGATGGCATATGGAGCAGAGCACAGCAATGACAAGTTCTTGTGTGTAAAACCCAGACCACTCACAACCACAAATATGTAGAGGGAACAAGGAGGAAGATTCAGTAGAACAACAACAGCAGCAACCCAGTGAATCCTATAGAAGTCTCACAGCCCTTCCTTCATTTTGCAAGAGCCTTAGCACTGCTGAGTAATTAAGATGCATACGCCACCTGACATTAAGCAGCCTTTTGTGAACTGTTAATTAAGATTTAATCATTCACATATTTTATTCTTACTGAATTAGAAGATTAGTGTTAATTTCTGGCAGGGTTCCCTTACTCCCTGTTGAAGGAAATCAATGTGTCCGAACATAATTTAATGAGGAGAAGCTGGTTTCACAGTGAAAACGGGCTAGGGAGACATTATCTTGACAGGTTAGGTAATTCAGTAAGTCTGGCAAAAGGGGCATGATTGACAAAGTCATTTCTTCCACGGAGGGGGAGAAAGCACATTTCTGAAGATGATTTAAGATTTTTGTGGTGAAAGAACACAGTGAGAATTCGAGGCTGTGTAGACAAAGTACCCCGCAGCACTGTGTGTGTTCTGAATAAAGATTATCAATCACGGCATTTGCATCCCTGGCTTGAGAGGAGGAAAACAGCCAGAAGAGAGCAAGGGTGAGCAGGCATGGGCTGGTATAGATGGGATGCTTATTTGCAAGGCCTTTCAGGTTGGATAGCGGAAGGCCTGCCATTTCAGGAATTTGGCCTGGTTGGGAATGCAGCAGGCATTTAATAAATGTATGTTGAATGGAGAGGTTCAGAGAGGTGACTGTGTCTTCAGAGACTATTGGATGTCCCCCTACTAAGATCTGTAAACTGGCCAGGTGCAGTGGCTCACACCTATAATCGCAGCACTTTGGGAGGCAGAGGCAAGTGGATCACTTGAGGTCAGGGGTTTGAGACCAGCCTGGGCAACATGGTGGAATCCCGTCTCCACTGAAAATACAAAAAATCACTGGGTGTGGTGGCATGCACCTGTAATCCCAGCTTCTCGGGAGGCTGAGGCAGGAGAATGACTTGAACGTGGGTGGCAGAGGTTGCAGCAAGCTGAGATCACTCCATTGCACTCCAGCCTGGGTGACAAGAGAAAAACTCCATCTCAAAAAAAGAAAAAAAAGTCTGTGAACTGCAGAAATGTCCTTGAATGTGCTTTGTGGTCTCACTGCGTTAAAACCTTTCCTTAAGTCGATTTTAAAAAGTGGGAATAATTAATGGTCAATAGTGTACTTCCTTGCAGATGTATTAGAGTGTTAGCTGTTTGTGACGATGATGTTGAGTGATAATGGCAAGGCAGCTAGCGACACAGTGGGCAGGCTGGGCCCTGGCCTTTGGGGGCATCTTAGAGGGAGGCAGGTGGGCTCACAGCATCTGAGAGGACACAGAGGGGAACGATGGAGTACCAGGGTGTTGTGTGAGGCATGAAGCCCAAATGTAGTGACTCAAGCATGCCAGGAAAGACCAAATCATTGGTTACAGGACAGAGGACAGACATGAATTCAGGAGATGTTTCTTCTCGGGTGTGTGTGTGTGTGTGTGTGTGTGTGTGTGTGAGAGAGAGAGAGAGAGAGAGAGAGAGAGAGGGAGAGAATGTGAACCAGTTATGGATTTATAGCATGAGGACGACCTCCTGACCATCCCACATACCTGCATCGCCCCCAGGCCTATTTCTCTTGCCCCTTCCTTCCTCACTCTTCTGCCTTTCCTTCCTCTCTCTCTCCCAGTGTTCTTTCATCCTTTGTTCCCTTCCTCTTACCCCTCCCTGCCTCCTTTCCTTCCTTCTGCACCGTTTATGGAGAACCCACGAGAGTGTGATACCCTGGTTAGCAAAGGAGAAAGACTGACTGTGTCCTTGTGAGCCTGTTCTGTGGAAGAGATAAAGAAATTGACAATTAGAGAATCACAAGCAAACAATGCGGGAAGAGTGGTGCCCCAGCTCGGGGTGAAGGCAGCCAGGGCAGTATCTCGCTGAGGTCTGAACTGGGTTGGGGCACTTAGGATCAGGTGGGCCAGAGAGAGCAAGCTGGGGAAGGTAACTCAAAGAATCAGAAACCAGCCTGGAGCAGTGACAGGCCAGCTTACCTGAGCCCAGTGGGTTCTTGGGATGCCCCCATTGTTCCCTGGTGTGGCAGGCTGGATTTCTAGGGACGATCTCTGTCCTAGGGTTCTCTAGAGGGAGAGAACTAATAGGAGAGAGATACATAGAAAGGGGAGCTTATTAAGGAGTATTGACTCACACGATCACAAGGCGAAGTGCCACAGTAGGCCATCTGCAGGTCGAGGAGCAAGGAAGCCAGTCCGAGTCCCAACGCTGAAGAACTTAAAGTCTGATGTTCGGGGGCACGAATCATCCAGCCCGGGAGAAAGATGTGGGCTTGGGGAGGCTAAACCAGTCTAGTCTTTTCACATTTTTCTGCCTGATTTTTTTCTGGCTGTGCTGGCATTTGATGAGAGGGTGCCCACCCAGGTTGAGGGTGGATTTGCCTCTCCTGTTCCACTGACTCAAATGTTAATCTCCTTTGGCAAGACCCTCGCAGACACACCCAGGAACAATGCTTTGCGTCCTTCAATCCGGTCACGTTGGTGCTCAGTATTAACGTCACTGTCTCTGAGATCCCATGCACCCTGATCATCAGAAGCTGTGAATGCCATGAGACATCGCTCCCATGGTTGAGTTCTGTTCTATGGCATGGTTTCTGGTGAGCCTCATCAGAATGCACAGAGGCAGAGGGCTTTCTCTGGCCGCCAGCAGAAGTTGCAGAGAGATGACGCTTGGGAGGGGCTCAAAGTGCTGTTGTGTTTTGAAGATGGAGAAGGTGTGTGCGTGGCCCCTAGGAGCAGAGAGGGACCCTGACCGATAGCCACCGAGGAGACAGGGATGCTGGTCCTGTAGCCAAAAGGAACAGCAGCCCACGTGAGCTTGGAGGCAGGGTCTTTGCCAGTGTCTGCAGATACCAGCCCAGCTCAGCTGATAATGTGCCTTGGGCCTGTGAGACCCTGGGAAGAAAGTCCAACTGAATCGGTGCAGCCTACAGGACTGTGAGAACAGACAGGTGCTGTTTTAAGCTGCCAGGTCTGTGGTGATTTGTTACCCAGTGATGGCAAACTAACCTACTGGGCCTGGTCGGACCAGAGTCATACCCACAGTAATGCAACGCTGGTTTGGGCCAGTGAAGTAGATTTAAACAAGGTGGATTTATGTTCTGCCTTTGTTTAATGAAGCTTGGTTGTTTTAGGTAACCAGGGAATAGTAAGAAAAATAGAAACTGTTCAGCATGCGTATTTCCATCCTGTTGGAAGATATTTCAAAATAACACCAAGAGTTTTTAATGAATATTCTCCACCATCCCCATACACCTCACACACACACACACACACACTCACATACACACACATAAACATTGATACACTCACATACACATTCACACATGTCACACTCACACATACACACACACATACACATTGATACACTCACATATACACATCCACACACATCACACTCACACATACACACAAACACATCCACTCACACACACACACATACACATTCATACACACATACATACACAAATTACACACACATACACACACACATCGACTCACAGACACACACATACAGGCACACATACACACTTATCCACTCACACACACACTCATCCACTCACACACCCAGCCACTCACACTCACACTCATTCACACACACACACTCATACATTCACACACACACATTCATACACACAGACTCTGCATCCAGCTTTCTTTTTTTTGAGGCAGGGTCTCATTCTGTCACCCAGGCTGGAGTGCAGTGGTGCAATCTTGGCTCACTGCAGTCTTGACCTCCCCAGGCCCCAGTGATCCTTGTACCTCAGCGTCCCCTGACCCCGAGTCTGCAGGGCCCTGAGTTGCTGGAACTGCAGACATGTGCCACCACATCCGGCTAAGTTTTGTATATTTTTGGTAGAGATGGGGTTTCACCATGTTGCTCAGGCTGGTCTCAAACTCCTGGCCTCAAGTGATTCATCTGCCTCAGCCTCCCAGCGTCCTGGGATTGCAGGCATGAATCACCATGCCTGGCCATTATCGGCCACCACCACCTCCTCCTCTTCTTCCTTCTCCTCCTTTCTTCTTCCTTCTTCTTTTTTGAGACAGCATCTTGCTCTGTCAGCCCAGGCTGGAGTGCAGTGCCGTGATCTTGGCTCATTGCAAACTCCACCTCCCAGGTTCAGGTGATTCTCCCTCTCACCCTCCAGAGTAGCTGGGACTACAGGAACGTGCCAGCACACCTGGCTAAGTTTTGTATTTTTTGGTAGAGATGGGTTTTCACCATGTTGACCAGGATGGTCTCGAACTCCTGACCTCAAGTGATCTGCCTGCCTTAGCCTCCTAAAGTGCTGGGATTACAGGTGTGAGCCACCACTCCCGGCTGTCATCTACCTTTTTCATAAATGAAGGAATGAGATTCTGTGAAGGCAGCAGCCTGAATCTGGCTTCTTTCTCCTTTACTTGTAAACCTAATCCGTTCACCTCTGCTGAGTAAAATAGCAGCTGGGACTTGCGGGTGTCCATGTGCAAGGGGGGCTTTGACTTTTCGAGTTCCAGCAGAGAGAATGGGGCTAGTTAGAATGTCATGAGTCTGGGGATGACTTTGGCCCTGAGAAGGTAAGGGAATCCATGTGGGGAGACTCCAGTGAGGCTCCTTGCCCCGGGGAGCCCAAGAAGAAAATAAATCACCCCCACCCCAGGAGGGCCTGGGAACACAGAGTCTCTGGAGCCAGGCTTATTTGATTCTTTAATTATTAAAAAAAGACATTTGAGTGGCAAAACATGCCCCAAAGTCAGTAGCTGAATAGTAGTCTTGGAAGATATTTTGCAAAGAATATGCAAATATCGCTTACTCATCCTCGTGAGCCTAAGAAACCCAATAGAAAAATGAGTACAGAGAGGCCGTAGTGGGGTGAGCATATCCAGAAGGTGCCAGCACACGTGAAGGTGTGCTCGTGGTTAGTGACATGAAAACCCAGACCGGTATCAGTTTCCAGCCGTGTGAATGTCAAGAATACGAAAAGAGCCATGATGCCCGCTGCTAGTGGGAATTGAGGGGAAAGGGAGTCTACACGCTGCTGGTCAAAGTGAAGTGTTTTCTTGCTAAGCAATTAGGCAGTAGCTGTTGACTGAAAGTAACAAAAAGCTCTTGACGCAGCCTTTTTACTCCTGATAATCCAGCCCATGGAAATAAAAGTACCCGTAAGCAAAGATAAGTGTCAGAGGATGTTGAGTATGGCCTTGTTTGTAGAGGAGGAGAGAGAGGGAGAGGGAGGAGGGAGAAAGGTGGAGGAGAGAGGAGGGAGAGGGAGGAGGAGCAGAGAGAAGGAGGGTAGAGGAGGAGAGTGGGAGAGGAGGAGGGAGAATGGAGCAAAGGGGAAGAGGAGAAAGCTGAGGAGAAGGGTGGAGCAGAGGAAAGATAAAGGAGGAGGGAAGAGGAGTAGGGAGAGGGAGAAGGAGAGAGAGGTAGCTGGGAGAGAGAGGGAGGGGGAAGAAGGAGAGGGAGGAGGAAGGGGGAAGAGGGACGTGAGGAAAGGTGGAGAAAGGAGGAGGGAGAGGGAGGAGGGAGAGAGGAGGAGGGAGAGGTAGCTGGGAGAGAGAGGGAGGGAGAAGAAGGAGAGGGAGGAGGGAGGGGGAGAGGAATGTGAGGAAAAGTGGAGAAAGGAGGAGGGAGAGGCAGGAGGGAGAGGGAGTGGGAGGAAGGAGGAGGAGGGAGGGGGAGGAAGGAGGAGCAAAGAGCAGACAAAGGAGGAGAAAGGAGGAGGGAAGAGGAGTAGGGAGATGGGGAGGAGGGAGGGGAGAGGAAAGAGGAGGAGGGAGGGGGAGGAAGGAGGAGAAGGGATAGGGAGGAGGAGGGAGGAGCAGACAAAGGAGAAAGGAGGAGGGAAAAGGAGTAGGGAGAAGGGGAGGAGGGAGAGGGGGAGGAAAGAGGAGGAGGAGGAAGAGGAAGGAGGAGGGAGAGGGAGGTTGGGGGAGAGGAGAAGGCTGAAATAATTATAGACTCAAGAAGTTACAATAATAGTCAATAGAGTCCCGTGAGTGTTTCCCTCAGCTTCCCCCACGGTGACATCTCATACAACTGTGGCCCGGTATCCCAATCAGGAAATCGACATTGGTGCCATCTGTTCCCTAAACCACAGACCCTGTTCACTTTGACCGGTTTTCATCTGCACCCATTTGTGTGTGTGGTTCTGTGCAGTTTTCTCCATGTACAGGTTTACCCAACAGCCAACACAGCCGAGGTTCAGAACTGTTCCATCACCACAGAAGAACTGCCATGTGATACCCCTTTATCCTGGTTCCTCCACCCCATCCACCAGGGAGCATTTGAGCTTCTGGCACCACCTGTCTCATGGGGAAGGGGCTACAGACGCCGGGCCCCCCGGGGCTGTTGCTGTGTGTGTGTGCACGGCTCTTGCTGCCTCTCTCCCCAGGGGTGGCCTGTGCTGCTTTCTTATTGACATAAAATCCTCTTTTACAAATGTATCTCGATGTCTGCTCTGTGCCCCCTTCCCTCGATGATTGTGCCTTTGAGCAGCTCATAGAATCATCTTGTGAAATTGGCTCTTTTTGTAAATCATCCTCTCCCTGTTTTGTGTTGCATCCAGCCTGATTTTGGTAGAAAGGGGTCTTGTTATCTTCCGGAGCTGCAGTGGCCTGGCTGGCTGAGGCCAGCCATTGCCTTTTGTTCAAGCATCTCAGAGCAGTTTAGAAAACAAAATGCATTTTCTCTGACAACCTTGTGAGGTATCCTGGGTGTTACTACCCAGAGCTTAGGGCTTTGCAATTCCCATTTCTCAGTAATCTAAGGGTGAAGAAGGAGGAATCAGCCAACCCCCACTGTCCTAAGGACTCCTGTGTTTCTCCTCCTTTGTCACTGGTTCCCTGGCCACCTTCATTATGGCCAGGGGTGTATGTATTTGTTTATCCCACTATGTGCCTCTTAGTAGCTACACAATCAGTAATCACTAATGGCTAATAAACTAAGGAGCCGGGGAGCGTGTACTCTCTTTCTCTTCCTCTCTGTCTGTCTCATTTGTTGAATTTCTTAGCACACTGGTAAAGGCTCAATGAACATCTGCTGAATTGCATTGAAAGATAGCATCACCTAATTTTGATCAAAATCCTGTTTATTGTAACTTGCCCATGCAGGTTCAGTGATTGGGAGTTCAACGAGAGGCTGTGTAGTTTATCACTGTGGTGTCCTGGAACAAGACTGGGCAAGCTCCATCACCTTGGGCAATTTGCTTAATCTTTCTGAACCCTGCCCCTGCCCTTACCCTGTAAAATGGACATTCTAACCTTGTGAGAAGCAAAGGAAGAGATAGGCCAGGTACCCCGCACGTAGGATTCTAAAGACGGGTGGCATTTTACTCTTTATTTTAACGTTTATTTTACAGCTGTTGCTTGCAGGGCTGAATACCTAGGTGATGGGTTGGTAGGTGCAGCAAACCACCATGGCACACGTTTACCTGTGTAACAAACCTGTGCATGTATCCTGGAACTTAAAATCATCTTCTGTTTTAAATTCCGAGGGCGCATGTGCAGGTTTGCTACATGGTCGGTTGCATGCTGTTGGGGTTTGCTATGTGAATGATTCTGTCACCCAGGTAAGTAGCATAGGATCGCATGGGTCGTTTTGCAGCCCGCACCGTCCCCACCACCCTATCACCTCCAGCAGTCTCTAGTGTCTCTTGTTGCCATTTTTTTAAATGGAATTTTGCTCTTATTGCCCAGGCTGGAGTGCAATGGCGCCATCTTGGCTCACTGCAGCCTCCACCTCCCTGGTTCAAGTGATTCTCCTGCCTCAGCCTCTCTAGCAGATGGGCTTGCAGGTGTGTGCCACCACGTCTAGCTCATTTTGTGTTTTTAGTAGAGACGCGGTTTCTCCATGTTGGTCAGGCTGGTCTCGTACTCCTGACCTTGGGGCATCCACCTGCCTTGGCCTCCCAAAGTGCTGGGATTACAGGCATGAGTCACTGTGCCTGGCCTCTTGTTGCCATTGGGCCCATGAGTACCCAAGGTTTAGCTATCACTTGTAAGTGAGAATATGTGGTATTTGGTCTCCTGTTCCTGTGTTAATTCGCTTAGGATAACGGCCTCCAGCTGCATCCACATTGCTGTAAAGGGTGGAATTTTGTTGCTTTTTAATGGCTGTGTAGTATTCCACAGTGCATATGTACCACATTCTAGCCTGTTACTGTTTTTCCTTCCCACTGCTCATTCTTCTGCAAGTGGGGTTGCCTGAGAAGCCAATGCTGAGATGCAGCTTGGGGTGAACATCTGTGGCAGGGGGAGGAGGAGGCGGGAGTGAGCTGCATGCAGTCTCCATGGAGCCACGAAGCCTTCTTAGTGGTGCTCCAAAGCTGGGCTGGAATTTGAGAGTTGTCCCCCATGAGGCCAGGAGCCTGGCTGTTACAGTCCCGTAATCTCAGTCACTAGGTATGCATTGGCAGAACGTCTGGCAGGGCAGGACCCTTCAGTGGGGGCAGTTGCTGACAGGGCCCCATAGCTGGGAGCATGGGACCTTTGTAACGGAAGGGGTTCTGGATGGTGCCTTACAATGTCCACAGAGAGTCAGCCAAGTCACCCTTTTCATAACATTTCTGTTGGAGGATGAGCTTGCAGTGGGAGGCAGGGAGGAGCTGTTCGTTGAGTTGCCAATGAGACTCTTTGTGACGTGCCTCTAAAGCTGTTTTTGGTGAAGACAGAACTGTTGGTATAAATGAGTGCTTCAAACGTGAACATATCTAGGTTTTGATTATGGAGCATTTTTCACCTGATCTTCTTGATCCTGTGGTAATAGTGGATCACTTGACTAGATAATCGGAGCTCTTTAAATCTGGTCCAAAAAGGGCCTCTGGGGGGCATGCCATGTGTTTGTCTTGTCTTTGGGTAGTGCTAACATTGCATCAGCTTCCAGAGTGACCTTCAGGGGACATAGAAAATAGGATTCCATTACGTTTTAGAATTACTCATATGAACAAGAGTTCATACTCTTTTATATAACTTAGGACAAACTAAATCAAAGTCAGATCTAGGAAATCTGTTTAGGGCTATGGAAAAATAGCACTTTACTCTTCTGTCCTGATTTCCTGATGCCTGAAGATACCTGGATTTTGGATGATTCTTAGAGCAGGCCAGCCCAGCCTGATCGCTCTCAGTTGCCTGAATTACTCTGTGCAGGATTCTGTGGCACTAAGTGTAGCAGGAAAAAGCATCACAATTGATTAGTAATGTCTGCCAATGCGCAGGGCCTGGAAGAGATGGCAAGCATGCTATTCTGGGTATATGTGTTTTCAGTTTCCACATTTTTAGGAACCGCAAATGAACACTAGAGAAAGCTGCTGGTGGAAGAAATTCTCTCTTTCCCAACTGAATTCCCTCCTCTCCTCTCTGCCCAAGAATCCCTGGGTTTTTGAAACTAGCAACGTGTGACTTCTGATGCCATCACAGCCTGATTTTCCTATAGACCTGATTGAAATAGTCTTTGAGTAATGCTTTTGCTTCTCATAATGTTGGTTGGGTATGCCCTGCCACATTAAGAATGACGATTTATAATGTACTGCTGTTTTTATATCTCATGAATGTCTATAAAGTGGCAGTGAGAACAGCTGAGGGTACCCACTCTCCAGGAAGTGATCTGAAGAAATATAGGAGAAAGCCCTCAGAAAGTGGCCTGCAGTGACAGTGGGCCTTTGCCCACTAACAACCTTGACTTGCCACGAATGGGCCATAGCCCCAGGCGTATGCTGAGGACCACCTGTTTGGCATTTTTGGGAGTGGTGGGAATAATCATACCCTGGGTTCCCCTCCTCTCCGCTGGCTGCATGTGTGTTCTGCATTTGTGGCGCAGGGTCACAGGAGGCCACTGTGGTCTCCGACTTCCCCATATGGGGCTTTTCTCACATATTTGAAGCTCTGATGATTATATTTCTTGAATCTGGAGATTAAGAGGTGAACACCCCTGTGTCAAATCAGGACTGCACAAAGGACTGAGAAAGTTCTAAAAATACAGACTGTGCAAAATCCCATTTCATGGCGGTTCAGGATAACTTTCAGTTTGCTGGTGTCTGTGTCATTTGGGTTAGGATTCTGATAGACTTTCCCCCTAGGTCTGGTTTGGCCTTTTTCTTCCAGGAGATGATGGCATGAAACACATTTAATTATTTTATCCTGCTGACTTCTCCCTCTACTAAAGGATGTTTTGAAATGATTTGCTCATATCTTCTTTCTTTTTTTCTTTTATGAGTTGGAATCTCGCTCTGTCACCCAGGCTGAAGTGCAGTGGCGTGATCTTGGCTCACTGCAACCTCCGCCTCTTGGGTTCAAGTGATTCTCCTACCTCAGCCTCCCAAGTAGCTGGGATTATAGGTGCCGACCCCCATGCTTGGCCAATTTTTTATATTTTTAATAGAGATGGGGTTTTGCCATGTTGGCCAGGCTGGTCACAAACTGCTCACCTCAGGTGATCCACCTGCCTCGGCCTCTCAAAGTGTTGGGATTTCAGGCATGTGCTGCTGTGCCCAGCCTGCTCATGTCTTCTTTCCATGATGGTGTGTCACATTCATGAGGGCCAGAATCTGGTCCGTCCTCATTTTTTACATGTTGTCTTGCTCATAGTATACACTCTGTGGATCTTGGTTGAATGGACAAAGAAACTGAACATCTCCTTGCTAGCCAAGTGAAATTAGTTTTCCACCTTGCATGTTTACCTCAGGCACTCACCAGATTTTAGTGTGTATATGACAAATTCTTGCTGATGAGTAAAGAGTCATCAAGAAACTTTGGAAAGATGCTGTGGTTGGATTTCATATTTCCTTCTTTTTTTTTTTTTTTTTTTTTTTTTTTGAGATGGAGCCTCGCTCTGTCACCCAGGCTGTAGTGCAGTGGCGTGATCTCAGCTCACTACAACCTCCATCTCCCGGGTTCAAGCGATTCTCCTGCCTCAGCCTCCCAAGTAGCTGGGACTACAGATGTGTGCCACCACACCTGGCTAATTTTTGTACTTTTAGTAGAGATGGGGTTTCACCATGTTAGCCAGGATGGTCTCAATCTCCTGACCTCATGATCCGCTCTCCTCGGCCTCCCAAAGTGCTGGGATTACAGCCGTGAGCCACCGCACCTGGCCCACATTTCCTTCTATTGCCTTTTGGAATTTCGAGTAAAATGCTGTCTCCACTTTCCCCCAGTTTAAGCACTGTCAGTGTAAAGTGTGTCTTGGGGCAGAGTCGACGTTGTCAAAGACCATCATCATCTTCCCTCTTTGCCCCAGCTGGGTGGCAGTCTCCATGTCAGAGTTGGTAGCTGCACATGGAGAGGAAAGGAAGTCCGGGCCCCCAGTGCCTGTGTTTCCTGTGCTAAGTCCCCAAACTGACTGGATGATGGCGATCTCCTCCCTGCCATGGCCCCCACGTCTCTTGGTAAGTTGATGACCTCCAGGGAAGGAGGACCCAGAGATGCTACTTACCAAATCAGGCCATAGTCAGCCGTGTGAGTCCCCTTCTTCCCTGTGGATCCCCACATCCAAGAGAGAACATGCTCTTTCTCTTTGAATAAGGGAAATATGTCTGGTTGAGCAGGGAAAGGTGTGTGGAGAAGAAGGGGTGATGTGGGGCAGGAGAGAGTGGCAAGAGGTCTTTCCTGGAGCAAGGACCTGCTGGCACATACTATCCTCAGGTTCCCACCTGTCCCAGCTCACCTGGGACCCCCCACATCCTCAAAAGCTGGACTCATCAAGAGTTGGGCCAGCTTATTCCAGCTCTTAGAAGTAAGCCTTCTGCTCCAGGTAGAACCCTAAACCTCAAATCCCATGTCTGCAGTGGTGCGTGCCTTTCATGGACCCCAAAGCAAACACAGCAGCAGCTTTAGTTTCCTTTCACCCTGGAAGGAGAGGGTGTGCAGGGACGGGAAGTCCGGAGTGGAAGGGCTGCTGGTGGAAGGCACAGAAACGGAACACAAAACAGAAACCCGAAATGAAATCCTCTGAGTCTCCTTCAAAACTGATTTCACATTCAGGTGAAATCCAGAGCTGCTGTTTTCCCTAAAGTGAGTCTGTTCTTCATGGAAGAGGAAAGAATGACTCTGAACCTGCCTGGTGCAGTTCAGGGCACATTTGGACTTGTGTGGTGGGGCGAGGTGGGGGGGTCCTACTCACAGCAGGGTGTTGGAAGGAGTTTGCGGGGACCCACACCTTCATGGGATGTATGCAGCACCCCCACTCCTGATCTGATTCAGGTTGTCTGTAAGCAGGAGGGTTGCTAAATGGTTTCTTTTTTTTTTTTTGAAAGGAATACATAATTTAAAAGCATCAGATAAAAGCACTAATTCCATTGAACCTAAAAGACTAAAACCTTACCCAGCATTTGCAGCCACCGCCAGGGTATCTGTCGATAGCAGAGGGTCTGTAAGAGGTGCCCCCATGGTTCAGCGCAGAGCTGTGTGCCTCTCCAGGGATGCCACAGACTGTGCAGAAAACTTTCTCTCTTTTTGTTATTGAATTCTTTGCTGGAGGAAGTGCCTGTTACCTGCTCAGCACTTAATCTGGAACCATCGCTTTACCAGCCTGTTTGCTACTAAAATTGACTCTCTCTGGAGAGGGAACAGCTACTTCTTGTGGCTGTTTTTCCTGTTCTTGCTCCAGGGAGGAGGGCAGAGAAACTTCTCCTGATTGACCCCAGGAGAGAGAGAGGCTACTCGCAGGCCAAGTGCTGGCTGCCATTAAATATAACAACAGTAAACACAGACGTCCAGGACCAGGCCAGGAGTTTAAACATCCCAGTGATGCGGGGGCTGCAACCATCCCTGTCTTACAGATGAGAAAATTGGAGCCCAGAGCCTTGTAGTCACCTGCCCAAGATAACGCCTTCATAAGTGGCAACGGCAGAGTCCAGATTCACATCGGCTTCTGGCTGAGTGCAGGACCCTTGGTACCCAGCTCCCTTTATGGTACCTCCCTGTTTTCTTGGCTTTTACCTCATGGTGTCTTACACAGCAGGCCCAGGGCCCCTGACATCCCCTCTCCCTTCCCTGTCATCCTGATGTGTCCCTAGATGGCTCTGTTCTGGAAGCAAGGCTGGAATTCTTGAGTCAGCTTACCAGAGAATGAGGGTTCACCAGAGAATCCCATCCATCAGATGTGTATCTATGTGCATCAAAAGACGTTTATTTTAAGGAATTGGCTCATGCAGTTAAGGAGACTGATGAGTCCAAGGCCTGCAAGGTGTCCAGGCGTGGTGGTTCATGCCTGTAACCCCAGCACTTTGGGAGGCCGAGGTGGGTGGATCACCTGAGGTCAGGAGTTTGAGACCAGCCTGGCCCACATGGTGAAATCCCGTCTCTACTAAAAATACAAAAATTAGCCAAGTGTGGTAATAGGCATCTGTTATCTCAGCTACTCAGGAGGCTGAGGCAGGAGAATCACTTGAACACAGGAGGTGGAGATTGGAGTGAGCTGAGATCTTGCCATTGCACTCCAGCCTGGGCAACACAGCAAGACTCCATCTCAACAAACAAACAAACAAACAAACAAAAAGCCTGCGAGGTAGTTGGACGGGCTGGAGACCCAGGAGATGGCCAAGGTTCAAGTCCAAAGGCCATCAGCGGGAAGAATTTCCTCTTGGTCCTGGGAGGTCAGTCTTGGTTCTGTTCAGGCCTTCAACTGATTGGATGGGACCCACCCACCTTAGAGAGTCACCCTGCTTGACTCAAAGTCCACTGATTTCTATGTTAATATCATACAAAACCACCCTCGCAGAAACATCCAGAATACCGTGTGACCACATATCTGGGCACCGTGGCCCAGACGACTTGACGCACAAAATTAACCATCACAGGTAGAGTCAGCACCTGCTGGAAACCCTTGACCGGAAGCTGCTGCCATCCGCGCTGACATTGTGGGTCTGGATACTGCGGTATTAATTGTTACACTGTGTGGGCAGCTTTGCCCTGTGGGCCCTGTCTCCTGGGTGTGTGTGTGTGTGTGTCTGCGTGTGCACGCGCACGGGCACACTAACACGGTGCATGCACTGTGGAGCACTTACTGAGCTTTTCCATGGCAGAAATGCACTCCAGGCACAGTTTGAGAAGCCAGAGAGGTACAAACTCTTGCTTGCTACAAAATGATTCATGACGAGTTTCAAGCATACAGCATGTTTCCTAGCACGTAGCGGTTACGCATATAGAGTTGAATAAATGAATGATTTAAGTAGCAGGTGTCCTCGACAGAGATGCCGTCCTTTTCCAACAGTGACTGAGTGGGCACTTACTATGTGCTGGGTGCCGGGCTACACTGAACCCCTGGGGATTGCAATGTGGCCGAGAGATATGGTTCCTGTCCTCACATTTGCTGCATTCTAGGAGAGGTAGCACAGAAAAAGAAGTCATCAAGCAGATAGGTAAGATGCTTTCAGACTGAGGACCTGAGCAGCATGAGGGAGACAGACAGGTGGCTGCATGAGAGGGACCAGGAAGGACTGACCTTGGCCAGGGAGATCTGGGAAGGCTTCTTGGAGGAGGTGACATTGAAGCTGAAACCTGAAAGGTGAGGAGGAGATGGCCAGTGGACATCTGGGGAAAAATGTTGGCGGATGAGGCATTATATGGAGAGGATGCCAGGAGGTTTCTGGGTTGGAGAAATTGAGTATAACTTGCTATGTAGCGATTTGTAGTGACACACAGTTTTTTTGGAGAATGTGGTTGAGTTGTGCTCAGACAGAGAAGCATATGGCAGCCTTTTTACTGTGGGACAGTCACTGTTTTGTTAAATATTTATTCGGCAAGGTGGGCTGTGTGGCTCATCTTGATGTCAGCAGTGCAGGGGTTTTTCCTCTATTCCTAACTACCCTCCCATCTGTGGACTTCCAAATGGAAGTACTGGGGAGGGTCCACCCACTGCAGAGTTGCTAGGCTCTCCTGGCCCCCCGGGTGGAGAAGGGGATCAGGCCTCTCTGCCTGACTCAACCCTGCACTGTTTCCTTTTCATTCAGTTAAGGCCCTTCCAGCCAGAGCCTTTACATAATCATCTACCCACAGTCATCTCTTTGCTTAAAGCAGTGACTCCTGGGCGTGAGCGGGAGGTGGGGCAGGTATCCAGCTCTCTGGGACTCCTGGTCTCCTGAGAGTCCAGGCCTTCGTGGTTTGGGTTTGTTGGGATTCATTCGCACTGGGTTCGCTTTGCCCCGTAAACTCTCCCAGCCATTAGAGGCTCAGCCTTGAGCGGGACTCAGGGGAGCGTGAGTTTCTGATTGACCTGCCATTTGTTGAAGGCTTCGTTCTGAAATGACAAGGCTTCTTGGTCTCCGACATCTGGCTGATTCTGATCGGCCTGTGGGGTCCTGGGAGAGGGACCCGGAGCATAGCCAAGACAGGGACCATCCTGCTAACAGCTCCAGCCTTATAGGCTGGCTTGCTGGTGGAACAGTGCTCACAGCGTGTGCTTCAGCGCAGAACATACCCGAACGAGGTGTGGGCGGCACAAAGGCCTGGGTAGTTCAACCCTGCCTCTGACGGGCCGTTTTCCCGCATTCGAAACCATCTCAAATACATCCCTATGCCTTCATTCTCGTGTCGTCAGTAAGAAGCCCGTGCCGATGTTTGGCCGGCTGTGGCTAATGCAGTGGTTTAGTCATCATCTACTGGCTTCCTTCTGTGACCCACAGCCTGCGCCAGGGGCTCCGGCTGTGTCAGTGAAGAAAACACTCCCAAATCCCTGCCCTCCTGACACCGACATCCTCGCCAAGGTTTTCCCAGGAGTTCTTCACTCTGAAGGTTCTGGTGCGCTTTCTCATTTTGCTGATCGTTCAAGGAGGCAGAGAGGAGACTTTTTATCTCAAGAACTTTACAAAAGGAGTTTGGTTTTACGTTTAGAGGCTTCAAGCGTGCATTCACTCATCCATCAATAAGTGTTTTCTGAGCTCCACTGAGAGATTCTGGTGACCATCCGTTGGGGGGATACAGGGAGGAAGGGAGCAGGAAAAAGTCCCTCTTTTTTTAATGCTCGTTTTAAAAATTTTACTTTTAGTTCTGGGGTGCATGTGCAGAACGTGCAGGTTTGTTACATAGGTATACACGTGCCATGGTGGTTTTCTGCATCCATCACTATCATCTACATTAGGTATTTCTCCTAATGCTATTCCTCCCCAATCCCCCTGCCCCCTGCTATCCCTCCCCTACTCCCCCACTCCCAGCAGGCCCCCCAGAGTATCTTGTTACCCTCTCTGTGTTCATGTGTTCTCATTGTTCAATACCCACAGACTCGGAACCAACCGAAATGCCCATCAATGATAGGGTTGATAAGGAAAATGTGGCACATATACACCATGGAATACTATACAGCCATAAAAAAGATGAGTTCATGTCCTTTGCAGGGACATGGATGAAGCTGGAAACCATCATTCTCAGCAGACTGACACAGGAACAGAAAAAGTTCCTCTTTTCATGGTGGGGTTATCCAGGAAGGTTGAAGCTGATAATGGCAGAGTTCATTACAATGGAGGCCATGGCAGGAAATGGCAGCAGTTGTTGGGGCCTGACCTGGGAGGCAGGGGGAGTCTCTCAGAGGAAGTGGCACCTGAAAGATAAATGGGAGTTAGCTGGGAACAGGCCAGTAGGAGAAAACTGCATGTGCAAAGGCCTTGTGGTAGAAAGGTGGACATTTGAGAAACAGTGAGAGCTAGAGGTGCTGAAAGAAGGTGAGACAGGGAGGTGAGGTGAGATGAGAGAGATGGGGCGGGAGCTGGAGGAAGCAGAGCCTGGGAGGCCTTGGGCTCGGGGAAGAGCACCGAGGAATGGAAGGAGCATAGTGTGGTGAGCAAGGCCGCTCATGATCCTGTCCAGGGTTTAAACACTAGCCCACCTGCGAAGTGAAGTTCACACAATCAGTTAAGTTGACTCCAGACACTCAGTGGTCATATTTCAGGGCCAGCTCGGGGCTGGTTCATGGTATTTTTTGGTGTAAACCGTATTACGTATAAACTCCTGCTGTGCCAAAATGATCAGACCTCATGCCTCATTGTACGAATGTAAGTATTTTGCAATAACCTCTACTGCCCTGAGAAACATACAGATTTGACAGCCAACCTTTACACAGAGCATCAGAAGAAATCAGTGTCTTGTCCAGGTGTAAAGGAGAAATGAAAGGAGACAATTTATAATAGAATCGTACATACCTCAGTGGGCACCTGCTCCGTAACACCGCAGTGCATAATAAAGTGACTGGTCCCCATCTACTGCTAATGGATATTGGGATTTAAGAGGATGGCGGGAGCTGACTGAGAATTAGTGACACTCTTTCTCTGAAGCGACATTTCAGGACCAGAGACACCATAGAATGCTGTGAGTTTATAGGAATGTGTAAGTCCACGGTCACCCTGAGCGTGACGGCTCCCGAGGCTGATGTTCTCCTGGTGACCTGGCTTGTGTTGGCAGCCGTGACCTGATTTTCTGAAAACGCTAAATAGCCATTGGTAAAGTTCTAAATGGCATAAACTGCAATCTTTTTTTTTTTTGTGCACCTGAAAAATCCACTGAGTATTTCAACTGTGCAAACATACTTTGTAAAATGGAGTTGGGGTCTGGGTTATCGTAACTCTAAGCTGGCTAAACTTTTATTGCTATTTGCCACTGCGGTGTCTTGCAGGACTACCCAGGCTCTATGCAGAAGGTGGAAAGTTTGCCTTTTGCTTGGGTCTGTCCTTTACACCACAGGAAGCCTGGCCTCTCAGTCCCTCCCAACACCCAGTGCTTTTCGTCCTCCTGTAACATCTAAAATCGTCCCTGCAATGTTCCAGAACTTCCTTCAGGGAGCAGCACCTTCCCTGCTGAGGACGACAGTTCCAGCAGGACTAAAATCCTCTGGTGGACAACAGACACTTTTTGGGGGTGTCGAGGGGGGTGTCTACAAATGAAGTCAGTCATCCTAGGGATGGGTAGAAGGTAAATTGTGGCCGCAGTGGTCCTCTCCTGGAGGTGAGAAAGATACCCCGTTAGGGGACAGAACACCCCTGAGACTTTGGGGTTCAGGCCAAGGGAGCCCCTTCCAGGGCCGTGGGTGGTCTCCTCTGTCGGGAAGATCCACAGGGATTTTCACAGCGAGGTCTGGACATCACAGCCCTTAGGCAGCTTTCGTGTGATAATTCTGAAAAACGCAATTCTGAAAGCATGGGACAGAATCAAATCAGCCTGTAAAAATAAAAACATGGTTATAATAAAAATGAGATGAAATGGGAAAAGGCAGGCCTCGCCACGAGAAGCCTGTTGTTGCCACTAACCAAATTAGTCATCGTAATAGCCCTGGCGTGAAACTCTCGGCTGCGCCGCTCCTTCTCTGGCCCCTGTAATTTAACTAGAAGACGAACCCGTGTTTATTGTCCGTCATTATCCCCTGTCTATTGCTTTTTATTGGTGTTGGATTAAGTTAAAGGCTCTGATTTTCTATAATTTCCCAATTTATAGTCTTAACCTCACAACTAGGGAGAATTTTTTTTTTAGGTTTCTCACTCTTCTTCCTCTCTAGCAAAAATAAATGGGAAAAAAAAAGTCACTTTGCGTTTTTCTGGTGTCAGAGAAGACATGGCAGGTCCAAGAGGGCTGACCGTGGGTGCCCAGGCTCCGAGTTTATGAGAGGACCCTCCTCAGCTGTCAGTTGGCATTCTCCTGTCATTCACACAGATTAATGAGGCCCATATTTTTCTTTGTTTCTTTTTTCTTTATTTGAGACAGGGCTCATTCTTTGCCCAGGCAGGAGTGCAGTGGCATGATCTCGGTTCACTGCAGCCTCCACCTTTCAGGCTCAAGTGATCCTCCCACCTCAGCCTCTGGAGTAGCTGGGACTAGGGGCCCATACCACCAAACCCAGCTAATTTTTGTATTTTTAGTAGAGATGGGGTTTTGCCATGTTGGCCAGGCTGGTCTCGAACTCCTGACCTCTGGTTATCTACCTGCCTCAGCCTTCCAAAATGTTGGGATTATAGGCGTGAGCCACCGTGCCTGGCCGAGGCCCATATTTTTGTCTGCCTCCTTGGTTCTCTTGGATGGCTGTTACGGTGCATGAGTCGTCTGTGGACATCTTGAAAAGAGGCCTTGACTGCAGGCTTGCCGGTGTGAGAACTTCACAGCAGCCATGTTTAGGGGGCTCCTCCTCCTTGGTACCTGCTCTTTTCACTCCTGGCTGGAAGTGAGAATTTTAAGCCACATGCATGCTGCACTCAGTCACTCTGGCCAGTTGCAGCTCAAGATCGTTTGAGTGGCAGGATTCTACTGCCACAAGCCTGCACATAGGATTATATCTCCTGATGGCAGGAGGAGATATGAGGAGGGCAGAAATGTTGACCTGCAGTCTTTTGCAAATGGGAGGGAGGCAGAGTAATTGAAGGATGCAAAGAGAGGATGGATTTTTAAAATAGCGTGTTTTATCCCAATTACGAAAATAATGCATGCATTTATTGCACACTTTCTTTTTTTTGCGTGTGGCATTTGCCGCAATTACAATGAATACTTGAATGAGTAATTTGCTGAATAACTGCTTTCCCTCTCCTTTCCTCCCTTCCCCGCTCCAGAGAAAACTCATCAGTGTAAGTGACAGGCACTTCTTGTCCACCGCTGGATCCCCAGCATCTAGCCTGTGCCTACCAGCAGAGTAAGCGCTCAATACATGGTTATTCCATGGATGGATGGAAAACGCAGGGGACCTAAGGCATGAGAAAGAAGATAACAGCACTGTGCTTCCACTGTGCAGAGTCAGTGTTTCTCAGTTCAGACTCTGTGTTAGAATCACCTGGGGGAGTTTGTTACCCTGTTGTGGGTCCACCCCAGACCAGTCTAATCTGAAGTTTGAGTTGGGGTAGGGGCCAGGAGAGGGGGTGTCTGACATCAGAACTTTGCAAAACTCTCAGCTGATTATAATTTGCAGATATCTAGAGACCCTCCAATGCATGTTCTGCTCATCACAGCTGCGTTTTGTTTTCAAGTTATGTTATTGTTGTAAGAGTAAAACATGCGTTTGCTCTGCAAATCAAGGAGGGCAGAAGGGTGAGGACTTAGAAGCAAAATTCTTCCCTGGACTTCCATCCCCAGACCCACACATCAGAGTGAGCCGTGAACCATCTCTGCTGTATGTCAGTTTTTTTTTTTTTTTTTGCAATAGGGTCTTACTCTGTCACTCAGATGGCAATGCTGTGGGGTGATCTCAACTCACTGAAGCCTCCACCTCCCAAGTTCAAGCCATTCTTCTACCTCAGCCTCCCGACTAGCTGGAATTACGGGCATGCACCACCATGCCCAGCTAATTTTTGTATTTTCAGTAGAGATGGTGTTTCTCCAAGTCAGCCAGGCTGGTCTCGAACTCCTGACCTCAAGTGATCAGGAGTTTGATCACGCTTGCCTCAGCCTTCCAAGGTGCTGGGATTATAGGCGTGAGCCGCCACGCCCGGCCTTGTGAGTTCCCCTGACGTCCTCCTTCGCTCCTCTGAATTGTGTCCTAATAACCTTATTTCTTGGTTATCAGTTTAAAATGCTGCAGCTCTTGGCTCTGTTATGACATGCAAGGGATTTAGCTTTTTTGAAATACCTGGTCCTTTCCCTTCTCTGTTTATGCCCTGACTTTGCATAGAGTTAATACCAGTTATTCTATTGGTAACCTGCGTAACGTTAAATAATGATCTTAAGTCTCTATTTTTCACTAACTTTACAGAGCATGTCTTGACTCCCCACTAAACTAAGATGAAAAAAAAATTAGGGCCGTGGAACTTCCCTCCATCTCTCTCCTCCTGCTATTAATTTTACATTGTCAAGGTTTATAACGTTCTCGTTTTCTCCTCTAACTGTCCTTGTCACCCAAGCTTTATTTATAGGTTGATTTTAAAAATTGCAAAAGCAGTAAATGATATTTGTTGTTGAATAAACCATGCAGGTAGACTCAAGAGTAGGAAATGACCCTGAATTATTTATTCATTTCTTCTGCAGCAGCTCACTCCGTTCTTCCCTTGTGGTTCCCTGACTTTGCGCTCTGGGTGTTTCTCAAATAGCTGGTGATTTTTGCTTCTCCATATGCGTCTGTGAAGAAAAGATGAAATTGATACGTGCAGACAGCTGGTGTGGGTTTCCTCTGCTGCATGTGGATCTGTTTCCCCACCAGACCTCCCTTCTGAATTGGAGGGATGTTTGTGAGGGGTGTGTGTGTGTGTGTGTGTGTGTGTGTGTGTGTGTGTGTGTGTTGGGGTTGTCATCCGTGAGGCTTTGCTTTAGGATATGTAGGAGTGGAGCTGGGAAGCAGACTGGTCAACCCCTCTCCAATGCCAACATGAGCAGGGCTATCCTGAAGGACAAAAACATCCTCCTAGGATCCCTGGATGTCCCTCCAGAAGATGGGCCAGTGTCTTCATAAATGCCCTTCCAGTTTCAGTGTTCTGGCAAACTTCGTCACCACGCAGTGAGATACAGGTGGGACCCAGGAGGACCACCTCATTCTTTCTAGGTCTTTCATCATCATAGGCCCTATGTTTATGGTTTCCAGGGGATTTGGGAAGTCAGGGGAGGCAGACATGTGATCTCAAGCTGCCATATTGAAGTATCCAGTCTCTTTCTATGACCAGAGCAATTATATAATTGCTTATTTATTTTATGAGACAGAGTCTCGCTCTGTCGCCCAGGGAGTATGCAGTGGTGCTATCTCAGCTCACTGCAACCTTTGCCTCCCAGGTTCAAGCAATTCTCCTGCCTCAGTCTCCTGAGTAGCTGGGATTACAGGCATGCACCACCAAGCCCGGCTAATTTTTGTATTTTTCGTAGAGACGGGGTTTCACCAGTTTGGCCAAGTCAGTCTCAAAGTCCTGACCTTGTGATCTGCCCGCCTCAGCCTCCCAAAGTGCTTTTTCTATGTTGCTAAACATTCTCTGGCACATAATTTTCAGGATCACATAGAATTCCACTGTATGGGTAACAGTACATAACGTGTTCAGTTAGTTCTCCATTTCTGGTTGTTTCTGTTATTTTTCTCAATGAACAGAACTGCAGTGAACAACCTGATTGCTTCAAATCTAGGTACATACCTTTCATCACTTCCTTAGGAATTGAAAGTTCTCAAAGATTTTAAGCACATCACTCTAGGTTGCCCCTACTAGGGGTATTTTTTAAAGGCTCAAGGTGCATATTAAAGGTTTAAGTCTAAGGACAGATACAAACTAAAACAAGCTGGTCTTCATATTTGGCCTCCCCATGGGAGCCATGCAGGAGGCGAGGGAGTAGTCGTAGAGGGAGTGTAGCACGAGGAGACCCCCGAGAAAGACACGCCTTTCTCTGGGGAGAGTCAACTTCAAGCTCTGACCCCTGCCTAGGAGGAGTCCATCAGGGGCTCGTGCCTCAGGCTTACCTGCGTTCCTCTTCTTCAACAGTTACAAGGACAAACAAACCATTTGGTCATTGGTGCCCTTAGTTCCAAGGTGTGGGCACTGGTTTTGATGGATTGGATCAGAAGCTGCAGAAGACCCAGGGTGAGAAAACCCCATCACTCTGCATGGCTGAGTGATTTACCCTCATACAAAGCCCGGGCTTCTATTCTCTAAGCTCTTTGCATTCAGGCCACATCACTAAGAAGTGCTTCTTTTGCAGAGATAAGGGAATCCTCAGAACTCATTTTTTTTTTTTTTTTTGCTTGCAAAACAAGGTTGCATTTGAAATGCCAGAAGGAAATAGTCCTGGCAGGGCTTGGTGGTTCCTAGCACTTTGGGAGCCTGAGGGCAGATCACTTGAGGTCAGGAGTTCGAGACCAGTCTGGCCATCGTGGTGAAACCCTGTCTCTACTAAAAATACAAACATTAGCTGGGTGTGGTGGTGCATGCCTGTAATCCTAGTTACTCGGAAGCTGAGGCAGGAGAATTGCTTGACCCCAGGAAGCGGAGGTTGCAGTGAGCTGAGATCGTGCCATTGCACTGTAGCCTGGGCAACAGAGTAAGACTCAGCTTCAAAAAAAAGTTTTGTCAGATCACTTAAATTTTTGCCGTGAATATTTAATTTTATCCCAAGCCATGTCAGTTTGTCAATCTCAAGGGCCTTTTTCCCCCATGGAGAGAGGTTTCCAGTGTTTGATTTGTACCTGTCCTCTTGACTGGCAGAAAGCACTGTTGTTTGCTCTTATACATCTACAGGCTGCAAGAAATGGACTTTCTGATGGATTAAACCTCTTATCTAGGGTGTAGACTGAACTATTGGCTATAATGCACGTGAACCTCTGTAAATTGTAGCACCACATGCTTGACTTGGAATTCTAAGGTGGAAGAAGGAAATTCGAGGGGGAACTATCTTAGGAAAGAGATGAAACGTGAGGTGGGCACTGAAACACCTTCTTGAATTGTGCCAAAAAATCTTTAGGAACAGAAGAAAGCCAAAGTCATTGTTGCTCTGCATAAAAGCAAACCAGCTTTTGTTTTTTGTGTTTGTGAAGATAATTTGGCATTTCTCTTTTGGGAAACAATTTGGTGTGATATACCCAAAACCTTAAAGAGAACTTGAACCAGAGATTCTGAAAAATCCTCTTAAGGAAATCATCCTAAACATCGTAAAAACGTAAAGAACAAAAGTGTGCTGAGCGCTGTTATATTGAAAACGACCTGAAGCTAAGGCAACCTGCCTATCCAATCATAGATGAATGTCTGAGAAACTGAAAGTATGTCTAATCGATGCAGATTTAAAATTGCATTGAAAATTGTTTTCAAACAGTCTAATGCCAAAAGAGCAGTACTAAGATATTAACTAAAAATAAGACACAGTATTGTATGTGTAGTGTAAATCTGTCTGTGGTAAAAGTAATCATGCCTAGAAAAAAATATCAGAAGAAACTATCCTGCAATGGCTATGCCTGGAGGATGGGGCTCTGCGCAATTACTCCATTATTTCTTATGCTCTGTATTTTTCACATCTTCTTTAATAAGCATGGTCCTCTTTCATATTACAAATAAATATGAAAAAAACCATTGAAATAGACATTAGAAGCTCTGATTAAGACAGATCATTGTTCATCGGCTGTTGAACACCGCGTTTGTGTGTATATTTTTCCTTCTTGGGCGAATGGGTGAATATTGAAAAGATAGGGTCTGACCATGTCTCCGTGGTGTCAAGGGGACGTCTTTGAGTAAAACGGTTCAGGTGAAAAGTAAATGCAAAAGCAGAACAGGTGCTTGGGTAGATGACCCATCGTTTACCTATAACATCGGTACTTTTGTAGTTTAAACACAACATTGCCTTGGTCTTTGTGAATATTACACTTCTGATCTGCAGGTGATGCTAAAGAAGCAAGGCTTGTTAGGCGGTAAGACTAGAAGAGGACTCACTTGTGGGACATGGGGAAGTTGAGGTCACCCTCACTCCCATCCAGGCTCCTAAGTTACCTCCAGAGTTGTGGACGTGTCTACACAGTCAAGTGACAGGTAGGAAAGGTGGAGGACCTATGGCTTAGATTCACTGCTTCATTTATTCATGTATTTGTTGAGCATCTACTCTGTACAGGCACTGCTAGAGACACTGGCCATAAACCCGTGGACAAGTGTAATGCCAAGGGCTGTCTTGGCATCTTTGAGCCTCACAGGGCCCAGCAGTCCAACTGAGTTATCCTGATCTCACCAGACATGCCCCTCATTCTGCAAGAAAGTCTCCCCACCCAGCTATTTCTCCTATTAGCTGGCCTGGTTGCAGCCCCCTACTTGGTTCTTGACCAAATGGGTTTCACGTCTCTGCTGGCCTATGAAAGTATACAAAAAATCAATGGCATCTTCTTAAGGGAAGCAAGAGTCACTCTGCTTCAGAGCGTACCCCCTCCTCCCTGCTTGGTGAGCGATGCTCTTCTGCCCCGGGCTGTGAGTATTTGTCACTCATAAGCTGCTGTTGACTCATCCGTCCAGTATTGGGTGTCATGTGCTCAGCCATCTTGTACTTGTTAGGGTCAAAATCCCCCACTCACCCATGGGATGAGCAGAAGGTGATCAGCTGATCACCAAGGGAGGTGAAGAAGGTCTCTCTTCAAGCTAGTGTTCTAGTAGTTGTGTGGGTGGGGAGGTGGTAAGGAGGTAATAACTGAATAATCGTGTGACTAATTATACTGCATATTGTGAAGGAAACAGAATGATGTGGTAGAGAATAATGGGAGCGCATGGTGATTTTGTTTTGGGAGGATTTTCTGGGGAGATGACATTTAAGTAGAGACTTGTCTATTGGGAAGAAGCCAGCCTTGGGGAGATTTGGGAACAGCAAGCAAGGTGGGATAGGGCTTGACCTGTGCAGCTGGGCCCTGCTACATCGGGAGGAGAAGATGTGATAATGGAATGTGAGACGTTGCAAGATGTGATAGAATCTTGGAATGGTAGGCAGGGACTGGATCCACATGGCTTTGGAAGCCACAGCAAAGCGGATAGACTTTAATTTACAGGTAATGGGGGAATCCTTGAAGGCCTTTAAGCAGGGAAGTGACATGATATGATTTATGTATTTTTTTTTTTTGAGTCGGAGTTTCGCTCTTGTTACCCAGGCTGGAGTGCAATGGCGCAATCTCGGCTCACTGCAACTTCCGCCTCCTGGGATCAGGCAATTCTCCTGCCTCAGCCTCCTGAGTAGCTGGGATTACAGGCACGCACCACCATGCCCAGCTATTTTTTTGTATTTTTAGTAGAGACGGGGTTTCACCGTGTTGACCAGGATGGTCTCGATCTCTTGACCTCATGATCTACCCGCCTCAGCCTCCCAAAGTGCTGGGATTACAGGCATGGGCCACTGCACCCGGCCAATTTATGTATTTTTTAAAAGATTATTTTGGTACCTGGCTGAAAAACGGATCATGGGGAAGCAAAAGTAAAAATAGCTCAGTTGTTTTAGCACTTCCCATGGGAAATGAGAGAAGTCTGGATTGGGTGGAACTGAAGAGAATGAACAAATCCAAGACACATATCTTGGAGGTAGAATCCGGGTAGACTTGCCGATGAACTGGGCTTGAGGAATGAGAAAGGCAGAGAAAGGACGTCTCTGAGGTTTCTGGTGTGTGACTGTGCGGATGGTGGTGTTCTTTAATGAGATGAGAGAGGGAGAAGGTGATGAGTCTGGGGTAAGGCATGAGATTGAAATTGAGTGATTTAGATTTTGTAAGATCTGAGTGAAGTATTCCAGTGGTGATGTTAAGCTGGCAGCTCGGAAGTGCTATTATGTAGCTCAGAATAAATGCCAGAGCTAAAGATACTCGTTTGGCCATTCCAACCATTTGATAGTGTTTAAATTGGTTGAATAATATGGGCAGATAATAAAATATTCAAGATGATTTATCCTCCTAAAATGAATGTCATGTTAGATATAAGTTTGACTATATTAGCAGAATCATGTATAAGACCTCTTGTAAAACTGGGAAGCGTTGTGTAAATGTGGTTTCTATTCACACTGCTGTAATGTTTGGGCCTCCCACAGCCCTGGTAATTCTGGGATCTTTGGTTCTTTTTATTATTATTATTATACTTTAAGTTCTGGGGTACATGTGCAGAACATGCAGGTTTGTTACATAGGTATTCACATGCCATGGTGGTTTGCTGCCTCCATCACCTCACCATCTACGTTAGGTATTTCTCCTAATGCTATCCCTCCATAACCCCCAACCCCTGCTGTTCCTCCCCTATCCCCCCACTTCCCTACAGGCCCCTGTGTGTGATGTTCCCCTCCTTGTGTCCATGTGTTCTCATTGTTCAACATCCACTTATGAGAGAGAACACACGATGTTTGGTTTTCTATTCTTTTTTTTTTTTTTTTGAAGTGGAGTTTTGCTCTTCTTACCCAGGCTGGAGTGCAATGGCACGATCTCGGCTCACCACAACCTCCGCCTCCTGGGTGAGTAGCTGGGATTACAGGCATGTGCCACCATGCCCAGCTAATTTTTTGTATTTTTAGTAGAGACGGGGTTTCACCATGTTGACCAGGATGGTCTCGATCTCTTGACCTCGTGATCCACCCGCCTCAGCCTCCCAAAGTGCTGGGATTACAGGCTTGATGGTTTTCTGTTCTTGTGTCAGGTTGCTGAGAATGATGGTTTTCAGCTTCACCCATGTCCCTGCAAAGGACATGATCTCATCCTTTTTTATGGCTGCACAGTATTCATTGTGTATATGTGTTAGTGTTCCAGGCACAAAATCCCCTCCCCGTTATATGTTCATATCCAAGTTTCTTAGATGCTTGCCCTTCAGCTTAGACTCGTGCTTTAGAAAGAATTTCTGCCAAGTATCACAGGTTTAGAGAACAGGGATAAAAATATGGGTTATCTTTTGTTGTAGCTGAAAAAAATTTCCACTGAGTTATTTTAGCCTCGATCAACCCCAAAGGACTAGGGTCTCCAAGACTTTTCTGACCTGCACTGGAGTTTGGAGAATGTATGGTATTTAATTTTTCCAGGAGCACTGCAGCCGAGGCCAGATTGGAACTCTCCATGGTACCCTGTGAGGCTCTGATGATGTTGATTTAGGAGCAAGACTGGCTGGAAGCTGTGATCTTCCTGGCCGGGAGCCACATGACGAATGAATCCCCTTTCAAGGAAGCTGAGTGTTTATTTTACAAGATTTAGCTGGGCAGCAGTGGTGGTGGTAGGGATGAATTTGAGGGGAGTTATTTGAATTTCAAAGACACAGTATGAGACTTTCATGAACTGGGAGGGATTCTTATGAGTTGGTCTTCTAGATCAACTTGCTTGTTTAGTATTTGAGGCTATTGAGGTTCGAAAAGATTAAGTGATTTTCCAAAGGTCACTCACCTGGTCAGAACTATGTTTTCCAGACTGATTTTGTCATACTCCTCCCAAGAAGCAAGCTCCTGTGTACACTTACGTATACATTTCAGTGGAAGTAGCTTTTTAAGAACAAATTGATGGTGAAAATGACGGTCTGTCTCCAGGGCCACAGTGCCTTGACTTGGGCCATGGTTCAGACCTAGAATAATATAGTTTGGACTATTCTGGCTGTGCCCAGAGCTACAAGAAAGTTGGGTAGTGGGTCCCTCTTTGAAAGGTGCATATAATTTCAGTGTCATATTTTTCAGGTTGTTGTAGGTAGAGCGATGAGGATTTACTCATTAATTACTGTTTTCATTGGGTTTTCTACAATGGGCCTGGCTCTGGGGATACAATGGTCAGTGTTTAGTCTGTTCTCATGCTGCTAATAAAGACATACCTGAGACTGGGTAATTTATAAATGAAAGAGGGTATTTTTGTTTGTTTGTTTTTGTGTTTTGAGACAGTCTTGCACTGTTACCTAGGCTGGAGGGCAGTGGCCTGATCTTGGCTCCCTACAACCTCCACCTCCCAGGTTCAAGATACTCTCCTGCTTCAGCCTCCCAAGTAGCTGGGATTATAGCCATGCACCACCATATCTGGCTAATTTTTGTGTTTTAGTAGAGAGGGCGTTTCACTATGTTGGCCAGGCTGTTCTTGAACTGCTGGCCTCAAGTGATTCACCCACCTCAGCCTCCCAAAGTGCCAGAATTACAGGTGTTAGGCACTGTGCCTGGCCAGGAATCAGGTTTAATTGACTTACAATTTAGCATGGCTGGGGAGGTCTCAGGAAGCTTACAATCATGGCAGAAGGGGAAACAAACATGTCCTTCTTCACATGGCAGCAGGGAGAGAAGAAGAATCAGTGCCCAGTGAAGGGGGAAGCCCCTTATAAAACCATCAGATCTCGTGAGAACTAACTCACTATTTCAAACAAAGGATAGGGGAAACTGTCCCCATGATTCAATAATCTCCACCTGGTCTCTGCTGTGATACATGGGGATTATGGGAACTACAATTCAAGATGAGATATGGGTGGGGATGTGGCCAAACCATATCAGTAAGACACTATCCTTGAATGTAAGAAACTCTTCCTATGACCAGGGAGATAGACATGGAATCAAGTAATTGTCATGCAGAGAGGTGGGGAGCTTTGCTAGAGGTAGGCAGGGAATATACAATAAGGCAATTAATTCACACTTGGAAGCTCAGACCAAGAAAGCTTCCTAGAAGACACAGTGCCTTACTTGAGACTGGAAAGTAGAGGATGACTTAGTAGGCAACACATTTGAGGGGGAGGATGTGGAAGGGTGTTCCATCCAGTGGGAGTAACACTGCATAGGGATGTAGCATGTTATGGGAGCAGCAGCCCATTCAGGTGGAGCTGGAGAGGGAGCCAGGGCCAGACCAAAGACCAAGGAAGCTTTAACTCTGTCCTGCAGACTCTGGGAAAATTGAAGGACTGGAAGCTCCATGTGAGCGTATCTGCATGTGGGAAAGACCACTGTGATTGCTGTGGGGAAAAGCACAGGGTGCTGAGTAGAGGCAGGGAGGTGACTGAGCAAGCTGTGGACATGAGGCTGGTGAGGATGATAGTGACCTAAACTAGCATGGCAGTGCGGAGAGAATAAAACAAATCGCCAAGGGAAGGGAGGACAGCCATGTTTCCAGGAGGGAGATGCCGCTCTTAAAAACCAAGTGGGCTTGGGAAGTGTAAATCAGAGTGGTTGTGTCTGTCCTTTTACTGAGTCCTGCCATGTGCCGTCTCCCGGCCACTCACCTAGCATGTATGTTTTTCATTTAATCTGTCTCACTGTCCTCCAGAAGCAGGCACTGTTGTTCCCTGTTGTGGACTGAATACTGTGTTTTTCTGACAAATTCATGTCCCCCCTGCAACCTTGGAAATAAGACCAATTAGGTTAGCTTAGAATTTTGAGATGAAATTCTCCTGGATTTAAGATGGACCTGAAATCCAGTGTGTAATGTCCTTGTAAGAAGAGAACAAGACACAGACATGGGGAAGACAAACTTGGGAAGACAAGCGTGGAGCTGGGAGTGATGCTGCCGCAAGCCAAGGAATGGTAGAAGCTACTAGAGATTTCAAGGAGCAAGGAGTGACCCTCTGCTAGAGCCTTTGGAGAGGGGAGCCTGCTGACACCTTCATCTTGGACTTCTATCTTCCAGAACTGAGAGAAAGAATAAATTTCTGTTGCTGTAAGCCAACTAGTCTGCAGTAACTTGTTAGAGTAGCCCCAGGAAACTAAGTCATGCCCATTTTAGAGACAGGAAAAACCCCAAACTAATGCTTAGGGAGGCTTGTTCTAAACTCTAGGTCACCTGACTAAAAAAATCACAGGGCTGGGATGTGAACTCATCATGTCTCCTGCTATCTAAGTTTTGGTGTTTTTTGTTTGTTTTAGATGGAGTTTCACTCTGTCACTCAGGCTGGAGTGCAGTACTGCAATCTCGGCTCACTGCAACCTCCACCTCCTATGTTCAAGCGATTCTCGTGCCTTAGCCTCCTGAGTAGCTGGGATTGCAGGCACACATCACCACGCCTGGCTAATATTTTTGTATTTTTAATAGAGATGGGGTTTCTCTGTGTTGGCCAGGCTGGTCTTAAACTCCTGGCCTCAAGTGATTCTCCCAACTTGGCCTCCCTAAGTGGTAGGATTACAGGCTTGAGCCACCACACCTAGCCCATCTTAGTTCTTAACCACTCTAGTTTTTATGCCTCCCCCAAATAATAGCTCATATTTTACTGAGTGTTTACTCTGGGTCAAGGACCTCTTTTAGCTCTTTGCTTTGATTATTTCATTTATCTGAAGGATTATCTTGCAAGAGGTACATTCATTTGCAAATATGATGAGGACTTTCACTATTTGGAAGAATGGTCAACTATTTTTTGAAAGTCTGGGCTTTTTTCCCCCCTCCCTCCCTCCCTCCCTCCATACTTTCCTTCCTTCCTCCCCCACCCCACTTTAAGTTTTGGTGTACATGTGCAGAACGTGCAGGTTTGTTACACAGCTATACATATGCATGGTGGTTTGCTGCATCCATCATCCTGTCATCTACACTAGGTATTTTTCCTAATGCTATCCCTCCCCAATACTCTCACCCCTTGCTACCCCTCCCCTAGCCCCCCACCACCCAACAGGCCCTGGTATGTGATGTTCCCCTCCCTGTGTCCATGGGTTCTCATTGTTTAACACCCACTTATGAGTGAGAATATGCAGTGTTTGGTTTTCTGTACTTGGATGGGAGATCCCCTTCTTCTTTTTAAAGCTTGACTCTGGCATCTTATTTGCCAAGGGGAGATTTTCCACCTTGAGGAGCTAAGCAGTGTGAGAGGAAATGTCAGGCATGTCCACCATTGGCTCATGAAATACTTCATCTTGTAATACATTAATAGAGAAAACCATTCCAGTAAATTGGTTTTAGCACTAATGAATTGTTCTATTTGAGCAGAGCATTATTGGCAAAAACGCTGACATTAATAGTGACAGCGAGGCATTTGAAACTCCATAAAGAAATTATAATCTCAGAATAAGAGGCTGGAACATGTTTTGTGTTCTATTAATGAACATAGGTGGCCTGATCAATGCTTTTAATTGGTAGCAGATTAAAGTATGGATTGCTAGCATGGCAAAGCTGCAGATCGGCTCTTACTACCTGCTGCTTCTGATGACCTCATCGCAACATTTATATTCAAATCAGATTGCTCAGGGCTTTAGTAGTTGGTGGGTCATAAATTTCACCCAGTTCCTCTGGCTGAGTTTCAAGCATGTAGACCATGTGCTAATGGCGAGAATGATCAGAAAGACAGTTGTAGACAAATGGAGCATGAAGCAAATCATTCTTATTGGAGGATGTGGCAGAAACAATTTTCTTCTGTGCTAGGCAGATGTCAGCTCTGCGGAACTGGTCAGAAATGAAGATCACTCCACCGATGAGCTGTCATCTGGGGAGGAGAATGGTATCTGCCCCCACACCCCAGCCCTAGAGATTTCAGGATCTCTTGGCCGGGTGCCTCTGGAGCTAGTGGCATGGCTATGCAGAATGGCCAGAGGGAATTTTTGCAAGGCCAAAATATAGGACTGGGTAAAGGGAGGAAGTAGGAAGTGAACAGTCACCATACACAGAGCATTTCTGTGTGGCGGGTACTGCACTCATCTCACTTCATCTGACAGTGGACCCATCGTGGACGTCTTAGGTTGAACTGTGTGAAACTGCCATTCTTATGGGTCTGAGACAGCTGAACATCAGCACTTCTTTTTGGTTTGCCCTATGCTATTACTAGCCCTATTTTGCAGTAAAGGTAAGTGAACTTTCTCAAGGTCACAGGCCAGAAAGGTCATGGCAAGGCAGGGCTAGCTCTGGGGAAATCAGTACCCTATCATCTTCCTCTTCCTTCTTTTTCTTCTGGTGGGCTTTAACAGGAGGGTGGCATGATCAGGTGGGCACTGATCATTACGGGTAGGCGGTAGGTAGGCGGAGGTGTGGGAGGGGATGGGGATGGATTCCAGGTGACCCTTCAGGAAATGTTACCGTACTCTGAGCAGAGTGACTTAGTAGCTTAGATGAGAGTGCTATTGCTGGGGAGGTGGGAATAGGGTACTAATATGACATATTTAGAGGTAAAAGTCAGCAGGACATGGTATTTGATGAAGATGGCTGCTCTTTCTGAATTCTCCTCCTCACCCTTCAAACCTTGGCTTGAATGTTCCATGTTCTGTAAACTCAGCCCCTTGGACTTTGCCTTTGCCATGTTAACTTGACTGTAAGCTCTCTGAGACTGGGGATCACGTCTCTTACTTATGGCTATCCTTAGGGCCATTATAGTGTGCAGTATATAGCAGGTCATCAGTATTTGTTGGATAAACAAAAGAATTTAAAAGAAATGATGAGTTACAACTCAACGCACTCCTTGTCGCGTCGGACCATCCGTTTCCTTAACTCTGGATTTCTTTAGGTGGGGACAGTCAGAGGTGGAGGATAATCCCCATGAGCTGCTCTATACTCATCTCTCAATGTCTGCAGCATCATCTTAGTCACCCTGGTGGGGCTGCCTGGAACTTAGCAGCCTGTTACTCAGTGTTCACATTTACAGAGTGAGGTGTCTTTATTCATTTAACTCAGCTAATTTGGACCGTTGCCACTAAATTTTTCTACATGGTTTAAAGAGGAACACGCTGACCAGTACTATATGCTAAATTGCTTTTAAACAAGGGAAGTTCTGTTATCTGCAAAATAAAACATCTTTCCTCCGGCTTAGTTCTTTTCCTTTCTTTTTCTCCCCAGGTATGCTGTGAGTGGGAGTGTGAGGAGTAAAAAGAACTTGAGTTTGAAGAAATTGTTATTGTTCTGACAAGTAAAAGACCCTTGAACAATCACATTGATTTTTGTTGATGGATGTAAATGGTCTTGGAAGTAAATTTTTACCCCGGGCAAGACCCACTTGTAGGACATTAATGGGGAATGAAGGAAGACAGTTTTGTCGTGGAAGTAACCATTCCAGCTGATGAATTTCTCAGCAGGACAGTAGGAATCAAGAAACTGACACCTCCATGGGGACATTTGTTAGGCAACAGGGACAATGATCTGGTTGCTGGTTTCTGTGGACAAATCATCAGGAATGGTACAGTGGCCTCAAAACATGCAGAAGACCCAAAAAAGGGAGGTATGCACCCTTATGGAAGGTGGTAGACAGTACAGACACATCTAAACTTAGATTCAGACATGCTCACTGGAAACATTCATTTTCTCTTGTTTTTGTCCTCAGTGTGTCTCAAAGAATTATGGAAGATTCTACCTCGTTAGCCTGTTGGGTAACCCTGGTTGTCTCCCCAAATGGTCCTCCGGATATATTTGTATTTCTGGGGAAATCAGCACCCGGTCCTCTTCCTTCTCCTTTTCTTCTGGTGGGCTTTAACAGCAGGGTGGCGTGATCAGATTTGTACTCTGAAGACCCCTCTGCATTACTCCGGTGGGTAGACGGGGGGTATGGGAGCAGGTCAGTGTGATTCCAGGAGACCCTTCAGGAAGTGTTACATTACTCGAAGCAGAGACTTGGTAGCTTAGACTAAGTTCTTCGAGTCTCTCCTCCTGTCCATCCCACCAGCAAGATGCTAGTGTAGTTCTCATAGCTGGGCTCCACATGGTGGAGGGCACCCTGTGTTAGGTGGCATGTGGTCTTGGGTACTGCACAGACATGGGTAGACACCCCAGCTTCATTAGGAAGTGGCCTTTTCTCTTTGAGGCTCCGTTTCCTCATCTGCAACATGGATTAATAACAACTCCCACACAGATGTCTTGTGGGGAGTCAGTGGGATAAGTGATCTGAATCCATACCAGCACATTTCCTGATATGTTTCAGCACCCAATAAATGTTAATCCCTAAGCAAACAAACCATCGCTATCAACAAGAGATAAAGCTATGACGATGGTAGGACCCCCTTGGCTGGTCTCTGCATCCATTAGCTTCTCTTTTCACTTCGCAGCCACTCCCTCCTCACCTACAGTAACCTTCCCCTCAAAGGAGTGTTATCCTGCCACCCTGTTGGTGAAGGCAGTGTGTGTGACTATAAGAACTCAGAGCCTGGAGTGAGGCATGGGGTCAGATCCTGGCTCTGACACACATAAGCTGTGTGACCTTAAAGCTGTTACTTACCTCTCTGAGCCATTCCATTTTTGGTTTTTGGTTTTTTTGAGACACAGTCTTGCTCTTTTGGTCATGCTAGAGTGCGGTGGTGCACTCTGGACTCACTGCAACCTTCACCTCATTACAACCTGATTCAAGTGATTCTCCTGCCTCAGCCTTATGAGTAGCAGGGATTACAGGCAGCTGCCACCAAGCCCTGCTGATTTCTGTATTTTTAGTTGAGATGGTTTCACCATGTTGGCCAGGCTGGTCTTGAACTCCTGACCTCAGGTGATCCCCCTGCCTCAGCCTCCAAAGTGCTGGGATTATAGGCTGAGCCACCCGGCCACCGTTCTCACTTCTATACTGTGTCATCTCTCATCAGCTTCTCTCAGCACATGATGTAATCCTCCCACTTTTCTCTGCAGCTGGCAGCGAACTGGCTTTGCTCACTGCTCAGCCTCTTCTGGGCTTGGCATGGCATGGATACCCATGGCCAAAAGTGGCCTCCACTCCTGTTTCCTGTGATACTTCATTTCTCCTGGCCTCCATGCTGCTCTGGCCTTTTCCTATTCTGTGTAGAGTGACTCTGATTACTTGTCGATCAGCCAATGGATTGGCTCCTTCTGAGTCATCGCCCACTTTTTGTCCAATCAGTTGAATCTGGGGGTGGAGTCACATGGGGCAACAGGCTACTGTGGGGAGTAAATCGAGGTCAGTTCTTAGAGGGCTGGATATGCCTTTTGACATCTTGTTCTTAAATTGAGAGGTGGTCTGGCTGTGAATAGGGGCAGCCTAATTTTTGGAAATTCTGGGAGCTAAAATTCTTTATCGTGAGGGATGGTAAAATTAGACCTGGATGCCAAATGTTTTTACCCTCACTGCACCCACATATGAGGTTGTCAAAGCCTTCGACTCTAAGCCGTTCCTCAAACTCACCACCCAACTGAGTTAAATAGAGAAAGGAAATACCGTCTGTGTTCCAGAGGCAAAAAAACTGGCATAAGATGTGTTTGGGACATCACGCCACAAAATGCGGCTGTTCATTGAAGTGTAATGAACAGGTGGGAAATAAATCTCTCTCCTATGTGAGCTGCTAAACATAGCGTTTCCCTGAAAATTACCTCACAAAGAAATCCTCAAGCCAGACACGCTGTTTTCTGGTCTCTTTGGTGCAAGGAGGAGACTGGGGTGAAGACGGCATGGAGCTGCACTGGGTAGGTACCCTCGGGCTGCAGCCTTTCACAGCTGTTGAAAACCGAGGACCCTGGACCCCCCTTTGGCATTGCCTACCATGTGGCAGAACTCAACGCAAGATACACCCACCCCTAAGTGACTAACTTGTCACTTACCCGAACATACATTTTGTAAGTGCAGCAGATAGTTTTTTGAGCATGGATCCGATGCTCAGCATTGGTCTAGGCATCTGGGATACAGTGAGGAGCAGAGCAGATAAAGATCTCTGTCCTTGAAGACATTTGTTCCTAAAGCCGGCACGGTCCACCTGCTACCTGCTTCTTCAGCTTGAAATACCTGTCTCTTCCCACTCTCTGCTGCAGACACCCTGGCCTGCGGTAACCCCTCTGCCCTCCTTCCCACCATGGGTCCTTTGCACATGTCTTTCCTCTTCCTGAAATGCTTCCCCTGCTCCTGTTTCCCCAATGATGCCTACTTATGTGAGCTTCCTCACGGAAGTCTCCCCCATGGCTGCCCCTCACCTCTTCAGTTTGCTTTGTTATTTTGCAGACTCAGAATTGTGCTTCTTTCCTTCCCAGTAGCCCAAACCTCAGTTTCTGTTTATGTATATTTGCATGGTTATTTGGTTGCCATTCTCTCATATCAGACCCTAAACACCACAAGGTTTGGAGAGGTTGAGTAAGTTGCCCAAGATCTAAAGGGTCACCGTCAGGATTTGAATTCACATCTGTCTGGCCTCATGCTTTCTGTTCAGTCTGACATTGACCAGGAAATATGGAACTAAATGTTCCACCTATAGCTTTGTTTTTTGAGACAGGGTTTCTCTCAGTTACTCTAGATGAATACAGTGACACAATCACAGCTCACTGCAACTTCAAACTCCTGGGCTCATGTGAACCCCCCACCTCAGCCTCCCAAGTAGCTGGGAACACAGGTGTGTGCCCCCATGCTTGGCTAATTTTTTATTTTTTGTAGAGACAGAGTCTCTCTGTGTTGCCCAGTCTGGTCTCGAACTCCTGGATTTAAGTGATTGTCCTACCTTAGCACCAAAGGACTTGGATTACAGGGGTGAGCCACTGCACCCAGCCCCACCTCTAGCTTTGCACATCTTCCCTCCTGATTTATTGAGTCTATGCAGAGCTTTCTACTTGCAGTTAGTGATGTAAAGATAATAATAATAGCAACTAACATTTGCTGACATCTCTCTATGTATGAGGCAGTGGGGCAAGTGCCCTGCATGCATTGACTACTTGGATCTGAGAAGGCAGGAACTATGTAATTCACCTCATTGTGTAAATAAGAAAGGGTTGGGCAGGAGAGGTGGCATGCCCAAAGTCTCTCTCCCAGGCAGGATTTGAGCCTGATCCTTGTGGATTTCCAATCTGTGGCATTGTACCTTTGACGCTGTCTCCCTCCTGATATGTTCCACCTTGAAGAAAAATACAAATGAGGTAACAAGGGGGCAAACCCGAGGCTCTGAATCCTGGTTACATAAACAGACCCTGAGATTTATGAAGGGTTCCAGGAAGATGAGTGAATGGTTGGCTGCAGGTTTACTACTCGTTGATTTCTTCTGCCTGGGCACATACAGACCACGGAGAATTCGAGCTGGTGTGGAGGGCCCCTTCTGATGGTTCTTTCATGCTCGAACCCTGCTGTGGTACAACGAGGGAGGCTGTGTGTGGGGAGGGCTTTTTTGGCATCAAAGGGCATTGATGCTGCTGGGAGAGGCTGAGCACATCTCTTTCTTTCTTCATTCTCCGGAGTGTACTGTCTTGCTTGGATTTATGCAAATGGCTCTATAGAGGGATCTTGGTGCTGAGGAAAGGAGAAGGGATTGTTCTCTGAGGTCAGAGTCTGGGAGGAAACTTGCCACCACAACCACTCTGTGTTGGAATTCAGCTCTGATGTCTTGTTGGGAGTGGAGCTTTGGGCAGCGGATGCTCCAGGCCCTCTTGAGACTTTCGGATAGCCTCGTCTGTGACCCCAGGGATTCCGAGCTGAAGGTGTGCACCGGATGCACACAGGATCCCAGTTTAGGGTAATGTGTCCAGACTTGGGGGCAGTCCTGTGCAGCTCAGTAGCTCTGTGACCTGGGCAAGCTCAAGGGTAAGGCTCTCTGAGCCTCAGTGTTCACATCTGGAAAATGGGACTGATCACAGGCCATACCTATCAGCATGATTGTGACAATTAAATTAGGTCACATGTAACTTGGTTGGCCAGTGCCTGGTACAGAGTGGGCACTTGAGGAATGGCAGATATACACTAAAAATGCCCATCGGCTTCAGTCCCTGAAACACAGTCTTCTGTTTATCACCGTTGGACAATATGGAGTCTGTCGTGTGAGAGAACCACAGCTCTTCTTCCTCTGGTCCGATTGGTTCTAGTTGTGAATTTCTAAGACCCATTCATTCCAGCCCCCCTTCACTCTGAAGAACAAAGATATCCTGCTGAGGGATCAGGAAATAAGAGATAGAAAGGAGACCTCTCAGAGAGCGATGATTTGTAATGACCCATCAACAGGGATAATCTCCACTGTGGCGAAAAATAATGAAACATCGATTCTCAGAACCTATTAAAAGTCAGATTTATATGAGAATTTAAAAAAGCAATTAGTCTGCATTGAAACTAATTAGTGCCCCAATCCTGCCTTTGAACGGTTCAGATGGGGGAGGTTACTAGGGGCCTACCAGGTACAGGAACTTCAGAGGACTCAAAGATGGAAGGAACTCCACTTGTCAGGAAGGTGCTTCCAGTACCTTAGAAAGAGCAGATAGAAACAGAAATGAATATTATTTAAGAAAGAAATCGATTCTACAGTAGAAGTCCAAGTACAATGTCTCGAGGCTTCAAAGGAAGGAGAGAAGCATCGTCCTGGGTTTTAACGATAGGCAATATCTCTTAACCTGTCCCGGTTCCACGTACAGATACCTCTGAGCTCCTTCATTCAGCTCTTTTTTCTTGCAGCAGGCTGCCTGAGCTTTCTCTCCAGCCCTTTCAAGTTTTACTTTGCATACTTTCTGGGTGGGCTCAGTTATGCCAGAACTCCCACCTACTCTCCATGTGTCCTGCTACCTACCTCTGGGCTTCTCCCTGAGCTGCAGCTGTCCGGCTGACATCTCTCCGGGGATCAAAATCAAATTCACCATCAAATTCAAGATCAAATTCACCATCTCCCTCCACCCCCAAACCCACTATCTCTTCTTGGTTCCTCTTTCAGGTTAATGCCATCCCCATGGGCCCAAGCCCCTGAGTCTTAAGTCCTGATTGATTCATCTTTTTTTTTTCTTGAGACAGAGTCTTGCTCTGTCACCCAGGCTTGAGTGCGGTGGCTCCATCTCAGCTCACTGTAACCTTCTGCTCTTGGGTTTAAGAGATCCTCCCACCCCAGCTTCCCAAGTAGCTGGGATTACAGTCGTGTACTACCACACAGAGCTAATTTTTATATTTTTAGCAGAGATGAGGTTTCACCTTGTTGGCCAGGCTGGTCTCAAACTCCTGTTCTCAAGTGATCCACCTGCCTTGGCCTCCAAAAGTGCTGGAAATTATAGGTGTGAGCTACCACGCCCAGCCAGATTCATCCCTTTATTCTGCCTCCCACATCTGATAGTCACGGGATGCTACAGATTTTACGGAAACTTTTCTTCAGACCAGTTTTTCCTCTCATCCCCACTGCCTTTCTCCGGACTCTTAGCACCCATTTCAACAATTCCCAATTGTTCCTCTGCCTTTCATCTGCCCTGCCCGACCTGCCCCTCTCCCACACTGCTACCCAGTGACCTTTCAGAAATGTCAACTCTAAACCTTGAGTTTTTTCACTCGGGATGTTTCAGCATCTCTATAAGGCCCTTAGGTGATTCAGTAAGCCCTCCTGCAGTTTGAACTCCGTGTACCTCCCTTACTTTGTCCCTTGCAGCTTTCTAGCAATTCCCTCCTGTAATCTTCTCAGTCGATCAATCGATCAATCTGTCTATCCCTGCCTTCCTGCTTTCTCTCTCCCCATCTATCCAATATTAATTAGGCTCCTACTGTGTCCCAGCACTAGGCTGAGAGCTGAGTTTATAGTGAGGAACAAAACAGACACAGTCCTCGAACTCCTCAAGGTCACAGTCTAGGGAACAGACTGTTAATAGACAGATAATCAATAACGAAGTGTGAAAGGTTCCAGGAAGAAAAACCAGGGTGATATGAGAGGGAATGATGGGAGCAGGGAAGTGCATTAAGGATGTTAGGTTCAGCTAAGCATTCAGACTCATAAGAATACCCTGGCACACTCTTAGCATCACGGATTCTAGAAGGATAGAGGAAAGGACACCTAGCTCAGCACTAGGGCAGCACCAGGCATCCCTCTTCATCAAGAATGCATGGTCTGGTGTAAGGAAATGACCCCACATGGGGCAGGGGTTCTGCCTTGGCTGAGAAGCTACATGCATCATAGGAGTCAATGTATCCTCTTACTATGCCATAGGCAGACCTCTCAGGATTCCTGCAAGTAGCATCCCATTATGACTAACGGCGTCCAAAGCACAGCACCCAATCACCTGTTCCTGCTGAAGGATCAAGAAATAAGAGATAGAAAGGAGACCTCTCAGAGATCGATGATTTATAATGAACCATCAACGGGAATAACCTCCACTGTGGTGAAAAATAATGAAACATCTGCATCTGCTCTACCTACCATCAGGGAGTTAGTGTTCATTTGTACTTCTTCCCAGACCAGATGCAAAACACCAGTGAGAGATCAGCTTTACTCTAAGCAGTGTTGCCCAATAATATAATTGATATACTGACTAATTAGGTACAAGAGTAACAGTGCCAGGAAGTTAGCTGAAGATTAAGTTCTCATGCAGAAAGAGAAAGGGTTTTGTTATCCCTTTGCCCATTGGGGGATTTTGTTAGAGTGGTCGGGGAAGGGAACACTTAAAGTCTACTTCCCAACTAGGAAAATGATGGGGGAAGAACATTCTAGGCAAAAGCAATCGAAAGAGATTTGATGTCTTCCAGGGAGGGCGACCAGAGAGAGGGAGAAAGGGAGCATCATAGGAGTTGAGGCCAGATAGGTGGCTGAGGCCAAATTGTGCAAACTTGTGTGAGGAGTTTATGTTTTATTTGAAGTTTGGATTTTATTCTTTGTTCTTGCTTACTCAAGGTGAATGCAGTTTCTTACTGAGTGATCAGGCACTTCCAACCTCCCAGGTACAGAGATGCCTCCAAAGGCCAGAGTCCTTCATTCTTCCCTCTGGAGGAGTCTCTATCAAGAGGTATTCTGATGTTACATTGCTGTATAGAAAACCACCCTAAACTTAGAAGCATAACACAGCTATCTGATTAAACTCTTAGAATCTGTGGGTCAGAAGTTTGGACAGGTGTGAAGGTTAATTTTATTAATATTTGTCAACTTGGTTGGACCACAGTGCCTAGAGATGTGGTTGCATATTATTCTGGTTGTTTCTATGAGGGTGTTTTTAGCTAAGGCATTAATATTGAAATTGGTGGGTGTTGAGTAAAGCAAATTGCCCTCTATAATGTGGGTGGGCCGTATCCAATCAGTTGAAGGCCTGAAATAGAAGCAAAGATTGACCTACTCTGAGCAAGAGGGGATTCTGCAGTAGGTGGTCCTTGGACTTGAACTACAGCATCTACTCTGCCTGGGTCTCTAGCTGATGATCCGCCATGCAGATTGTGGATTTAGCAGCCTCTGTAGTCATGTAAAACAATTCCTTAAAATCTCTCTCTCTGTCTTTCCTATTAGTTCTTTTTCTCTGAAGTACCCTGAGTGATAAAACAGGCCACAGTCAGAATGACTTGACTCTACTCCCCAGTGTCTGGACCTAGTTTGAGATGACTGGAAGGCTAGGCCCAGCTGGGGTTACTGACCAGAGGCGCCTTCACATGGCCTTTCTGTATAACTTGAGCTCCCTGTAACACAGTGGCTGGTTTCCAAGAGGGAGTGCCCAGAGAGTGAGTTTCCCAAGAGACCAAGGCAGAAGTTGCATGGTCTTTTATGACCTGGCTTCAGAAGCTGCCTAGTGTCACTTGTGCCATACAGAGCTGGTTGAAACAGTCACGAGCCCTCCCAGATTCACGGCAAAGTCTACCAGCCCACCTCTTGATAGGAGGGGTAGCAAATCATTTAGGATCTAGTTGTCAGAACCACCACAAGAAGGTCTTGGAGACTATTTGAGATTCTTTCTTTCATCCTTACCTAAGGTGACTAGATATATTTTCAGTGTTTTTCTTTTCTCCCTTAGCTTTCCGTGATGTTTTACTCATCTAGATTCCCTTCTTCCACAAAGGCCCATTATTTCCCTCTTTTATTCTCCACACATCTGATTTTCAGCAACACAGACGGGCAGCCGTTTGTGGCCACTTTCATTCTCTTTGCTCATTCTTCTAATGGGATGATAGAAAGATGGCAGCATAGACACAATACTGACCAAGAAGAGAAGCAGGGTGAAGGGTGCTTGGCTAGAGAAGCCTGGTTTTGAGGAAGGAATGCTTTCTGGGTGCGGTGGCTCATACCCGTAATCCCAGCACTTTGGGAGGCCGAGGTAGGTGGATATCATGAGGTCAGGAGTTCGAGACCATTCTGACTAATGTGGTGAAACACCATTTCTACTGAAAATACAAAAATTAGCTGAGCGTGGTGGTGCATGCCTGTGATCCCAGCTACTCAGGAGGCTGAGGCAGGAGAATCGCTTTAACCTTCTAAGAAGAGGTGGTGTTTGCAGTGAGCTGACACCATACCACTGCACTCCAGCCTGGGTGACAGAGCGAGACTCCATCTCAAAAAAAAAAGATTGGAGAAATGAATCCTTGAAATAAAGGTGATTGGTGTTGAAACGTAATTATCCTTCATGTTGGGGTGACAATTCATAGCATTAAGGTAAGGCTTCCAATGTTTTTATCAGGCATTGTTTTAAATAAGTTAAATCTTGTGATTTTTGTTGGCTTTCATAATGTTATAAATACCAAAGTACTATGTGTGTATTGTGAAAAAATTGGAAAATACGGAAAAATATACAAGAAGAAATACAAGATAACTAATGATAATATTTTGGCATGTATCATGGTTTAAAAAATAAATATGCTGAAAATGAGCATATTCTATCTGTACTCAAGAAAAAATTACAAATGCCTTAAGCCCATTTTTCCATGCCATTAGATATAATGTTGGAATGTCAATTGCTACAGGTTGCATAATATTGGGTTGTATGAGTGTGCTTCATTTAAACAATCCCTGAATTGGTTAAATTGTAGAAATTTATTTCAGGGTTGTGTTGGGTTTTTTGACTCACATAGGGTGAAAAATAAGTGAAACTCACATGTCTATCATATTTTCCACCTCCCATGGGTTACCTTTATTTGAGGGAACAGATTTAAAGGCTATATTGTGGGAATAGAATCATTCTGTGTAGTCCCTGAGGGTCAGTGATAGGTCGCTCATGATGATGATGAGGATGATACGATAGCAGTCACATTGCTGATTGATATTAATTATTTAATAAACCCACCCAGATGTTCATCTTAAAGACCTGCACGTCATCCTTGCCTTGCTCCTTTTTCTCACTTGCCACACACAGTCACCAAGACCCACCGATTTAGTGTATGAAATATTTCTTGAATCTGCCCATTTTCTTCCCATTCCCTTGGATGCATCTCTTCTCTTGATTTCTATAATAGCTGTTAGCTGGGGAACATTCTTCATCCCCATGAAGGGCAGCCCTGGTCATGTAATCCCAATGCTTGAATCTCATCACCCTTGGAATGACATCTAAACCCCTTCACATGGGTCTCGGGACCCAGCCTCACCTCAAGCCACTCCCTACTTCTCTGCAGCCATTGTGAACTTTTGTTGTCTCTAGCACACTCCACCTCTAGGCCTTTATCTTAGTCTGCTTGGGCTTCTATAGCAAATACGGATGAAGTGGCTTCAACGCAGAAATTTATTTCACACAGTTGTAAAGGCTGGAAAGTCCAAGATGGAGGTGCTGGCTGGGTTGGTTCCTGGGGAGGGCTCACTTCCTAGTTTGTGGATGGCTATTTCCTCGCTGTGTCCTCACGTGGTGGGGAGAGAGATCATCTGTCTCCTCATTTATTTGTTTGTTTTTTGAGATGGAGTCTCGCTGTGCCACCCAGGCTGGAGTTCAGTGGCATGATCTCAACTCACTGTAACCTCCCTCTCCCGGATTCAAGACCCTCCTACCTCAACCTCCCATGTCGCTGCGACTACAGGCGTGAAACACTATTCCTGGATAATTTTTATACTTGTAGTAGAGATGGGATTTCACCATGTTGGCCAGGCTGATCTCGAACTTAGGCCTCAGGTGATCCACCCGCCTTGTCCTCTCAAAGTGCTGGGATTATAGGCATGAGCCACTGTGCCCATCCCATCCCTCTTCTTAGAAGAACTTTAATACCATTCATGAGAGTTCCACTTTCATAAGCTGATCACCTACCAATGGACCCACCTCTGAATACCATCAGGTTGAGGATTAGGGCTTCAACTTAGAAATTTTGGGGCCACACAGGCATTCAGTCATAGCAGCCTTTGAGCTGACTCTTCCCTCAGCATGGAGCAGTCTTCCTCTTCTTTCTTAAGTTGTCTTGTCTAAACACTGCTTTCCCCGAGAAGCATTTCTGGACCACGCACCCACCCCCATATCTGGGTTAGGTGCCCTGCTGGTGCCTAGCATGACTATCTGTGTGGATTCCCTTCCTGGTACTTATTTTAGTTGTTGCAGAATTTTGTCTTTCTTCCCATTGGACCACGAGCTCTGTGAGAGTAGGGCTGCTTTCTTCTCAGCAGATTTTAGCCTAGTGCCCTGCACGTAACATGCCCTTCTTAACTATATGAATAAATGAAAGCCATGGCTGCCATTTCTTGGCCAAGCCCACTCACAAGATGAGAACTCTGACCCACTTAAAAGAACCAACTTGAATATCCTCCCCTCTTTGCTTTCTTGGGGGTAGAAAATTGTCTTCTGGGCAGAAAAATGCTTTAAGAACAGAACAGGAGAGGATTTGTGTAAATCATTAATCTGTTTACTATTTTTATTTGCATCGGATATCAAATTAAATATTGTATTAAGTGCATTAAATTTTAATGCTGCATTAAATATATATATTGCATTTTAAAAATTAAGTACTAGATGCTCTTTTCTTTAGAGTTGGCTTGTGATGGCTTTAGCACAATCAGGCCAGCATGTGCTGGGTGTAGTCGTTTTCTATGTCATTGATGATTTATTAGAACTCATGGGAATAAGAAAAAAAAGTGGGGGTGTTTTGAGGGTCTGTGGATGGGTGGTGTGGCCTGGAGGGCAGCATAGCACAGTGGGAGCTGATGTCTGAGGGATGAGAAGAAAAGAGAAGTGGGAAACTATATAGTGTATTGTGTACTTATTATTTGCCATATATTGTGCTAGGCAATTTGTGTGGATTGTCTCATTTAATTCTCACTGGAAATAAATTAAACAGGTGTAGTTATTATTCTGCCTTACATAGGTGATAACTGAGTCTCAAGGGTTAGGAGATGTGCACAAGGCCTCACAGCCTAGGCTGGGCCATCCCAGCCCTCATGACTCATATTCTTAACTAGGATCCTCTACTGCTCTTGGAGGAAGTGCTTTCAAGGTGCCCGAAATCCAAACAGACATGTGGGTTTTAAGGAATGCTAAGTTTTGGCTATCTTTATTCCTAACAACAGGGGAATATGACGGAACTTAAACCTATTCATCCTTGCCTTCATGCATCCTTCCATCCATCCATTCACCCATCCATAAATTATGGCTTCTTACTGAGTTCCTGATGGGTATCAGGAATTGCCGTCCCCCCATCCAGCCATCCATTCATCCATCCATATTATTGATTCTTACCGAGTTCCTGATGGGTTCTAGGAACAGCCATCCACTCCTCTGTCCATTCACCCATCCATATTACCTCTTCTTACTGAGTTCCTGATGGGTTGCAGGAACAGCCGTCCACTCATCCATGCATTCACTCATCCATATTACCAGTTCTTACTGAGTTCCTGATGGGTTCCAGGAATGGCCAAGTCTGGAGATGTAGTGGAGAACAAGGCAGATATGATCCCTCTGCTAATGGATCTCATAGTCTAGTGGCAGAAGCCAAGAGCACCTGTCTTAAACTATTCCAGGCACTTTCTCCTCCATCAAGGTGCTTCCATGTCTGAACCACTCTTGGCCCATGTGATGTCCCACAGCCCATGTCTCTGAAGAGCCAGGGCAGGTGCTCTCTGCTTCCTTGTTGCTCTTACATGCCCTGACCTCTTGGTGACTTCCTCAGAGTCTCTGGTGAATATCCTCTTTTCTTGGTGATGAAGTTCCCACATTCTAGGCAGTAATGTCATATGATCTCCACATGTGGACACGCATTGGCATGTAAGCCAGATAGAACCCTTGTCCCCTGTCCTTTGGGTCTCATCCTTACCCTTATGGGGATCAGCTGCTCCTCATCCCATCTGCATGGCAGATGCAGCTCCAGCTCACCTATTCAGATGGGTCCCCAGGATTGACTGCATTCCATGCAGTGTGATGGGGTATGTGGGACCCCATGTGGATTTTGACACAGAGAAAAGATCCTTAGCACTTTGCAAAACCACCTGGCGAGGCCTCTCAGATCCCCAGATTCGGGCTTCTGTTTAGACCTCTTCTCTGAATCCCATACTCACGTGTCCAGCCACTTGACCACTCTAAATGGATGTCTCAAGGGCATCTCAAATACCACATGTCCACTTGTCTCATGTCTGTGCAACACTTTACTACCCCCCAGTTTTTCCTTTACCCCAAATATTCTTCAGCTTAATAATACAAATCATTCTTCACCAAAAAAGCAAGTCAGGAAATGAGAGGTCGTGAACTTACCCCTTCATTCCCGACTTCCGGCACGTACAGTCACATGCATGCATGCACATGCGCCTGAATACACTCACATCGTGACCTACCAGCAAGTCTGCTTGATTCTGAGCCCAGAGACTGCTTACACTGAGATGAAATGTGAGATTAACATCTTCAAAATATTTCTCAAGTCTGTTTCCTTTTCTTCATCCCTGTCACTAACACCTTAATCTTCATTGCCTCTCCGTGTCCCCACTTTTTTATAACAAAGCTTGATTTATTCTCAGCTGCAAAGATATTCCATGGCCTCCTTCCCACATTTTGTTTTCTTTTCTTTTTCTCTTCTTTTTTTTTTTTCCTGAAACGGAGTCTTGCCCTGTCGCCCAGGCTGGAGTGCAGTTATCATGGTTCACTGCAACCTCTACCTCCCGCGTGAAAGTGATTCTCCTGCCTCAGCCTCCTAAGCAGCTGGGACTACAGGCGCGTGCCCTCATGCCCAGATAGTTTGTGTGTGTGTGTGTGTGTGTGTGTGTGTGTGTGTGTGTGTGTGTGTGTTTGAGACAGAGTTTCGCTGTTGTTACCCAGGCTGGAGTGCAATGGCGCGATCTCGGCTCACCGCAACCTCCGCCTCCTGGGTTCAGGCAATTCTCCTGCCTCAGCCACCTGAGTATCTGGGATTACAGGCACGCGCCACCATGCCCAGCTAATTTTTTGTATTTTTAGTAGAGACGGGGTTTCACCATGTTGCCCAGGATGGTCTCGATCTCTTGACCTCATGATCCACCCGCCTCGGCCTCCCAAAGTGCTGGGACTACAGGCTTGAGCCACCTTGCCCAACCCTGTTTTTTGTGTTTTTAGTAGGAATGGGGTTTCATCATGTTGGCCAGGATGGTCTCAATCTCTTGACCTCCTGATCCACCCACCTTGACCTCCCAGAGTGCTGGAATTACAGGCATGAGCCACCACGCCCGGCCCCCACACTTCCATTTTTAGTTTTTCTCTGTGTTGTCTGATTCTGTTTCCTAAAAGTCAATGATCAGTCTCTGGTTGGGGAGAGAGGTGAGGAGCTAGAAGCGTAAAGTTGGCATGTTTTATCCATCCAAGGGGTAATGAGCGGGCACAGTATGAGGGCATTTATGTGGGGACTTGGACCCACTGTGTCCTCTTCTCTCCAGCTCTCCCTCCCTGGCCTGTGTCTGAATCCTCATTCATGCCCCCATCCTCCTATGAGCAGGTTCTGCTCATAACTCCAACTCGGAACTCCACAAATGTTCCCTGACTCCTTTACTGCCATTTCATCTCTGGATTCCTGCTGCATGTCAGCATCTCATGTTAGCGTGTAGCGGTTTCAGGTTGTGTTCTGAGGGTTGCCTTCCTGAGTCACTTGGAAGCTACTGAGGTCTTGTGAGTCCTTATTTCTGCATGATGCCAAATGAATTCCTCATTTATATGAGATGCTCTGTGGACAAGAGGGGTCTTGAAACCAGAATCCGAGAAGTTTGAATCCCAGCTCACTGGCTTTTGCAACCCTCAGAACTTTACTTCTCTGTTGTTGTGATTATCGAAGCAGGAATAGTAATAGTTTCTTGTCGTCTTATTGTGAGGACTAAATATTTTAATTCCTGTGTAATGGGTTGGAGTTTCCCATTATCCCATCTGCACCCTTGCACCTCCCTCATCTTCTAAGGGGCTTATACGTTTCCTCTGAATAAAGAGAGGGCATCATTGAAAAGGCGGCATATAGGTAAGTTTTGTTAGGGTCCTGCAGAGGCTCAGGGCCCGGGAGGAACCCTTCTGTGCCACCCAGCGCCCTCAGGCAGCTGCTGGTGGTAAAGGACTCTTCCCAGGTGGTGATGAGGACTCAGATGACAGTGCTCCTTGTCACAGGCGACATGCTCTCCAGTGAAGAGTGACGAATGTTCTGTAGGCAGCTTCCCTTAGAGACCAGAAGGACTGAACACTGTTTCTTCCTCTTTTCATTCCTGCTAAAGTAATCCTAATCCTCCCTGAGGCAAGGAAGATGCCCCAGAGTGATGAAGATTCACATCTGAGGAAGGCATAAAGGAAAAGCACAAAGATAAATCTGAGTTCTAATCCCACTGGAGGCGCAGAGCACATCACCTGGTTTGTGCTGTTTTGGCATCGAGTTGGAGCGATTACAAATATTGTCGCTTGTCATCAGGAGTCGGGGGGGACGGGTGGTGAAGGGACATGTTCAGATGTCAAGGTTGAGATTCTGCTCACAAAACAAATGAGAAGGAAAGGAGTGTCTGCAGAAATACTTCCTTTCTCGTTTTCTCTACTGGGGTGGGGGACGGAGTAGGTGCTCCCTGCTCCGTCATTTCTGAGGGGCTCCTGCAGTTTTGCATTCTTGGTGTGCCTTCTATGAGATTGCAGACTGGAGGGGGAAAGAGGAAGCCAGCTCCAAGGTGACTGAACCCCACCGTGGTCTTGCTGTTTGCAAGGTTATACCAGCAGAGAACAGCTGCATCTTTAACATTGGTGCACAGTGGTAACATCTGAACTTGTGTAGAGTTCATTGGTTTGTTAATGCAAGAGTGCAATTAGAGGCTCAATGATCCCGGCCTGCACTCTGCAGCCTCTGCCTCTCCTAGCATTCCCCATGCCTCCCTTCCCCTCGAGGCACTCATTTCTAGACTTGGAGAGCTGAGGGGGCGGCTGAGGAGAGCAGCAGGCTGGCAGGGAGGGCAGGCATCTAATTATTGTGCTGGGCACTGTTCAGAACTAAAACTTTGGGCCCTCCAGCTGCAACCAACCAGGCTCTGATGAAAGTTTCATGCAGTTTTTTTTTTTTTTTCCCTTTAAAGCCTATTGGGGCAGTTTCAGCTGAAGAGAAAGGGGCAGAGTCTGCCTTAATACTTGCCTGTACCATGTTTCTGCCTTTAAGTGGATTCAAGCCTGAGTCTTGTAATTATCTCAAAAATAGACCTGGTGGCCACGGCATGTTTGGTGGGTTTCCCTGGCAGAACCTAATGAAACAGCGTGGCAAGGAGGAGATAGCCTGCTGGCAGGGTGGATGGATGGCCCTGCGTCTGTTAATCTCACATTTCATCTCAGTTTGAGCAGTCTCTGAGCTCATTAATTGTCTTTCTGAGAAGGACCAGGCATTTATCTTTGAGAGCCGTCTAGCTTCACTGAGCTCATCCAGTCTAAAGAGAAGGGAAGGGCCAGAGGGTAGTTATCCACCCAATTTTACTGAACAAAAAATACATAGCTAGACAGGGCAGATGGTTCTTGATCTGTTTTGCCTGGTTGCTCACCAGAAAGGTGGCACCAATTTCCCTCCCTCCAATGATGTAGGAGGGTGTCAGCTCCTTATACCATGACTGGCACTAAAGATTACCCATCTCTTTCAACAAAAGGTAAAATGTTGTCCTTGTCCACATCCCATGAGCAAGTATAGAAGAAACCCAGAGAGTTTCTTTCGTTCTTTTTTTTTTTTTTTTTTTTTTTTACACTGAGTCTCACTCTGTTGCCCGTGTGATCTTGGCTCACTGCAAACCTCTACTTCCTGGGCTCAAGTGGTTCTCCTGCCTCAGCCTCCTGAGTAGCTGGAATTACAGATTCCAGCTGTGCACCATCACACCCGGCTAATTTTTGTATTTGTAGTAGAGGTGGGGTTTCACCATGTTGGCTAGGCTGATCTTGAACTCTTGACCTCAGGTGATCCACCCACCTCAGCCTCCCAAAGTGTTGGGATTACAAGTGTGAGCCACCATGCCTGGCTAGAAACCCAGAGAGTTTCTAGTGCACAGAAAGCACCTGTGTGTTTTAAGCAAGCATGATACACGATAACTCAAGTTTTACCACGAGTATAAAGTGACCCTTTACTTTGTACATTGTGATATTTTTCAACTACCAAATTCCGAAAAATAGAGGAATTTTGGATGTTGATCAGTAGGGAAATAAAGTATGGTACATCAACAGCATAGGATTTTACCAGCTGTTAGGAAAGAAGGAATAGGTGTCTCCATACCAAGGGCTGTGGTCCCCTGGGGGACATTTGGCCTCTTCTGGAGACATTTTGGTTGTTATAATTGGGGAAGGAGATGTAAGACCAGTATTCGGTGGGTAAAGGCCAGGGGTGCTGCTAAATGTCTTACATGCATGGGATAAGTCCCACGACAAAGAATAATCTGGCCTGAATTTTCCGAGTTGCTCAAGTTAAGAAACTTGGTTATCCATGAATTGTCTAGGAAAGGTATTCATACCAAATCGATACATTTTTGAAAAGAAGGTGTGCATATCAATAACTAAGCATTGATCCACTTTTTAAAACTGAAAGTGTATTTGTGTATGTATCTATGTATATATGCATAGATGATAGATATGTTTTTGCATTTTTAGGAAAAATGGTTGAAGAGTACACGTCAGTCCTGCATCACTGGTTGTACTTCCAGGGTTGAGTTTGGCAGGTGGTAGAAATTTCTTCTTCCTTTATAATTCAAAGAGGAGTGGTTGGGAACATAACATGGATTTTGTTTTTTTTATAAATCCGACTGACACCTTGCCTTTCTGGGATCACACATACTGCAAAATAGATTTTTGCAACGCAGCACAGCGGCATGAAGTGCGTTGCTTTTCAAGGGATTGGTCTGTGAAGCTCATCTCTTTATTCTTCTCTGTCTGCCATTAGTTACCACTGAGCTTAGAAATACTAGATTTTGAGTTTCTAAATGAAAAAATAAAATGCAAATAATACAGGGGAATAAACAGATCCAAGTGGTTAAGATGCATAAAAAGTGTTTAAAACCATTTCATGGCAGGCGGATGTGGTGGTTCATGCCTGTCATCCCAGCACTTCGGGAGGCCAAGGTGGGTAGATCACTTGAGGTCAGGAGTTTGAGACAAGCCTGGCCAACATGGTGAAGTTCTGTCTCTACAAAAAATGCAAAAATTAGCCGGGCATGGTGGCATGCACCTGTAATCAGAGCTACTCCGGAGGCTGAGGCAGGAGAATCACTTGAACCTGGGAGCTGGAGGTTGCAGTGAGTCAAGATTGTGCCACTGCACTTCAGCCTGGGCCACAGAGTGAGATTCTGTCAAAAAAAATAAATAAATAAAAAGATGGACCAACCGACCTACTTCATGGCAACACCAAGATTGCAACACGCAGAAATGCAAGCACCGTGTGAGGTCTATTTTGAACAAATTTGCTTTCAGCCAAATTGTCATCAGCAGCACAAAGAGAGGTGTTGAGTAGCCTTTGAAGAGCCTCTCATTGCCATAGCCAGACCTGGGAGCATCGTGCTATGCACACCTGCAGTGGGTCAACATTTCTGTGATGGACCAGCAGGAGCAAGGAATCAGGAGGTGCCAGGGCTCCGGGCTCCAGGCTCCATGGGCTGGGAGAACCAAGATGCCTTCTGGGCGTCAGGAGGGGAAGGAGGCACAGTTGAGGAGAGAGGAGAGCTTGGCTTGGCCTGTGTGGAGTTGATAAGTCCAAGGGACAAGCATGTGGAGGGGCCACAAGGATGGTCAGTTAGTTGAGTTTGGTGCTCAGGAGAGCAGTTGAGGCTAGACCTGCGCAGTCAGGGGTCCTCAATGAGGTAGACGTCGGGGTCCAGATGCCATGGTAAATGGTTCTCTGGGAGGGCAAAGGGCAGACCCTAGGGGATGTTGGCATTCCTGGGATAGGCACAGAGAAAGGAGGAAATGCCTCAGGAAGAGAAGAGAGGGGACAGGACAGAGCTTGAAGAAGGGAGAGTCACTGCAGAGCATTCTAGTTGTGGAGTTAGCTGTCTGGGTGGGCGGGGAACCCAGGCAGTGAAGAGTAAATGACAGGGCACCAAGGGTCCTTGCCTCATCTTCTTCTCCTGCAGAGCTGTAGCTTTATGTGCGTTTTTGCTCTCTCTCAGTGCAGTATGCTTCTCCCCAGACTGTGGGGCCAGGAGGGGCCTCCTCCATTTGTGCCCCATCAGGTCTCCAGTGTTCAGCTCAGCTCTGCAGGGCAGAGGACAAGAAGCAACGAAAATGAAGCTGTATGGTTAATAATGTGGCGAGCTTTGGGTGCGTTTCTGAGTCCCAAGAAAGGAGGCAATAGAGCAGGAGGGCTTGGAAACTGTGAAGGGGAGGTGCGGTGGATGGAGGAGGGGCTGGGATGTTTGTCTCTAGGAGCACAGGAGTTCAGCCCCTGTGTGCAGACCCTGATCAGCAGGCACCTCCTTTAGGAGCTTGAGGGCAGAGACCCGCCTGGGCTGGCGCAGAGGTCTGTAGACTGGGAGGGGAAGGGCCCTCCTTGAGAACCACAAGCCCTCTCCTTTGCACCTAGTAGAGGGGAGAGAAAGGCCACGTGTGCCTGGGTGTGTGTGTGTTAGCTCAGGCTGCCAGAACAAAGTAGTATAGCTGTAGTGGCTTACACAGCACATTTATTTCTCTCAGTTCCAGAGTCCAGAAGTCCAAGATCGAGGTGTCGGCAGGAATGGTTTCTTCTGAAGCCCCTTTCCTTGCCTCGCAGGCAGCCGTCTCCTTGCTGCGTCCTCACCTGGCCTTGCCTCTCTGCTTCTGCATCTCTGACACCTCTGCATGTGTCCAAATTTCATCTTCTTATGAAGACAGCAGTTAGACTGGATCAGGGCCCAGTCTAACAGCCTCGTTTTCACTCAGTCACCTCTTTAGAGGCCCTGTCTCCAAGTCAGTTACATTCAGAGGTCCTGGGGTTGGGGTTGCCAACATAGGAGTTTTTGAGGGGCAGGGGTGCAGTTCAGCTTAAAACACAGCCTTTGAACAGGGCTGGGAGAAGCACCTCATTCTCCAGGTGTGTATCCAGCATCTGCTCTGTGGATCGCCTGTTTCCAAATTGTGTCTCTAGGTCAGAGTCATGCCCCTGAGGACTCCTCTTCATGTAGCTGAGACTGAGCTGACTCATTCTAGCCCATGTTCATTGTTAATTTCATGGCCATGGGCTCGGCCAAGAACTAGAACAAACATACTAATAATAGCTCTTAACACTCAGGCCTTCACTAAATGCTTTTCCATGGACCAGGCATGCGTGACCTCATTGAATCTCCACCCTGTGAAGTAGGCTGAGGAATCTGAGACTGAGAAATTGGTGTCCAGTGGACAGCAAGGGTTGAGTGTGACTCTCCAGAATGGCCAGGTCTGCTGTGCCTGAGGCCTCGGGCAGCAGAGCAAAGCCGCATCTGGTCTCTGTCTTCATGGCGCTGCAGTGGGTAAGCTCCCAGGGGCACCTTGTTGCATTGGAGCCCTTGCTGGGACCACTGGGTATTGGGGGAATGTCCTTGGCTTGGAAGGAAGAGGAAGTGCTGGTGGAGTCCATGGGGACCCTGAAAGCCATGTCTGAACTTTTGGCAAGAAAAAAGGGGAGCTATGGTATCTTCTCTCACTTGAGGTGGGAAATCATCTTGCCCAATTCTGGAATATGGCAGAAACATAAGCTTAGGTCAGAGAGACAAAGAAAGAGAAGGTGTTCTTGGCTTAAAGAGTCATATGCTTGGCTTGGGTAAGGCTGGGGCTCAGATTCACGTTCTACACGGTGTCTGTGCAACAGGCTGTTTCCATTTTCTGACTGAGCCAGGGTCCTTCCTGTGCAAGGAACTGACCCAGCTTTCTGAGACCGAGGGGAGCATGTGTGTGGGTTGATCTACACTATGGGAGCTACATTTGGTGAGGGGAGAAGTTGGGGGTCTGACCCAATGGAGGTGCTTGGCTGGGTTCAGATCCTGGTGGGGGAGGAGGGGGCATTTCAATTCCTGGGGTCCTGAAATTAGATAGTACTCCCAGAGTGAGGTCTTCTTTGAGGCACCAAGGGTTTCTGCAAGTGCTACCTAGGAATCCTAGCTCAGGAGCTGAGGTGTTTTCAGAAAGAAATGTTAGCTTCCTGTGGTTTCCCACGTTGCTTAGAAAAACACCCAAACTCTCTGTCTCAACCTGCAAGGCTAGATATGCTGTGGTCCCTGCCTGCCTCCTTGATGTCGTCTCTTTGCCTCTCCTGTCACTCAGTTTGATGGTCCTGGCTACTCTGGGCTATCTGCTAGGCCTTGCCCCTGTGTCTGTCCAGGGCGTGTGACCTGCCACCCCTCCATATGGGAGTCTCCCTCTTGTCATTCCATTTGCAGTGCTCCTTGACTCCCAGTCTAAAGTAGCACTGTCACTCTCCACTCTGTCCCTCATCTTAGGAATTACCACTCTGATCTGATCTTCATTTATTATTAATAGTTATTTATTAGCTTCCTTATTTGCCACGTTCTCCCTATCTCGCTTCTGTCCCATGGCAGGGATTTGTCATCTCGTTTTTTGTCAAAAGCAGCCTACAACAGAACCTGACACGTTAGGCATTCAATGGACATTTTTAGAATGAGTGAATAAAACATTCTTTTCTAAATCTAAGAGAAAAAGCAAAAGCAATTGTTCCAATTTCTTCTCTCTCTCTTTTTTTTAATGCAGGATCTACTGTCCCTGCCATATGGCCTGGTCGAGGGTCAGGTAAGTGCTCCTTTTGTTCTGTGAAGTGTGGTGGAAATGAGAGCAATGGAAAGATCTTGCATCACAGCCTTGCAACTTCACTGCCCAGGACAGACATCTGTAATCAACCACAGTACAGTTCATCCCTTAGCAAGACAGTCACTACTAATTGATTAGGGAAGGCTCATGAGGTCAAATGTACTTGGTATCTTAAATGTATGAGCTCCAGACATGAAGTCAGTTTTGCCAGGGTTGAGGGGTGGGCAGGCATTTAAACAGCTTCTTATTGGGAATGATGAGGGTGCTTGCCTATATCTCACAGTGAGCTTTGAAGACGAGTGAAGGAAGCCCACATCCTGGCATTATGCCGCAATTTTATTAGCACTGGAGGTACCAGAGCTTGGCCATGTAAGAATATAATTGAACCAAACGGATCTATACCTTGGGGCAATGCATTTTTTTAAATCGACTTCAATTCTACGTTATTATTGTTGCTTAATGAGGAACTAATGTAATTTCTAATGAAGCTACATGGCCCTGGAAAGAGGAAGTAAGATTTTTTATTTTCCCCACCATGCTGTATCCACTCTTCAATTAAAACCTGAGAAGGAAAATTAATACAAACGTAAGAATTTCTTTTCCCCACGATGAGTGTCAAGACAGCATCTTTTTATTACATATGTAAATTTCCTCTGTAATGGGATTGGAGAGGATCATGTGGCTGGCCCTCGAGTGGATTGGAGATGGTTTAAGTGGCAAAGGAGGCTTTGTGGGGAGGCGGAATCTATGCTTGCTGTCGTTTGAGTGGTGATTAGGGTATGCTCCATGCCCTCTTGTTCCTCCTCCCATCCATGTTACTGTCCATCCTTCCCCAGCCTCTTCTTGTTGGCTGCCAGTTATGGGTAGAAGAATTTGTGTGGCTGCATTTTAAACAAACTAATTGTATTGAGGTGAAATTCACATAATATAATATTAGCCATTTTCAAATGAACAATTTAGAAGCACTTAGTATATTCACAGGGTTGTGCAATCACTACCCCTCTCTACTTCCAAAACATTTTCATCATGCCAAAGTAAAGACCTGTAACCATTAAGCAGTCTCCTCTTCAGTTCTCCTCTCCCCACAGTCCCTGGCAACCACCAGTCTGCAATCTGTCTCTATGGTTTTACCTATTCTGAATTTTTCACATAAGTGGAATCATACAATATAAGTGACCTTTTGTGTCTGGCTTCTTTTACTTAGCAAACAGTTTGGCAGTTCCTCCAAAAGTTAAACATAGAATTGCCATATGGCCCAGCAATTCCACTCCTACATATATAGCCAAAAGTACTGAAGACAGGTACTCAAACAAGCACATGGACACACATCTCCACAGTGACATTATTCGTGGAAGCAAGAAAGGAGAAATAGCTCACATGTCCATCAGTGGACGAATGGATAAATAAAATGTGGTCTATTCATGCAGTGGAATATCATGCAGCCATAAAAAGGAAAGAAGCAGTGATCCATTTTACAATTTAGATGAAACTTGAAAAGGTTATGCTGAGTAGCTACTTTTTGCTTGACCTTTGTGTTGATGTTGACTGGTTTATCAGAAACACAGTCAGAAGTCTTGAGATCCTGGGAGATTGGATCCATCTCAGGATAGAGGTCACTACTTGTTCTGTTGTTGGCTTCCCACCCAGTCACTTAGCTCAATCCTAGCTTCTAGGGCTGCGCACTGAAAACAGAAGGTGTTTATATCTTTGCCTGTACTCTTGGTAAGTGTCTGCCCATACTGTGGTCACCCTGAACCACTCTGCTTTCTGCAGGACCTGGTGGGGATGGCTGGATCTGAGCAGTAGAGGTTTTCTTGGGAGGCAGGTACTACAGCGGGCAAGCTCTGGCCTGTCTGTTACCTCCTCTGCTGCTGCTTTGGAGAGTATGGAGCAGATGGCAGAGGAGTTCTCCCAGGTGCAGCTGCCTTCGGGCATTTAACACTGCGGGGAGCTTCTCAGAGTCCTCTTTCTTTGTGGGGAGTATTATCCCAGCACCTATGCTCATCCCCTGGCACATCCCATGGGTGGAGAAGTGATTTCAGGACTAGTTGGGTGTTTGGGAGGTGGGCTCTGTTAAAAGCCAACAGAGCAAGGAAGCATCTAACAAAGTGTTTGAGGGGGGTTTATAACCGGCCAGGGATTAGCCCAGGTGCCTATTCATATGTGTTCATCGCTTCTTTCTATACTGCCTGAGTGAGGGCACCATTGTTTCCCTCTTTGTTAATCAATTTGTAATGGAAATACACATAACATGAAGTTAGCCATTTCATGGTGAACAGCTCAGTGGAATTTAGTGCATTCACAATGTCGTGCCACCATACCTTTACGTAGTTCCAAAACATGTTCATCACCCCCAAAGCAGACCCCATGACCCTTAAGAAATCACCCCTTCCTTCTTCCATCCCCCAGCCCCTGACAGTGGTGAATCTGCATTCTGCCCCCGCGGATTTACCTTTCTGGATATTTTATATAAATGGAATCAAATAGCAGGTGGTCTTCTGTGTCTGGCTTCTTTTACTTAGGATAATGTTTTTGAGGTTTGTTCATATTGCAGCATTCTCTCCTTTTTATGGCTGAATAATATTCCATTGTAAGGCAAGACCACTTGATTATCCATTCATCCAGGCATAGAAACTTGGGTTGTGTCTACCTTTTGTCTGTTGCGAAGAATGCTGCTATAAAGATTTGTGCCCAGGTACTTGTTTGAGTTCCTGTTTTTGGTTCTTGTGGGTATCTACCTAGGAGTGGGATTGTTGGGCCATACAATAATTCTGTGCTTAACTTATTAAGGAGCTGCCAGATTGACACCGTCTTTTAACAAAGGGAAACAGACTCAGCAAGATTTCTCCTGGAGCTCCCAGAGTGAGGAACAGAGCCGAGGTCTGAAGCCTGCAAGGCCGGCCTTTGCCTGTGTTTCCAACCACTACACCATCATGCATGTGGAACATCAGCCCTGGGTAGCATGTCCTAGGCTGTGCACTGGGCTTGGGCAAAGAGGAGGTAGGAGGGAGAGAGAAAGGGAGACAGGCTCCTCTCATCTAGAGGGACCAAATGTGTCTATTCCTGGTCCCTGCTGTGCCCTGTTTTCCCACGGTAGCCTCTTAACCTCTAAACTTTGGAAAGTCTGTGCAGTTGCTGAGCCATTGATTGAGTTGGTTTGTTGATAGGGTGTTTAACCCAGATACACATGTACACATTCTCTCTGTATCTCTCTAAGTCTCTCTTCATATCTCAGGGCTGACAAAAGCAACTTAACCAAATAATAACGATTCATGGGGCATCAGCCAGGAGCCATACAATAATCCACCAGCCGAAATCCCTGTAGCACCTGAGCAACTGGGTCTCATCATCTATCTTTTTCTACCGTGGCGAGCAGGAGCCCAGAGAGGTGAGGTGGCCTGTCCATAGTCACACAGCTTGTAAGTGGCAGAGCTGGGATTTGAACCCTGGTCTATTTGTCTCTGCAGCCTGGAACCCTCCCATTACATCTGGAGGCTTCTCCGGGCTTCCTGAAAGCAGTGCAGTGATTAATTATTATTTTTGTTTTGAGACAGAGTTTCGCTCTTGTCACCTAGGCTGGAGTGCAGTGACATGATCTCAGCTTACTGCGACCCCTGCCTCCTGGGTTCAAGCGATTCTCCTGCCTAAGCTTTCCAAGTAGCTGGGATTACAAGCATGCACCACCACACCCGACTAATTTTTGTATTTTTAGTAGAGACAGGGTTTCACCATGTTGGCCAAGATGTGGACTGGGAAAATGTGGCACATATACACCATGGAATATTATGCAGCAATAAAAAATGATGAGTTTGTGTCCTTTGTAAGGACATGGATGAATCTGGAGAACATCATTCTCAGCAAACTGACACAAGAACAGAAAATGAAATACCACATATTCTCACTCATAGGCAGGTGAGGAAAAATGAGAACACATGGACACAGGGAAGGAGGTACTACACACTGGGATCTATTGGGGAGAATAGGGGAGGGACAGCAGGGGGTGTAGCTGGGGAGGGATAGCTTGGGGAGAAATGCCAAATGTGGGTGAAGGGGAGGAAGGCAGCAAAACACACTGCCATGTGTGTACCTATGTAACTATCTTGCACGTTCTGCACATGTACCCCAAAACCTAAAATGCAATAAAAAAAATGTATATGTGTGTGTGTGTGTGTGTGTGTGTGTGTGTGTGTGTGTGTGTGTATGTATATATATATATATATATATATATATATATATATATATATATATATATATATGATGTTCTCAAACTCCTGACCTGGGGCGATCCACCTGCCTCAGCCTCCCAAAGTGCTGGGATTACAGGCATGAGCCACTGTGCCAGGCCTGATTATTTTTAAAAAACCTCGTTACAGTTCCAGCTTTCCCAGATCCACACAGTCCCCAGAGCATCTTGAGATGCTGAAAAGTTCTTAGTCAGATGTGAGAAAATGGGAATTCCTATTGAGGAAATGGCATTCCGTTCCCCTCTGAAGAGAGGCTCAGGAACCAGTGTATTGGAAAACAGGTGGTCCAGTCTCTACAGTTAAGGCGATGGTTGTTTTTTAACTGGCCCTGCACTCTGTCTTCTCGGTAGGTTGTTTTTTAACTGGCCCTGCACTCTGTCTTCTCGGTATTTCAGTGACTGGGTTGAGGTGGGAATCTGTTGAGTGGCATGTTTTCTTCCCTCTGAGAGATGCTCTGTGAAATCAGACAGAGAGGATCCAGGTCCCTGGCATTGCCGGCAGCCCAGGAAGCTGGAGATGAGACCCTTCTCAGGTGAGAGAGAGAAAAAGGTGATAAAGGTGGCATGTGCAGGTAGGTCCCCCACCCCCAGAGAACTCCCTGTCTTTCCAGGTACCAGGGTAGTTACGTGGTCTGTCTGGGAAGGAACTTTCCCAAGGCCCCACTTCCCCCAGGTCCTCACTCCTGAGTGTGATAAAGTACTCGTGGGACCTCGGGAATATTTACACCTGCTCCGTGCCCAAGCTTCAGTGACAGTAATTCTCTGACCTTTTAAAATGAGTAAGTCTCCCTGGCAGGGGTATATTTCTAGAGCTTAGCCTGGAGTGGGGATCAAGGTCCTGGCAGGATGTGGCCAGACCAAGGAGAAGATGTATTATCCCCAAGAGGGTCTGTTTTGGAAGCTGCCTTGCCCTCAGCCCTGCTCTGCACAGTCTGGGTGGGAAAAAGTGTTTTTTTGGCTGGAGTGTGGGTCCTTGCGTCACCTCCCAGACAGATGAAAGCAGGCAGGCTGTTTTTCAGATTGCGATGGATTTATTCCTTTGATCTCCTTGCCTTGTCTGCCTTCTCTGTGAGTTCTGACGGATGCTCTTTTCTCATCTCTGTTATTTGCCGTCACACGGAAAACGGGGTGAGAATCTTATTATCACGGCTCTCTCCCTGCCTTCCAGCATCCTCAGGGAGCATAATAACCTCTGTGGTTGGCAGCGCCCTCCCTTTTGTTCTCTTTCCCTTCCTCCTCACTCCAGAGCTTCTACCCACGAGGCACAGGGAAGCCTGCAGAGGAGGACCTGGCATCACTTGTACACTTACTGTGTTCCAGGTACCTTACAAACACAATCGCATGTAATCCTCCCAATGCTGTGCCCCCACCCCCACTGCAAGAAAGGTTATTATTAAACCCATTTGCACATGGCAGGGAGCCTCAGGGTCAGAGAGGCAAATCACTGTTCCAGGCTACCAGGTCTCCCAGCTCACCACAGACAGGTCAGGGATTAAAATCTTGGTCGGACTGACTGAGGAGTATTTGCTCTTGTTAATGCTGCCCCAGGGGCCAGGAGGGTCTGTGTGCATGCTGGAACGACTCTTCTCCTCATCTTCCAGGCTCCTTAATTATTTCTTAGAGTGATTTCTGTGCTCCCCATCTGGACTGGGTCTCGCCTTCTTTCATCAGCTGTTTGTAAATGCACAGCACCTTCCCTGTTTGAGAGGCCAGGACCGGCTTCCCAGTGATCATTTCCTAACAGAAGGAATGTTCTTTCTTGCTCAGCAAGTGTCAGCTCATAATTACCAGTGTAATTAGAGCAGGAGTTGCCATCTGATCCTCCGTGGAAGCTGCATGCCTGCCTGCATAGGTAACTTTGGCTTAGAAGAGTGTCTGGCTCCCAGAGGAACTCATGGTGTCTTAGGAGCTAAAGCAGAAGCACATGAAACTCCTGCTCAAAGTCCCAAGGTTTCCTCTTGTCATCAGGCTACATCCAGACAGCCTGGCACCGACATGAGCTGGCCCCAGTCACATTTCCGACGTCGCCTCTGCCTCTGCCTTGGTCCATGAGGCTCTCAGAGCCAATGTCCCTCCTCCTGAGCCCAAACATGCCCTTTTCCATTCCCTGTTTTATCTTTTCCATGGCACTTAGCATGATCTGAAATAATACTCATTTTTGTTCTCATGTTTATTTACGTGATCTCTTCCCACTGAACTACATGCTTCCCAGGAAATACATCTCACTCACTGTGATAGCTCCTGGGCATGTCATATAAGGAACATCTGATAAATATTTGTCAGGTGAGAAACAGACCTTACCTGAAACCTCATTACTCCTGTTACACTGTGATGTCTCATTTCTTATCACCCTACCTATTTCTAATTATGTTCTCCACTCGTCTGTTATTTTTTGCATGGCTGTGGGTCTGTGACATTCCTAGCAAGCAGTGCCTTGTGTGGTACTTTGTAGAGAGTAGATGATGTACACTGCACGGATGGATGGATGGAAGGATGGATGGGTGGAAGCATGGGGAGATGAATGGATGAAAAGATGAATGGAAGGATGGATGGATGGAAGGATGGATGGGTGGAAGCATGGGGAGATGAATGGATGAAAAGATGAATGGAAGGATGGATGGATGGAAGGATGGATGGGTGGAAGCATGGGGAGATGAATGGATGAAAAGATGAATGGAAGGATGGATGGATGGAAGGATGGATGGGTGGAAGCATGGGGAGATGAATGGATGAAAAGATGAATGGAAGGATGGATGGATGGAAGGATGGATGGGTGGAAGCATGGGGAGATGAATGGATGAAAAGATGAATGGAAGGATGGATGGATGGAAGGATGGATGGGTGGAAGCATGGGGAGATGAATGGATGAAAAGATGAATGGAAGGATGGATGGATGGAAGGATGGATGGGTGGAAGCATGGGGAGATGAATGGATGAAAAGATGAATGGAAGGATGGATGAATGGAAGGATGGATGGGTGGAAGCATGGGGAGATGAATGGATGAAAAGATGAATGGAAGGATGGATGGATGGAAGGATGGATGGAAGGGTAGGTGGGTGGATGGATAGAAGGAAGGTAGGAAGGAAGGGTGGATGGGCAGATGGATGGATGGGTGGGTACACGGATGGATGGATGAAAGGATGAGTGAATGATTGGATAGATGAATAGAAGAATGGGTAGAAGGATGGATGGAAAGGTAAGTGGGTAGATGGGTGGATGAATGAAAGGAAGGAAGGTGGGTGGGAAGAAGGATAAATGTACAGGTAGGTGGGTAGATGGATGGAAGGAAGGAAGTAGGGGTGGATAGATGGAAAGATAGATATAAGGGTGGGTGGGTAGATGGATGGATGGAAGGAAGGAGGGATGGATAGATGGAAAGAGATGTAAGGGTGGGTTGGTAGATGGATGGAAGGAAGGAAGAGTGGGTAGAGGGATGGATGAATGGGTGGGTGATGGGTGGATGGATAGATGGACAGGTGAATGGGTGGATGAGTGTGGATGGATGGAAGAAAGGAAGGATAAATGGGTGGATAGATGGATGGACAGACAGACATATGGGCAAGTCTGGCGGCATTTTCCTGAGTTTGCGACCATATTCCAAAGCAAATAAGAATTTCCTTGGAATTACTCCATCTTGGATTATTCAGAACCTACCTGTTATTCAACTAAAGCATCAGTTGGGTGCTTATGAACTTCTAAGCATTAGGAACTTGTTACAACAGTACATTTTAAAAATGAACTTCCAATTACATAAGGCTGAGAAAGTAGACTGTATAGAACCTACTGAAGGGACTTCATTAAAACTTAACTTGTTCATTAATATGTGTTTTAAAAACACCCCTTGGACATTTGTGAAGACATGCTCTGTGTGTGACAAACCTGATTTATTTTATAAGCATGAGGGAGCATGGGGTTGTTTATTTTTCTTAGGAGGTAGGTTGGTTAGGATCTCCTAGAGTTAGTTTATTTCTGTTCATTTTTCTTGGTACTGGCCAAGCGTTGTGCTGTGCATATTGTGAGCCCATGCCGTCTGACTCATGCAGGCTATTTATTGACTAGCATTGGCTATGGATTGAACCTTTTATTCATAGAAAATGACCATCTTGAGCTTGGCTGATGCTTCCTGCCTTGGGTTTTTGAATCCAGCATTGTTCTCCAGTCTTTCTTTGGTTGCCATGGGTAGGCCTAGACATGCTTCATTTTGTAAGATTTCATTTTGTTGTAAGTGTCTCCTGAGGTGGCACATGGATGGATTTTGTTGTAAGTGTCTCTTGAGGTGGTGCATGGATGGAGTTTGTTTATTCAGCCAGTCTGAGAATCCTAGTCTTTTAGTAGAGGAATTTCGTGTAAATATATTTGCCATAATAGATATGTTTGATCTTCTGTCGTTTAAGAAATTATTTCTTACAGTGACTTTCCTTGCTGCTTCGTTTGTTTTCTCTGTTCTTTGTAGAGTCTGCTAAATTTGCTTTTATCTTATCTGCCGATTTGAAGGTAGGCATCCTGCTAGTAATTCTACATGCGATTTAAGCTGAGCCTTGAAGTGCTTCTGAAAAGGCTGCCCTAACCCATGTTTCTCTGAGATTCAAAGTCAAGAATGAAATGACAGCTTTAAATTCCGTCCAGATAGGACGAGGAAATTCAGCTGCGTTTTGCATGTTTCTGCACCTTCTTCCAGCCTCTTCCTAGGCATTGTCAACTGTAATCAGAACCTTCAGAGCCAGCTTAATGTCAATAATTTATAATTTTGACATAGGTATAGTGGTGGGTAGTATTTATGTGGAGGGTTGATATTTAATAGGTGCTGTGCTTAAGTACCACATATAGAATTTCTCACCTAATCTTTGTGACAACACAGTGAGAAGTCGGTCCTTTGCTTCCACTGTTCAAATGGTGAAGGTGGAGTTTGAGGCTTCATAACATGCCCACAGCCACATATCTGAGGAAGTGGCAGACCCATGAGTGCCTGGACCTGGCTTTAGCTTTTTTTTTTTTTTTTTTTTTTTTTTTTTTCCCTAGACGAGACCTTGCTCTGTTTTCCAGGCTAGAGTGCAAGTGAAGTGGCACGATCATGGCTCACTGCAGCCTCAAACTTCTGTGTACAAGTGATCCTCCTGCCTTGGCCTCCAAAGCGTGGCTCTAGCTCTTAACCATGACTGTCTTGTTCCTCTGTCAGAATTACTGCTGCCAAGTGTACATGGCATTGAAAAATGTATTTACATCAAGCAACTCACCCAGACTCCTGCCTGCCCCATTTCCACCCGCAGTGTCCCCTTCTTGTCTTAGATTTACGTTCTTGACCCCAGACTTTGAGACCAGCGACACTCACATTTTAATGTGTAGACAGAGCCCCCGGGCACCCTTGTTAAAAATGCAGGATCAGGCAATGCGTATGTCATGTAGCTTGATTTAGTGGTTCTGCAGTGTACACATGTCGCAAAATATCATGTCATACACCATGAATATATGCCATATTTTACTTGTCAGTTAAAAAATAACAAAGTGCAGAATCTGATTCCGTAAACCTGGAGCAGAACCTGACGTTTCTTAGAAGCTCCAAACTGGAGAGGCTGAGGCCGCTGTTCCTAATGCCTCCGTGTGATTGCAAGAATCTCCATTACTCCAGAACACAGTCACACTGCCTACTCATTGGCCTTGTTTTCACTGGCCCTTGAGCTCATTACTCACTCAGGTAGTGGTCAAGCGAGTGGACTCTGAAGACAACTGCCTCGATTGGAAGCTCAGCCCTGGCATTCACAGGTGCAGCAGTGCCCATCTTACTGGGTCATTGCGGAGTTTAAGCAAATTGAGGTAAATCAAGTGTTTGGAGTAGTGTCTGGTGTTTACTTGGTGAAGATAAGATACATGTTTAATATTATGTGCTCCATGGTTGCCTTTTAATTTATCACTGCACAAACCACCACCTCCCTTCCGTGCCTCTGGGGTTTGTGCAGATCCTACCTTTGACTTCCAAGTTTCTCCTGTTTCCTCTGCCTGAATCCTTTCTTTGAGATGGCTGGAGTGCTGCATCTTCCAGGCAGCCCTCCAAGTTAACTGTTCTCAACCTGGTTCTCTCAGTTATGCTAATAAAAATGTCTACCTCTCCATCTAGCCGTGATAGCATATATTAAACTTTTTGTAACTGATGCTATTTGTGCATACAGATTTAGAAAACACACATTGGTAAGCTATTTTGGTTTTTCATTTGGTTGATTTTCTTTTTGAGACAGATCTTACTCTGTTGCCCAGGCTGGAGTGTGGTGGTGCAATCAAGGCTCACAGCAGCCTTGACCTCCTGGGCTTGGGCGATCCTCCCACATTAGCCTCCAGAGTAACTGGAACACAGGTGTATGCCACTGCATCTACCTAATTTTAAAAATTATTTGTAGATATGGGGTCTTGCTATGTTGCCCAGGCTGAAGATATGCCTGGTGCCTATATTTTTTTCGTAGCCACAGGCCTTAGGGCTGGTTTCAGGGGAAACTGAAAACTTGTGCTCACCACCCTGCTACTCTGGCACATGGATGATGGCGATCGTGCTGGAGACGGGGTAATGATTTTGATTATGATTGTCTGATGACCAAGCAAATGCCCAAAGAGCTGGGAGAGAAATGCTCAGCCCTTCCTGGGGACAGGCTGCCTTTCCTACCAGGTGGCCCAGACTGTCACTTCCAATTTGGGAAACGATCTTACTTTGCCTAAGTGATTTGAAGACATTGCACAGGCTGCTTCTCTTAATCTACAGGAAGCTGAGTTGGGATGGGACAGCTAACGGGGTTTGTTCTGATTTCTGTCAAGATAGTATTTGATCCATAGTCAGTATCTTACTGCTCACCCTCATTGCAAAGCTTCCTATCTGGGGGTTGGGGTGCATATCAGGCCAGTCTCTCTTCTCCTCTGATGGATGTGTATGTTAGGATGAATTTTCCTTAAGCTTTCTGGTCACAGAAAAGACCCCCTAGAAATACAGACTTGCAAAATGATGTGTGGGATCACTGAAGGAAGATTCTGGCTCACACCCTATTGTTCTTCCCTGGCCCCTTAGCGTGATATTTTCCATTAGCTGAGACAGAAAGGGCGTGAGGTGAAACTCAACTTGCTCCGCCCCAAATGCAGTTCTCCCTGCTTCTCTTACATATCACAGAGGCCCACCTCACCCCCCACTTCTAGGTGACCATTCCTTTGTTTTTGGCAGCTCTGCGGGGAGGGAGCAGGGGGTCCACAAGCCATGGAGCTGAAATTCTGCTCCCCTCTTCCCTTGGAGGAGCAGATGACAAAAAAGCAGCCAAACATTCCCCGATTCCACAGCCAAATGTTACGCCCTCCCTCGGGGCTCAGTGTGGCGGAGTAAATTTCCAAGCCTTGGCATTTTTCATCCCAATTTAGGTTAGACCAGCAAAGGGAGTTTGAGTTCTAAAAGCCGGATGATATTCACGCTGTCCGATCCAAGCTGCCAGACGGTTAAGAGTGGGCTAGCAGAGGAGAAGGAAGGCTCTGAGCACGGGGTTTTGTACTTCTGGAGAGGGAGTTCCTGGTGTGCTTCCAGTAATGGGTAGTAAATGTGCAGTTATTTAATCTGGAGTCAGAGCGGCAGCATTATTGATTACCTGGAACATCTAAAGCACTAGACGGTGAAAGCCCCTTGCAAGAAATGTGTCTGTAGCAAATCATCAAGCATTTAGAATTAAACACATACACATAAAACACATACAAGGTAACTCTCATTGGCCTTATGGAATCAGGATTAGAAGTGCTACCGACCGTAATACAGCAGCCGGAGATTCAGATGTGCAGAAGGGGAACGAATGGGTAGCATCTACTTACCACTGCAGACCAAGTTTCTGCTCTTCTCCACTGTTCATGGTGCCCTGGAAGGTTTTCCTGGGTAGACAGCTGCACCAGGCACCTTTGCCCAGGTTTATGATTGGGTTTGGGCAATAGGGAGCCATACTATGTTACAGGAGGAGAGAGGAGAAAAGAGGGCATGTATAGGCCTTGCTCCCTCCCATGGGCTGCTATATTCCTAAGCCAAGATCTCTGCTGCTGTCAGGCAACCCTCTCTGCAGGTCTCGCAGAGCTGGGACCCTCACTATCACTAACTGCAGGGCACCAGATTATAACTTGTGGTTCCCTTACCCCCTGCCCATACCTTTATAAATAGTCCTTTTATTAATTTCCTCACAAATTATCTTAATTTGAACATGCCATCTGTTCCCTTCCAGGACCCTGGCTGCCACAAGTGGTGAGAGATGGCTTATTCCATTACATAAATATGCAGTCACAGTTTAAACATTGCCTTCGCAGAGAGCCTTTTTTTGGCCCTCTTTTTCTTCTGTCATGGCCTCTGTTTGATTTCCTTCATGGCCCTTGTCAAATCTTGGTGCTGTCATCTGATTGGCTCACTGCCAATCAAATGACGTGTTTGCCCTGTTTGCTGCTCATCTGTGTCCCTAGAACAAACACTGTAAGCGCAGAGAAGTCAGGCGATTTGCCTGAGGATGCACAGCTAGGACAGGGTAGAGATGGGGTTTGAATTCTCTCTGATTCCAAAGGCCTCCCTTGCAAAGCCACACCAAGGCTGAGCTGCAGTTGAGGTGTTGTTTCCTTAACATTATCTCTCCCTGGGTGGCTCACGCCTGTAATTCTATCACTTTTGGAGGCTGAGGTGGATGGATCACCTGAGGTCAGGAGTTCCAGACCAGCCTGGCCAACATGGTGAAATGCTGTTTCTATTAAAAATACAAAAATTAGGTGGGTGTGGTAGGGGGCACTTGTAATCCCAGCTACTCAGGCTGAGGCAGGAGAATTGCTTGAACCCGGGAGGCAGAGGTTGCAGTGAGCTGAGATTGTGCTATCGCACTCTAGCCTGAGCTACAAGAGTGAAACTCCATCTCCAAAAAAAAAAAAAAAAAAATTACTTCTGCCCTGCTACCTGTATGCATGGTGGACAGGCATGTCCTTGGACTTCCTGAAACGTTCCTTGAGCTCCAGTTTGCTTCCTGTTTGCCACCAGGCATTTTGCTCAGATGCAGTGGCGGAGACGGGTCTTCAGCGTCCAGGGTCCTTCCCTTCCCTCCCGCCCGTCCCACAGGAGGTCGAGAGCTTTACCTTTCTCCTTCTCAGGGTCAGAAGCTTGCGTTCTTCATCCAGCCCTGCTGGGCTCCAGTCCAGGATGGCTCACAGGCTGAGGTGGTGGGTCTCCTCCCCGGAGAGGGAAGCTATCTCAGATTCACAGAATGACTTATGATCTGGGTTTTCTTTCAACCAGAGATGCATAAAAGAATCTCCGCTGCGCTCTGTAGAATCACTAATGACGTGTGTTGAAGCCTTTGACCAGGGGTCAAAGCCAGTGGGGGATTTTCTCCTAATCTCTCTCCAAAGTCCCTAAGAGGATGAGATAAAAGCACATCCACAGTTACTACACATCCAGAAACACCTCACCCATCTGTGCATCGTGTATAGATTAAAAAAACAAAGCAACAACACAACTTTTACAGCTTCCTTTCTCAAAAGTACAGACAAGTATTAAGAAGAAAACAAAATGTTCCATGAACTCAGTACCATAAGAAACCCTGCTGCCGCTGAAAATGCATGACCACTCTGATAGAAATCCTCGGCATGGCTTTGGAATCAGAGAGGGTTCAAACCCCTTCTCTACCCTCTCCTAGCTGTGTGGCCTCAGGCAAATCACCTGACTTCTCTGTGCTTGTTCTAGGGACAGAGAGGAGAGCAAACACAGCAAACATATCATTTGACTGGCAACAAGCCAGTCAAATGACAGCACCAAAATTTGACAGGGGCTATGAAGGAAATCAAACAGAGGCCATGATAGAAGATAGTGAGGGCAGAGGAAGTCTCTCTACAAGGCCAACATTTAAACTGTGACTGCATTTTTATGTAATGAAATCAAAGGCACACAGTTTTATCAAATTGTATAGAAAGGTACAAAACGCCCTATTTCCCCAGTCCATCAGCCCGGTCCATTTTAGTTCCCAGTGGCTTTCTTAATTATTTTTAGAAACTTCACCCATGGCTATGCTAGTGTGTATGTGAGCGTGAACATGTAGCCTTAAACATTAATACCAGAGTGACCATTTGTGACTCCCTCTTTTGTGACTTGATTTGTTTCCTTCCTCTTGTATCTTGGAGCCCTTTCCAGATCAGCAGAAGCAGTTCTGTGTCTTTCTTCTCAGTGGCTGCATAATATGTCATATGTGCATGTACCATGACCTGTCTGATCTTGACAGTTGGGCTGTTTCCACTGCTTTGCTCTTAGAAGCAATGTTTCAGTGAAACGTTATTGCCACATATCTTGTCATATTTTGCAGGGAAATCCATGGAGTGCATATCCTGGAGGTAGAATGCTCCATTTAGAGTCTGAGCATTCATGCAGGTTGTAGCCACCTACACAATCGGAACACTGAATGTAAGTGCCTGTTACCCCACCCGAGTCTACTAGCTCTAAAAATACTCAGACTCTTGCTGTTGGAAGCGAAGGAGTTAGTTTGTTCCTCTTCTTTGCTCTTAGATTGGTCTTTACAACCTCTGTGGGGGCACTTCCCATATCTCAAAGTGTGGAGTTGATTTTTCTTTTTATGTCTGGCTTCCTCATTATGCTGGTGTCATCCAAGGCGGGACTGGGGTCTTCAACTGAACATCTTCACCCCAGCACAGTGCCAGGGTTGCTATTGATGCCCATAACCTGTTTGCTTGGAATTTTCTAGAAGGAATTAAGAAAGCCATTGGAAACTAAAATGGGCTGGGCTGATGGACTGGGAAAACATGGCCTTTTGTGTCTTTCGATACCATTTGAATTGTCTAACCCAGTGTGTTTTCAGTGCGAGCAGAGTTAATTATGGTAGTGAGAGTTGTCTAACCCAGTGTGTTTTTAGTGAGAGCAGAGTTTATTATGGTAGTGAGTTCATGGAACGTTTTCTTATTTTCTTCTTAATACCTGTCTGTATTTTTAAGACAGGAAGCTATAAAAGTTGTATTGTTTTCTTTAATCTATACGTGATGCACAGATGCTTGATCATGGCCATTTGTCCTATCCTGGGGAAGAAGATGGCAGGCGCCTCACTTTTCTAAAATTTCATGGTCAGCTCTTGCATTAGTTTGCGAGGGCTGCCATCACAAGCACCATAGCCTGTATGGCTTAAACAACAGAACTGGGCCAGGCACGGTGGCTCACACCTGTAATCCCAGCACTTTGGGAGGCTGAGGTGGGTGGATCACGAGGTCAAGAGATCGAGACCATCCTGGTCAACGTGGTGAAACCCAGTCTCTATTAAAAATACAAAAAAATCAGCTGGGCAGGGTGGCGCGTGCCTGTAATCCCAGCTACTCGGGAGGCTGAAGCAGGAGAATTGCCTGAACCCAGGAGGTGGAGGTTGCGGTGAGCCGAGATCACGCCATTGCACTCCAGCCTGGGTAACAAGAGTGAAACTCCATCTCAAAAACAAAAAACAGAACTGTACTCTCTCGTTATTCTGAAGGCTGTGAGTCTGAGACCAAGGTGTCAGCCGGCTGGTTCCTTCTGAGCCCTCGTTCTGTGGCTTGCAGTTGACCGCCTTCTTACCATGTCTCCATGTGGTCTTCCTTCTGTGTGTCTGTGTCCAAATCAAAGGATGCCAGTAGGATGGAATGAGGGCCCACCCTAACGGCCTCATCTCACTTTAGTTACTTCTTTAAACACTCTGTCTCCAAATATGGTCATATTCTGAAGTACTGGGACTTCAAACTTGAATACACACATTTTTGGGGGAATACAGTTCCATCTGTAACAGCCTCTTTTTAGGGAGCGATGACACCCTGTCCACGTAAGGATCCTACAGTAGGGACTTTCACCATGGCGAATCATGTGATGAACACATGAACCATCACTCATCATTGTCACAATCTCTTTCTTTCTTTCTTTCTTTTTTGAGACAGAGTTTCGCTCGTTACCCAGGCTGGAGTGCAATGGTGCGATCTCGGCTCACCGCAGCCTCCGCCTCCTGGGTTCAGGCAATTCTCCTGCCTCAGCCTCCTGAGTAGCTGGGACTACAGGCACGCACCACCATGCCCAGCTAATTTTTTGTATTTTTAGTAGAGACAGGGTTTCACCATGTTGAGCAGGATGGTCTCGATTGCTTGACCCCGTGATTCACCCGCCTCAGCCTCCCAAAGTGCTGGGATTACAGGCGTGAGCCACCACGCTTGGCTCCCACAATCTCTTTCAATCCCACGATTTATAAGTCCTCCTGGTCCAGATGAGCCATACAGTTTCTGGGGTCAGACGGCTCAGGCCTTCTTATTTCTCCAGTTACAGACTTGGATGGCACTCGTCATCAGTTTCCTTCAAGCTGAAGGAGTGTGAAGCACACCATTCCGTACTGGGAGGCAGAGACTTTGCCTTCCAGCCCAAGGGGAAGATGGTAAGATGTATGTTTGGCTGTTTCTCCTGCCTCTTCCAGCCCAGGCGTGGCTGGCTGGCGAGGTGCAACTTTTCATGGGTGAAGCTTAGGTAGGGAAGACAGCCAGGGCTGCCCGGTGCAGAAGTCAGCGTCTGAGCGAGGAGGAAAGACAAAGCAGGCACTTAATGCAAATCTAATTTTTCATGCTGATGCCGATCCATTGTGGGGACTGCTTCAAGTGCTGTGTTTACATAGGTTCTGAGACCGCATTCAGGTTCATTAGGAAGGAATGTCTTGATTGATTAAGGATGCCTGCCAGGGACATTAGGCAGAGAATGGCGGGGGAGGGGTGGTACGTGCTCTGTACCTACCATCCTTGCTTCTAAACGTGCTCTATTTTGCACAAAGAAGGGGTGCTGGTGGGCTATCTGGGTATTGCCTCTGGGCAAATGGCTTTTTGTGGGAGAGGAGCATATCATCAACCTGATGTAAATAAAATGGGGCATTCGTTTCCTGCTCTGGGAGGGGGATATTTTCCAGATCCTTGAGGGCAAACGAAAAGGAAAGAACCCTTATTCTTTGGAGACTCTAAGCAGCTTATGGGTTAGAAGTCTCTCTTTCTATCTCTTTGAATTTTCTCTGAGTAGGGACTTTATAGGACAGATACAGATAACTGTCATCTATCACAGTCAACAAAACACATGCATGTCACCGAGTTGGAACCCCACAGAGTGCCTTCTATCCCATCTGCAGCCCTGGGTGAGGAAGTCCTGAAGCATGTCTTTGGGTTGTGGGTGATGCACATGTTCTCATCCTCAGAGTCCAGGGTCCTTGATGGCTTGGGTTTCCACAGTGGGATAGAGCCAGTTTTTCTTCTGCAGTTCTGGAAGCACCAGTAGCAAGGATGGCAGACAGGTGGCACGCACCCCACTTCACGCTCTTCTGTGCTCTTGGCAGACATCATTAGCTGATCAAGACACACTTGGTCTCGGCCCCTCTGACTGCTGCTCTTTCCCACGCTTATCCCTAGAGGAAGTATTGCTTGAGTAACCCTATTAGGCATTTTTTTCCCCATCTGTAAGATGGAAACTGGAGTTGCTTTGGAATTCTAAAGCTCCTTCCAGATCTAATTGTGTCTTATTTCCACACCCTTCTGATTTTACTTTGTAGACTGATAGCTTCCTGTCTTTCCCAGCCGCCATGGCTGTCAGGCTCTGCATTTCACAGTGTGAAATACGGTGAACTCGCTACCTCTGGATATGCCAATTTGTCTTTTCTAATGCTGTAGACGGGATTGGAGCTGAAATTCGCCTTCTGATCTGCTGATAAAGCAAAGCCCTGTTGGGTGAATACAAATATGGATGAGTGTATTAGTTATCTATTGCTGTGTAACAAATTACCCCCAAACTTTGTGGTTTAAAACAACAGACATTTATTATCTCATGGTTTCTGTGGGTTGGGATTTGTGCAATGGCTCTGCAGGGTTTCCTGCCTTAAAAGTCTCTCACAGGCTGTAATCAAGATGCCTGCCAGGGCTGGGCATGGTGGCTCATACTTGTGTTCCCATTACTTTGGGAGGTGGAGGCAGAAGAATTGCTTGAGCCCAGGAGTTTGAGACTAGCCTGGGCAACATAGTAAGACCCTGTCTTGCAAAAAAAAAAAAAAAAAAAAAAAAAAAAAAAGAACAGCTGGACATGGTGGCGTGCTCCTGTAGTCCCAACTATTCAGGAAGCTGAGGTGGGAGGATTGCTTGAGCCCTAGAGGTCGAGTCTGCAGTGAGCTGTGATTGTGCCACTGCACTTCAGCCTGGGAAACAGGGCGACACATATCTCAAAAACAAAAACAAGGTACCAGATGGGACTGCAGTTAACTCAAGGCCTGACTGGGGAGGTTCTGCTGCTAAACTCCCCCACGAGTCTGGCTGGACAGAGCCCTTCAGGTCTTTCTGGCTGTCAGCTGGAGATACTAGTTTCTTGCCACATAAATCTCTCCAGTGGGCAGCTCACATCTTGGCAGCTGGCTTCTCTTACAGCACCCAAGTCAGAAGCCACAGGATGTTTTAAAAATAACCTAATCTTGGAAGCGACACCCCATTCCCTCTGCTTCATTCATTTCATTAGAAATAAGTCAGGCTGGGCACAGTGACTCATGCCTGTAATCCAGCCCTTTGGGAGGCTGAGGCAGGCAGATTGCTTGAGGACAGGGGTTTAAAACCAGCCTGGGCAGTATACCGAGACCTCGTCTGTATGAAAAATGTAAAAACATTAGCCGGGCATCATGGCACACACCTGTAGGCCTGACTGCTTGTGAGGCTGAAGCCACAGAAGCTTGAGCCTAGCAGTTTGAAGCTGCAGTGAGCTATGATTATGCCACTGCACTCCAGCCTAGGTGACAAAGACCCTGTCTCAGAAACAAAAAAGTCAGTAAGTTCAATTATTACTCAAGTGAAGAGGGCTCTACAAGTGCATGAATACCAAAACGGAGCATCTTTGGGTACCATTTTAGAGGTTGTCTGCCACAATTAGATACATGATGATTACACTGTGACAATATCAGTGACAATGGCTAACATATATGAAACCATAATAAATGCCAAGTACCGTAATTAATGACATAAGTGGATTTTAATATTTATTCCTCATTATAACTCAAGGAGAAAGGCACCATTGTCCTCATGTTACAGATAAAAGGAACTGAGGCTTATCAAGGTTAATAACTTGCCCAGGCAGCCCGGGTCTAAAGCCCAGGTTTTTGACGATGAGATTCTGTTACCCTTGTTCTGTTTCAGGGCGTTTTCTTAAACACCGTCCAGAACTTCAGAAGTGCCTGTGAGTGTGTGCCCTGTCTGGGGGCACAAGAATGACCATGGGTTTCGGACTGAGATAGATATGTAATCAGGTTCCTTCTCCATTACAGAACACCGTGATCTTCAGGGTGCTATTATCCTCTTGAACCTCATTTTCTCCATCTGCAAAATGGAGATGATAATCATTCCCACATCCTAAGATTATTGTGAGAATTAAGAGGCAGGCTCTGCCAAGCAGCCAGCTCCTAGTCAGAATTCAGTATGAGCTCGTCTCCTCTCTCCCTGCTTCCCAATAATTTATTCTAATTTTGACAGTTCTTTTCTCTCCCCTGAAGCACTTCCTCTGAGAACTGCTTTATCCCAGTCATTCCTTAAAGTAATAACACTTAAAACTCTATAAAAATGCTCTTCAATTCAGACTGCCTCCCTTACAAAGTCCCACTGATGGAGACTTGACTGCAGTATTGCCAAAGTGAAAGATGACTTCAGGGGTTCCATCAAGGGTCATCTCATGTCCTGAAACTACCCACAAAGAAGAGAACGTTTGAAGGGAAGGACAGGGGGGTTCCACGTAGCTTCCTGTTCTCCATCTGACATCCAGCTTGGATGTCTTGCCTTCCGAGCAAGAAAAGAGAAGCTGAGGGGTCCAGTGAGGACTTGCTCTCCCAGAAGACATCAGTATTCAACTCCATCATTGTGCAGAGCAGTCTGATCTGACTGTGGACTCCCTGGCATGGGCAGATGGGGGAGCCGGATGGGAGAAGGTCTGTGCAGTGACAGCAGGTGTTTGGAATCTCCACCTGCCAGTTATATGACAGGTCTTCTGGGCCTGGGGGAAATGATACTCTGCACAGGGACATGCCAGGACGTCTCTGTCTTCCCCTGTTGGCTTGGCTCGTCCATCAGGTCTCACTCTTATAGTCTCTCTATGTGGGAACGCAGGTTCACTCACAATCCCACTCCACTCGGATCACTCCTGGGAGGTGGAGAAGACACTCATCAAGACTCAGCAACCTATTTCTGAGCATGGAGCAAGCACTGATAAAGCTCAGTGGTTTTTTTTTTTTCTTTAAACTTAAATTTTTCTTTAATAGCTTACTGGAGATTTAAGAATAAAACCTGAGACTCCTTTGCTTGACCTGTAAGACCCAGCAATGTCAGAAGCCCTTTCACCTTGACAGCCTGTCTCATACCTCGCTCCCTTCATCCTCAATGCTCACCTCAGTGGAGACTCCGTTCCCTACAGTATCCTCAAGGCCTTTGCACAAACTTCTTCCCAGAGTTTTTTTGCCTACTATCTCCCTATTCCATCACTGTGAGAATTCCTTTTCATCTTTCAGGGATCGGAGAAGATGTCACTTCCTCAAGGAAGCCCTCCTGGAGTTCTCCAGACTATGTCTGCCCCCCATCCCATGCCATCCAAGCTCCCTGTGTTTGTTCTTCCTGGGGCCCATTATAGCTGTCGCTACAGTGTACAGCTGCCCCACTGGACTGAAGGACTCCTGAGGGCAGGAGAAGAACTGTCTTGTTGTTTATCATTTATTGAGTTCCTAGCACAGAGTCTGTAATGGAGCAGATGCGTGATTCTTTTTTGGTGAATGGGGGAATGATGAAAAACCATGAGAGAGGAAGAGGGAACCAAAGATGATGTGAGAGTCTCAGGTCTTGCAGGAGCTGGCAGCACAGGTTGCCTCTGGGCCACCCTAGATTATTGAGTGGACCCTGAGGGTGAGGACGTGGGTCCTTTTCTCTCTTGCTGGAAACTCACGTCTGGAAAGGTTGGTTGGTCTTGATGTCTGTTCTTGAAGGTGCAGAGGCTGTGTTCTGAGAAAATCAGGGCTTTGAGAGCTGTATATCTATCCCTGGGATGCTTTAATGTACTCGAGACCATAGCAGATGAAAGCTAAGAAGCAAGGTTATGTCTTCCAGGATGGTGGAGCTCATGTCTGCCTTCTAGGCATGAGAAGCTTTGTCACACCTCTGCTTTGCCCTTCGTATGTATTATCTTCCTGAAATGAAATAATGATAGTGGTGGGAGTGATAATGATGAAGGTGGTGGTCATAGGCATGATGATGGTGATGACGAGGAGGGTGGTAATGGGGGTGATGGTACTGATAATGGAGATTTATGGTGATGATGCTGATGATGGCGGTGGTGGTGGGAAGAAGATGACAATTATGGTGAAGACGATGGTGGAATCATGATGGAAGGTAATAGTGTGTTGGTGGTTGTGGTGCTGGTGGTCATGATGATGATGGTGGTGAGATGTGATGGTGATGATAATGGATGATTATAGTGATGATGGTGATTCTGGTGGTGGTGGTGATGATAATAGAAGATACTGGTGATGGTGATGATTATGGGAGAGGATGGTGATCATGATGATTATGGCATATGATGGTGATGGTGATGATTATGTGAGAAGATGGTGATGGAAGATACCAGTGATGATGATGATGGAAGATGATGGTGGTGGGGGGTGTGATGGTGATGATAATGGAGGATTATGGTGTTGATGGTGATGATGATGATTATGGGAGATGATGGTGATGATGATGGAGGATTATGGTGATGATGGTGATGATTATGGGAGATGATGGTGATGGAACATATCAGTGATGATGATGATGGAAGATGATGGTGGTGGGGGTGTGACTGTGATGGTAATGGAGGATTATGGTGATGGTGGTGATGATAATGGAAGATACTGGTGATGATGATGGATAATGATGGAAGATGATGGAGATGAAAGACAATGGTGATGGCAGATGATGGTGCTGGTGATGATTATGGGAGAAGATGATGATGGAAGATGATGGTGGTGGAGGTGTGATGGTGATTATAATGGAGGATTATGGTGATGATGATTATGGGAGATGATGGTGATGGCACATATCAGTGATGATGATAATGATGGAAGATGATGGTGGTGGGGGTGTGAGTGCGATGGTAATGGAGGATTATGGTGATGGTGGTGATGATAATGGAAGATACTGGTGATGATGATGGATAATGATGGAAGATGATGGAGATGAAAGACGATGGTAATGGCAGTTGATGGTGATGGTGATGATTATGGGAGATGATGGTGATGGAAGATGATGGTGGTGGAGGTGTGATGGTGATGATAATGGAGGATTATGGTGATGATGATGATTATGGGAGATGATGGTGATGGAACATATCAGTGATGATGATAATGATGGAAGATGATGGTGGTGGGGGTGTGACTGTGATGGTAATGGAGGATTATGGTGATGGTGGTGATGATAATGGAAGATACTGGTGATGATGATGGATAATGATGGAAGATGATGGAGATGAAAGACGATGGTGATGGCTGATGATGGTGATGGTGATGATTATGGGAGATGATGGTGATGGAAGGTAACAGTGATTATGATGATAGAAAATGATGGTGGTGGCGGGGGACGTGATGATTATGATAATGGAGGATTATGGTGATCATGGTAATGATGGAAGATGATGGTGATGATGGTGATGCAATAGCCATAAGTTGAGTGCCGACTTCCATGTCAGTATTCTGGCAAGCAGTTTAAACACATCTCATTTAGTCTTAGCAAGTGTTCTGTTAAATTCTTTTCCTGGTACTATCTGCATTTTCATACATAAGGATGCCAAGGCACAGAGAGATAACGTAGCTTGCCTGCAGTCACACTGCAAGTGAGCAGCAGTGCTAGACCCTGCCTGCACAGCTTTGCCTGACACTAAGCCTCCGTGGGCAGTGGAGGAAAGGTCGGGGCATTTCTGCATGATAGGAATTCCTAGGCACAGTTGACTTTATACAGGTTTCCTTCCTGTTCTGCTCTCATGCCTCTCTTGGCTGTGGCTAACTCTGTGCTTACACATGAAGGGCAGAAGACATGGGTGAACTCAGAATTATTAGCTTCCTTGGCAGGAGAATAAAGGGTAAAGAATTAGGCATAAACATCCATAATGTCCCGGGCTCACCTCACAGGGCTGGGCTCTGAGATACTGGTTTAAGTTCCAATACAGTCAGGTAGGTTAAAAGAACTGTTTTGAAACTGGATAGACTTCAAGTTCATCTGTTAGCCTTTCCCGGTTGTATGACCTTGGGCAAGATGATGTCCTTGTCCTGCCTTTTTTGGACTCAGTTTCTTTGTCTGTAAAATGGGGATAATGGTGTCTTTTCCTAGGGCCACCATGCTGTGGGATAAGTCCTTATATATTAGTTGGTAGTATTACTGTTGCTGCCGTTATTATTGCAGGAGCTCAGAGCCATCCAGAGGAAGGGGCGTGCCTGGTGCTTGACATGATGACCTCTCTTGGCCCTGCCAACAGTCCTAAAGATGGTTGATTTTTTGCTGAGGAATAGCTGTCTCTCCAGGAGGGCAGATAGCTTCTCAGGGTCACACAGCTAAGGTGGTACCAGAGCTGGGATGTGCAGCTCAGTCTGAACTCCCAAGCTGTCTTTTTCACTCCAGGAGACCTGGGCATTCCAGGTAGCTGCCAACCTTCTTGGCACTTTTAGTGCTGAATCCAGGGATATCTCACAGCCCAGAGCATCTGGAAGGACGTCAGACCCAGGCCTGGCTTGTTATTTCCACCCTTGTCTTGGCACTGCCGGCAGACTGACCTCGGCCACTGTCAGAGGCCTGTGAGCCGTAGCCACTAACCTGGCCTGAACCTGTCCTCAGCTTCTACTGTGGCAGAGCTTGATGGATTAAAGGACGTGGAGAAAGGGTGACTTTTACTTTCCCCTTCTGTCTTTGGCCACACAGTGCTGGTGGGACAGGTATGGGCCCCCTGTCTTAGGCTCATCTCGTTCATTTTGGGAAGGGCCACAGCTACCAATTACATCCCAAGGCAGACATGGCTAAGTGACAGACACGCTTCATTTGGTTACGTCCTCATTGCAACCCACGAGGTGGGTGGTATCACCTGCCCCCTCTACAGAACAGGAAATGGAGGTTAAGAGCTTTGGACAGGGTCACATGGAACCAGGACATGAACCCAGGTTGCGCCTACTCATAGCTGCAATGTGACCTTCTCTGGGTGCTGGGTCTTGGGGAGGCAGAGAGAGGGGTCCTGGGAACCTGGCATTGCTATATGAAGCTCTTTCAGGAAGAATTACTTTGGGATAGCTGAGGGCTTTTGAGAATGGCATTTCCAGCCCCCCTCCCCCCACCATGGTGCTAGCGCCAAGGGTGGGGTAGTGTGGCCCAGCCCTGCCCTGGCTCCTGCCGGCGCTCCTGCCTGTGAGCTCTGAGTATCTGCTGCTCTGCAGACCGCATGGAAACTTCAAGGAGGCTTGGCCAGTCGGATTCCCGTGGACCTGAGCAGCCGCGTGGGTGAGCAGAGATCACGAAGCTGCCGCGCCCCCTGCAGGCCGCGGGATGGAAGTGCATCCCCCGCTGCACTGCGAGTTGTTTTCAATAAACTTTTTTTTTTCTTTCACATTTAGTCCAATCAGGCACCTCTTAATGACAGGGATATGTTCTGGGAAGTGCGTCACTGGGCGATTTCATCGTGTGAACATCATGGAGCGTACTTACACAAACCTAGATGATGCGTATATATTTATTTATGTATTTTTTCATATAGAAAACCAAATGCCCCCGCACTGTTACTGACTCTCAGTTATCTCCCCGATTTGATCTGGATGCCAATTTTAAATGCCATGTATCAGGTTTCTGCACATCCTCCGTTATAATCTCACGGGACCACCGTCATATATGTGGTCGTTGAGCAAAACATCGTTAACATGGCCTGTAACTACATAATAAATATACAGAAAAAGCAACCAACCTCAAGAGTACAGCTGGGTGAATTACCACAGTGCGAACACATCTAGGGTGCCAGCACCCACATTACTGTGGGATATTACCAGCCACCTCGAACCACCCACCTGCCTGCTCCACACCCACCCTCCCGAGCACCACCAGCTTCTATGGCCAAAGGTTAATTTTACTTGTTTGAAACTTCCTATCAGTGGAATCACGCAGTAGCATGTGTTCTTTTCTGTCTGGCTTCCTTTGACGACAAGAAATGCATACATAAGTTCACCAAGTATTATGTACTAGAATTTTATAGCAGCACTGTTTGTAATAGCCCCGAATGTCCATCAACAGGAGAATGGATGAATGTATTATAGTATATTTATACAATGGGATTCTTAGAGCAATCAAAATAGAGTAACCACTGCTGTGCATGTAACGCGGACAGATCCTCGGTGATATTTGTGTAGTGTTCACATGCCTTTCAAATGTGCGCCAAGAGCTGGCCCAGCAGCCGTGAGTGAGACTTTGCTCTGGACACCCCAGAATGTTTTCAAATTGCGTCCGCAGGCCAAGCCAGTGCTGGAGCCTGGCCCCTAAAGACAGCTCTTGCACCAGAAACATCTTCTAACTCAGTTGTTCTCAAGCCTAGCTGCACATTAGAATCACCCAGGGCAGGAGGCTGAGGCAGGAGAATTGCCTGAACCCAGGAGGCGGAGGTTGCGGTGAGCCGAGATCGCGCCATTGCACTCCAGCCTGGGTAACAAGAGCGAAACTCCGTCTCAAAAAAAAAAAAAAGAATCACCCAGGGAGCTTTAAACGGCAAAACAACAGCAACACCTAGCAAGAGACAAATATACTGCAATGTCCAGGCCTCACATCCTCAGAAAAACCTGATGTAAGTTGGTCTGGGGTGGGGCCCAGACACTGGTATTTTCAGAGCCTCCGCAGTTAGTCTCGTGTGTGGCCAGGGTTGAAAATTACAGAGTGTAGGCCCCAGACCAGCAGTATCCACGTTGCCTGGGAGCTCGTTGGAACTCCACACTCTCAGGCTCCATCCTGGACCTACTGACTCAGAGAATCTGTGTTTCACCAAGCCCTCCAGGGTATGCTGGTGCATGCTCAAAGGGTAAGAACCCTGAACTACCTACTTCTCTCTCTGCAGATACAGAGGGTGTTCAGTAAGTATTTGCTGATGAGAGGAAACCCAGAGACCACACATAGCTGTGTTTCCCAGTTCTCATTAAAACCTTTCAGGCCTCTTTATTTAATGGATATTCACTTAGTACTTCCTGGGCGCCAGGTCCTGTGCTCCAGGTGTGCCCTCAGCGAGGCCGCACTTTAATGAGGGAGAAGACTAAGTGCAGTAAAAGCCAAGTACAGGACGTGTTCATCCCTGGAGGACGTAGACTGTGAGTTAAGACATGAAGATGAAAAGGGTTTAATGGAGAGAAAGTGGCACAGAATATTTTAAGCAGAGACCGTACAGCATGTACAAAGGTCCTGTGGCCGGAAGGACTTGTCTTTGCTGCTTTAGTTTCCTGGATGAGTTGTTTGGATGAAATGACATCTACCACAGTGCTCGCCTTCAGCTTTCCAAAGCGGGGGCTCAGAGTCAGAACCAGGATCCACCCTTGCCCCTAGAGTGATTCATCGTTGCCGAATTCCACGTGTATGTGACAGAAAGTCGTGACACATCTCTTATTTACACCGTCCACCATCACAATAGTGCAGGGACTGGGCGCCTTCCTTCTGACCCTCGGCAGTGACTGTGTGGGAGCGGAAATCTGATTTTGACGTGCTTTGTGTTCTCTGTGGCATCCTGCTCACTTCTTTTCACTCCAGAGCCTACATCAAGGTTTGATGAACTACGGCCCATGGGCAAAATCTCGTCCAGTGCCTGTTTTCCTAAATGAAGCTTTATCAGAATGCAGCTATGTGCATTCGTGTATATATTGTCTATGACTTCTTTTGTGTTAGGGTAGCAGAGCTGAGAAGACGTGGCAGAGATTGTATAGCCCTTTACAGAAAAAGTGTGCTGACACCTTGCTTGAAATCTGGCTCTTGAAACTCAGATTCCCAAGACATAGCTTTCATTGTTGCCGTGATATTTTTAATTTACTTTTTTCATTTTTATTTATTTTTTATTTTTTGTAGAGATGGTATCTCACTATGTTGTTCAGGCTGGTTTTGAACTCCTGGTCTCAAGCAGTCCTTCCACCTCGGCCTCCCAAAGTCCTGTGAGCCACCATGCCTGTCTGTTGCCCTGATCTTAATCTTTGAGGCAAACCCTCCCCACCCTCTGTGTGTTTCCCCCTCCTAAGAAAAAGGCCTACCTGAGTGAGAGCTAAGGCGTAATGAGTTGGAAATAGAATTCACTTCTACCTTGAAGCACAAACTACCCTGCCTCCATCAGCCTAGCAAAACTTTGCAGAGTCTCTGCCCCCAATGGTTTACCCCGGTGCTGATTGATGGGACGGAATATTTTCCATACACACCCACGATGGGCAAATGTAATAAGAGCTGAGAGTGAATGACAATACCGATCTGGCGAGATTGATGGAGCAGCCTGGGATTCTCCCCAGTGAGGCCAAGCCGAGTGTTGACGCAGCAATATGCTTGCTTGCTCTGCTCATTAAAGTTTAATGTTTGAAAACTTCTTCTTCGCTTCCCATCAGAGACTTCGAATGCACAAAGTAACCACACTGGAGACTGATTAAATCTTGCCTTTTTGTACCAGCGTTGGAGGGAAGGTATTTCTGCAACAGTAGCCAAAATACGAAATTAATCACCCTGTCTCATTTGTAGCTGTCTCAAAGCAGGCAAATGAAAAGGAAAGGGGAAAAAAAAACAAAACAAAAAGCTTAGAAAATAAAGGGATTTCGGAAGGGCAGAGATAAACAGCCTTCTTTTGGGGCTTTGTGAAGACTCTCAAGGTGATTTACTCCTTAATGGAGCAGGAGGTGGGGTTCACATGCAATGGCAGGGTGGTCTTTTCTGCTTTGTCCTTACTCATGTGCTTTGCTGTCCTGAGGCTGGGGTATGAATCTCTGTCAGAGCTCCAGAAGGAAACTGAGTCTGAACTCTTACTGTGCCTTCTTCCCAGAAAATTCTATGATGTCTCATTGGCGGACGCTGCCCTCATCCAGATACCTTGTTCCCAAAGTCCAGACATTTGGATTCCAGTCCTGCCTCTGGAATCTGCAGCATATGTGACCTTGAGCCAGATACTAGACTTGTGTGTCAAAGGAGAGTTGTCAGAGTCTGACCTGCATGTGTCAGGGAAAGAGCGAGAACACTCAGTAAGAGCGAGATGGGTAATGGCTTTCTTCCGCACGCGCGTGGAATTTGGCAATGATGAACTACTCTGGGGGCACCGATGGATCTTGGGTCTGTTTCTGAGCCCCTGCTTTGAAAAGATGAAGGCAGGCTGTGGTCCAAGAATGACGGAGGTCTTGGAGAAGGGGGAGGTTTTGGCTGTTCACTGCCCTCTCCCACGAGGTCTCCTGGAGGCAGGTGTTCCTGGAGCCTGTGGGCCAATGGCAGAGGGGCCACATCAGCTTGGCAGTTTGTGGGCACGTTTGCATGGTGCTGTGGGGTTACTGAAGAACAGAAACAGGGATCAGGGTGAAAGCCAACCAGATGGTGGTCCGTTTGGAATCACGTGCTTAATAGCTTTCACTTCCTGGGCATCTGGGGTGGATGGACTGAGGGATCCTCAGAGATGAAAATGATCAAAATGACTAAAAGGCCTAATAGCAAATATAATCCTCCATGGACCCCTGTTCACCCCTTCCTTTTACGTTCCAAACCTTCTAGAGTATCTTTTGGCTTCTATAACTGAGATGGAAACAATACAGGGTGGTTGCAGGAGAATAGAACATTCCAGGCAGCAGTTTTACATGACTAGTGTATGAGTTCATTCTCACACTGCCATAAAGACATACCTTAGACTGGGTAATTTGTGGAGACAGGAGCTTTAGTTGACTCACAGTTCTATAGGCTGTACAGGAGGCGTGGCTGGGGGACCACAGAAAACTTACAGTCCTGATGGGAGGCAAAGGGGAAGCAGGCACAGCTTCACACAGTGGAGCAGGAGAGAGGGAGACTGGGGGGGCGTGTGCTACATGCTTTTAAACAACCAGATCTCGGGAGAACTGCTCGCTATCATGAGAACAGCAAGGAGGTTATCCAGCCCCATGATCCAGTCACCTCCACCAGGCCCCACCTCCAACGCTTGGGATCACAGTTCAACCTGAGATTTGGGTAGGGACACAGAGCCCAATCATATCAACTTGCAAACAGGAAACTGTCAAAACAACTGCATAAGCTAGAGGCTGATAAGACCCCGAAAACCAGAGTGTGGGCCAAGCTGGCTAAGACCGACTGGGCCCAACATGGCGCTAGATTCAACCTCGGCCCCACCCAGGACTTCATGATATACTGATTAATACCCTAAACCACGCACCTTCCAGTACCAGGACAGTTCCAGGAACACCCATATTTGGTATTGATATGGGGGTCACCACAATTCTGAGAAATCTTTACCTTTTTTTCCAGGTATCATCTTCATGTATGCTCTACCCCTTGGTTAAAGAAACTCATTAAGGGCTGGGCACAGTGGCTCACACCTGTAATCCCAGCACTTTGGGAGGCCGAGGTGGGTGGATCCCCTGAAGTCGGGAGTTTGAGACAATCCTGGCCAACATGGTGAAACCCCGTCTCTACCAAAAACACAAAAATTAGCTGGGTGTGGTGGTAGGCCCCTGTAATCTCAGCTACTCGGGAGGCTGAGGCAGAATTGCTTGAACCAGGGAGGTGGAGGTTGCAGTGAGCTGACATTGCACCACCACACTCCAGCCTGGGTGACAGTACGAGACTCCGTCTCGAGAGAGAGAGAGAGAAAAAAAAAGAAATCTGTTAAGATAGAGGTCCCAAATCCACTGGGCACGTGTCTCCTGTGTGCACCTGCAACCCCCTTTCCTGAGAACATACTATACCTTTTGTAGCCCATCTCTGTACTGTCACTGTTTTCTGAATTCCTTCTTTTGCTGGTGTCAAGAGCCTGGACACTGGCTGGGGTCAAGACCCCACTGGCATTTTGGGGCCTCCCCTGGCCCAGTTGTATCACAATGAGCCTTTGCCTGTTCTCTCCCCGTTTCTCCATGCCTGGCTCCTTCTCACCATTCAGCCTCATCTGGAATGTGTCTATGTCGGAGAGGGCTTTCCATCTGCAGTGTTCTCTCTGCTCACGTCTTGTTTCCCCATCTCTCCATCACACTCCATAGTTACCCCACTTACTCACTGGTTAGCACGCATTGGGTGGGAGGAAGCATGCCTTTCTCTGTCTCTCTTAGTCACAGCTGTCGGACCCAGGGCTGGATCACAGCAGGCAAATGTGCAGTAAGCAGGGAAAGGGAGCAGGAGATGCTTTTGGGATGGGATGGGGAAATGGTTTCTGTCCTGAGCTCCCTGCCATTTCCAGGGAGTTTGAATTTTATTGCATCTTTATTTGCAATCAGCTGCTTCATCCCTGCGTAGAGATCCATTTCTAGTTAGAGATCATTTCCAATTAAAAAGTGCGTAAACCACAGCCCGAGCACTAATACGTTTCTGCTCAGTAGAAAGTCTCTGATCATGGATTTTATCATTTGCCACCATTGATTTTCCATGAGTAATAATTACATTTTATATACAGCATCTGCACTAAGTGATATTTATATCTGCAATTATCTGGCATATCTTCTAGTGTTAAAAAAATTTTTATTCAGGGAGGGGGATGTTGAGTAAATTGAATTTTTTTTTACTTTCATCATCGTTTTTTATCCAGACAATGCTCCTTCTCATATGAAATAATAATTTAGCAATCAGAGCCTGAAATCGTTTTATAAATGAAGTTTGAATTGACATTTCCACCAGCTGGGATGGTAATTTTCAGCTTTCACCGGGTTGGTGAATTTAGATCCACTCTTGAAATTTACTTTACTATTATTATCGTTGAAATCCTTCGGGATTTTTTTTTCTCAGATAACACAAGCACTTCTCTCATGGTGCTGGGTTTTAACCTGCCGTGAAGTTGTCAGTGAATCTTTCCACTCTTGATCTCAGCATTCAAGGCTTCACACAACAGATGCATCTTTTATGAGTTTAGAAAGTGCTTGTGGTGTTCACCATGTGCTGTGTATTCAACAGTGACCAAGAGAGACAAGAGGCCGGGTGCGGTGGCTCAAGCCTGTGATCCCAGCACTTTGGGAGGCCAAGGCAGGTGGATCATGAGGTCAATAGATCAAGACCATCCAGGTCAACATGGTGAAACCCTGTCTCTACTAAAGATACAAAAAATTAGCTGGGCATGGTGGTGCGTGCCTGTAATCCCAGCTACTCAGGAGGCTGAGGCAGGAGAATTGCCTGAACCCAGGAGGCGGAGGTTGCGGTGAGCCGAGATCGCGCCATTGCACTCCAGCCTGGGTAACAAGAGCGAAACTCCGTCTCAAAAAAAAAAAAAAAAAAAAAAAAAAGACAAGAAAGAAGCACTTTTAGGCAAGAGAAAGTTTCTAGCTTCTGGCCAGGCACAGTGGCTCACATCTGTAATCCCAGCACTTTGGGAGGCTGAGGTGGGTGGATTACCTGAGGCCAGGAGTTCAAGACCAGCCTGGCCAACATGGTGAAACCCTATCTCTACTAAAAATGCAAAAATTAGCTGGGTATGGTGGCATGTGCCTGTAGTCCCAGCTGCTTGGGAGGCTGAGGCAGGAGAATTGCTTGAACCCGGAAGGCGGAGGTTGCAGTGAGCTGAGATTGTACCACTGCACTCCATCCTGGGTGTCAAGAGAGAGATTCTGTCTCAAAACAAAAAAAGTTTATAGATTCTGATAATTGTCTCCAAAAAATAACAAAGGGATGAAATCAAAGGCTTCCAGGGAGGATGCTTTAGATAGTTTGTCCCTCTAAGGAGGTGGCATTCGAGTGGATACCTGAAAGATGAGGAGGAGCTTGCTACCATGGGGGAAAGAAAATTCCAGGCAGAGTGAAAAACCCGCATAAAGGCTGGAAGATGGGAAAAGCTGTATTTTCAAGGAATAGAGAAGAATCCAGAGTGGTTAGAGTGAGTGAGCTTAAGGAAAAAGGGGCAGAGGCCAGAACCTGAAGGTCCCTGATGGTCTTATTAAGGGGATGGAATTTTATTTTATTTTATTTTTTGATAGAGTTTTGTTCTTGTTGCCCAGGTTGGAATGCAATGGCATGATCTCAGCTCACTGCAACCTCCACCTCCCAAGTTCAAGTGATTCTCCTGCTTCAGCCTCCCAAGTAGCTGAGATTACAAGCATACGCCACTACACCCAGCTAACTTTTTGTATTTTGTAGAGACAGGGTTTCACCATGTTGGCCAGGCTGGTCTCAAACTCCTGAACTCAAGTGATCCATCCACCTCGGCCTCCCAAAGTGCTGGGATTACAGGCATCTAAGAGCAAAGCTTGGGGACATTCTAACTGGTGGTAGGAGTGATGGTGGCTGTTTGTCATTGTTCAGTTTCTTTAATTTGTGTTTCTACATGGTTCCACTGGCTGCTACAAGGAGAATAAAGGGTGGTGGGAGGAGAGGGACTGTGCATGACACTGGGGGGGTGTTTAAGGAGGCCGCGGGCGTTGTTTAGGCAGGAGAAGATGGTACTTCAGGTCAGGCTGTTGGGAGAGGAGGTGAGGAGAAGCAGATGTATTTGAGAGATGGATACCCACACTTCAACCTGATCTCTTAATTCCCAGCAGACATTCTCTGATAGGGGGTTACAGCGTACACTGTATGTTATCTGGCAATTATGCTTTTGCCTCTGGGTCTTCATGCCCGGCTCCCTTCACTCCCTCCCTGCCTATTGTCATCCATATATTCCTGGGCTTCACACCAGAAGCTCTCCTCTGTGAAGCCTGTGGCCATTGTGGGTCTGCGGGTCCTTCCTTCTCAGAGCTGCTAAGTCAGGCTCTCACTGTTGGTGTGTCAGTGGCTCTGGGGCAGCTTGATAAGGTGCACATTCCATGTCCCCACCGGTGGGATTTCTGGCTCCCAGGTCTTCAGCACGGCCTGGGATCTGAATATGCACGGGTGCTTCAGATGGTGTGGATGCTGGCCGGCCAGGCCAGGTCTTGCTTTCAATTTTCTAGCGTTTCCCTCAGCTTTTGTTTCATCTTCTGTTCTAGGTCATAAGCTCTGAGGATAGAACCTGGTCATATTTCATGTCTGTAATCTCTCTCTCTCTCTCTCTTTTCTTTTCTGAGATTGTGGGGGGCCAGGCACAGTGGCTCATGCCTGTAATCCCAGCACTTTGGGAGGCCGAGGCGGGTGGATCACGCGGTCAAGAGATCGAGACCATCCTGGTCAACATGGTGAAACCCCAACTCTACTAAAAATACAAAAAATTAGCTGGGCATGGTGGCACGTGCCTGTAATCCCAGCTACTCAGGAGGCTGAGGTGGGAGAATTGCCTGAACCCAGGAGGCGGATGTTGCCGTGAGCCGAGATCGCGCCATTGCACTCCATCCAGCCTGGATAACAAGAGCAAAACTCTGTCTCAAAAAAAAAAAAAAAAAAGAGAGAGAGATTGTATTTCGCTCTTGTTGCCCAGGCTGGAGTGCAATGGCATGATCTTGACTCACCACAATCTCCGCTTCTTGGATTCAAGCAATTCTCCTGCCTCAGCCTCCCGAGTAGCCTGGATTACAGGCATGTGTCACCATGCCTGGCTTATTTTGTAGTTTTGGTAGAGATGGGGTTTCTCCAGGTTGGTCAGGCTGGTCTTGAACTCTCGACCTCAGGTGATCCACCCACCTTGGCTTCCCAAAGTGCTGGGATTACAGGCATGAGTCACCACGCCCGGCCTCATGTTTGTAATCTCTTAGTGCTTGGTTCCAAAGCTGTATGTGGAAGAAATGTCCAGATATCTGTCTTATTTTGGGTAGAAAATCCCAGGGAAATGACTGATTTCTGGTCCGCCTGTCCTGGCCCAGTGACAGTCCCTTGCTGCCCATTTGGCAGAACTCTCCCTGCACAGGTCTCCCTTGTGCTCGCCAGTCCTGACTCACCTTTCAGGTCCCAGTGTGAACATCAACTCTTCACCCATCCTTGCAGTCCCATGTGAGAGACGGACACAGAGGCTGAGAGAGGCTACATCACCTGACCAAGACCCCATCATTATAACTTTGTAAGATTTAAGCTCAGGTTTTTCTTTTTGTTTTCCTTTTTTTTCCCCCCTGAGACTAAGTCTTGCTCTATCGACAAGGCTGGAGTGCAGTGGCATGATCTTGGCTCACTGTAATCTCTGCCTCCCAGGTTGAAGCAATTCTCCTGTCTCAGTTTCCCCAGTAGCTGGGATTACAGATGCTGGCCACCACACCCAGCTAATATTTGTATTTTTAGTAGAAACGGTCTATGACTATGTTGGTCAGGCTGGTCTTGAACCCCTGATATCGGGTGGTCCACCCGCCTTGGCCTCCCAAAATGCTGGATTACAGCTGTGAGCCACATCACCCAGCCAAGGCCAGGTTTTCTTGACTGATATCTACAGTCCTGATGGTCACTCAACTTTTCGTTGTTTCATTCAGCAGATATTTATTTCCGGTCTACTACATTTGAGGGATGTTACTGTTTCTCCCTTCCTTTCTCCCATTCTCAGATTGGTGTAGATCTGTGATTGGTGCAAATTCATGAGATCTACTCTCTCCTAATTATCAGCCTGCCAGCCTGTGTTCCTTTCCCATTCCCTTTATCTCTCTCTCTTTCCTTTTTTCCCTCCCCCTCCCTCCCTTCCCTCCTTCCTTCTTCTTTCTCCCTCCTTTGCTCCCTTCCTCTCTCCCTTTCTCCCTCCCTCCCTCTCTCCTTCCCTTCCCTCCTTCCCTTCTTCTTACTCCCTTCCCTTTCCTCCCCTCCCCTCTCCTTTTCCTTCCTCCCTTCCTTCCTCTTTTTTTCTCTCTTTCTCTTTCCTTTCTTCTTCTTTTTTTTTTGCCCAGGCTGGAATGCAGTGGCACAATCATGGCTCAGCGCTGCCTCCACTTGCTGAATTCAGGTGATCCTCCCACCTCAGCCACACAAATAGCTGAGACTACAGGCCTACACCACCATGCCAGGCTAATTTTGAAATTTTTTTTTGTAGAGATGGGGGTCTCCTTATGTTGCCCAGGCTGGTCTTGAACTCCTGGACTCATGTGATCCTACCGCCTCCGCCTCCCAAAGTGTTGGGATTACAGGTGTGAGCCATCATGCCTGGCTAAGTGTCAGCCTTTCAAATGTTTATAGGCAGCTGCTAAGCTTCCTTCAAGCTGTTTCCACCTCTGCCGTCAGCTATCTCAGGACCTAGAGTTTTCTTTCAGCCCTGGCCACTCTATCCAGACACACCTTCCTCAGCCAGCGGCTTCAGTGTATGGGTCCATCCTCGAATGCTCCAGATATGGTCCCCTGGGCAAAGTGTCTTGTCAACATTTCCTAGTGCAGCCTCTAATTCCATAAGCTCTTTGCATGGTAACTTCACCACACAGTTGACTCACAGGCGAACTGGTTTCCCTGAAGCTAGTTTTCATCGTATACTTATAAATTGCCTTTCAGATTACGGTTTTCACTCCAATCTACATCCCCAAACCCCATAAAAATGTCCTATAAGGTCAAGGGATTATGGCTGGGGGAAGTTAAGCCCAGTGGTGCCTCTTAATGACCAGGCATCATAAGTTTAAAAGTCTTACAGCAGTTACTTTCAACATTCTGTGAGCCTTAAAAAAGAAAACATGGCCGGGTGTCATGGCTCACCCCTGTAATCCCAGCACTTTGGGAGGCCAAGGCGGGCAGATCACTTGAGGTCAGGAGTTTGAGACCAGTCTGGCCAACATGGCGCAACCCCATCTCTACTAAAAATACAAAAAAAAAAAAAAAATTAGCTGGGTCTGGTGGTGGGCACTTGTAATCCCAGCTACTCTGGAGGCTGAGGCAGGAGAATTGCTTGAACTAGGGAAGCAGAGGTTGCAGTGGACCGAGATCCCTGCACTACATTCTAGCTGGGGCGGCAGAGTGAGACTCCATCTGAAAGAAAAGAAAAAGAAAATACGCTTATCCATTCCCTAGCCAAGCAGGCTCCTACATTTCTAAATAATTAATAGCAGACAAACTGTGTGGGTGCCATGTCCATCTGGTGGGAGGGTTGGGGAGTGGCGGTGGCGAGGCAGGCTGATATCCTGGGGAAAGAGGGTTTGTCTGGAGGCAGATGGGGCTGGATTCAAGTCCCAGCCTGGCTTTGGCTATATTACTTTAACCTTTCAGAGTCTCGTTTTTCCCCTCTGTGAAATGAGGCAATCATAGCATCTTCCTCCTAAGTTGCTGGAATGTTCAATGAGATGCTGCCATCAAATCTCTAAACACAGGTCATGGTGTGTGGGTAGTGCTCAATGAGTGTGACAATTACTATTATTATCTTAGAGACAGGATCTTGGTTTTTCACCCAGGCCAGAGTGCAGTGGCCTAGTCACAGCACCCTGCAGCTTCAAACTCCTGGGCTCAAGCGACCCTCCTGCCTCAGCCTCCCAGCACATGCTGGAGCTACGGATATTTGGTACCATGCCCTGCTCATTTTTATTTTTATTTATTCATGTATTTATTTTTGTAGAGATGAGGGCTTGCTATGTTGCCCAGGCTGGTCTCAAACTCCTGGCCTCAAGGGATCCTTCTACCTTGGACTCTCAAAGTGGCCAAATTTGTTAAATTGTTATGATTACTGGGGAGACAGACAGGTAAGCAGCTACAATTTAGAGTGACTAGTCCGGCTGGCAGACAATGGTTGTAGAGTTAGCTAAACTATGAGAAGGAATCAAGAGGGGCTTCCTGGAGTAGGGGGTGAAGGAGATGGCATGGAGGCAGCAGCTGTTGGCCGTGGGATTAGACTATCCTCAGGGAATCTTTCAGAAGAACGGTAGGGATGCTTTTCACCCCATGAAACCAAGAGCCGGCCCTCCTGTCCCTGTGTCACTTCCATGCTGCTGTGTCCCAGTGGATGGGGACAGTGTAGAGGTGGATGTGGACAAGCCTCCTGACCTTTCTTCCTCAGCCTGCCGAGGGTCAGGGGTGGACTTGGAGTTCAGACCACAGGCTCTGGCCCCTGGTGTCCCTGTTCTCCCGGAAGCCCCCTGCTCTCCTCTGGGTCTGGCTGGAGACCTGCCTTTTGTTGCTGTTACTGTAGGTGGCAGCAGAAGCCTGACAAAGTCCATCTTTGCAGGCCAGTGAGAGGGGAGAAAATGCAATCAGGCCCCTGGCGTCTCCAGCCTCTCTTATCTCTGCAGTGGTTAGGCCTCGCCAAAGGGGTTAGAACAGGCAGCAACCATATTAACAGAATCCTCTATTGAGTTAGAGTCTCTCTGCAGATGTCTGTGGAGACGGCAATGCACCAGAGCCTGCCCCCCAGGGCTGGATCTTTATCAGACAGTCTTCTGTGGGCTCCAGACTCTTCGCTGCCTCAGGGAACCCTGAGAAATAGCCAGGGCAGGGAGGCCAGGGCACAGCTGCAATTCCGATTGAGACCTCAAGCAATAGAGTCCCAGGAAAGATGGACCCCTCCTACAGAGGAAGCTCTGATCCTGCTACAGTTGCTTCGATCACTCTATTTAGACATGTCCAGTACACGTCTCTCCTAAAACATTTCCCTTTTCTTCCCTGGTGCTTTTCAGATGCCCTATGCAGATGTGGAAGCTGCATTTCAGCTGGGGCAGTAGGGCACAGGAATGAAGGGTGCAGGCTCTGGAATCACACCTCCAGGATGGAGCCCTGGTTCTGCCGTTCACTGCTGTGTGACTTCTGGCAAGAGAATTAACCTCTCTGTGCCACAGCGTCCTCCTCTGTGAAGTAGCCCATGCATCTTTGCACTTATTTTTGTTATTATAGGAACATCCGGGAGGACCTCTCCTTTTAGTTGTACCTGCGAGAAGTCATTTCACCACTATCCCCCCACTCCTGAATCTCCACCACCCCTCTTTTTTGGGAACACATTTACTGAGATATAATTCACACACCTCATAATTCACCCATTTCAAGGGTACAAGACAATGGTTTTGTTTTTGTTTTTTTGAGATGGAGTCTTGCTCTGTTGCCCAGGCTGGAGTGCTGCGGTGTGATTCAGCTCACTGCAGCCTCCACCTCCTGGGTTCAAGCAATTCTTGTGCCTTAGCCTCCCAAATAACTGGGACTATAGGTGCGGGCTGCCACACCAGGCTACTTTTTGTATTTTTAGTAGAGATGAGGTTTCCTCATGTTGGCCTGGCTGGTCTTGAACTCCTGACCTCAGGTGATCCACCTGCCTCGGCCTGCCAAAGTGCTGGGATTACAGGCATGAGCCACCGCGCTCAGCCAATACAGCGTTTTTAAGACTATTCAGAGGTGTGCAACCATCACCACCGTTGCTTTTAGGACATTCTCATCACCTCACCAAATAAACTCCACGTTCTTAAGCTGTCAAACCCCCATTCTCTGGTCCTCCCAGCCACTGGCACACACTCATCTACTTTCCGTGTCTACACATTTGCCCGTTCTGGACATTTCATATCAATAGCCTCCTTTCTTTTTTGCAGTGGCTCAGCTATGCCACTCCTGCCATCACAGTGAGGGGAACTGGCTTACCCTTTGTCTCTAGGGGGGCTGGTCTGGGGCCCCTTCGGCCCCTACCTGGCATTTGGGACAGGATCTCCAGGGGAAGATGGTGGGGAGTGGGGGGATCTTGCCAACCAGCCTCATTGCTCACAGAACAAGCAGCTTGGCTCAGGATTACTCATTTCAAACTCAATTGGAGGATCTGCCAAGAGCAGCAGCACCCCTGGCGCATGTAACCTGATTACTCCCACCCCTCCCTGGTCCCTGAGAGCCCAGAGCACAGAGCAGGCAGCCTCCCAGGACCCGACAGCTGCCAACTTCAAGGCAGGGCCTGCCAGGAGCCTGCTGGGCCTCCAAGTTGGCTCTGAAATGCTTGCCTGGCCTGGCCCAGGCTCCGGGATAACAAGAAAGCCTGGGATTTTGTCTTCGGGCCATTGAGAGGCAGTTTTCCTGCTACAGTGCCAATGGCGTTGACCTTTCTGACCAAGGGCTGGGCCAGAGTCGCTGTCCACACTTGCATGATCGTAAAAGTGCCTCCATTCACAGATAGACTCTGCTGGTACCCTCCACATGCCTGGCAGGTTGCCTCATCTATTATCTGTCATCAAAAGGGAGGGCCTGGTTTGGCTCCCAGCAAGTAAAGCCGGCACAAACACACAAGAGCAGATGTACCGTCTACCATTTGCTGAGCATTTGCTAGACGCCAGACACCGTGATAGGCATTAACTTGTGTAATCCTCCCTGCAGCTCTGTGGGTAAGGAACCCTCACCAGCCCCACCTTCAGTGGAGGATGCTGAGGCTTGAGGGGACCAGGAGAGGAACTGGCTGTGAGCGGTGAGGTTGGAGCTGCCATGAGTGCCTGTTGACCCCTGTGGAGAAGGAAGGAGGCCATTCCAGGAAACTTCCAGACTAGGCAAATCCGCAGAGACAGGGCATCTGTAGAGACGGTATTTCTCGATGGTTGCCCTAGAGGCTGGGGATGATGGGTTTGGGAGATGAGAGCTGAAGGGTGCAGGCTTCTTTGGGGAGCAATGAACGTGTCATAAAGCTGCTCAAGGCACTGATTGTGCAGCCCTGTGGATATACCAGATGCCACTGAGGTGTGTACTTTCAGTGGGGAAATTGTACAGTGTATGAGTTATATAGCCCAATAAAGCTGTTATTAAAGCAAGCAGTGTGAGCCTGACATTGTAGGCTGCTTAAACCTCTTGTATAACCTCTTCCTGCCCCCTTATCCTCTAGTTAAAATCTGGAATTTCCACCTTTGTGCTTAACCCAAAGGGCGTTGGGATAACCCTGAGCTGCAGGTGGCAGAAACCGTTGGACCAAAGCCTGCATTTTCCCTGCTAGGTGCGTCGTCTTATTCTGCTTCTGTGGCTGCTCATGGAGTCCCAGAGTTTGTTTGGTCTCATATTTGATACTCCAGCTACACAATTTTAGTGGGTGGTTTTAGCATCTGAGTGACATTTGCAGCCTGAGATTCCGGGTGCGCCCTGTGTGGGTGAGTGGGGAGTCCCACCGGAAGCCCTTTCTGCTGCAGCCCCTCTTACCCCTCACAGTGGCTGGCTTTTGGGAGGAGCTTATACACAACTCTGTCAGGCGCCATGCTGAGTCCTGTCTTATGTGGCTGAGCACCTGTGTTTTGTCACCTAGAGAGGATGTCTCTCTTTTCCAGCCTTGAATTGCACGACAAAAGACTATCTTACGTTGTCCAGGAAGCAAGAGAGGCAAGAATGACCCATTCTGCCACACTTGAAAAGCCCGTGGCTTTAGTGGGGGCTGCGTGGGGACACCCCTTGGAGCTGTCTGATGCCTTCTCCCTAGAGCGTGGTCTGCGTGTGTGTCTGGAGGGGTGAAGCCTCACCCTGCCGTGACGTTTCTGCCAGCAAACTGAGCACACTCTCACCCTTCCATCCCTGCTCTAAATCTCTCTCCTAGAGACATTTTCTTATCCTCCCTTCCACCCTGACCCAGATTGTGTCTCAGAGTCCTGGACCCTGAAACCTCACTGGAAATGAGGAGACTTTCTCCCTTGCCTTTGAACTCATGCGGCCTCACACACCGCCTCCTGCTGGTCAGCCAGGCTGGCTTTGAAATCATTAATGTACCTGTCTCCACCAGGTATCGGGAACTTTCTGAAGGCAGGCATCCTGATGTCCTCATACCTCTCCCACCCCAGGACTGAGCACTGTGCCTGTACCTGCAGTGTGCTCCAGGCACATTTGGGAGAATAGGATGGCCCAGCAGCCTACAGGCAGAGATGCAGGTTGGGGACGGATGCTCCTCGTAGATCGTCATCCGTCCTTTCTCTCCCTCTCTGTCCTTCTCTGACTCTGTGGACTCACAACCCACTCCTTTCTTGATGTAGTCCCAGCCATCCAAGTTCAGGTACATGAACGCAGACCAGAGAAAAACAAACAAATTAGGAATGTCCCCAGTGCAAAATGAATATAAATAAGCATGCAAAGGCTTCTGCTCACCCTGCAACTGCCTACACACTGCTCTGGAGGTGCATCCAGCCTAGCTCAGCCCCGTGGAAGTTAATGATAAATTAAACCCATTAATCACTCCGGACAGTGGGGCTGGCCTGAGCACAGGGAGGGCGGGCTATAGATTGGAGATGATGCCACAGAGAAGGGAGTCAGGTGTGTGTTACGACTTCCCCGGGGACATACTGATCTCCAAGACCCCTTCTTTCTTGAAGTGTTGAAAGTTCCACCAGTCTCTGCTCTGTTGGGTACAACCACTGGATACTTCCGGAGCTTCCCCCACCCTTGGGAGTGAGGTCTAAACTCTTCTCCAACTGGAAGATCCTTTTATCATTTTGAAGCCTTCCAGTTGCATTTTCCCCGGTACCCACTCCAATCTGGAGTCCCCCCTAGTACTCTCTGTTGAAGTCTTGACTTCACAACCCCCTCTCAGAGACCGTCAGATCTAAAATCCTATTCTACTCTCTACCTTTTTGTTTTCTTCATAGTGGACCCCAGGAGCTTGGCTACCTGGGTTCAAATCCAGGCTCTGCCACTGGTTGTGTGTAGGCTCTCTGTGCCTCAGTTTCCCTGCCTATAAAGTGAGGCTGATAAGTAGCTACTTCGTAGGGTTGTGGTGAAGAGGAAGAAAGTAAATTCAGGGGCATGAGTTAGAATGATGCCTGGCCCCGAAGAAGCAGCACCAGCCACTGTGGCCACCGTGACCATCATCACCACTGTTGCTTTCATTATACCATTTGCCCTGATTGGATATGGTTTCCTTTATTGCTGGTGATTTTCTGTCATTGCTCTCTCAGCAGAATGCACGCTCCATGTGAGCAGGCAGTTTCCTGGCTTTGTTCTCCCCAGTTTCTCCATTGGTGGATGGCACACATGTGCGTTCAGAAAACATGTTGGGCATGAATGGGGGTTGGCATGGGCATGGGAGAGAGCAGGCGGCTTCCCAGTGGGCTGGAATTGGCAGGTGGAGAGCCACACGCTCTGTTTTCTGGGTCTGAAGACAGCATCTGTTGTGGGTTGAATCATGTCCCTGCCGTTGCCTGCCCGCCCCTGCAGGGTCCAGCCCTACGGGGTCTAGTGGGTGTTCTTTTGTGTGCAGAGGTGATAGATCTCAGGAAAAGAAGACACAAGACACAGAGATAAGAGAACTCAGCTGGGCCCAGGGAACCATTACTACCGAGACGCGGAGTCCAGCAGCGGCCCTGAATGCCTGGACGCGCTGATATGTATTGTATACAAGGTAGGGGGTAGGGGAAGGAGAGTGAATCATCTGCCGTGATTGAGAGGGTCAAGCAAATCACATGCTTCGAGTACATGGGCCCCCTCCCTTTCAGGTAGCTGCTGCAAGGAGGGGAGGCACGTACGTCAGCAGGTTTCTATGCACTTATCAGAAAGATCAAAGGCTCGTAGGATTCCTCTATTCTTACTTCTCATGACTTCTAAGAACTTACAAAGAGCACTGGGTGAGAAAGGGGAGCATGAAAGCGGACAAGGATGGTGACCATCAGAGCAGAGCGCCACAGAGAGGCATTTAAGCCCCTGGATGTCTGCGGGCCGGCCTGGCTAATGTCAGGCCTTTCTCAAGAGCTGGGCAGAGCAGAGTGTTCTCTGAACTCCCCCAGCAAAACAGAAACTCCCCTTCACGGCCTGCTAAGTAACTGGCACCTTCCCAGGCGCTGGCGCTACCGCAAGGCTCTCACACTCGCCTCCGGATCACTCATCACAATGTCCCTTTGGTTCCTAATTATATTTCACCAGATTATGTCTACACTATAAGACTAAAATGATTCTGTGCTATGATACTAAAGCAAAGATTAACAAAGAATCATGATTTAATAGGATCGATGATAGGTGATTGTTTCTACATCTATTTGGTATCATTGCTAAAACTAAGTAATCAGTTATTGATTTTACTGGGACAGCTCATGCCTTCAGTCCCTTGCCTTGGCACCTGGGCAACTTTCTTCCCACATGCCCCCAAGAGATGTTGACCACCTTTGTGCCTGTGAATGTGACCTTATTTGGAAATAGGGTGTTTGTAGTGTAATCCAGGTAACATGGGGTCATGCTGGAGTGGGGTGTGTCTTCATCCAGTGACTGGTATTCTTATAAGAAGACGAACTTTGGATACAGGCACGTGTAGAGGAAAAAGTCCATGTGAAGACAGAGGCAGAGGTTGGAGAGGTGCAGCCACAAGCCACTGAACCTCTAGGACTGCTGGAGCCACCAGAAGCTGGGAAGAGGCGTGGAGGGGCTCTTTTAGAGCCTTCCGAGGGGGCATGGCTTGCTGGCACCTCAGCTGTAGACTTCCACCCTCCAGCACGGGAATGTGTGCATGTTGTTTCATGCCATCTGGTTTGGGGTGATTTGTTAAGGCAGGCAGGGAAGCCCACATGGCATTGACCCATGAGCAAAATGTTCCATCAGGAGTGGGGAAAAAAGCAGAAGGGAAGCCCTCATGGATAGTCCCTGTCCCCTCTGACATGTTAGTTTTCTATTGCTATGGAATAATATTATGCAAACTTGGCACCTTAATACAACAATATTTATTGTCTCACTGTAGTAAAGTTTCTGTGTGCTGGGGGTCTGGACATGGTTTAGCTGCATCGTCTGCCTCTGAGTCTCACAGACTGCAATGCAGGAATTGCAACTGCAGGCCACGGTGGCAGGGGTCTCATCTGGGGCTTGACTGGGTGGATGCAGTCCTTTGCGTCTGTAAGTCTGAGATCTGCTCAGATTGTTCAGAGACCACCCTCAGTTCCTTGCCAACTCCCTGCGTCTCCCCACTCAAAAGTGGCCACTTGTTTCATCCCAGCCAGCAGCAAGGGTGAGAGAGACAAAGTCTCCTAGCCAGGTAGATGTTGCAACCGTCATGTGGAGTAATCACCTTTGCCATGTTCTATTCATTAAAAGCAAAGCACAGGTCCTCCCCGCACCCAAGGTGGGGGGTGGGGATTACACAGAGTGTGATCACCAGAAGGTGGGGATCACGTGGCCAGCTCAGAGTGTGTCCCTACAGTCAGGATGGCCGAGGTTGAGAGCTGACATTGCCTCTGGAATCTGGTGGGATTGTATTCCTCATGGTCAAGGGGACCCGGAGGCTGTTCCTATGGCAACCACCAGCCTGGGGCTTCTGCCGGTCTCTCCAGCACACCAACCCTCTCTGTCTTTGCCCACTCATCTCAAGCTGTGGATGTGCTTAAACTCTAGGGTCTTATTGTTAACTGACTGCCTTCCCTCTCACTTACACCCTTGCTCAGTCTTGTTGGGCACTGGCTGTGTCTCAGGTGCTGGAAATGTAACATGGAGTGAAAACTGGGTCTTAGAGGCACAGTGTGAGATGTAGACATCAAACAGCCGCAGACTTCCCGACACGCGATTACCCACTGGGATTTGTGCTTTGATGTCCACATGCAGGGTGGTGCAAGAGCATGAAGTGTTGGGGTATGATTGAGCCCTGGGGAATGAGGAGAGAGGAATTGGGGTATGATTGAGCCCTGGGGAATGAGGAGAGAGGAACTGGCAAAGAGGCAAGAGGGGCGAATCCGTGCAGGTGAAATCGCAGACAGGCAACGTCCCACAGCTGGCTGGAACCACACTACTCCCTGAGATTGGGGAGAAGCTAGCAATCTGCCTCCACCACCGCCAGCTCCCCCGCCCCTCAACTGTGAATTTCCCGAGGACACAGGCCTCGGCCATTTCTGTTCACAATTGTGTCTCCATTGCCAAGCACTGTATCTGGCTTGTAGTTGGCAAAGTGAGCAAAGAGAGAGAAGTGGGAGTACGGAATGAGATGAGGTGGCTGGGGACCCAGAATTAGTTTCACTGTGTTGGCCAGGCTGGTCTTGAACTCCTGACCTCAGGTGATCTGCCCACCTGGGCCTCCCAGAGTGCTGGGATTACAGGTGTGAGCCACCGTGCCCGGCCATAATGCCTTTGGTTTTAGCAGGTGGCCACTTGATGTCAGGGCAAAAGTCCTGGGCTTGGAGCCAGAGCACATGTGTGCAGAACTCAGCCACACCGTTTCTAGGGCACATCAGCTCTGATGCTCCATAGCCTCCTTTTGGAGAATGGGCCAAAGCATCGAACACAGGGCCTGTCCCGGAGTGGATGCAGGATGAACCTACTAGCTGTGTAACTGGGGTTGGTTATTTGACCTTTCTGGACCTCAGTTTCCTCATGGCTAAAATGGGGTCCGTTCTGCTACAGTGGTGGAAGGAACATCCCAGACCTCAGTGGCTTCAGCAGCCATCACTTATTGTCACTGGTGCAGCTGCAAGTTGCCCAGGGCTGGCTGGGGCCACTCTGCCTCTGACTGTAGGTCCGGGAGTCTGCCTGGTATCTCTGCTCTTCGTGTCTCTCCTTCAGGGATTGGGGATAAGCGGGGCCTGTGGCTCTCATTGAGTTGGCACAGGAGGAACAGAAGCACGTGGAGGCTCTCACAGCCAAGACTTGAAACCAGCATATCGTTGCTCCCACCCAGTTCCATTGGCCAAAGCAAGCCACATGGCTGAGTGCAGACTCACCGGGCAGGAAAGAGCACTCTTCCTGGAACGAGGCTAGGGTGAGGGCTAGAGTTTAGGGGGAGGTGAAGAATTGAGGCTGGCAATTCAGTCTGCAAGGTAGGTTCATAGCGGTGCTTTCCTTCTAGGTGGCCTGTGAGCTACTGCATTTAAAGCTCTTGGAACCAAGCTTGTTATCGAGCAAAAACTCAGGTGTCTCGGCCTCACAACTATTGACTCCTTGGGCCACATAATTCAGTGTGGCGGGGCTGTCCTGAGCACTGCCGGGTGCTGAGCAGCCTCCCAGGCCTCCACCCATTAGATGCCATCACCCCTCCTTAGTCATGACAACCACAAGTGTCTCCAGCTGTGGCCGCATGTTCCCAGGTTGAGAACTGCTGCTGTAAAAGGTTGGTTGTTTTTATTATTACCTGAATCACTTGTGCGTCATGTAATCCACATAACTGTTATTTTTCCTTTACTGTTTTCCTTAAGTCATTGCTGAAAGTGAGGAGACCTTTTGGAAGGAAAGAGTCACAGCATGATGCCCTTGGCTGTGGAAAAAACAAAAACAAAAACAAACAACCAGTGTGGTTTGTTTGCCAGATTGTCTTCAAAGGAATTAGAAAGTTACAAAGAGCTCAGCCTAAGCCCTGGCCCCTGAAGATTTCTGTGCAAGAACAGACTGGTGATTCTTGCCCCAAGAAGCAGCAGTGGCTGCATTTTGAACAGTGGCATGGCTGGCGGAACACAGATGCTTGACTTGGCTTCAGAGTTCTGGTCTGAGGTCTTTTGAAAAGCTACGAGGAACGTGCAAAGCAAAGAGGAGCTGGTGTTACTGGTCTTTGGGCCCTGTTTTCTCTGTATGGAGAGTGCGGCGGGGGGAGGGGGGACGTTTATTTTTCCTTGACATATAAAAAGCTTTCTTTATTCATTTTGTGCTCTGTCAGTAAGTCAAGCGTAGTCAGATAATAGCTATTGTTTATTCAATGCCAAACACGGTCAACAACAACACTAATCACTTCACCAGTGTCGTCTGTTACTTCCCTCCCTCCCTTCTTTCCTCCTCCCTCCTCCTAGATACCCCTAAGTTCTGTGCCTTCTTCCCTGCAATATGAAGAATCAATAACTGTGTGAGTAGGCTCCAGTTGTATCCCATTTTATAGAAGAAGAGTCAGAGAGTTTTTTTTTTTTTTTTTTGAGACGGAGTTTCGCTCTTGTTACCCAGGCTGGAGTACAATGGCGCGATCTCGGCTCACCGCAACCTCCGCCTCCTGGGTTCAGGCAATTCTCCTGCGTCAGCCTCCTGAGTAGCTGGGATTACAGACATGCGACACCATGCCCAGATAATTTTTTGTATTTTTAGTGGAGACGGGGTTTCACCATGTTGACCAGGATGGTCTGAATCTCTTGACCTCGTGATCCACCCGCCTCGGCCTCCCAAAGTGCTGGGATTACAGGCTTGAGCCACCGCGCCCGGCCGAGTCAGAGAGTTAAAGCAACTGGCTGAGTTGCACAGCTGGTGAGTGATGAACCGGGTTTGAACACATATGGGCCTGATTGCAGCATTCGACCGCCCATCCACCATGGGATGCTTTAGTAGAGTGAATGTAACTGTGTCCCCAGAGTTCTCAGAATTGCAGCGTAGGGGTGACCAGAAGGGAGCACCGAGTTGTCAGTCCCCAGCAGAGTGGAGTACATCCTGCATGAAGTGTATAAAGCACCAGGTATTAAAGTTTATGAGTCTATTAATCCACGGCTTTGAAGGAATTAAAGTTTCATATTGATGATAAACCTTCCCTAATAAAATGTGAGGGAAGCAGGAATAAATCTCCAATTCCAAAGGACCCCAAACCACTTAAACAATTGCATGCAAGATGGATGCACATGGTGGCAATGGAGTGATACGTCTTGTCCGGAGGAGGGTACTTTGGCAGAGTGGTTTTTGCTTCTCCTAGGTGGTGGCGGTGAAATGATGGATGTGTGCTATTGATTTCATGGGAGTTTGCACGAGGGTGAGCACAGCTGGGTGAGAGGCCCCCAGTGCAGCAGAAGCTGCTGAATTGCATTTTGGAGGAGAAGAGAGAAAAGGCGTTGGAGGTGGCCCATTTAATCAAACAGCAGAAGGCCAGCCTTCTCTGTAGAGTTACTGCCCCACTGTGTTGAGATCAATCTCCCTTCCTCCCTCCTTCCTCCTTTCCTTCCTTCCTCTCTTCTTCTTCCTCCTGCTCCTCCTCTCTCCCTCTCTCTCTCTCTCTCCCATCGTCCTTATTTTCATTATGCGGATAACTCGTGTGTGGAGGTGAGCTGTAGGGTGTTGGTTTAAACACAATCTTGGATTAGAATCCCAACTGTCATTTATGAGCTCTGCGACCTGAGGGAGTTTACTTAATCTCTGGTCCTTGCTTGTTGCTGTGGGTTAGTAAAGCACTTATTTTTGAATAGTTTTATTAGACTTATACAGAGTTGCAAAGGCAATGCAGTAAGTTCCTGCATTACCCCCACTCAGCTTGACCTATTGTTAACATCTGAAACTCCTGTGATACGTTCAGCACACCTTAATGGACCCATACTGATGCACCATTATTACGCGAAGTCCCTGCTTTATTAGGATTTCTTTAGTTCTTGCCTCATGCCTGCTTTCCATTCTGGGATTGTATCCAGAACACATTTCATTGAGATGTCCTGTCTTTTAAGGTCCTCTGGACTACGATGGTTTCTCAGACTTTACTTGTTTTATGAGACAGGATCTCACTCTGTCATCCAGGCTGGAGTGCAATGCCACCATCACAGCTCACTGCAATCTCCACCTTCTAGGCTCAAGCGATCCTCACACCTGAGCCTTACAGTAGCTGGGAGGACAGGCATGCACTCCCATGCATAGGTGATTTTTTATTTTTTTGTAGAGATGGGATGTTACTGTGCTGCCCAGGCTTCTCTTGAACTCCAGGGCTTAAGTGATCCTCTGGACTCAGCTTCCCAGAGTGCTGCGATTACAGGTGTGGGCAAAGGCACCTGGCTACTTTCCTTGTTTTTAATGACCTGGATAGTTTTAAGGTCAGGGTGTCTTGGTCAGATATGTTGTAGAATGTACATCCAGTGATATCTGTCTGATTTTTTTTTTTTTTGAGATGGAATCTTGCTGTGTTGCCCAGGCTGGAGTGCAGTGGTGCAATCTCGGCTCACTACAATCTCTGCCTCCCAGGTCCAAGCGGTTCCCCTGCCTCAGCCTCCCGTGTAGCTTGAACTACAGGTGCACACCACCACACCCAACTAATTTTTTGTATTTTAGTAGAAACGGGGTTTCACCATGTTGGCCAGGATGGTCTCAATCTCCTGACCTTGCGATCTGCCCACCTCTGTCTAACAAAGTGCTGGGATTATGTGAGCCACCGAGCCCGACCCTGTCTGATGATTCGATTAGACCAAGGGCGTATGTTTTTGGGAGAAAGACTGTGGAGACAAAGTACCCCTTTCTTCCCGTCATACGACATGCCTATCGCTGTTCACCTTGGCCTTGGCCACTGTCAGGTTCCTCTGCTGTAAAGTTGTTCTTCACACACCACACCCCCTTCTTCATTCTATGCTCCTTGGGAGGAAGTCACTATGAGCAGCTCACATTTGAGGAGCGGGGATTTTTTTTTTTCCCCTTTCCTTGATGGAAGAGTATCTGCATAAATTATTTGGAATTCTTCTCTGAGGGATATTTGTTGACTCTCCCACATTTGTTTATTTATTCAATCATCTGTTTACATTTCGATGGGACTCATGGATATCTATTGTATGTTTTGAGTTGTAATCCAATACTACATTATTTATTTTGTTGCTGAAATTGTGCCAGCTTCATCTGGGCCCTTGTGTTTTTTTATGGATTTATTTTCATAAGGAATAAATGTGACACGAGTGAGCGGTGCAAAATTTTAGAGGGTGCCAAAAATCAGTAATTGAGGTAAATAATATATTCAGTATTTTAAAAAGTCAGAATGAATAAAATGAATTTCATGATGAATAAAACACTAACATGTTAAGGCAGGCTTTGTCATGTACAAATTAGTTAACCAGACACCAGGTGTTTCATATGTATTTAATGGATTAAAGCTATTAATTCATATGGATATGCTACTATATTAGTGACTCGTTGCCTAATCACATTAGGTAATAAACTACCCCAAAACTCTGTGGTTGAAAATAGCAAGCATCACATTATCTCACAAATTTATGGGTCAGCTGGGGGGTCCTGGCGGCTCAACTAGGCCCCTTGTATGTGTGAGGGTCTACTGTTGGCTGACTGTGGATGGTTTCAGCTGGAATGGCCAGGGCAGCGTGGATCTGTCATCATGTCTCTCAACCGTGTCCTGGGACAAGCAGGCTCATCTGGGCATGTGTTTTTCATGGTGATGGCAGAAGAGTGAGAAAGGAAGTGGCAAGGTATAAAGGTTTGAGATCTTGGCCCAGAATGGTGAGTTGTCCTTTCTGCTGCGTTCTCTTGGACAAAGCACATCGTAAGGTCAGCCTCGATTTAAGGGGAAGGGGCAGTAAGACCTGCCTCTTTAGTGAGAGGAACCATGAGTGACATGGCAGAAGGCATAGTGTGGGTACAGGGAGGGACAGAGTTGGGGTCATTAACGCCGTCAGCCTCCCACAGCCAGGTACTGTTTTAGGTGCTAAGGATATATCAGTAAACAAAACAGATCCGCATCTCTGCCATAGGAAGCTCACATTGAAATGACAGTGATGTCCACAGCAGAAGAAGAATAGGAAAGAGCAGGAGGAGGAGTGGCGGGGAGGAGGAAGGGGAAGATGGGGAAGCAGAAGGAGGAGAGGGGGAGGGAAAAAAGGGAGAAGAAAAAAGGGATAACTTAGTTCTGCCTTTCAGGAAGCATCTTAGTTCATTTTGTATTACCATAAAGGAACACTTGATTCTGGGTAACTTATTTTATATATTTATTTTTTAATTGCATTTTAGGTTTTGGGGTACATATGAAGAACATGCAAGATTGTTGCATAGGTACACGGGTGGCAGTGTGATTTGCTGCCTTCCTCCCCTTCACCTATATCTGGCATTTCTCCCCATGCTATCTCTCCCCAACTCCCCACCCCCTACTATTGCCCCCCAACAGACACCAGTGTGTAGTGCTCCCCTCCCTGTGTCCATGTGTTCTCATTGTTCAACACCCACCTATGAGTGAGAACATGAAGTGTTTGATTTTCTGTTCTTGTCTCAGTTTGCTGAGAATGATAGTTTCCAGGTTCATCCATGTCCCTATAAAGGACACGAACTCATCGTTTTTGATGGCTGCATAATATTCCATGGTGTATATGTGCCACATTTTTCCCTGTCCAGTCTATCATTGATGGGCATTTGGGTTGGTTCCAGGTCTTTGCTATTGTAAACTGTGCTGCAATGAACATTTGTGTGCATATGTCCTTATAGTAGAATGATTTATAATCCTTTGGATATATACCCAGTAATGGGATTGCTGGATCAAATGGAATTTCTATTTCTAGGTCCTTGAGGAAGTGCCACCCTGTCTTCCACAATAGTTGAACTAATTTACACTCCCACCAACAGTGCAAAAGGATTCCTATTTCTCCACATGCTCTCCAGTATCTGTTGTCTCCAGATTTTTTAATGATCACCACTCTAAGTGGTGTGAGATGGTATCTCAATGTAGTTTTGATATGCATTTCTCTAATGACCATTGATGATGAGCATTTTTTCATATGTTTGTTAGCTTCATATATGTCTTCTTTTGTAAAGTGTCTTTTCATATCCTTTGCCTACTTTTGAATGGGCTTGTTTGTTTTTTTCTTGTAAATCTGTTTGAGTTCTTTGTAAATTCTGGATATCAGCGCTTTGTCAGATGGGTAAACTGCAAAAATTTTTTCCCATTCTGTTGGTTGCCAATTCACTCTAATGACTGTTTCTTTTGCCATGCAGAAGCTGTGGAGTTTGATTAGGTCCCATTTGTCTATTTTGGCTTTTGTTGCCAATGCTTTTGGTGTTTTGGTCATGAAGTCCTTGCCTACGCCTATGTCCTGAATGGTTTTGCCTAGATTTTCTTCTAGGGTTTTTATGGTGTTAGGTCTTATGTTTAAGTGTTTAATCCATCTGGAGTTAATTTTAGTGTAACGTGTCAGGAAGGGGTCCAGTTTCTGCTTTCTGCACATGGCTAGCCAGTTTTCCCAACACCATTTATTAAACAGGGATTCCGTTCCCCATTGCTTGTTTTTGTCAGGTTTGTCAAAGACTGGATGATTGTGTTGCCTCCGAGGCCTCTGTTCTGTTCCACTGGTCTATATCTCTGTTTTGTTACCAGTACTATGCTGTTTTGATTACTGTAGCCTTGTAGTGTAGTTTGAAGTCTGGTAGTGTGATGCCTCATGCTTTGTTCTTTTTGCTTAGAATTGACTTGGCTATTTGGGCTCTCTTTTGGTTCCATATGAAGTTTAAGGTGGTTTTTTCCAGTTCTGCGAAGAAGATCACTGGTAGCTTGATGGGGATAATGTTGAATCTGTAAATTACTTTGGGCAGTATGGCCATTTTCATGATATTGATTCTTCCTGACCATGAACATGGAGTGTTTCTCCATCTGTTTGTGTCCTCTCTTATTTTGTTGAGCAGTGGTTTGTAGTTCTCCTTGAAGAGGTCCTTTACGTTCCTTGTTAGTTGTATTCCTAGGTATTTTATTCTCTTTGTAGCAATTGTGAATGGCAGTTTATTCTTGATTTGGCTCTCTTTAGGTTATTGGTGTATAGAAATGCTTGTGATTTTTGCACACTGATTTTGTATCCTGAGACCTAGCTGAAGTTGCTTATCAGTTTCAAGAGATTTTGGGCTGAGACCATGGGGTCTTCTAGATATACTATCATGTTGTCTGTAAATAGAGACAATTTGGCTTCCTCCTTTCCTATTTGAATACCCTTTATTTCTTTTCCTTGTCTGATTGCTCTGGCTAGAACTTCCATTACTATATTGAATAGAAGTGGTGAGAGAGGGCATCCTTGTTTAGTGCCAGATTTCAAAGGGAATGCTTCCAGTTTTTGCCCATTCAGTATGATACTGGCTGTTGGTTTGTCATAAATAGCTTTTATTATTTTGAGATACGTTCCATCAGTACCTAGTTTATTGAGGGTTTTTAGCATAAAGGGCTGTTGAATTTTGTCAAAAGCCTTCTTTGCATCAATTGAGATAATCATGTGGTTTTTGTCTTTGGTTCTATATGGTGAATTACATTTATAGACTTGTGTATGTTGAACCAGCCTTGCATCCCCAGGATGAATCCTACTTGATCATAGTGGATAAGCTTTTTGATGTGCTGTTGCAATCGAATTGCCAGTATTTTGTTGAAGATTTTTGCATCTATGTTTATCATGGATATTGGCCTGAAGTTTTCTTTTCTCATTGAGTCTCTGCTGGGTTTTGGTATCAGGATGATGTTGGTCTCATAAAATGATTTGGGAAGGATTCCCTCTTTTTGGATTATTTGGAATAGTTTCAGAAGGAATGGTACCAGCTCCTCTTTGTATGTCTGGTAGAATTCAGCTGTGAAGCCATGTGGACCTGGGCTTTTTTCGTGTGGTAGACTCTTAATTGCTGCCTCAACTTCAGACCTTGTTATTGGTCTATTCAGGGTTTTGACTTCTTCCTGGTTTAGGTTTGGGAGGACACAAGTGTCCAGGAATTTATCCATTTCTTCCAGGTTTACTAGTTTATGTGCATAGAGTTGTTTGTAATAATCTCTTATGATGGTTTGAATTTCTGTGGAATCTGTGGTGACATCCCCTTTATTGTTTTTTATTGCATCTATTTGGTTATTCTTTCTTTTCTTTTTAATTAATCTGGCTAGAGGTCTGTCTATTTTGTTGATCTTTTCGAAAAACCAGGTCCTGGATTTATTGATTTTTTGAAGAGTTTTTGTGTCTCTATCTCCTTCAGTTCTGCTCTGATCTTAGTTATTGTCTTCTGCTAGGTTTTGAGGTTTTTGATCTTGCTACTCTAGCTCTTTCAATTTTGATGATAGGGTGTTAATTTTAGATCTCTCCACTCTTCTCATGTGGGCACTTATTGCTGTATATTTTCCTCTAGATACTGCTTTAAATGTGTCCCAGAGATTCTGGTACGTTGTGTCTTCGTTCTTGTCTGTTTCTAAGAATATCTTTATTTCTGCCTTCATTTAATTGTTTATCCAGTCAACATTCAAGAGCCCGTTGTTCAGTTTTCATGAAGCTGTGCGGTTCTGAGTTAGTTTCTGAATTCTGAGTTCTAACTTGATTGCACTGTGGTCTGAGATACTGTTTGTTAAGATTTCCATTCTTTTGCATTTGCTGAGGAGTGATTTACTTCCAATTATGTGGTCAGTTTTAGAGTAGGTGTGACGTGGTGCTGAGAAGAATGTATATTCTGTGGATTTGGGGTGTAGAGTTCTGTAAATGTCTATCAGGTTTTCTTGTTCCAGGTCTGAGTTCAAGTCCTGGATATCCTTGTTAATTTTCTGTACGGTTGATCTCTCTAATATTGACAATGGGGTGTTATAGTCTCCCACTATTATTGTGTGGGAGTCTAAGTCTCTTTGTAAGTCATTAAGAACTTGCCTTATGTATCTGGGTGCTCCTGTATTGGGTGGGTACATATTTAGGATTGTTAGCTCTTGTTGTTCCATTGATCCTTTTACCATTATGTAATGTCCTTCTTTGTCTCTTTTGATCTTTGTTGCTTTAAAGTCTATTTTATCAGAGACGAGAATTGCAACTTCTGCTTTTTTTTTTTTTTTGCTCTTTGTTTGCTTGATAAATCTTTCTCCATCCCTTTATTTTGAGCCTTTGTGTATCCTTGGATGTGAGATGGGTTTCTTGGATACAGCACACTGATGGGTTTTGGCTTTTTATCCGATTTGCCAGTCTGTGTCTTTTGACTGGGGCATTTAGTCCATTTGCATTTAGGGTTAATATTGTGTGTGAATTTGATACTGCCTTTTGATGCTAGCTGGCTGTTTTGCCCATTAGTTGATGCAGATTTTTCATTGTGTTGATGCTCTTTACCATTTGGTATGTTTTTGGAGTGGCTGGTACTGGTTGTTCCTTTCTATGTTTAGTGCCTCTTTCAGGAGCTCTTGTAAAGCAGGCCTGGTGGTAATGAAATCTCTGTGTACTTGCTTGTTTGCAAAGGATTTTATTTTTCCTTCATTTATAAAGCTTAGTTTGACTGGATATGAAATTCTGGGTTGAAAGTTCTTTTCTTTAAGGATGTTGAATATGGGCCCCCACTCTCTTCTGGCTTGTAGGATTTCTGCTGAGAGACCTGCTGTGAGTCTAATGGGCTTCCCTTTATGGGTAACCCAACCTTTCTCTCTGACTGTGCTTAGCATTTTTTCCTTCATTTCAACCCTGGTGAATCTGACGATTGTGTGCCTTGGGGTTGCTCTTCTTGAGGAATATCTTTGTAGTGTTCTCTGTATTTCCTGGACTTGAATATTGGCCTGCCTTGCTAGGTTGGGGAAATTTTCCTGGATAATATCCTGAAGAGTATTTTCCAGCTTGGATTCATTCTCTTCATCATATTCAGGTACACCTATCAAACGTAGATTAGGTCTTTTCACATAGTCCCATATTTCTTGAAGACTTTGTTCATTCCTTTTTACCCTTTTTTTCTCTAATCTTGCCTTCTCATTTTATTTCATTGAGTTGATCTTCGACCTCTGATATCCTTTCTTCTGCTTGGTCAGTTCAGCTATCGAAACTTGTGCATGCTTCACGAAGTTCTCGTGTTGTGTTTTTCAGTTCCATCAATTCACTTGTATTCCTCTCTGAGTTGTCCATTCTCGTTAGCATTTCGTCAAATCTTTTTTCTAGGTTCTTAGTTTCTTTGCATTGGGTTAGAACATGTTCTTTTAGCTCACGGAAGTTTCTCATTACCCACCTCCTGAAGCCTGATTCTGTCATTTCATCACAGTCATTCTCCATCCAGCCTTGTTCCCTTGCTGGTGAGGAGTTGTGATCCCTTGTAAGAGGAGAGGTGTTCTGGATTCAGGTGTTTTCCTTCTTTTTGCGCTGGTTTCTTCCCATCTTTGTGGATTTGTCCACCTGTCATCTTTGTAGTTGCTAACTTTCAGACTGGGTCTCTGAGTGGAAGTCCAGTTTGTTGATAATGAAGTTATTTCTGTTTCTTAGTATTCCTTCTAACAGTCTGGCCCCTCTTCTGTAGGACTGCTGAGGTCCACTCCAGATGCTGCTTGCCTGGGGATCACTTGCAGCAGCTGCAGAACAGTAAGGGTTACTACCAGTTTCTTCTTCTGCTATCTTTGTCCCAGAAGGATGCCCACCAAATGTCAGTCTGATCTCTCCTTTATGAGGTGACTCTTTGGATATACAGGGGTCAGGGAGCTGCTTGAGGAGACAGCCTGTCCTTATAGGAGCTCAAGTGCTGAGCTGTGAGCTCTGTTGTTCATTCAGAGCTGCTGGGCAGGTACATTTAAGTCTGCTGCAGCAGAACTCATAAACCCCCTTTTTTTCCCCAGGTGCTCTGTCTCAGGGAATTAGGGCTTTATTTATGAGTATCCGTTGTGCTGCTGCCTTTAGTCAGGCCTGTCCTGCCCAGCAAGGAGGCAGCCTAGTTACTGTCTGCCTGCAGAGGCTTTGCTGAGCTGCTGTGGGCTCTGCCCAGCTGCTGTGTGAACTTCCCTGCAGTCCTATTTATGTGGGTGTGGTTAGAACTGCCTGGGCAATGGTGGCCTGCTTCTGTAATGGCAGACTCTCTCTGTAATGGTGGGTTGTCTTGGCAATGGCAGGCTGCCTCAGCAATGGCAGGCTACCTCCGTAGTGGTGGAGTACCTCGGTAATGGTGGACGTCCCTCCCCCACAGAGCTGGACCATCCCAGGTTCAGCTGTGCTTGCTGTGAAACTCTCAACCCAGAGCATTTCCAATTGCTGTTTTTTTGTGTGTGTGTCGGGGGGTGGGGGGGGGGGTGGGGGGGGGTGGGACCAGCTGAGCCTGATCACCTGGCTCCCTGCCTCAGAGCCTTTTTTTTTAGTTGAACGATTGACTCTCTCCCAGGTGTTCCAGTCACCTGTTGAAAAGGCACCAGGATCTGTGTGATTTCCCATGCAGTGACCCACTGTGCTGGCTGAAACAGCGGCGCTGAGATTTGTGGTGCTTTTTTGCCTGGGAGTCTCCTGGCCTGGCTTCCTGTTTCAGTCCCCTTTTTAATCAGATGAATAAGTGACTCTGCTTTCCCAGAGCTCTGATTGCCAGCTTAAAAGGGCACCCAGACCAGTGTATTTTGTATGGAGAACTGCCATGCTGGGGCGCCAGCAAAACAGCTGCACCAGCAAAAACAGCTGTGCTGGTGACCCATGGGGCTCCTCCACCTGGGAATCTCCTGGTCTGTGGGCAATAAAAATCTGTCTGGAAATGCGGTGTCCACTCACCCTCTGTGCTTTCATTGGGAGCTGCAATCCTGAGCTGCTCCTAATCGGCCATCTTGGATCAATTCTGGGTAATTTATAAAGTAAAGAGGTTTATTTGGCTCATGGTTCTTCAGGTTGGACAAGAAGCATGGCACCAGTGTCTGCTTCTGGTCAGGACCCAAGGGAGATTTTACTCACAATGGAAGGTGAAGGAGAGGCAGGCATGCTATGAGGTGGGAGAGGGAGGAGCGATGATGTCCCAGACTCTTTATCAATCAGCTCTCTAATGAACTCACAGAATGAGAACTCATTCATTACAGCAGAGAGGGCAACAAACTATCCATGAGGACTCTGCCCCCGTGACCCAAACACCTCCCAGTTCAACACTGTGGATTACATTTCAACATGATATTTTCAGAGAACAAACATCCAAATTGTATCAGGAGGCCTGTTGCTACTATCAGTTCCATGTGGGCAAGTGGCATGGGTGGAGTGGTTTTTGACACCTTTTCCTGTAGCTGTCAGCACTTCCAGGAGGTCCCAGCTCCTGCTGCAAAGCCCCTACCTCACTGTCAGCTGCAGGTGCCTAGATCAAGTCCAGGAAAGGAACCCAGCCTGGAATCAAGCCTCTGAAAGCGGGCAGGTTGTTTGTGAAGAGGTGTTTTGTCCTCCTGGGAGTCTTCTATCTTATTGATCTCATTCTCCAACAAAATGGTTCACAAGGCACTAAAATCAAATCAACAGCTTCTACCTTTGCAAAACAGAGGCTGTTTTAATTGAGATATTGGAATATGTATTTCCTTAATTACTACTTAATGGAAAATCCTTATGCCTGATCAATTTGGGTCAGTTTGAAGTAGTCACTGCTATAAATGAGATTCATCTAAGGTTACTTACCTGAAAAATCAATATCCAATAGTTTGAGGAAGTATGGCAAGTTCTGCTGCAGAGAAGCATTGGAAAGTATCAAGACTGGTGGGCTTGCTGCTTCTTGAAAAGTACCATGCCATTCAGCCTTCTAAGAGGGCAGGAGATGATGCCTAAGGCTCCCCAAATAGATCTCAGGCACAGTGCTAGGCACTTTCGTGTGCGTTTTCTCACCTAATCCTCACTATAACCTAATGAGGTAGTCTATTCATATTTTCATTTTGTAGATGAAGAAATGGAGGCCCAGAATGGTGCCACCAAATCGGAGAGCAGCAGAGGAGACTTGAGCCCAGGAGTTTAGCCACAATGTTATCTCCCTCTCAACTGTTTCCCAAGGTAGCTAGTGCTAGTACAGTAAGTATTCCTGCTTCTGGCTGGAGATGGTTAGCAAAGAGCACTGATTAAGCTTGGTGGCATTCTGAGTCCTGTATCTGGTCCTGAGACAAAGACACCACTCCTCCAAAGAGAGTCAAGCTTGATGGGAAATGAATAGACTGTAAAATCAGATCAACTTGTTTTCTATCACTTCCTGTCTTCTATTACTTCCTGTCTCCCATCACTTCCTGTCTCCCATGATTTGCTGTCTTCCGTCACTTCCTGTGTCCCATAGCTTCCTATCTCCCATCACTTCTGGTCTTCCATAGCTTCCTGTCTCGCATCACTTTCTCTCCCCCATCAGTTCCTGTTTCCCATTATTTTCTGTCTCTCATCACTTCCTGTCTCCCATTATTTCTTGTCTCCCATTACCTCTTATATTCCATTCCTCCCTTGTTGTTGACCATGGATAAGTTACTTGACCTCTCTGAGTCTTGGTTTCTTTATTGTTTAATAAGTATAATCATGTCCACATTTAAGAAGAATAGTGAGGAGTAAGAGTAAGTATGATTATGTACATGAACCACTTATTCCAGACAGTGATTCTTTTCTAATCATAGTAGGCACTCAATAAATCTTGACTTCTGATATGGTTTGGTGGAATTTTCACACAATCTCTTCTTGAATTGTAGTTCCATAATCCCCATATGTCATGGGAGGGGCCTGGTGGGAGGCAACTGAGTCTTGGGGACGGGATTTTTCCATGCTGTTCTCATGATAGTAAGTGAGATCTTACTATCCTGTGATAGTAAGTGATGGTTTTATAAGAGGCTTTTCCTATTTGCTCAGTGCTCATTCTCTCTCCTACCACCCTATGAAGAGGTGCCTTCTGCCATGATTGTAAGTTTCCTGAGGCCTCGCCAGTCTTGCAGAACTGTGAGTCAATTAAACCTCTTTTCTTTGTAAATTACCCAGTCTCGGGTGTTTAATAACAGTGTGAGAATCAATTAATACAACTCCCCTCCTGACTTTCTTCCTTTCTAGGTCTTTTTTTTCCTCCTCAGAAGTCTCCTGGGCAAGGTTGTGCAGGCAGGGTCATCAAAATAACTATGAAGTGGCTTTTAGAAGACCTCCAATGGCTGGAGGCCTGTAGTAAGAAAGAAGCAGATAGCCAGAAAGAGGAAGCTGTGGTCACCAGGAAGAGAAACTCCGTTAGGCTAGCTCGTGTCAGAGGGGTTTGTTGAAAGATTGGTGTATCTCACAGCAGGTCTCCAGAGCCTGGATTTGGGATCTGGGAAATCAGCAGAATTGTACAGAATTGTTTCAGGCCCCTTCTCAGGGGCTGTGTGTGTCATCCCTGTTTTTATGCCCAGCTACTTCATTACCATCTCACTGTAGGCTTCCCCTGTTTACTCCTCTACCCATGTCTAGCCCTTGATGACTTTTCCACATGGTAGCCTCTTGTTTGAGTCCGTGGGACTTTTCATCTTGGCTTCCAATACCTTTTTGGCTTAGTCTCTGAATGTACTAATTCTAAAATCCCAGAAGAGAGAATTTTATTGGACCAGATTTGCACAATTGTCCTGGTTCTGTCCACTGTGAATGGTTTTATCCTTACCAGGGTTTGGACAGGCTGAGTTTCTCCTAAGAGGTGTGCTTGAGGAAATAATACTTGGCTTCTCTAATATATTGGAGTTTCTACAGACTCATTAAGGGAATGAGGAACCATCTAGATCAGAAGTAGACTGAGAAAGACTGTCTTTTCTTTCCTTGTTTACTTTTACTTCACATAGTGATCCATGTCCAAGAGCTCAAGCCCTAGAGAGTCGTGCTGGTTATATAGTAAAGCATTTCTCTAAACTGACTATTTTACATATATGTGTGTGTGTGTGTGTGTGTGTGTGTGTGTGTGTGTGTGTGTGTACACATATATATGTATGTATATATATGTGTGTATATATGCATATGCATATATACACATGTTTTGAATATATGTATATGTATATATACATATCTATGTATATATACATATATATGTGTTCATGTGTATATATATATACACACAAACACACATATACATATATATGCTGGCTTTTACACATTTTACATATGTAAGTGTGTGTATATAAAATGCACAAAAGCCGCTGTGTATGTGTGTGTGTGTGTTTGTGTGTAGTGGCTTTTACTGGGAAAAAACTTTCTTATGGAGCCCCAGTATCGACTTAAATTATTCAAAACTAATGTTAAACTTAAATTAATACTATTTAAAGAGTGCAAACATAAAACAACCTATAAATGCCTTATGCTTATTGCTCTTATGCAGCTGCAAAGCTAAAACAAATTTATAAATTAAATGCAAACAGACCTACAAAACCAATAAAATCCAAATTAGCAACATTAATTTAACATGATAGATGATGCTCCTTGGTTGAAACGAAATCACTTCTCGTAAAGTGCATGGAGTTCTGACTGCTGGAGTGCGGTTGGTTTGAGCCAGATGAGCCTGGACAGCCTGTGACCATGTGAAAGCCCCATTCTTCTACCATTTTCACTCTACAAAGTGACACTTTTTTGACCCTCGTCATTGCCCTTCTTCATTAGTGTGTCACGATCACCTCTGCTTTTTCCCATCAGCTCCACACTATTCAGATTTTACTGCTTGGCAACAGGAGACGATTGTAAACACAACCACATGTGCTCAAGCATTGCCGAAGGACAAACTAATTAAGTGGGTCAACCAGTGATGCCAAAAATGCAAGTGTTAATTTAGAGTGGATTGATTACCTTTGAAATTAATATGGAAAATAATTAAAATAAAAAACTTAGAGGAAATCTGTAAACCTGCAAGGATATGTCCATGTTAGAAGTCCAGGACCAGACCTCAGTTAGTGGTTCTGATTAGTGGGTTCTGGTTCTACCTCCATTCCTCTCCAGAGGTGCAGCCCTAGGGAGTCCTTTCATCTCTTGACATCCTCACCTCCTGCACAAGGCACAAACGTGTTATAAGGAACACAGAAGACAGAGTATGTGAAAATGCACTGAAATTCACAGATTGGAGATGATGGCTGTTACGAGTTGGACTGCATCCCTATCCCCCCACTGCCATTCCCACACATTCTTATGTTGAGGTTCTAACCCCTGGGGGACATCAGAATGTGACTGTATTTGGAGATAAGACCTCTAAAGAGGTAACTAAGGCGGGTGGGTGGCCCTAATCCAACCTGACTGGTGCTGTTGTAAGAAGAGGAGATTAGAACACAAATGTACAGAAGGAAAACTGTGTGGTACAGAGAGTAGACAGCCACTTACAGGCAAAGGAGAGAGACTTCAAAAGAAATCAACCATGCTGGTATTTGGATCTCAAACTCCAAGCCTCCAGAATTGTGAGAAAAATAAATTTCTGGGCCGGGCGCGGTGGCTCACGCCTATAATCCCAGCACTCTGGGAGGCCGAGGCGGGTCGATCACGAGGTCAAGAGATTGAGACCATCCTGGTCAATGAGGTGAAACCCTGTCTCTACTAAAAATACAAAAATTATCTGGGCATGGTGGTGCATGCCTGTAGTCCCAGCTACTCAGGAGGCTGAGGCAGGAGAATTGCTTGAACTCAGAAGGCGGAGGTTTCGTGGTGAGCCGAGACCATGCCATTGCACTCCAGTCTGGGTAACAACAGTGAAACTCCGTCTCAAATAAATAAATAAATAAATAAATAAATAAATAAATAAATCTCTGTTGTTCAAGCCCCCCAGGCTGTGGTATTTTGTGACAGCAACCCTAGCAAACTAATAAAGTGGTGATGCCGGCACGTTTTGAGTGCCAGCTCAACCTTGAGTAGAATATCTGGGCTCCCATGAGTGGATTATCGGGGATCCCATGCTAGCATGGTTGTTTTTCATGTCCTGGGGCAGGAATTTTACTCTCCTTACTTTCTTTGGGATAGGGGATCTGTAAGTGCTCTCTTTTGTCATTAAGGGGTAAATGTGGTAGGAACAAGGTGTGCTCACTCATACTTCATTTGTTAAAATAGGCTGAGATGGACACAGGGGCTCATGCCTGTAATCCCAGTGCTCTGGGAGGCTGACATGGGAGGATGACTTGAGCCCAGGAATTTGAGACTAGTCTGCGCAACAAAAGGAGACCTTGTCTCCACAAAAATACATTAAAAAAATAATCCAGGCATGGTGGTGTATACCTTTGGTCTCAGCTACACTGGAGGCTGAGGCAAGAAGATTGCTTGAGCCCATGAGGTCGAAGCTGCAGTGAACCCAGATTGCCTCCCTGCACTCCAGCCTGGATGACAGGAGGTATCTCAGCCTGGAGACGGTGTCTCAGAGAAAAGAAAAAGGCTGTTAAATACTCTAGACCTATTATTTATGGATAAGACAGCCTGAGCGACTTGCTCCCTGAGAACTTAGTGACCTATTTTTTTCTTTAACACTTCTCTAGAGGCTCATCTCTCTCATTTATTCACAAATGCATTCATTCATTCATTTAATAATTCTTTATTGAGCCCCTACCTGATACCATTTACTGTAATGGATAACTGCTGTTGCTATGGTGGTGAGCAAGGTGGATGCATTTCCTGCCCTCAGGGAGATTCCAGTCTATTGGAAAAAGATATTAAAGGAGTAAACTAATAAACATAACTACATGATGCAGGATGTGTGACGATGCAGAGGTACAGGATGTGATGGAGGCATTTGGCAAATGTGGGAGCAGCATTCCAGGCAGTGGAACAGCTTGTGTTCAGCCCCAGAGGGGAAAGAGGAAGAGAAGAGGCTATTGCGGCTAGAGATAGATGAGTGAAGGAGAAAAGACAGGAAAGGGAGATTTTGGGCTCTTTCACTTATGATCTTGTAGGCTGGAATAAAGATTTTGCAACTCTTACCTATTAGAAAATGTTCATCTTCAAGTAATAGGAATCTCAGCTTGAAATGGCTTGAAATCCAAAAATAAGGAAATGTATTCTTTTACTTAACAAGCAACCAAGAGGCCGAGTGGTACAGCTGACTCATTTAGATGGCTAACTCAACCCCTGTCTTCTCAGTCACCATTCAGACTTGGGTGGTCATGTGATCTACATCTGGCTGATGAACAGGAAATGAAACTGTTCTGGGGTTTCTGGGAAAACGTTTCCACAGTTCTCTCCCTTCCTGTATCCTTCTGCTAGGACCGGGATGCAATGGCTAGAGCTACAGAAGCCATCTTGTGATGTTGAGGGAAAGGCTATGTGGTCGATTGTATTCTTGATCACATCTATTTGCTCCCTCTTCTGAAAAGGGACCATATGTGCTTGCCTTGCCATATGGCTTGCAAAACTTACCTGTGGGAGGAACATACTTCCCCTCTTCACTGTCAAACTCAGGCTGTGTGATTTTGTCTGATAGCACATGAGCAGAGATGACAGTTTGGCTGCCTGAACAGAAGTCTAAATGCAGTTGTGTGCTTAGACTTGACCTCTTTGATCAAATGTCCCTCAATTGGTAGAATGGGCATTGCCCATATGGGGTCTGCTCCTTCAGTCTGAGTCCTGGAGTGAAGTCACATGAGGAGAGCTACCTGCAGCCTGTGTGTCCCTGGAGTGAGAAATGCATATAGTTAAGGTCCGTGGGCACTTGGGGGCCATTTGTTAAGTTAGTAGAGAATAATGGAGACCAGGAAGATACTGGACCAGCCCCTAAACTCTGGAACTTCTATTCTATGAGAAAAAGCAACCCCTCTCTGTTTGGGTGGTTGCAATGTGGCTTTCCAACCCTTGCAGCTGAAAGCACTCCTCACTGAGATGAGGGGTCACAGAGCTGCTTGATGCATATGCTTAGTGGCACCACCAGGGTCCCAACTAGTTCATTTTTCCATCTGCCATGCCCAGTGTTTTCTCAAGGGAGGCCCCTCGAGTTTGCACAATGGCTGCCCCGGTCCATGCAGTTCATGCAGACTCAACAACTTTTTCTGGGGAAAAAAAAGAAGAAAGATAATTTCTAGCCTTTCCCATGTGATTTTAGGATCCAAAATCGTTTATTAGAATTCTCTGGCAAATACCTCTTTTCGTATCTGATTTTAGGATCCAAAATCATTTCTTGGAATCCTCCAGCAGATGCCTCTTCTAGTATCCCCTGTCTCCTCAATGTCTTCTTGACCCAAACCTGTCAACGAACCTATCTGTAAACCTACTGCTTTGGTCAATGAGTGAGGCCACCATGATTGGCTTCCGCAGATTAGAATTTCCCAGAGTCACACAGGACAGGCGGACACCAGAAGGCAATTGGGGCTCTGCCAACATGGAAGAGACACTTGCCTCTGGGTTTGCAAGCAATCAGGTTTGCTACAGATCTCCCCCGGGAGTTATCTCTGAGCCCAAGGCTTGGTTAGGGACCATCACCTCCTGTTCTCACAATACCCCCAGGTATGCATCTAATTTTAAACTGCACTACAGTGCTGTCCTTCTCCAATGTCTCTCTCACCTGGGAAATTCACAACTGACTCCACTTGGTATCCCTAGCATTTGTCCAGAACCTGATGAATCATGAGTACCCAGGACATGTTAGATGGATGGTTGGAGATGTGGACGCCCTGGAGGAGTCAGACTATGGAGAAGTCTGGGTAGGGAAAAGACTTACTAGGCTGTAAGATAGACAGGGGCTGTGTGACTTCCTCATCTCTGTATTCCCAGCACCTCGGCTTCAGCTGGGGTTCTGGAAATGTTTCTCATGTGAATACGTGACCCCATGCTAGAGGCAGTGAGACTCTCTGGAGTAAGCTCATGCTCCTTCATTCACTTTGAAGGAGTAAGCTCAGCTCCTCTCCATCTTTGAAGGGGTGAAACCCACAGAGGAATTAAGATCTAGGTTCAGATCTCAATGCTCCCACTTTTTTATTGCATGACCATGGACAAGTCCGTATACCTTTTTGAGCCTCTGTTTGCTCATCCGTGAAATGGGGCTCATGATAGAGCCCATCTCCGTGTTGCAATTTGCATAAAGCATGTTACATACATAGGGTGTGATGAGCACTGAGGAAATGGTGGAGCATCTATTTAGGAAGCCACATTTTAAAATTAATACGTAGTATTTGCACACGTTTATGGGATACATGTAATATTTTGTTGCATGCATAGGATGTGCACTGATCAGGATGGGGTACCTAGGATACTTATCATGTCAAGCATTTATTATTTTGATGTGTTGGAAATCTTTCAAATCCTATCTTTTAGCTATTTTGAGATACACAGTGCATTCTTCTTTATTCTTTCTTTCTTTTTATTTTTTTTTTTGAGATGGAGTCTCACTCTGTCACCAGGCTGGAGTGCAGTGGCCTAATCTTGGCTCACTGCAACCTCTGCCTCTCGGGTTCAAGCGATTCTCCTGCCTCAACCTCCTGAGTAGCTGGAAATACAGGTGTGCACCACAACACACAGCCAATTTTTCTAGGTTTAGTAGAGATGGGGCTTCACCATGTTGGCCAGGTTGGTCTTGAGCTGCTGACCTGAAGTGATCCACCTGCTTTGGCCTCCCAAAGTGCTGGGATTACAGGCGTGAGCCACCACGCATGGCCCATAGTACATTCTTAACTATGCTCACTCTACTCTGCCATGGAACATTACATCTTATTCCTTCTATGTTTGTACCCATTAACAAGTCTCTCTTGTCTCTCCACTCCCCCTCACCTGATACAACCTTCCCCATCTCTGGTATCTATGATTCTACTCTCCACCTTCATGAGATCAGTTGCTGTAGCTTTGACATAGGAGTGAGAACCTGTCATGTTTGTCCTTCTGTGCCTGGATTATTTCACTGAAAATAATGACATCTAGTTCTATCCCCACTGCTAAAATGGCAGCATTCCATGTTTTTTATGGCCGAATAGCATTCCATTGTGTCTGTATGTCACCTTTTCTGTATTCATCCATCCACTGATGGACACTTAGGTTGATTCTGTGTCTAGGCTATTGTGAATAAAGTGCTGAAAGAAACACGTGCGGAGCCGGGCGCGGTGGCTCACACCTGTAATCTTAGCACTTTGGGAGGCCAAGGCAGGTGGATCACAAGATCAGGAGTTGGAGACCAGCCTGGCCAACATAGTAAAATCCTGTCTCTACTAAAAATATAAAAATTAGCTGGGTGTGGTGGCACATGCCTATAATCTGAGCTGCTTGGGAGGCTGAGGCAAGAGAATCGCTTGAACCTGGTAGGCGGAGGTTGCAGTGAGCTGAGATCACACCACTGTACTCCAGCCTGGGCAACAGAGTGAGGCTCTGTCTCAAAAATAAATAAATAACTGGGGACAGGTGTCGCTTTGATGTACTAATTTCCATCTGGGATCAGTGGCTCATACCTGTATTCCCAGCACTTTGGGAGGCTGAGGTGGATCATTTGAGCCCAGGAGTTTGAGACCAGCATGGGCAAGTTGGTAAAACCTTGTCTTTACAAAAGATACAGAATTTAGCCAGGTGTGGTCCAGGTGTGGTAGCAAGTGCCTGTGGTCCCAGTTACTGGGGAGGCTGAGGCAGGAGAATCACTTGAACCCAGGTCGTTGAGACTTCCGTGAGCCATGATCGTGCCGTTGCACTCCAGCCTGGATGACAAAGTGAGACCCTGTCTAAAAGCAACCAACCATCCAACCAACCAACCAACCAACGAATCAACCAGCAGAAAAGCAAAAACCTGGTACACCAATGTCCTTTCATCTGGAAAAATACCCAACAGTGGAATTGCTGGATCAAGTGATGGTTCTGTCTTTGATTTTTCGAGAAATCTCTATGCTCATTTTTGTAACATTTCCTCTTACTGCCTCCAAGGTGGGGAGAGGATTTGGAAGTAGGGAGAGAACAAGCTGCAGAGGTCCCTGGAGGACTAAGTGTCTTGGGGCGGCATGGAGGGGCTGTGGCATCCATCTTGGTTCTGCTGCACAGAGACAGGCCAGAAGGTTAAGAGCTCTACAGGCTCCCCAGGCCCTTGCCTCCTCCTGGCCCAGGACAAGACAAATGGTCTTTAAATGCGCCACTCATTCAGAGCTAGATGATCCGCCAGCACCTCATAAACTGTGCTTTTTGCAATTTAAAGGGTTTGTGGTTAAGAAAGTGCCAGATTCCTTCCGCCAGCCTCGCAGGATGTAATAAAGACACACTCTGGGAGAACCTATTTAAAGAAAACTAAATGTGAGATGGCTGGTCTTCTAGCTGAAATAACGCCAAGCTTTTTGGCTTCCTGAGAATGTGTGCTCTATGTGCAAACCAGAGAAACTCGGGAAGTGATAGATCCATGTCCCTGGTGTGTTACTAGAGGGAAACCATGCTCTAAAACTTTCCCCTAACCCTATTAGACTATTATTCTTGTGGGTTAAGCATTACCCTCCAGAGACTCTTCTATTAAAATTCTTTTGGGAGGGCAAGCCCAGTAAGTCACTTAAAAATATCTGAATTTGTGAGTAATGCTACAGTGAACATATGTGTACATGTGTGTTTATAATAGAATGATTTATATTCCTTTGGGTTTATACCCAGTAATGGGATTACTGGGTCAAATGGTATTCCTTTTTGGTTTTCTTGAGATGGAGTCTCTCTCTGTTGCCCAGCCTGGAGTGCAGTGGTGGAAACTCAGTTCACTGCAACCTCCACCTCCTGGGTTCCAGCGGTTCTCCTGCCTCAGCCTCCTGAGTAGCTGGGATTATAGGTGCATGCCACCACAATCAGCTAATTTTTGTATTTTTAGTAGAGGTAGGGTTTCACCATGTTGGCCAGGCTGGTCTTGAACTCCTGACCTCCAGTGATCCCCCGTCTCGGCCTCCCAAAGTGCTAGGATTACAGGCGTGAGCCAGCGCACCCAGCCCCTATTCATCATTCTGATTTCAATGCTACTAATTCAGGGAAGCCTTCTCTGACTTCCCAGCCCCATGAGTCCCCCACCATACCCTCTCCTCCTACCCCACTGGGTGCATTCCTGAGAAGCATCTTATCTACTTTGTCATTTTAAAGTTGTTTGTGTGATTATTTGATTAATGCCTGCCTTCCCCAACAGAACTCAACATTCATGAGGGCAAATAATTTCTTCTTTGTCAACACTGCTTTCCTGATGTCTTCCCCAGGTCTCCTCAATAGATGTGTTAACTGAATAAATGGAAAGAGGATTGGGATGTTCTGAGGGAAGAGTGGCTTGTCAGGGAGAGCTATCAAAGTGGCCCAGGGTCCGGTCTTCATCTTCACAGGATCAGGAACTTGGTCTGATCACTGTCCCTCAGTGGAGAAGAAATGGGGAATAATAATCATGCCTGACATTTATTTAGTGCTTCTCAGAGTTCTATAGGAACCATCTCTCTTGTTTTACCAACAGCTCTGCAGGCAGGGTGGTATTACTACTCTGACTTTACAATGGGAGAAACAGGTGCAGAGAAGATGAAGATAAGTGGTGTATCCAAGGTCACACAGGCTAGGCAGAGCTCAGATTCACACTCAGATAGAGATAGGCTGGTTCTAGAGCCAACACCTCTTTTTTTTTTTTTTTTTTTTTTTTTTTTTTTTTTTTTTTTTTTTTTTTAAGAAAGAGTCTCACTCTGTTGCCCAGGCTGGAGTACAGTGGCGTGATCTCAGCTCACTGCAGTCTCCACCTCCCAGGTTCAAGCAGTTCTCCTACCTCATCCTCCTGAGTAGCTGGGGTTACAGGTGCACACCACCATGTCCAGCTATTTTTGTATTTTTAGTAGAGATGGGGTTTCACCATGTTTGCCAGGCTGGTCTCGAATTCCTAACCTCAGGTGATCTACCTGCCTCAGCCTCCCAAAGTGCTGGTATTACAGGCGTGAGCTACTGTGCCCAGCCTACACCCCACATTCTTAACACAGCAGTTGTCTCCAGCAAAGCTCCCTGTTGCTGCATGCACCAAGTGCCAGCTTTTTAATATTAATTTACAGTAATACACAAAACATCCAAGGCTAGTGCTTCTTTTTAATCAAACCTCACTATAAGCCAAATTGTCATCTGAAGCCACTTAGGAGCATGGCTGCAGGGAGAGGGAAGCAGGTGTCAAGGCTGACACTTGGGGATATATGGCTGTGGCAGTCTGGTCTTCAGTCCCAGAAGTGGACAGGCAGTCACAGGTGAAGCACGTTGACCCCCCGGCAGTGAATGGGTAGACACTACCAGCCCCTTTGTTTTTATTTTCTCAGCCTCTTTGGCCACTCAGGCTTCTGTCTTGAGAGTGACTTTGCTTGTCTCTTCCCTGATGTTCATGGGTTGATTTCATAATTTTCCTTGTAGAAGAAAGCTTTAGTTTTCCCATGTTTCCAGGATCTTTCATGCCTTGACAGCAACCCTAAGCAACAGAAACTGTTTCCGTTCCCTTTTATTATTTGACATGGAGTCTCATTCTGTTGCCCAGGCTGGTGTACAATGGCACAATCTCAGCTCACTGCAACATCTGCCTCCCGGGATCAAGTTGATTCTCATGCTTCAGCCTCCTGAGTAGCTGGGATTGCAAGTATGCGCCACCATGCCTGGCTAATTTTTGTGTTGTTAGAAGAGACGGGGTTTCTTCATGTTGACCAGGCTGGTCTCAAACTCCTGGCCTCAAGAGATCCACCCACCTTGGCCTCCCAAAGTACTGGGATTATAGGTGAGAGCCACCGTGCCCGGTCTCCACTGCCTTTTATGATGCTCAGAGAGGCTAGGTAATTTTCCCAAGGACACACAGGCAACGAAACAGGCTGGCCTCCCAGCCCAGGTCTGTTACCTTGCAGTTTTAACACCCAACCCCTCTGCTGTGCTTGTCTCCCCCACCAGCATCAATTTACATTCTGTTAAGTACGTGACCAATTGCCTAGCACACACTAGCATTCATAACGTGTTTGTATGCAGCAAGCATGTTATTGTGCATGGGAGTGTGAGTTCTGAAATAAGACTGCTTGCATGGGAGTCACGCCGGTTGGTTGTGTGACCTTGGGCACATTTGCTCGCCTCTCTAAACTTCGGTTTCCTCTTCTGCAAAATGGGATTGATGAGAGGAGTGGTCCTTCCCAGGATTTCTGGAAGGCTTAAAGGGACAAATGAGTGTGAAGCATTCAACACAGCGCTTGGAACAGTGCCATGTTTCAGTGGGGGCTCTTTCAATGATTGTGACAGAAAGCCAGTTCTCACCAGTCTTTGGAAAGGATTAGGTGGCGATGTATTGGAAAGGCTGGCGGAAAAACGAAGGCTTGAGGCTTGGCAAGAGCGAGTGATTCTTTCCTCTTCTCCTTGATTTCCGCTGTGTTGGCCTGATTATGAGGGCCCACAGTGGGTCCTGGGCATTGTAGATCCATGGGATCATGTCCAGTTTACCATCAGCTTGCACACAAGCACCAGGGTGAGTCTCATGATTTCTGATTAGCATAATTCAGACCATGTGCCCGTTTCTGAACCACTGGCTCCCATGGCCGAGACAATGAGGTACTTTGTTTGGATGTGGGTCATATCACTCCGTCTCCTGGCTTCAAGGGGAGACAGCCCCATTAGAACCAACATGTCCTAAAAAAGGAGGGAGAATGATCCCCAAATCAGGGTGCATATGTGCTGGGTGAGGACCTGAGAAATGTCCACTTATAATTATTTTTGTCATATCATCATTATTAATTCTGTTGTCATCATTATTGCCATCTTTGTTATTTGGTTCCCTGTGATGATCTGGGTTAGGTTAAATAGGTGTACGAGTGCAGGAAAGCCAGGCTCACAGTTCAGCACGACTTTTTCTTTTTCTTTGGTCCAAAACTGGACGCCAACACTTCTGCTCACAATCTATTGGCCAGAACCCAGTCATGTGACACCTACCTGCAAGGAACACTGGGAAATGGAGTCCCTAGTGTCCTCCCCGATAGAGCATCCTCCATGCTGTTTCTATTCTGCTGGCTTAATGCAGGTGAGGATGGCAGTCTTAGAAGCCACATGTTGAGGATGGTGTTGGAAAGATGGAAGCAAGATGAAAAGAGCTCCTCTGTGATCTATAACAGCTGTTATTTGAGCAAGAAGTAATTTTTAAAAATATGTTTGAGCCACTAAATATGTAGGGGCTTGTTTGTTACAGCAGGTGGTAATGCCTTTAATTAACATGTGCATTATTACCCTTCCTCCTCCCTGTCTTCCCATTGGAGGGAAAGGGTTAGGATAGTTATTTGGGGCTTGTGCCTGAGCTGCAGACTTAGGAAAGGGCTGCAGGAGATTTGAGTCCTCCACATAGCTCCAGACCTCTTCTGAAATCCTACTACCTTGTATCTAAGGGACGACCTCTGAGAGGCCTCCTAAAGGATAACCCATCATTGTGGACCTTTGGGTTTTGTCTTGGATACCCTAGGTGATAAAGTGGGCTGCTGTAAGAAAATATTAGATGTCAGTTTAATTGTAACACATGGAGTCTCCCTGGAGAGCAGTCAGAGTGACTTCTACCTTTATGAGAAATTTTATTAGTGTGAATTGGCTCTCAGGATGTTTAAACTGCCCCTCAGAGCCCCTAATAGCACCCTCCTAGTCATTATACATCACTAATGGGTGCTGAGCATCCAAACATCTATTTACTGCATGGATTTAGTCATCCTAGAGGACCTATTTCTGATTAAATAATACATGATTTCAGAGTGTCTGACTACTGTCTATATGCCGATGGCTGCACTTCTGGGTCCTAAGGTTCCCCAGCTTGAGACATTCCCATGAGCTTCCTTGACGATGATCTACAGAGGTATTCCTCTTTGCCAGACACTGAAGCTATGATGCCTATCAGTTTTCCATGGAGGAGTGGAGGACCTGCAGATTTCTGGCCCCTGCCCTAGAGAATCTGACTCAATAGATCTGGGTGTGGAACATGTATTATTAATGGAACACCATTCACCTTGGGAATATGTATTGCACATTTACATTGCGTTAGCCTCTGTGCTTGGTGTCAAGGCTACATCTGAACATAGAGCACACCACCTTGTTGCCTCTGTGGCTCTTACTGTCTAAAGGGGACAATGGCTTTATAGGTAAAAGCAGTGTGTGGTTCCGCATACTCCTCCCACAGACCGCCGCTCCCTCCCTCCCTCCCTCCCCTCCCTCCCTCCCTCCCTCCCTCCCTTCCTCCCTTCTTTCCTTCCTTCCTTCCTTTTAGCTTCTGTAAAGTCCCATTTCCAGTGGTGAAGGTAGATAGGTCATAGGGACACGACACATCAAGAAGTTCTTTTTTTTGAGATTTCTCTTTTTGGAGTCTTGCTCTGTCACCCAGGCTGGAGTGCAGTGGCGCTACCTTGGCTCACTGCAACCTCTCCCTCCTCGGTTCAAGCCTCTCCTGTCTCAGCCTCCCAAGTAGCTAGGACTACAGGCACCTGTCACCACACCCAGCTAATTTTTGTATTTTTAGTAGAGATGGAGTTTCACAATGTTGGCCAGGATAGTCTTGACCTCCTGACGTCAAGTGACCATCCGCCTTGGCATTCCAAAGTGCTGGGATTACAGGTGTGAGCCACCATGCTCAGCCATCATGTTCTTCTTGAGCAGGGTTTCCCAACCTCAGCACTATTGACGTGGCATTTGGGGTGGCATGGATGTCTTGTGCCTTGTACGATGCTGAGCAATACCCAGGGCCTCTATCCATTATCTTCCAGTAGCACCTCTTCCTCTAGTTGTGACAAGCAGACTTTACCAGACATTTCTGGGGGCAAAATCACCCTCACTTCAGAACCGCTATTGTAGATAATAATCTCCTTTGGACATTTTGGCTCCATGTGTAGAATATCTCATCGGTACCACGTGCAGTTCCTTGGAGATGCAGAATCTGAGGTCCTGACCCAGACTCACTGATCAGAACTTGCATTTCACAAGACCCCCGGGTGAGTCAGATGTGAACTAAAGTTTGAGGGGCAGGGCTTTAGAGAATGGACAGTGTCAAATCGTTTAGGTTAGTCTCTTAAATCTATAAAGTACAGCACAGAGCCACACTGGGTTATTAGTTGAATGAATGAATAAATGAATTGTTTCGAAGATAGACGTTCTTCACTTCAGATTCTAGCAGTCACCCATATTTTTCACTGCTGTGCTCTGAGCTTGCTGGCTCGTACCCAGGCCTGAGATCGGTGCTTTATCAAAAGTGGCTTCACCCAGGAATCTTCGTTCATGGGGTGGCGGGTTGTGGGGTTGGCAGGAATAGCTGTGGGCAGAGTTGTGAAGTCTGTGCAATATACACCAAAGCGTCTCAACAGGCTCTTCTCCTCCCCTTTCTGCCTAGAGACCCTGATAGAGATGGCCTAGGGTGGAGATCTCACGATAGTGGTTTTAAAATGCTTTCTACATCTTTACACTAATGCCGAGGGGCTAAAGCATGTAAAATAAATTATACCCTCCTATTTTAAAAGCATTGTAATAAATTATATGAGAATGCATTGGAGGAAGCTTCAGATGTATTAGCTTCAGAATTTTTGTGGTTTTGCCTCTAAAAGTGCAGCAGAGGAAAGTAGGGAAAGAGAAGGAATTATCCTTCATAACGGGTGGGAGAAGGAATCAAAGAAGAGGACAAGAATGTATTCAAAAGGTTAGTAAATATTCTTTATGCAGGCTAGGGGCTGGGACTCTTTGGATTTGTGCACAAAAGCTATCCGCACAAGTGAAATTGCAGAAATTGAACTCTAATGGTTTGAGTCACAAGTACCATGTTTTAATAGACCTTATGATATATACTGGGCTAATTTCAAAAGGAAATATGCCCCCAATAAATACTTGATGGCAAAGATACGAGTTATCCTTCAGTGTGGATAGTTTCAGTGCTGGGGAAGGGGTGATGAGCTGCAGGAACACTGACGGGTTATCCTTCAGTGTGGATAGTTTCAGTGCTGGGGAAGGGGTGATGAGCTGCAGGAACACTGACGGGTTATCCTTCAGTGTGGATAGTTTCAGTGCTGGGGAAGGGGTGATGAGCTGCAGGAACACTGACGGGTTATCCTTCAGTGTGGATAGTTTCAGTGCTGGGGAAGGGGTGATGAGCTGCAGGAACACTGACGGGTTATCCTTCAGTGTGGATAGTTTCAGTGCTGGGGAAGGGGTGATGAGCTGCAGGAACACTGACGGGTTATCCTTCAGTGTGGATAGTTTCAGTGCTGGGGAAGGGGTGATGAGCTGCAGGAACACTGACGGGTTATCCTTCAGTGTGGATAGTTTCAGTGCTGGGGAAGGGGTGATGAGCTGCAGGAACACTGACGGGTTATCCTTCAGTGTGGATAGTTTCAGTGCTGGGGAAGGGGTGATGAGCTGCAGGAACACTGACGGGTTATCCTTCAGTGTGGATAGTTTCAGTGCTGGGGAAGGGGTGATGAGCTGCAGGAACACTGACGGGTTATCCTTCAGTGTGGATAGTTTCAGTGCTGGGGAAGGGGTGATGAGCTGCAGGAACACTGACGGGTTATCCTTCAGTGTGGATAGTTTCAGTGCTGGGGAAGGGGTGATGAGCTGCAGGAACACTGACGGGTTATCCTTCAGTGTGGATAGTTTCAGTGCTGGGGAAGGGGTGATGAGCTGCAGGAACACTGACGGGTTATCCTTCAGTGTGGATAGTTTCAGTGCTGGGGAAGGGGTGATGAGCTGCAGGAACACTGACGGGTTATCCTTCAGTGTGGATAGTTTCAGTGCTGGGGAAGGGGTGATGAGCTGCAGGAACACTGACGGGTTATCCTTCAGTGTGGATAGTTTCAGTGCTGGGGAAGGGGTGATGAGCTGCAGGAACACTGACGGGTTATCCTTCAGTGTGGATAGTTTCAGTGCTGGGGAAGGGGTGATGAGCTGCAGGAACACTGACGGGTTATCCTTCAGTGTGGATAGTTTCAGTGCTGGGGAAGGGGTGATGAGCTGCAGGAACACTGACGGGTTATCCTTCAGTGTGGATAGTTTCAGTGCTGGGGAAGGGGTGATGAGCTGCAGGAACACTGACGGGTTATCCTTCAGTGTGGATAGTTTCAGTGCTGGGGAAGGGGTGATGAGCTGCAGGAACACTGACGGGTTATCCTTCAGTGTGGATAGTTTCAGTGCTGGGGAAGGGGTGATGAGCTGCAGGAACACTGACGGGTTATCCTTCAGTGTGGATAGTTTCAGTGCTGGGGAAGGGGTGATGAGCTGCAGGAACACTGACGGGTTATCCTTCAGTGTGGATAGTTTCAGTGCTGGGGAAGGGGTGATGAGCTGCAGGAACACTGACGGGTTATCCTTCAGTGTGGATAGTTTCAGTGCTGGGGAAGGGGTGATGAGCTGCAGGAACACTGACGGGTTATCCTTCAGTGTGGATAGTTTCAGTGCTGGGGAAGGGGTGATGAGCTGCAGGAACACTGACGGGTTATCCTTCAGTGTGGATAGTTTCAGTGCTGGGGAAGGGGTGATGAGCTGCAGGAACACTGACGGGTTATCCTTCAGTGTGGATAGTTTCAGTGCTGGGGAAGGGGTGATGAGCTGCAGGAACACTGACGGGTTATCCTTCAGTGTGGATAGTTTCAGTGCTGGGGAAGGGGTGATGAGCTGCAGGAACACTGACGGGTTATCCTTCAGTGTGGATAGTTTCAGTGCTGGGGAAGGGGTGATGAGCTGCAGGAACACTGACGGGTTATCCTTCAGTGTGGATAGTTTCAGTGCTGGGGAAGGGGTGATGAGCTGCAGGAACACTGACGGGTTATCCTTCAGTGTGGATAGTTTCAGTGCTGGGGAAGGGGTGATGAGCTGCAGGAACACTGACGGGTTATCCTTCAGTGTGGATAGTTTCAGTGCTGGGGAAGGGGTGATGAGCTGCAGGAACACTGACGGGTTATCCTTCAGTGTGGATAGTTTCAGTGCTGGGGAAGGGGTGATGAGCTGCAGGAACACTGACGGGTTATCCTTCAGTGTGGATAGTTTCAGTGCTGGGGAAGGGGTGATGAGCTGCAGGAACACTGACGGGTTATCCTTCAGTGTGGATAGTTTCAGTGCTGGGGAAGGGGTGATGAGCTGCAGGAACACTGACGGGTTATCCTTCAGTGTGGATAGTTTCAGTGCTGGGGAAGGGGTGATGAGCTGCAGGAACACTGACGGGTTATCCTTCAGTGTGGATAGTTTCAGTGCTGGGGAAGGGGTGATGAGCTGCAGGAACACTGACGGGTTATCCTTCAGTGTGGATAGTTTCAGTGCTGGGGAAGGGGTGATGAGCTGCAGGAACACTGACGGGTTATCCTTCAGTGTGGATAGTTTCAGTGCTGGGGAAGGGGTGATGAGCTGCAGGAACACTGACGGGTTATCCTTCAGTGTGGATAGTTTCAGTGCTGGGGAAGGGGTGATGAGCTGCAGGAACACTGACGGGTTATCCTTCAGTGTGGATAGTTTCAGTGCTGGGGAAGGGGTGATGAGCTGCAGGAACACTGACGGGTTATCCTTCAGTGTGGATAGTTTCAGTGCTGGGGAAGGGGTGATGAGCTGCAGGAACACTGACGGGTTATCCTTCAGTGTGGATAGTTTCAGTGCTGGGGAAGGGGTGATGAGCTGCAGGAACACTGACGGGTTATCCTTCAGTGTGGATAGTTTCAGTGCTGGGGAAGGGGTGATGAGCTGCAGGAACACTGACGGGTTATCCTTCAGTGTGGATAGTTTCAGTGCTGGGGAAGGGGTGATGAGCTGCAGGAACACTGACGGGTTATCCTTCAGTGTGGATAGTTTCAGTGCTGGGGAAGGGGTGATGAGCTGCAGGAACACTGACGGGTTATCCTTCAGTGTGGATAGTTTCAGTGCTGGGGAAGGGGTGATGAGCTGCAGGAACACTGACGGGTTATCCTTCAGTGTGGATAGTTTCAGTGCTGGGGAAGGGGTGATGAGCTGCAGGAACACTGACGGGTTATCCTTCAGTGTGGATAGTTTCAGTGCTGGGGAAGGGGTGATGAGCTGCAGGAACACTGACGGGTTATCCTTCAGTGTGGATAGTTTCAGTGCTGGGGAAGGGGTGATGAGCTGCAGGAACACTGACGGGTTATCCTTCAGTGTGGATAGTTTCAGTGCTGGGGAAGGGGTGATGAGCTGCAGGAACACTGACGGGTTATCCTTCAGTGTGGATAGTTTCAGTGCTGGGGAAGGGGTGATGAGCTGCAGGAACACTGACGGGTTATCCTTCAGTGTGGATAGTTTCAGTGCTGGGGAAGGGGTGATGAGCTGCAGGAACACTGACGGGTTATCCTTCAGTGTGGATAGTTTCAGTGCTGGGGAAGGGGTGATGAGCTGCAGGAACACTGACGGGTTATCCTTCAGTGTGGATAGTTTCAGTGCTGGGGAAGGGGTGATGAGCTGCAGGAACACTGACGGGTTATCCTTCAGTGTGGATAGTTTCAGTGCTGGGGAAGGGGTGATGAGCTGCAGGAACACTGACGGGTTATCCTTCAGTGTGGATAGTTTCAGTGCTGGGGAAGGGGTGATGAGCTGCAGGAACACTGACGGGTTATCCTTCAGTGTGGATAGTTTCAGTGCTGGGGAAGGGGTGATGAGCTGCAGGAACACTGACGGGTTATCCTTCAGTGTGGATAGTTTCAGTGCTGGGGAAGGGGTGATGAGCTGCAGGAACACTGACGGGTTATCCTTCAGTGTGGATAGTTTCAGTGCTGGGGAAGGGGTGATGAGCTGCAGGAACACTGACGGGTTATCCTTCAGTGTGGATAGTTTCAGTGCTGGGGAAGGGGTGATGAGCTGCAGGAACACTGACGGGTTATCCTTCAGTGTGGATAGTTTCAGTGCTGGGGAAGGGGTGATGAGCTGCAGGAACACTGACGGGTTATCCTTCAGTGTGGATAGTTTCAGTGCTGGGGAAGGGGTGATGAGCTGCAGGAACACTGACGGGTTATCCTTCAGTGTGGATAGTTTCAGTGCTGGGGAAGGGGTGATGAGCTGCAGGAACACTGACGGGTTATCCTTCAGTGTGGATAGTTTCAGTGCTGGGGAAGGGGTGATGAGCTGCAGGAACACTGACGGGTTATCCTTCAGTGTGGATAGTTTCAGTGCTGGGGAAGGGGTGATGAGCTGCAGGAACACTGACGGGTTATCCTTCAGTGTGGATAGTTTCAGTGCTGGGGAAGGGGTGATGAGCTGCAGGAACACTGACGGGTTATCCTTCAGTGTGGATAGTTTCAGTGCTGGGGAAGGGGTGATGAGCTGCAGGAACACTGACGGGTTATCCTTCAGTGTGGATAGTTTCAGTGCTGGGGAAGGGGTGATGAGCTGCAGGAACACTGACGGGTTATCCTTCAGTGTGGATAGTTTCAGTGCTGGGGAAGGGGTGATGAGCTGCAGGAACACTGACGGGTTATCCTTCAGTGTGGATAGTTTCAGTGCTGGGGAAGGGGTGATGAGCTGCAGGAACACTGACGGGTTATCCTTCAGTGTGGATAGTTTCAGTGCTGGGGAAGGGGTGATGAGCTGCAGGAACACTGACGGGTTATCCTTCAGTGTGGATAGTTTCAGTGCTGGGGAAGGGGTGATGAGCTGCAGGAACACTGACGGGTTATCCTTCAGTGTGGATAGTTTCAGTGCTGGGGAAGGGGTGATGAGCTGCAGGAACACTGACGGGTTATCCTTCAGTGTGGATAGTTTCAGTGCTGGGGAAGGGGTGATGAGCTGCAGGAACACTGACGGGTTATCCTTCAGTGTGGATAGTTTCAGTGCTGGGGAAGGGGTGATGAGCTGCAGGAACACTGACGGGTTATCCTTCAGTGTGGATAGTTTCAGTGCTGGGGAAGGGGTGATGAGCTGCAGGAACACTGACGGGTTATCCTTCAGTGTGGATAGTTTCAGTGCTGGGGAAGGGGTGATGAGCTGCAGGAACACTGACGGGTTATCCTTCAGTGTGGATAGTTTCAGTGCTGGGGAAGGGGTGATGAGCTGCAGGAACACTGACGGGTTATCCTTCAGTGTGGATAGTTTCAGTGCTGGGGAAGGGGTGATGAGCTGCAGGAACACTGACGGGTTATCCTTCAGTGTGGATAGTTTCAGTGCTGGGGAAGGGGTGATGAGCTGCAGGAACACTGACGGGTTATCCTTCAGTGTGGATAGTTTCAGTGCTGGGGAAGGGGTGATGAGCTGCAGGAACACTGACGGGTTATCCTTCAGTGTGGATAGTTTCAGTGCTGGGGAAGGGGTGATGAGCTGCAGGAACACTGACGGGTTATCCTTCAGTGTGGATAGTTTCAGTGCTGGGGAAGGGGTGATGAGCTGCAGGAACACTGACGGGTTATCCTTCAGTGTGGATAGTTTCAGTGCTGGGGAAGGGGTGATGAGCTGCAGGAACACTGACGGGTTATCCTTCAGTGTGGATAGTTTCAGTGCTGGGGAAGGGGTGATGAGCTGCAGGAACACTGACGGGTTATCCTTCAGTGTGGATAGTTTCAGTGCTGGGGAAGGGGTGATGAGCTGCAGGAACACTGACGGGTTATCCTTCAGTGTGGATAGTTTCAGTGCTGGGGAAGGGGTGATGAGCTGCAGGAACACTGACGGGTTATCCTTCAGTGTGGATAGTTTCAGTGCTGGGGAAGGGGTGATGAGCTGCAGGAACACTGACGGGTTATCCTTCAGTGTGGATAGTTTCAGTGCTGGGGAAGGGGTGATGAGCTGCAGGAACACTGACGGGTTATCCTTCAGTGTGGATAGTTTCAGTGCTGGGGAAGGGGTGATGAGCTGCAGGAACACTGACGGGTTATCCTTCAGTGTGGATAGTTTCAGTGCTGGGGAAGGGGTGATGAGCTGCAGGAACACTGACGGGTTATCCTTCAGTGTGGATAGTTTCAGTGCTGGGGAAGGGGTGATGAGCTGCAGGAACACTGACGGGTTATCCTTCAGTGTGGATAGTTTCAGTGCTGGGGAAGGGGTGATGAGCTGCAGGAACACTGACGGGTTATCCTTCAGTGTGGATAGTTTCAGTGCTGGGGAAGGGGTGATGAGCTGCAGGAACACTGACGGGTTATCCTTCAGTGTGGATAGTTTCAGTGCTGGGGAAGGGGTGATGAGCTGCAGGAACACTGACGGGTTATCCTTCAGTGTGGATAGTTTCAGTGCTGGGGAAGGGGTGATGAGCTGCAGGAACACTGACGGGTTATCCTTCAGTGTGGATAGTTTCAGTGCTGGGGAAGGGGTGATGAGCTGCAGGAACACTGACGGGTTATCCTTCAGTGTGGATAGTTTCAGTGCTGGGGAAGGGGTGATGAGCTGCAGGAACACTGACGGGTTATCCTTCAGTGTGGATAGTTTCAGTGCTGGGGAAGGGGTGATGAGCTGCAGGAACACTGACGGGTTATCCTTCAGTGTGGATAGTTTCAGTGCTGGGGAAGGGGTGATGAGCTGCAGGAACACTGACGGGTTATCCTTCAGTGTGGATAGTTTCAGTGCTGGGGAAGGGGTGATGAGCTGCAGGAACACTGACGGGTTATCCTTCAGTGTGGATAGTTTCAGTGCTGGGGAAGGGGTGATGAGCTGCAGGAACACTGACGGGTTATCCTTCAGTGTGGATAGTTTCAGTGCTGGGGAAGGGGTGATGAGCTGCAGGAACACTGACGGGTTATCCTTCAGTGTGGATAGTTTCAGTGCTGGGGAAGGGGTGATGAGCTGCAGGAACACTGACGGGTTATCCTTCAGTGTGGATAGTTTCAGTGCTGGGGAAGGGGTGATGAGCTGCAGGAACACTGACGGGTTATCCTTCAGTGTGGATAGTTTCAGTGCTGGGGAAGGGGTGATGAGCTGCAGGAACACTGACGGGTTATCCTTCAGTGTGGATAGTTTCAGTGCTGGGGAAGGGGTGATGAGCTGCAGGAACACTGACGGGTTATCCTTCAGTGTGGATAGTTTCAGTGCTGGGGAAGGGGTGATGAGCTGCAGGAACACTGACGGGTTATCCTTCAGTGTGGATAGTTTCAGTGCTGGGGAAGGGGTGATGAGCTGCAGGAACACTGACGGGTTATCCTTCAGTGTGGATAGTTTCAGTGCTGGGGAAGGGGTGATGAGCTGCAGGAACACTGACGGGTTATCCTTCAGTGTGGATAGTTTCAGTGCTGGGGAAGGGGTGATGAGCTGCAGGAACACTGACGGGTTATCCTTCAGTGTGGATAGTTTCAGTGCTGGGGAAGGGGTGATGAGCTGCAGGAACACTGACGGGTTATCCTTCAGTGTGGATAGTTTCAGTGCTGGGGAAGGGGTGATGAGCTGCAGGAACACTGACGGGTTATCCTTCAGTGTGGATAGTTTCAGTGCTGGGGAAGGGGTGATGAGCTGCAGGAACACTGACGGGTTATCCTTCAGTGTGGATAGTTTCAGTGCTGGGGAAGGGGTGATGAGCTGCAGGAACACTGACGGGTTATCCTTCAGTGTGGATAGTTTCAGTGCTGGGGAAGGGGTGATGAGCTGCAGGAACACTGACGGGTTATCCTTCAGTGTGGATAGTTTCAGTGCTGGGGAAGGGGTGATGAGCTGCAGGAACACTGACGGGTTATCCTTCAGTGTGGATAGTTTCAGTGCTGGGGAAGGGGTGATGAGCTGCAGGAACACTGACGGGTTATCCTTCAGTGTGGATAGTTTCAGTGCTGGGGAAGGGGTGATGAGCTGCAGGAACACTGACGGGTTATCCTTCAGTGTGGATAGTTTCAGTGCTGGGGAAGGGGTGATGAGCTGCAGGAACACTGACGGGTTATCCTTCAGTGTGGATAGTTTCAGTGCTGGGGAAGGGGTGATGAGCTGCAGGAACACTGACGGGTTATCCTTCAGTGTGGATAGTTTCAGTGCTGGGGAAGGGGTGATGAGCTGCAGGAACACTGACGGGTTATCCTTCAGTGTGGATAGTTTCAGTGCTGGGGAAGGGGTGATGAGCTGCAGGAACACTGACGGGTTATCCTTCAGTGTGGATAGTTTCAGTGCTGGGGAAGGGGTGATGAGCTGCAGGAACACTGACGGGTTATCCTTCAGTGTGGATAGTTTCAGTGCTGGGGAAGGGGTGATGAGCTGCAGGAACACTGACGGGTTATCCTTCAGTGTGGATAGTTTCAGTGCTGGGGAAGGGGTGATGAGCTGCAGGAACACTGACGGGTTATCCTTCAGTGTGGATAGTTTCAGTGCTGGGGAAGGGGTGATGAGCTGCAGGAACACTGACGGGTTATCCTTCAGTGTGGATAGTTTCAGTGCTGGGGAAGGGGTGATGAGCTGCAGGAACACTGACGGGTTATCCTTCAGTGTGGATAGTTTCAGTGCTGGGGAAGGGGTGATGAGCTGCAGGAACACTGACGGGTTATCCTTCAGTGTGGATAGTTTCAGTGCTGGGGAAGGGGTGATGAGCTGCAGGAACACTGACGGGTTCCTTGCTTGAACACACATTTTTTCCCGATGGTGGCATGAGCGCTTGTGCATGTTACAGAGATGCAAGGAGCATTTAAAGTCTGAGCAGACTCCATGACAACTTCAAACAGAGGCCTGGCTGAAAACCCTCCTGGGCCCTGGCAGATTTCTCAGCATGGATGAGATATTATCAACTCCTGATGAAGATTGATTAGAAAATAACTGGGTTCTCAAAGGTCCTAATTCTGGGAATCAGTTAGATTAATCGGCCTTGTAAAATGACTGTGTGGAGTGTGTCTCAAGGTTATTGGAGAAATTCTGAAGCCATCAGAGTGACTGGTTCCCTTAGTGTGATGTGGCCTGTTCTGTTGGTATGTTTGATTTGGTTTAAAGTGTGGCTTTCCTAGGGAGCTGGGTTACCTTCTCCCAAAGAGAGGTGGGCAGGGGTGTTGGTCAGAATTCTAAGATGCAAGCAACAGAAAGTGACTGGGGGTGATGCAAGGAGACCAGGAATTGCTGAGACAGTGATGTGAAGCCCACACAATCAGAGGCTGTGCTGCCAAGGTTGGTGTCCCCAAATCGCACCACTGAGCCAATCCTGGGAGGATGTGGTTGCAATGGGCACTGGAAATGCCTGCTACTGCCACCTGCCAGGTCCCTGCCGCGTTGTGCACCAGCTCTCAATTCACAATCTGGAGTGGGTGCATCTGATTGAGCCTAGTCAGGTGCCTGCGTTGTAGCTGCAAGGGCTGCTGGGAAATGGGAATCAGGCATTTTCAGCTTCGGTGGTGGGTGCTGGACTTGGTCATCTACCAAGTCACATACTGTATTAAAGTTCTCCAGAGAGACAGAACTTACAGGATATATGTCTACATAAAAGAGATTTTATTAAGGAGAATTGACTCATACAATCAGAAGGTGAGGTCCCCCAGTAGACTGTCTGCAGCCTGTGGAAGAAGAAGGCCAGGAGTGGCTCCTTCTGCATCCCAGAGCCTCAAAAGCACGGAAGGCAACATTGCAGCCTTCAGTCTGTGGCGGAAGGCTTGAGAGACCCCAGCAAACCACTAGTGTAAGGCCAAGAGTCCAAAGGTCTCTGATGTGCTAGAGTTGGAAGCATCCAGCAAAGAAGAAAGATGAAAGCCAGAAAACTTAAGAAGCCAGCTGTCCCACCTTCTTCCACCTGCTTTGTTCTAGCATGCTCACATCAATTAGATGGTGCCCACTTGCACTGAGGGTGGGTCTTCCTCTCCCAGTCCACTCACTGAAATATGAACTTCCTTGTCAGCACCCTCATAGACACACCCAGAAACAGTACTTCACTAGCTACATAGGAATCCTTAGATCTAAGAATCCTAAGTTATTTTAGGCAATCCAATCAACATTAACCATTGCACATCCAGTAGGGAATTTATTAAACCCAAGAAAGATGCTACAGATATGAGTGGCCGTATAAAATGACCAGTTTTCAGAATAGAGGAATAGATATTCATCCATTCATTTAGAAAATATTTACCAGGGGCTTACTGTGAGCCAGTTCTGCATGCCTGGGAGATCGCAATGAATAAACCAGACAAAAATAACTATCCACATGGGGCTTACACCCTACTGGGAGAGACAAAAAAATCTTATAGAGGTGCATTCACCAATACAGAAGCTGATAGAGAGCTGCAGTTACTTACATTTGAAAAGATTAACTGAAATTAATTAATTTTAGTCACAGCTGTTTGGTCAAAGTTCTTTAGTCACAGTAGCCACATTTCATGTGCTCAGTAGCCACATATGCTACTAGTGTCTACTGTAATGAACAGCTCATCAACTTGAAATCCAAAATCTCACCTGAATATCATCAGCTAATCTACAGTATCCAAATTTGGTATGGAAGAGGGTGTGAGTGTGGTCCATTCTGGGGCACAATTCCTTTCCAGTTGTAAGGCTGTGAAACTCAAGACACATGTTATCAGGTTCTAAAGTGTAGAGGTGAATTGGCGCAGGATAAAAGTGACAGGCATTCTGATTCCAAACAAAGTGATGCAAAGTGAAAAGCATCACCAGTCCCAAGAGATTTACAAATCCAGCTGGGAAAGTTCCCTACTGTTTCCAGCCCTAGGAATAATCTTCTGTTTTGCAGCTCTAACTTCTGGGCTCAGAGCTCTGCCCTCCGCATCCTGCTTCCTTTTTTTTTTTTTTGAGATGGAGTTTCGCTCTTGTTATCCAGGCTGGAGTGTAATGGCGCAATCTCGGCTCACCGCAACCTCCGCCTCCTGGGTTCAGGCAATTCTCCTGCCTCAGCCTCCTGAGTAGCTGGGATTATAGGCACACGCCACCATGCCCAGCTATTTTTTTTGTATTTTTAGTAGAGATGGGGTTTCACCATGTTGACCAGGATGGTCTTGATATCTTGACCTCATGATCCACCCGCCTTGGCCTCCCAAAGTGCTGAGATTACAGGCGTGAGCCACCGCGCCTGGCCTCATGCTTCCATTTTTAATGAAAGGTAGCATGTATTTTGCAGCTGGTTCATCTCAGTCTGTTTCTTGATTGCAGAATTTGGGAAAACCAAGAGCCCTCTTTCAATTTGTATTTTCCCTGCTGGTATAACTTCCTCAAGAACTTTGTACTTCTCTCATATATGTCACCAGGGTTCTCCACATTTGACAAAAGACTTGTTCACAGACACTTCTGAGATGATACCTAATTTGGGCTACTGCTTAGATGGCGGAAGAGGGGGCCTGCTCTAAGAGGCACACCCTTCAATGCTTCAAAGACTCTTTGTGTTGACTGGGTACACTGAAGTTTTGGTCTTTCCGATGCATTAGTAAAAGATTGTAAAGCCACACACTGAAATCTTTCTCTAACACACTTCCTGACAGTGAATCTCTTAGTTTTAGCATCTTTCACCTGCCGGGCAGGTTGGGAAGTTTCCAAATCATTAAGCCCTGTTTTTTTTTTCCTCTCTCTTTTTTTTGTTGAACAGTTCTTCCCTCAACTTATTTCTTCTTCTCGGATTTTTCTATAGGTTTCCTGAAAACACAGGGCTGCACTTTTAGCACTTTGCTTGGAAGTCTCCTGTCTAGGTCTTTTTCTTTTTTGAGATGGAGTCTTGCTCTGCCGCCCAGGCTGGAGAGAAGTGGTATGATCTTGGCTCATTGCAACCTCTGCCTCCTGGATTCAAGCGATTCTCCTGCCTCAGCCTCCTGAGTAGCTGGGATTACAGGTGTCCTGCACTGCACCTTGCTAACTTTTGCGTTTCCAGTAGAGACGGGGTTTCACCATGTTGGTCAGGCTGGTCTTGAACTCCTGACCTCAGGTGATCTGTTCACCTTGGCCTCCCTTGGCTGGGATTACAGGCATGAGCCAGTGCTTCTGGCCCTGTCTGGGTTTTACTGTACACCCCACAGAAAGCCAATCACCGAGGTAACAAGTATTTCCAGTGATGAAGGGTTTGTTACAGGTGATGTCAGCTGGATGAATGGGAGACAAACCTCAAATTTACCCCCTAACTCCCACTAACATTAGGAGCTTACATAGCAGAGAAGGGAAATGTAGCAAGGAAGAGGAGTTGGGCAAGAGGGAGCAAGTAGTTGAATGAGGGGTGTAACATGTCATTGTAACATGTGTGGGAAGACGTGATTAGGGAGGGGTGAGGAAGGGGTAGTTGGTCAACAGACAGCAGGTGCAGCTGTACCTGTCTGTGCAAATATAGGTTTCTCAAGCCTCAGTTCTCTGGGCATCGGCTTCCTGGAAAATTGGACTGGTTTAAATTGCTTACATAGTTTTCTTTCCACATAACTGCAGAACACGCTCTGCTAAGCTTTCTCTCACTGCATAATAAGGATCATCTTCTCCCCAGTTTTAGATAGCAGGTTTCCCACTTCCTTATGAGTACTCACTGGAAGCATCCTTAATGTTCATATTTCTCATACTTCCACCAGCAGTCTGTTCATGTTGATTTAGGTATTCTCTAAGGCAGTTTAGGCTTTTCTGTAATCTTTCTCACTGCCTTTTGAGCCCTCACCAGCAGCATGTTTAATGTTTGCATATATATTAATGGTCTCTTCAAGGCAATCTAGGTTTCTTATGTCATGCTTTTCAAAATTCTTTTAGTCTCTATCCATTGCCCAATTCCAAAGCCAATTCCATGTTTTTAGATGTTTGTTACAGCAGGACATTACTTCTAGGAACCAAAACTTGTATTAGTGGAGGGGGAGTCTGTTTCCTTGCTCATATGTTGTGGTGGCAGAAATCACTTCCTTGTGGTTGTAGGACTGAGGTGCCTGTTTTCTTGCCAGCTATAAACCGAAGGTTGTTCTCAGCGTGCAGAAGCCATTGCAGTCCTTGGCTTGTAATCTCCTGCCTCCATCTTCAAAGCCAGTGATGGCTGGTTGAATCCTTCTCATGTTTCATTTCTTTGGCTTTTCTCAGACCCAGTTGGGAAAGATGCTCTCTGCTTTTAAGAACTTATGTAATTAGGTTAAGCTCACTTGGATAATCCAAGATAATCTCCTTCTTTCCAGCTCTATATCATTAATCTGCGAAGTCCTTTTTGCCACCTAAGGTAACATATTCACAGATTCTGGAGATTAAGCTGTGGGTGTGTTTTAGGAGGGCATTATTGTGCCTCCCACAAGAGTTATACAGCTTTCCTATACTCACTAAGAGCTGTGACTCCAGATAATAAGGGTAGGATAAGAGCCACAGTGATACCATGAATGTGTCTAGGTCTTTGGTGACACACGAGCCTGGAACCCCAGAGTAGTCATATCCTGACCCCACAGGCACAAAGCTGTGGTTAACTCAAGCAGGGACATGGACGGAGACATCAGTAACCAGAAGGTCTGAGCTCTAGGGGGAGGGTGTGGAGACACAGAGCAAAGAGGCCACGAGCCTGAAGTTGTCAGATCGGTGTAGATTCGAATGCCATCTCTCCTACTTGATGTTGAAAAAGTTAATAAGCTCCTTTGAGCTTTGGTTTTATTAGCTTGAAAATGGAGGTAATGAGAATAGCGTCCACGAAAATAAGCAGAGAGAGGCTTTCTAAAAGAAAATATTTATTTGGGAATATGGGCTTGCAGTGGGACTATGCATGCTGTAATAAACTGCTATTCAGGAAGGTAAAAGAAGACTAAGGCTTTTAAAGGAAAAATAAGGAGGATGACGTAATTGTTTTGAGATAATGAGCCTTGTAGCCAGTAAACAAGGGTAACACCCGCCTGAGGTTGGACGGGTGGTTACTAGGCAGTAGTCCTCACAGAAGTGTTTGTTGGTGTGAGGTTGCAATGGCATTTGTGCAAGGTTGTGTTTTTTGCAGTCTTTTGTGATCGTTTTTGTGATCAGGTATTTATACATCAGAATCCTCTCTTCCTGGACTTCCCCGGCTTTGTTTCTTAGGTTACTTATGTATTTATTTTTTAACACAAGTGGCTCCATTTTGATTCTGACACCTTGTACAATTCCTACATCCAGGGTCACTGATGGGAGAGGGTTCAGCAGAGCCAGTCATGTGAAACCCGTAGTGGCACGGCTCCCACACACAGACGGCTTTAGGAGGGGCCTTGAAAAACAGGTTGGGAGATGTATGTTGATTTCTGAAACTCTTCTGAGGACAGGCAAGACCTGTCTTTCAGACTCTCTTGTGCCTTCTTGAGGGCTTGTGGTCCTCAGACATCTGAGCTTCCAGGCGCTTGGTTCAGGGTAAGTGCAGGAAGCACTGGGAGACTCTGGGTCCCAGGCAGGTCCCAGGGTGCATGGAAGGCTGGGGCTTCACGGGAATGCAGGGGAATCACCCTGTGTCCCTACTCGTTTGTTTTTAAACCTTCTTCCAAGGGAGTGATGGGGCCAGGTACGATGGCTCACAGCTGTCATCCCAGCACTTTGGTAGGCTGAGGTGGGCAGATCACCTGAGGTCAGGAGTTCAAGACTAGCCTGGCCAACATGATGAAACCCTATCTCTACAAAAAATACAAAATTAGCTGAGTGGTGGCACATGCTTGTAATCCCAGCTACTCGGAAGTCTGAGGCAGGAAAATCACTTAAACCCAGAAGGCAAAGGTTGTATTGAGCCAAGATCTCAAGGCTGGCAACAGAGCAAGACTCTGTCTCAAACAAAGAAACAAAACAAAACAAAACAAAAAATACAAGGGCCTGATGGCAACAGTTGATTTGTAAATGTGAGAGATGGTGAGATTTTTTTTTTTCCCATTTCTCCTCTCCCTCCCCTACACCATTATGTTCTCACATCAAGCAATACAAAAGAAACTAAAATGAAACCTTGAATTCTGCTTAGATATATATATGTATATTTTTAAGCATTATCATCTTGGAAAGTTGGATTGAAATTGGAAGAGTGACATGGAATCTTTAAAATGACTTTATTTTGGTCACAAGAGAAGTAGGAATTTAACATTTAAGAGGTAAACAAGTATTTTATGCATGTTTCAAGGAGGGTTTTGGCTTTGACAGGGTAAAATTATTTTTGATTGGAAAAAGTACGTTTCAGCATTTACGGAAGATTTTTGTATTCCTTTTTCTTCTGTTCTGATTGCTGCCAATCTTCTCGGATGGAAGGTAGTTCTTTTTCTAAAGGTAAGAGACAGTTAAGAATGGAGATATTAAATAGTGAGAGTGCTGAACAGAAAAACAAAGGAAGCCAAAGACTTTTGTAAAATCAAAGGGATCTAGGGTCTTAGACACCATTTGGCACTGCTGAAATACCAGTTTGTTTATACCTTCGAACATAGCGTTCTCCAAATTATTAGATGTAGCTTGTGGGCTGTTAATAGCTACACTTTAAAGAAGGGAGCTGGGAATACAAGCATGTACCACCATGCCTCGCTAATTTTGTATTTTTAGTAGAGATGGGGTTTCACATGTTGGCCAGGCTGGTGTTGAACTCTTGACCTCAGGTGATCCACCCTCCTCAGCCTCCCAAAGTGCTGGGATTACAGGCGTGAGCCATTGTACCTGGCCCCATTACTACCTTGGAACAAGGTTTAAAAACAAACGATTAGGGACACAGGATGATTACCCTGCATTCCTGTGAAAACACTGGCGTAAAGAGATTTATGTGTATTATGAAATATCAGGAGCAGAATAAAGTAGCTAATATTTCACCAGGATTTTTCATTTGTTCGTTGGTTTGATGTGTGGCACACCGATTAAGTCTTAGCATTCCCAAACTAACTTTGAGGAATATTATACATTTTTCCCTGGTAAAATTTAGTCGAATTTGAAAGAAGTGGTTTAGTATAACCCAGGGAAATCCACAGTAATGGAGCTTGAGTGGCATTTCTTAAACTGTGGCTTGTGAACTGGCTGTGTCGGAATCACCTGAAGGGTTTGTTGAAAATCCAACTTTCTGGGTCTGATCTTAGACTTATTGTATAAAAATCTCTGGCACTAACATCACGGTCACGGACTCTGACTTGTTAAAAATACCCTAAGTGTTTGCTGCTGAAAGTAAGGTCTGTGGACTAGCAGGATCAGAATCACCTGGAGGTTTCTGGCATGCACAATCCCAGCCCCACCCCAATTGCACTGAATCTAAATCTGAATCTGCAATTTGTTGAATTTTATTTTACATTTTTAGACAGAGTCTTGCTCTGTTGCCCAGGCTGGAGTCCAGGGACGTGATCTCGGCTCACGGCAACCTCCACCTCCCAGGTTCAAGTGATTCTCCTGCCTCAACCTCCTGAGTAGCTGGGACCACAGGCACGTGCCGCCACGCCTGGCTAATTTTTGTATTTCTAGTAGACACGGGGTTTCACCTTGTTGGCCATGTTCATCTCAAACTCCTGGCCTCAAGTGATCCATCCATCTGGGACTGCCAAAATGCTGGAATTACAGGTGTGAGCCACCCTGCCAGGCCTGAACCTGCATTTTTAAGAAAAGCTCTAGGCAATCGATGTGTATGTTTAAGATAAGAAGCACTGGAGTAGAGAATAAAGCGTCTGATTTTACTACATATCTTGCTGTCATGCTTTGTATTGTGAACACTGAAAATCTGAGCGAGGTCTCAGTTAATTTAGGAAGTTTATTTTTTCAAGGTTGAGGACACGTACCCATGACCCAGCTTCAGGAGGTCCTCATGACATATGCCCAAGGTAGTTGGGGCACAGCTTGGTTTTACATATTTATTTTAGGGAGATATGAGACATCAATTAATATAGTTAAGATGTACATTGGTTCCATCTGGAAAGGCAGGAGAACTCAAGCAGGGAGGGGCTTCCAGGTCACAGGTAGGTGAGAGACAAGGGGTTGCATTCCTTTGAGTTTCTGATTAGCCTTTCCAAAGGAAGCATTCAGATATGCATTTATCTCAGTGAGCAGAGGGGATGACTTTGAATAGAATGGGGGGCAGGTTTCCCCTAAAAAGTTCCCAGCTTGACTTTTCCCTTTAGCTTAATGATTTGGGGGCCCTAAGATTTGTTTTCCTTTCACGGTATCTTTATATCTTGCTCTAATTATTTATTTCATTTTTAAAACTATTTAAACAAGGAGGAGCATTTCAGTTAAAACAAAATCGTAATTGAAAGGATAGGCTTAGTAATTCCTCTGTTGTTGACTATTCTATGGAAAGCATTGCTGTTCAGATCAGGGGCCTGTTTAATTTTTTTAAGATTGTATTTCGGTCGGTTTTGGGGAACAGGTGGTTGTTAGTTGCATGGATAATTTCTTTAGTGGTGATTTCTGAGATTTTGGTGCACTCGTCACCAGGGGCCTATTTAAAAGAACTGCTGTTCAGTTGCGATCAAAATATATACCAACTTTATTTAAACTGGACAAAGAACACATCCTCTTGAGAGTTGATCTTTTTCTGGATTTATGGATGTGATGGTAGCTGTCAGGTCCAGAGCATGGGAGGTCTGTCAAGAGTAACTGACTCAATATCGGTAATTCCACCTCCCCTTCTATGCCAACCCATGAATTGCTTACAGTCATTTCAATTTGGTAACACAGATATTGATTATTATTATTATTATTTTTTAATTTAATGAGATGGAGTCTCGCTCTGTTGCCCAGGCTGCAGTGCAGTGATATGATTTCGGCTCACTGCAACCTCCGCCTCCCAGGTTCAAGCAATTATCCTGTCTCAGCCTTCTGAGTAGCTGGGATTACAGGCATGCACCACCGTGCCTGGGTAATTTTTTTTTTTTTTTGTATTTTTAGTAAAGATAAGGTTTCACCATATTGGCCAGGCTGGTCTTGAACTTCTGACCCTGTGACCCCCTGCCTCAGCCTCCCAAAGTGCTAGGATTATGGGCACCGAGCCACAGATACTGATTTTTCTGAATACAATTACCTTGCATCTTAATGTAGTAAAACAATGAAAGGATGGATTTTAAATAAATAAAAGGACCACCCAAAACTTCTACTGTTATTTAGAAATGCATCGATTTTTAGCAAGGAGAATGAAAACTGTCAGTTTGAAATACTAATTTCATGAGTTTTCAAGTAAGAAGGCCAAAATTATGTTTTATTTCTTTGTGGGTTCTATGATTTCATACTTTACCATCCGTATTCATCAATAAGGCAGGGTCCCATAAGGTTCAGTGTCCACTCAATGACCCATTCCAGAGAACATAATTCGGCAGTTAGAAATTATTTTAAGAGTCACTTATAAATATTAGAAGGATCAGTACCTGGTAGTCAGTCATGGCTGAGAATAGTGCCAACTTCCACCAGCCAGAGTAGAAAACCTCACAGTTTATAAGATGTTGGGTACAGCACTCAGAAGGTTCTTGCCTCAGGAATGGGGAATAATTAACCATAGATTAAGCATGACTCATGTCCCAGCTAACAAATATTAAAAGTAAGACTTAGAGGGATCGAACTGTTTCCCAGAACAAAGGTCAAAGGTATTTATTAGAATGCCTTAATATCAAGCCCAAACAGCTTGCAAAGAAGCATGAAAATACAACCTAAAATGAGGAGAAACATCAATCGGTTGGAATTAATATAGAACTATCAAAAATGTTAGAATTAGCAGAGAAGGACCTGTTTAAAAAATTAAATTGAGAAGACTAAAAAAGACCCAAATCAAAACTCTAGAGATAGAACTCTGTGATATTTGAGATGTAAATACACGGGATGAGGTTAACAGCAGATTAGACACTGCATATGGCCAGGCACAGTGGCTCTTGCCTGTAATCCCAGCACTTTGGGAGGCCAAGTGGGTGAATTACCTCAGGTTGGGAGTTTGAGACCAGCCTGACCAACATAGAGAAACCCTGTCTTTACTAAAAACACAGAAAAATTAGCTGGGCGTGGTGGCGCATACCTGCAATCCAGCTACTCAGGAGGCTAGGCGGGAGAATCACTTGAATCTGGGAGGTGGAGGTTGTGGTGAGCCAAGATTCCTTGGTCACACTCCAGCCTGGGCAACAAGCGTGAAAGTTCGTCTCAAACAAAAAGACATTGCACATACGCAAAAAAGATTAGTGAACATGGTGACATAGTAACGCAAACTGTCCAAAACTAAACACGTGGAGGAAAAAACAATAATGAAAAGAAATACGAACAGCATTAGTAATCTCTGAAACAACTTCAAGGAATTAAATGTATGTGTAAATAAAATCCCTAAAGGAATATGAGAAGTGGAGAGACAGATAAATAAAATATTTGAAGAGCGTGGATAAAAATTTTCCACATTTCATGAATATCACACAGCCAGAGACCTGAGAAAGTCAATGGACAGCAGGCAGAAGAGACACGAAGAAAACAACCCTATGGCACATCATAATCAATGTTCAAGCTCAGCGATAGAAAAACGTAAAGCATCCAGAGGGAGAAACAAGACAGATAACTTACAGAGGCACCAAGATAAGGGTGACAGCATATTTTTTTTTTGGCGGGGGTGGGGGGGGGGGGTGGGGGGGGGGGTGTCAGAAATAACACAAGTGAAAAGACAGGGAGTGAAACAACGAAACAAAAACAAAAACACCGAACCTGAAATAACTGCAAGGAGAAATAGATCCAGAATTACGGTTGAATGTCAGTAAGCTGCTTGCAACCATTGATATAAAGAGAACACAAATTATACAAAAGACTTGAACAATGTAACCAACCAGTTTGACCTAATTGAAGTTTACAGAGCACTCCGCCCCATGGCAACAGAATACACATTCTTTCCAAGTGCACTCAAAACATTCACCCAAATTTTATTTGGTAAAATAAATTAATTTCTGGGTCATAAAACCAGTCTCAATAATTTCAGAAGCATTCAGGTCATGCAAAGTAAGTTCTTGGGTCCCAGTAGAATGAAACTGGAAATCAGCTGCAGAAGGAACTCTGGGAAATCCCCAGGGTTTTGGAAACTGGCCATGTTAAGTAACTCATGCATGGAGAGAGGGGTTAAAGAGAAATTAGAAACTATTTGGAATTGAGCAAAAGTGAAAACACAGCATATCAAAATTTTGTGGGATACTGTTGAAAAGGAAATGTGTGTAGCACTAATTAGATGAAAAGAAAGTTCTCCAATTTCACTTTAAGAGACTGGAACGAAAAGAACAAATTTAACCCAAAGTAAGCAGAAAAAAACAATAAAGATCAGAGTGAAATTAATGAAATGATACATAGAAAACAATAGAGAAAAATCAATAAAACCAATAGCTAGTTCTTTGGGAAGATCAATAACTGAGAAGCATCTAGCCAGAAAAATCAGGATTTAAAAAAAATCAAATACTAAAGATAAGACTTTGTCTGAGACATACTTATCTTAAGGCATATCTGTATCTTTTTTTTTTTTTTTTGAGACTGAGTCTACTCACTGTGTCACCTAGCCTGGAGTGCAGTGGTGTGATCTCTGCCCACTGCAATCTCTGACTCCCTGTTTCAAGGTACTCTCCTGCCTCAGCCTCCCAAGTAGCTGGGATTACAGGGACTTGCCACCATGCCCAGCTAATTTTTCTATTTTTAGTGGAGACAGTTTCACCATGTTGGCCAGGCTGGTCTTGATCTCCTAATCTGGTGATCCACCGGCCTCAGCTTCCCAAAGTGCTGGGATTACAGGGATGAGCAACTGTGCCCAGCCAGCGTAACTATATTTTAAAGATAATACGGGAATATTGTGAACAACTTTATGCTCATAAATTTGACAAAAGGAATGAAATAGATAAATCCCTTGGAAGATATAAACTACTAAAGCTAATTTAAAAACTAGGTAACCTTATTAACCTTATATCAAGTTTTAGAGGTTGAATTTGTAGTTAAAAACCTTCCCACAAAGACAAATCCAGGTACAGATGTCCTTACAATTAAATTGCTTTTTTTTTTGGGATGGAGTCTTGGTCTGTTGCCCAGGATGGAGTGGCGTGCAGTGGCATGTTCTTGGCTCACTGCAACCTCCACCTCCTGTGTTCAAGCAGTTCTCCTGCCTTAGCCTCCTGAGTAGCTGGATTGCAGCCACCTGCCACCACACCTGGATAACTTTTGTATTCTTTAGTAAAGATGGGGTTTCGCTATGTTGGCCAGCCTAATCTTGAATCCCTGACTTCTGTTGTTCCGATTGCCTCCGCCTCCCAAAGTACTGGGGTTACAGGTGTGAGCCACCATGCCCTACCCTTACTATTAAATTCTAACAAATATTTAGGAAAGAAATAATACCAGTTCTATACAAACTATTCCAGGAAATTGAAGAGGAAAGAATACTTTCTTATTTATTTTAGGAGACAGGTATTCTTTTCTTTTTCTTTTTCTTTCTTTTTTTTTTTTTTGAGACGGAGTTTTGCTCTTGTTACCCAGGCTGGAGTGCAATGGCGCGATCTCGGCTCACCGCAACCTCCGCCTCCTGGGTTCAGGCAATTCTCCTGCCTCAGCCTCCTGAGTAGCTGGGATTACAGGCACGCGCCACCATGCCCAGCTAATTTTTTGTATTTTTAGTAGAGACGGGGTTTCACCATGTTGACCAGGATGGTCTCGATCTCTTGACCTCGTGATCCACCTGCCTCGGCCTCCCAAAGTGCTGGGATTACAAGCTTGAGCCACCGCGCCCGGCCCTCTTTTTTTTTTTTTAATTTTTTTATTGCATTTTAGGTTTTGGGGTACATGTATAGAATGTGCAAGATAGTTGCATAGGTACACACATGGCAGTGTGTTTTGCTGCCTGCCTCCCCTTAACCCACATTTGGCATTTCTTCCCAGGCTATCCCTCCCTAGCTCCCCCCCCCGCTGTCCCTCCCCTATTCCCCCCAATAGACCCCAGTGTGTAGTAGACCCCCTCCCTGTGTCCATGTGTTCTCATTTTTCTCACCCGCCTATGAGTGAGAATATGTGGTATTTCCTTTTCTGTTCTTGTGTCAGTTTGCTGAGAATGATGTTCTCCAGATTCATCCATGTCCTTACAAAGGACATAAACTCGTCATTTTTGATTGCTGCATAATATTCCATGGTGTATATGTGCCACATTTTCCCAGTCCAGTCTATCATCGATGGGCATTTGGGTTGGTTCCAGGTCTTTGCTATCGTAAACAGTGCTGCAATGAACATTCGTGTGCATGTGTCCTTATAGTAGAACGATTTATATTCCTTTGGATATATAGCCAGTAATGGGATTGCTGGGTCAAATGGAATTTCTATTTCTAGGTCCTTGAGGACTCACCACACTGTCTTCCACAATGGTTGAACTAATTTACACTCCCACCAACAGTGTAAGAGTGTTCCTCTTTCTCCACATCCTCTCCAGCATCTGTTGTCTCCAGATTTTTTAATGATCGCCATTGTAACTGGCATGAGATGGTATCTCAATGTGGTTTTGATTTGCATCTCTTTAATGACCAGTGATGATGAGCATTTTTTCATGTGTTTGTTGGCCTCATGTATGTCTTCTTTTGTAAAGTGTCTGTTCATATCCTTTGCCCATTTTTGAATGGGCTTGTTTGTTTTTTTCCTGTAAGTCTGTTTGTGTTCTTTGTAAATTCTGGATATCAGCCCTTTATCAGTTGGGTTAACTGCAAAGATTTTTTCCCAATCTGTTGGTTGCCGATTCACTCTAGTGACTGTTGCTTTTGCCATGCAAAAGCTGTGGAGTTTGATTAGGTCCCATTTGCCTATTTTGGCTTTTGTTGCCAATGCTTTTGGTGTTTTGGTCATGAAGTCCTTGCCTACTCCTATGGAGACAGGTATTGTTCTAATAGCAAAACCTGACTGAGAAATTATAAGAAGAGGAAATTGAAGTCCAATATCTGTCATTAATGTAGATGCAAAAAACAAACAAGCAAACAAACAAAAATAAAATTTTGACAAAGCAAATACAACAGTGTATAAAAGGGTAATGTATCATGGCCAAGGGCCGTTTATGTTAGGTTGGTTTAACATTCAAATATAATCCATCATGTTAAGAAATAAAAAGTGAAAAACACATGGTTATCTCAATGGACATAGAAAAAATATTTGTCAGAATCTAACTTTTATTCTCAATTAAAAAAAAACCAACCTCTCACTGATTAGGGATATAAGGAAATTAATCTGATAAAATATGTCTATGAAAAATCTCTATTTCTTACTTAATAGTGCAAGACTTCATGGTTTCTGCTTAAGATCGGTAACAAGGATGTCTGCTTTTACCACTTTTTCTTTCAACACTGTAGCAGCATAAGTTACTATAAGGCAGGAGACATAAATAAAACCCAGAAAGTAAAGGAAGAAATAGACCTGTCTTTATTTACAGATAGCAAGATGATTTATTATAAAATCTGGTGAAATCTAAGTTTCTTAGAACAACTATGAGTTTAGTGAGATTACAGAACAACAAGATCATTATACAAAAAGCAATTGTATTTCTATGTAATAACAAAGAAGTGGAAATTAGAGTAAAAAATACTGTCTATGATATTATCAAATCAAAGAATAAGGAATACATGGCATAAATTTGACTAAATCTGTATGATTCATACATAAAAACAACAAAATATTAATGAGAGAAATTAATGAAGAACTAAATAAATGGAGAGGTGATTACAAGTCAGAAAAGGTTGAATATTGTTAAGGTGTCAGTTCTCCCCTATTGATCTACATATTCAATGCAATCCAAACCACAATTTCATCTAGGCTTTTTTGTGGGGTAGACACTCACAAGCTGATTTTGAAATTTACATGAACGATGAAAGACCTATAATAACTAAAACAACATTGAAAAAGAACAAAGTTAGAGGACTAACATGATTGAGTTTCAAGGTTTATTACAAAGTTACTGTAATGAAGACAGTATACTGTTGACATCAAGGTAGATACTAGGGCCAATGAAACAGTAAGGAGAGTTCAGTGGAGTAGAATCATCTTTTCAACAAGTGGTGTTGAAATACTTGGATATCTGTGTGCAAACAAATGAATTCTAATCTATATCTTGTGGCATATCCAAAAATTAATGAAAATGCATCGCACACTCAGATATACAACCTAAATCTGTAAACCTTCTAAAGATACTGCAGGAGGAATGTGTGTGATGTTATGCTAGGCAGAAATTTCTCAGATATGCCACCAAAAGCAAGATCCATTAAAAATGGATAAATTTAATATTTGGCAAATTGAACATCATTGAAATGAAAAACTCCACACTTTGAAAAACAGTTAAGAGAATGACAAGCAACATATCTGGAGAAAACATTTGCAAACTATGTATCTGATAAAGGACTTACCTGTAGAATGGGCAAAGAACTCTCAAAACTCAATAAAAAGAAAATACCCAATAAAATGATGATAAAATATTTAAACAGACATTTTACCAAATTAGATACACATGGCAAATAAGCACATTAAAATGTGTTCAACTTTATTAATCATTAGGGAAATACAAATTGAGACCGCAATGAGATATCATTATACATCTTTTAGAATGACTAAAAGTAGGAGGACTGACCACACCAAGTCTTGGCAAAGATGAGGAGGAACTGGAACTCTTATACACTGCTCTTGAGAGTGTAAAATGGTGTAACCACTTTGAAAAACATTTTGACAGTTTCCCTACTGTTTATACATATACCTATCATGTGATCTAGCCATTTCACCTCTAGATGTATTTATTTATAAGAAAAGAAAGCATGTGACCAAACTATACACATGTACATTAATATTTATGGTGATTTTATTTATCATAGACAAAAACTAGAGACCACTCAAATGTCCATTATCAGGTGAACAGAGAAAATAATTTGTGGCACATGTGTATAATGGAATACTATTTAGCAGTAAAAAGAAATGAGCTATCTCTATATGCAACAACATGGGTAAGTCTCAAAAGCTTTATGCTCAATGAAAGATGCCAGATAAAAAAGATTACATATTATAGAAGCCTATTTATATGAATTCTAAAGATTGCAAATCTGTAGTGACAGGAAGTAGATTGTTGGTTGCCTGGTGACAAGGGTGGGAAGTGGGAAAGGGTGAGAGGGAGAGATTACAGAGAGGCATAGATTTATTAATGGTGCCTTGGGTAAAGAACATGTGGTGCTTATACACCATGGAATACTACACAGCCATAACAAAGCACAAAATCATGTCCTTTGCAGCAATATGAGTGCATCTGGAGTCCATTATCCTAAGCAAATGAATACAGGAACAGAAAACCAGATACTACATGTGCTCATTTATAAGTGGGAGCCAAGCATTGGGTACACATGGATGTAAAGATGGCAACAGTAGGCTGGGCTCGGTGGCTCACGCCTGTAATCCCAGCGCTTTGGGAGGCCGAGGTGGGTGGATCACCTGAAGTCGGGAGTTCCAGATCAGCCTGGCCAACATGGTGAAACCCCATCTCTATTGAAAATACAAAAATAGTTGGGTGTGGTGGTGTGTGCCTGTAATCCCAGCTACTCAGGTGGCTGAGGCAGGAGAATTGCTTGAACCTGGGAGATGGAGGTTGCGATGAGCTGAGATTGTGCCATTGCACTCCAGCCTGGGTGACAGAGCAAGACTCTGTCCCTAAACAAAAGACGAACAAAAAAAGATGGCAACAGTAGACACTGGGGTCCACTTGTGGGGGAGAAAGGAAGAAGGGAGGAAGGGCTGAAAAACTATTGGGTACTGTGCTCACTACATGGGTGATGGGATCATTTGTACCACAAACTCCACCATCATCCAGTATACCTGCATTACAAACCTGCACATGTACCCCCGAATCTAAAATGAAAGTTGCAATTTTACAACAGGAGCACACACAAAAATAGAAGGAATAAGACCACCTATTTGATAGCACAACATGGTGACTATAGTTGATAATAACTTAATTGTACGTTTAAAAATAACATAAAGAGACTGAACGCGGTGGCTCACACCTGTAGTCCCAGCAGTTTGGGAGGCCAAGACAGGTGAATCACCTATCACCTGATCTCAGGAGTTTGACACTGGCCTGACCAATGTGAAGAAATCCCATCTCTACTAAAAATACAAAATTAGCTGGGTGTGGTGGCGCATGCCTGTAATCCCAGCTACTCGGGAGACTGAGGTAGGAGAATTGCTTGAACCCGGGAGGTGGAGGTTATGGTGAGCCGAGATCGTGCCATTGCACTTCAGCCTGAGCAGCAAGAGCGACACTCTGTCTCAAAAAACAAAGCAAAGCAAAACCAAACAAAAAACCATCAAGAGTCTAATTGGATGGTTTGTAACTCAGAGGATAAATGCTTGAGGGGATCGACACCCCATTCTCCAGGATGTTTTTATTTCACATTGCATGCCTGTATCAAAACATCTCATCTACCCCATAAATATGTGTACCGACTATGTACACAAATGATTAAAACTAAGAAAAACTAAACAAATTTTAAAAACACAAGCTTTTGAGAATGATGAATATTTCACTGTCTTGAGTGAGGTGAGAGTTCATGGATGTATGTATATGTCAAAACTTTTCAAGCAGTTCACTTAAACACTAAATTCAACCTTCTCTCAATGAATACACCTGAGCATATGGATGAGGTGAGGAAAGGCTGGGGCCAAGGATGAGGAAGAGGATGGAAGGGGCACAGGGGTGCTTCTGCCAAAAAACAGTTTCTCCACATCATACATCCTCTCTCTGCTGTTTCTGAAAATTGTCTGTTATTAGTAATGAAGAGAAGGTGCTTTTATTGGATGTGGATGCTGATACAGCTTATGACAATTTATACTGGCTGCAAGACTGTAGTTTCTAGATTCAATCCTGAAAAGAGACATCCACCTGGAGGACCCCAGCTTCCAATCATGACCCCATGAGCAGCTCATTGCATTTGCTTCCTCCTCTGCCTGGACGTGGCAGGTGGTTGTTCCGGAGAAGGAACCGAAACACAGTCAGTGTTTGGGGGAGCCTGGGAGCCTTCCTTCCAGTCTGCAGGCACTTCTATCTCACTCTCTGAGCTTGACTGTTCTTAGTTAACTTTGGTTTCTCTCCGGGGCCCCCTGCTGGTAACGGTCTGCTTCCTCAAGCCGTGGAACCCCCAATAACCATAATCTGATGGGTGACATTGATCAGAAGGAATTTTACTATTTCAGAGTTATATGTATTGGTTATGAATGCTTGGGAATACTGTGGAAGAAGGAAATGACATAGCCAGCAAGATACTGAGAAAGGCAGACAGATGTGATAAACGGGAAGATGATACAGTCAGTTCTGAGGTAGTATGACGTGTGTATTCCTAAAAACCACCATACTATGCATAACTGCACAGTAAAAGCAGACGGGAAAATGGGTTGGAGCACAACTTTCAAAAACATCATCAGTGAGATGTTTAAAAAGGGTAGAAAACTAATAAAAATCCTCGCACAGTTGTATGTATATTAAGTGGTTAAGAAATACATACATAGTAAAATAAACGTCACACCTTACCCAGAAAACACCTGAGGTTTAGTGTGGAAGTGGGTGTCTGAAGGAATGTAATTTGTGAGTTATTGGGAGAGGTGGAAGCAGTATAATCTGAGATGGGAGGGAATCTTGCAGCCCCAGGTGTGGATGAATGAGGCTCATAACTTGCATGGTGAACTGAGGTAGCTGGTTGATGTTTGTGCGTGTGTGTGTGCGCGTGCACGCGTGCGTACCCATGTGCACACATGCTTGTATTTTACATACTTCTTGGTGTTTCAGCCCAGCTGGTTACAGCTTTCTGTGTTTACCTAGTGTTTCTCGCAGATGAAATCACGCATAAGCAAATGCAAAATGTTATGCTCAAATTGTTCCCTGCTATATCAGTTACACTGGAACAAATTCACATCTTCCAAACAAGCATCACTGCAGAACCAACTGTGCAGTGTTGAGAGAGGGGCTGTGCGGAGGAGCTTTGGAAAGGAGCTTGCCGGAGGACTGAGCTGGAGCATCTCAAGAACACCCCATCGTGGCATTTGCCTTTGTTTAGCCACTGCTAATAAACCAAGTGTCTGTGATTCTGTGTATCCCTGTCTTTCCCGTCATTGTCACTACGTGGAAGGGACTGGAAAGGCAGCTCATTCTTCCAGGGTTGTTGTGAGCCACCTGCACTCTTATTACAGCTATGTTGGCTCCATCAGCCACCAAAGAAGGCTCAGGCTTCCCAGGGGGTCAGTAGGAAGGGGAGTCAGCTGTCTCTTGACCCAGAACTGAGAGAGTTATACGGAAACAGATTCCCAGATTCTGTTATTTCAGACCTGTCTCATTAAAAAAAAAAATGTAGTCATTGACACAATGTTGTCAATGCAATCACCAGCTTGTTACTGGCTTGAGTACCTACTATGTATCAAGTCCAATTTTTGTTTCTTTAGCAAATAAAGCAGACAAAACTCCCTGTCCCTGTGGCGTTTATATTCTGGTGGGAGACTCAGATAAATGATGTGTTATTTTTCCAAACAAGGACATAAGAATGAACAAGTCAGCAATAACGATAACAACTCATGCTTTCATTTCAAAAAAGAATTGTCACCTTTATTTTTGAAAGACCATCTTTATGCCAGGTGCATGGGGCTGATATAATCTCAGAATGAAAGGCTGATCTTTAAAGAAAGTGGTACATCCACATACAGAGTCTTGGAAACCACAGCTGATGGGCAAGGGAAGGTTAAGCCTTGAGAAGGAGCCACCTGTCTTGTTTTTGGCCCATAACTCTGAGTAATAAAGGGTGTCTCTTGTATATCAAATGCTCATGGAATTGTGCAGAGGCAATCCTGGGTCCTGAATACCCACAGGCCCCAGTGTGTGATGTTCCCCTCCCTGTGTCATGTGTTCTCATTGTTCAATTCCCACGTATGAGTGAGAACATACAGTGTTTGCTTTTCTGTTTCTGTGTTAGTTTGCTGACAATGATGGATTCCAGCTTCATCCATGTCCCTGCAAAGGACATGAAGTCATTCTCTTTTATGCTCAGCTAATTTTTATTACTAGCTGTGGGTGAGTCATGAAACTTTTCTAAGCTCTGCTTTCCTCATCTAAGGATATGCATAATAGTAAAACAGACCTTTTAGTATTATGGTGAAATTGAACTAAGATAATATAGGTGGCCCCATCTGGTTCATGGTTCTTACTTGCTAGGAGGTTTCTCCTGCCACTTTTGCCTCAGTGTCCCTTCTAAGCTCTTGAGTGTGGAGGTGTTTTTCTTCTGGTTTGAGATAAGTAACTGTCTCTGGAGCTCTTACCCTCTGACTTCCTGCACAAGCTCTTTCTTTCCCCATCTTCCAAGGCTGAAAATTCAACAGGGGCTATTTGTGCTATAGTTACTTGCTTAGCAAACACTTCAGCATCCATGGAGGCAGATGGTCTACGTGGAGTGTCATATAGGCATTTGCAAGACCCTGTGAAGCCCCAGATGCTTCTGGGTTGTTGGATGGGCCTCAGCAGGAGGTGCTGGCATATGCAGAAGTCAATTCCATCAAGTCTCTCTGGTTACCACTAAATTGTGCTGCTGCAACCAGGGTGTTCCTGCTTCCTTATGATATTTGGGAATAGATTTACAAAGTGCCTCTGAATCCATTCTGCTTTGGGACTACGTTCCATCGGGGTGATCCCTGTTTTCTAGCAGCTTGTTTTCAACATGGTGATTCCGTATGTGTCCCATGGGCCAGGGTTCAAATCTCAGCTCTTTTTTTTACTTTAAGTTCTGGGATATGTGTGCAGGTTTGTTATATAGGTATACATGTGCCATGGTGGTTTGCTGCGTCCATCAACCCATCATCTAGGTTTTAAGCCCCATATGCATTATGTTTCTGTCCTAATGCTCTCCCTCCCCTTGCCCTCCACACCCCAACAGGCCCCATGTGTGATATTCCCCTCCTTGTGTCCATGTGTTCTCAGTGTTCAACTCCCACTTATGAGTGAGAACATGTAGTGTTTGGTCTTCTGTTCCTGTGTTAGTTTGCTGAGAATGATGGCTTCCAGCTTCATCCATGTCCCTGCAAAGGACATGAAGTCATTCTTTTTTATACCCAGCTCCTTTTTATTATTAGCTGTGGGTGAGTCATGAAACTTTTCTAAGCTTTTGTTTCCTTATCCAGGGATATGCATAGTAATAAAACAGGCCTTGTAGTGTTACGGTGAAATTGAACTAAGATAATATAGTTAGGCCAGTTTGGTTCATGGCCAGGACTTGACACAGTGAACTCTCACCATCATTGACCGCAGTTCCTCTGAGATAACCCTGCTTGGTGATGCCCAGCCCATGGGGATGATTCTTTCGCACTGGGCTAAGAATGGTTTATTATCCATCCCACTTTGGGCGTTAAATCATATGTTGCCTCCTATGGCTCACATACACAGTGTTTCCACCTTATTTTTCCAATGATATTTGCTTACAATTATTGAGCTCTTCAATGAGAGGCATTGGGCTAAGGACTTCCCAAATATTTCTATATTAAATGCTCGCTTAACCCAAGAGGTACGGGGCATTTTAATTCATTTTTTAGATGAGAAAAGTGTAGACCAGGAAAGTTTAGTAACTTACCCAAAGCCACACAGCAGGTCAGAAGCAGAGAAGGGGTTAGAAGCCTGGCGTTCCTCTCCACTCATCGGCATTGCAGACACTCAGAGCGTGATGTCAGGGTATTCATATTATTTGTAAGTGTAGAGAAGTTGGTCAGCAAAATAGAATTGGAAACTTCTATTTCACACTGAGAACCTTCTCTGCCAGCCTTCCCTCCACAGTGCTTAGTGGGAAGGTCCCATAACCCATTGGTGAGTCACGGCCTCCCTTTCTGTTGACACACAGTTCGTATCACTATTTTATAGGATATAAGGATTTCTGCACGCAAGACACTTGTTCTGCTTTGCTGACGCTAGAATTTCCTCATGATCATTTGAGTTTTTAAATTTTCTGAAAGGATGTCTGCGTTCCTGCTATCTGTTTGGCACTGTGCAAGGCACACATGTGAGAGACATGATGAGAGCCAAGCACATGGGCATTGGGTGTCCTCATGAAGCTCACAGAGAGATAATAAACAGGGGAACAAAACTGAATAATTATGCATTGTGATGCACGGTATGAAGAAAGAAGCGGGGTGCTGCAGTAAGGGGTTTGGGAGGGGTGACTGATGGGGAGCAGGGGCTCACTCCAGGAAGGAGACTTTTAGTTGAAAACCAAAGCATGAGAAGGAGGCATTATCTGGTCACAGTCAGATAATGAAGTCCCTGCTACATAATAAACACACCCCGAGGCCTCAGAGCAGGCACAGCCCCTGGGAAATGAGGAAAAGGGGGAAAGTCAGCTCTTTCCCATCCTGATACCAATCTCCGCATCCTCCACAGCTTGGGGCAAGAACTCAAGAGGCAAGGTGTATGTTGTATGTCTGAATACTTTAAAACTGGGCACTAAGCTAAAACCATCGGGTGGAACGTTCCATCCACATATATACGTATATATATTTATATACATGTAAAACCTCATGACAATATTAAAAAAAAGTATACTACTATATAGTTTTTATATAATTGAAAGTCAACAAAATTTCCAATATAAATATCCAATATAAATATATATACATATATTTATATACATGTAAGACCTCATACCACAATATTGAAAAAACATGTATACGACTATATAGTTTTTATATAATTGAAAATTAACAAAATTTCCAATATAAATATCCAATATAAATATATGTACATATATTTATATACATGTAAGACCTCATACCACAATGTGGAAAAATCATGTATACTACTATATAGTTTTTATATAATTGAAAGTCAACAAAATATCCAACATGACTGAATTTAATTATTCTTGCATATGTCTAGGTATTCTGTGGATGGATCAGACATGTCCTGATGATTGGCAAACAAAAGACATGCCTTATAATGATCAATATTTTCTTATTCTGCATTTTTTTTTTTTTTGAGACAGAGTCTTGCTCTTGTTGCTCAAGCTGAAGTGCAGTAGCACGATCTCAGCTCACTGCAACCTCTGCCTCCCAGGTTCCAGTGATTCTCCTGCCTTAGCCTCCCGAGTAGCTGGGATTATTAACCACTACCATGCCTGGTTAATTTTTGTATTTTTAGTAGAAATGGGGTTTCACCAGCATGGGGTTGGCCAGGCTGGCCTCAAACTCCTGACCTCAAGTGATCCACCTGCCTTGGACTCCTGAAGTGCTGGGATTATAGGTATGAACAACCATGCCCGGCCTTTATCTACATACTCTATTGATACAACCTAAAAGACTAAATGACCCAAAAGAATATCACCTAAAATGTAATTATAATGGCCTAAAAGAATAAAACTTAAAATGTAATTATATGCAAAAGTTATAAAACTGGTATATATTTCTGTAAAAATGCAAGTTAAATGTTTTTAAAATAAATTAAAATTATTTTTTGATATTTTCCGGACAGGTTCTTCTAAAACATTAAAACTGTCTATTAAAAGTAAATGGAAAAATAGAAACCATGTAAAAATGTATCTTAACGTTTTAATAAAGCTGACCATTTTACTTAATTGTAGTAACTTGAATCAGATATCATTATGTTTCTATAATAAACTGCACATTTTTGCATTCAGTGTCCATCCTGGGGCCATGATTCAGCATTTACACAAATTTCCGACCAATGAGTTGGTTAACATTGCAGCCTGTTCCCAGACACCAAATGCTCTATTCACAAACGTCTTGGGGATTATGAACTGAACAAGGAGAGGCAAGGAATGAATGCTTGACAATGCTGAGTGATGGATCTGACAAGTTGATTAGTTCATTCGTCTCTCTTCCTGCTCACATTCTTCTTACCATCTCAGCAGTGGTCTCCAACGACATGGGCAGTGGTACAACCCACAGACCCTGAGCACAATCGGAAGGGACCACTTTCTGATTCAAGCACAGGATGCAGAGATGTATTTCCCTGGGCCTTGAGTGGTGTTAGCCAGTGGAGTGGGTGTTTATAGGCACAGACTGCCTGGGTCAGTCTGACAGACAACCAAATCTCAGAAGAGAGGAATTTCTTTTCTTTAATAAATAATTTTACCCTTTTGTATGTTTGTGACATGTGGGGGCTCTCTAAAGCTCAGGGTACAGGGCAGGAGCCCCTCTTGCCTGCATCTGGCTATCCTCCACTATGGATGTTGATGGATTCAAGTCAATGGATAGAATGGAACTATTTGTTTGGTGCAAAAGTAATTGCAGTTTTTGCAATGACTTTTATTATTATTATTTTATTATTTTTTGAGAGGGAGTCTCATTCTTATTGCCCAAGCTGGAGTACAGTGGGATGATCTTAGCTCACTGCAACCTCTGCTTCTTGGGTTCAAGCAATTCTCCTGCCTCAGCCTCCTGAGTAGCTGGGACTACAGGCATGAGCCACCATGCCCAGCTAATGTTTGTATTTTTAGTAGAAACAGGGGTTCAATGTGTTGGCCAGGCTGCTCTTGAACTCCTGACCTCAGGTGATCCATCCGCCTCAGCCTCCCAAAGTGCTGGGATTACAGGTGCGAGCTTCTGCACCCGGCCTTGCAATTACTTTTGATGGCAAAACTGCAACCTTGTAGTTGGAGAGACTGAAAGTAACCATGATCAGAATCATGTAACTTAAATGTAGCTTTGTTGAAGTAAGTGTTGAGGGCAGAGACAGGGAAGTGTTTCACCAAGTCTGGACACGTTCGTTAGAAAGACCCTCTTCCTCGGCTGGGTGCTATGTCTCACTCCTGTAATCCCAGCACTTTGAGAGGCTGAGGTGGGCAGATCATCTGAGGTTGGTAGCTCGAGACCAGCCTGATCAACATGGAGAAAACCCGTCTCTACTAAAAATACAAAATTAGCGAGGTGTGGTGGTGCATGCCTGTAATCCCAGCCACTCGAGAGGCTGAGACAGGAGAATCTGTTGAACCCAGGAGGCAGAGGTTACGGTGAGCAGAGATCATGCCATTGCACTCCAGCCTGGGCAGCAGAGTGAGACTCTGTCTTAAAAAGAAAAGAAAAGAAAAGAAAAACCTCTCCCTCTATTCTGCTACTATGATTTATGCCCAAGCAAGGCTGCTGGAATTTATATTGAGGAAATATGAACACACACGTTAGTTAAGGAACACATTTCCCTCTTGCGGTTATGTAGGTTAGGTCTGCAGAGGAGCCCTGGTCATATTAACGAGGCTTTGCTTTGCTTAAGGATAATTCCAAGCCTGCCATCTATAGAGAGCACTGTCAAAGGGATCTCAGTGTAAACGGTGATATTCGTGATTGGCTCTGGTGGGGCCTTGCCCACTCTCCCCAGCAGCTGCTGAAATTGAGCTGTCAGTGGAGGAAGATGAAATGCTACTTTGTTCTATGGCTGGAGTTCCCAGAGGCAACATTTTCAGGTCATTTGACATTAGTTCAGAGAATGGGAAAGTATTTATCTTCTTTTTTTCCGCTTTTTTTCTAAAACTTTTAAAAAAGAAATGCTCGCTACTTGTTGGTAAGTAGGACGTGACAGCTCTCCAAGATGGCTGCCTGATGTTTGAGGGGAGACGTTTACCAGGGTGGCTGGTGGAGCTGCAGAGGATGCCAGCCCTTTCCCTCTTGGGAGAACTGGGGGCTGCAGACTATCACCCTCGGGCACCTCCCATGTGATACTCTTTGAAGCAATGTTTTCTTAGGAGTGTTCCTTGGGACATGAGATGCTCGAGATGTCCCCATGGAGAGAAAGATACCACGAAAAGAAAACACTGTTCCGTGGCCACGTAAGTTCAAGGCCACGGTGTTTTGAGGCAACTGTGTACCCTGCGATTTCTCTCTCATTGATACACAGTTCATGTGACTATTTTATAGGCTCTGAGGATTTCTGCAGGCAAGAAACCTGTTCCGCTTTGCTGAAGCTAAATTTTCCTCATGTTCATTTGAATTTTTAAAATTTTCTGAAAGGATGTCTGCGTTCCTGCTATCTGGCATTGTACGAGGCACGCATGTGAGAGACATGATGGGAGCCAAGCACGTGGGCATTGGGTGACCTCATGATGCTCACGGAGATAATAAACAGGGAAACAAAACTGAATAATTATGCATTGTGATGTGTAACATGAAGAAACAAGTGGGGTGCTGCAGTAAGGAATATGGGAAGAGTGACTCTGATGGGGAGCAGGGGCTCACTCCAGAAAGGTGACTTTTAGTTGAAAACCAAAGCATGAGAAGGAAGCAGACATGTGAAGTGTGGGAGAAAGAGATGAGAAAGCATGTGCAAAGGCCCTGAGGCATTCTGTGATCCAGTTCTTAGAAGGACACACAGATTTGTGATACCGGCAGGAGACAGGGAAACACTGGGTAGAAGAGGGTGGTTCCCTGGCACAAGCCCCCCTGCAAACCTGAAGACCTGTGGCCCTAGGTGAGGGCAGCCATTTCTGTTTTCACATGCAAAATGTTGCCTTTTGGTCTGCCATACCCCTCATCCTGGCCCCTTATAAACCCAAGACTTTAGTGGCCACACACAAGTGGCTGAAAGTCAGAACCAGCAGAAGAGGGATGGTAGAACAATGTGGCAGAGAAAGAGAGAAGAGGAAGGATGTCTGGATGCCACTGGACATTCAACCTGGGGTGGTCAGAGAAGAATTCCACCACTGGGCAGCCCAACTCCAGGGTAAGACCACCTTCCCACTCTATCCCCACCTCTAGCTCCCCATCCATCTTGCTGAGAGCCACTTCCACCACTCAGTAACACCTTGCACTCATCGTTCCAGCCCATGTGTGATCTGATTCTCCCAGTACACTGGGCAAGAACTTGGGATACAGAAGGCTGTCACACTGGCCTCCTGCCCTTGTGATAAGGCTGAGGGTCTGTTGAGTTGATGAACACAAGCTGTCTGCAGATAGCAAAGCTGAAAGAGCACACTGTAACACACGCTAACTGGGCTTTGGGACTCATAGACCCCCCCACCCCAGATGTAGCCGTGGGGCTGGAATCCAAAAGTGGTCCCCATGTTCTCAGCACCTGCCCATCTGCAAGCTCCCCTAGGGGGTTGAGCAGCAGGGAGACCGAAGGAGCCAGCCACACCCCGTCACTCATCCTCTGAGGGTGGATATGGGAACTCTCCCATTTCACTTGTACTCTATGCAAACTACCTTTGTAACCAGAGACACTCCTGAGATCCTTACAAAGCCTGGTACAAACAAGCACCCCGCTTGTTTCTTCATGTTACGCATCACAATGCATAATTATTCAGTTTTATTTCCCTGATTATTATCTCTCTGTGAGCGTCATGAGGCCACCCAATGCCCACATGCGTGGCTCCCATCATGTCTCTCACATGCGTGCCTTGTACAGTGCCAGACAGATAGCTGGAACGCAGACATCCTTTCAGAAAATTTTAAAAATGCAAGCGATCAGAACTGGTCGCTTTCCTGTCCTTGTCAAGGGGATTCTGAACATGGCCACTGAGAAGAGTTTCAGACTTGAACAAGCTCCCTGGCTCTGTTCCTGCCATCGTTTCAGTCTTGTGTGTGGTGGGACCCTGAGACTTTTGGCCCCCTTAGAGTGCAGAGGGTCTGTCTTTGTAGCTTTCTGGCCAAAGCCTCCAGTTCAGATCAAGGTGCGTAATTTGGGTTCACCCAATCCGTCACGAGAGTAAAAAGGCGTCGGAAACTACAGCAGGAGTTCTCAAAGGTCCGCGTACAAAGGAGACACCTGGAGAAGTTGTTAAAATGCGCAGTTCTCTGGGACCACCCCTTAGATTTGGAATCCGTAAGTCTTGAGCTAGATGTGTGAGGTATGCCAGGTGGATTAGAGGAAGACGATCCCACACGCATCACACTTGGTGAAGTACCTCGAAACCATAGCAGCTATGCTCACGTGGGTCCGGAGCTGGGCTAGGGGTTCCCCTGAGGAAATCCAAGCTTTTAATATGTGATGAGTTTTTGTCTAGCTCCTCCATAGTAGCAAAAGGGGTGTATGCAGCTAGGAGAACCCGCCTAGGCAAAAAAAAAAAAAAAAAAAAAAAAGTGCAGAGAAAACTGGCCAAGTCCTTTGCCCCCCAGGAGGGGCAGCAGCATACTCCTGTTCTGGTTCTTGGCTTATTTAAGCATGGTTTGTATATTTTTTGATTTATAAATTCCCTGAGGTACATCCTAAGGGCCATAGCAAACTGATTTAGAAGGCATTTGTTTTGTAAACTGGTGTGGCTATGATCCTCAGATCTGAAATATGGCAGCTGATAGGCTAATGAATCAGGAACTGACTTATTTATATACAATCAAAATAAGCCAAACAAGGCCACAGAGTTTTTGTGGGTAAATGAGACCCACACCACTGAGAAGCCCCATCAGGACTGGGGCTTGGCCATACCGGTCAGGGGAGCGTGATCTATATCTCCTTCCTTGAACCTGGTCTCGTTTCCCCTGTTCTAAAGGGGCCCCTCCACCTGGGACCTTGTCACCACTCTTTTCTTAGAAGTTGCTCTATCAATTTTCTCCTATTCCCCCTTGGAATATATATAAACTTCCCGAATCTCTTTCTTCCTAGATCATTTTCTCTTGTGCAACCTTAAAAACTCTTTGATGACAAACACTCTCCTATCTTGCTTTTAACATCAGCCCAGGGGCTTTTTTTTTTTTTTTTTTGAGACAGAGTTTCGCTCTTGTTACCCAGGCTGGAGTGCAATGGCATGATCTCAGCTCACCGCAACCTCCGCCTCTTGGGTTCAAGCACTTCTCCTACCTCAGCCTCCTCTGTAGCTGGGACTACAAGCTGCGCCACCACGTCCAGCTAATTTTTGTATTTTTTGTAGAGACGGGGTTTCACCATGTTGACCAGGATGGTCTCGATCTCTTGACCTAGTGACCCACCTTGGCCTCCCAAAATGGTGGGATTACAGGCGTGATTCACCGCACCTGGCCAGCCCAAAGGCTTTTACTGCTTCTAGGATGTGCACAGACTAGCCCCTGCCTACTTGTGTAAGCTCACGTTATGCCCTTCACTGTAACATGCTGCACTCTGGCCCTCCAGAGATCCTTTCATTCTGCTCCATCCCTCCAACTTGGGACTGACTGTCTTAACAGGCTCTGTTTTTATCTGGATGATCTTGTTTATAGTCTATGCGTCTCCCTAACTGTCATGAAAAACGAGTGAATTTAGGCCTCTTGTCTGTCTTACAACCTATTGCTGTATTTCCAGAGTGTCAACAGTGCTTATGAAAATGGCCAACACATATTCATTATTTATAGAATAAATTCCTTCTCTTTCCTCTGAGTATTTGCATATGCCTGACAGTCTTTTCTCTTATGCACACTTTGTAAAATACCTTGCTTGCTAACTCCTGGGCACCTTTAAATTCCCAGCTGATATGTCACTTCCTCCTGGAAGCACTTAGTCATCTCCTCAAGGAATCCTTAAATCACTTCCTCCAGGAAGCACTAAATCATTTCCTTCAGGAAGGATAACTTGACTTCCCAAGTTTGAGGTGGGTTCTCCCACCACTCCGGTGTTATTACACTGCACTAAAATCACACATTTATGTATTTTATTCCTCTGTAGACTGTAAACTCTAGGAGAGCAAGGGTCCTGGATTCCTTTGTCTCTTTAAATCTGCTGTCATCTGTGCATCACTCTACGAGGTCAAACGTGGTGACTGTTTTTGGTGCGTATGCAGTATGTATTTATTTAGTAAGTGATTTTTCATCTTGTGCTTTTATTCTGTCTTTTTTTTTTTTTTTTTTTTGAGATGGAGTCTTGCTCTGTTGCCAGGCTAGAGTGCAGTGGCTTGATCTTGGCTCACTGCAACCTCTGCCTCTCAGGTTCAAGTGATCCTCCCGCCTCAGCCTCCTGAGTGGCTGGGACTACAGGTGTGCACCACCACTCCCAGCTAATTTTTGTTTGTATTTTTAGTAGAGACGGGGTTTCACCATGTTGGCCAGGATGGTCTCGATCTCTTGACCTTGTGATCTGCCTGCCTCGGTCTCCCTGAGTACAGGGATTAGTGGTGTGAGCCACCGTGCCCGGCCTGATTCCTTCCTCTTCATCCAGACATCTCAGGCATAGTCTCGACTCCACATCTTTTTTCCTAACCTCCCGAAGTTTGACTCTTGAACCTGCTGTTGGACCTCTCCGGATAAGATACCTGTGAACTCCATGCTGCCAAACCTACCAACAGATACTCTCCAGTCTTTTTATCCTCCCTATGGCATGTCACACTGTCCACCAGTCCTCCTTCATACTCTGCCTACGAAGGCAAGCCTGGTGCCTAGGTCCTGCTGTGATGTGCGTTGCAATACAGAGGTGTCTTGGCTAGCAGCTAACAGGGGATGACATTAGCTACCTGGCAAACCCTTGTGGCAGGAGAAATGGTTCATGCCAGGACTAAACCTCATGCAAAGAAAAGGAATTTCCTAAAGATTTTATTGCAATTTTGGGTTTTATAAATTCTCAAATGGATTCCATCAGTTGCGTCTTCCTTCCAATACAACACTGTGACTACGTACGTCCTTAGGGCAGGAGGGGTGGGAAAATGGGTAGAAATGGCTTCCTGCCTGATCCTTCATCCTTGGGAGGGGGACTTACATATTAAAATTTCCAAGACAGACTCCCTTGTGGCCCCTGGTTAAAACCTTTTTTTTCTTTTTGAGGTGGAGTTTTACTCTTGTTGCCCAGGTTGGAGTAGAATGGCACGATCTCTGTTCACTGCAACCTCTGCCTCCCGGGTTCTAGTGATTCTCCTGCCTCAGCTTCCCAAGTAGTTGGGTTTATAGGTGTGCGCCACCACGACCAGCTAATGTTTTGTATTTTTAGTAGAAATGGGTTTTCATCATGTTGGCAAGGCTGGTCTTGAATTCCTGGCCTCAGGTGATCTGCCCACCTTTGCCTCACAAAGTGCTGGGATTACACGTGTGAGCCACTGTGTCCAGCCCAAAACCATTTTTTTAATTGAATGAGGACCTATAATTAGTTGTAATCAATACATATTTCAGATAGTTATAATTAGATATCGGCAGACTTGGGTAAAAAGGGGACCTATAACTTCATTTAATTTTTTTTTCCTTTAAAACCCCAAACATGCTTAATTCTGTTTTGAATACCAGAGAGTAAGAAACAGACATTCTCTTCCTTTCCTCTCTTCAGACACTTCTGGAAGCAGATCTATTTAACAGTCACTCTAAATTAATTAGTTGGGAAGAAAATATACAAAAAAAGGCATTATGCAAAAGTCAGGCCATATCAGACACCAGGGAAGGGGTGATGACAGAGGGTTTTAAATGCATTTCCAATCCTTTTTTAATACTAGACTTTTATATGATGATGATGACGATTAATAATGTGCCTTAATGCTCTTTAATCTAGGAATTCTCTTAATTCTCTTATCTCTAGGAGGGTCCCTGTCCTTACTGGGCAATCTGCTCCATTCTCTTGGGGTGAAAGGGTCACTTGTTCTACCGTCACATATATTTTAGTAGAATTTACTTGAGGATGATGGTCTTGCTTTCTTTTGCAACTTAAGTGTGGCATCATGACTGGAATTAATGAGAAATTTTCTTGCAAAGCCATCACATCTGTTGAGAAATGGAGTCCACGCAAGATTATTCTTTCCAGGGCCTCATTTCCCTGACCAACGGTTCATTCGTTGGTTAATTTATTCACTCATCCGGTATGGTGCTTGAGGGTGTGAGGACACAGGGAAGCTTGTCTTTTGTTGGCAGTCTTTTATTTCCAGAGTGAGAAGATTTGAAATCTTGGCACTTATTTTATCTCTAGCTCAGAGGCAAAGTTCTTCCTGAGCTCACAGCAAGGTTAGAATGACCTCTCATCATTCAGGAAAAAGAAAGACTTGAAAGAACAGATTTATTTCTGCTCCATCCAAGTTTATTTCCGAGGACATCATCCATGGCAAAGTGTGGAAATTGGAGGTCTGCAGTTATATGTCAAGTAGGACCCGGAGTCTCCAGCCATCTTACTTAGAAGGCAGACAGCTGCCCAAGAAAGCTGTGTTTCCTGGGTATTGGAATTGCTGGGGTCAGGATTCAGTGAAGAACCTCCTGGTCCTGTCACCTTTGGTTATGTGTTAGATCAGGGCTCTGATGGCAGATGCTGGGGTCAGGGCTGCAGTGAAACATCCAGGATATACAGAGCAATTCTTCTGGGTCAGGAAAAGAGGAAGTGGGAGGACCTGGGGGAGACAGGAAGACCCCAGGGGTTGGTCTTGGGATCAGAGGATTACACACTACAGCACAACTGGCCTCAGTTGTCCGGGACAGAAAAACAGGATTCTTCCAACTTGAAAGTGCTAGGGAGTCTTCCTTCATGTTCTGAGTGCAAAAGAGCTGGCCCAGTAGGTATCTGGCCATGTTCCCCTGCTCCTGGTATGGGTGCCTCTCTGTCCTTTAGGTTTTGCTTGTTTGCTAATCTGTTCCGTCTGTTTGAGAATTAAAAGTGAAAATTTTCCTGCCATTTTCTCATGAACCCTTTGCAATTTTACAAGAGGAACTACCTATAGGTACACTAACTGCTTAACCGTAAACCTGTGATGCACCCTCTGCAGTTTCACAAGAGGAACTACCTGTAGGTACGCTACCTGCTTAACCCTAAACCTGTGATGCTGATACTGGCTTCATACCACAGCTATCTGAAGAGGAATATGCAGATGAGGTCTTGGGATTCCAAACTATGTACAGTAGGGCTGTATTATGGTTAGTTTTGAGATGGAGTCTCACTCTGTCATCCAGGTTGCAGTGCAATGGTACAATCTTGGCTCCCTCCAATCTCTGCCTCCCAGGTTCAAGCAATTTTTCTGCTTCAGCCTCCTGAGTATCTGGAATTACAGGCACTCACCATCATGCCTGGCCAATGTTTGTATTTTCGTAGAGACGGGGTTTCACCATGTTGGCAAGGCTGGTCTTGAACTCCTGATATCAGGTGATCCGCCCACCTCAGCCTTCAATGTGCTGGGATTACAGGCATGAGCCACTGTACCCAGCTGAGGCTGAATTACTGCACACCTGACCCATGTTGATTTCCATTTCCATTTGACTGATTCATAACACCTCCTACGGGAACTGTCCTGCAAATACAAAGCAAAGGAGTCACATATCCTCATCTTTGCTGATGGTACCATTATCTACTGAACTAAAACACTTAAACTGTTGAAATGATAATTTTCTGGAATAGTGTATTTTCTTATTTTCTGAAATAACCCAGAGACAATAAAGTACACCAGAACTAAATATAAACCACCTGGTAGTTTAACTTCAGGAAACATTTTACAGTTCATGCACCTTGGCCATCAAATCTGATGCTGTTGAGTTGTGCTGAAGCTTGATTCTTTCAGCAAGTAGTTAGTTGACCAGCCCTGAAATCCGGACTTTATAATATGATGATAATAGTTTTTTTTTAAATAACAGCTTTATTGAGATAATAATTTTTATGCCATACAACACATTCATTTAAGGTGTACAATTCAATGGCTTTTCATCTATTCACAGAGTTGTGCAACCAGCACTACAATATATTTTGGAATGTTTTCATTACCCCCAGAGTAACCTTGTACCTTTTAGCAGCTGCATTCCATTTCTTCTCCCCATCTCTAGCTCTTGGTAACCACTAACCTGCTGTCTGTTACCATCATTTATTTTCTTAAGTTTCTGGTCCATCACTGACATGAGACTATGAGCTAGATGTGGTTAGGAACCATATCATTTTTATCTACTGCTCCCCATACTCAGTGTATAGTTAAAATTAATAGAGGAGAGAGTCGTTTTTTTTTTTTTTTTTTGAGACTGACTCTCACTCTGTTACCCAGGCTGGAGTGCAGTAGTGCAATCTCGACTCACTGCAGCCTCCATCTTCCAGGTTCAAATAGTTCTGCAGACTCAGCCTCCAACATAGCTGGGATTACAGGTGCACGCTGCCATGCCTGGCTAATTTTTGTGTGTGTATGTATATATGTGTGTGTGTGCATGTGTGTGTATCTGTGTGTATATTGTGTGTGTGTGTGTATATATATTTTAGTAGAGACGGGGTTTCACCATGTTGGCCAGGCTAGTCTTGGACTTCTGACCTCAGGTGTTCCACCTGCCTTGGCCTCCCAAAGTGCTTATATCACGGGTCTGAGCCACTGCGCCCGGCCGAGCAGAGTTTCTTTACTTAATCACCGACTGTGTCATCTTCTGCCACTTGATGATGATGTCTTCCTGGGTTGAATTTTTGTCTTCTCCCACTGAATTTTTCCTTCTACCCCCTTATTGGATTCTTTCTCTCTCTCTCTCTTTGGGGGCATCTAATAAGAAACCCTCCTGAGATAGAACAAGCTTCACAACCCACCTCAGGTGTGTGCTGTTTCCTTTGTGGTCACTTAAATACGTGATTTACTGGGAATGGAATGGCTTAATTCATCTGGTCTGTGGAGCCATAGAATCCCTTTATGGAGTTTGTCCTATGTCAGATGAGGGAGTCTCATACCTATGTGGCTCAGAACCTCTCCAGACTCTCTGGGAAGCATCCAGCCATTTATTTATTCCTTCTTATCCTTGAACAGTATTTATTGAGTGGATACCAAGTTCATCATGGTCTTCTAGGCCTTGAGTCCACGGCAGTGAACATAAGAGACAAAAATCCCTGATGCCACTAACATTATATTCTGTGGCAGGATTTTTCAGTCTTGGCACTGTTAACATTTTGGGTCAAACAGTTTGTTATGGGTGGCTCTTCCGTGCATTGAAGGATATTGGGCAGCATCCTATGTCCCTACTCACCAGCTACGTGATAGCATCTCCTTCCCCATCACAACTGCCTTTATTTGTATAGCATGCTCTGTGTTTGTTCCTGAGGACACAGAATTTTTTTTTTTTTTTTTTTTTTTTGAGATGGAGTTTCGCTTTTGTTACCCAGGCTGGAGTGCAATGGCGCGATTTCGGCTCACCGCAACCTCCGCCTCCTGGGTTCAGGCAATTCTCCTGCCTCAGCCTCCTGAGTAGCTGGAATTACAGGCACGTGCCACCATGCCCAGTTAATTTTTTGTATCTTTAGTAGAGACGGGGTTTCACCATTTTGACCAGGATGGTCTTGATCTCTTGACCTCGTGATCCACCCGCCTCGGCCTCCCAAAGTGCTGGGATTACAGGCTTGAGCCACTGCGCCCGGCGACACAGAAATATTTCTATCCAATGAATATGCACTGTCTCTTTCCATTTTGTCCTGGTTGCTAAGGAAATGAGTTGTTGTTCTAGTATTAGGTTCATCCACTTCCTTCTGTATCATGAGAGGCAATTTGTAGGTTTGCCAAGGGTAAAAGATGTCATCCCAACTCCCTGTCACTTAAAGATAGATTTATCATTTTCGACCACAAGAAGACCTGTTAGAAGATGAAAATCATATGTATTTAGAAAGGGCGGGGCTGAGCTGTCCAGTGGACTTGGGCTTCAACCCAGTGTTCATAGTTCTCCAGCACTTCTCTAGTGGATGTGCAGTCATCCTGGCTGGGCACCTCGCTGCCTGGACAAGGAGTTGGAGACAGCTGTCCCTCCAGTGAGATGCTGCTGGAACACACCTCAGCTGTGACAGCCACGTGTAGTTTCTTACGTGGATTGGATTTTTAGTTCCTGCAGGATGTGGGATGACACCTGAAAGAGCCCTAGCTGCTTATATTGTTCAGCTGGAACATGGTAACAATGGCTCCGTCCATCACAGGTGAGCAGGAGACAGTGAGGATGTCAGGAGAATGGGAACATGTTGGGTTTGTTACCATGGCTGCAGCCTCAGGAGATGCTGAGTGGCAGAGATGGCTTACATCATCCAAAGAACCAGAGTTCAGAACAAATACGCTCCCTCTTCTTTATCTTTTGCTAAGCTATCTCTATGATTCTCCAAATTTCAGAAGGAAAACCAGTGTGCGTGTGTGTGTGTGCACGCGAGTGCACACCACTCTCCATTAGAATTTGCAAGTCCCTTTCCCTCTTTTATGATAACCTATGAAGGTGATAGAGCAAAGATTTCCTGGAATCTCCTCTGTAGCCATCCTGAGATATTTTCTGGCAGCCAGTCTACTTGAGGCTAGTTTTATGTGGACATTGGAAATAGGAGAGGCTCCTAAGGGTAGATGGGTGATATGGTCTGTCCGTGTCCCCACCAAGATGTCATTTTGAATTGTGGCTCCCATAATTCCCACATGCTGTGGGAGGGACCCAGTGGGAGATAATTGAATCATGGGGCAGTTCCCCCATACTGTTCTCATGGTAGTGAATAAGTCTCATAAGAGCTGATGATTTTATGAGAAGAAACCCCTTTCTTCTCATTCTCTTTGCCATGTAAGACATGACTTTCAAGTTCTGCCATGATTGTGAGGCCTCCCCAGCCACGTGGAACTGGGAGTTGATTAAATCTTTTTTTCTCTATAAATTAGCCAGTCTCTGGTATGTCTTTGTCAGCAGTGTGAAAATGGATGAGTATGGTGGAGATGTCAATCCAGCCACACTTGATCTCCTCCTCCCCAGTTTTCATCTGTTTTTGTACTGGGGGTTAACATGCTAACTTATTGGAACTGGCTTTTGTCAGCTCTCCAGCGACATTGCACATGTCAGAAGATAGACCATTGATGTATAATCAAACAAATACCAGCTTGCAAATGGTGGCACAGTACATAGAGAATATTAAATGTGATGGAATTGACTGTAGATGGAGAGGCTGGAAGTTACTGTGTATTACCCACTCCCTCTGGATGTTATATTTTGTTTTTGGCCAGTTTCATGATCTTGGCTGATTTTTGTTGTAACGTGCACTATTTCCCAGAGATTTCAGAGAAGCAATTATATTTCTTTTTAAAACTCAACATGGATCAAGTGCCTGCATAGTTTTAGAAAGCTTTGGAATGGTTTTTGTTGAGTTTAAGAGACACCCTCACAAATGAGCCACGAGACAGTTTGCCCACAGACGCACCGCATCGACTCACTCCCTTGTCGTGTATTTAATCGAACAGCCCGTGATAAATTTGCAGTGATTCGTTTGGACACCACATACCAAGTTGTTCTTCTAAGTGACCTGGATTGATTTCCGTGTGTCACAATTCATCAGAATGAAATGGCTTCGCCAGCTGGGAGCCCAGATACCATAACACATTTCTGTTCTCGCTTTACTTTAACCAGCAAAAGACATTTGGTTTTCTGCCTTCGGTGCTAAGCGTGACAATTAGTGGGGCTAGGAATGCCAGACAAAGACCCTCAGATGAATTGGAGATTTCAAAACAGAAAGGCCTGGTGAACAACTGAGGGAAACAAAATAAAGCCAGTGACCAGGAGAGAAAGACGCATCACGTAGCTGCATCCCACGCCCCATGGCCTTGCAGATGTGTGGGACATATCCTGTATGGATATCCCATGTGGGAAGTGAAAAAGTTCCTCTTCAAAGTTTCCTTTTTTGTTTAAGAAAAAATCCTAAGTGTTAGAAATTACAGTTTGTTTTAAACACCTTCTTCACCTTCTTGCTTTTTGCTAGCAGATCTTTGTTAAGTCCTATCCTATGTAGCTGTTACACATGCTTACAGGCATGTAGTACATTCTACATCCTTGTATTGTAACCAAGATATCTGTGCTGGACGTGCTCACAGGCATGTATGTCCCAGCTTGCGGCCCCATGTCCCTTCCTTATTTGGACTTCCTTTTTTTGCTCTCCATGGCTGTTTAGAAAAGTTTTAAGGCTGGGCGTGGTGGCTCATGCCTGTAATCCCAGAATTTTGGGAGGCTGAGGTGGGTGGATCACGAGGTCAAGAGATCGAGACCATCCTGGTCAACATGGTAAAACCCCGTCTCTACTAAAGATACAAAAAAATTAGCTGCGCATGGTGGCGCGTGCCTGTAATCCCAGCTACTCAGGAAGCTGAGGCAGGAGAATTACCTGAATCCAGGAGGTGGAGGCGTGGTGAGCCGAGATTGCGCCATTGCACTCCAGCCTGGGTAACAAGAGCGAAACTCCGTCTCAAAAAAAAAAAAAAAGAAAAGTTTTAAGTTGTTAGCCAATCGCATTTTAGTTTAGATTGGGAAGTCTGGCTTCAGCCAAGGGAGATCAGACATAGCAGTAAGGACAACCCCAAATGTGTAAGGAATCAATATGTCTCCTTTTCCTTTGTTCTCTCCTGGCAAGATTGCTAACGAGAGTACCTTTTCTGTAGGAAGTAAAAAGAATTGCTTTGCTGAGAGATTCTTTGTCCCAGTACTGATTTTTCTTTGCGGCACTGAAAATTTACATATAATATCCTATGTAGACACATGTAGCTCAGGACTGCATCACTTTGGAGTAGCTGTGTATTGCAGCACATTGGTCAGATTAAGTGGTAAATAGTAGTAACTAGCTAACATATATCATTCTTTATGATGTGCCGAGCTCTCTCTTGAGTCCAGTGATAAGTATGAACACAGCCAATTTCTCCAGGTAGGTGGGTAGCCGTATACTCTCCACTTTACAGGTGGGGGAGCATGAAGCATTCACAGGGCCATCACCTGCCCATGGTCACAGAGGGAGGCAAGAGTGGTCCAGGTTTTTTGTACTAGGCTTTCCATCAGAAACAGGGCTAATTTCTATGTCTGTGAATGAAGGAGAAGCCAACTTAGACCATAGCAGGGGGATATTCAGGTTATAGGCAAAAAAAAAGCCTCCTGATGGAAGGGCTTTGTCTACATTTAGACGAAATCATTGCCATTGCCGACATCATCCTCACTGCCACTATCATCACTGTCATCACCATCATCATCGCAGTCACCATCACCTGTGCTAATCAGGTTGATATGCCAGATATCTTGCCAATCACATCATGTTCATTATAGTTGTTAATTCCCACAACTCTCTTATTAAGGAAGTAGGGTTATTACCTTGTTTATGTTTGAGGAAACTGAGGCTTAGAGAAGCCGAGTAACTGGCTTCAGGTTGCACAGTAGTGGGGCAGAGGGGCTGGGATTAGAACTCGATGTCCTCTTTCATTCCACCATGAAAACTGTGAGCTGATCTGCTCTACAGCCCGACACCAATACCCAGTGATGCACTTTTACTAAAAAAAAAAAAAACACTACAGATCTGATTCCCATCCTTCTCTAGCTCACAAGCCTTCACCGACTACCCATTGCTAAACAATGAGATTTGAAGTACTCAGCACTGCATGCATATGTCTCCAGCCTTCCCCTGTGCCCTCTCCTTCCTCAAATCGCCCCATGCTGCACTTCAGGTTGCAGGGTACAGGGCCCTGTGCTCCATTCTCTGTGCACACAGGACAGTCCCACCTCCTTGCCTTTGTCCAAGGTGTTTATTCCCTGTGATCTCTTGCCTCAGTAAAATTCGAAGACCTCCCAGTGACACATGATCCTCTTCCCACCTTGAACTTCCCTCCTTGCTTAGTATCTGATGGAATGTCTATAATTGGACATCATGTGATCTGTGATTTCTTCCCCTAATGCCCTTTCTCTTTCCCCCTTTCCTGTTTCACTTTGTTTTGAGATGGAGTTTCACTCTTTCATCCAGGCTGGAATGCAATGGTATGATCTCAGCTCATTGCAACCTCTGCCTCCCGGGTGCAAGTGATTCTTTTGCCTCAGCCTCCTGAGCAGCTGGAATTACAGGTGTCTACCACTACATCCAGATAATTTTCATATTTTTAGTAGAGACAGGATTTCACCATGTTGGTCAGGCTGTCTTGAACTCCTGACCTTGTGATCTACCTGCCTCAGCCTCCCAAAGTGCTGGGATTACAAGTGTGAGCCACCACACCCAGCCTGCATTTAATTGGTAATTTTACCATCAATGTTGGTTGAGATGGAGCAGAGAGCTGTGTAAAGGTCACCAAGATAAGTGCACAGGGGGTTGGAATTTGAGAGTTAGGCACGCAGGGATCTGAGGACCTGTGACGCTCATCACTCTGTCGTCTTCTGTTATCCTCAGTCGGTTGGCATAATTTGGATACATTCCATGTTTTCCTGCAGTACCTTCTCCCCTTATGTAAGCATGGACTTTTATTTTTCTCATGTTCTCAGATTTGCTCTGTAATGGTCTTAAGAACCCATGCTTTGAAGTCAGTTTTGAAAAACGTGTGTTCTTCCACTTCTCCCACCGAGGGACTCAACCTGACTTGGGAAGTCATGACAGCAGTTTTTTATGTTTCCTCACGAGGGGCAGACACCTCCGTCTTAAAGTCAAGGCATCAGCAGAGCAGGGCAGAACGTCTGCAAGGGATGGACCAACCCCCAGTGTGGATGCTGGAGGAGTCAGCAGAGGGGCTTTGAAAAAAGACACATTTGAAGCTTGGTTCTGATTTTCTCTCAACTCTGGCAAATCGCTTCCACTGGCTGATGCTCTGACTACTTCTCTGTGAGATGGAATGGATGATGCTCCTTTCAGACATTTGTTAAAGGTTGATAATAAGAATTTTTTTGAGCACTCTGTATATTCTGTCTGCTGTGCCAGGAACTGCAGCTCATCATCTCGTTAGATTCTCAGAACAGATCTATGTGGTGGATACTTACCATTCCCATTTCACAGATGAGGAAGCTGAGATTTAGAGAGAGAAAATAAACTCCCTTAAGCCAAGTAGATGGTGGAACCAGGAGTCTAACTCCAAGGCCATTTCTCTTAACCTCTTGGCTTGGTAGAGAGGTGGGCATTCAGTTGACAAGTTCCCCCTTTTCCTTTCCTCATGACCCCTCCATCCATCTGACCTTTCTGATGGGCATCCTGCCATGGGGATAAGACATAAGGGTTGTTTCTCTCCTCTGCCTTTCTTGACATGGTCTTTCTGTTTGGATAGTTTGCAGTTCATCTTGTTCTGTCTCCAACATAAGAAAATCCTAGTGAAAGAACAAGACCTAATGTCAGTCATATTGCAGATATCATAAAGATTAAAAACCCGCGATGATGGGAGCTCGGCATTTAACTAAAGATTTTCACATTAGGAGTGGAGTTTAAAATTTATCAGCCCTTTCATTGAGACAACATGCAGTGACATTCACAGAAGAGCATTTTATAAACGTGGAAATCCACATGGTGTCACAGCCTGGGTGAGTCTTCCTCACATGACAGGCAGGTGACCAAGCCTGAGTGAGCCTTCCTCACATGACAGGCAGGTGACCAAATATTGGGAGGCCATTTATTGCTGGTTCTTCTTTACCTGCTTGGTCTCTCTTTTGTGCACCTTCTAACTCAAAGGTCACACACAGCAGGGTATGCCCATAGCACAAATGATGGGTTTTTACCAGAAAGTCTGGGTTCAAATCCTGCCTTTGTCATTTCCAAGCTGTGTTCCCCGAACCTCCATTCAGTCATTCATAAAATGGGCCAAATCATCAATAACCCTATAAAGGCTGTTGTAAAGTTTGAACACAAGTTAGTACATGGGACTCATTCATGTTAGTTAGGACCTGAGAGTCCTTAGAATCCTTAGGTCTCTGTCAAGCCTTCAGTATGCTGCAGCCATTTGAACATTCTGGGTGCTTAACAGCTGGTCAGGTCAGGTCGCCTGTGATGCACAAACACTTCTTGGGCCTTACAAGCATTTCAGGTCTGGTGTGGTGGCTCACACCTGTAATCCCAGCACTTTGGGAGGGTGAGGTGGAAGGATCACCTGAGGTCAGGAGTTTGAGACCAGCCTTGCTAACATGGTGAAACCTTGTCTCTACTAAAAATATAAAAATTAGCTGGGCATGCTGGCGTGCACCTGTAATCCCAGTTACTCAGGAGGCTAAGGAAGGAGAATTGCTAGAACCCAGGAGGTGGAGGTCACAGTGAGCTGAGATCGTACCATTGTACTCCAGCCTGGGCAACAGAGCAAGACTGTTAGCAAAAAAAAGCATTTCATAGATTATGCTTATTAAGTAACTTGGAGACCTTTAGAAAAATAAGACAGTGAGTAAAAGGTCCAGATGCTCAGTTAGATATTAGCTAGAAGGGGATTTTATTCTTACTATTGCTTATTTTATTTTCTTCTCAAAATCATATTAATATTCAGTTCCCATATACACAATCTGTTGGATATTTGCTAGTGAGATTTCTTTCCTTTAGTTGTTTTTGATGTCTGTTCACTGAAGACCCCCTGTTAACTCCCCCAGCCCTCCACGTAATTCCACCCATGTATACAGTCAGGGTCCTGAGACAGAAACCTTGTGACTCCCTTACTACCTTGTCTCCTGGTAGTCAGGTGACCCATCTTTGATTTTCTTTTTTTTCTTTGAGATGGAGTCTCACTCCGTCACCTAGGTTGAAGTGCAGTGGTGCAATCTCAGCTCGCTGCAGCCTCCATTTCCTGGGTTCAAGTGATTTTCCCACCTCAGCCTCCTGAGTAGTTGAGATTACAGGTGCGTGCCGCCATGCCCAGCTAATATTTAAATTTTTTAGTAGAGATGGGGTTTCACCATGTTGACGAGGCTGGTCGGGAACTCCTGACCTCAAATGACCTGCCTGCCTTGACCTCTCAAAGTGCTCGGGTTACAGGCATGAGTGACCGTGTGCGGCCCATCTTTGACTGTCATAACTAAGATAATGGACCTTTTTCCACGTGGTGCCCTGCGAGCCTCCTCTATTCTTCATTAGAAACACTGCAAAGAGAAACACGAGAAGGCCTCCTGACATAGAACAGGCTTTGCAGCACACCTCAGGCATGTGCTGTTTCCCTTGTGGTCGCTTAAATACATGATTTGTTATGAATCGAGTGGCTTAATCCCTGTGGTATGTGGAGCCATAGAAACCCTTTATGGAGTCTGTCCTGTATCAGTTAAGGGAGACTCATGCTTATGTGGCTCAGCCGCTCTCCAGGCTTTCTGGGAAGCATCCAGACATTTATCTATTCATTCTTATTTTTGGACAGTATTTATTGAATGTATACCATGTTCATGGTGCTTTTCTGAGCAGTACGTTCATGGTGGTGAACACAGCAGACAAAAATCCCTGAGGCCACTAACATTATATTCGATGGCAGGATTTTTCAATCTTGGCATTGTTAACATTTTGGGTCACTTTGTGACGGGAGGCTCTTCTGTGCACGGAAGGTTGTCTGGCAGCATCCTAGGTCTCCACTTAGTAGATATGTGGCAAGATCTTCTTCCCATGTCCTGACAACCATAGTCTCTCCAGGTATTGCCAAATGGCCCCTTGGTGGTCAAAATCACCCAAGGCTGAGAACCCCCGTTCTAGGCAGAGGGAAGAGAGAATCTGTGACATCGTGTAATAGAGAAAATCTACAGGATAGAGAGGAGTCGTTGAAGAGTAAGGTTGGCAGTTTTACACAAGTGGTCAGGCCAGGCACAGTGGTTCACGCCTGTAATCCCAACACTTAGGGAGACTGAGGTGGGTGGATCATGAGGTCAGGAATTTGAGACCAGCCTGACCAACATGCTGAATTCCCATCTCCACTAAAAATACAAAAAGTAGCCAGGCATGGTGGCACGTGCCTGTAATCCCAGCTACTCAGGAAGCCAAGGCAGGAGAATCACTTGAAACTGGGAGGTGGAGGTTGCAGTGAGCTGATATAGTGCCACTGCACTCCAGTCTGGGTGACACAGTGAGACTCCATCTCAAAAAGAAAAAAAAAGGTGGTTAAACAAAGCCTCACAGAGATAATATTTGAACCAAGACATAACAAGGTGAGGGAATGTACTCTGGATATCTGGGGCAATTGGGATGGGGCAGAAGGAGCAGGAAATGCAGTGGACTATGTAGGAAATGGAATGAGCAAAGGCAAAGATACTCAGGGATGAGGCCAGACAGGTAATGGTGAGAGCCAGGGCAGACGAGGACGGAAGGCATTTTTTCTGAGGGAGATCAGGGAGTTGAAGGGCTTTAAGTGGCAGAATGGTATGACCTGACCTTTGATGAAGGCTGCCCCAGCCCCTGCATGCACAGAAGGCCATATGGGGCAGGGACAAGGAGGACATTTAGGCAGCTGTCGTAACGATGGTGCTCCAGATCAGGGTGGTGGGATGGAGATGATGAGAACTGGGAGATTCTGGTTCTGTTATGAAACTCAAGCTGGGGGGACATACTGAGGATTGAAGGTTTGGAGGAGGAGTGTTAGGGTTGACTCCAGGCATCAGATGTGAGCACTGCAAGAAAGGCGTGTCCACATTTCATTGGCAGCTCGTGGGGACGCCTTCCCTTCCCCATGGCCTCAGGTAGGAGGTGAAGGTCACAAAGGTGGTTCCTCTCCAGCTTTCTTATCAAGCTTTGACCTAAGCTGTTCTACCTCCTCCCCTACCTACCTTATCATCACTTTGGGTGCTTCTTAAAATGCAGGTCCTGGACCCCCACCTGAACATACAGAATCAGAATCACTGGAGGCAGATCCTGAGACGTGGTATTGTAGTGTAAGCACACGGTAACTTGGACACTCCTAACTTTGAGAGCTTCAGCTCCAGGGAATGTACCAGAAATCAACCTGAGGTTCCTCTAAAGGACGCTTCGTGTGTCTTCTCCCGTGGGCCTTAATCCTGGACCCAGTGTGCGTCACCCCCTTCCCTAGCCAGGCATCCTGAGGCTCCTCTCTAAGAAACAGGCCTGGCTGGGCACGGTGGCTCACACCTGCAATCCCAACACTTAGGGAGGCTGAGGTGGAAGGATGGCTGGAGCCCAGTAGTTCAAGACCAGCCTGAGCAACATGGCAAGATATCATATCTACCAAAAATAAGCTGGGCGTGGTGGCGTGTGCCTGTAGTCCCAGCAACTTGGGAGGCTGATGTGGAAGGATCACCTGAGCCCGGGAGGTCCAGGCTGCGGTGACCTGTGATTGCACTACTGCACTCCCACCTGAGCAAGAGAATGAGACCCTGTCTCAAAAGCAAAAAGAAGAAAAAGAAAAACAAGTCTGTTCCCAGACCATATCTTGTTTATGTTTAGCTTCTTGGATTTGCCCCCTGATGTCACTCCTCTGATGAGCTCTTGAGATTTTTAGCTGTTGCTTTTGGTGGGCGGCGGAGTAACTTGTACAATAGGAGATGTATAATCTTAGAACGGCAGCACTTTTTGTGCCCGTGAGGGATCTATGACAGCATCGAGTTCATCGGTCTCATTTTTCCAAGTGAGGAAACGAAGGCTCAGAAAGTGCCGTGATTTTGTACAGTTTGATCCAGCAATGACACTGCCAGCTGCGCTTGCCTGGAAAATGAGGGTCTGATTGTGCTGTGTGTGTCTGTGGCCTCCCAGCCCTCTCTACAGGTTTCTCATTCTCACACAAGCCTGGCTTGCCACGTCTCAATCACTGCTTTTATTTTATAAGGTAAGAAAATTGCTACATGTTTCTTTTTTTCTTTTTTTGAGTTGGTGTCTTGCTCTGTTGCCCAGGCTGGAGTGCAGTGGCGTGATCTTTGCTCACTGCAACCTCTGCCTCCCGGGTTCAAGCGATTCTTGTGCCTCAGCCTCCTGAGTAGCTGGGATTACAGGTGTGTGCCACCATTCCCAGCTAATATTTTCATACTTTTAGTAGCGATGAAGTTTCAGCAAGTTGGCCAGGCTGGTCTTGAACTCCTGACCTCTCGTGATCCGCTCACCTTGGCCTCCCAAAGTGTGTTACATGCTTTTAAACGTCAGTGCTTCTCTCACTCCTCCCTGTTTCAGTCCGTGCGTCTCTGAGCTCCATTTTAGGGAAAACGGGGGGTTTCTGTGAGCTCTGGAAAGGCATTATTTTGTTGTCTCATTTTGCAAGAAAGGATTGGCTCCTGAAGGAGATGGTTCTCAAAGCCCCAGGTGAGTTGTTGGGACGGTGGCTGTCCAGCCACTGTACTATGAGTCGGGTTTTTCAGGTCCTGCGGCTTGATAAACACTGTTGGAAGTGGCTTCTGGCCTTTCCCCTGGGCTAACCAGATAACAAATGGATACTTTAACAACTTTGTGACAATCAGAGCCATTCACCTTGTGATATGACAGTCTTTGCTGAGGGATTTCACTTTGGGATTATTCTATTATCATGGAAGTGCCTTTGCTTTATGAAGGGGACATATTCCATGACAACTGCATTATAAGCTTCTGTTACCCTAAACATATCCTAACTTGCTGTCTTTGAATAGTCTTTCTAAACTTTAACTCTGAGAAATCAGGTATTAAGGAATGGCTGAAGTTAAGGAAAGCAAAGCGTAGATCACCATCATCATCTTCATCATCACCATCATTTTCATTAGCGTCATCATCTCTGCCGTAATGACAGAGCCATCATTGAGTTCACATGCACCACAGATGCTCTGTCTTGGGTGATCATCCTAATAGCTCTGTGTCAGGCAGGTACAACTTTTCTCATTTTATAGATGATACACCAAGAGCACAGAAAAGTGAGTTTCCTAGCCCAAAGCCATCACAGTCTGTCTGGAAAGTGGTAATTTCTGACACTCCGCTGCCAGGCATCTCCTCCTGCCTGACTGGAGTGAACACACATCCCACACCAGCCAGGGTCGCAGCTATCTGTCTCCAAGACAGAGCTTCCAGAGGCAAATGAGACAGGTAGGAAAGTGCTACATCGTGTGGTCCTCACCAATGAATAATCCATTTGCCTTCCTTGATCTGAATGGGCTGATGCCTCCCCGTCCAGATAGGAAGAAAAGATAACTCTGTCTTTATTTTGGCGTAAAATGTAACCTCTTCTTGGGCTGAAATGTGCCCAGAGAATCTGGTGCCAGGTCACTAAATTTTCTCCCATTCAAATAAAAAATAGCATCAAAAGCTGACATGATATGAAGTTTTCAGCAAATGGGTCACCACATTTGCACTTAGAAGTGAAGACATCTGCTTCTTTGGCTGGGGGGAGGGATAGTGAGATTTGCAGAAATTTTCTTTTCTTTCTTTGAGACAGAGTCTCACTCCATTGCCCAGGCTGGAGTGCAGTGGCGCATTCTTGGCTCACTGAAACCACCATCTCCTGGTTCAAGTGACTCTCCTGCCTCAGTCTCCCAAGCAGCTAGAATTACAGGTGCCTGCCACCATGCCTGGCTAGTTTTTGTATTTTTAGTTGAGATGGGGTTTCACCTTGTTGGCCAGGCTGGTCTTGAACTCCTGACCTCAGGTGATCCAGGCTGGAGTGCAGTGGCCTCCCAAAGTGCTGGGATTACAGGTGTGAGCTGCTACCACGCCCAGCCAGAAATGTTCATCTTTTGCTGGAGTCCTGTTAAGATGTACTTCATAACCTTTTTTCCTTTTCTCGTTCACTCCCTCCCTACTTGTATTGCTATTGAAACCAAAATGTATATTCACCAAGAAGTGTGTTTTTAAAAAATCAAGGCAAATAGTCCCCTCCCACCTACCCAAGAATGACAATAGATATATATTTTTTAATCTGTGCGTATTGCAGTTGCTTAACTGGAAAGTGATAATTTCTCAGGTGAATCCTATAAAGATGTGTATCCTTCCCCTTTCCCCCATAGAACCTAATGAGGTTTTTTGCATTAACAGAAACTGGGAGAAGCACCAAAGTCCGTTTCCAGCTGGTTTTGGAGGGAGGGCAGCAATACCATCTCATTGGTCTCTTTGGTGCTTCTCGTCCTTCTACAGTGGATAATTCTCATCAAAGGCCATTTCTTAAAGGCCCACCTTCTGGGTGGATGTCAGCAAGCTGCCTGCTCCTGAAGGAAGAGAGGTTCGGCCTCAGATATCTTGGAGAATAAGAAGCTGAAGTGTCTGAGTGCTAGAGAACTAAATAAATAGAGGGAAGAGATTGTTTGGAGCTTCTATTGATTGGATGCTGAGGAGTTATTAAGTTCTCCTCAGAGTGGCTTTTTACAGCACTTGGGCCAAGATTAAAGAGGAGTTAAGCCGTGAATATCCTTCGGGAGCCACTTCTAAAGTTCAGAATCCTCTGCGGAGGTTCCTTTCCTCCTTTGCTCCTCTCTCCCCGCTTTCCCTCTTCCCGCGTCTTCCAGCTTGTCTACTGCAGGAAACTGTCAGGATATTTTCCAAGTTGGTTTCTCTCTCTCTTAATGGAACATCCCTAGGAGCCCCACGTGGGATGTCTTTATCAAATCACACGTTTCCCCAAATGAATGCAAACTGTTCTCCTACAGAAGAGAGCTGTGTAATTGTTTCTCAAGGATCTCAGAACAAGCAGATTCCTGGTCTGATGAGGCTCCTGTGAGTCTGACTGGCTCTGTAGCCAGCAGCATTGTAGCGGGATCCGGGTCTTCCTTCAGTTTTGTTAGGCAGGCACAGACCTGTTGCGGGGTGAGGGGGTCCCACCTCCTCACCTCAACATTTTTATGTTAGGACAGTAACTGGCTTCATCAGCTGGCATTTTAGTGGGGAAAATAGTGCTTTGTTTGAGTTGATATAACAAACACCTGCGAGCTTTTTTTCCCTAGTCATCTTTATCCCCAGAATGAATAATCCATGTCATGCCCAGCACAGTGCCTTGTGCTGCTGGAATGTGCTCCATAAATTTGTTTTTTTATTGTACTTTAGGTTCTGGGGTACATGTGCAGATCACGCAGGATTGTTGCATAGGTACACACATGGCAAGGTGGTTTGCTGCCTCCATCCTCCCCACCTATCACCTATATCTGGCATTTCTCCCCATGTTATCCCTCCCCAATCTCCCCACCCCTCGCTGTCCCTCCCTTAGCCCCCCACAACAGACCTCAGTGTGTGATGCTCCCCTCTCTGTGTCCACATGTTCTCATTGTTTGACACCTGCCTATGAGCAAGAACATGCAGTATTTGGTTTTCTGTTCTTATGTCAGTTTGCTGAGAATGATGGTTTCCAGGTTCATCCATGTCCCTACAAAGGACATGAACTCATCGTTTTTGATGGCTGCATAATATTCCATGGTGTATATGTGCCACGTTTTCCCTGTCCAGTCTATCATCGATGGGCATTTGGGTTGGTTCTAAGTCTTTGCTATAGTAAACAGTGCCAAAATGAACATTCGTATGTACGTGTCCTTATACTAGAACAATTTATAATCCCCTGGATATATACCCAGTAATGGGATTGCTGAGTCAAATGGAATTTCTATTTCTAGATCCTTGAGGAATTGCCACACTGTCTTCCACAATGGCTGAACTAATTTACACTCCCACCAACAGTGTAAAAGTGTTCCTATTTCTCCACATCCTCTCCAGCATCTGTTGTCTCTGATTTTTTCCCCTTATTCTGTACTACGTTTTCAATCCTGAGGGCAGGTGTGGTCTAGAATTGATCACTTGCAAAATTTTAAAACGGCCAGGCAGTGATGATGCTGTCCACTACCTCATAGCTCCAGTCAAGTCTGGGGCAGTGTGCCATGGTCAAGGACATTAATATTCATGCAAAAACTTAGTGTTCGCACGAAGTAGCATAATAGAAGCCATGAAGCTGACGACATGGTTCTTCTTTAGGTTGGAAACTATCAAAGGTTGATTTATTTGGGTCCAGCCTAATAGAAAGAGCCTCATGTTAGAGCAGAGGGGATGAGACCAAGTTGTATTTAAGAAGAAAATGGCCGTTTACAGAGAGATTCTGGGGTTTGGGGATTTCTGATGGATGACCTGGGCCTTTCACCTCATGTCATTCACCAGGAGGCACCATGGTCTCTGCTCTTTCTGGCAACCAAAATTTGCTTGTTAGATGGGGTGTGTGTATGTAAATGGAAGGAGGGTAGAGTGGAGAAGAGAGAGGTTTGTTCCAGCTCCCTTATCCTTCCTGCATCCCAAGAAGGACCTTGGGCTCCAAATCCCACCAGGAAAACCCCATTCAGGGTCTGACAGAAATTCATTGGCTAGAATGAAAGAATTGTCAATTTCAAACAGGAAAAACCACTGGGAGATCAGATACTTCCTGCAAATATTCCCACACAGTGACTCCTGGTATGGGGGAAAACACCTGCCTTGTTGTATTAATTTAGTGCTGACAGCTGTTAGATCTAAGGCCTTCAAGATTCTTGGCAAAAATTAAATGCATCTTCAGGAAACACGCTGTGATGTATCAATAATGAACCACGGAGGGAATGAAGGTTAAATGAAGGTAAAATATCTCCACCGGGCCGTGGTGTTTTCACCCTTCAGTCCCAGAGGTCCTAGTGCAGGAGATGTCCACATCCCCCTCCTTTTTCTTGAGACAGTCTCACTCTTGCCTAGGCTGGAGTGCAGGGGCTTGATCTTGGCCGACTACAACCTCTGCCTCCCGGGTTCTAGTAGCATACCTCAACCTTCCGAGTAGCAGGGACTACAGGTGTGCACCACCATGCCCGACTAATTGTTGTATTTTTAGTAGAGACAGGATTTCACTATGTGGACCAGGTTGGTCTTGAACTCCTGACTTCAGGCGATCCAGCCGCCTCAGCCTCCCAAAGTGTTGGGATTACCAGAGTGAGCCACCCCGCCCAGCCACACCCTTAATTCTCTACTTTAGGTCAAGACTGGGCCTGCCATCTCCTTACCCAACTTGCACTCCTACTGGGATTGCCAGGCTCAGTAAATAGTGTAAGCAGCCTTACAGGTGCTTATGCAGAAACCCTTCAGGCATTCCTGCCTCCCTTCCCTCACTCCCCAATCGCCTTCACTTCCTAGCCCTAGAAAATCCACTTCCTGATCTCATTTCTCTCCTCACTCCCCTTCCAAGTGCCTCCCCCAGCCTCCTTGATCTTGGGATTCTCCTTGTGGCCTCTTACTGTGCTCCCACCATCCACCTGTGCACTGGTAGAATCCAGCCCAGGCTTTTCAAACACACACCTGACCTTGCTTAATGCTCCTGCTGCTCTCAGTGTGGCCTTTAAAACCCACAATCCTCTAGCCCAACCTGTTTGTCCAGCTCTTCCTGCTGTGAACTACTTGGTGACCGCGTTTTGCTGGAGCTTCGCTTTCTGCCAACTCCTGCCATTCTTACGGGTAACCCTTCCCAAGTTTGGTGCACCAGGTAAGATTTTGAAGCTCCCTAGACTTTTCCCTTCACGGTACTTATGACACAGTTGTTGCCCAGTTAATTTTTTTTTCTTGAGATGGAGTCTCGCTCTGTGGCCCAGGCTGGAGGGCAGTGGCGTGATCTCGGCTCACTACACCCTCTGCCTACTGGGTTCAAGCGATTCTCCTGCCTCAGCGTCCCAAGTAGCTGGGATTACAGGTGTGCACCACCATGCCTGTATTTTTGTATTTTTAGTAGAGATGGGGTTTCACTGTGTTGGCCAGGCTCGTCTCTAACTCTCGACCTTGGGTGACCCACCCGCCTTGGCCTCTCAAAGTGCTGGGATTACAGGTGTGAGCCATTGCCCCAGTCAATTCTGTAATTACCTGCTCAGCATCACTTGCAACAGCTTGTAAGCCCCGAGAGGGCCTGGACTCTGCCTCCCCCATTCCCAGGTGCCTCCCTTGGCGCCTGGCGTAGTGACGGAGCATAGGGGGACCCCAACAATGGGTGCATGAATAATGGTTGGTCCTGAAGAGCCAGTGATGGCAGGCTGGCTTTTCTTTTTTAATTTTTATTGCATTTTAGGTTTTGGGGTACATGTGCAGAACGTGCAAGATAGTTGCATAGGTACACACATGGCAGTGTGTTTTGCTGCCTTCCTCCCCTTCACCCACACTTGGCATTTCTCCCCAGGCTATCCCTCCTCAGCTCCCCCTGCCCCCCGCTGTCCCTCCCCCATTCCCCCCAATAGACCCAAGAACAGAAAAGGAAATACAGCCTGGCTTTTCTGGGTTCTGGGAGCGACGGCTGATTTGCTTTCACTCTAATCCGGCGCAGCTGCAGGGACTGATTGGTAATCGAGCTTGTAGGAAAACATCCTCAGCTGCGTGGATCTCAGCCTGGCACCATGTTCTGAGGGATAGGTGCCGACTGAGCTTGCAGAGCTGCTCAAGGAGTAGGAGAAGTGGTTATCCAGACATCCCCACTTCACCCCCTGGATGACCTGGATGCCACACGCTGCCAGGCAGCCAGCTGGGTGTGCATTAGCTCAGAGCCAGGGCTGCTTGGCTGAAGTGCCAGGTCCAGCTGGTCCTGCTTCAGCGCTGGTTGGGAAGCTTCAGCATTCAAACATCTGCTTTGTGTGGGTTTTGAGCTCCCCACACTGGACACCTTTGAGGAGAGTATGCCGTCGTTACCTTTCACGGCATCTTATACTGCCCGGCCCCTGCAAATAGAGGCGGAGAGGTGGGGACTCCTACAGTTAGGTTTAATTAAAGGCAAACTGGTGGGATTCCAGCCAAGGACAACCCAGACCAGGAAGCTGCAGGGCAGATGGCATTTACATGGTCACCTGTCTTAATGTTCCTATTCCTCAAACGACAGAACTGGGAATGACATATATCCACGCTGGTCCTTCCCGGTCACTCTGTGGGAGCAATGAGGATGTGGCAGGCTAAGACAAGGGAAACCATTTTCCTTCGTCTCAGCTCCCCAGGGGAGGCTGGGAGGATTCAAGGGCTGTCAGTGTGTAGACCTGGGATGGATTTTTAATGAACTGGAAAGTGTTGTCTGTTGTCTTAGGCAAATGCAAATGCCCACGTAGCCACCATTGTAGATGGCACTTGACAGATCCAGAGGAGAATGGGGGCAGGGCTTTCTTGGGCTTCTATATGCATTTTTTTTTTTTCTGATGGAAAAGAAACTATAAGCTAAAGCATGAGTCTGATTAAAAATTCTGCCCATGGCCGGGCATGGTGGCTCACGCCTGTAATCCCAGCACTCTGGGAGGCCGAGGCAGGTGGATCATGAGGTCAAGAGAGGCAGGTGGATCATGAGGTCAAGAGAGGCAGGTGGATCATGAGGTCAAGAGAGGCAGGTGGATCATGAGGTCAAGAGAGGCAGGTGGATCATGAGGTCAAGAGAGGCAGGTGGATCATGAGGTCAAGAGAGGCAGGTGGATCATGAGGTCAAGAGAGGCAGGTGGATCATGAGGTCAAGAGAGGCAGGTGGATCATGAGGTCAAGAGAGGCAGGTGGATCATGAGGTCAAGAGATCGAGACCATCCTGGTCAACATGGTGAAACCCCGTCTCTACTAAAAATACAAAAAAATTAGCTGGGCACAGTGGTGCCTGCCTGTAATCCCAGCTACTCAGGAGGCTGAGGCAGGAGAATTGCCTGAACCCAGGAGGCGGAGGTTGCGGTGAGCCGAGATCGCGTCATTGCACTCCAGCCTGGGTCACAAGAGCGAAACTCTGTCTCAAAAGAAAAAAAAAATTCTTCCCTTTCAGATTAAGCGTTTTTTAATGTACTGGGGAGCATACTAGGTTCTATGAGGAATAGAAATGCGGAGAAAACACGGGTCCTGCCTCCAGCAAGTTGCTCTCCTTAGGAGTAATAAGCCATTTGTGTAATTAAACACTCTTTTGTTCAATACCTATGTGTGTCATTGTGGTGTGCTTAGTGCTGGAGGGAGAATCCACTAGCAACCGTGGAACAAGGATGGGGGCACACAGGTCAGTGTGGGAAGAGGCAGCCATCTACTTTGTAATTATGCAAATGCAAGTAACTCATTACAAGCTTTGTCTCGGGGCTAATGTGCACGATGCCACAAGAGCATGTCACAGGAGTTTCATGGTTAGTGTGGAACTTCAGGAAAGGCTTCCTGGAGGAGGTGATGTCTGGACTCTGACGTGAAGGATGTGTAGGAGTTCAGTTGCAGAAAGGGAATAGAGAGCTCTCCAACCCAGGGTGACAGACAGCTGGTGCAAGGGTCAAAAGGAAAAACTGCACAGTTGGAGCTCATGACAGCACCAAGAGTAGAGGAAGAGGAGGGAGAAGTGAGGGGGAGGCAGACCATTTGCAAGGTGGGCCCAGGTGAGGCATCGGGATATCATCCAGAGACAAAGAGAAGCCTCTGAGAGGTAGGAACAGAACCAAGGACACTCTACTGCAGATGAGTAAGTGCGGTTGAAGGCAAAACTGAGAAACTCATTTGGGGTTTATGCTCAACGCAGGATTACATTTAAGTAGCAGTTGTTCTGAACAGAAGGTGGCTTCTAATTGCAGTTGTTCAGCATAGAATCCACATTCAAACTTGCAATTATTTCACTGTTAAAAGAGCTGACAGCTCCCTCTTCTGCAGGCAGAGAGTCTCGAGGGAGCCCTAATGCCAGGGACTTGGCTTAGTCTTGGCCCCGTGAGTATCAGACCTCACTCCCATGAGGCTGTGCCATGGGAAGTGAGGCTGGGGTGGAGACAGGCTGATGGAGCCTGAGGGGCATCTGAGCTATGACTGGCTGCATGGGCCTATAGAGCAGGCAGTGAAAGAGTACAGTGACACGGCTGAGTGAAGTTAGACTCACCTTCCACGCAGGGCACTGGGCTGGAGCCAGTGGAAAACATTGACCACAATGGCCATTGCGATTGGCATTGCCAGGTATTGAGGAATTGAGGTGCGAGTACAGCGCACCCCTTAATGCTGAGGAAAGCAAGACCAGAGAGGTTAAATAGCCCTCCAAGGTCAAAGCCAGAGCAGAGATTGGACTTAAATCCCTGTATTATTATTGTTTTTTTTTGAGACAGAGTCTCGCTCTGTCGCCAGGTGCCAGGCTTGAGTGCAGTGGTGCCATCTCAGCTCACCGCAATCTCTGCCTCCTGGGTTCAGGCAATTCTCCTGCCTCAGCCTCCTGAGTAGCTGGCATTACAGGCACATGCCACCATGTCCAGCTAATTTTTGAATTTTTAGTAGAGACAGGGTTTCACCATGTTGGCCAGGATGGTCTCAATCTCTTGACCTCATGATCCTCCCGCCTTGGCCTCCCAAAGTGCTGGGGTTACAGGCATGAGCCACTGCACTGGTTGAATCCCATCATTTTTAAAGCACATCACTTTTTTTTTTTTTGAGTTGGAGCCTTGCTCTTTTATTTTTTTTCCAAGCTGGAATGTCAGTGATCCAATCTTGGCTCACTGCAACCTGTGCCTTCTGGGTTGAAGTGATACTGCTGCCCCAGCCTCCCAAGTAGCTGGGAACACAGGCACATGCCATCATGCCCATACTGTGCTAATCAAAGCCCATCATCTTAACCTCCACCTCCTGCCAGCCCTCAGATGGCCCTGGAGACTTCCTTGAGGAGGTGGTTACCAGTTGAGCCCCAAGTGCAGAAGGCAGAAGAACATTGGTGACAGTCAGATTCTTCTTCTCATTCGGCTGTGTGTCCTTAGGCAGTTTGCTCATCCTCTGTGGGCCTTGTCTGTGAGATGAGCTAAAATCAGTGACAAGATTGAGCATTTGGGGGGTCAGGCTCTATTCTGAGACCTTTACAGACATCAACTCATTTAACTTCTCACTGTGTCCTCATTTTAACAGATGAGGAAACTGAGGCACAGAAAGGTAGCATAATATGCCCAAGTTCACACAGCTAGGGAGAGGTTGAGCCTGGCTTTGAAGCCTGGTAATTTGGCTTGTGGGTTCTTGAACAGCTCAGGTGACATGATGCCAACAAAAAAGGTACAGCCATAGAATGCCATGGGCAGCAGAAGCCAATACATGAGAACATCTGTTCTTGTCAGTTTAACTGTTATTAATGCAAACTGGATATGGCCTTAGAAGGACTCCATGCTTCTGTATTTGAGTTCTTATGGACAACCCGTAACCTAGTTTAATAGGCAGACAAAATTGAAAAATCTCACTCCATAGTGTAGCATCTGTAATAAGAGCTGAGTGTTGGCCAGTCACAGCAGATGTGCTTCAGCCACTCATAGACTGCCGAGTGTTCCCACCGCCTTCGAATAAGGCAAAGGCCGAGCTGTAACCAATCTCACTTCCATTCCTGTACATCGCTTTACTTTTTTTTGTCTTTAAATTTGTTCTGACCACGAGGCGCCCCTGCAGTGTCTCTCAATCAGCAGTGGTTCTGGAGGCTGCCTGATTCACCAATTGTTTCTTTTCTTTGCTCAGTTAAACTCTGTCAGATTTAACTTGTCTGAAGTTTTGGCACTGGGCTGGGCTTCAGTTTCTTCTCCGTACAGTGGGAACAATAAGAGCTAAGATTTACTGGGCTTTTAGGATTGTGTCCTTTCACAGCCACCTGTGATGTTTTGCAGAGGGGAAAACGGAGGCTTGGAGAAATGGAGGGAGCTGCTTAAGGTTCTACATCTGCTGAAATAGCAGCCTGTTCACTGCTGGGAGGCTCCAGTCTAGAGCCAATAGCCTCAACCTCTGCCTTCTAGAGTTTCTTTGGTGGTGCCATCTTCCTTTGGAGAGTCTTCTCTCTGGGAATGGCCCAGGGAGCTCAAGGCTGTCCCAGGCATTCCTGGTTGCACCGAGTCTCAGCCACGTTCCTCTAATCAGCCTGCCGACTACCCCATGCCCCAGCTATCCCATTTCTGTGTCGGTGCCCCGTGATGTCATGTGGATTACTGACAACTTCTCTCTCGGGAGCCCCAGAGAAATCCTGGGCAGATTGGATAAAAAGCCCTTGTCAGACATCCTAATTTTAGTGTTCTCCCTGGTGATTACACTCAGGAAGTATTTATTTAACACTCCACTTGTTTTGCCATTCTCCCCGATTTCGTTTTGCAGAGGCTTCCGTAATAATCCGCATCTCCTTCAGCAGCCCCCCTGCTTTTCTCGTCCTTGGGAAAACTTGACTGCTGTGCTCAGCATCTTGAGCCAGAAATATGTCCGAATTTTCATCTTGCATCACTAATGCCCTCCTTTATCACCAAGCCGCATCTCGCAGCGTTTTTGCCAAGACTTCTTGATGTTCCATCTTCCGGTCTCATTACATCTAATTCTGATACCACTGCCCACTTGCAGGTGGACGTTTTTCTTGCTGTGAGTTCCCACACAAGGGCGCAGAGATCAAGGGTAGTTTCTCTCCCAGACTGGCTTGTATCATCCCCCTCCAGCTTCTGTTTTTGGAACTCTTCTCTTGGGTGGCAGCACAGGCAAGTGCATTGTTCTCACCGGAGTGTGGTTACCCTTGGGTGTCCCAGGCTGTGCCTGTGCTATGGATGGGAGAGGAAGACGGGGAATTGTTAACCAAACTCCACTCACTTTAGGCTGAAGCTCTCCATTGTATTGGGGACTGCAGTTCTGTTACTGCTTGGGCCTGTTTCTTGATTCGGTGGGTTGGTAGCTCTAGTAGACATTCCTCATACAGACCCTATTAATTTTAATGGCTTTTGAGATGAATGGAGGGGAAAGCTTCTTTTGATTGTACAGATGTGTGTAGAAATCTGTGGTTTTATATATTTATTTTTATTTGAAAAATTTGGCCAAAGCACAAAAGGATGGATAGAAGTCTGGGTCTGCTAGGAATGTTTTGGAGGTCTTTTCCACCCCCCTCCCCCCCCCCGAGACTGCGTTTTGCTCTTATTACCCAAGCTGGAGTGCAATGATCTCGGCTCACCTCAACCTCTGCCTCCTGGGTTCAGGCAATTCTTCTGCCTCAGCCTCCTGAGTAGCTGGGATTACAGGTGTGCACCACCATGCCCAGCTAATTTTTTGTATTTTGAGTAGAGACAGGGTTTCACCATGTTGACTAGGATGGTCTCGATCTCTTGACCTCGTGATCCACCTACCTCGGCCTCCCAAAGTGCTGGGATTATAGGCGTGAGCCACCACGCCCGGCCTGGAGGTCTTTCTTAAATAAAGACGGCATCCTCCGCATAACGTAAAAGTAGCCATTTTGGAGAGAAAAATTCTGTGGCATTTAATACATTCACAGTGTTGCACAGTCATCACCTCTTATCTCATTCCAAAACACTACGATCTCCCCAAGATAAAACCCTAAGCAGCACTTCCCCATTCTGCCCTCCCCTCAGTCCCTGGAAATCGGTCTTCTGTCTTCTGTCTCTACAGGATGGCCTTTTCTGGGTATTTCACATCACCGGAATCATGCCGTGCGTTGTGGGTGACTGGCTGCTTTTGGTTAGTATCATGTTTTCAGTGTTCACCCATGCTGTCTAATGAATCAGTCCGTCCTTCCTTTTCTAGGGTGAGCCTATTGTATGGCTGGGCTGTGTTTTCTTGATCTATTCATCCCAAGAGGGACATCTGGAGTGTTTACCGCTTTGGGCCCTCTTGGGAGTTTTCATCTGGTAGACACGGGCGGCGGTGTGCATCCGTGGCTGCCCTTGGCCTGGTAGCTATTTGTTTCTTTGTGAGCATCCTGTGTCTTGATGCACTCACCTCCGTGGAGAGTGCGGCTGTGGGTGTATGAGCTGCTGTGGTTGGTGGGACTATGAGATATCCCCATGGGAGGCAGCCCCTTACAGATACGCTACCATGTTGTGGGGTGCCCCTGACTCCCCCAAAGTCACCCACCTCTAGGACCACCCAGCATTTTTGCGGGGTGCAGATGTGGCTTCACCATCTAACTTGATGTGGCCCTCACCTGGGCGGATGCAGGAAGCGCAGATCCTTGGGCTTCACTGCTGGCGATTCCGACCCGATTGATGTGAGGGAGGACAGAGTTCCTGCCATTTTTGTTTGTGTGCGCTAGTGGGTCCAACAGTGGCTCCCAAAAGATACGCCCCAGTGCTGACCCCTGGAACCTGTGAATCCGATCTTCTTTAGACATAGGCTGTTTACAGATGCAATTAATTTAGGGATGACGAGATGAGATTATCCTCCCCTAAATCCAACGATGGCTGTTGTAAAAGGAAAATAAAATAGAACAAAATATAGTTTAAATAATAAGCATAACACAGGTAGCAGTTAAACTTAAGTAAAGGCCATTTAAGAGTTATACAAAGACTAAGGACTTTAACCTCTTCCTGATGAAGCTGCAAGCTTAGCTTGCTTTCTAGGCTAGGTTGTAAACTGTATTTAGAAAAAAGTAGAGGACGAGCGGAGCTGGCACCGCCCTCTCTCTACAGAGATAAGAGCCCTGAGCACATCTTTAGGTCTCCAGCCCACACATACTTCCACTCTTCTCTCTGGGTGTCCTACCCAACCATTCCACCCCCTACCTCAGCTGCAAGGTTATAGAGTTAAATGCCCATCAAGCCCAAGACTGTAAACTTGATTGACTGCTTTTGTCTGAAACCCCCTTCCTGCCTTGTTTTCCTGCCTCAAACAGCATAGAAGCTAAACAGCCTTCTTTGTTGTGGTCAGTGGGCGTTTCAGGCATCCGAATTAAAGTTCTCTTCGGTCTCCATTGGTCTCTTTGTCTTCTTTGGCCAGAGTTTTGCTACCACAGCATCTTTAAAAGAGACAGCAAAGGAGAAGACGGTGATTCAGAGAGAGGAAGCCCCTGTAGAAACAGAGGCAGAGACGGGACTGATGCTTCCACAGGTCGAGGCACCTTGAGGGTCACTGTGGCCAGCAGATAGATTTAGGGTGTAGCATAAATTCTCCCGTAGACCCTCAGGAGAAAGCAGCCCTGCCCACACCTTGATTTCAGACTTCGGGCCTTCAGAACTGTGAGGGAATACATTTCCCTTATTTTTGGCCGTCCAGTTAGTGGTAATTGCATGGATGGCAGCCACAGGAAACTAATGAATGTGTTTCTAAAGCTCCCTGGGTGATTATCATACAAAGCCAAATTTGGAGACCGCTGGCTTTGACTGTGCCGGAACTCATGCTAAGAGCTTTATATATGTATTTTCATTTACTCTTAAGTAGATAGTTTTACGATCTAATAGTTTTGCTATTATTATCCCTGATTCTATTTATTTATTCATTAGAGACAGGTTTCACTCTATTGCCCAGGCTGGAGTACAGTGGCACGATTATAACTCACTGCACCCTTAACCTCCTGGGCTCAGGTAATCCCCTCACTGCAGCTCCTAAGTAGTTGGGACTGCATGCTCGTGCTATCACACTCATCTAATTAATTATTATTATTTTTGTAGAGAGGAGATCTTGCTTTGTTGCCCAGGCTGGTCTTGAACTTGTGATGTCAATGATCTCCCGCCTCTGCTTTTCTAAGTGCTGGGATTACAGGCGTAAGCCATCATGCCCAGGCCCCATTTCCCATAATTTCACAGATAAGGAGAATGAGGAGCTGAGGTAGCATTGATAAGGTTTGGACCAGGACAGTATCCTTGAAATGCTGATACTCTTTGCTACTCTGTTCTGCTGCCAGGCACTTGGTAGGTTTGTAAACACTATTGGCACAATTGCATTGTCGTTGAAACTTCCTGTGCTGCCTGGATCCCCTTCTCAGAGCAAATCCTGAAAAGAAGGAAGTAGAACAAAACCTGGGTCCCAGCGCCAGAGGGGGCCAGGGCAGAAAGCTCTGAAAATGAACGTGGCCCATTGGCTGGTGCACCTGTAACTGACATGACCGAGAGGCTTTAGGATAAGACATTGTTCAAAAGTGACTGAACAACCCGTGGAATGGGAGAGAATATTTGCAGATTGTTTATCTGTGAGAGACTTACATGTAGAATATAAAAAATTCAACAATACAAATACAACCCAATTAAAAAATGGGCAAAGTATGCAAATAGACTTTCCTCCCAAGAAGATACACAAATAGCCAGTCATCCCATGAAAAGATGCTCAGCATCATTAGCCATCAGGCAAATTCAAGTCAAAACCGCAGGGAGATACCACTGCATACCCAATAGGATGGCTAGAATCTAAAAGTCAGAAAATCGTGCCAGGCGTGGTGGCTCAGGCCTGTAATTCCAGCACTTTGGGAGGCCAAGGCGGGTAGATCACCTGAGGTCAGGAGCTAGAGACCAGCTTGGCCAACATGGGGAAACCCTGTCCCTACTAAAAATACAAAAATTAGCCAGGCCTGGTGGTGGGTGCCTTTAATCCCTGGTATTCCAGAGATTGAGGCAGGAGGATCACTAGAACCGGGGAGGCAGAGGTTGCAGTGGGCCAAGATTGTACCCATGCACTCCAGCCTGGGTGACAGAGTTGTGTCCCATGCACTCCAGCCTGGGTGATAGAGTTGTGTCCCATGCACTCCAGCCTGTGGTGACAGGCTGTGTCTCAAAAACAGTTAGGTAATTGTAAATGTTGATGTGAATATGGAGAGATCTCAGCTGCCACTTGAGAAAACAGCCAGAGAGTTCCTCAAATACTAAGCAAAGTGTTGTCGTGTGAGCCAGAAATCCTACTTCCAGGTTCATAGCCCAGAGAAGTATCAACATATGTCCACATAAAAATGTGCTTTGGAATGCTCACCTTTGTGTTATTTATAATAGCCAGAAGGTGAAAATTACCTACAGGTCCATCAGCAGATTTGTGGGAAAACAGAAGGTGGTCTGTGTCTGCAATAGAATATTTTCAGCCATAAAAGAGGCATGCAGCAATGATGCCTGCTGGAACCTCAGGAATATGACGCTGGGTGAAAGAAGCCAGGCACAGACCAGCCTGACCAAAATGGAGAAACCCCACAAAGGTTTGTGACCGGCTCCTCCGAAGTGAGAAGCCTGTTCTCTAAGGAGCTGGGGCACAGCAGTCAAGCTGGCCCCGGCCAAGGGAGCGTGGGACCTGCTGCCTGTGGCTCCCGTATGCCCGTCTGTCCCATCAGCCAGGGCCTTGGAGTATATATATCCTAAAATATGAAATTAGCCGGACATGGTGGCAAACGCCTGTTATCCCAGATCCTGAGGTAGGAGAATTGCTTGAACCCGGGAGGCGGAGGTTGTGGTGGGCCAAGATGATACCGTTGCACTCCAGCCTGGGCAGTAAGCAAAACTCCATCTCAAAAAAAAAAAAAAAAAAAAAAAAAAAGCCAGGCACAAAAGGCTTTAAACTGTGAGTCCATTTCTATGAAAGTCCAGCACAAATAAATCCACAGAGATGAAAGTGGATTGGTGATTGCTTGGGGCTGTGGGAATGGGCGGGCATGGGGGTGGGGGATGGAGGTGTTAGCTCAAGGGTATGGAGTTTCATGGTGATGAAAATGTTCTCAAAATTCGTCAATGGTTGCATGTATCTGTGAACATACTAAAAACCATTGAATTGTACACTAGAAATGGAAGGATTGTTAGATGAATTATCTCAGTAAAGCTTGAAAAAAAAAATGACTTAGAATTTTGGCACAGACGCCGAGTCCCCTTCTTGCTTCTGCTACTTAGCTGTGCGGTCATGTATTGAAGCACATAGTAAATGCTCAGTTAACTAGCATCTGACTCTGTCTAGTTTTACAGCCCACGAAATCCAGACACTTTCTCCTCAATGGCATCAATGTTGACTTTGTCGGACATGGCCTGTTTCGTGTCTCTGACTGAGTCACATCTTTAAGGGCAAAAGTCCTCAGCCCATCCCTATGTGAGCAATGGATACCACTTTGCAAACTAGAGGGTTGGGGGGGGACATTTAATTGGGACAGGCATGAGCCACTTTATACCCAATGATGATTCCTGTGGCTGTCGAGAATGGATTGAGGGGGAGCAAACGGAATCAAGGAGGTCTTTTTGGAAGCTTCCGCAAAACAGATTGTCTGAGTTCAGGCATTAGCATTAGAGATGACAGTTGGAGACTGGTTTCACGGGTGGAGGTTTTTCACAGCTTGAGAGGTACAATTGGGTGGCTAATTGGATAAACAGGTGGGAATACAGGGGCTGAGTTTTGCAGAAACAGGAGCTGGAGGTGGTTTGGGGCTGCCTGGATGTCATGGCCTCCTAGGGGCAACTGGTAAATCTTCTGCACGTGGCTGAAAAACTGCAGAGTCAGAGAGGGCATCCATCAGGAATGGCAGGGCCAAGGCAATGGGTATGGAGTAGGGAGGAGAGAAACTGTCTCCTATGGGAGATGTTGTAAAGATGGGCTTCCCTAGCATGCTGGGTCCAGGACCCACCGTAAGAAGCTGTTGGCCCCCATCTGCACTTGACCACATACCTGGTGAGGTGGTGGTGGAGGGAACACCAGTACCAAGGGAGTGCCTCTGTCCTTGCAGGGTTTGAACAAGGAAGTGTGGTGTGTGCTGGGGTCGCTGCCTGAGGCTCACAGGTCCCAGCTTTCAATGTAGTTGTGTGGCTTTTAAGTTGGCCAACCTTGGGCGGGTCACTTGTCCTCTCTGAATCCGGTTTACTCATCCAAAAATGAGGATGAGCGTTCTCTTTCTAGAAACACATAACGTTATTATGTCTGTCTTCCCGAGGAGGAAACTCAGAGGATAGAAGGTAAGTATCTTGTCCTAGGTCATGTAGCTCATAGATGGATCCATGATGGTTTGGGCTCCAGAACCTTTGTGACCCCACACTATACTACCTGTTGATGAAGGATCACTACGTCAAAGTGGCTCATTCTAGGCCTGTTCTCCAGGGTGTATAATCTTTGGCAAAGACAGTAGTGGACTGGGTTGAAGGATTCTGTAAGTTTACCTAGTCCTCATTTTAAGTAACTTCATAAGCACAGAGACTGAAGCTCAGAGAGAGGAAGTCACTTTCCCAGACTCACACAGCCATCTAGCCAGATTCATGACTTCACCCCAACTCTACCCGTGGCTCTCCTTCCACTCCCCTCCCTTGGCCAGTAGAGGGTTGCTTTGCTAGATCCTGTTAATCCTGTCCATCCCAAACTCAAACTTGGGGCCACAGGGCCACAGTAACAGGGTCTCGCTGGTCACTGCCCTGACTGATGTGGGACTGGGTTTTTTGTCGCTGCCTCTTGATGCTTACACAACAGCCTAGTGTTTCTGAGAAGTCTGCATGTTAAAAAAAAAAAAAAAAAAAAAGGCAGCAGGTGTTATTTGGGCTAAATTGACCTTGAAATTGATTTCTTTATTTTATGACTTACTGAGAGGAGATTAATACTTTTTTTTCCTGCAGTCTGAAACAATTTACATGGTAATAGAAGGCATAGTCAGTCAAATAAATTGCTGGAAGTAGTAGTGTTTCAAAGAGGGGGAAAACAACGGAGCTCAGTTGCATTGATTTCTTTGCCCTGGGGAGAAGCAGAGATTTTAACATCTGGGAATAGGGAGGTAAATTTTATCTCTCATTTTAAAAGCAGAGGACTGAAGAGCTTAATCTGACATTTACACAGAATTTTCCAAGTTGGGGGAAATGAGGGCAGCCCGATTTCCTTGCTTGAAGGTTAGCTGGTGTTTCCTCTGAAGGGCTGGGGTGGTTTGATTCAGGAAGGTTTGGTGAGGCCGGGGTGTCGTTAAGATGGGCTTGGAAGTTGACTTTGAGCTCTTGGCTGCCTTGCTGTGATTCGGGATGTGGTGGAGGAATGGGGTGGTGGTAGCGGACTGGCTGTCAAAGACTCGAACCCAGGCTCAGATGGGGCACCGAGGAACCATATAGGTGGAGGCCATGCTCCCAGCATTCTGGGTATTGCCATCAGGATGGCATTTGATGCTCACTGATGGTTCAGCACACATGGGTTGGTGGGATTTGCCAGTTTGCTGGGTGCATTGGGTTGGAATCTGAGAGTGCATCTAATTCAGTGATGGATTAGTACTGCCTGCCATGGGAGCAGAGGGCGACTGGTGGCTTGCATGCTATTTATATTTCCTGGTGAAATCCCCAATGCCAACATTTCTGCATTCAGACCACGTTGACAGGACTCCTGTCCTCCAAAGCAACCCAAATTCATTTACCACATGATGCAAGCCAAATATATACAGTTTTTAGAAAATGTCAGGAAACGAAGCCCTCCCTACCCAAAGGGTTCTCGCCATTGTTGTCATGTGTTTTCCTCTTAAATTCTTTCTTTTAAAAACCAAATAAAAAGTTTCAAGTAAAACAAAAAGTATTTTCGATAGTAATACATGCTCAGTGTACAAAATTTAAGGGTCAGAAAAATGCGTTTTCCTCCTTTCACATCCTTTTCCTACTCCAAAATGAGTCTTTTTGATTTTCTTTTTTTTTTTTTTTTTTTTTTTTGAGATGAAATTTCTCTCTTGTCACCTGGGCTGGAGTGCAGGTGAGGGAATTCCATTTTTGAGATGGAATTTCTCTCTTGTCACCTGGGCAGTGGTATGATCTCAGCTCACTGCAACCTCCGCCTCCTGGGATCAAGTGATTCTCCTGCCTTGGCCTCCCAAGTAGCTGAGATTACATGCACCCACCACTACACCAGACTGATTTTGTATTTTTAGTAGAGATGGGGTTTCACCATGTTGGCCTCGCTGGTCTTGAACACCTGACCTCAGGTGATCTGCCTGCCTTGGCCTCCCAAGGGGCTGGGGTTATAGACGTGAGTCACTGTGCCTGGCCCAAAATGAGCCTTTCAAAAAAGACTGGTTTCTTCTCTGTCTTCTGAAGATTTCAATGCATGTACTAGAAATATCTATATTCTCAAAACACTGAACAGATGCGGAGTACGATACACACCACTGTGCGTTTTACTGTTTTTCCCCCGTCATTCCAAATAAAGCTCCCTCATTTTCTTAACTGACAGTGTCTGCATTTGCCATAACTTACTTACTTGGCCTCTGAATAATGGAATGTGTGTTGTTCCCAGTATTTTGTAATTACAAAAAGGGCTTCTGTGAATATCCTTGGCACAGGTTGTGTTATGTTCATGCAGACGTTTAAACGTGAGACGCTCGAAAAATGGAATCACTAGTCCAAATATTACCAAGTTTTAAATGTTGACCAATGTGTAATTCCACTATGGCGCGGCAGCTCACGACTGTCATCCCAGCACTTTGGGAGGCCGAGGCGGGTGGATCACGAGGTCAAGAGATCGAGACCATCCAGGTCAATATGGTGAAACTCTGTCTCTACTAAAAACACAAAAATTAGCTGGGCATGGTGGTGCGCGCCTGTAGTCCCAGCTACTCAGGAGGCTGAGGCAGGAGAATTGCCTGAACCCAGGAGGCGGAGGTTGCGGTGAGCCGAGATCGCGCCATTGCACTCCAGCCTGGGTAACAAGAGTGAAACTCTGTCTCAAAAAAAAAAAAAAGAAAAAAAATCCGTGTTTCCCTACAGTCTTGCGATTTGCAGGCTTTATTCACATTTCGTCTTCGTTAGTCTCAGAAAAAAATAATATATTGCCTTATTTGCATTTCTTTTATTATGAGTGAAGTTTTAATTACCAGGATTATGGGAATTTCTTAATGTGCATAAGAGGCCTTTGCCTGACCGTCTTGTGAGATCACCAGTACGTTCCCTTTGCTTGTTTTTTCCCGTGGACTTCCTTTGGTGTTTTTTTAATTGATTGGGGGGGAAGCTCTTGATAAATGGTGTTGCCCCTTTGTTCAGTGGGTTTTAGTTTTCTCAGATTGCCCTTTGTGTTCTACTTCCTATATGGTATTTTTTCGTGCATGTAATTTTACGTACACAGAATTTTAATTGGGGGTTATAATTAGAAGGAAGTTCACTAACACTGAGATTATAAAAATCTATTTTTTTTTTTTTTTATTTAGACAGAGTCTAGCTTCATAACCCAGGCTGGAGTGCAGTGACCGAGTCTTGACTCACTGCAACCTCTGCCTCCTGGGTTCAAGCGATTCTCCTGCTTCAGCCTCCTCAGTGCCTGGGATTACAGGTGCCCACCACCACACCTGGCTAAAGGTTATATTTTAGTAGAGACGGGGTTTCACCATGTTGGCCAGGCTATAAAAATCTATTTGATTGTGCTATGTCTTCTGGTGGGACCATGCATAAGGAGTTATTTGGATGTTTTGCTTCTAAAAAGGAAGTCTCAGAGGTGTGGTGGAAAGGTGTGTGGTCTGTGATCACCCATCACCTATGATCTGGCTTCATAGCTCCTCAGCCTGCTTTCTTTATCTTGGCATCCATACTTCCCAAGGAGAAATGTCACAGCCCTCTGGTTAGAACACTTCAGGGTTTGTTGGATCCGGGGGGTTTGATAGACCTTTAGAGCTGTCAGAGCTGTGGGAGCCGGACCAACTCCATCTTGAATAGGAGCTGAGTTAAATGAGGCTGAGACCTACTGAGCTGCATTCCCAGATAGTTAAGGCGTTCTTAGTCACAGGATGAGATAGGAAGTCAGCACCAAATACAGGTCATAAAGATGTTCTGATAAAACAATAGCAAAGACTTGGAACCAACCCACATGCCCATCAGTGATAGACTAGATAAAGAAAATGTGGCATGTAGACACCATGGAATATTATGCAGCTATAAAAAAGGATGAGTTCATGGTCCTTTGCAGGGATATGGATGGAGCTGGAAACCATCATTGTCAGCAAACTAACACAGGAGCAGAAAACCAAACACCACATGTTCTCACTCACAAGTGAGAGTTGAACAGTGAGAACACATGGACACAGGGAGGGGAACATCACATACCAGGGCCTGTCAGGGGTGACGTCGGGGACAAGGAGAGAGATAGCCTTGGGAGAAATACCTAATGTAGATGATGGGTTGATGGGTGAAGCAAACCACCATGGCGCATGTATACCTATGTAACACACCTGCATGTTCTGAACATAAATCCCAGTACTTAAAGTATAGTAATAATAAAAAAATAACCTCACTCATAAAACAGGTTGCAGTAAAGAAGCTGGCCAAAACCCATAAAAACCAGGATGGCCACAGGACTGACCTCTAGTCATCCCCACCAGTGCCATGACAGTTTACAAATGCCGAGGCAATGTCAGGAAGTTACCATATGTGGTCTGAAAAGAGGAGACATGAATAATCCACCCCTCGTTTAGCATATCATCAAGAAATCACCAGAAAAATGGGCAAGCAGGAGTCCTTGGGACTGCTCTGTCTTTGGAGTGGCCATTCTTTTGTTCCTTTACTTTCCTAGTAAACTTGTTTTTGCTTTGCACTGTTGAGTCTCCCTGAATTCTTTCTTGTGAGAGATCCAAGAACAGTCTTTGGGGGTCTGGATTGGGACCCCTTTCCTGTAACAGAGCTACTGACCCCATTTGTTTTATACAGCCTTGGTCCTTGTCGGTCTCCATGCTTCATGCTGGGAACCCATGATGCACCACTCCCATCTCAGCCCCACACCTTCTGACTGTTGTTCGGGAGGCTCTGATCAGCCATGGCCTTGGCACTTGGCACCATCTTGGTCCATGTAGGTTTTACTGGTGCCGTCATTGGGAACTCATCATGTACCCAGAACCCCACCCCTGACCTCACCCCTTCTGTCCATCGCTCATGAAGCTTTGATTGGCCATGACCTTGGTCCTCTGTTAACCTGTAGGATGGGCTGTTTATTTTTTTTTCACCTCCTATTTCTTATTCTATATGAAATATGATATAAAGATTGATATATCTGGATGTGGCTATTCACAGGTAGGCACATAAACACAAGATTACATGAATATGTCTATGAACCCTGAAAATCTGAGGTCTCAGTTAATTTAGAAAGTTTATTTCTCCAAGGTTGAGGACACACGCCTGTGACACAGCCTCAGGGGGTCCTGACGACATCAGACCAAGGTCAGAGCACAGTTGGGTTTTATACATTCTAGAGGGATGTGAGACATCAATTAACATATGCGAGTTGAACATTGGTATGGCCTGGAAAGGTGGGACAACCTGAAGCAAAGATGGGAAGACACAGAGAGGGGGCTTCCAGGTCAGAGACAGCTGGGAGACAAATGGTTACATTCTGCTGAGCTTCTGATTAGCCTCTCTGAAAGAGACAATCAGATATGCAGAGGGGTGACTTTGATGAGAATAGGAGGCATGTTGGCCCTAAGCAGTTCCCAGCTTGACTTTTCCCTTTAGCTTAGTGATCTGGGGGCCCCTGGGATCTATTTTTCTTTTACATGTGCGTGTAAGGATTTATATACACAAAAACATGGCTGAACATGGTGGCTCATGTCTGTAATCATAGCACTTTGGGAGGTTGAGGCAGGTGGATCACTTGAGGACAGGAGTTGAAGACCAGCCTGGCCAACATGGCAAAATGCCATGTCTACTAAAAATACAAAACATTAGCCTGACATGCTGGTGGGCACCTGTAATCCCAGGTGCTTGGGAGGCTGAGACAGGAGAATTCATTAAACCTGGGAGACGGAGTTTGTGGTGAGCTGAGATTGTGCCACTGCATTCCAGCCTGGGCATCAGAGCAAGACTCTGTCTCAAAAAAAAAAAAAGTGTCCCCCAAAGTCATTTCCAATCAGGAAGAGGCTCTTTAAAGGTAGTTGTTATGCAAAGAATATTATCTTGTCATACCACCTCTGGGAGCTGACACCAGCCCATGACAAGTCTGGAGAGAATGATGTCTGAAGGTCCATCTGGGACCTCTGCATGGGTCATTGTCTAAACTGGCTAAATTATTGTTGCTAGGGATTCATGTCCCAGATTTTGAAAGCTGTAAACTGAGACACAAGAGGTTTCCAGGGAAGACTACTAGATGTCTAATGAAAGGGTGGAAAATGAGGGAACAGGACTTGTGGGAGAGAGAACAGCTGCAGACAGTGACCAGAGTGACAGCTGGCTGAGGATCTAAGAAGGGTCACAGATCAGATCTCCTCAAGAATTTCCATCAGGATGATCAGCTGTGCTGAACCACCTCCCTGGAAGCATCTCTTGGCTCTGTTTACCCTGCTTAGTCAAACTTAGAATGTTAACATGTTCTTGTCTCTGTTTTCAAGGTAAGGAGGGAAACAGAGACACAAGGGATTGGGCATAGAGTTGGCTACGTTGTTTGGATAACACAGGGACTGTGTTATCCAAAAGAGGGTGCCAATTTAGGGTTAGGGTGCATCCCCAGTTCCAGGGTATGGAGAGGTGTAAAAGTGGCAGGAAGGGCAGAAAAAGTCTTTTGAGAAGAGCAGGTAGAGTTGGTACCATCTTCTATTGGTACCACTTCCTAGGAGTGAAGGCTTCCTGTGCTCTTTCTGATTAAAATAACTTGGAAGTGTGGCACAATGAGAGATAGTCAGCTAAAGAGGACACCAGGCCTCTGGGACCTCCAGGTGAGGGATGTCAAGAAGTAAAGTCCCTAGCTAGGGGAAGGGGGCTGGGAAGTGAGGACGGGACAGAGAGGAAGAAGGCTGTGCAGTGGTAGCCAGATAGGAATTTCATCTGGTAACTAGGTTTCTAAGTAAGATTGTACTTGAGTGTAAGTCCTAAGTTGTCTCTTTCCCTGCTCTGGGATACTGGTTGCCTGGATTCTCTATTCTCTTTTCTTCTAATCACCTTCCCCTGGAAGACTTTTAATTTTGACTAGGGCTGGTGGTTGCTATGGAGCCAATACTGGCTTCATATGCAAAGTCTTGGACTTGTGGAGTCCAACCCAATTTCCATGGGTCTCCATCTCTGTTCCTGAGAAAGACAGATTGATTCTTGCTGCTTTGGGCAGGTGTGTGTCCCTAGACTGGTCAGAAGTGGGCAAGATACTGGGTCACCTGTGAGTCTTGGAGGGAGAACCCTCTCAGAGAAAGGCCCGTGCAGTAGACAGGGATCCCAGGACATCTAATGAAACTCGCGTCTTGTCACTTGGTTGAAATCCGCTCTTGGGCTTAACTTGTTGATGAAGTGCAGTTTGTTACTTGTCTGTCTATAAAGTGGGACTGAAACGGAAGTGACAGATATTCTCCACCCAATGGACGTTCTCTCAGAGGAGAACTGGCGTATCTGCAGCAAAATCTCTGCATCAACATCCTCCCCCTTCTCTCCCCTCTCGGGCTGTTGCTTTAGGCAGTTGCTGGAAGCTGGGGACACAATTTGTGTCTAAGTTCATTTGTTCACTTCAGGAACAGGGAACTGGAGGGTGGGTGTGGCGTGAGGACCGTTCTCTGTGTAGAGGAAGGAGAGGAACGAACACAATGTCGATTTCTTGGTCACCAGATTTTTCCATGAGCAATGTCTACTAGAAAACTGCAAAAAGAGAAACGATAAAATATGTGTGTTCTCAGGATAAGTTTGGAAACTAGGTACAGAAACAGAAATCCCCGAACTCTGTGGGTGGGTCTGAGTAATAATTGTGGCTGGTACAGGAAAGAGTAGGTAGCTTCTGTCCCTCTCTGCTTCTCTCTTTTGATCTGTCTCTCTCTGTCTCTTTATATACCTCTCCTTCTCCTCCCTCCTCTCTCCCAGTTTCTCTGTACCTCTCCTCCTTCCCTCTTTCTTTTCCTTTCTCTCCTACCATCTGTCTTTTGAGAAAGGGTCTTGCTTGAGACATGCCCATACACCTCTCTCTGCCCAGTAGGTTTAAGGGGTGACCCCAGGCCAAAGCCTGCTTTTTTTTTGAGATGGAGTTTTGGTCTTGTTACCCAGGCTGGAGTGCAATGGCATGATCTCATCTCACTGCAGCCTCTTCCTCCCTGGTTCAAGCGATCGTCCTGCCCCAGCCTCCCAATTAGCTGGGATTACACACACCCAATAGGACACCCAGCTAATTTTTGTATTTTTAGTGGAGATGGGGTTTCACCATGTTGGCCAGGCTGGTCTGGAACTCCTGACCTCAGGTGATCTGCCTGCTTCGGCCTTTGTTGACTTTTGATTAATGACAGTGTGGAGTGTTAGGCATTGCTGATGCTTCTGAGGCAGGAGCATTTCCCCAGAGTTGCTGGTGACCAGCTTTAACATGCTTCTGTGCTGTACCTCATGGGAAGGTGGATGAAGGCCTCAGGAATACTCCCATGGTGATTCACATCCTGGTGTTTGCCGTAGGCATGCTCAGTGCAAGCCGAGGCTCCACCACAGCCCTGCTGAGTGCTGTGTTCCCTTGGACGAGTCCCTCAGTCTCTCAGTTGCTTCTTCACTTGTAAAATGGGGCTGAGGTTATACCCTAGTAAGGATTCAGGGTGAAAATGTACAAGAAACACACAGTGGCGAAGCACTGTGGCTTACACCTGTAATCCCAGTACTTTGGAAGGCCAAGGCAGGTGGATCACCTGAGATCAGGAGTTCGAGACAGCCTGGCCGACATGGTGATACCCTGTATTTACTAAAAATATCAAAGCTTATCCAGGCATGCTGGTAGGTGCCTGTATTTCCAGCTACTCAGGAGACTGAGTGACAGAGTGAGGCTTAGCTCAAAAAAATAAATAATAATAATAATGAAAGGTAGCACATAGCATTGCAGGTGCTCCCTAGGTGCAAACAGCTGCTGGAGTGGAAGGTGGAAGGTTGGGGACCCCTGGCATCCTCAGGCTGGGATGAGGAGTCCACACAGAGACATCTCGACCAGCACTGCCTCCGGGGTGTCAGGGGAGTCAAAGATGCAATTTAGCATTTGCTGGTAGCCACATTAAAAAGTAAAAAGAAACTGATGAAATTAACTGTGATAATAAATTTCCTTTGAGATAGTTGTAATATATTTACATTTTTAAGCATAGCAATATATTTTATTTTTATGTATTATTAAATGTGATTCTAATGTGTAATCGATATAAAAATATTAATGAAATATTAATATTAATGAGATACTTTATATTCATTTTCTTCCTCATGTACTGAAAACCCAGAGAGTATTGTGTATATACTAATTGCAATGAGACTAGCCATAGGGCTCCGTAGCCACATGGCACTAGTGGCCACCAGGCTGGGCAGTGCAGGTGTGGACCCAGGCAGGGGAGGGGTGGAGAGTCAGCTGTACTGTAGCTAGATGCAGAGAGACATTCTGGGATCACGCTAAACTGGGTTATTCCAGGTTAGAATTTTTTTCCTCAACCCGGATTCCCTAACCTCTTTTTTTATTTGTTTGTTTTTGCCAGGACTACAAGTCTGAAAACTCACCCCTCCTCCCCAGTGCCAAGAACAGTCTGCAAGACTCTGTAAGTAGAAGCATTTTGCTGAACAGATTAGATTTTGAAACTCCTTTCGCATCGTTTTCAGCCTCTTTGGTCTCTGTCATCCATCACCAGGAAAGGTTTTTACCTGAACCTAATCTTGCTGGAGAAGTAACTGGGTTTGAGGGGAATACATTTTCCCAAGCACGTGCACAATTTCTTTTAGGAAGCACCTGGGCCGTATTCCGAGCCTCCGGTACGTGGTGTGAGAGCCGTGTTCTGCCCTCTAAAAAGGACCAGGTCCACTGGGGGACAGACCTGGGGCACAGTGGTCGGTGATGAGGCTGCAGATCGGTCCCTCTGCCCCCTGGCGTGAGGGCCCCAGGTTTTGGGAGAGTGGATGGAAGTCAAATTTCATTTAGTTGTCTTCCTGGTAGGGGCAGGGATGCTTCCTGAGTGCCCTGGGGCCCTGGGTCATGGCGTCGGGCTTGGAGTCACTGGTGCACACAACTTGGGATGATGGCAGTGAATTCCCATGCATCCCTCATCTGTCACCTGTGAGTTCAGTGGTCAGGAAGCTTCCTGCACAGATACTTCTGAAATCACGTTTGCACAGCCTCTCAGCGATGTGATCATGGTGTGGTGCATTCCCCAAGTGTGACCTGTTTGTGTACTGCTGGTGACCTGGAGATGACATCAGTTATGCACAGACGGTTGTTTTGTACTCATTGTAGAATACATAGAGAAGTTTTGTAATGATCGTCTCTTTACAGCCGTCATGACTGGTTTTCTGTTAATGGTAGTGGTACGAAATTTCCTTCAAAAATACTTAAGTGGCCAGGCACGCCTTTAATCCCGGCACTTTGGGAGGCCGAGGTGGGCAGATCACCTGAGGTTGAGAGTTCTAGACCAGCCTGACCAAGACAGAGAAACCCCATCTCTACTAAAAATACAAGATTAGCTGGGCGTGGTGATGCATGCCTGTAATTCCAGCTACTCAGAAGGCTGAGGCAGGAGAATCGCTTGAACCCGGGAGGCGGAGGTTGCAGTGAGCTGAGATCATGTCATTGTATCCAGCCTGGGCAACAAGAGCAAAACTCCATCTCAAAAAACAAAAAACAGAAAAAACTTTAGTAGAAAAAAAATGAGTTGACTCAAAGATGAAAAATGGTATGGCAAGAATGATGTAGGTCTGGGAAGACATTGTGATGGTGGTAAGTGAACGGCTGAGAGTAAATTCTTTTATCAAAAGATGTTCGTGGCCAGTCACAATGGCTCACACCTATAATCCCAGCACTTTTGGAGGCCAAGGTAGGAGGATCGCTTGAGCCCAGGAGTTGGAGACCAGCCTGGGCAGCATAGGGAGACCTCATCGCTACAAAAAATGAACAAATGAGGTGAGTGTGATGGTGTGCACCTGTAGTCTCAGCCACTCGGGAGGCTGAGGTGAGAGGATTGCTTGAGCCCAGGAGGCAGAGGCTGCAGTGAGCTATGATTATGTCACTGCACTGTAGCCTGGGCAATCAGAGGGAGCCCCTCTCTCAAAAAAAAAAAAAAAAAAAAAAAAAAAAAAAAAAAAATTCTGCTTGGCTCTGGGCCTTGGGCCTTGGCTGTGAGTGTGCTCTGCATTTGGAACATTCCTTCCTCTTGATGCTCCAATCTATGCTGATTCTTGGTGTGAACTGGAATATCCTGGGGCCCACTGCTTGGTGCTTGTCTGTTACCCCCAAATAACTTTCCAGGCTGGGTTTTTTATAATAAATCTCATTAATGGATCATCTGAAAGTAGTGTTTACCTGCGATGCCAAGAAGAGGAGGAAGAAGAGGAAAGGGATGGTGGAAAATGGCAACCACACATCCAGGTTTCTTTTCCCACTTCTCAGTTGACCAAATGTTCAGTCTCTTTCAGCATCCTCTCAAAGACTCCGTAAGGTGAGTGCTGTTTCAATCCTCCTTTTATGGCATAAAAAGTTATGATAAAACCCAAACTCAAGTAACGTAACGTGCCCGTGGTCACAGAGCCTGGACTTACCCTCTGACCCACTGCATCAGTGGCGCACCCAGGAGTCTTGAGGCTTCACATCAAGTGTGGGAAACATTCATCCCATTTTGGATGGATGGAAAAATGATACATGAGGCAGGGAAGTGTTGTGTTGGCTGTCCGTTGCATGTGACAGTTACCCCGAACTTAGTGACTTCAACAGCACACTTTCAGTATCTCACTGTTTCTGCAGGTCAGTAATCTGGGAGTGGTTTGCTTGGTGGTCCGGCTCAGGGTTCCAGTGAGCTGGGGCTGCTGTCTTCTGAAGGCAGGAGCGGGGCTGGTGGATCCACTTCCCCAGAGGTTCACCTTACAGCTGTTGTCAGAAGGCCATGGAACTGCTTGAGTGTCCTCTAGGCATGGTGGGTGGCGTCTCCCAGGGTGAGAGATCTGAGAGAGTAAGAGCAAAGTAGAAGCCACGTGGGATGATGATAGCAGTGAATCACTGTACATCCCTCAGATGACCTAGCCTCAGAGGTCCTGTGCCATCTGCTCTGCTCTATTTGATCAGTCATACAACCCAGTCCTAGGGAGACTGTGGAAGTACACCACATAAGGGCATGAGTATACCTGGAGGAGGGGTCATGGGACCATCTTGGAGGGTGGCCACTGCACTCTCCATAATCTTGAAACAACTGTGTTTTGCAGTTCTGTCCAGGATGCTTGTAATGTCCACTGAGTCTATGAAAAGAAAACAAAGATATTAAACCCATTTTGCAGATGGGGAAATGAGGCGTCGAGCAGGAAAGTGACCAAACAGACTCAATGTTGGTGGTATAGACACTTTTGAAGGGAAAGTAGTTAGAAAAGCAAATTGCCCACAATAGGATCAAAGGTGTCTGAGGTGGCTCCATTTCTCCACTGCTTAGGATAGTGCCTGTGCCTGCTAGATTTCAGCTGTCTTGGGTTGGATCAGGTATTTCCTGGTCCCCAACCTCACTCACCGAGGTGGATGTGTTCTCTCTAGTGGAAGGGATGATGGTATCGTGCTGGTTTCTTCTCTGGAGGCTGTGGATTTTTTCTAGGTTTGCAGAGACTCATGCTGTGAGGATCCAGTCGCTTTAACCTGCCCCTCCTTCTCCAGCTTCTGATTGTAGCTGGACTACTGGGCTGGGTCCTTCTGGCTGGACTCTCACAGCTTTGCCTTCCACATGACGTGGAATGTGTCATGGGTGGAAGCAGTCGTTTTCACGACCTCTGCTGGAGGCAGCATATGTTGGCCCGGCCACCTCTGGTTGGCAGATCACCTCCCATTCACATGTGTCACAATGTAAAATGTGTTCCGTCTTTGATCTAGCAATCACACTTCCAGGAATTTGCACCTTGGAGATGATTGCACAAGTGTGAGATGTGTTTATATATTTATTAAGGGATGATGGTAGCAGCAAAACTAATTTTAAAAAGATGTGCCCTCAATATCCCTCAATAAGGAATAGTTTAAGTAAATTGTGTGTGTCCATAAAGTCCAATTCCAAGCTGCTGCTAGGATTTCATGGTGAGGATTTATGTCTATTGACTTGAAAAGACGCTCATGACATATTGTTGACTGAGAAATACAGCCTGTGTTATATGATTCCAATTACGTGCAAACTATATTCATAGATCTCCTTTTCTCTGAGTGCAGAGAGATGTCAGAAAGGCAGATGGAAAATTCAACTCAATTGCTGGGTTTTGCATTTTTCTTTGGACTCTTTTTTTTTTTTCTATAGTGAACAGTTATTTTCTTTGACAGTGGTAGTAATAATATTAGTAATAAAGTAGTTGCAATAATGTAATATAGTAAGAAGCAGTAATAGTAATAATGTAGTAGTAATAATACTAATATTAGTAATAGTAATAGCTATTTATAAAGTTAAACAGTGTGTTCTGGACTGTTAAGGTTTCGCAGGACAGCTGACGGTATATTTATTCAAGTTTGGTTCTCAGTTGTCATGGAAATGCTGTGACGTCCCTCTAGAGGAGTGAAAATGAGGTTTACAAGACGGAATGTGGCCTCTGGACAGAATCTTTGGCCTTTGTCTGCTCCAGAATGCAGAATGCTCCAGGCCATGGCATCTCACTGCCCTTCCCACTCACTGCCCTGTGGTACCAGTCAGATCTACTTTTTCTTACCTCCACCTCCCAGCTTTGGCACTGCCTCCCAGAAAGGGCTTTCCCTGGATGCAGAAAGTACATTTTATCAGCATTCAGAATAAAATAGAATAATCATAATAGTTAGCATCTTTGGGAAATAGGAAGTACCTGGCATTGCACCAAGTATTTCACAGGCGTTGTGTCTTTCTGTTCCCAGAGTAGTCCAAGGTGAGAAGACCTATGTAACCCCCTTGTTTACAAGTGGGGAAGCTGAGGCTCAGAGGAGCATGGCTTGCACAGTCTCATAGCTAATGGGGAAGCAGTCTGAGGTTCAGACCTAGATCGAGCTGTTTCCCATGCTGTGTTGAGACGAGGGGAAGGCCAGCAGGTTCTGTTTGGTGATGCAGGGGGCATTTCTGGGAACCTGTGTCGCAGGTGCAAAGTTAATTCCAGAGTCATTGGGGTAACATAAAAATCACACCTGGTCAGTTACCTGTGCAAGTTCCATTGGAGACCAATTGAATACAGCCATACGTTCCTTGACTGTTAGAAAAAATGAGGGTCTTGGCTTAGATGCCAGATGAAGTGATTGTGTTGACATGAGGAGCCAGATGAACGAAACATGCCCCTCTTTAAACATTGGAGTCATCTGTGATCGTGTGGCCATGTGATAGGCACTTGGGAATGAGACTGAGTGGGATACTTACAGGTTCAAAAGTGAACTTTTGGGTTTACTCTGGAGCAAATGCATCCAGAACCCATGAAAATGATGCTGCCCAGCATAAGAACCATACAATTAATTTTTCTCTCTTTCTTGATGTAGTAGAAACTATACCCTCCTATACCCAAAACATTACTAATCATTGGTGCCATTCTCCCTTCCTATATCCAAGACAAACATTACTCATCAATGGTGCCATTCTCCCTTCCTATATCCAAGACAGACATTACTAATCAATGGTGCCATTCTCCCCTCCTATACCCAAGGCAGACATTACTAATCAGTGATGCCATTCCCCCTTCTGTTCCCAAGGCAGACATTACTAATCAATGGTGTCACTCTCCGCTCCTGTACCCAAGGTAGTAAACATAGTGCAGGTAAGTGGAAGAACCCACATTTCTACTTCGTTCTGCTTCATTCCAGAGCCGTATTTCATTACCCCTGTACTTTTCTACAATAGAAATACACAAAATTCGTTTTCTTTTTTTTTTTTAATTTTTATTTTTATTGCATTTTAGGTTTTGGGGTACATGTGCAGAACGTGCAAGATAGTTGCATAGGTACACACATGGCGGTGTGTTTTGTTGCCTTCCTCCCCTTCACCCACATTTGGCATGTCTCCCCAGGCTATCCCTCCCCAGCTCCCCGCCCCCACTGTCCCTCCCCTATTCCCCCCAATAGACCCCAGCGTGTAGTACCCCCCTCCCTGTGTCCATGTGTTCCACAAAATTTGTTTTCTATGCCTGCTTAAGAGACTTTAAGAGACTTAGTGCCTCAAACGACACCTTGTCTCCCATCTTACAGCTTCCATTGATCGTAGATCTGGACATAGCTGAACTGGGTTCTCTGCTTGGGGTCTCACAAAGCTGCAGTCAAGGGAGTTGGCAGGAGGTGGGGGTTTCATCAGGAGCTCAGGGTCCCTTTGCAAGCTCACTGGTTGTTAGAAACATTCCATTTCTTGTGGCTGTAGGATGCAGGCTCTCAGACCCTAGAGGCCGCCTATTGTTCTCTGACACATGGCCCTCTCCATGGGTAGTTTACAATGTGACAGTGTACTTTTCCCGGGCGTGTCTCTCTAGCGCATGCTAGCCACATGGAGTCTTGTGTGCACATGTCCTGAGATAATCATGAGATGCCCGTCATCTTTTCTATTGGTTAGAGGTAAGTCATGGGTCCTGCTCACACGCTGCTTAACATGGGGCCACCCTGAGGTCTGTCTATGCAGATACAGTCCCGACATGAGCCTGGCTTTCTCCTCTTCTCAGGGCCAAGTGTGCTACTCTTTATCTCCAGCATTTTCCTTTTCCTGCAAGAAAGGAGCTCATGCTCCCCCTCCCCCAGGAACCTGACCACATCGGTGTTTGACCCTACAGACGTCCTCATTCCCTGGCCATCTGAGCATCTTAACTTCCTGCCCATGTCACCTCTGTAGACTGTCCCCTGCTGCAGTCTCAGCAAATGAATATTTAATGGAATGCTGCCACCTTTTGGAATTTAGCAAAAGTGATCTGTGTTGTTCAAAGGGATGGAAGTGAGGCTCTTGTTCCCGTCTCTACTGCTTGTGCACACACAGCCAGTCACCCGGCCTTCGTTTCTGCTGAGCATTGTGGACTCAGGTTTGAGGTGTCTCTTTATGAGGCAGCTTTGCTTGTCTTTTCTGCTTTGGTTTCTAGTTGCTGTGAGTGCTGATGGGCTTGTTCCCTGTTTTACCCTCCAAGAGACAGAAAGATGTAGAAGAAAGAGATGGGGCACTGGATCGGATTTCATCTCTGATTCTGCCACCAACTTTCCAAGGACTTTGGCTTCTGTTCTGTGAAATGAGGGTTTCTCAGGCTCTTTCTGCTCCCACATCCCTGATCCAGGTTATGATGCCTGTAACCGTGTATGGGGAATACGTAACACCTTATTTACAGATGGCAGTCAGATGGTAGTGGAGGTTAGACCCCGGCCCAGGTCAAGGCTGCCAAGGCTATATCTGTTCTCAGCAGGGAAGAGTAGTGCTATTGATGAGTGATGTCTGCTTCAGGTATAGGAGGGGAGAGTGGTGCCATTGATGAGTAATGTCTGGCTTGGGTCTAGGCGGGCAGAATGGTATCATTGATTAGTAATGTCTGCCATAGGTCTAGGAAGGGAGAGTGGTGCCACTGATGAGTAATGTCTGCCTTGGGTCTAGGAGGGTAGAATGGTGCCACTGATGAGTAATGTATATAGTGGGTCTATGGGGGTGGAGAATGGTGCCATTGATGAGTAAGGTCTGTGTCAGGTATAGGAGGGGAGAGTGGCACCATTGATGAGTAAGTTCTGCCTTAGGTATAGGATGGGGAAGTGATGACATTGATGAGTAATGTCTGCCTTGGGTCCAGGAGGGCAGAGTGGTGCTATCACTGAGTAATGTCTGCCTTGGGTCAAGGAAGGGAGAGTAGTGCCATCAATGAGTAATGTCTGCCTCAGGTCTAGGAGTGGAGAATGGCACTACTGATGAATAATGTCTGCCTTGGGTATAGGAGGGGAGAGTGGTGCCATTGATGAGTCATGCCTGGCTTGGGTCTGGCGGGGAGAGTGGCACCATTGATGAGTAAGGTCTGCTTTAGGTATAGGAGGGGAGAGTGGTGCCATTGATGAGTCATGTCTGCCTTGGGTCTAGGAGGGCAGAGTGGTGTCATTGATTAGTAATGTCTGCCATGGGTCTAGGAGGGGAGAGTGGTGCCACTGATGAGTAAGTTCTGGCTTGGGTCTGGGAGGGGAGAGTAGCACCATTGATGAGTAAGGTCTGCTTTAGGTATAGGATGGGAGAGTTGTGCCATTGAAGAGTAATATCTGCCTCAGGTATAGGATGGGAAAGTGGTGCCACTCATGAGTAATGTCTGCCTTGGTTCTAGGAGGGGAGACTGGTGCCACTGATGAGTAACATCTGCCTCAGTCATAGGATGGGAGAGTGGTGCCATTGATGAGTAATGCCTGGCTTGGGTATAGGAGTAAAGAGTGGTACCATTGATTTAACAATGTCTGCCTTGGGTATAGGAGTGGAGAGTGGCACCATTGATTAGTAATGTCTTCCTTGGGTATAGAAGGGAAGAGTAGCACTATTGATTAGTAATCTCAGTCTTGGGTATAGGAGGGAAGAATGATACTCTTGATTGGCAATGTCCTCCTTGGAAACGGGGGGAGAGAGTGCCACCACAGGTGCTGTCCCAACTCCAGGTGTCTGATAGAGACTTTTAGCAGCCATCTTGGAACCCATCAGCCTCTCCACCTTCCCCAAGTCTTCTCTTTCTGTATATTCACAGGCATAGCTGTCTTCCCTCTTCCCTGGCATCCTTGGCATTTCCCTTTCTCACTCTCATGCTGAAGTTAGCAGAGGTTGCCTGTGGCATGTCTCTAGTTGACCCACTGTCCGATTGGTCAGCTCACTTGCTGAACCATAACTCCCTCCCTCTCCATACACTTCAGCAGCTGCACGTGATGTGAGAGTAGACTGCAAGATCCTGTGATGCCACGCTTGGCATTTGGATCCTGCCTTGTGGCTTCCCTAACCTTGCTTGCTACTCTCCTCCCACCCTGTCCTCCGGGGTCTACATCCCATGTTCCCTGATAGACCTTTGCTTAGGGAATCTTTTCTGCTTGAATTCTTCCTTCAAATCTGACTATCCAGATTCCTAACCATTCGTCCAGATTCATCAGAAAAGCCTTGTTCAGAGATTCCTCCTAAATGCTCTGGTTGTGTTAATCACCAGCCGCAAAATGCCCTCCACCCTCATTCCTGCCCCCTTCCTTCCTGACCACCTGTCTTCCTCACCTCCTTTCTCCCTCACCTCCCCTTCTCATCTCTTCCTCACTCTACTCCCTACCCCCTAAACTATATAGCAGTCACTGCTACGAGTTGGAAGATATGCATGTGAATAAGACTCAAACCCTGCCCTCAAAGGGTTTGCAGTCTGTGAGGAGGAACCAGGATGAATAAGAAGTAGCCCATAACTGAGGCACAATTTGATTCTTTGTGGTGTAGGAAGAATACAAAATTGAGTGGTGGTGCAAACAGGTAGTCAGGGAAGGCTTCATGGACGAGGTGATACTTAGAGTCTTGAACGACAAGGGGGAGTCATAACACTGATTGCAGGAGATGGGGGAATCCAGGGAGAAGGAACAGAATCATCAGAAATGTGGGCATGGGCTTGGGTCTGTTTTATTTTGGAGGACGGAATGTCAGGGGTTGGCAGGAGAAGCAGGCATGCCCCAGTGCTCCATAGTGCTTAAGAAGTTGAGCTATTGCTGTGATTGGTGTGGGGCCACTGAAAGGTTTTAAGCTGGTGATTGCCTGGATCTGATTTGCATTTTAGAAAGATCTACCTGGGACCTGGCTTAGGAGGCTGGGAGACTGCAGGAAGCCTGGGTCCCTCCTGGGTATTTTTCAGCATGTCTCCTCACTGGAGTGGGCTGGGGAGCAGAGGGGTCACCAGCTCTTCGCCCAGACTCCTGGGCACGCTCTGCTTCTCCCCACTAATGTGCCTTCTATAGCATCTGCTCGGCAGAAAACCGAGTGTACGGACGAGATAACGGCATTAGGAGCAAGAGGACAAAGCTGATACTCGGGGCAGTGAGACATGGAGGCTTAAATTCTTACCCGACAGAATATCACCCGTGATGCTGGCCACGTGGGTCTGATTAAAGGAGGATGGACTTGCCGGGATGAAATGCTAAGTGGCGCTCTTGATCTCGGGTGCAGCCGGTACAGGGTCTGCTGCTCTGTGAATACCCCTGCCATTTCTCTATGCTGCTTTCTGCCAGATAAGAGGGTGAATTGATTCAGCAATTTCCCAAATTTCTGAGGATGTCTGTGCCCCTGGAGACATGGCGATGATACTGACAGGTTCCAATGTTAGCCTTGAACGGTGTATGGGGAGTGAGGGTCTTTTCTCATTCCCATCTCCTGATGGGGAGCCTGAAATACAGCAGGTGCTCAGTAAAGGCTTGCTGTTGAAATGAATGAGTGGAAGTATCAGCTTTGTTGATTTATAATATCACAGAAGGCTCCCTCAGATCTGTCCCCGTCCACACTGCCTGCCCCAATGTGAGGTCATTGCCTTTCTATTTCCACAGGTCTCATTTCTGAAATCTCTATAAATGGACCCCTGAAGTCCATATGTATCTGCCTTCCTTCTCTAGGAGACTCACCCATGCTACTGCATGCACCGCTAGCTACTCTTTTTAATGTCTGGATAGTATTTCATTGTGCAACTGGTCCGTGACATACCTGTTCTCCCATGGATGAACGTTTGGGTTGTTTGTAGTTTGGGGCTCTGTGTACGCTTGCACCTGTTGTTCGGTGGACACAGACACTCATTTATCTAGGGAGTGTCCCTAGGCATGTATCTGTTTGGTCACAGAATAGGCACGTGCTTACTCTGAGTAGCTTCTATCCAAAAGTTGCCCAAAGAGCACTTTGTACCAGCGCTCACTCCCACCAGCAGTGACGACGAATCCTGCTTGCACGCTCAGTCTCTGAGTGCATACCTTGTGAATTGTCACCACACCCCGGGGGCAAGTGTGGTTATCATCACCCCCAGTTCACAGAGGGGCACCTCGAGTCTCAGCTGGCTCAGTCAGTGTCACAGGGGTGTAGCACCCAAACCAAGGGCTCTGTTTCTGGAACAGCAGCGGCCTCCTCAACGACCAAAGCATACCATGGTGCGGGGCAGCTGTGGTGGGCCCACGTGATGGAGGGTCAGCGTGGCAGAGTGGTTCTGTGCATGGCCGGGAACCAGGCTGCAACCTTGAATCCTAGCTCTGCCACCTGCTTGCTTTGGAAGCCTGGGCTAGTGGCGTGCCGTCTCTGTGCTGTAACTTTTCTCCTCTGTGACACAGAGTTGATAAACTAGGTTTGCTAGGAGGATTCAACGAGTTAATATAGGTAAAGCCTTAGGAGAGGGCACAAGAGAAGATTTAATTATTATTATTATTATTATTATTTTGAGACGGAGTTTTCGCTCTTGTTACCCAGGCTGGAGTGCAATGGCGCGATCTCGGCTCACCGCAACCTCCGCCTCCTGGGTTCAGGCAATTCTCCTGCCTCAGCCTCCTAAGTAGCTGGGATTACAGGCACGCACCACCATGCCCAGCTAATTTTTTTGTATTTTTAGTAGAGACGGGGTTTCACCATGTTGACCAGGATGGTCTCGATCGTTTGACCTTGTGATCCACCCGCCTCGGCCTCCCAAAGTGCTGGGATTACAGGCTTGAGCCACCGTGCCGGGCCCTGGTTTAATTACTATTATTGATTATTTCCTCTCTGCCCAGTTGAGTGCAGAGAAGAGGCTGCAAGCCCTGTAATAGTTGTAGAGCTAACAGATGTGAGATACACTGCTTAACCTCCCGCCCATCCCCTGTCCTCTGAAGGAAGCTGGCTTTCCTGATGAAATCCAGAATCTAATTTTCAGCCCTGATCACTGGTTTCACAATGCCTGCTGGGGTGCGGTCCGGGTGGTCCCTTCTGAAATGCGTCTCTGCTCTTTAGTGCCCCTAATAAGAAATGCAGTCTGTTTGCTCAAGGTTTTACCCTTTGTAGAAACGGTTAGACTCCTTCCCCCCCCCCCCCCACATATCCATTTCACAAATCCATGCCAAATATTGATGTTTGATAACTACAAATATCACGCATAGCTTTTAATCAAGAAAGACGGAAGGAAGATAAGGGGAGCAAATACATCTCTGTAAGGGAGTTCAATGTTCTCAGTGATTTTGCTAAGAAATAAAATTACCAGAGGGAGGGGAGAGGGCTCCACGATGTGTACCCAAGTGGGCCAAAACACCCAGAACTTCCTGGGCCCTTCTTCCAAACCCTCACGGCTTGCATTTGAGTTAGGTATTCACTCCCCAAACTGCAGATGCTATCTCATTTTACAGAAAGGAGAGCTGTATTTTGCATGCGAATTTCCGATATGCCATCGGTCTATCCCATCACCAGCAAAACCCATCCTGCCAACTCCATCCCGTCTCTGTCGCCTGCCTGAGATGGGAGTGGAATACAAATGCCTGTCACCTCCCATTCTAGAGAAGGGTCAGCCTGCTGGGGGCAGAGCAGAGGTCAGCTTCCAGGCTTTTGTCCAAGGAGGCTGTTTCCTTTGTGTAGAGACAAAGGGCGGGATTGTCCTGGGGTACTGGCAGGTGCCAAGCATGTGGAGATGTCCCTCATGCCAGCCAAGGTTGACCCAGGGTCGCTCTAGGCCAGAGCTTGGCCAAGCCAAGTGGGACCCCATGACCTGCATCCAGACCCTCATGAACAGGGCAGCCCCCAGTGTCTTGGTGCAGTTCAACTTGACTTTTTTTTTTTTTTTTTGAGACAGTCTTGCTCTGTTGCCCAGGCTGGAGTGCAGCGGTATCTCAGCTCATTGCAACCTTTGCCTCCTCGCTTCAAGCAGTTCTCTGCCTCAGCCTCCCCAGTAGCTGCGATTACAGGCATCCACCACCACGCCCACCTAATTTGTTTATTTTTAGCAGAGATGGGGTTTCACCGTCTTGGTCAGGCTGGTATTGAACTCCTGACCTTGTGATCCACCCGCCTCAGCCTTACTTGACTGTTTCTCACGGTCCTCATGCTTTGTGGCCTTTATACATGCTGTTCCCCTGACCACAAATGCTTTTCCCTAAGACTTGTTTATCTCATAATTTCTTTTTCTTTTTCTTTTTCTTTTTGAGACGGAGTTTCGCTCTTGTTACCCAGGCTGGAGTGCAATGGTGCGATCTCGGCTCACCGCAACCTCCACCTCCTGGGTTCAGGCAATTCTCCTGCCTCAGCCTCCTGAGTAGCTGGGATTACAGGCACGCGCCACCATGCCCAGCTAATTTTTGTATTTTTAGTTGAGACGGGGTTTCACCACGTTGACCAGGATGGTCTCGTTCTCTTGACCTCGTGATCCACCCGCCTCGGCCTCCCAAAGTGCTGGGATTACGCCCGGCCCTATCTCATAATTTCTTTTTTATCAGCCAAGTACTTTGCACTGAACACTGTTCTGGAAGCTGCAGAGACAATGGCGGGAATGGGGGACAGTGCGGAGACAGTGGGGGAGATGCTGGGGACAAAACCGACATTAGCATAATTTGTACTCTCACCTTTCTGGGTTTTTATTCAAATACTTTCTTCTCTGCAACATTTTTCTTGGTGGCTCTATTTAAATCCCTACGCCCTGCTCAGTGCCCTTCTTTTCCTTGCTTTGAGGCTCACACAGCGCTGAGGCTGCTGCCTTCTGACATCCAGTGTATCTTACTTGGCAGCTTGCTGTACATCCTGCCACTAGGAGGGCGGGGGGTTTGTGAATTTCCAGCCCTCAGCCTATCCCGTTCCCAGGGTTTTGTTCACTCTCGTATCCCCAGCACCTGCGCCTGTGCCTGCATGTGCTAGACTGTCAATCACTCCTTGCTGACAGACTGGTGAACGTGTGCTGCACACTCACTGTGTACTGGGCCCGTGTTTTATTCACGTAGCCTCGCGTGATTGTCATAGTGTCTTTCATGGTTCTGTCAACCTCATTTAACAGAAGAGCAAGTTGATACCTAGTGATGCAAGTGACCTTCTGAAGGTCACACAGCTAGGAAAGGGAATGGGAACGGGAATGTGGGTTTAGAAAGAATGGGGATTTACCTAAAACTGTGGTCTGGGCAGGGGTATTAAAAATGCCATCATGTACAAAGTTGTAAAATAGAAATTAGGCTGGGCACAGCACCTTATGCCAGTCAATCCTAGTGCTTTGGGAGATTGAGGCAGGTTACTTGAGTCCAGGAGTTTGAGATCAGCCTGGGAAACAGGGGTATTTTGTCTCTACAAAATTAGAATTTTTTTTTAAAGTTCATTTTTTAATTAAAAATTATTGGCATGCTGGCACATATCTTTAGTCCCAGCTACTCTGGAGGCTGAGGTGGGAGGATCGCTTAGACCAGGGGATTGAAGCTGCAGGAGGCTGTGATTGCACCACTGCACTCCAACCTGGGGGACAGAGCAAGACCCTGACTCTAAAAAAATAAAAATATGGATAAATAAAATTCAGGGCTGCGAGCAGTTGCTCATACCTGTAATCCCAGCACTTTGGGAGTCCTGGGTGGGTGGATCATGAGGTCAGGAGTTCAAGACCAGCCTGACCAACATGACGAAACCCCGTCTCTACTAAAAATACAAAAACAACAACAACAACAACAACAAACCACACACACACACGCAAAGAAAATTAGCTGGGTATGGTGGTGGGTGCCTGTGATCCCATCTACTCAGGACTGAGGCAGGAGAATCGCTTGAACCTGGGAGGCGAAGGTTGCAGTGAGCCAAGATCGTGCCACTGCACTCCTGCCTGGGTGACAGAGTGAGACTCGGTCTCAGAACAGAAAAAATAAAAATAAAAATCACATTCCTCCAGACTGATTTGTTTCCACATTTCCCCAGCAGACAACTGGAGCTTCATCCACATCCTGAGGTGTGGTGTGCTTTCTTGCTGGCCCACGTGCGCTCTGTTGGCAACATCTTCATTCCGAATCCACCCAGACTCTCTGGCTGCCTTTCCCTGAAATCTTGGGTTCATCTTTAAGGTCTGACTTTACCTGGGGTGGGTTGTACTTACCTGCCTGGGTTACTTTGGCAGTGGGTTTCATGAACCCCAGGACCCATCTCCTTCCTTCATCAAACTGTCGATCACTCTGCATTCTAATTTGTTCTCTCATCTCCTTTCTCATTTCTGACACACCTGGTTCGGCAGTCCACTGCAACCCCAGCGTCACCTCAGTGCCTGCTGATGTAAGAGCACAGAAAGTCTAACAGAATGAATGAATGACTTGGTGGAACTTCCTCCCTGCCAGCATTGTTGCTGCTGTGTTCCTTGGCTCCTACGCTGGCTTTTCTCATCCTTTAGTAGCCTTTTGCTTTGTACTTCTGTGCACTTAACTTCTTTCAAATGATAAAAGTGAGCAGTGTTATAAACCAATAGCAACAAAAGCTAGTGCTTCACCCGTCCATCCACTTATCCAGCCACTCTCCCATCCATCGCTCCATCTACTCTCATCTGTCTGTCTACCCACTCTCCCCCCCACCCACCCACCCACACACTCTCCCATCCATCCACCCTCCCCACCCACCCACTCTCCCATCCATCCACCCACCCACTCTCCCATCCATCCACCCACCCACTCTCCCATCCATCCACCCACCCACTCTCCCATCCATCCACCCACCCACTCTCCCATCCATCCACCCACCCACTCTCCCATCCATCCACCCACCCGCCCACCCACTCTCCCATCCATCCACCCACCCGCCCACCCACTCTCCCATCCATCCACCCACCCGCCCACCCACTCTCCCATCCATCCACCCACCCGCCCACCCACTCTCCCATCCATCCACCCACCCGCCCACCCACTCTCCCATCCATCCACCCACCCGCCCACCCACTCTCCCATCCATCCACCCACCCGCCACCCACTCTCCCATCCATCCACCCACCCGCCCACCCACTCTCCCATCCATCCACTCACCCACCCACCTACTCTCTTCCATCCACCCACCCACCCACTCTCCCATCCATCCATCCACCCACCTACCCACTCTCCCATCCATCCATCCATCCACCCACCCACCCACTCTCTCATCCATCCATCCACCCACCCACTCTCTCCCATCCACCCACCCACCCACTCTCCCATCCATCCATCCACCCACCCACCCACCCACTTTCTCATCCATCCACCCACCCACCCACTTTCTCATCCATCCATCCACCCACCCACCCACTCATTCACTCATTCACTCACTCACTCCACCATCCATCCTTCTAATTTCCCATTCACTCTCCCATCCAACCACCCACTCACTCATTCTCACTCTCATCGATTCATTCATCCTTCCTTCCACTCTCCCATCCATTCATCCATCCATCTGTCTACACTGCCACCCACCCACTGTCATATCCATCCATTCATTCATCCATCCTTCTACTCTGTGATTAATTCATTCATCTATTCTCCCTTCATTTCTCCCATCCATCCATCTACTCTCCCATCCATGCTTCTACTCTCCAATCCACCCACCCACTCTCCCACCCATCCATTCATTCATCTTTCCTTCCACTTCCTTTCATTAATTCATTAATTCATTCATTGATCTAATCTCCCATCTGTTCTCCTATCCATCCATCTACTCTCCCATCCACCCACAGACTCTCTCATTCACTCATTCACCCATCCACCTCTCCATCTGTCCATCCATGCAATATTGGGTAGCCATCATGTGCCAGGTCCAGTGTAGCTGTTAAAGTTACAGTGACAAGAGACAAATAGGACCCACCTTGCTGGAGCCTATAGTTTAGTGGGATGAGACCGAGGTTAAACAGATACTCAGACAAAAGTATATCTACAAATGAAGATAATTGCTTCACAAGGTAGATAATGGCTGTGAGAAAGACTATTATAATAAAACCTGGCAAACATGGTGGACATGTCTGGGGTTTCTCCAGGAGAAGACTCATGAACTGAGCTCTTGAGGCCACAGGGCAAGGGGACAGGAGAAAGTAGAACATTCCAGGCAGAGGAAATAGCATGGGCAAAGATCCTATGGCCGGAGGAATGTGGTTTCTTTTTTGAGGAACTGCTAAAAGATAGCCAGAGCAGTTGGAGCTCAGGGAGGAAGAGCATTCCAGAGGCCATGGTGAGGATGCTGGTCTTTATCCCTAAGAATGGAAGACCTCAGTGCTACTGTGGGGGCAGAAACCCACCTAGGCACTCATCATTTGGGGTCCTTTTTCCTTTTTTTTTTTTTTAGATGGATTGTCACTCTGTCACCCAGGCTAGAGTGCAGTAGCACGATCTCAGCTCATCACAACCTCTGCCTCCCAGGTTCAAGTTATTCTCCTGTCTCAGCCTCCTGAGTAGCTGGAATTACAGGCATGTGCCACCATGTCTGGCTATTCTTGTATTTTTTAGTAGAAACAGGGTTTCACCATATTGAAGAGGCTGGTCTCAAACTCCTGACCTCATGATCCACCTGCCTCAGGCCTCCCAAAGTGCTGGGATTATAAGCATGAGCCACTGCACCTGGCCTGGGGTTGTTCTTCCTAATGAGGTTCCCCAAATTAATCTAGGCTCAGGTCCCATAAAACATGGAACTGGCCCCTTCCTGGCACATAGAAAGGGTTCGATCCACAGTGGCTAACCCGCAAGATAGAATGGGCTCCATTTTACAGATGGCAAGATTGAAACTCAAGGGCCCATGAGGATGGGACTAAAGCTAGGGGAGGGCCCTGAAGGGTTTTCGAGGAGGTGGTTTGATTTGCATTTTGTGATGATCCCTTAGGTTTCTTTGAGGGGCCTCCATTGGAGCAGGGGACAGAATCACAGGGGTAGCAAGATGGGAAGCAGCTGGTGGTATGGCCAATGGTCACCTTCCTTCAGGCTTGAGAAGAAGCTCCCCACACCCAACATCTGGATGGACATCCTTCAAGTCTCAGAACACACATATGCCTGCAGTACATCTGCCTTTGCACAGTTGAAGGCGGGTTCCCCAATATGAGCCTTCCAGGTTCTTGGCAGAGGGAGGGTAAGTAGGCTTATTTCTGTACGTGAGTGCAGTATTACCGTGACTTGCACCCCACATATACAGGGGTCTTTCACTTGCTTTGATACCTGCCGATGGCATAGGATTACAGCCCTGATTATGGCTCCCAGAGGCTGAGGTTATTTGTGGTCTAAAACTGAGGGGAGAGAGGAATAAGAGTCACACTCTGGGTGGAATTTTCATTCGTCAGTATCTGTGAGCTGAGAAAGACACCAGCATGTCAGGTTCATTTGATGGACAAACTCAGACCATCATTTTATGGGAGGAGACAGTCCAATACCAGGGCCATATTGGGGTTGTGTTTATGGGGCCAGGTTCCATCACTGAGTGGAAAGATTAGAAAAGCACTTGATGTCTGAGGGCTTCCTGGCAGGTCTCCAAGTTCAAGGTTCTGTCATCGTTGTTTAACTCCCCAAATCGAGTTAGATGAATTCTTTTTCTTTCCCCACTGGCATCCAATGACTAGATTCTATGGATGAGCATAGAAGTCCGTCTTTCCTGTCTGACTCCTTCATCTCCCATTCCTCTCCTGCAGAATTTCCTTGGACTTTTAAAAAATCCTGCTGCTGCCGCCCTTTAGGGTCCCAGTTCTTTGACCGAGGTCATTTCCCTCCACTCTTCTCAGTGGGATTTGTGTGGGGAGTGTTGAATTCTGCAAAAGCACTGAGAAAGAAGCTCAGCCTTTTTCTTGCTAGGGACGGCCACCTTTTTATAGGAACGATGCCCACCTGGTTTCATTTCTATCTTAGATTCCCTTTTGGTTGGGTGGTGGGGATCAGGTGGATGGAGGATCCCATCCCGTCACATAAAGCTTAAGCCTGACATTTTTTTCCTCAACAACTGGGACTGCAGACATTTTTAAACCAGAAGAAAAAAGCAAATTTGCACACGGACTAAAAAGAAACTTCATCTCCCCCTAGGTCTCCCCTGGGGACAATGCAGGAGGGCTCTGGGCCAGTGGAGAGGATTTTCAATGCAACTTTCATGTCGCTGATTTTCCTACCCGAGTCTGTGGGGATTTCATAAACACTATGTTGCTCAATTTCAGTTCAATGGCACAGAGTCGTTCCAATGTGTTCTAATTACTCAGACATAAATGATTTCTGGTGCACTTTGAATGATTTCGGATGCACTTTTGTCTCAGGCTCCTGAATTATCAGTCCCTGGGACTCTGATGTTGTGCTTCATTGATTTCTTTTAAGGCTCTTTGGAGATATATTTATTATAGAAGGCACATCTCCCCGTTCATTTGCTCCATAATTCTGACACACTTTCATTTTCCAGTTGTCAACACTCCACCCCTACCTCCAGTACATATCTTGTACCAGCAGGAAGAAGACACATTTATTGAGTGCTTGCTGAATGCAAATGCAGTACCAGCAGGAAGAAGACACATTTATTGAGTGCTTGCTGAATGCAAATGCAGTACCAGCAGGAAGAAGACACATTTATTGAGTGCTTGCTGAATGCAAATGCAGTACCAGCAGGAAGAAGACACATTTATTGAGTGCTTGCTGAATGCAAATGCAGATAGTAGATGCTATGGGTGAGTGGAGGTGCACAAATTAAAAATGAAAACATCCATTCCTGGCCAGTGATAATGTGTGTATTGTTTAGACAAAGGGACTGCACACACCTTTTGACTTACATGACGTGATGGAGGAGGAGGAGTGTAGGGAGGCTGGGGGTTCAGTCTGTGAGCTGTGAGGGGTACTAGGAATAGATGAGTGATGGGAGTGGGTGGGGTAAGAGCTTTCTACCCACATTTCTGTGATGATAGGTGACAGAAAATGTGTGGCATTCGACTGAATTTGTTTTTTTTTTTTTTTTTTTTTTTTTTTTTGAGATGGGGTCTCACTCTGCTGCCCAGGCCAGAGTGCAGTGTTGCCATTATAGCTCCCTGTAGCCTTCCACTCCCGGGCTCGAGTAATATTTCCATCGCGGCCTCCCAGGTAGCTGGGGCTACAGATGCATGCCACTGCATCTGGCTATTTTTGTTGATTTTTTTTGTACAGACGGGGCTTACTATGTTACCCAGGCTTGTCTCTAATTCCTGGCCTCAAGTGATCCTCCTGCCTCGGCTTCCCAAAGTGCTGGGATTACAGATATGAGCCACTGCACACAGCAGCTAAATTTTTTTTTTTTTTTAACAAGCTATGAGGCAAAGCTCCCAGTTTTTGATGTGTGCTTGCTAGACCCTAGGGCTTCAAAGACTGAGTGCTATTTCCTGCTCAAATCCACTTGCCCTGAAGGTAACTTTGTTATCTGAACAGGTACCTTCTGAGCCCTTACTTAATCTGTCCCTATAGACATGAGGACAGGAGAGACATTGGGGTCATACTTTGACAGGGCAGCTGGTCGCCATTCTGAAGATGTGGTGGGAGTCCCAGCTTGGTCCCTTCCCATAGGTCCTTCAACCTCAGTCTTGTCTTCTGTAAAATGGAGCCCATCCTGTCTTGCTGGTCAGCTGCTGTGGATCGAGCCCTTTCTATGTGCCAAGAAGGGGCCAGTCCACATTTTGTGGGACCTGAGCCTAGATCACCTTGGGGGAGCCCGTTAGGAAAAAAAAAAACCCAGATGATGAGTGCCTGTCTGGGTTTCTGCCCCATGATGGGACACCCCCCTGCCAGGGTTAGCAATGGGCTCTTCTATGCTTTTTAAGCTCTGGACATTTTTTTTTTCTCCCCGAGTATTCTTAGCATGGCTGTTCAGTACTTAAAACAGGTCACTGTGGAGCTTCTATCATCAGGAACACGTCTTTCCCCCTGAGGTTGGGCTGAGAGGCATCTCCAGGTAGCGCGGTTTGAACCTGCACCTTCACCTGCTGTTGTGGTCAGGTTCAGATCTGAACCCAGAGCTCTTCCCCCCTCCCCTCTCTGCCCCGGGGTCTCTAGGGGAGCACCTGTAAGCTGAGCTCTGCCCTGCAAGGGACATCGTGGACCTGCTTCCCTGGGGGACCGTGGTGATGGTTTTTGCTCCCTCAGGCTGTTCCGTCGTTCCCTGGGCTGGCTTCAGGGTCCATCTGTGACGGGGACCTTCTGCTTCCCTCAGCCTCTGCCTCCCGCGGCTGGGAACTCGGGAGGGAAATGAGGCGCCCACGCCACCTGGTGGCCGCTTCCTGGAGCTGTCACTCCCGACACCGCCCCTGGGAAGGAGCTCCTCTCTGGGCCCAGAGTGTCTGCAGTGGTGCTGGCCACCCAGGTCCGGATGCTGCTGCTGAGAGCCTTGGCTCAGAAGAGCATCTGGCTTGTTAGAGCAGGAGGTTGTGGTGTCACAGTGCCCTTGGTTTTCCCATGAGCTGCTGCCACTGTGAATATGAGCTCTTGAAGAAGCCACTGTCTGTCTGCCCTCTTCCTTTCCCCACCCTCTCCTTCCTCCCCTACTCCCTCCCCTCCCCTTCCTCTCTCCTTCCCTGGATTCCTTCCCCCTCTTTCTCCCACCCTTTCTCCCCCCTTCCCCTTCCCCTCCCTTTCCTCTCCCTCCTCCCCCATCCCTTCCTCCCCTCCCCCTCCTCTTCCCTCTCCCTCCTCCCTCCCCTTCTCTTCTCCCTCCCCTTCATCCTCCCCTTTACCTTCCTCCCCCTACTCTCCCTTCCCCTCCTCTTCCCTCCCCGTCCTCCCTCCCCCCATCTTCCCCCTCATCCTCCCCCTTACCTTCCTCTCTGTCATCTTCCTTCCCCTCATTGTTACTGTTCTCCCTCCTCTTTCTGTTCTCCTCCTCCTCCTCCTGTCCCCTCTTCTCTCCGTCTCCAGTTGTCCCCTTTTTCCCTCCTCTCTTCCCCATCTCTCTTCTCCTCCCTTGCTCCTCATCTTCCCTTCCCCACCACTCCCCTCCCCTCTTTCCCTCCTGCCTCTTCTTTCACTTCCTCACCGGGCCTCAGCCAGGTAATGAAATAGATGCTTATTGGTGGTAACATTATTTGTTCCAGGCAAAACTGGCATAAGGGCATTTGCTGAGTTAGAGGCTAGACCATGAGTCTCAGCTGCTGCTGCCGAGGGGCTAAAATTTCCCTCAGATTTAGCCATCCATTCATTCACTCACCCATTCATTCATGATTGCATGCACCGATTTCACAAATGCATTTTGGGGCTCTGTGCCAACATCACCTCACTTCCAGCTTTGACCCGGAACCTTGAGCACATGCCATTGCTCTCACTTCCCTTGCCTGGAAAGCCCCCATTCCCTTTCAAGACTCAGGTTCAGTGTTACCCTGCGGGCTAGGCTGCGAGCACTTACTCTTCCTGCCCGTGGTCCTGGGGTCTTCAGGAGTTTTCTGCCCCCGTCTTTTCTGGTTCCCATCCTGGGGTGCTCAAGTCTGAGTCAGCCTTGCACTGAGTCAGCAACCCCGGAGGCCGTTTCTGTCTGCCCGGGACTTTGTCTTCTCCAGTTGTCAGGCTTGCTCCCGTCCTTTAGGGGTGTCCTGTACACACGAGTGCCCTTTGAGTCCAGAAACGGCGGCAGCAACGTGCGAAAGACAGGTGACTGTGTCTTCCGCATTCCTTGGGTTTTTTACCAACCTTACTGTGATCAAGCTGTCTTTATGCTCAGGGATTTGGTGAAAATGGGTTGTTTCTGAGGACTGGACCCTGGAAAACTAGTGTTTTCTTCTGTCTTTTCTTTATTTCTCTCTCTCCGTCTTCCTAAGCGAATGTCGTGAACGGGAAAAGCAGGGTTTGCTGACTGATTTGTTACAGAGCCCAGGTCAGGTTGTCAAATCTGTTGAACAGAAGAATAAGATGATGAGAGTCTCTCCTTCCCTAGGCAGCATCTCTGAGGCTTATCTGTGGCATCATGGAAGGTAACATTCTTACCTGGTATCTACTAGGAAGATATTTTTAAAGCCATCCATCTTTTGTTCAAGCTCTGGCATGCAGAATGTACCCGGTAAATGGTTGACAGTTGTAAATATTGATGTATTGGTGGCTCATGCCTGTAATCCCAGCACTGTGGGAAGCCAAGATGGGCACATCACAAGGTCAAGAGTTCGAGACCATCCTGGCCAACATGGTGAAACCCCATCTCTACTCAAAATACAAAAACTAGCCGGGCTCGGTGGCACACGCCTGTAGTCTCAACAACTCGGGAGGCTGAGGCAGGAGAATTGCTTGAACCCAGGAGGCAGAGGTTGCAGCGAGCCGAGATGGTACCACTGCACTCCAGCCTGGCAACAGAGCGAGACTCCATCTCAAAATAAGAAAAAAAGATATACCTTATATAACATATATTACACAAATCTTAAGTATACAGCATTATGGGTTTTTACATACGTATTTTCAGCTTCTCGAATGCTTATGGCTGCCCCTCCACCAACAGCCCTTCCCACTCTGCCCTCCCTCTCCTTCCGTTAGTTTTGTTCGTTTCTGAAAGTCGTAGAGATGGAATCCTGGCCTGACGGGTACGTGTTTCCTTTGTGGTGATGATGGCTGCGTGGGGATATGCATGTGTCCAGACTCATCCAATCATATACAGTAGATGGGTGCAGGTTTTTGTACATTGGTTACACCTCAAAAGTCTGTTTTAAAAGAAATAAATGTCCACAAACACCATCCATCACTTTGAAATTCTCGTTTTGGGCCAGGTTGAAGCCAGCTCAGGAAGGCGAATCAGGTTAGTTTCTTTTTGAGAGTGTGCTTTTACTTAAAGGCATTGAAGGGTGACCTTTAATGTGGGTTTTGCTGTGTGTGGACAGCAGTGGGTGTCAGATCCAGCACCCAGCTTCCTGGAGAGCCCCAGGTAACGCAGAGGACTCTGGGTAGCAGATGACTGCCAGCCCCTCCCATCTGGCATCCTTTGCTGCTGTGGTTCCAGGGTGGCCAGTGTATTTAGAAGGAGTGTGGCTGTTGCTTCTAGACAGGACAAGATGTCTAATATATTTACAGTCCCTGTAGTTTGTGCCTGATTTGCAGCGGTGGAGGGACCATGAGAAAATTGTCCATTTTACAAGATGTGCGAAGGGGTAACCTGTGAGGCCTTAGCTCTGAGGCTATGTTCATTCTGGGAAAATAGTGATGCCCCCTCTCTCTCCCCACTAAGGAGTGTGTGGGATGCTGACAGACAGGCTCCCCGGTCTCCAACCACCTCGACTGCAAACATCAGTACGGAACTCTGACCCTGGAACCGAGGGCCCAAGTTCCTGGACAGATAGAGCTGAGGGACGGGCGTGTTCAACACGAGATTAACAGGTTCTACAGGGAGGCCTGGAGACCTGGGGACTGGGACGAGATTGCTTTGCAAAGTAAGCTGTTTATTTCGTGACCTCATCTCTCACCCCAACCCCAAGACTTCGCTCACAATCCAGGTTGTTAACAGGGAGCGATCTCATCCTGTTAGCCTTTCACTCCAGAGAAATTGGATTGAAAATCTCGCCAGACTGCCTCTGGACAGAGCTTTTCCATCAGCCGTGAGTGGCCCTTGGGCAGGGAGAGTGGCTTTCCTTTACACACCATTAGCAGGTGGCAAAGATGGGGGGGGTCCCTCTCTGCCTGGCTGCTGTCAGAAACTCTTAGAGAGGAGGCCCCAGCGGGAGCTTGCTGCCTGACCCATGTTAGGACCTGGGCAAGCTGCTTCCCCTCTCTGTACTTGGGCTCACCTCTCTCTTCCGTGTCCCTTCAGTGAGTTTCCATGAAGACAGTCACACCTGGGTACGTCCTCTGGGGACATGGGGGCTCACCTCCTTCTCAAGTCCTGGTGGCGCAGGACTTGAAAGAAGAACATGCCTGACTTTCTGCAGCACTTACTGTTTACTGTGTCCATTCTGTTTCATTAAATCTCTGCAGGTGGCAAATTCCTAGTGTGCATTTAAAAAAAAAAAAAAAAAGCAGCTAGGTATGGTGGCTCATGCCTACAATCCCAGCACTTTGGTAGGCTGAGGTGGGCAGATCATGGTGTCAGGAGTCAGGAGTTCAAGACCAGCCTGGCCAATGTGGTGAAACTGCATCTCTACTAGAAATACAACAATTAGTTAGGCATAGTGGCACGTGCCTGTAATCCCAGTTACTCATGAGGCTGAGTCAGGAGAATTGCTTGAACCCAGGAGGTGGAGGTTGCAGTGAGCCAAGATTGCACCACTGCACTCCATCCTGGGTGAGGCAGTGGCTCCATATCAAAAGAAAAAAAAAAAAGCAAAATCTCAGAAAACTCCAGGACCTGAACTCGTGACCCTCTCTGGGTTGGTGCCTACTGTTTCATTGGCCTGGCCTACTTGCCTGGTTCAGCAGAAAGTGAAAATTCCACCCACGTGGCCTGCCAGTGGCTCAGCCACTGCGATTTCAGTATCTGGAAGAGCAGCTCCCATTTTCTGAGCAGCTGCTGGAGCCTGGGGCGCTTTGTGTTCATGTTTGTGCGATGCCCACATTATTCTGGGATCGTCAGTCCTGGCGTTAGCCTCACTTTGTGGAGGGGAAAACTGAGCTTAGGTATCCAGCCAACACGCACCTTCTGAATTGAGAGCTCCTCCTCTTCCTCACGTCTGCACATCTCTACACACGCTGTAGGCAGCATGTCATTGCGTCTTACAGCGTGGGCAACACATGGAGTCTGCTGAATGCTTTCTGTTCTCGGAACTGGGTTGGCTGGGTCTGCTACAACAGATCACCCAGACTGATCGCCGCAACAGCAGAAATGCACTTTCTTGTAGTTCTGGAGGCCAGAAATCTGACGTCACCGTGTCAGTGGGGTTGGTTTCTTCCGAGACCCCTCTCCTTGGCTTGTAGATGGTCGTCATCTTACTGTGTCTTCACATGCCTTTCTCTTTGTATCAGTTTCCCCACCTCTTCCCATGAGAAGGATGGTCACGGCTGGGCATGGTGGCTCATGCCTGTAATACCAGCACTTTGGGAGGCCGAGGTGAGTGGTGGTGAGGAGTTCGAGACCAGCCTGGCCAAGATGGTGAAACTCTGTCTCTACTAAAAATACAAAGATTAGCCTGATGTGGTGGTGCTCACCTGTAATCCCAGCTACTCAGCAGAGTGAGTCAGGAGAATTGCTTGAACCCAGGAGGCAGACGTTGCACTGAGCTGAGATCATGCCAATGTACTACAACCTGGGAGACAGAGGGAGACAGTGAGACTATCTCAAAACAAACAAACAAAAAACCAGTTACGTTGGATTAGGGCCACCCTAATATCATTTTATTTACTTATTTTTGTTGTATCGAACCGAGCACAGAAAGTCAACACCAAGACAAAAGTATGCCAAATTGCAGGGTTTATTGCCGGCGACCACGGAGGACTCACGTCTCTCCAACCCGTGGCCGAGAAAGAAGGGTGACGAGACCTTTTTATACTCACAAAACCACCTTGTGAGTGGGGGTGAGGACTGGAGATGGGAATGAAAGTGTTCAGAGATTTCGGTGGGCTGTAAATCACCTCAGGGTAGAGAGGAGGGTGATGGTTTTCCGGACATCCAGATGGCTAGGAGGTGTGTTTGACACTTTAAGAGATTTACAGAACTTGAGGTAACAATTTGCTTATACATCGTCTGGGTAGGGGTTACTTGGCTCCAGAATGGAATTATTTGGGGGTGCTTCTTCTGGTCATTACTGATGATCAAAGACTAGCAATTCTGATAGTTACAGATAAGAGAAGGCATGCAGCTTTACTTTTGGCAAAGTAAATTAGCAGTTTACAGAAGCCAAGGTTAGCAGTCATTGTGAGGAGAATGGAAAGAGTTTTGTCTTTTTTTGTAAAATGGCAGTGTACAGGCTCTAACTCTAGGCTAGCTATATCACATTTTGGTAGACACAGGGTCTCACTCTGTCACCGGGTCCCAGTGCAGTGGCGGAGTAACGGTTGACTGCAGCCTTGACTTCCTGGGCTCAAGTGATCCTCCCGCCTCAGCTGCTTGAGGAGCCAGCACCACAGGCGCATGCCGTTACACTCAGCTAATTTTTATTTTTATAGAGCTGAGGTTTCCCTGTGTAGCCCAGCCTGGTCTCAAACTCTTGGGCTCGCCGGATCTTCCTATCCCAGCCTCCCAAAGTGCTGGAACTACAGGCATGAGCTACCACGCCTGGCTTTCCTTTTAACTGAATTAACCTTTTTAAAGACCTATCTCTAAATAGGTCTCACAAATATCTCTCACATTCTGAGTTGCTGGGAGTCAGGATTTCCACAGACGAATTTTGAAGGCACCCAATTAAGCCCATTCAAAGTGATTTGCATGCTATTTAATTTGTGTTATCTTGACAATGCTGTGAAGTAGATTTCGCTGTCAACCATTCATGATGGTTGACCCATAAACCGTGGATGAATTGAGGAAATGGAGGGAGGGAGGGAGGGTTCACATAGAAGGTGGGATATTGACATCAGTTGTGCTCAATGCTGACTTCCCCTACTGCAAGTACTGTAAGTGACCATTAATTCTTAAATGTGTATGAACTCAGAGTGTCATGGAATGATTTACGAAGAGGAGGATATTGGAAGTACCAGGATGGTGAGGATTCTATCCAGGCAAAGGATGTGTCCCCACCCCTATTAAGAAGGGAGCCATTAACTCCAAAAGTGTAGTGAAACCATCGTCTGGTACTGTATTAGGATTTTGTGCAAGTGTGTATCTATCCAAATATGTAATTCTGTACCCAGCCTTCTTGTTTCACTGCTTAGGGATAGTGGTAATGATCTATACTGTGAAAACATCTTTAATTCTCCAGGCAGCTGCTAAAGCCCCTGGCCCGGTATCTCCTGGGAAGGATGGAGTTCTTGAAACAACACATACCTTGGCCACGTGTCAAAAGCAAACAAACATGGCTGTGGGGAAATGGAATTATCTGGGTTATCTGAAACTTTGCCAGAAGCATTGTTCTCTTGTTCCTGAAAAATGTGTTCTTCATTAAAACTATACATGAATCAGTGTTTCCCCGAAGTTCTCAGCAATGAATTCCACTTGGCATCAGTGATCCACAATCTACAGTGTACCTGCTAGACTCTGGTTGTTAAAAACAGTGTGTTTTCACACCAATTATGATGCCAGAGCCACAGGTTTGAGATGTTAGGCTGCTTTGGTTTGTTATATCTTCTCTTTGTTCTGCTTCTGGAAAATGGTGGGATGTTGATTATGCATAATTCATTAATTATGTTTAGTGTCTGTCTTGTCCACTGGAATGTAAGCCCCATGGGGTAAGGAGTCTTGTCCACTGGAATGTGAACTCCATGGGGTAAGGTTCACTGCCTTCTACTCAGTACTTGGCGTAGTAAGCACTTGGTAAATAATCGCTGGATGAATAAAAGAATCAATTGGATTACAGAATTAGATCATCAGAGATCTTCATTCATGCCTGTGGGATTTTCAGAACTTGACTCTTGCCCTTTTCTCTAATGGTACTTTAAAAAAAATTCCACTTATTTGCTTGGATGGAGGGTTGGCAAACTTCAGCCCACGGGCCAAGTCTGTCCTGATGCCTGTTGTTGTAAATAAAGTTTTATTGGAACCCAGCCACACCTACAGTCACACCTGATCATTCATGTACTGTGGCTTTCCTGCTACAATATCAGGGTTGAGTAGTTGCAACAAAGACTGTGTGGCCCACGAAGGCAAAAATATTTACTGTTGGCCCTCCACATCTGGGGGTGTTGCATTGTGGAGTCAACCGGTTCAAAAATGTCCTGATGTCTGTGATGGCTGCGCCTGTACCCAACATGCGTAGACTTTGTTTTCTTCCCATTCCCTAAACAACGCAGTGTAACAACTCTCTACAAGGCATTTACATTGTACTGGGTATTACAGGTGCTCTATAGACGGGTTGAAGTACATGGGAGGATGTCTGAAGGTCATATGCAAATACAGTGCCACTTTGTATGAGACTTGACCATTGGTCAAGTCATTGATTTTGGAATACAGGGGTCTTGGAAACAACCCTTCACGAATACCAAGGGATGATTGTGCTATCTGGCCATTTCAGAAAAATTGGCCAACTTCTGGCTTAGTCTAAAGAAAGCCAGCAATGAAGTGAGGAGTCCTCATGGGGGCATTACGGCTGTCCTGAGAAGAGAAGCGGGGGGATACCTCTTACCGGGTGGCTGGTTTTCTTTGCCCAGTGGACAGGACTCTAGTGGACCTCTTAGGGCAGGGGTCCTCAAACTGAAGGGCATGTAAGAATCACCTAAGCAGTTGTTTAAAATGCATTTCCCCACGTCCTTCCACAAGCAGTGATGGGATAGGACTCAAGACTTTATTCGGTCATTAATTGAGCAATTCTATATTCAGCACTGACTCTGTGCCAGAGACTATTCTAGGAGCTGGGTGCACTGCAGTGAATGAAACAGAGAAGGTCCCTGCCCTCGGAGAGTTTCTATTCTAGTGGGAGAACATTCATAATCACCAAACAAATGTTCACAGCAGTGCTCAGTGCCAGACAGGCCCACACAGACTTTTCTGAGTCTTTACACACTCTCAAGATGGTAGTCATGGGTGTGGCCAGAGGACCACAAGGTGTCCCAGCTGCTTTCTTAAGGCCTCCAATAAATTCTCACCCATGCCTTCATTTGTTCCTACTCAACTGGTTACCCCCTCCCCCAGCTGCTTGTAATGTCTCTCCCTCCCGCTCCCCGCCTTCCCTTTTTCTCTCTCATTTGTTTTCTTTCTCCCCCTCTCCTGCTGTTTTTCTCTCCCACCCCTCCCTTTCGATCTGGTTGAGAGTTGGAGTCCTCAGAGGGCAAGAATCCTTCACAGTTGATAAAGGCTTTTGTGAAAACAGCTTTATTGAGATATCATTCATATACAGTACAACTCACCCATTTAGAGTATACGATTCAGTGGTTTTTTATTATTCACAGAATTATGCTAACATCGGCACTATCAACTTTAGAACATTTCCATCATCTCCCAAAGAATCCCCATACCAAGGCTTTTGCGTCTGATCCTTGCAGAGCTGAGAAGAGCAGGGCAGACAGTGTCCACTCTGTTTCACAGATGAGCAAATAAGGGATTAAAGAGTTTGGGGATCTGAAAAAGCATAGGAGAAAACTCTAGGTCACTTTTAGTATTAGAAGCTTCCAAGGAGTCCCTAAATTAAGGACTTTTAGTGATTCTCCTGCTACCCACAGACTCCTAAAGCTCATACCCAGGTTGGGAAAAGCTCCTGTGAACCCCCTGAGTTTCTGGGGTTTCTACAGTACTGGCTTACGTTCCTCATCCCCCACCCAGGAGGCACAAGGACAGTGGCTGTGATTGTCTGTCTAATGGATTCTGACTGCCAGCCAGTCGCTGAAGGGCGCTCTGAGCTACCGCCATGCATATGCATCAGGCTGGCTGGTTTGGACATAGCCGCGGATGCAGGGTGACAGGGCCTGGGGCTTGCCTCAGGGACCCTTCAGGAAGCTCATATGCTGAATGCCAGGTGGCACCGCAAAACTCTTATCATAGCATGAGGGACAGAGAGAGCTGCTTGCTGAATGGCTCTGGGAGGTGAGATGGACTGCTTGACAACTTGGAAACTGACCAGTAGGTTTATCTGGTGCCAAACAGCAAAATGCACGGTCTATAGGGACCCCACCCAGATTTGGGGCAGTGTGATTGAGGGTGACTATGGTGCCAGAGAGCCTGGCATGAGAGATACCAGCAGTCACCCTCTGTAGGTGGCTCTGTATTATGTTTAAAATGGGATTCAGGGACATCACACAGAGTGCATTGAAATGGACCCAGCATTCTAATTTTGCATTAGAGCCATCTTTCTCTTCCTTACTAAAGTGTCCTTACTATCGTCACTGGCTAGGCTTTACTGGAATATGAGCCCTGACAAGAACAGGCAGGTCTGTTTTTTCCATATTCTCAGGATCTGCACCAGGACTTAGGCATGTTGGGGCCGTAGGAAGCATCTGTTGAATGAATGAAGCAATGGAGTTTCTGAGAGTGGTCCCCAGATGTCAGATGCAGCTCCACTCTGATGCTCACTGTAGTTCTTAGATGTGAAGAGACTAGGGCACAGAGAGGTCAAGAACGTGGCCAAGAATCACACAGCTCCGCAGGGCTCTGGTTGGCATTTGAACTCACTGGTGTGCCTGACCACTGCACCGTTCTTCCTAACCTGCCAGGTTATGTGGGGGAGTTCGAATTTACTCTTTAATGTTTCTTATTTTTTAATATTATTTTTGTTTTTTGTTTTTTTCTATCTATTTTTATTAAGTTGTACTTTAGGTTCTGGGCTACATGTGCAGATCATGCAGGATTGTTGCATACCTATGCAATGTGGGTACATGCTGGGGTACATGGCAATGTGGTTTGCTGCCTCCATCCCCTGTCACCTGCATCTGGCATTTCTCTCCCTCTTATCCCTTCCTCACCTCCCCACCATCCCTCCCTTGGCCCCCTCAACAGACCCCCTGTGTGTGATGATCCCCTCCCTGTGTCCATGTGTTCTCATTATTCAACACCTGCCTATGAGCAAGAACATGCGGTGTTTGATTTTCAGTTCTTGTGTCAGTTTGTTGAGAATGATGATTTCCAGATTCATCCATGTCCCTACAAAGGACATGAACTCATCATTTTTTATGGCTGCATAGTATTCCATGGTGTATATGTGCCACATTTTCCTTGTCCACTCTATCATCAATGGACATTTGGGTTGGTTCCAGGTCTTCGCTATTGTAAACAGTGTGGAAATGAACATACCATGTGCATGTGTCTTTATAATAGAATGATTTATAATCCCTTGGGTATATACCCAGTAATGGGGTTGCTGGGTCAAATGGTTAAATATTTTTTTGAGATGGAGTCTTGCTCTGTTGCCCAGGCTACAATGCATCGGCAGGATATTGGCTCACTGCAACCTTTGCCTCCTGGGTTCAAGTGATTCTTCTGCCTCAGCCTCCTGAGTAGCTGGGATTACAAGTGCCCACCACCATGCCCAGCTAATTTTTGTATTTTTAGCAGAGATGGGGTTTCACCATTTTGGCCAGGCTGGCTTCAAACTCTTGAACTCAGGTCATCTGCCCGCCTCAGCTTCCCAAAGTGATGGGATTACAGGCATGAGCCACTGTGTCCGGCCCTGGACTCTTTAATATCTTGTGTCCTCCAGTTTATCCTCTGGAGGAAGGATGACTCACAGTTCTGGAGGCAAGCAGCCAGAGACCAAGGTGTTGGAAGTGTTGGTTCCTCCTGCAGCCCCACTCCTTGGGTTGTGGATGACCGTCTTCTCCGTGGGCGTTCTGTGTCTGTCTGTATCCAATCTCCTCATCTTGTGAGGACACCAGTCACATTGGACTGAGATTCACTGTAATGACCTCGCTTTCACTTAATTACTCTCTTTCAAGACCTGTCTTTGCTAGCAGTCACATTCTGAGCTCCTGGGGCTTCACCCTTTAACATGAATTCTAGGGGAACACAGTTTAGCCCGTAACAGACTCTAACCAAAAAAGGTCCTGGAATACTCCTGTTGCTTCCCCTCCAAAATCCTTTGTTTTCAGCCTCCGCAGCCCCCATGGGAATCAGGTGTCAAATGTTGACACGAGCTCCGAGATTCATCAGTTCTAGACAACTGGTTATACTCAAATGCTTAGGGAGGAAGGGGTTTCCTTACTTTCTCATGATGCACCTTGTCAATGGCTTTCCTCAGGGCCCTTCTCCGCACATTTGAGCAGTGGTTTTATCTAAATCGTTTTTTCCATAGGAAAGAATTTTGCTTAATTGGGTCTCATTTCTGTTCTCCCCTTAACAACCGAGCGTCTACATTTCTGTTGGGATTGAAAGCCCCAATCAGTTCAGATAAATCAGCTTCCTTTTTAAATTACGATCTTGGAGGAAATAATGATCTGACTTACTTTTTGTTAATTACTTTTATGTGAATTAGACATCCCGGCTTTGCCGTTGCTGCTTTCCTCAGAAGTATTTAAGCCCTCAAATCTATTTAAACCTTTTCTTTTTACTTAAATTAAGATGCTGAAAAATTCCACTATTAGAAATAATTTGGGTTTTTTTTAAGTTCAGCTTCATGGCTCTGTAATTTTAAATAATTTGAGATGAGAACGATTCTATCATATCCCATGTAGTGGCACCAAATTACCATTTTCTCTTCAAGATTTCCTCATATTATTGGTGTGTCAGATTTAGTAAATAAATAAATGGGACAAAGTTAATGAATGATACAATCTGGTAGAATTGTAAAACAGAAACCAAATTGTGTATCCCACATTCAGCAGTTTTGCCTTTTAACCATAGTGATCATGGTGTGTGTGTGTGTGTGTGTGTGTGTGTGTGTGTGTGTGTATGCATATGTGTGTATCCCAAAGGGGGAAAATAATCATTTGTAAAGAATAGAAAATTCTGTTACTTTGAGTAAAAAGCAATAGATTACAAAATGAATAATTTATGGTTTTTATATTAAAAAGTACAAACCTTCAGGAGAGAAGCAACAACCTTAAAATAAATATTCAACAACCTTATAAATAACAAGAAACTAAGAAGGGGATTAATACCCCAAAGTAGAAGTATAATTGCCCTTCTGTATGCACAGATTCAACCAACTGAAGATTGAAAAATAAAAGAAACAGTAATACAAAAAAAGCAATACAGTATAATGACTATTTACATCATATTGGATGTTATAAGTAATTCAAGACAATTCAAAATATACAGGAGGATATGCATATGTTCTATGCAAATACCACACCATTTTATATAAGGGGGTTGAGCATTCATGGATTTTAGTATCCACAAGGGGTTCCTGGAACAAATTCCTCCTGGATCTGGAGAAACAACTGTACATAATTAAAACTTGTTGGAAGTGGCCAAAGCAGTATTTAGAGGCATTCTTATAGCCTTAGATATTATCAGGACTCTTCTGTCATCAGAGAGAGAGGAATTCCTTATATTTTGAATATTAAGTAAAATAGTATAAGGGTGATTGTCTGTCTTTGCCCAACCCATCCCAATTAGTAAAAATGTTGTACAGTTAGAGTTTTGGTGCTCACTCATGGTTCAGTGTCTGGCAATGGGTAGATACCATCATATCAGATAGTCCATTGAGAAATACAATGCAGCCCAGTATTTGAGGTAAGGACTTGGGAATTGAAAGAATCCCAAAATTGAAGTCTCTGTCTACCATGCAAATGGTGATCCTGTCTATGATACCAATTCTCACAGACTAAATTCCTTTTCTTTTTCTTTTCTCTTTTATTTATTCTTTTTGTTGGTCCCTCTGCATCCTGGGAACATTCTCTATTGAAAGCCCAATCAAAAGGAGCTCTGAGTTTTGGGGAAAACTGATTTAACCGTAGTGATCACCATAGTGATCACAGTGTGTGTGTTTAGGTTTCTAGGATCTGGGCTAGGGGAAGAACCCTTTAGTCAGCCAAGTAGTATTTGGACTCTAGGAAGGATATCAAACCCAAAGTCTGAACTGCTGAACTGTTTTAGAATTATTGCTCTGTCTTCATCCTCAGTAAGAATGAAGGCACCCCAGGAACCCACAGCTGAGACAGGATAAATGGTGGAAAAAGCCTTGCTATCACAGTCCTTGATGTCAAGCCAGGGTTGACAGAGCAGTCTCTGGTTTTTCACCTGCCATGTTCCAAGGGCAGGATTTTACATCTCCAAGAAATGTCAAATATGAGCATCCTTATGGCTGAGGGCACATCTCATGGCACCCTTGTCTGTCCTCTTCTACAGGGGCTGTGATGCGTGCTGTAGCATCTGACCTAAGCTAAGTCCTAAGACCTTAGTCCTAAGCTAAGTCAGATCATGTACCAGGGAATCTTGTAGCTTTGCGTGGATAACAAGTTACAGCTGATGGCAAATGTCAACAGAGTAAACTGTGAGTGCGATTAAATGTCTTTCTAATGATGCAATCCAGGCCCCAAGCACCCATCATAGAGCAAACAAATGCAGCAGAGCAGCAGTAAGCAATCAAGAGAAAAGAAAAACCATGATGCTGTAAAAAGAAAAAGCTATTTTACTCTTTATTTTCCACTTACAACATGTTGAGAGTACAGGGCAAGACGAACGACCTGAATTTGACTCACAAGACCTAAATTCAAACCAGAAGTGATGCTGGAATACTTTGCCTCTATCTGCACTCCTCCATATTCTAAGGAGGTACCAAGATGATGTTCAGTATTTAACAACATTGAGGGCTCAGGTGCCAGTCTCTCAGAATGGATACAGCAACTAAACAGACCCAACTATAAACCCACACAGCTGTGCCACAGTCAACCAGGACTGCCAGTGGTATACATCCTTCGTTATATCTTCAGGACTTTCACTACAAGTTTGCAGGGGACCCTACAGTCCCCATAGACTCAAAGCCACTGCCCAAAGAGGGCTTCATGGACCCTTTAACGACTGGATAACTCGTTAGCAAAGGAAGAATGGAGTCTAATGTTGGAACAATATCCATGAGGCTGGTTTAGCTTAGGACCAGTGCCTCATGGTTTATGCAACAGACCTTGTCCTTGGTGCCTGCTTGGGGTCTTGGCATGATAATAGTTGCTCTGAGCTTTGGAATTTTATGTCCCGATCTCCCTTCCTTCTAGTTTAAGGTTGTGTTTGTCTAACTCTGTATTTCAGCAGAAGGACCTGGTGACAGCATTTCAGTGCATCTGCTGAGTTGGAAGCAACAGAGCCACATGGTTAAGAGGGTAGGTTTGCAGTCCATTAGAACTAGAGTAAAATTCTGGCCTTCAAACCCACTTTGTAAGTCCTCATGAGTAGGAAAGTACCCATCTTAGGGTGTTGTAGGGAGGAGTCAGTGAGGTGATGTTGAACAAGTGCTTAACTCACAGCAGTGCTCAGTGCCTGGTAACTGTTCTTATTTGGTTGGGGATAGAATCTCTCTATGTCCTGGGAGGTGTTCCTTGCAAGAGGTCATTGCAGATACATTTCAGGATTCTTTGTTTCTTTCCACTATCTTTATCTACCTCTCAGAGGTCATTTGAGACTCACAGGCACAGAGGTATGGTGCCTTCTGCAGGAGTAGAGACCAATGAGGAAGCATGGGGACTTTGGCGAGGTGTGGTGGCTCATGCCTGTAATCCCAGGACTTTGAGAGGCCAAAACCGGTGGATCATCCGAGGTCAGGAGTTCAAGACCAGCTTGGGCAACATGAGGAAACCCTGTCACTACTAAAAATACAAAAATTAGCCAGGCATCATGGCATATGGCTGTAATCCCAGCTACTCAGGAGGCTCAGGCATGAGAATCACCTGGGAGGTGAAGGTGGCAGTGAGCCGAGATTGCACCATTGTATTCCAGTGGGGGTGACAGATTAAGACTGTCTCCAAAAAAAATAAATGAAAAGGAGGAAGCATTGGGACTTCAGACATTGTGCCTGTGTCCCACCATCTGATTAGTAACCTCCATCTGATTACAAAAGTTCTTCAATCTCTGCCTGCAGGCCATCTCAGGACCTTTAGAGCATTGGTGTGTGGCTTGCATGACACCCATGATGGAAAAGGATGAAGTTTCCATTGATTGTTTCCAGTGCCCTGATCAACCACTGTTTCCCAGAGACAAGCCAAGCTGGCTTCTTACTGCTTTTTCTATCCTGATGGACATGGGCTTGTCATTCCAACCCAGGCAGTCTCTGGAGGGCCAGGCCCTAACTCTCACCTTGTACTTCAGTTGTTGGAAGAAAAGGCAACAAGAGAGAGAGAATGTGTGGATGAGGAAGTCATTTCAGAGGGGAGCAACTTGAACTTTACATTTTTTAGTTTGCTGATGTTTAATGACCAAACATGTTTTTTAATGATGGTTTCTGGTGTTATTTTCTCCATCTATGACAAAACACCTACAGAATGGAAATATTTGACATTTAAGAAAGGGGAAGTGGGAGTGGTGAAGTGAGTTCCCTTGGAAAGGTCATCTTTGTATCTAGAGGCCGTTTGCAGCAAATGGCCAAGCCAGTCCCCAAAACAGCGACTGTATGCACTCAGAGGTGCTGCATCTACATTTGAAACAATCTAAAGCAAAGCAAAGAAAACTCAGCTGGTCATTGAGTATGTCAGAATTTGCTCTGATGAAGATGATTAGGTTGACGATGATGATGCTGGTGGCTGATGTTACTGGTCAGGCTGTTGGAGGCTTTCTCCAATCCTCATGCACATTGAAAAGTCTTTGGTTGGGCGCAGTGGCTCACACCTGAAATCCCAGCACTTTGGGAGGCTGAGGTGGGTGGATCACAAGGCGAAGAGATTGAGACCATCCTGGCCAATATGGCGACACTCTGTCTCTACTGAAAATACAAAAATTAGTCAGGTGTGGTGGTGTGTGCCTATATTCCCAGCTGCTCAGGGGGCTGAGGCAGGAGAACACCTTGAACCTGGGAGGCGGAGGTTACAGTGAGCTGAGATCACACCACTGCACTCCATCCTGGTGACAGAATGAGACTCTGTTTAAAAAGAAAAAAGTCTTTCCTATGTGTCCATTACCTTTTTTTAAGCTTTATTATTATACTTTAAGTTCTGGGATACATGTACAGAACATGCAGGGTTGTTACATAGGTATACACATGCCATGGTGGTTTGTTGTGTCCATCCCCTCTTCACCTACATTAAGTATTTCTCCTAATGTTATCCCTCCCCAATCTCCCCAACCCCTGCTATCCCTCCTAGTCTGCCCCCTCACTCTGCAGCAGGCCCCAGTATGTGATGTTCCCCTCCCTGTATCCATGTGTTCTCATTGTTTAACACCCACTTATGAGTGAGAACATGCAGTGTTTGGCTTTCTGCTCTTGTGTCAGTTTGCTGAGAATGATGGTTTCCCCATCCATCCATGTCCCTGCAAAGGACATGACCTTATCTTTTTTTATGGCTGCATAGTATTCCATGGTGTATATGTGCCACACTTTTTTATCCAGCCTATCCTTGATGAGCATTTTGGTTGGTTCCAAGTCTTTGCTATTGCAAACAGTGCTGCAATGAACATATGTGTGCATGTGTTTTTATAATAGAATGATTTACAATGCTTTGGGTATATACCCAGTAATGGAATTGCTGGGTCAAATGGTATTTCTATTTCTAGATCCTTGAGGAATCACCACACTGTCTTCCACAATAGTCAAACTAATTTACACTCCCACCAACAGTGTAAAAGAGTTCCTATTTCTCCACATCCTCTCCAGCATCTGTTGTCTCCAGACTTTTTAATGATCACCATTCTAACTGGCATGAGATGGTATCTCAGTGTGGTTTTGATTTGCATTTCTCTAATGACCAGTGATGATGAGCATTTTTTCATATGTTTGTTAGCTGCATAAATATCTTCTTTTTAAAAGTGCCTGTTCATATCCTTTGCCCACTTTTTGATGGGACTTTTTTTTGTAAATTTCTTTTAGTTCTTTATAGATTTTGGATATTAACCCTTTGTCAGATGGGTAGCCTGCAAAAATTTTTTCCTATTCTGTTGGTTGCCAGTTCACTCTAATGATTTTTTTCTTTTGCTGTACAGAAGCTCTGAAGTTTAATTAGATCCCATTTTTCTATTTTGGCTTTTGTTGCCATTGCTTTTGCTGTGCTAGCCATGAAGTCCTTCCTATGCCTATGTCCTGAATTGCCTAGTTTTTCTTCTAGGGTTTTTATGGTGTTAGGTCTTATGTTTAAATCTTTAATTCATCTGGAGTTAATTTTTGTATAAGGTGTAAGGAATGGGTCCAGTTTCAGCTTTCTGCATATGGCTAGCCAGTGTTCCCAACACCATTTATTGAACAGGGAATCCTTTCCCCATCTCTTGTTTTGGTCAAATTTGACGAAGATCAGATGGTTGTAGGTGTGTGGCGTTACTTCCAAGATCTCTGTTCTGTTCCATTGGTCTATATCTTTTGTTTTGGTACCAGTACCATGCTGTTTTGATTACTGTAGCCTTGTAGTATAGTTTGAAGTCAGGTAACATGATGCCTCCAGCTTTGTTCTTTTTACTTAGGATTATCTTGGTGATGTGGGCCCTGTTTTGGTTCCATATGAATTTTAAGGTGGTTTTTTCCAGTTCTGTGAAGAAGGTCATTGGTAGCTTGATGGAGGTAGCATTGAATTTTAAAATTAGTTTGGGCAGTTTGGCCATTTTCATGACACTTATTCTTTGTAATCATGAGCATGGAGTGTTTTTCTATCTGTTTGTGTCCTGTCTTATTTCCTTGAGCAGTGGTTTGTAGTTCTCCTTGAAGAGGTCCTTTACATCCTTTGTTAGTTGTATTCCTAGGTATTTCATTCTCTTTGTAGCATTTGTGAATGGGAGTTCGCTTATGATTTGGCTCTCTGTTTGTCTGTTATTGATGTATAGGAATGCTTGTGATTTTTACACATTGATTTTGTATCCTGAGATTTTGCTGAAGTTACTTATTAAGGAGATTTTGGGCTGAGATGATGGGGTCTTCTAAATATACAATCATGTTACCTGCAAATGGAGACAATTTGACTTCCTCTTGTCCTAACTGAATACCCTTTATTTCTTTTTCTTGCCTGATTGCTCTGGCTAGAACTTCCAATACTATGTTGAATAGGAATGGTGAGATAAGGCACCCTTGTCTAGTGCCAGTTTTCAAAGAAAATGCTTCCAGTTTTCACCCATTCAGTATGAGACCGGTTGTGGGTTTGTCATAGATAGCTTTTATCATTTTGAGATAACGTTCCATCGATACCTAGTTTACTGAGAATTTTAGCATAAAGGGCTGTTGAATTTTGTCAAATGCCTTCTCTGCATCTATTGAGATGATAATGTGGTTTTTTTCTTTGGTTCTGTTTATGTAATGGATTATGTTTATAGATATGCGTATGTTGAACCAGTCTTGCATCCCTGGGATGAAGCTTCCTTGATCATGATGGATAGGCTTTTCAATGTGCTGTTGCATTTGGTTTGCCAGCATTTTATTGAAAGTTTTTACATTGATGTTCATCATGGATACTGGCCTGAAGTTTTCTTTTTTTAGTTGTGTCTCTGCCAGGTTTTGGTATCAGGATGATGTTGGTCTCATAAAATGAGTTAGGGGGTATTCCCTCTTTTTGTATTGTTTGAAATAGTTTCAGAAGGAGTGGTAGCAGCTCCTCTTTGTATATCAGGTAGAATTCAACTGTGAACCTGTCTGGACCTGGACTTTTTTTGGTTTGTAGGCTATTAATTGCTGCCTAAACTTCTGACCTTGTTATTGGTTTATTCAGGGATTTGACTTCTTCCTGGTTTAGTCTTGAAAGGGTGTAAGTGTCCAGGAACTTAACAGTTTCTTCTAGATTTACTGGTTTATGTGCATAGAGTTGTTGGTAGTGATTTCTTATGGTAGTTTGCATTTCTGTGTAATTGGTGGTGACATCCTCTTTATCATTTTTATTGCATCTATTCAATTCTTCTCTGTTTTCTTTTTCATTAGGCTGGCCAGTGGTCTATTTTGTTGATCTTTTGAAGAAAACAGCTCCCAGATTTATTGCTTTTTTAAAGCGTTTTTTTTTGTGTCTGTATCTCCTTCAGTTCTGCTCTGATCTTATTTCTTGTCTTTCGCTAGCTTTTGAATTTGTTTGATCTTGCTCAAAATTAGTTCTTTTAATTTTGGCAATAGGTTGTTGATTTTAGGTCTTTCCTTACTTCTCATGTGGGAATTTAGTGCTATAAACTTCCCTCTGGACACTGCTTTAAATGTGTCCCGGAGATTCTGGTATGTTGTGTCTTCATTCTCATTGGTTTTGAAGAACATATTTATTTCTGCCTTCATTTCATTATTTATCCAGTAGTCATTCAGGAGCAGGTTGTTCAGTTGCCATGTAGTTGTGTGGTTTTGCCTGAGTTTCTCAATCCTGAGTTCTAATTTAGTTGCACTGTGGTCTGAGAGACTGGTTGTTATGATTTCCATTGTTTTGCATTTGCTGAGGAGTGATTTACTTCCAATTATGTGGCCAATTTTAAAGTAAATACGATGTGGTGCTGAGAAGAATGTATATTCTGTGAATTTGGGGTAGAGAGTTCTGTAGATGTCTGTTAGGTCCACTTGGTCCAGACCTGAGTTCAAGTCCTGTATATCCTTGTTAATTTTCTGTCTTGGTGATCTGTCTGATATTGACAGTGGAATGTTAAATTCTCCCACTATTATTGTGTGGGAGTCTAAGTCTCTTTGTAGATTAAGAACTTGCTTTATGTATCTGAGTACTCCTGTATTGGGTGCATATATATTTAGGTTGTTAGCTCTTCTTGTTGCATTGATCCCTTTACAATTATGTAATGCCCTTCTTTTTCTCTTTTGATCTTTGTTGGTTTAAAGTCTATTTTATCAGAGACTAGGATTGTAACTGCTGCTTTTTTTAAATCTCCATTTACTTAATAAATCTTCCTCCATCCATTTGTTTTGACTCTGTATGTGTTTCTGCACATGAGATGGGTCTCCTGGATACAGCACACCAATGGGTCTTGACTTTCTATCCAATTTGCCAGTCTGTGTCTTTTGATTAGGGCATTTAGACCATTTATATTTAAGATTAATATTGTTATGTGTGAATATGATCCTGCTATTTTGATAGTAGCTGATTGTTTTGCCCATTAGTTGATGAAGTTTCTTCATTGTGTTGATGGTCTTTACCATTTGGCACTTTTTGGAGTGGTTGGTATTGGTTGTTTCTTTATTTGTTTAGTGCTTCTTTCAGGAGCTCTTGTAAGGCAGGCCTTGTGGTGTCAAAATCTCTCAGCAATTGCTTTTCCATAAAGGATTTTATTTCTCCTTCACTTATGAAGCTTAGTTTGACTGCATATGAAATTCTGGGTTGAAAGTTTTTTTCTTTAAGGATGTTGAATATTGGCCCCCACTGTCTTCTGGCTTGAAGGGTTTCTGCCAGGAGATTTGCTGTGAGTCTGATGGGCTTCCTTTTGTGGGTAATCCAACCTTTCTCTCTGGCTGCCTTTAGCATTTTTTTCTTCATTTCAACCCTGATGAATCTGATGATTATGTGCCTTGGGGTTGCTCTTCTTGAGAAACATCTTTGTGGCGGTCTCTGTATTTCCTGGATTTGAATGTTGGCCTGCCTTGGTAGGTTGGGGAAGTTCTCTTGGATAATACTCTGAAGAGTGTTTTCCATGTTGGATTCATTTTCCCCATCACATTCAGGTACACTGATCAAATGTAGATTAGGTCTTTTTACATAATCCCATATTTCTTGGAGGCTTTGTTCATTTCTTTTCATCTTTTTTTTCCGTCATCTGGCCTTCTCATTTTATTTCATTGAGTTGATCTTCAATCTCTGATATCCTTTCTTCTGCTTGGTTGATTCTGCAACTGAAACTTGTGTATGCAAAGTTCTTGTGCTGTGTTTTTCAGCTCCATCAAGTCATTTATGTTACTCTCTAAGCTGGTTATTCTAGTTAGCATTTCATCTAACCTTTTTTCCAAGGTTCTTAGTTTCTTTGCACTGGGTTAGAACATGTTCCTTTAGCTCAGATAAGTTTCTTATTACCTACCATCTGAAGCCTCCTTCTGCCAATTTGTCAAACTTATTCTCCATCCAGTTTTGCTCCCTTGCTGATGAGGAGTTGTGATCCCTTGGAGGAGGAGAGGTGTTCTGGTTTTCGGTGATTTCATTCTTTTTGCGCTAGTTTCTTCCCGTCTTCATGGATTTATCTACCTGTGGTCTTTGAAGTTCTTGACTTTCGGATGGGGTCTCTGAGTGGATGTCCTTTCTGTTGATGTTGGAGCTATTTCTTTCTGTTTTTTAGTTTTCCTTCTAACAGTCAGGCCCCTCTGCTGCAGGACCGCTAGAGGTCCACTCCAGACCCTGCTTGCCTGGGAATCACCCACAGGGGCTGCAGAACAGCAAGGATCACTGCCTGTTCCTTCCACTGGTAGCTTCATCCCAGAAGGGTACCTGCCAGAAGTCAGCCAGAGCTCTCTTGTATGAGGCGACTCTTTGGATATACAGGGGTCAGGGAGCCACTTGAGGAGGCAGTCTGTCCCTTATCAGAGTTCTAGTGCTGTGCTGGGAGCTCCATTGCTCCCTTCAGAGCTGCTGGGCAGGGACATTTAAGTCTGCTGCAGCAGAACTCACAACTGCGCCTTTTACCAGGTGCTCTTTCCTGAGAAGGTGGCTTTATTTCTAAGTCCCTGATGGGCTGCTACCTTTTTTCAGAGATGTGCTGCCTAGCAAGGAGGGAGTCTAGTCACAGTCTGCTGTGACTGAGCTGCTGTGGGCTCTGCCTAGTTGCCCTGTAAACTTTTGGTGCTTTTGTTGACACAGGTAGGGTTAGAGCTGCCTCGGTAATGGTGGATGCCCCTTCCCACACTAAGCTTGACCATCCCTGGTTGAGCTCAGACTGCTATGCTGGCTGGAAAAATTGTGAGCCAGTGGGATTCAGTTTGCTGGTCTCCTTGGGGGTGAGACCTGCTGAGCCAGATCACCTGGCTCCCCGCCTTCAGCCCCCTTTCTCTCGGGTATGGGTGGCTCTGTCTTGCAGGCATTCCAGGCGCCAGTCAGAACAGCTACCGAGATTTTTCCATGGCACCAGCTGAGTCCGCCATCCAGATTTGTGTTGGAAACCCTCAGTGCCTGTTGGCTGGTGGGAATCTCCTGGTCTGTGGGCTGCAAAGACTGTGGGAGAAGCACAGCATCTGAACTGGAGTGCTGGAGTGGCCGGAAAAGTTCCCGATGGCCTCCACTGGGTAGGGGGGCCCTCTGGCCCATTACACTTCCCTGGGTGAGGCAGTGCCCCACCCTGCCTTGCTTTGCCCTCCTTGGGCTACACTCACCGTCCAGCCAGTCCCATTGAGATGAACATGGTACCCTGGTTGGAAATGGGGAGATTGCTTGCCTTCTGTATTGCTCTCTCTGGGAACTGCGCTCCAGAGCTTTTCCTATTCGGCCATCTTGGCAGAGTCTGTATCCATTACATTTTGACTTCAGTTTTAGGCAGTTTGTCACACATTCCTGTGCCCTTCTGTGTTCATGTTTCCTACCTCCTAAAATGGAAGCTGCTTATTTCCTTCCCCTACATTCATTTTTGTACTTAGTATTGTTTTTTTGCACTTAGTAGGTGCTTACTGAATATTTCTTCAATGAAATGTCCACAATCTGGTGTAAGGAAATGGAGCATTGCCTAGATGGATTTTCTCGCAGAGCCGGAATTTGGTCAAAGGCAGCTCCCATTGTAGGGTCATTTTCTGGGATGGACACTAGGGCCAGGTCAGTGATAGAGTAGAGAGAGTAGACATGGCATCCCAAAGTAGCGAAGAAGGACTAACCTTCCACACGTCACTCTCTGTAAGCTTCTGTCCAAAGATCTCAAAGGAGGATTGGATGTCTGAGATTTCTCTTCCAATCCCACTTAAGCTAGAAAGCCAAGGAGGGCACAGAGGTTCCAGAGGAAGGGCATCTGTGTGTGCTTAGAGGTCTCTCCACAAAGGACACAGGATGGAGCTAAGATACTCTGTATGGTGCCTATCCCATGTATGACCTCAATGTAATAAAAATAATAATTATTCTCAATTAGAGAAGATGCCATGGTCTCATGCATCCGAGTGGGGGTGGATTTGAGAATTAGACCGTTAAGAGTTCCCAACCCACCTCTCTGTGTCTGTGGGGCAAGTCTGTTTACCTGTTTCAGCTGTTTCCTGGTCAGTGTTTTTGAACCCTGTAAGATGGAGATGATAATACCTACCCCATTTTGTTGTGGCGTGAATCAAATTAACTAGGTGAAAAGTACCTCGCATAGCAGCAACTCAGTAAATGGGAGCCATCGTTGTTGTTGTTCTGTTTTTTTCAGCAAGTCAAGGGCCTCACTGTCTTTCAGGAATACTTGCATTTTGATATGCTATGATTACACACAATCTCAGTGGTGATTTATCCGGAAATAGCGCTCACCTCCAGTCCTTGCCCACAAGCCACCTACCCCCACCTGTGTTTATTTGTCTTTTGCTTTGGAGTCTGTAAATGTGTTGGGAGGGGTTAAGATAATCCTGTAACTATAATTTAGCGGGCACTTACTGTCCCACACGTGCTGCTGCGCTAACATTTTACAAAATGGTCATGGACGAGCCTTTCTTCAACCCTGTGAGGTAGGCACTCTTCTATAAGAGGTGGGAGAAATGAAGCACCCAGAATTTCAGAAACTTTCTCCAATGTAGCTAAGAAAACTGGGCTAAGAACACAATTCAGGTTACCCGATTCCTGGGCCTGCAGTCTTAACATCTCTTGTACGTCATTGTAAATGGAAATACTTTGAGGCTCCCACTCTTCTCCCTGGAACCACACATTTGTGGTTTCTCATCCCAAAACATACTCTTTTTAAAACATAGTTTTGGGGATACAGGTGGTTTTTGGTTACATGGATAAGTTCTTTTTTTTTTTTTTGAGACAGAGTTTCGCTCTTGTTACCCAGGCTGGAGTGCAATGGCACGATCTCGGCTCACCGCAACCTCTGCCGACTGGGTTCAAGCAATTCTCCTGCCTCAGCCTCCCGAGTAGCTGGGATTACAGGCACGCGCCACCGTGCCCAGCTAATTTTTGTATTTTTAGTAGAGACGGGGTTTCACCATGTTGACCAGGATGGTCTCGATCTCTTGACCTTGTGATCCACCCGCCTCGGCCTCCCAAAGTGCTGGGATTATAGGCGTGAGCCACTGCGCCTGGCGGATAAGTTTTTTAATGTGAGTTTTGAGATATTGTAGCACCCATGAACCAAGCGGTTTCACTATACCTAATAAGTAGTCTTTTAGAAAATATTTATTACAAACTGTGCATCCGACAGATGACTGATGTACAGAATATACAAGGAACTCAAGTCAGCAAGAATAAAACAAACAATCTCATCGAAAAGTGGGCAGAGGGCTGGGCATGGTGGCTCATGCCTCTAATCCCAGCACTTTGGGAGGCTGAGGTGGGTGGATCCCCTGAGGTTGGGAGTTTGACACCAGCCTGGCCAACATGGCAATTACAGAAATTAGCTGGGCATGGTGGCAGGCACCTATAGTCCCACCTACTTGAGAGACTGAGGCAGGAGAATCGCTAGAACTTGGGAGGTGGAGGCCAGTGTACTCCAGCCTGGGTGATAGAATGAGACTCTGTTTAAAAAAAAAAAAAAAAAAGGAAAGGAAAGGAAAGCGGGCAAAAGAAATGCATCCACAATTCTCAAAAGAAGTTACACAGTCAACAAACAAATGAAAAATTTCTCAACATCCCTAATTATCATGGTGCCCTTTTGATGGCCAATTGTGAGAGGTTAGCAAACCCGCCTTGAGTGTAATGGTGAGTGTTTCCTGTACTGCCATCTAGAGGACATGGACTCAAATAGACATCATCTGTTGTAGTTTCTGAGGTCCAACTTCTAAATGATCCTAGTACTTGGATGGGAGATCCTTAACCCTTTACCTTTTACAGCTGCTGGCCGAGCTTCTTTTCACATGGCAAATTCAGGCTTGCATATGTAAACTGGCAAATTAACATTTTGGGCATTGCATGCTGGTATTGCCTGACACCTACTGGTTCAATATTGGCAAAGCCTGCAGTCTTGTCCTTATGGCAGTGGTAGTGCAATCGTTTGACTATTTAATTTCACTTTCTCCATATTTTATAAAGAGTGGAAAACAAGCAAATTAAAGTGCTGATACAAGTGATAAAGAGCAGTGGTCTCAAATGTAATTGAGACAAAAATAGGGACTATTTAACTGTAATTGGATACTTACTCATTTAAGCTAATTAATCATTTTAAATTGCAAAGAGGGTAAACAGAATTAAAGAAGTTGCACAAAATGCTAAACTTTTTTTTCCCCAGATCCTAAGTGTGATTAAGGGCATATATCTATCCCTTCTGGAATTGAGCCAGTGTAAGTCGGGGTGTTTTCAGTGACAAAGTATTTCAAATTATTTAAGCTAAGGGAAAGTTACTGGTCAGAGAGGAAGGATCATAGATCACTCAGAGTCAAAGAAGAGTTGCAGGAGGCAGGAAGTTGGGATGGGGACAAGGAGTCAGGGCCCACCAGTGTATTCTCTTCGTTTCTCTTTCATTTCTGTCTGGCTTCCTTCTGCAGACAGATTCTGTCCGGATGGCATAAATGATGGGGGAAACTACCATCAGCTCTTTGGCTTTACAGCCTTGTATTTGGCAACATCATAGAGGAGAGATCTTTTTACTCATAACTGTTTATATATGAATTCCAGGACGGATTCTGATTGGCTTTCCTTAGATCATGCCCCTCTCCTCTACCAATTGCTGTTTATATAGCAATGCCAGGATGATTTCTGATTGGCTCTCCTAAGATTATGCACCTCTCCTCTACCAGTTGCTGTTTATATATCAATTCCAGGATGGATTCTGATTGGTTCTCCTTAGATCATGCACCTCTTCTCTACCAATTGCTGTGTCCGGGGAAAGAGAGTCACCATGATTGGTCAAGAGTGGGTCATATGATCAGAGTCAGGAAGTCTCCTAGTCTGTTACTAAAATAATTAAAAAAAAAAAAAAAATTGGGCCCAAAGTGGCTCCGGCTGGATGTCGTGGCGCTTGCGAAGGCGAGGCCAAGAGTTCAAGGCCAACCAACCTCAGCAACCTTACAAGCTCTCATTGATTGGCAAAAAAAAAAAAAAAAAAAAAAAAAAAAATTGAGGGAAAATACACTAGCCAGCCCCAAATGGGAACTATTAAAGGATATCACTGAACCATACTGCCCCACCTCATCTTTCCTTAACGTTTTCACTTTTGACTTTTCTGCACAGTTTTATTCCGTTTAAAAGAAAAGCTGTTTGTATTGATGATCAGCCATCTGAAAAAAATCTCAAGCTACTTCGTTGTATTGACCTCCCTGAATACATTGAATAAATAATTTACATTCTGCACGAGGATCATACAAAACAGTTTTGGCAGGGTGGGAATTTGCATGCTCCCAGACTGTCCCTCTCTCTGAATGTGGTTCTCTAGGCAGCAAAGTAACGGCATATGTTGTGAACACCTGGTGGCCTCCATTCCTCATGGAGTTAAGCTGAAAGTTAAAGAGAATGAAAATAGGGCTGGGGACTGGAGGGACTTTGTTGAGTAGAGCCTTCTGGTTTTGAGTGACAAATGTGTTGAGATGTGAAGGAGAGAAATATGTATCCCATACAGATTTGTTTTTCATGTAAATAAGTGTTTTAGCCTCAAACTTTGTGGCATCTCATTACGCAGGTGACTTAGTCATTGACATGCATGCAATTTGCATTTCCTCTTCTCTATGCCAAAAGTTGAGAGACTGTAACTTGGCTAAATTACATACCCTGGGCGTACAAGTAGGCTGCCATCTTGGGAGCATTTGTAAATACTGGGGGTACATCCATCCAGAGCAGAACTTAGATCCTGTTGATTTGTTGCACTGGGCTTCTTAAGAGGATTTTTATCCTATTTGACTTCTAGCATGCAGTCCATTCATTTTTCACGTTATAGATGCCCCAGCTAGTCAGGTCTGGGATGAAGGAGTGATATCAAAGCTATTTAACACTGGTAATCCCAACAATCTGGAATGCTAAGGTGGGAGGATTACTTGAGGCCAGGAGTTTGAGAGCAGCCTGGGCAACATAGTGGGACCCTGTCTCTATTTTCTTTTTAAAGGGCTAGGCACAGTGACTCACACCTGTAGTCCCAGCACTTTGGGAGGCTGCGTTGGGCAGATCACCTGAAATCAGGAGTTCAAGACTAGCCTCACCAACATGGAGAAACCCTGTTTCTACTAAAAATAAAATATAAGCTGGGCATGGTGGTGCATGTCTGTAATCCCAGCTACTCAGGAGACTGAGGCAGGAGAAGCACTTGAACCCAGGAGTCAGGGGTTGCAGTGAGCCGAGATCATGTCATTGTATTCCAACCTGAGCAACAAGAGCAAGACTCCATCTCAAAAAAAAAAAAAAAAAAAAAAAAAGCTGATGCCTGTAATCTCAGTGCTTTGGGATTTCAAGACCACCCTGGCAAACATAGTGAAAACCTGTCTCTACTAAAACAGAAAAATTAGCTGGGCTTGGTGGTAGGCCCCTGGGAGGCTGAGGCCGGAGAATCAGTTGAACCCAGATGGTGAAGGTTGCAGTGAGCCAAGATGGCGCCACTGCACTCCAGCCTGGATGACAAGAGTGAATTGTCTCAAAAAATACATACATTTTAAAAGACCCTATGTAATAACCAGTAAGATATGAACACTTAACTGGTTATTGCAGTGGATCAGAATGAATGCTGGCCACAGAACTGGAAGAGGATCTGAAGGACCTCTGCTCATGGTGCCAGGGATGAACCTTTTAGTGGCTGAGTCATGGGGAGATTGGCCATTGGCAAGGTCGGGGTGGTCATGTTTTTCTGGCTGGTATATCAAGATTTCAGTGGTTCATCAGCTGGGAAGCCACCGTGATACATCCCAGCTGATAGCCAACTTTTGTACTCAGGTAGGAAGATGACTCTAGCCAAATTCGTGGTAAACCTGAGATCATACCCTGGAAGAGCCATCTAAGGAACTCTGGGCAGTGGACCAGGTGAGACTGCAGTGTTGCCTTCCAGAGCGATTCTTGCTTGTTTTTATTTTCAAATGGGAATTTGATTTAGGACTGGCCTTTGTTTTCCCCAGACCTAGGAAGTAAACATTTCTCATTCTCAAAACCTACAAATTAATCATTTTTGCAAATCAGAGCTGAGCTCTGAGCCTCTGACCAGGAGGCCTGAACCTGCTGGCCTTGGGAGCCAGGATTTGCTGGCGCGCGCTGCTAATCCATATGCATTTGTTCTTCTTGTGGGAGTTCGGGCCCCTCAGGCTTCAAGGGGTGCAGCTCTGCTCACTAATCATAATGCAATATCAGTGTTTTCTGCAAATCCCCTTATTATCTCTGCATCATTAGCAGTTTCTGAGCTTGTCTACAACTAATTTCACAGTGAATCTTATTTCTACCCGATATTTTAAATAAGCTGTCATGCCAGGCAGCAGCTGACACACCGCTGAGGAAGAAGCAAATCAACCTAAAGTGAGCTTTCAGGCAGCCTCCAACAATTAGGCTTTGGGCCATCCTGCGAGGCGGGAAAATGGGGAAGCATCTAGAACAACCCCTGCCCCTACCTCAATTTAATAAGTCATGTCTTAGTAGTTAGGGAAGTGTTCTCTAAACCAGGTTTCCAGGGGATTCATTTATGCTAAGCTCCTTCCCACAGGTGACCCTTAGCAAGTGAATTGATGTCTCTGAACCTCAGATGATAAAGGCATAAAATGTACTCATAGGGTCTGGTGGGCTTAGCAAGCTAATGTCTGTGGTGTGTTTAATGTAATGCACCTAGACTACTGCGCACCTAGTATATCCTCAGCAAATCTAGTTGTAATTGCTGTTCCTGTATGTTTATGAATTATTTAACAAGCGACCCCTCTTTCAAGGCACTGACACCATTTGGCCGTTCTCTGTTTCTGATAAATCCAGGAGTTCCCCAGGGAAGCAGATGGGGAAGGATCCCTAAGGGTGGAACGGGAGATGGGTACATCCAGGCAACCGGAAAAGAGAACTCACATTCCCCTGCTGAATACTGCTGTCCCTGGTCGTGTGGTGAGGATGGAGGGCAGCAGAGCTTAGCCTCATTCTGGATTCCAGGGGCCTCTCCTGCCCCCTTAGGTGGCATCAGCTACTCCCTAGAGGAAATGACGCTGTTTCCTTGGCAGAGCACCAAGCCACCTTTTGAAAAGTGCCTGGGGGTCCAATGTTTCTACTCCGATGATTTTGGAAGTCCCATGATTGTTCTTTGGTTTGGGTAAAGTGGACAATCCCTCACCTCATACAGGAGCTCCTTTTCTAAATGTCTGAAGGCAGCAAGAGATTAACCTTAGCAAATATTACAAGAAATTCCCATTCTTACGTACAGTGCTAAGTACTTTACATAAGTGATTATTGACTAGCTCTGTGTAGGGGCTCCAGTTGTGGCTGTCATTGTCTAGCTAAGAAGAGTAAGGCTTGGAAAGTAGCGTAACTTGCCATCAACCACCCAGAAAAGTGGAAGAGCCTGGGGTCCAACCCAGACATTCAGGTTCTCCCACCACTGTCCTGTCCTGCCTTATGACACAGAGATGACTAAAGATGCTAAATGTTTCTTGGTCCTTGACAAGGTGGTTTGGGGACTCACAGCCCTAGCAGAGGGATGGCTTCCAGGGAGTAAGCATCATGATTGAGCAAGCTGGTATTTCTAGGGGCCTCCATTGCCTCTTCGTTTTCCCTCTGCCTGCGGCAGCCAGGGATACTCACCTGCCACCCACAATACCCAACAAACACAGTGGCATTTTTTGGAGTCTAAAGGAAGGATGGGAAAGTGGAGCTGTAGGAATGAGATTTTGCCTCTACCTTCCTTATTTACATCTGATATTTGTAAGTTTTTATTTCCCGTAGATTCTAGATGAGGAGGACTGGAATGGGGCAATGAAGGCAGTAGATTTCCCCTTCCCTGTGGGTCTGTCCCCATGGACCCTGACTCTCTACGTCATGGAGCATGAGTAAGATCTGTGCTGGTTCAGAGTCATCTGCAGGAGGGAAAAGAGCAGACTTAAGTTCTGGGCTGAGTGGGCTCAGAGAAAGCAATGAGGCAAGATGTTTTGGCATTTGTCGTTCCTCTGTATGATAGCCTTTTTCGGAACAAACTCCTGTGTATCCTGTGAAACCCAACTCAAATGGCCCCTGCTCTGTGATTCCTACGGAAAATGCCAATGCCATTCTCTCCTCCTGCAGGTTGTCACAGGAGGAAGAGCCTACTTTCTCAGAAGAACTGGACCTCCTGAGAATGCTGAGCTTGAGTCTGGTCCCCTTCACTCACCCCCTTCTCCCTTCTTCATATCTTAATCTGTGAGATTTCCTAGATTCCTCTACTCTAGGGACAAGGTTCTTTTGCATGTGATCCTAAGGTGGAATGTACTTCGATTACCCAGTTGCGCTTGTCTTTGTCTTCCTCTCACGTGGTATGTTCTAGAACTGTGTGAGCACATTAATGTATATACGTAAGGAGACACCCCTACTAAGTGTACAGTTGTGCTAAAAAAACACAAAGACCTGAATTTCAAATACCTCTGCCGTTATCTCACAATCATGGCCCATGGCTGCATCTCGCCCACAGTTGTATTTTATTTTGCCTGCAGTGTTTTTAAATTTTGGAATACTCGTCAGTGTATCAAAACTGTAAGTTCAACAGAGGTCTTGATTAAATCAAGTCTTCTTTTGGAAAATCAGAAGGTCTGGGAGCACTGGGTCCATGTTCCTCTATGACACTAGTCAAATGGGGCTGAGGAGTGGCTTCCCCTTTAGAGGGAGCAGGAACTGTGTTTGCCACACTCTCCACCACTCTCTGTGATCTCCCTCGTATCAAGTGTCAGGGTCAGCTTGCATTCATCATCACTGCGATGCTGCTGTCTCCCTCTTTCAGTCCTGCTTCACCCATGTGCATACCTACCAGCCTGTAGATGGCTGAGGCAAGAGTCTGATCAGCACTCGGGAGGAACAAGATGACTGAATTTACTGGCGTGTTTGGCAGAGAGTGGGTGTGGTTTCCAGTCCCCCTGGGCTGGTGTGGCTCTGTTCTCTTTGTTATGATTGTGAATTTATTCATCTTGTGCCTTTGAAGCCACACAGCATTCGATTGGTTTTGAGCTGTTTTCTGTTAATACATGAAACACTATGCTAACCTGACAAGCTAAGCATCTCTTTTCCTTTTTTCTCTGCACAGAGGCTGGCTTTCTAATCAGCAAGCACTGGGCACTGGACGGTTTTTCCCCATGATGCTGGGGGCTGCATATGATAAGGATCTTGTGGCTCACCTTTGAGGCACATGTAGGTCAGGGAAATGGGAAGAAGGTAAAAGGAAGCTTCTGAATCAGCTGAGGAGTAGAAGTGGCTGCTTATCCAGGTGTGTGACTGGGGCGCCTTCTTCATCACTGAGTAGGACAGCGTCACTCTCTGGAGGGCTGTTCATTTCCAAAGCACCCAAGAATCTATGGAAAAGAAGGGACATTTTGTAGAAAAGCTCACTTTAGCCATCAGTCTGAAGTTACTGTGAATCAAGGGAGAAAATGTTTAATTTTTTGCTTGCACACACAGCACGCATGCATCTGCACAGTGGCACATGCATGTATGCATATGTACATCATGCACACATGCACACACAAACATGCACAGCATGCATGCACACACATGTAAAGAGGCACTGCAGGCATACACATGCACACACAAGCAGCAGCACACATGCACTTCATGCACACATGCACATACATACACACATGCACAAACATGCACAGCATGCATGCACACAGATGCACACATGTAAACAGACATTGCAGGTGTACACACATACATGTACTGCATGCATGCACACACGTGAACAGGCAAGGCAGCTGTGCCCCTCAGCTCCTGAGCGAGGCCATAGGAGATGCCATTTATTGCAACTATGCTACAAATGGTGCCCCTTAGGGGTGTGCCATGCAGCAGACCTGGCTTTGCAGTGGCTTGGGGAAGCATGCTTGGGCATTGAGCTCAGAATGGCAAATGCCTGGATGCTAGGGCATGCTGGCTGTGTCTGAGGAACAGCAAGGAGCTCAGCAGAATAAAGACAGGGGGGTCAGTTCTCGGAGAGCCATGAAGACCAGTGCATCTCCAACTATGTGCTCTTCCCATGGGATTTTCTGTCGGAATCAAGGAAAGCATCACAGAGTAAGGACCATTTGAGTTGAGTTTCACAGAGTGCATAGGACTTTGTGATACATATATCACTTGAGCATTTGACTAAACTGCAAATTCGGTTTCTGCAGGTCTGAAATGGGGCTTGTGATTCTGCATCTCCAGTGAGCTCCCAGGGGATGCCAAGGCTGCTGGTGTCTGGACCACACTTTCAGGAGCAAGTCTGGGGGCCATGGTCTGGACTTAGAAAAAGCCACTGAGGGTCTCAAGCTGGAAGTTTATTCTGCTGGGCTGAAGAGTGGTTCACTCTACAGGCAGTGTGCTCATCAGATCAGTCCGTCAGGGAGTAGTTTTGATGCCTTCACTGCCCAAGCAGGCAAAGGAAGGCTGCTAAGAGAGATAAGAGAGGTTTATTTGTGTAGCTACTCAAACTTGGGGCTGTTTATAGTTGATGAATATCTTTCTTTAAGCAGCTGTGCGAATTACCCGAAATACATGAAAGCAATCCATGCGAGATCAAAATCCTTAATTCCAGACCTTTCCAGGTTGATACGTCTTAAAAGAGGGAGGTTTGGTAACATTGTTGAACATTAATTAGGTAACACTTGTGCTGGACTCAGGATGACAAGCCTTCTGCGTGCAAGTGTTTGGGAACGTTGCTCTGAAATGCTGCAATCTGAGGCCGGGATTGAAATGAAAATTTCACATAAGCAAGTGCTTATCCCCATCAGGTGCAGTGATTGGAGATTGTGCAAACTTGAATGTGCCTGGCTGCCCCCCCTTCCCCAGCCATGCAGCTTCATGTCCTCACTGAATAGAAGCCGGCAAGCCGATGAATGGGGAATTTACTAGAGGTAATTACAGAAGGCGGGAGGGGGAGGCCCCATGTGCTCCTGGGAGGGGCCTCTCTTCCTTGTCACAAAGGACTGCTTTCCTCTGATGGTGTTCTCCTCTGATGTGTGTCTTACCCAGGACTTGGTTACAGATGTGTTACTACAGGCAGGGTGCTGCCTGATGACTCAGTGGCCCCTAGAGTGAAAGGGGCTCTATTTAAAAGCTAGGCTTCTGGCCTGTCTCTCCTTTCAGTGCCCACTCACCCACTTGGTCTTCTTTTTCAGTTCCTCCGGGGCTGGTCCAATATACCGCCTCCCCTGAACATGACTTCCTGGAGCCCTTGCAGGAAGCCGGAGGTTATGACCTCACCTTATGATGCATTCTTGCTCCTCCAGATCATGCGATAGGGGCAGAGGCTCTGTGCTGCCTCTAAAAACCTCAGCAGCCACCCTCTAGGCAGATGCTAGCTTTATCATTGCCACTGTAGGCATGAAAAACACGACATCAGAAGCAGGAGGGTGAGGAACTTGCCTAAAGTTACATGGCACATGGGCAGGTGACCCCACTGTTGACCTTGGACTGTCTCTTTGTACAAATGATGTGGCTTCCTGGCTGTCATTGGTCATCATTTTGTCAGGGCATGGCTGCCCCCTGCTCACTCCCTCTGGGCACCCAGGAAGGTGGCTAAACCTTATGCAATGTCATTTTCTTCTTGATGCTTCATTGCGGGTAGAGTTGGCCCCATGTTCCCAAGGAATACACAGTTTCCTGAAGCCATAAAGTGGAGCTTCTTTGCTGAGAGGTGTGGAGGTGCTGAGAATCTGACTTCACGCACCCAGCCTCAGAATGTCCAGATGTGTACCCCACATTGATTGGGGGGGTGAATGCTTCATGATTTTTTTTGTCAGAATTGCAGAGTCATATCAAGCTATTTTCAGGTACAGAGTCTTCCTGTACCATTTAAATTACATTTTGATGTAGCAACTTCTGCTTTCCCTAGAGCCTGAATCGACTTATACGTACAGGATCATGCCCTTTATTTTATGTGTTGATCCTTTGACTGACTCAAGATTTCCCATTCTCCTGATGCTTGTGGAAGAAACTTCTGAGCTGCTACTGTGTACGAATCACAAGTTAAGCCGATATTGTGCCAGGCACATTCACATGGGATGGAGCTGAGCTTGCACGCGCATAAACAATATGAATGAAAATTAACTTAAAAATCTTTTCTTTCCCTCTGTAACAATGACATTATACCATCAGGCCTACTTAATTTCTTACATTTGTACCTTTTCAAAAGGGCCCACTGTTTTACGATGTCAAATGTGACCTTTACAACAAAACGTGCAAACTGCGACGTACACAGAGGACTCTTGGAAGCTGGTAATTTTCATGATGCAAATTTTAGAGCAGAATGAGCCCATTAACCAAATTAGCAATTCATAAAAGCAGAAGTTCATGGTCAGGAAACAATCGTGTCTTTCCATAAGGTATAATTTTAGCCCTTTGTAGAGTTAAAGTGTGTTTTTTTTTTCCTTTAAAAAAAGTAAATTGGGGCTCTAATTAAATAGGTTAAGGCTACATATGAAGGAGAATGCAATTTATGTGCAGTAAAATGAATTAGGGACTTGAATGGTGCCAGAGATCCTTGATAAGGGCATAGTAACACCACCCTGAATGTGGATGGGTGATTTTGGCCATTGTGCAAAGGAAATGCCTGTGGTGGAGGAAAGGAGAATTCTCTAAGTCTGTGCTAAAGGCGCTTGGGCTCCAGGTAGGTTGAAGTTGGACTGCACATCGTGGAGGTAAAGTTCTGCCTTACACTCCAGAAACACCCAGTGGCTCCCTCCAACATGAGGAGTTAGTCTGAGATGCATTTCAGGAACTCAGACATGTCTCTGATTTTGAAGCATGTCAGGCTGGGAGACGCGAGACTGGTGATGTTTCTGATTCTGTCTTTTTCTCCAAAAACTGTGGGGGATAACAATACTATGCATTCTACAACCGTATTCTGATGGTGAGCTGAAATGTCCACAAAAAACCAGATGTGGCTGGATAATATTCCATCATATGAATATGCCATGTTTTGTGTATCTGTCTGTTAGCTGATGGACTTTTGGGTTATTTGTATCTTTTGCCAATTGTGAATAATATGGCTATGAACATTCATATGCAAGTTTTTGTCTGAATACCTGGTTTTTAATTATTTGGGGCATATTCCTGCAAAGAATGAAGTGCTCGCCCATGCCATGGCATGGATAAACCTGGAAAACATAATGAAGGCCAGGCGCGGTGGCTCACACCTATAATACCAGGCTCCCATGTTGGGAGGCCCAGGAGGGTGGATCACTTGAAGATAGGCGTTCAAGACCAGCCCGATCAACATGGTGAAACCCCATCTCTACTAAAAATTCCAAAAAGAAAAAAAAAAGCTGGGCATGGTGGTGCATTCCTGTAATCCTAGCTACTTGGGAGATTGAGGCAGGAGAATCACTTGAACCCCAGACGTGGGGTTGCAGTGAGCTGAGAGCGTGCCTCTATTGCACTCCAGCCTAGGCAACAAGAGTAAAATGCCATCTCAAAAAAAAAAAAAAAAGATGCTGAGTGAAAGAAGCTCCACACAGAAGGCCACATATTGTATGTTTCCATTTATGTGAAACATCTAGAGTAGGCATGTGGAGACAGACAGAATGTAGTTTTTTTTTGGAGCGGGGGACAGAGTTTTGGTCTTGTTACCCAGGCTGGAGTGCAATGGCACGATCTCGGCTCACCGCAGCCTCCACCTCCTGGGTTCAGGCAATTCTCCTGCCTCAGCCTCCCAAGTAGCTGAGATTACAGGCATGCGCCACCATGCCTAGCTAATTTTTGTATTTTTAGTAGAGACAGGGTTTCACCATGTTGACCAGGATGGTCTCAATCTCTTGACCTCATGATCCACCTGCCTCGGCCACCCAACATGCTGGGATTACAGGCATGAGCCACTGTGCCCAGCCCAGAATGTAGATTTGAGGTTGCCAGGGACTGAGGGGCTGAGAAGAGCTCAGATGTGGTTTCTTATTTCTTTCTTCCTTTTTTTTTTGAGGCAGTCTTGCTCGATCGCCAGGTTGGAATGTAGTGGCACAGTCTCGGCTCACTGCAGCCATCAAGTGATTCTCCTGCCTCAGCCTCTGGAGTAGCTGGGATTACAGGCATGCGCCACCACCCCTGGCTAATTTTCGTATTTTTAGTAGAGACAGGGTTTCACCATATTGGTCAGGCTGGTCTTGGACTCCTGACCTCCTGATCCACCCGCCTTGGCCTCCCAAAGTGCTGGGATTATAGGTGTGAGCCACCGCATTCAGCTGAGGTTTCAAGTGTAGTAATGTTTGGGAATTGGATGTGATGTTTGCACACAGCTATGAATGTACTAAATGCTTGTGGATATACTGAATGGTTCACTTTAAAGTGCTTAATTTTATATTTTTGTAGATTGTTATGTGAATTTTGCCTCATTTTAAAAAAGCCTCATATACACATTGACCTGTTCCTTGATTGTGAATTCCCTTGAGACAGAGGCTGTGTATGCTTTATTCTGTATTTCATATTATTATGTATTTGCAGATGTATTTTTTTGTTCAGAGACAGGATCTTGCTCTGTTACCCAGACTGGAGTGCCGTGGTGCAGTCATAGCTCACTGCAGCCTCAATCTCCTGGGCTTAAGCAATCCTCCTGCTTCAGCCTGAGTAGCTGGAGCTACAGGCATGTGCCACCACATCTGGCTAATTTTTTAAAATTTTTCTTGGAGATGGGGTCTCGCTATGTTATTCATGCTGGAATGCAGTGGCATGCATCGTAGCTCACTACAGCCTCAAACTCCTGGGCACAAGTGATTTTCCTGCCTCAGGCTCCTCATCAAACTAGGACTATAAGCATGTTCCACCATACCTGGCTAATTTCTTTGTTCTCTTTTTTTTTTTTTTAATTTTTTTTGTAGAGTTGGGGTCTCACTCTGTTTCTCAGGCTGGTCTCAACCTCCTTTCCTCAAGCAATCCTCCTACCTCGGCTACTAAAGTGCTGGGATTACGGGCATGAGACACTGTGCTCAACCTCTGGTTCCTAGCACATTGCTTGGTATCTTGTAGGCTATCAGTGAAAAGTACTGACTGTGACAATAGCGTGCATTGTGCGCCTATGGTATGCAGGAGGAGAATGCAGAGGGGAGACCTGCTCTGTCAGAGGGTTGCAGTGGGCAGCATCCATCGGGGAGGGCATGGCTGTGGTCTGGGCAGGTAAGGAGGTAAGGGAACACCCTCTTTATGGAGGGAGGGCAATACTGAGAAAGGGGAGCACAGCAGGTGGCTGCTAGGGAGGCTTCTGGGGAAGGATGCAAGTGCCATTCCTGTGTGAGATACACTGTGGGACCCTGTGCTTTCCTTCCAAGAAACACTTGATTCTTCAATGCCTGAGGACTCAGAATATGTATGTGTTTTAATGCGTCAGTGGGCAAAATCCGTCCTCAAGGTGGTTGGCTTATCTGTGGGTTGCATATGAGCCTTGGGTTTATGAAGCAAAAGAGTGGGGTACCAGGAGGTGAGGTCGTTCACCCACAGCCATGGGGCTTGGAAGGGGCACAGCTGGGGTTTAGTTCTACCTCTGCCCAGTGGTGGGCATTCTACTGCCTCAGAGGAAATTGTATTTTAGAAAAACTAGGTCCCTTTTTTTTCTTAAATGTGTCTGCAGTTAATTGCCACTGCTAAATAGGATTCTTTGGTTTCATGTTGTCTCATACTTTTGGTAAAATATAAACACCGTTGTCTACTTCACAGGGTTATGATGAAGTCAGTAGAGTCAAGTTATTGCAAGCCCAGGGCAGACAGTAGACACTGAGCACATGTTGGTCTCTGTCCCCTGGAAACCCCACAACTTCTCTTTCCCCATTTCTCCTGTATGGGAAAGGAGAAAAAGAACAAGAAAAGAGAAGACTTCAATAAGTCAGTACCTTCTCTGATTATTAGTGTAAGAAAAACTAATCCATGGCTTAATAAGAACCTGAAGCCCCAGGTTCAACTCTCCATTCTGTCCCTAACCAGCTGCGGGGCCAGGTATGAGATTCTGGGAACAGATTCTGTGTGTGCTTTATTTTAAAAATCTGCTTCCCAGAAGAGTGACTGGTACCATGTAGGCTGCTTTGTTTTGAGATGGAGTTACGTTCTGTCACCCAGCCTGAAGTGCAATGGCGTGATCTCAGCTCACAGCAGCCTTTGCCTCCTGGGATCAAGATATTCTCCTGCCTCATCTCCCAAGTAACTTGGACTACATGCATTCATCACTGTCCCTGGCCAATTTTTGTATGTTTGGTAGAGACAGGGTTTCACCATGTTGGCCAGGCTGGTTTCTGGTCTTGAACTGCTGACCTCAAGTGATCCACCTGCCTCGATCTCCAAGAGTGCTAGGATTACAGGCATGAAGCACCACCCCTGGCCACCTTGTAGGCTTTTGATGAGTAACACCAACCACAATACATACAACAGGCAGGAAGAGAATGCAGGGAAAACCTGCTACGTCAGAAGGTCTCAAGGTCTCAGAGCCTCAGTTTTCACATCTGGGCAATGAGCATCACAACCTCACTTCCTCAGGTAGTGCAACTAAAAAGGTGAGTAAGAGGATGCACGAAGTGTGATCAGAAGACTCCGGAGGACTGCTCAGGTGTGGTGCCCTCTGCTGGAAGAGGAGCAACGGGGCTGACATAGGTTTCATCTTGACCAGCGGATTTCAACCAAGGGTGATGTTCTCTAGGGGAATTTGGCAATGTCCAGTGACATTCTGGTTATCACACCTTATGGGAAGGGGGATGTGATCCTGGCCTCTAGTGGGTGGAGACCAGGGATCCTGCTCTGTGCCCTGCAATGCACAGGACACCTTCTACCACCAAGAATGATCTCCCACAACACGTCAAGAGTTGATGTTGAGAAACTCTGATCTGGAAGAGAAAAGAAAAAAATGCATTGAGATGTGGGTAGGACAGGAAATTATTGAGGGTATAGAGTTAGTTTTCCTTTTGTCTACCTCCTCTTTTTATTTACACTTAAAAAGTCACATGGTTAAGCCAGGTGTGGTGGGTCACACCTGTAATCCCAGCACTTTGAGAGGCTGAGGCAGGTGGATCACTTGAGGCCAAGAGTTTGAGACCAGCCTGGCCAACACTGTGAAACCCCTCTCTATGAAAAATACAAAAATTAGCTAGGTGTGGTGTCAGGTGCCTATAATCCCAGCTAGTCATGAGGCTGAAGCATGAGAATCGCTTGAACCCGGGAGGTGGAGATTGCCGTGAGAAGAGATAGTGCCACTGTAGTCCAGCCTGGGTGACAGAATGAGACTCTGTCTCAAAAAAAAAAAAAGGAAAAAAGAAGAAAAATCAGATGTTTAAAGATACATAAAGGTAGAGAATATGTGTGTGTGTGTGTGTGTGTGTGTGTGTGTGTGTGTTTTCTTTTTTTGAGATGGAATGTTTCTTTGTCACCCAGGTTGGAGTACAGTGGCATAATCTTGGCTCCAGACAATTGTCTTGTCTCAGCCTTCCAAGTAGCTGGGACTACAGGCATACAGCACTATGCTAATTTTTATATTTTTAGTAGAGATGAGGTTTCACCATGTTGTCCAGGCTGGTCTCAAACACCTGATGTCAGGTGATTCACCCACCTCAGCCTCCCCAACTGCTGGGATTACAGGCATGAGTCACTGTGCCCAACCAGAATTAATATTTTTAAAATGTGTTTCCACCACCCCACATTAGCAGTTGTTATTGGACTCTCCTAATATTTTAAATAAAACTAAAAAAAAAAAAAATCATAGACAAACTCCTCCCGTTGTCTCCCTCTCTCATTTCCCTTTCTTCCCTGAGAGATGCAGCCTCCGTCATGAATTTATTTTTATCTTCTTTGTCCATTTTTTGGTACTTGACAATTAGCAATATCCACACACACAGTGCTGTGTGGATTTACATTTCTCTTTTCAGCAAACACCAATGGAAGGCCGTCAGGTACAACTCACTGTTTTCACTCAACACCTGCTTGTGTTGACAACATGTACGTGGGGCAGATTTGATCTGGGTGTTTTCAGGCTGGTGGATGGCCTGTGAGCTGAGCTCGTTAGTTCTTCACACTGTGCAGGTTATAGAGGGATGTGAACTGCTTCGTCGAGCGGGTTAGAACTCCAGGTCCCAAGGATCGCCTCCCCATGGAACAGGCGGGGAGGTCGGCCGAAGAGAAGAGGCAGAGCCGACGCTTTGCAAACATTACTTTGCTCTCTGCATGCAGCCTTGACCGTCTGGGCTGCTTAAGCAAACACAGGTTTTGAAGGCAAGTTGGAGTCCTCATGGATGAGCTTTACTCTCAATAACCTCTGTGGTTTGTACAGGGACTCAACAGCCTCCAGCCCCCACCTCCAACTCCTGGTGAAATCATCCTAAGACCAAGCTCTCAATCTTACCTGAGCAAACAGAGGCAGATGCTTGGGCCAGCGAGGCTGACTCTGATGGGCCCGGGAGATGTGAAGTGCCCCTTTCTGGGCTCTCAGCCACACTCGTCATCCTCTTCAGAGGCGGCCTCCGCAGGGGTGGTGGTGTGGAGGGAGGGAGGGGCCCTGTCAAGGGCTTCCTCCATCGTCCTGGCTTCCTGCACTCAGTGCGGGAGAGGCGGCCTGGATGCCCAGTCTGCATTTGTAGAGACAGAAATGGAAAATAAAGCAGTGGCTTCCTGCTATTAAACGGGAGTGTGATTAGTTATAGGAAAATCAATTCATTCTTTGGCTTTGGGGAAGGCTTTTAAGTGTGAAAGGGGATGCTAATCCCCTGGGAAATGATTTTTAAGCAAAACTGCCTTAGTTCTGCCAGCTGCTTAGATAAACACCAGAGGGGAGGGAATGGTAGCTTTTCTCTCCATATAACGGGTTACCAGGAGCCTGCCTCCCTCCCTCTCTGTCTTCCCCTGTCTCTCTCCCTCCTTTTCTCTCTCTTTTCCCACATTGATTGAATGCTCACTTTGTGTCTTGTTAACAGATGGACATAGTCTTTGTTCTTATGGAGGATGGGGCAGCAGGTGACGGGTGATGAAGACAGGAACTAAGCCAGTGACTGGCATGTAGGAAATACCTTTGTGTCTCCCCACTATTTCTCTCTGCTGACTTTTCACCCCTTATTTCCCTCTGCCTTATTTCTCTTTTCTTTTCTTGCCTGTCCTTCCTTGCTGTGCTTTCTCCTCTCTCTCTTCTCTTCCCCTGGGAGAATTCTTTCTCCTCCTCCTCCCTTTCTCCTCAACCCCTCCTCCCTCTCTTCCTCCCTGCTCCTCCTCCTCCCTCCTCTTCTTCCTTCTTCTTTTGAGACAGGGTCTCTGTCACCCAGGCTGGAGTGTAGTGGTGTGATCTCACCTCACTGCAACCTGTTTCCCACGTTCAAATGATTCTCCTGTCTCAGTCTCCCGAGTAGCTGGGATTACAGGCCCCTGCTACCATGCTTGGCTAATTTTTGTATTTTTAGTAAAGACAGGGTTTCACCATGTTGACCGGGCTGGTCCCAAACTCTTGGCCTCAAGTGATCTACCCACCTCAGCCTCCCAAATTGCTGGGATTACAGGAGTGAGCCACCATACCCGCTCTGAATCCCAGTTTCTTGTATAATCATCCCTGGAGCAACCTGCAGTGTGTTGGTTGGAGGAGACAGGTCAGTCTCTCTGCTGCCACCCCAGGGAAACACACAATCCTGCCCCAGGCCACCTTGCAGAACCGAGAGACGCAAAGCACAGGTTGCCCTTGGGACCTGGATCGCCTTCTGCTTTTCCAGGTTGTCAGGAGTTGGCATTTCTTTGGGGGAAATGAGCACCCCTGTCCTGCCCTATGTGTGACCTTGTCAGTCACCACCTTGCCCCAGCTCTCCCTCTGCAATGTAAACTCCCAGTGTAAACTCACCTGTGAGTGAGCTGTTTCAGCCCAGCTGAGTCCACACGGATACCCATCCCTGCCTGCTCTTTATACTTTCCTGTTAGATTTGCATGAGGAGTTCTGGTTACATAATTTCCTCTAAACAATCTTGTTGCCCAGTCATACGCATCCATTTGTATATTAGTAACAAAGTAAACTGATATTGTTTTTGGGCTGGCTGGGCACGGTGGCTCACACCTGTAATGCTAGCACTTGGAAGGCCAAAGCAGGAGGATCACTTGAGGTCAGAGGTTCAAGACCAGCCTGGCCAATGTGGCAAAACCCCATTTCTACTAAAAATACAAAAGAGAAAAATAGCCGGGCATGGTGATGCATTCCTGTAGTTCCAGCTACTTGGAAGGCTGAGGCACAAGAATCCCTTGAACCTTGGAGGCAGAGGTTGTAGCGATCCAAGATCACACCACTGCACTTCAGCCTAGGCAACACAGTGAGACTCCATCTTAAAAAAAAAAGATGCTTTTAATAATGATGATTATTATTATATTGATGAAGCTAACATATTCTGAGATTACTAGTCATCAGATACCATTTAGTACTTCATATATATATATATATGATTTTTTTTTTTCTTTTTTTGAGGTGGAGTTTCACTCTTGTTGCCCAGGCTGGAGTGCAGTGGCACAATAATCTTGGCTCACCACAACCTCTGCCTCTCAAGTTCAAGTGATTCTCCTGCTGCAGCCTCCCAAATAGCTGGGATTACAGGCACGCGCCACCACACCTTGCTGAGTTTTTGTTTTTGGTAGAGATGGAATTTCTCCATGGTCAGGCTGGTCTTGAACTCCCGACCTCAGGTGATCTGCCTGCCTCAGCCTCCCAAAGTGCTGCGATTACAGGAGTGAGCCACCATGCCCAGCCTATTTGATTTTATTTACTTTTTAAAGAAAACCTTACAGGGTAGTTGCTATCATCAAACCATGTTACAGATGGGCAAACTGAGGCTTATTAAGGTTAAGTAATATGCCCAGAGAGTCAGATCTTGGAGGTGAATTTAGATTTATCTGACCTCAAAGTCTGTGCTTCTAACCACTGGCTTTCCTGCCTTGATAGGAGAGTTGGAATGGTAGCCAGAACCACGTGTTACAGGAGACTGAACATAAATTATTATCTGTAAACAGAGTCCTTCTGCAACAGGAAGGATGACAAGATTATATTAGTGTCACCTTTTTGTGCCTCACCAAGGCCATACCATGCAGACCTCCACTCTGGAAGTCTTTGTGCATCCTGCTCCCAGCCACCACCCACTCAGCCACCCGACATAATTCAGAAGCTTAGCTGCAAAAATGGGTGCAGGAGCCTTGCTGCATAGAAAGTATACTATGTCCCTTTTAGAGAGGCACAGTGGGAAGAACAAAGGATTTGAAGCCAGACAGACTTGAATCCAGATTCTAGTTTGTGACCTTGGGTAGTTCACAGATCTCCTTTTCCCAGCTCTTCTACCTGGTCTCTGCAAGCTTTCTGGGTGAACAGGTAACTGCCAGGATTCAGGGGTCACTGCTGTTATCATGATGTGCATAGTATACATGCGATTGGCATCTCACACATCCTTTCTCAAATCGGGGTGACTGAGCCTCTGTCTGCTCCATCATGTGCACACTCAGGAACATTCTGGCCTTCTGTGCAAAGGTGGGTGCTAAGCCGTGTGCTGAGCTTACGTGCAGAGGTGGCTACTGAGCAGTGTGCCAGGCTTAAATGCAGAGGTGGGTACTGACTGAGCCCTGTGCTGGGCTTATGTGCAGAGGAGGGTACTTAGCCATGTGCTGTGTTTACATGCAGAGGTGGGTACTGACTGAGCCCTGTGCTGGGCTTATGTGCAGAGGAGGGTACTTAGCCATGTGCTGTGTTTACATGCAGAGGTGGGTACTGAGCTGTGTGCCGGACTTACATGTAGAGGTGGGTACTAAGCCGTGTGCCAGGCTTACGTGAAGAGGTGGGTACTGAGCAGTGTGCCAGGCTTAAGTGCAGAGTTGGGTACTGAGCCATTTGCTGTGTTTATGTGCAGAGGTAGGTACTGAGCCATGTGCAGGGCTTATGTGCAGAGGTGGGTACTGAGCCATGTGCTGGGCTTATGTGCAGAAGTAGGTACTGAGCTGTGTGCAGGGCTTATGTGCAGAGGTGAGTACTGAGCCATATGCTGGGCTTATGTGCAGAGGTGGGTACTGAGCCATGTGCAGAGGTAGGTACTGAGCCGTGTGCAGGGCTTATGTGCAGAGGTGGGTACTAAGCCGTGAGCAGGGCTTATGTGCAGAGGTGAGTACTGAGCCATGTGCCAGGCTTATATGCAGAGGTGGGTACTGAGCCGTTTGCTGTGTTTATGTGCAAAGGTAGGTACTGAGCCATGTGCAGGGCTTATGTGCAGAGGTGGGTACTGAGCCGTGTGCTGGGCTTATGTGCAGAGGTGGGTACTAAGCCATGAGCAGGGCTTATGTGCAGAGGTGGGTACTAAGCCATGTGCAGGGCTTATGTGCAGAGGTGGGTACTGAGCCATGTGCTGGGCTTATGTGCAGAAGTAGGTACTGAGCTGTGTGCAGGGCTTATGTGCAGAGGTGAGTACTGAGCCATATGCTGGGCTTATGTGCAGAGGTGGGTACTGAGCCGTGTGCAGGGCTTATGTGCAGAGGTGGGTACTAAGCCGTGAGCAGGGCTTATGTGCAGAGGTAAGTACTGAGCCATGTGCCAGGCTTATATGCAGAGGTGGGTACTGAGCCGTTTGCTGTGTTTATGTGCAAAGGTAGGTACTGAGCCATGTGCAGGGCTTATGTGCAGAGGTGGGTACTGAGCCGTGTGCTGGGCTTATGTGCAGAGGTGGGTACTGAGCCGTGTGCAGGGCTTATGTGCAGAGGTGGGTACTAAGCCATGTGCAGGGCTTATGTGCAGAGGTGGGTACTGAGCCGTGTGCTGGGCTTATGTGCAGAGGTGGGTACTAAGCCATGAGCAGGGCTTATGTGCAGAGGTGAGTACTGAGCCATATGCTGGGCTTATGTGCAGAGGTGGGTACTGAGCCGTTTGCTGTGTTTATGTGCAGAGGTAGGTACCGAGCCATGTGCAGGGCTTATGTGCAGAGGAGGGTACTGAGCCATGTGCAGGGCTTATGTGCAGAGGTGGGTACTGAGCCGTGTGTTAGGCTTATTTGCAGAAGGTGGGGTACTAAGCCGTGTGGTGGGCTTATGTGTGAAGTTGGGGTGCTGAGCTGTGTGCTGGGCTTATGTGTGAAGGTAGGGTACTGAGCCGTTTGCGGGCCTGTGGTGATTGCCTCTCCCTGGCCTCCTTTTTGCCTCCCTCCCCTAAAAGACCAGAACCCTGTTCTGCTCCATGTGCCACTGGCCCTCTCTGAAATGCTCAGCTTCTGGGGCATGTGCTATCTATGAGAGTTATTCTTTATTTTTCAAAAGTGCTTAGAGTCACTCATTTCCACTGGCCAGGACTGGGATGGCTCCGCCCAGCCAGTTTACCTGCAGCCCCTGAGTCCAAGATGTATGTGCCTTCTCAGAATGGATGCTGGGTCTAGGGTCCATGCTGAGCTCAGCCAAAGCCAGCAGGCAGGAGGGCTGCTCTTGGTCCCTGAAAGATGAGGGAATAAAGCCAATGTTTGCTTGTCTGTTTTCCTTCTCACTTTGTGGATGTTCTCAGATCCCATCTGGTCAGCCACTCACACAGCAGGGTGGGCAGGTGGGACCCAGCTGGTGCAAGCTTTTGGTTGATGAGCCTGATGTCAAGGGTTCCATCCCTGCCTACAGTGAAAAGTGCAGAGACTTTGCAGTGGGGACACACCTGGGTCAAATCCCAGCTTGAGCATGCTCCTGCTGTGTCACACCAGACGAGTTGCTTGGTTCTCTGAGCCTCAGTCATCTTATCTGTGAAATGGACTCACAATTAATGCTTTGTGGCTGTTTAACATGATGTGTGTAAAGTGCATCAAGCTGTTCTTTGGCCTGTAATGTGCTGGAGTGAATCCATACTGACTTCTGAGAGCCAAGTGTTGAATTCTCAGATATCTTGCAAGCCAGATGTTAAGCCATTTAGCTGGAAATGGACCAAGCTGTAGTAGGAATATTTATACCATGGAAATCAGCAAACATTTCAGATCAGAACTCCCAACAGCCTAAAGTCTGTACCACTTCATGTGGAGGTTGGAAGGAATATTCTCACCTGTTCTTCCTTCTTTGTGATGTTCTATTTTCCCATTCAGAATCATCCCCCAAGATTCCGAGTACAGGACTCTCTGGTCCAAGCCTGGCCTGTGCTGGATGTGAAAACACCTTATTTCTTTCTCAGCCAGCTCCACTGAGCCTCCCAAAGCCTCAAACCCTTTCACATCTCTCTCACAACCTGGCATGACAGCCTGAGACTGGCTAAGTTGGAGTCCTATGGATTCTACTGCCTGGTGGGATGTGCTTCTCCTCCTGCAGCCACTGTTAGGTTCTGCCTCTCTCTCCCTCCCTTCCTTCCTCCCTCCTTCGCTCTCTCCCTCCTTACCTCCTTCCCTCTTGGCTTCCATTGTATCCTCCCTCCATTTGTAAGCAAGCAGAGGAATGAAAGGGATGAAATGCCCTCTTCTCATCTCTGTACCATTTCAGCACCCAGGACAGTTCCTCCCAGCAAGTGCTTTGAATTATATGTTGCATTGCCTTGCACGCTGGGTCCAGCCTAGGCTTCCTACCCAGGAGTCCTAGTGAGGATGCACACACTAGGGCGTATCTGTCTCCACACTTAGGAGACAAATCTAAGAGCAGGGCTGACAGGTGGTGCCATCTTCAAATAGGATATATTTGATTATTTGATTGCTATCTAGAATTTAGCCTCCTTGAGGGGTAGCATTTGCGCATCATGATACACAAAATCTTTGGAAATTGTAATTGTGATAATGTGTGGTGTGAAGAACTTTGGCCAGGAAACTTGTTCCCTGATTTTTTTTTCAATGTGTACCTGTGTATGTTCTTACCCATTTCATGGGGGTAAGATTTGTGTAAAGAGTCAAGAGTCCTGTTGCCTGAGAATGGAAATACATCAAGTATTCCAGACTTCCTCCTGCTGCTTGGAGGTGGAGGTTGATTGAAGCTGTTCATGAGCACATCTGGCAGGAAGTGACATCTGTAGCAACAGCTGGCTGGAAGAACACTGAAGATGGGGTGTGGCTAGGTTCAGTGATGAATGGTGCTTTAACTTCCTTCCCAGAACTTTCCACAGTGGGTCCTGTTACAACTGTAAAGGGAATGATTGGGTGAGGAGTGGCCACAGTTGTCTTTAGCACAGCCAAGCGATCTGTGTGTCCTTGTTCATCTTTGGACACGCCCTTGTCATCTGCATTGCAGGCAGATGAAATGGGCATGCATTTGTACCTCTTTTTCCACCTCACAGGCACAATATAACCCTTAAGAAGGTCCAGGTCAACATGGGATTTAATAGCTTCTTGGAAAGTGAAAATATCCCTACACATTGACTTTGCCACAGTATAAATTAGCAGGAGGTGCCATTTGACTCTGCTTCTCTTTGGAGGAACTTTGCACACTGACAGTCATTGTTTTTAAAGCATGTGTAATCATAATTAGGTAGCTTTCCTGCTTATCTCTAGATTGTGAGCTCTGAGGGAGGAAGGGTGGCCACTGTGTCTGTCTTGTTACCACAGTGACGTGAGCCACTTTCACAGTGTTGGACTTGTAGTAAGTGCCCATTAAATGCTTACAACAAGATTGGTGACACAGTTTTAGAATAACAAATAATATTATTACCAATGATAGCAAAATATTAGTAATATGAATGATTTGGAGCTTAAGGAAAGCTGGATTCCAAACCTTGTTTCACCTTTTAGGTGCATGTGTCTAGGGAAATCACTGGGACTCGCTGTAGTTCTGAGTTTCTTTCTTTATAAAATGTGAATGGTAATAGCCTTCACAGAGGGTTGTTTTTCAGGATGAAAAAAATAATGCCTCTCAGTACTCAGTGCAGAGGCTGGCATATTGTTAAAACTGTTATTTTTGTTGATAAAATTATCTTTATGAGTGTATGTTGCCTCTCTCTCACATTCATTTAAGAGTGCTGGTTGGCATTGTGGAAGACAGTGTGGCGATTCCTCAAGGACCTAGAAATAGAAATTCCGTTTGACCCAGCAATCCCATTACTGGGTATATATCCAAAGGACTACAAATCATTCTACTATAAGGACACATGCACACGAATGTTCATTGCAGTACTGTTTACAATAGCAAAGACTTGGAATCAACCCAAATGCCATCAGTGATAGACTGAACAGGGAAAATATGGCACATATGCACCATGGAATATTACACAGCAATCAAAAATGATGAGTTCGTGTCCTTTGTAGGGACATGGATGAACCTGGAGGACATTGTTTTCAGCAAACTGACACAAGAACGGAAAATGAAATACCGCATGTTCTCACTCATAGGCGGGTGTTAAACAATGAGAACACATGGACACAGGGAGGGGAGCACTACACACTGGGGTCTGTTGGGGGGAATAGGGGAGGGACAGTGGTGGGTGGGAAGTTAGGGAGAGATAGCATGGGGAGAAATGCTAGATATAGGTGAAGGGGAGGAAGGCAACAAATCACACTGCCACGTGTGTACCTATGCAACTATCTTGCATGTTCTTCACATGTACCCCAAAACCTAAAATGCAATAAAAAAATAATAAAACTTAAGAAAAAAGAGTGCTGGCTGGAATAAGTTGGCATTTTCAAAATTTAAGCCACTTTACTAAGGTATGATTAATAAACAAAAATCTGTACATAGTTAACATGTACAACTTGATGAGTTTGGAGATAAGAATACATCTGTGAAACCATCACCACAACTTACACCATCAACCTGTCCATCACCTCTAAGTTTCTCCTGACTGCTTATTTAAAATTGTTAATATTTTTAGTTTTGTATGAAATAACAAAATGAATAAACATTTAACATAAGATTTGTAACTCTTATAGCCACACCCAAGGACTCTTAGAAATAGTCTTCTCCTCATCCATGTCCCTGCAAAGGATGTGAATTCATTCTTTTTTATGGCTGCATAGTATTCCATGGTGTATATGTGTCAGCTTTTCTCTATCTATTCTATCATTAATGGGCATTTGGGTTGGAACTAACCCAGGAAAAGAAGATCAAACACCACATGTTCTTGCTCATAAGTGGGAGTTGAACAATGGGAACACATGGACACAAAGAGGGGAACATGACACACCAAGGGCTGACAGGAGGTGGAGGGTAAGGGGAGGAGAGCATTAGGACAAATGCATAGTGCGTGCAGAGCTTAAAACCTAGAGGATGGGTTGGTCGGTGCAGCAAACCGCCATGGCACATGTGTACCGACATAGTGAACCTGCATGTTCTGCACATGTATCCCAGAACTTACAGCAAAATTGAGAAAAAAGAAATAGTCTTCTCCGAGTATATGTGATAAATGTCTCTGGAATGGAGATCTATTTATTAATTTTTCTCTGGGAATGCTCTGAATTGGAGGACTCTAATTTCACTAACTTCAAGCCATGTATGGTCTTAGAACCATGATTTCCTGGCAAATTGACATTAACAACACTAATAATAGTTAATGCATGAATGGTTTATTGTATCACAAACCCTTTATGGTCTTTCCTGCACTTAATCCACATTATAAGACAGTGTGGTTGATCCTGCTGTCACCATTTTACAGAGGAGTAGATTGGGACTGGAGTGAATAAATTGCTTGTAATCCCAGGGCCAGTGAATAGAGGTGGAATAAGAATGCAAGCTCAGACAGCCTGACTCTAAGGTCTCAAGTATTGAGCAGCTCGCTGTGACTCAGCTCTCATTTAGAGGCACTCACTGTTCACTTGCTGGACTTGAAGGGTTTGGTTTGAGGTTGGCAGTTTTTTTGTTTTTGAGATGGAGTCTCATTCTGTCGCCTAGGTTGGAGTGCAGTTGCACGATCTTGGCTCACTGCAACCTCCGCCTCCTGGGTTCAGGCTATTCTCTTACTTCAGCCTCCCTAGTAGCTAGGATTACAGGCATCCACCACCATGCCTGGCTAATTTTTGTATTTTTAGTAGACGTGAGGTTTCACTACATTATCCAGGCTGGTCTTGAACTCTTGACTTCAGGTGATCCACCCATCTTGGCCTCCCAAAGTGATGGGATTACAGGCATGAGCCACCACACCAGGCTGAGATCTGCAAATTCTTGATCCAAATTCATGATCTGGACTCCAGGGCAGAGCTGGAGAGCATGACTGCTCTGTGGCTACAAGTCAGTTGCTGAGTGAGATGATGCCAGGATTGATCCAGGAAGTGGGGTGAGGAAAGGGAATGAAGAAAGGCTCTCAGACCTGGGATGTTTTCTTCTCTTTTTCTTTTTTCTTCTTTTTATCTTTTTTTCAAGAAAGAAAGAAAAAAGTGAAGGAGAGGAAGAAAGAGGAAGAAAAAGAGGGAGAGAAAACGGGAATGTAGCTTTATTCTAAAAATGGGTATTAATGGCCGATCAATATTTTGTGTATTTAAGGTGGAAAATGTATATTTTGTGTATTTAAAATGGAGAGCTCTATAAATATTTATTGAGTTTGCTTGTTCTGGATCTGAGTTCAAATCCTGAATATCCTTATTAATTTTGTCTCGTTCAGTCTAAATCTCTTTATGAGTCTTATGTATCTGGGTGTTAGGATCATTAGCTCTTATTGTTGCATTGATCCTTTGACCACTATATCTTTGTTGCTTTGAAATCCATTTTATCAGATGCGAGTATTGCAACTCCTGCTTTTTATTTATTTATTTATTTATTTTTGCTCTCCATTTAGTTGGTAAATCTTTCTCCATCCCTTTGTTTTAAGTCTTTGTGTATCTTTGGATGTGAAATGGGTCTCGATATAGCATATCGTTAGGTTTTGGCTGTATCTTTTGATTGGGGGATTTAGTCGACTTAAATTTAGGGTTACTGCCATTTGATATTAACTGGCTATTTTATCCATTCGTTGATGTAAATTCTTCTTTATGTTGATGCTCTTTACTTTTTGGTATATTTTTAGAAAGGCTAATACTGGTTGTTCCTTTCTATGTATAATGTTTCTTTCAGAAGCTCTTGTAAAGCCGGCCTGGTGGTAATAAAATCTCTGAGTACTTGCTTGTTCATAGAAGATTTTATTTTTCTTTCAATTGTGAAGCTTAGTTTGGCAGAATATGAAATTCTGGGCTGAAAGTTCTGTTCTTTAAGGATGTTGAATATCGGCCCCCACTCTCTTCTGGCTTGTAGGGTTTCTACTGAGAGATCTGCTGTAAGTCTAATAGGCTTCCCTTTGTGGTTAACCTGACCTTTCTCTCTGGCTGTCCTTAGTATTTTCTCCTTGTTTCAACTCTGGTGAATCTAACGATTATGTGCCTTGGGGTTGCTCTTCTTGAGGAGTGTCTTTGTGGTGTTCTCTATATTACCTGGGGTTGAATATTGTGCTGCTTTGCTAGATTCGGAAAGTTTTCCTGAATAATATCCTGAAGAGTATTTTCCAGCTTGGATTCATTCTCCTCATGACATTCAGGTACACCTATCAAACGTAAATTAGGTCTTTTCACATAGTCCCATATTTCTTGGAGACTTTGCTCATTCCTTTTTATGCTTTTTTCTCTATTATTGTCTTCTCGTTTTATTTCATTAAGTAGGTCTTCAACCTCTGATATCCTTTCTTCTGCTTGATCAGTTTGGCTATTCAAACTTGTGCATATTTTGCTAAGTTTTGTGTTGTGTTTTTCAACTCCATTAGTTCATTTATATTCCTCTCTATATTGTCTATTCTTGTTAGCATTTCGTCAAACATTTTTTTCAAAGTTCTTAGTTTCTTTACATTGGGTTAGAACAAGTTCTTTTAACTCCCAGAAGTTTCTTATCATCCACCTTCTGAAGCCTACTTCTGATAATGGAACACAGTCCTTCTCCATCAGGGCTTGTTCCGTTGCTGATGAGGAACTGTAATCCCCTGTAGAGGGAGGGGGGTTCTGATTTTGGGTATTGTCAGCCTTTTTAGGCTGGTTTCTTCCCTTTGTTATAAATTTATCCATCTGTCATCTTTACAGTTACCACCTTTCTAGTTGGGTTTCTGAGTGGATGCCCAGTTTATTGATTCCCAGCACTGGAATCTGAGCAACCCACTGCTCCAGTCAAAACTGCAGCGATAAGACTGATGGTGCTCTTCTGCCTGGGAATCTCCTCCTGTTTACTCTTCATGAAGAGCTGCCACGCCGAGGCGCCAGCAAAACCACTGTTCCGGCCACAAGAGTCGCGCTGGTGACCCGTGGGGCCCCTCCACTGGAAATCTTCTGGTTCATGAGCGACGAAAATTCATCTGAAAGTGTGGCGTCTTCTCGTTCTCTGCGCTTTCACTGGGAGCTACAATTCCGAACTGTTAGTGATCAGCCATCTTGGATATCTCTACTCTTCTTCTCTTTTGTTACTGGAGAACTCAGGCAAACAACCTGCTGGGAAGCTTAGACCCAAGACTAAGACATCAGGGTTGGAACAATATCCTGACTCAAGCAGAGCAAACTCCACATTGCAGTCCAAATTTGGGGCTGAAACAAGCTGAGGCAACCCAGACTGCCTTCCCTGGAGTGGCCATGTTCCTGGGTCATCATCTAACATGGACTATCAGATTGGAACAATTAGTTTACTTGATGAGACTTGGGATGGTGCTTCTTGGCCTTGGAAAATGGCAGTGACTTTCCAATCTAACTCACTCTATGCATGGGTCATTTGTTCTCTGGGTGTTTCCTGGAATACCCAGAGAGCACAGGTCTCTTTGTCTCATGGGTATTATTTGGAAGGGTCTTGATGGTTTCCATGCTAGAATGAGAAAGAAAACTGGCCATTTTAGCTTGAGGGGAGGGCAGTCAAGGAGTACCAGTGGATATTGAATATCAAAAAGATAAAGATGATTTACCTATCCCTCATCTGTCCATCTGCCCATCCACCCACCCATTCCTTTTTTCCTAAAAATATGTATCCACCCACCCAGCAAATATTTATAGAGTGTTTCTGCACAGTCACTGTGCTGACCACTGGGGTTATAGAATGAACGTAAAGGACATGGTCCTCTTATCTCAAAAATCTTAGTCTTAGGGAAGGAGGATTTATAGCATCTAGTAATTAGGAACTGTTGTCTTTATCATTTTTTAAAAATTATTTCCAGGCTTGAAACATCTCTTGTCACCTATTAGGCACTCAGGAAATGGTTGTTGGGCTGAGATGATGGGGTCTTGTAAATATACAATCATGTCATCTGCAAATAGAGACAATGACTTTGTCCTTTCCTAATTGAATACCCTTTATTTCTTTTTCTTGCCTGATTGCTCTGGCTAGAACTTCCAATACTGTGTTGAATAGGAGTGGTGAGAGAGGGCACCCTTGTCTTGTGCCAGTTTTCAGAGGAAATGCTTCCAGTTTTTGCCCATTCAGTATGATATTGGCTGTGGATTTGCCATAAATAGCTTTTATTATTTTGTGGTATGTTCCATCGATACCTAGTTTATTGAGAGTTTTTAGCATAAAGGGCTGTTGAATTTTGTCAAGGGCCTTCTCTACATTTATTGAGATAATTGTTCTATAATGACACATGCACATGTATGTTCATTGTGGCACTTATGACAGCAAAGAGTTGGAACCAACGAAATTGCCCATCCATGATAGACTGGATAAAGAAAATGTGGCACATATACACCATGGAATACTATGCAGCCAAAAAAAAGAGGATGAGTTCATGTTCTTTGCAGGGACATGGGTGAAGCTGGAAACCATCATTCTCAGCAAACTGACGCAAGAACAGAAAATCAAACACCGCATGTCCTCACTCATAAGTGGGTGTTGAACAGTGAGAACACATGGATACAGGGAAGGGAATATCATACACTGGGGTCTGCCAGGGGGTGAGGGGGGTAGGGGAGGGACAGCAGGGGGTGGGGGGATTGGGGAGGGATAACATTAGGAGAAACACCTAATGTAGGTGATGGGGGGATGGATGCAGCAAACCACCATGGCACGTGTATACCTGTGTAACAGTCCTGCGCAATCTGCGCATGTACCCCAGAACTTATAATAATAATTTTAAAAAGGCTAAGAACTTTATATCTTATTAAAAGACCAGGGGGAAGTAAAAACAAAAAAGAAATGGATGTTGAATGGATTAATGAAAAAATCATATAGACAGGGTTAAAAGGAGGCAACTTGGTCCAGAGAAGAGGAAGCACAGGCTGTTTAGGGAGGCAGGGTGTGAAGCGAGGAGAGAAAGGTGGCCACAAACTGTAGAGTCACGGGTGGGCAGGACTAAAAAGGTACAGATACCAGCACCGAGGGTGAGGCCTGGGGCCGGAAATAACCTTCCATCTGACTCTGGCTTGCAGATTAACCACTGCCTAGATTTTGGAAGGCTCTGGACCAGTCATTGTATTTTTTTTTTTTTTAATTTACAACATTTTTTATTTCCATAGGGTTTTGGGGAAACAGGTGACATTTGGTTACGTGAGTAAGGTCTTTAGTGGTGATTTGTAAGATCTTGGTGGATCCATTTCTCAAGCAGTATACCCTGCACCCAATTTGTGGTCTTTTATCCCTCACCCCCTTCCCACCCTTTCACCCTGAGTGCCCAGAGTCCATTGTATCATTGGTGTGCCTTTCCATCCTCATAGGTTAGCTCCCATTTCAAAGTCAGAACATACTGTATTTAACTTTCCATTCCTGAGTTGCTTCACTTAGAATAATAGTTTCCAGTCCCATCCAGGTTGCTACGAATGCCATTAATTCATGCCTTTTTATGGCTGAATCATATTCCATATATATATATATATATATATATGTATATATATATATATATATATATACACACACACACACACACACACACACCCCCCATAGATTTTTTATCCACTCTTTAATTAATGTACATTTGTGTTGGTTCTACATTTTCTGCAATTGTGAATTGTGCTGCTATAAACATGTGTGAGCAAGTATCTTTTTTGTATAATGACTTCTTTTCCCCTGGGTAGAGATCCAGTAGTGGGGATTGCTGGATCAAATGGTAGTTCTCCTTTTAGTTCTTTTTTTTTTTTTTGGAAAGAAAGAGAAAGAGAAAGGGGGAGAGGAAACAGGAGTGTTCTATTGCCCAGGCTGGAATACAGTCTAAAAATAGGTATTAAAAACCTCTTTTATGCCAATAATTGTGCTTAACAGTGGAGACAGGAAGGAATAAGGGAAGAAAATAACCAACAGCCAACCAATATTTCATTTAAGTCTGTGAAATGCTACACAATTGCTGAAGAGTGATTTACTTCCAATCATGTGGTCACTTTCAAAATAGGTATAATGTGATACTGAGAAAAATGTATGTTCCGTGGACCTGGGGTGAAGAATTCTATAAATATTCACTGAATTTACTTGTTCCAGGTCTGAGTTCTAATAATAGATGTCCCTGTTAATTTTCTATCTCGTTGATCCATCGAGTATTAACAGTGTGGTGTCAAAGTCTCCTGCTATGATTGTGCAGAAGTCCAAGTCTCTTTATAAGTCATTGAAAACTTGTCTTATGTATCTGGGTGCTCCTATATTGGGTGCGTATATATTTATGATCATTGACTCCTGTTGTTGCATTGATCCTTTTACCATTATATAATGTCATTCTTTGTTTCTTTTAGTCTTTGTTACTATTAAGATCTATTTTGTCAGAGACGGAAGTTACAACTCCATTTTTTTTTCTTTTTCTCTCCATTTGATTGGTGAGTCTTCCTCCAATCCTTTGTTTTGAGTCTTTGTGTGTCCTTGCTTATGAGATGGATCTGGATACTGTGAACCAATGCGTTTTGATACTTCCAGTTCTTTAAGGAATCTCCACACTTTTCCATAGTGGTTGTACTAGTTTACATTCCCACCAGCAGTGTAGAAGTGTTCTCTATTCACTGCAATCCCTGCCAACATCTATTATTTTTTTATTATGGCCATTCTTGCAAGCATTAGGTGGTATTGTGTTGTGGTTTTGATTTGCATTTCACTGATCGTTAGTGATGTTAAACATTTTTTCATATGTTTGTTGGCCATTTGTGTATCTTCTTGTGAAAATTGTCTATTCATTAGACCAGATATTTTAAACCTGGGGTTAGTGGATAGAATTCATGGAGTCGGCAAACTTAGCTGTAAAAAAAAATGACATTTATTTACAAGAACGCTAACTGATAAGTTGAAGAGTTTCCTCCAGTTATCAAGGCAGAGAACAAACCACAGGTAGATTTTAGCAGAATCTATGGATTTGTCATTAGTTAAATCATAGATATTTTCATATCACATTGCGATAGTTCGAGGTATCCAAAAATAATGTTTCTTTCATCCCTACTTTAAATTTATGGTGGTTATTAGGTGTGCTGATGGATCTTGCTATTTAATACACTAATAAAGAAGCATCAGTTGATAAGTCATAAGTTTCAGTATTATCAACGTCTCTTATAGTCCTTTGTATTCACTTTTTGTGAATTTAAAAACATCGTGGGAGGGAATTCATAGGCTTTGTTAGACCATTGGAGTTCAAGGCACATAAGAAAGTTTAAAACCACTCATTTAGATAAAAATGCCTTGTCTGCATTCAGAGACAATGGGACTCAGGTTGACTGGGGGACCTGGAGTGTGGAGGTCCAGGGAATTGATGTTTAGAGCCAAGGTTGTTTGGTCGAGTGGCTGGTTTTAAATGGTATTCCCAAACACCTCAGTGACAGAGCGGAATTTGGTGCAAGCTCTTGCTCCCTTTTGAGTCTTAGTGACCAGCAGGTCCTCCTCACTGCACTCTCTTCTCCCTCACCTTTTGGGCTTCTCTGATCGAGTCTGGTGACTATGAAGGCGCCTTTGGCTCATAATTTTATAACTGACACTCAGGGAGAGATGCTGTCCTCCAGATGCTTGTCTCAGACCTGCGGTTTTATTATCAATGCAGTGTGAGTAATGAATGCCATGCGTTGTGTGTGATGTGTTCTTTTAGGTTTATTAAATCACCCAGGTGCTGTTCTGATTGGGTGTTTTCACCGTCTCTTGAGAAGATAGAAAATTTATGGTTGCAGTTTGCTCTCTTTAGATAATTTTCACATTTCTTTCTCTGCACAGTTTATTATTTTTTTGTATTTGCCATAGAGATCAAGTGCTTAAAATAACCAGTTTAGAGCTAAGCTGATAAAGCTAACACGTCCATAAATTGGGCCATGAACGACGCTTCAAGATGCCTGCTGTGCTGGAGAGGTGAGCTGAAGCAGGCGGAGTGGTGAATGAGGGAGAAGAGTAGACGGGAAGAGATTCCTGACATGGTGCATAAAGGATTCTGAGCTGGCTTTCCTATGGCTGTAGCTGCTGCATGTGCAAATTGAGGCTGAATTGCCTCCAACCCAGGAGGAAGAAGTGCTGATGTAAGAGGTCCCAGAATGGCTTGATAGGAGTTGAGGAGGCAGCACCATGTTGAATCAGTCCTAAGCTTTGCTGTGCTGGGAGTGGAGGTGCTAATTCAGTGACACGCCCATTCTTCACCTGCTCATTTCACTCTGGCCATCTTCCTCCTGAGACTGGAAAAAGAAAACAAACTTAAAAGGCCTCCTGTCTTCCCTCACTACTTATCTTTTTGTGACACTAAGTTGAATCTACTTTCCCAGCTTTAATTATTTTCCCAACTTAGGTATTACTAAACATACCACAGAATGTAGAAGGAAAATATAACAGATGAATAATATGACATATGCTATAAACTTACCAATGGCAGTGAACATTTTGTTACCTCTGCTTTAGCTACATATGTGTGTATTAAAATAGGTATCGTGTGTGTGTGCATGTGTGTGCATGTTTGTGTGTGTGTGTGTGTGTGTGTGTGTGTGAGCCACAGTAAGTTGTATGTATCAACCCTAGAAACGGTAGCCTATATCTTCTCAGGTTAAGAACAAAATTAGTAACTCCTTCATATTACCTTGTATCCAGTAGATATCCAGGTTTTCCAGTTGTCCCCCAGATGTCCTTTTTATCTATTAAGTTTTTAAGATTTTAAAATATTTAATTGACACAACTTGTGTATAAATATACAGTGTAATGATTTGATGTACATACAGACTGTGTGATGATTATGACCATCAAATTAACACGTTGGTTCCCACGGTAGTTAGTTAGTGTTGTGCAGTGGTGAAGACATTTAAAGTCTGCTCTTTTATCCCATTTTAAGGAAACAGCAGCATTTTTAACTAGAGTCACCGTGTTGTACATTGCATTCCCAAAACTTACACATCTTATAACTGAAAGTTTGTACCCTTTGACTAACATCTTTCCATTTTCCCTTTTAAAGCCCCCTCAAAAACTGGGAATTTTTTTTTTTTTGGCCAATCAATGAGAGCTTGTAAGGTTGCTGAGGTTGGTTGGCCTTTAACTCCTGGCCTCGCCTTCGCAAGTGCCACGACATCTGGGCGGAGCCACTTTGGGCCCCCCCAAAACTGGGAATTTTATCAAAGTTGACGTGGTCCATTTGACTGTTTATGCCTTTGGGTGTTTTCTGATTTAAAACAGTGGTTCTGAACCATTTTAGTTTCACGACTCTTTTATGATCTTAGAAAATAGCAAAGAGCTTTTGTTTGTGTAAACTCTCTGTCTCCATGTTTACTGTACTAGAAATTAAAATGAGAACTTTCTACAATGCAGGGTTACCTGACCTCATAACCTATTATCTGTTAATGTGACAATATCATCACACATTCTGGAAAACTCCCCCATACTCTCGTGAGAATATGAGAGTTAAACATGCACATAGCATCACAGTATTACTATGAAGTTGTTTTGACTTGGTGATCTCCCTAAAAGAGTTCTGTGGATGGCCAGGCGCAATGGCTCATGCCTGTAATCCTAGCACTTGGGAGGCTGAGGTGGGCAGATCACGAGGTCAGGAGTTCAAGACCAGCCTGGCCAACATAGTGAAACCATGTGTCTACCAAAAATACCCCCCCCACAAAAAAAAAAAAGCTAGATGTGGTGGCGGGTACATGTAGTCCCAGCTACTTGGGAGGTTGGGAGGCTGAGGCAGGAGAATTGCTTGGACCAGTGAGGCGGACTGCATCATTGTACTCCAGCCTGCATGACACAGTGAGACTCTCTTAAAAAAAAAAAAAAAAAGAGTTCTGGGGACCTGGACCACACTTTGAGAATTATTGACCTGGAGTCATCCCCTACCATTTTTATTTTACAACAGTTTTTTTTTTCTTTAAAAATTTGTTAGTGAAAACCTGAAACATATGAAATGTGGAGACTTGCGTGGAATTGTTTTGAATCTTCGTAATAATCAAATCACTGATAACACAGCAGTAAGCGGGTAGAGGTTTGAAGTTCAAGTGCTAGTTGAAACTGACAACAAGGTTTAGCATTTCATCCCCTTCACTTCTGAGTGGTGTAACGGCCCCTTTGTTTCAGTTTCCTTACCTGTAAAATGAGGATAGTAATACCTGTACCACTGTTAGGTTAGAGGGATTCAATAAGAAACATACCTTGAACTCAGATCCGGAACAAGTAAACTGAATAAACGTTTATAGAACTCTCCACTTTAAACACGCAAGATATGCACTCTTACCAGTACCACATCACACCTACTCACAGGTTTAAATGAAATATTGGTTGGCCATTATTAAGCACAATTGATGGTATAAGGGAGGTTTTCAATACCCATTTTTAGACTGCATTCTAGCCTGGGCAATTAAGTAACACTCCCGTGCCCTCTCCCTCTTCCTCTTTTTTCCTCTTCTTTTTTTTCTTTCTCTTTTTCTTCCCTTTTTTTTAAAAATAAAAAATAAAAATAAAAAGAGGAAAAGAAACCGTATCTCATGTGGCTGCGTTAGTGCCCAACACATAGTAAATGCTCAATGCATGTTATCTATCAGTATCTGTAGTGGGGGTTTTCAATGGGCAGGGGAGCAGTTTTGAATCCCAGAGGGCATTTGGCAATGTATGGAGAAATTTGTTATTGTCACACTGGGACAGGGAGTGTGTTACTGACATCTAGTGGGTGGAGGCCAGCAGTACTGCTAAACACCCTGCAGTGCACAGGGCAGCTGTCTCCAAAAAAGTGACCAGGCTCCAAATACCAAGTGTCGAGGTTGAGAAGTCCTACTTTTTACTGTTTTTATTTTATCTTTATTTTATTTTATCTTGCTCTGTCACCCACACTGGGGTGCAGTGGCATAAACATGGCTCTCTGTAGCTTCAACCTCCTGGCCCCAAGAGATCTTCTTCCCACCTCCCAGGTAGTTGAGACCACAGGTGCACACCACCATGACCAGCTATTTTTTTTGGTAGAAATGGGGTCTTGCTATGGTGGCCAGCTGTCCTCAAACTCCTGTCCTCAAGCTGTCCTCCCACTTCAGCCTCCCAAAGTGCTGGGATTAAATGCATGAGCTATTGCACCTGGCTGAGAAATCCTACAGCCGATTAAAATGGTTTCAGTCAAGTAGTGACCAGTTGTTGAGAGTACAGTGGGGTGCAATCCCGTATTCAACATTGCCTCATTCAAAGCTGATGTATGTACTGAATGAAGGTAGCCAACAGCTGTAAAGCTCCTATTTGGTGTAAGACCCAGTGCCATGTGCTGCAGGCATACTGTCATATAGAGTGCCCTGCAGCAAGATAGTGTGGAAGCAACTGGAAAGCTGGAGACCACACCATATTCTGGGTCACCTCTTTTCTGTATTTGTCCTAGCCTCTTGTGCTTCACAAATCAACGACATTCAAAAGGCAGCTGTGAGTTTTAGTTTAAAGTCGGTGGCTGAAGCTTGGTGGGGAAGGTGCCTTGATGCTCCTAGTTTTGTTCCATTTGAAGCAAATGGGATAGTCGCCTTTTCTTCAGGGACAAGCTAGCACTCAAGATGTTCCAGCCACTGTGAAATTCCTCCGTGGGTGAACATCAAAGCTGCTCCTGGGGACCCCACATGTGGAGAAGACAGACAGAATACACTGTCTTCTCTCACAGAGACCCGCCCTTCTAGGTAGCTGCCTCTAGGCATGCCCCTCTCACCATAGCTGCTATGTCTGTTTAGTCTGTGTGTTGTTTCCCTGATTGGCTACATTTTAGTAACATCTTTAAGGAACTGCATCTCTTGACTTAGGGGTTCTCGAGCCAAGATTTGCAGTGGAGTCAGTCGTGAGCTCCTTAAAAATGGATTCCTGCTCCTCCCAGAGATTCTGCTTCAGGACCCAGTGATCCAATTGCTAGCACACTCCCTCAGGGGTTCTCCTAGTTGGGATGGAGAATCTGTGAATTTGTCCTGGTAAATGTGCTTTGTGTATCAGAACATCAAATTTATGAGTCAGAAATACTGTCGCTCAGTCTACCTGGTCCACATTCCTTTTTGCTCTTTCCTAATTCCTGGGATCCATGGAGGAATAATGCTGCTCCTGGTTGAAAGCCCTCCTCCGGCTTCTCCTTGCACTTGGAATGTGGTACCCATGGCCTGATCCTGTCTGGAAGGCCCTGCACACTCGGGCTCCTGCCCACCTCTGTATTGTCATCCCAGTTGCTTTCCCACTTGTTGACTCTGTTCCAGCACCACAGGTCTCCTGGATCAAGCTCTGCCTTTTTTTGAGATGGAATTTCACTCTTTTTGCCCAGGCTGGAGTGCAATGGCACAATCTCAGCTCACCACAACCTCCGCCTCCCGGGTTCAAGTGATTCTCCTGCCTCAGCCTCCCGAGTAGCTGGAATTACAGGTGTGTACCACCACGCCTGGCTAATTTTGCATTTTTAGTATAAAGGAGGTTTCTCCATGTTGGTCAGGGTGGTCTCAAACTCCCGACCTCAGGTGATCCGCCCACCCCAGCCTCCCAAAGTGCTGGGATTACCGGCATGAGCCACCATGCCTGACCAGTCTTGCTGCTGCTGCTGCTGTTTTCATATTGAGATAGGGTCTTCTTCTGTCACTCGGGCTGGAGTACTGTGGCACAGTCCTAGCTCACCAAAGTGTCTACCTCCTGGGCTCACATGATCCTCTCATCTTAGGCTCCCAAGTAGCTGGGACCACTGGTGTGCACCACCATGGCTGGCTAACTTTTTGATACTTTTACATAGATGGGGTCTGTCTATATTGACCAGGCTGATCTCAAACTCTTGGGCTCAGACAATCCTCCCACCTTAGCCTCATAATTTGCCGGGATTACAGGCACGAGCCACTGCTCCCAGCCAGCTCTTTTCTATCTCAGAGCCTTTCTACCCATGTCCCATCTGTCCCAAACAGTCTGCTACTTGCTTTCTGCATATCTGGCTCCTTTTCCTCCTCCAGGTTCGGCTTTAAGGACATTGAATCAGATGGGCCTTCTCTGACCTCCTTCCTGCTAAAAGCAGTTCTTATTATCCCACATACCACCTTGTTCTTTGCATTTCTAGAAATAGTCACCCTTGGTAAAATACACAGGATTGGATGTTTGCTGTTTCCCTGACCAGGCAGTGCTATAGGGGCAGGGAGCTTTGGGTCACCAGTCACCATCAGAGAACCAGCGCCTGGTTCACTGTTTGACGGAGAGCTGGCATTCGGTATTTAGTGAATGAATGAATGCATGGCTGTACTCCCTCCAGCTGTTGCCCTGTATTTGCTGACTGTTGCTGATCTTAGGATCGATTTTAGAAAACTCAGGCTGCCCTAGTCCCTCAGGCCCTCCCAGGGTCCTGGCACAGCCGTGCTGTCATTCCCACGTGCTGCTGTGGTGGGGCAGAGCTGTACTGTGACTTGAAAGCCCACAGAAGTGGGTGCTGCTGTCAGCAGGCCCCAGCTTCTGAGAGACATCTGCTGAAAGCTGTTGTTGGCAATGCCAGTGTCGGGAGAGAAGCAGAGCAGACGAAATGTCAAAGGGTGAATGGGATAATCAGGCCCCAGCCGTCAAAACTGCCACCCACTCAAGCCTGTCAGAGTCTAGAAGAGAAATCTTTCAGAGATGTCAGATTCTTCACGTGTCTAATGGCAGAGAGCAAGGATGCCCCCAAGGGAGGCTTGCAGGAGCTGGTTCTGATTGCCCAGAGCCTTTACAAGCCACAATTGGGCATATCCATCATGGGTATGGAGGCAGCTGGGAAGGAAAGGGAGGGCGGCTCTTCGCAGAATGCAGTGCATCTAGTCCAGTTCCCAGTGTGTGGAGAACATGCCCTGATCGGAGCCTCATTATCCCATTACCATGGCCTTCATCTTTTCTTCCATATTGGTACTCATGGAACAACGCAAAGGTCTTACAGTTCCTTGGCACAGTAAATAGAACTCGGGAAAGCCTTGAGGAGGATTGCATGCTCCTTTTATCCTCATGCCAGGGTCCACTGAATTCCACTGAATTCGTATTGTTCCCTGGATCTGTCAGGCATTATCCTAGATTCTAGAAATGGAACAGTGGACAAGACAGACCAAATAGGTCCCCCTGGCCTGCGTTTCAGTTGAAACAGATAGACAGTATATTAATTGCACACCTAAGCAAACAATGTACTTAAAGACTGATAGAATTCACAAAAGAAGGAAGCAGCTAATAGGATAGGCAGTGACCTGGGGCAGCCACTTTAGATAGCTAAAGAGCCTGAAGGATGAGCTCTGATCCACTTCTTCCTCCCCATCTTTTTTTTTTTTTTTTCCTGGATAGGGAATGGATTTCTGTTTCTCCTGCTGAAGGAGTCAACATGAAATTGTTATTTGAACATATCAAGATGGTAAAGATGTAACTTTGTTGGGGTAACTCTAGATTTTCATTTGAGCCCCAAGGGGACCAGTCTTGATTTCACCACTGCTCAGTTTACACGTATTAAGTATCTTTCTGCTTTGTGGACTGTCCTGTGTGTTTCATTCTATCTCCTATCAGACACATGAAGAAAACATGTGGCAGGGCTCCTGAGGGTTGGGCTTGTTTTCCAGAGGGCTGCTCTGGAGTCTTCAAATTTCAATTGAGATTGATAAGATGCCTGTGCTGCCTTCTACTTTCAGGATAGGTCATTCGCTTTTACTCCATTATTTATAAAGTAAAAGTGTTTGGCTTTGCTGGTATACCCCAGTGTTTTTGTTGTTGCTTACTTAGTTTTGGCTTCATTAACAGTTTGTTTTTACTTTATTAATTGTGTTCTTGTACTTTCTTAGGTTTTATTTCATTCTCCACACTCTCAAGCCCTGAGGTTCTTGAATTCAAAGCTTGGTTTACTTATTTACCCTTTCTTGTTTTCTAAGGCAAACATGTAAGGCTATACATTTTCCTCTGAGTACAACTTTGGCTGTGTTCTGTCACTTTTGCTCTATGACACATTGCCATTATGTTCTATACAAAATTAAGTTCCATTTTGATTTTCTCCTTAGAAATATATTTAAAAATTACCAAGCATGCAGATAGTTTTGGGGGTTGGATTTGGGTTACTTATTTATAATTTTATAGGATTGATGTGAGTGAATGAGGTCCATTAGTTATCAACCTGAAAAAAATTTTTATTTCCTTTCTGGCTTGGTATATAGTCAATTTTTAGAAGTGTGCTTGAAGATCCTATGTATCCTGTTTGTATATTGAGGTTGAAAAAACCCTCTTTGAGTTTTCTTCTTTTTATGATTGATCTCTGGATTTCTTTTCATTTTTTCTGTATAGTTGGTGATTCTGTGGGGGAAACTCTTAGAACTAGTTTTTCTTCTTGTTTAGCTCTAGCACCAAGCCAGGAATTTCAAAGTAGGAAGAAGAAAACTAAATAACACCTTTATCATCTCCCCAGGTTGGTCAGGAGGGTATTTCAGCTAATGAGACTTTATCGTGAAGTGGGGCTAAGGTTATTGATGTAGCAGAACTGCCTGTGGCAAGGATGTCTCCACAAAGACTGAGAGATCTGCCTCTGGAACGCTTTCAGGGGATGGCAGCAGTTGCACTGGTTGGATTCTTAATGAGGCATTTCTAGAAATACAGCATTTGTTCACCAGGAAAAAAAAAATTCTAACAATCACATCATCAACAAACATGCTTTAAAAGGTCAAGAGTTCAGGACCAGCCTGACCAACATGGTGAAACCCCACCTCTACTAAAAATACAAAAATTAGCTGGGCGTGGTGGTGGGTGTCTGCAGTCTCAGCTACTTGGGAGTCTGGGGCGAGAGAATCACTTGAACCCGGGAGGCAGAGGTTGCAGTGAGCTGAGATCATGCCACTGCACTCCAGCCTGGGCAACAGTGAGACTCCATCTCAAGAAAAAAAAAAGAAAACCTTAAAAAGAACTTGCAAAAATACATAATTAAGATTATCTCTGAGGCCTTTACAGAGCTGAATAAACCTTGAAGCAAAAAAATCATCTCCTGCCCCCAAGCTTGACACAGAGCTTTAGAAACCTGTGAGATAGAGAAGTACTTCGAAAGGAAGACTTCATTCATAGCCAAAAGCACCAGAGGTGGTTCTGATAACCACTGGGGCTGCTGTTATCTGGGAGTATTAACAGGGTGGATTGAGGCTGGACTGTTTTCCTCTTCAGATTAAACTGCAGCCTTGGAAGGCTTTGGAGAAGTGACATGTAGGTGGCTTATGCATACCGCTTAATTTTAACCAAACCAGCAGCTTATTCCTCTTCTGTCCCCTGTCATCAAGATGCCAGTGTTCTTTCTCTCTGTGTAACAAGTCTGATGACAACAGGCTCCTCCTCTCCTCCCACCTGCTTTTGTTTTATGTGCCTGGTTTAACACATGAGGTCATTCACCATTATCTTGGAAATGCTCATAGCTGGTCTGAAGTTGCTGTAGAGGTGGTGGGTGGAACACACGTTTGACACCTCCAGCGTTGGATTGTCCCTAGCTTGCTTATCTCAGTTCACTGCTTTGGGGATGGATGCCCAGGCTTTGGTTAGGGGAAGCATTGCTCCAACTGGATGCTTATGTAGTATTCATGATACGTTACAAAATTTAAATGGAAAGAATCCTTCTCCATCAGTCCATTCATTGGTACTGTCTGAGCACCCACATAGAGGTTGCATAGCACCCCAACAAAGATCTCAATTCAAATCAGGTTGAATAGACACAAAATATTATCTCATGAACCTGAAAATTCCAGAGAGTTGGCCTTTCCCCCTAAGTGTGTTGGAATCTGGACACACTAATGATGCCTTGAGGTATCTGTCCTACTCTGTCCTTTTCCTCTGTTTTGATGTTATTTATTTTTGGTGGGGGAGTGGCCATCAGCTCCAAACTATGTTTGACTATCTCAGCCTACCCAGCAGCAGGAGGGAGCCAAGCTTCTGCAAAAGCCTCAGGGCTTGGGTTCATTGGGTTTATCTGGATCAGGAACCAACCCCTAGAGCAGTCCTGCCAAAGAGAGTGAGAACAAGCTGCCTTTTTTTTTTTTTTTTTTTTTTTGAGATTGAGTCTTTCTTTGTTGCCAGGCTGGAGTATAGTGGCATGATCTCAGCTCACTGCAACCTCCGACTCCCTGGTTCAAGCAATTCTCCAGCCTCAGCCTCCTGAGTAGGTGGGATTACAGGCACGCCACCATGCCTGGCTAATTTTTGTGCTTTTAGTAGTGATGAGGTTTCACTGTGTTGACCAGGATGCTGTCAATCTCATATATATAGATGAACATTCATGTACAAATATATACCCACAAAAGATTTGTATGTGAATGTTCATAGCAAAATTGTTCACAATATCCAAAAGGTGGAAACAGCCCAAAACTCCATCAAGGGAAGACTGGATAAACACATTGTGGTCTGTCTATAAAGCAGAGTAGTATTTATCAGCAGAATATTTTATAAAAAGATACTGGCCAGACATGGTGGCTCACGCCTGTAATCCCAGCACTTTGGGAGGCCAAGGCGGGGGGATCATGAGGTCAGGAGATAGAGACGATCCTGGCCAACATGGTGAAACTCCATCTCTACAAAAAAAAAAAAAAAAAATTAGCTGGACATGGTGGTGTGTACCTGTAGTTCCAGTTACTTGGGAGGCTGAGGCAGGGGAATTGCTTAAATCCAGGAGGCAGAGGTTGCAGCGAGCCAAGATTGTGCCACTGCACTCCATCGTGGCTCCAGAGCGAGACTCTGTCTCAAAATGCGTGGACAGGGGGTGGGGACTAGGAGAGGGATAGCATTAGGAGAAATACCTAATGTAGATGACAGGGTGATGGATGTAGCAAACCACCATGGCTTGTGTATACCTATGTAACAAACCTGCACATTCTGCACATATATCCCAGAACTTAAAGTGTAATAATAATTAAAAATATATACTGAGCACTGTCATGTGCTACAATGCAGATGAACCTTGAAAACCTGCTAAGTGAGGGAAGTCAGTCACAAAAGGTCACAGACCATATGATTCCATTTGTGTGAAATGTCTAGAGCAGACAAATTCATAGAGACATCAGATTAGTGGTTGCTGGGGGCAGGGAGAGGGGTGCTGGGGAATGGCTGCTTAATGGCTCTGAGGTTTTCTTGCAGTGAAAATATTCTGGACCCAGGTAGTGATGATGGTTGCTTAATATTGTGAGTGTATTAAATGTTACTGATCATACATTTTATCTTATATGCCTCTCTCCACAATCAAAATAAATATTAACCCATTTTGAATTAAACAATGAGATGAAGCAAATCAGGAATGCTGAGTGGCCAGAATCATTCTGTTGCCCATATCTGTGGGCGCCATCAGGATCAAAACCAACACTCATGTAGCTTGTGAATGCAGGCTGAGCTATGGAAGATATGGGAATGTATGCATATGTCTCTTAGGCCACAAGCCCTGGTTATCATTTTCAAGTTTCTGCACTGTGGCACTGCCTGAGGTCCTGGGTATCTGTAAAAGAGACAACTGTCACTCTACAGTACTGATCCTACACTCATATACATTTCTTTCCTTTTTACTTACAAGCAGTTTAAACTCGTAGGCACCTCACAGGGTTATCGTTCTGACTAGTTCAACCATTTGAGTTACTGAGTCTCTAATATGTGCCTGGAGCTTTTTGTTAGACCTGTCAACAGACTTGGAGGTGTATCAACAGGAAACCTAATAACTGAGTTTAATAAGTTCTGACTGTCTCCTAGCATCTCTGCTCCATATGTTATTTTTTTCATTCCCTTTTCACTCCAGCCCTGAAAGGTAGGTGCTATTATAAGCTCCACTATGCAGATGAAAAAAGTGAGGCTCAGAGAGCCCACAGAAATGGCCCAGCTGGCAGGTGGCAGGGGTGGAATTCAGACTCAGAGCCCCCCTCATTGCAGTCCCTGGTGAAGCTACCCAGCAGAGTAAATGAGGACATCAGCAAATGCTGGGTGCTCTCAGCCTCACACAAACCAGAGAAACATCCATTAGAAAGCACAAATTAGACCATCTTGCTCTCTTCTGTGGGTTCCCTATTTATAGAGTGCCCAATGGATGCTATTTCTAACTTAAGCTAGGAGGTTTTCTCTGAAAGTTTCAATCTGCAACTTAAAAGCAAAGCGAAAGAATAAAAGAGCTGGGAGTGCACTTCAGCAAATGTGGTTCTGAAATCTGAGAGCAAGGAGGCAGGGGGAGAGAGATGATCATCTTATTAGTGTAGAAGCATAAAGATGATCGGAGAGGGATGCTCCATTATTTATAGGAATCCAGTTCTTTTCTATACACTTCACTGAGGCATTTGATATATTTGTGCTGGAGATTAACACTGATGTTATTTTCTTTAATGTCTGTTTTTAGTGTATGCGGTGCATGTTGGCATTCAGGAAATTCAGCCAGAGGAGAAAAACAATAGTATTAATTAGGGATGTCAGTCATGGGTGTTATGAAATTCAAAACTGCCAAGTTTCTGGAGCATTTAGTGGTAATTATAATAGACTGTGGAGACAAGCTGTTCTTCGTTTCCTATACAGAAACGCACAGTTTGATGGGCAAGTGATCAAAGTGCTAATGCAAACCCTTCTGAAAGGGGCGCCTCTCTCACCCTGTTATTTTAGGAGCCAGTGCTTTTGCTAATTCAGAGCTGCCCAGAGAGAGGAGACCATCCAGTGAATATAAGGCCCCTTGTCTTTTTATAATTTAAAATGACTATTCAAATTATACCTCCATGCAAGTTGCAGTGTGAGCCGGGGGGGGTGAAGGATACCACCCATCAGCATGGCAGCATATTTTGATTGAAATCAGAGCCATAGTTTTTTCCAGGTAGAGTCACACATATGAATAATAAAAGCCTGTTCTATGTTCTTCAGGTAACCCAGTTAAATGAGTAGAGAGATTTGTATCTTTGAGAATTGGAAAAAAAAAAAAAACGGGTGCAACTTTCTGGGGCTTGTCTGAGTTGCTGGTTAGAGGTTTTTATGTCTCTTGGTGTGTTTTGGAGTAATTCTAACAGTCCGGGGGCAGGCAGTAAACCAGGTAGAATGGCAGGGATGGAAGGATTCCATCGTCAGTGCTCGAATGTTCTATATTGTCTTAGATGAGCTTCGTAGTGCCCTTTGGAGCTGTCTGGGGAGGTTTGTACCTATCTGATGAGTAAAATCAGTTACAGAGAGATCAATGGACTTGTCCAGGTTATTCCGATGCCACGTGTCAGGAGGGCTCCTGACCTCTTGTCTGGTGCCATCTCTCCTTTAGTGCTTTCTACCATTTCTGCACCTGTGTGGTGTCCTCCTGCCACAGGACCTTTGCACATACCATTCTCCATGTCTGCTCTGCTGACCCTTTGAAAGCTGGCTTCGAGTGTACCTCATTCTTAAAGGACAATCACACCCCTCTAGACCCTAACAGGAACCCAACTCATGGAAACAGTAAGTATGCCACGTTCCCTGTAAGACTGATATTTCACTTGATGAAAACAAAACAGGCCACAAAAAGTAAGTGATATTTTTCATGGAAAAGCAGAGCAGTGGGAGAGGCAGACTCATCCATCTCTGATGTATTTTTTTCTTTTATAACCACCACCTCCATTAGCTGGAGATAACGATGTCAAGTGGAAAAATCTTTAGCAGTTTTTGGTTGGCCTGTAATTGGCATGGCCCACAAGCAGCCCAGCTAAATTCGGTGGTGTCTGATGGTCCTTCCTGGACCTGAGACATGAAAGACGGATGGTCAGAAATCCTTCAGAAATCCTAGGTGTGTGTGTGTCTCTGTGTTTTAGTTTTTAATAATCAATAGTATTTCCTTATCCATCCTGAACTTTTTCAGAAATAATTAGGGAGCTTGGGGTTGGGTTAGTAATTGCTGAGAAATGCGCTTGGTTGCAGACAAGCCTCCACTCTGGGGCTGGTGAGACGGTGGAAACACCCCACCCCCTCCCGGCGGTTTGGAAGTACGTCTAGTGGCATCTCAACATCCTTTGGAAAAGCAGGGCACGCTTTTTCCTGCTGACACACACAAGCCTTATAATTTAGCATTAGAAAAGAAAAATGGTTTAGAACGAGAAAAGATATTTAGAGCTCATTATTCAAGTGGAAGTCACAGAGAAGGGGCAAGGACCAGTCAATAAGAAGCAGCTCACATTACAGGGCCAGAAGGAAGCCTGTGCCTGGCGCCCAGGAGCCAGGCAGGAAGCAGGTTGCCAGGTCAGCAGGGTTGATCTCAAGGTCACACATCAGTAAAGAACATGCAGGAAGCCATCTTCCCTGAGTGAACCCTTCTGAAGGCTCCATCCAGAACGACTTCTGTGGATTTCCTTCCTCTCTCTGGCTTCCAGCACAGGGGTCAGGTCACCGTCCATTTCCATGTTCAAGCCTCAGCGAGGCCTTGCTTGGCATCCAAATGTTGGCGTCAGCGTCACTGAGGCCAGAACTGGTTGTTCCATCAAGTGGAAGGGGCTCCAGAGAGGGCAGCTATGTCCATTCAGTGGAGTTTGTGTCTGTCTTTGGGGAAAGCCCACAGCTGCAATTCCTTTCCATCTTTAACTTGCATTTCTTCTCTCCTTCTGTAGCTACATATTGTGCCAACCCAACAACCTCTGTCTGCACACCTTCGCTCTTCTGCCTTCCACATATGCATACACATGACAGTCCATCGCTGTCATTCCTGGCCTCGTTCTAGGCCTCCTGGCTCTTTCTGATGTTGTCTAAGACTCATTAGCACTTCTGAGCTTAGCATTTTGCCTGCCTCATCTGCTTTAGCCTGCAGCTTTTGTCTACTGCTATCAAGGCTGGTTACAAAAGAGAAAGGGGGAATGAGGAAGCCCCATGGGTCTTGCTGCATCCAAGGGAGGAAGAAAGAGAACAGATGCTTCTGTGTGTGCCAGGGACTGTTCTAGTTGCTTTATAAATGCCATCCAGCCATTGAATCATTTGTTTTTGGTTGTCCTTCTTCTATCTAGCATTGTTCTGGGAGGTGATTCTACACCAAAAGACACAGCAGATATGGGCCCTGTCTTCATAGTTCTTAGGGTCTAGAAGGGGGGCATGTAATTAAGAAGAAATTACATATATAATCTGTGTTTTACTAGAAGGAGCATATGGTTTTGTGAAAATCTTTTAAAGCAATTGAATTTAACCTGATTGAGGGTTCAGAGAAGCTCTTTCTGAGTAACGGAGGCTTGAAGGATGAAGACTTGAAGAATGAATGTGACTTTTATTTCCCATGTTATCTCCACTTTACTCTACAATGGGTACAATATCCATGCCAATTTTGCAAGCAGGGGAGCTGAAGTTCAGTGATGTGGGGTATCCCACCCAGGTACAGGTTGATAGTGATGGGGCCAGGATTCAGTCTCACGTTTGACTCCAGAATCTGTCTCCCACCAGATACCGGCTCTTCCTGGGCCGCCTCCATCATGTATTAAAAAGTCTGGACAGAGGAACTTAGGGAGCGAAGGTGAACAGAGGGCTTCCTGGCAGAGCCCAGCTTCTGTTTGCTTAGAACTGGAAGGATCTCACAGAACATAATATTAGGTTAGTGCAAAAGTTACTGCAGTTTTTGCCATTACTTTTAAGGACTTTTGCACCAACCTAATACATGGCAAATGCATGGACTTTGGAGAAAGGTTTTGATTCAAGTCCTGTTTGGTGATTTTCATAGATATGTAACTTTAGATGAATTGCTCTCCTTCCCTGTGGTGAAGATCTATTGGGCAGACTCAAATATATAATGCTGGTCTTGTGCATGTGATACGTTATGTAAAAATAGCACATCGTGGCTGGGTACGGTGGCTTGTGCTTGTAATCCCAGCACTTTGGGAGGCTGAGGCAGGAGGCTTGCTCGATCTCAGGCATCTGAGACCAGCCTAGAAAACAACAAGACCCTATCTCTCCAAAAAATTGTAAAACATTAGCCAGGCATGGTGGTGCATGCCTATAGTTCCCACTACTCAGAGTCGGAGGTGGGAGGATTGCTTGAGCCCAAGAAGTCGAGGCTGCAGTGAGCTGCGATTGCACCACTGCACCCCACCCTGGGTGACAGAGAACCTGCCTCAAAAAAGTATGTATATAACTATGAATATACTCTCTCTATATTATATATATGTACGTACACATATAAAGCACATCTCTGGGTCCTAAGGAAGCAGAAGAGGGGATGAATCAGCCCAGAAAATTCTTCTCTTTGAGAGAGGCCACTTCCTACTGATCATTTCTAGACTTTGGGCCAAGCACATTGGTGCTTGAAAAGAGAGAAGCATCCCTGGGTTTTCAGCCAGGCGGCCACAGATGTGAACAATAGAGAACACAGCTCACGTGCCCAGTGGGAAAAAGACAATCGCTCCCCAAACACAGCTGCCTCTTTCTCAATTGGACCCAACTTTGCCAGATAATGGAAACACAGAAAACAAGGCATGGGGAAAACGAGCTGTTTATGTTTAAACATGGCAGTGGAGCCTCAACACAGCCTTCTTGGATGGCATCCGCGTGTCATCGTGCAGCCTGCGTGGCTGCTGGGCCCAGCCTATGGATTTGCAAGGCTGTGCTGCAGCCCATCTGTCAGGGAGAGATAGATGATTAATAGCATCTGTTCTTGTCATCCGCTGTCCTGGTGGATGGTGTGTGGAGGATGCGCTGCTCCTCTCCATTCTCCTCCAGCAGCTCCTGGAAGTTGCAGCCGACGTTGCTTTGAAATAAGGATGGGGGTGCACAGAGCTCCTCCTGCTGGATGTGGTTTGGGGTAATGAGCTCTCATTGGGGGGAACATAATTTTCTGGATTATAAAGACTTGATGGGGTAAGTCTTTGGTCTATGATTAGGTTATGAGACTGATCACTGCACATTCTCACTCATAAGTGGAAGTTGAACAGTGAGAACACAGGGACACAGGTGGGGGAACATCACACACTCTGGGGCCTGCCACAGGGTGGGGAGCAAGGGGGAGGAAGAGCATTAGGACCAATACCTAATGCAAGCAGAAGCAGGTGTAAAACTTAGGTGACGGGTTGACAGGTGCAGCACGCCATCATGGCACATGTATACCTATGTAACGAACCTGCAGGTTCGGCACGTGTATCCTGGAACTTAAAAAAACTTAAAAATGGAAAGCATCACACCTTTTTACCCACCCATTTGTCTGTCTGTTCATCTATTCTTCCATCTGTCACTTATTCAGATAACATTTATGAAACAATTATTGTATAGCTGCCCATATATGTGTGTGTGTGATATATGTGTGATATCACAGATTGTTTAGGAATTTAGGAGAGCAGATTCAATCTTACATCTCCCTCTCTCTAGCTGTGTGACCTCAGCAAGTCACTCAGCCTCTCTGAGGTTGCTTTTCTATGTGCAAAATGCAGATAACAAAGAGTTGCCGTGAGGACGGAATGAGATTGTGTCTGGAAATTGCTCGGAACACCCTGGGCGTGGAGGCTCATACTTGTAATCCCAGCACTTTGGGAGGCCGAGGCAGTGGGCAGATCACTGGAGGCCAGGAGTCTGAGACCAGCCTAGCCAATGTGACAAAATCCCATCTCTACTAAAAATACAAATAACTAGCCAGGCGTGGTGGCATGTGCCTGTAATTCCAGCTACTTGGGAGGCTAAGCACGAGAACTGCTTGAACCTGGGAGGCAGAGGTTGCAGTAAGCTGAGATTGCACCACTGTACTCTAGCCTGGGCAAGAGAGTGAGACTCCACCTCGAAGAAAAGATAGTAAGTGCTCAAAACAGTGCCTAGCCACATACTCCTCTTCAGTATGTGTTGGTGATTGACTTTTAAATTTGTACATCAGTGAACAAAACTGAGGTGGCAACTATGAATCTCTGTCCATAAACAGGTGTGAAATAAATATATTTTTCTTTGTCTTAAAAAAAAAATCAGCTAAAACCTGCCTTGAGTTCCCCATCCTCCTAGGCTGGTGAGAAGTTCCCACTGAGTCATTACAGAGGGTTAGGTCCAATAGCCAGAAGGGGAAGACTCAGAATTTGAACCCAGGCCCCTCATGTTGCTCACTGTGACAGCTTCTCCTGGATAAATGAGCAGCCTGATATGCTGCTCTGTCTTTCTAAAAGACCACAGATGCCAATTCTCTTGAGGCTGTTGAGTGAGTACCACCAGAAACTAGATAGTTCTGCACAGAATATATTCTCTTATGAGAATTTTAAAAAGGAAGGCATTGCACCTTTTTACCTACTCATTTGTCCATCCATTCATCTATACTTCCATCTATCACTTATTAAGGTATCATTTAGGAAACAATTGTTGTGTAGCTGCCCATATATATGTGTGTGATATCACAGATCATTTAGAAAGTTAGGAGAGCAGATGCAATCTTACATCTCTCTCTCACTAGCTGTGTGACCTTGAGCAATCACTCAACATCTGAGATTGTTTTTCCTTGTGCAGAATGCAGATAACAAAGACGTTCCAGTGTGAAGCCGACCTGCACTTTCAAGTCTTAGTAAAACTGAGTTTTGTGTTTTGGACAGTAAGGGGTAATAAGAGGTCGTCAAATAATTCTTAGGGAAAATGCGCTTTCTATGGGTCCTGTTTACAGTGGACACATAGATAAATGGGCATGTAGGGAAATGTGCTTAGGAGTGATGCACAAACTGTCTGCAACTCACCTGCCTCCCTTGTGTTGCTTTTATTTGGAGTCAGGGTCGAAGGAAATTCACTAAACAAATCTGTATTAAACTTACCTATGGATGAGACACTATGTGCACTTCTTCGAATACAGCAGAGAACAACACAGGCATATTCTTTGCGCTCGTGGAATAAACATGTCATGATAGTAGAGCTTGTTACAGGGTCCTTCCATCTAGTCTAAAAAACACGTTTCTCTGAATTCAGAAGGTGAGTAGCAGTCAGCTAGGGGAAGAGTGTTCCAGATGGAGGAAATTGCAGGTGCAAAGTCTTGGTGGTGAAGAAAACGCTTTGTTCTGGAGGAACGTGTAAGAGTCTTATGAAGATGGATTATGGGTTTGTGGGGGGCAAAGAGTGAGAGATGAAGTTAGGGAGGCAGGAGGTCTTTAGGACTAGGGTTATTAAGGAGCTTTGCTTTTATCCCATGTGCTGTATTGTGTGCTGTGACAGGTGCTCTTGGTGGAGCTCCATGGAGCTGTGTGTGTGTACATGTGTGTTTGTATGTGTTTGTATGTGTGTATGTGTATGTGTGAAAGTATGTGTGTGTACATGTGTGTGTATGTGTATGTATGTGTGAAGGTGTGTGTGTACATGTGTGTGTATGTGTATGTATGTGTGAAGGTGTGTGTGTACGTGTGTGTGTGTGTGTGTTTGTTTCAACTGCTCAGCATCTGAACTCTCTCTTTGTATTTGGGGATTCACTGTTGTGTTGGTGTCGATGAAAGTCAGGAAGTTAAAAACACCAGATGCTCCTTCCTCTCCTCGCCTCTCCTTTCCTTTCCTCTCCTCTGGGAAGTTTGGTCCAGCCTGATGCTTCCTTCTGGGACATTGGCTCTGGTGCCAGCAGGGAGAGTTTAGAAATTGTTCTGAGGCAGTGCTAGACAGTCAGTGTCCTCTGAAGAAGAGGGCAGTGCTGTCTGAATTAGTCTGCTCTGCTTTAGCGGCCAGTCTTGTTCTGAAGCCTACATTGCAACTTGTTGAACAAACAAGTATTCTTCGCAAGAACTCCTTTTCTTTGGAAACAAATTCCTGCCAGTTTCTATTATTCTTAAACAAGAACCCTAATCAATATAGAAAGTAAACAGATTCAGGACATGTGTGGAGGGGTGGGGCAAGGGATTCATAATGATCTTTTTTTTTTGAGACGGAGTTTCGCTCTTGTTACCCAGGCTGGAGTGCAATGGTGCGATCTTGACTCACTGCAACCTTCGCCTCCTGGGTTCAGGCAATTCTCCTGCCTCAGCCTCCCAAGTAGCTGGGATTACAGGTGCGTGCCACCATGCGCAGCTAATTTTTTGTATTTTTAGTAGAGATGGGGTTTCACCATGCTGACCAGGATGGTCTCGATCTCTTGATCTCGTGATCCACCCACCTCGGCCTCCCAAAGTGCTGGGATTACAGGCGTGAGCCACCATAATGATCTTTTGAATATTTAAAGTTAGAACCCATTTCTTAAGCTCAGTGAGTCCTGTCCATGGTCCTGGGTGGTTACGTGGTTAATCATCTCGGTGCCTGAACCTCTCCCACAGGAAGCTATTAGCCAGCATAGACAAGTGAGAACCTCAGCCAGGGTCTGTGCTTTTTCTCCAGTGCTTCTCACTTCCTGTGTTTTCTGGATAAAGGTTGCATGGAGTTTGTTGACATTTTTGTTCTCAGATGAAGTTGGTGGCAGTGTGTAGGGTGGTGGCTGTCAAAACTAACTTTGGGTCAACCCTCTGTTCTAGCACTGCTATATTTGCTTCTCAGTTCTCACTCTTCCTGTTCTCATTTGCAGACCCACCTCACGGATCAGGGTAGACAGATTCACAGGAAAAAAACAATGGCTTAATTAATGGTAGAGACAATGTAGGTACCTTGGTGATTGGGACTACATGTATGCAGAATTGGATGGAAGGCTAAGATGCATGGTATAATTGAACTGTTAGCTGAACTGGAATTTAGCAGTTAATCACTTTTATGAAACCTGCATCTCTGTTCATTACTCCTTTTATGCTTTATTGCAATACATCGCTGTTCAGCAAATTGGTAAACAGAAACCAGGCACAGTACCTTGGAAAGGGCAAGGTTATCAAAGGTACTGTGATCTTTTCTGCAAGGGCACATCTCTATTGAATCCACCCAGGAGTTGCTTCTTCCTCTGAGCCTCATGCTTCTCTTAAGGTGAGCATGCTGAAGTCATGGTGGTACACCCCAAATTGTATTTCTAACCATCAATTCTCTCTCTCTCTCTTTTTTTAAGTTTACTTTTAGTTCTGGGGTACATGTGCAGAACGTGCAGATTTGTTGCATAGGCATACATGTGCCATGGTCGTTTGCTGCACCTATCAACTTGTCATTTAGGTTTTAAACCCCTCATACATTAGATACTGTCCTAATGCTCTCCCTCCCCTTGCCCTTCACCCCTGACAATTCCCAGTGTGTGTTGTTCCCCTCTCTGTGTCCATGTGTTCTCATTGTTCAACTCTGACCGCGTGAGTGAGAACATACGGTATTTGGTTTTCTGTTCCTTTGTTAGTCTGCTGTGGGTGATTGACCATCAATTCTCTTTCATGAGGTCCTCTACCCAATTCATACTTGGTATTGAACATTTTAGTATGGTGATTAAAATAATGGGCTTTGTTTTAATCTGGACAGTTTTCAAACTGTCCAGATTTGAAATTGGACTCTACCATACTACATTTTCTAGTGATACTGCAAAAGCTGCTTCTCTCCAAATTTCTGTCTCCTTTGTACTTACCTTAAGGGAGTTAGAGTGGGGAGTTCAGAGTGAGCACAGTGTTAGTCTGGTGCCTGGTGTTTAGTCTGTGTTCAATTCATCCTGCTGGTTACTGCTGTCTTTCACCTAGGAATTTTTTATTGTTTTAAGAAAAGTAGGACATTACAAAATGAGTTTTTAAAAAAACTCATCTCCCTATGAGTTTGTTGACTCAGAGTCATAAAAACGGAAAGGGATATTAGAGTAGGAGCTCGATTGATTTAATGGAAAGAAGTTTATCAACAAAGACATCAGTAGAGGGACTTCATGAGACTGTTGGAAGAGAAGGAAAGTATGTGTGGGGGTCAGGGTACAAAGACACATGAGCTGTGCTTGTGGGGGTCATTGCTGCAAGACACCATGAAACCTTTCAGTTTGGGTGGGGTATAGCTTAATGAAAATGGGGGCTCAGGGGCCCAAAGTGGCTCCGGCTGGATGTCGTGGCGCTTGCGAAGGCGAGGCCAAGAGTTCAAGGCCAACCAACCTCAGCAACCTTATAAGCTCTCATTGATTGGCAAAAAAAAAAGAAAGAAAATGGGGGCTCAATAGCAAAGACTTGGAACCAACCCAAGTGCCCATCAATGATAGACTGGATAAAGAAAATGTGGCACATTTACACCATGGAATACTATGCAGCCATAAAAAAGGATGAGTTCATGTCCTTTGCAGGGACATGGATGAAGCTGGAAACCATCATTCTCAGCAAACTAACATAAGAACAGAAAAGCAAACACCACGTTTTCACTCATAGTTCAGAGTTGAACAATGAGAACACATGGACACGGGGAGGGGAACATCATACACCAGGGCCTGTCAGCGGGGTGAGGGGATAGGGAAGGGATAGCATTAGGATAAATACCTAATGTAGATGACAGGTTGATGGGTGCAGCAAACCACTGTGGCACATGGATACCTATGTAACCGGCACATTCTGCACATGTACCCCACCTATGTAACAAACCTGCATATTCTGCACATGTACCCCAGAATGTAAAGTATAATAATAATAAGAAGAAGTTAGTGAAAATAAATGAATATTAACTATAGCTCCGGAGACCAAAATAAAAAAAGAAGAAAGAAAATGGGGGCTCAGTCTGGTGAAGATTTGTTTGGTTGATTAAGGAATAAAAAGGTCCCATCTGAAAAAAGTCTTCACTTTGCATCAAGACCATTGTACCCCAATGTCACCTTTGGTTGATTTCAGGGCTCTCTCTTCATGGGTATGGACCTATGGGGGCTGAGGCAGGCACAGATCTGAGTGAGGGACTCCAACATGTATCTGGAGTTGCCCTTCCTCTTTAATGACGGAGACTCCCAGTGAGTCTAGCTGTAGGTTTCTGGTTCCCTTGCACGTAGACTTCAGGTACATCTTACGTGGGAGTCTCTAGACCTCTGCAGACATAACTGTTGGAAGCATGAATTTAGCAGTCTGTAGTAGAAGTGGCTGTTAAAGTCATAGTAATGAAGGAAAAAGTGGTCTGAGGGCTTAACCGTGGAGAATGCCAAACTTCAGGGGCTAGCAAAGGCACTAAAAGCATCTTTATACTCTGGGAGAAGCTGCATATGTTAAGACAGTTCAGTAGTCATTCTCATACTCTGCAAATACTTGCTGAGAACCTCTATGTCCCAGGTATAGTTCTAAAGGCTAGACATAGAGTAATGAGCAAGACATGCAAGTTCCTTGGCCCCTAGAACTTGTATTTGTGTGTTCCCGTATGTCTGTGTGCAGGGGCATGCAGTGGCTATAAAATTAGCAACTATGAAAAGACTAACTTGAGGTATTTTAAGTGCCATAAAAGAAAGAAGGTAAAATGATGAGTGTCTAGGGAGAATCTCTTAGGTAAGATGGCCAGAAAATACCACTCCAGTGAGGTAAGATTTCATCTGAGACCTGTAGGATAAGATTGATGTCATGCAAAGAATGAGATGGGAATATTTCAGGAAGTTTTAACAGCATGTGTTAAGGCCCTGAGGCAGATTAAGCTGAAGTGTCTGAGAAACATAGGAGGAAGGGGGTGAGGAGGGGGAAGAGAGAGAGAGAGAGAGAGAGAGAGAGAGAGAGAGAGAGAGAGAGAGAGAGAGACTGACCTGTCTGAAGAAGAGTGAATGTGAGTGGTCTGAGATGAATCTAGAGGGAGTAGAATCTTGAAGGCCATTGTAAGCAGTCTGAATATTTTTCTAGGAGCATCAGGGTGCAGTAACACATATATCGTTGAAATGCCTGGGGTTGATATTAGATACTCTGCAACTCCTAGGTCTCTAGGGCTACAATACATTTGGTTATGTAGGGCAGTGTTATAGTTGGGTTTCAGATTGTCATTTCATGTCAGGCACTGGGTTAAATGACACCAAAAGCTGTTAACGTAAATTAATGATTGCTCTTGCTGGCTTTGTTACTGTTTGCTCCAATGAAAAATTAATAAATGCATCATGCCTTGCAAATTTGCATCCATTAAAAACCTTCCCATTGTGGGGGCACCATTAATCCCCTTTGTGGTGGGGTGGGCGTGGGTCTGAAGAATCGTCTTAAAAATTGCACAGCTGTGAAACCTAGGGTTTAATATAAAGTGGTTAAGATGTGGCAATCGATAGAAAAGCACCTGGAAGAAGAGGCTCACTCTACAATTTATCAGGTGGTGCCAGAGATAAGAAGGATACAATTTGATAATCAGACCGACTAGGTTTCCATGACATGTATTACTTTTGGTGGAAGAGATGAGCATTTGTTAATCCCTGGTTTGTGCCAGAACCTTTTATATTAGTGTAATTACTTTCAATCCTCCTGAGCCTGGGAGGAAGGATTATCCCCATTTTACAGATCATGCAACTGAGTTTCGTAATAGATAAGCAGTTGGCCCAGAGTCTCACAGCTGAGAATGGGAAAAGCTCAGGTTTTATCCAAGGTTGTCTGAGAGTAATAACACTACCTTGAAAGAAGGGTGTGTTTGGCAGCCACACATTGAATTCAAGGAAGAGGTTGAGTGGTCCTTGAATTTTCCTCACCACAACTGGCAATCTGATATGTGAGATGGGTTGCTGCTTTCTCTTTAAAAGTTAGAACTGCACATGTTAACTACTGGCTACATTGAAACAGCTGTGGAAGTGCAGATCCTGAACCTCACAGGGCCTCGTGTGAGCCCTGGCTCTGCTTCTTGCTTGAATTGATGTCGCAGGACGACTATTTAACTTCCCTGAACCTTTACTCATTCCTTTACAGAATGGGAAGAACCAGAGAAGCGTCCACCTCTTAGGTTGGTAGTAAGGAGTTACTGAGCTAAAGCCTGGACGTTGCTTTGGTTTTGCTGACCTCCAGAGAATATCCAGTTCTCAGATTCTTGGCTAAGTCTCTCAATCTTGGGTGCAAAGTGGAGGCACTTGGGAAGCCTTTGAAAAATACTAACGTGTAGGTCTCACCTCAGAGATTCTGACTTGTTTGCCAGTGCCCAGGTTCAACCCCAGAGCATTTTTAAGCTTCCTTAGGGGAGAACCACTGCTTTTGATTGGCTGCTGTGATGGGTAATTCTGAGTGTCAAGTTCATTGGATTGAGGGATACAAAGTATTAATCCTGAGTGTGTCTGTGTGGGTATCACCAGAAGAAATGAACGTTGGAGGCAGTGGGCTGGGGGAGGCAGATCCACCCTGAATCTGGTGCATATGATCTAATCAGCTTCCAGTGCATACAAAGCAGGCAGAAAAAACATGAAAAAGAGAGATGGGCCTAGCCTCCCAGCCCTCTAACATTCGACTGTAAGTTCTTCAGTTTTGAGACTTGGACTGGCTCTCCTTGCTCCTCAGCTTGTAGACGGCCTCTTGTGGTCTTGTGATCAGGTAAGTTAATAACTAATAAAATCCCCTTTGGTATATATGTAAATATATAGATTTATAAATATGTGTACAAATATATAAATAATATATTAAAAATGTGTAAATATATAAATGTATGTAAATATATATGTGTGTGTGTGTGTATATATATATATATATATGTATACACATATACACACATACATATATTTTATCCCAAGGTGTACATATATGTGTATACACACACACACATACACATACACATTTTATCCCAAGATGCAAAAAAATACACACATATTATCCCAAGGTGTTCTTCTCTGATGGTCAAGTGGCTACTTCATGAAGTGATCACAGGGCAGGAGAATGCAGATGCATTATCAGCTTTTAAAATGATGCAACTAGGATATGAACAGACACTTTACAAAAGAAGACACACATGAGGCCAACAAACACATGAAAAAATGCTCATCATCACTGGTCATTAGAGAGATGCAAATCAAAACCACATTGAGATACCATCTCACGCCAGTTAGAATGTCTATCATTAAAAAATCTGGAGACAACAGATGCTGGAGAGGATGTGGAGAAATAGGAACACTCCTACACTGTTGGTGGGAGTGTAAATTAGTTCAACCATTGTGGAAGACAGTGTGGCAATTCCTCAAGGACCTAGAAATAGAATTCCATTTGACCCAGCAATCCCATTACTGGGTATATATCCAAAGGACTATAAATCTTTCTACTATAAGGACACATGCACACGAATGTTCATTGCAGCACTGTTTACAATAGCAGAGACCTGGAACCAACCCAAATGCCCATCGATGATAGACTGGACTGGGAAAATGTGGCACATATACACCATGGAATATTATGCAGCAATCAAAAATGATGAGTTTGTGTCCTTTGTAAGGACATGGATGAATCTGGAGAACATCATTCTCAGCAAACTGACACAAGAACAGAAAAAGAAATACCACATATTCTTACTCATAGGTGGGTGAGAAAAATGAGAACACATGGACACAGGGAGGGGGTCTACTACACACAGGGGTCTATTGGGGGGAATGGGGGAGGGACAGTGGAGGGGGGAGCTGGGGAGGGATAGTCTGGGAAGAAATGCCAAGTGTGGGTGAAGGAGGAAGGCAGCAAAACACACTGCCATGTGTGTACCTATGCAACTATCTTGCACATTCGGCACATGTACCCCAAAACCTAAAATGCAATAAAAAAAGGAAAATAAATAAATAAACAAAATAAAAAAGAAAAGAAAAAAAAATGATGCAACTGATGATTAAAGAAAATTAAATTGAACTTGATAGGTTTTTTTCATATAAGTTAATCCATTTGTTTTTCATGTGAAAAGGTGAGCTCTTGGTCCAAGCTAAGGCCATCTCATCCTATATTTAAAAAGGATATGCCTAGGAGAAGATGGTGTCTTCTTCAAGGGCTGACAGGATTGCAGGTTGATATGCCCTCTTTGCAAAACAAGCTGGCAGACAGAATCTAACAGATTTGAGCTAATAGGATATATATATATATGTATATGTATATATAATGAACTGCTATATACATATGTACATATATACATATACATATATATGTATATGTATGTATTTGTACACATTATCCCAAGGTGTTCTTGTCTGATGGTCAAGTGGCTAGGATGTAGTCTCTCTCTCTCTCTCTCTCTCTCTTTCTCTGTCTCTGTCTCTGTGTGTGTGTGTGTGTGTATCTCCTATTAGTCCTGTCCCTGTAAGAGAACTCTGACTACAGTTGTGGCAATCAAAGGTCATGGGATGGATTTCTCTACTTCACCAGACATAACCTAGTTGGGACAAATGAGTGACCCCACAATGGTGTGCAACCCCCACATGGCACCAACTCTCCTCTCTAGAGCCAGTGACTGTTACTTGTGTATGTGTGTGTGTATGTGTCTTTTTTCTAGGATTAGCCTCACACAAACATGTACATTTCTCTTGTTTCCTTCAAGCTTTCCAAGAAAAGACACTTGTTTATAAAACAACCCGGCTGTTAATAAAATAACTTGTGGATTTTTTTGTTTGTTGTGAGACACGGTCTTGCTGTCACCCAGGCTGGAGTGCAGTGGTGCAATCTCGGCTCACTACAACCTCTGCCTCCCAGATTCAAGCAGTTCTCTTGCCTCAGCCCCTGAGTAGCTGGGATTACAAGCGTGCACCACCATGCCTGGCTAATTTTTGTATTTTTATTAGATATGGGGTTTCATTATATTGTTCAGGCTAGTTTTGAACTCCTGACCTCGTGATCCACCTGCCGTGGACTCCCAAAGTTCTGGGATTACAGGCTTGAGCCACTGTGCCCAGACTGGGTGCATTTTAAATGGAACACAAAGTTTGGAGTAATTGAGCCTTTTCATCAGCTTCTCCCTCAGCAGGGAGCCATTGATACTATTGAATGACATTACAAATATGTCACCTCCCACTGTAATGAAGTCCATCACAATAAACGCTTGGCGGTTATATCTGGGGCCCTGTCCTGGGCTGTTTTTCTCTACTTGAGGGTTGCTTGGAGATACTTGGTTTCCTGGGTTATGATATGAATGGGTATTTAAAATATTTTTGTAGAATGCTACACTTGAGTTCTAGGTGTCAGGGAGCTGTTCAGCACACAGGACCCACTTTAGGTGATGTCCTAGACACAGATGGACAAAGTTGCTAATGACGGTGGGGCATCCAGCCTGATGGTTGGTTTTATTAGGATCTAGTGTAAAGTGCATGTGATAGAAGCAGTTGTGATTCTCTTCCCAGCTGAGGTGCATTGGGCTCATAAGCAGACATGAGAAAGGAAAAAAGAAGCAAGGGTATTATTGGCTTCCACAAGATCAGCAGGAACTGGAACTGTGTAAGCTGGAGAACTATATATCACAGCCCCAAGAAGGAGATTCCACCAGCCTATTAAGGATATTATTGGCTTTTTGATAGGACACCCAGAAATTGATGCACTGCCTTTGGTTCTATTATGTTTTCAAACTTTAATTAAGTTTATACCTCTCCCACCTGGAGCTCATAAAGAGTTAGCCTCCAAGTAAGTCATTTGTCATGGAGGGGCTCTTATGAGTAGATTCATCTTCCAAACAACATTATTATTGCCTAAGGTCTTGCCTTAAATCCATCAGCCCAATATGAGCTTGAGTGCCTTACTCGATTTTGACATATTATCCCAAGGTGTTCTTCTCTGATGGTCAAGTGGCTAATTCATTAAGTGATCACAGCGCGGGAGAATGCAGATGCAATATCAGCTTTTAAAATGATGCAACTGGTGATTAAAGAAAATTAAATTGAACTTTCTAGGTTTTTTCATATAAGTTAATCCATTTCTTTTTTGTGTAAAAGGGTGAGCTCTTAGTCCAAGCTAAGGCCATCTCACCCAATATCTAAAACAGATATCCCTGGAGGTGGGGAGCGGATGGTGCTTTCTTCAAGGCAGATGGGGTCATAGGTTGGTATCTCCTCTTTGCAGAACAGGTTGACAGAAACTAACAGATTTGTAGACGTATGTTCCTAGTGTGTAGCAATTTCACCTTTAATTATGTGCCTTGGACAAAATCTTTTACATATGCACAGAGAGATATTCATTGCAACAATGTTTATCGTGTTGGACATTTGTGAATAACTTAAATCCCCATTTGTGGAGGCATGAATAAGGCAAAGGTGGTATATCTAGTGATAGACTACTCTGCACCGTCAGAAGGGATAGAAGTAGGTCTCTTTTTAATTTGATATTGCACATGGGTTCCCTGCATTGATAGGACAGGCTCAGAAATGACACTGAGTGAAGAAAAGATCGTGGAGACTGGTTTCCACGTTGAATGTCACTTGTGTGAATTTTTACTCCACGTGCCATGTGACACTGGATCTAGAAACGTATCAAGAGAAAGATTTACACGGAGTCTCACAGCTGCCTGGGGAAGGGGAACAGGATGGGGTAAATGGAACTGGGCAGTGTGGGGTTATGGAGGATATTTAGTGATATCTGTACTGTTCTGTTTCTTTAAGGACTAGAAATAATTGTGAGAAAATATAATTGGTATTTCTAGGTGGTTGGAATACTAGTAATTTCTCCATTATTATTTGAGAATGGAAGAAAGACTTCCTGGAAACATTAGGTAGAATATATTCAAAGCCAAACCCAAAGTCTGTGGTGATTGTAGCTGTTTCTCATGCCTCCAGGAACAGATCCCAGCTTTGTCTATGCATGTGGCCATTGCAGAATTTCTACTCAATCGTGGGTCTTCTGTCTTGACTTTTCGTTATTCAGTAAGAAATTTGGTCTTGGTGTTTGACTACTGTCTCTCCTAAAAGCCATATGAATTGATTTCTCTCTATGTATTGATTTGACAGAAACACTCGTTTCAACTATTTGGCACATCCACGTGAGAAGATCCATTGAATATTATTCTGCCATCGAAAAGAATGAAATCCTATTTTTTGCAGCAACATGGTTGGAACTGGAGATCATTATCTTAAGTGAAGCCAAATGGGCTTAGAAAGTCAAGTATAGCATGTTCTCACTAATACTTGGGCGCTAAAAGATGTGTACACGTGGGTGCAGAGGGTGGAACATTGGATGGTAGAGACTCAGAAGGATGGAGATGAGGTGTGGATAAGAAATTAGTTAATGGGGCCGGGCGCGGTGGCTCAAGCCTATAATCCCAGCACTTTGGGAGGCTGAGGCGGGTGGATCACAAGGTCAAGAGATCGAGATCATCCTGGTCAACATGGTGAAACCCTGTCTCCACTAAAAATACAAAAAATTAGCTGGGCATGGTGGCACATGCCTGTAATCCCAGCTACTCAGGAGGCTGAGGCAGGAGAATTGCCTGAACCCAGGAGGTGGAGGTTGTGGTGAGCAGAGATCACGCCATTGCACTCCAGCCTGGGTAATAAGAGCGAAACTCCGTCTCAAAAAAAAAAAAAGAAAAAAACAGAAAAATAAATTAGTTAATGGGTGCAGTGTACATTATTCAGGTGATGGGTACCCTAAAAGCCCTGAATTAACCATGATATAATCTGTGCATGTAACAAGATCGCATATGTACTCCACAAATTTGTACAAATAAAAAAAATCTCAGAACAATACTTCTGCTAACAAGGGAAAAAGTGTGTGTCAATTGAAATTAAGGTCTCAGTTATGGTTTAGTAAATTCTATGAGCTTCTCCAAGCCTTCCTTCTACTCCTGCTCGTTAACAATCATCTTGGGATAAACACCTGACTCCCCAAATCTGCCAAGAATGGAAAATCAGAGCCTTGTTCTTTCCCATGAGATGACATACACATTTTAGACCCTAATTTCAGAAACTCCAACCAATTTCTTTCTTTCTTTCTTTCTTTCTTTCTTTCTTTCTTTCTTTCTTTCTTTCTTTCTTTCTTTCTTTCTTTCTTTCTTTCTTTCTTTCTTTCTCTTTCTTTCCTTTCTTTCTTTCTTTCTTTCTCTTTCTTTCCTTTCTTTCTTTCTTTCTCTTTCTTTCCTTTCTTTCTTTTTCTTTTCTTTTCTTTCCTTTCTTTTTGAACTTTTTTCCTTTCCTTTCTTTCCTTTCTTTTTGCACTTTCTTTTTGCTCTTTCTTTCTTTTCTTTCCTTTCTTTTTGTACTTTTTCTTTCTTTCCTTTCTTTTTGCATCTGGACACTGACTCAGCATTTAGTCCAGGCGTGATGTGGTTGTGCCTTCGGTTGCAAGCATGCAGATGAGAGGTAGCAAAGCTAGTGTTGGATTGCAGACTGCAGGGCAGGGTGGGGTTGGCTGCTGCACTTGCAGTTTTTACTGGTGTTATGGGTGGGTGGGAGCCAGAGAGATACCTTCATCTGAGATTGCAAGTGTTTTCCAAGAGAAGAGCACATCCCAGTGCTTTTTCGTTTTTTCTTTGCCTTGGAACTAGGGATCTTCCTACCTTATTTGGTACTTGGAGCAGTATTTCAGACTTATATTTCAGAATGTTTTATCTTTGGAGGTAGATAATGATTCATGTATTAATCCAACTTATGATTATGAATTACTGACTGGCAGTCCTTGATCTAGTTGCTTAGGAAATGATGGTGCAAAGAATGAATCTTACCCTCTGATACTGTTCAGATGTTTGTCTCTTCCAAATACCATGTTGAAATATGGTCCCTAGTGCTGAAGATGGGCCTGGTAGGGGGTGTTTGAGTCATGGAGGCAGATTCCTCATGAATGGATTGGTGCCTTCCCCATGATCCTGAACGAGTTCTTGCTTACATGGAAGTTCTCTGACAGTGAGTGAGTTCTCTATTCATGTAGAAGCTGGTTGTTTTTTCCTATTGTTTTAAATTTTTATTGCATTTTAGGTTTTGGGGTACATGTGCAGAACGTGCAAGATAGTTGCATAGGTACACACGTGGCAGTGTGTTTTGCTGCCTTCCTCCCCTTCACCCAGAAGCTGGTTGTTTAAGGGAGGCTGGCACCTCTTCTTCTCTCTCTAGCTCCCTCTTTTGTCATGCGATATACCTGCACCTGCTTTTGCTTTACATGGTGAGTAAAAGCTTCCTGAGGCCCCATCAGAAGCTGAGCACATGCTGGAGCCATGCTTGTACAGCCTGCAGAACTAGGAGCCTAATAAACCTCTTTTCTTCATAAGTTACCCTATTTACTCCTTTATAGCAATGCAAAATGGACTAACACACCCTCAAACTTCCCCCAATACAGTGGAGTTGGGGACAGGTAGACAATCAAGGTTGAGTGTGTTGTGTGCTTAATAGGAGTGGAACAGTGGAGGAAAACCCACGATGAGAGACTGTGGTACCTTCATGACGTTCTGATTCAGTACAGTGGTGTGTGGACTGAGAAAGCGAAAGGGGTGTATAACCACCTGCTTACCACTCCCCCCTCATCAGTTAGTGAGTAGCCAACCTTGAGCCAGTCCTTAAACTTCTTAGCTTCCTCATCTGTCCAATAAGACATTGATATCTACATCTTAGGACTATTAGGAGTATTAAATAAGACAGCAAAGATAAAAAGTCATTCTGAAGATATTTTCAGATGCTTTGGTATCCATACATAATTAGGTGAGTGGGACCCATGTAAACATTATTCTAAAGTTTTAGACGAAGTCTCTGGCTTCTGTGAAAGCCATGTTAAAGAAAATCATTGTGATGTCCCTATCAAACTGGCATGCTCCTAGGGTGACCAGTCATTCCAGTCTGCCTGATACCGTCCCAGCTTTAGTGCCGGAAATCCCAGATCTGGGAAGCCCTTGAGTTTCAGAAAAACTGGAAAGTTGGGCATCCAAATCTCCACTAAGGGTTCTGCTGTCAGAGTCTGAAGTACTGGTTATATATGGTATCAATTCTGGGTGCACATTTTACATTTTGAAAAGTTAGGGCCAGGCACAGTAGCTCATACCTGTAATACCAGCACTTTTGGAGGCCTAGGCAGGTGGATCATGAGGTCAGGATTTCGAGACCAGCCTGACAAATACGGTGATACTCTGTCTCTACTGAAAATACAAAAAATTAGTCAGATGTGGTGGCATGCATCTGTAATCCCAGCTACTCAGGAGGCTGAGGCAGGAGAATTACTTGAACCCAGGAGGCAGACGTTGCAGCGAGCCCAGATCATGCTGCTGTACTCCAGCCTGGCCCACAGAGCGAGACTCTGTCTCAAAAACAAACAAAAGTTAGATTTGTGGTTGGCATCTCCCATCCACCAGCTTCATAAACAAAGCGGTCTCTACTGTGAACCTTTAAGGAAATCGGATGTATACAGGTTTTGTTTTTCTACCTGAACTCCCAGTTGTATAATTTCTTTCTCTTTCTCTACAAGGAACCAAGTTTTGGTAAAAAATGTGCTTTGAGAAATCAATACAAAATTTGATCCAACCAGATCAAGCTCTCCAGCTGACCGAATCTTAATGCATTGTGAAAAGTATTTCAATGTATTAAACTCTTGTAGGTCTAAGGAGAAGCTGAAAAAATGGTGTTTAGGTATGAAAGAAAAGGAGCTTGGAAGGCTAAATTTAGATAACACCTGAGTCACTTTGCTTCTAAGTAGAATTTAATAGAGGTGCATCTTTGCAATCTTTATATGCGTTTGGCATGACAATTTGTTTTGTTAGTCAGAAATGAATCCTTAAGAAAAAGAGCATTTTTTTTCTATTGCAATAAGAATTTTATATCATTGAGAGCCATTTTGACTTAGCGGCTACTGTTACTAATTTTCCATAGCTAGGGATAATTTATGTATGTGCAAAGCTAGTTACCCTAGTGTTGCCTGCAAGAATTCTTGAGTACATTTTGGCCTCTTGAACCATGCATTTCCTAATTGTGAGAATACAGAGAGGTGGTTCGTGCACCTTCCAGATGCCTAGGGATCTACCCTTTCCTCCTCAGCTCTGAGACACTGCAGTAGGACTAGCTCAATACGAACTGGATGGTTGATGGCCTGAACTGGGTTACACTAAAGGGAAATTCATTACCTACCCAGCATCTCACATGTAATTTAATGAGACATTTTGGGGCACAAAATGGCAAAGACTGAATTGAAACAAACTGACAAAAAAGAGAACTTACTGGAGAAATGTCAGGGCATTTCAAGTAACATGAGCAAGTTGGGTGGAGCCTCTAGGTCTTTAAGAAAACTACAACTAGAGACTCAGCATTGGCTGGGACTCTCTTCTGCTGTCTCTCATCTCTGCTTCCCCTGGTATTGAGCTTCAGTCTCCAGACTGGCTATGGGGAATGTGGCCACTAATACCAGGTGCTCAACCCTCCTGGCTCTACCTACCAAATATGAACCCGTCTCTTCTCTTGATTGAGAAAAAGAAACAAACTCCATGTCAGGGTTTTATTTGCACATCTTGTGTCAGGTACCTAACTTCGAATCAACAAGCCAAGGTGGGGAAACTTGGTTATGTATCGCAAACATGGCACTTGGAGATTCAACTCTGGCTGTCAAGGTCATGTCCAGAGAACTGGAACTGTGGGGCGGGCAGCCACCCAAGTGATGCTAACAATGGCACTCATTAAGGATTGCTTATGGCAACTTCATCACTTATGATTGTGAGGCTTTGAGCAAGTCATTTACAAGTTACCTGTTGGTGATGTGAATATTGCAGTATCTTCCTGAGAAGGCTTGTTACAAAGCGTTAGACAATGTATTTGCAGGGCATAGTACACTGCCCTGGTTACAGGAGGCAATCGGTAAATGGTAATTATAATTGTGAGAGTTGTAAATTTGGTGATGAGGATGGGGAAAGGGGAAGATAGGATTAGTTGCCTGCTCCAATTTCTGTAAAATCCTAAAGAAAGATTTTACGGCATGTGGGAAATCTTACACTGGACTGAGAAGGAGGTCTCATTTGGTACATCAGGAAAGACTTTTTGGGACCTCAGAATATTTCTCTTTGTCTCTGCAGAGACCAGAGACCTACCAGGAGAGAGCTTTTCTTATGGAAATTCTACATTATGGTCACCTTCACTTATTCACTCATTCGTATATCAAATGCATATTTTTGAGCTGTTATATCCCAGGAACCTTTTTAGGAATGCGGAATACAATAGAGAACAACAGGGACAAGGTATATCATCTGATACCAGTCATTTTAGTGAGAAATACAGACAAAAAGTAAAGGAACGCATTTTTAAGTAAGTGATGTATTATGGTAATCACGAGGAAGGGAATGAACTGGTTGATGTGGGCATGATGGAACAGGATGGTCAAGGAAGGTCTCTCTGATGTATTGACCTGGAAACATAGAGCACAGCCATGCAGAGAGACAGCAGGGGAGTTCCCCGTGCACATGGAACAGTGATTGCCTCAGCTTTGCAGAGGAAAAGACCCGGGTGTGCTTGTGAAGCTGAAGGAGAGCTGGACAGTGGTCAGGGAGAGAGGACTGTGGTCTGAGAGGCCAGTAAGGTCATCCCATTTAAGATACCCTGGTTGGTTTTATTCTCCCTGAAAGGGAGTCTTGCTTTTCATGTAATGGTATCACGTATGTAACCAATAAAAACCCGTACGTTGAAGAGAGTCATCCATCAGCTCCACCCAAATGCATATTATTGTCATCACAGTGTCATGGATGCCATCAAAGTGTGCTTCGATGTCATGAACCACATCCTCTCCTGAAAGGAATAATCCTAAGTGTGGAACTCCCAAAAGCCAGTGATGACCTTGAGAAGGATTTGAGACACTGTCTACACATCTCTTGAGGCTCAGTGATAGGCAGTACCTACCCCACCATGTTGGGAGAATTGGACTAAAAACTGCATGTAGGTCTCTTGGCCTAACATCTGGCATGATGGAGGCACTCGGTCCATACAACCCTCACTTCTATTGTTGCCAACCTGCTTGAAAACAGACATACCTTTCCCATCAGATTTTGTGGAATGTGAGGGCACGGACTCAATTTTACTTCCCTCTGAATTCAAAAATCTTGCAGAAGGTTTAGTATGAAATGAGTAATTATCTAATGAATGGCTAGAGAAAGGGAACTTACGTTAGGGGGTGTATCTCTTTCTCTAAGAAGCTGTGTTCTCCTGAATTGGATGTGAACCCTGACCTTGCCTAGGCTGAAGTTTCCTGATGAGTACGGAGTGCACTGGCATTATTTTCACATGCCCAGTTTTTATTTCCCTTTATGCCAATGAAACCCTGATTTGTTTGGGGAACAGCTTGTTCTCAGTAGGTGGCAGTTTCAGAGAGACTGTAAAGTGGCCCCATATTTTCCAAGAAGGGAGAGCAGGTGATCCAACACAGACCGGTCGTCTTTCTCCTGGAACAAAATCTTGAGTACGATGACACAGAGAAGGAAATACTATGAGCTTATTCACCTTGACTGTAGCCCTCTGATGAGGCTGTACAATAGTTCTCATTGTTTGGAGGTTCAGAGATGGTTCTTACGTTTTCCCTTATGTTTTCTGAGCCCCTCAACGTCTTTTTAATACATTTTCTGTTTTGCATGATTCCCATACTTAGTTTCTGTTTCTTGCAGCCAAAGAACCCAGAACAATTTAGGAGGATTAGGATATTAGTCACGAAGCAGAAACATCGTCCGCAGTACACAAGGCCCTGGGAAGCTGGTAGATCAGTCTCTGCCTGATCTGTGCTGATGCAGGATGTGTGGGGATGCTGCATGGAGTCATGCAGCTGGGAGACCAGTTGTCCACTAGGGCAGTGTGCACATTTGGGATGGTACGGCTTGGATCAGTGGTTCAGTATTCATGAATTCAGTGTTCAAGGACACTTCTAAAATACATGTGTGTATGTGTGTATGTATGTGTGTATGTGTATGTATGTGTATGCATATGTATGTGTGTATGTGTATGCATGTGTGTATGTGTGTATGTAAGTGTGTGTATGTGTATGGGTGTGTATATGTGTGTATGTGTATGTATGTGTATGTGTGTATGTGTATGTGTGTATGTGTGTGTATGCATGTGTGTAAGTGTGTATGTGTGCATGTATGTGTGTATGTGTGTGTATGCGTATGTATGTGTATGTGTGTTTGTATGTGTGTATGTGTATGTGTATGCATGTGTGTGTATGTGTGTGTATGGGTGTATGTGTGTGTGTGTGTATGGGTGTGTATATGTGTGTATGTATGTGTATGTGTGTGTATGTGTGTGTGTGTGTGTACAGGCTGAGTATCCCTTATCTAAAATGCCTAGTAGTAGTATTCAGATTTTGAATTTTTTCACATCTTTGAATATTTGCATTACACTTACCAGTTGAGCATCTCTGATCCAAAAATCCGAAATGCACCAGTGAGCATTTCCTTGGAGAGCCAGGTTGGTACTCAAGAAGTTTCAGATTGGGGGAAATTGCGGATTTTGTGTTTTTAGATTAGGGACACTCAGCCTATATATCTCACGTCGATTATAGTCTTAAATACTGAACACAGTTTATTTTCTTTATATTACAAAAGAGCAAATGAGGTTCAGAAGTGTTTGATTTGTCTGAAGCTGTCTCATCAACAGGTGCCAGAGTTGACATTCAATCCCCACCCAGCTGGGATTCAAGCCAGAGGTTCTTGCACTCCCCTGTACCTCCTCCCTCCACCCTGTGGTCATCTCAGTGTGAGGGATGCAACACGAGGCCTGCGTGTCACATTCTCCACCTCGGCTGAGAATGTGAACATTTGGCAACTCTTTATTTTATTTTTTTGCCATTCTGTGCACGTCCTCAAATGACTGGCAAAGTGCTATGGTTATTGATTTGAAGGTTATGTATAAATTTTAGTAACTTTGATAAACTAGACAAATTCACAAATCCAGAACCCATGTATAACAGGGATTGGGCTGTGTGTGTGTATGTCAGTCACTAATAGCAGATGCATAGAAGCTGCATAGAGGCTTTAAAGAAGCAAGGTGCCATGTTGTGAGAAAGCACTGTGGAAGAGGCAGCATGTCAAGGAACTGCAGGTAGCCTCAAGGAGTTGAGAGTGGTCTCTAGCCAGTAGCCAGCAAGAAAAAGGGGCCCTCAGTCACACAGCTGCAGGAAGATGTATTCTGCTAACCACTGGAGAGGATTTGAAGTGGGTCTTTCCCAGCTGAGCCTCTGTCAATCACAGCTCCAAGGAGCACCTGAGTTGCAGCCTGGTGAAGACTGTCAGCAAAGTCCAGTTCTGCCATCCCCAACCTCCTAGTCCAGCGATACTGTGAGGTAGCAAATTAGTGTCGTTTTAAGCTTCTGAGTTTGTGAAGATTTGTTAAGCAGCAGTAGAAAACTAATGCAGGAGGTGAGTACGTACACACTCCCACATAGGGACCAGGATCCCTGGCTGCAGGGCTTAGTCTTTCCTCTACGGTTTCTTTTTATACCTGGTTTGTTGAAAATTCAAGCCAGCAAAGCTGCTGGGGTCATCGGAACACACTCCGCCAAACAAGAAAGCGCCCAGAAGTCAGTCAAGAGGGATGTGCTCATCTGGAAGCTGAGAAAGAAAGAAGTGATATCATACCAGGAAGACAAGCTTCACGGAGAGGTATCGTAGGGGAAGACACAGCATTTATACGTGCAGCTTAGCTGGGAGGACGCAGTGGGTACATTCCAAGACAGGAACATTTATACAGCTTTGCAAACATCTGGACTCACTACACAATTGACTGTTTTCCCAGCTTCTCCCCAGCTCTGGATGTCAACTTAAGGTGTTTTAAGTCTCAAGAGTTTTTTTTGTCTCCTCCAGAGGCAGTAATCTGGTTGCTATGGAGGAGAGCTGAGTGGACACACGTGGGTGTACTCGGGTGCATGCATCCCGGTGTGAATTGTTAAGCTGGCAACCCTTCTGTTGCTTTCACTTCAGATGATACATCTCTTCTCTCCTGCCAGTGGGCCCTTTAACCCTTTGCTGACCTAACTTCATAAGTAGGAGATGAAAACTGTGGGTAATGAGGCTTGGAAAGCAACCAAATTATAGACCTCTGCATTAAAACAAAATGATTCCCAGTTTTCAAATAGTATAACTCTATTTTAAAAGCATATATAGGCAGAGCAAAAACAAAAAACAAAAAAAAAAAAACCCCAAGTATCTGAAACTCTGAATCAAAACGTTGCAATGGATACACCTAAGTGGGGCAAATGGGACCAAATTCATTTTATTCTGTTTTGCCTATTCCTTTTGGTCTTATACATAATACTCATGGAATAACAAAAGGTTAAAAAGAAACTCATTTTATGGTGGGGGGGAGGAGAAAATTCTTGCAGGTCAGGCCCTTCTTTCAATAATGCTGCTGTGGAAGGTGGGTGGTGATGGATTCGAGTGTGGGTGTTTGTGAAAGATGCGAGGAGAATCTTGGTTCCAGAACTTTTGATGCCAGTGAAATTAAATAATCATAACTGTCACCTCAGTGACTCCCTCTTTCCCACTCTAGTCAACACCAAGCCTGGCTGTGTGATTCCTTTTGCCTGGAATTCCTTCTGATCCCTTCCTCTTAAATGTAGGCAACTTGTCACTCCTTAAACTCAGCTCAGGTATTGCCTTTTTTTTTTTTTTTGAGACAGAGTTTTGCTCTTGTTACCCAGGCTGGAGTGCAATGGCGCGATCTCAGCTCACTGCAACCGCTGCCTCCTGGATTCAGGCAATTCTCCTGCCTCAGCTTCATGAGTAGCTGGGATTACAGGCACATGCCACTATGCCCAGCTATTTTTTTTGTATTTTTAGTAGAGACGGGGTTTCACCATGTTGACCAGGATGGTCTCAATCTCTTGACCTCGTGATCCACCCACCTCCCAAAGTGCTGGGATTATAGACGTGAGCCACCGCGCCCGGCCAAGTATTGCCTTTTTATGAAAGTTTTCCTGACCTAGAGAAGGTTGGGGTTCAGTTAGAGGAGCCTCTTCTGGGCTGCCTCAGTTCCCCACCTCGTCGCAGGTTGCAGTGGCTCCGTGTTACCCATTTTCCCCAGTTAGAGTAGATATCTTGTCTGTCTATTGCTAGAGTCTAGCACAGAGCTTCAGGCCTTCATAGTAAAGTACTGAGTAAGTGAGATAAATTTGAGCTTAGCTCTCATTATGCCTGAGAGTTGAAAACAAAGCCCAGCTGTGCTTGGCTCAGAAGTAACCCTAATAGGGTGGGAACCAACATTGTTCTAAACCAAAATGTGTGGCCAGGGATTTTGCATTCTGCGTTTTTTATACCCTAACTGGGGTATGTGTGCAAGCCTGATTTACCAACCTCATTTTCCAAGGCTGTTATCCCTCGTCTTGACACATGGCTAAAGTCATTTAATTATCACTGTTTTACCCTGTCCTTATATAGCTGCTGTGATCCATTATTGAGGATTTTCAGATTTTCTGCCTTCCATCTCCTCAGTGGTGCCGAAGTTGAGATTTCCTGAGTGATTTTGGTTCTGTAACTTTGTCAACATAGACTTCTGAATGATACCCGCTTGGTATGTGACATCGGTGGGCATTTCTGGGGTGATTTGGAGGACCAGCTGGTCTCCAATTTTATCAAGAGCTTAATGGTGCCCAGCAGCTGCCTTGCTGTACTCTAGCTTTTCCTGTTTCACACTCTGAGGTTTGAGTTATCTCTGCCTGATGCCCTCCTTCCTGAGGGCTTTGCCCAGTCCGTTCTTTCAAATGATACCTCTTAGGGATACTGATCCTGGCTCCTGATGTGAAGTCGGCCACCCACAGCCCCCAACCCAACTATTCACCCCATTTTGCACCTCTGCTTGATTTTCTCTTCTGGGGGGTTGGATTTGTTTTTGTTTTGTTTGGCTTGTACAATTGGGGCTATGGGAAGATGGTAGGATAGAACGGATTTTAGAGAGACAGTGAAAGCAGGAATTCTGTTTCAGACACTTTAGATATAAAATGTCTATCAAATAGCATTTGCGTCGCTGTGGTTTTGAAATTTAGAAAGAAGAGTGGATTAAAGGTGAGGGTGTGGGAGCTATCAGGATAGAGACGGCATTTAAAGCCATGGGACTTGAGATTGTCAGGACACTGTCAGTAATACATTTTTTCCTTGATAAATTTGGAAATACAACGGTACCTAATTGCCACTCGTAGTCCTATAACCTTGACATAAATTACGGTAAGATATATAGCGTATTTCTTTTTTTCTTTTCTTTTTTTTTTTTTTTTTGAGACGGAGTTTCACTCTTGTTACCCAGGCTGGAGTGCAATGGCGCGATCTCGGCTCACCGCAACCTCCGCCTTCTGGGTTCAGGCAATTCTCCTGCCTCAGTCTCCCCAGTAGCTGGGATTACAGGCACGCGCCACCATGCCCAGCTAATTTTTTGTATTTTTAGTAGAGACGGGGTTTCACCGCGTTGACCAGGATGGTCTCGATCTCTTGACCTCGTGATCCACCCGCCTCGGCCTCCCAAAGGGCGTATTTCCTTCCAGTTTTTTTCCACTATGCATTTACATTTTTATTTGTTTTTAATTTTTCACTTTAATGATAGAGATTTACAAACACATTCACAAGTAGAGTGGATAGTGTGACAGGTCCCTGGGTGCCCATCATCCAACTCAGTAATCATTACGTTTCCATATGTCAGGGCAAATATTTTATAAGGAAACGTTCTTTGTAAAAGAGCCCCAGCATTAGGAGCAAGCAGGATGGTACATCACTTAGAAATCACCGAGAATCACTAGAAAACCACTATTTTGCAGCCCCTAATGAAATAATGAAACTAGGCAATCGGGATCAGTAGCTGTGAAAACCGCCAGGTGAAAGGTGGATGGGGAAAATGCCAGTGGAAATAATTGGTCAATCTTAGCATTGCTAAAACTTGGAAAATGAGACGTGATGCACCTCCTCATGCCATGCAGTCATAGGTAGTACCAGATACCACCATAACGTGGTGGTCTTGCCAAAAAGAGGAGAAATTGTAAGTTGGCACTGTTTAACCTACACTTGAAATTCAGATGAAGAAATCTGAAGATCTAATGTACAGCACAAGGACTTAATACTTGGAATACTTAATGGTATTGTATATTGAAAATTTAGTTGCTCTTCTAAAGGAAGGGAGGTAACTGTAGAAGGTAATAGATATGTTAATTTCTTGCAGGTAGTAATCATTCACTATGCATATATATGTGTATCAGAATGTCACATTATACACCTTGAATATATACAATGAAAGATCAATAAGAAATTGCCCCTAAATCCAACCAAGCTTCTAGATCTAATTACAGTTATAGGGAATGTGATGATTAGAGGAAAATATCAACCGTGGTTTTAGGTCTGGATACAAATAGCCAAATCTAGAAAACAGGAAATTGTAGTAGAAAATTACAGAGAAGAGGCCAGGTGTGGTGGCTCACGCCTGTAATCCCAGCAGTTTGGGAGGCCGAGGTGGGTGGATTATGAGGTCAAGAGACGGAGACCATCCTGGCCAACATGGTGAAACCCCCTCTCTACTAAAAAATACAAAAGTTAGCTGGGTGTGGTGGTGCACACTGTGGTCCCAGCTACTGGGGAGGCTGAGGCAGGAGTATTGCTTGAACCCCGGAGGTGGAGATTGCAGTGAGCCAAGATTGTGCCACTGAACTCCAGCCTGGTGACAGAGCAAGACTCCATCTCACACACACAAAAAAAAAAAAAAAAAAAAGAAAAGAAAAGAAAAGGAAAGAAAATTATAGAGAAGAATATAATGACCCTCCCGTACTCACCTTTTAGCATTATTATTATTTTTACTATTTTGAGATGAAGTTTCACTCTTGTTGCCCAGGCTGGAGTACAATAGTGTGATCTCAGCTCACTGTAACCTCTACTTCCTAGGTTCGAGCAATTCTCCTGCCTCCGCCTCCCGAGTTGCTGGGATTACAGGTGTGTGCCACCATGTCTGGTTAATTTTGTATTTTTAGTAGAGTCAGGGTTTCTCCATGTTGGCCAGGCTAGTCTTGAACTCCTGACCTCAGATGATCGACCTGCCTCGACCTCCCAAAGTGCTGGGATTACAGGCATGAGCCAGTGCGCCCAGCTACATTATCGTGTTTTAATATCATTTTACATTTGCTTCAGAATTTGTAAATGTATTATCAGGCCAGGGGCTTGATAGAGTTGATGCCCCTGGGTGCCTTTTCCTTTTCTCACTGTCTTCCTTTGCTTCCAGAACTATTACCCTCAAAGATATTTTCTAAATATTTATGAATCCATAGGCAAAACAGGGCATCCTATGCATCCGTGTTTTCATATGTCAGGCCAGTTAATTCAGTCTAACTTGTGTATGATGTCTACCTGTATGATTATACCAGAATTTTTTAACCATTTTCCTATTGATGGACATTCGTGTTATTTATATTTTTGTACTTATTCAAGCATGGCTGTAATAAATATTTGTGAACTTGCTGCCTTGTGCTTTGACTAAATAGGTAGGGGTAAAATTAAGTGATCCAAGCCTATGTGCATCTTCAGATTTACTAGATGGTTCCAAAACCATCTCCAGAATTCTCTGAAGCCTTTACTGTTCCTAGACCTTTTTAACTTTATGTGAATTTAAAGATCAATGTATTAAAATTTGATGAAAATAATTATAAATTTGATATGAATTGCGTGGAATTTAAAGACCTGAGGAGAGTTTACATTCTTACGATATTGCCTTCCCATCTATGAATAAGTATGTCTTACCATTTTTGAAGACTTTCTTCACATCTGTCTATAATGTACATTTTTATATATTTGATTTATATATTTAAATTATGTATAAATTATCTATCTTACATCTCTCTATATATACACATACATAACCACAGACACATAAATGATTTTGTTTGTTTGTTTGTTTGTTTGTTTGTTTGTTTGTTTTTTTCTGAGACCTTGTCTAACTCTGCTGCCCAAGCTGGAGTACCGTGGCCTAATCTTGGCTCACTGCAACCTCCGCCTCCTGGGTTCAAGCGATTCTTCTGTCTCAGCCTCCCAAGTAGCTGCGACTACAGGCATAAATATTTCTAGATACCTCTGAGTTTTGTGCTATATGAATGGGGTAGTTTTTTCTCATATAATTTTGGATTGTTTATTTATGGATATAGTGATATCAGTTTTTGCATGTTGATCATTATCCGGCATACTTCCTAAGCTCTTAATAATGCTAATACCTTGGTTTTAGATCTTCCTAGGTGATCTATTTATGGTATCTATGTCATTTGTTAAGACCTACATAAATAAAGCATACAAATCTCTATATAGGAAAACTATATAATTTATAGATACATAAAGATCTTATATAGAATATGTATAACATATATATGTTAATATAATATATAGTGATGTATAAAGTATGTGTTTATATATTATATAGATGCCGTGTTGATTGCCTATTGTATTAGCTAGAGGATCAAGAAAACAATAATGAATAAAAACAGTAATTATGGGCTAGTCTTTTTCTATCCTTGACATTAGGGGGAGTTCATTTATAATTTCAACTTTAAGCATAATCTTTGCAATAGGCTTTGATAGATAACCTTAATAGGTTAAGAAAGTTCCCTACTCTACCAACTTTGCTAAAAGCTTTTATAAAGAGTAAGTATTAAGTTTTATAAAATGCCTGATCTTCATAAATTGTGACAATTATATGCTCTTGATCTTTTAATGTAGTAAATTATCTTAAAAGGAGTTCTGGTTTTGAATTGTTATTGGGTTTTTGGAATAAACATTATTTGATCATGATGTATTATTATTTTTAGACAGTGATGAATCCAGTTGGAAAGTGCCTTATTTGAGATTTTTATATCTGTGGTGATAAGTGAGAATGGTTCATAATTTTCTCTTCTGAGAGTGTCATTGTTTGATTTTGTTACTAAGGTAATACTACCCCCAATGAGTCATGACTTTCTTTATATATTCAGTGAAAAAATTTATATAACGTCGAAGATTATCTTTTCCTTGAAAATTTGGTAAAATTTACCTGTAAGTTTTTGCTTTTGGGATGTGTATATCAGAAAAGGCAACTTTGATCTTCACTCCTATTTATTTTATGGTTATTGGCTTATTCTGGTTTCTTTACTGTTTCTTGAGTCAATTTTGGTAACTTAAGTTTTTCTAGAAAACTGTACATGTAATATACTATTTTTTGTTTCATTTTGCTTTTTTTTTCATACAGAGCTGATTCATAGTTTATTCTTTTGATTTTAAAGATATGTCTAAACAAAAATATCATATAACCCAGCACTTTCACTCCTGAGTATATACCCAAGAGATTTTAAAACAGGTGTTCAAACAAAAACTTGTAGATGAATGTCTGTAGCAATACTGTTTACCAGGGCTGAAAGTTGGAAGCAACCCAAATGTCTATCACCTGATGAATGAGTAATCAAAACATGGTATGTCCATACAACATAAAGTCACTTGTTTATGGAAAGGAATGAGGTACTAACACAGGCTACACCATAAATGAACTTTGAATAGTTTGTTTTTCAAATTCTGTTTACTAAATATTTTCTTATAGCTACATCAGCTTTATTTTGTGTAGCATCTCTATTGCAATATCTGTGTTTTCCTATCTCTTTCTTTTCCATCCATCTGTGTAGCTTGGTTTTAGATGCCTCTCTTATAAACAGCACCTGGTTGGATCTTTTTTTTTTTTTTTTTGAGATGGAGTCTTGCTCTGTTGCCCAGGCTGGAGTGCAGTGGTGTGATCTTGTCTCACTGTAACCTCCGCCTCCCGGGTTCAAGCGATTTTCTTTGCCACAACTTGCCAAGCAGCTGGAACTACAGATGCATGCCACCATGCCTGGCTTACTTTTGTATTTTTAGTAGAGATGGGGTTTCACCATATTGGCCAGGCTGATCTCGAACTCCTGACCTCGTGATCCATCTGCCTGAGCCTCCCAAACGGATCTTGGTTTTCTGTGCAGTTATATCACCTCAGTCTTTTAAAAAGCAAATTGAAGTATTTACATATATTGTGATAGGGATATGTTTAGACTTTTTAAAACTATCTTATTTTTTCTCTATATTTTCTCTCTTTTATTTTCTCCTTTAGCTTTCTTGTGGGTCAGTCAACTTTATTTTATTTCTTCTATGTTCTGCACTGGTTTGGAGACGATAGGTTGTTCTCTTTTCAGTGCAGTGGTTCTTAACTGGAGGCAGTTTTGCCCCCAAGGGGGCATTTTATAACCTTAAAGAGCTTTGTACCATGTGACTATTGGACTAATTGCCAAATGTCCACTTGGGGGCAAAATTGCCTCCAGTTAGGAGACATTTTCGGTTGTCACCTCTGATGTGTGGTGTGCAACTGGCATCTAGAGGATAGAATGTAACAATATTGCATCCTGCTATGCATGGGACGACAGCCTTTCACCATATGGAGTTATCCTGCCCAAAATATCGACAATGTTAAGGTTGAGAAACCCTTCAGGATACAATGCCATGGATGTTAGCAGATATCTTCGTGTCCTGGTCTTATTAACTGAAATTTTTGTTTAAGATGTTTTAAAATAGTTATTTGAAGTCAGCATTTAAAAAGAATGCAAACTATTTGATCAGTTTCTGTGCTAAATTTCTAATATATGCCTCAGTATTTATTATCTTCATTCAAAAGCCCACTTTGACATTTTTTTTGGCAAGGGTTGGCAAAGTGGTAAAGTTTCTTGGTCTTTCTATATCTAAAAATATCTTTGTGTTGCCTTCTCTCTGGAATCATAGCAGGTGGATCTAAAATATTACATTCGTAGTTGTTTCTCCTGTTGTTCCATTGGCCCACATTCCTCATGAAAGGCTTTGATCAAGTCTAAGTGTCTTTCTTTATAGGCAACAATATTTTCTTCTATGTCAGCCTTTAAGATTTTTAAAATTCTTTTTATTATGCAGTTTCACTGGGATGTATCTAGGTAGATATTTGATTGATCCTGGTTGAAACTTTCAGAAAAACAATGTATTCTCAACTCTGGAAAATTTTTCATAATGATGTCTTCAAGGCTGGGCACAGTGGCTCACACATGTAATCCCAGCACTTAGGGAGGCCAAGGTGGGCATATCACAAAGTCAGAGACCAGCTATCACCAACACAATGAAACCCTGTCTCTACTAAAAATACAAAATTAACTGGGTGTGGTGGCACAGCCCTGTAATCCCAGCTACTTGAGATGCTGAGGCAAGAGAATCATTTGAACCATGGAGGGGGAGATTGCAGTGAGCTGAGATTGCACCACTGCACTGCAGCCTGGATGACAGAGCAAGACTCTGTCTCCAGGATAATGATAATAATGATGATGTCTTCAGTTTCTCCAGTTCTGTTATTGTTGTTGTGTTTTTGTTTTTGTTTTTGTTTTTTAATTTCTAGGACTCCAATTCTATGTATGTTGGAGCATCTGAAATCCTTCTTGTTTCTTACCCTTCCTTTATCTTTGCCCTTCTTTAGGGTACTCTGGATGAATTCTTCCATTATGCTTCCTATGATCCCAATTTGGGTCCCATGCCTGCCCATGAACCAGTCATGGGCTGGCCACTTGTAGGTCACATGTCCACTCTAGCAACCGAGTATGCTGTGGTCTCACCGATAGTGCCTGGGAGAATGTAAGAAAAGGATGGCTCTTCAGAGTATAAGAGGAATGCTCCAACCTCCAAAAGGTAGAATGACACTAGGCAGGCAAAACAGGAGATGTTCACTGCAAACATGCCGTGTTCTTGATCTAGGCTTTTCTTGTCTTCATAGACTTTCATCCCCTTTTCTTTTTGCCTTGTTGAGTCCAGAACATGTCTATTTATTGTTAAGGATCCTGAACCAAACGAATCAATCTTAGGTCTGTGTGATCTGTTTCTTGCACTGTGTTACTGGCTAATTGCTGGCTTCCCCTGCCAGACTATGCTGTCTCAGCTTTGGAGACTGTCTTCATACTTGAAGCTGAAATACAGCATAACAGGTTATGAAGAGCCTGAATTCCAATACAATGCAAATACATACAAAAGGAAATCATGTGAAAGTTTATTTTGCTCGTACAGTTAAGGGGCTTCTTGGGAGAACACATTGTGATGCCTCAAGCTTGTCTCAAAGGGGTACTGTCTAGATAGGTTTGTAGAGATCACAGAGATCCACCTTCCTCCATGTACAGTGGATGGAAGCTCTTTTCTTTTTGACAGCATCTTACTCTTTCACCCAGGCTAAGATGCAGTAGCACCACCTTGGCTTACTGCTGCCTCTGCCTCCTGGGCTCAAGCCATCCTCTCCAGTAGCTGGGACTCCAGGCATGCTCCACTACACCCAAGTAATACTTTTTGTCTTTTTTTTTTGGTAGGGATGGAGTTTTGTCATGTTGCCCAGGCTGGTCTCAAACTACTGGCCTAAAACCATCTGCCTGCCTCAGCCTCTCAAAGTGCTGGGATTACAAGTATGATCCACCACGTCTGGTCAAGGTGGAGGATCTTTAATGACCATCTTACCAGAGCCATTTGTTATCTGTGACATTCTTGGAAAAACAGGTCGTCTGGATGTTCATCAGGCCATGTCAGCCTTCGTGGACCTTATGTTTAAATGCCCATTTTGAATGGTCTTAACTTCTTAATTTGTCTATAGTAGAGGGTTTGCTAAGTTCTTCTACACAATATAAACTCTAGGAGAAAGGAAACCTCTGTCTTGTTTCCTCCTCTTCTTTCGTTGTCTAGAAGAATGCCTGGCAAAAAGTAAGAGCTCAATAGATGCACATTGATGAAATGAATAGAAATCTAGACTCCTATCAAGACCATAAATAGCTATCAGTGAGAAGAGGTGGGGAATTGGCAGAGAAGTCTTCTGTATTAGCTCATTCTCATGCTGGTATAAAGAACTACCCGAGACTGGGTAATTCATGAACAAAAGAGCTTTAATTGACTCACAGGTCCACAAGCTTATAGGAAGCATGACTGGGAGGCCTCAGGAAACTTACAATCAGGCGAAGGGGAAGGAAGGACCTTCTTCACATGGCAGGAGGAGACAGAGCAAAAGGGAATGTGCCACATACTTTTAAACCATTATGTCTCTTGAGAACTCAGTATCATGAGATACCAGCAAGAGGGAAATCCACCCCCATCATCCAGTCACCTCCCACCTGGTCCTTCCTTCAGTTCGACATGAAATTTGGGTGGGGGCACAAATCCAACCCATATCATCTTCCTAATCCATTAGCAAGGCTAGTGAGAAAACTAAAGGATAATTGGTGTGCAGATGTCTGAGCATTCCTACTATTCTCCCCTAATATCTCTGGAGAGGAACAAGGCTTGAGAGGATTTTAAACCTCCCTGGTTGTTTTTGCACATCATCGAGGTCTGTTTTAACAATAAGCTTCTATAACCTCAATGAATGTTAACAGTCTATGGGTATTAGTTGACCCATCTCAGAAATAGGGTTCATAATGGTGTTGACCTCATAAAGCCTTCAGGGAATAGATTGAGATCCATGAACATGGTGCTTGGGGCCTGGCAAGGAGTGATATTTACTCTGTGTGTGGTGGAACTAAGTTTAGTAAATACTCTTCTTTTTAGATACACCCTCCATGCCCATATGAATGTGGGGAGGAGGGGCTACTTTCACCTTATTGTATCTGTTGCAATGTCACAAACTTCGGGACTCTGCTGTGTGCATCGTGATGTCTCTTAATGCTTCTCTTCCATTGTGTCATCCAGTAAATAGCCCTGTGTGCTGGCGCTGACACTAGGCACTAGGAAGATGATGATGAAAAAGATTCCAGGTCTTTGCTCACAAGGCATTTGTAGTCTAGGGCATGAGAGAGCTGTGGAGCAAATGATCGGGCCTATAAATAGATAATTGCAACTCTGCTATGAACGATGGGCACAGGATACTGTGAGGTATCACAGAACACATGGCACAGAGGCACAGAGCTGGGTATGGGGTAGGGGTATTGGGAAAAGGCTTTCTGGAGGATGTTATATTTCAACCAAGGCTTTTTGAAAGATGTGTAAGAGTTGGCCATGCAAAGAGGGCAGGGAAGAGTTGCTCAGGGAAAGGAGCAAAGCCTCTGAATTGGGACAGACTTTGGTTCATTGGAGGATGGGCAGGTGGGTAGGAGAAATGGAGCCCAGGGAGCAAGCTGGGAGTGGTATGAGATGAAGCCGGGTTTCAGATATCACAGACCATCCTCATATATCCTTTGAAGGATTTTGGCCTCAATCCTGTAAGCCACAGAAGTCTATTTAAAATTTTTTAGTGCACACGTGTTTTAGTGCAGAGTTTGATGTGTAGACTGTGAGGTCAGGATGCTTGTATTTGGGTTTCAGCTTTGCCACTGAATAGGTTAGTTAACTCTCTGAGCCCAGTTTTCCCATCCTTAAAACGGGTATGTCTTTATGGCAGGATTTTTCCATTAGTATCGAATGAGTGTGTGTGTGTGTGTGTGTGTGTGTGTGTGTGTGTGTGTGCGTGTGCTTGTGCATGTGTATTTGCATGTGTGAGTATACATATGTATGTCTACATATTTAATATGCAACCCATGATGTGGGGATATTATTATCTCTATGTTACAGATGACATGCACTGTTTGCATTGCTGACAAAGGTGCTTGACATACCCAGAATTTTACAGAAATTTACACTAATCATCATGTGAACTATTGCCATTATTATTATGTCCAGGTTAAGCACCCTCAAATCCTTACAAGGACACTCCCGTCTGTTCTGCCTTCAGAGATTAGAGTAGGCTGAGTAGTGCTCTTGGGTTGACTGGTGAGGTTTCCAGGTTCTTAATACCTATCTTGACCTGCCCATTGAGACAGTACAAAAGCCTTGGGGTGCATCTACTGAGGACATGGCAGGAAGAGGGGAGGTCCCAAATGCAGAGGCATTTAATACTCCAGATGGAGGAGTACAGGAATCACAGTTGCAGAAGCTGCTGGATCAAACAGTGATAATTTGGATAAAACTTATGCAAAGAGAAGCCCCCAACCAAACTCCTCTGGAGGAACTCTGGAGCCTAATCCATCACTAGAAGGTAGAAATTAAGTATTTGCTGCTTATCTCTGGGAGAAGAGTAGCACATAGAGAGGCCCTGGGGGTCTGGGGGTCGCCACAACACACAGGGAGTGTTGGGGTGTGATTTATTAGAATGTGCACAGCTCTGTTGGCTTTTTGTCCTTTGAGCAGTGCTGGGAGCCAACCAGGCCCAGCTACTTTGCATACTAATAAAGATTGGTGCATGTAATTATTCAGCAGTCAAACTGTTATTCCTCAGAGATAAATCATCCCTGGTTTATTTACCCTTCTTCCCTCAAGTTATTTTAAGTTGCCTTTAATGCACCACGTCTCAAGTTGAGTGGAAGTGGCCAACTCCTTGAGTTTTTAAGACATTCTGAGGTGGCTAGTTTTCCATTTGGCTCCATTTATATTTTGGGGGCTCTCCTAGGACCCCTTAACTCCATCCTCAGCTTGGCCAGGTTATCATGTGTGCTCTGGTAGCAGGTATAATGACAGGGTGAGTTGGCCAGTGCCAGGATCCCTTTTGAGTTGTTAGGAACTTTTGGAAACTTGGGATAATTTGAATCAGGACTGAGACTTACCTAGTTTCTTACATCATGGGGATTTAACTACCCTCCTTCAACCATAAAGTCATATGGGAATGAGGCACTGGGAGAACCTGCTCGTCTCCAAGGGGACATGTGTGGACCATCTCTTCCACCAGGAATCTCTTCCTCCAGCCCATTTTGGTCCAGTGGTATCCATTTTTCAGAACCCAATATGTAAGCAACACATTGTGTGTCATTGAAGAGTAGGCCAAATTAAGTAAAGATACGATAAAATAAATTACTTGGCTCCTGCAACCTTTAATCTTTGTTCTTGAAGGCTGTCTTCCTACCTTCTGTCATGCTTTATATTCTTTCCAGCACCATCCACACACTAATGGATCTCTCAGATTTGTTTTTATTTCTTTAGTTTTAGACAGAATTTCACTGTCGTGTCCAGGTTAGGGTACAGTGGCATCATCCTTGATCGCTGCAGCCTCATACTCCTGGGCTAACGCTATCTTCCCACCTCAGCCTCCTGAGTAGCTGGGAGTATAGGCATGCACCACCACGCCCAGATAATTTTTTATATGTTTGCAGAGACAGGGTTCTCACTATATTTCCCATGCTGGTTTCAAACTCCTGGGCTCAAGCCAGGATCTCTCAGCTTTTAAAGACCTCTGTAATCACCAGTGAAACATGGACATTAGTACACTTTTTTTTTTTGAATTAGCAACAAAGTAAGAAACATTCAAAGACAAACAGAAAGGAGGCAACTAATAATCATTGTAGGATTGTTAAATGACTGAGCAATGAGAAGAGAAAGAGATGACACCTGACTCATAGGACCTCTCATCATCCCAACAAGGGGATGAAGGAAGCAAAGCTGGTGGGCTTTGAGCCATAACAGGATCATTCTGTTATTCCCCTGGGATACGATATCTGTGTGTGAGAACTCCTGGCTTTGCTTATCGTTATACCCAGAGTGCCTAGAATAGTTCAGTGCCTCATAAATGTTTGTCACATGCATAAATTGATTGTGTTGCTTTTTTTTCTTTTTCCTTTCTTTTCTTTTTTTTTGAGACTGAGCCTTGCACTGCACTCCGGTCTCAACTACAGTGGCATGATCTCGGCTCATTGCAACCTCTACCTCCCAGTTCAAGAGATTAGCCTGCCTCAGTCCCCTGAGTAGCTAGAATCATAGGTGTGCACCACCATGCCTAGCTAATTTTCGTATTTTTATTAGAGACAGGGTTTCACCATGTTGGCCAGGCTGGTCTTGAACTCCTGACCTCAAGTGATCTGCTACCTTTGGTATCCAAAAGTGCCGGGATTACAGGCATGGGCCACGGTTCCTGGTCACATTGTTTTTTTAAAAACATTTTTAGTTTGGAATGTTCCAAAAGTTAAGAAAATGTGTACAGGTGATGAATTTGGCCAGTTGAAACACGTTTCCTGATGTAGCATGTCTGGAAGATGAGAGTGGAAATACAGTCCAAACCAAGCCTATTTCGGGGTGTCGATGGCTCCAAATCAAGCGCTGCCTCGCGTCTCCTTTAGCAGGAAACCTGCCCTCTTATTTCCCTGGTGTTCTCCTGTCATCTGTGCTGGGTGACTCATGATGGAGAGAGGGTTTAAAACGTAGCCTGGGTGGGAGGGAGTTAGTCATTAAAAATGTATCTTCTCTGGGAGTTTGTTTTTAAAACTTTGGACTAGAAAATATGTGCAGGAATGTTTGGCTTTTAATAATTAAATTTTGCATTGTTTTAATTTTCTCCAGAGGGTCTCTCTGGAGGAAAATAAAGTTCCAAATCCAATGTCTATGTTTTTCCTGAAGCATTGGCTGCCAAATGAAATGAGTTTTGCTATTTTTTTTTTTCCAGGATGGTTGATTTGTCTCCAGGGGGTACCCTTTTGAATTTGCAGGAAGGGCTTAATGTTCCGTGAGAGTGGGAAGGAATCGTTGGAGCAGGGGGCAAGAGGACATGGCTGTTTTTCATGTAGGAGGATACAGGAATTAGAGTGGGGTTCCTCCAGCCCTGGCCTAATCCCACTCTGTAGGTAGCCAGCATCTTCCCTTCACCTCCCTCCACTTCACACACAGGCCATTTTCATTAGGGAGAAGAAGCCAAGCATCCTGTGTAAAACCAATTATTTGTCTGAATGCTCGAGGCTGTCTCCCTCTTTCCATCTCCCACCCAGGGGTGTTCAGACATGTGGAAAAACTCATGGAAAACAGCCAGCATGCCAAGTCAGGATCTATGTTTTTCATGATTCTCCCATTCCCAGGCAATACAAGCCTCATGACTGGGGAGCTTTTCTTCATGACCTCGTGAGTAATACTCACACCTGGAACCATCTCAAATTCAGCCAAGCCCCGTTTAAATAGACAGAGGAAGGCTGGGACTAGGCTGCTCTGCTGTGTGCAATTGAAATCTCTGGGCTTGACTGCAGCTGTTTTTCGGAAAGAAACTTGCTTCTGTAATTTCTACTTCTGATGTGTTTGTAAATGACTTTGTAAGTCAGTCCTTTCAGAGCCTCAAGGAAAAGGGTGTGCATTTTCTCAGAGCTGAGGTGTCTTGTGCCAGGAATAGGGGACATGAGTACCTTGCTCATGAAGGCAGTTGGACCCAGATGTAGTTCAGTAACCACTAAAGATGCCAGGTCGTAACTGGATAGCTAACATCTGTGTCTGCCATCTGCAAGGAACTCAGAGAATCATTGAGATAGGCTAATATCATGCCTCCCCCAACCCTCCAGCTATAGGCACAGTTTCCAGGGAAGGTAAAACTGGCATCACGTGTAGCTCTGAGGTTTGCTAGTGTTGCATCCTTGTTCTGAAACCTTAACTTCTATGAGCAGGAACAGCCTCATCTGTTAAATAGGAATGATGCCAGTACCTTACTGGGTTCCTTGAGGATTAGGAAAACCTGTGTAAAGGACATGGCACAATACTTGCTACTAAGATGCTTGACAAAGATATATTAGGAAGGAAATATAGTAGTAGTTAAGAGTGCCATTGAAATCAGACAGACTTGGGTTCAATTTCCAACTCTGTACTTAATACTACTTGTGACCTTGAGGATGCTATTTGCAAGCTTTGTTTTCTGTGCTTTAGGTAGGGACTGTCATATACACCTTTGATGAAATTTGGCAATGTTTCAAAGTGTCCACCACACAGCAAATTATCATTGCTGAGAGAATAAATGAAGGAGGTTAGTTGCTGTCTATACCAACCAAGACGGTTATTTCTCGGGCTCCTCCTGGAATCTCTTACTTTCTGAAAGCTCAAAGTAGTAAGACTGGGACTGGTTGAATGGAGACAGAAACACATTCTCTCCTGCACTTGAACTTGTATGACTTCATTAGTTCAGTTCAGTTAACTCATGTATTCATTATAATTTCATTTATTCATTGGAAGATACGTATCAAGCAGATGAAGTGTGAGGCTGTGTCTTAGGTGTTGGAGATAAAGGACAAAAAGATGTAGTCCCTCCTCTCAAGTTTAAAACAATACAATTTTAAGCTTCTGTATACATAGATTCCTTTGATAGTTCAATTAAAAACATGGTTTCTCTCTCAAGCAGTAGGGTGAGAGAGAATAATCCGTACAAACATTTAGTTTATAATTTCAGCCTATTAGATCCACCTGCTTCCAGCTGGATCTGTACCTTGCATCATTTTGGTTGTTTTTTGCATATGTCATTTTTTTTTTGGAAATAGAATCCTATTTCGTTAAGAAGCTGACCCCCTCCACCTCAACTATATGTCTTCCAGGTTCCAGGAGCTGGTATGGTTCATAAATACTCCCCCTTACATACAAACAGATACCTGTGTACTCCACAACATACGCCACCTACCATTGGTTGTTCCAGTGGTATATCTGGCACAAGCTTGGCCCTCCATCTTGGGGATACTCAAACCGAGCCTGGGAGAGGGCCATTTCTCTCTGAAAGAAGTAGCTATGAGTTGAGAGGCTTGGAAGCTGCCATGGGCCACCATGTTTAACTTTTGGAAGAAACATGTCTATCATTACTGAGAATGAACCCAGTTGTCACAAAAAAGTAAAGATGAGAGTGAGAACAAGAGGAGGAATGAGAATAGGAACAAGAAAGAGAGCAAGAGAGAACATGGGCCACAGCAGTGTTTGAGTCTCTTGTTTAATTTGTTCTTGAGACCCAACGAAATTATGTCCCTACCCAGAATTTGGATATTCAACCTTGTAATCCTTCCCATGAGTCATCGTGTTCTACTGTTGCCTAACCTTGCTAACGTTGAGTTTCTCTCTCTTTCAAACCAGAACAGTCTTGATGAATACAGCATCTGTGGATCCTTTTCTGGGCTCCAGTGAGAGAAAGATTAGAAAATGGGCTCTGATGGCTTTGTGTAATCAGTGCCATGATAGAGAACACAGAATGCCAGGCAGCATAGAGAATGGGTGCATCATCAGGAATTCCACGAAGAGTGGCTCTGTTGTGTTATTTTGGGAAGAGTAAGGAATGGTTCTTCTATTCTTTGATCAGTGCGCATGTGCCTGAATATGACCTAATTGAGATGAACCAACCTGGCCTAGTCAACTGGCAGAATAATGAGAATTTAAAACAGATTTTCATGGTGGGATGTTTTATCACTCACTTCCTTTCACCTCCCAAAGTATCCTAGGGTGAGTCTTCAGCAAGAGAAATGGATGATCTTGGCCTGTATGTGTTGATTATAACATTAATCCATCTCTCATTCTCCCAGGCCACCTCCTGACATTTCCTGTTTAACAGCAAGCCTCATTAGCTAGGTGTGTCAGGCTCTTTTCTTGCTGCATTTCTTCCATAGGAAAATAAGTGTCTCCTTCATTCAGGAGTTGAAATTCATCTGACACCTGGTATTCTATGGTATACATATAAAGTCCATGCAATGGGATCTTTACACTAATATCTCCCATTTATGAAGCCACTGCAATCTATTGGGTGTTGTATCAGTTTTCTTATATTTTTACAGTTTCCTTAATTCTTCACAGTGGCTCTGTGAATTATGCATTATTGTCCTTGGTTTCAGATGAGCACCTGAGAGAGTAGAACATGTATCCAATAGGTGCTGGGTATCTGACTCAGACCCGTTGGACTCTACAGCCTGTATGCTGAAGGGTCGTGGCTTTGTTTCAGCGCCCTTGTATCTTCAGCACCTGGGACAGCTCCCTTGTGGCTGGATGAGACATCCAGGCGTCTGAAGATGCATATGAGAAATTATAAGCTCCCACGAAATTCCTACTCAGAGATGTGTGAGTTTGTAGTTAAGGCTTATATGACAGTGGAGAGGGTTCTGTTTTGTCACTTTGCAGATGTGGAAACTGAGGCAGTAAATTGTGGATCAAGTAGCCTGTAAGGGCTCGAGCAAAGCTTGGCATCCATGCTTGTGTTTGTTGATTCCATTGCACTCTCTGTTAAAGGTAGGGATGGCTGCCTTCTGCTAATGCCATTGATATGGGTCTCTTCATTTGCTGCTCTCCAGCCTTGCAAGGTTGCAGGCCTCCGAGAGGAGGGGAAGAGACTTTGCTGTGGCTGCTGCTGTTATGATAACATAAGTCACAAAACTGCCCTAATTGTCTGTATTATGAGGATGGCAGGCCTGGCACATGGGTTCTCTCAAGGCAGCTCCCCAATTAATCTTTTCTTCTCTGATTAAGCCTCATGTCCTGTGATTGTTGTGGTTGGGGACGGTTGGTGCACAGGATGTTTTAAAGAGTTGCGTGCAGCAGAGTGAGTGGAGGAATTTGGGGTTAACCATGCTGACATTGCCTCAGACATGATCACTTTGTGGTTTGGAACATCTGAAACAACATGGAGTCCATTACCGGCTCTGTGTCCCTGGGGACCCCTGATGTTTGCTGGGCTTGTTGGCAATGGTTGCATTTGTGTGCCAGGCAGGGCAAGAGCTGTTGCAGCTGCTGCAAGACCTGGGGGATCCAGAAAGGGATGAAGGGGCCTCTGTCTTGGTATAAGCAAGGAAAACATTAGCTTATGCTGTGTGTTAAGTTTCCTTTCACCCATTAAAAACATATTTACTGCAAAACCATTCTGGACCAGTTCTTGTGCCCGAACCTAGGGTAAGAGGGAAGCACAAGGAGACATGCCTCTGGACTCCCAGGGCAGTTGATATGGAAGGGGAGAGAGTGAATAATCAAATTATTACAGTAATGAATGCATAATTGCACATGAGAGATTCTCTGCAGGCATGGGACAATCTATTAATTTGATGTAGTAAATACATAGCATTTGTCCCGTGCATGCCATTATTCTAAATGCTTTCTAAGAGTAACTCATTTAATCTGCAGAATAACCCCTGTGAAGTCGGTATTGGTATTAGTCATTGTTATCTACATTGCACAGATGAGAAAATGGAGGCACAGAGGTGTTAAGTCACTGAAGGTAACACAAGCTAGTAAGCATTAAGTGTTAAAGCTGAGATCTAGCCCATGTCGTCTTACTTCAGAGTTCATGCCTTTCATCTCAGGATACCACCTTACACCTGAGAAAATACACTGGAGGACTTTGTCTCTGTCAGGGGTTTGGACAGGCTTCCCTGTGAAGTGACATTTGGGGTGTGATTCAAAGGAGGAAGAGGTGATAAAATAAAGAGCCTTAGGTGGCAGGAACAGTACAGGCAAAGGCCCTGTGGTCATAGGGAGCCTGGAAGGTGTCCAGGGCAACTTGGTTTGAGATGGGACTGGGGAAGTGTACTGGAACCAGGTCTTGGAGGCCCTTGCCTGCCTTACTAAGGATTTTTTTGGTCTTTACTCTCAGGAAAATGGGAATTTATTAAAAGTTGGTACTTTTAAAGGTACTTTAAATGAATTCCCGGGCACGGTGGCTCAAGCCTGTAATCCCAGCACTTTGGGAGGCTGAGGCAGGAGAATTGCCTGAACCCAGGAGGTGGAGGTTGTGGTGAGCCGAGATCATGCCATTGCATTACAGCCTGGATAACAAGAGCGAAACTCTGTCTCAAAAAAAAAAAAAGTTGGTAAGCCATCAGATTTGCGTTTTGAGGAAGATTATTGTGAATATGGGCATCCACGTGAATCTAAAGGACCCAGCACCTGACAGGATGGAGACTTTCAGGGAAATGATGATGATGATGATGATGATAATAACTAAAACAGTAATAGCCTCTATTTATTGGGTGCTTATTTAGGACGAGGGACCTGCTGTGGATTAGTTTGTTCTTACATTGCTAAAAAGAAATACCCAAGACTGGATAATGGGGAAAGAGGTTTAATTGGCTTACAGTTCATCGTGGATGGGGATGCCTCAGGAAGCTTACAGTTATGATGGAAGGGCAATCAGGCATGTCTTACATGGCGGCAGGTGACAGAGAAAAGTGAAGTGGGAGGATCCTCAATGGAACCGTCAGGTCTGGTAAGAGCTCACTCTCTATCGCCAGAACAGCTTGGGCAAAAACTGCCCCCATGATCTAATCTCTTCCCACCAGGTCCCTCCCTGAACACCTGGGGATTCCTTTTTGAGATGAGAATCAAGTGAGGGCACAGAGCCAAACCATATAATGCTAAATCCTTTATTAGCAATACCTGATTTAGCTTCCACAGCCACCTTTGGGAGATTAAAAATATTATATTTATTATATAAACAAGTGCTCTAAGGTTTAGGGAATTTCAGCAGCTGGTTGGCATGACAGACCGGCACCTGCCAGGCCTGGTTACTGCATTCAGATCTGATTCCAAAGGTTGGGCTTTCACACATGCTGATGAATTCTCATCTCAAGAGCAGAGGGAAAGGTATATGAGACCTCTCAGAGAATGACTCTTAGAGGCTGGTGTCCTAGGGGTTTTTCATATTTATATGAGCTCACTTAATTCCTGTAACAGCTAGGTGACTTACACGTTATTTTTCCTGATTTGTAGTGTAGGAAATGGAAGCTCAGATGAGTTGCCTGTGGTCACGTGGTTTATATATAGCAGAGTCCAGATTTTAACGGAGTCTGTATTTTAACCCAGTTCGTCCGGTCGCAAGGAAGCCAGTGGTTAGATCATCTGAAGAAATTTCCTGGCTCGCTCTGATTTGAATTCTAGTTTTTAATGTGGCTTCATTTGCCAGATACACTTGTCTCTACCCAACTTCCATCCCCACTCCATTTCTGTGCTGCAGAATCCAAGCTGTTTTTAAATATTGGGGAATCATATTTTTTTCGGGGAGATTGAACTCAGCTCCAAAGGCTATATCATGACTGGTCTCTGTCGAAATCCTTGTAATGCATGCTGGTGGTTAATTTGAGAATAGTGGATGTGACTTGACTCTGGCCAGTGAGAGGTAAGGAAAAGTCTGCTGGGGAGGGGATGTGCAGAAAGGTTTCCTTTCCTTTAGGGAATTGTCCAAAACTTTAGTTGAATCAACCGACCCGGAACAAACTTGCTTCTGGATTTCTTGTTCCGTGTGACCATACTGACCTTTTATTTGCTTAAGCCATTTCGGGATAATTCTTTTGTTACTTGAGGCCAAAGATACTTTAAATGATATCCAGCCTTTTGCATTAATCCTCAGTAACCCTTGAGGGATTGGGGAGAGAGAAAATGCGGGATGAGGAAGGGAGGAAGGGAGCCAGGGAGTTAAGTACATGAATGACGTTAAGGGACCTTTAGGAGCTCTTCTTGCCCTTTGAACCACAGAGATGGGTGAAACTTGCTCTTGCTTGATTGCTGCTGTTTTTGAAGTAAAATGGCATTTCTCCTGTCTGAGCTAATCTGGGTTTTGGTCTCTAAATTCCTCATCTTGTTGCCTCTTTCTTCCTGAGGAGGGTGTCTGTCTCTCCAAAGGATGCCTCCTTTAATATTCTAAAAGCCCAAACTAGTTGATCTGGAAACACCCAGATCTGTGTTCTTTAAAAAGGCATATTCTATAAGGAGCTGCGAGGAATGCAGCCCACACAGCAGGGTATAATTTTGTAGATAATTTCTTGCCCTATGTCTTTGTGGTGTCTGGGGACACAAAGTACCCACAGTGTCACAGAGGGACTTGTGCAACATGCCCTCCTGCCTGGGATATATTGGCTTGGTTCTGTACAAACTGATAAGGGCTAGAACTGAGGGCTTGATTTTATGGACAGTGAGGTACCAAAGACTCAATCTGCACTGACCTCCTTGTTGGAAGTGAGGAGAAAGCCCAGAGCATCCAGATTGCACTCTTCCGGTGGCCTCTTTCTGGGAGATGTAGATGTTTTGACAGAGCTCAGGTCTGCTGAGTTTTTTGAGGTTTTAGAAAGCTCATTCATAGGGTTCTTGCCTAATTAGGAGGTAAAGAAAGGTGACAAAATGTGAGTTTATGCGTTCCATAAATTCACTGGTGACCTGGGTAATTTCTGCACTTGCATCATGACTTAGCCAGGAGCCACCTTGAGTTCTCTTTGCACAGCAGTGTTAGGGACTATCTTGCATTTCCACCATATCTGTCTATAGACATACATGAGATACCTTGCAGTGATAGCCTCGGTTCTTCACTCTTCTCTGCCTTTTGCCATGGGGCCTTGCTTTGCTCCCCTACTGTGGATCTGTGCACAGTCATGTAACTTGGTTTGGCCAGGGGCTCAAGGCAGAAATGATAATGTTCCGATTCTGAGCCCAGACCTCAAGAGGCTCTGCCTGTCTTCATCCACTGCCTTCAACTGCTCCAATCACCATGAGAAGAACTTGCTTGTACCAATGACTGGTCACTGGAAATAAAATTGAGACACACTCAGCTGAGGCCAGCAGAGACCAAAAGCTGGCCAGCATCAGACATGTGGGCAAGGCCAGGTGTGAGGGCAGAGGATCTGGCCAACCTGGGTGGGACCTTAGATGTGTGAATAATAAACCCTTACAGTCAACTGTCACTGAGGGTCTGGTGTTTGTTATATAGCATTACTGCGGCAATAGATGGCAGAGAGAAGAAAGATGTGTTTAGTAACAGTTTTCATTTGTCACCTCTGCAAGAGTATAAACTGTTTGTGGGTAAGGAAATAACAAAAGCCGTAGTAATAGGAAGAATTGTAATACTATATTGTACACACCACACTGAGAGATTTATCTCTATAATCACTTCAGCCTCGTAAGATAGAAACTATTATAGTCACTGCGTCACAGATGTCGGAACGGAGACTTAGAGGAGCAATGAGCCAAGGTCACGTAACTAGCAGACATCTCAGTGCCTTGAGCATCCAACACAGAGGCAAGCACAGAGTTGATGCCAAAATATCTGTTAGATGAATGAGTAACTATACCTCCAATTGCATTTAGTTGAATAAGCCCGAAGCAGATTAAAGTAAAATGGTACATCTGCCTGAAGTGAACATAAATGAGAAAGATAACTTTTCCTGCTTCTCCAATCTTTTGCTGAGGCAGCCTCTTTGTTTAGCGAAGGCTCAGTACCTTACATTTAGCCATTTTGCCTCATTCCTTGGTAATGCATTAACACTAACCATTAGATTATTGTGACAAGCATGAAAACATACCCTGTTGTGTGTGTTTTTGAAAGAGCCCTATAAATCAGGTCTGCCTTATTTCAAAATCTAATTCAATTACAGAGAAGCTATACCTTGTGGACGATTAAACTGTAAATTGTGGGTGTCCACTGGGCTCCTAGATCACTAACATGTTCCCTGCCATAACTCACCTCTGTCCCCACCATATATTGTCCATGCTTACTCAAGGATGGGGACATTCAGCTGACATGCACCACATTGAAGGATATTTATGGTGTAACTCAAACTCGAAATATCTTCTTCAAGGAGATACTGATACATCATGAAAACTCTTAAGATGTATTATGCTTCTCTAAGTGGAAAAGTCCACTTGACTGATCTCTCTTTTTTTTTTCCTTGCCAGTGCTCAGGTATTGGGACGTAGAATGATGAAATGTGACCTTTCTTGTTTTCTGCAAAAATAATCAACACGCTGTCTCTTCTAGGTCAAGGCATGAAGGCTAACAGCTTGCCTTCTCCATGATGAGTTTCTCAGGAAAGCAAGCAATGTGCTGCGGCCGGGGGCAGCTTTGGGAGGTTTTGAGATGCCTGTGCCTGAATGAGAAGCCTGGGGCTGTGAGCAGCAGTGCTGGTGCTGGCTACAAGGGCTTCCTTTCACTGGCCCAAAGCAAATATCAAGAGAAGGGGTTTAATTGCATTTACTGATTCCCTGCTCCCTTAACAAATATTTGTTGAGTGGTGCAGTGTGCCAAGGCCACTTAATAACCATCACAGCATAGCTGTATTTGTCTAATTCCTCACAGTTTATAAAGTATCTACTAATTCTCTCATTTGCTTCCTATTTAAAAAAAAAATTCAGGAAGTGGGCAGGGCAGGAATAATGATACTATTTTTAAATCACCAAGGATGATGTCTGGTATTCATCTAGTAATTATTATACACCAGGGATTCCGTTTCACGTTTCACATGCATTTTCTCATTTAAATTTCACATAAACCTTTGGAAGCAGGTAGTATTATGGGGCTCTTTATATTTTTATTTTTAAACTTTTACTAGGTTGGTGCAAAGGTAATTGAGGTTTCTTCCATTAAAAGCAGTGGCGAAAAGTGTAATTACTTCTGTACCAACCTAATAAGCTTAGGGGTGCAAGTACACATTTGTTACATAAGTAAACTTGTGTCATGGGGATTTGTTGCATAGATTATTTCATCCCTCAGGTATTAAGCCTAGTATCCACTGGTTATTTTTCCTGATTCCCTCTCTCCTCTCACTTTCCACCCTCTGATAGGCCCGAGTGTGTATTGTTCCCCTCTATGTGTCCAACAATTGCGTGAAAAAAAGCTCAACATCACTGATCATTAGAAAAATGCAAATCAAAACTGCAATTATATACCATCTTACACCGGTCAGAATGGCTGTTAATACTAAGTCAAAAAAATAACAGAGGCTGGTGAGGTTGTGGAGAAAAAGGAATGTTTATACACGGTTGGTGGGAGGATTGTAAATTAATTCAGCCATTGTGCAAGACAGTGTGGTAATTCCTCAAAGGGCTAAAGACCAAAATACCATTCTGTCTTTAAAAAGAGAGCCACAGTGAACATATGTGTCCATGTGTCTTTATAATAGAATGATGAATAGAAATTCCTTTCTGTACAAACCTAGCAATCCCATTGGAAATTGGGGCTCAAGGAAGCTCAGCAACTTGTTCCAGATTGCACGACCATCATGTGGCAGATTTTGGTTGCAAGCCCAGGACTCTGCCCCTAAAATGTCTAAGCCCCTCATCCCTGGTCACCTCCCTCCCAGCGCTGGAGCTTGGGTTTGGTGGCTTCTCATACAAGTTTTCCCTGAACACCAGAATGAGCTCAGGGATCCCTCCTGGCAGAGGGAGCTGTATTAGCAGCAGAAAACTCTTAACTCCTGTGATTTTGCCTCCGTTTTCCTGTTTGGCTGTCAGAAATTAGAAATTCCTGGAGGTGCTTTTCTATCTGAGAAGGTTAGGGAGTCTGGTAGAAATAGCTCAATTTTCAAGGACTTTCATGAATCTAGCAGAAAAGTCAAAAGTAATAATTGATAATCTTTTAATTTCTTATTATGGTTGTTTTCAAAAGGGTTTCTTGTGTGATACAGGTTTTCTCTCCTGTGAATTTATCTTTCTGCTTCCACTTTTACATGATTATCTCAGTGAGGCCATCTTTCTTTCTTAATATTTTAAAAAATGTTTAATTTCAGTAGTTTTGGGGGAACCGGTGGTTTTGGATTGGTTCTTTCATGGTGATGTCTGAAATTTTGGTGTACCCATCACCCAAGCCAGGTACACTATACCAAATGTGTAGTCTTTCATCTCTCACCCCCTCCACCCTTCACTCTTAGTCCCCAAAGTCTGTTTTATCATTCATGTGCTTTTGTGTAGTTTAGTTCCCACTTGTAAGTGAGAACTCACAATATTTGGTTTTCTGTTCTTGAGTTACTTCACTTAGAATGATGCCCTCCAGTGCCATCCGTGTTACTGCAAAGGCTGGTCTTTCATTTCAACACAGCACTCTTTCTAATAATTGGGAGGTCTTCAGTAACTACTCATAACAATAATTCTTCTTTGCAAAAAGATCTGGTACTCCTTGGAGGGCATCTCACAATCACTATGTCAGGTAGATGGATATTTTTGACCATCTGTTCACAGATGAGAAACTGGAGGTAGAAGATGCTGAGAGTCTTTATTTGAGGTACAGATATCTCCTTCTGCAGTCAGTTGAATGCTTAATCAGAGTTCTTCACTCTTCTGCACAGTGTCATGCCTGTACACTTTCTCATGACCTGGTGATGGGCAGAGTGGACTTCTTTTTGATGTTGGCCATGTTACTTGCTCTGGACAATAGGGTATGATTGAATATGATGCATACATAGGGCAGGCATTTCCTTACATAGTGGAGCTTTCTTTCATGTGACTCTGCTGTTGTCATGATCCTCTTGAATACCTGCTCTTCTTTAAGCCCGGGCCCAACAGATTCAGTCTATCTTAATAGACAGAGGCCAAATCAAGTACAGTGATTAAGAATGCATGTGGAGGCCGGGCGTGGTGGTTCAAGCCTGTAATCCCAGCACTTTGGGAGGCTGAGGTGGGTGGATCACAAGGTCAAGAGATCGAGACCATCCTGATCAACATGGTGAAACCCCGTCTCTACTAAAAATACAAAAAATTAGCTGGGCATGGTGGTGAGTGCCGGTAATCCTAGCTACTCAAGAGGCTGAGGCAGGAGAATTGCCTGAACCCAGGAGGCGGAGACTGCGGTGAGCCGAGATCGTGCCATTGCACTCCAGCCTGGGTAACAAGAGCGAAACTCCGTCTCAAAAAAAAAAAAAAAAAAAAAAAAAAAGAATGCATGTGAAGCTTGCATGGATCCAGTGTGCAATAAGAAGCACAGCCATGCCTGAGGTTTGAAGCAGGGCTGCCCAACTGAGCCCAGCCTAAGTCATCCAGTCTCCAGCTGAGCCACAGACACATACATGAGAATAAATGAGGGGTCTGTTAAGCCACTGAGTTTTGATCTGGTTTGTTCTATGGGTATTGTTGTAATTATAGGTAACATAAACTCTCTTCAGATGTGAGCTCCATGAAGCCTGCGCTACTGTGAAACACAAGGCTTGGAAGAGAAAAAACCAAGTACACTTATTAAATACATGGAGCTTTGAATGAGACAAACGTGGATTTGATGCTATTTACCAACTGTGGTAAATTTTCTGTCCTGGCCAGGTTTGGTGGCTCACACCTATAATCCCAGCACTTTGAAAGGCTGAGGCAGGTGGATCACCTGAGGTCAGGAGTTCAAGACCAGCCGGGCCAACATAGTGAAACCCTATCTCTATTAAAAGATACAAAAATTAGCTAGGACAAATGGTGGGCGTCTGTAATCCCAGCTACTCGGGAGGCTGAGGCAGGAGAATCGGTTGAACCTGGGAGGAACAGGGTGGAGTCAGTGAAGATCACACCACTGTGCCTCAGCCTAGGCAGCAGAGTGAGACTCCATCTCAAAATAATGAATGAATGAATGAACTTTCTGGCCTTATTGCCTCCATATGTGTAATAAAAAAAAATTCCCAACTTCATAAAATTTCTCTAAGGATTGACTGAGATCATGTGTATAAGTGACTAGCAGTTAGCAAGAATTCAATAAAACTTAACTGTTATGAAGATGACCTCAAGTAATATACGTTGAATACATTTTATCCATGAAAAGCGTATAACTCAGTGGGTTTAGTGTATCCACATATCTGGATGGCTGCCACCCATACTTCATTTTAGAATCTTTTTATTGTTAACCAAAATAAGCCTCCTACCCATTAAGCAGTAACTCCTCATTTTGCTTGCCTCCACCAGGCCCTGGCAATTACTAATCAATTTTCTGTCTCCATGGACTTGCCCATTCTAGATAATTCATATAGAAGAAATCATAGCATGGGTCTGGCTTCTTCCACTTTGCCTAAAGTTTCAAGCTTCATCTCTGTTGTAGCTTGAGTCAATACTTCATTCTTTTTTATTTCTGAATAATATTCCACCGTATTTTATTTGTTTATTATTTGTTGGACATTTGGTTTGTCTCTGTATTTGGCTATTAGGAATAGTGCTGCTATGAACATTTGTGAACACATTTTTATATGGACATGTGTTTTTATTTCTCTTGAATATATATTTGGAAGTACAACTGCTAGGAGGGATGGTGACTCTTTCTTCCCCCATGAATTGAGGAACTGCTGATCTGTTTTCCAAAGTGGCTCTACCATTGTACATTCCCGTTCCCACTAATAATAAATAAAGCTTCCAATTGTTTTCATATCATCACCAACACTTGCTATGATCAGTTTTTGTTTTTATTTTCTAGGGTCCTAGTGGATTTTTTTTTTCTTTCTTTTTTTAAGATGGAATCTCACTCTGTTGCCCAGGCTGGAGTGCAGTGGCATGATCTCAGCTCACTGTAGCCTCCACCTCCTAGGTTCAAGTGATTTTCCTGCCTCAGCCTCCTGAGTAGCTGGGATTACAGTCACCCACCACCACGCCCAGCTAATTTTTGTATTTTTAGTAGAGACAGGATTTCACCACGTTAGCCAGGCTGGTCTTGAACTCCTGACCTCAGGTAATCCACCTGCTTTGGTCTCCCAAATTTCTGGGACTACAGGCATGAGCCACTGCCCCTGGCTCTAGTGGATGTGAAATAGTATCTTTCTTTGGTTTTGATGTGTATTTCTCTAATTACTGATGATGTTGAACATTGTGTGTGTGCTTGTTGTTGATTTGTAGGTCTTTTTGAGGGATGTGTCTGTTCAGATTCTTAGTCCATTTTTAACTGGGTTATTTATATTTTGATACTGAGTTGTGAGCGTTATTTATATGCTGAGGATCCTAGTCCTTTATCAAATGTATAGTTTCACATATTTTCTCCCATTCTATAGGTTGTGTTTGTGTTGCTATTAGCTAACTTTCCTAATGTTATTTTCAGCATAAAATGTGAAATTTTTATAACTCCTAATTAGCCTATTCTTTTCTTTTGTAGTTTGTGCTTTTATTGTCATCTATAACAAGGCTTTACCTAAGCCAAGATTGTAAAGCTGTACTCCTATGTGTTCTAAGGCTTTTGTAGTTTTAGCTCTTAAGTTTAGGTCAATGATCCATTTCGTGTTCATTTTTATATACGGTGAAAGGAGATCCGACTTCATTCTCTTGTATGCCGTTATCTGGTTCTGACATCATTTGTTGAAAAGATTATTCTTTTCCCATTGAATGCCAGTTACACCCTTGTCAAAAATCACTTATTAATAAATAACAGTATTTATAGACTGTCAGTTTTAGTCCATTAATCTCTATCTACATATATGTATATCTCAATCCTTAGGCTAGTACCATACTATCTTTTTTATTGTAGCTTTGTTGAAATATTTTAAATTGGAAAGTGTGAATCTCCAACTTTGTTCTTAGTTTTCAAGATCGTTTTGACTGTTCCGAATACCTTGTATTTTTCATTGAATTTCACAGTCAGCTTGTCAATTTCAGCAAAAATGGCAATTGGAAATTTAGTAGGGATTGTGTTAAATCTGTAGGTCAATTTGAGTGGTACTTTCATTTTACATTCCATCCATGAATGTGAATTTTCTTTTTATTTAGGTTCCTAAATAAAAGATTCCTTTTTATTTATGTTCCTTTTTATTTAGGTTCCCCCCGCCCCCAACTACCCCTAGTGTGTTCTGCTCCTCTCCCTGAGTCAATGTGTTCTCATTGTTCAACACCCACCTATGAGTGAGAACATGTGGTGTTTGGCTTTCTGTTCTTGTGTCATTTTGCTGAGAATGATGGTTTCAAGGACACAAACTCATCATTTTTCATGGCTGCATAGCATTCCATGGATGCCTTTTATTTCTTTTTCTTGCCCAGTTGCTCCGGCTTGACCTCCAGTGTAATGGTGAGTAGAAGAGATGACAGTACACATCCTTTCCTTGTCCCTCATCTTAGGGGAAGGTATTTGGTTTTCAGCCATTGTGTATGATGCCACCTGGGAGTGTTTTCACGGATTCCCTTTACCAATTTGAAAAAGTTCTCTTCTCTTCCTAGATTTTTGAGTGTTTTTATCATGAAAAGTTGCTGGGTTTTGTCAGATGCTTTTTCGTCATTTATTGAAATGATCATGACATTTTAGTTCTTTATTATCTGCTCATTTTGAATTATTATTCCCTTGATTGTCTAACCTGTCATAATCTTGCCTGTGAAACCTTCACAAAGGGCTTATACCTAGAGAATCCCAGTGCTAAACAAGTCCCAGACAGAGGACCAAGCACAAGATTCACTGCTTCATTTATGGAAAGACAAGCACAAATTTAATATTATGCCCTTTTTTGAGGGGAGAAGGTTACCTGGAAGATCTTGACTGTCTGTGGCCCCTGGACCCCAAGGCACTGTATTTTTGCTGCATGGGTTGGGCTCTAAGCAGAATCTTCATTTAGTAGAATCATAAATTCAAAGTATTGAACTCTGTTAGTCAAGAGCCTTTAAAAGAACCAGGTTGCTCTACTGACATCCTGTCTTTCCCACAGTTACAGTAGATAATATTGCCAAGTCCTACAAAATGAAAATCAAGTTTGAAATAGGGTTTGTTAATTACAGTATTTAACTGTTGTCATTATTGTTTCCTTGGAGATTAATGAGGTGAGTTATTGTAACATAATTAGGCTACAGTGTATCTAATCTCTTAAAAACCCTTGTGATTCACTGTTGTTCCAGTATGGTTTGAAGGTTAATTTCACTTTGCTGGTATAGACTTGGCAATGTGCTTTCTATTGAAATATGTTTTTAATTATATTTGAAAGTCATTAGTCAAGGGCTCTGCTGGGCTGTTCTGCACACACTTGCTGTGGAGAAATCCAGTTACAATTAGACTCATAGCGATCATCTATCCCCATGCCCAGGTGTCCCCAGGGCATCAAGGGGGGGATTCGAAGACAGATGACACCAGAGACCTGTATTGAGCCTCAGTTTCGTCCTAAGAAGGCACCTTTATTGGTGAAATCTTTTGAAACAGTCCCCACGGTGGTATTAGCGCTGTGAGTCCACATCTGAAGTAGACACATAGGTGGTCTCACCTCGGGTGAGGACTTTCTCAAACATACCCAGCTCTTTGCCAGCTTCAGGCTTCATGGATACCATTCTGTGCTTAGAATATTCCCTTCCTGACTTATGTCTAGATATCCATCAGTCTCAGCTTACCTCTCTTAAATGCCACTGCTTCTGAGGAGTCTCCCAAGAGCAAATATCCCCCTGCTCTCTGCCATTTAACTCTTTCTGTTGCCAGCTCTCATTTTATGTTGCCTTTTCTTCTGTGGAAGTTCTTGCCATATTTTATTATCTGTTTGCTCTTTCCTTCCTCTTAAGGGCAGAGGCCTTATTTGTCCACTGCCATGTTCACATACTTAGGGCACATAAGGGTCTCAGCTGTGATGGTCCAACAAATCTCTGAAGGACTGCTTTCCTCACCTCCAACAGCCTGATTGACAAACGATCTAGCTGCAGAGTTACCAGTTTCTTCCTTGCACCTTAGAGTCTTCCATGCTGAATGACTGGACCATGCTTCCTGCTGCCTGAATGTATGCATGTGTAACGTGGGAGAATCACCACAGGATCCTCCTCTCAGAGGAGGCACTAGATGGATAGCATGAGCACAGTGACTGCTGCAAGGCGGACATTCACCAGAGTCCATTTTCTCATTTGTCTTCCATGGGAGAAGCTTGGGATGAGTGACAGGTCTGATTTTGAGACCTTGTGTCGAAGGTTGAGTTGTCAGCTGATGGGAGGAGACAGGGACAGTCTCAAGCTTGGGCTCAGTGGTGTCTGAGGTCTGATTTGGGACCTTTTGTCTAATGTTGAGTAGTCAGGCCACAGGAAGCTGTGGAGGAAACAGAGGTGGTCTCATGAACTGCCCAAATCAGAAATCTGGCACTAGACTGGACCTTGCACCCTGTTTTCTTTACAGCAAAGTAGCTCCTACATAAGCTTCCCTTTTTTTTAATTATTATACTTTAAGTTCTGGGGCACATGTGCAGATCATGCAGGTTTGTTACACAGGTACACACATGCCATGATGGTTTGCTGCATCCATCCCCCCATCATCTACATTAGGTATTTCTCCTAATGTTATCCCTCCCCAACTCCCCCAGCCCCTGCTATCCCTCCTCTAGACCCCCCAACCCCCAACAGGCCCCGGCGTGTGATGTTCCCCTTCCTGTGTCCATGTGTTCTCATTGTTTAATACCCACTTATGACTGAGAACATGTGGTGGTTGGTTTTCTGTTCTTCTGTCCATTTGCTGAGAATGATGGTTCCCAGCTTCATCCATGTCCCTGCAAAGGACATCAACTCATCTTTTTTATGGCTGCATAGTATTCCATGGTGTATATGTGCCACATTTTCTTTAAAGAACTCAAATCAAGAAGATATATCATGTTTTTCCATTAAAAAAAATAGATTCTTCTTTGAAAAAGTGTTTTTGGAGTGGTCAAACTCAGAGAAGACTGTTGGTGTATAGCTCCCTATGTTAGCAAAGCTGTTTGTGTGTACATGTGTGTGCATGTGCATGCATACATACTGCCCACCACGTGAATGCTTTTCCCCCATTTTGTTGTGGAATGACAGATGTTATGATCAGCCCTGTGCTCCTAGGTTTGTTTTATCTCAAAGAAGACAAAGTCTTTTCCTGACTGGTAAGATATTCTTTGGAGCAGTGGCCTGAGCAGAAACCCAACAGCTGGAAAAGCTCAAAAATAAAGTCTGTGTCTGGGGTCATTGTGAGAGAGGGCAAGTCAGGGTCCTTCTCCATCTGAAAGGCACAGTGGAATTGTCCTAAGCTGTTTTCACTGCCGTTTGGGGAGGTCATGCTGGGGCTATGTGATGGCATTCAGAAGCCACAGGTGACAGGTCTTATTAGGTAAAGCTTTGACTTCCCTTGAGTCTCCATCTGTCTTCATGAAATGGCATAGTGGTCAGAGGAGGGATTGAGAGCCAGACACCCAGGGTTCGAACCCTGGACCCACTAACAGTCCACTGTGAGAGCTTATGGAAGTCATCTGACATTTCTTCCCTGAAGCATAATCTTCATGGGCTTATGAGGCTCAGAGAGCCTAGTGTATGCTGGAGTGAGAATCCTATTGGCATTGTTACTCTTGTTTTATAGTAGAGAAGATTTTTCTTCACTTCTCCCATCACACAGAGAGCTTGGATGGGAAGTGAGGAAAAGGCAAGGACCCAACAAATTCTGGATACCTACCAAGTACATGGCACCATACTGGATGCTTATGTTCTTTTCCTTGTTGGATGTCTACACCAGCCCACTAATGTAGACAATATCCCCACCCTCCTGGAAAAATTAAAGTTATCCTGAGCCTATTTTGCCCATGATCCTCACAGATTCTCTGTGATTCCTGGAACATAGTGAAATCAATGTCTTTAAGAGGCTGGGACTGGGGAAGGGCCATGTATCAGGAGGTGTCTGTGCTTATATCTTGCCCAGTGAGAAGCTTCCATATTGGGTGGTAAAATCCAGTCAATCAGCCCTTTCCCTGGGGAGAGGCCAGTGGAGAGTGAGGGTATGTCTTTAGAACTTTGTCATTATCCCCAATACGAATAAGATATTTGGGGTATCCCCCAAGAGGCCCGATACCCCTTGCAGAGGAGGCTAGGGTGTTGGTTAATGAGCATGCCAACACAACCCCTTGTGCTGCCGCCCTCTAGCCTGTGGTATCTTTTTAAAAAATTACTTTCTATTTTTTTTTGGAGACAGGGTCTTGCTCTCCCAGGCAAAAGTACAATTATGAAATCATAGTTCACTGTAGCCTTGAACTCCCGGGCTCAAGGGGTCCTCTTGCTTCAGCTTCTTGAGTAACTAGAATTACAGGCATGCACCAGCACCCCCAGATAATGGCATTTAATTAATTAATTGATTGATTTTGTAGAAATGAGGTCTGTCTTTGTTTTCTAGGCTGGTCTGAAACTTATGGGGCTCAGGCGATTCCCCTGCCTCAGCCTCCAAGTGTTGGGACTATAGGTCTGAGCCACTGTGCCCAGCTGATAGCTTAAGATACGTTTCTATCACCCAGGCTGTCTGTAGCCCTTATGCTTGAGTCTGCAAGAGTGCTCATAGGATCCTCATTTTCCACATAAGGAGAATCAGGGGGGTAACTAGAGGTACACAGTCATACCTGGCACGGGGCAGATGCACTGGGATGTCTTTAGGCTGCCGTTCCCGCCTCCATGGAGCACGTGCTTCCTGAGGCTGACACTTCAGGCTGCCCTCTCACCCTGGGGCTGGCCTAGGATGCCAGCTCTCTGGGCTCTCTCCCTCTTGGTTGGCACTGGCACAAGAAGGTCGCCGGGTTCTTCGGGTTTGCCGCAGGTAGGGGTTGATTCTTGGGCGCTCAGTTGCTGATGACATCCCTACAAACCCACATTTCTGAGGTTGGCCACCAAAGGGTCTCTTCTTTAAAAGTGGGCCCTTCCGTTCCGTGGTCTTCCAACCCACGGTATCCTGCTTCTCCCCACTTCTTTTGTCTTTTCTCCACCCTTATTATTCTTTTTTAAATAAGTCTTTCTCTTTGGGTGGAACAGGTTTCTTGGATTTAATCTCCTCTTGTCCCAGTTTAACTTCCCTTCCCTAAAGTGCCATGTAAACCTTTGTGAAACAATCAGTTTTGTCATTCTAGATCAGGTGCCTCCCTGAAATGCAGATAAATTGCCGGTTATGGGACCGTTGTCTCCCCATTCTGGGAATGTATTCAGAGAATTTAGCCAGATTTGTCAGACCTGACCTTCTTTTCATGAAGCATTCTATACTGGCCCTCACCAAATTAAGTACTGCTGAATGGCCCACATCTTCTAAACCTCCTCCCTCCCCAGGGCCCTAGACAACAACCCCACCATGGCCAAGGTCGCCACCAGCAGTCCAGGACCTTAACCTTCTTTGGCCCACTTTCCTTCTCTCTGCGGTAGCCCTGATTGCTGGGCCAGCCCTACGCTGTGAGGTCAGCCAGGGGCAAGTCCTTGCGATAGCCTGGAGCCCAAGGAAGCAGCCTCAGAAAAAACTCTGCTGCTCCTCACCTCCCTTGCTGCTTCGCTCTTGCTCTGAACACTAACATTATTACATTATGATCAAGGCTTAACTCTAATGTTATTAGCAATGCTAATAACTATAGGTATTATGAACAATAATGTAATTATTATTGCTGACATTGTGACACATGATTCATACAAGTATTTTAATATTATTGTTGGCTACATGCTGCTCTGCTGTGCCCTTTTACACACTGAACCTTCTCCTTCTGTCAGCTTCATGACTCAGCTACAATCGTACTGTTTTTAGTGTCATTTATGGTGAAGGAAACTGAGGCTCGGAAAGGTTCTCTGACTTTCCTGAGGCCACATGGGTGGACGTTCTTATCCCTGTCCATGAATTCAAACACTGATGTGAAGGCGAAGCATGGTGGCTCACACCTGTAATTTCAGCACTTTGGGAGGCCGGGGAAGGTGGATTACTTGAGGTCAGGAGTTTGAGACCAGCCTGGCCAACGTGCTAAAACCCTGTCTCTATTAACAGTACAAGAATTAGCTGGGTGTGCTGGCATGTGCCTGAGATCCAAGCTACTCAGGAGGCTGAGGCAGAAGAATTGCTTGAACCTGGGAGACAGAGGTGGCAGTAAGCCAAGATCATGCCACTGCACTCCAGCCTGGGTGACAGAATAAGATTCTGTCTCCAAACAAATTAAAGAACAAACAAAACCTTGATGTGAAGACTGACTACTTTTTTTTCCTGTGACTTTATTGAGCATTTAATGACTGACAGAAATTTTATATATTTAAGGTGTACAGTGTTATGCTTCGATGTATGTGTATGTTGTGAAATGCTCAGTATAATTGAACTAACATACTCATCACCTCACATAGTTAACCTTTGTGTGTGTGTGTGTGTGTGTGTGTGTGTGTGTGTGTGTGTGTGTGTGTGTATCTACTCTCAGCATAGTTCAAATGTACAATACAGTGCTATTGAGTAGCCTCATCCGGCTGTATATTAGGTCTCCAGAACTTACTTATCTTATGGCAAAGTTTGTATACTTTGACCAACATCTTCCCATTTACCCACCCTCAAGCTCTTGGTTCTACTCTCTGTTTCTTTCTTTTTTTTGTCATTGTTTGCTTGTTTGTTTTGAGAAACTTCTTACCCTGTTACCCCAGCTGAGTGCAGTGGTGCTATTATGGCTCACTGCAGCCAAAAATTTCTGGGTTCACATGATTCTCCTGCCTTAGCCTGCTCAGTAGCTGGGACCACAGTGCTGTGCCACCATGGCCAGTAATCTTTCATTTTTTTTTTTTTTTGTAGAGATGGGGCCTATGTTGCCTATACTGGGTCTTGAACTCCTGGTCTCAAGTGATCCTGCCACCTCAGTCTCCTGAAGTTCTGGGATTACAGGAGAGAGTTACCATGTCTGGCCTCTACTCTGTTTGTATTAGTTAACTATTTTAGGTTTTAAACATAAGTGAGATTTTATAGTATTTGTCTTTGTGGGTCTGGATTATTTCACTTGATCCAGCCTTCCCACTTAAGAGCACACGTTCAAAAGAAATAAAATCACAGTCTCAAAAAGATATGTGTGCCCTCATGCTCATTGCAGCACTGTTCACAATAGCAAGATGCACAAACAACTTAAGTGTCCACTGACAGAGAATGAATAAAGAAAATGTGCTGTAGATATACACACAGTGGAATACTATTTACCCTTTAAAAAGAAGGCAGTCATTGGATGTGGTGGCTCACACCTGTAATCCCAGCACTTTGGGAAGCTGAGGTGGGTGAATCACCTGAGATCAGGCGTTGGAGACCAGCCTGGCCAACATGGTGGAACCCTTTCTTTACTAAAAATACAAATAAATTAGCTGGGTGTGGTGGTGGGTGCCTGTAATCCCAGCTACTCAGGAGACTGAGGCAGGAGAATCGCTTGAACCTGGGAGGTGAAGGTTACAGTGAGCTGAGATCCTGCCACTGCATTCCAACCTGGGCAACAGAGTGAGGCCCCATCTCATAAATAAAATAAAATAATAACATAACATAAAAAGAAGGAAATCCTGCCATTTGCAATAACATGGATGAATGCTGCTTTTTATCTTTACTGTCAGAAGCTCTTTAGTTGAAAGTTCCTGAGCAGGCCCTCCTGTGTGCAAAGGAATGGTCTTGTGGAAACATTTGCATATTTGAAGGGATTGATGGACAGGTTAACCCAAGGGAAGTCATCCTCATCAGGTGAAGTTCCCCTGTAGTGAGGGCGGATTGTGGGAGCAAATGCCCTCCTTGCCCATTTAGCAGGTTTCCAGGTAAGGTCCCTGTGGTTAAGGTTAGGGAAAAGCAGAAACATCGTTCTCTCATGCCATTTATCATCTCTGATCATCACTCCTGGCACATGTGAGCCCTCTGGGTTCCTGGGATGGTTCTGTAATTCCCTCTGAGAAACTCCTCCTTTATCTGGTCACTCTTCCCCCTCCATGGCTGAGCGCCAACTGAAATAAGATTCCTTCCAGGCACAGAGGCAGCTCCACGCAGAGAATCCCCGATAAACTATTTGCCACTGTGTTCCACTGGCCCCTTCCTTCCCTCCCTACCTCCAGCAAAGTTTCAAGATCACCTTTAAGTCTGCCCATCCAGGCCAAAAGTCTGTACCTGTCAAAACCTCTTCCTGTGGGTACCCAGAAGCGCTATCACCTCTCACCTTCAACTGATAGTGACAAACAGTGACAGGTTGAACTTTACCTGCGTAGCCCTGGCTCCTGTCTAATGTGTCCACTGACAGGTGAGAGCTCTGAAATCATCTCAATACTCTCAGGTCCACTGCAGGGCAGAAGGGCCAGGGAGGCAGTGATGTATGTTGAGTGCTCACTGTTGCTGAGAACCAGAATAACTGAATATAGACTTTGGAAACTGGGAGACCTAATTCTGTCACTTACAAACTGTGTGTCCTTGGGCAAGGGACTTAGACTTTCTAAGCTTCAGTTTGTAGTCTGTCAAATGGGGGTATGAGCACGGAGATGCATCAAACCTAGAGGTTAAGCTCTAAATCAGAGCCGGAAGCAAAATATGTGAGCAAGTCAAAAGTTTCTCTTGAAGTCTGCAACACTGGAAAGCATGTTGCAATTCCTCAATAATCCCAGCATAGCTGGCTTTTTTTTATCCCCCAGCTAAGAAATGGATTATTGTTTTTTTCATTGAGCATCTGGTGGAAGTCGCAGTATAGGGACTTGGAGATAGGCACATGGGAACTGAGACCTGCTATATCTTACAAGAAACTGTTAATTGTATTTGTCCAGGGAACCCAAGGGAATTTGCATCTTTACTAAGCTCACCTATATCTCTTTCGCTGAAGGTCTCAAGCAAGGAGGTACCTGGCCACAAACTCCACTCGGGTATCTGGGCTGGGATGTGGGAAAGGCATTTTTATTCTTTGGCTCTTGTCTCAATTAGGGTTCAGTTGTAGACAACAGACACCACTCTAGCTGGTTTATCCAAGTGTTTAAGTGAATATCAAGGTTTTGGTGACTTGTATGGCCTTTAAAAGGAGGAACGCCAGACCCTTGGCTGTTTTGATGGAGGTAAATCCTAGCCCCAATAGCTGCATGCTGTATCCAAGCTCAGAGAAGCTGCTGCTCTTGCTGCAGAAAGCCAGTGGATGCAGCACCCCCTGTTGCAGAACCACCGTGCTTTGCCTTTAGTCCATGCCTGCAAAGGGGGTGCCTCATGTCCTCCCTTCATTCAGACTCAATTTGGATTCGAGTATCACACAGTGCATCTGATCAGAGGACCCAAATTACACTGAGAACTTACCTGTCAATGTGTCCGGGGAATTTAGGTTTTTGGTTTCTGGTCTTGGCAGTAGAAGAAGATTATAATTAGCCAGATCACCAGTCTACCACAGCTAGGGGAGCCTTGAAGACAAGCTGACCGTGAGGCTTATTCTTTTTCCTTTCTGTGTCCAAACATGATCCTTGGGAATTTAGTGCTACTGAGCAAAAGACTACAGCCCCTTGTGTGTGAGAAACAGGATCCAGAGGAGCATATAGATGGAAGGAGTGAGCCTAGAGTAGAGCTGGCACACACTGTCTCCCTTAGAGGGTCTGTGGAGGGCAGGGAGCTGGTTGCCATTGTATGCATCTGGCCTCACAAAGATACTGGAGCTATTCATCTATGATGCTATCAGTGTCCAGGATTTGACCAACAAGCTTAACTATTTTTCTCTTTGGGATAGAATAATACTAATAATCCTCACCACTGCCATCATCATCATTGTCATTACTGCCATCATCATCATCGTCAACATCACCACTGCTGTTGTCACCAGTGACGCCGTCATCATGACTGTCATCGTCACTACCGTTACTAACACCATCATCACATCAGCATCACCACGAGCATTGTGACCACCATTATCATCAGCATTGCTGTCATCACTCATTGTCATCGCGAGTGTCACTATTATTGTCACTGTAATCAGCATCACCATCACTGCCATTGTCACTGGTATCACCATCATGTCATTATCACCACCATCATCATCACCATTGTTACCATCACTTCCATCATCACCGTCAGCATCACCGCTGCCACTGTCACCAGTGTACCACTGTTACCATCAGCATCATTATCCTCATCACTGTCACCATCATCACTGTCATCACCACAGCAACCATTATTATCGTTGCCTTCATCACCACTGCCATTGTCACCCATGTCACCATCAGCATCATTGTCCTCATCACTGTCACCACCATCACTGTCAGCAGCATCACCACCACGACCATTACCATTATCATGGCCATCATCACCACTGCCATTGTCACCCGTGTCACCACTGTCATCAGCATCATTGTCCTCATCACTGTCACCATCATGACTGTCATCAGCATCACCACCACCACCATTACCATTATCGCCGTCATCACCACTGCCATTGTCACCCGTGTCACCACTGTTACCATCAGCATCATTGTCCTCATCACTGTCACCATCATCACTGTCATCAGCATCACCACCACCATTACCATTATCTCCATCATCACCACTGCCATTGTCACCGGTGTCACAACTGTTACCATCAGCATCATTGTCCTTATCACTGTCATCAGCATCACCACCACGACCATTACCATTATCATGGCCATCACCACTGCCATTGTCACCCGTGTCACCACTGTCACCATCAGCATCATTGTCCTCATCACTGTCACCATCATCACTGTCAGCAGCATCACCACCACGACCATTATCATTATGGCCATCATCACCACTGCCATTGTCACCCGTGTCACCACTGTCACCATCAGCATCATTGTCCTCATCACTGTCAGCATCACCACAGCGACCATTATTATCGTTGCCTTCATCACCACTGCCATTGTCACCCATGTCACCATCAGCAACATTGTCCTCATCACTGTCACCATCATCACTGTCATCAGCATCACCACCATGACCATTATCATTATCATGGCCATCATCACCACTGCCATTGTCACCCGTGTCACCACTGTCACCATCAGCATCATTGTCCTCATCACTGTCAGCATCACCACAGCGACCATTATTATCGTTGCCTTCATCACCACTGCCATTGTCACCCATGTCACCATCAGCATCATTGTCCTCATCACTGTCACCATCATCACTGTCATCAGCATCACCACCATGACCATTATCATTATCATGGCCATCACCACTGCCATTGTCACCCGTGTCACCACTGTCATCAGCATCATTGTCATCACTGTCACCATCATCGCTGTCATCAGCATCACCACCACGACCATTACCATTATCATGGCCATCACCACTGCCATTGTCACCCGTGTCACCACTGTTACCATCAGCATCATTGTCCTCATCACTGTCACCATCATCACTGTCATCAGCATCACCACCACCATTACCATTATCTCCATCATCACCACTGCCATTGTCACCGGTGTCACAACTGTTACCATCAGCATCATTGTCCTTATCACTGTCATCAGCATCACCACCACGACCATTACCATTATCATGGCCATCACCACTGCCATTGTCACCCGTGTCACCACTGTCACCATCAGCATCATTGTCCTCATCACTGTCACCATCATCACTGTCAGCAGCATCACCACCACGACCATTATCATTATGGCCATCATCACCACTGCCATTGTCACCCGTGTCACCACTGTCACCATCAGCATCATTGTCCTCATCACTGTCAGCATCACCACAGCGACCATTATTATCGTTGCCTTCATCACCACTGCCATTGTCACCCATGTCACCATCAGCAACATTGTCCTCATCACTGTCACCATCATCACTGTCATCAGCATCACCACCATGACCACTATCATTATCATGGCCATCATCACCACTGCCATTGTCACCAGTGTCACCATCATCAGGATCATGGACATCACTGTCATTGTCATCACTATTGACATCATTAATTAATGACATCACTATTAATAACATATTGCTGTCATCCTCATTGTCATCGCGAGTGTCAATATTACTGTCACTGTAATCAGCATCACCATCACTGCCATTGTCACTGGTATCACCATCATCATGTCATTATCACCACCATCATCATCACCATTGTTACCATCACTTCCATCATCACCGTCAGCATCACCACTGCCACTGTCACCAGTGTACCACTCCACCACCTCCATATTGGTTGTGATCACCGCCACCACCATCATCATCACTATCAGTATTACCACCACTACTATAATCGTCATCATATTAACCAATTCATGTTTACCAAGCACTTCCTATTTACCAGATATTATGCTAAAACCTCCCCTGCAGAATCTCAGGCAATTCTTATATAACTTTAGAAGGTGGCTGCTGTTGCTATCCCCATTTTACAGAAGAGAAAACACCCAAATGAGTAGGAGGGGTCGTGATTTGAACGTCGGTTGTCTGAGTCCAGAGTAAAGGGGTAGAGGGGCTCTCTTGCTTCTGAGGTTGCATATAAAGCTCAAGAATGTGGGCATGAACTATATAATCTTAGAGGCAAGGGGTTTTTTTTCAAGTGAAACAGGGAGAGCTATTAAGTCAGAAATTCCCCCTAGATGTCCATAGGACACTTGTGATGGCAAATATGAGAAGAAATGTGGGTAGGGAGAACAGCGGCTGAACTGTTGAGATCATGAAGGGAGATACGTGATAGGAAGTATAAAATTCTAGATAATTTTCCAGTGGTTTCTAATATGTGTCTTCCTATCCACTGCAAGAAAGGTAGGAAGACACCGCTCTATCTCACACGTTAGCCTCTCAATCAGTAGCCCATTATCTCGTCTGTTCAGGTGTTTAATGGAAGTTCCTCTCTCCTGCTGACCTAAAAGCTTAATGAATCTAGAATTCTGCACCCTGCATCTGTGAGCTGGGTATTCCCTTGCAAGGCAGCCTCATTGCAGCCACACGCAGGGTAATATTTCCTCTTCGATTCATGTTCTAATGAATAAATGATATTCCCATTGGTTATTTATCCACTTTTAGAATTTGAATGGAATTCTACAGATAATTACAGCATTTCACCATTTGATAGGAAATTGGCACCTGCTGCATGGAGATAATAGTTCAATTCAGCATCTATGAAATGGGGAATTTTCTGCTAATTCCTGCCTTGAAATTTGTAAATCATCAGTGGAGTTGGTTATTAAAATTCAAGAGTTTAAAGACCTGGAGTCAAGAGGGAGCATACCTTCTTCATTAAAATTTCAGAAACTAACAATGACTGGTGGACTGAAGATTCTCAGCCCAGAAGGCTCAAAGCAACTCAGGAGCAGGAAAGCTTAGTGGCAATGTGACTGTCTCTCTAGGAGATTCAAACCACCGAACAGGAGCGAGCTGGCTGTAGGGCACTTGTCAAAATGTGCAGAAATGAGAGATGGCAGCAAGACACAGGGGAGAGGCGGGGGCTTTGGGGTCAGGCGGACAATAGTTAGAATTCTAGCTGTCTGTGGCTTTAGACCTCTCTGGGTCCCCATTTCTGCCCTTGTAAATTAAAAAAAAAATGCCCTTGTTGGCAATGAGTAAATATCTTCTCTGTAATCTTCAGTTAATGTAAGATCAAATCCATCCATTTCTCACTGATTGACTTAACAACTATTTACTAGAAGTCACTTAAGTGTGAGATTCTGCCAGGTCCTAGGGGAGGACAGTGGAGAGCAAAGCCAGGCTTGTTTTCTGTCCTCATGAATGTTCTTCACAAACATGTTTGACTGTGTCCTCATGGAGCTGGGATGAGTGCAAAAAACCAAAAGGAAAATAATAAATTGTACCAGGCTGAGAGAAATGCCTGCCTTATTATCACAGGACTGGACTTGGGGGATTGACCTTTTTGGGGTGATGGAAATATTTCATGTTTTTATTGTGATGGTGACTATGCGACCATATACATTTTTAAAAACTCATTAAGCCCTATACCTAAACAGAGGTACATCTTCCTGTGGACAAGTTCATTCAATACACCTGACTTCCAAAACAAATGAACAAAAAAGGCCCCCTTCTGAAATGAAACAGGTGGTCCAGCTAACTACTGTAGTTGCTAGGCCTAAAGATTTCACCAACTAGGAAATTAGAATTAAAAGAACAGCAGCGACTTACGCAGTTTCTAAGCTTTCACTCTGGCTTGTGAGAATATACAGACAGTTCTCAGCACCACTGACTTCCACAAAGACCTCAGAAACTCGAGGCTGTAAGTGGACCCATCCCTCATGTGGTGACCAGGGGGGTCGAGGAAGGACACTGGGGAAGCAACGTACCGTAATGACTTACATTGCCAGGTGATTCCAAGATCAACTCCAGTGCACAAATGGCGCTCTCGTCCCCAGCCTGAGAGCGTCCTCCCAAGCAGCAGTTGCTGTCTGCGCAGTAGCTGCACTGGGCGGTGATGGTCATATCTGATACTTACGTGACCTTGGCCAGGTCATCTAGGCAAACTCAGGCTTTAGTTCCTAGAAAGTGACTATGAATTCAGGATGGTCACCTGGTCCCCAAGGTACCTCATGATGTTACTCTTGTCCACTTGTAGAGACCTTTCCCAAACACCCTTCTCTCCTTCATCTTTCCCTCCTCCTGGCTTCCTTCTCCCTTTCCCTCTTCCCTCCTTTTCCCCTTCCTGTCTCTTTCCTCTTTTTTTCCTCTCTCCCATTCTCACTTTTCCTTCCCAACCCTTCCTTCCTTCTCACTTTTCCTTCCCATCTCCATCCATGCTGATGCTCTACTCTTTCCCTGGGTTGCATCTTCTCTTCTCTCAGCTTTCTCTCTCCAAGGCTGCTGAGGACAACTGTGCTTCCCTGCCCTTCATTTCCTTCCTGCTTCGTGACCTCAACCTTTCTCCTGTTCTGATGACTGAGCATGTGTTATGTAGCAGAATAGAAGAGAACGTCATCGTCTGTGTAGCAAGAATATGCACAGATAGCCCAGGCTCTTCCCCAGGATGTTTATACCTGGAAGAAACTCCGTCTTTATCCCCTGCCTGGTTTTATGTGCTTCTCCTTACTTGTTGGATCTCTGCGGTAGGTGTCTTGTCTATTCAAAGAGCACAGGCTTGGCCAGGCATGGTGGCTTGTGCCTGCAACGTTAGCATTTTGAGAGGCTGAGGCAGGAGTATCACTTGAGGCTAGGAGTTAGAGACCTGCCTGGGCAACATAGTGAGACCCCACCTCTACAAAAAAAATTTTTTTAAATGGTGAAACCCCGTCTCTACTAAAGATACAAAAAATTAGCTGGGCGTGGTGGCACGTGCCTGTAATCCCAGCTACTCGGGAAGCTGAGGCAGGAGAATTGCCTGAACCCAGGAGGCAGAGGTTGCGGTGAGCTGAGATCGCGCCATTGCACTCCAGCCTGGGTAACAAGAGCGAAACTCCATCTTAAAAAAAAAAAAATTAGCTGGACATAGTAGTACATCCCTGTGGTCCCAGCTACCTGGGAGGCTGAGGCAGGAGGATCACTTGAGCCCAGGAGTTCAAGGCTGCAGTGAGCTATAATTGTGCCACTGTACTCCAGCATGGGCAACAGAGCAAGACTCTGCCGAAAAAAGAAAAAAGAATAAAAGAGAAAAAAGTAGCGCATGCTTTCATGCTTTAATCCCCTCTGAAAGCTGATTTCCACTGAGCCCCATGGAGTGCTGCCATTGCCAAAGAAGCCCTTGGTAGAGGAAATGAGGCAGCATCCGCTTTTGATCCTCCATTGAATTGATCATCTTGCTGAGGTCCGCTGAGCTGAGAGCCCGGTTCACGAGACTGAACGCACCTGACTGACAGCTTCCTCTTTGATGCTGAACACCCACATCGCTGTTGGGCAGCTCTCAGATGATTTTACCTGCTAGCTTCCGTCCCGGACACTGAGCTCATTCCCTGGAGGCTGCAGGGAATAGCATATCTGCCTCAGATGAGCTCAGTGGGATTTCATCCAAGAAGTAAGGGAAAGAAAGGTGTTTGGGAAAGGTCACTGCAAGAAAGAAAGAGAAAAGAAGACACCTCCAAGGAAGACACATCATGAGAGAAGTATGTGAAGTCCGTGGTGGGAGGAAGGAGTGGGGGCCATGCCTTGTGATAACAGGGTTTATCAAGCTTTCCTTAGTTACTCGGTTTCCGTGCCTGATGTGTCTGTGGTCACAGAAATATTAGCCCTGTCTAGGAAATACTATGGAACCATCTTTTATAGCATCCTTTTCCCAGTTTAACTAAAACAAGGAGTCAGGATGCTCATGGGCACCACGGACACGTCTTTAAGCACTCTACATTTCACAGCTTCCATGGCATCTAGTCAAACCCAGATGGCGTTAGTTCTGAAATGACAGAACGAAGCAGACTATCGCCTGAGTTCATTCTTCTCAATCGCATCTGAATTCCATCCTCACAGATAGCGAGTGTGCCTGGTCACCTTGGCATTGGAGATGCATCTTCTCTGCTCTTAGCTTTCTTTCTCCAGGGCTGTTGAAGACATCTGTCCTGCCCTGCCCCACCCTTCATTCCCTTCTGGCTTCCGCATCTTGGTCTTTCTCCTGTTCTGATGACTGAGACGTGGGTGTCCATCACCTAATAAGTAGGAGAGGACTTAGTTGTCCATGTGGTAAGAACATCCATGGGCTGCATGCGGTGGTTCACGCCTGTAATCCCAGCACTTTGGGAGGTCAAGGCAGGCGGATCACCTGAGGTCAGAAGCTTGAGACCACCGTGGCCAACATGACGAAACCCTCTCACTACTAAAAATACAAAAATTAGCTGGACACAGTGATGTGCGCCTGTAATCCCAGCTACTGCGGAGGCTAAGGCAGGAGAATCGCTTGAACTCAGGAGGTGGAGGTTGCAGTGAGCCAAGATCACACCACAGCACTCCAGCCTGGGTGACAGAGCAAGACTCTGTCTCAAAAAAAAAAAAAAAAAAAAAAAAAAAGCAGGAACCTTGCATGGGGATCTGCGTTCCTGTTCATTTCACACATGTGCCCCAGATGGAAGGAAGGCATGGGTGGTATACATGTGTTCTTAAAAACAGAGGTTTGCTTAGGATACTCTTTCCCTGTTCAGAGGGAACGAGGACAGTGACATGCTGACCTTAGAGCTAACAGAGGGATTTTGACGTCCATGACCTCATTCACTTGCTCCGATGATGATGGCGGGCGGTTTTGTTACACGTGGACCAGTGGAGCCACTCTTTATGTGTTTGCCACGAGCCTGCCACCCAGCACCCCCCTTCCCTTTTGCATAGGGGTGAAATGAACCTGGCATCCTGGAGACGTACCAGAACATGTGTTCTGGGAAGTGTGAGGTGTAGGGCTTTAGAATCTGAGCTGCCTCCTTTGTGTCAGAATCAGATGTGTCACTATCTATAGCGACCCTCCTCCATTCCTTTTTACTTTCCTGAAAGTGCACCCGAGTAGCACTGGCTGTAGGGTGATGGGAGGTGTGATTCAGCCACCCACGGCCATATGGGGCTGCTGCTTGTCCCAGCTTCTGCTCCTGTTTCCTACCCGGCTCTCCTTCTTGCTTTCCAGTGAGAGGAGTCACCACCCTGTTTCCTGGATACCTGGGGGTGGGGCGGGAGGCGGAGGCATTTGAACCCCTTGTGAAGAGTTGAAGATGAAGTGGAAACTATTTAAAGTTTTCTTAATTTATTTTTTGAACAGTCTCTCTGTACCCCTGCGTTTTCCTGCGCTGGCGTCTCTCGGATTGTCGGTCTCTGTCTCTGCCTCTCTCTGCCGCCTCCCCTCTCTCCGTCTGTGTGTGTCTATCTCTTTGCTCTGCCTTTCTCTCCGTCTGTTTGTGTGTCTGTGAGTGTGTCTTTGTCTCTTTTTCATTCCTTTCTTCACTTCTTTCCTGTTTATCCCTCCTTCCCTTTTCCTCTCCCCCACTTCTTCTTTCCCTCTTTCGCTCCCTCCCTTTCTCTCCTCCTCTCTTCCTCCTTCCTTTCCTGGAACACACCCCCCCAGCTTTATTCCCATCTTTCTCACTCTGATTCTGTTTTAACCTTCTCCTCTTTCTCTCAAGCACCTCCTTCTTTTAAAAGGGCAGGCAGAGGTGGGGGAGAGGTGCTGACAGTGATGGTGTCTTGCATTGCCCGTAATCTGCTTCATGTCCAACATGGCTCCACTTTCTGCTGGATGCTTCACATCAGCAAGCAGTGTCATTATGTGAGGTCTGTCATCTTAAAAAAAAAAAAAGATTCTGGGCTGGGTGCAGGCTCACACCTGTAATCCCAGCACTCTGGGAGGCCAAGGCAGGTGAATCACTTGAGATCAGGAGTTCAAGACCAGCCTGGCCAACATGGTGAAACCCTGTCTCTACTAAAAATACAAACAGTTAACTGGGTGTGGTGGCATGCATCTGTAATCCCAGCAACTAGGGAAGCGGAGGCAGGAGAATCCCTTGAACCCAGGAGGCGGAGGTTGCAGTGAGCCAAGATTGTGTCACAACACTCCAGCCTGGGCAACAGAGTGAGACTCCATCTATAATAATAATTTTTTAAAAAATTTTAAATAAGATTCTGGAGTTTTTTTTTTTTATCTGTCCGTGTACTACAAATTCTTGCCTTATCCTGCCTCTATCTGGGCCTTTATTCATTTTTTTCATGTCAGCAAATCTGTACTTCTCACTAAGTTTAGGGTGCTCGGGGTCTTCCTTTGCACTGCCTCTGTACCAAACTACCCCTTCTACAGAGTCGAGATGGGATGATGCTGGCACAGCTCTGTGAGGAAACTAACAGCCATTGACTCGTGCTCTTTAAATGCATGGCATGGAGCAGCGTGTGAATTATATCTCAATAAAGCCGGGCTTTAAAAATATGTTTCTTTTTTTAGCCCTTTAAAAATATTTTGATACATTATATTTATACTCATGAGGGTACATATGACATTTTCCTTACATGCAGATAATATGTAATGATCGAGTCAGGGTGTTTTGGGTATCCATCCCCCAAGTATTTATCATCTCTCCATGTTGGCAATGTTTCCACAAAGCTGTTTCTTTATTAAGTAAATCTAAAGAAAGCATAGGCCAAGTGTGGTGGCTCGTGCCTATAATCCCAGCACTTTCGGAGGCCGAGGAAAGCAGATTACCTGAGATAAGGAGTTCGTGGAATATGAAAAAAATCAGCCAGATGTGGTAGTATGTTTCTGTAATCCTAGTGACTTAGGAGGCTGAGGCAGGAGACTTGCTTGAATCTGGGAGGTGGAGGTTGCAGTGAGCCGAGATCACACCACTGTACTGCAGACTGGGCGATAGAGCAAGGCTCTGTCTAAAAAAAATAAAAGTAAATCCAAAGGAAGTATAAAGCACATTCCATTGATTTCAGTCTAACTGCAGGGTTTCCACTGGGGCGTTTGAATTGGGAGCGGGAGTTGGGGGGCACAGCATGTGAATGAGGATGTATTTATGACTCTATATAAACATATCAAAGTGAAATAGCAAACATTAGCTTCTGCCGAAATCAGCTGGCTCATATAAACCTTATCTAGAGGGGTTTCCTTAAGGTCAACATTGAGGCAGAAAGCCACAGAGGATGGATGAACTCAAAGCAGATTTGGGTCTCCATGGGTTTTCTTCTCTCTGACAAAGAACAGGCTAACTCCTCCATACTTCACACAGACACCCCTTCCTTCAGAAGGCCTTGGCTGAATCACAGGTTCAGAAGAAACTCCTTTTTTCTGTTGTCCTCAAACACCTTGACATCTAACCGTTCTCTTGCCTTATTGTGCTTCTTGGTTTAAGTATGTGTCTTATCCGTTGGACTGTAGACTTCTTGAGTGTAGGGACTGTGCCCCTTTTTGCACTTAAAAAGTCAGTAATAATTATTCAGGGAAGGAAGGATGAAAGAAAAACAAATGACTGAGAGGGAACTTGGTGTCCAATATGAATATTAAGGCTAGTCCCAATCAAACATCCCACATTTAGCACGTATCTGCTGAGCACATATGGATAACATTCTGCATAGCAGGCAGTGTTCTAGGCATTGGCAATCCAGCCGTGAGCAAAACAGGTAAGAATCTGTGCCACGGTGGTGCTTGCATCTGGTAGAGGGAAAGTAGATAATATGAATAAGTCAGTGAATCATGAGGAGTGTTGGAAGCTGGTGACTGCTGTGGAGAAAAGGAAAGCATAGGAGTGCTGGTGGGGAGCGTGTGGTCATTTGTGAAATATTGTTCCTTGGTCTTTATCCCCCTGCCATCTAATGAGAAAAGAAATTGTTCATACAGAAGGAGAGAAAATTGAAGTGCTTTGCACCAGACAGACAGATACAAGAAAACTCAGGGTTTGGTGTCTTCTGTGCACCCTAAGCTTCAAACTGAGAATTCTCAGAGCAAACAGAAAGGCACTTGGGGTTGGGACAGGCAGTCCTGCGTTGTAGAAACAGAGCAGGGAAAAGAGGGGAGCCACTGTCCCACGTTAGGGCCTCCCTCCCTCTCTCCATCTGCATGTGTCTGTCTGTTTGTAACTCTGCCATTTGGGCAAGATTCATTCCAGTTTTTCAGGCTTAAACCTTGGGATATTAAAGACATAAAAAAATAAGAAGAAAAATGAATGGGTGAAAAGCACAGCTCGACCCAGAGGAGGGAGGGTGAGGCTTGGTTGCTTGAGGAGCCTCGGGGAGGGATCGGTGTGGCTGATGCGGGAGGGGTCCTTGCTGCGGAACAGCTCTCTTTGAACTTAGTATTTTTCCACAGCAAACAGAAGCCCAACGCTTGCTGGCAGTGGAGCCTCGTCCTGCGGGTAGAGAGGGCAGAGTGGCCACAGGGAGCTAGACGTGGAGGAAGTAAACACGCAGGGAGGAGGCGGACTTTCATGTCTTTACCATCTGGGGACTCCCTGGGAAGACAGGGCCAGTGTTAACGTTCACCACATGCCCTGTTGATCAATCATCATCAAAAGTGAGAGAGGAACAAAGCAGCCGACCACCAAGCATCACGAGACTCTGAGGGGGGGCCTCCACCAAACAGGGGTGCAGCACAGTCCCCCAGACACAGGGGCTGGCCACAGTCACAGGGACAGCAAGTGTGTAGCAGGACTTGCATACTGGACACTGCAAAGCACACTGTTTGAATTACCTCCCTTAACCTTGTAAGGTTTGCTGTAGTAAACCCATGGATCATTTAGGACTCAGTTGGTTACACATGACTGGAAGCTAAACCCCAAATGATGATAAGCAGCAAGGGAATCTGTCACGTCATGCAACTGAACTATCCAGAAGTTGCGGCTTCAGGAATGGCTGGAGCCAGGAGCTTAAACGGTGCTGCAGGGTGTGTTGTTTCTCTTGGTCTCTTGACTCTACTTCCCATATCTTGGTATCATTCTAAGATGGGCTGTGATAGTGGCAAAAGGGCTGTGGCTACTCACATCCACACCATTTCAAAGTGAAGTCCAGCAGAAAAGAATGTTTCTTTTCCTATCCCCACAGTTTTAGTGTGTCTTGCGGTTTCTCCTTGGCTCTGATGGAGATCATGTGCCCCGTCTGGACAGATGAACTTGGTGGCAGGGAATGGAAGTCACTGCTTGTTGTATGCTATCCTGGAGTGAGGGTGGATTCTTGATGAGTTGGAGTGGATAGTCAAATCGTCATGAGTGATGGTCCTTAAAATAGGTAAAAGGAGTCAGGTAGCAAAAGGTTAAAAACGTTTATGTCTTGGTACTAATGTCATCTCCATTTTGCGGTTGGGGAAATTGAGACCAGCAAGGGTAGAGTCACTGGTCCAAGGTTGCACAGCAAATAGAACTGGGATAGTGGTCCAGCATCATCTATGTCCACTGTCAGGCCGTCAACTCCCACAATCAGAGTCCCACGTCATCCTCCTTTCCCACATCTGTCCTTGGGCCTGCTGCGTCATTCAAACCACCAGAGCGATTAGAAGGGTCGCCCTGAAGACCGCAGGAGTCACAAGGCCGCAAGCCCATCAATCCTGTCCCTTTCCAAGGACCATTCCCAAGGCAAAGGGTCATTAATATCATCATCTCCATCTTCTTTAATGCTAATTACTTTTTTTCCCATGTCAACATAAAAATCATCTTAAATGTCCTCATTAAAGTGGATGTGATTTCTGACCACAGAATCATCAACTCAGCCTGGGAAAGACTTTCAGGGGAGAAAATGTTCTCAGAGCCACGATGGCAATTTCGAGTGATTTAAAATATCAAGTTTGTATGATTTTTAATCATTAAAGGAGATGTAAAAACATATTTTATACACAATCTTTTATCTTACACTTATTTTTATATTTCTCTATAACAATTTATTGCAACGCATATATCACCATTACATCAGACATTTATGGCTCCATTAAAATTCAATGCTATCATAAATTTGGGCCGGTTAAAGTGGTGACATTTGTAACAGCTTCCACAAGGACATATTTTATATTTAAAGTGAAACTTTGAGAAGAAACTTTTGTTAAAGAAATAAAAAGCATGTAGGATATGAAAGGGATATAAGATTTTCTTCCTTCTAAAACACTTAATGCCTACACTAATACCTGCTGTATTACGAAGCCAGACTTTTGCTAAATACTGGGTACGCTGTTTCCAGTACTCAGGGATGAACGGGAATCGTGATAATGCTATCATTGATTAGAAATACTCCACTCTTCTCAATGTTCTCACCTGTGAGAATTTTAGAAATAAGAGAAAATATAAAATTAGATTTTTTTTTAATGCAATGTCCATATCATGAGAGGTTTTCTGATTCTGGAGCGTTAAGGATTTTAAGAGAATGACAGTATGTGGAACTTATATTTTTCTATCGTTTGGTTCAAGATGGGAAATTTGGACCCTCCCTCCTTCCCTCCCTTCTCTTCATTCCCTCTCCTTTCCTCTCCTTCCCTCTCCTTCCTCTCCTTCCTCCCTCTCCTCCCTCTATTCCTCCCTCTCTTCCCTCTCTTCTTCCTTTCTCCCTCTCCTCCCTTCCTCCCTCTCCTCCCTTTCTTCCTCCCTCTCTCCCTTCTCTCTTTCTTTCCTTCCTCCCTCCCTCTCCCACTTTTGCTTCCCTCCTTCCTTTTCCTTTTGCTTTCTTCATTTTGCTTCCTTCCCTCCCTCCCTTCCTTCCTCCTTCCTCCCTTCCTCCCTCCTTCTTTCCTTCCTCCCTCCCTCTTTTTTCCTCTTTCCCTCCCTCCCTCTTTTTTTCCCCCTTTCCCTCCCTCCCTCTTTTTTTCCCTCTTTCCCTCCCTCCCTGTTTCCCTCCTTCCCTCTCCAATCTATCAGAAGGTGTTAGAACAACTTTTGTGAGCCCAGTGCTTTTACCGATTATTTAAAGGGTAAACATGGGGCTGCAATATTCTTCTTCTGAAGGAAGCTTCTACAGTAGAATGTGGCAAAAGAGAAAAACAAGCCCAATAACTTGTCTTGCATTCTCAGGTGCCATAAGAACATCTGGCACATAGTAGATATCCACCAATACCCTCTTCAAGGCTCTTGGTCAAGCTACATACATAGAAAGCTTTAGACAATTAATGCTCAACTGGGCATGACAGAGGACTGAGCCAGCTATGCGGAACAGAATGGGTATTATATATGACTTAAAGAAAGTGAAGGAGTGAGGACCTTGTGTAGGTTTAGATAGGGTTTATGGAAGAAGTAAGCTTCAAGTTAGTATGATTTGCCCTCCAGATATGGGACTAGAGTTAATCTAGGCTGAAAGAACCACCAGGGGGCTAAGAGCTAGCTGAAGACCTTCATTTGGGCAGAGAGACGGGTCTGGCCAGGGACTGGGATAAAGTGAAGGTGAGTCTGCTCAGCACCATGGTGTGGATTACAGTAGGGACAGCAGAGCCTGAAGGTGCTCTAGGTCAGGCAGAGGTGTGCTGTTCTGCATTACAACAGAGACAGCAAAGGATTAACTTCACTTACTGTTAGCCTGCTGTTTTTTTCCAAGTGCTTTTCTCAGATGGACTGACGTTAATTCTCACAACCACCCTCACGGTGAATATTCTGCATTGTGATTGGAAAGAATGAAAAAGGAGAGCAGCTATATAGGTTACAGGTGCGTTTTGATTTCTCTCTGTGAATCTGAACAAATAGAAGCTAGAACACTGCTCATATCCCAAGGGTAAATTTAATTAAGGGGCTGGGTAGGCAACTTTTGTTTTCTGAGTTTTACTGGCTGATGCTGCTAATTGTTGGTTGAAATTAAATGTCGTTACAGGAAGTGCCAACTAGAATCAGACAAATGAAAGTTCTCTTAAGCCAAAGGAGAGCTTTGCAGAGCATGCCCTATGGAGGGAGGAGTTTTACATCCTCACAAAGAAACCTAGTACCTATGAGCTGTGCTGTTCAACGTGGGTGCCATTGGCTCCATGTGGCTACTCAGCCCTTAAAACTGACTAGTGCCACATGTTAAAGTGATTATTTTTTTGCATGTGGTGTTAAGTAAAACATATTTTTAAGAGTAATTGTCCTATTTCTTTTGTTTGTTTTAATGTGGCTACTGGAAGATTAAAAATCACACATGATTTTCATTATATTTTTTTGTTATGCTAAGAACATTTAACATGAGATCCGCCCTTGTAACAAAATTTTATTTTTGTAGAGATGGGGTCTTGCTGTGTTGCCCCAGCTGTTCTGAAACTCCTGGCCTCAAGTAATCCTCCCACCTTACCCTCCCAAAGTGCTGGAATTACAGGCATGAGCCACCGTACCCAGACTTGCAATAAATTTTTAGGTGCATAACACAGTATAGTTAATGATTCTTATGATGCACAGAATATCTCAAGAACATATTCATCTTCATAACAGAAACTTCATTCCCAGGCAGCATCTACATAGGGTGTTTGCATCCTTTCACTAGAAAAGATGTATCTTACGGAAACAGAGAAAAACTCCTGGAGAGCTCCTTCTTCATGTCACTAAGGTCTGGGCTGGGAACTGCTTTCATATAAATTTTCAACTACAGTAGAACGATTGATAGTTCTTTGGGTATATACCCAGTAATGGGATTGCTGGGTCAAATGGAATTTCTATTTCTAGATCCTTGAGAAATCGCCACACTGTCTTCCACAACGGTTGAACTAATTTACACTCCCACCAACAGTGTAAGAGTGTTCCTATTTCTTCACATCCTCTCCAGCATCTGTTGTCTTCAGATTTTTTAATGATCACCATTCTACTCTTTCTACTATAAGGACACATGCACACGTATGTTTATTGCAGCACTGTTTACAATACCAAAGACCCGGAACCAACCCAAATACCCATCAATGATAGACTGGACAGGGAAAATGTGGCACATATACACCATGGAATACTACACAGCCATAAAAAAACAATGAGTTCGTGTCCTTTGTAGGGACTTGGATGAATCTGGAAATGATCATTCTCAGCAAACTGACACAAGAACAGAAAGCCAAACAGCACATTTTTTCATTCATAGGTGGGTATTGAACAATGAGAACACGTGGACTCAGGGAGAGGAGCAGCACACACTGGGGGCAGTTGAGGGGGTGTAGGGGAGAGAGAGTGGGGCATGGGGAGGAAGGCTAGTGTGGGGAGGGATAATATGTGGAGAAATGCCAGATATAGTATGTACCTAAAGTAAAATAAATTAATTTAAATATATATATATATTTAAAATTTTTTTTTCAACTACGGCTCCTGGGTTACCATGTCCTGAGAAGAATCCTTCACAGCTCCTTGTCTTTGCTTGTGTTTCGTTCACCATCTGGAGTTCCTCCCTCTTATCTTCCACCTCACAGACCTGGCATGCTCCTGACATCCTTTAAACATCAGCTCAAACATTCTGTTTCTTGTAGCTGCCCTTGAACGAGTTGCTGTGTCCTCTGGGTTCTCCCATCACCTCAAACCCATTTCCTCTGCTCTGTCACTGAATACCTTGTGTTTTAATTTTTCATCTATCTCCATAGCTGCTCATGGAATCCCTTGAGATCAGGGACAAAGTAACTTTCGATTCCCCTTAGGGAGAATCCCTCTTTTCTGCCTCCAAACAGAAGGACGCCCCTCACCAATGCTGGAGCTGGTTCATATGGGATCATGGGTCAATGGTGTGTCTCTTCTTTCCGACTCTGCTGCACTGATAACTTGAAATTGAAGTATTTACACCACAGACATTGGCAGATAGTATAAATCAGGACTTTTTGTGAGGAGTAGGGAAGGGAAAGCAAGTTGTTAAATATTTACCATCTCACCCTGATCTGAAGTTAAATGAGATAAAAGGCTTTTGCCACCTGAATCAGTCTTGGAAAATGGTGGTCATTTTCTTGTGATTAGGTGATGTGAGTATGAAGAAATCCTTCCTTCCTCCTCTCCCCTCCCCTCCCCTCCCCTCCCCTCCCCTCCCCTCCCCTTCCCTTCCCTCCCCTTCCCTCCCCTCCCCTCCCCTCCCCTCCCCCCTTCCCCTCTCCTTCCCTCCCCTCCCCTCCCAGTCCCTTCCCTTCCCTTCCTTTCCTTTCTTTCTTTTTCTTCCTTTTCTTTTCTCTCTCACTTTCCTTCCTTCCCTTCCTTTTTCTTTTCCTTCCTTTCCTTCTTTCTTTTTTTTCTTCTTTCCTTCTTTCTTTCTCTCTCTCCTCCCTCTCTCCCTCCCTCCCTCCCTCCCTTTCTTCTTTCCGTCTCTCTGTCTATCCTTGTTTCTCTCTGTCTTTCTCTTCCTTTTCTGTGACAGTTTTGCTCTGTTGCCCAGGCTAAAGTCCAGTGGTGCAATCTCAGCTCACTGCAACTTCTGCATCCCAGGTTCAAACAGTTTTCCTGCCTCACTTCCCTAAGAAGCTGGGATTACAGGCATGCGCCATCACGCCTGGCTAATTTTTGTACGTTTAGTAGAGACAGGGTTTCACCATGTTGACCAGGCTTGTCTTGAACTTCTGACCTGAAGTGATCCGCCCACCTCGGCCTCCTAAAATGCTAGGATTACAGGCATGAGCCTTCGTGCCCGTCCAAGAAATTCTGCTTTCTGTCCAATCCAGATAGTTTGAAGAGCTCTCGCTGAAGGCTATAATACTTAGCCCCTGGTGGAGGGATAATGGATTAGACTCAGTAGTTATGAAGTTTCTTCCCAGCTCTAAACTTCACTGATTCTGGGCATGCTGCATTTCACTTGTGAGTAACTAACATAGTGCCCTACATTTGTGCAGCCCTTATCTTTCTTTTTCTCCCCGAGAGTTTTCATACCTGTTACGTCACTTGACACCTCTGTGAAGCAAGTGGGCAGAGACCCTCTGTACTGAATAGAGAAGTTAATATGTCGCTGTAGACTTCCGCTTAAAATCAGATTTGCATTTAGTTGTTTTTTTGTCTGAAACAGTTAGATGATAGAGCTGCTGGATGAAGGTGAATCTTGAAGATGAACTCTGGGAATCAGAGAGGGCAAGGAAGCCACCTAATGTCACAGGTACTGGGGAGCAGAACCTTATCAGTCCCAGGACTACTTAGAAAGTGAGGAACGTTTGGAAGTGGTAGTGGTCCAGGAGAATGGGAAAATAGGCTTATCTACAGCGTATCCACTATTTCAATAGCAGAAGAGAACTGACTCCAAATTGAGATGTTTTATTTTTTACTCCAAAACTCAACTATATTAAAACCATTTTAATGTTTTTTTTCTCTCCATATTGATGGGGATGTAAATTAGTTCAACCATTGTGGATGACAGTGTGGCAGTTTCCCAAAGACCTAAAAACAGAAATAAATACCATATGACCCAGCAATCCCATTCCTGGGTATATACCCAAAGGAGTGTAAACCGTTATACTGTAAAGACACTTGCATGCATATGTTCATTGCAGCACTATTCCTAATAGCGAAGACATGAAATCAAACAATGCCCATCAGCGGCACATTGGATATAGAAAATGTGGTAACTTCAACACCATGCAGTGCTATCCAGCCATCAAAAAAAAAAAAAAGAAAAAGATCATGTCCTTTGCAGGAACATGGATGGAGCTGGAGGCTATTGTCCTCAGCAAACTAATGTAGGAACAGAAAACCAAATACTACACGTTCTCACTTATAAGTGCAAGCTGAATGCTGAGAACACATGGACACATAGAAAGGAACAACACACGCTGGGACCTTTCAGGCCGAGGGCTGAAGGGTTGGGAGGGAGAAGATCAGGAAAAGCAACTAGTGGATTCTAGGCTTGATATCTGGGTGATGAAATAATCTGTTCAACAAACCTGCATGACACAAGTTTACCAATATAACAAACCTGCAAGTGTACTTTTTTCTTTTCTTTTTCTTTTTTCTTTTTTTTGAGATGGAGTCTTGCTCTGTCACCAGACTGGAGTGCAGTGGTGTGATCTCAGTTCACTGCAACCTCCGCCTCCTGGGTTCCAGCGATTCTCCTGCCTCAGCCTCCCAAGTAGCTGGGACTGCAGGTTTGTGATACCATGCCCAGCTAATTTTTATATTTTTGAGAGATGGGGTTTCACCATGTTGGCCAGGATGGTCTCGATCTCCTGACCTCGTGATCCTCCTGCCTCGGCCTTTCAAAGTGCTGGGATTACAGGTGTGAGCCACCATGCCCGACCTCTCCCTTTTCAGTTAAAGCTAAATAAGACATTTTACTCCAAACATTGACTATTAAAACATCAACTATTGAAAGGGCTCCCCCTTTTTTTCTCCTACCCACCTAGCTGTTTCACCCTCTTGATTGTGATACTGTGCTCTCCAAAAAATAAGTGGCTTTGTGGGTCACAGGATCTTGTTTTCTCCCTCTAGAGAGAATGACACCCAAATTGAAGATGAGCAGGTATTTTACAAAGGTTTCAGAAAAGAGTGATAGCTCTTTGAATGACCTGTAATAAGAGAACCTTCTTAGGAGGTGGGGGAGGAGAAGCAGTTGGGGTTTCAGGAAATGACCGAGTGATTTAGACAAGGCTGGATATAGGTCTTCATACTCCTCTACTTTGGACTTCTGCAACTTTGAGACATGTATTATGTATCAAACTAGATCAAAAGAAATAAATTCAGGACCGGGCATGGTGGCTCATGCCTGTAATCCCAGAACTTTGAGAGGTTAAGGCAGGCAGATCACAAGGTCAGGAGTTCAAGACCATCCTGGCCAATATGGTGAAACGCTGTGTCTACTAAAAATACAAAAATTAGCTGAGCATGGTGGTGCGCGCCTGTAATCCCAGCTACTTGGTAGGCTGAGGCAGGAGAATCGCTTGAATCCAGGAGGCAGAGGTTGCAGTGAGCTGAGATCATGCTATTACACTTCACCCTGAGTGACAAGAGCAAGACTCAGTCTGGGATAAAACAAAACAAAACAAAAAAAGAAGAGAAAAGAAAAGAGTGCCTAGCGCTTTGGGAGGCTGAGGCAGGAGGATCACTTGAGCCTAGGGGTTCAAGAACAGCCCGACCTTGAACATACTGAGACCTCATCACTACAAGAAATAAACACAATTTTAAAAATCAGCCTGATGTGTGGCTCTGCCTGTAGTCCCAGCTGCTTGGGAGGCTGAGGTAGGAGGATTGCTTGAGCCCAGGAGGTTGAGACTGCAGTGAGCTGTGATCGCGCCACTGCACTCCAGCCTGAGCAGCAGAGTAAAAGCTTGTCTTTAAAAAAAAAAAAGTGAAAATACTTGTGTGTGTATGTGCGTGCACTCAACTTCAATAATGGCCCTTTTTGAGATATTCAGTCCTCATAATGCACTCATTAAAATTCTAGAAATAAAGATTTTAGTGCCATTACATAGAACACTTAAAAAAATCTTGATAGGTGTAAATTGCCTACGAATTTTACACCGTGTGCCTTGATTAATTGTTATTATTTTACTGCTTATACTAAAAAAAAAATTAGGATATACTTGTGTAGAATTTTGGCCGCATTTTTCAGTTGAAAAAGAGTTACAACTCTGTTTCCATATGGTAGACAGAGGAATTCCTCTAAATATGCACAGCAGAGTTGCTTCTGTTTCTGAGATGTCTGTAGGACCTATCCTCCAGTGGTGTGCTACAGCCAGCTTGTATTGGCTGGCGAGAGCCAATTGTGAAATTTTAAGGAAACCTACCAGCTGGTTGATGTCATATTGGCAGCTTGAAATTGGTCATAGAGGGACTATTTATTCCGCAGAAACTGGAAAACGTTACCAACCAGTGATTTTCCTTCCTCAGAAAGTTGGTTGTTGAGCATTTCCCAGCACACCACTGCTCCCCCTTGTATGAAATAGCCCCTCTGTTATCTCATCCAATCTCATTTAATCCTCAGATCTACAGATGCATAGACAACTGTGCTGAAGATAGAGTTTTCCCTGCAGAAAAACAGGGACAGTGTAGGATTCTGTCTCCATCCCCCTTTCCCCTCTAGGTACTTGGTAATTATCTAACCTCACCATGTAGCCTTTCTTTTTATTCATTTTTCTAATCTAACTCAACCATTCTCGAATGTCAGTGTGTAGGTTGGTAGGCATGTATTGATAATGCAAAGCTACCTGTATGGCACTTTGTGGGAATTTTAGGGGCTTCTGAGGATCATTTTAGCTCTGCAAGTATTTTCCTGGAGTTGGTATAATATGTTTCTTAAAAGCCAGAATAGCCTTGAATCCCATCTCTGCCACATGGAAGCTACTAAACTTCTCTATGCCTGAAATGAGGGTGCTAATGGTACCTTACTTCTAAGTATCTTGGGAGCATTAAGTGTGTTAATCTATGTAACATGTTTAGGGTGTCCCTTGTGTTTAGTTGGTGCTATGTTCGCGTTTGCTCTTATTGTTAGAAAGTAAGGGAGTGTTTTAAGTGATGATTGTGGCAACTGAATGAGGGACAGATTGGATGAGGCCAAGACTCAGAGACCAGTAAGGAGCCACATCGTATTGGTTCAGACTGATCTTCCTAAATCAATAATTGATGGCAGGTGGAGGTTGGGTTTTACTTAGACCAAAGCAGTAGCCCTGAGCTGTGACTTAAAGGGCCTCAGTTGACCACAAAAGATGACCACCTCCCCAAGGTTTCTATTTAATCAAATTCCATCTATTTACTTTTGTTTGTTTATTTAATTTTTCTTGAGACAGAGTTTCTCTCTTTTGCCCAGGCTGTAGTGCAGTGGCGCAATCTCCATTCACTGCAGCCTCCAACCTCCCAAGTTCGAGCATTTCTCCTGCCTCAGCCTCCCAAGCAGCTGGGATTTTTTTTGTATTTAGTAGAGATGAGGTTGATCTAAACCCTACAGGAAAACGGGGACAGTATAGGATTCTATCTCCATCTCCCTTTCCCCTCTAGGTACTTGGTAATTATCTAACCACACCATGTAGCCTTTCTTTTTATTCATTTTTCACTCTGTGGGTCAGGCTGGTCTTGAACTCCTGGCCTCAGGTGATCCACCTGCCTCGGCCTCCCAAAGTGCTGGAATTACAGGTGTGAGCCACCATACCTGGCCTCTGATTCCTTTTGGAGCTGAGGGCATAATGAAGAGAGGGAAGTAGGAGATGAGCTCAAAGAGCAGGTGGACACCACACTTTGGAAAGGCCTCAGAGGACATGGGGAAAGTTTGGATTTCATATTTGGTGCAATGAAAAGCCATGAGAAATTCTTCAGCAGGGGATATTCCCATCTCTCCTAGTACCTTCTAAGTCAGGCACTAGGAGAGATACTAGCAGTGCCTCAGGGACTTGCAAACCAGAAGATACCACGCCTTCCCCTTGAGCAGGTGTTATCTGACCTCTGTGAGTTCCCTTCTTACATCTTCCACGTAAGAAAAAAAAAATCCCAGACCACCTCCTGCAGTGTATGGACATGTGAAATGCCATGGAATTGTGGCGTGGTTTGATAATTAGTAGGAAAAGGCCAGGCAAACTGTGGGACTTCCCTAGCAAAACTGGAAACTCTGCAGACATGGCAGTGAGACAAGATGAACACAGCTTCTCTCCTTGCTCAAACATGGCTTCTTCAGGGACCACCTTTGCGGTGGAGTTTCTCACATCTCCCAAATGCCCAGGCTGGTTTCTTGCCTCCTTCTACATCTAGGCCTTGTCTCAGGTCCAGGGGCCAATAATAAAGATAAATTTGAGAAGTACCGAATAAAGACCCATTCCATGTAGAGCAATAAAATGTATCGTGGTTTAACTGATCTGGCACCATTTATGCCTGCTGCCTGCCTTTCCAGCCATCAAATGACTAATTGATAAGTAATTTCCCCAATTTGTACTTCATTACTGATCGCAGCAGAAAGTCCTATACCTAACTCTTTCAGCCGAAGAGACCCCATGAAATCGATGGAGATGTTACTTCCCAGGGATCTTGGCAAATTGGCCAGCTTTGCAGGAAAGGCAGACTCTTCTCAGTAATATGGCTAACAGGTACCGAGTGTTCATTGGTATAATAAATATAAGGCTTGTACAAGATGATGTAATGGATAAAGCCCTCAGCTATATTATCTTAACACAATAGAATTTGCTAATGGTTTAATTCAGATGGTTCTGATTGGCAAAGGAGGGGGAGTCCTGTGTTGCCTGGTTCTTCAGATTGAGTGAGACTTAAAATTAACCACTAAGTTGACTGAGACTCTGCCATGATGACTACATAGCTGCCAGGCTTGTCCTTGGTGTCAACATTCAGTCAGCAGAGGGGGAAAGAGCATGAGGTGCACGAGTGGGAAGTTTTTAACAGGCCAGCCTAGAAGACCCCATCATTTCAACTCACAGCCTATTGGTTGCAGCTCAGTCCCAGGCAGACCAGGAAATGCGATGTAGACGTGACCCAGGAGGAAATGAGTTTTGTTGGACAGATTGCCACACACGTGTGATTTTACTTAATTCTTCCAACTGTGTTATGAAGTTGGTCTGCATCCCCACTTCACAGATGGGGAAACCAAGCCTTGAAAAGGTTAAGTAGACTTGCTAGTAAGTGGAGGAGCAGAGTCTTCAGTTTGTCTTCTGATTTCCAGGCTCATGCTTTTACCACTGTGCTAGACTCCTTCTCTTGGGTCTCAAGCAATGAGAAGCTCTGACAATAAATATTGATTATTCTCACTACTCAGTACTATTCAGTACTCAGTATTCTCGGTACTCAGTAATATTCAGTACTCTTCACTACTCTTTCTGGTCCACACCACTGTAGCTGACCGTGACTCATCATGAAGTTCTCTACTGCTCAGCCATCACCTCTGCCTACAGCACTGAGCCTCCCAGAAAAACATCTCAGGAACTTCCAGCAACCAGGGATTGGGTGCCTGATGGGATCCAGGTTCAGTGACACAGGATTCTGAGGCTGACCTCCTATTTGTCTGAGGGGGCACAGAGCCAATGTTAAACTGAGTCAGGAAAGACCCCACTAATGAGAGCTTCTGAACTCTGTTGTCCATTGGCTTTCTAACAAACGATGCTATGAATCCTACATGTTCTCAGTTCTTCAGTTTCTTCATGGGGGGAAGAAAGTTGAAGGCGATACTGTGGTATTTATCCTTGAAATAATGTTGCCATGGTTACCTCTCAACTCTATTCTAATAGTGGTGCTATAATTGTCGCACAGAGACCTGGAGATGCTCTTGTAACTGTGAGTTTGGTCTCTGGCTTGGGCGTGAAAAGCATCTCTTAGACTGGGGGAGGAAGAAGAGAGGTTGGCCTCAGCAATTAACCCTGGAGCACAGCACGGTGGTCCTATCTGTTAGAGGAGAGAGTTGCTTGGTGGTGTCCAAAGAGAGCCGTTTCTGTGAAGTTGCTTTGTTTTTACATTGTTTTACAGTGACACTCTTAGAATGCAAGAATATAGTGTCTCCATGGAAACTGGAAATGTACAAAATTAAGGCCTCAGAATAGGAAAGCTTCTATGAGCACAGTTCTGGTGATCACTAATAAAGAAATGATGTGTTGGAAGTACAGGGTGTTGGATGTCAGGCTAGATACGGAATGATAAATTTGCCATCCTAATCTAATCCAGGACCTTCACTTTTTGGACAGGGTGGGAGAAAGGTTATGAAGACACATCTAGGTAATGTGTGCTCTCCCCAACAGGAAAAGGGCTTGTTAATGTCCCATTGTGGCAGAAGAGCAGCTCCATGTAACATGAACTTGACCCCACTTACCTCTTGTGTGTATCCAAGAGGAAAGAGTGGGATGTGAGAGGGATGGTATGACAGTGGGACAGCGTTTGTGATCAGACCACGGGTAAGTGTCATGACTTTCAGCAAATCCATGGAACCTCCATAAAGTGGGGAAGCCACTAGTACATACCTCTCTGAAGAACGTGCTTCCCTCCTTTATTTTCCTTTTGATGTTAATTTTTAGCAGCATCAGTAGGGGTTCATCAGCCTAACTTCCTATCCCTGAAGAACTGGTTTGGTTTAGAATGTCTAAATCTGCATCGTAGCCTGAGGTCTGTGTTCAGCTTACAGAAGAACTGGTAGGAACAGGAACCCATCTCTGGGCACATATGCTGTGTGCCTACAGTGGGAACTGGTGAATTCCCTAGACAGCTGCATCTCTGTTCTCATGCTTGTATTTCCTTGGCGGATCCTTCTCCACATCTCTCACCGCCCTGTACAACTCCTGACCTCCCATTTGCCTCCTTCCATCCACATCTTGGCACATTGGCTGAAATGCCATGCAGTTGTATCAGGGCATTCAAATGCATACGCCTCTCAGGCTCACTTGCAGCTCCTGCAAGGTCCTAGTTTTCTTAGCAATTTCTGTAGTTCTTTCCATTTCTGTTTTTAATGGCACAGAGTAGGAGGTTCCCTTTGCCGGCAGTGCCAGGCATCTGGTAGGTCTCCCTTTAGATAGAACTGAAGCTCTCATACTGATCTCCATTTCTGTCTGAATACTTTGCAGTGTTTCCCATAGGCCTCTGTCTTTCTCTTAAAGAATGGTGGCAGTTGCCACTTTGGCCGGCCGGCGTTTTTCTGATCTGCCTGATCCTGTAAGTGAAAGGGAACGATATTCCTCTCTGTGTTTCTGGCATAGCGAGCACTTCTCCCTCACCAGCACAGGGAAGCCTTTGATTCTTCTTGGACATCTTGATCAAACAACCTTAATGCTGCCACCACCTGCAGTTTTAGTGTTTAAAACCTCCACATCCCTTTTTGTGTGTATTTCAACTGCACTGAAAATGTAGGTTTCTATAATCTTGTAGATGGCTATAAATACTCGCATCGGGTTAAAAAAAAAAACAACTTATATTTGAGACTCAGTATGCTGAGATGTGTTGAGATCTGGTAAATAGGAAATTTTTGCTTAACTAATGTTTACTGAGTAGCTGTTACATGTCAAATAAAGCACCTGACTTTGGTAGGGTGACCAGCTCATCCAGATTTGCCCAGAATGTTCCTGGTTTTATCACTGAAAGTCCCATATTCTGGGGGAACGGGAAACATATGGTCCCAGGTAAACTGAGACAGTTAGTTGCCTTAGGCACTAGGGGTAAATGGGTAAACAAGACAAAATTTCAACCCTCAAGGATCTGACAGTTTTTTTTCTTTTTCTTTTCTTTTTTTTTTTTTTTTGAGATGGAGTTTCGCTCTTTTACCCAGGCTGGAGTGCAATGGCGCGATCTCAGCTCAGCACAACCGCCGTCTCCTGGATTGAGGCAATTCTCCTGCCTCAGCCTCCCAAGTAGCTGGGATTACAGGCACGCACCACCATGCCCAGCTAATTTTTGTTTTCTTAGTAGAGACAGGGCTTCAGCATGTTGACCAGGATGGTCTCGATCTCTTGACCTTGTGATCCACCTGTCTCGGCCTCCCAAAGTGCTGGGATTACAGGCTTGAGCCACCACGCCCGGCCGGATCTGACAGTTTGATAAACCAGAAAATGAAAGCAAACACTCAGCAGTTTAAATCGTGTGTGTGTGTGTGTGTGTGTGTGTGTGTGTGTGTGTGTGTGTCCCTCCCAAAAAAATTGGAAGTAGGTACTCAAACAATTACACGTCCATATACGTGAGTAGCAGCATTACTCACAATAACAAAAGGGTGAAAAACAACCACATTTCTGTCAACACAGAAGTAGATACACAAATTGTGGTGTATCCATACCACAGAATACTGTTCAGCCCTAAAAAGAATGAAGAACTGGGCTGGGTGCGGTGACTCACACCTGCAATCCCAGCACTTTGAGAGGTCAAGGCAGACAGAGTACAAGGTCAGGAGATTGAAACCATCCTAGGTAGCACGGTGAAACCTGTCTCTACTTAAAAAAAAAAATCAAAAATTAGCTGGGCGTGGTGGGATGTGCCTGTAGTCTCAGCTACTCAGGAGACTGAGGCAGGAGAATCATTTGAACCTGGGAGGCGAAGGTTGCAGTCAGCTGAGATCACAGCACTGCACTCCAGCCTGGGTAACAGAGCAAGACTCTATCTCAAAACAAAACAAAACCAAAAATTGAAATGCTACTGTAGATGAACCTTGGAAACATGATGGTAAGTCACGGAAGCCAGAGACAAAAGGTCACATATTGTACAATTCAATTTATATGAAATACTTACCAGGTTGGTGCCAAAGTCATTGTGGTTTTTGTCATTGCATTGAAAGTAATTTCAAAGTAATGGCAAAAACCACAATGACTTTTGCACCAACCAAATAGAACTGGTAAACCCATAAAGACAAAAATTAGGTTGGTAATTGCTGGGGCCATAGAGGAGAGAGAAATAGGGAGCTAGTGGGATTTCCTCTGGGGTGATGAAAATATTCTGGAACTAGATAGGAGAGAGAGAGTTGCACAACATTGTGAGTGCACTGAATGCCCCTGAATTATTCACTTCAAAATGGGTAATTGTGTGTTATGTAAACTTTGCCTCCATGACAAATAACGTGGTAATTGATGGAGATGGTGGCCAGTAGAAAGTTCTAGGGCAGGAAGGATCCAGTTGGTAAATAGTGGACAATAATGTAACTGTTAGGTCAGAGAAAAGATGAAGGGGTAGTTTTTACAATAATGCAAGTGTTAGATCAGAGAAAAGATGAAGGGGTAGTGTTTCAAGCAGAAGGAGAAATGCTTGTGCAGATGTAGGAGGCAGGAGAGTCCTCTCTGCTGTTTATTTTGTGACACAGTGATGCACATTTCAGCATATTAAGGTAACTTATGAAGAGTATATACAAGGAGAAAGCCGGCATCACCTGCAGAAGGTGCCCCCCAACTTTTTAAATGGTTTTCTAGCCACTCAGTTGCAAGGAGAAAGATTTGGCCTTGTTATCTGGTAGTTGTTTATTCCCCAAGGAATATATTCATAGAAGCTTTGTACTAGTCTGTCCTCATGCTGCTAATACAGACATATCTGATACTGGGTAATTTATAAAGGAAAGAGGTTTAGTTGACTCACAGTTCCACATGGCTGGGGAGGCCTTGCAATCACGGCGGAAGGCAAGGAGGAGCAAAGTCATGTCTTACATGGCAACAGGCAAGAGCTCGTGCAGGGGAACTCCCCTTTATAAAACCATCAGATCTCATGAGAACTCACTATCATGAGAACGACATGAGGGTAATCATCCTCATGTTTCAGTTACCTCCCACAATGTTCTTCCCAGGACACATGGGAATTATGGAAGCTGCAATTCAAGATGATATTTGGGTGGGGACTCAGTGAAACCCTGTCAGGCTGTTTGGCTAGGTGGATAAAAAATAAGCTGAGGGCCGGGCGTGGTGGCTGACGCCTGTAATCCCAGCACTTTGGGAGGCCAAGGTGGGTGGATCACAAAGTCAAGAGATCAAGACCATCCAGGTCAACATGGTGAAACCCCGTCTCTACTAAAAATACAAAAAATTAGCTGGGCACGGTGGCGCGTGCCTGTAATCCCAGCTACTCGGGAGGCTGAGGCAGGAGAATTGCCTGAACCCAGGATAATTGCCTGAACCCAGGAGGTGGAGCTTGCAGTGAGCCAAGATCGCGCCATTGCACTCTAGCCTGGGTAACAAGAGCGAACCTCCGTCTCAAAAAAAAAAAAAAGAAAATCAGCTGAGATGGGGAAATATCATTCTCTGGGGAAGACATTCAGTGTCAGCAAGGGGCTTGATGCTGGGATGATATCCCTGTTGGAGGGGCCAAACATCCCAGCTCTGGTCCTCACACAGCTTCCCTTATCAGAGTAACCCTAGAATCAAAGGAAGTTTTGAGATCTCCCAGGAAGCAGGGATGGAAGGAACTTCATGGCAGAGTTTGAATTTGAGCTCTGCCCTTTGTCACCTGTACCTCCTTGGGCGGGTAAACTTCTCTGAATAGTGGTACCGTAATCCAGAAAAGGGGGATGGAGATAAAAATGGATCTGTTGTAAGAATAAATGAATTTTCCTGCAAAACCAATAGGATACACTGTCTGGCAAATAACAAGCACTCAGTAATTATTAATTTACTCCGTTCTTTCCTCTTCACCCTAGACTTAATTAAGATGTGTCGTTGAAGCTGTGAATAAGTAGTTCACAAAGAGAGAAATCTAAATGGCTGGGACACATGGAAAAACGTTCAGGCTGCGTAGCAACAAAGGATTCAAAAGTGAAATAAGACATTACTTTTTCTCCTACACATTAAAGCAAAAAAAAAAAAAAACCCCAAAAAAAGAACAAACAAAAGTCAAGTCAGTATTGGCCAAGAGGATTGGGAGTCAGACAGCCTCAAACCAGGCTGGTAGAAATACAATGTGGAACAACCTTTCATGGCAGGGCAGGGGGGCTCAGTTTGGCAATAAGACTAATATGCTTGTTTCAGAAGCCTTAAATGCACATTTGTGCTTTGACCCGGCAATTCCACTTGGAGAAATTTACCCGTGGGGAATAATTAAGGATGTGCTTGCAAACTTAGCCACAGAAGGCGCTTTATAAATAGTTTTTAAATGAAGGAGTAAGTGGTGCTCATTGCTGCATTGTTTATAATAATGAAAATTCTAATAATGGGGAAAAAATCAAATAAATGATGGTTCTGGCCATAAAATGGAATCCTCTGCAGCCGTTAAGTATGATTTCATAAACACATTTGGATAACTCTGTCATTTACATAGGCCTGGGAAGGTATTTCTGATCCCTCAAGTGAAAAATTATGGTAAATGGCATATTGCATGGGTATGGCTTGTTTAAAAATGTGTATCCATAAATAAAATGGAGAAGAAAAACTCTGGAAGGATATATAGCAATATGTGAAAAGCAGTTATTGCTGAATAGTGGCACTGTGAACAATTTTTTAATTTCCTTCTTTTTTTTGGCATATTCTGAGCATGTACTGTTTGCACATATCTTTTTTTTAAAGGAAAACTTAATGTTAAAACACAGGGACTTGTTAGGATGGGGGTGGGTGGTTGGAAATCAAGATAAGAAAGTAGAACATAAACACGCCCGACAGGATAATGTGGGGCATCTGGCTGGGTCAGACGTCCAGTGTGGCTTGGGCAGCCTTCCTTCCCTGCTGTTGTTACTTTGAGCTTTTTCAATTGCAGAGCCACACTGGGATCAGAAGGAGGCTTGGTTTGGCCTGGACCCTCCTTAGGAAGTATCATGTCTAGGAAACACACACAAGAGAGCTCCTTTATTCATGCTGTGTGTTGCCCGAGCTGGCTGTGCTTAGGAGTGACTCACTCCCAGCTACAGCGATGCAAACATGTGTGTCCCCGGGCTGGGCTGTGCAGCCAGAGTGCACCCACGTCTTGGAGGGAGACGGAGCCAGATTCTGGCTGTGAGAAAAGCCCCTGGCCCAGGAGGCCCTAGGGGGTGAAGGGGATATCTTTTACCTTTTCTGATCCCCAGATTTTCACCGAGTAAATTGCTGCCATGGAACATAATTGCTTTTCATTTTATTTTTAAAAATTGCTGCCAAGGCAATCCACCGGCCTCCTGAAGTCAGCACAAATCTGAAAACACTCACTCTGAGGGAGTATTTTGAAAACTTGGATTTGAAAAGCGATTTACCCCCTGACGATCAGCAGGTCGAGGTTCAGCCGACCAACTCGGCTGCACTTTAGCCCCCAAGATTCACAGAGCTCATAACTTCCCTTCTCATTCAAGCCTTTGCTCAAATGCTCCCTTCTGAGTTGACGCTCCTCTGACCTCGCTGGCTGTCTTAAGTAGCATCTCCTTCGGTTGGCTTTCCCAGATCTCTTTTTTATTTCCAGGTGCATATCCCATGCGGGCCTAATATTACTTCTTATTTCTTTATTCACCTGCTTGTCTGTCTCCTACACCAAAACACATGCACCTCGAGGGCAGGTACTATTCATTGCTGTACCCCATGGTTAGAATCACAGCACGCACACGCAGTAGGTGTCTAATAAATATTTAACTGATGAATGAGTAAGGGAGAAGGATGTGAAAGTCTTTTGCCACCTCACGATGCTGTGAGGCAGAGCGGGTGGGTAGGATGATTGCACTTGGGCTCCTACAACTCTCCAGCTCATAGCCAATGTCATCTGGCCCCCACATCATGGTTAGATGGGCTATTCTTAATAGTCCTGAAATATCTATAATGGCATTCAGCCTTAATGCTGAAAGGTTCTAGAGGCCTGGAGTTTTTGCTGATGGGGAAGACAGGACTCCTTTCTTGACCGGAAGCTGAGTAGATGCCAGTGCCAAGCCTCCTCCTGTAAAGCCTGCAGATTATCAGCTGGTTAAACCCCTTTTCTTTATAAATTATTTAGTCTCAGGTGTTTCTTCATATCAATGCAAGAATGGCTTAACACAACTTCTCTGATTTCCCTAAGATGCTCAAGAAAAGAGAGTGCAATGAATAGGGGAGGGAGGAGGGCCTGTCCCTTGTTGAGACCTGGTAAGGAACCCCAAGGGAAGATAGGCAATTATCAGTAAACTGACTTGGAGTTAGTTCCCTCACACCTAAACACTTGGATTTTGGTCAGATCATGACAGAGTTCCCATTCCTCCATCCTTCAAGTAAGATGCAGAAAATCTGCCCTGCCTACCTGTTATTATAATCATCATCATTTTTTATCATTACAGCTTATTAAACATTTATTATACACCAGCCACAGAAGCAGACACTCTGCATATGGTCTTTTTTCAGTTCCCGTGATCACCCTATGAAATAAATAGAATGTTATCCATGTGAAAAAGGAGAAAGGATAAGGTAGGAAAGGTAAAGGAGTTTGCCCAAGTCCCCTTGGGCAGCAGGTGCCAGACCAAGGCTGTCAAGATACCTGGTGATGTGTTTTCTGGATCGGGAAACACCATCAAATGTCACCAGTATCTTTCCAAACATGTCCACAAGTGTTTGCAAGTGAGCATGTCTTCTAATTATTGGGAAGCCCTTGGGTGGGAGCTGGGAGACGCTTTTCAGCACAGCCTAAGTAGGCAAGATTAAAGAATGCACATGTCCTCTCCAGAATGTGCTCACATCTGATCACTGGGACTCAAACCCAACAGGAACAGGGCCATGGGTACCAGCAGCAAAGCAAACCCCTGGTCCCAAATAACGGCGGGGGGGAGCTGGGGAGGGATAGCCTGGGGAGAAATGCCAAATGTGGGTGAAGGGGAGGAAGGCAGCAAAACACACTGCCATGTGTGTACCTATGCAACTATCTTGCACATTCTGCACATGTACCCCAAAACCTAAAATGCAATAAAAATTAAAAAAAAAAACAATATGGTTTATAAAAGTTCAAGTTCAATCAACCAGTTGTTTCCCAGGGGAACAAAAGTCAAATTTCAATTTCAGTACATGTGTCTTTGGAGGGGAAAAATTCCCATTAAAAACTGTTACCAGCAAATTATAATTAATTGAAGCCCACCTTTGACCCTTCTTTCCCAGAGTCAACCAAAGTTACCACAAGGGGCCTAAAGACATTTTATGAGGGCAAGGACTTTGTCTAGTTCACTGCTGAATACCCAGTGCCTGGCACACAGTAAGTGCTTAGTAACTGCACATTAAAAAATGACTGTCGAGCAGGTGCCTGCCGTGGATTCTCTGCAAATGCCATAAGAGACATGGGACTTCGCAATTCAACCCAAAATGGCAGGGTAAGGAGTCACCCCAAGGGAGCAAGGATGCCTCGTGTTTTCAAAATCAGCCAGTGAAGCAACTCAGGCTGGCGTTTGACTTTGCAGCCTCTGTATACGGAGCTCTGGCTTTGCTGTGAATAGTGGATGCTCATCCCTAGAATTCCAGGCACTAATGGCAAGAACAAGGATGGGAGTGTGGAAGGATTCCGAGTCTCCCATGGACAAGATACCCTGCTCCTCAGTAGGGTGTCTGCGGTCTCTGTTGTCCCACCACTACCCAGCTGCGTGGTTACTGCTGTTACCATCTTTGTTTCTGGAGTGCTGAGGTTGGTTTATAACACTAGAGAGTCAGCTCAGTGGGATGATGGGGACTAGCATGGGTAGTGTGCATATCACGGAGCAGCTGATAGCTCAGAGTCCTGTCCTCCCCACCAAAGAATATTCAAGGCCTCTGGAACTTTCCAGCATTGAGGTGAATGCCATTGTAGATATCCCTTGTATTCCAGAACTATTAGGAACTTAAGAGTAGGCTGTCTAGCCATGATGTGGTGTCAGAAAAAGGTGGAAGCGGGCGTCTGCATGGCCAGAGCCGGAGCAAGAGAGAGGAAGAGGAGCTACGCACTTAAAAAAAAACAGATCTCAGGACAGCTTACTCACGGCCATGAAGACGGCACCGAGGCATGAGGAATCCACCCCCAGAATACCTCTCACTTGGCCCCACCTCCAGTATTGGGGACCACATGTCAACATAAGCTTTGCATGGGGGCAAACATCCAAATTGTATCAGAAGCTAAGGCTACCCACCCTGCTTCTGACCCCAAGGTCCTCTGCTCTCTATCCCTCCCCACGAAATCCCAGTTTATTTCCCTTCATCTTTCACTGGGGAGTCACTGCTTCCAAAGTCCTCTCATCTTTAGAACTCTGCTTACAGCTCAGTGCATATTCCTTCTTGCAAATAATGAGCTTTCTACATTTAGTTCCCATCACCTTATTTCAGGGTTTTCTGTATCTGTTAGTTTGCTTCTGAGCGTTGTTATTTTCAAGTTGTGGAAGCTGATGTCTCAGTCAGTTGTGTAAGACAACTCCCACCCTTTAAGACATGAAAATGTGTTTGCATACCTTGGGTGTTCCCTCCAGAGCACCTACCTAGGGCTGGGCATTCAGTGCCAACTACAGGTTCAGGGTAAGGTATTGATTGGTAGAAATACCCTACATGTAGTAAAGAATCTGCAAGATAGCATCTCCTCTTGTCTTCTTTTGCCCCGTGTTTTTTTCCTGACTTCAGGGTAGATGAGGTGGAGAGCTGCTCATGGTTACAGGATTACTGGAAGGGAGGGTTTCTCTTTGTCTAGCTAGGTCAAGATGGGTTGCTGCCCAGAGGACATCCATGGAAATCAATAACCGAGAGAAACCAAGCTCTGAGAGTGAAGGTTCGTGGCTGAGTTGCCCATTCAGTTGGGGAGAGGTGGGCGAAGACTTGAAGGTACTGTGGCTAGAAAGGAATGAAGCAGGTGTGTATGGGTTCAGAGCCCCCGTGCAGACATCACAGGGCTGGACCTGTCCCAGTGAATTCTGCATGAGTTTCCAAGCTCACATGCATCTCCAGCTTACTGCTGTTGTCACAAGCCTTCCAAGGACACAATGGGATTTGCCACGGCATTCTTCAGTCTTCCCCTTGGTATTTATAGGGTGGCTTTCTTCTGGACTCCTGCAAAGGCATAAGTGAAGCTTTGTTGAAAGAGGAAGCCCATTTGCTGTAATTAGATATTTAAAGACCCTCATTAGTTGCCTTTGCTGGGCCTAACACCCGGCAGTGCCAAAATGAGGGGCTTTCAGCTTTGTCTGCCTCCTCCCTGTCACTCACCATAATTCTTTGAGGATTCCTATTCATATTTCTCCACAGCCCTTAAGCCTCATGACCATGCTCTTGACCTAATGAAGTCCCATTAGTTTCTCTCTGCGGATGAAAAAAATGTATGTATTTTTCAGTTAGAAAAGGTTAAGAAACATTCGAGACACCCATCAGAATGAATGCACAGCTCACCCAGCTGTGCAGTTATCCAAAAATAACCCATTTCTATTTGCAAGAGTAGACTGCATTTAAAGAAGCATTCTCTTCAAATGAACGTTCATTAAGTCAGATTTCTTTATAGTCTGCAAGCTTAATGAATGCATGTTTGGCCAAGTGGGATCTACAGGATTTACCTCCATGCTTAGTTTTTGGAGCATGAGAGACGCTGATCCTTAATGAGATAAGTGAACCCATTTTGGCAGAGACACCATCTATACAGCAAAGGAAATGCTGAAATGTGCATCAAAAGGGCGGGGGTCATTAAGATTGCTGAGCTTCTGAAGAAACAGCTGCTGAAATATCAGAGTCCTATGGCTGTTTTTTTCTTTTACGTATTACTAGAAACTCTGATCTCAACCCTGTTTAGACCCCCTTAAAATACTTGATTCCCCACCTTCCACATGGCGTCGTCGGGAAGGGACACATGGCGGACACAGCATAGCTACCGGTGCAAAATGCAGACTGCCATTTTCCCAGTGTTTTCGGCCCACATGAAATACCAGCACAGATCCTGTTTGAAAGCCACCAGGTGCTAGCATTTATTTTGGCTGAATTTCTGCATCATTGCCAAAATCTCTTCTGTGCTTTCCTCTTGCGTCGATTCGACTCTGCCTGCTGGGGAGGAAGTCAATGATTCTGGGCCCTGGTCACGTAGGTTCTGCTGAAGTGGGAGGTCAGGCCAGCGCTGCTTCTAGGGTACTTAGTAGCAAATGGCTTCTGTTGTGTCCAAATGGAGTCCCTTTCCACGGGACATGGGTATGAGATGCCCAGAGGAGATGCTGGACCACACGGACCATCACTGTCTTTTTTTCTTTTTCTGTAATACATGATATTTAAGTGTTTTAGATTTTCAAAGGGGAAAAAATAGGAAATACAGGCAGTGGGATAGAGAAAGGGTCAAATGGGGCTGCATGGAGCTCCATCAGTGAGTCTCAAACAGTTTTGTCAGCAGAAAACCTTGTTATAGAGCCTATAAACTACCAAAAGTTTCAAAAGAAATAAATAGAGTCAATTAAATATTGATGCATAGGAGATGCAAGAGAGGTGACTGCATTTAAACCTGACCTTTTTTGATGGGAAACACCCTATAAATATGTCACAAGCTAAATTGCATCCTCTCAAAATTCATACGTTGAAGTCCTAACCCTGAGTACCTTAGCATGTGACCTTATTTGGAGACAGGGTGTTTACACAGCTAATCAAATAAAAATGAGGTCATTAGAGTGGGCCCTAATCCAATATGATTGGTGTCCTTATAAGGAGGAGAAATTTGGACTCAGTGTGGTGGCTTATGCCTATAATCCTAGCACTTTGGGAAACTGAGGCAGGTGGCTCACTTGAAGTTGGGAGTTCGAAACCAGCCTGGTCAACACAGGGAAACTCTGTCTCTACCAAAAATACAAAAAAAAAAAAAATAGCCAGATGTGCTTGTGCATGCCTGTAATCCTAGCTACTTCCGAGGCTGCAGCAGGAGAATCACTTGAACCCGGGAGGCGGAGGTTGCAGTGAGCCGAGATCGTGCCATTGCACTCTAGCCTGGGCAACAGAGTGAGACCTCCTCTCAAAAAAAAAAAAAAGGAGAAATTTGGACACAAATACAGGAGGAAGATCACATAATGAAATAGGGAGAAGGCTGGCCATCTAGAAGCCAAGAAGAGGATCCTTTCCTCCTAGCCCTCGGGAGGAATCCAACCTGCCAACACCTTGATCTTGGACTTCTGGCCTCCCAAACGACAAGATAGTGAATTTCTGTTGCTGGAGCCACCTAGTTTGTGGTTTTTTGTCATGACAACCCTAGCAAACACATGCAGGATGTGCAGGGGCAAGGATACCTTGGAAGAAAATTAGGCTGTGAATATAGGTACGTCCTCGATGCTTCTCCTCTGGAGAGGTTACAGAGGGTGGAGGAAGAGAGCAGCTGAGCTATAGAGAAGATTTACTTGGAGATAAGAATGAACATGGCTCTAGCCAGAGTAGTGTGGGAAATAAAAGGTTGTGGGTGTTTTTGTGTCCGCGTGTGTATTAATGTTTGATGTGATGACCTGTGCTTAAGTAAGAAGCTCTTATGTTGGACCTGAGGTAAGTCATCAAAATACCAGTCTCTACCACTCAGATCAATACAGGATGCAGTAAAGAAACTGGCCAAAATCAGCTAAAACCAAGATGGCAATGCAAGTGACCTCTAGTTGCCCTCACTCCTCATTGTGTGCTAGTTATAATGCATTAGCATAAGACATTCCCATCAGAGAAATAAGTTTACAGATGCCATGGTAACACCTGGAAGTTACTATATAGGGTTTAAAAAGGGAGGAACCCTCAGTTCAGGAAGCTCCCCACCCCTTTTTGAGGAAATTCATGAATAACCCATCCCTTTTTAAACATATAATTAAGGAGTAGCTATAAATATAGCTAGGCAGCAGTCCACAAGTGCTGTCCCCCTATGGGATAGCCCTGCTATATCTATGGAGCAGCCATTTTCCTGTTCTCTGTTGCTCTAGTAATTATGCTTTGCTTTTATTTTACTCTGTTGGTTCACTCTTGAATTCTTTCCTGAACATAGCCAAGAACCCTCCTGGGCCGAGCCCCAGTTTTGGGGTTTGCCTGCATCAAACTGATTCATTCCACTGTTTAAACACCTAATGTCCAATGAACTGGCAGCGTGTGAGTGGCCTAGAAAAAAACAGCACACATCTTTTAGAACTCTATGCCAAGCCCATGGCAGACATCACTAGTTGATCAAGGCACTCTTTTCTCTGAGCTGAGTGGAAGAAAACAGCACACACCTTTTAGAACTCTATGCCAAGCCCATGGCAGACATCACTAGTTGATCAAGGCAGTCTTTTCTCTGAGCTGAGTGGAAGAAAACAGCACACACCTTTTAGAACTCTATGCCAAGCCCATGGCAGACATCACTAGTTGATCAAGGCACTCTTTTTCTCTGAAGTGTCTTCTTGCCTCCACATCTTTTTTAATGGGTAAACTAGACAGGTACAACCAGTTATTACAGCATGGCAGGTGAAACCTCTTTTGTGTCTCTGGCCATGACCCTTTCCACTGGAGGTGTATGGTCAGCAAACCAGCAGTGTTGTCATCAGGTAACCTCCTGGAGAGACGCAAAACCTGAAGCTGCCTCTCAAACCTACTGAGTCAGAAACTGCATTTTAAACAGGATCTCTAGGTGGCTGGTCTGCACATTAAGGTTGTGAGAAGCTCTGACCTGGAGGGACACTGCTCCTGAGGAGGGAGTCAGGGTGAGGTCCGCATGTACCTGAGAAGTGAACTCCCTTCCAGTCAAACCAATAGCCAGTAACTGTGGATCTCTCAAGAGAAGTATTTCATTGTGTTTGTTTTGTTTTGGCAGAGTCTCCCTCTGTGGTCCAGGCTGGAGTGTAGTGGCTTGATCTCAGTTCACTGCAGCTTCTACCTCCTGGGTTCAAGTGATTCTCATGCCTCAGTCTCCCAAGTAGCTGGAATTAGTCATCCACCACCATGCCTGGCTAATTTTTGTATTTTTAGTAGAGATGGCATTTCACCATGTTGCCCAGGCTGGTCTTAAACTTCTAGCCTCAGATGATCCATCCACCTCAGCCTCCCAAAGTTCTGGAATGACAGGTGTGAGCCACTCTGCCCAGCCAAAAACATCTCATTTTGGGATCAGGCATGTGAAGATGTCTGATGTGAAATTACATTCTTGCTCTGTAGGTTGTAGGTGTGGGGTGTGTGTGTGTGTGTGTGTAAAACAGCCAGAGTCCCTGGAAGACTCTGGAGTCTGTGTGCCCCCTCTCATAACATCTGCCAATGTGCTTTTCTCACATCCAAATTCCTGGGCTCTACTTCTAACCCATTGACTTGTGATCTCAGAGATCTGAGGCACAAGGATCTTCATGCTTAGAAAGATCCTCGGGTACCTCTTTTGCACCTTTGAGTTTGAGCATCATTTCCCCATCAGAGTAACTTGAAAATTCAACACAATTATATGACCATAAACCTATGAGAAAGTGAATAATGAGTCATTTATACTGTAGTATAAATGTTAGCATGTCTGCAAATATTTATTCATGGCTGATTTGGGCAAGTGAGTTGAAAGGATGCTGGTTACAATCTATTCTGGAAGAAACAGGTCGCTTGAAGGGAGATATGGAGAAGAGAGACTTTGGACCAAGGATAGTTTGCTTAGAGGAACAGATTTGAGTGAGGAGCCAGTGTCTCATTCTCTGCAGAGCTTACATTCTGATAGAGACGTGCAACAAATAAAAGGCTGATGGAAAGGAATGAATAGTGTGTGAAAAGCAGGGTGAAGGGCTGTCAGTCACAGTTTTAAATAAGAGGTCAAGAGTAGATCAGTAAGATGAGGGAGCTGGTTTTGCAAACATTGGAGAAAGAATGTTATGGGCAGAGGGAGCTGCCCGTGCAAAGGTCCTGGGGCTATAGCATGCCTGGAGTGTTCCAGGAAGCCTTCCTGCAAGACGGAATGAGCAAGGGAAAAAGAAAAGAAGTCAGACAGGGGCAGGGCACCGTCAGGACTTTTGCTTACAATGAGAGATGTGAAGGGTCTCAAGAAGATTTTGAGCAGTAGACACATCTGGCATGGCTTAGGTTCAGTTGCTTGACTTGAGTTGCTATGCTGAAGATAGAATTCAGGGGATAAGTGCAGAAGCGGGGTGGCCAGTTAAGAGGTTATTGCAAATGTATAAATTTGTAAAGCACATGAAGAAAGAAGAGATTCCTTCTGACCCTGTTGTAACTCTGAAATGAAATGTATGATTAACATTTTTACAAGCAGCCTCCAGACTGTGTATGGCCATTCAAACACACACACATCCATACACAAATGTTGCTTGCATAAATGAGATCATAGTACACCTATTGCTCCATAACTTACCCTTATTCAGCATGTCTCATATTCTGTGTCCCAGTCTATTCTAACAGTTGCATAATTTTTCATAACTTAAATGTACTGCAGTTGCTATATTAGTTTTTTATTTATGGACATTTAGGATGTTTTCAGTTTATCATTTTTTTTTCCATTCTGAACAGTGTAGCAGTGAACATTTTTGCAACATCTATTTTTGTGCACCTGAGCAAGAGCACATGCATGAGATTATCTCTGAAAAATAGAATTGCCAAGTGGAAGGGCATGTACGTTTTTATATTTTAGTAGATACTGCCTGTTTGGCCTCCACATCAGTTGTTGTTATTTACAGTACTACCAACACTGTGATGTCTGCTTTATATGTAGAGTTTTACAGTTTACAAAGCCCTTTCCCGTGCATCATGAGTTGGCCTGTGCAGGAGGTGGAGGAGTAGGTTTATCCCCATCATGGAGATGTAGAAACTGAAGCCTTGAATGGGAGGAGTAGGTTTATCCCCATCATGGAGATGTGGAAACTGAAGCCTTGAATGGGAGGAGTAGGTTTATCTCCATCATGGAGATGTGGAAACTGAAGCTTTGAATGGGAGATTTGGACAGTGGAAAGAGAAAGTCCCCATCACCAGGCAGGCAGACAGACCCACAGACCAATATCCCTTTTTTGTTTCTGGATTAATTACACACTGTCTTCCTTTGACGTTTCTGTGTTAGTGGGTATATTTGATCATCTCATTTCTTTTGGTGATATGAATAGCTGTTTTAGTTTCATATAGATAATTTTAGAAATTGTTTTTACAGAGGCTGTATTTTAAACACACAGATAATGTCTACACATAGTTCAAAATTTCAGTGCCTCTCTGGCTCTTTTCATTGTGTTTTTACAGGGAGAGATTATGCAGTTTCCCTCAGCATAACCCAGTAAGTTGTAGAGATCAGTAGCTAAGCAGTTAGTTTAATCATCATGTAGTCACTGTGTAAACACTTATGCGGTGCCTACTGTATCCCAGGGCTTCAGGATACCTGTAGCATCTCCTTTCCTGTACTCCAGAGGATTTTTTATTTAGTTAGTTTTTTGAGATGGAGTCTCACTCTCTTACCCAGGCTGGAATGCAGTGGCACAATCTTGGCTCACTGCAGCCTCCATCTCCCAACTTAAAGTGATTCTCCTGCCCCAGCCTCCCAAGGAGCTGGGATTACAGGTATGTATCATCGTCCCCAGTAGTTTTTGTACTTTTAATAGAGATGGGGTTTCACCATGTTGGCCAGGCTTGTCTTGAACTCCTGACCTCAGGTGATCCACCCACCTCAGCCTTCCAAAGTGCTGGGATTACAGGCATGAGATACCATGTCCAGCCCAGAGGATTTTAAATCAATTTTAAGAATAACATTCCCTTTCATTTTTCCCCAACCAAATGTCACATAAAAATGGAAAATCTACACACCACTTATAAGTCACAGTGCGTATACCTTGATCCTTGAGTGATGGTGTAGACAACAGAACACAGTTCACACCTTCAAATCAGCTCAAAGTAACTCACATCCTATTCTGGAACTTTTGGAATAATCCAAAGGGGACATAGGATCCCCACATTAATCTCCTTCCTCAACCACCATGGCCACTTTTAAGGTTCCCTTTAATGTCCCCTCTCAGCCCTTGCACCTCTCTTTTTCTTCTTCCCTTCACGTTTTCCAGGCCTGATGTTATACCTGGAATTTCTTAAGTGGAGAAGGCAGGTGGAACAGAGAGGGTCACTGCATTGGAGAGACTGATGCAAGCCAGGTGAGGATCGTCCAGAAGGCAGGGGAAAGTGACACACTAGAGACACCCATGTGTTCAAAATATTTTGTTGCCTCAATGACAGATGACAAAAATGAAGGAGCCTTATATGGCAGAGGTTCAGGGGTTTAGACACCAGGTGCATGGGTGTCTCAAGGCCTGGGAGGCCTATTGGCCATCTGTACCTCTTTCCCTTCCCTCTGCTCGTGCACCTGAGCATGGCCTCAGTGCTACTTCAGGGCTCCAGCAAACAAAGGGCTGAAATCCATGGCTTTGTGTACTCTGAATGCTTAGAGTCTCCTAAGTGAAAGCATGGAATGCTGCAATGTCCACTAATGTGGGGGTTTCCGAGGACAAGGAACTAGCAATGTCCAGATGAAAGAAAATAATTTCTAATAGTGGAAATGCAGATGCAAGCATCCATGGGAGAAAGATTACTGGAGGAATCAGGGCCAGACAGTTGTTCTTTTTTTTTTTTTTTTTTTTTTGAAGATTCTGTCTCTTGACCTTGAGGTGCCCCTGTTCGTGTCTGGGTTACACATTTCAGCTCCCCAGGATGAGCGATGAGCTCTGCATCACCTGGCCCAGGCTGCAGGGCAAAGAGTTCTTCAAGAGCCCAATGAATCTTAATAAAAAATGGAAATGGCTTTCCCCCTTCATTTTAATTAACATTATGTCTACATTTCTGGGATAATGGATAATTAAGTGAGTTCCCTTGGCATTACAATGTTCTTGGAAATAATTTATGGTTTCGTTTCACTATGTGAAGGCTGTTTGGGTTGGTGCTTAAGTTTTATCATAAATATTTCTGAGGAGTATTTGCACATTCATTGATTTGTATTCATGACGCCGCAGTACCCCATTCTGGGGAAGTATCTTATGTAATATTTCCTCACAGGTCATGCTTCCACTCTGTGTTTTCTTTCTGGGCACAGAGTTGATGGCAGAATGTTGGATTCCTTCAGCAGCATGAGACCACTGCCGCTGTTTTAACCTGCGTCTATCTGTGTGAATTGGTTGACCTGAGACAGAATGTCACCGGGCTTTCTGGTCCTTGGCTGAGCTTAAGTCTTCCAGTCAGTCTAAAAGGGAAATGGTAAAAATAACGGGTGATATTTGTTACATGCCCACTAGTCTGCACCATGTACTGGGCTCAACATTTTTTGCAGTCCTTTATCATGAAGAACGAATGTGGCATGGTCCACCGTGACTCTTCATCGTAAAGCAAAGGTCTAGGTGCTAGTATTGTCACCCCCAGTTGACACTAACGTAGAAAGTGGCGAAGCTGGGATTTGAACCCAGATGACTTGCCTCCATTCACCCACAATGAGGGACACCTTATGTTGTCCTTATGCAAATATCTGCAGGTATGAAGGTGTGTCGACTTTTTACCTTCAGAATGGCCCTGTCCAGGAGATTCTGTGTGATGATGGAACTGTTTTACATCAGCACAATGGCCGTTTGCCGTGGATGTCTGCTTAGCACATGAAATATGGCTTAAGGTGACTGCTAAATTGGACTTCCAATTAAATTTAAATTTACCTTAATTTAAGTAGCCCTGTGTTGCGGTGGCCACCATATGGGGCAGCACAGCTCTGGTGCAAGCTGCTTGCTGGGTGCTGCAATACCCTGACCTCGTCCATTGCTGCTGGAGCAAATTACCCACACTTTGTGGTTTAAACAACACATATTTATTACTTTACAATTCTGAAGGCCGTAAGTCCTGAAATCAGCAAGGTCGTGTTCCCCCTGAAGGCTCCAGAAGATAATGCATTTCCTTGCTTTTTCCAGCTGCTAGAGGTCACCTACGCCCTTGGCTCATGGCCCCTTCTTCTACCTTCCTAGTCAGCAACAGAGGATCTTCAAGGCTCTTAATTCTGACCCTCCCACCTTCTTCTGAAAGGACCCTAGCAATTACGTTGCCCCACCTCGGTAATTCAGGGGAATTGCCTCATCTCAAGTACTATAATTATATCTACAAAGTCTCTTTTGCTATAGAACATAAGATATTCACATGATATTCTAGGCATTAGGACCAGGACATGTTTGAGGGGGCATTATTTAGTCTTCTATACCCACCCAGATGTGCTTGTGAGAGTATTTCTTGGAGTTTAAGGGTATAGGCTCTGAAGTTGCATTGACTTGGGTGGAAATCTCAGCATTGTCACTTACTCCCTGTGTAAATGGTCTTTCAGCAGGTTACTCAAGCTTTCTGATTATCGGTTAACTTACATTTAAAAGTAATAAGGAATAATGCTGATCACAACCAAATGGGGTTGATGTGAGAATGAAGGACGTGAAGAAAAGTGTCCATCGCACAGGGAAACACACTGTCCGTGCATATAACTGTTAAAGGCTACTTCTCTAGCTTGGTTTTCATTATTATTTGGTGCAGAAGTAATACCCTCACTTTCCTACTTAGCTCTTTTAAAAAATATGCCCTTGATGAGAGAAATGTAGAGATGATGAGAACCACGATCATAAATAGTCATGGCTTCCATTTAAATTGCTTTTTCAAGGGCTTTCTTTTGTTTATCTTCATAACCACCATTTGAAGTATGTGGTCATGTTCTCATTTTGCAGAGTAGAAAACAAAGACTCAGGAGTGTTTAAAAAAAAAAAAAAACATGCTCAGAACTCTAGGGCCAGTGCAGAGCTGAGCTCGAATCAGGCACTTGCCTGCTGGTTCCAAGGTAGATGCTAATTCCACCTTTGCACACTTGCCTTCCCCCCCACCCCCCGCCGGGGTGAGATAAAGGAGGAGAAGGGTCTGTGGCTTTGCACAAGGCATACAAGGATATATTGGGGAAGGTGAGGAGGAATGGCATTAAGACTTGTTTGAGAGTTACGGTGCCAGAATCATCCATGTATAGAAGGCCTGATATTTCAAGGGCTTCCTTGGGTTTCACAGGGCCCCAAAGTTCTAAGTTTGAGTTGCCCTGATCTCATCTGATTTCCCTACCACCTTGCAGGATAGGACCCCCACCTGGCTAGTTCCCCGATCACCTGAACTGGCTTTACCCCTAGTCCTTCTCCTGGTTCCCAATCTAATGGACTTCAGCTCCCTGCCAGCCTATGAAATTATTCAAACAAAGCAATCACTTCTTCCTGTGGAAACTAGGGGACATGTCACCGTCTTGTGACCACAAAGCCTCCTCCCCACAGTGCCTGCTAGTTCACCCTGCTCTGCGAGCGACCCCCGTATAGCCTTGCATGGTGTGCTGTGTCGTGTGACTAATAGATTTATTGATTGCATCTGTTTCCTGTGCGTGGCCATCTCATACTATTTAGGATGGAGATGCCTTCTTCGTCATCAGGGTGAATAGGAGGTGATCAGAACAGTGTCCCTAAGTTTGAGCTCTAACCCTTACCCCTAGGCCACTGTATAAGCTAAGACAATAGCTACACGTCCTCTTGGTGCCTTGGTTTTCCCATCTCAGAAATGGGGCTATTACTGGCATCTGCCTGATGTGATTCCTATGAAAGTAAAACAAGGCCAGGCATGGTGACTCATGCCTGTGTGTAATTCCAGCACTTTGGGGGGCCAAGGCAGGCAGATCACAAGGTCAGGAGTTCAAGATCAGCCTGGCCAATATGGTGAAACCCTGTCTCTACTAAAAATACAGAAATTAGCCAGGTGTGGTGGCATGTGCCTGTAGTCCCAGCTACTCTACAGGCTGAGGCAGGAGAACTGCTTGAATCCAGGAGGTGGAGGTTGCATTGAGCTGAGATCGCACCACTGGACTCCAGTCTGGGTGACAGAGTGAGATTGTGTCTCAAGAAAAAAGAAAAAAAAAATGAAACCAAAACAAAATACATTTTTATGTATCTGACATATAAAGCACTGAATTTTTTTTATTCATGAAGTCATTCATTCATTAATCTATTCATTAACCCATTTAGCATTTGTATATTAAGCACTCATTGGCTTGTGGGGTGAGCCAACCTGTTACTGGAAAAATCTAGCCTCCAAGTGATGAACCATGCAGTCAATGACTAAGTGGACGTGAACTCAAAGTATTTTGATGTCAAGTTTAGGGTGAATTTGAAAATAAATAGCAGACCCACTTTTTGGGAAATGACCATTAAGTCAGTTTTTCTTCCTTCCTCACCCAGTGTACAGACCCCTCTGGGTCTGTTCCCTCTGCCAGTCTCTCTTCTTCTAAACAGCTCAATTTATCTTGAATTAAAATTGTGGAAAGTTAAGATGCACACAGCTGTTACATTTCCATACTTGGTCTCTGCTCACTCCCGCATTTGCAACCTAGCACAGAAGCATTTCTGTCACATGATCACCCGAGCTGTAGCTGGGGCTATACGGTAGCATTCAGCACATAAAAATGTCTTTCTTTCTGACCGCATTGTATTACGTGACTTCCTGAGCCATTTATCTCATGGTGTGGGGCCCAAGCTCTGTTTTATTGAAACTACAGAATCAAATATCCGTGTATCCACATATGCCTGTACCTCCATGGGTACTTATTCAGAGAGAATTGTTTCTTGTGAGTGTTGGCAAGCAAGTAGCCTTCCCTCTCCATTCTGGTTCAGTGTGGATTCTATTGGAGATTCATCCAAAGGAGTTCTTATAGGAGCACTACCCCTGCACCCCACCAAGTGGAATGACGAGATTGTGTTGCCCTGACATTTGGCATTGATTGCAGAATACTGTGGTACTGAAGAGTTCTGGCACAGGAGGTCAGCACTGCCTTGTCTGAGTTCAAGTCCTAGCTGTCTATTTGCCTACACTGTCGTTTTGGGTTACCTTTATAATCTGCCTCATCTTCAGTCTTCTCTCTCGTAAAATAAATGGAGATGGTAATCATACTGATCTCAGAGAATTTTTAAAAATAATAAATGACCTAAAACATGTACCTGTTTACAACTATGCTGGATACCTCATAAGCATGTTTGCTGTTTTTAAAATTATCTTTCTTACCTTTCTATCATCTTTTTGTTTCTTCTGGGTACAGGAAAGGACAGAGACAATGAGATAAATTTTATTCATTCATTCATCCATCCATTCAACATTTATTATGTGCTTGGGATGTACCATGTATTACACTAGGGATTGGAGATGAGATGAAAATGAAATCAAAACATCATGTTTTATATTATAGATATATGCAGTGTGTATTTTTCAGTTTAAACAATCCATTAATTCCTCCAAATGAAAATAAAAATCACAGTCCTAATATTCACAATACTGAATTTCCTGGGGAGACAGATATTTAAGCTTGCTTGCTTGCTTTTTCTATGTTTTTTTTTTTTGGAGGTGAATTCTCACTCTGTAGCCCAAGATGGAGTGCAATGGTGCCATCTTGGCTCACTGTAACCTTCACCTCTGGGGCTCAAGTGATTCTACTGCTTCAGCCTCCCAAGGAGCTGGGACTAGAGGCATGTGCCACCACACCCGGTTATTTTTTTTTTTGGTGTTTTTAGTAGAGACGGGGTTTCACCATGTTGCCCTGGGTAGTCTTGAACTCCTGAGCTCAGGCGATCCACCAACCTCGGCCTCCCAAAGTGCTGGTATTAAAGGCATGAGCCACCGTGCCAGACCAGACATTTTAGCTTTCAAAGGCAAAGGCAAAGTAGGCTGCCTCCTCTCCTGCTTCTCATACCATTTTCTAGTCTGACATGTGCTCAGAAAGCCACTCAGCTTCTGAAATTCCACCATTAAGTCACTTGAGTACAATATGTATAGGCAGCTCTGAGAGAAGCAGGGGAAGCCTGGTTTAAGTTTAAGTTAACGCACTCAACCTCGGGAGAGACACTTCTTTGTTTTCTCCTTTTGAAAATTGGGAGGTGCCGACGCTTTCTGCACAGTCTCCCACAATAGAGCAGAATCTATTGTACTATCTCCGGAAAGTGCTTTGTAAACTCCAAAGTGACAATTCCAATGTGACAAGCCAAACAGCTTCGTGGGGTTCCACTGGGAGAGGTGGAGGTTGTGATGAAATGAGTTAGAACCCTGATGGCTATTTCTGTCTCATTCTGTTAAACTTGGCTTTGGCAACTTTTAAAAACCCTTCCCCTTGATTCTCAAACTAGGTCCTAGGGGAACCTATAAGGCAACCTGTGAAATAGTCACTGAAAAGTTTGGTGGAGTTAGGAAAGCTAAGAGGTAGGAGCTTTTATGATGCTCCTTGCCTAAAGATAGAGAAAACTGGGGCAGGGAGAAAGGGTGCATCCCTTTAAGTGGGGGAAATGAAATGGTACAGTTTCAATTTGCTCAGAAGCCTAAGGCTTATCCATAGCCACCTCCTCTTGACTCTGAACCTATTTCTAGAGTGAGTTTCTCAATGGATTGCTATTAGAAGTTTGGACAGGACAGGATAAAGCAGTTCTTTACAATGTAGTAAGTAACTGTGCCAATAAATGCCAGTAGTAGGCTCAGCTCAGTCACTGTGACAACCTCAAACACCCACGCATATTTACAAATGTTCTCTAGGGAAGGAATTGGCAAACTTTTTTCTGTAAAGATCCAAGCAGTAAATATTTTGGGCTTCACTGGCCATACAGACGTCGCCGCAACCACTCAACTGTCTTATGGTGTGAAAGCAGACATAGACATGTACGCAAATGGATATGGCTGTGTGCCAATAAAACTTTATTTACAAAAACTGGTGGCAGGATAGAATTGGCCTGTGGGCTGTATTTGAAAGCCCCCTTTTCTAGGGATTTGTGCCACCTGTTGAAATTTCCTGTTCTTCTAGAGGGAGAAAACTGGCCAGAGAAATGGGCTGGTTATCTTCTATGGCACTGGTAGCAGAAAATGGTGGCTTCCTCATGAAGAGATTGTCTCAGTCCATCATGCTACTCTAAGTTCCTGAGATAGGGTAATTTTTAAAGAACAGAAGCAGGCTGGGCATGGTGGCTCAGGCCTGTAATCCCAGCACTTTGGGAGGCTGAGGTGGGCAGATTATTTGAGGTCAGAAGTTCGAGACCAGCCTGGGCCAACTAAAAATGCCAAAAAAATTAGCTGGGTTTGGTGGCACACACCTGTAGTCTTAGCTCCTTGGGAGGCTGAGGCAGGAGAATCACTTGAACCTGAGAGGCAGAAGTTGCAGTGAGATGAGATCCCGCCACTGCACTCCAGCCTGAGCGACAGAGCAAGGCTTAAGCACAGCAACACATTTCTCATAGTTCTAGAGGCTGAGAAGTCCAAGATCAAGGTGTCAGCAGGTTTGGAGTCTGATGAGGGCCCCATCTACATTTCACAATGATGCCTTGGTGATTCATCCTCTGAAGGGGAAGAATGTTGTGTCCTCATATAGCGGAGGGGACAGAGGGGACAAAAGGGAGTAAATGCCCTCAGTCAAGCTCTTTTATAATAACATTAATGCATTCGAAAGGGCAGAGCCCTTCTAACCTACACACTTCCCACAAGCCATCACCTCCCAATGCTGTTGCCTTGGGGATGAAATTTCCACCGTGTGAATTTGCAGGAATACGTCCAGATCCCAGCAGAGATAGAATAAGACAGTGTCAGGATGGGAGATTTTATATTGATTCCCTGCTGCGTTAGGGATCTCGAGGGAAACAGAACCAACAGGAGATACTGAGTGTGTGTGTGTGTTTACATGTGTGCATGCATGTGCATTCCTGTTACAAAGAATTGGCTTACATGGTTACAGAGGCTAAGAAGTCCTATGACCTTAACACCTGCAATCTGGAGAATCGTGAAAGCAGGTGGTATAATTCAGTCCAGTCCAAAGACTCGAACTAGGGAAGCTGATGTTATAAATCCCAGTTGCAGGGCATGAGAAGATGAAATGAGATGTTTCAGCTCAAGCAGAGATGTAAGAAAGGGGGTGAATCCCTCTTCCGCCTGCCTTTTGTTCAACCTAGGCCCTTCATAGATTGAATGATGCCACCCAAATAGGGGAGAGCCATCTACTTTGCTGAGTTCACTGATTCAAATACTCATTGCATCCCCAAAACACCGTGATGGAGACACCCAGAAGTGATGTCTAACCAAGTATCTTGGCCTTCCCTAGTTCAGTCAAGGTGACAGGTAAGATTAACTGTCATGGCCCCTTTACTTAAATATTTTCAATTGTGGTACAGTTTACACACAATAAACACACATGTACATATAATTTACTTACAATAATATACAGATCTCAAAGATACAGTTTAGTGAGGTTTGATAGAAATGTACCTGTGTAACCATCATTTCAATTTATATATATGTTCTCTCTCTCCTCCCAGAAACTGTCATCTTTGCTCCTTGCCAATATAGTTTGTAGGAACTTGCAGTAACCATGTTTTGATTTCTATTTCTGCGGATTAATTGTGCCTGTTTCTTAAATTTACATGTTAGAATTATATGGTGTACATATAGATTTTTCCTTGTTTTGAGTATTTCATTAAATAAAAAGTGCACATCAATAATAATATAGGAAAAGTGGATAGAAAAAAATCACCCTCATCCTATTACTCAGATGTCACATCTGTTTTCATCATGGTAAATTCTCCTCCAGCTCTGACCCATTCATGCTCATATTTTAACATAATTATTTTCAGACTTTACACACCATTTCCCCTGTTTTTTTAAATTTAATGATACCCCACACGCATTTCCCTTGTTTCCATGGAATGACTTTAATGATTGTTTAATGGTTGTCTAAAATTCAAGCCATCTGATTTGCCAAAACTTAAAAAACCCTCCCTTGTCACGAAGAGGCAGTGTAGTGTAGGTATATTCCCAAGAAGCTGACTCCCTGGTGTGTATTTTGGCTCCATGTCTTGGTTGCTCATTTACAAAGTAAGGACCTTAATGGGATTGCTGTGGCTTTCATGTTTGTGTCCCCTCCCCAAATTTATCCATGGAAATCCTGCCCCCCAAGGCTATGGTATTAAGAGGTAAGTGTGTTCATCCATTCTCATTCTGCTATAAAGCAATACCTGAGACTGGGTATTTCATATATAAAAGAGGTTTAATTAGTTCATGGTTCTATAGGCTGTGCAGGAAGTGTGGTGGCTTCTGCTTGCCTTCTAGGGAAGCCTCAGGAAACCTACAGTCAAGGCAGAAGTTGAAAAGGGAGCAGGCACATCTTACATGGCCAGAGCAGGAGCAGCAGAGAGACAGTGGGGGCGGGGATGTGCCACACACTTTGAAACAACCGTGTTTCGTGAGAACTCACTGGACAGACCCAAGCTGGGATGGTGCTAAACCATTCATGAGAATTCCATCCCCGTGATCCACTCACCTCCCACTGGGGCCCACCTCTAGCACTGGGGATTACATTTCAACATGAGATTTGGGTGAGGACACAGATCCAAACCATATCAGTAAGGCCTGTGGGAGGTAATTAAATCATGAAAATGCAACCCTTATGAATCAGATTAGTGCCCTTTTAGAAGAGGCCCCAGAGAGCTGCCTTGCTTCTTTCTGCCATGTGAAGACATGGTGCATCAACACTGTATGAACCAGGAGGCAAGTCCTTCCCTCACCAGACACTGACTCTGCTGATGCCTTGATCTTGGATTTCCAGCCTCAGAACTTTGAGCAATAGATTTATATTGTTCATAAGCCACCCGGTGTATGGTATTGTGTCATAGCAGCCCAAACAGACTAAGACAGGGACCTACTTCACTGGGTGGTTGTTGGGATTAAATGAGCGCCTTTGTGTTAACCACCCAGAACAATGCCGAGTACGTAATGAACACTATCCACGATGGCCATCATTACCAGGCATCTGGGTTGCCATCCAGTGTTTTGTAGATGGTGGTGTCACGCATACATAAAGCCATGCAACTTTTACTTTCCATGGATTTACTTTCCTGGGATAGATTCCCAGGAGGGGTGTTAGAGAGATGGAACATTCAAGGGTCCTTGCTATGTGGTATCTCCTTCCCCTGTTCACTTCTCAGTGAAGGAACTTCTGCATTGGGATTGCAGAGTGTTGAAACTCAACTAAGGAACTGAAATGTTATATGGCAGGACATTTACCAAGGAGCTGGGTAGAGACAAGCGAGATGGAGCTGGCAGAAGACTGTCCAGTTCTCAGCTTCTGCATCCCTTCCGGGGGGGCAGGAAATGAAGCTATCTTGTCTTCAAGACCCCACCACCATCCTTGATCATTCCATTTTCTCTGCTATATTATAAGGGTCTCTGGATGGTGTCTGCAATTTCTTGAATGAACCTGCTTCTCTCCATTCCCACTGCCATTACCTTAGCCTGCATCACCTTAGCTGACATCACCTTGCTTCTGGATTACTGAAACTTCCCTCCAATTCCATTTCCTCCCTTCATGCTCACCTCCTTCTCTTGCCATTTTTCCATTGGGCCACCAGAGCTTTCCATTCCCTGGACTGGTCCCACTGCCCTTTGAATGATCCAGAACCATTAAGATGCTTTGCAAAGCCCTTGGTGTTTCAGACTCTGCTTATATTGCTCAACCTGTGACCCCAGAAGATACTTGCCCTCACTGTATTCTCTCTGGCCTTCAAATGAAGTATGCATGGTCTTTCTCACCTTTGGACTTCTCTACTCCTTCCTCTCTTGAGATTCCAGCTTATTTCTTAGCTCTGGGGAAAACGCACCTCTGACCTCCCAAGTCCAGAATGGGCTCCCTTCCATCTGTCCCTAGATATGCCCATTCCTCTATTGCTCATGCAGCACTTCGGTCATTGCTGCTTCATGGTGTGTCTCTACCACTAGGAGGGACCCTGTGTTAATGCAGAGTTGAAATAATGACAAGAGTGTAATGGAGTCCATGATAAGGAGACGTGCAGTTGTAGTTTAGTTAAGGTGGTGGCAAAAACAGTAAAATAAAAATATTAGAGAGAGTTATAAAATATAGTCTCAAACCCTTTTAGAAGGCCTAAAGGTTTTTTTTTCTGCCGTTCTTGGCTGAAGTCTCTCTGTAGGAGCCAGAGAGATTAAGGTGCAAATACAAAGGAATGTAAGAGTTTACCTAACTAACTTGTTTACTCATGTGGTTCTAAAATTAACATTTTACCGTTCCAGATGGCTCTCTCAGGAGGAGGTCAACCAAGAATATTACCCACTAATAGTGTTTGCTTGCTTACATGGACCCATTATAGTGAGTCTGAAAAATAAAAAAATTAAAAAAATAATTTAAAAAATAGTGTTTGCTTTAGGCATCAGAACCTGTCCTTTAATCTTCAACTTCTAGTGGTGTTGACCCAAAGAGAGGCCAGCATGTCTAGGCCAGTGGCTGCTATCTCTTTAAATGACTCTCCAAGGAGTCTGTAATTGGCCATGGACACCCAGCCTTTTACACTGAAAATCTGTGTTTAAGTGAATTTATTCATCCATTACTGAGTCAAGGTCTGCATGACAGCCCCCATAGGTGGTTACCCCGACATGCAGTGTGTCAGGGTGTGGTTCTGCCTTGAGAGGGTTCTGCACTACCTTAGTGTGGGGAACAGATCTTGGCCCCAGTGACTCCCTTACCCACCTGTGTGGAGCAGTGGGCTCTGTGGATGATTTCTTCACTTTTCCAAGATCACTCCACCTGTCTTGCCCCTGCAATGAAGCTCATTCTCCTTAGCATGCCCACTGCCTACATCCCAAACCTGGACATTGTCCCTGACAGTGCCTCTCTTCTGCTCTCACCAAGCTTGTCATACTCATTACAGCCGTTTCACATTTGACTGGCTGCATGTCAAACTCTTAATGAGACAATAGTGAGAAATTAGACCTCATTGGAGAGTGGTGAGAGGGAAGGAAGGTGGAGGATATTAGAAAAGTAGAATGAGGCCAAGCGTGGCAGCTCACGCCTGTAATCCCAGCAATCTGGGAGGCCAAGGTGAGGGGATCACTTGAGGTCAGGAGCTTGAGACTAGCCTGGCCAACATGGTGAAACCTGTCTCTACTAAAAATACCAAAATTAGCTGGGTATGGTGGCACGTGTCTGTAATCTCAGTTCCTTGGGAGGTTGAGTCTGGAGATTTGGTGGAACAGGAGGTGGAGGTTGCAGTGAGCCAAGATTGTGCCACTGCATTCCAGCCTTGACAATAGACTGAGACTCCATCTCAGAAACAACAACAACAACTGCACAATGACACAGATGGAACTTACAGTGTTTATTTTTTTGTGTGTGAAGACCTTGCAGGCTGGGCATGTTGGGTCATGCCTCTAATCCCAGCAATTTGGCAGACCAAGGCAGGCATATCACAAGGTCAAGAGGTAGAGACTATCCTTGCCAACATGGTGAAACCCCATTCTACTAAAAGTACAAAAATTAGCTGAGTGTGGTGGCACACACCTGTAATCCCAGCTGCTCTGGAGGCTGAGGCAGTAGAATCACTTGAACGGGGAGGCAGAGGCTGCAGTAAGCTGAGATCACACCACTGCACTCCAGCCTGGAGAGACTGCATCTAAAAATAAAAATTTAAGAGGGAGAGGAAAAAAGACTTTGTAATGACTACACAGGTCCCTTTCACTGGGAGAAAAGGGAACAGGTGAGCGCACCAAGGGCACTGTCCAGGATTGTGCTGCTCAGGGATCTGGTTGTCATAAGCCTCAGAGATGTTCTCCAACACACACAGAAGGGCCTCACAGTGAATTAGACAGAAGAACAATGACATTTTCTGGCAGTGAGGTGAACAAAGACTTTGTGCCCTAGGAGAGCCAAGGTAAGTCTCTCTGCAAACTGGTTATCTGAATAATAAAGTCACTCTAGTTTGCAGTGGGCTTATCTGATGCTTAGCCATGAGGGGATGACACTATATAAACCTGACCCCATCCTCAGTGACTGTGTGGTTTAGATGGATAGGATAGGATACCCCACAGAAGAACACATGCAGGGATAAGTAAGTACATGTGAATGCTGAAGAGGAGGAATATGAACGAGAGCTGTGTAGAAAAGGTGACAAAGCTGGATCTCGGAGAGGGGGGTTGGCAGCATGGAGGGAATGGGAAGGGGAGTCCAGGAGGGAGGGCAACACCACCTGCAAAGGGAGTCAGGCAGTAATGAGTTTGGAACAGTGGAGCCTCCATGAGGATCATTTCTCAAGGTGTTCTGGTAAAGGACACACATTAACAGAGGTGGCAAATAAAGTTGGAAAGGATGAATGCATTGGAATTGCAGGGTGTTCAAACTCAGCTAAGGAACTTAGATGTTATGTGACAGGTCATTCACCAAAAAGCTGGGTAGAGATGAGAGGGAGCTGGGCACCAGACAGTTCAATTTTGAGACTCTGCATCCCTTCTGGAGGGTAGAGGAGGCAGGAAATGATGCTACCTGGTTTACACCTATAGAATGGGAAAAAATTCTCATCATCACTGACTATTAGAGAAAAGCAAATCAAAGCCACATTGAGATACCACCTCATACCAGTTAGAATGGCGATTATTAAAAAATCTGGAGACAACAGATGCTGGGGAGGATGTGGAGAAATAGGAATACTTTTACACTGTTGGTGGGAGTGTAAACTAGTTCAACCATTGTGGAAGACAGTGTGGTGCTTCCTCAAGGACCTAGAAATAGATATTCCATTTGACCCAGCAATCCCATTGCTGGGTATATATCCAAAGGATTATAAGTCATTCTATTATAAAGACACATGCACATGTATGTTCACAGCAGCACTGTTTACAATAGCAAAGACCTGGAACCAACCCAAATGCCCACTGATGATAGACTGGGCAAGGAAAATGTGGCACATATACACCATGGAATACTATGCAACCATAAAAAAAAAGATGAGTTTGTGTCCTTTGTAGGGACATGGATGAATCTGGAAACCATCATTCTCAGCAAACTGACAAAAACAGAAAATCAAACACCACATGTTCTCACTCATAGGTGGGTGTTGAACAATGAGAACACGTGAACACAGGGAGGGGAGCATCACACACTGGTGTCTGTTGGGGGGGGTGCTAGAGGAGGGATGGTGGGGGGTGGGGAGGGATAACATGGGAAGAAATTCCAGATACAGATGATGGAGGATGGGGGCAGCAAACCACATTGCCATGTACATACCTATGCAACAATACTGCATGATCTGCACATGTACCCTAGAACCTAAAGTACAATTAAAAATAATAAAATCCTCCTGTTTCACCTCCCCCAAAAAAGAATGGGGTAAATATAAATGATTGACATGTGGGGATGTTGAAAAGATTGCCTGTGAGCCCCTCTCCCTAGGTGGAGATTTAACTGATGAAAACGTGATACCCAGAGAGTGACATTTGGCCATGTTGGAGGTCACTCCTGGGACTGCATCCTGATTCTCTGCTGTTGGCTGGTAGTTTATTATTTACCCTGGAGGAAGAGAAGAAACTACAGCATATGTCACCCTTTCCATTTACAACCTCATTTAAAAATTGGATTCACTGTTGTCCTTATTGCAGACATTTAATGCAACAAAAGCATCTTTTGAAAGAATACTTGTGGCTGGGCGCCATGGCCCACACCTGTAATCCCAACACTTTGGGAGGCCGAGGCAGGCAGATTACCTGAGGTCAGGAGTTCAAGATCAGCCTGACCAGCATGGCAAAAACCCCGTCTCTACTAAAACTAGAAAAATTAGGCAGGCATGGTGGTGAGTGCTTCTAATCTCAACTACTTGGGAGGCTGACACAGGAGAATCACTTGAACCCAAACCTGCTGCAGTGAGCTGAGATTGCACCACTGCACTCCAGCCTGGACGACAGAGCAAGACTTAGTCTAAGAGAGAGAGAAAGAAAACCTGTGCTCTTTCACAAGACCAGAGATAGGCCTTGTTTACCAAACTGTCAAGCCCATCAGCGAGTATCAGACACTCACATACATGTTCACACACAAACAGCATCGTAAGAGTGACATTGCCATTGAGAGGCACGTGCTTTTCCACCCATCTCCCAAGTTATAAGGAAAATTACAGGTTAAAATCTAAGCGGCCCCAGCAGCAGTTCAGACCTGTGAAAAGCTCCCTCACCATCGCACCCATATATAAGGTTTTCCTGTCTCAGGAAGATAGAAGCCTCTTTTGAGAGTTTTCCTCCTGCTCACCAATGTGTCAGCCAAGGCTCTTCCACTTCCAGCTGATTCTGGTGGGGCAGACAAGAAGTCCAAACTAGTGAAAAGTCTGAGTGTCCTGGAGTCCTTGTGTACAAACCCTTCCCTCTCTCTCCCTGTTCCTCAATCTCACGCAGCCCCAAGGAGGAAGGCCTGTCTGTGTAAGGAGGATTCATCAAAATCTCTAATTAAATACATGGCAGCTGGTGAATTGAAGCATTTGTCTTAGCTCTGCCATCCTGTAATACCTTATAATCCTGGGAGTCCAAAGTATGAATTAATTATAATTTCTGAGAACCCAGGGAGCCAGGAGCATCAGGAAGGGAGGGGTGGTGAAGGAGAGGCTGTGAGTGGTGAGAGTGAATGCCTCTGAGAAAGGGACAGAGACATCCTTGTGTTTAGTTAGAAGAGGCCACTGTGGGAGGTCTCCAAGCCTGCGTATTTGTTTATTTATGTGAGAGTGTGCATGGGCATGTATGCATGTGTGTGTGTGTTAGGAACCAAGTTTTAAGGTCTTACTGGAGGGCATTCAACGTGGTAGTTTCCTCGTCATCATCATCATTAGTAATGGTACTAGTATTTTACCAGCCACTGAGAGATTATTACTGTTCTCTTTTGGTTAAGTTTTTTTTTCCCAGCCATATCTCCTTCATGACTTATGACTATGTATTGTCTATACAGTTCGTATCTTACTTCTCCTGATAAGAAGATGGAGGCTCAAAAAGGTTAGATAATCTACCTGAGGTTCCCAAGCTCACAAGTGTCCAAGCCAGTACTCAAGTCCTAATCTGATCCCAAGATGATTCCTTCTATCCACAAGGCCAGCCTTCCCGCATTCACCCTATGCCATGACTGGGTACCCAGATTGTAGACTTGGATAAGACATGGTTTCTGCTTTAAGGAAGGGGGCCTGCAGCTGCATGGGCTGTGCCAGCTAGGGCAATGTTGGCTGCTGTAACAGATAGACCTCCACATCTCAGGGGCTTTGTGCAGGAAGTTTATTTCTCCCCCATGTGATGCTGATACATGACCACAGCTGTGGGTGTGGAGGAGACACTCTGCCCTTGTGGTTATTCAGGACACCAGGTTGCTGCCACTCAGTGGCTCCTCCTCCATCTTTAGCATTTGACTTCCAAGGGAAAAGAGAGTGAGGGTCTCAGGTGGAGAATTTGGACAGGCTGGACCTGGGAGTGACAAATAGCCCTTCTTCCACGCCCACATTGTCCACCATAACTCAGTCCCATGGCCATGACTTGTGGCCCATAAGCTGGGAAGTGGAGCCCAGCTGTGTGAGCAGGAAGAAGACAAGAATGACACGTATATGGGAAAGGCTTGCCAGAGGGACGCTGCATTTTCTAGCGTCCAAGGTGCAGAGACTGTACAGAGCAGGACGTGCTGCAGGAATGGCTTTGGCTTTGTTTGTGTCTTCTTCCCCTCCAGAAACAGGAGCTCAAAGGAGAAAATAAAATTTCTGTAATACAACTGTTGATAAAGATAGAAGGAAAATATATGATGGGAAAAAAAAAGACTCGATGTTCAGAAATGTAGCACATGTGGTAAAATGTAAGCATCAGCGTTTTGGGTTTGGTCCTCGGCCCACCAAGAGAAAAACATTTCTTACCCTCCCTAAGCCTCACCTTCCTCCTGGGTGAAGACAACAATACCTACTGCCTAGGGGCTGCCATGAAAATGAAAGAGACGAGAGTGAGTGTGGAATGCCTGGTGCAGGTGCCTGCTCTCCGCCACTTCATCTTCCTCTGTTGGGAGCACAGGGCCATTCCAGAGTTGCTGCTGTGGGGCTCTCTGCCCCTTTTGGAGGTGCAGATGTTGGATCTTCCTTTTAATTTATTTTTTTGACATGGTCTCACTCTGTTGCCCAGGCTGGAGTGAAGTGGTGTGATTTCAGCATGCTCCTATCTCTGCCTCCTGCATTCAGGTGCTCTTCTGCCTCAACCTCCTGATTAGCTGTGATTACAGGCACGTGCCACCACACCGGGCCCATTTTTGTATTTGTAGCAGAGATAGGGTTTCGCCATGTTGGCCAGGGTGGTCTTAAACTCCTGACCCCAAGCAATCCACCTGCCTCGGCCTCCCAAAGTGATGGGATTACAGGTGTGAGCCACTGTACCTGGCTTCTTTAATTTCTCACGTATGAGTCAGCTAGATCATCAAATAGTACATGCTTAAATAAATATTCACTAAACTGTAGCCAACTGTCTTTCTTCCCTCCCTTCCTCCCTCCCTCCCTCCCTTCCTTCCTTCCTTCCTTCCTTCCTTCCTTTTCTTGGATGTCTCACTCTGTCACCCAAGCTGGAGTGCAGTGGTGTCATCTTGGCTCACTCCAACCTCCGCCTCCAGGGTTTAAGCGATTTTCCTGCCTCCGCCTCCCGAGTAGCTGAAACTACAGGTGTGCACTACTATGCCCGACTAATTTTTCTATTTTTAGTAGAGATGGAGTCTCACTGTGTTGGCCAGGCTAATCTCAAATTCCTAAGCTTATGATCCGCCCGCCTCCTCCTTCCAAAGTGCTGCGATTACAGGCATGAACCACCATGCCTGGCCACCTTCTTTACTTTCTATTGCAGTAAAATATGTAGCTCTAACTGATAAAAAGATCGATACGATGCTGTTAATAATTATATCATCTTAACAGACATCATTTGTTAAGTGATGACTCACCAGGACGCATTATTCTAAGGCCTTTACATGCAATCACTTTTTAATTCTCACAGCAGTTGTAGGATCTGGGTACTAATATTATCCCCCTGGGATATCGGCCAGGAGGGCTGGGTAATGGTCTCCTGTGTTCATGTCTCTATTCACGTGCCTTGCACAATAACTGACAGGCAGACAGCACACAAAAGTCTGGGATGAATGGGTGGCTCTCCGAGTTCAGGAACAAGGGGTCTTAGAGAAGTTATTTGACTTTCCTAGGGTCCCACTGCAGCAAGCATTAGAGCTGAATGCACATTCAGGTCTGCCCAACCCAGCGTGCATTCTAGAGGGTAGAAAAAGATAGCACAAAAACACCCCTCACGTGTTGGACATCAGGTATTCAAAAGTAAGCAATCCTACAAGTCTATGACATGTTTGATCTGAATATCCTTTGCTTGGTTTCCACTTAAGGTCACTTTGCTCTCTGGAAATAAAGAGGCAGAGAAGATGGCAGCTGTCACTGTCACCCTTAGGAGGGTTTTGAGAAGAACCAGCAAGATGACTGAGTCCACCCTCTGGGTTTCCTGGGGTTGCCTCTGGGAATTGGAGGTCCTCAGTATACCAGAGACTTTGAGGATGACCTTGGCAGGGTGCTGCCTCCTCCCCCTTGACCCAGTTGCCCCACAGAACTTGTGTCTTTGCCTATAAAGCAAGCCAATTGGATGGGATAATTTCTGATGCCTTTAAGAGCTGGTTGTTGTGAAGAAGTGATTTTAAATCCTGGGGCCCCAGTCTCAGGGCCTGTGAAAGAGAACCTCAAGCAGGGCCAATTTTGAAGTGACATGTGTGTGCTCCTGGTGGGGAATGCTTCTCTGTAAATGGACAGTCCTATTATCATTTCTGTTCTAGCCCTCTCTAATCCCTTTCTAGTTCTCTTAGAACACTAGAGAGATGGTACCACACCTACATGTACAGTTGACTCATGCACAACATGGGTGTTAGGGGCACCTCGGCCCTGTTGAAAATTCCATGTAGAACTTGTGACTCTCCAAAACCTTACCTACTAATATCCTGCCATTGTCTGGAAGCCTTGGTGATAAAATAAACACTCAATTAATGCAAATGTTGTATGTAATATATACTCTATTCTTACTGTAAAGTAAGCTAGAGAAAAGAAAATGTGATTAAGAAAATCATAAAGAGAAATATATTTACTATTCATTAAGTAGAAATGGATTATCTTCGTGTTGAGTAGGCGGAGGAGGAAGAGGAAGGTTTATATTGCTGTCTCTGGGGTGGAAGAAGTGGAAGAAAATCCACATGTAAATGAACCCCTGCAGTTCAAACGCCCATTGTTGTAGGGTCAGCTGTACTTCCCGTTTTCCAGACCTCAGGCTATGTCCAGGTGTCCGTAGGGAACCCACGTGTCTCCATGACTCCCTATGTATGTGGCTGGTCTCTAAACCTGCAGTTCAGCCTCTGAGAAGTGCTTAGAGGGGCCAGAGCCAAGCCCTGCTGTGCTGACCAGCTCCTTTTGCCCATGGTGGGCAACCCTAGCTGCCTATGCTTCTCCCCTGGCTCGCCTCTGAAAGTCAGCTTAACTGAGTTTGTTTCTGCCTTTTCTTGATTTGTCAACATGCCATTGAGAAGGAAATGCAAACCTGAGCCTTGATTAGAAATCTTCCTTGGTGCGAATTTACCCTGATTTTCTTTTCTTTTCTTTTTTGAGACAGAGTTTCGCTCTTGTTACCCAGGCTGGAGTGCAATGGCTTGATCTCGGCTCACCGCAACCTCCACCTCCTGGGTTCAAGCAATTCTCCTGCCTCAGCCTCCCGAGTAGCTGGGACTACAGTCGTGCGCCACCATGCCCAGCTAATTTTTGTATTTTTAGTAGAGATGGGTTTCACCATGTTGACCAGGATGGTCTCGATCTCTTGACCTCGTGATCCACCCACCTTGGCCTCCCAAAGTGCTGGGATTATAGGCGTGAGCCAGTGTGCCCGGCCCTACCCTGATTTTCAATTCAGCCGGTTGATGTGGGTGCTGTGGGACCAGCTTCATGCTGCTGAAGAGGTCCAGGAAGCTGATGTGGCACTGGCCAGGGTCCTGAAACAGAAGTGTTGGCATGAGCCTTGTTGCCTTCCTGAGAAGAGGTGCGTGTCCCTCCCTCTCCATCCCCTAGGCCCCTCTCTCCATTTCCTCATCTTCCGTACTGCTCAACAGCAGTACCCACAAAGCAATGAGGAACGTGGTACTTGCCAGGGATGCTGGGAGGATCCAGATAGGTCACCTCATTGGGAGAGTTTCCAGGTGTGGAGGGAGCCTGGATCTATGTTAGTATGTGTGCCTTTGTGTGTGTGTGTGTGAATGTTTGTGAGTATGTGTGTGTGCATGTGTGTGTGTGCATGCGTGTGTGTATGTGCAAGTGTTCATTTGCACATACTCACAAATGTAATGGGAGACTGGAATTGAGTGTGTTCTCCCTGATCCTCACATTATAAACCTGTGTGATCTTCGAGGAGCCATTTAACCTCTCTGGGCTTCATCTTTTTGGGAGAGATAATATGTAAAATCATGAAACTGCAAGGTCTTGGTCAAACCTCTTAATTTATCTGACTTTACTTTTTTTTGCATTTATGTGGTCATTTATGGTTAAGAAAATGAACATTTGGAACCTTGACATCTAATTCCAACACATCTATGGTCTTGGCTACATGATTTAACCTCTCAAGGGTTTAGTTTCTTTATCCGGAAAGTGAGCACGGTAACAATCTTTAACTCATGGGGTGATACTGAGCATTGCATGGAAACATACAGGAAACATTTACAAAGTGGGTTCTTCTCCCCCTTTCCTTTTCTTTCTCTTTCCTTCACCTTTCCTTCCATCTTCACCTTCACCTCTTTTTTTGTCCTCCTTTACTAATTCCTCCTCCTCTTCCATCATCATTATCATCATTGCCATCATCTCACTATGAGGCCAAATTCAATTATGTACCTGAAAGCACTGTGTCATCTATAAAATATTGCAAACACCAAAATGTCCCTGATACCAGAGGCAGACTCAACTTATGTGAAACTTGATGTCAGCATGCGTGTGTGTATCGTGATTTGCTCAGTGGAGGAGTATAGCTGTCGGGCAGGTCAGATGTTGTGTGTCAAGGCATGTGGTGAGTGAAATGAGTTTGCCTGTGGATGGGGGGATGCAGCTGGAGGAGTCGGGTGGCCCAGTGGGAGCGGAGCCAAGCAGAACACCTTAATGATGGCTTAAGAAACTTACAAATAAAGCTGAGATTCCTAATGTTTAATTTCAAGGTGACTGAACATTAACATTTAATTAACTCCTGACTGCTAAACCAATATTAAATCTAGACATAGGCTAGTGGCATCTCTTAGGTATTAGCCACCAAGAGGCTGTAATCCTACTATAGCCACATTCTGCAAGATGGAAGCTACCCCATCACATGGGCTCCCAGTCTACGCACTGTCTGCAACCCCCCAGGCATACAGCCACTCTCATCTCTCTGGTTCTTGAGGAGTCACATGCAAGCCAAGATGACTTGGCTGAAAACCTTACTTCCTCTCTCCCTGGTTGTATGACTTCGGCCAAGCTGTTTAAATTGTTCCATCTCAGTTTCTCATCTGGAAAATGGGAAAAGAAACACCTGCCTTATTGTATTGTTTCCCTCGATCAGTAGCATTGGACACACCTAACAAAAGGCCTAACCCATAAATGTTACAAGATGATTCTACATCAGTTTCATTTAGCCCCTCTCCCCCTGTCAGTATGCCCAGTGACACTTGGTTCCTGTTAAAGACCAAGATCTGTTCCACCTTATGGTCTTCTTCTTCCTTCTTCCTCCTCTTTTTCTTGAAACAGGTTCTCACTCTGTTACTCTGGCTGGAGTGCAGTGGCGAGATCATGGCTCATGGCTGCCTTACTCTCCCAGGCTCAAGTGATCCTCCTGCCTCAGCCTCTCAAGTAGCTTGGACCACAGGCACCTACCACCATGCCTGGCTAAATTTTTAATTTTTTATGGAGATGGGGTCTTGCTATTGTCTTGAACTCCTGAGCTCAAACATCTGCCTTGGCCTCCCAAAGTGCTGGGATTCCAGACGTGAGCCACTGTGCCTGGTCTGGTCTTCAATATGTTGTTTTCTTGACCTGGAATTCTTCTCCCTCACCACCCCTGACCACTCCTCTTCCACATCTTAACTCAAATATCACTTCTTCAAGAAGCCTTCTCTGGCCTCCTAGATAGATCAGTTTCCCCCGTTATATACGCCCATACATTCCTCCTAACTTTTGACTTTAGAACCTGGAAGATAAATGATCCCCTTCTTCCCTTCCGTTTAGGTTCATTGGGGAAGCATGTGCCTCCCTTTGCTGCTTTCCAAAGCCATTAGAGTCTCACTGTGTCTGTTGCATTCTCTGATGATTTAGTTCTTTTGTTTACTCTACTGGAGACAGGTCTGACAGCACTCACCACCTGCATCAATAGCCCCCAGCTTTTCAAAGACTTTGGCAGTGCATTTGGTTTTTCTCCTTTGCATAGGACTGAGCAATGCCTTGTAGATGGTCACAGCAATTGAATCTAGTGCAGTTCAGCTCATAGATTGTGAGGAGACAGGACTTCTGTCTCTTTGCAAAGGTGTGGTTGGCTTTTGGTGAGCTAATAAAGTTCATAACCTGCCCAAGACTCGGCTCAGGAGCAGTAGAACCCTGACGTCGAGGGGATCCAGCTGCTTCTGGGGCTGGGTTCTGAGATGCAAAGATCTGGATCTGGAGGGAAGTGGATGTGGCTCACGTGGGTAAAATCTGGGGCACAGATGAAGGAAATGTATCATGGGAAAGAGGCAGTTTTTGCCAAGTTATGATCAAGAGCAGGGGATCAAGAATGGGTTGGTCAGTCCAGGATCAGGACCAAATTAATCCACAGTGATCAAGTGCTCAGGGTTTGTGATGTGATCAGTGGCCTCGAAAGTGTCACCTGGGGTCAGAGAGAGGAAGAGGAGTGGTGGTGGCATCACAGACTGTGTTTCCAAGATGGAATGGACTGAGGTGGATCCCACAGATGAAGCAGCAGGTCTGTGTCAGGTGGCGTCTCCACTCCTGATGATGAGGACATGGTGATGACGATGGTGATGGTGACAGCAATAGCAGCTGACCTTTCACGAGCACTAATTATGCTCCAGCTATAATGCTGAGTGTTCTACTTGTCGATGCCCATTTGATGTTCTCACCCCATTTTACAGTGAAGAGACTGAGGCACAGAGAGGACAAGTAATTTGCCTGTAGTCATTCAGCTAGAAGGTGGCAGTGCTAGGATTCAACCCCAGCTCTGTTTGCCTCCAAATCTGATATTCTCTAACTCTGATTATTTCCCTCTTGTTTCCAGGTTAACCTCTATATGGCTGTCACATCATTCATCAGTTCATTCTTTATTCATCAATTATTTACTCATTTGACAGTATTTATTGAGTATCTATTATGTTCCAAGCACTGCAGAAGGTCTCTCTCCTTCCAGAGTTTATATTCCTGTAGAGAACAAAAGAAAGTTCCATAAAATAACAGCAGAAGATGACAGTCTAATAAGTGCCATAAAGAAAATTAAATGGAGTTTTGTGATCGAGACTCGTAGATGGGAATGGTGAGGTCGTCTTTGTATAGAGAGGTCAGGGAGGGACTTTACAGTGGTGACATTTACACAGAGACCTGAGGGATAAAAGGAAGCAGCCATGCTAGAAGCCAGAGAAGTTCCCCTTTCCCATCTGTATTCTTTACCTTTTGGATCTTTGAAGGTAAACCACATATGTTGGGTTTGCATCATTGGTGTATGCTGTCAGGACATCTTTGGGGTGGACACCTTCGGCATAAGTGTGTATCCCCACCTGATTCTTGGGACTCTCCATTGGGTGCTTCTGAGAGGTTGCTCCCTACTCCTTGGTTTTCTGCTCTTCCTATAGCTGAGGCTGTGTTTCCTTGTTGTTCTGGGCATATCTGGCTTCTAGACCCTTATGCAGATGGCTCCCCAGAGTGACTCAACTCTGAGTAGCCGGGGACCAATTATGAAGTTGACCCATGTTTTATTCACTTCTGAGCCTGGCCCTAAGCTGATGCAGAAAATCCTAAATCCTAAATCCAGTTAAGTGTTATTTGCTTGAAATATTTGAAAGAGCCAGCTTGGCCCATCTTCAAATATTTTGTTAGCTAATCAAAGCCAGATTGTGGTCAGAGGCCATATCTAAATTTATTAGGAAAATTAATAGACCGTTTAGATTTTATTGGAATTAAGCTAAAAGACGATAAGCAGCCACACCAGCAGATAGTGATTAATTATTACACTGACCTGTGTGATGGGCTCATAATGAAATATTGACTTCTAGGTAAGTCATGAGGTCTTAGAACAAGCAGGACAGGCTCTGGAAGGATGTCCTCACTCCATCTGCTTGAGGTTAATTGGATGGGACGTAGTAGGAGAGATGCTCAGTAAATGTGCGCCATTTATTCTTTTAAACAGTATTTATTATGCACCTACTGGGTGCTGAGCCCTGGGAATATAGAGAGCAGACAGCCTGAGTCTGAATATTGTTATCTGTGCTTAATAGCTATGTGTCTTTGGGCATGTTACTTAGCCTTTCTGAATTTCCATTTCCTCATTTGAAAACCAGGGATAAAAATGACTAATAGGGTTACTGTAAGAAGTCATGGAAATGATATGTGTAAAAAGTGATTGGACATAGCACATCGATGTTGCCATGAGTATCATTGCCATTAGTAATTTTCTAAATAAGACCAATTTTTGGTCTCAAATCATTCAAACAACAATTACGATACAGCTGATCTTCCAGGCAGCGTTCATTTCTCCCTATTACGTGCTCCATACGTCTCCTTAGGGTCACAGAGGGCTTTGTTAAGAAGGAGATATTTGAGCTTTGTTCTAAAGGATGAAAGGGTTTATTTCCCAGGTGAACTGTAGGGGCATGGGACTTGCAGGTAGATCCAGGTTCAGGATAGGAAAGGACATGGAGACTTGAAACATCCTGACAGTTGGTGCAACTTTAAGTTGTTGGATACTACAGGGCAGAGGGCATCCGTGTTAGATGATTTTTAGGGCAACAGGAACTGGAAGTTGGGTCTTTTGGTCTGGATCACTCACCTATATGCAGTCTGCATGAAATATACGTGTGTCAAATAGGACTTATGAGAAGCACCCTTCTGTTTACTTCTTAAAACTTTTTACTCTGTGTTCCACTTCGCCCTGTGGAAGCAGAAGGAATATCTTATTAAGTAATGCCAGATTCAAAAATTATGGTCCAGGGGTCTGGGCTGAGAGGTTCCTCCCAGGTGTTTTCCCTTTTTGGGCACTACATCAACCCCTCCAGTGTCCACTTGGGTGTGACTCAGAGGTACAGACTACTGCCTGAGTCAGACAGGCCCAGTTCAGCTCCAGCTCTGACACTTTACTCCTGTGAGAGCTCCGGTGAGCCACTCTGAACCTCAGGTCCTTCCTCTGCAAAAGGGTGTATTAGTCCATTTTTCATGCTGCTGATAAAGACTTACCCCAGCCTGGGTCATTTTATTATTATTATTATTATTATTATTATTATTATTATACTTTAAGTTCTTGGGTACATGTGCAGAACTTGCAGGTTTGTTATGTAGGTATACGTGAGCCCTGGTGCTTTGCTGCACCCATGGACCTGTCATCTACATTAGGTATTTATCCTAATGCTCTCCCTCCACTTGTGCCCCCCACCCCCTAACAGGCCCCGGTGTGTGATGCTCCCCTCCCTGTGTCCATGTGTTCTCATTGTTTACCTCCCACTTATGAGTGAGAACGTGCAGTGTTTGGTTCTCTGTTCCTGTGTTAGTTTGCTGAGAATGATAGCTCCAGCTTCATCTGTGTCCCTGCAAAGGACATAAACTCATCCTTTTATATGGCTGCATATATTCCATGGTGTATATGTACCACATTTTCTTTGTCTGAGACTGGGTAATTTTTAAAGAAAAACAGGTTTAATGGACTCATAGTTCCACATGGCTGGGGAGGCCTCACAGTCCTGGTGGAAGGTGAAAGGCATATCTTATGTGGCGGCAGAAAAGAAGGAATAAAATTCAAGTGGAAAGAGAAATCCCTTACAATGCCATTAGGTCTCGTGAGACTTTTTCACTACCATGAGAACAGTATGGGGGAAACAGCCCTCATGATTCAATGTTCTCCCACCAGGTTCCTCTAACAACACATGGGAATTATGGGAGCTATAATTCAAGATGAGATTTGGGTGGGGACGCAGCCAAACCATATCAACGGAGTTTTGTAACAGCAACTCCACTGGTCTGTAGACAGGATGACTTTAAAAAGTCAAACAGGGCCGGGCGCGGTGGCTCACGCCTGTAATCCCAGCACTTTGGGAGGCCGAGGCAGGTGGATCACGAGGTCAGGAGATCGAGACCATCCTGGTCAACATGGCAAAACCCCATCTCTACTAAAAATACAAATAATTAGCTGGGCATGGTGGTGCATGCCGGTAATCCCAGCTACTCAGGAGGTTGAAGCAGGAGAATTGCCTGAACCCAGGAGGCGGAGGTTGCGGTGAGCCGAGATCGCACCATTGCACTACATCCTGGGTAACAAGAGTGAAACTCTATCTCAAAAGAAAAAAAAAGTCAAACAATATGCAGACATATGGTCTCCAACTTATGATGGTTTGAGTTGCCATTTTTCAACTATGTGATGGTATGAAAGCAACATGCATTCCATAGAAACTGCACCTTCATTACCTACACAACCATTCTGTTGTATTTTTTTTCACATTCAGTACAGTATCCAGTCGGTTACAGGAGATACTCAACAAGTTATTATAAACTAGGCTTTGTGTTAGAAGGTTTTCGTCCAAATGTAGGCTCCTGTGTTCTGAGTGTGTTCAAGGTAGGCTGGGCCAAGCTATGACATTCAGCTGGTGAGGCATATTAAACGAATTTTTGACTTAACAATATTTTCAACTTACGAGGGGTTTTTTGGGACGTTACCCCATCATAAATTGAGGAGCTTCTGAATAGCTATTTGTACAAAGTTTGGTGCCTGTACCTATTCAACAAATGTTGGTTCCCAGAATATAGTCTGGTATGTTTGATTTTTTAAATTAATTTAAAAAAATAAGTGGAAGAAAGTTGCTATATATGGGTGTTCTGTTTCATAGACTAAATATATATCTATCTGTCCTCAGAAAGTGAATATGCATGTCTCCCAAGATATATTTGCCTGTTCCATTTCTCCTATTAAGTATATATTTTCCTATTTTATACACACACACACACACACACACACACACACACACACACACATATGTCCTACTTATGCACAGAGAGGGGAGAAATGTGTATGTAGAGAGAAGTAGGTACAGAAAACTGTGGAACAAGCCAGACTGTTTCAGAACAAGTAGGAACTATGCTAAGGACCAGGAAAGAAGGGGAAGGATGTAACCCAGGGCCACAGGTGATGCTCTGGTATGTCCAGTCCAGAGGTATGCTGCCTAATTTTGGATTAGCCAAGAGTCCCAGAGGAGACTGGATCCCATAGTCCATTTCCTTGCTCCTGCATAACCATGCATGTGTTAAGGACATTAACAAAGTCAAAGAAAGTCAAGTGCAAACCAGGGCGGGACATCCTGTGGCCAGGACTTGATGGACATGGGTGAAAAGAGGGGCAGGTTCTGAGTAGGCTCTGCCCCCCAGCACACCCTCGAGCTGAGGCCAGGGTGTGAGTAGATGCAGACTCCTCTTCTGGGCAGTGGTGTGGACTCTCCAGCACAAATAAGGGAGAGTTGGCCGGGACGGATGCCCAAGGACATGTGAAACTGGGGGACACAGGTGGTGAGCTGGATGTGACCCAGTGACTTAGGGACACTTTTAGTGGCCTGTTATTTAGTTTCAGTGTGACAATGGGGACAAATTGCAGGAGGAATAAAATGTTGCCACTGCACTATTAACTACAGAGAGGAATTTCTGCCCTCTGTTGCTCCTTGGATAGCTAACAGGGCCACGCAGAAACCCAAGCAAAGAAGATGTCCTATTGCCACCGGATCCCTTTGCTGGGGCAAATCACAGAGAAGCTTCTCTGTTTGAATGGGTGGGAGAGCACGGGAGGCAGTCCTAGGGCAAAAATAAGTTAATAGTTTGACATTTCCCTGCCACATGGGGACAGATGGAATCTGCATTCTTGTGCCTGGTACAGACCCATGGGGGACTCCAAGAGGCAGGCTGAAGTGCAAGAGTGAGACAGAGAATGGGATCTTCCACCCCAGGAGCCCTCTCATCACAGGACTGCCTGTTTCCATGAAGACACAATTGAGTTAAAAATAGGCCCCATCCGGAGCGCGGAGGGAAGCGGAGCTGGGGGTTCCTGGGCGCATGTGTGACGGAAATGCAGTGGGCCATTCTAATTAGATCCCTTTACCAGAACTCCTGACCTTCTGTGTAGCAAATTAATGTATTTTACTAATTATAAATGCAATTAAAAAGTACTGAAATAAAATTAGGCTGATCTATCTAATTTACATTAAGCACTTTCAAATTATGCAGATTTTAAAGTCTGTCTCTGCCTCTCTCTGTCTCTGTCTCTGTCTCTCTCTCTCTCTCTCTCTCTCTCTCTCTCTCTCTCTCTCTTCTCTCTCTCTCTCTTCAATTTGGGTTTCAGGGTAAAATTGTCTGCATTAAAACAGCTGGAAAACAACCTTGTAGGAAAACAAATTTCTTTTCTGTGATTATTCTCAGTGTGCGAGTTAATTTTTGAGGCAGTAATATACTTAGCAGGCATCGGGCAGTAACTTATAAAGAAGAGATGTACGTGTCTCCACGCAGGCGCGGGAGCCGGGATGCATGCAGGGATGAGTGGGGCTTGGTTACCTTGGGGAATGAGGTTGCAAGGCTAACTAGGCACACACATACAAATACCAGTGTGATCCGTGGTTGCTAAAGAGTTGAGATTTACAAAGAGCAAGATGTAATGGCAGGCACAGTGTACGTTTGATAGAGACGATCCATCTGGTGGGTTTATCCAACAACATTTTTTTCTTTATTCCTATGCTGACAGGCAGAGAGAGTGAACCAGGAGCCAGAATGATCGCCTAGCGTCATTAAAAATCAGAATGTTCAGTTTTGCTGGCTCTGAAAGTTGCATATGCAGGGCAACTCTCTATTAGGTGAGGAAATGGAGCATAGAGGCAAGCGAATGCCCCTCTCCCCGGAGGGTTGGACGCGTGTGCTTTTCTGCTGGGGCCATGGCTCTGTCTGGGTCTGCTGGAGGCTGCATTCACCCGAGGAGAAGACCTTGACGGGGCCTCTTTATAGATTAAATCTGATCCGCAGGTTCCTTGGAAGCAGATGTGTAATAAGCTGTTCTCTGGAGTTGCGTATAAGCTCCTTAAAACGTTCCTGGTGAGGTTTAACTCCCCTTACTCGGTGCCCTCAATTTTATTTGCTGCCCAAACTTTGTGCTTTAAGCTCCCCATCAAAAGGAAGCCTGAAATAATTCCTCGCACTGGGGCTGTTGGTTTGGAAGGTCTTTTTCTCCCTTTTCTCCCGCTTTGGATACAAAAGGGGTGTTTCCCCTTGCAGCCAGGGAACCGGCCTTGCCTCCTGTGACCTGGAAGCCAAGCTGTGTGTGTGAGTCTTCCCGTCATCTTCCCAAAGGACGGCTGGACCATAAAATATGCACACAAGGGTGAGATGGCTGCTGAGGTCCCTTGTGTTCTGAGATCCATAGGCTCAGGGGCCCTGGAGAGGGTAAAGTGATTGCTGTCCCCTCCCTCCTCCCATCCTCAGCCATCATGGACTCTCAGAGGGAATGCTGAGAGGTGGAACAGCTTGTTAACCTACGGGGAGAACGTTTCGTTTTCAGATCTTTCTCTCTCTCTCTTTTTTTTTTTGAGACAGAGTCTTGCTCTGGCACCCAGGCCAGAGTGCAGTGGCACAATCTCGGCTCACTGCCTCCACCTCCCAGGTTCAAGCGGTTGTCCTGGCTCAGCTTCCCGAGTAGTTGGGACTACAGTGGGACTGCAGGTGCATACCAGCACATCTGGCTATTTTTTTTTCTTTTTTCTTTTTTTTTTTTTTTTTTTTAGTAGAGATGGAGTTTCACCATATTGACCAGGTTGGTCTCAAACTCCTGACCTCATGATCCACTCGCCTTGGCCTCCCAAGGTGCTGGGATTACAGGAGTGAGCCACCACATCCGGCCCCATCTTTCTTTTTAAGAGGAGTGTGTCTGGATGCAGGTGGCAAGCATATGCTAGCTTAGGGCTAGACCCTGGGGGTTTCTTCCCTGTACGAACCCAGCCAATGGCAGGAATTGGTTAGATGGGACTGTTGTCACGATGTCTCCCCATCTACTGTATCCCTCCCTGCAACCAAGGAACACAACAGAGAAATCAAAGCTTACCTCATAGGCTTTTGTTTTCCATTCTTCAGTACCTCCTGGCTATGCCAGCATGAAGCTTGCCCTTTTGGCCCGAGCTTGGTTCTTCTTTGGCAAACAAGAGCTTTAAGAGATCCTTTGTCCTATTTTATGATCCTTTTTCTACTGGCATTGGGAGGGATGTTGGAAGAGTGGTGGAGAGGTAACAGGTGCTTTGGGAAAACAACACCTGTGGATTCTGATCCCAGTTTCCATGCTGACCATGTCTGGAGTCTTTAGCCAGTTATTTAACATTGCCCAGCTTCAGTTTCCTCATCCATTTTTAATAACAGTGCTATTTTATTTGTAAGATTGCAGTAGGTATTCAAATGAAATCCTGACCATGAAGCAAATGTATGATGCCTGACGTTCATTCTCTCACTCCACAAACCACACTTCCTTGGGCATTCATTAATCACTTGATGAAACAGGGATGAATTGATAAAGTGCTAGAATTCTGCAAATGGAATATTGAGTACCTATAATATTTAGGGTACCATACTAGGCACAGAGGGGCTGTGACAAATTGAATAGGATGTATTATCTACCTTCTTTATCCCCTTCCTCTCCCACCTTCCCTCCCTACCTCCCTCCCTTCTTCCCTCCCTCCCTCCCTCTCTCCCTCCCTTCTTTCATTCTCTCTCTCTCTTTCTCTTTCTTTTGAAATGTTGAGTGCTATGAATTCCAGGTATGAATTGCATTCCACCCAGATGGTGGGAAGTGAAGAGGACCTGCCCTCTCTGTGCTGCATGACCCATCCCATCCTTCGCCATTTTCCCTTCCCCTCTTCTTCCCGCTGGAGTGCAGTGTTGCCCAGGCTGGGGTGCAGTGGTGCAATCTCTGCTCACTGCAACCTCCGCCTCCTGGGTTCAAACAATTCTCCTGCCTCAGTCTCCCAAGTGGCTGGGATTACAGGCATTCACCACTATCCCTGGCTATTCTTTTTGTATTTTTAGTAGAGATGAGGTTTCACCATGTTGGCCATGCTGGTTTCAAACTCCTGACCTCAAGCGATCCACCTGCCCTGGCCTCCCAAAGTGCTAGAATTACAGGCGTGAGCCACCGCACCCAGACTTTCTATGATCTCGTGCTCTACCATGATTATGTTGCCTCACTTAAAGGTCTGGGATTCCAGAGATGTTGCTTCTTTCCTCTCTTGGTTTTCTACCTCCTGTCTGACAATTTCTACCAGTAATCAGACTTCCATGCCTTTGCATATGCTGCTGTCTCTACCTGGAGTGGTCTTGCCCATCCCAATTCATACCCTTCCCTACTTGTCAGACTCCTTCTCATCCTTCCAAACCCAGCTCGGAGATTTCCACTGGGTAGTCCTGCCACAGTGCTAAAGATGATCTGCAACTCCATCCATTCTTCCAGGATGAAATTATTACCCACGTACGTGTCTGTCTCCCCCTCTAAACTGTGAGTTCCCAGAAGTCAAGGGCTTCGGTCCAATTCATCTTGGTGTCCTTCAAGACAAGCATATTGGCTGAAACTGAGTAATTGCTCAATAAATATCAGTGAGGTGAGAAAATAAATGCATGAATTAATGAATGAATGGTTGGATAGGTGGATGGATGGGGGCGAGATTTGTATGTAGTACATTAATAATCAGAATTCATATGTGAATGAGTAGATAAATGGATGGATGGGTGAACAAAGGAACGAATATACAAGTGAATACATGAACTTAGTTCATTGGTGGTAGTGATGGAGTTTTTGTCTGTAATCCAGAAGGACTTTAGTTAGTGAAATATCAACGCAAAACAAGCTATCCTGTTCATTGATAAGGCTAGAACTTTGAGGATTTCTTTGTAGGGAGTCCCTAGAGTATTTCACAAGCTGATAAATCTGAGGACAAATGAAATATTGAGTGCTGTGAATTCCAGGTATGAGTTGCATTCCACCCAGATGGTGGGAGTGAAAGGGACCTGGCCTCTGTGTGCTGCATGACCCCTTCCCACCCTGCTGCCTCCTCCCTTCCCCTCTTCTGCCTGCTGTGGTAGCCTGGTCCTAATTAATTATGGTGGCCTTTCAGCAAGCTAGGCCTGGACACCAGGGTTTTCTCTGCAGTCATGGCTGCTGCCTGGCCTCGAGTCCTGCCAAGCTCACCTCCCAGACAAACATACTTAGCAGGTGTTTTCCCCACATTAATAATCAGAATTGACACATTCTAAATGAGGCCCTCCTTGTTGTGCAGGGCAGCTCTGATGGATATGTGGGGAATTGACGGCCCCTGAGAAATGTTTTTGCCATTACCAGCATTTCTCTGACAGGTTTTAAATAGTCCCACTAAAACTGCAGTATATTGGAAAATTTTGTAGATGAAGTGCAAAGGGCTGCTGTGACTTGGAGGATCTGGAGTGGAAAAATACAGTTTGGGGAACGTTGAGTTGTTTGAATCAGAAGAAGCTGATCTAGTGTGGATTTGGGCTAAAAGCTGAGAAGGGGGAAGTTTGGCTGGGGATCTTTTGTTTTCTTTTTTTTAATTGAGGTGGAGTTTCGCTCTTGTTACCCAGGCTGAAGTGCAATGGCACGATCTCGACTCACCGCAACCTCCACCTCCTGGGTTCAGGCAATTCTCCTGCCTCAGCCTCCTGAGTAGCTGGGACTACAAGCACATGCCACCATGCCCAGCTAATTTTTGTATTTTTAGTGGAGACGGGGGTTTCATTATGTTGACCAAGATGGTCTTGATCTCTTGACCTCATGATCCACCCACCTCGGCCTCCCAAAGTGCTGGGATTACAGGCGTGAGCCACCGCACCCAGCCGGCTGGGGATCTTTGAGGAGACCTCTGCTGGGTTATGGATGACACTGTGCAATGATTCATGTGAACTGTAAATGAAACATTGTGTTCAGCCCTGGAATAAAGCCTGGATTAAAATGCTGGGCTACAGAGGGTCAGACAGGATGGGTTCATTCATTTATTTATTTAGTCATTCCATAAGCACTGATGTACCTTCAACTCATGTGTCACAAATATAAATTAGCCTCCATAAGTTCAAAATTCTATTAACTAGTTTAGGGCTTTAGGCTATTTATGCAAATGTGAATTCTGATCCTCAATTCCCTCATCTTCAATATGAAGCTATTAATGACTGTTCTTTAGAATTGTATTTCAGGGTTGGAGACCCAAAATGTAAGCTTCTATGTGGGTTGGGGTCACTGCCAGAAACAGAAGACATATACCGATTGGCAAATTGAGAAGAGATTAATAAAGGGATTGTTTATCAAAAGGGGAAAAGAAACAGATAAGAGAAGATGAAGCACCCTGGAGCTGGCAACTGTGGAGAGCTGTTACCACCCCTAGGGTTCCAGGGAGAAGGAGAACTTAGCAGAACTCAGAGGGCTGTTGGAAGGGTTGCCTGACATGAATGTGGCTTTCAGCAGTGGATTAAGTCATAGCAAACCCATATTCTAGCAGAGAGGAAGTTAAGAGGATGAAGACTCCCATATCTCTCTCCTCCCACTTCCTTCTACCCTGTAATGTATTCCTCTGGCCAAACTCAATAGGAAAGGGGACCTATCCATATGGTTCCAGGGTACAGAATGGAGTGGATAAGAGTGGAGAGCGGACCTAAGGGGACGAATGGAGAACTCTGTCCTGCACAGATCCTAGCATGGTGTTGATCTCTCACTGACTCAATGAATGGGAATGAACATGGGTATCAGGAGCCCACATTCCCACTGGGAGTGAGGAAACAGCTGGCATTATGATTCCCACTTGTCGATGAAGCTTAAGAGAATGGGATCGCCTCTCATGTCTTTGCTGGCAGACCTGCCTTTCCTGTTACCTCCAATTCAATTCTCTCATCTTCCCTCTTTCTTTACCAGCCACTGGAGGTGAAGTGTCTCTGTCCATTTGTGTAACTATAACAAAGTGATGAGACTGGGTGATTTATGAAGAATGGGAATTTACTTTCTCACAGTTCTGGAGGCTGGGAAGTTCAAGATCAAGGTGTTGACATTTGGCATCTGGTGAGGGCCTTCCTCTGTCTCCTCATATGGTGGATGGCACCAAAAAGGGTAACATGGACAAGTGCTATGTCCTCACATGAAAGAAGTGGAGAAGAGGCAGAAAAGGAAGGAACCTGACCTAGTTCCCTCCAGCCCTGTTATAAGGTATTAGTCTATTCATGAGGACTCTGCTTCCCAAAGGGCCTTACCTCTTCATACTGACAGAATGGGGATGAACCTTCAACATGAATTTTGGAGTGAGCACCAAATACCAACCTTAGCAGAGGTGAACAAGTGGCGAGTCTGCTTTCCTGTCCAAGGGTGAAAATGAAGCCCAAGAGAGTGAAACCAGCTTTTGGGAGTTCATTAAGAAATCAGACCCTTGCCAGGGACTGTCATCAGTGGGAAAGACAAGAGCTGGAAGCTAAAGAAAGCTGGTAATGCCCTGGGATAAGTTTCCCTAATTAAGGCACAGGGGCAGCTGTAGGATCCCTGATGCTCTTGGCCCAGCTCATCCCTCTGAGAGCCATCATGTCTTCAGGAGTTCTTACTCCTTGTCCCAGTGGTCTTCCCAAATGCTCTTCCTAAGCCTCTCATGGCCACTTTCCCAAGCAGTCAGCATGTTCCCACTGGAGGAGCCAGGACCTCCAGGAAGAGAAAGAATGGTTAGAAAAATGTCTAGCCACGGCCTGGGGAAGAAGCTAACGCTGCCCCCTGACACCTCCACCAGCAGGCACCAGCGATGGCTGAGCCTGGCCCAAGGGGAAAATGAGGCATTCAGGCTTTGGTGTGAGATGTCCAGGTGCATACTGACGCCTTTGTTCATTTGCTAGGCAGTGACAATGTCATTACTTAACCAGTCAGAGCCTTCTTTTTTTCCACCGTGATGGAACCTACCTCCCTATTGTCCTGAGCAGTAAGACAATCATGGCCATCCCTCTTCTGCCTTCACTGGGGCCGTGGATATGAGTTGCATCTTCTTGTATCTTCAGTTTGAAGCTTCAGCCACCTGAGCACCTCTCTTAGCATTTCTTTCACCATCTTGAAGCATCCCTAGGAGGCCACAGGGCCAGGACCCACTGTGAGCTGGCTCCCTGCTGGGTCATATCAGAAAGCTGCTGTCTGATTGCTGCAAAAGGTGGAGCTGGGTTTCTGAGCTAATTTCGGTTACTATTAAAATGGGTCATTACTGAGCACATTTGCCCAACCAGGAAATCAATTGGATGCTAACCAGTTTGCTGATAGGGCTCATTATAGCCTCGTTATAACTTAATTGCATAGGTAGCCACACAAGTGTATTAATAGGGATGAAGGTAGTCGAGGAGGGGGCTGTTATAACAGGGATCGATTCTGGATTCTGGAAGTCCTGGCTTCTGAGAGAGAGGGAGTGTGGATAGTTAAAGTCTACACCAGTGCATCACGAACTTTAACAGGCTCAAGAAGGAGCTGGAGATCTTGTCACAACGCAGGCTCTTTTTGAGTTGGCCTGGGGTGGGGCTGGAGAGTTTGTGTTCCTCATCGGCTCCCAGGTGATGCCCACATTCCTGGTCTGGACCACACTTTGAGGAACAAGAAGCTGGACCACTGGACACTTTCCCAAGCCACATTCATCAGAGACAGAACCACCAATAGGAGAGCATCTCACACCATACTCCTTCTATCTGGGGTTACCCTTTCTTTCCATTTCCTCCTTCTTGCTGTGTCTCCTGAATACCTACCAGAGTTACTTTGTCTATGCCTATATTCTAAAAGGGTTTTGTGGGCTGAATGTTGTCCCTAATCCAAATTCAAACGCTGAAGTCCTAGCTCCCAGTATGTCAGAATGTGACTGTGTTTGGAGACAGGATCCCAAAGAAGTAATTACTGGTAAAATGAGGCCATTAGGATAGCCCCTAATGAGGATAACCCCTAATTAGGATAGCCCCTAATGGCCTCATCAGGAGAGAGACATGTACAGAGTGAACAGTAAGAGAAGACACAGGAATAAGGTGGTGTCAACAGCCAAGGAGAAAGGCCTCAGAATAAACCAACCCTGCTGACTCTGGATCTTGGACTCTTAGTCCAGAATTGTGAGAAAATTAATTCGTGTTGCATAAGCATCCAGGTTGGTGCCTTGTCATGGCAGCCATAGTAAAGTAATCCACAGGGGATACTCTGCTCAGCATGCAAGCTTACACTTCTGTTCCCTGGTGCTGGCTGTATCTCTGACATCATCCCCTCCCTACTTTGGGTGACACTCCTGCTGGGTCAACCCAGCCTGTGGAACTCCCGAACGGCTGCACCACTTCCCCCTCTGCACAATCCGAACTCAGGAGCAGGGTCTACCTACAATAATCCCCGATTTCCATTCCCCTTGGGACAGAGTCCTCATGGCTTCCTTGTTCAATACCGAGTCTTCCCCTTTGGTGGCTCCCCTCTGAGTTATGTGTATGTGTGCAAAAGGCAATCATCACAAAATTCAGATTGCCCTCAATGAGGATTCTTCTCTTGTTTAGGAAAAAAAATGATTAAGATATGATTGGCATTCCAAAAACTTCACACATGTGAGGAGTACAATTGGGTAGGTATTGAAATTTGCATATACTTCTGAAACCATCACCACAGTCAGGATGATGAAAATATCCATCACTCTAAAGGTTTCTTTGTGTCCCTTTGTAGTCCTCATATCCTGCCACTTCCTGCTCCCTACTTCCTCAGAAAACCACTGATCTGCTTCCTAAATCCGTACATGGGTTTGCATTTTTTAGAACTTCATACAAATGAAATCATATGGAACAAATTATTTTTTTTTGAGACACAGTTTTGCTCTTGTTACCCAGGCTGGAGTGCAATGGTGCGATCTCGGTTCACCACAACCTCCACCTCTTGGGTTCAGGCAATTCCCCTGCCTCGGCCTCCTGAGTAGCTGGGACTACAGGCATGCGCCACCATGCCCAGCTATTTTTTTTTGTATTTTTAGTAGAGAGGAGGTTTCACCATGTTGACCAGGATGGTCTCAATCTCTTGACCTTGTGATCCACCCGCCTCAGCCTCCCAAAGTGCTGGTGATTACAGGTGTGAGCCACTGTGCCCGGCCTGAAACAAACAATTTTTAAAGTGTTGAGATGCAATTGACATGCTGTAATCACCTATTGTTTTTAAAAAATACAGTACGAATCTTTACTGAATTTATGGAGTTGTGTAGGCGTTACCATGACTTAGCTTTAGAACTTCTCCTTCACCTTAAAAATATCCCATTTCTAGTTAATCTACTCTCCCTCAACCTCCAGCTCCAGTCAACTTCTAAAACTCCAGGAAGTGACTGATCTGATTTCTGCTCTAGGAATTTGCCCTTTCTGGACATTTCACATAATTGAATAGAATAAATGCAGTCTTTTGCACCTGGCTTTTTTTGCTTACTGTAACGGTTTTCCAGTTCACCCATATTGTCACATGTAACAGTGTTTGGCTCTCTTCATTGCTGGGTAATATTCCACTGTATGGATAGAGACTACATTGTTTTTATCCATTCACCAATTAATGGTCATTTGGTTTATTTCCAGGGTTTGGTAGTTACAAATCATGCTGATATGAACAGTTGTGTACATGTTTTTTGGATATGTGCTTTTATTTCTCTTAGGTAGCTGGAAATAAAAGACCGGATTATTTGTAAGTGGATATTTAACTTTTTTAAAAAATATTTTTATTGCATTTTAGGTTTTGGGGTACATGTGCAGAACGTGCAAGATAGTTGCATAGGTAAACACATGGCAGTGTGTTTTGCTGCCTTCCTCCCCTTCACCCACATTTGGCTTTTCTCCCCAGGCTATCCCTCCCCAGCTCGCCCCCACTGTCCCTCCCCCATTCCCCCCAATAGACCCCAGTGTGTAGTAGACCCCCTCCCTGTGTCCATGTGTTCTCATTTTTCTCACCCACCTATGAGTGAGTATATGCGGTATTTCGTTTTCTGTTCTTGTGTCAGTTTGCTGAGAATGATGTTCTCCAGATTCATCCGTGTCCTTATGAAGGACAAAAGCTCATTATTTTTTATTGCTGCATAATATTCCACAGTGTATATGTGCCACATTTTCCCAGTCCAGTCTATCATCGATGGGCATTTGGGTTGGTTCCAGGTCTTTGCTATTGTAAACAGTGCTGCAATGAACATTCGTGTGCATGTGTCCTTATACTAGAACAATTTATAGTCCTTTGGATATATACCCAGTAATGGGATTGCTGGGTCAAATGAAATTTCTATTTCTAGGTCCTTGAGGAATTGCCACACTGTCTTCCACAATGGTTGAACTAATTTACACTCCCACCAACAGTGTAAGAGTGTTCCTATTTCTCCACATCCTCTCCAGCATCCACCGTCTCCAGATTTTTTAATGATCGCCATTCTAACTGGCGTGAGATGGTATCTCAATGTGGTTTTGATTTGCGTCTCTCTAATGACCAGTGATGATGAGCATTTTTTCATGTGTTTGTATGTCTTCTTTTGTAAAGTGTCTGTTCATATCCTTTGCCCATTTTTGAATGGGCTTGTTTGTTTTTTTTCCTGTAGATCTGTTTGAGTTCTTTGTAAATTCTGGATGTCAGCCCTTTGTCAGATGCGTAAACTGCAAAGATTTTTTCCCATTCTGTTGTTTGCCAATTCACTCTAGTGTCTGTTTCTTTTGCCGTGCAAAAGCTGTGGAGTTTGATTAGGTCCCATTTGCCATTTTGGCTTTTGTTGCCAATGCTTTTGGTGTTTTGGTCATGAAGTCCTTGCCTACTCCTATGTCCTGAATGGTTTTGCCTAGATTTTCTTCTCGGGTTTTTATGGTGCCAGGTCTTATGTTTAAGTCTTTAATCCATCTGGAGTTAATTTTAGTGTAAGGTGTCAGGAAGGGGTCCAGTTTCTGCTTTCTGCACATGGCTAACCAGTTTTCCCAACACCATTTATTAAACAGGGAATCCTTTCCCCATTGCTTGTTTTTGTCTGGTTTATCAAAGATTATATGGTTGTAGATATGTTGTGTTGCCTCCGATGCCTCTGTTCTGTTCCATTGGTCTATATCTCTGTTTTCATACCAGTACCATGCTGTTTTGATTACTGTAGCCTTGTAATATAGTTTGAAGTCTGGTAGTGTGATGCCTCCCGCTGTGTTCTTTTTGCTTAGAATTGACTTGGCTATGTGGGCTCTCTTTTGGTTCCATATGAAGTTCATGGTGGTTTTCTCCAGTTCTGTGAAGAAATTCAATGGTAGCTTGATGGGGATAGCATTGATTCTGTAAATTACTTTGGGCAGTATAGCCATTTTCACGATATTGATTCTTCCTAACCATGAACATGGAATGTTTCTCCATCTGTCTGTCTCAATTGACGCAGAGAAGGCATTTGACAAAATTCAACAGCCCTTTATGCTAAAAACCCTCAATAAACTTGGTATTGATGGAACATATCTCAAAGTAATTAAAGCTATTTATGACAAACCAACAGCCAATATCATACTTAATGGGCAAAAACTGGAAGCATTCCCTCTGAAATCCGGCACTAGACAAGGATGCCCTCTCTCACCACTCCTATTCAACATAGTACTGGAAGTTCTAGCCAGAGCAATCAGGCAAGAAAAAGAAATAAAGGGTATTCAAATTGGAAAGGTGGAAGCCAAATTGTCTCTATTTCCAGACGACATGATAGTATACCTAGAAGACCCCATCACCTTGGCCCAAAAACTCCTGAAACTGATAAGCAACTTCAGCAAAGCCTCAGGATATAAAATCAATGTGCAAAAATCACAAGCATTCCTATACACCAATAACAGACTTAAAGAGAACCAAATCAGGAATGAATTGCCATTCACAATTGCTACAAAGAGAATAAAATACCTAGGAATACAACTTACAAGGAACGTAAGGGACCTCTTCAAGGAAAACTACAAACCACTGCTCAATGAAATAAGAGAGGATATTTAACTTTTTAAGAAACTTTCAAACTATTTTCCAGAGCAGTTAAACTATTTTGCATTTCCGCTGGCAGTATATAAAAGGTCCACTTCTCAAATACATTCACCAACATGATCAGTTTTTTTCTCTTTTTTTTTTTTTTCAGAGTTGGGGTCTCACTCTGTCACCCAGGTGGGGGTGCAGTGGTGCAATCATAGTTCACTGCAGCCTTGAACTCCTGTGCTCAAGGGACCTTCTCCCCTTAGCCTTCCAAGTAGCTAAAACTAAAAATGTGTGCTGCCGTGTCCAGATAATTTTTTTTTAATCTTTAGTAGACATGGGTTCTCCCTTTGTTGCCCAAGTTGGTCTCAAACTCCTAGCCTCAAGCAATCCTTTCACCTCTACCTCCCAAAGTGCTAGAATTACAGGCATGATCCACCATCCTGCCAAGCACAGTCTTCTAAATTTTCCACATTCTTACAGGTATATAAGGATATATGATTGTGATTTTAATTTGCATTTTCTGAATGACCAATGATGTTGAGTATCTTTTAACTGCTGTTTGCCATGTGTATATCTTCTTTGGTGAAGTTTCTGCTCAAATACTTTGCCCAGTCAAAAATTGGGGTTCCTGATTTTCTAATTGTCTTGACTGTGGTAGGTGTACATAACATAAAGTCTATCCCTTTAACCATTTTAAAACATACAATTAAGTGGCTTAAATACACCCATAATATTGTACAACCATTACCACTGTGGTTCCTGAACGTTTTTGCCACCCACACAGAAACATTATACACATTAAGCATTCACCCTCATTCTTCCTCTGGCCCTGAGCAACCACTAATTTACTTTGGTTCTATGTGGTCTATCCATAGAATGGAATATTATTCAGCCATAAAGGGAATAAAACACTGATTCATGCCACAGTATGGATAAGCCTTGAACATACAATGCTCAGTGAAAGAAGCCAGGCATTAAAGGCCACATATTGTAAAATTCTGTTTGTATTAAATACCCAGAAAATGCAAGTCTCACTATTGAATTCTAAGTATTCTCTATATAATAGGGATCCTTCATCTGGTATGTGATTTGCAAATAGTTTGTCTGTATGATAGAGTTGTTCTGAGGATCAAATGGGCTGATCTATCGAGATCTTAGTGCAGCTACTGGCATCAGCCATGTGCTTAGTATTTGTTAGCTATAGAGATGTCATGATTTGGATCCAGTCTCCCTGGGAATTTTCGTGATTTATTCTGACTCAGAACTTAGTTAAAGCCCTTTATTTAGAACTAAAGATCTTCCCTGCTGACTTGGGGCCCTGGAATTATGATAGATGAAATTTTAGGGTAGACTCATAGTAGGTGTTCAACTAACTTACGGTATTACGGTAAAAACCGCAATTACTTTGGCACTGACCTAATACAAGAAGTAACTGACTTTAAGCAATTACGGTAGTAACGGTAATAGTAATAATAGTAATTATTACTAACGTCAGTGACGAACCTTTCGTCTTCAAGTTAACTAACCTGCAATCACTCTTACAAGAGGATACCATCCCCTCTCTCAAATCCTGTGGAGAAGGTGTCTCTTGAGGCCCTCCTCTCCTGTGCACACCCCAGAGTTAGCACCCACTGCCCTCTTTTCTCACCCTTAGATGAAGTCTTTTTGGAAAACTGTTTACCTGTTACCTTGCATGCTATTCCTAAGGAAGAAGAGACAGAGAGATTGTGCTCTGTGAAAGACTATAAAAATAAATTCACTCTCATGTATATGAGGATCCCTATTCGCTTCCCACCTTCCCAAATCCAAGCTTCACCAACTTTTTCTCTCTTCAGAAGTATTATACCCCCAGCAGCAAAAATAATGACCATAAATTTAGGTTCTGTGCTGATCACTTCTTAGTTGAATCCTTCCCAGAATTCCATCAATGGCCACTTCACGGATGAGGAAATTCAGGCTCAGAGGCCCGACCCCTTGTCCAAGGTTGTGAATGTAGTCAGTGGTGGAGAGTCCATCCTCTCAACCACTTGTCTATCCTGCCACCTGGTTCTTTTTTACTTTTATTCCTGACCTATTTTTTTTTTCTTTGTTTTGAGACTGTGTCACCCAGGTTGAAGTGCAGTGGCATGATTCTAGCTCACTGCAGCCTCAACCCTCCTGGCTTCTACAATCCTCCTACCTCAGCCTCCTGAGTAGCTGGGACTACAGGTGCAGATCACCATGCCTAGCTAATTAAAAAATTTTTTGTTTTGTAGTTACACGGTCTCACTATGTTTCCAAGGCTGGCCTTGAACTCCTGAGCTCAAGTAATCCTCCTGTCTTAGCCTCCCAAAATGCTGGAATGACAGGTGTGAGCCACCAAGCCTGGCCTCATTTCCCTTCGGAAGTCTTGATCACATGTAGACCTCCTTTACATTCCCTCCCATTCCCCCATCCCCTGTTTGGAGACCCGAGTGGGCAGCAGCTGGCCAGGGCCTGACTCTTGACATCCTATGATTAGAACAGGGGCAGCTCTGTTGATCAGAAACCCCAGCCAGGGGTGCTAAGAAGCAAACCTGAAAAATGAGCATTCTGTCGCTAATGGACCAAGAAGAGATCCAGATTCCGTTTGGATCCCACTCAGAAAGTCCATCTTCCCCTCTCCAGAGGAGCTGAAGAGAATGAAGTGGACCCTGTTTCAGGAAGGAAGCCACAGTAGTTTCCACAGAGGCAGAGAGAATCATTTTTCTTAGGTGTGTGAAGGTCCTCAAAGAGTGAGGTAATAGGTTTCTTTATTAAAAATTAATCTTCTTGTAAAACCATTGCAATACAATGCACTTTAATAAATCACCCCACGCTTCCGAACACATTTATTATCCCTTCTCAGGAAACAGTGAAGCCCAGAGAAATTGGTGCAGCCGAGAGAACGGCTGCTGGTTTACTAATGAACTCGAATGGGGGCAGGGGCTGGGGGCTGCGTGAAGTTTGGAATTCACCGGGTGGTGTGGGTTTTGCATGGGTATGACAACTGGTTAAAATCTATTCTTAGTTGGTTGGCTCTTACAGCCCCCAGGTATATGACCGTTGGGATTTCCAGGTTGAGAAGGGCCCAGTAAAAGGACAGCAGCTGTGGCTAGGGCCGATAAGTTGTGTGAGCCTCCAGTTTTCCATGGGGGTGCTCTGAGGTGACGGGTAGCATTAGTTCCAATTTGCAAACAGGGACCCACCATCAGCCCCCAGTGGCTCCCGAAAGATGCTCTTCCTCCTTCATCTCTGCTATATCCTTAGGCTTGCAGGTACTGGGATTTCAAAACCAGGCAGAAAATCTTCTCCCCTTGGTACCTGTTTCTTCAAGCTCTCTTCCTACTTCATCTAGGAAGATTCTCTAACTGCCATTATCCATCAATTATAAGACCTTTCAGGTTCTTCAGATTCTTACCAGCTGAAGCAGCACCTCTCTACAGAAATGAGAAAACCATCTTCTCTCCTTGACCATGGATGCCACTGGGTGCCAAAGCCATGCCACCTGAACCCCAAATTCCACAGCCTCTCATGAAACTAGCCCTTCATTTCCTATCTGAAGCTCCTTTTTCCATAATTACGTTGCCTGGCTAGGCGTGGATCACGCTTGTAATCCCGGTACTTTGGGGGGCTGAGGCAGGTGGATTGCTTGAGCCTGGGATTTTGAGACCAGCCTGGGCAACATGGTTCAACCTCATTTCTACAAAAAATACAAAAATTGGCCACATGTCATGGATTGTGCCTGTAGTCCCACCTACCAGGGAGGCTCAGGTGGGAGGATCACTTGAGCCCAGGAGATTGAGGCTGCAATGAGCCATGATGGTGCCACTGTACTCCAGCCTGGGCAACAGAGTGAGACCCCTGTCTGTCTGTCTGTCTCTCTCTCTATATATATGTATGGTTTACTAATGTGCTCAGATTACTAATGATTACTGAGATATATACTGAGATATTACTTTTATTACTATATTCCTTGCTAATGATCTCAGATTACTAATGATTACTGATATATATATATATAGATATATTACTTTTATTCCTGACCTATTTTCTTTCTTCGTTGTACATATATATTTGTTTATTTGTTTCTTTCTCTTTCTTTCTTTGTTTCTTCATACACACACACACACACACATATATATATACATATATGTATGTGTATGTATATATATATATATATCCCTAGATCCAGGCTGAGAAAGATGCTATTCTGTCCTCTCTGCATTGTTTTTATCATTTAGTGTTTAATTTTTGTGAGTACATAGTAGGTATATATATTTATGGAATACCTGAGATGTTTTGCTACAGGCATGCATGTCCTCTCTGTGGTCTTTGTTTTGGGGATCCAAACAAAAATATTTCTTCTGTCAGTCTCTCCTCTCATGCAAATAAACATCCTGACTAGGAGATCCACCCATCTCCAGTAAATCTCAGAAAAATCAGACATATCCCATTTTGGGTTCAGCTGAGGATGGCCCCTTTCCTATACTCCCTCCCTACCTTGTAATCCAGTTCAGTGCTGTCTTGCACTCCTGTGCATGCTCTCTCTCTCGCTCTCTCTCTCTCGCTCTCTCTCTCTCGCTCTCTCTCTCTCGCTCTCTCTCTCTCTCTCGCTCTCTCTCTCTCTCTGTGTGTGTATGTGTGTGTGTGTGTGTGTGTGTGTGTGTGTGTTAGGGTATGCATTTCTAGGAGCGGCCATATTTCTATTACAGTAATTAAACAGGGGTGAAGGATAGCTTGGGGCCTTGAAATCCATATTCCTTTCCCCAATTCCCCTCACATTTCTTTTTAAAGCGAGCTTGCTGACAAGCAGGTGCTGATGGATAATGGAACTCTAGCCGATATCCCATTCGTGGTTGGAGTTTCAGGTACTTCTATTTTTACAGTGCTTGGCACAGTGTAGGTAATAAATAAATGTCCTTTGAATGAGTTAGAGAGTGGGAAATTAATGGATGAACAAGCAAGTGAGACCAAAATTCTAATAGCTCAGGGAACAGGAGAAGGTCTCACTAATGTTTGGGAAGGTGACATGACTCCAAAGACCCTCAGTGGGAGAAACCAGGTGGGAGAGGAGAGAGGGGAGGGGATTCATGAAGCTGGGGCTGGAGATGCAGACAGGGTGCCTAGAGTGATGGGTCTTGTGGGCCATATTGAGTGTATTTGTCTTTTTTTTTTTTTTCTTTGAGATGAAGTCTCACTCTATCAGGCTGGAGTGCAGTGACACGATCTTAGCTCACTGCAACCTCCACCTCCCGGGTTCAAGCAGTTCTTCTGCCTCAACCTCCCAAGTAGCTAGGATTACAGGCATGGGCCACCACACCTGGCTAATTTTTAGGTATTTTTAGTAGAGACTGGGTTTCACCATATTGGCCAGGCTAGTTTTGAACTCCTGACCTTGTGATCCGCCTGCCTTGGCCTCCCAAAGTGCTGGGATTACAGGCGTGAGCCACACGTATTTGTCTTTATGCCAAAAGCAGTAGGGTCTTTGAAGGGTTTTAAGCAGGAGACAGGTAGATAAAGGTGTTAAACAACATTATCGTCATCCTGATTATTGTTAAGGATGCATCATTAGATTGCCACCATCTTTAGCATAGTTACCAATCATTGAGCCTCTGCTGAGCCAGACTTCGTGTTAGGAGGTTTCTGTATCTGACTCCGTGGCGCCCCCAGGCAGTGTGTACCATCATCAGTTTTGCATATGAGTGAACAGACTCAGAGAGCAAAGGCTGTTACCCTGGCAAGAAAGCCTGGGTGTCATTGTACATCATGCCTTGCAAGGGCTTCTGTATCATATGGTTCTCAAACTCCTCATATGAGGGGAGACCACTGTGTCCTCTTTCCTGCTCTTGGGTTGAGGAGAGGTCTGTAAGCAACAGAGAAGCCTTTTTTTACTCAGTCAACACATGTTTTGAGCCCAGCCATGGGCCAGGTGCTGTGCGGGGCTCACCTTCTGAAACCCTTCTCCAGAGACACAGAACCTCTGAATGGGAGATGGTCCAAGTCCATTAATGGGCATTCTTTTGAACCATATTTACTTTGTTAGTTTCAAGAAGAAATTGGAAGAATAAGATAGAACCCTTGTTTGCAAAAAGCTGTCAGCATGGTGGGAAGAAAAAAGAGAGTCTTGACAGTAGGGGGGACCACAAATAACAGGCTTCAACATATGATTAGGGGTGTTGCCGGTTACTGCTGCCCGCAGCTAATGTCTCCCTGAACCTTTGATCGCTGGGTGCAGTGGACACGTCCCCATTATGTCCTACACAGACCTCACATTCAACGGGCTACAGTGGGAGGAGGACTCCTTTTATGCCCCATAGTCTATGTAGATGGTTCCTCCTCCCAGCAAGTATGTCCCCTTTGACTCATCTCTTCCCGTTGCTCCAACCTTACAGTGGATGGATCTTAATTCCCTCTTGGGTCTGCCTGCATCTGCATCCTTTTTTCACCTCCTCTGCTCCTTTTATTTCTCCCTTTTTTTCTCTTCTTTCTCTCAATTTGCAGGGCCGTTCTCCTGCCCTGCTGCCTTATTCTGTTTGAGCCACTGTAACAGAGCACCACAGACTGGGTGGCGTATACACAACAGAAATGTATAGTTCACAGTTCTGGAGGCTGGGAAGTCCAAATCAAGGTGTCTGCAGCCTCAGTGTCTGCTGAGGGCCTGCTTCCTAGATGGCTGTCTTTTCACTGTAACATCCTATGGCAGAGGGTCATATGAGGTCTCCGGGATCTGCTTTGTTCTCCCCTCCCCTCCCCTCCCCTCTCCTCCCCTCCCCTCCTGTCCCCTCCCCTCCCCTCCCTTCCCCTCTCCTCCCCTCCCCTCCCCTCTCTCTCCCCTCTCCCCTCTCCCCTCTCCCCTGTCCCCTCTCTCCTCTCCCCTCTCTCCTCTCTCTCCTCTCTCTCCCCTCTCTCCCCTCTCTCCCCTCTCTCCCCTCTCTCCCCTCTCTCCCCTCTCTCCCCTCTCTCCCCTCTCTCCCCTCTCTCTCCTCTCTCTCCTCTCTCCTCTCCCCTTTCTTGAGATGGAGTCTCCCTCTGTTACCAGGCTGGAGTGTAGTAGTGTGATCTCAGCTCACTGCAACCTCCGTCTTCCAGGTTCAAGCAATTCTCCTGCCTCAGCCTCCTGAGTAGCTGGGACTATGGGTACACGCCACCATGCCTAGTTAGTTTTTTTTCTTTTTTTATATATATTTTAGTAGAGACAGGGTTTCGCCATGTTGGCCAGGATGATCTCACTCTCCTGACCTCCTATGGGATCGCTTTTATAAGAGCGCTAATTCCATTCATGAAGGCTCACTCCTGTGACCAGACCACCTCCCAAAGACCTTACCTGCTAATATCATCACTTTGTGAGTCTCACAAATGGTTTTTGGGGACACAGACATTGAGACCACTGCACCTTGGAGGTTAGCAGTATCTTCCTGTGGGGCCTCTCTGCTTCCATCCATGCTCTGCTTCTGCTCTAGAATGTGGCCTTTCAAAAGTGTGACCTCATTGCACCACTTCTCTGAAACTGAACAGAGGCTTCGCTTTGCTTTCAGGAAGCAGTGCAAACTCTGTATCTTGGAACCCAAGGTTCCCTGTGACCCGAGTCCTTATCTTCTGCCATTTACCCCTGGTAAGTCTTACGTTTTGCTGAGGCTGGGGTACTTGGCATCCTATCAAGGTTGTGTCTCTAGGCCCTCATCTATGCTGCTCCCACTGCCTGGAATGCTTTTTCCATCTGCCATGCGTACCAGGTGAATCACAGCTCATCTTTTAAGACCTGGCTTTAGTTTCTTTCAACAACAATTTTTGAGAGCTTTCTCTACATGCTAGACCTTGCCCTAGGCAGGCCCTGGAGCCACAGAAATGATAGATAAATGAGGAGCCTACTTTCTTTCTTTTTTTGTGATTTAATTTTTTAACGTGTCTAGTAATTTTCTTTCTTTTTTCTTTTTTTATTATACTTTAAGTTCTGGGGTACATGTGCAAAACCTGCAGGTTTGTTACATAGTTATACACATGCCATTGTGGTTGACTGCATCCATCACCCTGGCATCTATATTAGGTTTTTCTCCTAATGCTATCCTCCCCAATCACCCCACCCACTGCTGTCCCTCCCCTAGCCCCCCACCCCGCAAGAGGCCCCGGAGTGTGATGTTCCCCTCCCTGTGTCCATGTGTTCTCACTGTTCAGCACACACTCATGAGTGAGAATATGCAGTGTTTGTTTGGTTTTCTGTTCTTGTGTCAGTTTGCTGAGAATGATGGTTTCCAGCTTCATCCATGTCCCTGCAAAGGACATGAACTCATCCTTTTTTATGGCTGCATAGTATTCCATTGTGTATATGGGCCACATTTTCTTTATCCAGTCTATCATTGGTGGGCATTTGAGTTGGTTCCAAGTCTTTGCTATTGTAAACAGTGCCTCAATGAACATATGTGTGCATGTGTCTTTATGACAGAATGATTTACAATCCTTTGGACATGCCGACTTTCTACCTCAAGTGTCATGTCACTTTTTCATTCATCACATACCTCCATTAGAGATGGCTGTCCTTTCTCTTGGCCTCTGCATTCACATCCCACTCTGTTGAGATACGTTGCTTAGAAGCCAGCATCCCCCATCAAACTGGGACCTCTGGCAGTGAGGGGTGACATCTTTGTCTTCCGGTGACTTTACTGCACACTCACCATGTCTGAGACATTATGCTTCCACACTATGAATGCCTTTTAGCATTAAATATTTCCACCGCCTCTAGGAAGTGGGTGTTGCTGTCATTCCCATTTTATAGATGGAGGAAGCAGAGCTCATGGGGATTAAAACACTTGCCCATGGTCCATAGTGAACCCATAGCCTGACAGCAAAATCCATTCTCTTAACTGCCATGCCACATGGTCTTACTCAGTCCTCTGTCTTCAGCACATCACATGGAAGAGGGCACAGAGATGTTTGCTAAAGGAATCTCACTGTCTGTACTATAAATCCTGGAGGAGGAGAGGCAAGAACAGATGGCATCAGGGAAGAGGTTGGGGTGAAGAAGGACCATCCCTGTGGCCCCAGCCGTGTGGCTGGACCATGCTTGGAGTGGTCAGCATTAGCAGCACCAGAGCATCAGCTGCCCCCAGGCTTTCAGGCACAAAGAAGGGGAACCCACCCCAGCCTTTTTTATTGTCAGCCCAATTCTTTCCCCTGCCTCCTCTTGTGTTCTTGCTTGGCTAATTGTCAGAGGGCACCTGAAAATGAGCTTTGTGAGGAGGAACGTTTTTCCCGTGAATAAGGGCTATGAAATCATTCCTCTGAAGTGCATCGTGGCATTACCCTGAACTGCTGGGACACGGCTCCAGCGGCGTCCTGAGTGACACCATGCCCCAGTCTGTCTTCTGTGCTCTCCCAGCCTCACAGGGGTTTAAGAGGATCAGACAGTTAGACAAGCCAGTCTAGATCCAGCCTTCTCTTTGACAGCAGTTTCTTAATCAGAGGAAATTTGATCTCAGTTTCGGGAAGTCTCTCCTCTCTGATTGATGGTTTCCTAACCTCTGGCCCCACAGCCCCACATGTTTAGGGGATCCCTCATCACAGTGCTCTCCCTGTGAGCCCATCTACCCTGGGAGGGCAGGAAGGAGGTTTGCTGGCCACCAGCCCTCGAGTCTGGTTTTCTCTCCTTTCCCTTCCCCTCCCCTAGACATGCTGCCTGGAGATGCTCCTGCCAGCATCTCTACAGCACACCCTCATCAGGACCAAACTCATTGCTCAGGCAGGACAAAGGCTCCCTGCTGCAGACTGATGTCATTTTCTCCTCCTCTTGCCTGGGAGATAACACGGGAGCTGAACTGCCTTAGATGCTGAAGCCCAAGGCTACTACCAGGCTGGCCACCTTCCATTCCACCTGGGGCGGGGAAGTGGGCTCTCTGTCATTCTCTTGACCCTGTTTCTGCCAGATCACAATGCTCTCCCAGCCAGTTATGGCCAGCTCAATACAGCAAACATTTGTTAATGACAGGGGCAGGGAGGTGGGGTCAGTATGTGTGGGGGACAGTATCATAAAATGGTGAGAGCATGTTCTCTGAAACCATTTCCGGAGTGGAAAATCCTGTCCCCTCTTTAATTTCTGTGAGACCTCAGGCAAGTAACTTAGCCTCTTTATCCCCTGCGTTTCTTTTTAATCTGTAAAATGGGACCGTAAATAGTTGTACTAACAGAAATTTACGGGAATTTAGTACAAAGCATGAAGTACTTAGAACAATGTCTACCTGCAGCAGAATATATGTCCCACGAAGAGTGCAGCTGCTACTCTGCCATGCCGTTTCTTCCCACTAAAGGAAACTGGGTGAAGTGTATATGAGTCCTCTTGTATTGATGTTTTTAACTCCTTTATTGAGATATGCTTGGCATATTAAAAAGTGGATATATTTAAATGTATTCATCTCAATGAATTTGGAATTATGTATACACCTGTGAAACGATCACCTATATCAAAACCATAAACATATCCATCACCTCCCGGAATTTCCCCCTGCCCCCTCTATTATTATTTATTTGGAGATAAGGTCTCACTTTGTCACCCAGGCTGGATTGCAGTGGTGCTCTAATGGCTCATTGCAGCCTTTGACTTCTGGACTCAAGCAATTCTCCTGCCTCAGCCTCCTGAGTAGCTGGGACTACTAGCAGGCACCTGTCACTAAGCATAGCTAATGTCTTTATTTTTTGTAGAGACAAGGTCTTCCTGTGTTGCTTACACTGGTCTCCAACTCCTGGGCTCAAGTGATCCTCCTCTTCGGCCTCCCAAAGTGCTGGGATTGTAGGCATGAGCTGTCATGCCTGCTTCTTGATTATTATTAATGTGTTTGTTTTATTTTTGTCTCAGTCCATTGCTGCTGCTGTAACAAAGTTCCTGAGACTGTAATTTACAAAGAATAGAAAGCACAAGTGTTCATTTTCTCATAGTTCTGCAGGCTGGGAGGTCCGAGGTCGAGACACCAGCAGGTTCTGTGTGTGGTGAAGGCTGCCCTCTTAGTGTCCAGGATGGTCCTTTATTGCCACATCCTCACATGGCAAAAGGAGAAGGGCAAAAGGGGTCCAGCCAGTTCACTGCAGCCCTTTTATAAGGCACAGAGCCTTCATGGCCTGATCACCTCCTCAAGACCCCACTTCCTAATCCTGTTGCATTGGGAATTAAGTTCTAACACAATTTTTAGAGGAGACAAACATTGGAAGCGTATCAGGCGTGAACACTTAACGTGAGATCTCTCCTTTTAGCAAATTAAAAAGAAAATGTTTGTAATTTGGGTTGGTTCCATGATTTTGCCATTGTAAATTGTGCTGCTACAAACATGAATTAACCGCATTTGCAATGACCTGGATGAGATTCGAGACCATTATTCTTTTTATTGTTATTGCACTTTAAGTTCTGGGGTACATGTGCAGAATGTGCAAGTTTGTTACACAGGTACACACGTGCCATGGTGGTTTGCCTCATCCATCACCCTGCCATCTACATTAGGTATTTCTCCTAATGCTCTCCCTTCCCTAGCCCCCCACCCCACTACAGGCCTCATTGTGTGATGTTCCCCTCCCTGTGTCCATGTGTTCTCATTGTTCAACTCCCACTTATGAGTGAGAACATGTGGTGTTTGGTTTTCTCTTCCTGTGTTAGTTTGTTCAGAATGATGGTTTCCAGATTCATCCGTGTCCCTGCAAAGGACGTGAAGTCATCCTTTTTATGGTTGTATAGTATTCTGTGATATATATGTGCCACATTTTCTTTATCCAGTCTATCATCGATAGGCATTTGGATTGGTTCCAGGTCTTTGCTGTTGTGAGCAGTGCCACAATAAACATACGTGTGCGTGTGTCTTTACAACAGAATGATTTATAATCCTTTGGGTGTATACCCAGTAATGGGACTGCTGGGTCAAATGATATTTCTAGTTCTAGATCCTTGAGGAATTGCCACACTGTCTCCCACAATGGTTGAACTAATTTGCACTCGTACCAACAGTGTAAAAGTGTTCCTATTTCTCCACATCCTCTCTAGCATCTGTTGTCTCCTGGCTTTTTAATGGTCGCCATTCTAATTAGCATGAGATGGTATCTCATTGTGGATTTGATTTGCATTTCTCTAATGACCAGTGATGATGAGCATCTTTTCATATGTCTGTTAGCTGCGTAAATGTAGACCCTCTTATTCTAAGTGAAGTAACTCAGGAATGGAAAAGCAAATGTCGTATGTTCTCACTGCTATGTGGGAGCTAAGTTATGAGGACGCAAAGGCATAAGAACGATACAATGGACTTGGGGACTTCAGAGGAATAGGGAGAGGGGGTGAGGGAAAAGAGACAACAAATATGGTGCAGTGTATCCTGCTTGAGTGATGGGTTGCACCAGAATCTCACAAATCACTGCCAAAGAATTTACTCATGTAACCAAATACCACCCAAACTCCAGTAACTTATGGAAAAATAAAATTAAAAAATAAGTAAACAAAAATAAAAAGTAAAAAATAAGTTGTTTATAATTGAGTGGGTTCTTACTACTAACAATAATAAACAAATGATAAGTTCTGGAAATCTACTCTACAGCATAGATCCTGTAGCTACAAATGCTACACTGTACATGTAAAATTTGCCAACCACAAAGAAATGGTGGGCAAGAATTGAGGTAGTAGGTACATTTAAAATACACGATGCAGCTGCAAGAATTATGGAGTTGTGTCTTGTTGCTGTGGAGGTGTATCTTCTCAGGTTTCCAGTCCGTGGGCTGGAGAGTTTGGCTAAGAACTCTTCTGGACTCCTGAAGTGTCAGTGTTGGAAGGAATGGGAGGTGGTTTGTTCTCGTGGTTAAGTTCCAGCTCTGCCACACACAGCTTTGGGACCTTGCATATATTGCTTAAAATGCATCTGAGAGGCATCTGAGGCCTCTGTCTTCCCAGGCTGTGGTCTTAGACATTGCTCTGTACATATTAACTGCATGATTTGAGGCTGGTAGCTTCAGAAACCTTAGGGCCACCGTAAGAACTATAGGAACTATGCTGTGTAGTAGATCTCAAAACTTATTCATCACTTAAAAACTATCATTACTGGTGGGAGCCGCCGCTGCCCCCGATTCGGAACTTCTTCCCTCATAGCTCGTTAAACCCTTCCGCATACCCGTGGCCTTAGCCTGTGGATCCTGGAGGACCGTGAAAGTTCTGGGCATCTACAGGGAAGTCAGATACTAATGCAGTGAGTGAATGAACACCCACTCACTCTGCTATTCTAGCATAAGGCCTTATACATTGTACGTACTTGATAACTATTTCAGAAGTGAGATTAGGGGTTGAGTATGTGAACAGATAAATAAGTGAATGCCCAATGGTAAGTATATAAAGGAAGGGGTTGCTCCTGTCTCTGGAACTAATGAGCTGGCAGAGTCATAACCAAATGCAACATAGCATGTGAAGTGTTGCATCAGAGGGAGTAGTCGATATTGTTTATTGAGAACATAATATGTGTCGGGCACAGCCTTCTATAGCTGGGGTCCCCAACCCCCAGACCATGGACTGGTACCAGGCCTGTTAGGAACCTGGCCACACAGAACGAGGTGAGTTGCAGGCGAGTGGTGGAAGCTTCATCTGTATTTACAGCTGCTCCCCATCGCTTGCATTACCACCTGAGCTCTACCTACAGTTGGATCTGTGACAGCATCAGATTCTCATAGGAGCACAAACCCTACTGTGAACTGCTTGTGCAAGGGATCTAGGTCACATGCTCCTTATGGGAATCTAATGCATGATGGTCTGTCACTGTGTCCCATCACCCCCAGATGGGACTGTCTAAATTCAACACCAGTTTAAAATGTACAATGCAAGGGCCTTAGTTGCAGGAAAACAAGCTCAGGGCTCCCACTGATTCTACGTGATGGTGAGTTGTATAATCATTTCATTATATATTACAATGTAGTAATACTAGAAATGAAGTGTATAGTAAATATACACTTGAATCCCCCATCTCCCCGGGCCATGGAAAAACTGTCTTCCGTGAAACCAGTCCCTAATGCCAAAAAGGTTGGGAACTGCTGATCTATAGGACAGGGTTTAAGGGCAAGGCCCTGTCCTATCTGATGCCCTGGTTTCGAATCCAGATTCTGTGACTAGCTAGTGAGGGAAACTTGGAGGAGTGGCTTAACCTCGCTGGGCCTGGGAGCTGGAAGAAGTGCTCATATCCACTTTGAGGACTAAGAAGCCAAGGTTCAGAATGATTACATTAATCTTATCAGGGCCATGGAGCGAGTAGGAGGGGGCCCCAGAGTCTGCACCAGGCCCCTCTTATTTCCAGGGACTTGTGGAGAGTAGCTGAGGAGGTGGTAGAAGGGGCTGCCTCCCTCCTTTTTGTCACCCAACTGTGTCATTCTTGTAGTCACAGAGCTTGTCTGTCTCTCTCCTTGACAGGGAAAACAAGTGCCAGACAGTGTCCCGGCATCCAGGGCAAAAGGCCATCTGGTGTCTCCATTTGTCTCAGAAAAGCCAGGGCACATTCCCAGGGCCCCAGTCATGCTCTCTTCACGCGGGGGGCTGCAGGGTGACTTCAGGCTCGTCAGTGGCTTTCTGGGGTGATTGACACATGCAATTTCTCTCCTCCTGTCTGGCTGAGGTGTGGAAGGAAAATTGGATGTTGTTGAATAATTGAAAATGAAAATCCCTCCAAATTGATTCCTATGAAAACAAAATTGAGTTCCACAATTAGGCATCCTGCCTTTGCAGGGCATCTGAGGCCTCTGTCTTCCCAGGCCGGAGGCTCAAACGTTGCTTTCTACATAATAACATCATGCTTTGAGCCTGGTAGCTTCAGAGGTCTTAGCAGCTCCAGAGAGTATCTAAAAGGGAACTCTGGGGGCTGCTTCTCATCCCTGGTTCCTGAGGTGGACTAGGAGGTGTATCCTTTTATTTGCTTTCCTGAGACTACATTTTCCAAACTGGCTTATGTGCCCAAATGTCTAAGGAGTGGGCTCTGTCCATCAGCATTCTTACTGCAAGGGTCAACACTCTCACCCCAGCCAAAAAGTAAGAGGTCCCCATTGTGGAATCACGTCTTTGCAAGCTTTCCAACCTGTAGCCTAAAGACTTTTGCTAAGAACATAGACACCTGGAGCCTCAACGCTAGAAGGGATTGGAGGCCATCTGCTGCGCTTAAGTACGTGGGCTCTGGGACCTCGTTGCCCAGGTTGAAGTCCCAGCTCAGCCACGCACTGCTTCAACACCTTGCAGTTTTGCTTAACCATGCAGTGTTGCTTGCAGAATGCAATGTGGTGATGGAAGGCAGTCCCTTTGGGGAAGCAGTGAGCAGTACCAGGAACCCCAGGTTCAGAGATGTTTCCTGCCCAGCCCTGTGAGCAGGATACTGCAGGGACCTCCCCTCTCCATGCTGTACCTTCTGCAGATTCCACCTTCATGCCCGTTTCCTGGATGAAATCACAGCTCCTAGCAGAGCAGTGCTGGAAGTCACCTTCTCTATGGGTAGAAGGAAATGTCTAGATCATCTACTGGGGTCTTACTTGGAATTTGTGGATAGAATTTAGGAGCTTGCATAAACTTGGGTGGGAAAAATTCTAACATCTTTTTCTGGTGCATTTTTTATGGTAAAAAACATGTAACATAAAAGTCACCTTATGAACCAATTTAAATTGTACAGTACAAGGACATTAAGTACCTCTATAGAGTTGTACAGCCGTCACCACTGTCTGCCCCAGAACCTTTTCATCATCCCAGAGTAAAGCCACATCCCTATCAAGTACTCACTCCCTACTCCCTTCTTTGTTAGTATTCCTTATCATGAATAAGGAATATTCCATATGTATTATCATATATAATACATATATTGCTTTTATATATGTTATATAATATTCCTTCCTTATAAATATTACCTATTCATTTACAAACACTATTCCCTTAGCACTTCTTACCTAACATTTACCTAAAATATACTACGCCCCTCAAGCGTGAATTTTGAAGCAAGCCACAGTAGTATTAGCAGTACCTATGACCTTATCCCTAGTAGATAGCCAGGTGTTTTCATTCCATTTTACAGTGTTTCAGATGTTTTGAAAGTCTTTTATACCAGGAGGTGGCAAACTATTTCTGAAAAAGGCCAGGCAGTAGATATTTTTGGGCATTGTGGTCCAAACCAAACCAAACTGTCATGGTGTTGTAGATGTGTTTGCTGTCTCGATGACTCAACTCTGCCATTTGGCATGAAAGCAGTCACGGATACTGTGTAAACATATAAATGTGGCTGTGTGCCAGTAAAACTTTATTTATAAAAGCAAGAGCTGGGCCAGATTTGGCTTACAGGCAACAGTTTTCTAACTTACTATTATGCTCATCTCTATTGTGAAGTTACTAATAGTTATTAGATTCACCACTGTGTATTGTTATTTAACATGTTAATTAAACTCACATTCATAGGCTGTGTTACATTTTTTATATCTGCATTTTGACATAAGTTCCTCTTGTAATTTCATATGTATTATTTATTCATTTACAAACACTATTCTGAGAAGTGGTAGATATGTTTCGCCTGTCTTCTGAAGGGGTCCATGGCAGGAGCAAGCTAAGGAGCCCTAAATCCTTGATAATAGTGTTGGAAATGCTAGAATAACTTTGAAATATTCCAGAAAACAGTTGTGTCACTTCTTCTAGCAACCTTCAGTGACACAGCGCTCACCATCTCCCAGAGAAGCATATCTCTCTGTTGGAGCATCCTTGACTCCAAGAATATTCTTTCTCCTGTTGACCCTGGGACTTTTTCTCTTTCACACGAGACCCTCTTTAAAAGCTGCATTGCACAACTCATATTCTACTTCTACACAGTAGCTGAAGACAACTCTCTATGCCCCCCCAAGAACTCCCTCCCTCTAAATCAAGACTGCAAGATTTTTCTGACAAGGGCCAGGTAACTGTTTTAGGCTTTCTGATCATACTGTTTCTCTCGTAACTATTCACCTCTACTGCAATGTGAAGACAGCCACGGAGGGTGTGCAAACAAATGGGTGCAACTGTTTTTCAGCTAAATTGTAGCTGGCAACCCCTGCTTTAAGTTAAATCCTCCGTAATTCTAAGTCCCCTTACTATAATGGCCATCTTCCTCTGAATGCACACCACTGTATCTATATTGTTTTTCTTATCTACATTCATTCACTTATCCATTAATCCACTCACCCATACACCCACCCATCCATCCATCCTTCTGTCTTCCCATCCGGGGAGTCTTCTGTACATCTATTCATCCATCTCTCCAACCATCCACCCACCCAACTATCCATGCATCCATCCATGTATTCATCTATATATCCAATCCATCCATCCATTCATCATCCATCTCTTCATCCATCCAGGCTTCTGTCCATCCACCCACCCATCCATCCACCCAGCCTGCCTTCTGTCCAACCATCAGTCATCCGTCCATCTGTCCATCTGTCCATCCATACATCCAGTCTATCCATCCGTGCATGCATTCCATCCTTCCATGTATCTGTTTACTCATCTATTCATCCACCATCCACCCATCCATCTATTCAGCCACCTACCCATCCACCCATCCATATGTGGGAGAGCATCATTTAACTCATATGGAAACAATCTATAATTACCATGATAAGAGCTGCAAAGGGAATGAACATGGTGTTAAAGAACAGTGGTCACTGCTAAGATGGTGTGATCAGGTCTGAGTGACTGACATCTTAACCTAGAAATAAAGGATGAAAAAAATGCATCCTTGTGAAAGTTGAGAGTGGAGGATTTCAGCATGTGGTGGAGTGTGTGAAGGGTCCTGGGCAAGGAAGAATATGGTGCACCTGCAGCCTAAAAAGAATAAGGTGGCTGGATGCATTAGTAATTTATTGTTGCTTAACAACTTACCCCAAAAGTGAGTAACTTAAAACAACACCACTTATCATCTCTCTGTTTCTGTGAGTCAGGAATCCAGACACAGCTTAGCTGGCTCCCACAGGCTGCAATTGATGTGTATTGCTAGGGCTACAGACACCCGAAGGCTTGGCAGAGGAAGGATCTGTTTTCAAGCCTCTCCTTGTGCTGTATTCTACTCTTTAGTGGCAAGTCTCTAGGTCCAGCTCACACTTAAGAGGAGGGGACCACTCAAAGGAATGTGTTCCAGGAGGAACTGATCATGTCCAGTGGGGACTGATCATCTTGATGGCTGTCAGGAGAATGGATTAAAGGGGCAAAGTGAGGGGAGCAAGGGGAACGGAAGTGGCTGTTGAAGTCATCGGGGAAAAAAATGATGATGGCGTGGTCCAGGGTGGTGGCAGGAAGTGTCAGTGGAGGGAGGAGGAGGACACCATATTATGGAGGCAGAACCCAGAGCTTGTGCTGTTCAGCTGCACGTGAGGGTTCTGGTGGCCCTCGTTTACCTCCTCCGATGCCCCACTCCATCCCCTCCTCCTCTTTCTCTCTTCGGTAACAGCCCCTGCTCCTGATCTCCCATGGGCTGTGCAGATCTGCTATCCATGAGCCAGGCATTGACGCAAGAGAACAAAGGCATTACTAATGCTGTAAATCCTGGATCCAATTTATTTGTTATTTCCACTCATTTGAAATGCACCTGTTACCCCAAAGGCCTTTGAATGCCATCAGCAGCAACCACAGAATCAAAGAGAAATTGGAATCTTTTGGAAAAAACCCTCGGTCATTCAGAAGGGAAACAAACAGGAGGAAAAAAAGGGCTTTGCATTTTTTCTTTCCCTCTTAGGTGACTTACTGGTGTAGATGGTTGGGCTTCTGAAATACCCTCAGGAGCAAGGATCGAAGCTTTCTGCTCGTCCCTTCCTCTTGCTTCCAGCCCCTTCGTTTAAAACTCCACGCTGCCACTTTTCCTCAGGCTAGGATTGTCCAGTGCCCATCTCATGGGCTGCAATGCTTATTTGCAAATCGCCCTGGATACAGTGGCAGCTCAGGGTCTGACATCCCCCAACTAATCAAGTGTTGGGTTAAAGACCCTTTGCCCTGCAGTTGGGCAGATGGAGTAAAACCTTCCCTATCCGCTCTCTTGAGCCTTCCTCTGCATTTATGATGATGTCGGAGGTGCATAACATTTTAGCCCAGCATAGGCAATCCAATTGTCCAACAGGCCTTCTGGAACCTAATGAGATCATTACATTTCCAATCATTTTGCTCTTAGGATTTTTTTTTTCTTTCTGTAAACATGAATGTGACTCACTGAAAGCTTAGTGCTTATCACAGACTCACCGCTGAGGGAAAGAGGGTTGTATGGAGGCCAGGACTGCAGGGGCTGAGTAAGATTTGGGTATGACTCTCAGGAGAAAGAGGTTCATGTCCCTGCAAGAGTGGTGACTTCTAGCTACCTTTGGGTGGGTGTGAGAAGCCAGCAGATATGATCTGGGAGGTGAGAAGAGAGCTGGGAAGATAAAATGCCACAGCTAGGATGATGTTTGAGCCCAGATCAAATCAGATCATTGTAGCCTCTATGCATCACCACTACCCATAGAATAATACTCACATCTTTGCTACCCTTGCAGTGCACCTGCTGGACCTGGTGCCATTATACCCTGTGGTTCTAGCAATACTGACCATCATTTATAAATAGCCCAAAGTTTTCAGACTGTGTTTAGGTAGTTTCCTGGCTGTTGTCGCTGCCTACCATGCATAGAATGGTTGACTTTGGCTGGGCATCCACGCCTCTTCTGTGATGTCCTCTCCTTGACAGAATTAACAGACTGTCTCACCTACCACTCTTTCCTATTCCTCAACTCTGTTTTCTGTGTAGCCCTCATTGCCTTGTAAATTAATCCTGTTGATGTATTTGTTGGCTGGCTTAATATCTGTTCTCCTTACCCACGGGGATACAAACATATTTAATAGTACATGTCACAGAAGTGTTTGATATGGCTCACATCTCATGTTCAAATGTAATTCCCAGTGTTGGAGGTGGGAACCTCGTGGGGGGTGTTTGGATCATGGGGGTGGATCCCTCGTGAATGGCTTAGCACTGTCCTCTTCATGATGGGTGAGTGAGTTCTCCAGAGATCTGGTCTTTAAAAAGTGTGTGGCACCTTCCCCGCCATTCTCTCTGTCTTCCTCCTGCTCTGGCCATGTGACCTGACTGCTCGCACTTTGCCTTCCACCTTGAGTAAAATCTCCCATGGACCCACCCAGAAGCTAAGCAGGTGCCAGCACCATGCTTGTGTAGCCTGTAGAACTGTGAACCAATTAAACTTCTTTTCTTTTCCTTTTCCTTTTTCTTTTTTCTTTTTTTTTTTTTTGAGATGGAGTTTCACTGTTGTCCATACTGGAGTGCAGTAGCACAATCTTGGCTCACAGCAATTTCCACCTACCACGATCAAGCGATTCTCCTGCCACAGCCTCCTGAATAGTGGGGATTACAGGTGCCCACTACCACAGCTGGCTAGTTTTTGTGGTTTTGCAGAGACAGAGTTTTGCCATGTTGGGTTGGGAATAGAGGCATGAGCCACCACAGCTGACCTAAACCTCTCTTCTTTATAAATTACCCAGTGTCGAATATTCCTTTATAGCTACACAAGATGGTCTAATACAGTCTTCACTATATATTGGTGAAATAAACAAATTATTTAAAAATGAGTGCATAAGCTCTTTTAAGTGAGAGACCCCATGCTTGGATCTTGTCCACCCCAAGTTCTTACTGCCTGAAATGGAATTCAGAACATGACAAGTACTCAAAAATGTCTATCAAGGGGTTGAGAAATGGGGCAGGTGTTAGTACCTTCATCCTAGAGGGAAGGCGGGTCTGTTTAGTTGAAAGCAGAACCCAGGCAATATCAGGCCATGATTCAGGACCATGCACCGAGGAGGCAAGACCCAGCTAAGGGCTTAGAAGAGAGCTGGGAACTGAAACAGAAATAGAACTGGGTGAGTAAGAAGCCAGGTCACCGGGGTCTGGTATAATCTGGAAAGTCTAACAGGTAGGCTGGAGCTCAGCAGACATGGAGGAGCCCAGGTCATGACCCAGGGCCTCCTGAAACAGGTGTGAGGCTGTGGAACTAGTTCTCAACCCCAACGAGTTCCAAACCTCATTGGCTAATGGACTAGGGAAGGGTGAGTCCACAGGAGGAAGGCAGGGAAGCATGGGGTATGCCCAGAAAGGCTGTTTTGCCACTTCTCAGCTGTGTGAACTTGGGATGGTTACTTGACATCTGTGTGCCTTAGTTTCCACAATATGCAATGGAAATTAATAGTAGTCCCAGGTCTTGGGGCTGTCGCAAGGGTTGTATTATGTATGAAATGCTTAGTTCATAGCCTGGCACGTAGAATATAACACACGTTAGCTGTCAGTGTTAGGTTTCTGATTGTACTGCATTTACACCTAATGGATGTCTCTCCCAGGAGCCTGTGAGTTCCCTGAAGGCAAGTGCATATTTGTGGGGCATTTAGCCTAATCTGTAAGATGGTCAGTGGCTTTTTCATTGGGGGCATCATGGAATTAACAGAGAGAAAAAATGGCTGAGTCTGGGTCTTAGAACCAAAGTCAACAGGAACCGAAGATGTGCTGGAAGCTGACTTTCCTATACTCCAACTCTGTGGGACCATCGGAAGAAAGGATGTACATCTGGAGTTACTTGGAGATTTGCTGTGAATGATAAGGCTAAAGCTCCTCAAAGGTCATTTTGGGTATCCCCCTGCTGTAGAAATCCCTGAGAAGCATATTCACCAATGGTGATTCCATCCCTTTTTGGGTCACAGGTGTTTTTGAGAATCCAGTAAAAGCTGCCAACCCCCTAAAATGCATAAGCACAATTTTCCATTCAATTTCAGGGTGTCCAGAGACTTCTATGGTGTGGGGCAATCCAAGAATCTGGGTAAGAACCCCATTCCAGAGCCTTATTCATAAAATCTCCCTGCAGAAGGAAAGTAACATCTCATCATAATTCTAGTCCAGGAATGATATCTGTACCAATAGGAAAGTATGGGACCATTCAAGGGTCTGGTTAAGAACCCCATTCTGGAGTCTTATGCTTAAAAGTCTCACCGCAAAGGAAAGTGACATCTCATCATAATTTTCTAGTCCGGGAATAATATCTATATCAACAAGAAATCTGTGGAAGGTAAAAAGAAAGGAGGCAGTCCATTTTTGTACCTTTCAATTATAAAGGTAACTTAGCTGATACAGTGTTGGCAATTAAGATACTCTTAGGGGGTCTCTTTAATTGAAAGATAAGGATGATTTGTGATCCATAAATCAAGGATGGACGTGGGCATTGGTGCTTGACGTGTCTCATGTTGGCAAATCTCTTTTGAGAAAAAGAGGTTGAGACACATTGATTTCATTTCCCTTGTCTTCCGGGATAGTCAGCCTTTTCTTTAGCCCAGGCCTGTCCAAATGATTTTAATTTTGGAAAGATTGGAGTCTCTTATGCATTGTGACTATTTGGACGCAATAAAGAATTCATGCTTATACCACTCTCCCTCTCCAAACTAGGGTGGGAGACGAAGGCACTTTTGTGGCACGTGATTGAAGCTCCCTTTCCTGAAACTTAATTGACTTGAGCCCCTGCAAATGCTCATAAAACAGATACAGACTTTTGTTCTTAGTGTCCAGCCCCAGGCTTGTCACCAAGCCACTGCTCACTTTGAGGTAGGCTTAGTTACAGAGGTCATGTGTGAATCCTGCTTATTTTAAGAAATTTAAAAAAAATTGTCAGTGGCTTCAATGGTACAAGTGGTTTTGGTTGCACGGATTCACTGTACAGTCGTAAAGTCTGGGCTTCTAGTGCACCTGTCACCTGAATAGTGTGCATCGTACCTAGCAGGTAATTTTTTATCCCCCCTTCTGAGTTTCCAGTGTCCACCATACCACTCTGTATGCCCCTGGGTACCTGTAGCTTAGGTCCTAGTTATATGTGAGAACATTCAGTATTTGGGTTTCCATTCTTGAATTACCTCACTTAGGATAATGGCTTCCAGTTTCATCCAAGTTTGTGCAAAAGATCGTATTTTGTTCTTTTTTTATGGCTGAGTAGTATTCCATACACCAGAGTTTTCTTTATCTACTCATCTGCTGATGGGCATTTAGGTTGTTTTCATATGTTTGCAATTGTGCGTTATGCTCTGATAAATACATAAGTGCATGTATCTTTATCTGTCATCTATCTATATATTTATCACCTATTATCTGTCTGTCTGTCTGTCTGACTATAGATTTATTTTCCACTGGGTAGCTATTCAGTAGTGGGATTGCTGGATTGAATGGTAGCTCTCCTTCCAGTTCTTTGAGAAATCTCCGTAGCTTTTTCCATAGAGGTGTTACAAATTTACATTCCCACCAGCAGTGCATAAGTGTTCCCTTTGAGATATCACCTTACCCCACTCACAGTGATCATTTTTTTTAAGAGTCACTAAACGATACTGGTGCAGATGCATCCTGCTTCTTGTGAAGGGAGATGAGATGGCTCAACTTGACACATCTTTGTCACTGTACAGGACGCACAGAAGGATAATGGGGCTGCAGAATTGCAGAAGGCAACTGGTCCAGCCTTGGGAGGCTGCTGAGAGTTCCTAGAAGTGAGGACAGGTGAGCTGAGCACAGAGAAATGAGTGCATGACAGCACCAGGCTGGGCAGGCACTGCAGACAGGGAAGCTATGCATCCCACCACACGGGAGGAGGAACAGGCAGAGCACAGAGACAACTAAGCAGAGCCTTGCAGAGCCTGAAGCCGTGGCGATCCGCTTTGTAGAAAACTGTGCTACACATCTGGATTCGTACTTGGGGAGGCTTGGGAAAGCTTAATGGAGAAAGGGGGTTTTGAGTATGTCAGTCCCTGTGTTGTCAGACTTCGTGGGTATCAACAACTTGCCTGTTGGTTGGAAAGGGTCTAGATTCCCAGGCCCCTCTTGGATCTACTGAGTCGGCATCTTCAGGGCAGGGTCCAGGAATCTGCATTCCTAACAAGCACCTGCCCCCCACCCGCCTCCCCCCAGGGTTTCTGCAGGATTCTGAAGCAGGTGGCTATGCCCGGACCCTTCTTCTCAAGGTTTTATGAGGAAAAGAGTCTCATCTGCCACCCCCATAAAATGTGTTTCCTGTCTCATCCATTTCAGTTCTTGATTAAACTCAATTTGGCATGTCGTTATATCTGATTACTTATTCATCTTCTTTAGTCTTTTTCTGGGGACAATTGATTACGAGCTCCTGGAGGAGCCATGTCCATGGGCCTCCCGTCCTGCCCAGAGCACAGTCCCAGGAGATGGCCACCTGCCTGGCCTTGCTCCTTGCACTGTCCTTCTGTGACTCTTGGGGACACAGGGAACTTAAGCTGGGGAAGAGGAAGAGCTCAGGAGGCTGAGGCTGCTTGGAGGGAGGCTCTGGGCCTGGAGTCGAGAACTCAGATTAGTCCCTGCCAGAAGTTAGAGTGTGAGGCAATTTAGGAAATTGTAGCTTGCAGCAGATGTTTAATTAGTAGTGAGGCTGTGCAGTGACTGGAGGCTGAGCGGGGGAGGGCAGCTCTGTCTGCTGCCACCGCCGCCAGCACCAAGGGGGATGTGGGCTTTAAAGCTGAGGGGCGAGGCTGGGCCCAGGGGAACCTGACCAGTGAGAGAGAAACCTAGAGGTGTGAGGCTCTGGGACTTGGGAGGTCCAGAGGGACAGGCTGGGCATGAGAAGGTTAGGGCAGAGGACAAGTTGCAAGATTCTTTGCCTGGCATTGGGTAGCTCCGAGGCAAATTTTCTTCTGCAAACATCTGGGAGCATGATGCTCAATAGGTCCTAAATGGAGACACTCACCTGTACCCCTCACTCGCTCTTCCCATTCTGCTCCCTGCCTCAGTGGACAGAACCATGGCCGACCTTCTTCCTTAGGAGCCATCTTCCATGCTTTCTTACTGTCTACCCTTCACCTCTAGTTCATCCCCAACTCTTGCCAGTTCTGCCTTCCAGACACATCTCAGATCTCCCTCTCCATCTCCGCACCCTATCCCAGGGTTTCTCACACGTTGCGCTGTGGGTGTTTGGGGCTGGGTTATTATTAATGGAGGGGAGCTGTCCCGTGTCTCGTAGGATGTTTAACAACATCCCTGGCCTCGGCCCGCTAGATGCCCTTCGCATCCCTCCTCCTGCCAAGTCGTGACAACTACAAATATCTCCTGACACTGCCAGAAGCTGTTGGAGGGGAGAAGCACCCTGATGAGAATGCATTCCCACCAGCCCAGGCCACCTTGTCCTGGCTAAGGAACCTAGCTCCATCTTCCTGACCTGTTTCCTGGTCTCAAGCCCCGCTTCTTCCAATGCTTCCTCCACACTGAAGCCAGAGACATGTTCCTAAGGGAAATCGGGTCATGGGATACTCTTCCCTAGAGCCCCTCTGTGGCCCCTGATGGCTTGCAAAAGTACCCATATTCCCTGAAATGATTTGGAGGTCCCTTCTTAGGGGACCCGTGTTCATATTTCTAGTCTCCACTGCCACCCCTCCCTCTCGGCTGCTCTGCTCCAGTCCTCCTGGAATCCTGCCACTTTTATGAGCCTCCCTACCCACCTCCCGTCCTCCTCCCACGGAGGCTTTGCACATGCTCTGTATATTCCAGTCCCACTAGACTTTTCTCAGTTTTTTTCACTACACACAACCTGCATCTTCTGCCTGAAACACCCTCACAGATATAGCCCCAAGGGTCCTAGAATAACAAATTAAGATGAGGGTTTGTCCAGCTGGCAGAATCCTAAGAGATCTTATTGGACACATTGCTTAATGTTTGTCCCAGTCTAAGTCTGACTCAGGGATGGGCTTTCTGAGTGATTGCATAAGCTTCGGATCTGCAGTGACCATCAGCCACCCTCTGCCCTCCTCCTCCACAGACATTCCCCCTCCCAGACCCACTGGTTACCACACTGCCCCTTGTGTGGGGGCAGGAAGAGGGGAAAAGCACTTCACAGGCAAAGTCTTGATGGCAGCCTCCTCTTTTTTTTTTCCCGGGAGGTTCCTGGTCCTCCTTTGGGGGTACAGGCAACAGAACTAGGTGAGGATTTTTAGTTCTACTCCCATTCCTGCTTTAACTTCAAAGCTCCATGTGGTTTACCTCGCAGGCCAACAGTCTTGATTTGTATAATTTTGAGTTTCCTAACCAGATTCCCTGAGGGCGGGGTGCTTATCTCCTTGATCTCGCTCTCCTTGGCATTGACCGTGCTTCGTGGCATAGAAGTCTGTTCTCAATAAATCCTTGCGTTGGCTGGGGCAGAGGACCCCGTGGGAGGTAGGTTGGGTGCTTGGAGAAGACTGGTTTGGACACCTGCTTGAGGAAGAGGCAGCACAGGTACAGCATTCGGGTTGTCTGTGGACTCCAGTGCTACTGCTAGGAGCTACTGTTTATGTGCCAGTACCAGTGGCCATAATTTTTTTTCCGGGGGGCTTGCAAACTGAATCCTCTTTTCTGCATTGCAGAAGATGATGCAAGGGTAATTCTGTAAATTTCCATATTTCATATTGAAAAAATACAACACCAGAGTGCTGGAATCATCCACTTTTTTCTCCTTAAGTGCAATGCTCACACTACCACACATTGCGTAGGAGATGGAGCTGCATGCTGTCTGATCATGCCACGTGTGTTCCAGGTGACAGCAGCTCCTGAGGTATGCGTGGCAGCCTCCCTCCTCCCACACGTACACATGCATAGTTATACTTGAATGCAGTGCGCATGAGGAGAGAATCCACCCAGTAGCTGTTGTTGGTCCTTAAATCACTGCAGCCAGTGATGGTGGAGAGGAACAAGAATGTTCCCCAGCTCTTCCGAAGAGGCTGGTAGAGACAATCATATATCCATCGCTGGTTCCCATCTAGCTAGGATGCTGCAGATGAGCTGGCCACAGGAAGCTTGCCATCTCACGTGCCTGGATGACTGTTTGGCCGCTGGTCCTCTTTGGCTGTTAGATTAGGGTGACAAATGATGTCTCTCTTCCAGTGACACTTTGGGACATCCATGTTACCCAGTTTTTTTCCATCTTCGGGGCCCAGCAGTCCTTTTCTCTGTCTGGATGTCTGTCTTCTTATCTGCAAAGTGGAAACATGGATGGATGAATATCTTCATTGCTTGTCGTTCCAATATGAGTGAGAGCCAAGTCACAAAGCGAGTGCAACAAAATCTGTCTCCACAAACAGTCATTGTCATAGTTAGCACGAACTAAGCACTTTTGCAGACTACCTCTGAACCCTCGCGCCATTTTTACAGAGCAGGAAAAGGAAACTCACAGGGTCATTTCCTTGCTCAAGATTGCTTTGAGAGATGTGCTTCTCAGCTGGAGGAAAAGTTTGCACCCCAGGGGACATTTGCCAATATCTGAAAATATTTTGGGCTTCACAGCTCAGTGGTGGGGAGTGCTCCTGGCATATATAGAGGCCAGGGATATTGATAGACCTCCTGCGATGCACAGGAGAATTCCTACAGCAAAGAATGGTCTGGCCCCACATTTCGACAGTACTGAGGCTGAACACTGACTTACAGCTAGACAAAGATTCAAATGATCGTGCTCCAGAATTTATCCTTTGCACCAGCACATTTCGGCTGGCTCAGGCTCTAGATATATTTCCCTACCCTCTGTTCAGTACTTACAAAGGAAAAAGGTCTTGCAGAAATATCACAGAAAATCAGAACCAGGAGTCTAATATTTCTCTCAGTCTCTAACTGGGTGGGAACTGACAGTTTCACTTGGAACCCGCTTTTTGCCAAAATCCCTTTTCTTGGTTTATGGCCCTAATTCCTTCATCCCCTCTCTTCAGCTGTTAAGTGTCCTTTTGGCATTATTTGATCCTGATTCACCAGATGAGGATTTCCCATAAGCCCTTGCAGTACAGCTCAGGAAACATTTATTAAGTGCTACATTGACCTGAAGTACTCTGAACTGCAAACAACATACATGGCCATCAGAGGCTTATTAATCAAGCAGTAAGTAACTTACTCGGAAAGAAGATTGGAGTCAGGTGGTTCCAGGACTAGTTTAACAGCATCAGGAATTCAAGCTTCACTCAACAGTTTTGTTTCAGCATTCTCAAGACAGTCCCTTTCATCCACGTATTTGTAGTCTCATGTTTACATAATAGCTGCCATTGCTCCAGGCATCACAACTGCCCATTGTGCTTCAAGGCAGGAGGTGGATGAATGCAGTTTTTCTTTTTTTCTCAAGGCCATTTTTATCTGAAGGATTGCCTTCTGAGAAGATGCCCTCATCAGCAGTCATACTCTTGTAGCTCATTGACTAGAATCAGTCTCTCTCGTAACCCCTAGGAGCAATTAAGATGGAGAAACTGAGGTAGACAAAGGAGAAGGTGATTTGGAATGGTTATCGGACAGACATCTAACAGTGTCTGCCACAAGCACCTACTATGTGTCAGAGACTGTGCTAGACTCCGGAACTAGTGACCAAAGCATTCATAGTCCACAGTTTACAGTCCAGTTAGTATCTAACTCGTTACCCCTCTTCCTCAATCTGTCCACATCCAAAGTCAGCAGAGAGTCCTCATTTCCCCCATTGTGTTTTAGAAAAAGACCTGGACACTGAGTCACAAACCCAGTGACAAATATAGGACCATTTTTTTTGGCATCTCAATCCCAGCCTTATCCTGCCTCCCTCTCGTCCCGACAGCCCTGTCCTCGGTTGAACCAGAAGGAGAACATCTGCACAGCAGTGAATCAGACAGCTCTTCTGAAGAGGCTGGAAAAACAAAGCCACACCCAGAGAGGCCACCCCCTGTCCCCAGCTTCTGAGGGCACATGAGACGAGGCAAGGCTGGGTGCCCCAGAGGATGCTGTGCTCTGTAGGGTAGAAAGTCATTTTGTGCTGATTGGCCCGGCAGTGACCTGGCTCTACACCTCTCCTGTGCCTTCAGAACTCCAGGAACACAGCTCCCCCACTGCCATCACAATCTTTACATAAACACTGAGCTCCAGAAGTGGCTTCAGTGGGGGAAGGGGCTGCTGGGATTAGAGTATGGACTCCACATAAATATGTCAAAAGGGAAGGAGTGGGGTTACTCAGAAGTGACGCTGTGGGTCAACATTGCCTGAAGGTGTGTGTGCAGGTGAAGCAGAAGCCCTCTCACAGCACACAGGCTTCAGCATGGCCCGTGTGGTCCATCTGGGGAGGCAGCGAGTTCCCCATCATGGAAAACACACAGACAAAACCTGAGGGAGCCGCTCTCAGGCTTCCTGAGAGGCACTGTCCTGTCTGGGCCACAGCTTGGACTGCCAGACGCTTCCTTCCAACAAGGTCCAATGTGTCTCTTCACCCTAAATGGCCTGGTCTCTTCTAAGCTGTTAGGCTGTGGTAGGGGTAGTGTGCCAGAGACTGTGCTAGACTCTGTAAGTAGTGGCCAAGGCACTCATGGTCCATTGTTCACAGTCCATTAAGTATCTAACTTATGAACACTCTCTTCCTCAATTTCTTCACATCTGAAGTCAGCAGAGTCTTCATTTCCCCCTACGTTACCCCTACAACACGGGAATCAGAATCGGGAGAAATTACCTTGTGCTGCAGATAACCTCTCAGACCAGTTAGCAAGCTTCCCCTAGTTGAGCTGAGGGCCCTTGGAATTACCGTGGTGAATAACAACATTGATTGAGTGATTTGCTGGCACTGTGGCAAACATTTTACATAGATTATTCCACTGAATCATCTCAAACGCTATGTAGAGTAGGTACTATTATCCCCACCAATCCAGTGTCCTGGATGAAGAAACAGAAGCTTGAGGAGGTGAATACACTTCCTCAGATTCAGCAGCTGAGAAGCAGCAGAGCCAAGATTTGAACCTGCAGAGCTGGATCCAGCGATAGATCTTACCACCATGCAGCTGCACTGTGGTTCATGTAACCCCAGACTGTGGACCACCCATCTACCCGTCAACCTTCTTTCTCTCTCCATAGTGTCTTCTTCCAGAGAGCACGGGAGGGCCCAAGAGAATAATTTCCTCCCCTTGTCCCTTCCCCAAAAAGTTGCCAGATGTAACCAGTAAAACTTCACTGCATGAATGGACACCCACAGCAAAGAAGTATATTTTATGCAATATCTGTGACATACATGAATCTCTATCTGTCCAGGCACTGTGTATCTGAAACTCAGATGCAAGTCATGGGTATCCTGTATTTAGCTGACAACCCGGCTTTCATGGCGCATGGAGCCACAGTGCTCTGACTCCCAGCCCATCAACTGAACAAGCCTGATGTAGCCCAGCTGTCATTTCAGCACCAAGGACTTCCTTTCTACTCTCAGACTAAAAGAATCAGAAATAGATGTGACTGCTTTAAAATGCACATCTGCATTCCCTGGACTGCCCCTGCTGAAAGCCAAGAGTCTTAAGTCTCATTTGAAATCAAACACCACCAGGTTTTTGCTCTGGGCAGACGTGGGCTGGTGGGCTGCCGTCCTCACTCAGAGGCACACCACGCCCCCTCCTCATCCTCCTCTCCCTGTGCTGATGGCATTCAGGCTTCTCCTGCCTGCAGGTAGATGGTGAGTCTCCCCTCTGAATCATGGATTTTGTGTGTCAGGTTCCTGGAGAGAGGCCTGGAAGAGTGACAAGGAAATGGAGCCACTGAAATCAAGTTTAGACTTGTTAGAAGGAATCGTGTTTAAAAGGCACCCCAAACACGTTAACTGCAGCTGTTCTCAGCACCGAGAGAATGGCAGTGATTTTCCTAGTGTGGTGCAGGAGATCATCACATGAGAAGTAGTTAAGCAATAATTTAACATTGTTGTTCCCTCCTAAGCTGATGCGAGCTGCTTCTGGCAGGAGGGTTTGGGGAATTTTGTTCTCTCTGTGGGAAATCACTAAGCTCTTGGATTTGATTTCCATTTAAGTCCCTGAATATTTGGTTGTCTGCCTCAGTTGCCTCATTCTTTCATAGGCAACCATTTATTAAGCACCTACTGCATGCCTGGCACTGTTTAATTTCAGCCCCTACGTGCATGTCGCAGGTGTTCATTGATGTATTCACTCATTTATCCATTTTTAAATTTATTAAATGTTTTTCAAGCCAAATGTATGTCTGGCTCTGCACTAGGTCTTGGGCATATTTAAAAATAGAAAATCACAAGGTCCATGCTCTTCTTTCAAAAAATGGATTTCCCAGTAGAGGAAACGTACCTCTAAGCGAGTAATCAAAAGGCAATGGGTTAGTCCCATAATAACAAGGTGGGACTCCATTGGTCGAACATCGACTGTGCACCAATCACTTTGTACACATTATTTTATTTTTCACTTTTTTTTTTGGAGATGGAGTCTTGCTATGTTGCCAGGCTGGAGTGCAATGGCGCCATCTCAGCTCACTGCAGCCTCATCTTTGAGCAGGCCCAAGTGTGTGCTGTTCCCTTCTATGTGTCCATGTGTCCTCCTCATTTAGCTCCTATTTATAAGTGAGAACATGCAGTATTTGGTTTTCTGTTCCTGTGTTAGTCTGCTAAGGAGAATGGCCTCCAGCTTCATCCATGTTCCTGCAAAGGACATGACCTCATTCTTTCATATGGCTGTGTAGTATTCCATGGTGTATATGTACCACCTTTTCTTTATCCACTCTGCTATTGATGGGCATGTCTTTGTTATGGCATGACTGTGTTCACTCTAACACTGTTCACAATAGCCAACATATTATTACTTTTAACATATTATACCCAAGCCATTCCTTGAAGCAAGATAGACATTTTTATGTCCATGTTGTAGATGAAAAAACAGAGATGCTGACAGGTAAAATAACTTGCTCCAGGCTATGCAGTTAGTAAGTACAGGGAATACATTTAGAACGTAGGTCCGTCCTTCTCTAAAGCTGGAACGCTTTACACTCTGCCAAGTTGCTGCTAGAACCAGTGAGAGAACACAAGGAAAGAGGAACAGCCTGGGCGAGGTTGCTCATGTCTATAATCTCAGCACTTTGGGAGGCCGAGGTGGGCAGATCATGAGGCTAAGAGATCGAGACTGTCCTGGCCAAAATGGTGAAACACCGTCTCTACTAAAAATAGAAAAATTAGCTGGGCTTGGTGGTGGGCGCCTGTAATCCCAGCTACTCAGGAGGCTTGAGGTTCAAGTAGAATCGCTTGAACCTGGGAGGCGGAAGTTGCAGTGAGCTGAGATCACACCACTGCACTCCAGCCTGGGCGATGGAGCGAAACTCTGTCTCAACAAGTAAATAAAAATAGAGGGACAAAGAGAAGCATGCAGCTAGCTCTAACAAGTGTGTCTGAGTTGGGTTCTGGAGGTAGAATTTAGCTATCAGAAAAGTCAGAAGAGTTTCCCTGGAGAGGAGAACATTGTTTCTTGAAAAAGTGAGATTATTTGGGAAATTGAGGGAGGTGAATGAGGAGCTTTGGAAGAAGCAATATGGCACCCAATTCCTGGGAGGTCTGGATGGTCTAGTGATGCTTTGTTTTGCTGGAGTGAAGGGGTGGCTCCTGCTGAGACTAAGACTTAGTGTTTTCGAGTGCCAGGGACTTCACCCATCACCTACCTGGAAACCTTACGTGTTCACAAAGGTCAGTTTGCCATGAGGGTTATTATGTGTTTTTTCCATCAACCTGACTTAGAAATCTTAAACTTAGAAACTCAGCCCACATATCAGAGCTAAATTGCCAGCGAGAAATGATGCATGCTGCATTTTAAAATCTGGTTGTTGTGGCTGATTATATATGCTGTTCTAAAACGCCCTGAAATAAAGTTTTCCATCCCACAAGAGTAAAGGATGGTCCCCAAAGTAATTGGCATTACATTATTGATAAATGTGTTTGGCCAGGTGAGAACAATAGCATCCCTCTTTGTCTCTGCCATCTGATAAAGCCGAGAAGCTCCTGCGTTCACCTTGGGCATGCGTGTAAGTGTAATGGCAAAGATTCCTTCACTAGCAACTTCAAAATGTGCTGCATCCAAGATAAAAAGAAGGGCGGGGGGGGCGGAAATTAGCAGTGCATTACTTTTGGAATATTTGTCTGGAATTAAGAAAAGAAAATACATTACTCTTGTCTTTTCTCTGCTGTCTTAGAAATTGGATTAGTCATTATTAAACATTTTGAAGTGGAATAAAAAGAGGGAAAAGATTCCAAGGGCACATTGCGACTTTGATCTTAACAGAGCTATCATTGTCAGGAGCCAGCACAAAGGCAGTTTCTGTTACACATTCAGATCCTGGTAATTAGGGCCTTGTAATGACCCATTCCAAAAAGAAACAGCTCTGTTCCTTATTTGCCGTTAAGAACACCAAGAGTTTATTTGCAGAGAATTGGGTTTAATTCAATTAACAGGAATTGTGAGGCATTCATAACACAAGGTATATTAGCCCAGCACTTGGTGTGTAATGAGAACCAAAAAAGCATTTAGGGAAAGAAAAGCTAATTACCCGAGATTCTTTTCATTTTCTTTTTTTCTGTAACATGGAGGGTTTTGTCCAAATTTCAGAGGCCTGTATTCCAAAATCCCTTAAGCTTTAATTAATGATTAAGCAGGGCGACCGGAGATGAAGAAGGACAGCAAAATTTTGCCATGGAGTCATTGCCAAGGGAGTATATTTCATAACCCCACCCTCAGCCAGCACTTCAAAGTTTACACAGCATTTCTACCACCATTATCTGTTCTGAATGTTCATTTCCTTTTTCTTCTGGACTGTTTCTCCAGCGCTAGAAATATTACTCTAAAGCCTGTCTAGAGTTTCAGATCTCAGCTTGCTTCTCCAAGGAAGTCCTCATCCAGCCCAGCTATTTGCTTCCAGAGACGCATGCAGGAAATTGACAGGTGTGGACTTCCCTCTCACCAGCACCTTGGTCCAGGTTGATGACCTGGGGCAGGTGGCTGAGCTTCTTCAAACTCCACTGTGCTCCTTTGTTATTCCCCGTGACGATGCTGTTCTATCTGGAAGCCTCTGCCAAATGTGGTTATTTAAATGTGAATTAATGAAAATGAAACTTAAAATTGAGTTGTCAGTAACACTGGATACGCTTCTAGGGTTAAGTAGCCGCATGTGGCTGGTGGCTACTGTTATTGGACGTCAAGACAGAGCCCACTTTCATCATCCTGGAGAGTTCCGTTGAACAGCACTGGTCTATGAAATGGGGGGCATCATCTATCTTTTGAGTGTAATGTAGTAAGAATTTAGTGAGAAAATGGCCTGGCACTGTGGCTCATGCCTGTAATCTCAACACTTTGGGAGGCTGAGGTGGGCGGATGACTTGAGGTCAAGAGATCAAGACCAGCCTGGCCAACATGGTGAAACCCCACCTCTACTAAAAATACAAGTATTAGCCAGGCATGGAGGTGGGCAACTGTAATCTCAGTAATCCCAGCTACTCGGGAGGCTGAGGCAGGAGAATCACTTGAACCCGGGAGGCGGAGGTTGCAGTGAGCCAAGATCATGCCACTGTGCTCCAGCCTGGGTGACAGAGTGAGACTCTGTCTTAAAAATAAAAATAAAAAAGAATTTAGTGAGTTTAGTGAGAAAATACACAGGAAGCTCGTGACTCATGGTGGAGACATAGTAGCATCTTGGATGAAAGGAGAGAATGGCAAGGAAGAGAAGAGCACAACCCCCTCTTAAGGTCATTCTGCCTTTCCGTTCTTAACACAGAGGGAAAGAATAATGGGGAAAGGCATATGGAAGGGAAGGTAACTTCTATTACAGCATGTTTTATGGGCTTTATTATCTCTGTGTCTCTGTGATTATTCAACAAATATTCGTGGAGTGTGCCAACCATCTCATCTGTTCCTGCAAACCCTCAGGGAAGATTTTCTTTCCCCAACTGGGTAGATGGAGGCATGGAGGCTCAGGTGGGTGACCTGGTGTACCCGCCTGGGGTGCACAGCCAGTGAGGGGTTGAGTTAATACCTTCCCCTGTCCTGAGGAACATCAAGACCTTACTGCTCTCCACCACACTCAGCTGTCTTCATCAACACGGACTTCCAGCTCGTTCTTATTAATTCGAGGGCTGGGCGCCAGTGCTCAGGTAGCCAAGAATGTTCCACTTCATAAGTCCTTGCATGACGAGTGGATGTGAAGGACCACATGGGTCCCTGAAAGGGCTCCATCAAGCCCGTCCAATTCCTGCTTCACTGGGGACTTAGGATTTCCTTCAGAGCAGCTGTGGAGAAGGACATATTTCGCAGACAGCCCAGCCACGCACAGAAACTGCATTATTAGCCTATAAATCAATTAGTGCATTTGGGCCCAGGCTGCACAGAGCTGCTCTGACAGATGGCCATCGGTCTGTCTCTGTCTCCTTAGCTCGATCCCAAGAGGAGGGGAGAGAAGAAACAGCTTCCAGGAAGGTGTTGACCCCAGTAGCTCTCTTGTAGCAGGGAATAGGGAATCCCAAAGAGGCTGTGCGAGGGCAAGGCTTTTCTCTGGAAGTCCTTTGAGGAGTGAAATTGAATTCGGTGACTCCGGGAACCTTGTTGGAGTGAGAAACACATGACTCTGAGGTAGAAAACACATGGACATCTTGGAGAAGATGCTGCAGTTGGGAGAACCAGGGAGAAGGACACTTAGTTGGGAATGGGCAGGACCTGGATTCCATTTCCAGCTTTGCACGACCTTGGGCAAGCCATGAGAACTTCTTGACCTCACTTCCCTTATCTGTAAAAATAAATGGGGGTGGGAATCTAAAATTAGATCCTGATTGCATCGAAGGATTAAAATGTGTGGGCACAGATGTTACAGGAGAGAGATCTTTTTTCCAGATGCATTAGAGGAGCTTCAGTGCCATTTGCAAAGAAAAACGAGGTGGACATTGGTTTTCAGGGTCTTACCAAGGCCAAGTTTTTATTAGAGGTATGTCACAGTGCCACATTAGAACTGGAGAGCAACATGGTTATGAGTTGAACACTGCTTATTCTTTCATTAGTTGGTTCTTTCTGGAGACTTTTGGTGAAGCTATCTGGCCCTCCAGAGGCTGACTGGCTTGGCTTCTGATTTCAGCACCAAACCTTCCAGTTGTGGAAGGCCTAGACACTGGCCTAGACCAGTGTCCCACAGCCTCATCTCTCAGTCCCTGCAAAAAACATTACAGCCACCTCTTAGGGCGGTCACGGGAGTCAATGAAATGAAGACTTGCAGGGTGTTCGGCCCCCTGCTCAATTCAGAATCAACACTCAAACTACATTAGTCATTCGCATTGCCAACAGATTGTCTGTAATTGTCCAGGACTCTGGGGATACAGGAACAAACAAGGCATTATCTCGTCTTTGAGGAGCTCAGCTTAGTGCAGTGGCTCTGACATGATCTGGCGTAAACACCCCCAATAGTGAGAATCTAAGCATACCCTGAGAAGGATCCTGTATGGCAGGTGCACCTGAATGTGTGTCTGAAGCTAGGGAATCGGGGAGTGGCCAACCCAGAGATAAGTTCCTTGTCTGTGAGGAATATCTGAGCCTGTGTCCTGTGCTGTGAATCATGAGCTGTACCGGGATAAGGGGAGGAGGGTGCTAAGTGAAAATGCCATATAAACGGCACGCAGTCTGCAAGCAGGTTGTAGTGTTTCTGTCCAGCCTGCCACAACTAAACTGATATAAGCTGGATATCCTGTCCAGCCCACCACCACGTGGCCATTTCTGTACATGAGGCAGTTCTCATGTCTGGCCCACCACCACTGGACTCTCTCCCCTATGTGGAAGGCCCTAATAAAGCCCTATGTCTTGTTTACTGGCCCTGGATCTCTGGCCTCTTGAACCTCAGAAAACCTTTTGAAAACCACGTAAACTCACAAATAGGATTCCAGGTCTGGAACCGCTGAAAATCCATAGACTCCAGGTTAAGAGACTGGCGTACTTAGAAATTGTGGGTAAAACAAAGTTTACATACCCTGCGCAATTATCCTGATTGTAGCACACAAGTATTGGCTGCTCTCAGAATTGGTAATGAGGGCAAGGAAGGCTTCCTAGAGCAGGTGATGTCGGTTAAGAGAATAAACAGCTTTTTTTTTTTTTTTTTTTTTTTTTTTTTTTTTTTTTTTTTTTTTTTTGAGACGGAGTTTCGCTCTTGTTACCCAGGCTGGAGTGCAATGGTGCGATCTCGGCTCACCACAATCTTCGCCTCCTGGGTTCAGGCAATTCTCCTGTCTCAGCCTCCTGAGTAGCTGGGATTACAGGCACATGCTACCATGCCCAGCTCATTTTTTTTGTATTTTTAGTAGAGACGGGCTTTCACCATGTTGACCAGGATGGTCTCAATCTTTTGACCTCGTGATCCACCTGCCTTGGCTTCCCAAAGTGCTGGGATTACAGGTGTGAGCCACCGCGCCTGGCCACATAAACAGCTTTTAAATAAGCAGGGTGAGGGCAGGGGAGGAGCTCCAGGTAGAAGGACCAGAATATTCGAGAGTGGGACAATGGAAAACCCAGGTAAGAACACTTGAGTCCTTGGTCTTCTGTCAAGAGGTGGAGGCAGAGTCCATTGGCCTCCTTGGAGTCAGCGATAAGGTTGCATTTAACTTGTATTTCTTCTTTTCTCATTGCCTTCAAGTAGATGCATTAACTTGTATTTCTAATGTTATTTTCCTGCATGGAGGAGGTTCTTGGCTTTAAGGATGATGGAGTGCCCTGATTTCAGGGGTCATATGGATTTGGGAAATGGCAGTAACAAGTGTCACCAAGTATCAGGTCCAATCAGGAGACTCGAGGTTACCAAAATCACCGTGAGGCCCTGCTTACTCACGGAGCAGTCCCCGCACAGATTCCTTGCTTAGCGTAGTCAGAACTGCAATCTGCTTCTAATTCCATGTGACCTCCAGCAACCTGCTTGTCTTAGGTTAAATTCCTAGACGCAGATACCAAGATAAGGATATGAATGTAAGTGACGCATGTGTGAGGTGGTGCCAGGAAGCATGACAAGGGGAGGCAAGGGAGCCCATAGAGGTGCTTTCAGGAGCAGGTCACCCCTGTGGGCAGCTGGGGCTTGGAACCCCTGAATCCATAGGACCATGCCATAGGATTGTCCTCTAAGGGACAAAGCTGCCATTATTGGTTGAGGGATGCTTCTGTGACATTAAAGTCTGCCTTCCCCTAACTTACTCTAAGGAACTGCTTGTTTTCCATTTTTCACTGAATCACCTGCTCTAGGAAGCCTTCCCTGGCCTCATTTCCTTCCATCATGCCATGTGCGTGAAGAAGCAGACCCCTGTGGTCAAACAAAGCCATCAGGAGAGACCCATAGGTGTCTGCACTGAGGAGACCTTGGGGTAGGAAGGGGAGGGGATATGTCTGGGGCACTGATGCATTTGCTACAATCCTCTACTACAGAAACTCATTCCCAGGCATCCAGTTTCTCCCAGGGGCCACATCCTAGCTGGACACCCAGTATCCATTCTAGGGTCCATCTCGGTGGCCATGGCCCCTCTGATTTCCATCCCATGTGTTTCTTGAGGCTTGGTTTTTCTGGCTCTGAGCCACTCTGCCACCACTGCTCAGGGTCAGAAAATCATGGAGGCCACTCTCCTGTTGCGTGGCCCCCCTCACTCTGAGGCATCGGCCAGTGTTTGTTCTAATTATTTATCAGCATCTCCTGTATGATCTTGAGTCTGGAGCCTCTCTCCTACCGGGTCTTTGGAACTTCAAGTTTTGCTGTCATTTGTTCCCAAGAAGTAAACTCGGAGGCATCCTGTTCCCCTCAGAAAGCATCTTCCCAGCTACTCCCAGTGTGGCCCAGCAGGTTTCTGCTCCTAACTCAAAGGGAATGTTATATTTCGGATTTGTTTTCCTTCGCGGATCATCTGCTCACAGATGTTTGTCCTTTGGCTTGTTTCTCTTTCTAATTAATTTTTGATTAAGTTTTGAAACACCTTCTGTCTCCACCAGTTTCAGCCACCCCAGGTGATTCTATATACTCTGAACCCAGGCTGGGAGTCTGGGCTCTCAGAGTCTCGGCAATTCAGTGGCTAAGAGGGAAAGGGGACTTCCAGTTAATTGGTTAAGTGATGTTATCCGTCTTAACCTGGGGGAGAAGCAGAGGGGATGCTGCTTGGGCCAAGCAGGAGGGATGGAGGAAAGTGAATGAGTCTGAGATCTCCTGGAGTAATGAAAGGAAGGGAAAAGGTAAGAGAAATACCCTTCCAAAAAGAAAATGGAGCTGATATTGTGTCACTTATTAGGAACATATGTGTGCAGACACATGTCCCTTGAGCCAGTAGCTCCATTCTTTGGAATTACTTAGGGGAAGAAGAAATAAAATATGAAGTGCTGGTATCCTGTGTGCCATGCGCCATGCCAGGTGCTCTAACAAAGTAGCAGGAGGGGTCATGATCAGTGCAGGGTGGCAGGAACAGCCGCAAAATTCATAACAGTAATGTTTTAGGATAGCAGGGATCACTGCATGTTTACTCCGAGGACTGTCTTCAGTGCTTTATGTGCTTGATCACATTTACTCCTTGAAGAACCCTATGCAATCCTCATTGAACAGATGAGGAAACTGAGGCTCAGAGAACGTGTACATTGCCTCTCAATGACGGAGATGGAGGAACCCAAAAGGGGGACTCCAGAGCCTGATTTCTCATTTCCTTCACTTGCCATCTCGAAAGGGCCCTGGGCCAGGTGTGAGCAGTTCACATTTGACCTTGCAGGCAGGGAGAGGGGCAGCCCAGCGTGGGAGAGGTGACGAAGGATAGCTTTTCAAAGGCCGGGACAGCAGGTGCGCAGCCTGGCTGGAGATGGCATCGGGCATATCATGCTGTGTTCCCGGAGGCTCCTGCATCTCGGAGCTCAGCCGAGCTATGGCCGCCTGGAAACTTTCCTTGTTGATCCCAGCCTCCCAGTGGGAGTGCACCCCCAAATCCTCTTCCCCAGTTTCCAGGCTTGCTTTATTTCTGCCTTGTGTACTCTGCTGTGGACTTAGCCTCAAAATCTGCCCAACACCTTGGGTTGTGATGCCAGAATCTATGACGGTATTAAATCTCCCATTAGTTATGTACCTTGTGTTCCACACAGAGCAGGAAGGGTATCAGTGTGCATTCAGCTTTGTGTTACAGATCACCTCCTAACTGGAGACAGGATGCTCCCCGCAGCGTGCAGTGGGTGCTTTTCCTATATCCTGCAAAGGCTGCACGGGAGGCTCATTTCACCGTCATCTTGAATTTTGTCTGAAGACCCTTCCCCAAGACCGCCTCCCTCCGCACCCCTCCTCCTTCATTTTCCTCTGTGTGTTTTCCAAGGCATTCTCTGTACTACCAGGGACGGCCTGAGATTTACCAGCCCTGCCAAAGAAGATGAAATGCTCAGGGGTCACTGGGCAGGACGAGGTAATAAGAAAAGCAAGCGGTCAACAGCAGGCCCGGCCCAGCTGAAGCAATTGCCAAGTTTCTCCTCAATTTTCAGATTGCAACGGGGAGAGCAGAGAGGGCTGGGGCGAAACATAAATTATGTCATCTCTGTGCTATCAAAGGTTCTGAGCATTCCTTCCTGCTGTCCTTTTCATTTTGGCTCCGTAAATACTGTGTCCTTTTAAAAAGAGTCATTGTTCACGTCCGTTCAAAGGTGACAGGAAAAGCACAAGTTTAGCGTTCTGCCTGTGGGAGTCTTGAAGGAATTGTCTGTTGCTGAGTCAGTCAGTGAGTAGAGGAAGGACGGTGTCTTGGCCAGGTGTCGAGAGGTTCTGAACCCTAGAACGTTGGCTGGAGAGCAGAGGCACCATCATCAGATGCACCTGAATTAAAACCTCCAGCCCACCGCATATGAGCCCTATCAGTTGGGATTTCTTTTTAAAACTGGGGACAATAGGAAGCTACATCATAGGGGACATCTTATTGTCCCCAATTTTAAAAGGTTTTTAAAATTGGGAACAATAAGAAGCTACGTCATAGGGGGATGATAAGGATCAATTGAGATTATGTATTAAAAGTATTGAGAACAGCCTCCAGAATGATCCTTCATAAAAGTTAACTGGGGCTGTGCACAGTGGGGAACACCTGTAACCCCAGCACCTTGGGACGCCTGGTCGAGCAGATTGCCTGAGGTCGAGAGTTTGAGACCAGCCTGACCAACATGGAGAAAACCCATATCTACTAAAAATACAAAAAACTAGCCAGGCATGGTGGCACATGTCTGTAATCCCAGCTACTCAGGAGGCTGAGGCAGGAGAATCGCCTGAACCCAGAAGGCAGAAGTTGTGGTGGGCTGAGATCACACCATTGCACTCTAGCCTGGGCAACAAGAGTGAAACTCTGCCTCCAAAATAGAAAAGTTAACTGGGTTTTCCCCACTCCCTTATTCATCCTATTGCATAGAAAGCTTCCTGACCTTCCAAGAGCATGCCTTCAATTTCATGGCTCCAAGGCTTTGCCCATGCTGTCTCCTCTGCCTCAAATGCCCTCCCTCCCTGCCTTGAGTCGAGTTCTCCAGAGCTCAAATGTGGCTTCTGAAGCAATGAGGATTGCAGGCATGCTTGCAGGAAGAAGTCTGGAGGTAAGCGAAGGAAGATGAGGTAGCAAAGATGTGGTTTAGTTGAAGTTGAGCCCCAGCCTGATGCTATGGGAGGCTCTGAATGTGGATGGCACCATGGAGCTTGCACGCCCTGAAGCATGAGAAGTGCACCTTTATACCACCGTATCTGCCAGCCACGGGCTGCAGGCTGGCCTTGGTTGGAGGTCAGTGCATAACTGCTCTGGCACCATTCTCCAGAAAAGGTGGCATTTGAGAATCCTGATCAATCAATGCTTGGTGCAGTTTGATGGGAGTCAGGGGAGGTTAATTCACTGGATTTGTAAAAGGGATTATGTAGTTGAGTATGGTGGCTCATGCCTGTCATCCCAGTACTCTGGGAGACTGAGGTGGAAGGATCACCTGAGCTAGGAGTTTGAGGCTGCAGTGAGTTATGATTGTATCACTGCTTTCCAGCCTGGGCAACAGAGCAAAACTCCATCTCTAAGGGGAAAAAAAGTATTTGGGGCATGGGTGAGGGATCCCCCTCCCCCTCCCAGCAGACTCCTGTTCATCCGACAAGGCACTGCTCTGCTGCTTCTCCTCTCAGGCCCCTTTCTCTGTGCCTTATGCTCTGAGTCACTTCCTTCTCTCTGAATGCAGAAGACTTTTCCCTGCAGTCCCTTGGTTATAACGCTTACTGCACTGTGATAGAATTACATGTTTACAGATCAGACTAGCCCCAGGAAAAGAGACTTTGGATATTGGAATAATCTCTTGTGTAGAGAAAGGAGGCAGCCAGTAAGTGGGTGCAAGCTGAATAGGGGCAGAGAAAGGAGGAAATGAGCTCCTCGGGGTGAAGACTTGAGCCTCAACCTTGCGTTTCAATGCCAGGTAGCATTTGGTATCATGGAGTTGAACAGCTCCTGGGTCTTCCAGCCAGATGACCCTTACCTCCTGATAATGGCCAGGAGAAATTACAAAAAGTCCAAAGAGATTGCACAGTTAAATCTCCTGAAAGAGTGTAGAAAACAAAGCAGAGCTTGGTGAGCCTGTTGGAGTCCTGCCCCGGGCACAGCCTACCCTGCCTCCATGTTCTCTGGGCTTGAGGAGCTGGATCTGGTCTCAGCCTGAGTCAGATCCAGACCCCACCAGCTAATCTAATCACTGTACTGTCCAGCTGCGCTTGAGGACACAGGGCCTGCCTTGGGGATCTCTCTTGATGGTTACATGCATTTTTTTTTTAATTTTGTCTGTGACAACAAACATTCTGTCCTTGTTTGAATGATGGGTGGAATGAGCGCTCAGAAGAGAGTCCAGCAGCTTGGCTTGGTCTAGCTTAACAGAGTTTAGGATGTGAAGACCTGCAGACTAGGGGGTATGGCGGACAGAGAGGCAGGATGGCACCCTAGCTGAGCCTGCTGCATTTCAAATTCTGGCTTTCTTTTCTCCTTTTCTTTTCCTTGTTTCTTTCTTCCTTTCTTTTTCTTACTCTCTGTCTCCCTTCCTCCCTTCCTTTCTTGCTTTTCTTACCTGCCTTCCTGCCTTCCTGCCTTCTCTTTTTCTTTCCTTCTTTCTTTCTCTTTTCCTCTCTCTCTCTCCCCCTCTCCCCCTCTCCCCGTCTCCTCCTCTCCCTATCTCCACCTGTCCCCGTCTCCCCCTCTCCCTTCTTCCCACCCTCCCTCTGTCTGTCTGTCTTTCTCCCTCTGTCACCCAGTCTGGAGTACAGTGGTTCAATCACAGCGCAGCCTTGAACTCCTGGCCTCAAGCAATTGTTCCCGACCACCCAGCTTCCCAAAGTACTGAGATTCCAGGCATATGTCACCACACCCAGCCAAATTCTGGTTTTAAAAAAGGTATAATTATTTTGTGTTTTCATTATAAACTAATCCCTTATGGACAATATTCGATCATATAATATTATCAGCTAAGTTTCTATTTTATGTTTTTGCCAGCTTTCTTGAGGCAGACTTGACACAAAAGAACTGTATATATAAGGTGAACAGTGTGTCTTGTCTTGATATGCACATGTCTTGTGAGATGCTTACCACAATCAAGCTAATGGACATATCCGTCACCTCACATAGTTAGGATTTGTGTGGGTATGGTGAGAACACCTAAGATCAGCTTCTTCAGAAATTTCAAGTATATAGTACAGTATTGTTCATTGTCATCAACAGACTGCATTAATGAGACCCTCAGAACTTATCCTGCATAACCAAAACTTTGTACATTTTGACCAACATCTCGCTCTTTCTTTCCACCTCCAGCGCCTGGCAACCATCATTCCGTTCTCTGCTAACCCTTTTAGATCCCATGAGCAAGTGAAATCCTGCAGTATGCGTCTTTCTGTGTCTGGCTGATTTCACTTAGCATAATGTCCTCCAGGTTCCTCCATGTTGAAAATGTTAGGATTTCCTTCTTTTTAAGGCTGAATAATGGTGTTTGCATGTTTACACCCCTCTACACACACACGCCACATTTTCTTTATCCATTCATCTGTCAGTGGAGACCTAGGTTATTTCCCTACTTGGCTAGAGTGAATGATGCTGAAATGAACATGGGGGTGCACATATCTCTTTGAGATGCAAATTTGATTTTCTTTGGATAGATACTCAGAAGCGTTGCTGGATCATATAGTTCTTGTTGTTGTTTAAGGAAACTTCATACTGCTTTCCATAATGTCTATATCAATTTACATTCCCACCAGCAGTGTGTAAGGGTACATACCCTTTTCTCCATATCCTCACTAACACTGCTGTCTTTTGACTTGGTGATAAGCCAGCCTGACAGGTGTGAGGTGACATCTCATTGTGGTTTTTATTTACATGCTCCAATAATTAGTAATGGTAAGCACCTTTTCATAAGCCTGTTGACCAACTATATATCTTCTTTGGAAAAATGTCTGTTCAGATCCTTGTTCATTTTCTAATTGTGTGTGTGTGTGTGTGTGTGTTTGCTGTTGAGTGCCTCATTTATTTTGGATATTACCCCCTTATTAGATAAATAGTTTCCAAGTATTTTCTCCCATCCTGTAGGTTGTTGTTTTGTTTTGTTTCCTTGTGGTGAAGATTTTTAGTTTGATGAATGCCTGCTTGTTTATTTTTGCTTTTGTTATCTGTGTTTTTGGGGTTTTATTAAAAAATGCATTGCCAAGATCAACATCAAGAAGGTTTTCCACTTTGTTTTCCTTTGGTCATTTTATGGGTTTAAGTCTTGTGCTTGAGACTTTAATCCATTTTGAGTTGATTATTGTACACTGTGTGATAGAAGGGTCCAATTATGTTCTTTTGCATGTAAATATCCAGTTTTCCCCATAACATTTATTGAAAAGACTTCTTTTCCCCATGTGTGTTATTGGCATTCTTGCTGAAGATCAGTTGACTATAGATGGGTGAATTTACTTCCAGACTCTCTATTCTGTTTCATTGGTTGATATGTCTATTTTTTGCCACTACCAAACTGTTTTGGTTACTGTTGCTTTGTACTATATTTTGAAATCAGGACATATGTGATGCCTTCAGCTTTCTTCTTCTTGCTCAAAATTATTTTAGTTATGAGGGGATTTTTGTTCTGTATGAATTTTAGGGTAGTTTTTTTCTATTTCTGTGGAAAACGCTTGTTGGAGTTTTGATAGGGGTCATACTGTAAATCACTTTGGATTGTATAAACATTTTAATAATATTTATTAATCCTATCTATGAATATTGGATGTCTTTGCAATTATCTAAAGTTTCCTTCTTCAATATTTTATAATGTTTAATGTATACATCTTTCAACTCTTAAGTTTATTCCTATGTATCTTCTTTTTTCTTTTTCTTTTTTTTTTGGTTTGTTTGCTATTGTCAGTAGATTGCTTTCCTTATTTTCTTTCCAGTGGTTCATTCTTTGTGTATGAAAATGTGACTGATTTTATTTGTTGATTTTGCAACCTGCAACTTTACTGAATTTGTTTATTAGTTCTAACTTTTTTTCTAGGAGTCCATACACACACACACACACACACACACACACACACACACATTTTAGTATAATGCCAAACACACACACACACAAAAAAAATATGATGTATATATAAAAATATATATATTGGCCGGGTGCGGTGGCTCAAGCCTGTAATCCCAGCACTTTGGGAGGCCGAGGCGGGTGGATCACGAGGACAAGATATTGAGACCATCCTGGTCAATATGGTGAAACCCCATCTCTACTAAAGATACAAAAAATTAGCTGGGCATGGTGGTGCATGCCTGTAATCCCAGCTACTCAGGAGGCTGAGGCAGGAGAATTGCCTGAACCCAGGAGGCGGAGGTTGCGGTGAGCCGAGATCGCACCATTGCACTCCAGCCTGGGTAACAAGAGTGAAACTCCGTCTCAAAAAAAAAAAAAATATATATATATATATATACACACATATACATATATTTATACGTACGTGTGTGTGTGTGTGTGTGTGTGTGTGTGTGTGTGTGTGTGTGTGTTTGGCATTATACTAAAAAATGCATTGCCTAGACCAATGTCAAGAAGGCTTTCCACTTTGTTTTCTTTTGGTAATTTTATGGTTTCAAGTATTACGTTTGAGTCATGTATATATATGAATGATCTTAGCTAGACCTTCTGGATAACGTGCTGGAGCTTTAACATTACCACTTGCCGCTTCGCCTTGCATTTTTATGCTACAGAGATGGGGCTTCTTTTCTTAAACTTCATAAACCAGGCTCTGCCAGCTTCAGGTTTTCTTCTTCAGCTTCCTACCATTCTCAGCCTTTGTAGCATTGAAGGGAGTTAGGGTCTTGCTATGGATTAGGCTTTGGCTTTAGGGAATGCTGTGGCTCATTTGGTCTTCTATTCAGACCACTCAAACTTTGTCCATATCAGCCACAAGACCGTTACACTTTCTTATCATTTCTGTGTTCACTGGAGTAGCAATTTTAATTTCCTTGAAGAACTTTTCTTTTGCATCCACAACTTGGCCAGCTGTTTGGGGAAAGAGGCCTAGCTTTTGGCCTTTACTTTGCTTTGGACGTGCTTTTCTCACTAAATTTAATTGCTGGCTTTTGATTTAATGTGAGAAACATGTGACTGTTTCTTTCATGTGAACACTTAAAGATCATCGTAGGGTAATTCACCGACCTGATTTCAATATTGTTGTCTCTCAGAGAAACAGGAAGACCTGAGCAGAGAGGGAAAGATGGGGAACAACTGGCTGGCAAAATACAACACACACTGCATTTATCCGTTAAACCTCCTCTCTTATCAGGGAAGTTTACAACACTCCAAAACAATTACAATGGCAACATCGAAGATCGCTGATCACAGATGACTGTGACAGATGGAATAGTGATGAGAACTTTTAAAATATTGCAGGAATTACCAAAATGCGACAGAGAGACAGGAGAGGTACACACACCACTGGGAAAATTGCACTGATAGAGTTGCTTGACAGGGGGTGCCACAAATCGTTAATTGATTTTAAAAAATGCAGTGTCGGCCGGGCGCTGTGGCTCACGCCTGTAATCCCAGCACTTTGGGAGGCCGAGGCGGGTGGATCGCGAGGTCAAGAGATCGAGACCATCCTGGTCAACGCGGTGAAACCCCGTCCCTACTAAAAATACAAAAAATTAGCTGGGCATGGTGGCGCGTGCCTGTAATCCCAGCTACTCAGGAGGCTGAGGCAGGAGAATTGCCTGAACCCAGGAGGCGGAGGTTGTGGTGAGCCGAGATCGCGCCATTGCACTCCAGCCTGGGCAACAAAAGCGAAACTCCGTCTCAATAAATAAATAAATAAATAACAATAAAAAATGCGGGGTCTGTGAACTAGAATAAAATGAAGTGCAATCAAATGACCTGTCCCTGTCATAACCTCCCACCTCCAGTTGTGACAACCAAATATGGCTCCAGACATTGCCACATCTCCCCGGGGTAAAAATTACCCCTGGTTTGGAGTCACGGAGCTACTACATGTAAAGCGTTAGAATAGAGGCTGACACAAACACTCAAATATTAGCTACGACGATTGCTGTCATCATATCAGCAGCAGCATCTGACCATACAGCATCATACTATCTGTAATAATAGTATGTGTTAATTAGGATAGTGTCCCTCCTGTTAAAAAAAAAAAACTCAAATTTCTGTCCCTGAACACAATAAAGTTTTTTTTTTTTCTTTTTGGCTTCGTTAGAAGTCCAGTGCAGGTGTTCCTGGTGATTTGACTGCCTTCCACAAAGTGACTCAGGGCTTCAGGCTTCTTCTGTGTTGCATAATTCTCCTCCTTTCTGTCCTCAGAAGGCCTTTGTGTTCAGAAATACATAGGAGGCACACCTGCCTTTAAGCTTCTGGGCCTGGAAATGACTCATCTCATTATTGATCATATTCCATCAGTAAGAACTAGTCACATGGCTCCATGCAATGAGAGGAGAGGCATGGATCTGTAGTGGAAAGTTAGTCATTTCTGCCATCTCTTAACAAGGGGATTTAGTGGTTCTAGCAACTGTTTCTCCCTCTGTGGCCATTTTGTCTTGGCTTCTAGTCCCTATGACCTCATCTGCTGTTCCTGGGTTACTTAAAGAGTTTTGTTAGGATGGGGTTTCCAGAACCTGTGGGAAGGCTGGAAAACCAGATGGAAGGAGACATGGACTGAGCCAGTGCTGTACTTCTGGGAAGCAGGAATAGTCTCAGAGCAGAACTGGTCTGTACAGAAGTCTACCACCCATGAAAGCAATTCCCCCAAGCCATTTACTTCTGCCCTCTTGTCACGGACGTACACAAAACCTCAGGAAGGAAGGAGAGAGTGTTTGGTTATTTATACACCATGGATGTTCCAGGAGATGGGCAAGAAGCATCCAGCCAAGTGGTCCTCAGCTCTGTCTGCTCACCACAGCACCTGGAGAGAATTCATGGAGTACCCATGTTCAGTCCCTTTCCCAGATCAATGAAACTGGAGAGCCTGGGAGTGGATCCTGGTGGCTTCCCTTTGTCTGGTTCTGCATGTGATCCTAATGTTCAGCCAGAATTAAGAATCACTGGGAAGGCCAGCCATGGTGGCTCATGCCTGTAATCCTAGCACTTTGGGAGGCCGAAGTGGGTGGATCACCTGAGGTCAAGAGTTTAAGAATAGCCTTGCCAACATGATGAGACACCATCTGTACTAAAAATACAAAAATTAGCCAGGTGTGGTGGCAGGTGCCTGTAATATCAGTTGCCCAGGGGGCTCAGGTAAGGAATTGCTTGAACCCAGGAGGTAGACGCTGCAGTGAGTCGAGATGGCATTCCAGCCTGGGCAACAGAGTGAGACTCTGTCTCAAAAAAATAAAATACAGTAAAATAACTGGGAAAAGGACTACTTCAAGTCACCTTCTTACTGAGACCACACATGCGGGGAAGGTGATTTCTTGGAAAGGAAGCAGAGAGGTTTTTAGGAAAGGGAATGAGATGCTGAACAGCCCAAAATGACCAAGGTCCATCTACTCAGCTCATGCCCATGCTCTGCATCCTTCTCACTGACACAAAAACACCCCAGGCCAGGACCTGCTGTTTGTAACCTCTACCCCTATCTGTATTCAGGTGTTATGTCCTGTTTCCTCTCTGAGTTATATGCATTTTTACAGAGGGCACGGAGAGGTTAGAGGTGAGGCTTTTGTTTGTTTTGTTTGAGATAGTCTTGCTCTGTCGCCCAGGCTGGAGTACAGTGGTGCCATCTTGGCTCAACTGCAACCTCTGCCTCCTGAGTTCAAGCAATTCTCCTGCCTCAGCCTATCAAGTAGCTGGGACTACAGCACACACCATACATAATACCTGGCTAATGTACATATTTTTAGTAGAGATGGGTTGGCCACGTTGGCCAGGCTGGTCTTGCACTCCTGACCTCAAGTGATCTGCCCCAGTTAGCCTCCCAGAATGCTGGGATTACAAGTGTGAGCCACAGTGCCTGGCCTGAGTTGAGGCTTTTTAACATAATGGAAAGCATTTCCAATTGGGGAATTCCAGGCACTGTGACCGTGAAGGAGGATACTGCAGCATCCAGAGGTGGTTTTGTAGCCATTCTAATTCTACCCCAAAAGTCTTTGCAAAAGGAGGGCTATGCCAGCTAGGGCTCTGCCTTGTGCTGCTCTCCATCTGTGGCTGATGGTGACAAGGGCAAGGGATGGATTATGAGTCTGGGCACCCTGTGCCCATATCCCCACCCTGACTCTTGAGAGCTGTGTTGTCTGGGAAGTTTCCTGTCCTCTTGGGGCTCTTAGTTTCCATAGCATGGATAACATGATGAGGATAATGCCCATATGGCAGGCTCTGAGGACTAAACGTAACTGAAGCCCCCAGCGCAGTGCCTGATTCGTGAAGTGTGTAGCATGAATGTCCGGCCTCTCATCTCTTTGCTTTGTGCCCTTTGAGGTCACACAGCCTGCCCTTGCTCTGGGATTGACAATCCCCAGGGATACCGAGTTAGGAAAATGGATAGAATATTGGAAAGGATGGGTGGGAGTTGGACGTGCCCATAGCTTTTAAGTGGTGGAGTGAGGATGTTTAAAACTCAGGTGTTCGTGACTGCAGAGTAACCCCTGTACATTTGACTGGCTGTCCTGAAAATCATGATTTGACAGTACATGAAGGACATTTCTTGTGGAGAGTTACCAAGAATAGCACAGGTGCTCAGGATTTTGTGGCAGGGGAAGATAAAACTGCTTACTCTGTGGCAAAGGTCTAAATAACTACTCTCTAATAATAGCGAAATATTGGAAATAATTATTTCTAATAATGTTGGAAATACAGAAAAAAGGAAATGAAATATCCAATTTCACTTCCCCAGAAGCAGTAATAATTCTTTTTGTATTGCCTTCCTCTGCCTTTCTTCTATTCATGTTTTAACCTAATTAAGATCATGTTAATATATCGTTTATATTCTGATTTTCTTCCTGAAAACATTTTTCCATGTTATCCTAAACTTCACTTGACCATTACTTTAAAAGTCTTGGAATAGCTGGGCATGGTGGCTCACGCCTATAATCCCAGCACTTTGGGAGGCCAAGGCAGGTAGATCACGAGGTCAAGCGATCGAGACCATCCTGGTCAACAAAGTGAAACACTGTCTCTGCTAAAAATACAAAAATTAACTGTTCATGGAGGCACGTGCCTGTAGTTCCAGCTACTCAGGAGGATGAGGCAGGAGAATTGCTTGAACCCAGGAGGCAGAGGATGCGGTGAGCCAAGATCGCACCATTGCACTCCAGCCTGGGTAACAAGAGCGAAACTCTGTCTCAAAAAAAAAAAGTCTTGGAATATTCCATGAAAAGGAGATGATGCAGCACACTGAGTGAATCCCCTGTTGGGGAAATAGGTTCTTACCTGTTTTTTTCCATTATAGAATATGTTCCCAGCATTTTGGGAGGCTAAGGTGGACAGATCACTTGAGCCCAGGAGTTCATGACCAACCTGGGCAATATTGAGAAGCTCTGTGTCTGCCAAAAAAAAAAAAAAAAAAAAACCAACAAAACTTAGCCAGGCATGGTGGTGTGTGCCTGTAGTCCCAGATACTGGGGAGGCTAAGGTGGGAGGATCCCTTGAGCCTAGGAGTTAGAGGTTTCAGGTTTCAGTGAGCTACGTTTACAGTACCGTACTTCAGCCTGGGTGACAAAGTGAGACCCTGTCTCAAAAAATAGAAAAAGAAATGTTACGAAATACCATTTTGTGCTGTAAGCTTTATGTAGTATTTCCAATACGCAGAAGAGACTGCCAGCCTCAGAGGTATGAGGTCACTGGAAAGGAGGGTTTTTGAGCATCTTTATCTGTATTTCCAGATTGCCAAGCTATATTTGGCAAGCTAAAAGCTCCCTTTTAGGAGCTTTTTCTATCCCTGCAACCTAGCCTCAGACAGTAACCAGGGGCTCTTCAGAAGGAAATTTAGATGGTGATACCTTTCCCCAAAGATTACAGGTTACAATGGGAAGGGCCCAGAGAGCCTCAGTATGCACTTCTCACACCAGTCCAGCCTCCTCCCTTCTTCATAATTAAGCTTCAGATAATGTTTGCAATCTCCCCATGTTTTCCAGCATGTGTCAGGGTGAATGATGGGCTCGTCACAGCTCAGACTCCCTGCAACCCAGCACTGTAACTGCTTTAACCTTCCTTAATATGCCAACGTCAAAGGCAAACCAAGGACAGGGATTGGCCAGGCCCTCCCCGATCTGTCCCTGCCTCCCTTGTGACTTTTTCCTTCCTCTCTTCTGCCTCTTGCTCCTCTCAAAATCACCTGCAAGATAGACCTAAGGCAGTTGTTCAGCACCATAAGTAAAACTATTCTTAGGTTACAAGCTGCCAGAATTTTGAAGCAAGTGCATGTAAATATTTCATTCCTGACAGTGAGAGTTATTAAGAGAAACCTTGTGCGTTTTCTAGAAGAATTTTAAGAGACGTTTGTTCATTGGACATGTCTGGAGCCTACAGAATTTGGTAGGAGAAGGGGAAGGAGGTAGGGAGATAACTATCATCCATGAATGGGCTCTTTCCTTTTTTACACTTACAGATAATATTTAAGATGAGTTCTGGCAGCTCAGTGGCTGGAACCAAGTCCCAGGCCAGAATAGAAGAGAGGGAGTTGGAGAGATGGGAAGCTGCCTGCTTTCAGAAATACCCTTTTCGGGCTGGGTGTGGTGGCTCACGCCTGCAATCCCAGCACTTTGGGAAGCTGAGGTGGGTGGTTAACATGAGGTCAGGAGTTCAAGCCTGCATGGTGAAACCTCGTCTCTACTAAAAATACAAAAATTAGCCAGGCGTGGTGGTGTGCACTTGTGGTCCCAGTTAGTTAGGAGGCTGAGGCATGAAAATTATTTGAACCCGGAAGGTGGATGTTGCAGTGAGCCAAGATCGTGCCACTGCACTCCAGCCTGGGCAACACAACTCTGTCTCAAAAATATATGTGTGTGTGTATGTGTGTGCGTGTGTGTGTGTGTGTGTATCCCTGTGGGTGGCCAGTTTGCAAGCTGCTCTGTTAAATGCAGTAGGGCTCATAATATCCGATGTTAGGACTTGTGCTACTGTTACAGCGAGATTACCCTGAACTCATAAAACCACAGCTATCCATTTGCAATCTCCAGCTCTAAGCCAGACATTCCTATTGAATGTACACAAAATGGCAAGATAGACTTTGTGTCCCTTTTTTAAACGAGGAAACTGAGGCTCACTCAGACAGGTAAGGTAACTTTCCCATGGTAAAGTGAGGCTGTAGAAGGCGCAGGTATTTCCAACCCCAGAGCAATCCTTACACTTTTACCCGCTGGAGATCAAGGCGAAGACTCTGAAAATCACTTGACAGGAAAGGAAGAAAATTTGCTGTGGAAAATCACAAAGAACAGCTTAGGTACTCAGGGTTTTGTGACAGGGAGGGTAAAACGCTGCCTCCTGTGGGCCAGCAGATGAGCCAGGCTCCTTGAACATACTGTTTTTCTTAATTCATACAACAGTCTTATCAAATGTTATTTCCATTGTACAGATATAAAATGATGGACTCCAAGAGGCTAAGTCCTTTGTGATCACCTAGGGTCATGTAACAGAGTACCCCTAAAACTTAATGACCATTTATTATACCTCAAGATATTGTGTGTCTGGAATCTAGGCAGGACCCACTGGTTGTGAGTTGACTCAGGTTTCTTGGTGACATTCAGTTGACTGGTACCACGGGTCAGGAAGACTGGAAGTCTGAGCTCTCCTGGGACTGATCCCAAAGCACCTAGATGTAGCCTCTGCAACAAGGCTGTCAGGGTAGTCAGCTTCTGACACTTCAGCTGCGGCTGCCCTGAGAGCACCCCAGTGGACGGGAGGGCACACTGCCAGTATTTTAAGGGCCTAGTGGACACTGCCAATATTTTAAGGGCCTGAATAGTGTTGCAGCATCCCTTGTGCTGTCACCTCTTGGTGAAGGTAGTTTTAGAGCCTGCCTAGACTCAGTTGTGGACATAGACCCCATTGCTCAATGGGAGAATCACCAAAGAACTGGTGGCAACTTTTTCATTCTCCACACCTGCCCAAGACTGCGTTATCTAGAAAGTGGTGGGAACAGGTTTTGAGCTCAGAAATTGACTTCAAAACTTTTCTTAGAGTTCCCGCCATCAGACCATTGCAGGTGGAACCATGTTATTGCAGGTGGAAAGCTGGAGATGCTGATACTTACTATTCTAGAGGTAACTCTGAATCAACAACACTAGCCTCTGACAGGGGTTCCTGATTCCTGCCTTACAGAGAAGTAAACGCTGTCAGATCAGAGGAGTCACCTCTTCAAAGCCACGTAGCTGCTGAGTGACAGGAGCTCCCCATTTGTTTTATTCTGCAACCTAAAGCAGTTTTCTGCCTCGCCACTTTTTGACAATAGGACTTTAAGGTTTTCCATTTGTACCTGTGACAGAAATCTAGAGATTGAAGTTGGTTCAAGGCAAGAGTTGACTCAGTTTGATGAAGAACTCCCGGCCTGGCAGGACGAGATGGTTCACACCTGTAGTCCCAGCACTTTGGGAGGCTGAGTCTGGTGGATCACCTAAGGACCAAAATTTGAGACCAGCCTGAAAAACATGGAGAAACCCATCTCTACTAAAAATACAAAATTAGCCAGACATGGTGGTACATGCCTGTAATCTCAGCTACTCGGGAGACGGAGGTAGGAGGATCACTTGAACCCAGGAGGCGGAGGTTGCAATGAGCTGAGATTGGACCGCTGCACTCCAGCCTTGGCACCAGGAGTGAAACTCCATCTCATTTAAAAAAAAAAAAAAAAAGAACTCACAACTTTTCACAACCTGGTCCCCTTGGTGAAGTTGACTGTGTAGAGGAGAAGCGGAATGCAAATGTTTCCTGTTATACCAAAATGGATCATGAGGACCCAGAGTGGCCTGCAGAGATAAGCTGTGCATTTCCTGCATTTGCAAGAGAGCCCAAAACGGTGAGGTTCAGATACCTACCCAGGGCTAAGAGAGAGCAAGGCCACTGTGCTATTTCTAGTGTCCACTAGTCTCTATAAGCAGAAGATCAGAGAGGACTCGAGAAGAGAGAGAAGAATGAGTCATGGGTCAACATCCTTCCCCACAACAGTGGAAAAGAAGCCAAGCTCCAGGGCTCCTCTCGTAGATACTGGGAGGCCAGCAGGAAGAGGCCCTGCTCTACTCATGCGGTGTCTTTGATGGTCATCCTTATGGGCTTATTTGTGCAAGAGGAGATACAAAGGAATGGAGGAGAGGGAAAGCTTCATTCTCTGCTTTGCTCTTGCTCCTTGTGGCTTGGTGAAGACCTGAGTTTCCTGAGGGCTAAAACGATACCGAAGAGAAACTGGGTTTGAGCCTTGCGGCTGATGCATCCAAGAGAACCAGCTGCAAGGTGAGACAACCTCGGCATCAAGAGATGGGGGTCACACCACCAGCATTCTATCACCAGTGGGGTTTGGGAGAGGTTGAGCAGAAGTGGATTTCTTACCAGGGAACCATGTAGGGGGAACTTGTGCAAAATAGTACTGCAGTGGAGACGTATGGCTAGCCTGCCGGGTCTGTTCACCAAAACCATCATCTCCCCTTTGAGACACAGTTGACTGCATGTTCCCAACCCCCTGACTTTATAGGCGACTGTGGGACTGAGCTCTAGACAACAGAATGTGAGCTCGAATGAGGCATGCTGTTTCTGGGTCTGGTCCATCAAAACCACCAGTCATTCTCCTCCTGTTGGATTGAGGTAAAGATGATGATGGCCTTGGAAGCCACATCTTAAGCATGGAAGAGCCCCTTTCACTCTGGTTTTCTGAATGTCCATGTGGAGATCTGTTATCCAATCTGGTCTCCCAGACTCTTAGGTGAGCAAGAAGTGAATGTCCATTATATTGAGCTTTTATGTGTTTGGTTCTATTTGCAACTGAAGTTTAGATATCCCTCACAAATAGAAGAAAGCTTCACCCACAGCACTCCCCCAAATCTACCCATGCTCCATGACGATGCCAGCGTTTGGACATCTTCCACGCAGAGGGCATTTATTGGTGTTGAAATTCACCTGATCACCAGCGGCAATAGCAGATGATTTCATTTGTTGCAGAGTGAAAAGGAGGTGGCCTTGTCTCTTGAACGCTTCCTAGACCCACTGGCAGAACTATCAAAACCAGAAAACCGCATGGGAAAAGAGGTCATGAAAGAAGGGACCATGCATTCTCCCCAGTTAGTCTTTCTGGTTGATGACTGGGGGGATGGAGGAGATTCACCTTAAACTGCATGTGAAATCAGAGTTTTACACTGAGCTGTAATTGAGAGGGCAGGAATTCTCAGGCCCGAGAGTGACTAGGAGGTTCTCTGTGTCCGGCTCAGATGTCCTTACAGCTCGGGAAACCTTCGCATTTGTGTCATTCGTTCCATACGCTGATGTCAGACCATTCCATCAATCGGTTCCATCAAAGCCATAGACAGCTTGGCAAAGACGATGTGACTGACTCCAGGGCATGGGGATGTGACATTTTCATGTGGATGACTAACAACAGAAGTAATCACCTGTCCTTGTGTTTACCTGGAATGCCTGTTTAAGTTAAGATGCACTGATGTCACAGGTTAAGGCTTCCCTGTCTGGCACCGTGGTGCGTCATTAGCTGATGGGGAGGGGAATCTGGAAGACCACCCACCAGGATGGTACTTGAGCCAGGGGTGTGGCTATTCTGTCTTGCTGCCTGGCCAGCCACTTGTAGCACTGTTGGCACAGCCATTCCTACTGTAAATACTGGAGGGAGGGGGTGACTGGCATCAGTCAGTGGGAGGGGATGGAATAATGTCCCGCCAGGGAATAGCAGACCATCACCCGCTTCTCAGTGTCTGGGTTTTGTGGATGGGAGCATTGCAGAGCTGTGCAGGGAGCGCTGTCTAGATGATAGAGACCTGGCTCTACCTCTTGCCAGGGAAGTAATTAAATCTCTTCGATGCTTATCTGGATCCATTTGAAGTGAGCTCTCTCCGTGGAATGAGCTGATAAATTCCTTCCTGCGCTTGAGTCATTCTGAGATGTTTTTGTCCTATGCTACCGAAAGAGACCTGTCCACCACGACCATGCGGAAGTTTTACAGGGTAGCCCCACGCTGTCCAGCACGTAAGGCACAGACCACAGGCTGGTTTGCAGCATCAGAGCCCCGGTCGGCGTTAGGGCATCTCAGACAGGGTTCCGGAAGAATGGGTAACTGTGACCAAACAGTGATCTTCCCTGTGTCCATTAACTTAACCTGGACATCTCCTGATGTGTGGGAGTCCGAGCAGGGAACCCAGGTCTCCATCATGTGGCAGAGTCCCTGCCTGGGTCTCAAAGGCAGCTTTGGAGTTTGACCTGGGTTCAGACCCAGCTCCTGAAAGTCCCTGGTGTGGTCTCGGGAAAGGCTTTTTATGTTTCCAGTCTCAGTTGAAAAGGAATCACGTCCACCGAGTTCCTAGCACAAGCGAGAAGGAAACCCTTAATGTCGGCCTTTGCGATTTCAAACGCATGCAGAGAAACTGAAGGAGAGGAAGGGAAATGATTAAAGGGATGGGAAATCGCTGGAACAAAGCTTTCAAGAGTGTTCTGCTGGAAGTTTCCCACGTCCCTTTTGCACCCTGCGCTGGTCCACAGAATGGCCCGCCTCAAACACGGCTCTAATCATATCAGCCTCCCACTGCAGACACTCTGATGACTGCTGCTGGCTTCACAAAAGCCCTTGGCTGGAGCTGGCGTCAGCAACCCTTAAAGAGCCCTCCATCCTCCCGCCGGCCTCTGCAGTCCAGTCTGGCTTGCCTAACACACACTCCACCCACACTGGGTGGTGACACAGCCTGAGGTCTCTGGCTACACATTGGTGAATACTATGTGCCTTAGAAATGCATCTCATTATGTCAGATAATTTTGACCATGAAATTTACTCTGGATGCAGTATAGAGAGGGTTCTAGCTACTTACAGGGGCCTCAGGAAAATTTACACCTTGTTTCATATATTTAACCAACGGGTAAAATTATTAATGCAGTATAGTTTACCTCTAGTTGGCCATAAGCCCCACCAATCCCTATTGTATGACTATGTGCCTTACCTTCTACTTTGCCCCCATAAGTGAATCGTTGAGAGAGTTCTTTTTGATCTCCTCTTCAATAAGAAAACAAATAGCCAACATTTCCACAAGGCCTCTTCTTTGTTTTTCAATTTGTTCCTGAATTTCTTTTAACTTTTAATTTCAGAGGTACATATTGCAGGTTTGTTACATAGGTGTCAATTTGTGTCATGGGGGTTTGTTGAACAGATGATTTCATCCCTCAGGTATTAAGCCTGGTACTCATTAATTATTTTTTCTGATCCTCCCTCCTCCTATCTTCCACCCTCCAGAAGGCCCTGGTGTGTCTTATTCCCCTCCATGTGTCCGTGTGTTCTCATCGCTTAGCTCCCACTTCTCAGTGAGGATTGCAGTATTTGGTTTTCTGATCCTGTGTTAGTTGGCCAAGGATAGCGGCCTCCAGCTCCATCCATGTCCCTGCAAAGGACACGGTCACAGCACTATTCACGGCAGCAAAGACAAGGTATCTTGTTAATGGCTAAAGCAGTATGAAGCTTTATTTTTTTATCCTCGTTCAAACATATGTTTAATTTTACAAATCGGATACATTATCAATGTAAACTTCTTAAACAATCCAGGAAAAGAAGGTTCCTCATGACTTCTCTTCATCCTTTGGGTCCTAGTCAGGTTTCAGTTTCCTCAGAGGTAAACCTTTTGTCGGTTTGGTGTACATCCTCTGATACATTTTTCAGATATATGTCCATGGTGTGTGTGCTGAGGGAGAGATGTATGATGTATACACACCTGAGTTATTTATTATCATCTTATGTACACTTTTCTGCATCTCTTGCTTTTCATTAATAATATAGGTTGTAGAGTTTTTAATGTCAAATTATAAGAATCTTCCTCATGCTGTATCATAGTTCATAATATGGATGGATCTGTAGTTGACTTGGCTTAAAAGATCAGATACTGGAAGTCGAACAGCCACATTCAGACCATGTATGTGTTTTGTTTGGCTAGAACCATGTTTTGCCTGTTAAAAACTGAAAGGCAGAGGGCTTTAGGTAGGAGTAGGCAATCGTTAGTTACCCCATAGGCCCTGCCACTCCCTATTGTCTCATCCTCTATAGGCAGTTGAGTATTCAAACCCTATACTCCAGCCATTAGACTTTTAATAAAATGTGTTGCTGTCAGAACAAAGCTATGATGGACAGCTATGTGTATACCTCTTTGTGTTTGTATTTCCCTAAGCTAGATAAAAGAGTGGCTTCCCTCTAACGGGGGGAATAAAATGGGCCTTGACGATGTAAATGACACAAAGTTAGGAAACACTAAAATTATGAACTGGGAGACATTAGTCGGCTGAAAACTATGTTGCCCATGGAGCTCAGTGAGGCAGAGAGAATAGTTCTGCCCAAGGCTTAGAGCTGCTGAATATCCTATATCCCCAACGTACTCCTGTTGGTTTTCGGCAGAGAAATACACACATTCACGTGAGGTTATGTAGCCCACGGATCTGGTGTGCTTGTGCTTTAGGGATGTGGCCCATGGCCACGAAATCAGCTACTTTTCCAGTCCTGAATGGGCTCCAGGAGAGAGCGAGGGGAGGGAAGGTTCCACCCTCTGGCATCCATCACACCTTGAGTGTCCCCATGGGAGGCACCGGATTCATGGCTTGCCAAGCCTTCAGCCGCAACTCATGGACTCTCTTGGCTGAGGTCAGCCTCAAGTCTGGTCTCCCATTTAGGGGGCTAATGGTGCATGAAAGCTGCCCTGTGGACAGTGAGCTCTGCCTCAGCCCCCCTTGTCTGATGCCTTGGGAGCGAGTGTGGGAGAGGTGGTGCCAAAGCCAGGCCGGTGGGAGCTGCAAGGGCTGGTCAGCTAACGCGAGAAGTCATTCGTTCTTAAGGCCTTTGCTGGATTTACATCTGTGAGCTGGTATTGGTCTGTGTCTTCATCAGCCTGGGCTGCCATAAGAAAACACCGTGGATTGCGGCTTAACCAACAGGAACGTATTTCTCATAGCTCTGGAGTCTGAGAGTTCAAGATGAAGGTACCAGCAGAGTTGGTACCTGGAGAAGCCGCTCTCACTAGGTTGTAGGTGCTGGCTTCTTGCTTTGTTTACACTTGGCCTTTCCTGGGTGCAGGTGGAGAGAGAGAGAGTGAGAGAAAAAGAGAGCGGAGCAGGGTGGGGCGGGGGGCGGGAAGGAAGTTCTCTGCTGTTTCTCCTTCATTAGTTTTCTTTTTTATTTGAGATGGAGTTTCCCTGTTTTTGCCCAGGCTGGAGTACAGGGGCATAGTCTCAATTCACTGTAACCTCTGCCTCCCAGGTTCAAGCAATTCTTCTGCCTCAGCTTCCCAAGTAGCTGCGATTACAGATGTGCACCACCATATGTGGCTAATTTTTTTTGTAGTTTTAGTAGAGACTGGGTTTCGCCATGTTGGCCAGGCTGGTCTCTAACTCCTGACCTCAAGTGATCCACCTGCCTTGGCCTCCCAAAGTGCTAGAATTACAGGTATGAGCCACCACTCCCAGGCTGCTGTCTCATCTTCTGTGGGTACAAATCTCATCACGAGGGCCCACCCACGTGACATCATCTAAAGTTAATTACTTTCCAAAGGCCCAGTCTCCAGATATAATCATACTGGGGTTAGGGCTTCAGTGTAGGAGTTTTGGGGACGTAGCTCAGTCCAAGCAGTCGGGAAGGAAAATATGTTTGAGGTTGGCCAAGTCATTCAGGTATAAGGGAAGCTGTGGGGTACAAAGCTCCTTAAGAGTTACTACACAGAGAAAAAGATGTGACCTCCAGGTAGGAGACCCTTTCTAGGCATAGATGAACAATGGTGGATGGCATCTACACCAAATCCTTTGATACAGAATAGGCTTGTAGGTAGATGCCTGAACATATACCTGACTTTCCACTGGGACTTTCCATTCATTGGGTTTAAATCTCATTTCCTCCACTTCATAGCATCCCGACTTTGGAAAAGTGACCTATCTTGTCCGAACCTCAGTATCTTCATTTATGAAGATGGGCATAAAATTTATTCTAGAGGTTAAATGAGATGAAATAGGTAGACACCTTGGTTCCATTCCTGGCACAACGCTTTCTTTCACAGTACTTTGAGGAGTTTTGCAAGCACAAAGCTGCCGCTGTTGTTTTCACCTGGTGTTTCTCATAACAGTCACTTGAAACTTGAAGGGGAAAAAAATGTTTAAATGTCTTCAATGCCTTTTTTTTTTTTCAGTGTTCATCTAACCATTATCAGTACACGGGCATTGCTCACAGCCCTCCCCACTTTCTTTTTTTTTCCTGGCAAGACTGTTATAATATGTTGAAAATATTAATTATCCTATTCACCTTATTAGCGGGACTGGATAAACAAATCTGGTTGCTGTGCTTGCTGGGAGAAAAGGCGTGTGTGTGTGTGTGTGTGTGTGTGTGTGTGTGTGTGTGTGTGTGTGGTGTGTTGCAGCCTTGTCCCCTCGGGTCATAACAAATTATTGATGCCAGTTCCTTTAAAAAGACAATTAATCCAATTACCTTCTTGTCGAATCGATACTAATGTCTTTGTTTCCTTTAACTTGCAGGTTTCGGCAAGTCAGGCTACAGGCACAGCCGAGGTAGGAAATGTGGTTTCTCTGTCCCTTTGGAAGAGAGTTCGAAGTGGGTTTCTTTCATGATGGAATGCGATGATCACTCTAGCAGTGATGTCTCTGTGCTCGATTTCCTGATGGCTTGGATGGTATATTTTCAGTTGAGTGGTTTCTGTGCTGCTGGATTTTGGGGTGACCAGGTCACTGCACTGCTCTTTGTGGAGTGTGCGTGGTAAAGATGGTGCATGGTGACTTCTGTGTCTGTGTCTCGATAAATACATCTCAATTCTAGCCCAGCTCAGACAAAACCCTGGTTCTACTGGTAAGACCTCCACTGTCTTTCTTATGTTTACCCATTCCCTCTTTTTTGCTTTTCCTTTGTATTTTTTCCTCTGCTTTTCATTTTATTACTGAGACGCAGCCTCACTTTGTGGCCCAGGCTGGAGTACAGTAGTGCCATCTTGACTCACTGCAACCTCTGCCTCCCAGGTTCAAATGATTTTCCCTCCTCAGTTTCCCGAGTAGCTGGGATTACAGGCATGCATCACCACGGTTGGCTAATTTTCGTATTTTTAGTAGAGGGGGCGGTTTTACCATGTTGACCAAGCTGGTCTCGAACTCCTGGCCTCAAGTGATCTGCCCACCTCAGATGACAGGTATGAGCCACTGCAGCCAGCCTGTTTTTCTTTTCTACTCAGTCTCCAAGGCATGAAAGGAATTGTGGTGGATGCTGACAACATAGGTAAAGAATGAAAAATGAAACTGGTCAGAAGTGACCAGCAAGGTGACCACCCGTGGGAATTTGTGCATGTTGTAAGGTAATGGGCTTCTGCGAAATATGCCCACCACTACAGAACCGGTCACTTTCACTCCCAAGCCACTGTGTGGGTAAGGCAAAGAACCCCGACCCAGGTCCTGGGAGTCCTGGGCTCTGTGTGATGTTGTGTATCATCATAATTACGCCTAGTATTCCATTATTGGAACGCTAGGCATGTGGGAGTTATTTATATTCTGCTCAAGGTCATCACCAGGGTCTGATTTCTCAAACTGAAAAAAGTGCAACCTCAGGTATACACGAGTTAACTGCGGTGATTTGCTTTCCTCGGGTGTGCCATGAGGATCATTATATCTCCCTTTGATCTATCACATGGTGCTTAGCAGAGTGAAATAGAATAAGGCTCATGGAGGTAGATTGTCACTGGGTTCTGCAAACACATAGGGGAGATCTGTATTCACAAGTATCCATTCCAGTTAAAGTGTCTGCATCCTCGGATGGAGTAACTCGGCATGCCAAGGTTTTCCAGGAGCTACGATGCATTCATAGTGTGATTGCTTTCAGATGCCTAGTGAGGTGGGGATTTGGGAAACACAAGGATAGGGCAGAGATGAGCAGCCTCCACTGTCACCTGTGTCCCCATGATCTTGTGACCAGTCACTCAAGTGAGTTATTAAACAACACGAAGTTAGTTTCCTCTGTTTTGGAATGGGAGTCACAATATGCATCCCATGAGGCTGCTGAGAACATTAAAATGGCAGTCACAGTGTTCCTTTCCTCTGGTGCTTTGCTGTCATGGGAATACCAGTTTCTATGCATTTAGCACCTCTGATGCACCATTTATTTATAAATGCTCTACACGCATCATTATGTAAAATCCTCACAAAAATGTTGTGATGTATAGCTGAGATGATCCCCACTTTGCAGAAGAGTAAACCGAGTCTTAAGAAAGGCTGAGTAGATTTCCTAGCACCGTTCAACTAATGAGGAATAGAGCTGGAGTTCATAACCATGTCTCTCAGGGTACAAAGTGCCATGCCATGTAAACCAACCAGATTATGGCCTGGTACACAGTGGGTATTGAGTGAATGGGAGCTCTGCCAGTCATAAAGAGCTGATTCCACTTTCTAGAGCCTACCTGAGTATGTCCTGTTTATCTGCAGTCAGCAGCCCAGACAGCCATGTATTTCCTATGATCTTCTGTCTTTCTTCCTTACCACAGACACATTCTTTTTTTAAAAATTTATTTTACTTCAGGTGCATACTATATCTGGCATTTCTCCCCGTGTTATCCCTCCCCACCCTCAACTCCCTCCCCGCCCCCTGCTGTCTCTCCCCTACCCCCACAACTTCCCCCAGTGTGTGATGCTCCTCTCCCTGAGCCTACATGTTCTCATTGTTCAACACCCACCTATGAGTGAGAACATGCGGTGTTTGGTTTTCTGTTCTTGTGTCAGTTTGCTGAGAATGATGGCTTCTAGATTCAACCAAGTCCCTACAAAGGACATGAACTCATCATTTTTTATGGCTGCGTAGTATTCCATGGTGTATATGTACCACATTTTCTTTGTCCAGTCTATCATTGATGGGCATTTGGGTTGATTCCAGGTCTTTGCTATTGTACACAGGGCTGCAATGAACATACATATGCATGTGTCATTATAGTAGAACGATTTATAGTTCTTTGGATATATACCCAGTAATGGGATTCCTGGGTCAAATTCTTATGTCTCCATCCTATTTGGCAGTTCAAAACAATCAACCAACAAGAAAACACCTTCACACATGTTGCACCTTTTCAACTTCACGAGATACTTCTTATGCCCGTTTTACCAACTGATAAAAGGAGGTCTTTCCACATTGGGTGAATAATGTTTAATAATCCAACAATTCCACTTCTGCTTGTATGCGCAAAAGAAATGAATGCCTAAGTCCACCAAAACAACACATGCCAGAATTCCCATAAAGGTTCTACTTATCAGAGCCAAACACTGCAAACACACCAAATGGCTGTTGACAGAATAATAGATAAATAGTGGTATACTCATGCAATGAAACACAGTACAGCAATCAAAAAATGTAATCTATAGATATATGACACAACCTGTATGAATCTTAGTGATGTTATAGGAAAAATATCAGAACAAAAGAATGTATCATCTATGATTTTATGTACATATACACACACATACATATTATATATATATATATATAAATGGACAGAACTCTTCTCTGACAAAAGAGATGTGGACATGGAATATTATATGTGTGTGTGTGTGTATGTGTATATATATGACCACCCAGATACACAGATACCATTCATGTCTGATGATAAAAGTAGCAATAATTGTTACCTCTGGGAGAAGCTGGCTGGGTAGGGGCAGAAAGGGGCCTAATGGGAGTGTCAACATTGTCATCTGTATTTAGAGAGGTAACCATCACATATAAAACTGATAGAGCTCTACACTTGAGACATGTGCACCTTATAGGATGTAATTTGTATGCCAAGAAGCCACTTGACAAGAAGAAAAGAGAAAGAGAAAGGACAGAAAGTATCAACCAGGATGATGGGGTGGGGGAAATGGTCAGTTGATCAGGGTAGGGGAAGTGGGATGAAGGTAATTAGGAAGTGTAGGATGCTTAATTACAGAAACACTTTTGATCAAACACAGTCTTCCTTCCTTCATTCTTTTTGTATTCTAGTCTCCCATTTCCCAGATGGAACCATTTTTTTTTAATCTTTCTTTTCCTCCCAACTGTCATTTCTAAGGCTGAATTAACATTGCTTCAGCCCAATCATATTTTTTTTTTCATGACGGCAAGGAGGTAACCTTTTATTAATTGAATTTCTAATGGCAATTCATCAAAGCAAGCGATCACCATTATTTAATGTGTGATCCATATTCATGGCATGTTCTGTTAGGTAAATAATAGTGGCTCTTGGAAAGTGCTTCTGTGAGGTCCTTTTCCTTCTCAAATGACTTTCCTTTTTCCCCCCTAAGCAGAGACACACCGTTGTAATTTGAGCAGAACAAACCCTACCTGTGGAGGAGACATTGGTTAAAAGGAGACAAAAAGAATTACAAAATCACAGAATCAGTGAGAATGAGTGGCTTTGCCAGTTCCCTTTCTCTCTGCAGATTGACACTGAATATGTGAATAACGTTTGCTAAATCTGGACTTTGAAAACATGACAGCAAGCTGTTTGTGCCAATAAATTTTCATGGCATATGCCACCCCTCCCTGCACCACACACAGTTTTAATAAGATGGCACATGAGCTATTGAGAAATGTTAAAAACCCTGTGGAGGAAAGAGCTTTATCTTCTGACCAAATTCTGCCCAGCAATGTTTATGACAGCTTAAGAATTTATCTGAAATTCCCTGTGCTAGCCTCAAAGCACCTGGCCCTTTGTCCCCAAGCAGCCTTTAAGAACCAAACTAAGATGTCACATACATAATATAACAGATAAATGGCCCAATTTCCATGTCCACATGATGAATGGAATGCAAGTTCAGCACACACATATTTGCACATTAATTGGCCCTGCATAGTTCCATTTTGTTCCTAAGTTGCTACTGTACGTCTCGTGGAGTCCTTCCCCTTCAAAATCATTAAGCCTGTTTTATCGTGCAAATGCATACACATTTCCCCCTATTTATCTTCACGCAGCTTGCCCAGCTGAGAGAGAACCAAGTTACCTGGGCGCAGCCATCGGATTGCAAATGCCCGCGTCTGAGCTCCCTCCACCACCAACTGTATATTAACGCAGAGATCTGAGACCCAGCCCCACGTATTTTTGCTAACAGCCAAACAAAGGAGGTTGCAGACGAGGATGTTTGAAGGGAAAAAAAATCATTTCACTTACCAGTCGGTTTCTTGCCTCACCTTAATGATTTCCTGTTGATAGTTTAATGACAATGTAAACTCAGTGGAGGGCCTCGATGTTGATAAATTGGCCTGCTTTTATTTCATGGCAAAGCAATCGAACCGAGATTGATTGATATTACAGTTTTGCTATCCCAAATAATTGCAATGGCAAACTACACAGATAGCAAACTCAGTGGCCTTGGGAGAATGTACGTAGACTCTCCCTCCTACCATTTTTTTTTCTTCCTTCCAAAAGGAAACTTTATCCTAGGCCTAGGAATCATTTATGTCTCCTGTCTTCCAAGCCTGGTTCTGAGGGAAATAAATGGGGGACTGCAGAGCCCATTAAAAATATTCTCAACCGCTTGAAGAGACACCAGTGCATTTGAGCAAGGAGCTGAGCTGCCTAGGTTATGAACAGAAGATCAATCCTGGCCATCCTGTGCCATCTGAGAATCTAGCATATTTAACAAGGGTCAATTCAGCTGTTTCATCAGAGAGCATGAGCTTTGGAGTCTTGTAGATGAGGTGTGAATGATGGGTCCACAGCTTTTGAGTGAAGTCATTGTAGTCAAGTTGCTTAACTGCTAAGCAAGTCTTTTCTCTGCAAAATGGCAATGGTGAAGTACCGTACAAGGTTTATTTGAACTTTAAATGAGATAATCAATATGCAATGCCTGGCTGGGGGTGGTGGCTCACACTTGTAATCCCAGCACTTTGGGAGACCAAGGCAGGAGGATGATGTGAGCCCAGGAGTTCGAGACCACCCTGGGCAACATAAGAAGGAAAACCACATCTCTACCAAAAAATAAATAAAATATTTCTAGGTACGGGAGCATGTGCCTGTAGTCCCAGCTACTCAGGAGGCTGAGGTGGAGGGTTGCTTGAGCCCAGGAGGTGGAAACTGAGGCAACATGGCACAACTGCACTGCAGCCTGGGAAACAGAGCTTAAAAAAATACAGTGCTTAAGACAGAGCCTGGCATACAGTAGATGTTCAGCAATTAGTATTTTGCTTCCATACAAACCCCCTTTCACTTATATTTATATGAAGTTAAACAATGAGACTCATGGTTTTGAAGCCTTGATGTGCTCCCTTTGCATCACGGCTGTATCCCACCCTGAGCAGACAGAACTTCACTCCTATGACTGAATTCACTTTGGAGTTCATGGCCCTCCTCTCCCGGCAAGGACAAGATCCACTTGAGGATCAGCAGTACTTTCCAGTGAGCACTCTTGGCTTTACCTAATTTTGCCCAATCATGCTTTGACAGTCATCTCCATCCTTGAAGCCAGCACTGAAGAATATGCAAAGAACTCTAAAAAATCATGTGGTCTTAATTCAAGGGCCCAGAATTCTCAGGTGGAGATATGGTTGGTGTTTTGTAATTTCTTGAACATTTAAGTGACAGTCTAATATATACTCTAGGCACAATACTTGGCCAGGGAATACATGCACAAAATGGACACACTGTTATACCCTCAAATAACCGATGGTTCAATATAGCATTATAGAATCAATGCTGTAGTATCACTTGGCTCATGAGGACTGAGGTTCTCTTTAGAGCAAACCTGTCCTCATAAGGCTCCCTCCATATTTGCTAAGTTCTGAATCTTGGCTCAAACAAAAATGAGACTGGATAGGGTAGGGATATTAATAGAGGCTTCTTCAGTATGCAGATTGGAGCTTCCAAAGGGTGGGTTAGGTTGTCATCAGATAAAGAAAAGTCAAGAGCATGAGAAAAGGCAGAGATGGGGAAAAAAGTCACCTGCTCAGAAAAATAAGTGAAAAGTAAGTGTGAAAACAGTGGAGAAGGATAACGTGATCAGAAGCAACACAGAAGAACCAAGGCCAGGTACCCTCATGGAAATCAAAGAGTAAGATGGTTACAAGAGAGAGGTAGGGGCACTGGGTAATTCAAAGGGCTCCAGGAAGTAGGGTCATGAGCCATTGCAATGAGTTTGGCAATCATGCAATCATAAAAGTCCTCAACAACAAGCCTTTCCATCATGGATGGCTTAGGAGTAAATGGAAGGAGAAGACACATGGGCCACACTAGAGCCCAGCTGTTCAGATCTGCCAGTGTGAGCCAAGGGATCCATGGTCCTCTGGTTTGAAGGAAAGACAGAATTTGGGAAGAAATTTTGAAGATGGCAGAGGCTTGGGTATACAGTCGGCTTGGAGAACGGGCCTCAGAGGATGCGATCGTGGGGATTAGAGCACAGACAGGGATTTACCCCTTGAGAGGTGATCTGAGTGTTCTTGAGGGTGTTGTGTTTTGCTCGTCATTGTCTAGCAGCAGAGAGCTGTCGTACTGATTGAACCGACAAGAAACATTTTTTTTCCTCTGTGACACTGAAGGAAAAAATGATGGAAAGTAAATGTGGATAAATTTTGAAGGAGAAGAAAGAGAAATTGAAAGCGGTTATGCCTGGTAGCCTTCATTTTCCCGGTGAAGAGCAGAGGGAAACATACGTGCTGAGAATAAGGAGAGCAGCTGGGCGCAGCGGCTCATGCGTCTAATCCCAGCACTTGGGGAGGTGGAACCAGGAGAATAACTTGAGCCGGGAGTTTGAGACCAGCCTGGGCAATGTAGCAAGACTCTCTCTCTACAGAAAATTTTAAAAGTTAGCCAGGCATATGGTGCACACCTGTAATCCTGGCTGCTCAGGGAGCTGAGATGGGAGGATCACTTGGGACCCAGGAGTTCGAGGCTGCAGTGAGGTATGATTGTACCACTTGACCTCAGCCTGGGTGACAGAGCAAGGCCCTGTCCCCTATAAATAAATACATGAATGAATGAATGAATGGAGAATAGAGGTAGAATTGAAGATTAGAGGGAAAAAATAAGCAGAGAGAAGAAACAGCTGATATGAGATGCTGGTGAGAGGCTGATTAACCAGAAAACTGACATCTGGAAGCACTTAGCGGGGAGGTGAGCAAGAACCCTCTTCGCAGAGCAACAGCAGCAGAGGCGTTGGTAATTGCAGCCATCGTGTGCCGCATGTGTACGGAGTCCCAAGCACTGCATTATCTTTACAGCAGTCTTTGAAATGAGCATGAATGTCTCCATGTAACAAAGAAACTGAGATGCAGAGACGTGATGTAGCTGGCCAGACTTACTTGGGAATAGTGGGACCCATGTCTGAACCAGGTTTGTGTGACTGCAACACCTGGGCTTTTCCCACTAGGAATAGCATGACTGTTGGTTTTTATCTCTAATCCCAATGAGTGGTGAAACTCGGGCAAATGAATTAACCTTTGTTTGCCTTGTCTGCTCCATAGCATGAGGGCAATTAAAGAAAGAGCCTTAGGGCTTATTCTGAGACGTTGGAAGGCACGCTGTAGCTTAGAGAAGGCAATCAGCATATTCTTTGGTACATAAGTAGTCTATAATACTTGCTAATCTTTGTAGTGGTTACTTTTGTTAGCGTACTTGGTGACTCATTCCAAGCTACAATAGGAAATAGCAGAAGTATCAACTAGAACCAATCCCCAGCCTCTGAACTGCATGGAAGCATCAGTCCTAAGAGTCTTTCAGAAGCATCTTGCTCTGTAAAATTTAAGGGTCTCGGCCGGGTGCAGTGGCTCACGTCTGTAATCCCAGCACTTTGGGAGGCCGAGGCGGGTGGATCATGAGGTCAAGAGATCGAGACCATCCTGGCCAACATAGTGAAACCCCGTCTCTACTAAAGTATAAAAAATTAGCTGGGCATGGTGGCGCGCGTCTGTAGTCCCAGCTGCTTGGGAGGCTGAGGCAGGAGAATTGCTTGAACCCGGGAGGCGGAGGTTGCAGTGAGCGGAGATCGCGCCATTGCACTCCAGTCTGGTGCCTGGCGACAAAACGAGACTCTGTCTAAAAAAAAAAAAAAAAAAAAAGGGTCTCTGGAAAAGTAAGCAGTTGTAAAATTTATCTGTTTCTTCTATTAAAACTGGGTTTCTGTTGCTGTGGTTTGCGGAATGAATTAGAAGGATCCTACCATTTTTACATTGCAGTGGGTGTTAATAAAGAAAAAAAAAAAACCAAATGGGAAGAAAGCTAACTTTTAATTAGCCCTCGAGTCTGCACCAGACAAGCACTCTGCAAGTCATTCTGCAGACCTCATCTTACATGATTTTATCCTTACAATAACCCTGTGAAGTGAGTAGTCATTTTTTCTGTTTTACAGATGAGCAAACTGAGGCTTAACATGGTTAATTAAATGAGTCACAAATGTAACAGGAGGGAAGTTGAGACACCCAAGACTGTTAGACCCTCAAACTAGGTGCGGTGCCAGGACAGTGAAGTCAGCATCACCTCCAGTCTCTTAGAGGCAAAGACTCAGTGTTTTAACCCTGGGGAGAAAAAGCTCATCTCTCCTCATCTAAATTATCTCATCTTCCAAGGCTTCCCCTGCTACAGCTCAACCAGCCGCCTCGTTGACTGCCTGTTTTAAGATTTTGTGAGCGCTCTGTGATCACAAAACCCATTCCCACAACCATATATTATTTCCTACAGTTTTGACACCATTTATTTCCATAGCATTATACATTCCAACCTTCTGACTGTTTAAGATCAAAAGATGTGCTCCCGGGCTCATGCTTCACTCCAGCTCTCAGACTCTGTGCACCAAATTAGACAGAACAGCAGAGGCTCCAGCCCGTCATAGTCTGTAACATTGCATAATTCCGAGGATTCACCATGTTTTGTCAATGGCAAAAGGAGAAACGGACTTAGCCACAGTGGTGGGGCTTTCATGGAGGATATGGGAGAAGGCTTGGACACGCAACGGTTAAAGGGAAGTGCTGGGATGTTCAGAATCAGTCGAGAACGTGGGGAGTGAAATTGGTTGATTGTAGAAACCCCACGCCAAGGGCAAAGTTTTATAAATGTTCAGATAAGAAGGAGGAGATCCATGTAGGGTCCTGTGCTCCCTCCGAAGAGAATAAAAGAAGTACTGATTCTGTTCAGGGGAAGGGAAGAGAGATGCTGGCTGCTCCCCAGGCTGGGCTCAGTGGTTCTAGAATGAGGCAAACTATGTATTGATTAGCAGATGGACTTCTTTGGAGGGGTCATGCATTTATTCAGTGAACTTTATGAAGCAACTAATGTGTGATAGCCACTCATTTAGACCCTGGTAACTTAAAATGAATGAAACACTTTTTCTCCTCTCAAAGAGTCTGTGATCTATGAAAATACACGGATTGGTGAACAGATGCGTTTAGCTAAGCTGTAAAAGAAGTGAGTTCAAGGGGGAGAGTGAGTACCTAGAGGGGGATGTTCAGCTCTCCCAGGAAGCCTAGCTGCAGACGAGATGGGTCTTCCTTTCCCATTTACTCACAGGCAGGGCAGGCGAGCCCCCAAATTGGGCCTTAGCCCAAGAGCGTTCTTGGCTTTGCCCAAGAAATAATTCAAGGGCAAGCAGTGGTATTAAACAGAAGCTTTTATTGAAGCGTCAGTGTACAGCAGCGGCAGAGGGACCGCTCCTTCCCGAGCAGGGCTACCCTGAAGGGTGTGTGCCCAGAGTAGCAGCTCAGGCAGTTGTGCCGTCATATTTAGATCCACTTTTAATTACATGCAAATTAAGGAGTGGATTATGCAGAAATGTTTAGAAATAGGGTAGTAACTTCTGGGTCCTCGGGTTGTTGCCATGGAAAGGGCAGTAACTCCTGGGTGTTGCCATGGTGATGGTAAACTGACATGGCACACTGGTGGGCGTGTCTTATGGAAAGCTGCTTCTGCCCCATCTGTGTTTTAGCTAGTCCTCAATTTGGTCCAGTGTCTGAGCTCCACCTCCAGAGTTGAGTCCTACCTCCTACCTCACCCTTGCTCTAGAACCAGTAAGAGGCGTTGGAGATCATATACAGACACCACACACCATGACATATTTTAGTAATCTGAAAGCAAGTTTGATAAACAGCAACGAGATTGCTTTGAATCAACTGTGTGTCTGGATAAAGGGGTAGGGCAGGAGGGAAGACCTGGAAAATCATCTGCACATGCGGATGAAGGGCAGCGAAGGTGACTCTTGATCATGGTGACGATAATGATAACAGCGATGCTAGTGGTGGTTATAGGCGCAGCAGTGACAACAGCCGACATTTATTAATGCTCACTGTATGCTGGGCACTCAACAAAGTATTATATATAAATTACCTCTTTTATTCCTTCCAGTGAACTTAGGAAAACGAGTACTAATAGACTGCATTTAGCAGATGAGGAAACAAGGCTCAGAAGAGTTTAGGGGACCCACCCAAGGCCTTATGGCTAGTAGACAAAGTATTTCATTGTGTGCAATTTGCCTTCTGAACCAGCAGTCCAACGAAAATGGGGGAAGCAGGCTTGCAAACCCCCTTGGGTTAAAGTCTACGTTGCTCAACACAAACTTCTCGTGATAAATGATGCTAACACACTTTGGAGAAACTTCGTGACTGTGCCTGATTCCCGGCACTAATGTAGCTTGACTTGGGGCTGATATCCCACTTATCTCACCAGAATGACAATGAGGGGGGTGAAAAGAAAGAGTTATTGCTATTCCGGCTTCCTCTATTGAGCTATGAATAAATGATGATAGCTGTGAAATGGTATGGTGTTTAGATCGTTTCTGGTAAATTAAAAAAACGAAAAATTGAATAAAGTGGTAATCCATGTAGCCATTTAAAATAGGAGGAGGGGAACAAAATTAGTAAACTCTTTTAGTGTCTTCGTGGCCTTGTCATTCTAATGTAATTAGTTTGCAAAAATATTAATTAATACTCAAACATCCGATGCGTTTTACATGTTAATTTGAAATGTGTTCGTTACGTTTTCTGCTTTGCCCCAGAACTGTCTTCAGCGGCAGCACAGGCAAGAATTCTGGTCCTACAGCCCCCTCCTTAGAGCTCAGCAGCCAAGTAGATATTGAGTAGATATCGGGAGCTCCTTGCAATGCTCAGAGATGCTTGCACCTTTGCAGAGAAGGGGAGAGAATGCTGCATGAAACAGCATGTTAGTGGTTCTGCTAATGGGGACGGGCTACAAATGCAGTATCTCAAGAAGGCTTCCTGAGTTCCAATGAGCAAGTGCTGTGCTGGGACAGCAGAGGTTTCGGATGGTAAGTGGAAGCTGGAGGGAGAAGCTCCTTGGATCACCTTTGGACCAGGTTCTTTCCAGGTCTTGCAGATGGAGTCTATGCTCTTGTCCTAGAGGAAAGTCCTAAATTCTAGGCATGTCTCATGGGCTGTCTAGCCACTGGTATCATTTCAGGGTGTTACCTGCTGCTTTTCTTTCTTTCTTTTCTTTTTTTGGAGACAGAGTATTGCTCTGTCACCCAGGCTGGAGAGTGCAGGGGTGAGATCTCGGCTCACTGCAACCTCTGCCTCCCAGGTTCACATGATTCGTTTGCCTCAGGCTCTTGAGTAACTGAGATTACAGGCATGCACCACCACACCTGGCTAATTTTTGTATTTTTAGTAGAGATGGGGTTTCACCATGTTGGCCAGGCTGGTCTTGAACTTCTGACCTCAGGTGATCCACCTGTTTTGGCCTCCCAAATTGCTGGGATTGCAGCTGTGAGCCACCATGCCTGACCCATTTTCTTAATTCATATATTAGTCAGGAGAGGCTAAGCTACACTAACAAGTTAACCATGAAATCTCAATGGTCTTCCCGACAGAGGCTTATTTCTCACCCATGCTGTCCCTGATGAGAGCTGGCTGACTCTCTAGGGTGGCTCTCTCCATCTGTTCACCCAGCAGTACAGGATCCTTCTCTTTTGTGGCTCCTGGGTCAATACACACCTCCATTTATCACTCTGGAGGGGGAAGAAAGGAAATGGGGACTCTCCCTTGAGCTTTTCAGTGCCTTAGTGCAGAGACGGCACACATCCTTCTACTCACAGTCCACCAACTAGAACGTATCCCAGGGCACCTGTGACAAGAGGCCTGAGAAGGTGAGGAGCACATGGATAGTCTATGGGAACTAACTGCCTGCCACGGTGAGCCAGTGACGCCCATGACAGTGATGATGGCAAGCACTCCATTCTCATCTCAGTTCTGATCATCACTGACTCCTGCGCTGGCGTTGCTTGCTGGACGCTCCGTTATGTACTTTGTTCCGTTCATGTCATTACATTGTCATTCTTTCTGTTCTAACCAAGAGGAAGCAGAGGCTTGGAGGGCTAAAAGTATTGGTCAGTGATTGCACAGTTAGTAAGGGGTACAGCCAGGATTCAACCCCCAATCTGACTCCACTGGTTTTTGGCCTCCCAAGGTTCTTGACAGATTTCCTTTGGTAGCATTGTAGTAGAAAGGGCTGGGGGCAACACTTAGAGAATAGCCACAAAGACCCAGAGGACAAGGATCTATGAAGTCTCCAAGGGATGAAATGAATGATGGTCAAGTTTGTGCAGAATCTGTTACTTTTAGCCAGCAGATTCACATTCCTCATCCTGTTTGAATCCTATAGTAATCCTATGAGAGATTTGGGAAGAATAGTAACTCTTTTTTGAAGATGCATCATGAGAGGGTGCAGGAGGATGAAGACCTACCAGAGTTAAAGAGACTTTAGTAGTTGTTGACAGGCATCTGGACTCTGGACCTAGTTTCTGCATGTATATGGAATTGAGGATTTTCTGCAGACCCGAGACTGAGGTCCCTTAACCTCTTCTGTTTCATGACCCTCTTGGGCATCTGGAGAGAACTACGGGCCTCTTTGCAGAGTAAAGATTTCAAATATACAATACAAAACACTTAGAATCACAAAGGAAACGATTTATATTGAAATACACTTATTAAATAAAACATGATTTAGGGTCAGGCGCGGTGGCTCAAGCCTGTAATCCCAGCACTTTGGGAAGCCGAGGTGGGTGGATCATGAGGTCAAGAGATCGAGACCATCCTGGTCAACATGGTGAAACCCCATCTCTACTAAAGATACAAAAAATTAGCTGGGCACGGTGGTGCGTGCCTGTAATCCCAGCTACTCAGGAGGCTGAAGCAGGAGAATTGCCTGAACCCAGGAGGCGGAGGTTGCGGTGAGCCGAGATCGCTCCATTGCACTCCAGCCTGGGTAACAAGAGCGAAACTCCGTCTAAAAAAAAAAACAAAACAACAACAAAAACAAAACAAAACAAAAAACATGATTTAGCCAAATCTTTGCTTTCTTTATTAACATGTTAAGCAAGTCTAGTGATGACCATAATTTGGAAGGAGCGATAAGCATTATGATATTTTGAGATATCTGTGACAATTACAATGTAATGTGAGTAAAATATCTATGATTTCTCTTGGTGACAAAGTCACAGGTACTGGTAATACTACTGGAATGTTGCGGCTTATCTTTATAATTAAAGGGAAATTAAGTTTTATTTTTCTCCTATCCAAGTTCATGGACTCACTGTGTTCTATCTAGGGACCCTGCAGAATCTTAGAATTCTGTCCGTCTTGGCCCTGAACTGTCTTATGATTCTAGTTGGGTGAAAGCCTAGAACTGGATGAATTTAAGCTCAAATGATATTTGATTTTGTTGCATGTATTCACTTGGTCTCTACCACCTTGTGGGAATGATGTCATCTCTGCACAGCTCCTGGTTTTACCCATGGCTGCTTCTTGTCCAGTGCAGCACATGTGGCATTTAAGAGGATCAGGGGTCTAGGTGTGGTGGCTCACACCTGTAATCCCAGCACTTTGGGAGGCTGAGGCAGGTGGATCACTTGAGGTCAGGGGTTTGAGACCAACCTGGCCAACATGATGAAACACTGTCTCTACCAAAAATACAAAAATTAGCTGGGTGTGGTGTCACATGCTTGTAATCCCAGCTACTTGGGAGGCTGATGTGGGAGGATCACTTGAACCTGAGAGGCAGAGGCTGAAGTGAGTCAAGATTGCACCACTGCACTCTAGCCTGGGTGACAGAGTGAGACTCCATCTCAAAAAAGTTATTTTAAAAAAGGGTCAGGGGTTACTAAATGCAAAAAATGGTTCCCCAGTGCTAGGTACTATATATAGTAAGACTTCAGACCCACTATTTCACTTAATTCTGGTAGATTCTAGTGTTAAATGTATTTTGCAGCAAGTAATAATGATTGTTAACATTTATAAATACTTACCTCATGCACCAGGCAGTCTTCTAAGCACATTTAAGATACCAAAATAGTAATTATTACTTTAATAGCAGTGGTAGCAGCGGTAGTAACAGTAGCAGCCAAGGCTTATTTAGCACTCCCTAGGTGCCAGGCTTATTATGTTCTAAGCATTTTACATACTTAATCTCAATTATTCCCCACCACATTCCTATCAGGTCAGTATTAGTTATTTACATTTTAGAGAATAAGAACTAGGTTCAGAGAGATTAAGTCAATTGTCCAAAGTCATGACTACAAAGCCAACCTTTGAATTCAGTCATTCTGCTTCCACACACTGTGAAGGTAACCACTAAGCTCCACTGCCTTGTTTTTTACTTTGTTTACTGTTCCTGGTAGCTATTCCAGAGGTAGAAGTGAATTTTTAACTCTAGTTTTACAAATTGGGCAACTGAGGCACAATTACCTTAAGTAACTTGCCTTAGAGTTGGCTTCATTCAACTCAAAGATGGAACAAGAAAGTCTGTAGATGTGCAATTCATGGGAAAGATTTATGGACAGCACCTGGAAAAGTCATATATTACTTTTTCCCATCTCCCATTGGCCAGAACTCAGTCACATGGTCTCATAAACTGCTAGGGATCTTGGGAAATGTAGTCCAGCTGTGTGCCCAAGGGGGAGAAACAAACAAGTTTTGGTGAACTCGGAGCTGTCTCTACCACAGGCACTGAGCAGACCTGGAGAGCTCATGATTTGTGGTGAAACCCCATACACAGCAAGAGTGAGACTAGGGGTTCAACATTGGAGGAGACGCTCTCACAGCAGCCAAGCTCATACCCTACTCCTCAGGCTCCCATGGTGCCTGGCTGGACTGAAATGTTAGTTTATGCAGCATGTGCCAGTTTTGTCCCTGGGTGGCTTGAAGAGGGAATTTGACACAAATACATTACTGCAAATTAGAGAATGTGAAAAATCTCATGCTTTGGAGATGTGGACTCTGGGTATATTTTTATAAGCCATGGAGAGTCTGCAAATGAAATATCATCAAAGAGAAAACAGACCAAAATGTATAGTAGTATGTTACTGCATATTTAAATGAATATTTAAAATGCAGTCTATTCTTTTTTAAAGGAATGTTGTTGTTGGCATTTTCTTGTCTTTAGTTTGGTTTGTGTTTTTAATTTAAATAATCCAGACCCTGCCCTCAGGATCTCCTGTTCAAAGCCTGTACAAGCAGCCAGTTTATCGGCACAGGGCAAGAGAAGTGGGTACTTGAATCATGTATTGTATAGTATTGTATGTTATATTCTCTCCATTCTTAGGTATGAGGGGTTATAAATCTCAGCTTCACTTTAATAATAATTAAGTTTTACAGGAGGAGATGATGTGGAACAAAAGCAACACAACATTAAATGTACATGTCGATTTTAAAATATTTATATTTCAGATATATTTTTAACATATGTGTGTTATAATTAGAAACATCTCTCTTACCCCAAAACAGAAAACAAATGAATAAACAATAACAACAAAAATACAATCTTGTCCCTGATAATGCTTTTTCTGAAATTCTCCAAGTATGAAACAAAGCTGCTTGGTAACTGCCTCATAACTGTTCGTCTCCTAACATTCCATCTTACCATATTGGCAAGTAAACCGCATCAGAGGAACCTGCAGTCCCAGATATGGGTGGCAAACACCCACAGTCCCAACGTTGGACTCTGCTAATTGTTTCGAGTCAGGAATTTGATCACACATGTCTCTCTACTTTTGGATTTTGAAGGCTTTTTGCCCAGGGCTGAGAGCATGCTTGAGGCTCTGTCTGATAAGCATGGTGCCTTCATCTAACAACTCTTTCTTGCTTGCTGTGAGCAGAACACAAGACTTAAAAGCAGCTAAGCAGTGATTTTTTAAAAAGTCACTCTGATTAGCAACATTCTTGTGACTAGATTTGTTTTTTTTCTATACTCCACATTCTGAATATTTTATGAAAATGATTTCTTTTCCCAGTGAGCTAATGCTATGGTTTAAATAACAGGATGAGAAGGTAGGAATCCTGATATTTCTGCCTTCAGGGACAACACATCTTTCTGATGGGAAGAAATGAGGATAGGTCAGTAAAAGCCATTGAGGTAAGCACCTGTACCGAAAGATCCCATTGACCTGGATGCAATTTCTGGTTCCTTCCTGTCTTCTTGTACTGCCTCTCAACATTTCAACTTCTCGTCTGAAAGATGCACATAATTGCTTTCACTACCTAAGGTTATCAGAGTGAGGACTGGCCAGAACTCAGTCACATGGTGACTGAGTGAGGATTCAATGAGAGCAGCTATTAATTACATCACGGGTCACAGTGCCTGGCACATAGCAAGTTGTCAGTAAACAATACCTCAATTTTGCATTTAAGCAGCATCCCACATAACTCCCCATAGGTAACTTTCCCCTTCATGCCTCCCCAACAGAGTCTTGTCCAGTGAGATATTTGAGACTTTTTTTTCTTTTTTTTAATTGTAACCCTGGAGTGGATAAGGCAGGTGATTACAAAATGATAATGTGCTTTTGAGTCTGGTTTCCTAGACTAATTTAAGCTCTCCAGGGCTTTGCCTGGCACCTGTGGTAGAGACAGCTCTGAGTTCACCAAAATCCTTGTTTCTCTCCCCACTGGGTTACACAGCTGAACTACATTTCCCAGCCTCCCTTACAGTTGATGAGACCATGTGACTGAGTTCTGCCCAATGAAAGGTGGGCAGAAGTGATGTATGACTTTTTCAAGTGTAGTCCATAAGTCTTTCCCATGGATTGCTCATCCTCATGCTCTCTCGTTCCATCTTGGAGTTGAATAAATCAGATTCTGAGGCAAGTTTCTTAATTTACCTGTGCCACAGTTGCCTGATATGTAAATTGGAGTTCTAATAGGTGGAGGAAGGAGAAGCAGTTATGATGGTGGGTAGATGGCATAGATGATAAGTAAGGTTCAGAAGGTGTCCCCAAGAGACTCCCTGAGGGGCTTTGATGCTTGGAGGCAAAGTGTGGAACGAGCTTACAGCATCTTTCTCCCATTTTGCATTTTCTGATGTACCCAGAGTCCCTTTGGACTCTTCAGGAAAGAGTGGGTGGTGCTGTGGGGATACCTAATTTGGGCCCAGAGGTGGGGGAACTTAGAACCAATGGCTTTGGAGCTTGCATGTAAATGACACCCTATTTTGTAATGCCTGGTCTCTGTGGCCAGGTGGTCTTTGGGGCTCTCCTGCATGAGTATTCTCCAAATGGAGATGCTTTCAGACCTCTTAACCTTTCTCACTTCTTAGATAAGGGTGGCAGCCACAGTTTACCAGGCTGCTTCAGGTTTCCTGCTAGGTTTCCCAATGCCTCCTCAGTGATCTGCCACCATAAAGAGATTTCATACATCATTAAGGGAGATGTCATATGCGTCAACATAATGCTGTGTTCTTACCCAGAATGTCACGTTAGGCTCCTGGAGGGTTTTTTAATATAAATCTTCAAATACAACTGCATTTTTTCCCCTTAAATCATCCAGTCTGCCATCTGAGGCCCCCAAAGGAAGATGCTAGTAAAATAGCAACTTGCAAGGTTAAGAAAAGCATCACAAAGCATGTCAGCTGCAATGTGGACTTCTGCAACCTGTGCTTAGGGAATGGAGTCAGAGGGTTCACAGACGCATTTTGCTCTTTTTCAGAATCTCCTTTTCTTTCTCAAAGTGATAGGTAGAGTGGGACATGGCTAATGGTCTCTGAAGGTCCCTGTCTTGATTGGAACTACCATTCAATGTTCCCTTTCAGAACTTCCTCTGCACTAATGCTTCCCAGGGAGACTTGTATGGATGCCAAAATAAAGAAATACATGCTACTTAGCCTTCAAGTTTGGAGGCAGGAAGTGATTTTCTTATGCGTTCATTGACAAACCTTCGATGGGCATCTGCTTCGGACCAGGGGCTCTGATGCAGCCAAGTGCTCCTGAGCTGAACTTTTCCACGTGCTAACTGGGTTATTGATGTGGGTCGGCTCTGTGTCCCCACCCAAATCTCATGTTGAATTGTAATCCTCGATGCTGGAGGAGGGTCCAGATGGGAGGTGATTGGATTATGCAGGTGGATTTCCCCCTTACTGTTCTCATGACAGTGAGTTCTCATGAGATCTAGTTGTTTAAACATGGGTAGCACCTCTCCCTTCGTTCTTTCTCCCTCCTGCTCTGCCGTATTAAATGTGCCTGCTTCCCCTTTGCCTTCTGCTGTGATTGTAAGCTTCCTGAGGCCTCCCAGCCCTATTTTGTCTACAGCTTGTGGAACTGTGAGTCAATTAAACCTCTTTTCTTCAAAAACTACCCAGTTTCAGGTACAGTTTCAGGACAAGTGAACCGTTGTCTCTTTATCCCTCTTACCTCATCTGTAAAGCAGAGATGATGGGTGGTTATCAGGATTAAATAAATTAATACGTGTAAAGTGCTTAGCCCAGTACCCAGCAAAGTAAGGCTTTAGAAAGGGTGGATCACGAGTTAGAGAGATCGAGACCATCCTGGCCAACATGGTGAAACCCCATCTCTACTAAAAATACAAAAATTAGTTGGACGTAGTGGTACACTCCTATAGTTCCAGCTACTAAGGAGGCTGAGGCAAAAGACTCACTTGAACCCAGGAGGCAGAGGTTGCAGTAAGCTGAGATCACACCACTGCACCCCATCCTGGCAACAGAGCAAGACTCTGTCTCAAAAAATAATAATCACAAGAGGAGTTCTGTAGAAATAGCTGGAAATAGCTTTGGCTGATGAATTCTTCTGAAATTGTGGACGACATTTCTCCATGGATCATTCAGGTTCTCAAAGGCTATTTTAATTAAAACAGAAGTAACTGACATTTGGTTATCTTATGTGAGCTAATACCACTGGCCCAGAACTGGAGGATGACTCGTTATTCAAATTATCTCTTTGGCTGCGTGCAATGGCTTACACCTGTAATCCCAGCACTTTGGGAGGCTGAAGCTGGTGGATCACCTGAGATCAGGAGTTCGAGACCCACCTGGCAAACATGGTGAAACCCCATCTCTACTAAAAATACAAAAATTGGCTGGGCATGGTGGCACACACCTGTAATCCCAGCTACTTGGGAGGCTGAGGCAGGAGAATTGCTTGAACCTGGGAGGCAGAAGTTGCAGTGAGCTAAGATTGTGCCACAGCATGCCAGCCTGAGCAACAGAGTGAGACTGCCTCTAACAAACAAGCAATCATCTGTTTACTCTTTCATCCAGTCAGTCCTATGACCATTTGTTCCTCTGGACCACAAATTCTCACCCTCAGCACTGTTGACATTCTGGGCCAGCTGGTTATTCTAGGGAGCTGTCCTGTGTATTGTAGGATGTCCCTGGCCTCTACTCATGTCAGTAGCATCCCCTCTCCCCAGGATGTGACAACCAAGGATGTTTCTAGACGTCTGGCAAATGTACCCTGGAGAATAAGGTGAGGAGTAACTTGCCTTACAGGCATGGATAATGGGAGTCCTAAGAAGACTTTAGAGATGACCCCACCCAGGGATTCATTGTTTTCAGGAGTCCCCCATGCATGGCAGCACAGCCAGCATTCCTGGTACCTGACCCTGGACACCACAGCAGCCCCAGTGAGTGCAACAACTAGAAACGGTGCAGTTTTTCTCCAGATGCTCCAAAAACCATAGTCCTGCCTTCGGTGAATTTCCTTCTACCTTGTATTCTTCTCTCCTGTTTTGTTTGTTTTGTGAGATGGAGTCTTGCAATGTTGCCCAGGCTGGAATGCAGTGGCGTCTTCTCAGCTCAGTGCAGCCTCCACCTGCAGGATTCAAGCAATTCTCCTGCCTCAGCCTCCTGAGTAGCTGGGATTACAGGCACCTGCCAACATGCCTGCATTATTTTTGTATTTTTCTTTCTTTTTTAGTAGAGACAGGGTTTCACCGTGTTGGCCAGGCTGGTGTTGAACTCCTGACCTCAAGTGATCCGCCCACCTCGACCTCTGAAAGTACTGGGATTACAGATGTGAGTTACCATACCTGGTCTGCTCTCTCCTGTTTAACAGAAGTGAAAATGTAGGACCCGGGAAAGGGACTGGTTCACCCAAGGAGCCAGACCAAGCAACTGAACGGTTGTGCCAGAATTCTTTGAAGTCTCAGTTCCTTGTGATCTTCTTAGGAGAGACTTTTTTTGCATAGTTACTGAGTTACAGCAAAATTTGAGGGATACCATACAAAATGATGGCATGAAGCTTTCCAGTGTTCTGAACGACAGAGCAAGCACTGCATGCACACACATTAAAAACTTCTCCAGAACGGGCAAGGTCCCGCAAGACTGCCTTCCTGCAAGACTTGGTTCCTGCTGGCCTCACCACCCTCCTCTCAGGCCGCTTTCCATGTGTTTATTCCCCGGCTTCACGACTTTCTCAGACACTGGGGTGTGCCAAGTTTCTCCTGCCCCAGGACCTTAGCACAGTTTGTTTCCTCTTCCTGGAATGGTCCCTAATTGGCTTCTCACTTGGCCAGCTGTTCTTCCTGTGGGCCACCCTTTTTAAAAAAATTTGAGATGGAGTCTCACCCTGTCGCCAGGCTGGAGTGCAGTGGTATGATCTCGACTCACTGCGAACTCTGCCTCCCAGGTTCAAGCGATTCCCCTGCCTCTGCCTCCCAAGGTGGGACTACAGGTGCATGCCACCATGCCTGGCTAATTTTTTGCATTTTAGTAGTGATAGGGTTTTACCATGTTGGTCAGGATGGTCTCGATCTGCCAATCTTATGATCCACCTGCCTCGGCCTCCCAAAGTGCTGGGATTACAATTGTGAGCCACCGCACCCAGCCACGGGTCTCCTTTTCTCCAGATGCCTCCCCTCATTATCCATCCCAAAGTGAGCATATTCCTTTAGTCTACAAAGCTTTTTTCTTAATGACTTATCACAATGTACAGTTATTTTATTTGTTGCTTAAAAGTGTTTTATTCCATGATTGTTCCCCGAGAGTCTAAATCTCATCATGTCCTGTGTTCCAGCCTCTAGCACTGAACCCATAGTTGGCAAACACTCAGACAGTTGTTGGATTAAAAGAAACCTGAATGAATGGATAAATAACAGCACATACACAGCCCTGTCTAGACACTGGGGATGGTGACTAGTTCAGCTTTATGAACCTTCCGAGGCACTGGGAGGGTCTCTTTATCCCGTGCTTTGGGCTGGGCAGGTCTCTTTACTGGGAGTAGTAAATAAGATTGGTCAATATTTGGCCCATTAGTATGTTGATCACCACACATTCTTCAATAAACTGTCATTATGTCATTTATTGATTCAACATTTTCTCTTACTTTTCTTCGACTGCTATGTTAAGTTGCGTTTTACATGTGCAGGATGTGCAGGCTTGTAAACGTGTGTCATCGTGGTTTGCTGCACAGATCAACCCGTCACCTAGGTAATAAGCCCAGCATCCATTAGCTATTCTTCCTGATGCTCTCCCTCCTCCCACTCTCCCCTGGTGTGTGTCATTCCCCCGCCAGTGTGTTCTCATCGTTCAGATCCCACTTATAAATAAGAACATGTGGTGTCTGGTTTTCTGTTCCTGCATTAGTTTGCTGAGAATAACAGCTTCCAGTTCCATCCATGTCCCTGTAACAGACATGCTCTCATTTGGTTTTATGGCTGCATAGTATTTCATGGTGTCTGTGTGGACATTTTCTTTATCCAGTCTATCGTTGATGGGCATTTGACTTCATTCCATGTCTTTGCTATTGTGAAATAGTGCAGTAATAAACATATGCATGCATGTACCTTTATAATAGAATGATTGATATTCATTTGGCTGTATTAAGCACCCACTCTGGGCACTGAGGATGCAAGACTCACAAACTTGTCACATGTCCTCATACACTGATGGCAAGTAACCAGACCCAGTGTGGAGACGCACCGGTCCCTGGCAGTGCATGCCAGAGGGATCTCACCTCATCCTGGGGTTGGGGAAGGCATCTCTGAGGAATTAATGTTTTGATCAAGTCCTGAGAGAGATGCAGGTGTTGGCCAAAGTCAGAAGCAACAGCCTGTGGTCAAGTAGTGTTTAAAGTCACAAATTCACTCCAGAATGGCTGAAAAGAGGAGGGCCTAGGCCTGGCAGAGGACGAAGACTGGACAGATGGGTGGCCTCTGTGATGACTGCAGAGAGATGTAGCTCCTGTTTCTTCTCTTCATCTTTTCAGAAACAGCAGAGTGGACATGACATGGGGGTGTGCTGACTGGCAGTTCTGGGTGTCCCAGCTTCACCATGGACAGACTGCCAGATCTTGGGCAAACTGTGTTGTTTGCTTGGTCTTGGAGGGGAGGATAGGAGCTTGGGGATGAGACCTGGTTAAGATCCCAGCTGTGCGTACCTCTCTAAGCCTGTTGTCCTCATCGGTGATACTAATATCTAATGCTAACAGGCACTAGTAATGTGCTGTCGTTAGCAGACACTCGGCAAGGTGTCTCTTTCATGTTAACTGACTTCACTCTCACCGCCACTTACTGAAACTAGTGCTCATTTCACAGTTGAGTAAACAGAAGTACCGGCAGTTAGCAGTTTTGTCATCAAGTCCCAGAACTAAGAAGTGAAGGTGCTGGGCTGCAGCCCTTCATCAGACTTATACTGGAGCCTGGGCTCTTTACCCTGCACCATACTGCCACTTAGGATTACTAAGAGGATTAAATGACTGGGTGCAGTGGCTCGTGCCTGCAATCCCAACACTCTGGGAGGCCAAGGCGGGCAGGTCATGAAGTCAGGAGATCAAGACCATCCTGGCTAACATGGTAAAACCCCATCTCTACTAAAAATAAAAAAATTAGCCCAGCGTGGTGGCACACACCTGTAGTCCCAGCTCCTCAGGAGGCTGAGGCAGAAGAATTGCATGAACCCGGAGGGCAGAGGTTGTAGTGAGCCGAGATCATGCCACTGCACTCTGGCCTGGGCGACAGCGAGACTCCATCTCCAAAAAAAAAAAAAAAAAAAGGATTAAATGGAATGATCCATTCGCTTGACACTGTGTCTGCCATGAACTCAGGAAATGGAACATGGTCAGACAGATGTGGGCTCTCATCCCAGTTTTCTCTCATTGGCCACATGGCTCCTTCAGTTGCTTTATCTTTCTGGATCTCAGTTTCTCCATCTGTGAAATGGGGATGAACTGAGATGATCTCTCATCTTGTAGGAGCATGGGGTGAGGAAATGCCTGCAAATCCCGTAGCACAATGCCGGGGGCACAGGAAGACCCGACACATGTGAGCCTGAACTGTAATTAGGCGGAGAGTAAGCTCAGCACAGAGGTCAGTTCCACCTCTCCATCCTGCTTAGGATTCGTTTTCTTTGCACAAAGGGCTTCAGAAAGTGCAAAAAACCCTCATCTCTCTCATGCATGTAAGGGACAGAGGTGTCCCTGATGGGAGGTGCTGGCAGAAGCCAAGGGCACGGGAGGAGTCGTCGGATGGCTGGAGCTGTTTCAGTGCTCCAGCTGATCGCGGCGCACGTCCGGGTAGGGGGATGCCCTTGGTTTCCAGTTCTTTGTGTTCTTCCCCCAAAACAAGCGCCTTCCGTGCCAAACCATCTTTCCTGTGCAACACTTTAATTTACATCTTTTAATAACTTTGGTTGCCATGGAAGCATTGGAATTCGGTTTTAAAATAGACAAACTAATTGTTTCAGTCAGTTTGGGTATTTGCTGTCAAGGAAACAGCCCGTTTTCCCTCATCCCCAAGAGCCCGCTTAATTGGATGGATGAGGTGGCAAAAAATGGCGGAGGGGTTTCTTCCAGTCCGCGGCTGGATGAGGGTGCACCAGGAGGCTACAAGGGAACCTCTGGGTTTTGGCCATGTTCCTAGAAAGGGCAGAGTCTGGACTCAGGAAGGACTCCACCGAGGGAGTCAGGAAGAGGGAGAAACAGCCGTGGGGCCCAGACAATTCCTGGGGCAGAGCTGGGGTAGAGCACAGGGCTTGGGCATCTGGCAGCCAGTGTGGTCAGTTGTTCCTGTGACCTTGACGGAGGCTTGGAGACCCTCTATTCAGTTCTGAGGAATTCTAGGAACAAGACACCAGCACATGTTGCACAGGACTAAAGCCACTTCCTCAGTGAGATCAACAAGGAGATGCTGTCTCTTCCAGGACAGACTCTCTCTTGCCTCCCTCTCTGTGCCAGGTATATTGGGGAGAGGGTGATGATATCGTTCACTTACTGAATAATTTCACAAATATTCTTCGCATTCCTGTGAGGCACATCGGTAAACACAATAGTGCTCTGTCTTAATGGCACACACGCTCTAGCAGGATGGATCACATAGGATGTCGACAGTTAATGCACGGAATGGCACAGGAAAAGAGAAAGCAGGACAGAGAGAGGGGGCTGGTGATGCTAGGCACAGTGCTGAGTGAATGGCTGAGAAAGTGAGGTGTGGGCAGAGACTTGGTGGGGGGTGAGGGGAGACCAAGCCCAATCTTGGTGACTGAATGCACTTAGGAGAGATTAAAAGTTCTGCCTTTGTTGTCACAGCAGATCTGAGTTGCAATGCCATTTTCATTGCTTACTCCCTGGATGAGCTCTGCCCATGACTGTACCTTTTTATGCTGCAGTCCCCTCGTCTCTCTAGTAGGTATAATAGTACTTTGGGCTGGGTGCGGTGGCTCATGTCTGTAATCCCAGTACTTTGGGAGGCCAAGGCAGGCAGATCACCTGAGGTTGGGAATTCAAGACCATCCTGACGAACATGGAGAAACCCCATCTCTACTAAAAATACAGAATAAACTGGGCGTGGTGGCACATGCCTGTAATCCCAGATACTCAGGAGACTGAGGCAAGAGAATTGCTTGAACCCAGGAGACGAAGGTTACCATGAGCCACGATCATGCCGTTGCACTCCAGCCTGTGCAACAAGAGCGAAACTCCATCTCAAAAAAGAAATAGTACTTTAAATGGGTTAGGTGAGTTAGTGCTTATAAAGTGCTTGGCTTGTAGTAAGAGTGGTGATGATGATGATGAAGAAGAGAAGGAGGTCATAAATCAATGAGAAAGAAGCAGTGAGAAATAAGCAGAGAGGCAATGACCACGTGTTTTTCAAAACACTGGATGGTAGAATCCAACCAAGGTTCTTATGGAAGCTCTGAGGAGGATCAAATTCACGCTGCCAAAGACGGCTTCCCAGAAGGCATCCCTAAGCCAAGATCTGCAGAACGCATAAAGGAAGCCTGTCCAGGGGTAGTGGGGAGAAAATGGTGTTCTGTTTTAGAAACAGCACGTGCAAAGGCCAAGTGGTAAGAGAGCATGGCCAAGTCAAGGCATTGTGGAGAGTGTGATGGAGCTGAGCATGTGGAGGCCAGCTCCCCGGGCACAATGAGAGGGTCCTGCAGATGTCACCAGGGGCTGTAGGCCTTGGATAAAGTTGAGCTTTAGCCTAAAGGTGGCCTTCTCACAATTCTTGACGAAGCCTTCCAAGGGTAAAGAGGAGGAAATCAAAAAATCCCTGGGAAGGAATGGGTAATTGGGGAACATGAAGCTCTCAGTGACCTAACCACGGTAGGAAGTCTCTTCAAAATGTTGTGCTGGTCAGGCGCAGTGGCTAACGCCTGTAGTCCCAGCTATTCTGGAGGCTGAAGGAGGAGAATTACTTGAACCTGGGAGGCGGTGTTTGCAGTCAGCTGAGGTCACACCACTGCACTCCAGCCTGGAGACAGAGTGAGACTGTTTCAAAAAATAATAATAAAAAAAAAAATCTTACTGGGCACAGTGGCTCACACCTGTAATCCCAGCACTTTGGGAGGCTGAAGTGGGTGGATCAGTTGAAGTCAGGAGTTCGAGACCAGCCTGGTCAACATAGCAAAACCCCATCTCTATTAAAAATACAAAATATTAGCCAGGCATGGTGGCGGGGGCCTGTAATCACAGCTACTTGGGAGACTGAGGCAGGAGAATCGCTTGAACCCAGGAGGCGGAGGTTGCAATGAGCCGAGATCATGCCACTGCACTCCGGCCTGGGTGACAGAGAGAGACTGTCTCAAAAATAGAAAGCTCATGTGTCAATATCAAATGTATATGCAAGTTTGGCATTTGACTTCACATTATGTATCACGTTTCCTCAACATCCAGTTAGTGTTCTAAATTGCTTACCGTGGAGCTAATGCTCCAGAAGCACGCTCCATACCCTCACATGGCTCTGAGTGCCACACACGTAACTTTGCACTCTGGTTTCAGCATCATGTTTTACAACTACATATGTGGAAGCCCTTGAAGGTGTTAAAATCACCTGGTGAATGGGTACAAAAAATAGAAAGTATGAATAAGACGTAGTATTGCTAGTACCACAGGGAGATTATAGTCAAAAACAAGGTAATTGTACATTTCAAAATAGCTAGAAGAGTCTGGTTGGATTGTTTGTATCACAAAGGATAAATGCTTGAGGTGATGGAGACCCCAGTTACCCTAATGTGACGGTTACACATCACATGCATGTATCGTAATATCTGGCCAGGTACAGTGGCTCATGTCTTTAATACCAGCACTTTGAGAGGCAGAGATGGGTGGATCACCTGAGGTCAGGAGTTCAAGAGCAGCCTGGCCAACAAGGCAAAACCCCATGTCCACTAAAAATAATAATTTTAAAAAATTAGCTGGGCATGATGGTGGGTACCTGTAATCCCAGCTGCTAGGGAGGCTAAGACAAGAGAATCACTTGAACCCAGGAAGCAGAGGTTGCAGAGAGCCAAGATTGTGTTACTGCACTCCAGACTAGGAGACAGAGCAAGACTCCATCTCAAAAAAACAAAAAACAAAAAAAAAAACAAAAAAAACCTCATGTAACTCATAAATACATACAACTACTCTGTACCTATAAAAATTAAAAAGTAAACATAAAGTGCTTAGAACAATGAAAAAAGATCACCCAGAGCTGCCTCTGTCATTCTAAGGATTAATTTAGTTGCAGAACATAGAAATGAAGGTGAGGTGAGGAGGGAGTCAAGGCCGAAGGCTGGGTCACCGCTAGGAGGAAGCAGCCGCCATGCCCTGGGGAATGATGGCCACCTGGCAGGTGGTCATGGCGTGGGTGAGGGAGGATTGGAGAGGTAAGCACTGGGGATCATTTTTTAAACATGCCACCAAATCAGAATGCAATTCTGGAGCTCCATCTCCCCAGGTGTTCCCTGTAACACCACTCTGTTTCCTTTTAGTCTTTTGCTTGACCTATTTTTTAAATTTAGGTGGTCTTGTAGAATCAAACATAGCTAAAATAAAACAATTCAGAACAATCTAAAAACATTTTTTTCGAGATGGAGTCTCCCTATGTCGCCCAGGCTGGAGTGCGGTGGCGCAATCTCGACTCACTGCAACCTCTGCCTCCTGGGTTCAAGTGATTCTCCTGCCTCAGCCTCCTGAGTAGTTGGCATGTACCACCATGCTCGGCTGATTTTTGTATTAAAAGTACCAAAAGTAGAGACAGTGTTTCACCATGTTGGCCTGGCTGGTCTCAAACTCCTGACCTCAGGTAATCCGCCCAACTTGGCCTCCCGAAGTGCTGGGATTACAGGTGCGAGCCACCGTGCCCTGTCTCATTTTAAAAGAATAGACAATTAAGATTGGTCGTATATCTATCAGAGCCCTGAGTTTCCCTCTGAGCTCCCTGCACGCAAAGGGAAATGAGAAATACATCGTACCCTGTTATCCATATTGCACAGCAAAAAGAAAAAAACAAGAAATTCATCTACAGAGTGGGTATTGCATAAGTGCTGAACTCACAGAGTGAATCACTCGAATCCACATTTAAGGGGTGTTTTATGATAAAAAAGCCATTTTTTCAACCATAAGAGTGTCCACATCAACATGTCATGCCCTTGCCTGCTATAAATGCTGAGGTCATTGTGTTAAGTCTTAACTTAGTTGAGGCAGTTTCATGGGGGAAGATAAAATAATGTGGTCCAGGTGCCTATCTTTCTAACTTAATATAAGCTTAGATCTTATAGAGAATCCCAGGAAACGGATGACTCACATGCCCATTACATTATCTGTCTCAAATATTAGATTTCTATGATGAGCTTCTGGAAGTAGGAGCTGGATTTTAGTCAGCTCATAGCTGAACTCTCTAGTGAATGCCAACTTCTGTGTCATTGACTGAAGAAGAAAATGTATGTGATTGAAATACCAGCACCAAAGGCCTCTGCGTTTTCATTCTGAAGTGACATCTTGGCAGCCTATTCATTATTCTTTTTTTTTCTTTTTCTTATTTTTTTTTCATTGTAGTTTAGGTTCTGGGGTACATGTGCAGATCATGCAGGATTGTTGCATAGGTACACACATGGCAATGTGGTTTGCTGCCTCCATCCCCCCCATCACCTACATCTGGCATTTCTCCCCATTTTATCCCTCCCCGAACTCCCCACCCCCACACTGTCCCTCCCTTGACCCGCCCCCAACAGACCCCAGTATGTGATGCTCCCCTCCCTGTGTCCATGTGTTGTCGTTGTTCAACACCCACTTAGGAGTGGTGATATGCAGTGTGATTTTCTATTCTTGTGTCAGTTTGCTGAGAATGATGGTTTCCAAATTCATCCGTGTCCCTATAAAGGACATGAACTCATCATTTTTTATGACTGCATAGTATTCCACGGTGTATATGTGCCACATTTTCCTTGTCCAGTCTGTCATCGATGGGCATTTGGGTTGGTTCCAGGTCTTTGCTATTGTAAACAGTGCCACTATGAACGTACATGTGCATGTATCCTTATAAAATGATTTATAATCCTTTGGGTATATACCCAATAATGGGACTGCTGGGTCAAATGGAATTTCTATTTCTAGGTCCTTGAGGAAGTGCCACACTGTCTTCCACAATGGTTGAACTAATTTACACTCCCACCAACAGTGTAAAAGTGTTCCTATTTCTCCACATCCTCTCCAGCATCTGTTGTCTCCAGATTTTTTAATGATCGCCATTCTATCTGGCGTGAGGCGGTATCTCAATGTGGTTTTGATTTGCATTTCTCTAATAATCTGATGATGAGAATTTTTTCATATGTTTCTTGGCCTCATATATGTCTTCTTTTGAAAAGTGTCTCTTCATATCCTTCTTCCACTTTTGGATGGGTTTGTTTTTTTCTTGCAAATCTGTTTTAGTTCTTTGTAGATTCTGGATATTAGCCCTTTGTCAGACAGGTAGATTGCAAAAAATTTTTCCCATTCTGTAGATTGCCAGTTCACTGTAATGACTGTTTCTTTTGCTGTAAGAAGCTCTGGAGTTTAAGTAGGTCCCATTTGTCTATTTTGGCTTTTGTTGCCAATGCTTTTGGTGTGTTAGTCATGAAGTCCTTGCCCATGCCTATGTCCTGAATGGTTCTGCCTAGGTTTTCTTCTAGAATTTTTATGGTGTTAGTTCTTATGTTTAAGTCTTTAATCCATCTGGAGTTAATTTTAGTGTAAGGTGTCAGGAAGGGGTCCAGTTTCTGCTTTCTGAGCTGGAGAAAGAGCTGATGTGGCCCAGGGCATAGGAACAAGCTATCAGAATCACAAAAACTGGTTTACATTTCTGCCACTAACATGCAGCGTAACTATGGGTAAGTCGGTTTACCTCTTGCAGGTAAAGTCTTCTCGTTTATAACGTAGGATCAAAGGGATATATCACGGGGGTATTGAGGGATTAAATGGAACATCATGTGTCAATCAACTATGACAGTGTTTAGAACAGAGACCTTCAATACCTTACAGTGTTGCTGTTATTTGTATTGTAAATTGGAAGCAATATAACTGTTTGGCTGAACATTAAGGCCAAACACGAAATATTATCATGCCCCCAAGAGGCACATTTCTAAATCAAAAAGATTGGAAGGATGGATGAAGCTGGAAACCATCACTCTCAACAAACTGACACAAGAACAGAAAACCAAACACCGAACGTTCTTACTCATAAGTGGGTGTTGAACAATGAGAATACATGGACACAGGGAGGGGAACATCATACTCTGGGGCCTGTTGGGAGGTGGGAGGGTTGGGGAGGGATAGCAGGGGGTGGTGTGACGGGGGAGAGATAACATTAGGAGAAATACCTAATGTAGGTGATGGGGGGATGGATGCAGTAAACCACCACGGCACATGTATACCTGTGTAACAATCCTGCATGATCTACACGTGTACACCAGAACTTAAAGTATAATAAATGAATACATTTAAAAAAATGAATGGAAGGATAAAGTCCATATTCCTGAGGTTTCCAGGAGAGAGGGGGGATGTAAAGGGAGGAGGAAGTATGACTAACTTGGTGTAGAATGTTTGGTCTTAGGTTGGGTGCTTTACATGCAGAGCCTGAGAGGGGACTTTCCTTAGGAGAGTTATGGCAGGGAGTGCAGTCAGGAAAAGGGAACTGAAGCAGTGTAAGGAAAGGAAAGGCTGGAATCTGGTCCTGGATGGATCCCAGGAAATGTTGTGGAGCGTCAGTGGTCCCCACAGCTGGTCTCATCTAGAAGCAGGGAGTCAAGCTGCTTGTACGTTGCTACAGTTTAGTTGTTTGTCCTCCCAAACCTCATGCTGAAAATCAATCGTAATGGTGGATGGGGGGCCTCCTGGGAGGTGTTTGGGTTATGGGCAAGGGTCTTTCATGAATAGATGAAGGCCCTCCCTGTAGGGTTGGAGGGTAGTGAGTTATCACTCTATGAGTCCCCTTGAGAATGGATTGCTAAAAATGCCTGACACCTTCCTGCTCCCTCTGTCTTTTGCTTCCTCTCTTGCCATGGCATCTCTGCACCTGTGGGCTCTCCTTTGCCTTCCACCATGAGTAAAAGCAGCCTGAGACTCATCAGAAGCAGATGCTGGTGCCATGCCTCTTGTACAGCTTGTAGAACCATGAGACAAAGAAAACACTTTTCTTTGTAAATTACCCAGCCTCAGGTATTCCTTTATACTAAGGCAACATAGAATGGACTAAGACATACCCCCATGTCATTAGCTGAGGTTTGTCTGCAGGGTGTGGGAGAATAGGCATAGCCCCTCAGGGGAGAGGATTTCCATTTGGAGAAGAGGAGGGATGAGCTGTTTCAGTCAACACTTTAGTATCTGGGGTCCAATGTTCTTTCCAGTAAAGGAGATCTGGTGAAGCATCAGCAGCATTGCTACAGTTCCTAAACGTCATCTGTTTATTCCCATTTTCTTCTTCTTTTGAGCAGCTGCCAAAATCTCTCCTTTGTCTCTCCAATACTCCTTTGCAACCTACCTTACCACCTCTTTTTTTTTTTTTCGGTATATAAACTATTTATTAACAGACAAGGCCTACAGACTTATTTCTTCTTGGATACACCCACGGTGCGGCCACGGCGGCCAGTGGTCTTGGTGTGCTGGCCTCGGACACGAAGGCCCCAGAAGTGGCGAAGCCCTCTATGGGCCCGAATCTTCTTCAGTCGCTCCAGGTCTTCACGGAGCTTGTTGTCCAGACCATTGGCTAGGACCTGGCTATATTTTCCATCCTTTACATCCTTCTGTCTGTTCAAGAACCAGTCTGGGATCTTATATTGGCGTGGATTCTGCATAATGGTGATCACACGTTCCACCTCATCCTCAGTGAGTTCTCCTGCCCTTTTGGTGAGGTCAATGTCTGCTTTCCTCAACACCACATGAGCGTATCTTCGGCCCACACCCTTAATGGCAGTGATGGCAAAGGCTATTTTCCGCCGCCCATCGATGTTGGTGTTGAGTACTCGCAAAATATGCTGGAACTTTTCAGGGATCACTAGAGACATGGCGGCAGAACAAGCGGCGGCGTGTAAGCCTTCTGTGTCTCTCTTTTTTTTTTTTAATCATAAGTCTCTCCACCCACCCACGAAAAGTCTACCCATCCCCTTTTAAACAGAACAGGCATTCCACTCTGCTTTCTTTCCTCTGCGTCTTTATCCACCCTCCTTAAAGGCTCTTAGATACTTAATCTTCAATATTTCATATTCCTACCATCACGACCTCAAGGGAAACATGTAAGTAGGATCAATGTTATTCTCGAAAATCAGCTCCAAATCTGCCAGATCACATGGGAAAATATACAGCAATGACCCCCGGGGTTTGCTCCACTTAATATAAAAGAGAAACTCTGTGTTACTCGGATGTGTTCAGCACCTGGGAAACCAAGGCCCCTCAGGGTGGGTCTCTTAGCTGGTATAAGGTGAACAAACCTTTCCTCCTCCCTGCAAGTTTCTCCAGAGACTGTTAAGTTTGAAAGACCTGACTGGTATCTCCCCAGCGTTTTGCTTTTCAGTCTGATCACAGCCACATGTAAGAGCATATCTCCAGACAGCCAATAAATCATGCCATCTATTGCAATTTGTTTGACTACTCTTTTTTTTTTTTTTGCAGACTAGTTTTCACTCTGAAATGTAACATGTTTGAGCTTTGTAACTCCAAATCATTTTTCACAGTCCCCCAGAAGGCCTAGAGTTTAGATAAAGACTTCTGGGTATGTATTTGTTTGCTCTCATGCTGCTAATAAAGACATACCCAGGACTACGTAATAAGTAAAGAAGGTTAATGGACTCACAGTTCTGCATGACTGGGGAGGCCTCAGGAAACTTACAATCCTGGCAAAAGGGGAAGCAAACATGTCCTTCTTCACATGATGGCAGGAAGGAGAAGTGCTGAACAAAAAGGGGGAAAACCCTTATAAAACCATCAGATCTTGTAAGAGCTCACTCACTGCCACAAGACCAGCATGAGAGTAACTGCCCCCCATGATTAAATGACCTCCTGTCAGGTTCCTTTCATGACACATGGGGATTATGGGAAGTACAATTCAAGATGAGATTTGGGTGGGAATACAGCCAAACCATATCAGGGTATCACAGAGCAAGATCCTAACTCTACTACCTGAAGAGCAGAAGATGACCCAGAAGATCTGGAGGGCATCTTGCTTATACACAAAACCTGTCCGATTTTTGATACATCCTGGCCTAAAGAATAATCCACTGTCCTGATTGACCTTTAGGGAGGAGTGATAATGATAATAAGAACCAACAGTAGCAGGTGTTTTTTCTTGGTCATCTACATGTGAAATCATAGTTAATCCTTTCCACCATGTGCATAGGTTCTATTCTCAAGTCTATTTTGCAAAAGAATAAATCAAGGACCAGAGAGGTTGTCCCTAATTACCCAGCCAGTGAGTGGCAGGTCCAGAATTTGATCCCAAGCCATTTGACTTCATGAACAAGTTTAACCATCATGCTCTACCATGCTATAGCTTCCCTCTCATTAATTCATACCAAGAAATAGCTACAGGTTGGGCACAGTGGCTCATGCCTATAATCCCAGCTCTTATAGGGGCTGAAAAGGGAACATTGCTTGAGTCCAGGTGTTTGAGACCAGCCTGGGCAACATAGTGAGTCTCCATCTCTATTTGTTAAAAAAAAAATCTCTGGCTCTGGTGTCATACATCTGTGATCCCAGCTACTTGGGAGGCTGAAGTAAGAGGATCACATAAGCCCCAGAGATGAAGGCTGCAGTGCTCCTTGGTTTGTAGTGAGCCTCACTGCCTTTAGTTTCATAGACACCTGCCTCCCCTCTGTTATTCCACATCACAAGCCCTTCTCAGCAGTTGCACCACTGTACTCCAGCCTGGGCAACAGAGCAAGACCCCGTCTCAAAAAAAATAAAAAGAAAGAGCTACTGAGTATCCATTCCAGCGGGATGCAACATACTGTTCAGGTGTTGATACATGATGTTGATGAGAAATACAAACATAATTTTATCCTCAGTCTAAGGAGGAAGAGATCTCAAAGGATCACACGGATAAACGTATGATGGGAGCTGTGGAGGAGAGTCTGTCATGCGGATGCTGCCCATCATAGGGGAAACTGGCCTGGTCCATCGAGTCAGGGAAGTCTCTCTGAGGTGGTGACAAGCTGAGACTGAATGATGAACAGGGCACAGTTAAAAGGAAATTAATGAAGATACCAAAGTAGCATTTGAAATCAAGCTGAGTTCTTTGCGTGACTGACTAGGAAGAGCAGGGCCACTCAGTGTGCATTGCATGGGTTTCATAGAGCAAACTGAAAGAGCTGGGTATTGAGCAAAAAGGAGGAAGTAGACAAGTTGGGCACGATTCTGATGTCTGATACGTGTTTGGGTCATAAATACTTCCCAGTGGGTGTTGCATGATCAGAGGTGCAGAGTCTGGTTTAAAACATGGCTGCTGGGGGCCATGGAAGATTCCTGTTGGCCTGGGGTCATTCCACAGATCCACCTGAATGGGCATGCTAAAAGCATGGCAGCAGTTTCTTTGATGGCTCATCATGGTGGCTTACGCCTGTAGTCCTAGCACTTTAGGGAACTGAGACAGGCAGACCACATGAGCCCAGGAGTTCAAGACTAGCATGGGCAACATAGTGAAACCCTGTCTCTACAAAAATACAAAAATGAGTCAGGCATGATAGTGTGCAGGTGTACTGCCCGCTACTGGGATGGGGAGGCTGAGATGGGAGGATCGTTTGAACCCGGGAATTGGAGGTTGCCGTGAGCTGAGATTGTGCCACTGCACTCCAGCCTTGGTGACAGAAAAAGACTTTATCTCAACAACAAAACAAAACAGAGAGTTTCTTTAGCAATGTTGTCTGTGCTTATAATTGTACCTTTGCTTCGGTAGTTTATTGATTAATATCTAAGCTATAGAGTGCATCCACTGCTCTCCAGATGCAATGGGTGGGACACATGTGGGAGATCCTGTCTTGCTTTGTCATTGTGGCACGCTCGGTTTCTAACACAATGATAGGCACGTGTTCCTATCAGCATATTATTCATTGATTCATAAATACATGTAAATGTGAATAAAAACAGCGGAGGGGAGAATAGCGTGTGTTTTCCTAGCAGAGATAATTATATATGCCAGAGGAAGGGGAGAAAAAAAAGAAAGAGAAAATTCCCCAAACAACTGTTTTTCTGCAAGGAGATTTATTTCAGTAGACATGAGTAAAGAAATGAAGATTCTATTACCTTTTTAGCCCTTTGCCCCAGAGTAGAAATCCACCAAGAGACCTTTGTCCACACCTTTTCATCGCAGCCTCCCTGTTCCCACCTCATGCAGCCAGTTCCTCATCCGTATTCTTCCCAGGCCATCCCTCCAGCCCAGCAATCTGTTTCTGTCCTTTGCAGGAGCTAATAGGACAAAAACAAATCTCAGCTCTCCAGCAAGTCATGCAAGGTTCTTGGGGACCTGGCCGCCAGCTTCGAGAAGGACATGAGAGGAGTGGATGGTGCCAGGAATGTCAAATTAGCCTCCTCTCCCTAGAAGAATTACAACCACCACCAGCAAGGCATCCAGGAAGCTGCAGGAGCTCCCTCCCGGCTCCTGAGCTCCTTTTCCAAAAAGCCAAGTCTACACCTTTCTGGTTACCTGGGGAAATTAATGGAATACATTTTTCCCCTGGGAGAGTCTGACAGTGCAGTGGCTTTATCTCGGAGGTAGCATGTGAGAAGCAGAGAGGCACCGTCCTTTCAGGCTGCAGTCACTGCCTTTGGTTTCAGAGACACCTGCCTCCTCTGCTTTATTCCAGAGCACAAGCCCTTCTTCATTCTGTGCTGTGACTGGTGTCGGGAGAAACTGAGACACGTGTTGATTAAGTCTGGCGTCTCAGCAGCAGCCCAGTCATGTTTATCTCCCGGGACCCTCTCAGCTTAAGGTTCCCTAAAGGCTGCATGTGGGGGCTACTTCCTGTATCCATCTCCTCCTCCCCAGTTCAGATGGTCTTTGTTTTAGGCAGGTCTTAATTGTTCCTCTTTGAAACAATGTTATGCTTTGGTAATCTGATCCCCTCACCGTTGGGTTCCCTTTTATAATTCACCTTGTGTCCTGCAGCTGATGATGACTTCCCAGAGCTGAGCTATGATGTCTTATAAAGCCAGGATAAAATACAACTCCTAGCGTAAGTTCACATTCTCTGGAGTTTCATTTGTTCAGGAGGTTTGCCTATCGTTTCCCTTCACACCTTTGCTAGCCACTCACTGCACGTGGCCGTTATACCTAAACTGAAATTGGTTAAAATTAGAAATTCAGTCCCTCAGCCGTAACAGCCCCATTTCAAGTGGTCAGAGGCTGCATGGAGCTAAAGGTTGCCCTATTGGAGACTAAGGATATAGGAAATTTCCATCACTACAGAAATTGGTTGGACTGCCATATTGGAGAGCAAAGCTTTCATCACCACAGAAATTTGGGGGGGCAGTGCCATTTCACATATTATCCAAATGGAGCTTTTCTCTGTCTTTTCTTCATAGCCTCAGGATTGCCACCTAATGCTTTTGCTTATGGTCTCACCTGTGCTGAAAATTCCCTCCCTCAATCTTCCCGTGCCTCAGTATTACTGATCTTCAGACTCCCTTGGGGAGCCTTCTTTGGTTCTCCACCTAGAAGTGACTGATCCTACCTCTGAACTCTCATAGCCCCTAGTCCTGCTGATCCTACCTGTAACTTCCCATTGTTGTTCAGTTATCATGTCATAGTGCCTATAACATGGAGTTCAATGCATGTTTGTTGAATGAATGAATCATATCCCCTCCTTTGAATGGGAAGGTCTAAGTACTGTCAGTTATCCCTTATTGTTCACCTGCCATGAGTCCAAAAGTATTCTAAAAAATTTATTTACCGCCCTCTCTCACCCCTATGAAAGACTCATTAAGTACGAATTCATGTTCCTATTTTATAGATGAGTAAACTGAGGCTTAGAGAGATTCTGCATCCTAGCTTAAGATCCACAGTTGACAAATAACAGAGCTAGAATTTGAACCCAAATTTGAGTGACTCTTACTCTCTCTTTTCCCACAGAGAAATGCTCTGTTGCCTTTCCATGAAGAGATGTTCCTTCATTTATTTTATTTTATTATAATTTTTTGAGATGGAGTCTTGCTCTGACACCCAGGCTGGAGTGCAGTGGCACATCTTGCCTCACTGCAATCTCCTCCTCCCGGTTCAAGTGATTCTCCTGCCTCAGCGTCCCCAGTAGCTGGGATTACAGGTGCCCACCACCCCACACGGCTAATCTTTGTATTTTTAATAGACACAGGTTTCGCCATGTCAGCCAGGCTGGTCTCGAACTCCTGGCCTCAATTGATTTGCATGCCTTGGACTCCCAAAGTGCTGGGATTACAGGCATGAGCCGCTGCACCTGGCCTTGTTTTATCATAGAGGACAAGTCTTCGTAAATATCTGACTCCATCCACCCTGCTCCTTTTGATTCCAAGTGCAATGTCTGGCCTGTAGTTGCCACTCTTTAAACACTGAACTAAAAGTTTCATCAGTCTCACACCCCCCGAGGACCCGCTGCTCACTAAGCCCTGTCCACATGGACAATTCACGTGTATCAAAACGACCATATGTTAACCTTGGCCTCATCTCTACTACAGTTTTTTTTTTTTTATTTTTGAGACAGTCTCGCTCTGTTGCCAGGCACCAGGCTGGAGTATAGTGGCGCGAGCTTAGCTCACTGCAATCTCCACCTCCTGGGTTCAAGCAATGCTCCTGCCTTAGGCTTCCAAGTAGCTGGGACTATAGGTACACACCACCACACCCAGCTAATTTTTGTATTTTTTAGTAGAGACTGGGTTTCACCATGTTGGCCAGGATGGTCTCAATCTCTTGACCTCATGATCCGCCTGCTTCAGCCTCTCAAGTTTCTGGGATTACAGGTGTGAGCCACCGCATCTGACCAAAGTTCTTATCGCTGCTGAGTCATCCTAAACTCTCCCACCCTCAACAAACATGCACACCCCTTTCCAGCCTCCCGTGTTTGGGTTCCTAGCCTTTCCTTGGCCTTGCCTGAGCTGACTTACTGCTTGTATCAGAGGGGTGTGTGTGTGTGTGTGTGTGTGTGTGTGTGTGTGTGTGTGTATGCATGCATGTGTATACAGGATTATGGTCCCCACTGGAAAATGTAGACAAAACCCACTCAGTCTTTTGGAAGACAGTCTCCTAAACCAACACCTACCAGAATGGTCTCCACTGTACTTCGTTGCTCTTAGATATTTCACCACTGCCTTGCCTTCCTCCCTCCTGCTCTCCCTGCTGTGCATGGTTGAGTATCACCCTATCTTCTGAGAAGCCATGCCTGACTACCCCTGTCCATCCTGATGCTTCCTATCTGTAGCAACAGGACACGGAACAGCTGGGCAGAGCCTTGTTTGCAAAAGGGGGCATTTATTGAGTGCAGTTTCTATGTGCTCTTTCTCATCTCGTCTGTGAAATAACCCAAGTTCATTTGGACAGAAGGAAGAGGGTGGTAAGTGGATGGAAAGGAGGCAGGCAGGGGCCAGCCAGGCAAAAACACTGTCTATTGCAGCCGTGGGAGTGATTCGCCCCCATGAGACCTACGAGAACTCAGAGGCTGAAAAAAGTCAATCTGTCTGTTTGGGGGCACCTCTAACAGCAAAATTTATTCTTGGCCTCAGGTTGTGACCCCATTTCACCACTTTGTCTCTCCTCCTCCCACCCTGTGGGAAGTAGAAAACTTCCTCTGTAAAGTTTCCTTTCTTGTTAAAGAGTAAATCATAAGTGTGCTTATAACTCTTTGTTAAGCCCTATCCTATATAGCTGTTAAACATGCCATGCTTACAGGCACGTAGTATATGCTATGTCCTCGTATTTTAACCAAAATATCTATGCTGGATGTGCTCAAGCATGTCCCAGCTCGCCATTGCTTTAACCTGTTTAGAAAAGTTTTAAGTTGTTAGCCAATCAGGTTTTAGTTTAGATTGTGAGGTCTGGCTCCAGCCAACAGAAATCAGACAAAACAGTAAGGACGACCCCACATGCATAAGGGATAAATACATCTGCTTTCTCTTGTTCCTTGTACTTTCATGGCAAGATGGTTAGCGAGAGTACCCTTCCTGCAGTCCGGGAAGGAAAAATTGCTTCCTGAAAGATCCTTTGTCCCAATACGAATTTTTCTTTATGGCACTGACTGCCTGTTTCTAACACATCCCAAAAAGCACTACCTATCAGATCTAGGCTGACTTAGATATTCCTCTGTGCCCCAGGAAGGATGCATCCCCCTGAATTCACCAGTCCTCATTGCAAGAGACCCCAGGGAAGCAGATGCGGGGTCTTGGTTGGTGTCAACCCTGCATGTGCTCGGTGGAGCTGGCTTCCTCTCTCCTTGCTGAGGGAAGCTGGTGGAGGCACGTTTTCCTCTAAGCTGGGCATATGTCACCTTCGGGCAAAAGAGGAGCTAATAGAATGGAGATGAATGTAATTGGCAGAAGGTCAGTGAGGGAGCCATGTGCGTCTGGAGCTTCCCGAAAAGGCCAGCATGTTCCCTGCTCCCCTGTGTCGTGATTAGTATGCAGGTAAGGTGAATGGGCCTCCGCAGAGTAATTGGATCATTCGGAGATCGGCAATGCCTGGTGTATGCACAAAGCCTCAGCAGTGATTAGATCCTGCCCGCTCATCTCGGCAAGCCTTGAAATTCTTCCCACTGTGAAAAACTAATTTTCTGTGGGAATTTATTAAATAAGAAATCTGCATGCCACTTTACCTTGTAAGTCAGGCCAGCGGAATACAAAGCTTCCCCTCGACTTTGATGCCTGCTCCCAGCAGAGGCTTCTCCATCACTTGGGGACAGGTGTTTAGGAGCTCGTTTTGTTTCAGGGCGTTGTGTATTTTTCACTCTGTCCTCAGGGCAGGAAATATGGGGAACCTCCTCGCTCAAAGCCTCTGAGAGAGAAAAAATCGAGACAAGGAGAATGTGGGGATGGAGGTGGCGGTGGGTAGGGAAAGGTATGGGAAAGGCAGGAAGGTGCATTTAGACCATGGTGTGGTCTGTCTCCCTGTCTTGGGCTCAGATGTGAAATGTGTCCCCCTGAAAAGACTCCTCTGTTGATGTCTGTACCCTCAGTAGCTCAGTATGTGACTGCTTTTGAAGACAGAGTCTTTAAGAGGTAATCAGATGGAAATAAGTTCACTGGAGTGAGCCTTAATCTCATATGACTCCATATGACTGGTTTTTTTTTTTTTTGAGACGGGGTTTCGCTCTTGTTACCCAGGCTGGAGTACAATGGTGTAATCTCTGCTCACTGCAACCTCCACCTCCCGGATTCAAGTGACTCCTGCCTCAGCCTCCTGAGTAGTTGGGATTACAGGCACATTCCACCACGCCTGGCTAATTTTTGTATTTTTGGCAGAGACGGCCCAGGCTAGTCTGGAACTCCTGACCTCAGGTGATCTGCCCACCTTGGCCTCCCAAAATGCTGGGATTACAGGCACCCAGCCTCACTGGTGTTTTTACAAGAAGGAAAGATTAGGACACAGACACACATAGAGGGAAGCCCATGTGAAGACACAGGGAGAAGGCCAGGTGCGGTGGCTCATGCCTGTAATCCCAGTATTTTGGGAGGCTGAGGTGGGCAGATTACTCGAGCCCAGGAATTTTTGTCCAGCTTGGAAAACATGGTGAAACCCCATCTCTACCCAAAATGCAAAAACTAGCTGAATGTAGTGGCGTGCACATGTAGTCATGGCTGTTCAGGAGGCTGAGCCTGGGAGGTCCAGGCTGCATTAAACTGTGAACCTACCACAGCACTCCAGCCAGAGGGAGACCCTATCCAACAACAACAAAGACACAGGTAGAAGACAGCATCTACAAGCCAAGGAGAGAGGACTCGGAAGCACCCAGCCCTTCTGAATTCTTAATCTCCGGCTTCCATCCTCCTGAAGGATGAGAGAACTGATCTACTCCCAAGCCCAGCAAAGTGATACACTCCCCAAATGCCTCCTCTGAAAGCCTTCCTATTTTCCCTTTCTGGAATTCATCTGTTTTTCCCCACGGCAGAAGATAAGAAGGTTTTCATCTCTCCTGTGATGGGAAGTGGCTGCCTAAGATGTGATCCCAGGCTTAGTCCAGGCAGGGGAGGATGTTGTCTGCAGGTGTATGCTGCCTAGCTGTGAATGGACATGGTGGTCGCCCATCTTGGGATGTGATTCTCAGGCTGAGTCCATGGTGTCTGCAGGTGCATGCTGACTGGCTGTGAGTGGAGGCAGTGGTGGCCTACCTGGGAATATGACTCTCAGGCTGACTCCAGGCAGGGAGGATGCTGTCTGCAGGTGCATGCTGCCTGGCTGTGAGTAGGGTAGTGGCTGCCCGTGTGCCTTGCTTGTTGTGTTCTTAGCTGGCAGCCAACACATCCCTAGTGTTTTGCTTGACACAAGCATTAGAGATTGAGTCATGTCTCCCCAGATTCCCATGGTGAAGTTCTAGCCCTCAGTGCCTCAGACTGTACCCCTACTTGGATTATGAAATAGGGTTCTTGTAGATAAAATTAGTGAAACCAAGGTGAACCTGGAGTAGGGTGGGCTCCGAATGAAGTGTGACTGGTTTCTTTGTAAAAAGGGGAAATTTGGAAACAGACATGCGTACAAGGATAACGTAGAGATATAGCAGAGATCAGGGTGATGCCTCTGCACAGAATGCCGAAGATTGCTAACAAACCACTGGCTGCTAGGGAAGAGCTATAGAAAAGATCCTGCTTCACAGTCCTCAGAAGGAGCCAACCTACCAACACCTTCATCTTGGACTTCCAGCCTCCAGAGTGAGAAGAAACATGTTTGTTGTTTAGACCCCCTGTCTGCAGTACTTCATTATGGCAGCCGTCCAGATGAATACTAGCAGGGAGGCTCTTTTTCATGGGGGTGCTCCTGGACTGGAAGTCTGGACATGTGGACTCTAACTTAACAGAGGGTTGGCTGCTGAGGACTGTCACTGATCGTACTCCCAGTAGCAGCTTAAGCTGTGAATACTAGATTTCTTTTTTTTTTTTTTTTTATTCTGAGATGGAGTCTCACTTCGTCACCCAGGCTGGAGTGCAGTGACAGAATCTTGGCTCATGGCAACCTCTGCCTCCTGAGTTTAAGTGATTCTCCTGCCTCAGCCTCCCAAGTAGCTGAGATTACAGGTGCCCACCACCACGCCTGGCTAATTTTTGTATTTTTAGTAGAGATGGGGGTGATCCGCCTGCCTCAGCCTCCCAAAGTGCTGGGATTGCAGATGTGAGCCACTGCACCTGGCGAGTCCTAGATTCTTAAAGGGGATCTGGTGGGTCATTGCCACATCTGCCACAAGGTGCAACCTTGGTCAGATCTCTGGATAATAAAATGCTCTGTAGGTTGTCTAATGCGATGGTAAGCTTTTTCGGTTGTTTAGAAAGGAGCCATTTGTTGGATTATGTTGTATCCGAAATATGGCTTTCTAATTGTGAGAATTGAGTCACTTGAAGGGTGTGAGCATTCACCATTTGGGAGATATATATGTATGTATATATGTATATATGTATGTATGTATGTATATATAGATATATATCAACCTGGCCAGGCACGGTGTCTCACGCCTATAATCCCAGCACTTTGGGAGACCAAGACAGGCGATCGCTTGAGGTTAGGAGTTCGAGACCAGCCTGACCTATATGTATATATAATATAGTAATATTATATGTATATGTATTATATATGCATACAGGTCAAATATGTGTATATATTTGAGACAGTTTTGTTCTTGTCTCTCAGGCTGGAGTGCAGTGGAATAACCGCAGGTTGTTGCAACCTCTGCCTCCCAGGTTCAAGAGATTCTATTGCCTCAGCCTCCCAAGTAGCTAGGATTACAGATGGCTGCCACCATGCCTGGCTAATATTTTTGTATTCTTAGTAGAGACAGGATTCCATCATGTTGGCCACGCTGGTCTTGAACTCCTGATCTAAGGTGATCCACCCACCTTGGTCTCACAAAGTGTTGGGATTATAGATGTGAACCACTGTGCCCAGCCCATTTGGGGGATATTAAAACAGAAGTAAGGCTCCCCAGAGTCTTTAAGGAGATGGGGGTCAGAGGGGTGTATGCATTTGGTGGGTGATTTCTGTGACACCTTAAAATTTGGTAACTTTGCAAACTGTTGACCCGCTGTGGCTTCAGGGCAATGTGAACAGAGTCAGTGATTTGTGTCAGAAATCATGCAATTGGAAAAGCATGAAATTTGGAGTTGAGACACTGGATTTCTCATCCTGTTTCATCCTCTGTGCATGCCCCTGAACCAGGATCTTCTAGATTTCATGCCTCTTTCTCTCTAAGCATCAAAGAAGGGTTTAAACTGGACAAACATTTTCCATCTGAAACCATTCTCCCAGAGCCATGCTGCTTTCTTTCAAAGAACCTTGCACCTTTGTGAATATATTAATATTATCATTTGTGTGCCATTGCGATCCACATCTGTCTCCTTCAGAGGGCTCACACCTATGCAGAACAGGGGCTTGCCTTGCTTCTGCTGTGTGATTTTTACATGCTGTATTTGCTGAGTACCACATGTGTGTCCAGTACATAAGAACTCATTTCAGTCTTAAAACAGCCCCTGGGTAGGACTCATGGTTTCCTGATGATGCACTTGGGGAAACTGCACAAACAGATGCCCACTAGCTAGTAGAATTCAGACATGAACTTGATGAGATTATTTTACTATTATTATTATTATTATTACTATTTGAGATGGAGTCTTTGCTCTGTCACCCAGGCTGGAATGCAGTGGCATGATCTCAGTTCACTGTAGCCTCCACCTCCCGAGTTCAAGCAGTTCTCCTGCCTCAGCCTCCCAACTAGCTAGGATTACAGGCACGCACCACCGAGCCCAACTAATTTTTGTATTTTTAGTAGCAACCAAGTTTCACCATGTTGGCCAGGCTGGTCTCAAACTCCTGACCTCAAATGTTCTGCCTGCCTCAACCTCCCAAAGTTCTGGGATTACAGGCGTGAGCCACGGTGCCTGGCTAATGTTTGTATTTTTCGTAGAGATGGGGTTTCACCATGTTGGCCAGGTTAATCTCGAAATCCTGACTTCAAGGGCTCCACCCTCCTTAGCTTCCCAAAGTGCTGGGATTACAGGCATGAGCCACAGTGCCTGTCAGATTTCCTTTTTTTTTTTTTTTTGAGACAGAGTCTCATTCTGTTGCTCAGGCTGGAGTGCAGTGGCATGACCTTGGCTCACTGCAACCTCCACCCTCAGGGTTCAAGTGATCTCCTGCCTCAGCCTCCCAAGTAGCAAGGATTACAGGTGCCTACCACCATGCCCAGCTAATTTTTGAATTTTTAGTACAGACGGGGTTTCACCATATTAGCCAGGCTGGTCTCGAACTCCTGACCTTAAGTGATCTACACACCTCAGCCTCCCAAAGTGCAGAGATTCATCATTAATTACTCTATGGATGCTCCCTTCTGGGATCTAAAACTGTGGCTGGACACTGCAGACTCTTAGTTTCAATCTGATGCCTCTAAACTCGTGGGCCCCTGGTACAGACTGCATGTTTGTGCCCCACGACCCAAATTCATATGTTGAAACTTAATTCTGATGCAAGTGTATTCAAAGGTGGGGCCTTTGGGAGTGGAGTAGCTCATGAGGGTGAAGGCTTCATGAGTGGGATTAGTGTCCTTACAAAAGAGGCCCCAGAGAGCTCTTTTTCCTCCTGTGCTGTGAGGACACGGCAGCAAGAGAGCTGTCCATGAACAAAGGAAGTGGGCCCTCACCAGACACCAATCTGCTAGAGACTTATCTTGAACTTCCCGCCTCCAGAATTGTCAGAAATCTCTTTTGTGTATAAGCCACGTGGTTCATGTATTTTATTATACCAGCTCCAACAGACTAAGCCCCTTTCTTTAAAAAGAATCATAGAGAAGCCCAATATTGAATAGATAAAAGGAGAGACGATTGGTCCTCTTTGGCAGCTCCACAGACATTTGCAATTGACTTTGAGAGCTACATGAAGCATGGTTTACAGACCACAGCTGCAGTTCATCCATGGGATCTCCCTTCTCTCTAGTGTAAGTAAAATCACCAGAGAGCCTAACTCTGCAACCTCCCTCCCGGGCATCTCCACCTGAGGTCTCTTTGACAGCTCAGTTGCTGGAGGGCAAATGCTCCGAGTGGCTTACTTACCAAAGTGGGGAACAAGCTCAGCCCTGGTAAGATGTCAGAGCACTGAAATCTTAGCAACCTGGCCAGGTGCAGCAGCTCATGCCTATAATCCTAGCACTTTGAGAGACTGAGGCGAGTGATCACTTGGAGTCACGAGTTCAAGACAAGCCTGACCAATATGGTAAAACCCCATCTCTACTCCAAATATGAAAACTAGCCAGGCATGGTGGCAGGCACCTGTAATCCCAGCTACTCAGGAGGCTGAGGCAAGAGAGTCACTTGAACCCAGCGGCGTGGAGGTTGCAGTGAGCCAAGATTATGCCACTGTACTCCAGCCTGGGTGACAGAGCAAGACTCCATCTAAAAAAAAAAAATCTTTAGAAATGTTATCCTCCACCAACTTGCTCAGAGGCAACTTGATCACAAGGGGGTTCATGAAGCTTTTTCTTTCCTGCAGCCTAGGATGATCACCACAGGCTCTCAAAATGAAAAAGGAACTAGCATCAGTGGAGACCTCTGTATAACCTGGTCCTCAGGTCAATCTCGGGGAGAAGTTTCACATAGCATCACATAGAGGAGCACATTCTCCCATCCCCTGCCTCCATAGCACCTCCTATTGAATGCACAATCTAGAAGGTACCAGAGCCTTCTTGACTGGAAGAATGTCCCTTCTTCAGCTCAGAATGCTTAAGTGAGGGTCAATTTGTCTATCCCCTTGCCTTCAGGCAGGATGCAAGATGGCCAGCAAAGTCTCAACAACAGCTGGCTACTCTGAGAATCTCTTCCTGTCTAGAAGGGATAGGTAGAAAGATTCAGGAGGCCTGAAGGTTATTGGATTGGAGGAAGGTGTGAGGTTGAGTGGGTCCAGGCTGGCAGAGCAAGAAAGGAGCTGTCCAGGGTGGCTTCTTGGTCGAGGAAGTGAGGGTTTCTCAGCCTTTGCTTTTTGACTCTCCATCAATGCCCTGCTTTTATTTTTATCAGTAGGATGCCCATCAACCCAACTTCAAGCTTCCAAAATCTGCATCTGTGCTTGAAAACTTTGTTGTGTGTGTGTGTGTGTGTGTGTGTGTGTGTGTGTGTGTTTGTGTTTGCCCATCTGACTTTCTGTGTGTGCAACGCAGGATGGAAGTGCTGGCAAATTCACTCCCCCGGGAGAGCTCCCTGTTCCATGACAGATGGAAGCTGCTGTACAAACACCCTAGATCCCTCATCCTCTGGGTGGGATAACTCTGACTCTGCACCCTATGTTCCCTACTGGGATCAAGCTTCATTTACCCAGACTGGTAATTTGCCTAATAATGCAAATCAGATCCCCTTTCTCACCTCCCTTATCTGTAATCATCCTGCAAATAAACTACTTGTGCTTGGATCTTTGACTTAGCATCTGCTTCCAGGGGAACAGAAACTAAGGTACTGTGTCATTGGACTGGCAGTGATGGAGGGAGCCTTGGGTGTTTGGCAGACATAGGTCCTACCTGCAGACAAAGCTTGCAGCCCATTTGACTTGGTGGATCCACCCTGGTCTCTAGATTATGATCCGTGGAATCTCTCTTCTCTCGGGTATAACTGAAATCACCAGAGAGCCTAACTCTGCAGCCTCCCTCCCAGGAATCTGTACCTGAGGTCTCTTTGACAGCTCAGTTGCTGAAGGGCAGATGCTCTGAGTGGCTCATTTACCAAACTGGGGAATGAGCCCAGCCCTGGTAAGACATCAGAGGTCTCTAGGGCCTCCCACTGGGGATCCACTCTCTGTTTTTCACTCCCAGAACTTCCATCATCTGTTTTGGCTCCACAGTTACCACTGATGGTGGATTTTCACTGGATACTTGTGGAAGATCTGAAGTGCTGAAGTTCCCATTCCCCTTATCTTTTGCCACAGCCATATCTTCAGAGACCTCTTGCTGTTGAGATAAGCACAGCTTCCCTGGGGACACCATCCGAGCATCTCATGCTTCATCCCCACAGTATTGACTACATATGTATTTTCTTTGCTAACAGAGGGTTCGGCTGTGAAAGAGCTGGTGTGCATTGTGAATCTTCAACACATTGTCATGCACCATGCACTAATCCCATTTCTAGCTTGTGACTGGGGTGCCGAGGCATTGCCTCACTCTGTTTGGGCTGCTGTAACAAAATACCACAAACTGGGCCACTTCTAAACTGCAGAGATTTCGTTTTCACAGTTCTGGAGGCTGGAAAGTCTAGGATAAAGGCAGATTCAGTATCTGGTGAGAGTCCATATTCTGGTTCACAGGTGGTGCCTTTGCACCGTGTCTGCATATGGTGGGAGGGGAAGGGGAGCTCTAGGACTTATTTTATAAGGCCACTCACCTCCACCACAAGGGCCCCACCCCCATGGACCCCTCCCCTCCTTGAAGCCCCACCTCCAAATACCACCACCTTGGGGATTAGGATTTCAGTACATGAATTTTGAGGGGACACAAACATTCAGAACTTAGAAGACATCTTCAAGGGAGAAATCTGGCAACAGGAAGGCCAAGGGAGAACCTCTGAACTAATGATCCACCTACTCCTCCATCCTCATCTCTCCACCCACATGCTACCTAAAGTAGAGACTGGTGGGAAAAAAAACAAGCTTTTGGGATTTGGACAAACCTGAGCTTCACACCCATCTCTGCCATTTGCTAACTTCGTGCCTTTGGCTAAGTGACTTGGCCTCTCTGAGTCTCAGTTTTTTAATCCATGGAGTGGGTGTGCTGAGGTTTCCTCTTAGGCTTTTCAAGTGATCAAATGAGGCAAGACCTATCAGTTCCTTAGCATGCTGTTCACTGTATAATTGACCACATAATGAATGTTAGCCATCGTTTTCGCTTTGTGTCTCATTGATGCCTATACATTTAGCTGCACCTGGGAGAAGCTGAGCAGCTTTGCACTAATGAAGATGAGGAGTCTTCCCTGAGAACAGCATGGCTTGGGGAACGTGTCAGGGGCACCTGGGATCTCCCAGCTCTTTACCCACCCCCCCACCTCACTCCAGTCCCACCACATCACAAAATTAGGCAAGATGCATTGCACGTTCAAGGACTTTCATGACAAAGTCATTTTTCTACTCATGACCTCTTGTTTTTGCACAGGAACTTAGTAAGTATCTGGCAAAACATCAGCCACAACCCAGATAAAAGTATAATTATTTCCTATTTGCTTGCTGGGGTTTTCAAATCAGTGCAGTAATTTAAGCATGACTCTTGGAGGCTTACAAAAAAGATGTTATGATTAGTTTTATCTCCTTTGTTAAGAAAAAATAATTACAGTGAAATAATTAGAGGCGGCAGAGTTGACACGAGATTAGGAGAGCTGGCTTGGCAATGAAAGTGAAGTTCTAATGAGGAAAATTGTAACAAAGGGCTGGGTTCATGTGTCCAGTTCTGGCCTCAAGTCCCAAGAACAGTGGGGAGGCAGGACAGCTGGCCTGGTGGGGTGGTCAGCTTCCGTAGACACTTAAGTCACTCAGGAAAAAGTGCTCTTCTTTTCTTTCTTTTTTTTTTTTTTCTTTTGGACAGAGTCTTGCTCTGTCACCCAGGCGGGAGTGCAGTGGTCCATCTCAGCTCACTGCAACCTCTGCCTCCCAGGTTCAAATGATTCTCCTGCCTCAGCCTCCTGAGTAACTGGGACTGCAGGTGCCTGCCACCATGCCCCGCTAATTTTTTATATTTTCAGTAGAGACGGGGTTTCACTGTGCTAGCCAGGATGGTCTCAATCTCCTGACCTCATGATCTGGCCATTTCAGCCTCCCAAAGTGCTGGGATTACAGGCATGAGTCACTGCACCCGGACCAAAAATGTGCTTTTCTTGGTGTCAGAAGACCCAAGTGTAAGTTCAGACTCTAGCATTGCCAAGCGTGTGACCTTAGGCAAGTCCCTTGACATTTCCAAGCTGCACGTAGTAGCTGTGTGTTGTGTTGGCATCACTTTCTTTGCCTAGAAATTCAGTTTGTGGATGTATTATAAAGGATAACAGGTTGACCTAGCTTAACAAGTAGAAAGCCACACACAGGTGCATGACACCATCTTAGTGATTCCACAGTTATTTACTGTGACTTATTTATCTCCCCCACTGCCACCATCTATGGGTTGTTTGGTCCCACAGGTGTTGATGTGATTTGAGTAGTCGTCCCCTCCAATCTCATGTGGAAGTGTGATTCCAATGTTGGCGACAGGGCCTCATGAAAGGTGTTGGGGTGTTGGTGAATGAATGAATGGCTTGGTACCTTCCACATGGTAATGAGCTCAAGTGAGAGCCAGTTGTTTAAAAGAACCTGGCATCTGGCTTGCTTCCTCTCTCTTGCCATGTGACACGCCTGTACCCCTTTGCTTTCTGCTGGGTTTGAGAGCTCTCTGAGGTCCTCCTCAGAAACTGAGCAGACTCTGGAGCCATGCATGTACAGTCTGAAGAACTGTGAGCCAAATAAACCTCTTTTCTTTATAAACCGCTCAGTCTCAGGTGTTCCTTTGTAGCAGTGCAAAAGAGGCTAACACAGGCATATAACTAGGTCCTTGCTCAAGAAGAATGATATTCTGAACATTCTAGCAGTGCATCCAAAATGCCAGTACTTCTGCATTCTGGCTTTTGTACAAGGTTTGATGCAAGGTAAAGATACTCCTACCATTTTATAGTACCTATCATGTACCAGAACCATGCTGAGCACTTTGGATGTATGAATGACATCTTCCTTTACACCAGTGCTAAGAGGTGGACATCACTCCTCTCATTCCATCATGAGGACATCAAGGCTCATTGGCGGTAAGGAACTTCCTTAGGGCCACTCAACCTGGAGTTTGCAGGACCAGGGTTCATACCTAGGTTCGTTTGATTCAAGAACAGAGACATTAACCCACAACTTTCATGAGATCTCTTGAGGACTTTGAAGCTGCGTTGTCTCATTTGGTGATGGCAGCCAGGAGGAAAGGAGGTTTTGGCCCCAAAATAATCCAGGGAAAACTTGGAAAACTGTCTTCATTTTGGGTTCGCAGTGCCTAGTAGATGTCTTCTCACATGTATTTATTATCTTCTGTTACATAACAAATTATCACAAAACTTGGCAACTTAAAACAAGAAATGTTTATTATCCCCAATTTTTCGTGGGTCAGAAATCAGGAGGTAGCTTCACTGTGGGGGTTCCCTGTGTGCAAGATCTCTCATAAGTTTGCATTTATGCTGTCAGCCAGGGCTGCAGTCTCGTCTGAAGCTTGACTGAGGCTAGAGAATCCCCTTCCAAGTTCAGTCATGTAACTGTTGGCAGGTCCTGGATCTGCTTATAAGCTCACTCACATAGTTGTTGGCCAGCCTCAGTTCCTCATCATGTGGGGCTCGCTGTAGATGGCTTGAGTGCCCTTACAACATGGCAGCTGGTGATGCAAAAGAGAGCAAAAGAAAAAGAATGCAGGCCGGGCGTGGTGGCTCAAGCCTGTAATCCCAGCACTTTGGGAGGCCGAGGCGGGTGGATCATGAGGTCAAGAGATGGAGACCATCCTGGTCAACATGGTGAAACCCCGTCTCTACTAAAAATACAAAAATTAGCTGGGCATGGTGGTGCGTGCCTGTAGTCCCAGCTACTCAGGAGGCTGAGGCAGGAGAATTGCTTGAACCCAGGAGGCGGAAGTTGTGGTGAGCCGAGATCACACCATTGCACTCCAGCCTGGGTAACAAGAGTGAAACTCCATCTCAGAAAAAGAATGCAGAGATAATGACAAAGCTTTTACCAGTTGGAAGCCACAGCCTTTTGGTCACCTAATATTGTCATGTGCCATCACTTTTGTTGTATGCTGTTGAATAGAAGTAACTTGCTAAGTGGAGTCTACACCCAAAGGGAGGATATTACACAAGGGCAGGAACACCAGGAGGTGAAAACCACTATGGATATTTTAGAGGCTGCTCATTACACCCCTTGTTATTGCCCACTCCCTTTGTCTCTTCTAGGCATCTAGATTGTAGATGGAGCATCTTATTGCATCCTCTCTTGAGTGAACAGGTCCTAAGAGGGCAAGATCATCACTAACTTGGTTTGCGTCTTTCTTTTCCATCTATTAATATTTTCTTGATTTGAGTAGAATCAAGATGATTCAACTGGCTGCTGCATCCTTTCCAAATTTTGAGATTCTAGAGATGGCTGAAGCACTCCAGAGACTAAAACACCACTCAACATGTATACCTAAATGATATTCATTCATCCATTCAATGAACAATTTTGTGCCTACTTATTCCTCGTGGCTAAGAAGAGAGAGAGTGGATGAGCATAGCAAGGTGTCGTTAGAGAGGACTTACTCTTAGTAGGTTGCCAGAGAAGTTTATAGAAGACAGGCAGGGCGTGGTGGCTCACACTTGTAATCCCAACACTTTGGGAGGCCAAGGTGAGCAGATCACCTGAGGTCAGGTGTTCGAGACCAGTCTGGCCAACATGGTGAAAACCTGTCTCTACTAAAAATACAAACATTAGCCTGCTGTGGTGGCACTTGCCTATAATACCAGCTATTTGGGAGGCTGAGGCACAAAAATTGCTTGACCCCTTGAAGTGGAGGTTGCAGTGAGCCAAGATCACTACTCTGCACTCCAGCCTGAGTGGCAGAGTGAGACTCAGTAGCAAAAGAAAAGCAAGTTTATAGAATACAATGTGACACATTGCCATCATAAGCCTTAAAAAATGTCCTCCTGTCAAAATTCATGATGATCACATTGGGGAATGATGGGGCATCGTGCTCTTCAGTGCCCTGCCCTGTGAACTGCACACAGCTTTCTTAGTAGAAGCAGTCTTACCTCTCCAGCCTTCATAGCAGTGAGTAATGCCTGTCCCCTGGTAGGTGTAAGATTGGATTGTGCAGATTCCTACAGACTGTATTAAGGATTTTAAGCTCTATCTCAAGTACAAATGTAAGGCATTGGATAGCCTGAAGCAGGAGACCATGCCTGAAAATTCATGTGGTGTTTGATCTGTCTCCCCAACAGCCTAGCACAAAGCCCAGATGAAAGGTCCGTTCTCCCCATCATCGTAACGGGCTAGACAGCTTTATCCATAACAGCTCTAATTCTCGGGTTCTTCTTACTTCCCCGCTCCTTTGGAGTTGTCTTCTGTTTGTTTCTGTCCTACTGTCTCTCATCTTATATTCATTCTCCGTCTCCCTTGCCTTTCTCCCTCCCTCTCTTAGTTCTTTCTTTACCTCCTTTCCCCATCTCTCTGTTCATAAGAATCTCAGAGAAAAGTCTTAGGGAAAACATCTCTTGACCATCGCTTCCACCTAAATGTGCCTATTCACCACTTTTTTAAAGCTTTTCTAGGGGCCTATATGCCAGCCTTTGCTCCCAATGTGTTCCCCTTATCATTAGCAAGTACTGAGTCCCCCACTGCCTCCTAGCCTTTGAACTAATTTCAGCGGAAGCAGGGGGAAGACCTCCTAGAAGGGAGAGAGAATTCTCGTTTTTCCTTCTGGTAAAGCCCCGCAAGTGGTTGTCAGGTGAGAAAGCAGCCAGGTCAGCACCCCTCCCGACACTAAGCCGCTTATCTCTGCCTCCACTGGGCTGCTGTTTTATTAGCTTTACTTCTCAAAGGCACAGCTCCTGGATTGAGCTGGGAGAGAGGTGGAAACAACATCCTCTTAGCCAAGAGAGTCAAATGCTCTCCTGATGGGGGAAAGCAGGTTTCACAACGCCTGGGTGACTCCCGCCTCCGGGCTGAATTCAGCTATGCACAGGAAGAGCTAGTGGGTATCTCCCTTGCCTTCGATGGGGGTGATATGACCGGCCTCCCATGTGCCCCTAGGATGGGGATGAATGGAGTCAGAAGGGCTCCTTCTTTGTCCCCCTTTCTCCCTTCATCCCGCCTTCCAGGCATGGCGCCACTTGAACCTGCTCTGTGCTTTGGAATTCATGAGTCAGTTTTTGTTCCTGCTCCTTCACTTTAGACAATGACTTCCTGAGCATCCCAGGGTGCCAGGCTCTTTTTCAGTCTTGGCGCCTGTGCTGTGAGCCCACACCCCAGAGGAGCAGCTTACACGAGGGCTTCACTGTTGTAAAACATGCCCATGGAAGCAGGATAATGTTGGTAATAACATAATAGATAATACTTAATAAGTCCATTAAGCTCCCACCACCGGGCACTCTGCTGAGCACTTTATGTGCATCTTCCATTGAATCCTCCCAACAGCCTAAGAGATGCGATGCTTTCAGGACTTATCTTCGTTTTATAAACACAGAGAGTTTGAGATGTTAAGTAATTTTCTCAGGATTGCCTATCTGATCAGGAGCTCATCACAATTCCAGCCAAAGAAGATGGGAATCCCCAGGTGGTTCTGAAACCACCTGTGGGAGCCACAGTGGGTGGGAAGGAAGGAGCTGGACTGTGAGGAGACTCAGGCTCCAGACTGCACTGGGCATCTCCATGTGGGTCCTGCCTCCTTTCTGCTGGGCCCGGGGAAATGTGTCAGCACAGATATGGTCATGTCCCCAGTGCATGCTGCCATTTACCATTTCTTACCTGGATACCTGACATAACCTCTCCCTTGCTTCACCACATGATTCCTCAAATGTATTTTTAAATCTAGTCTCAAAGTGCGACAGAATGATCATGATAAAATGCAAACTAGATTGTGAGTCTGCTCTGTTTGAAATGACTTCCCACCGCAGGGTCTAGCCCTTGGTCCCTGCCAGGCTCCCCCTTCCCCTTTCTCTTCCAGCTGCACTGACCTCTTAGTTCCCAGAATATGACCCTCTTTCTCACACATGGGAGAAAGAATCTGTCACAAGTTAAGCTCTCCCCACCTCTCAGATTTAGGGTGGAGCTTGATCCTCACCTTCTAAGAAAGCCCTCCTTTCCCAGGTGGAATTCCATGTCCCAAGCCCTCAGGACAGCCTGAGTTCTCTTATGGCAACTGTAGTTTTGCCTTTATTATTATTATTATTATTATTCTTTTGAGACAGAGTCTCTTTCTGTCGCCCAGGCTTGAGTACAGTGGCACAATCTTGGCTCACTGCAACCTCTGCCTCCCAGGTTCAAGGGATTTTTGTTCCTCAGCCTCCCGAGTAGCTCGGACTACAGGCACACACCACCACATCCTGCAAATTTTTGTGTTTTTAGTAGAGATAGCATTTTACCTTCTTGGCCAGACTGTTCTCAAACTTCTGACTTCAGGTGATCCACCCACCTAGGCCTCCCAAAGTGCTGGGATCACAGATGTGAGCCACCACACCCAGCCAGTTTTACCTTTTTCCAGTGGCACTGGACTTGGTGTAACTTCACATCCCAGACCACGCACCTAGTTCTGTAACGTACATCACCAGAACCTGAGAGACAGTAAGGGTTAATAAAGCTGTTGAGCAGCTTTAACAGACCCCGCCCCCTTACTATCTATAGCAAAGTTAATCCAGCATTCTCTGGATGAATGATTAAAACCCCTCTGAAAGGTTCCAGGATGGACAGTGAGCTGTACGCATTCTTTATCTCCAGGAAGATGAGCTCATTCAGTTAACCAAGATTTTACTCCAGAGTTACAAAGTCACCACTAGGACTGTAAATTTGCATAAAGCTTCCCACTTGTTGTGAGGTCACCACAGTCAAGGGAGGAGGGACCAATGTGCAGTTACAGTGATACCCACAATAAAGCAGGCTTGACCAGGATGAGGAGCAGCACTTGACCCTTCCTGGGAAGTCAAGGAGACGTCTCAGAAAAGCCGTCTTTTGCTCCAGCTCCAAGGAGTGCTGGCTCCACAGGTGCTCAGGAAAGGAGGGTGTTCTAGGTAGGGTGAGCAGTGGACACAAGGAGGCAAAGGGGAGCCTGGGGCTGTGATCATGGGATAGGATGCCCATCGGGCAGGAATGCCATATCCACCTCTTTCCCAGTGCCTGAGAGCTGAGGCAGTTTCAGCCTGATAGCACATAGGTACCCAGAAAATTAGCTGTGGTGTTTATACTTCTTACCCCTATATGTAGAAAAAAAAATGTACAAATGGCTGACACTTCAGTAAAGGCAGGCTGACCATATATCCCTGGATGGTTCTAGTTAATGCCTGTTTTTCTGAATTAGCCCTCTAACAGATTCCAGGTTAGATAATAAATTACGGTGTCACCCTACTGAAAGCCCAAAGTAAAACTCATAGCTGTTGTTGTCATCATTGAAGATATTATATAATATAAAATTCACCATTTTAAAGTGTATAATTCCATGGCGTTTAGTGCATTCACCATGTTGTGCAGCCACCACCTTGATCTAGTTTCAACATGTTTTCGTGACTTCGAAGGAAACGCGATACCCATCAGGAGTCACTCTGCATTCCCCTCTCCACAGCCCTGGCAATTAGTAATCGACTTTCTATAGATGTGTTTTGTGCGTGTTTCCTATGCATGGAATCCTCTAGTACGTGACCTTTTCTCACGGCCTTTTTTCACTGAGCATAATGTTTTCAAGCATAATGTTTCATCCATATTGAAACATGGTGGTACTTCCTCTCTTCTTATAGAAGTGCTATACTTCATTCCTTCTCGTTCCTTTTTACTGTACATTAGTCATATAGTGGCCTGTATGTAGATGGACCCCATTCTGTGTATTCACTCATCGGTGGATGTACATTTGGGCTGTTCCTACCTTTTAGTTGCTTATCACTGCTGTGAGCGTTTATGTACAAGGATCTGTTTGGGGACCTGTTTTTATTTCTCTTGGGTAGATACCTAGGAGTGGAATTACTGGGTTATATGGCAATTCTTTAAGTTTCGGGGAAACTGATCACAGCTTTTTGAGAGTTTGCCAGGCTAGCCTTGACCTGGCTCCCTTGTCTCAAGACCACAGCCTAGGCAGCTCTGTACTGGGCAGAGAAGGACGCATCCTTCCAGGGACAGCTGAAAGACTTTGTCCAAAAGCAGGGCAGCCGGGAGACAGGCATGCCCAGGTAGGATCCTCATCCTTGGGATGCAAGGCTGTCCCTAGACAGTGATGTTGGTGTGGCATCTGGACTAGAATAAAACGTCCTTCAGGAGGGTCAGGGTGGAAGTTCTTCCTGCTCAGCATTGCAATTTAAAAAAAATCCATCGAAAGGACAAAATAAGCACATCATAAGAAGGATCTTAAAGGGAAAGCACAGATACTTCCTGCCCCATGGAGAGTCTCTTCGTACGTGCCGTGGTGGCGTGAGAACACATACCATGGCATGTGAACATGCAAGGCTACCTGAGGAATCTGGTTTCCTCTTTCCTGTGCGAAGTTCAGCAGGAAACTCCATGGATCATGGGAATCATTGATTCTAATCCCTGCTCCATCTCTGATGTGTTGGTGAGAATCTAACGTAGCCTTTCCAGATTGCACACAATCGCATAAATATTACTGACCACCTGTTAGGATGTAGGTATCATAACGGGCACCCCAGGGAATGCTAAGGCCACAGGAAGCAGCGGGATTTGGGGGAAAGCTAGAGAAACAAGCGCTTCGGTCCCTCTCCAGCTTGTAATAAGCTTTCTGTGTGGCTTCTGATGTGACCAGGATCTTTCCCTCTCTTGCCTACCTTCTCCAGAGATCGTCTTTTTTTACCGGCTCAAGTGTTCACATCCTGTCCCCACAGAGGGATAGCAATTTTTGTATAAATTGCTTACAATTCAAGGCAGAATCTGATGAAAGGTAGAAGCAAAGTGCCCTCGATGTGTGGGGGGAGTAGGTTGTAAGGGAAGCATTCAGGCAGAAAAAGAATCTTATCTGACTTGCCTCAGAAGGACCACCGAGGGCATCAAGATGAAATTGATTTTGAATGGAGCCAGTCACTGATATTGATAAGACTATTGATAATAGCAACTGTTTCTGGAGAGGCAATGAAGGGGGTGAGAAAATAGCAATAGGGAGCATGTTAGATGGTTCTTGCATTCCTCCACAGAAATACCTGAGGCTGGGTGATTTATAAAGAAGAGATATTTAATTGGCTCATGGTTCTGCAGGCTGTACAGGAAGCATAGTGCCAGAATCTGCTGCTGGGGAGGCCTCAGGAAGTTTCCATTTATGGGGGAAGGCAAGAGGGGAGCAGATGCATGGCATGGCAAGAGAGGGAGCAATAGACAGTAAGAGGAGGAGGAGCAACCAGATCGGCCAGGTGCGGTGGCTCATGCCTGTAATCCCAGCCAAAGTGGGAGGATCGCTTGAGGCTAGGAGTTTGAGACTAGCCTGAGCAACATAGCTAGACCCCATCTCCCCAAAAAATATAAAATTAGCCGAACATGGTGATGTGCACTTGTGGTCTCAGCTACTCAGGAGGCTGAAGTAGGAGAATCACTTGAGCCCAGAAGGTCGAGGCTGCAGTGAGCTCTGATCATGCCACTGAATTCCAGCCTGGGCAACAGAGCAAGACCCTGTCCCAAAACACAAACAAAGCCCCAAACTGTAGTTCTCACTGTGAACTCAGAGCAAGAACTCACTCATCACCAAGGGGACACTGTAAAGTCATTCATGATGGATCCATCCCCATGATTCAATACCTCCCACCTCCAACATTGGGACCACATTTCGTCATGAGATCTGAGATTTGGAGGGGACAAACCATATGGGGATGAACAGAAGGAAGGGAAAAAGAAAAGAGGACACAAGGAGATGTGGCAAGGAGGCTGTCTCTGCTAAGGATAGCCCGTGTTCACCCCCTTGTTTTGCCAGAGCAAGGCTAACACACCGGAAGTTCCTGCCTGGCTCAGGGCAGAGGAGAGCCCAGGCACAGCAGGTGCTTCTGAATGGCCATCCTCTCTCCCTGCTGGACCCAGAACACAGGTGAAGGGTCCCTGTGGTGCACAGTCGTCCGCCCACTCTGGCAGAAAGCTGCTGCCGGTTTAAACGATTTAACATCCCCACCATCAGTAACCACCCACCCTCATATAATTTATTTATCTATTCATTCTCCTTACCCAGATTTCCATAAACTCTTCCAACCCCACAGTGTATTCAGATGGAAATAAATGAGTTTAATTACTTAAAGTAAATTTGGAATTCAGGGGCTAACGCGCTCCATTTTGCATGTGAGCCCAGCCACAGAAGGAAGTGTGAAATATTCAAGCCTTTGAGAGACTGCAACCACTGGGCTTGGCAGACACCAGCACTTTGCCTTTTTTCCTGGATATGCTCCCACACTGTTGGGGGAAGTGATGGGCTCTTCCTTCTTTCCTTCCTGGGTTAACCAGGGAGTGTGGAGGACGGGGAAAGTCTCAGCCAGGTCTCCCCCATCTTGCGTCTTCCCAGGGGACTCCCAGCAAGGCCTTGGATGGTTTTCGCATTAACCTCTCCCGCCACTTGCTGGAGCAGCTGATAATTTTGCTCTGCACCAAATGATGCATATGAGAGATCAGAAAAATCTGTAACCAGAGGGGAAAAACGGCTGCTAATGTAGTGGTAATAGGGTAGTTTAGGCAAGACTTCCAGCGAAGAGATTTACAATTTAAATAAGAAAAATAATAAACTCTAAATTAACAAAAAGAGAGGAGGAGAAGAATGCTATGGCTTTGCAATTGGAAATGTGGTGGGGGCTGGTGGGGACCTGCAGGACCCTCAGAATAAGGCTGGAAGGGACCTCACTGAGTCAGTGGGATGCCATGGGCTGAGGTTGAATAATGAGAGCCTTCAGGATTAGCCTCTACTCAAGCAAGGATGGGGCACATAGGATTAGAGCAGCTCCCTGAAGGCTCACAGAGAGCAAGGGACAGACTGTGAATTCAGACCTAGATCGTCTGTCTCCAGAGTCAGAGCCATCACACCCCAGAGGAGCAGCTTCTCTCCTAACTATTGATCCTAAGACCCTGTTGCCTCTACAGACAAACTTCCCTTGAGCTAAGTAAGGTCCCTGCCCCTGAGCCCAGTCCCTGCCACCTGTATACAAATACTTATAGCTGTACCATTCACGAGAGCCAAAAGATGGAAGCAAACCAAATATCCATCAGCAAGTGAACAGACAGACAAAACACCATGTATGAATGAAGTTCTCATCCGAGCTACAGTGTAGATGAACCTTGAAAATACGCTTAGTAGAAAAAGCTGGACCTAAAGAACACATACTGTCTGACTGCATTTATAAAAGTGTCCACAACAGGAAAACCCATGGGAACAGCAGATGAGTGGTTGCACATAAACATGTACGTGGTTTGTGGTTCATAATTAGTGGAATAGGAACGTGGTTAGTGGTTCGTAATTAGTGGAACATGAACGTGATTAGTGATTGAAAATGAATATGACTGTAAGCAGACAGTGGTGATGGTTGCGCAGCATTGTGAATGTACTGAATGCCACTGAGTTGTACATGATAAAATGATTAACATAGTGAATTTTATGTGTATTTTATGACAAATATATATATTAATTTATAATGTAATAATATATAATTACGTAATTCTATACATAATTGTATATGTAAAACTAGGTTGTTTCTCAGTTTCTCAGGTCTGTTCCACTCTCTTTCCTGAAGAGGAGTTTTCTCTGATCACACATTAGTGTAAATCTCCAAATAGCTGCCTGGGCCCCCCTCAGCAGTGTTACCTTGGGCAGTGTTTCACTACCACAAATTAAAATTCTAAACCTGATGGACCACGCTCATCTCTCCATCAACTAAACATGCAATTGCCTTCTTTAACTTTTCTGCTATCTATTGCCCTTTGTTCACTCGAGGTGGGGTAGAAGTCAGACTACCCCTCAAGGGTTCCCTTGCTTACTGGGGTGGTGTTCTAACTCAGTTAGCTGGGAGTTGGGGAAATAAAGTAAGCCATTATGTAAATCTCAGGCCATTCATAGACATACTGTTATCTCTTCTAGTGAAAAGGGAAGGTAAAAGCAATTGGCAACCAACAGAATGGGAAAAATTTTTTGCAGTCTACCCATCTGACATAGGGCTGATATTCAGAATTTACAAAGAACTAAAACAGATTTACAAGAAATAAACAAATAAGCCCATTCAAAAGTGGGCAAAGGATATGAACAGACACTTTACAAAAGAAGACATACATGAGGCCAACAAACACATGCAGAAATGCTCATCATCACTGGTCATTAGAGAAATGCAAATTAAAACTACATTGAGATACCGTCTCATGCCAGTTAGAATGGTTATCATTAAAAAATCTGGAGACAACAGATGCTGGAGAGGATGTGGAGAAATAGGAACACTTTTACACTGCTGGTGGAGTGTAAATTAGTTCAATCATTGTGGAAGAGAGTGTGGCACTTCCTCAAGGACCTAGAAATAGAAATTCCATTTGACCCAGCAATCCCATTACTGGGTGTATATCCAAAGGACTATAAATCGTTCTACTATAAGGACACATGCACACAAATGTTCATTGCAGCACTGTTTACAATAGCAAAGACCTGGAACCAACCCAAATGCCCATCAATGATAGACTGGACTGGGAAAATGTGGCACATATACACCATGGAATATCATGCAGCAATCAAAAACGATGAGTTCGTGTCCTTTGTAGGGACATGGATGAAACTGGAGAACATCATTCTCAGCAAACTGACACAAGAACAGAAAATGAAATACCGTATATTCTCACTCATAGGCGGGTGTTGAGCAATGAGGACACATGGACACAGGGAAGGGAGCACTAAACACTGGGGTCTGTTGGAGGAATAGGGGAGGGACAGTGGGGGGTGGGGAGTTGGGGAGAGATGGCATGGGCAGAAATGCCAGATATAGGTGAGGGGGAGGAAGGCAGCAAATCACACTGCCATGTGTGAACCTATGCAACTATCTTGCATGTTCTTCACATGTACCCAAAACCTAAAATGCAATAAAAAAAAAAGCTTGAGAATGATGCATCCCTTTTAAATCTGATGCTACCGAAAATGAGACCTGCATGGAATTACCCCTATGACACTTTGGCAAAACCCTGGTCTGAGTCTCCTCCCTGCATTCAGGAACACTGTACGCCTAACTAGAAATCTGGTTTGGAAAACTGGTATATTGGAGAAGGGTTGGGGCTGGAACAGGGATACTAGTTGTTCTTAATCACCTTCCTGGGGAGTTTTAGAAAATGTGGTGAAATTGAGAGTTGTTAGCTGGCTGGTTGAGGTCGGGGGTGCTTTTGGAATCTACCGTAGGCAGGGCAGAAGTTAGAGATACCAGAAGGCCTGCAGTGATCAGTTCAGAGTTCACAATCATTATCCCACACCATTGTGTCTGTTGCTCATTAACAGAAGGAGATTTGGATTCTACGACACCTCGGACTCATAACTAGCTGTGTGACCTTGGAAAAATCACCTAAATCTCTATCTCGTTATGATTTATTTTTGCAACGTCTGGATCCACGATTTACAAATTGGATTCTTAGATGTGACTTGGGGTCTGCAAAAGTTTTTACACATGGGGTGGATTCATGAGAACTGTCCTTCCTCCGGAGGGAGTCCCTACACTTTTACACACGGGGTGGATTCATGAGAACTGTCCTTCCTCCGGAGGGAGTCCCTACACTTTTACACACGGGGTGGATTCGTGAGAACTGTCCTTCCTCCAGAGGGAGTCCCTACAGTTTTTAAGTTTGAGAAACATTAAGCTTATTTTTAACAATAATAGAAAACAGTAACTGAGTGATTGCTCAGAGCAACCTGTTAAGTCAGGTATTTTTATTAGTTTGGTTTTCTAGAGGAGGAACTGAAATTGATAGAGTCTGGGAAGGCTGGTAGGTGGTAGAGTTGGGATACAAATGCATGCAATCACCATAATCCACGGTCTTAGCCCAGGTTGCCATTCAGTGGTGCCATCTCCACTCACTGCAACCTCTGTCTTCTGGTTTCACGTGATTATCCTGCCTCGGCCTCCCAAGTAGCTGGGATTACAGGCACCTGCTACCATGCTAATTCTTATATTTTTAGTAGGGATGAGGTTTCCCCATGTTGGGCAGGCTGCTCTTGAACTCCTGACCTCAGGCGATCTGCCCGCCTCGGCCTCCCAAAGTGCTGGGATTACAGGCGTGAGCCACAGCACCAGGCCTCAAAATGTACTTTTCCACAAACCACTTCATTTATTTTTGCAGTTCCAAATACCAGTATAATATTTGCTATATTTTTATACCCTAGCTCTGTTATTCATTTAGTATTTTAAATTGATTTCAGTTTAACTGCAATTTATTTTAATTGGAAACTATGATTATTTTTCTTAAAATCCAATGAAAATAAAACGATGTCGCCAAATTCTATCCAGATTCCTAAAAGCGTCCAAGTATGAGACTTGCTCTGTCTTTGTTAAAAAGGAGATATAAAAGTATTAGGAGTTACACACACACACACACACACACACACACACACACACACACACACACACAGAGCAAACAGATTTTTGCTTGATGAATTTCAAAATATTGCAAGAAAATGGAAAATGAAATGACTTCCTCACTGTAGGCACCAATGGCTTCTGACACTCCGTGTACAAATGATCTAAAGTCATTACCTTAGCTGTTATCAAAAAGTCGAAAGATAAGTGTTGGTAACGTTGTGGAGAAAAGAGAACACTTGTACCCTACTGGTGGGAATGTAAAGTAGTACAGGAATGTTGGAAAACAGTACGGAGGTTCCCCCAAAAACTAAAAATGAAATGACCATATGATCAAGCAATCCTGCTTCTGGATATATATCCAAAGGGAATGAAATCTATATGTCAAAGAGATATCTGCACTGTCATGTGTGTTGCACCACTATTCACAATAATGAAAATGTGGAATCAGCCTAAGTATCCTGCAGCAGATGAATGGGTAAAAATAATGTGGTATATATACACAATGGAATACTATTCAGCCTTGAAAAAGAAGGAAATTCTGTTATTCGTGACAAAATGGGTAAACCTGGAAGACGTTATGCTAACTGAAATAAACTTGGCATGGAAACACAAAACCTGCAGGGTCCCACTGGTATGTGGAATCTAAACATTCAAACTCCTGGAAATGGAGAGTAGGATGGTAGTTACCACAGGCTGGGGAGGGAGCTGGAGGTTGGTGGTGAGATGGAATAAAGTTTCCATTAGACAAGAGGAATATGGTTTAGTGATCTATGGCAGGGCGTGGTGACTAACATTAGTAATAAAGCATATTTTGAAATAGTTGAATAAAGACACTTTATTTTGTTTAGTTGATTTATTTCATTTTTTGAGACAGGGTCTTGCTGTGTCACCCAGGCTGCAGAACAGTGGTGTGATCACAGCTCACTGTAGCTTTCACTCCTGTGCCCAAGTGGTGCTCCTACCTCAGCCTCCTGTGTAGCTGAGATTACCATACCTTGCTAGTCTTTTAATTGTTTGCAGAGACAGGGGTCTCACTATGTTGCTCAAGCTGATCTCGAACTCTCGGCCTCAAGAGATCCTCCAGCCCCAGCCTCCCAAAGGGTTGCGATTACAGGCAGGAGCCACCACGCCCAGCCATGCATAGATTTTAAATGTTCTCACCATGACTATACACACACACACACACACACACACACACACACACACACACACATATATATTTATGTATATATATGAGATGATGGATATGCTGATTACCTTGATTTAATCATTCCACAATATATAGATTTAGCAAAACATCACATTGTACCCCGTAAACATATACAATTATTATTTGTCAATTTAAAATAAAATTGTTAGGTTAGGTAGCATTGGTGAGCATCAGTATATGTTACTCCTGCACCCATGTCCCTTCCTACTGTCAGATACCGGACCTGTAACTTTGCATCGAAGCCAACACTGACCCAGGTCCTAGCTGCTTTCAGTCTCTGTGCTTCTGCCCAATCAAAAAAAAAAAAAAAAAAAAATCCCGAAATGCCTTCTTGGCTGCCTCAATCCTGGTATTGTGGGCCACCATTTTGGTTCCAGAGTTGTCTGACCAGTTCCTTCCCACCCTGGCTTTGGAAGGTTAGAAATCTTTTGTTTTTCCTTCTTTTCAATTACAAAAGCCTGTTTGAACAGCCTCTGTGACAGCCCATGTTCAAACAAGCTTTTGTAATTGAAAACAGAGCTCGCAATGTGGCTGCGGGGACACCTGCCTCAAAAGCAGGGGTTGCAGATCATGCTGTGAGTTGGTCCCCAAGGCCACTTTCAAAGTGTTTAAACCTTCTTGCCAATTTGAAAAAAAAAGAAAGGAAAGAAAGAGAGAAAATTCTATTTAAACATGCAGTCCAGACCGACTGGCTTGGGTGATTGAAAATGGAAATTTTGATACAGACATTGCTTTGGCTCCAGGGACCGTAGTCTTGGGAAGAAGACAGGGAAGGGGCGTTGCTTCCAGGTAGGCATTCTCACTCCTCCTGCAGCATCTCTCTGCCACTTTCTAAGGGGTCTCTGAGGTTGAATACACAGATCTCAGCAAGTTCAGTTTCTTGCTCAGGCTAACCTTCAAGTTCAGTCTCAATCTTCTCTCTCTCTCTCTCTCTCTCTGTCTCTCTCTCTGTCTCTGTCTCTGCCTCTTCAAGCATTATAAATGTCATGTCTGAGAATGATGTTTCTTGAAAGAGAATTGGGTTCAAATTCTAGCTGTGTGACCTTGGGCAATCAGTGAACCCCTCTGGGACTCAGTTTCCTCTCTTGTAAGACAACATGACATCATAGTGGCTTCAAAGGCTAAAGGAGGTAATCTATTTAAATTACCTCTTACCATACTGCAAGAGAAAGGTTCTGTTCCATATGTGTAGTTATTTTTCCTATTAATGCTAGCAACACTATGAATCATAATATAATAAAGTAAAAGACTTCATTATGGTTGAGAATGCAGACTTTGGTGTCAGATTAGTTCACTTGAACCTCCGTGAACATCTGTTTCTTTTATGTTAAAATGGGAATAATGATAGATTTACACACATGCATAATTAGGCACTTGCTATGTGCCACACACTGGGATGGGATGTGAACAGAACTCCCTAAGAGCAGGCAAGGGAGTAGGCTAGAAGGTAATTAGGTATGAACAGTCTTCTGAGAGTCTAGAAAAGAACAGAATCAACTCCTTTTTTTTTTTGAGATGGAGTCTTGCTCTGTCCCCCAGGCTAGAGTGCAGTGGTGTGATCTCAGCTCACTGCAACCTCTGCTTCCCAGGTTCAAGGGATTATCCTGCCTCAGCCTCCTGAGTAGCTGGGATTATAGGCATATGCCACCACACCTGGCTGATTTTTGTATGTTTAGTAGAGATGGGGTTTCACCATCTTGGCCAGGCTGGTCTCGAATTCCTGACCTCATAATCCACCTGCCTCGGCCTCCCAAAATGCTGGGACTACAGGCATGAGCCACCTCACTCAGCCCAGAATTAACTCTTAATGAGGGTGGGGAGGGTGGGAAGATGTCAAGAAATGGTGTGCTTTGAACTGGGCATAATGTGACTGGTCAGGGAAGGAGAAAGATGGTCACACCATGCAGCGGGTGAGGTAGTGAAGTGAGTGAAGAAGGAGGCAGGAATGACTTGCATTTCAGTTCAGCTGGGGAATGGGGGCCAAAGGGGATTTGCATTTGTGAGAGTTGACTGGAAGGGTGGGATAGAGGCTGCTACAGGGACATCTATATTAATCTTGAGATTGTAAGTGACAGAAACATAACACTAAGTAGCTTAAAAGAAAGAAGAATAGATGTGTGGATGTGTGGATGGATGGATGGATGGATGCTTAGATGCATGGATGGGTAGATGGGAGGGTAGTTAGGAGGGAGGGTGGGTAGGTGGGTGAGTAGAGGGTAGATGGAGGGATGGATGGATTGATGGATAGATGGATGGATGGATGGATGGATGGATGGATGGGTGGATGGGGTAGGTGGAAGGGTGGATGGATGGATGGATAGATGAGAAATGAACTTATTTCCAAGGGTAGTCTAACTTCAGGCTCAGTAGGATCAAAAACCTTAAATGTTGTCATTAGGACCCACCTCTTGCTCCCCGCAGTTAGGGCTATTCTTTTGTATTGGCTTCATTATTAGGCTCCACCTGGTTACCCCTTGAGTTCCAACCACATCAATCATCCTTATTGCTGATAGCCTCAGTGAGAAAAAAAAGTGACTTTCTAGTAGATTCCACGTGTGTTCCTGTTGACTACCGTGGGTCATTTAACTATTGTCATACTAAACACTGAGATCAAGGTGGGGGGAAATGGTTCTGAATTGACAAAATAACATCACTTGCCCATATATGGGGCTGGAGATGGGGACTTTGTCTGAACCACAGAGACTTAAAGTGGGAGAAAAGTTTGACAGGAAAGGTAGATCAGGCAGGTGTTAACAGAGGAGGAGAGTGGTTTCCAGGCAGAAAACGCAACAGATGCCCACAGTAGCCCTGCATGCTCAACCACGTTCTAACTTTATGTGTGGGCAACTAGGTGAGTTTTTGAGCAGCTGGGTCTGAAAAGACATTAACGACCTAAGACCAGATTGTCCGGGTGAGAGCTTCCAGAAGCAAACAGGTCAACCTGAAGTAGACTCAAGTTTGGTGGGTCCTGAACCTTACACAGTTGGAACCCTTTTTGTGTAGGCAGAACCCTGAAATGCCCCCCAAGATTCCCTACCCCGAGGCACATATTCTGAATATTCCTTGAAACTTGAATATGATGGCTCTTACTACTTTGATTAGATTGTTATGTGGCATAGGTCTTGCCTTGTCACCCAGGCTGGAGTACAGTGGCACAGTACACCTAGCTCACTAGCTTTGACCTCCTGGGCTCAAGCAGTCCACCCACCTCACCCTCCCAAGTAGCTGGAAAAACAAGCACGCACCACCACGCCCAGCTAATTTTTTTAAAGAGTTGGGTGTCTCCCTGTGTTGCCCAGGTTAGTTTCGAACTCCTGGGCTCAAGCAGTCCTCCCATCTCGGCTTCCCAAAGTTTTGGGGATTACAAGCATGAGCGACCATGCTTGGCCTTCTAGGGCATAGTTGGCCTTAAAAGAGGAAGAATGATTTGGCTGGGATTGGCTTAATCATCACCAGTCCATTAAAAGAGGAGACTTTTCTGCCCTTAATCAAAAAAGAGGAAGTCGGAGATCAATGAGAAGGATTTGATGCACCGTCGCTGGTTTAAAGATGGAAGGGCCATGCCCTAAGGAATACAGGAGGTCTGTGGGACCGAGAGTTGCTCTTGTCTGACAGCTGCTAGGAAGCAGAACCTCAGTCCTGAAATCTCAAGGAACCACATTTTTCCAACAATGGGAATAAACTTGGAGGCAGATTTTTCTCCATCACCTCTAGATGGAAGTTCAGCAAGGTCGACACTTTGATGTCAGGTTTGTAGGACTCTGAGCAGAGACCCCAGCCACGCCATGCTAGACATCTGCCCTTCCAGAACTGTGAACGCATGAACGAGCGCTGTTTTGAGCTCCTAAGTTTGTGGTGATTTGTTCTGCAGCAATAGAAAACAACCACACTCTCGAAGTAAAAGAAACAAAACTAGGAGGATAAAATTAGTTATAGCGCCTCGTGTCGGTTTCATCAATGTCATGGAAAATCCACCTCTAAGGTCAGGAGTTGCTCTGGTCTTATTTACCTGCATTTCATGTCTCTTGCAGTTCTCTATAAACAAAACCGAACACACTTTCAACACTCATAAGTGAGTGTTGAACAAAGAGAACACACGGACACAGGGAGGGGAACATCACACACCAGGGCCTGTGGGGGGGGGGGGATGCTAGGTGAGGGATAGCAGGGGGTAGGGGGATTGGGGAGGGCTAACATTAGGAGAAATACCTAATGTAGATGATGAGGGGATAGATGCTGTAAACCTCCATGGTGCATGCATACCTATGTAACAAACCTGCATGAGCTGCACATGTACCCCAGAACTTTGGGAGTCTGAAGAATTCACATACCCATCTCCCACTTGACCTCTGGGTTTGATTCTCCCTGCTCTTTAGCCCCAATCCCCCACACCCCAATATGTTTGTGACAGTGCCAAGCCATTTGGTCCATTTCCCTTCCTGGCAAAGAAAAAAAAAATGTAAAGCTCTCAAAATTATTAGGTAATGATATCACTTTAAAAGGCGACACAATATTTTAACAGCATGACGCCACTTAGCTGTGGTTTAATAAAATGTAGAAAGCCCAGAGCCGAGGAAGCTGCAGCAGCCTTAGGTGGGTGCAGACAAACAGCTCTGGAAACTCACATCAGGAAAATTACTTTTTCTTCCAATGGAAACTTTTCAATTGCTTTCAAATAGCTGGAGCTGATAGAAATAATTTCCTTGGCACGTTTGCATACGCCGCCTGTGTCTTCCCCGCACGGCGCCGGGAGCTTCATTAATAAAGATTGTTGCGAGGTTCTGATGTTGCCAGGCTCTTGTTATTTAGAGAAGGCACCAAACCAAGTCAAGGGGAGTCAATTGATTACTAAATGCGTTTCCTGTTCGGTGTCCCTGAGGCAAATTGAGGCCAGTGGGGGAGTGTTCCTGTGTTCTCACGCACACACGTACTGGGGTTTCTGCCAGAGGAGCTCCTGCATGTCAGCCTGATCCTTGGCCCTTTCTGAGGGATCTCTTTAGGATCATAGGGACTGTCAGGGTTGAGCCTTCTTGTTTTACTGATGTAAAAATGGATGGTCCTGGAGGGAAAAATGACTTAGAAACAAACACACAGAAACAAAAACAAAAACAAAAAAAACAGAGATTGCCATTTAGGGAGGCCAAGCTATCATCTTGGGTCTAGCAGACCTTATTATGTTTTCATAATGGCTAGGGCGTTAGGCTTTCATTGTTCCCTTTCTGGGCCTTTCTGCCCACAGCCCTGAAATACTATTTAGAGTTTGGGGTAGAAGATTAATGAGTTCAGTGTTTTCAATAATGAAGTTTGGGAGAGCCGGTGGCCACCAGGTGTATTTTTTTTTAAACTTTTGTTTTAGGCTTGGGGGTACATGTGCAGGTTTGTAATACAGGTAAGCTCCTGTCATGGCGGTTCATTTTACAGGTTATTTCATCACCCAAGTACTAAGCCTAGTACCCAGTGATCATTTTTTCTGTTCTTCTCCCTCCTCTCATCTTCCACCCTTCTTTGTGTTCATCCGTTCTCATCATTTAGCTCATGCTTATAAGTGAGAACATGTGGCATTGGGTTTTTGGCTCCTGCGTTAGTTCACTAAGGATAATGGCCTTTAGGCCCACCCATATTCTTGCCATAAGATGGTAAGATGTTCTGGCCATTAGCAGGGACTTTTGTTTGGAAAAATAGTAAGGCGGGACAGTGAGACTGGAAAGAGTCCTGTGTGAGCCACAATGATGAGAGGGAATGACCAAGTTCCTGTGCCCATGTTAAGGAGACTGATGTGTTTTGCTCTAGACCAGGACGGGGAGAGAGGAAGGCACAGGGCAAGGTGGAGAAGCAGGTCAGATTGATGGCGGATGATGAACATTTTAAGAACAAGGATGTGTCTTTCAACTTGTAATTGTGTGCCCATTTTCCAGCCAGCTTCCTACCTCACCTAAATCATTGTACTGGGTATGAATGGGGGTTTCGTTGGAAATGGAGAAAACAGCTGAGTTCCATACATGAGTCAATGGTTTCTGCAGCAGCGACAGCGTGTGCCAAGACAAGAGCTGCAAAGCAGAGCTGATCCCCAGAAAGCCAGCCATCTGGGTATCAAAGATCTCACAGAGGGCTGTGGGACTGGGGGTCCTGACCAGGCTTACCTTCATCTCAAGGGACCATAGACCACTGCAAACATCTGCTTTTCACTTAAATATTTCTGGTCCTATTTAATCAGTGTCAGTGTGCCTTTTACTCAGTATCTCTGAGCCTCAGTTTTCCCCTCTGTCAAATGGCGATAAAATCTGGTTTGTCGTCATAGTAGACCTATTGTAAGGACTAAAGTCTCGTCTGGGTAATTTATGAATAAGGCCAAAATGTTGCCCAGAAATGTTCCATCCTGCCTTTTGTGATGTCTTGGAATTGTATTCTCCGGACTCCATTGAACTATCTCTTTATGGAAAGAACATGAGAGATTGTGCAGCTTTTCCTATAGTGTATGGATTTACAGGAGCGAAGACATCACTTTGTGAACAAACATGGAAAACAGTGGAAAGACAGAAGTAAGAAGACAGTGTTCCTGTCCCCAGAGAACTGAGGAACTCTTCCTGCCATTAAGCAAATGCCATTATATTACATTCTAGAGTAGAGGTGTGAATCAAGTGTTCATTTCCAGGGGCACACATTTATTTCTGTTTGGAAGCATTAAGGAAAAGCCCCATATAGTTACATATTTCTATAGAAGTATATAGTACACAGTTGCATGTTTATATATAGCTCTAATACATAGTTTTATATGTGGCTACATATAGAACTTTATAATACATAGTTTTACATAGTTACATATTTATATGTAAGTAGTATAGTTATACATAGTTACATATTTCCATATAACTATAAATATGTACAAATACAAATATATATGTATTTAATCTCTACATAAAATGTATATCTATATAAATTATACAAATATATATTTATAGTATACATAAATATATATGGTTGTATATACATATATACATACATATATATATTGCAAAATGTGATTTTCGGTTGACTCAATTCTTATTGATGTCAAATATATAACAGAAATAACATCCATAAAGTTATTTTGGTTATTAGTTGGAATAGTTATTAATTTGAATCAAAGTCAATTTTGGGGTATCTGTTTTTAATCAATCAAGATAATTTCACATGAGTATTTATTTTTTGCTAACATTTAGGCCAAAAACTAAAACACCTCCATATTCTTTTCAATGTTTTTTTTCTCTTTTGCTTTTCTTTGCTTCTGTACTTTACCCAGAAAACCTGGAAGCAGAATATTCCTCCTGGAAGATTCTACCTATCTTGATGTCTTCCTGAGAAGTACATAGCTTTCAGGTTTATAGCCAGCTTTCTGTAAACAAATGATACTAGTAACTGTTTCGTAACCTGAGTAGTGGGACAGTTAGCAATCTGAAGCCAGTTCTCCTCCAGAGTGTCTCACTGGCTCTTACTCATCTGTGCTGATGGAATTTCCAACTTTGGCCTATTCCAGTCCACATTCTCAAGCTGCCTAGCTTAGCAACTTAGAATATTAAAATTGCTAGGCTGCTGCTGCTGTTGGTGATGATCATGTTGCATAGCTACCATATCTAAAATACCTCAGTCTTTGTGGTAAATTGAAAAATATTCCTAATTCTCCTTACCATTCTTCCTGTCACCAGTGAAACTCTACTCCCTATCCCACAAAGGAGTGGGGTCTGCTTCCCACATCCTAGAATGTTGATTGACCTTATAACTTCTTTTGGCTAATAGGATGCAACAGATGTAACTGTGAAATTTTAAGCCTGAGGTTATTTTTTCTTTGTCATTTGGACCCTGAGGAACAGCCTGGTTGCTTCTTTCTCATTGCTCCAGGTGACACCCAGACAACCTCCATAAACAGTCATCTTGGTTAGCTGCAGCTCACCACAAAGCAGAAGGAATCCCAGCTAAAAACAGATGAACCACCCAGCTGAGCCTAGCCCAAGTTGTTGATTCATTAGTGTCATAAGCAAAATAAATGGTTATTGTTTTAAGCCACTAAATTTTGGAATAGTTATTATATTAAAAAGTTAAGCATATTAGTATATGTAATTGTGTAGTAAATCATCACAAACTGAGATTAATACAACAGATAGTGATTATATCATAGTTTCTGAGATTCAGGAATTTGGGAGCTTTTCAGTGAGGTGGTTCTGCCTCAGGGCCTCTCGAGGTTGCAGTCTTCTGATTACTTGACTAGGGCTGGAAGAGCTACTCATAAGATGACTCTCACACATGGCTGTTGGCAGAAGTCCTGTTTCTTGTCATGGTGGACCTTCCACAGGACTGCTTGAGCATCCTCACAATATGTCTGCTGGCCACCCTTCAGAGCCTCTGATCTAAGACAGCGGTAAAGAAGAAAGCACAGTGCCTTTTATGACTCAATTTTGGAGGTTATCCACTGTCATTTCTTCCATATTCTATTTGTTAGAGTCACTAAAGTCCAGCCTAGGCTCAAGGGAGCTGATGGCTCCATTTTTGAAAGGCAGGAGTGTCACCAAATCTGTGGATATATTTTAAAATCACCACGCCAGCTGATAGAGCCTTACACAGAGAATTGAAATGTTTAAGGAGACTTCATAGAGCCACAGCCATAATCTGAGCATATGACCGTTGGGATCCCAGGTCTACTGAGGCACAGTTGCAGGTTGGCAGTGTTTAGGGCTGAAAATGAGTAAGCTTCACAGTAAAGCAGACTTGGGGTAGAATCTTGACTCTAGAGCCTACTAGCTGTGTGACCATGGTCAGGTTATTTACACTCTCTGAGCTTCACTTCCTTATTTGTAAAATAGGGCAGATACCATCTTCCTTACAGGATTATACAATCATAGTGAGTGCTAGGTAAATTTAAATTTCTTCATTTTTCTATCTTCTGCCCTGCAGGTTCACTCCATATTCCACACTAATAATAGTCCCCAGGAACAATGGGGGGAAAGGAGGAAGGCTTAGGAAATATTGGAATGATGGAGACACTAGAGTAACCATTGAGAAACCATCTCTAGTTGTGTGACCTTAGGCAAATCTCTTTCTACTTTTAAGTGGCAGTTTCCACCTAAGTTAAATTCAGTATTTGAACTAGATGGTCCCTAAGGCTTCATTTAGCTTAATATTGAGCAGCTTGTTTTCTAGGCATGCCCTAAAACCCTGATATTCACATTCTCATTTGATCTTCACACCAGCCCTGTGTGGTGGCAAGAGGGAATCTAGGCACCAAGACTTAGAGGGACTCTTCCAAGGGCACCCACTTGGAAAACCATGGGAAAATGTCAGTCTGAGCCCAGATCTATGGGGATATTAAGATGCTCACAGGGAGGTCTGTGGAATTTTAATGACAGCTTGTTTTGGGAAATTATAATTCTTTAAAAATTCCAATCAGAGCTCTCAGAAGAGCACCAAAAGACTCCATCAGGAAGCAATTAAAGGGCCTGCCCCATAGTGGGAGCACCCGTGGTAAATCGGCATTTCAGCATAGCAGTTTCTAGGCCAGGAATTAGAGGGGAAAATGAAATCATTCAAGTGGAGGGGAGGAGAAATAAATTTTTTGCTGAGGCCACAGCCGGCTAGTCTGGCACATATGGGATTTGGGCTGGCAGCTGAGCTGTGAGCATTTCCACTTGGGATCCAGGTGGGTGGGCGGAGGCTCCAACGTTGCATTCACTTGTAGGGCAGTGTGTATGAAGGAGCTGGGGTCTTGATTTTGGAGTCAGACTGCCTGTGTTTGAATCTCAGTTCTGCCACTTAATTAAATGGCCTTCTGAGTCTATTTTCTCATCTTTATAGTAGACGGAATAATGCACTTATCTACTGGTGGCTTGTTGTGAGAATTAAATGAGATGATGCGTGCAAATCCTGGAGTACTTTGCCTGGAGTACGTTGCCAGGTGTACAGCCGTCCTCAATAAAGTAGCTTCATAGCTTAAATAAACAAAACGTGTTCAAATAAGACTTCCTTGGTGGTGTGGAGAAGGCCAGTATAATAATGTGGTTTAAAAAAGTAAAGGAGGGGCAGGCATGGTGGCTCATGTTTATAATCCCAGTGCTTTGGAAGGCTGAGGTGGGAGGATTGATGAGGTCAGAAGTTCAAGACCCAGGCCTGGGCAATATAGTGAGATCTTATCTTTATAATTTTTTTTAATTAGCTGGGCATGGTAGAGCATGCCTATGGTCCCAGGTACTTGAGAGGCTGAGGTGAAAGAATCACTTTAGCCCAGGAGATTGAGGTTGCTGTGAGCTATGACAGCTCCTCTGTACTCCAGCCTGGGTGACAGAGCAAGACCTTCTCTCAAGGAAAAGAAAAGTCAAAGAGACTTGGAAAATAAAGTAATATTTACTGATGGTCCCATGAGAGTAGCAGTTGTGCACACTTTGCACATAATTATTTTTGATAAAATACCTGGCACATAATACATGATCAATTAAAATGTGCCAAATACTTGGACCACATGGGAGACCTACTGGCACATCCCACTTAGTCATTTTAATTGTACTAGGCAGAAATTGTTTTAACTGTTGTTTTCCTGACAGAGGTTGAGACTGAAGTTTAGGAAGACTAAAACCCCTTCTCAGGAGCTCATAGCTTCTCCATGGGTCTCAAGTGTGTCTTGTTCCTTGCAAAACAGACAAGAGAGACAGCGTTAGTATAGATGATGCAGTGCATCCCCTTTTTGGGCTTCAGTCTGCTCCAGAAAAATAAGGAAATCTACCTGGTATAAATTTTCTGCTCTCTACTAGAGAGCAAGAACTACCATTGTTGTGGTATTTTTCTAAATCATGTATGATGCTGAAGTCTGAGTGGATGAATAACAGAAATCAGTCATTAGTAAGGCTTCCTCCCCAAGTCCACTGGCTTATTCTGTTATCCTAGACCAGCTTGTAAACACACAATGGGTTCATCTTGCCTGCTGCCCAGATACAGCCAATTTGTCAAGACAAGGGAATTGCAATAGAGAAAGAAGTTTAATATATATAGAGGCAGCTAAATGGAAGACTGGAGTTTTATTATTACTCAAGGCAGTAAGTTTGTAAGTTTGGAGCCTAGGGTTTTCAAAATACAATTTTGAAATAATTAAAATAATATTGGCTGGAAGGGGCTAGGAAATTGGTACTGCTTATTGGTTAGGGAAAGTAGTCATAAATATGTGAAAAATGGTCCTCATACGCTGAGTCTGCTTCTGGGTGTGGGCCACAGGACTAGTTGAGTCGTAAGTCCTGGGTCTGAATTGAGTCATTTGGTTGTCAGAAATGCAAAACTCTGAAAAGATATCTCAGTAGACCAATCTTAGGTTCTAAAATAGTGATGTTATTACAGGTACAACTGGGGAAGTTATCAATCTTATGATCTCCTGAGCAGTGGCTGGTTATCATTTAATTATGCCTACCTCTTAGCAGGATTCAGGCCTGTTTCATGACCCTAAACTTGTGGGCTTTCATTACTTTTACAAAGGCGGTTTAGTTTTTGGAAGGCCTATGATTTAAAATATAAACTAAATGTCTCCCAAAGTTAGCTTAGCCTACACCCAGGAACAACCAAGGGTGGTCTGGAGGTTAGAGGCAAGGCGAAGTTGGTTAAATCTGATCTCTTTCACTGACATAATTTTCTCACTGTTGTGTTAAATATGTTTTGCAAAGGCCCTTTCAAGCCAAGGGCCTGGGAAACTAAGATGAGGATGGGAGCTGATCCTTTGCATTGTGATTGCCATCTTCATAGTTGATTCTTGGGGTATGCAGTGTGCCTGTCTGGTGATGAGTCTCCACCATTTGGGGAAGGTGCTTGACTACTCCAGGTGGGCTGCCAAGCACCCCCCCCAAGGGATCTACCCTGACCACAAATCCAGCATGGGGGACATGACCACTGTTCTCAAGCCTTTGTTTCTATTCCTTCATCAGAGATTCTCCCACCGTGAGGGGAGCTGTCCCTGGACTCAACACCCAGACACACATCCTAACTCCTAGGTTCACAGAGCCAGGGCCAGAGCCGAGATCGGTACACAGATGTGACTGGCTTTACACCCCTGCCTCTCCACACAGCACAGCCCTTCCTCAAAATCTGGAAACCTCTGCTGTCTATCACCACCCCCAACTTTGCCAGATCTTGCTGGATGTCAGTGGCTACCCAGTGAGGCTCTAGAATTCATATCCTGCTCAGATCATCTGGGCATCCTTCCTTACTACTGTGTGAGAAGTCTACTCTATCCATCAGTACTCCAAAGCCCCTCCCACAGGGCATCTGATGCTGAACCACTCCATGCCGTGGGGAAGAGAGCGATTAGGATGCTTCAAATCCTCCCTTCAAGCGTTTCTGAGTCTAGTACCATGGAATGGGACATCCACACCGGCATCCACATTGGGTTTAAAAAGAGAAAAGAAGTCTGCTTTGTTTGCCAGTAAGGTGAGGGTGAGACTGGGTTTTAGTTACTGGGCTGACTTACCAGCTACTTCTCTCTCTTTTTAAAAAACATTTTGTTAATGGACAAACCCTCCTGTCCTAACATGGCATGATGCAATGGAAAGTGCACTGATGGGCTGAGGCGGGGGCGGGCTCTGCTGCATCAGATGCCTTCGTGTCTCTAAATGTCTCTAAGTCTCGGTTTTCTCATCTGTAAAAGGGACACAATCATAAGACCTCCCTCATACGATGATTTGAGGCTCAGACATGAAGGATGTGAGTGTGTCTTCATTAATTTACTTCTCCATTGCTTTTCTTTTTATTTGCTCATGGATGTTAATCAAACACCAACTAAGTGCCAGATGTACTACTGGACCTTGTGACAGAGCCTTGAACAGCTCAGCCAAGATCTCTGCTCTCATGGAATGGGAGTGCCTCATGGTGGGGTGCCTGAGGAGGGCATGGAAGTTCTACGCCCTTCACTGTATCCCGCCCTATGCATTTTTTCTAACTGGCTGGCCCTGTGTTATATCCTTTACAATATACCAGTAGTAGTAAATAATTTCCTGAGTTCTACAAGCCATTTGAGGAAACTATTGCCACAGAACGGGGTTGTGAAAATCTCTGATTTATAACCAGATGGTCAGAAGGGAGGTCCAGGTTTGCTCTGAAGTGGGACCAGCCTTGTGGGGCTTAGTCCACAACCTGTGGGATCTGATTCTAACTCCAGGCGGATGGTGTTAGAACTGAACTCTAGGACCCCCCTTTGGTGATGGCAGAGAATTGGAGTATTGCTTGGTGTGAAATAAAATGCAACACATTTGAGTGTAGAGGTATGCTGCATTGGTAGAGAAACTGTTTGCTCTGTTAGAAGAAAGGTTGGACCAGTGGCTCACACCTCTAATCTGAGCACTTAGGGAGGCCGAAGTTGGAGGATTGCTTGAGGCCGGGAGTTTGAGACCAGCTTTAGCAATATAGTGAGGCCCTGTTGTATAAAAAATAAAATAATAAAATTAGCCAACATGGTTGTGCATACTATATAGTCCCAGATACTAGGGAGGCTGAGGTAGGAAAGTCACTTGAACCAGAAGGTTGAGGTTGCAGTGAGCCATGATCCTGCCGCTGCTCTCCAGCCTGGCTGACAGCATGAGACTGTCTCTAAAACAAACCAGAAGAAAGGCTACGAAGCCTGGAGAGCACGGAGGGCTAGGAGAAGGTGGCCAAGCTGAGCTCAGATCGACGGTGAGTGGATACCTCCTTTTACAAGCATGTGCCTCTACATTGCAGTTACAGGTTTTTCTTTCCTTTTGTTTCCAGACAGGGTCTTGCTGTCACCCAGGCTGGAGGGCAGTGGTATGATCATGGCTCACTACAGCCTCAAACTCTTGGGCTCAAGCCATCTTTCTACCTCAGCTAATTTTTAATTTTTTTTTTTTTTTTTTGAGATGGAGTTTTGCTCTTGTTACCCAGGCTGGAGTGCAATGGCGCTATCTCGGCTCATTGCAACCTCTGCCTCCTGGGTTCAGACAATTCTCCTGCCTCAGCCTCCTGAGTAGTTGGGATTACAGGCATGTACCACCATGCCCAGCTAATTTTTTGTATTTTTAGTAGAGATGGGGTTTCACCATGTTGACCAGGATGGTCTCGATCTCTTGACCTCGTGATCCACCCGCCTCGGCCTCCCAAAGTGCTGGGATTACAGGCTTGAGCCACCACGCCCAGCCCAAATTTTTAATTTTTTAAGAGACAGGGGTCTCCGTATGTTGCCCAGGCTGGTCTCAAACTCCTAGCCCCAAGCAGTTCTCCCATCTCAGCCTCCCAAAGTGCTAGGAGACATGCATGAGCCACTGTGCCTGGACCCTTCGATTTTAGGTATTTTCATTGCATCCCTCACCATCTTCCTTCTCCATTGCAAATCTGCCCTTTTGAGAGAATGGGGCTAGGGATCTCTGGACCCTTTTCACTCTGTCCAGGAACGTTCCTAAGTGGGGGTGTCTCCACCTGACAGTGCAAAGATGCAGCTGCCCATGGCATTCTTCATGATGAGAATAAAAACCCAAGTTGTTTTTTAAATTTGCTAAAAGTACCTGTTGTAATTACCGGGCCACCCGTAATGGGAGTTTATGTAATTATTAGTTGAATGGCTCTTCTCATGATGGTACAGAATTTTAATTTGTGAATGCATCACCAGATTCTTGATTGAATTCCCTTTTGACCATGACGCTGAGGACATATGTTCATACATTTTCATGGCAGGAACTCTTCAGCGGAACCAGTGCTGCTCAGGAGAGGCAGGTGCACAAGGGTGGTGGGCATGGTGAGGCTGTGTTTGCAAGAATGGAAGTGCGGTGGGAACAGGGCAGGGGTGCCTCTTTCGCTGTTGCTATATATAGCAGCTCTGTTTGCTATAGAGGAGAGGAAAGAGACATCTCACATGATAAATTGAGCTGACCATGCTGGGCTGGTGGGTGTTAGTTCTATGGAAGGCTTTAATGCTGCAGATTTGTAATTCAGTTCAAGGAGAGAAGAGGACCAAGGCTTTTGTGGGAGACCCATGGCCCATGGCTCCTGGCCACCTTCTTCCCCACGGCTTTGGTCCAGCAGCAGGGGCGTTGATTGGGTTGAACAGCACCTGCCCAGAATTCATGTCTACCTGGAACTTCAGAATTTGACTATTTGTAAGTAGGCCTTTGAGGATATGATTCATTAAGATGAGGTCATGATGGATTGAGAGGTTGGAGTGGCCAATGCATTGACAGGTATCCTTAAAAAAAGAGGGGAATTTGGAGACCTATAGAGAAGGCCATGTGATGGCAGAGGCCTGACTTTCAGTGACATGGCTGAGAGTCAGGGAAGGCCACAGATTTTCACCAGTGACAAAAAAAACAGGAGAGAGGCCTCATATTCCCCCAGAGCCTTAGGATGGACCCAACTCTACCAATGACTTGATTTCAGACTTCCAGTCTCCAGGGTGGTGAGAGAATAATCTTCTGTTATTTCAAGCAGCTTAAATTGTGTTACTTTCTTACGGCATCCCTTGGAGACTAATACACACCAGTAGGTCCTATCACAAAGGCAGGGGCAATGCCATTTTATTCATTTACCCAACAGCTAGGTACATTGCACACAACAGGTGTTTCAGTGGTTCCTTATTATTTTACCTGTTTGACACCTTCTCTCTTGCTGTCCCAATCTCTTTCTATGTGTTTGTGTGTCTATGTGCATCATGTACACAAACTATTTTTTGGGGATGTCCTCTTTGAAGGTAATTACAGACATCATGAATACGTGTCCTTCCGAACTACTTGAGTCTCTATCTCCTAAGAGCAAGGGCCTTCTCCCATATAACAAGCGCATCGTAACACTGATACAAGGATATTCCTATGTCCAAATCCCCCCCAGCTGTCCCATAAATGTCCTTTCCAGCTATCTTTGTTTTTTAAATGCAGGATTCACTTAGAGATAATACATTGCATTTGGTTGCGATGTCTCTTGAGTCTTCTGGGTTCCAGCATGTGTCACCCACTCTTTTGTTGTTGTTGTTTCACAATATGGACAATTTTGAAGAGTCAAGCCATTTGTTTTGTATAAGAGTAGTTCTCAAAATATGTTCCCTCAACCAGCAGCGGTATCAACTGGGAACTTCTTCATTAATCACTGGTGATATTCCTGGGCCTTACCCCAGACCTGCTGAATTAGAAACTCTGGAAGTAGGGCCCAGAAACCCATTTTAACAAGCCCTGCAGGGGATTCAGAGACAAGCCCAAGCCAGAGAGCCTCCGCCATTGAATGTCTCATAATCTGGGTCTCTCTGATTGGCTCCCCAGACAAAATTCAGGTACATAGGTTTTGATAAGAATGTTGCACAGGTGATATGGCTGTCACTCAGCACATCACACCAGTGGGCACCAAGTGATACATTTAGTCCCTCTAATCAATTAGTGATAGATGTAATCACTTATTTAAGGCATATCCTCCCGGCGTCTGCGTTGTAGGGACATTTCCTCCTGTAATTGGTAAGAATGACTTCAACATTTGCAAAACCCAGGGAAAAATAAGTGTGAGGCCTCTTGTTAAAAACTGGCTGGGAATTTGAAGGCAGACAGCAGAGCATCAGCTGAGCGTACAGCTTTCCTGCCTTGGGTTTCTGTGCCACCGTGTAGACTGAACACCCAGGGAGCCAGCCCGGCCGTGGGGTGATGTTGAGTTGGTGTGAAGATCCCATTTCCTATCAATCTTTCACCCGCGGTTTTTAGCACCCACTTAGGATCCTTACTTGAGTTAATTCTCACATTGGCAGTTGCACATTGGAGGTTTTCAGACTCATATCATTCTTTCTATTTTTATGAGCTGGTATTCTTATGTAAAGAGGAGCCCTCTCTCTCCACTCCCCATTCTTATCACTACAGGCTCATAGATCCTTCTTAAAATATTTAATGTGTTATAATCATTGCTATTCTTTTTCTTTCTGATGCTCAAATTGTCTGAAGTTTAACCAGTGAGTGGGAACCTTTCAGTGATTATTTTGCACTTACTGGGCCAAGCTCATCTTACGCCTATGTCTCTACCTCATCCAGCAAACATTTATGTATTTATCTATTTATTTACTTTTTGAGGCAGAGTCTCATTCTGTCACCCAGGCTGGAATGTGCACTGGCACGATCTTGGCTCACTGCAACCTCCACCCCTCCCATGTTCAAGCAGTTCTCCTGCCTCAGCTTCTGATGTAGCTGAAATTACAGGCACCCACCACCACGCCCAGGTAATTTTTGTATTTTTAGTAGAGACAGGGTTTCACCATGTTGGCCAGGCCAGTCTCAACTCCTGACATGAGGTGATCCACCCGCCTCGGCCTCCCAAAGTGCTGGGATTACAGGTGTGAGCCATCATGCCCCACCCATCAGACATGTATTAAGCACCTACTGAATACTCATCTCAGGGCTGGAAGCCCTGATGCGTTTTTTTTCCCCCCTGGAGAGTAGCATACCTGAGTTCAAGGGAAACTCAGTGTGGTGAATAGCGATTCTGCAGTAGTCCAGGTGCCAGGAGAGAGGGAGTGGCAGGGAGATGGGTTTATGCAGGACGGCATCCAACTCAGGCCAGAGAGCATAAGAGACCCACCCAAAGTTGCACAGTGGTGTTAACTCTGGGTGTTCAGCTCAGGACTTCTCACCCCAAGGGTAATTCACTTTTTATACCTGTTTCTCAAGGTGTAGACTACCAGCTACGTCAGAATCACCTGGGGTGATTCCATAGACTGAACACCCAGGAAGCCAGCCTGACCATGGGGTGATGTTGAGATGGTGTGAAGATCCCATTTCCTATCTTTCACCTGCACTTTTTAGCACCCACTTATAAACCTTACTTTAGTCAATTGTCACATTGGCAGTTCCACATTGGAGGTTTTCAAACTCTACCAGAGGTGGAGATTTGGGGGACTCACAGAAACCTACACAGTCTGAATGAGTAGAGGAAGATATTCAGAACTTTTTATTAAAAAATAGATTATATACCTGCTGGTGTGGTCACTCACGCCTGTAATCTCAGCACTTTGTGAGGGTGAGGTGGGCAGATCACTTGAGTTCAGGAGTTTGAGACCAGCCTGGCCAACATGGTGAAACCTCATCTCTACTAAAAATTTAAAAAATGTTCTGGGTGTGATGGTGTGCACCTGTAATCCCAGCTATTTGAGAGGCTAAGGCAGAAGAATCACTTCAACCTGGGAGGCAGAGGTTGCATGGAGCTGAGATGGCGCCACTGTACTCCAGCCTGGGCAACAGAGCAAGACTCTGTCTCAAAATATATATATACATGTATTTTCTTTATATATATATCACAGTTTCTTCATCCACTGGTTGACTGATGGGTATTTAAGTTGGTTTCACATTTTTGCAATTGTGAACTGTGTTGCTGTAAACATGGGTTGCAAGAATCTTTTCTGTATAATGACTTCTAGATACCCAGTAGTGGGATTGCTGCATACTTACTAAGAATTATTGGCTCTTTATCTGAAACTCAAATTCAACTGAGTCAACTGTATTTCTGTTGCCAACCATAGTACCCATGTCCCCAGGGGACACTTGGAAATGTCTGGAGACAGCTTTGCTTGTCACCACTGGGTGGCGAGTGCTATCAGCATCTAGTGGGTAGAGGCTGGAGCACTGTGCACTATGCTACTGTGTACAGGACATGCCCCTGACATCAAGAATGACCCTGTTCAGATGTCAGTGGTACTGAGGTTGAGAACCTCTTCCCTTGTGTATACCTAAGTTTTCATGAAACATCTCAGTTTCAGAAATGCTTTATCCTGCATTCAGGCTGGCCGTGGTCTCTGGGAGGGAGGGGCTTCCTGGACTTGTAATGGACCGCCACCCACCTACCTCTGGAGAGATGGACAGCCCCTCAGGTGAGCATCCTCCTGTCTGACTCAGGCCAGATGGGGGTTGGGAACAATAACAGTGGAGCGGGTGGTGCCAGGTCTCTTCTTTCACCACCTCCACTGGGCACTGCTGAGAACAAAGCATTAAACCCAGCAGAAAATGATCTCAGTGAAGGTACAGAACAGGGAGATTTTTCATCCTAATTTCAGAGATGCTCACAGTGCCCTTACATGGCATCCTGAGTCTTCCATTATTAAAAGTGTTCTTAATTAAAGTGGTTTATGACCTTCAAAGCGGGAAGGCCAGAAAGGGCATTGTTTTGTGGTGCTAAGCAGAGTTTTTCAGTTCTGGAAACTGTAATGAGGACTCGTAAGTTAGCAGAGCCATCAGTAATCACTCCTTAACTCTCAGCAAGCCTCTGATCATGTTCGCTGTGAGCTATTATTTCATCTCCACCACCCGGAACTCGGCCAAATTGCAGTGACCACATTTAAAATGCTTCCTTCCTCCCCTTGCTGCAGCCTCTTTACCTCTTAGCCAACGTTTCTTGGATGTTGTGGAGGAAGAGAGCATTCCCAGGGTGGACGGGTGGACTGAGTAACATGGAAATTCAGGCAAGAATCTTGCTGTTTCTAAGTGAATGGCACCATTCAGTTTCTGTGTTCCTCTTGAAGGTGGAGCAATTACTTGATGAGGCAGCAACCTAAGAAAGTCAGTCTTTCCAGCCCGGTGCAGTGGCCCATGCCTGTAATCCCAGCACTTTGGGAGGCCAAGGCGGGCAGATCACTTGAGGTTAGGAGTTCATGACCAGCTTGGGCAACATGGTGAAACTCCATCTCTACTGAAAATCCACCCCCCCAGAAAAGAAAAAACAAAAGAATTATCCAGGCACACCTGTAGTCCCAGCTACTCAGGAGGCTGAGGCATGAGAATCACTTGAACCCAGGAGACTGAGGCTGTAGTGAGCTGAGATTGCACCATTGCATTCCAGCCTAGGTGACAAGAGCAAAACTCTGTCTCAAAAAAAGAAAAGAAAGAGGAAGTCTTTCCTCAGTGCCTGAGAGCTAACTGTACCCTCTTCGACATTTCTCTTATGGAAACCAGGGAAGAAATAAGCAATAACCTTCTGCAAATAATAATAATCATAGAAGTAACAATAGCAAAGGTTTATTGAGCACCTACAATGTGGTAAATATTGTAGAAATAAAGTCGTAAGTCACCTCTTTGGTGGCGGCCTTTGGCTTTTTGAGGTGAGCACTGTTATTATCATGAAGAGAAAAACTGATAGACTTCACCACATTGAGATTAAAAATTCTTCTGGATAAAAGATATAAATAAAGTTTATAGATATTTCCAGTATACAAAATGGAAATATGAGTATCAATCAATAAGAAAGAGGCAGTGATCAGTAGAAAAATGACCAAAGTCACTCCCAGAAAACCAATATGTATGACATGTTAAAGTAGTAATCGGGAATGCAGGTTACTTCAGCAAGGTGATGACACCCGTGCTCAAATAGGAGATAATGAAAAGTCTGATAACACCAAATGTTTGTGGGGATATACGTAGGGTTGCCAGTCTAACAAATCAAAACATATTGGCCATGCATGGTGGGTCATGCCTATAATCCCAGCACTTTGGGAGGCTGGGGCGGGAAGATCACTTGACGCCAGGATCACAAGAGCAGGCCTTCGAGAACAGCCTGGCCAACATGGTGAAACCCTGTCTCTATAAAAAATGACAAAATTAGCTGGGTATGGTGGCACACATCTGTAACCCCAGCTACTCAAGAGGCTGAGGAGGGGGAACTGTTTGAACCCAGGAGGCAGAGGTTGCAGTGAGCCGAGATTGTGCTACTGTAGTCCAGCCTGGGCGACAGAGTGAGACTGTTTCAAGACGAACAGACAAAAAAATATATATTATGCCCAGTTAAATTTGAATTTCACATAAACAATGAATAAATTTTTAGTGTAAATATATCACAGATTTAACAGATTTGTATTAAAAAATTATCCACGGTCTCTCCGGAATTTAAATTTAAGTAGGAGTGTGGCAACTCTAGGTGTGGGAAAGCGCGAGTTATCTGTGGTCAAATGTGTATGAATGCCCCAGGGCTCCTGTTCAGAATGCAAATCACTGGGTTTTCTCTCTGAGATTTTGATTAAGTTAGATGTGGGAGAGAAAACAGGTAGTGGGGCTGCTGGAGCTTGCGATTGCAAACTGGTGAGAGATGACTGGTAAATTTTTAGCCAAAAAAAAAAAAATATTTTTAAGGCACAGTTTCATCCTGTCACCCAGGCTGGAGCACAGTGGCATGATCATCATTCATTGCAGCATCATGGCTCACTGCAGCCTAGACCTCTCAGGGCTCAGGTGATTCTCCCACCTCAGCTTCCTGTGTATCTGGGATTACAGGTGTGCACCACCACACCTGGCTAATTTTTGTATTTTTTGTAGAGATGGGGTTTTGCCCTGTTGGCCAGGCTGCTGTATCTCCTGGGCTCCAGCAATCCACCTACCTTGCCCTCATGAAATACTGGAATTACACACCTGAGCCACTTCGCCCAGCCTGCCATTTTTGTAAAGTGAGTTTTCAGTAGGCTGAAACTTGGTAGCTTGAAATCGACAGAGTGGAAATATTTACACCATAGGAATTGGTGAATTACTTTAAGTCAGGGCTTTAAAAATTGTTTTCCAGAAGAGCCACTTAATAAATGTTTACCTGCACACTGTTGGACCAAATGTCTACCTGAACAAGTTCTTAGGTGATTGATACACTAGGATCACACTAAGAGAAACAATTTATTTTCTTTTTCTTTTTCTTTTTGAGATGGAGTCTTACCCTGTTAGCCAGCCTGAAGTGCAGTGGCGTGATCTCAGTTCACTGCAACCTCTGTCTCCTCGGTTCAAGCAATTCTCCTGCCTCAGCCTCCCTAGTGGCTGGGATTACAGGCGTGCACCACCATGCCCAGCTAATCTTTTTTATTTTTAGTAGACATGAGGTTTCACCATGTTGGCCAGGCTGGTCTTGAACTCCTGTCTTCAAGTGATCTACCTGCCTCGGCCTCTCAAAGTTCGGGGATTGCAGGCATGAGCCACCAAGCCCGGCCACAATTTCTAATTATGACAGGAGGGCAATATCTGGAGCAGCTGATCCTTCATGTGTGGAAGCAGGAGTCTCTCAGCAAGTCATCTTGAATCGCTTACATATAGATGGGCAGCTTTATTTTGTGTTTTGTTTTAAAATTTTTAAGTTTTTTATTTTTGTGGGTATACAGTAGATGTATGTATTTGGGAGACATGAGATGTTTTGATACAGGCATGCAATACATGACAGTGACATCTTGGAATGTCGGGGGGTCTCCATCCCTTTAAGCATTTATCCTTCTTGTTATGAACAATCCAGTTACACTCTTTTAGTCATTTTAAAATGTACAATTAATTTCTTATTCACTTTGGTCACTCTATTGTACTGTTAAGTAGAAGGTCTTATGCTTTCTGTTTTTGTACCCATTAACCATTCCCACCTTCCCCCCACCGTCCCCCCGCCATCGCCCCATTACTCTTCCCAGCTTATGGTGAGTATCCTCTACTCTCTATGTGCCTATATTCAGTTGTGTTGACTTCAGATTTATTTTTTTTTTTTTGAGACAGAGTTTCACTCTTGTTGCCCAGGCTGGAGTGCAATGGTGCAATCTTGGCTCACCGCAACCTCTGCCTCCCAGGTTCAAGCAATTCTTCTACCTCAGCCTCCTGAGTAGCTGGGATTACAGGCATGCACCACAACGCCCTGATGATTTTGTAATTTTTGTTTTTTATTAGAGACGGGGTTTCTCCATGTTGGTCATGCTGGTCTCAAACTCCCGACCTCAGGTGATCCGCCTGCCTCATCCTCCCAAAGTGCTGGGATTATGGGTGTGAGCCACCACGCCTGGCTGAGTTTAGATTTGATGGACAAATTTAGATCAAAGAATCTACTGCGCCTCAAATTCTTCATCTGTGTACTGGGAATATGGATGGCACCAACTTTGCGGTGTTTGGGAATGATTAGGGAGATACTTTTTTGTGTGCAGGGTTTAGCACCTTCAATGCTCATCAAAGGGGAGCGACAAATGTTTTTACTAAAACACAGCTTTCTTGTGGCCCTGCTTTAATGAGTACATGAGACTTGCTTGGAATTAGCATTATTTGCTAATTATATCACACTGTGGAGCAGTCTTTAGAAAGTGACTGTTTTGCTAAAGAGGTGGAGAGCGGCTGGGCGCGGTGGCTCACACCTGTAATCCCAGCACTTTGGGAGGCCCAGGCGGGTTTATCACTAGGCCAAGAGATCTAGACCATCCTGGTCCACATGGTGAAACACTGTCTCTACTGTAAGTACAAAAATTAGCTGGGCATGGTGGCGCACGCCCAGTAGTCCCAGTTACTCGGGAGGCTGAGGCAGGAGAATTGCCTGAACCCAGGAGGCGGAGGTTGCGGTGAGCCGAGATCGTGCCATTGCACTCCAGCCTGGGTAACAAGAGTGAAACTCCGTCTCAAAAAAAAAAAAGAAAAAGAAAAAGAGGTGGAGAGAAGCCTCCTTGTATTGTTGTCTGTGCTCCTGCCTGCCCCCTCAAAGCCTTCCTGTCATACAGTGGTTATGAGTGCATACTCTGATGGCAGACCACCACAGTACATCCCTGCCAATTATTAGGCATTATTAGGTTCAAGATATTAATTAAATTACTTAGCCTCAGTGTGCCTTAGTTACCCTATCTGGAAAAGGGTGGGTGATAAGAGCAGGTGAGGATTTAAATGAGGTAATACATATGTATTACTTTGCTTTTCTGCTGTAACACATTACCATAGAATTGGTACCTTAAAACAGGGTCCTTTGTAGGGACATGAATGAATCTGGAAATCGTCATTCTCGGCAAACTGACACAAGAACAGAAAATCAAACAGCACATGTTCTCACTCATAGGTGGGTGTTGAACAATGAGAACACATGGACACAGGGAGGGGAGCACTACACCCTGGGGTCTGTTGTGGAGGTTCTGGGGAGGGACAGTGGGGGATGGGGAGGTTAGGGAGGGATAACATGGTGAGAAATGCCAGATATAGGTGACAGGGGATGGAGACAGCAAACAACATTGCCATGTATGCACCTATGCAACAATTTTGCGTGATCTGCACAGGTACCCCAGAACCTAAAATACAATTTAAAAAGTAAAACAGCACACACTTCTTCTCTTAGAGATCTGGAGGTCTGAAGTCTAAATTCAGATCTATGGGGTTAAAATCAGAGTTCCTACTGGCAGCTGCAGGAGGGAATCTATTCCTTGCCTTGCCTAGCTTCTGGCAGCCACCCACATTCCTTGGCTGGTAGCCACATCACACTAATCTCTGATTCTGTTGTCTCTGCGTATCTCTAACCTTGGTCCTCCTGGCTCCCTCCTCTGGGGACCCTTGAGATTGCATCTCTGGGCCTACCCTGACAGTCCAGGATAAACTCTCCATCTCAAGAACCTTAATCATACCTGCAAAGTCCCTTTTGCCATGTAAAATGACATATTCACAGGTTCCAGGTATTACGATGTGAACATCTTTGGAGGAAGGGAGGGCATTATTCAGTCCACCATGCAGGCAAACCTTGCAACAGTGCCTGGCACGCAGGAAGTGTTGCTATGGGCTACCTGTGGATTTAACTGAAGTGCAAGGAGGTCAAGGACAGACTGCCCATCCTGTTCCAGTGAGCAGTGACGCTGGCCGAGCACCAGACAGAGGCTCTATGTGTCTCACTCGAGTTTGACGGTTCATGGATGGAACTCTTGCAAAGGCACCTCTGTTGTCTTGAGAACCCACAGAAGGTGGATGCTCCCAGCCCACTTTCCAATTCCTAAGTTGCTCCATCAGCCTGAACCTCTCAGTTGTCTTTCTGGAGAGATTTCCCAGGCTCCAAAGGTCAAATGTTACTAAAATTTTAAGTTGGCTGAATGCAGATTCCACATATATCATTCCATTGGCCTAGTATCCATTCTTGTTTGGGAACATATACAATGGCAGGGTTGTTTTCCCAGAGTAATATTCCTCATTTTGGGTGCAAGGAATAAAAAAAAGGAAATCTGTATAAAAGTCCAAAACAGAGTTTCTTAAGTTAAGCTTCTGATAAAGGAAAAAAAAATCACATGGTAAGCCCAAAGCAAAAATACAGTTGCGTCTGGATTGAGCTTAAAGGATGTGTAAGGAATGGCAGTTTCCACCAAAAAGCAGAACGATCCTTTGCAGATCCTAAAGAAATTGTTGGTGGCTTTCTCTCCCTGCCCCTTTCTATCCCCATCCATCTATCAGCAAGTGTTTTAGAATAAGAGGAACTCTAGGCCGGATGTGGTGGCTCACGCCTGTAATCCCAGCACTTTGGGAGGCTGAAGTGGGCGGATCACCTGAGGTCAGGCATTTGAGACCAGCCTGGCCAACATGACAAAACCCCATCTCTACTAAAAATACAAAAATTAGCTGGGCATGGTGGCGCACACCTATAATCCCAGCTGCTTGGGAGGCTGAGGCAGGAGAATCACTTGAACCCAGGAGACGGAGGCTGCACTGAGCTGAAATCCTGCCACAGTACTCCAGCCTGGGTGACAGAGAGAGACTCTGTCTCAAGGAAGAAAAAAAAAAATAATAATAATAATAATAAGAGGAACTCAGGATTTACTAAGCACTTTTGTCTGTATCATTTCACTTAATTCTTACCAAACTCATTTTGCAGTAAACAAACTGAGGCTGAAAGAAGTTACGTTTTATTCACACTTTCACTGATACCAAGTGAAAGACGGCGACTCAAACCGATTAGATTTCATATTACCACCAGCCCATGCCCCTCCCAAATTCCATTGTTTCTTTTCTGTTCCCCCAAACTGTTACATGAAAACAGCAAATATGGAGCTATGACAGCGTCATCTTCGAACACGCTCCCCCAGTGTAGCTATAAATGCATTCTACTTGCCATTAAACATGCGCATTTCCACCTCCTTTTTTCTTGCCTTTTTTAGTGTTAATCAGATTCATGCCTTTCACAGAGCAGTCATATCTTGGAAACTTCTAGCTCCTCATGAAGCGTTTGGGGAGTTAAGAAGTGGCCTGGTTTCCCTGAAAGAGTTTTCAACTTCACAGAGCCCCAGCCCTACCTCCCCCATCATTCTGTCAGTGTTGATCAACCCCGACACAGTGAAAAGCCCCACATCCCTTTGATTTAATCAGCCCTTTTTATGCAGAACTGAAGCCAAGCGCCTCTTCTTCCCAACAGCACGGCATTTCCTGGAACACGAAGATCAATGGTGTTGATAGACTGTTGACAGGGTGTTGACCATAAACCCATTAAACAGAAGGTGGGACTGCACTTGTCAAAGGCTCCATCCCCACGATGGCCAGAAAACAGCAGGGCTGAGATGGGGAAAAGCCACCTTCTCTGGACTTTTCATTTTTCGTGGCATGAGGGTGACATGGGTGATCCTGGAAAGGAGAAAGCAAGTTTGAGAAATGTGTTTTCCAGGAAGCTTTTCTTTTTTCTTTTTTTTTTTCTTTGAGACAGAGTCTTGCTCTTGTCACCCCGGCTGGAGTCCAATGACACGATCTTGGTTCACTGCAACCTCCACTTCCAAGGTTCAAATGATTCTCTTGCCTAAGCCTCCCTAGTAGCTGGGATTACAGGCATCTGCCCGTACACCTGGGTAATTCTTGTATTTGTAGTAGAGATGGGGTTTTACCACGTTGGCCAGGCTGGTTTCGAACTCCTGACCTCATGATCCGCCCACCTCGGCCTTCCAAAGTGCGGGGATTACAGGCATGAGCCACCATGTGCCTGGTCTCCAGAAGGATTTTCTAACCTCTTCCAACCTTCTGGCAAGAGTATCCATTCCCTTCTCACTCATTTCCTCTCTCCAAGAATTTTGAGCCATTTTTTCATGTGGGGTATATTCTATTCAGCATTGCTTAATAAAATGTTTACCAAAGAGCATGCTGAGCACTTCACATTAGTTATTGCATTTAATCATCTTAGGAATCCATTAGGTAGGTACTGTTTACCATGATTCCATATTTAACCCTTGTTGAAACCAGGGCACTTGCTTAGGCCTCCAAACCTACCCAGTAGCAGAGGCAGAAACTAAACTCAAGTGGTGGGACAGAAATCCTTCACCCCTACGTCACACTATGTTTGTTTGGCTTGTTAGGTCTCCCCTTGTCCTCTTTTTAGAAAACAATAATTTACTTTTTAAGTATTGATTTATTTTTTTGAGACAGGGTCTTGTTCTGTCACCCAGGGTGACAGAGTACAGTCATGTGCAGTGGTGCAGTCATCACTCACTGCAGCCTCGACCTCCACAGTTCAAACAATCCTCCTACCTCAGCTTCCCAAGTTCCTGAGACTACCGGCGTGAGCCACCATACCTGGGGAATTTTTCTTTTTTGGTAACTCTTGGTAAGGATCAGTTTTTGCTATGTTGCCCAGGATGGTCTCAAACTTCTGGTTTCAAGCAGTCCTCCTGCCTCCACCTCCCAAAGTGCTGGGATTACAGGCATGAGCCACCATGTCTGGCCTACCCTTGTTCTCTAACCTCCTTTATTAGGTATGACTAGATTCAGGTGCTTCTAGCAGAAACTCCAAATATCAGAAAATTCAGGTAAAATGTGTCTTTCTCTGATGTAAAAAAAGATCCAGAAACAGATAGTCTTTGATTAGTGTGGTAGCTCGATGAAGGTATTGGGAGCCTGTCTCTCTGCTTCCAAATCCCCTGTGCATCCATAGCTCTCGTCCTCATGGTCCAAAATAGCCCCTGGAGATCCAGCGATCACGGGCATGTTCCAGGTGGTATGATGAATAAAGGAGCAAAGGATATTTCTCCTGTCTTTAAGAATTTCTGGAGATCCCACATGATACTTACACTCATAGATCATTGGCCAAAACATAGTGGTGCTCACTCTTTACACCTACATCCTTGGCAAGGTCCAACTCTCATTAAGCCTGAGCTATTCTAAAAGTTTCCCAGCTTGTCTCCCTGAGTCAGTCTCTTCCTGTTCTCAATCTAACCCTGGACTGCTATCAGGATAGTTTTCTTTGAATTCTGCTTTGTCATCCCATTCCCTAGATCTGAAGCATTTGAAGCATTCAGTGGACCTTCTTTATTTGTAAGATTACATCTGAATTCCATTTTTCTGCCAGAAAATGCCTGCCTACTTTCCCATTATGTGGCATGCCTGTCTCCACCTTTTTTTTTTTCACTTCACATCGTCCTCTCTGGCTAAAATATCTTTACCCCTTTGTATCATTGTGTCTAAATCTGATGTCTCCTTTAATACCTGTTCACATTCTACCTCATTCATATTCATTCATTCGTTCACTGAGATGTTATTGATGATGGTATATAAAGCACTCAGAACTGTGGCTAACAGACAGTAGAAGGTGACTATTATCATTAAGAGTAATTATAGTAAAAATGGTAATAGTGGCATAGCCTGTTTCTGGGGCTCTGGATTAGGAATTGGGTCATTCCCTTCTGAGTAATCCAGAAACTAGGATCTGAGAAGTGAGGGTTGTTTTGTTTTGTTTTGGTGGTGGTGGTGGTTGTTTTGATAATGATAATGGTGAGTATGTTGCCTTGAGAGAAGGAAATTCCTTTAATATGCTAGGGCTTATCTCTGGGACTCCAGTCAGGGATCCATGCTCAATATGGTCTTCTAATCCTTGGGAAGTAACTACCTCCACTCTGGTCTTGAGTTCAGAAAGTGTTAATAAGATAGATTGCCTTTTAAAAAAATTTACTCTTGTATTATGTATTCCTAATTATATGTGAGTTAATATTTGAAAATATATTTTTCTGTTTATAAGATAAACTACAACTTTAAAAAGACTCATGATAATCTGCATGTTGATCTAAGTGCATTTTAGATGCCCATGTCTGTCATTATAGGTTAGGTAATGCTGCTGTATCAAACCCCAAACCTGAATAGCTTAAATTAGCGAAAGTTTGGTTCTTGCTCCATTGCATGACCATTGTAGGTGGGTCATGGAGCTGATCCAAGATGACAGAGCAGTTATCATTCCCACCATTGCCTTTCTCTGGATCAGAAAGATAAAGAAAGTTCTTGAGTGCTATATACTAGCTTTAAACCATCAGTTTATACACATAAACCGAAAGAAAAAATCCAAAAATTTGCATGGAACAACAAAAGACCTTGAATTTTGAGCGGGAACAATGAAGCTGAAGGTTTCACACTTCCTGATTTGAAATTATATTACAAAGCTATAGTAATTAAAACACTAGGGTACTGGCATAAAAACAGACACATAGACCAATGGAGCTAAATAGAGAGCTCAGAAATAAATTCATACATTACAATCAACTGACCTTCAATAAGGGTAACAAAAACATAGAGTGGGGAAAGGATGCTCTCTTCAAGAAATGTTAATGGGACAACTGGATGTCCAGATACAGAATGAAATTTGACCCTTATGCCGTACATAGAAATCAAGTCAAAATGGATTGAAGACTTAAGACCTAAAGCCAGAAAACTCCCATAAAAAAAATCATAGAAGCAAGTGCCTTGACATTGGTCTTAGCAATTTTTTGGACATGACACAGAAACACAAACAACAAAAGCAAAAATAAACAAGTGGTTTTTCGTGAGACCAGAAAGTTTTGCATAGCAGAGGAAACCATCAACGAAACAGAATGGCATTCTAAGAAATGGGAGAAAGTATTTGCAAATCATGTATCTGATAAGTGATTAACATCTATGCTATATAAAAGTAATACAACTCAGTAGCAAAAAACCAATAGCCAGATTTTTTTAAATGGACATAAGACTTAAATAGACATTTTTCCAAAGAAGACATACAAGTGGACCACAGGTACATGAAGTGGTGCTCAGCATGATCAGGGAAGGAAAAGTCAAAACTGTAATCAGACACCACCTCATACCTATCAAGACGGCGACTGTCCAAAGGCCAAAACTTAGGTGTTGGCAGTCATATGGAGAAAAGAGAACTCTTAGGCTCTTGGTGGTGGGAATGTAAATTGGTACAGCCATTATGGGAAACAGTGTGGAGGTTTCTCAAGTAATTAAAATTAGAACTACGATATGACCCAACAATTTGACTTCTGGGTGCACATCCAAAGGAAGTGAAGACAGGACAGCACTCCCACATTTGTTGCGTGCTATTCATGTTATTCACAATAGCCAGAATAGGAAGTGATCTGAGTCCAATGGTGGATGAAGGGATATAGAAAATGTGAGATACATATATACGTAGATGTATATGTATCTATATATCTATATATTTACGTATCTCACATATACCATATATATGTGTATACATGTACACACAGTGACCCTTAGGTTATATGTGTATATATATACATTGGTACATATATACGTTTATATACCATATACGCATATGCACATACATACACAATGACTTTAGAGTTCATTCATGGCTGAATAAAGAAAATGTGGTATGTACATATACATAGGTGTGTGTGTGTGTGTGTGTGTGTGTATATATATATATATATATATATATATATATATATATACACAATGCAGTTATATTCAGTCTTAAAAAGAAATTTTTCCATTTGTGACAACATAGATGAATCTGGAGAATGTTATGCTAAAGTGAAGTAAGCCAGTCACAGAAAGACAGAAATAGTATATAAATCACTTATATGTGGAATCTAAAGATGTCAAACCCATAGACACACAGGGTAAAATTCGGGTTACCTGGAGCTGCAAAATAAGTGGGAAAAATGAGAAGATGGTGGCCACTCTGTTTAAACCACAGAGTATAAACTTTCAGTTATAAGATGAACAGCTTCACAGTATAGTGAGTATAGTTAATAATAATGTGGTGTAGGGCCCAAAGTGGCTCCGGCCGGATGTCGTGGCACTTGCGAAGGCGAGGGCAAGAGTTCAAGGCCAACCAGCCTCAGCAACCTTACAAGCTCTCATTGATTGGCAAAAAAAATAAATAAATAATGTGGTGTATACTTGAAATCCGCTAGGAAGAGTAGTCCTCACACGTTCATACCACAAGCAAAGGTAGCTGTATGAGGTGACTGATATGTAAATTCGCTTCATTATGACAATCATTTCACAATGTGTACATATATCAAAACATTGTACGTCTTAAATATATACAATTTTTATTTGTCCAGTGTACCTCCCTCAAGCTAGAGGGTGGGGAATCCCATCAAGCTGGAAGCGGCATACTTCAACTCAGCCAGAACTAAACACATAACCACACCTTCACCTACAAAAGGACCAAGAAATGTTCTGTCACATGATAAGCAGGTGAAAAGCCCAACAGTTTTATTGAATGGCACCAAGGACCTCCGCAAAGCTTCAGAAGAAATTACTATTGAGAGGCAGTAATGTGGTTGATACTCATCACTGCACCCCTAAACTCTGCCTCATGTCTGAGTTGAGCAAACTCTAATTTTGCCTCTGAGTGAGGATATTTTTCTGGCTTCAGGGGCAGAGTAGCCATTCTGAGTGTGGGGACCAGGGTTCCCTTGACCCTTCATTGGAGAGTTGAGTGGGTGGGTTACCCTGTTGTTTTTCTATGTCCATCCTCCTTTTTTTCCTCCAGCTCACACCTGGTCCCTGAGATACCCTCCCCTGCTGTAGAGGTTGTCCTCCTGACTGAAATGTTTCATCCAAGGAGCTGGCATGCTTGCTGACCCCCACAGTTTCCTCTTCATATTTCATGCAGCAGCTTCTCCTTATTTCTTGCCTGTGCTTTCTCTAGCCATAGGGTTTCTAACTCTGTTTTTTTTTTTCAGATGTACTGTATTTTATTGAAGTCTAATACACATCAAGTGCATGAATTGTAAATTCATTACTCAATGAGTTTCCACAAGTGAATACACTCATAAAGCAACTGTGAGCTATGCCTGTAGCATTAGAACATGAGCAAATAGAACAATTCCCCCATTCTTGTATTGCTATGAAGAAACATACAAGAATATATTTTCTGGGCAATATATCAGAAAAGGTTTCATTGGCTCACAGTTCTGCAGGCTGTACATGAAGCACAGTGGCATCTGCTTCCGGGGAAGCCTCATGGGGCTTTTACTCACGGCAGAAGACGGCGTGAGGGTGGACAGCTCACATGGCCAGAGCAAGAACAAGAGAGCAAGGAGTGCCACACACTTTTTTTGGAGTCAAGAGTCTCACTCTCCAGTCAAGCCACTCAGGCTGGAGTGCAGTGGTGTGATCTCACCTCACTGCAGCCTCCACCTCCCGGGTTCAAGCAATTCTCCTGCCTCAGCCTCCCAAGTAGCTTGGATTACGGCACCCGCCACCACACTCAGCTAATTTTTGTATTTTTATTAGAGACAGGGTTTCCCCACTCACTTTTAAACGACCAAAATCTTTTGACAACTCACTCAGTATTGTGAGAATGGTACCAAGAGGATGGTGCTAAAACCATTCATAAGAAACCTGTCCCCATGATCCCATCACTCCACCAGTCCCCACCCTTGGGGATTGCAATTCGAGATGTGATGTGGGTGGTGGGGGCAGACCCAAACCATATCTCCAGCCTCCTGGAAGCCCAGCTCATGCCTCCACCAGCCTCTATCCTTTCCTCTTCCCAGACAGCCTTTGTTCTGATTCAAATCACTGAAGATTCATTTTCTCCAGTCCAGTCCTGATGGAAATGACCTGGTTAATTGTCTTTCTTGCACTAAATCAGGGGGTCAATAAACGATAGCCCAGGTGCCACCTGTTTTTGTAAATTAAGTTTGATGGGAACAGAGCCCTGACCGCTCATTTGTATATAGTCGATGGCTGCTTTCTGAGCTAGCAGCAGCAGAGTTTGGTGTTTGCAACAGAGACCATCTGGCCCACAAAGCCACATATATTTACTGTTTGACCTTTTACAAAAACGTTTGCCAGTGCCTGCACTAGACCACAGGTCCGAAAGCCTTTTTAATCTAGCAATCCCTAAAAATGAGCATCTCTCCATCTAGGAATCATTTGTTTACACAATGTATGCATTTTATAACATCACTGTGGCTCCTGAGTCCTTTTGATATGACACAGTTGCTCTTGATGGGTTCCTTGGTATCTGGTTTGATAAGATTTTCAGGCTCATTTTACACATTTCTTAACCCAGTATTGGAATCAGTAATTTCTCCAGGAAGCCCTGATTTCCTGTAGTGAGAAGTGATATTTTATGACTGTAATCTGAGTGCTAGAGATGCTCGTTGTTACTTATTCATGGTTTCTATGCCTTTGTAGTAGACAAAGCAAGAGAAACACACACAATTTTAAAAGGATAAAATATATCGTGGGCTCATACTGATACTTCCAATTCATATTTTGTACTACAGGGATTTTAACTAATCTATTCTCTGTTTTGTGTATTTCTTTTTCTTCCGCCTTAGAATCCTGCTTGTAAAGGACACAGGATATTGTATAATTTGGCTATTTCCAAATTATTTAATTGGTAACAGAACGGGACTCTCTGTCTCAAATAATAGTAATAATAACAGTGGCAGCAAACAAGATTAGAGAGTGTGAATTCATAGCTTGCTTGTCCTCGTTGGTTCCCCTCACCTATGTTCGGTAACATGCTTCTTTTTCTTTCAAGTGCTAGATTCAACTCTAACAATTCTTTTTTTTTTTTTTTTTTTTTTTTTTTTTTTGAGATGGAGTTTGACTCTTGTTATCCAGACTGGAGTGCAATGGCGCGATCTCGGCTCACAGCAACCTCCGCCTCCTGGGTTCAGGCAATTCTCCCGCCTCAGCCTCCTGAGTAGCTGGGATTACAGGCACGTGCCACCATGCCCAGCTAATTTTTTGTATTTTTAGTAGAGACGGGGTTTCATCATGTTGACCAGGATGGTCTCGATCTCTTGACCTCGTGATCCACCCACCTCGGCCTCCCAAAGTGCTGGGATTACAGGCATGAGCCACCGCGCCCGGCCGATGATTTTGCTTTACAAACCCTCAGATAAGTCTTAGTTCTACAAATTACCATCCTGAGGTCTACATCTGTCTGAACATTTTGACGGTCTACAGCTTATTCTCCAATATTTTTATTTTATTTTATTTAGACAGAGTCTTGCTCTGTTACCCAGGTTGGAGTACAGTGGCACAATCTCAGCTCACTGCAATCTCTGCCTATTGTGTTTAAGCGATTCTCCTGTCTCGGCCTCCCAAGTAGCCGGGGTTACAGGATGTGCTACCATGCCCAGTTAATTTTTGTATTTTTAGTAGAGACAAGGTTTCACCATATTGGTCGGGCTGGTTTCAAGCTCCTGACATCAAGTAATCCCCCTGCCTTAGCCTCCTAAAGTGCTGGGATTATCAGTGTGAGCTACTACGCCCAGCCTTTCCAATGCATTATTAGGGGAGGATCCATGAGGATTCTCTTGCCTGTGTTATTTCATGTTGTTTACAGTTTATATCGTTTCTGTGTGTAGGTCACTTGTGTTGGGTATAGAACAGACAGCTCACTTTCTTTAAGTATCTTAAATATCGTTATATCCTTTTCTTCACACCCATGGTGATCCTGTGAAGCTGCATGACAAAAATCTAATTTTCTTTTCTTATAAATCACAGGTTTGTTGTTTTTTTTTAATCAAGCTGCCTGAAGATATTTTTCTTTTTTTCTAATGTCTAGTAATTTACAAGCATATCCTTGACACTGGCCACTTGAGGACAGTATTTGCAGGTATACTGTTTGGTTTGCTAAATGTGTGATTTTATTAATTTTTTAAAAATGTTTTATTTTGAGAAAGTCTCTTTGAAACAGAATTTTTAGAATTTGTTCTTTGCTCTTGTTTATTTTTATTTTTCAAGGACTCTCTTATGTCTATCTTACCTGTCCTTAAAATGTGCCACATGCTCTTGAATCTTATTTTTTCCCCTTTTTTAACAGCTTGATTAACACACCGTAAAATTCACCTTTTCTGAGAGGACTGTTTACGTTTCCCCCCTTTTCAATTTTAGTTTTCATATTGATTTGCCCTTATGTTTTTCTAGTTTTTTCTTGGTTATTAAAATGATTTTTTTCTTTTATTTCTCTTTTATTTTTGTATTTTATTTCTCTTTTATTTTTATATTTTACAAAAATACAAAAATTAATAGAGACAATTAGTAGAGACAGGGTTTTTAGTGTTTAGTAGAGACAGGGTTTCACTGTGTTGGCCAGGCTGGTCTCAAACTCCCGTCCTCGTGATCTGCCACCTCAGCCTTCCAAAGTGCTGGGATTATAGGTATGAGCCACTGTGCCCAGCCTCAGTTGTTCCTTTTCAGGTGACATTATATTTCCTGAAGTCTTAGGTAGCTTATCTAACTTCACAGAGCTCCCTCTTTTGTTGTTTTTGCTTTTTTTTTTTCATGTAGGTTTTAAAAATTGTGCCTTGCTATCTGTGATGTCTGTCCCCTAGCTCCTCACCCCTATCACTTTTATCTGGACTTTCTTCCTTTTTTTCTTTCTCTGCTTACTTCCAGCAATATCTTCTCAGTGTGGATGGTCCTCCAAGCAGCTTTGACTGGTTAGTTGAGTTTGGGAGTTTGCAAGGAGAGTTTGGAGTCTTGGAGTTTGGAAGTTGGCAAGGAGTTGGCCACATTTGTTGCTTCGTAGCTCCCTGGGGCATACTGTGCTCAGCCACTGTTGGCTTGGGAAATACTTTTCCCAGTTCAGCTGCTGTCTTCAGATTGGCACTGTACACATTGCCACAACTCCCTGTTGGTCACACTGGGCATCTCCTTTTGTTGAGTCCTCCACGTGACCTGAGGATTCTTTCTGCTTCCTATGACATGCAGGAAGGTAGTGCAGGAGTCTCAGGATGTGGATGGTTGTCCACTTACATCTTGACATTCATGTACACACTTCAGCTTCATCGTTTCTCATGGATGCGGTCTATTTACTCATTTTGTTTTGGTTACTCTATTTTAAATGTAGGGATTTTGGAAGCATCAGACTGTGCAGCCATTAGTCTTCCAGCATTCCCAATCTTAAACACATGTTTCTGATGGGGTTTAACCCCCAGAGGATGAGTGGCTTCCTCGTGGTCACTTTTCTGGGATTAAAACCAAGGCAGGCTTCTCTTTTGACTATGGTGGCATGTTTCTACTACACATAAGAAATATTCTCTAGGTTTTAACACAGAATGAACACTAATCACATTTCCAATTTCAACCAATGAGCTGCTCAAATAAAAATAAGGTAGAAACCTTGACCCTGAGTGATCGTACAGTCTATAGAGAAGACGGACTGTGGACCAGCCAGGTCACAGCAGCACCGGCCAGACCGCCATGAAAGAGAAGGCAAGATGTGGACCTGGGTCATGAATATAGAGCTTTTCTTTTTCTTTTCTTTTAGATAAAGGAACCTGTGAAATGGACTGAAATGACACTGACATCAACATGTTGAAGTATATGGCTATATGGATGGCTGTGTTTTCACTGCACAGCAAAATATGCCTTGAGTCAGTATGCACATTGCTGGGTATTCATTTCTCATTGTCTCTTAGGACTGGCTGGACCATAATATTCAAGCACAGTGACTGTTGTCAAGCATGCGCACCCTACAGCACATATCCCAAAATGTTTTATACCCAGATGTTTTTCCTGAACCAACTCATTCCACAAGGAGACATCTCTATCCTGACATGCTGTGTGTCCATACCAGAGGATGCTCTGTGTGTGAGCTGACATGACAGTGTTCCTGTCCCCTTTAGACCTTTATCTTTCTACCTCCCTTGTCAAAGTGTCCATCTGTCAACACATTTATTGGGGACCTACTATGTGCTAGACACTGTAATGACTCTGGGGATAGAGCCATGAACCAGACTCACCAATTATTTTGCCTCAAGAAATTTGTATCGCGGTGGCGAGGATGTATTTCTGAGCTGATTCTGAGCCAAATCAGCTCAGGCTCCCATAGCAGTCCTTGTCATGTGATGGGAATTGACGTCATGTCTGGAAGTTATCCTCAAGAGAAGGAAGCCCTGGGGTGCATAGAGAGAAGGTGTGAGAATGGAAAAATAAGATATGCTGGGTTTGGGGACCCTAAATCTGGATTTGGGTATTTTTTCCCCTCAAGGGTAAATTATCTGTCATTTGGGGTGTTCATTTTATTTTTGTGATACAGACTCATTGTGTTTAAGGAGGGAAAATAATTAGAACAGCAAGGTAAGTTAGAATGCTGCTAAGGCATTAGCTCTCGTGGTCTTGGGTAACTTATTTAATCAATTATTTAAGCCAGAGTTCCCTTAGCAGTAAAATGGGGGTAATGATGGCTACCCTAGGTCAGAATCAGAAAAGGCACATATGAAGGCCATGAAGGACCAGTCTGCATTTATTACTTTTGTTATTGTTACGTTGCCATGTTGGTTAATTTTGTGTGTCATGTTGACTAGGCCACAGCGTGTCTAGGTATTTGGTCAAATATTATTCTGCATGCTTCTGTGAGGGTGTTTTGGATAAGATTAGCATTTATATAAGTAGACTGAATAAAGCAGATGGCGCCATGTAATGTGGGTGGGCCACATCCAATCAGTGGAAGGCCTGAATAGAGCAGAAAGGCTGACCTCCCCTGCATCAGAGAGAATTCCTTCTGCCCGCCTGACTTCAAACTGGGATATGTTCTTTTTCCTGCCTTCAGACTCAAACCAAAGTGTCAGCTCTTTCTGGGTCTCCAGGTCTGCTGTTTTCAGAGTGGAATACCATTCATTCTCCTGGACCTCCACCTTGCTGGCTCACCCTGCAGATCTTGAAGCTTCCATAATTGTGTGAGCCAATTCCTTATGAGAAATACACACACACACACACACACACACACACACACACACACACACACACACACACACCCTCACCCTCCCTATCTGTTCTGATCCTCTGGAGAAACTTGACTAAGGTAGTTGCTAAGTGGATTCCTAGAATAAATATTCTTTCCATAGATTACACATGGAAAATGAATTCCAGAATCCTCTTTACAACTAGACAATGTCACTGACCATCAATAGTCCATGATATGCATGGTGATGGACAGGTTCCTCTGTTTTGAAAGAAGCCTCTCATTATCTATCGAGTGCCTGAAAATCCATCATTCACTCCATCGAGTATTCCAGCATCCTCTCTTAAAATGAGAATGCTTTTGGGAAAGGCAATCAGTGTTAGCCCTTATGGCTAACCCCTTAGCTAAGAGTGACTCTGTGTGAAGAAAGCTGGATGAGATACGCATATGGAATAATTGGTTGCAGGCAATCAGGGAAGCTTCAGGTGGGTAGTGGACCAGGAGGTAGGAGTGTGTCCTATTCATCATTTCACCTATGGTGGCCCGGGACCTGCCTGCCTCATGCTGGTGCTGTGGCCGTCTCCCGTGGAAGCTGCACATGGTTCTCACTCTTTCCACTCCAGTGGATCTCCTGTTTGTCACCTTCCTGGGCACCACATACCCTTGGCTCTCTGGCTTCCTGAGTAGCAGGGGAAGCACATCTTGTCTTTAAGATCAGCTTTGAATGCTTAGAGTAATTTTGGGCAAGGTATGATTTTGCCAGCTCTCACACAGACAAAAACAAGACTTCATGAGTCATCATTCCTGCTGAGTCCCATACAGCAACAGAAAGTGTGAGAATGGATGAAACATGCCTCCCTGGCAGGGTCTTAAACATTTCACCTGCCCTGAGATGTACCAAGGTGTGTAGCAGGGATTAAAAAGTCAGTTGAAATCCTAGCACTTTGGGAGGCCAAGGCAGGTGGATTGCCTGAGCTCAGGAGTTCAAGTCCAGCTTGGGCAACATAGTGAAACCCCCTCTCTAATAAAATACAAAAAATTAGCTGGGTGTGGCGGTATATGCCTATAATCCCAGCTACTTGGGAGACTGAGGCAGGAGAATTGCTAGAACCTGGGAGGCAGAGGTTGCCGTGAGCTGAGATCACACCACTGTACTCCAGCCTGGGTGACAGAGTGAGATTCCATCTCTAAACTAGAAAAAAAGTCTGTTGACTACCTCCTGTAAAGAGACATGGCTAAAAATATTCTTTTCTACCTTATGATATTGGTAAATGTGATATCTGTGTTTAGGAGTGGTAGAGAGACCTGGACTTATAATTATTAGGGATGTTCATGAAAGAAGGGGGCATTGGAAAATATGAACAGACTCTAAGATATGATGTGTACATTGATTGAAACCACATGTCTGTGATGGTTAGGAGCAATTAGTTCTGAATCACAAATGAATTGTATTCCCTGACCAGTCTTCACCAACCTGCTATATTTCACATCATTAGTTAGTGTGTCTTGCCATTTTGTGCATACACCTGTTTGCTTTTTGTTCATTCATTCGCTTGGAGCATGGATCTGTCTCTTCTGCCAAAGTTATGTTCCACATACTTGGGGGTTATCCAAACTTAACCATGATGATCTCCTGTACCTTGCACTTAGTAGGGCTCAGAAGATGCCTACTGAATGAACTCTGGCATCACGCAGACCTGAATTTTCATTTTCAGCTCGCCTGCTGACTAGGAAACCCTGGTTAAATTAATTTAACATCCTTAAAACCTAAATTCCTCATTTGTAAAATAGGGATGATACTAGTATCTACATGGAAGGATTCTAATACATATGAAATGCAATAATGGATGTGGAGAGCTCAGCCTAGTGAGAATAGAACACATTCTTAACCATGGTTCTCTCGACAGCTCTTCTTCTACCTGTGATGTGCAGCAGGCAATGCCAGATCCAGTTCGGTTTAGCCCTAAACTGCTTCAGCTGTTGCTGTCGCATTTGGAACTGCCAAGAGAGGTAGAGTTTCATGAATAATTTGGTAAAGGTTTATTTTTCATCACAGAGAGAAACATACTTGATTAAAACAGATCTGGGCCAGGAGCGGTGGCTCACGTCTGTAATCCCAGCACCTTGGGAGGCCGAGGAAGGTGGATCACCTGAGGTCAGGAGTTCAAGACCAGCCTGACCAACATGGTAAAACCCCGTCTCTACTAAAAATACCAAAAATTAGCTGGACATGGTGGCAGCTAATTTAATACCAGCTACTTGTGAGGCTGAGTCGGGAGAATCACTTAAACCAAGAGGTGGAGGTTGCAGTGAGCTGAGATTGTGCCACTGCACTCCAGTCTGGGTGACAAGAGCGAAACTCTGCCTCAGTTAATCCATCAATAAAATCAAAAGGGATCTGTCCCCCACCCACATTTTATCTTTAGTTTAAGGATTCCATTAGTTGTATTTGTTTCAGGGAACTTTAAAAGTTAAAAAACCAAAACTACTTTAAAAAGTTGTCTTTCCTTCTTTTTTTAAAAAAATAAGTCAACACAACAACAAAAGTACCTTTGATGCCTTTGTTGCTTAGTACTTAATAAATCACAGCACATAATTATGTTGATAAATTCCAATGGCCTAGCCGACTCCTCTTTCCTGATACCGGCTTGGGACGGCCCTGATAAATCGATCTCGACTTTCTCGCGGCGTCGCTATCCTGCACGGGATCTGCCTCGTTTCCCCACTGCAGTCCGTGGGAACCATACATCACCCGAGCTCTGCAGCCTTCCTCCATATCATTAGAGCAACAGCTGCTTCTGATAATGCATTAATGTAATATATCACAGAGCTGGGTGTCTGGCTGCTGCATTACTCAAAAGCTCATCTGATAGGGAAGGGAAAACCTGAGTGTGTTTATGACTCCAAAAGTTGGGTTTTCTTTGTATATGTACAGTTTCGTTTTGCTTGGCTCTCGAAACCTCAGGGTCCAGATTTTTCCCCTTTATAAGCTGTGTTTGTTTCTCCTGAACCAGTCTATTCATCTTTCCCGTGTCCAGAAAGTTACTTTATCTGTGATCAATTCTGGAGTCTCTGCTCTTGCCAGTGTGTGAGAAGCTCCTAGCATAATTTAAGCTCAGTGTCAGAATGCTTAGGTTGGAGTTGAGGTTCTGCAATTTGCTGATTGTGCTGCTTTTGGCAGAGTTTTATAATTCAATGAGATGGTGAATGGCAAACACTCGACATATAGTGATAACTCAGTCAAAATGCTATTTATTACCATCAGGCCGAGCGTGGTGGCTTGTACCTGTAATCCCAACGCTTTGGGAGGCCAGGTCGGGCAGACCACTTGAGGTCAGGAGTTCAAGACCAGCCTGGCCCATGTGGTGAAACCCCATCTCACTAATAATACAAAAATTACCCAGGTCGTTTCGGTGTGCACCTGTAATTCCAGCTTCTCAGGAGGCTGAGGCACCGGAATCACTTGAATCCAAGAGGTGGAGGTTGCAGTGAGCTGAGATTGTACCATTGCACTTAGCCTGGGCGACAGGGCAAGATTTGGTCTCAACATTTTTAAAAAAGCATTAGTGTCTTCTAGCCCACCACTTACCCATTTGGGTATCCCAGGACTTGGTTAGTAGCAAGTAGCAGACAAGAAAACAACAGGAGCAACAACAGAGGTCTGTGAACGCATCAGTTAGGAAAACATCAGGATGAAAAACTCACAGAGACTCATTTACAGCAGGACTTAGTCTCCAAAATGCTACAGTATGTGTGTCATAGGTAAGGCTGGAAGAAATACTCATCAGCAAACTACCTGGCTTTAGAACCCCTTATGTTCTGGAGTAGCCTGGTAAAGAGAGGGATGTTCCTTAGAATACCATCAGGAAAGAGATTCCAGGGTGGTCTAATTCCCTTAGGAATTCTAAGATATTTTAAGGAACATCACTGTTTCTGTCCTGGCAGCCTTGAAAACAATATTTGAGGCCAGGCACAGTGACTCACACCTGCAATCCCAGGACTTTGGGAGACTGAGGTGGGCAGATCACTTGAGGTCAGTTGTTGGACACCATCCTGACCAACATGACGAAACCCCATCTCTACTAAAAATACAAAAATTAGCTGGGTGTGGGGGCACTTGCCTGTAATCCCAGCTACTTGGGAGGCTGAGGCAGGAGAATCACTTGAATTGGGAAGCAGAGGTTGCAGTGAGCCAAGGTCATGTCACTACACTTCAGCCTGGGCAACAAAGCAAAAGTCAGTCAATCAATCAGTCAATCACTCAATCAGGTATTGCTAAAGGTGATAAAGCAAATTGGATGTGGAATCAGGGAAGAAGTACCATTTTCTCTCTTTTTTCCTCTTGCACCTGTACTTCTCAAAGTATGACCTTTGATACTCCTGTCCCAGCATCACCTGAGGTGAGAGTTCAGCCAGGGTGCTGGGAAACATTTTAGAGGAAAAATTATAAAGATAGTTACAAGATATAGTCACAAACCTTCTTGGAATGTGGGTGTCGGGAGGGGTTGAATGGCTTCAGTAAAAGGATGGGCTGAAGGCAACTGAATTCTCTTAAAAGATAAGGGTGTAGATACATAGGAATGTAGAGGAGTTTATCTCAATAGCTTGTTTACTCATATGATCTTAGGTCCAACCTTTGATTAGATGTGGCTGCTGACTCTTTACTGACTCTTCTCAGTATTGGTGAGTGGCTCAGACCCTTAGCTGGACTGACAGGCAAAATATCTGTGTCAGTGTATAGTATTAATCCATTGTGCAAGCCAGGATCTGCAGATTGGACCCTGGCAACCTGGGGAGGAGATGAATAGAAATACACATCACAGACACAGTAAATCAGAATCTTTGGTGTCAGAGCCCAGGAATCTGCATGGTGACAAGTCTTCCAGGTGATTTTCTATTAAGCTAAACTCTAGAAACCACTGGACTGGGCCATGCATCTCTGAAGCTATATTGTGTAGGCAGAGCTGAGGTTGCTGCTCCTTCCAAAAACTCCAGTGATTTTGGAAAAATGGTTGATGATGGCTTCTCACCACCCTCTGCCTGCCCCAGGACCCTGGAGGAAGTCTGTATCTCAGGAGAATGCTGGAGGCCTTCGTGGGCTTTCACAGGCCAGCCCACCATGCAGAGTCTCTCCAGAGATTCCTCCCTGCCCTCTGTGGTCCATGTGGGAGCTGTGTATCCCTGTGGTCCCTGGTAATACTCCTCCAGGGAAACTGTGCCTGCGGTAAGGGGGAAATTAGTTTGAAATGGAGAGACACGTACTCGGGGCCTTGCCAAGTTGCTCTGGAGAGCTTGGTGATGCTTCAGTTTCCATGGAAACCAGGTGACTGTAAGCTCACCTTTGGCCCTGGAAACAGCCTCCAGCTTCTGGGAACAACTGCAAGGCTGCTGCTTATTATGAGAGGGGAGAACACCAATGGAGAAGAGAAAACCAACTGCTGATTGGGAAATAGGCTCAGCTGTCCATTTTGAACTGCAAGGAAAGTTAGAAGAGTGCCCCAATCCAAAGATACAGAAGGTCAGGCAGGACCTCCAGCTAACAGAAGCAGCTGCCAGGCAGGCAACTGCGCCACTGTACTGATCTGATTAACAGACAGCACCATCAGAGTGGCTCCCTTCTCCAGGTTTTCTACTCAAAAAGCCTTCTTTGGCTTTTTGAGTAGAAATTTATGAACATCACAGGCTTAGACAGTTTTTGACCATTCCTTTATTCTCTGCTGAAATTGATGTTCCATGATTGCCTTGCTGGCTTCAGTTCCTACTTCGTGTGCATTCTTCCTCTTTCTCCTATGTGAGCAGCTATGGATAGTACCCCACCCCCAATTTTGTAAAGTAAGCTTTCCAAAGTGCGAGGATCACTTGTAGGCCAGGAGTTCAAGACCAGGCTGGGCATTCTAGGGAGAACCTTGTCTCTTCACAAAAATAAAAATAGAAAAGAAAATCCATGTGTGGTGGCATATGCCTGTAGTCCCAGCTATTCAGGAGGCTGAGGTGGGAGGATCACTTGAGCCCTGGAATTGGAGGCTACAGTGAGCTATGATTATACCACTGCACTCCGGCCTGGGTAACACAGCAAGGCCCCATTTCTAAAAAAATAAATAATAATAATAATAATAATAATAAATAATGTAAAAAAATTAAGCTTTGAATTTGGGGATAATTTTGGATTTGCAGAAATGTTTCCAGGTTAAAAGAGAGAGTTACCGTATACTCTACATGTGGTTTCCCCACTGTTAACCTTATGCATCAGCAGGTGTGTTGTCAGAAGGGACCAGCATTGCTGTATTACCATTAAGACCACACTGTATTCAGATTTCACTACTTTTTCCATTAATGTCCTGTTTCGATTCCAAATCCAGTTCCAAGTACCACATTGCATTTTGTCGTCTCCTTTCCCTAACCTCCTCTGCTCTGTGAAAAAGTCTCAGAGTCTGAAAGCCTTTTCTTAAAAAACTGACTTTGACAGTGTTGAAGGGTACGAGTCTGGCATCCCGTTCATGCGGTCTGTGTTGGCTGATGTGCTTCTCATGATTAGCCTGGAGTTTGGGGTCATGGGAAAGAATGCTGCAAAAGTGACATGCTCTTCTCATCATATACCGAGAGCTACACCCCCAATACAGTTCATCATGGTACCCACTTCAGTCACGTGGCCGAGGGGCTGGCTGCCAGCTTTTCCGCTGTGAAGCCACTGTGTTTCCCTTTTCATGTTCTGTTCTTTGTTACTAAGTTAACAAGTTACAGGGCTAAGAAAGTTACGAGGTCTGGGCCCCTCTTGCCCTCTTCTCCATTTTTGAAGAACCATGGACAGTGGTTTAACTGAAAATAGGAATGAATGTGCTGTAAAAGGATCAACTGGACAGGGGCCTGGCTCGCACCTGTAATCCCAGCACTTTGAGAGGCTGAGGTGGACCACAAGGTCAAGAGATGGAGCCTATCCTGGCTAACATGGCGAAACCTCGTCTTTACTAAAAATTAGCTGGGTGTGTGTGGTGCCTCTGTTCCCAGCTACTTGGGAGGCTGATGCAGGAGAATTGCTTGAACCTGGGAGGTGGAGGTTGCAGTGAACTGAGATCACACCACTGCACTCCAGCCTGGGTGACAGAATGAGACTCCGTCTCAAACAAAAAAAAAAAAAAAGAAACAACTGTTTTCTCTTGGGGCAGAAATGACTGGCATGGAAGCTTCCTGTTAAAAGTCCCTTACCCGTCTGAAGCGAGTTCCAGGGATGCCCCTGCTCGCTCGGCTCTTGCAGTTGTAGTAAACCCTAGCACATTTCTGGAAGGGAGGATTTTTTTTTCTTGATCTGATAAACATGAGATGTATCATTTGTTGCAGTGACATGACATGTATGTTTCTGGGAATGAATGGTATGCTCAGATTATAATGTAGCCCCCTTGACAACCACAGCCAGCAGTCAAAATTTGTTATTTTGTTATTTCCTTCTTTTTATCTCAAGAGAGGAAACATTCATTCAATGTGATTAGTGACTGTGAAGGAGCTTAACACCAGAATAACTAATTCACGAAGCATTTACTGTGTGGGGATCGTTTAGATGTATTACCCCTATGTAATTCTCACATTTCTGCCGCTAAGTTTCACCATGTAGAAATTAAAGTGCGGTTAAGGTACAGTAGGTTAAATTACTTCCCCTTGGTCAGTTACACAGGTAGCAAGTGGCAGAGCTGGGATTTGAACCTAGGCAGTCTGACGCCAGAGCCCAGACTCTTGCCTGCGGAAACTGCTGTTTTAAGGACTTTGATCAAAGGGCTCCTGAAAGAGTTCCATCAGCTCCACCCTCCTCCCTCTCTCTGGGAACTTTGGCTCCTTTCTGCCAACAACCATTCTTTCTCTGGAAGGCAGAAAACTGCAATCCTGGCCATGATAAACAATTCTGTTTATTTAGCTTGGGACGTCAAGGTCAAGTGTTAAAATGCTTTAATGCCTCCGACCACTGTTGGCATCTCCCTTGGCAAAGTGATTGCCATCTCCAAATCGGCTTTTTCCCCTCCAGCAGGATCTTGTGACCAGGCCACAGCTTGCAGAGCGAGCAGGAGGTGAACAGTGCAGATGGTAATGACCTCCCAGGCAGGTGGGACTGGTCGTTGTGGGATCGGAGGAGACAGTCTCAGTAGGGTGGGGAGCTTCGGAGTGTCTCAGGATCCTGCAGGAGGCCAGGTTCTCACTCTGGCCCTGGGCAGACAGCAGACCTGAGAGCTGTTCAGTTTTTATCGGCTGCCTGTGGGGCAATGAACAGTGATCCCCCGCATCCTCAGAAGTTGAGTAGAGAAAATCGGACTTCATCAGTATTTTCCAGAGTTGAGGGGTGTGCAAGGTGACTTTGGAAGGTATTTGTGATAATTTTAGATAGGACACAGACCTGGCATTAGATAACGTTAATTAATATGGTGAGAAAGTTTGTTTTCCTCTTAGTGCTTCTGGTGGCCTGAAGGAGAAAATAGCAGGTAGGTGTGTGTGTGCATGTGAATGTGTGTGTTTAATACATCTTAAATCCTTTTAATGTCCCCTTTTACCACCGAAGGAAGCAGACTTCAGGCTCCGACGCTTTGTCAGGCAATCATGTCTCCCTGCAATTTCACATGGGTTTGTTTACACTGCACCTGATTTTTGTAACTACCTTCTGTCTTCTACAAGTCGGGTTTCCATTTCTGGCAGGGATGTGGAGTTTCAGAAGTCAGAGTGCAACCTGCAAATCCGTAGCCTCCCTGGGAGCTCATTGGAAATGAGAATCAGATTCCACCCCAGGCTATGTTCCTGTTGACAGGATGATCAGTGGTTCCTACACCTTTCCATGAGTTTGGGAGCTACTGATACAAATTTCCCTTTTTAGCATCCATAAGTAAAAGTAGGCTGATTTAGGGAAACATATGATTGAATTACAGTACAGGTGCTATGCCTTTACGGCAGCAATGCGAATGGTCAACAGGAGACAGAGATTGGAGAAGGGCTGGGCTGGATCTTTGGGGTACTCATGGAGAGCTAGTGTCTACACAGGGCTGGAACCCTAAGCCTTGGGGACACTGGTTCTGTGGGTCTGGGGTGATGCTCTGGCATCTGTATTTGAAAAAAAAAAAACTTCCCAGATAATACTAATGTTTAATGAGGCATGAAAACTTTTAGACTCGATTATTTCTTTCCTCCTGAAATCGTGTGATGTTTTATCTTTATTTGATTTGATTATTTTGTTTTTGAGATGGAGTCTCACCGTGTCACCCAGGCTGGAGTGAAGTGGTGCCATCTCAATTCCCTGCAGCCTCTGCCTCCCACCTCCCAGGCTCGGGTGATTCTCCTGCTTCAGCCCGATGAGTAGCTGGGATTACAAGTGCCCACTACCAGGCTGAACTAATTTTTATATTTTTAATAGAGGTGGGGTTTCACCATATTGGCCAGTCTGGTCTCGAACTCCTGACCTCAAGTGATCCACCCGCCTCATCCTCCCAAACTACTGGGATATAGGCGCAGGCCACTGTGATGTTTTAAAACAATGTCCTCAAGTAGATTTGCCTGGACGGACATTTGACAATGCACATACAATGTTTCTGTTGTCAGAATCAGGGAGCTGCTACTCGTGCATAGCGGGTAGAGGCCAGGGAGGCCGCCAAACATCCCACAGTATATGGGACAGTCCTCTCCCCACAAAGAACTAGGCAATCCCAAAGGTCAGTGGTGCCGAGAATGAAAACCCCTATCTAAAGGGTGTTTCTGTTAGCCGAGGAGTCTGTGTGCAGATTGAGGAGTCTGTCAGAAGGCCAGGACGTGTCTCTGCTCCAGATCCAGCAGTTGCCATCTAACGGAGTACCAAGCCAGGAGCCTTATACTGGCTTGTCAGCTCCTGTGGCATGTGGTCCCATTGTCCCCACTGACTACGTCTCACCCCACTCCCTTCACCCAAGCACGCCGAGAACCAGCCACGCTGGCCTGGCCGCCGAGTTGTTTCTGGAATAATCCAGGGATGTTCCCACTTTAGGGCCTTTGCAAATGCTTATTTATTTATTTATTTATATTATTATTGTTATTTTTTTAATCTCATTCTTTTGCCCAGACTGAAGTGCAGTGACATGAACTCGGCTCACTGAAACCTCTGCCTCCCAGGTTCGAGCAATTCTCTCTTCCTCAGCCTCCCAAGTAGCTGAGATTACAGGCACTCACCACCACGCCTAGCTAGTTTTTGTATTTTTTAATAGAGATGAAGTTTTGCCATGTTGACCAAGCTGAGTTGAACTCCTGACCTCAGGTGATCCGCCCACCTCAGCCTCCCAAAGTGCTGGGATTACAGGCATGAGCCACTGTGCCTGCCTGGACCTCATATTTCAGAAAGCCCTCACATACCTAGAATGCTCATCCACATGGCTCTGTCCATTTTCTTCAAGTGGGATCCTGCTGAAATCTCCTCTCGCCACCCAGGACATCTCTGACCACCTTTGATTAATCAGCAGCCCCCCTTTCATCTCTCTTTCTCCTTACTATGCTTTGTTTTCCTTATAAGACTTATTAGAAATGGATGTTTACTTCCCATTTGTCTCTACTAGGAAGCCAGTACCAGGCATGCGAGGCCTTTGCTGTGTTTACTGTTAAATCTGTTATGTCTCAAGATGGAGCTCTGTCTGACAGATGCATGCTTTTAATGATTCATGAGTGAGTGACTGGGTGAGTACATGAATACTTGGATCATAGTCCCAGGTGGGCCAGTGTCCAGTTACCACCCCCTCTTTGCCTCAGTTTCCTCCTCCAACAGGTAAGAGGGTCACGCAGACCACCTCTAAGTCATCCCATCTAAAGTCTGCGGCTCTGACTCAAAAGGGAGCGTGACTTCACATCTCACCTGCATCCCTGTTTCTCCGATTAACTCCCACCATTCCCCCAGCTCTGCGTCCCTGCCCCCCATTACCCCAGATGCCTCCTGTCAGAGCTGAGAGGCCACGGGGAATTAGGGATGTCAGAAATCCTCAGAAAGTGGCAGATCCATTGTGTGCACCACTGAATTGGGTAATTAGGGAGGGTGGCACTTCAGTCGTTTTAAAAGCTTAGTGGGTGGGGAGAAAGAAATATTCCCTGACAGCTCCTGCACTTCCGCTTAATCGTGGAGCTTCTCCACGGACAAATCTGGTTTTGTCACTGAGTAGTGCTGTATCGGTCTCCCAAGGTGTGAAGGAAAGGAGATAAGGGCTGGGGCCCTGGCACTGCCTCATAGACCCTTGGAGTGAAGAGACCGCTGCGGTGGGGTGGCCAGGGGGAAGCCCCATAGTCCAGTTCTGGGATGACCGCTCCATGGTGCAGGAAAAGCTGGCACCCTGGGCAGGAGGATGGCTCCATAGGCTCAGGTGCTCAGGAAGTGTGGTCCTTGTTTTTCTTAACCAACTTCCTTTCTTACCCTCATTGTTATTCTGCAACTCAACCTGCATCCTGCCTGGGGCTTCCTCACATCCAAGAGAGCATCGAGTTGGAATTAGATTGGATTTCATTGTTTCTTCCACTCCTGGAGTCATGAGTATTCTGAACAGTGATTCTTAACAAGGCCAGGCCGTGGGGGGTGTCAGGTCTGGCTGTTCAGGGCCACAATCCCTCCTTCCCTCCCTCCCTCCCTCCTTCCTTCCTCCCTTCCCTCCCTCCTTCCCTCCCTCCCTCTCTTCTTCCTTCCCTTCCTCCCTCCTTCCTTCCCTCCCTCTCTCCTTCCTTCCCTTCCTCCCTCCTTCCCTCCCTCCCTCCTTCCTTCCTCCCTTCCCTCCCTCCTTCCTTCCTCCCTTCCCTCCCTCCTTCCCTTTCTCCCTCCTTCCCTCCCTCCCTCATTCCTTCCTTTCCCCCTCCTTCCCTCCCTCCCTCCTTCCTTCCTCCTTTCCCTTTCTCCCTCCTTCCCTCCCTCCCTCCTTCCTTCCCTTTCTCCCTCCTTCCCTCCCTCCCTCCTTCCTTCCTTCCCTTCCTCCCTTCTTCCCTCCCTCTCTCCTTCCTTCCCTTCCTCCCTCCTTCCCTCCCTCCCTCCTTCCTTCCTTCCCTTCCTCCCTTCTTCCCTCCCTCTCTCCTTCCTTCCCTTCCTGCCTCCTTCCCTCCCTCCCTCCTTCCCTCCCTCCCTCCTTCCTTCCTTCCCTTCCTCCCTCCTTCCCTCCCTTCCTTACCTTCCTCCCTCCTTCCCTCCCTTCCTTCCCTCCTCCTCCTTCCCTCCCTCCCTCCCTCCCTCCCTCCCTCCCTCCCTTCCTTCCTTCCTTCCTTCCTTCTCTTCCTATTTCCCCTTCTTCTTTTCCTTCTTCTTCCTCTTCTTATTCCTTCTTCTTTCTCCTCCTCCCCCCGCTTCACCTTTCCTTCCCCCTCCGTCTTCACCTTCTCCTCCTCTCCTCATAGTCAGGAGCAACAAAAGTCCCTATTTCTTTCCTGCTGTCTAGATACACATTACCTCTCTCCATATTGGGGCTTATGCTTTTAGAGACAAAGGACAGGTGAGAAAGTGTTTGCAGTAACTGACTTTTCCAAAGCAATGAGCTACTTGAATAGAGGAAGCAAAGAAGGAAAACTGCAGGGAGCAGAGGAACACATCCATTAATTTATCAAATTATCATCCAGCCCTAGTTATCCTAGTGACCCGTCGTGTCTGAGCATTCTCTACATGGCAGCTGCTATGCAAAAGGTTTCATTGGCAGGAATTACTTCTCTAACCCTTGGAACGATCTTAAGAGAGGGTAATCATTGCACACTCTGGTATTACCTTACTGTGGGTCTGCACAGGGCTAAGTGCGTTACCTATACAGGCGCACCTCTCTTAACAATGGGGACATGTTCAAAGAAATGCATCCTTGGGAGATTTTATCACTGTGGGAACATCACAGAGTGCACTTTTCTTTTCTTTTCTTTTTTTTTTTTTTTTGAGACAGAGTTTTACTCTTGTTGCCCAGGCTGGAGTGCAATGGCACGATCTCCACTCACTGCAACCTGCACCTCCTGGGTTCAAGCAATTCTCCTGCCTCAGTCTCCCAAGTAGCTGGGATTAAAAGTGATGAAAGTCCCTGTTTCTTTCCTGCTACCTAAATACATGCTACCTCTCTCCATACTGGGGCTTATACAGGCACCAGCACACCTGTCTAATTTTGTGTTTTTAGTGGAGACGGGGGTTTCTCCACGTTGGCCAGGCTGGCCTCGAACTCCTGACCTCAGGTGATCCACCCACCTCGGCCTCCCAAAGTGCTGGGATTACAGGCGTGAGCCACCACGCCCATCCCACAGAGTGCACGTAACATAAACCTGCATGATGTACCCTCCCACACACCTATGCGATTTGGGTTGGCGTCTTGCTCCCAGGCTACAAACTTGTATGGCCTTTTTCTCTACTGAATACTGTAGGCAGTTGGAACACAATGGTCACGTTTGTAAATCTAAACACACCTAAATTTAGAAAAGGTACAGTAAAAAGACAGAATAAAGATGGTTCACCTGTATAGGACAACTCCATTACAATATCATGGGGACATCGTCATAGATATCATCATCCTTGGCCAAAAACGGAAGCAGCCACAACTGTGTTATTTCAGTCTCTTCTCTCCATAATCCTGTAAAGAATAATAGTTGCTGTTGTGAATCCCATTTTACAGATGAAGAAGTGAGGCACAGAGGAGTGAAGCGATGTGCCCAAGGCCACACCAGCTGGTATTAGGTTGGTGCAAAACTAATTGCAGCTTTTGCTGAAGTAAAGGCAAAAACCACAGCTACTTTTGCACAAACCTAATAGCAGAGGGAAAGTTCAAACCCAGGCAGCCAGCTCCAAGGCTAGAAGACAAGATGGCCCCAGCAGCCCCCAGGGGAGGGGGAATGCCTGCCTTTTCTGGGACATTCCCAGTAGTACCCTCCCTCAACCTTGCCAGTTGGGAAGCTGTTTGTGACTTCTCGGCAGTTGCACATACCTGGTACCTGGAGGCAAGCTGCCCCCAAAGGCAAGAATCGAATGCATTGTCAGCGACCTGCAGTGGTGTGATAGAAAATAAAACATCTGGCTGCCTCGGGGGATGCATGGAAGGCCAGGTGCTTTACAACCCACGCAAGGTTGGCTTGGCCATCACATGTCTGAGAAGAATGAGGCCGAGGCAAACCTGTGCCACTTTTCATATGAACTTAGGCATCCATTTAGTAGCCACCAGTATGCCATCTAGAGAGATGTTTCTTTCTTTCTTTTTGAGACAGAGTTTCACTCTTGTTACCCAGGCTGGAGTGCAATGGCGCGATCTCGGCTCACCACAACCTCCGCCTCCTGGGTTCAGGCAATTCTCCTGCCTCAGCCTCCTGAGTAGCTGGGATTACAGGCACGCGCCACCATGCCCAGCTAGTTTTTTGTATTTTTTTTTTTAGTAGAGACGGGGTTTCACCAGGATGGTCTCGATCTCCTGACCTCACGATCCACCTGCCTCGGCCTCCCAAAGTGCTGGGATTACAGGCTTGAGCCACCGCACCCAGCGAGAGATGTTTCTTTCATAGAAACAATAGCACTCTTTTGGGTTCCAGAAGTTGTTCTTTATTTTCAATTGAAAGCCTTTTGTTTTGTTGTGTTGTGTTTTTTGAGACAGGGCCTTGCTCGTGTTACCCAGGCTGGAGTGCAGTGGTGTGATCTTGGCTCACTGCAGCCTCTGCCTCCGGAGTTCAAGTGATTCTCCTGCCTCAGCCTCCCAAGCAGCTGGGATAGCAGGCATGCACCACCACGCCCAACTAATTTTTGTATTTTTAGTAGAGAAGGGATTTCACCAATTTGCTCAGGCTGGTCTCAAACTCCTGACCTTGGGTGATCCACCTGCCTCATCCTCCCAAAGTGCTGGGATTATAGGCATGAGCTACTGCACCCAGCCTATTAAAGTTTTTATTGAGACAGTTGTACATACACATGCAGTTTTAATCAGAGAGAAACCATCAGCACTTTACCCAGTTTCTTCCAATGTCAGCATTTTGCAGATCCATATAGTACAGTATCTTGAGATACTGAATCACTCCGCTGCCGTAACCCTTTCATGACCACTTTCACCTCCCTCCCACCCCTGCCTCCCATTACTAACCCATGTCACCACTAATTCGTTGCCTACATCTAAGTGTTGTCATTTCTAAAATGTTATATACATGGAATCACATAGGAGGCAATGTTTTAAAATTGACTTTTTTTTTCACTTAGCATAATTCCCTGAAGATTCACTCAAGCTGTATGCATCAGCATTTCACTCCTTTTCAGTGCCCAGTAGTATTCCACGGTGTGAACACACACCATTTGTTTAACCATTCACTTGTTGAAGAACATCTGGGTTGTTTTGGGGTGCTGTGGGTAAAGTTGCTGTAAACATTGGTGTCTGTGGTTTTGGGTGAACATAAAGTTTCCTTTCTTTGGGACAGATGCCCACGAGTACGACTGCTGGATCATGTGGTAATTGGTATTTAGCTTATGAGTCACTGTTAAACTGTTTCCCAGAGTGCTGTGCCGTTTTACATCCCTACCAGCAGTGAATGAACAATTGTTTACCTGCATCCTCACTAGCTTTTGGTATTGTCATTATTATTATTGTTTTTATTTTTTTTCTCTTCTTCTGGTGATAATGCCTTTTGAATTTAAAGTTCATTCCCTGGTGGATAATGATGTTGAACACCTTCCTAGGTTCTCATTTATCATCTGCCTCTACTTTTTGTTGGACTGTCTGTTCACATATTTTGCACACTGTCTAATTGGATTCTTTTTTGTTTATTGCTGAGTTTTGAAAGTTATTTATAGATCCTGGATATTATTCATTCGTTACTGTGGGATATGTGGTTTACAAATATTTCCCCAGCTGTAGCTTGTCTCCTCATCCTCTTGCCAGGATCTTCTGCAGAGCGAAGGTTTGTCGTTTTGATGAGGTCCAGTTTAACAATTTTTAAAAATGGATCATGTTTTTGCCTGCAAGCTCTTTGACTAGCCCTAGATCCATCATTTTCTTTTATATTTGTTTCTCATATGTATAAAACATATTTTTTTGAAGTGTATAATTTCATTTATTTATTATATTTTTAAGTTCTGGGGTACATGTGCAGATCGTGCAGGTGTGTTACATAGGTATGCATATGTATGCAGATCCTGCAGGTGTGTTACATAGCTATGCATACGTGTGCAGATCGTGCGGTGTGTTACATAGGTATGCATACGTGTGCAGATCGTGCAGGTGTGTTACATAGGTATGCATACGTGTGCAGATCGTGCAGGTGTGTTACATAGGTATGCATACGTGTGCAGATCGTGCAGGTGTGTTACATAGGTATGCATACGTGTGCAAAGCCACCATCGCCCCATCATCTGCATTAGGTATTTCTCCTAATGCTGTCCCTCCCCAATCCCCCCATCCCCTGCTATTCCTCCCCTATCCTCCCACTGTCTTTTATATTTTTCAAAACGTTTAGTTTTACATTTTACACTGACATTTGTGATGCATTCTAAGTTATAAAAGTCGTAAGCCAGGCACAGGGACCTGTGGGCATGTGCCTGTTTCTCTAGCTCCTCGGAAGTCTGAGGCAGGAGGATCACTTGAGGCCAGGAGTTCGAGGCTGTAGTGTGCTGTGATCATGCCTATGAGTAGCCACTGCACTGCAGTCCAGGCAACACAGCAAGACCCCATCTCCCTCTCTCTCTCTTTCTTAAGTAACGTTTAGTTTGAGGTTTACCTTTTTTTTTGGCTTATGAATGTCCAATTGCAGCAGCACCATTTATTGAAAACTGTAGGTAATTTTTTAACACTTGCTGTTTTTCTAAAACCCCGTCAAGCACTTTTCAGTAGCATTTTATATAATCTCTGCAGTTACATTATGACATGGGAGTTGTATGACAAGTTCTCTAGGTGCAGAGAGTGAACATCAGAGAGGTCACTTGGTTTTTCTGAGCCCACACAGCCAAAACCAAGCTGCAAATCTCTCCCTGGCTCTAGCCCACAATCCCTTACCAGATCTAGTTTGGTTTCTGCGTGACTGTCTCTACATACATGTGCTCCCTGCATCACGGCAGAACATTCAGACCCGATTCCAATCGCATTCTGTCTTGGGACATCTCTTTGGGCTGTAACTAAATCAAATTTTCAGGAGGTGCAAGTGTAATGTAATATGAAATATCTGTTCATCATTTAACTCAGGGAAGTCTTTTCCCCCTCACTAATATCCATGATAAAGCATATGCAAATGTCTGTAATTGAACATAATTAAAATAATGAGAGTTGAAAGAATGTGATATTCAAAATAAATGCAATAAGGAGTTGGACACAGCCATTATCCTAATTCAAAGTGATTACTTTATGATTACATTATCAGAGCCTCTAATATTTCTGTCTTTAATATAATTTTATTTACTTTTGGGAGGCAGATGCTCTCTGATTGGGATGAATTCCTGTCCTAGGTCTGGTTACCAGTACTTCATCTAACTTCCCAGAGGGAGGAGGGTGACATTGATCAGAGCCATCTGCTATTACCTGCTTCATGCCACCCTGCTTGGTGGCATGAGCCTGCACTGGGATGACTGAGAGAGTACCATGACATGGACAGCCTGCTATCCTGTGAGCGTGTCCCAGACCTGCCTGATAGTGAGTGGGATGGAGGAATTAAAGGTCAGGGTTTGCATCCCAGCAAGTGCCTGTCAGGGTGATGCCCTTGTGGATCTGTAATCTAAGTGATTCAGAGATTATCATTCCCTGCCCTTTCTCAGGTTTTATTCTTTAAACGTAAAATTCAGCTTAAATGCATAGCCATAGTTGACAGAGACTCAGAGAGTGTGAAACGCAGCTCTTTGGCAGGTGGGAAAGTATGTATAGTGCAATACAGAGAACATTGCTTTGGCTTTAAGTGGGCTCGTTCTAAATCCTCCCTCTCCCCTGCATCTGCTGTGTGACCTTGGTGAGTTACTTAACCTCTCTAGATTTCACATTGCTTTTCTCTAAATGGTAAGATACAAACTTAGTTGCTGGAGATTTCCCTATAAAATGAGAAAATATGCAGGAAGAACTTAGCGTGGGAAGATGGCCAACAATGTGGAATGTCACAGGAAATGGAGGCAATTTTTAACGTTTCATTGAGTTAGTTGCTACAGGAGATAGGGTTTAGGGGCAAGAACCTGAGACTGTAGGCTGTGGAGTCAACAAGGGCTCCTGGCTTAGAGTGGGTGCTGGTGATGTGGGTGTGGGCGGAAGGCTTCTGCCATGCTCTTCTGCCCTTCTCCACCTCCAGTCAGTCAAGGGCAGTGGCATCTAGAGTTGACCTTACATTTCTCTGGGGGTGGAGATGATCTCACTCATATGTGTCACTTTTGGGGCTCTGTAGCTTATCCTGGTCATGAGAATGATCTGTGCTAAGTCATCCAGATAGAGGTTGACACCCACAAAACTATGAGAAATGAAGGACTAGTAACACCCCCCACCACACATGCACACCCATGGTCACCCAGACTCACACACACTCATACACCCGTACACACACCCAACGCACATACTCAACACACCTACACACCCACACAACCACACAGACACACTCATACACCCATACACACATACACACCATCACACTCACCCAACACACACCGACACACCCACATAACCACACCCACACACTCAAACACACTCAATACACCCATACACACCATCACACTCACCCAACACACACCGACACACACCCACACAACCACACCCACACACTCAAACACACTCAATACACCCATACACCCATACACACCATCACACTCACCCAACACACACCTACACACCCACAGAACCATACCCACACACACTCAAACACACTCATACACACCATCACACTCACCCAACACACCTACACACACAACCACACCCCCACACACTCACACTCATACACCCATACATGCATACACACCCAACACACAAACCCACACCCACACACACTCAAATACACTCATACACACCCAACACACACCTACACACCCACACCCACACACTCTATGCTCATACACACATACACACCCAACACACAACCACACCCACACACACTCACTCATACTCACCCAACACACCTGCACACACCCACACAACCACACAAACATTCATACACCCATACACACATACACACCCAATGCACACCCACACCCACACACTTCACAGCCACCCACACTCACACATCCATACCTGCATTCTTTTATAACCGAAGCAACCATCCGGGATGATCTGAGGCTGAATCCAGAGCAAGCCAGTGAGACTTCGTGTTACCTGCGTTGGAGGATCACCTCACACCAGCCTTGTTGCTTGTTGGTTGGTTAAAGACTGGGTCTCCCTCTTGCCCAGGCTGGAGTGGTGCTGTCAGAGCTCATTCCAGCCTCCAGCTCCTAGGTTCAAGCAATCCTTCCACGCTAGCCTCTGGAGTAGCTGGGACTATAGGCATGTGCCACCATGCCTGGGTAATTTTTTATTTTTATTTTTAATAGAGACAGGGTCTCGCTAGGTGCCTTGGGGTGGTCTGGAACTCATGGGTTCTTCAATTGATCCTCCCACCTTGGCCTCCTAAAATGCTGAGGTTACAGGCATGAGCCCACCACACCCAGCCCATAAGAGCATATATGAAGATTTCTCCTGGCCGTAATGGAAAGAATCAGCTGGCCTTGACAATGACCTATAACAACATTACATACCACAGGCTGAGCACTGGCCAAAGCATGTCAGGTACATGCAACAATGAAACTGACTCACATTTGAGGATCCACAGCCTCTACAGTTAATACCTAGATTCTGGCCTGACCTATTCCATTTCTTTTTTGCTCTCCCAAGGGAGTTCTGCTACAGCCTGACTAGTTCAGTGGGCTGCAGAAATAGGAGGACAAAGAGAAGGACAAGCTCACAGACTGCAGCTTTTTCAGAGAGCGGCATGGAAAAATAGTTACAGTGGATGGGGAAAGTGGGTAGGAGGGAGGCTTGTAAAGAGGTAGCTAATTTGGGCTGGGCATGGTGGCTTATGCCTGTAATCCCAATAGTCTGGAAGGCTGAGGCAGGTGAATCACTGGAAATTAGGAGTTCGAGATCAGCCTGGCCAACATGAGGAGAACCCATCTCTACTGAAAATAAGAAAATTAGCCATGTGTGGTGGCACACACCTGTAATCCCAGCTACTCAGGATGCTGAGACAGGAGAAGTGCTCGAACCTGGGAGGTAGAGGTTGCAGTGAGCTGAGATCATACCACTGCCCTCCAGCCTGCTAGTCTGGGCCACAGGAGGGAGACTCTGTCTTTAAAAAAAAATTGGTTATGTCTCCCATCAAGATTCTCATGAAATAAAAATTTTAAAAATGAAAAATTCTCATGAAACAGTTTATTTTGAAAGCATTCTTTGTGTGCTTGGCTCCCCTTGCTTCTGCTATTAAAGTTGGACCGTCATTTGAGGGGTGACTGGAGGGTTACATACAATGCATTGTATTCAGTTGACCCTCATGGCAATCCCACTGGGTTGATTTTTGTATTCCCCATTTGCAGAGGAGCACCAAATCTCTAGCACAAGATCACACAGGCGGGAAGTGCAAGCCCCTGACTTTAATGTAAGTCTTCCAGGTCTGGCGGCACCCCTTCCCTTCCCTTCCTTTGCCAATGGGTAGCTACAGCCCACAGTTACTGAGCAGAGCAGAATGCCCTGGGCTGTGAGCACGTAGAAGGAATTAAAGAATCATCATCACTGCAGCTTTGTGCTGGGAAATGGCAATTAGCCTCTAGTTTGTTTGGATTAATATCTCTGGAGACCTTTACTGAAGTATGATTTATTGATAAGTAACATGCATTGCGGCTGGATGGGAGCTGGGAGTTCTGCACTCAATGATCACAGTGGAGCAATTGCACAAGCAGAAACTCTCCCCTCATCCAAAAGTTGTTTCCATTTGGTTTGGGAAATTATTAGGTAGTTCCTGCTTTTTTTCTCTTTTGTTCAAAGTTCTCTAACTTCTGTGTGGAAGTTTGCTCTGTGAGTAGAACCTGCCGTAGGAGCTAAACAGACGTGGGAAAAATCCCAGCCCTGCCAGTGATCAATAACATTGCCTTGGGTTGGTCAAGCTTCTAACCTTCTTGAGCCTTAGCCCCTACCTGGATGCAGGGCTGGGAAATTGGATATGACGTATCTGATGCTCTACACCTGAGCAATGGAAAGAATTTAAAAGCAACCATTCTTACTGTCACAATTTTTAAAAAATTTGAGCACTTGTTAATTTGAATTGCCATGCACACATAGGCTAGAATGATTCAGGTAGTGAGGAAAAAATAGAGATTTGTAAAAATAAAAATGCTTTATACACAAAGTTATGGGTTGAGCTTTAATGTAAGGATAGAGGAACTGTAAAAATCCCCCACCGAACTGTGACCTTTAGGAACTGAATTAGACTACATTTACCTAGACACAAAATATCAAAAATCCTTAAAAAAAAAAAGGAAAGAAAAGTAGAAAAATGAGAAAAATAACTTCCTTCTTCAAAGAACAAAGAGTGTTCAAGTTCTTTAGAAGATTGTGTATGTGAGAACGTTGCAGCTGCAGTGTGGATTGCAATGGGTAAGGAAAAAAACGGTTAACATTGCTTAGGCAACTCTCTTCAACAAAAGCTGCTTTGGTAATTGACTCAAATTTTATCTATTCATTAACGTGAGACCAGTGGGTAACCCTTTCTTAGCCACCCATCACTCAGTACTGTGTAGAATGAAAATGCTCAAGACTGAATTTCTTTCACCAGGAATCCCCAACTTAGATCTTGCAGGCTTTTAGAGAATCTTCCTGCAACTGGCATGAGTTACTGAGACTTCGTGCGCACGCGCTGTGTGTGTGTGTGTGTGCACGCACGCTTATGTATATGTTGGGGAGTTGGTGGTTGCTTCTCTAGGAATCCAAGGAGAAACTAAAATTTTCTGGCAGGTGGTTCACACCTGTAATCCAACACTTTGGGAGCCTGACCGAGGTGGGCAGATCACCTGAGGTCAGGAGTTCCAGACCAGCTTGGCCAACATGGTGAAACCTCTACTCTACTAAATATACAAAAATTAGCGGGCTGTGGTGGCAGGCACTTGTAATCCCAGCTACTTGGGAGGCTGAGGCAGGAGAATCCCCTGAAACTGGGATGTGGAGGAGGTTGCAGTGAGCCAAGATCGTGCCACTGAACTCCAGCCTGGGGGACATAATAAGACTGTGTCTCAAAAACAAAGAAAAAAAGATTTGCATGACGGTGGCAGACATCTGCCAACTTGAGTCAGTAGGAGAACCTGGCAGCTCCAGGCTGCAGGGCCCTAAGGTGGAGCCTGATCTTCCTCTTTGCTTACCCACAGGGCCTCTCAAACCCACAAGGATCGTCCTGTCTAAAACTGAAACAGATATGGAGCGTGCCATGCCTGCAAGGTTGAAACAGTGACTGTCTGTCTTTTGTCCACTTACACATCATAAATAAGTACCAGTACACGGATGCAGGGACCTCAGAGTAACCGTTACTCTCCGGGCTCTGAGCCATATAAACCCATCAATTTCCCTTTCTTTTTGTAGCACGTATGTGAAAACCACAAGAGAGAATGTGCTTGTCTGCCTGCCTATTGGATAATGCTGCATGTGTGTATATATGAGAGAGAGTGGGGGAAGACAGAGACAGAGACTCTCAAGCCTGTTTTATACGAAGCTCTCAGTAAACACATCTGGTGAAGGAGGCGGAAAACACAGCCAGGTCCGTATCATTCGCCTTCTTACCCAGCAAGCATGAGTCTGTGTTCATTGAAATGTTGGCCATTATTCTATTTGACTTCTCTGATGTTCTCAGGTTGATACGTTTAAGATTAATGAGGCATTAGTTCTCCATCAAGGAGCCATAATCAAGATTACCCATTTAGCTGCAGCGAGTTGTGTTGCTGCATTAATTAATATCATTTGACCTTTGTATTTTGGGTGGGATGATGTATCGCTGCATTTTCCTGAGCAGTGCCGTAAAATTGATAGCTTGAATATTGCCGCTCGTATGGCCGAATGGTTCGTTTAAGTTAAATACCGTGCTTGTAATTAATATAGGATAGGTAAGTCTGAGAAGATGATGTATATTCATTCTTATTTAGTGAAGCAGGTCTGGGTGGGAGATTCAGCGCCTGACTTGGGTTGTCTTATTGGAAGCACTTTGCTGCTGGGGTTGTTGGTGCTTGTGAAAAAGTTCCTCCGAAAGTGTGACCTGAAGAATCCTTTTCTAACTTGGAGATCATGTCTGCACAAATATTTAAATGATACAAGATGGGAATGGAGCTATGGGGACTCTTTTGACTCTCTCCATTACTGCTTTTCCAAATTAATGGGTATGTCATCAACACAGATGACAGTTGATTGGTTGGTTTTTTTTTTTTTTGAGATAGTCTCACTCTGTCACCCAAGCTGAAGTACAATGATGCCATCTCAGCACACTGCAATCTCTGTCTCCTGGGTTCAAGTAGTTCTCATGCCTCAGCCTGAGTAGTTGGGATTACAGGCATGTGCCGCCATGCCCGGCTAGTATTGGTATTTTTAGTTGGCCAGGCTGGTCTTGAATTCCTTGATTTGGGTGAACTGCCTGCCTTGGCTTCCCAAAGTGCTGGGATTACAGGCATGAGCCACCACACTGGTACATTAGGTCTTGAGCAAACTGAAAGTTTCAGATTTCTCCAAGTGATGGTATGGTCCGGGTACCACAATTTTAACAGCAGATTTCTACACCTGGTAGGTTTCTATATGAGGTTGGCGAGGTTCAGAGTATAGATATTTCTGGCAGTGTAGGTCCTACAGTCTCCATTACAGCTACTCAACTCTGCCCTGAAGTGGGAAAACAGCCACAGATGATTTGGCAATGTCTGTGCGTGGCTGCATTCCAATAAAACTTTATTTAAGAAACCAGGTGACATGCTGGATTTGGCCCATGGGCAGTGGTCTGTGAGCCCTGCTCTGAACCAAAACTTCCTCTTGGGCAGGCCTCTTTTCTTCTCCGCTGTATTTTAGGGCTTAGCAAAGGATCCGGTGCCTAATGAGAAATGCAAACATATCTACAAATTGAGTGATCAGTTTCCACACTTCTTCAGTGTCATGAACAAATCAACGGGCCTACAGCAAAAGTGACATTCTTTGATGTAGGAACCAAAAGCCCTAGCTTCAGACTCCTCTCACTAGCTGCGAGGTAGGAGAAAGGAATGGGAGAGGTTTTTTTCCCCCTTTTCCACAACCATGCATTGATCTTAAGTGAGTTCCAAATAGATGAGTTCTGCCCAGTTTTCTTGAAGTACATTTCTGAACCTCACACTATAACCTGCTTTGAAATGTTGTTTTAAAAACATCTTACCACATCATTAAATATTCCTTCCACCATTATTTTTATATATCGACTGCACAGTAATTTACATTTTAAGCACTATTCTATGGGAAAGCATTTGTGTGGCTTTCTTTTTGCAAACTGCCAAATATTGTTGCATACATATCTTAGAGCCGGAATCCACATACTGTCTTGAAATAAACACCTGAATAGGGTAATTTCTGTGTGGAAAGGCAAGCTCGTTAAGAGATCGCCCACCATGAATGTTAGAGTCCTATCAGAAGTACCTGATACTAAGTGCTTTTATCAAAGGTTTTCGAAGAGGAATTTAGAGAGAGAGAGAAAAAAATAAATCTTTTTAAGGATGATTATTATGCTAAGTGGAATAGGGATATAGAAATGTGAGGGCGACAAAGGAAATCTTTGTGTATCTAACTGTTGCTGTGAGGACTTAGCTGTAGAATTGAGTTTTCTAAAATAGAATGGACAGACAGAAAATCTGGATGTTCCAAGTCAATCCTTTGCTTCATTACAGGTACAGATTATGGTAAAGCTTGGAGGAAAGTCTTTGATATCAACAGAAGAAGCATTGCTGGGACTCTTAGATCAAACTGATTTACACAGTACCATAAATGGGGTAGGGAGGGAGCTTGGTCAGTCTCATTATTTCATTATAAGAAAAGTGTCTTAATCCATTTGGGCTCCTGTAACAAAATAGCATAAAGTATGTTGTTTATAAACAACAGAGATTTGTTTCTCATGGTTCTGAGGGCTGGGAAGTCCAAGATCAAGGCAGTATCCAAGATCGATTTGGTATCTGGTGAGGACACATTTGGTTTGTAGACATTTTGCTTCGTCTTCACATGGTGGAAGGAGAAAAGGAGCTCTCTGGGGCCTCTTTTATAAGGGCACTACTTCCAAGCATGAGGGTACTATCCCTGTGACATAACTACCTCTTGAGGATCTCAGCTCCTAACACCATCACCTTGGGGGCTAGGATTTCAACATATTAATTTTTGGGGGGAGGGAGCATAAACAATCAGACCACAGCAGAAAAAGACATCTGAACTGTAAACACTGATCATTTTCCAAGCCTTCTAAGCTCTGTAGCAGGGAGAACTTCCTCTACATGCACACCGTGGCATTCATTTCACCAGAGGATGTAAACCTCACTGAAGCCATGCCTCTGATTTGAAAGCCATGAGAACCCAGGTCACCACACTGATTTGGAACAAGCATTGGGTTCCCCTTAATGACATATTCAGAACTGGCTTTGCAGTCTGCTTGGAGGAGTTCATGGAGGTGTGAGGGTGATTGTTTTTTTTTCCCAATAAGCAATGAAAGTTTTCATGTGTAGATGAGTGGAGGTCCCGGCAGCACACAGGCAGCGTCCTCAAATTAGGTAAGTAGAAGTGAGGGGCTATTTACAAACCATGGTCAGGGAATGGGAAAATCACTAGGACTAGTTACAGCATAGACAGGTGCCACCTCAAGGCTTGAAGGGGTAAGAGAGAACAGTTAAGGGACCTTCAGGTAGAGAGAACTGTGGGATACCACTGAGGGTCACAGCCAGCTCACAGCTCCCCTGCAGGGAGAAAATTCGGGGAGTGAATATTCCAATGTCACCCTCCTTCCTTTCTTCATCTCTGCTGGTGATCTCCATCAGCCAAGCCACCAGGAAGCCAGAGGAAAGGACCCCTGGTGGTGTAACGAAACGCATCTCTGCCGTTGAAAGTGACAGCTAAAACCAGTTACTTTTGCACCAACCTAATAGTTTGTCCAAACCTACCAGGATGCACCTACATTTGTGCTGGTGCTGTCCATTGTCCAAACCCACCAGGAAGCACAGAGTTGTTGTGGGTCCAGCTCAGTCTCCTGCCTGGGGCACAGAACAGAGCGGAGATGTTGGAGTTTGGACCTCTGCAGTTAAGTCAAAGGTAAGCAGCCCAGTGTGGCTGCATGGATTATTTAGTTGTATTCTGCTGTCCAGGGCAAGGTACTCTGGTTTAGGCTTGAATCTGAGAGAAGCACAGATTTGTAGCCACATGATAGGATTGATGGTACAATGAAAAGAAAAACCAGGGCCTAACCACAAGCCAGCTCTATGATATGAAGAAGGGGTTTGTGTGACTACGTGGCAGGTGACGTGACACACACCTGTATTTTATCTGACATGGGTCTTCTCGGTAGCTTCAAGAGCTCCGTGAAGAATCACCGAATCTCTAGACCAATTAGACACTCACATTGTGCCTCCTGGGTTGGAGGTGATAAATGAATTACGCCAAGGAAAACAAAATATTGATTTCAGCTTTAAAGATGGAAGAGAAATGGTTTTCACATTTTCCCAAGGCAACCAGGCCAAGAACAAAATAAGCCTCATTCCTGTAAAGCTTCCCCTTAAATCTCACTCAACTAGGAGGCATCAAACCCAACGCATGAACCTGTTTGCTTGGTTCTCATGGACTTTAATGTCTGTGTACTTAGTTTTCTTTCTTCTTCTTCTTTTTTTTTTTTGCTAATAGTCAATCGCTTGCTGATTTTCAAGATGTTAGAATACATAATATGAAATTTGAATTCTGACTTCTCTTGAACAATATACAAAATGTGGCTGTTATTCCCACATAGGAAAAGTGGTAACATTAGAGTTGAGGATTTCCCACGTCAGTTGTTGCCTCACGCCCTGGATGTCGTTCAGGTGCCTACGTGAGAAGAGACTTCGGTTTCGAGTCTCTATAAACCTGCCACGTTTCTGTGCGGAAGGCGTATTTTCACTCCAGTTACATTGGTTTTGTTCCGGAGAACATTCATGAACACCTACTGCATTCCCCTCATGGGGAAGGTTCACCCTGGATCTCTCTGTTAGGTCCCTTTGTTGGTCTCTAATATTCTCAACAGCTGGATCTATTGCAATGCATTAAATTTGAGGAAACCAAACGAGATTACACTGACATTTGCCTTTGCGTTGTTTGTAACCCAAGAAATACAGCAGGGAATTATCAAAAAATAATCGATGGTATAAATCAGATATTGGGAGAAGGCAGACAACTGTCCTTGAATCTTCAGTGTTTAGAGCTAGAAGAGGCTTCAGACATCTGTAAGGTTACTGTGTTTTCGACAAGGTGATGTAATTCTTTTTCTTTGAGTGAAATGTATGTGGATCCCCAGCATAGAAAATGGATCAGAGCGGAGGGGTTTTCACTGAAGCAAGGCTGTGGGAGGGTGCAGGCCCCTTCTCTCACTCTTTCCCAAATCCTGAGGGTGCAGGGCTCCTTCTTTCACTCTTTTCCATATCCTGAGGGCACTGGTGGTGTCTTTGCCTCCAGATGGCCTTTCTGCTCGCAGAACCTGAGAACTCGGTCCAGTCTCTGAGTGTCCATAATTGAAGTGCAAATGCCATGTTTTGCATACTCCTTCTGGTCTGTCAGCATCTTCTTGGCACCCACATCAGATGTTACGATGCATATGAATTCATGTGTCACAGTGCAGTCAGATTTTAATCCATTTAATTCTAAATGGCATCCCCTTGTGTTCTTCTGGATTTTTCTAATTTTCTCATCATCTGTGGAACATCACCCTATGCAAGATACTGGATTATCCGTATTTCCCAATCAAAAAAAAAAAAAAAAGTATGTGAATGAACCGTTATGGGAAACATTTATCCTGAATCATCTGAACACTCCATTAATCAGAGACTGCCTGAGACCTCTGTTCAAGGAGCATGACGGAGTTGTTGAGTGAAGACGGGGGCTCAGGAGTCACTAGCAATTCATTAGCGGCACCATTCTGAACAGTCCTCTCTGTCTTTACCCCTTAGCATTTATGCCCAGCCTCCTGCCAACACTGCCTTTCATTATTTATTCAACTCTTCCCTTCTCCCACCTTGTCTCTACCACAGGGCCTTTGAACATACTTTTCTAACTGCCTGGAATGCCCCTTCATGCTTCTTCCCCAAATTAACTTTGACCCTCGATTCAGACATCATTTCTGCAAATAAAGCCTTTCTTAAGTCTTCAGACCAGGTCAAACTCTTCTCCCATTGAAAACTTTCATAGCGTCCTGTAAATACTTACTTATTTGCAGGAATATTTAATTCATTTTCTTTTAACTTCAAGTTTCCTTAAAAACAGATCATGAGACAAAATTTACATGCTAAGGCTTTATAAAGAAGTGTAATGCCAAGAGAGAAGGAAGACGGGAAGTCAGGCAAGGAAAGAAGGCAGGCATACGTAAGGTGGTACATTACTGAGCTGACCACAGATTTATAAGGAACAATGGTAAGTTGCTTCATTCTAGGGGATGCTTTTTAGGCAGGCTGTGTAGGATGATTGTACCTTGCAGTGATTTGTTGGAAGAGAGAAGGCTGTGTCTGCAAAGGTCTTATCTCCTCTTATTATCTCATACAACACATTCAGCCAATGAGAGAATTAACTCATCTACATTTACAGGATGTGTCTTCTGGCCTCTTGGGCAGCACCTGGAGAAGGTAGATCCCGTGCCCCAAGGTGTGATGCTTCCTCTGAACCTGGAACCAGCGGAAGGAACAGTAGACTTCCTGAGTCTGCTTAGATTGGACTTGGGTTATGAAATCACAGCAGGCACAATGAAGATCATGCCAAAGCTCAGCCCTGACCAGGGAGAGGCATTTAAGAGCCAGATTATGTTAAGATATGAGGCACTGTGGGTGCAGCCAGAATTTCCTTTGAGGAAAGGGGCAAGTGGTGCTGAACAAGTCTGGAGAGTATAAAAACTGGATCCCATGCATGCCTGTCTGTGTCTCCCACTCTCTTGTAAGCACAGTAAGGTTGAAAATGCTATATTTTACTTTGCTCAATAATGTATAACTAGCCAGCCTTTAGAACAGTGCCAGGAAATAGAGTTACTTAAATATTTGTTGAGTGGATGGATAGGTGGATGGATGAATGGGTGGATGGATGGATTGGTGGATGGGTGGATGAGTAGGTTGGTGGATAGATGGATGAGTGGGCAGGTGGATGGATAGGTGGGTGGATGAGTGCATGGGTAGGAGGATAGATGAGTGGGTAGGTGGACAAGTGAGTGGGTAGATAGATTGGTGGGTAGATGGGTAGGTGCGTAGATGGGTGGAAGAATGGGCAGGTGGATAGGTAGGTGGGTGCGTAGATGGGTAGATGAGTGGATAGGTAGATGAGTGGAGGAGTGGATGGATAGCTGGGTGAATCGATGGATGAATGGATGAGTCGATGGGTGGGTGGATCCATGGATGAGTAGGCGGGTGGATGAATAAGTCGGTGGATTGGTGGATGGGTACATGGATCGATAGGTGATGGGTAGGTTGGTGGATGGATAGATGAGTAGATGGTAGATATCTCAATAAAAATTTTTTAAAATCTCTTAGCCTCTGCCCCCTTCTTCACAATCACAGGTGAGTTGTTGTTAGCCAGTGGCAACAGTATTTGACCAACTGGAGAATCATCTTTGCAGAGCATGCTCTGCCACATATCAGCCTGGAGCTCTCCAGTGGCTGAGCTGGTCCTGGAATTCTGAGAATTTCCAGTGAGGTGATTTTCTCTAGATTTTCACTTGTAGGATTTATATAAGCGTTACTGGCATAAAGACACCAGGATCAAGTGATCTAGGAAACCGCCGACAGTGTGTGGCTCATGGAACTCTGCGATGTAATAGTTTACTAGTGCTTTCCATGGGCCACCCCTAGTGTTGAAGGACTTTGCATGAATTACGGAAGGCAAATCCTCTGGAGCAGTGGAATAGGGAATTTGAAATCCATTATGTCTAACTCTAGAGTCCGTGCTTTTAACAATGTTTTCCTGAGGTAAGTGTGTTGTTAAAAATATACAAGATGGGCTCGGCGCGTGGCTCAAGCCTGTAATCCCAGCACTTTGGGAGGCTGAGGTGGGTGGATCACGAAGTCGAGATATCGAGACCAACCTGGTCAACATGGTGAAACCCCGTCTCTACTAAAAATACAAAAAATTAGCTGGGCATGGTGGCACGTGCCTGTAATCCCAGCTACTCAGGAGGCTGAGGCAGGAGAATTGCCTGAACCCAGGAGGCGGAGGTCGTGGTGAGCCGAGATCGTGCCATTGCACTCCAGCCTGGGTAACAAGAGCGAAACTCCATCTCAAAATAATAATAATAATAATAAAATAAAATATACAAGATGGGGCCGGGCGCGGTGGCTCAAGCCTGTAATCCCAGCACTTTGGGAGGCCGAGGTAGGTGGATCACGAGGTCAAGAGATCGAGACCATCGTGGTCAACATGGTGAAACCCCATCTCTACTAAAAATACAAAAAATTAGCTGGGCATGGTGGCGCGTGCCGGTAATCCCAGCTACTCAGGAGGCTGAGGCAGGAGAATTGCCTGAACCCAGGAGGCAGAGGTTGCGGTGAGCCAAGATTGCGCCATTGCACTCCAGCCTGGGTAACAAGAGCAAAACTACGTCTCAAAAAAAAAAAAAAAAAAAAAAAAATATATATATATATATATATATATATATATATATATATATAGACACACACACACACACACACACACACGATGGATTTCAGGTACCACCAAGACAAGATTATTACCCTTAGTGCTTATGTATTTGCTTCACTACATGGGAACAATGCTTGTTTTTAATTAGGATATTAATGTTTTCATTTTAACATACTTTAAAGAAATGATTAGTTTTAAGAAAAAATATCTACTCTTTAAGAATGCAGCTGGTAGAAATATATGGCAGGAGCCATGAGGGTGGAGCGTGAATGACTAAAGCTTGGGAAACACCACGGTAAGCCACACTGGAATATCCAGTGCGATTCAGAACCCCTTTAGGCCCTCGTCCTTCGCTCTTCTTCCTCTATTCTTTACTCTGATGTTTACCGTAGGGTTAGAATTTTCCCTTCAAGCATGAGTGATTTATAGCTCTTAGGTTATTTATTATTATTATTTTTTAGACAGCGTCTTGCTCTGTCACCTAAACTGGAGTGCCGTGGCGTGATTTCAGCCCCTCAGCTGTAATCTTCAAACTCCTGGGCTCAAGCGATCATCGCTCCTCAGTCTTCCCCGAAACTAGGACTGCAAGCATGTACCCCCATGTCTGGCTAATCAAAAGAAAAAAATTTTTTTTTTTTTTTTTGTAGAGAGGAGGTTTCACTATGTTGCTCAGGCTGGTCTCAAACTCCTAGACTCAAATGATCTTCCCTCGTCAGCCTCCCAAACTGCTCGTTTTATATGCATGAGTCACTGTTACTGCCTACCATTTTTCAACTTACGATTGTGTCTCTTTGGTCTTAGATTAATAGGCTAATTCACTCTCAAGTACTGAGGGAGTGGTATGGAGGAAATAGAGTTTTGCCATCCATACCCTGAGGAAGTGGCAGCTTTGGGTATGTGTGCGAGTTAATAAGGCTCACTGTCAGCATGGCATGCAACTCTGCATTTTCAACTCATGTTGGTGCCCCTTCATTTAAAACAGAAAATCTTCTCTGCCCATGAGTTTGAATAGAAGGTTGAAGTAGGTGGAGATGTCATAGCATGATCTGGCCCCATACTTGAGAGAAGAGAATCACTAAGATAGAATCTGTCACTCTTTCTTCCCCTACCCTTCTGTGTTTCCAGAAAGGACTCAGTTTCTAGCATGTGATAGGCACTTGGAAAAGTGAGTAAATCAATATAAAGTTCTTAAAAGAGTGGCTGACATATTTTAAGCACCATATTTATGTTGGCTAATTACTTCAGTAAGATTGTAATAGTAAATCAATTGACTTAGAGCAAATGAAGCGGGAAGAGCATGGTTTGTGAATTCCCATAGCGGTTGTGTGTTAAATATCCTCTGTGGTACCTGAGATGCGCACTCTACACATCCCCCTATCCTGCTCTCTGCCCTTCATCAGGGAGATTGTGGATCTTCTGATAGCCGTTTCAGTTTTCCTTGTTGGGGGACACAGAAATGGGAGGGAAAGAGAAAAATGAGATCAAGGCGTTTATTTCCCTCGTTCCCTCCTTGAGAGATCTCCTGTGCTCCTTGCCTGAAGGTAGCTCTTCATCCTCCCAATGCACCTGCTCCAAACAGTTCCTCCTCCTGCATTTTGTTGGAGCAATCTACTCCTCTCCATGCAACTCCCATTCTTTGAGACCCAGGCACAGGGATGGCTTCACTGACAGGAGTCTAGGGTCATCACTGCAGTCCTGCATCTTTGCAACTAGCGCCTTTTTAAAGACAGCGGCAGCTTCCTGATCACCTACATCGGAGTGTGCCAGGTCTTTTCTGTTGCGATCCTCCCAAGTCCAAATGTAGCCTCTGCTCTTCCCTAGCTCTGGGGTCTTGGCCACGTTCTTTAACATCTTCGGCTTCTTCGTCTGCAAAACAGCTAAGCCAGGGTCTCAATCTCAAATGCCTCAGGAACGAAACTAGTGGTCAAATGAGAGGAGGGCCTGTGTCCCCAACTGAAGCATCTTGCCAAAGGCCTTCAAGAGAGCAGGTCTAGGTGGCCAGATGTTTTGATTTGTCAGGAGAATCCAGAAATCTGTCTTTTCTGTGAAGTCTCTTTACTTTGAAATGCTGATTTTAGAAGTACTGAGCAGGCCAAAGTTTGGGTTTCTTGAGAGTTGATTGAGAGGACGGTTGTGTTGCACGGTGGTTAAGAATATCTGCTCTAGGATAGATAGCTAAAGCATGTGGGACTTAATACCTACGTGATGGGTAGTGATAGGTACAGCAAACCACCACAGCACATGTTTACCTGTGCAACAAGCCTGCACGTCTACACATGTATCCTGAAACTTAAAACGTTTAAAAAAGAAAATAGAAAAGAATACCTGTTCTAGAGCCTGTCTACCTGGCTTTGCATGCAGGTTCTGCTGCTTCTAGCTGGGTGGCCTTGGACATTTGACTTAGCTTCTCTAAGCCTCAGTCTTCTTATCTGCAAAATGGGGATAATGTTTTATCTATTGCATTGAGTCATAGTGAGGGTTTACGTACTTAATATTTGTAAAGATTCAGGAAAGCATACATAGAAAGCATACTGAAGTGTTCGTTAACTAAAACAAAAATGGTGATACGCCTGATGGAATGCTTGGTATGTCAGCGACTTTCAACATTTCAAAGAATGACTGTCCAGAGGTTTTCACGATGGGAATATAAACCCAGATTTCTCAAGCTTCTTATATGCTATTGAGTTAACATGCCCTCTCAAAATAATGGAAGCTTTTAATTTTATTTCTCTCTCCAGAATGGTCTATTTAATGCCACTTGCCTTGAGATAGTGTGTGACTTCAGAGGTCCTCATCAGGGTATATTGATACTCAGCCCTAAGATTGTTCTAATAAGCTTTATTGACTTGGTGAACCTCAGAGTACTTTTTATTGACATGCAGTGTAAATCATTCCATCTGACATTTGAATGTCCTTTCTGAGAAATGTGTTAGACCTTATATGGAATGCTGAGCTGCTGGTGATGTGTGCATTTCTTAGTCAAGCGTGCAGTGTGTTAGATGAAGATGTCACATGCACAGCCTTGTCTTAAACCAAAATTGGTTGAGGGAAAGGGTTGTGAAATTTTGTTTTGTTGTAAAAAAAAAAAAAAAATCTTGGAGGAACTCTAAGAAGGGAGTGTATTTTAACGGGAGCGTAGCTATTTCCTCTGTCTTTAGAAATTATAAAAAGCCAAGAGTCCATTTCTTAATATCAAGGGCATGAGAGGCATGGGCAATAATAGACTTGCTGAGAAAGTCACCTGACTTCAAATGCAAGTTTACATTTTGTTCACATTGATTCTTGGAAAGAGGGGAAAAAACACCCTTCAGCTGAAACTTCCCAATACAATAGCTGTTTAAGGAATGATCGCGCCTTCCAGGAACTCCGTTTCTTGGACAGTGTTTCATAAGCCTGTCTGGACACTCATTCCCTCATGCAGTCTTTCTGCCAATGTTTGTTGAGCATCTGCTATGGGCCAGGCACCTGTTAGAGCTGGGAGCGCATTGACAAATGCAACGGTGTCCCTGCCCCTGAGGAGCTCGTGGGCTAGTTGGGAAGATGCGGAATTGATGGTTGTAATACAAGGCCTGAGATGTTATGTGATACGAGGGTTTTTGACTCTGGCAGCGTTGACATGCTCAGCCGGGTCATTCTTTGTTGTGGGAGACTGCCTGTGTGTTGTAGGATATTAAGCAGCATCCCTGGCCCCTACCCACAAGATCCCAGAAGCGTGTCCTCTGTGGTCATGAAAACCAAAAATGTCTCTGCACATTGCTAAATGTCCCTGGGGGACAACACTGCCTCTGTTGAGAACTGGTGTTCAATAGAGATATTTACACAGTTTCTTAGGAAAGGAGCAGCTGATTCAGCTGGGAGGAGCTGGGTGGATTTATTTAAAAGGCTAATGGCGTTTGGGCTAGGTCTTGAGTCAGGTATACGGCTCAACACGTGATGAAATAGAAGTTCAGCATCCCAGGCACAGCAGGTGCAGTGGGATGACAGAAGAGAGTGTTTAGAGATGAATTATGTCATTCTTTGTGGGTGAAATCAGACTGTATGGCAGACAAGGCTAGGAAGGCAGGCTTGGACCAATTCATGGAGAGTCTAGTGTGCTAAGCAAAGATGTTAGAACTTGGTCCTCTAGGTGGTGGAGAGGTAGAGAGGCCATGAGGTTATTCCTTAGTTAAGTGATATGCTAACATTTGTGTTGTATTACCTGTCTAAAAATTACTTGGCTGTTCAGCATCTGGATAACTTTGCTGGTAATAGCAGCCTAGTTTTCTATGGGGAAATCACCTCTCCACCATTCTCAGACCAGATATTTCAGGTGGAGTTGAATCTGTACTCTGGTTCCACAGACGTGGTCAGAGGGTGGTATCCATCAGTTACAGTGATGGTCCAGCCCCGGGCATATGATCCTATCTGGACCAGTGAGCACACAATGGAGGATTTGTTTGATCCCTACTGAAGTAGAAAACAGTGCTCTCCTTCGGCTGGAGTTAGTAATTTGGCGGAATATGACATGCAAGTCTGTGCCTATTGGAGGGAATTCTAATCAATAAGCAGAGCCTACCAATGTGGACCACAACACAGAAGAAAGCAGAAAGAAGAGATGGAGACAGAAGGGTCCTCCGTGATGGAGCATTTGGCTCCAGCATTGCCTAAAGCCACTGTTCCTTAGAATTATTACACATATGTGTCCACACATTCCATTTCCAGCTTCAACTAGTTGAAGGGGAAAAGAGAGACCTGACAAATGGAGTATTTTAAAATAGTGGTCTTGGCTATGTGGAGAGTGGGTTTTCACAATACCAGCTAAAGCTGTTGTTCAAGGCCAGACAACAGGTGATAAGACGCAGTGAGTGGAAATGAGGGGAACTTAAGATGACTGAAGGAGGGAGTGGAAGTTTAATTGGACGTATGTTGAATTGCATACTCAGCACACAAGCTTTTCCGTCCCATGGGTCACCTTCTCACCCCATGTTGTCCTTACATTTCTCTGCCATCCATGTAGGATTGCATGTCACTGGAACCAAGCTTCTGGGAATAGAGGTATGATAGTATGATTCCACTCCATCTCCCCATCCTTGCCTTTCATATCTGCCATCCATGTAGGATTGTATGTCACTGGAACCAAGCTTCTGGGAACGGGAATATGACAGTATGGATCTACCCTCTTTCCCCATCTTTTTCTTCTGTATCTCTGCCATCTATGTAGGATTCTATCTCACTGGAATCAAGCTTTCCGGGAATGAGGATGTGACAGTCACCCTCTAAGATGTCACTAAATGACCCCTCTCTCCTAGTATCCACAGTCTGTGTAACCTCCTCCATTTCAACTTGGCCTGAACGTATTGATTCACTTCAAATAAGTGGAGTAGGACAGAAATAATGAGATACCACTTCCAAGATGGAGTCTTAAAAAGAAGTCAGTTTCCCTCTTGGGTTCTTGGCTCTCCTGCTCTAAGGGGATCCAGCCACCACATCCTGAGCCGCCCACTGGAGATCCCCACGTGACAAGTCCCTGTGGGTGATTAGCACTCAAAATCCCCTGAGGAACTGAATCCTGCCAGCCATCACACAAGTAAGCAGAGAGCTGGATCCTTCTCCAGTCAGGTCTGGAGATAAAGCTGCAGCCACAGTTGACATGTCGATTCCAGCCTTGCCAGAGATCTTGAGTGAGAGGTTCCCAGCAGAGCCATGGTATATCCTGACCCATTGGCACTGTGAATTAATGTGTGTTGTTCCGAGATGCTAAGTTTTGGAGTAAATACTTTACTAGCAAGAAATAGCTAATACAGTGGGTATTTTGTTTCCATTTTAGTTTGCATAAATAGTAGGCACTCAATAAATACTTGTGGGATGAGTGAATAGATTGATTATAAACAGCAGCCCCAGATGCCTGGCAGATAGCCATGTGATGATGATGTGTTTTGAGCTGGAGATATGGGTATGGGAACTTAGCGAAGAGGTGAGGGGTGCATACAGCTTTGGCATCCAGCAGCTGTGAGGACATGGATGACATCTGCAGGAAGTGATTTAGGGGAATTTGTGGAGAATGAGATGGAGAGAAGTATCATTTAGGAAGGGTATTGTGGGCCAGGTGTAGCGGCACATGCCTGTAATCTCAGCACTTGAGGAGGTTGATGTTGGCGGATCACTTGAGGTCAGGAGCTTTTCACCAACATGGTGAAACCCCATCTCTACTAAAAACACAAAACATTAGCCAAACATGGTGACATGCACATGTAGTCCCAGCTACTCAGGAGGCTAAAGCAGGAGGATCACTTGAACCTGGCAGGCAGAGGTTGCAGTGAGCCGAGATGGTACCACTGTACTCTAGCCTGGGTGACAGAGTGAGACTCTATCTCACAAACAAACAAAAAAAGGTAGTGTGTAGGCAGAGTAAATAAAGAGACAAGGACGGAGCAGTTCAGAAGCAGGAAGGTGGCCAGGAGTGGGTGTTCCTGAAGCCACAGAGAGCTGCCAGGAGATTATGATTATGTCCCACGGCAAAGAAATACCACCTGCTATCCAGGAGCGTTCATGGTCATGGTGGGGGAGTGGGGCGGGGTCGTCCATGAAGAAGATGCTAGGACAGTATCTTCAGTGGAGTGAAATAGCAGGGGGTCACCAGATGGTGGAGAAGCTGGAGGTGATAATGTGGCTTACCATTTTCAAAAAGCCTTTTGGTTGGAGGTACACCCAAACCAGGAGTGCAGTTAAGGTTGAGGAAGAGTTGAAGGAGCCGGAGTAATATGCCAGAGCTGCAGCATGTGTGTATCCTGACAGCCAGGGGAGTTTGAAGATAGAGCAGAGGGAAGGATTAACTGTTGGAAAAAGATCCCAGAGGAGGAATGGCAAGATGGAAGCAAGCACCCTGGCAGAGTGTTTAGCCTTGGCACAAAGAAGTGTGTTCAGATAAGTACCTACATTTTGGTTCAACATCTGTCCTGTGCTGTTCTGTGTTCTCCGAGAACTACTCCAGGAAAAATGTGGTTGCTTTTATTGCCAAGTTGCTTAATTGCCTTACGGAATAATGGCAAGCAGCTCGCCTTAGAGCTTTTGAACACAGAGATGAATCAAAGCAGGAAGAGGTAGAGAAATCAAATAGACTGATGGCCTTCTCATTGACAGCCTCTCAAGTTGGTTACCCCTTCTTTTATTAGTCTATTAATGGCTGCTGACATCTGTGAAATGCCTTTTAGACCAAAAATAGAGAGGGATGCAAGAAAACTCTACTGGCTTCCATAAAGTGTATGGTTTGTCTTTTACTTTTTTTTCCCTCTCCATCTTGTCCATTATACAAGAGCTTCTTACACAAATGTCGGGTTCACAACATTCTTCAGTGGTGATTCCAGGTCCAGGATGGCTTCTGCTTCATGCTCTCTAAAAAATACCTACCAGGCCGGGTGCAGTGGCTCACACCTATAATCCCAGCACTTTGGGAGGCCGAGGCAGGTGGATCACGAGGCCGAGGCAGGTGGATCACGAGGTCAAGAGATCGAGACCATCCTGGTCAACATGGTGAAACCCTGTCTCAACTAAAAATACAAAAATTAGCTGGGCATGGTAGTGCACGCCTGTAGTCCCAGCTACTCGGGAGGCTGAGGCAGGAGAATTGCTTGAACCCAGGAGGCGGAGGTTGCAGTGAGCCAAGATCATGCCATTGCACTCCAGCCTGGGTAACAAGAGCGAAACTCTGTCTCAAAAAAAAAAAAAAAATCTACCAAAAAGCCGTGATGGTACCTCATTCAATTTGTCTACCACCTGAAACTGTCAACTCACGTTTACCTGGTTGCACTTTATTCTTACACCTGTGAGTCAAGTAGGGCTTTGATGCAAAGAGACAGGTTCCACGGGGCTCGACAGCCTCCAGTTGCCAGTCTGGGGCAAGAATTTCTGATGCCTCATTTGTTCATTTTTCCTAATATATTACATCACTATTTCTTAGTCCTAGTTATGGCTCCAGGGACTTAGAAATGGCATTTCCTGAGTGTTCCCATGGGTTTCCTGCAAAATACCTGTAGATTTTAATATATTCATGGTGAATAATCAGTGCTTCAGAAAGAGCCCTGCTAACAATTACCTCCTTTCTGAGAGTTTGAAAGCACAGCAAGCAGTCATGATTTCAAAGAGAAGGGAAATATCCACCACAAAGGCCTCAGATCTTAAAATCACAGTAAGTCCCTCTTCCCTCCGCCTCCAACCCTATCCACATGTTATTCTGTTGTTGGACAGATACTGATATACCATACCAGATATTTGGAACACCTGTGACATGGGGCAGTGTGTGTGTGTGTGTGTGTGCGCGCGCGTGCATGTGTGTGTGTATGTGTGTGTGTAGGGAGATTTGAAAATTCAGATTTCCATTCTCATCCTATGCTTCCTGGATCAGAATCTCCAGCATGGAGCCAAGGATCTAGATTTTGATAAACATTACAGATGATTCTTACATACATTGCAGTTTGACAATCACGGGACGTTTCAATGTTCCGTCAGCGGAGCACACTAGGTGAAGAGAGATACTGGGATTTTTCTTTCTTCTCAGGCACATGGCTACTCCTGCAAAGCTAACATTTTCCCTTCTTTCATCCTGGGGACATTGAAAATACTGAGGCTGCCGTGTTGCCCCACACCTCTTATCTCCAGGCATTTTCTATTAACATGCATGCAGTCTGGACTTGCAAATGCCTGCACCTGATGACTCTCTTTGGCTGCTGAATTGTTTCAACCCATGCCCAAGGCAGGCTGGAAGTGGCATGAGATTAACACCTCCCTCCCCAGGATGACCAGCCCTCAAGCAGTGAGTGATGGAAGTTGGTGAATGTATATTGAGCTCCCTTGCCCCGGGGTGGGATAACCCTGGGGAGTATGTGCTATACTAGCTCCAAGAATTCTTGCTTTTTTTTTTGAGATGGAGTCTCTGTTGCTCAGGCTGGAGTGCAGTGGCACGATCTCAGCTCACTGCAACCTCCACCTCCCAGGTTCAAACGATTCTCCTGCCTCAGCCTCCCCAGTAGCTGGGACTACAGATGCATGCCTTCACATCCGGCCAATTTTTAAATATATTTTTTTAGTAGAGACGGAGTTTCATTGTGTTAGTCAGGATGGTCTCAATCTCCTGACCTCAAGGATTCTTTAGTTGGGACTTGCTTGATGACACATTCTTCGTGGGCTTCTGTCTCTTCTCCATTTGCTTCCCCGCTCCTGGCCATGGGGCCCTTGTCTCCTGGATTCACCTCTGCAATTTACTACTTACATTCAAGTCCTTGTCTCACAGTCAGCTTCTGGAGGAATCAAAAGGAGTGTCTGCAGATGAACAAGCCAATCCCATCTGCCCTTCAGAAGGCAGGGTGGTGCCACATAAAATTAGGTAGACTGCCTGGGGAGTCCTGGTTCCTTGCCAGCTATGTGACCTTGAACAAATTACAACTCACTGAACCTCAGACTGACTTTATTGTAAAACAAAATCCCTTGGAATATTTGTGGGAAAAAAAGAAGGGAAGAAGGGAGGAAAGGAAGGAAGGAAAAAGGAAGGGGGAGAGAGAGGGAAGACTGGAGGAAGGGAGGCAAGAGGCGGGGAAGGGAGGGACAGAGAGAGGGAAAAGGAAAAGGTGGGGAAAGAGCAGTTTCTCACTCCAGTCCAGAGTGGGACCCAGGAAGGGAAAAATAACGCTTTAATCTCTCTAAGCATCTGTGAAATGTGAAATGGATAAACTGCCAGTATCTACTTCCAGTGGTTGAAAAGACTCCATGTAAAGTGCTTAAGACAGCATCTGGTGGAAAGTAAGTGCTTATTAAGGGCCAGTGAGTATTAAGGCGTCATGGGGATTCTGGCCGTAAGGCATCTGCCAGTAGGACAATTCCTAGACCCCTTCAGAGCCCAGTGCAGGAGTAGGTGGCCAGGAAGGGGGCAGGACAGGAGAGGCCCAGCTGTGAGGGGTGAGGGGTGAGAGCGTCCAAGGCCAGCCGCACCCACCCCAGCCCTGCATCACATCCAGCCTGGAGAACTTCTAGCGTTTTGGATAGGGCTCGATCTCTGCCTGGCCGCGAGATTTGAAGACTTGCCAGAAAACTTCCTCAGAGAAGAAATGGACTGGGACAAGAAGGTGCTTCCACTTAATGTCTCTCAAGTTGATTTAATCTACGTTGATTGGGGTCAAGAGGAGGGCGCTGATGCTCCATGATTGAGTCCACCTGGAGACCACCAGGACCGACGCAGGTGGAAGACCTGGGCTTATTGCCCCAGCATCCAACTTTCACCCTCTCCCCACCCAGGCGAGGAGACCGAGGCAGCGGGTCCCGTGTCCGCCGCCGCCCTCTGGAATCCAGGGCTGCACGCGTGACCGCGGCGCGGCGGCGGCGCTGGCGAGGGGAAGGGGGAGGGGGCGCTCCCTCGCGCACCGGATTATTTTTGGCTCCGCAGCCGGGGCTGCTCGCTGCTTGTCTGTCACACACACACATACACATTTTCTCGCGCTCTCTCCCGCTCTCCTTTGTTTATTTTCTAATCTCTCTTTTTGTTGGAAGATTTCCTCTTTCTCCTCTCCCGCCCGCCCGCAAGCGCTCTCGCCGGCCTTCTGGGTGCACACCGCTCCCTCCATCACCCCAGCCCCCTTCCTGGTCTCCGGAGCGCGGGGTTTGAAGGTCACCTCCTTTCCAGTCCCCGTGCGAGCCGCGCTGCCGCCGCCGCCTCCTCCAGCCGGAGCCGGTGGGACTGGCTGCGCTGCCCTGAAGTGGTTCTCCAAGCAGCGCGGCGTGCGGCGGACGGAGCCCAGGGGCCGCCTCGGGTGGGGAAACCCGAACTCGCGGAGGGAAATCCCTCCCCCTTTGCCCCAGCCCCCCAGCGGCACCCGCGGTGGGGCGGGGGCGCTCTGCCAGCCCCGGGAACAGCAGAGGCGGCGGCAGGGGCTGGACCCACGCGCGCGCGCGCCTCCGGGGCTGAAGAAGGAAGGAGTGAGCCGAGCCGAGCACCCGGCATCTGAAGGGGACAGCCAGCCGTGGGCCCCGCCCCGGCGTCCGGAGCAGAGGAACTCCCAGCCTCCTGACCTGGCAGAGAGAGGAGGAGCGGACCGCGCGCCCGGGATTGAGAGTCCTTTTCTCCAGACACCCCGCCACCACCTCCCCACCCAGTGGCCGCCAGGATCCCCGCCTGTTCGGACCATCGCGGTGCCCAGGCAGGCGCGCCAGGGCGGGGCTGACCTGCCCGCGAAGTTGCGGACAGTGCGTGAGAAGCCAGCATCCCCTTCCGCTGCCTCCGGCTTACGGTGAGTGTGGCTGTGGGTGCAGAGAGCGCACGGGAATTCGGGGGTCTGGGGCCGCGGAGAAGGTGACCACAGGCTCTCCGGGAGTTCTAGGTAAGTCCAGGCGGAGTCACTGCCTCTGCATCCCCCACTTGACCTGGTCCAGAGGGTCCCCCAGAGGGAAGCACTAGGTCCCTGAAAACTGGCCGCCTCCTAGCGCCAGTCTGGGCGCTCTGGACGGGAACTTTTTCAGGATTTGTGGAATGATCTCGAGGCGTGTCCCCTCCTCCCTGCTTCCAGGGGGCCGAGACCCTGAGCCCCTTTGTGCGTCGCTTCCAGAAGCGCGTCCTTCCTCGCCCCAGAGCGCCCCTCCGAAGCGCCCAGGCTGCCTCGTCCGTCCTGCTGGGAGCGAGTCCTAGGTGCGGGGAGCAGCAGGATCCTGCCTGCGCACTTTGATTAGTCTCCCAGGCCGACTGGAAGCGTGCGCTCAGCGCGCCCCCGGGTCGCTGCCTCCGCCTGCAGGGTGTGCAGGAAGAGGCATCTCAGTGACCCCGGCGGGCGTTTAGGTGCCCCGAACCCCTTGTGGGAGTTGAGGAAGAGGAGGCTCACTTATCTGGAGAGAGCGCCTCTGTGTTTACTGGCACTGGGATCAACGCCTCGCGGGGCCACCTCGACCCCAGGGGAGAGGGCCAGCCGGGAAACCCGCGAATGGGAAACTCCTTCTGTGTCCCTGATTCTTGGGTGCTTAGAGCACCTTCACCCCGGAGGAGGAAACCCAGGGGTGGCAGATCTCAGCTCTGCGTTGTAGGGCAGGCCAGGGGTGCTTGTCAGCTCCAGTCAACCAATTGTCCAGGGATGGAGGCGAGGGCGGGGCTCGCAGGGCGCCTCTCCTATCTCCCCACCGCCCGGAGGGCTGTGAGCTCCAGGAGCCTCCCTGGCGCCGGCTTCGGGGAGCAGGTGTCTCGCGGAGCCTGGAAGCTGTCCGCTCAGGAAGGGGAGGGAAGACCCCCCAACTCTATTCCTTGCTGCCAAGGAATGATTGGGGAGAGGGGAAGCTCATCGCTCCGATGTGGGTCAGATCTGGGGTGCCCCTGCTCCCCTGGAACATCTGGGGTGCGGCCACTGAAGAGCTTGGAAATCCTGGTCAGGAGTCCAACCAAAGGCAGGCGGGTCTTTTCAGCTGAACTTGAAAAGCAGTGGGAGATGTGTGGTGGCTTTATTTCCGTGGAAGCATGATGTCTCTTGAGTTTTCCTTTATTACAATCATTGTTTGGTTTTATTTTTAAACTCCATTGTGCAGACAGGCCTGGCCTTGACCGCAGAGTTTAGGACATGCCTCAGCCTGTGATCACGTCCCTGCCCCCTGTCCTAGTTCATCCCCCTCCATTTATCATCTATCTTTGTTACAAAAGGAAAAAAAAAAAAAAAGATGAGAGGGCCTGGATTCTTTCAGTTTTTAAGTGACCACAGAGGCCCTGGCTGGAGCCACTGGCAGATTTATTTCTAGCCAAGGCCTTTCATGTTCAAAAGCAAAGGACCTGGGACCTGGGAAGGGTAAAGGTGGTGCTGGCAGTAGCTGTGCTGATAAAAATGGGGCTGACTCAAAACCTGCGTCCTCTTTGAGCTCATCAGGGAGGCCCTCCATTTGGAAGGATCCCTTGGGCTTTCCTTAAGTTCGCTTGTGGTTTGTCTTGCATTGGGAAGAAAAGGCATGGTTCCTCGCAGTCCAGAGAGAGGAGCTTTGTGGCCCATAAGAGCGCAGGGCTTCTGGCTAGTTATCTGCCAGCTGTGTGCCCTTGGGCAAGTTACTTTACCTCTCTGAGCTTCTGGTTGTCACCTGTAAAATCAGACTTTCAGTTATAGTGCTGTCCTCAGAGCGTTTGGGGGAAAATTACAGAAAGCACTAAACATTTAGAACAGGGTTTGACACATGGTAAGTGCCTGAATTATATGAGTGTTCTTTCTTCATTCTTTAAATCCATTGCTCTAATTTTTGAGTCTTACAACGCCAAGTGGGATAGGAAACGCAGGTGGCTTGCATTCTACACACACGTTTTCTTTTAAATAAGCAACAGATGCCTCAAGCTCTCCCATTTGGCTCTCTGCATGTTCCTAGGAGGATCGTGGACAAGCTGCCCACCCACTGGCCAGGCTGGGGGCCTTTGACTTGTTGTCTCGACAAGCACCTGAAATTAAGTTTTAGCCACAGCTGTGTGTTTCTTCTGACCTGCTGGAAGATCTTTCCCTCCTCGGCCCCCTGGGATGAAAGTATTACCTTAGCAAATCCTTTTTTATTCTAATCAGAGCATCACTTATTTAATACAGAGAGTATTTTGAAAACAGAAGAATTGAGGAATATTAGAAGTAGCTTTATTTATCATTCATCCTGGGATTCACACATTGCAATGACTGTGTTTAGATATAAAATTTTGTGGCCAGGTGCAGTGGCTCATGCCTTTAATCCCAGCAATCTGGGAGGCCGAGGTTGGCTGATTGCTTGAGTCCAGGAGTTCTAGACCAGTGTGGACAACATAGCAAAACACTGCCTGAACTGAAAATAATGACAATTAGATGGGTGTGGTGGTGCATACCTGTAATCCCAGCTACCCTGGGGCTGAGGTGGAAGAATGACCGGAGCCCAGAAAGGCTGAGGCTGCAGTGAGTCAGAATGAGACCTGGGTGAGCCAGAATGCAGCCTAGGTGACCGGAATGAGATCCTGCTTCAAAAAAAAAAAAAAAAAAAAACCACCGATTTGTGGTATCATTTAATTGTATAAACACATCTGTGGCACACATTTGCCCATAAACAAACTATGCACAAATCAGTACCTCGATCCCGGTTTTAGAAATAATTTTAGTTTTGTTGTGATAAGAACACAACATGGGCCGTACCCTCTGGAGAGATTCTTAAGTATACATGATAGTCTCAAGCACGTTGTTTTATAGGAGATCTCCAGGAGTTATTTCCCTTTACTGAGTGAGGGACTGGGGTATCTAAAACAGTCAAACTCATGGAAGCAGAGAGCAGGAGGTGATGCCCAGGGGCTGAGGAAATGAGGATTTGCTGATCTAATCAACAGGTATAAAGTTTCAGTAATGTCTTAGTAAATCTTGCTATGCACAGAACACACAGTTTTTATATCGCCCTGAGGCCATGGAGTTTTCCACTCAGAAATGAAGCTGAAACGTGGGTCTGAGCAGGTTGCTCCTCCTGGAATTGACCCACTCGGCCCTATTTTTCTCCTCATCATAATTGATGCTGTTTTTTAAAAAAATCTCCTCCAGTAAGGTTTGAGCACAGGTCTTCTAGACATCCTCATGTCTCTGATGATTTTAGGAAAAAGAAAAAAAAAAAGCTTTGTCCTTTCAGCTTGAGCCATTCCACGCTATTATATTTATCAGAGTCCTTTCTGAGGTTCTATATTTTTTGTATCCAGAAAATTGGGTCTGCCCTATATAGGTGTCTGACATTTCACCTTTCCAGAAATTAGACCATTTTGTTTGCATCCTTTCAGCTGATGTGTGGAGTAATGAACATATTCCAAAAGGGAAATCGTATTTGACACAGAAAATACTTTGGAGACGCAGTGATTTCCCAGTGGCGTGTAAGGAGACGGTTGAAATCCTAGCACATTTGCTCTGAAGGACAGAGGGCAGTTCGTCCTGCCTTTGCCACCCAGCATGGGAGTTACACAGTAAGCATCATCCACAGATTAATACTGGCTGACTTCCTAAACTCATCCCGGAATCTGTCGTTCTCACATTTACCCACAGCGTTGTGCCAGAGACCTCAAACACTGAGATGATGTTTTTAAAGAAGTCACAAGGCTCTTCCCAGTGTCTACCTCCATTATTTAAAATACTGCCTCGAGGCATAAGTACAAATATTAAAACTTTAATTAAAGAATCAATCAGGGACGGAGCTTCACAATGAGGGGACCCAGCACTTTGAGATGATGTTGGCTGTGAACACAGACTCGGTCATAGGGCTGGGGGTTATTATGAAAAATAACATGTGGAGTCTTAGACACAGGAACTGTCCTCATCTTTTGAATCTGTAGTCGTTCTGAGCATTTTTGCTCATTACCACTGGTTTGTCACTGATTGCTAGTCACAGAGACGTGGGTGGCTGTCACCTCTTAATACAGAAGATTGTATTGTCTTATGGAAGGAGTGGCGAATGCAATACATATTTATTTGGAAGATACCACATGATAGACCCTGTGCTTGGTGAATAAGACAGAAGAGAACTTTGCTTTCTTGGAGCTTATATTGTCACAGGGGAGCCATGACATAAGCAGGACATGGAAATATAGTTTTATAAGGATAATGACTAGGATTCCAAAAATCATAATGTGATAGTGACCTGGGGGGATGTTCCCGAGAGGAGAGATTTGAGCTGAGACCTACGTGAAAAGAAGTCGCTGATCTGTGTGGATACATACATTTATCTATACAGTATCCAGTGACTATTCCTCTCATCTCCACTTTGTTTTTTTTTTTTTTTTTTGAAACTTACCTTGTCTCCCAGGCTGGGGTGCCGTGGTGCCGTCTCAGCTCACTGCAACCTCTGCCTCCTGGGTTCAAGCAATTCTCCTGCCTTAACCTCCGGAGTAACTGGGATTATAGGTGTGAACTGCCACGCCCTGCTAGTTTTTGTGTTTTTAGCAGAGATGGGGTTTCCCTATGGCTGGTCTCAAACACCTGGTCTCAACTGATCCTCTCGCCTTCTCGGCCTCCGAAAGTGCTGGAATTACAGGCATGAGCCACCACGCCCGGCCTCATTCACCCCTACTTTCTATGAATTCCTGAGTATTCATCAAGCACCTACTCTGTGCCAAGCACTGTGGAAAGCACTTCAGAGTGATCAGTACATGCACTTCAGGTGCAGAGTGATCAGTATATGCAGACACGTCGTCCTGGCAGAGCTTCCGTTCTGGGGTGGTTGTCGCGTCTCAGGGAGGGGGACCAGCAAGGACAGAGATTCAGAGGCAGGAACGGTGACAAACATGCTGCTGAAGCTCAGTCCTCTAAGCCCTTGAGGCCTCGGCGGGGAGCCTGGCTATTATTCTAATGGGAAACCATGGCGGCGGGGGGTTATGCAGAGAGACGCCAGGATATATGTATGCCTTAAACATTATGGGAACATTCTTGGAGTTAATAAACAGGTGTACCCTTAAACATTATGGGAACAGGGTTGGGGGTTCTGAGAGGAGTTAATAAACAGGTGTACCCTCCTGGCCAGCCAGCTCTTTTTTTTTTTTTCCTCAAAGTTTCAAGTCATCTCTGTAACCAGATTTGGTCTGTGGACATAGTGACATCTGAAAAGGGAAGCCCTACCACGTCTGAGAAATTATACTCGATTCTCCACCACCACCTACTGTTTAGGGCTTAGACTAAAATCTTTCAATCAAGAAGAGGTTATCAATTTATAGGGGGAAAGAACCTCAGTTTCCAGTAATGTTCTTTGTGCGAGGGCAGAAGGCCCTGGGAGGATACATCTGTATACATTAGCCTACCTAGCTTTTCTTTCTCTGAGGCCTCCCTTTAAAGAGGCCACATCATGTGTGCCCATGTGCATGCGTGAGCACACGCACCCCCCACCACATCCTTCTGATGGCTTGGCTGACATCTCTCCTGAGAGTACCCTGAGCACAATAGCACAGATGCCCTTTACTGGTCATCTGTCCGGGTAGGTTCCCTTTCAGAGTATGGCCACAGACGCTCGCATTGGTAGGTGTGGGCCAGGGTATGACAGATGTTGACAGTACAGAGTAGGTTGCTCACGGAGAGCTCTGAGTGCAGCTGATGTTCATCTTCAGAGACTGCTCTGGTCTTGGAAGGTGGAGGTGCAGCTTGATGGAGGGCGGTTTGGACATCTGGACAATCCAGTTTTCCTCCCACATTGGCTGTCTCTTTATCCACAATACTGGAACTCCATTATTGCCTATCATCTGTGCCATGAACATACTAATAAGCATCCATGGGTTGAACTCTTCCTGTATAGCAGAAGCTGAGCCCAGCGCTCTCCCTACGTGGCTGTGTATTATTCTGTGTTTCTGTGATCACCTCCTTCACCCTCCCAGCAGCTCATGTTGTTCACTTCCTACTTGTCCTTCAAGTTACAATTCAAAAACCTCAGGCTTAGAGAAACTGTCCCTATTTCCCTGTGTGGATTCTCCTTTTCCACAGTCATCCCAGGGGCATCTTATATTTTATTGAGTGACTCTGTTCTATCGTTTTTCTCTTACTCCACTGCATGGTCAACTGCAGGTGGGCCAGGCACACACCTGTTTGGACATCACTGTCCCCTCAGCGTGTAGTGTGGTGCAGGGTACACAGCAGAAGCCCCGTACGGACATAACGAATTATTTGATGCTTCTCGCATACTTTGAGGTTGGTGCTTTTCAGCTCCCCATTTTGCAGACAGAGAGTGGGATGTAGGCAGGCATTAAGCAGTTTGTCCAAGGGCACAACAGCAGGTAAGAGAGGCACCTCCAGGATTTTGAACCTGACAGTCTGGGTCCGCAGCCTCTTCGCACGTGGCCTCTTTTGCTGCCTTTGTCAGACGCAAGGGCGGGTGGGAGGCCAAGTGGGCAGAGTGTGCAGTGGGTAGGGAGCTCTTGCAGCATAGCTTGAGTTGCTCTGAGAAGGGATAGTGAGACCGTCGGAGCCACAAAAGGAAAACAAGGCACTTGTGTCTGTCTGTTGCAATAGGACTTTATTGTTGTGTAAGATCCTCGCTGGATTTCTGCGCTGGTGCAGTCTGGCCCTTGTTACATTATCTGTCTCCTTGGACCCCCGAGGCCCTGGGCTGCCCAGAGCATCTCTGGCCTCTTTCTCTAGGCTGACGCCCTGAGTATGATTCTGGGGGAGCAGTTAGGCCACCTGCCTGGCTACGGGCAGTCCTTGGGCTTCGTGCACTCACAGCTGGAGCTGCTCTGATAGCCACTCAAAATGTGGTGTGCAAACCACTGCTCACGCCTTCTAATCACCGTCATCTGAATCAGCTTCCCTCTTCATTTCTTCTGAGAACAAAATTAGATCTTCGCCGGCATAATAGATGAACTTGTGCAATCACCTTGTTCGCTGCTAGTTCTGCCTTTCCCCATGATGTTGATGTTTCTTTCCTGTGAAGTTTAGAATATGGAGTGTCAGAGATGAGGGAATGGACTTGGAGTTTTCAAAATTGTCTTCTGTGTACCATGGTTGGGCCCCTAGTAGCTAACGTTTACTGGAAGCCCTTTCTGTGCTAGGGCTTCCTGTGCGTCGTTTCATTAACTCTTCATGGCAAACTCTTTATTATACCCACTTGACAGATGAAGGAACTGAGGCCCAATGACTAAACGGCAAATCTACATTGCAGACTCAAGCAGTGCTCTCCCCTGCTGTGTGCAGAGAGGGCATGTTTGGATGAAGGAAATTGCAGAGGTACCACGGTAATACACTAGGAAGGAGCAGGGCAGGGCGTTTCATTGAGATTTCAGAATGGATGTGTCTGCCTTGAGATCCTGCTCCATCTCTTTCTAGCTCTATGACCTGTAGCTTCCCTGAGTTTCTCTAAACCTCAGTCCATCCCTACAAATGCAGATAATAATTATCAGTACATTATACAGCCAGTCTGAGGATTAATCAGCCTCGTACATTATTCTAGCAAAGCATCTGGCACGTAGTGTGTGTTTAGTGCAGGAAGGAGTCAGGACGCTATGATGATATTGACAATGACTATTATCCTTTGATACTCATGATATCATTATTAACCTCGTTTTTGTTGCTAGAATTTCACAATCCCTTTGGGCAGCCAGTTGGTCCCAGAATGTGCTTCCTACACTTTCCTCTTGACTGTAACTGAGGTGGCAAATTGAGAGTGAAGGGGGAAGAACCCAGTGTAGCTGCGAATATACGGTTGAGATCGTTGACAGACTTGAGGCCCTGTGTGGAGTTCCGCCTGCAGAGGATGCTGACAGCAGCCATATGCACGGGCTCTGATTGATTGGCAGAGAGAAACGCTAATGTATTAGAGTCGTTATGAAAAGTGACGGAGCAGGGGATTGAGAGGCCTGATTCAGTGTCAGTACCCCAGTCAGATCCCATGGGTCCTAGCTTCGTGTCTGTTTCCCCTGGGACCGGCCCCCTGTCTTGATTCCGGGTCACCGCCTGAGTTCTCCAGTGAGTCTCTTAAAGATGTTCATGGCATGGCTCACTGTTACCACTTTGTAAGTATCATACCTTTTTCTTCAGCATCCTTAGAAAGCTGGGTCCCTTTCGGGTTGCTTTTGATTGCAAAGGCTGGTAAGAGGAGGGAGGGAGTGTGTCCATGCAGCAGTAATTCCCCAGTGGAGGGAAAAGAGCTCTCATTTTCACAGGTTAGAGAAAGCACAGGAGTTTCCTTGGGGGAGAATAAAGGGCATGGTTGATAACCCCTCTTCAAGAACATTATGGCCGGACATGGTGGCTCTTGCCTGTAATCCTAGCACTTTGGGAGGCCAAGGCAGGAAGATTACTTGAGCCAGGAGTTCGAGAACAGCTTAGGCAACGTAATGAGACCCTGTCTCTATTAAAAAATCATATTAGCAGGGGATGGTAGCTCATGTCTATAGTTCCAGCTACCCAGGAGGCTGGGACAGGAGAATTGCTTGAGTTTGGGGGGAGGTTAAGTCTGCCATGAGCTGCACTTGTGGCACTGCACTCTAGCTTTGGCAACAGACCAAGACCCTGTCTGTCTGTAAAAGAAAAAAAAAGGAACATGAAGCTGTTTGTGGAAGGATTTTTTTATTTCTGATTTGGGGAGGTTGTTCAGTCTGAATTAAGGCAGGTAGGGTGATGGTTAAATAAGAAGTGCCTAGCCTTCAAGGTGATGAGGCACTGATCCAAGCTAATGGGACTATTTTGGAGTCAGAAGAGTTTGAGAGGACTGAGCTCCCTGAGCGCCAAGGTGAGAAAGGACAAAGTCATGGGAGCTGGGTGCACCTAACTTGTGGATACGGATTCTGCCGCTTTCTGACTGTGTGACCCTGGGCCAGTTGCGGCACCTCTCTGAGCCTCCATTTACTTCTCCTTTAAAAGGCAAATGATCCTGTCTCCAAGGATGGATACCTGGGAGTAAGTTAAGTCAAGCAACAATCACAGACTTCTCAGCTGGTCATTTCTTATTTATTTATTTACTTTATGGTATTCAGACAAGAGTCTCTCACTCCATGAGTCTTTGATACAAATGGTTCCCTAGTTATTGTGCTGTGGTTCATGGAAAGCTATTTTGTTTCCTAGTGAATTTCATTCATTTTGCTTAGGAAACTTGTATTGGTTTTGTCTGCGTAAAAAAATAGGCTTTGAAAGTACATATCAAGGACAAGGAACCATCCACCCCTTTCTGTTAACTTATTTCTACTGAATTGTGCTTCTCTGGTGTCAGTTCACAACGAGAAGTAGTATAAGAAAACTAAGTAGCCCCAAATTTTAAAAACTAGACATTATATGTGCACAGAGAAAAAGGATAGAGCATTTAGAGTTTAAGAATTGTTAGAGTTAGGGCCGGGCACGGTGGCTCACGCCTGTGATCACCAGCACTTTGGGAGGCCGAGGCGGGTGGATCACGAGGTCAAGAGATCGAGACCATCCTGGTCAACACGGTGAAACCCCGTCTCTACTAAAAATAAAAAAATTAGCTGGGCATGGTGGCGTGTGCCTATAATCCCAGCTACTCAGGAGGCTGAGGCAGGAGAATTGCCTGAACCCAGGAGGCGGAGGTTGCGGTGAGCCGAGATTGCGCCATTGCACTCCAGTCTGGATAACAAGAGTCAAACTCTGTCTCAAAAAAAAAAAAAAAAAAAGAATTGTTAGAGTTGAATCTAGCACTTGAAAGAAAAAGAAGCATGTTACCGAACATAGGTGAGGGGAACCAACAAGGACAAGCAAGCTATGAATTCACACTCTCTAATCTTGTTTGCTGCCACTGTTATTATTACTATTATTTGAGACAGAGAGTCCCGTTCTGTTACTCAGGCTACAGGGCAGTGGTGGGGTGTATGGCTCACTTCATCCTCTGCCTCCTGGAGTCAAGTGATCCCACCCCAGCCTTTTGAGTAGCCAGGACTACAGATATCTGCCACCACACCGGGCTAATTTTTGTATTTTTAAAATTTGTATTTTTTTGTAGAGATGTGGTTTCACCATGTTGCCCAGGCTGGTCATGAACTCCTGGGCTCACGCAGTCTTCCCTTACAAAGTGCTGGGATTACAGGCATCAGCCACTGTGCCCAGCCCTATGTTGATATTTTTGAGGATTCTGTTGGCTATTACTGTGCTGGCTTAGGTTTCAGGAACAGAAAGAGTTTGTCCTTTCTTCAGGTTTTCATAAGCAATTCTGTACCAGGCACTCCTAAGTGGAATATCTGTTTATGTTCTCCTTTCACAAAGCCTGCCAGGAAGCTCCGAGCTGATTTTAAACTTCAGTCACAGCAGCATATAGGATTTGATAGCATGGATTTTGCGTGTTTACCTCACTTTTGACTCAGTTTTATTTCTCTACCCGTATTTTAATGTTTAACTTTCGTTGTGATGTATGTTACTATATCAAAAGAACACCTTTGTAAGGTACCCGAAATGAACACAAACATTGAATGAGAAAGCAATATAAAGGTATATAAACTATGTCTACCTTTCAGTATTGAATGTTGGAAGATATACATAAATTACAGCCCTTTAAAACACCAGGAACCCTGGAAAATAGGACAGTATAGTACAGTCCTTGGTATCTTGAGCTAAACCTGAACTTGGACACATGTGATTTTGAGTCCCAACAGTGCAAATGAAACTTTCTTATTTTCTCCTTTAAAAAAACCGTTTTCCTGGAGTACTACTTGTGCTGTATCATTTCACTTTTACTGGGTCATTAATTGCCTTTTTCATACATTCAGCAAACATTTTTGAGCCCATGCTCTGAGCCAGGCATTGTTAAGCCCTGGGGCAATTGCATGGGGTGGATACATTCACCGAAACTGACATCATCTCAGTGTAGTGAAGCTTATGCTCTAACAAGAGAGACTGACACAAAACGTGAATGCAGGTGAAAAGACGATAGAATTACCTGTTACCATCAGCGTTAAAATGGCAACAGAGTGGGGCATTCATGTTATAAAAGGGTGGGTGACCCTGTTTGGTAGGAACATCAGGGAGGGGTCTCCAAGGAGAGGTATTAGGTAGTGTTCAAGCTAAGGCCTGAAGAATGAGAAGGGTTAAGCTGTGAGCAGTGAGGAGAAGAGAGGAGAGGAGACCATGGACACCAGAGCTGGCAGTGTTTTCAGAAGCCCGGGGAGGAACGAGAGGGCTCTCCTTGTCCTGAGAATAGCAAAGTGGCCAGCGTGCCTGGGATGGTGCAAGCAGGGAAGGGATGTGGCTGGCAAAGCCTGCAGAGGCCAGAACAGGCAGCCCTGCTCTCAGGAGCCTGTGCCCTGTGTCCTTTCTGAGATGGGCACGATCTTGACTCGTACAGTTCTTCGTAAGCATATTCAAGATTGGTGCGAGTATGAGGTACAAGGAGCACCCTGAGAGAAAGGCAGTGTGTGTGCCTGTGTGTGTGTGCCTGTGTGTGTGCGTTTGTGGGTGTGTACACTTGTGTGTGCATGTGCGTGGGTGGGCACACACAGCTCTGTGTGCACATGTGCATTTTCGTGGCCATCTCTGCATGTGTGTGTATGCATGTATATGGCATGCACATGTGTGCGTGTATCGCAGGAGAAAGAGCAGGAGCCACGGGCAGTATGACAGTGGGGAGACCGCTGACTTGAGAGCCCATCGGAATAAGGGGCAGTGTTGCTGGGCATGCTGCTTTCTGCATGTACAGGGCATAGCTCTGTTTTGCTTCACATCCTCCCTCATGGACCGATCCCTTTCAGTTAGTATGATAACTGAGTGACAGCGTCACAGGAGGCAGAGCCAGACCCCCCAGCCTTATGAACATACTTCATAACACCATACAGTCTCATGAGAAAGCGAAGGTCATTTTCCACCTTAGCCCACCCCTTAATTGTTCCCTCATTGGCTCCATGTCACTGTCAGAGATTTTTCAAATTCTGAGAAATGCTTTTGGGACTTCAGCATTTTGGGGTCTGTTTTCAAGGGTCCTCTTAGCGCCACAGGACCCATTGCCTCTTCCTTAAGGGTTAGAATTTAAGGCATCCTCCTCTTTTATCCATGCTCTCAGTTCTGCTGCCTCCTTCCTTCTGAGATTCCTTCTTCCTTGCTGGTCTTCAAACAAGAAATGTTTAGCTTTATTTTCCTCGTTCTCCCTAGGTAGGGTGTGGTCCCCCTGTATCCTCATTTATTCACCATTTCGAGAAAAGGATTGGTGGAATTGCCACTTATAAAAATAAAACCAGGGAAAGCAGCTCACAGAATTTAATTTGCCTCAAACCAAACTCTTCTACTTATTAAAAATAAAATAAAATTATTCATTCTGTAGCACTCCACATTGCTTCAACGAGTGAAAGGAAGGGGGCTCTTGAGCTTTTTGTTCCTTGATGGTCCTGTCTTTATGTAATTTGGGGAGCCTATTGGGGAATCCTAATTTTGGGAGACTGTGGATGTGCCTCATTGCATGGAAATAAATAGAGAGCAGTGTCTGGAACAAATGCTTGTCTTTAAAAAAAAAAGTTTATGAAATGCCAGCAGATGTCAGTGTGCCCTTGCCATTTGATTTTTCCCCCCTTTTAACTTTTTTAAAGCAACATTTTCGGTAGTCAAACAACCCAGGTATATGCTGCTACAGTTATAAATTAAAAGATCATGAGGCCGCATATTTTAGTTTTGGAGGAAGACCAGCAGGATGTATGTCATAAGGTAAATCCTCTAAACTACCTGCGTAACATCATTTGTCTTTTCCCAGAAAAGTGGTTTCTAAATGCAAAACCTAGTGTAACTTTTATTTTTTTTCTTTCTTCTTCTCTCCAAGCCATTGTTTGGTGCTAATAATAGCCTAGAATCCAGCTTAGCTTCTGAGAACCTACTGGCTCTGCTCACTGATAACAGCTCTTCATTTTAAAGCTGGAGTTTGCGAAGGATGGTGGTGTGGGGTTGGCTGTGGCCTTGTGATTTGTCGTCTGAGTTGTGATGACAGCCTCTTGGAGTTTTCGTTGTTATCATGAGCACAACAAACTGCGTGTGAATAGCTTCTCTGCGGACATTGTTTGGATTAAAAATGAGGGCATCTATACAGGGAAAAGATTCACTCAAAAGAATTAAAACCTACTCATTTTAAGCAAGGCATGATTTGCCAGCATTTAGTGCAGAAGAAGAAGGGTAGTTTCTAGGCAGAGAATGATGTATCTAACAGGGCATATTTGAGGCTTTGCTTTATTTATTTAATAGTCCTGATTAAGTGGTACAGTATTTAAAAATGCAAGAGTATGCAGAGAAAACTAAATCTCTCTTCCTCTTGCCTTCCAGTTTATTAGAGACAACTATTACTATAGTTTCTCATCTTTCATAGACTTTTTATGCAGGTACAGACATTTACACAGATATTTACACCAACAAAAGATAGCATATAAGATGCGTAGTTCCACTGTTTGTTCTTTTTTAAAAAATGAAGAATATGTTTTAAGGATTATTTCGTGTCTCTGTGTGTGTGTGCACGCGCACACGTGTATTTTTTCTGCTTCATTTTTGTTAATAGATGTATAGTATTCCATTTCATGTATTTACTCTACATTACTTAATTGGCTCCTTTTTGGTGGATATTTATGTTGTTTTTACTACTGAAGTGCTACATGGAGTATCTCCAACCACGCCCACTTCCCGCACTTGTCTGTAGGTTAACTCCTTGAGGTGAAATTGTCAGAGCAAAGGAAACATGCCTTTCATTTTGACAGTGCCAAACCTGTTGCTCTGGCTGGGCTGTTCCCTTACATGTTGGTGGATGAATGGGGTTTAGAATCAAAAGAAGCCATATGGTGATTCTGGTCCAACTTGACTACCATAACTGTCATGAATTGCATCCCTGTTGGAAGGTGTCTTCGTCTATTCTTACTGCTGTAACAAAATACTGAATCAGGGTGATACGTAAAGAACAGAAATTGTTTTTTCATAGTTTTGAATGCTGGGACATCCATGATCAAGATGTGGCAAGTTTAGTGTCTGATGAGGGATGCTCGCTCTGCATCCAAGATGGTGCTTCGCAACTGCATCCTCGTATGGTGGAAAGCGGAAGAGCCAAAGGGTCTGACTATGTTTCTACAACATTTGTGTAAGGTTTTAGTCTCATCCGTGAAGGTGGAGCCCTCATGGTTAAGCAGTCCTCATTAGTGTTGCACTGGAGATGAAGTTTCAGCGTGAATTTTGGCGGGGACACAAACATTCTAACCATAGCAGAATGTTTTGCAGTTCTTGTCATTGCTGTTTTTTTGCTAACACTTACCATCTGCCAAGTCATCTGCTTAGTCATCTTTTGTGCAGGGTGTCCTGTGCACCGTAAGATGTTCAACAGCATCTCTGGCCTCTACCTGCCGGATGTTAGTAGCACGCCTTTCACCTATCCATGACAACCAGAGACATCTCCAGATTCTGCCAAACATCCCTGGGGTGGAAGGTTGCACCGCTAACTCAGACAAAGAGCAAATACGCTGTGGGCTTCCTTAGAGTAACACCAGAGACATGCCTGTGACGACACACCTGGTGGCTTATGTCAGGGCATCTTCCGTTCAGCCATCTCAGACAAAGGACACTCATTTAGTTCCTCCCCAAGGATGGAACAGATGGGCTGCCCCTTTCTGAAGACGCCATTCAAGGAAGAAACAAGATGGTGTTACTCAAACCACTTTCATCCTCCATTCGATCGCAGTAATGCTGCCTAACACAAGTTTGTCTTTTAATGTGTCGTTTAGAAACGCCCTTGAAAAATTGCCTGGTAAAATAGACTTATAAAAAATTATGTTCCCAACAACAGCGCAGCTTATATATTATACAGTTTTTCTGTTCTTGCATTTTCCTTTGGCACTCAGTATTGCTCGACATCAAAATGGCAAGGGCAAGGCATCACCCTCCCAGCCCCCTGCACGTGGCAGACATTAATAATCAATTCTTTTCCCCCTCATCAGCGTCACCTTCTGAGAATCCTCAGTGCGTCTCTCTAGGCATAGACTGTCAACCAGGTGGAATTACTATGTGAAATAAAATGTATTTGCCTCCCCTATTACATGGTGCATTTTTGGCTGAGAAGAAGAATTATGCTTTCCAAAGAGGCACGCTTATCATGAGGTATTAGCTTATTTTTCAGTTACTCTGAGAAAAGTACTTGATAGATGGGAAGAAATGTCTATTCTTAAAGCATTTGGAATTAAGATTCTATTTTGTAACAGTAATTGGGCACCTGAGGAATACTCCTCCTTCCTGAGGTGTTTTACATACGACGTCTTCCTGTGTATTGTTTTTCTGTAGTAACGTCTCTCTCCCCTCCACCACCAAAAATTAATCCCCTCTATTCAAAGCCTGGTGAGGCAGCCACCTGGGGGTGAGAGAAAATGCTTTGTGTACGGTGGGGACTGAGACAGTCCCCTCAGCAAAGAACATTGAGAAACTGCAGGACGTTCCTATGTCACTTTGCAGCACAGGGCAGGTGAAGGAGCTTTGAAGAGATGGGGACTGGAATCATCGGAGATTTCTAGAAGTAGCTACTGATGTAGAAAGGCACAGAGGCCAGGCTGCTCTGGGAAGGCAACACATGTTTCAGAGTGGAAAATGCTTTCAGGTGGCACCATAGAACCATCCATGGTAGCATAATGCTTTATTTGTTTTCATGGCTTTTTGCGGAGGGATGGAAAAACTCCCATGGAATTGTTTGGTAAGTTGGTAATTTGGTTTAGTAACTTGATGACCCTATAGGCAAATACCTATCACTTAGATAGTTTTTATCTCATATCCTGTTTCTGATACTAAGAAAACAGGGAAAAATAGTCTCAGAAAGAAAAGGCCCTGGGTCAGAGAGTGTCTGTCTCTTTCTTTGAGACCAGTGGGAATGTTTTTGTTTCTGCACTTTTAAATGATTTATTTAGTCTATGAAAGATAGGGACAAGTAAAACACATCTCCTATTTGCTCTTCTAAGAAAGGAATTTTTAACTTAAATGGGAGGCACTAGTATACTTCAAGGGCTAACTGAAATTTTATTCACAATTTTAAGAATAAACGTTTTTATCTGGGCAGAAGGCTCATAGTGTTTTAAAAATCATATTCTCAAAGTGCTACATGGGACACAAGGAAAAGTAAGAGCCCAGCTTTTTTAGAACAGTAACTTTCAGAGTCTTCTACCATGCCCTAGTAGGCAGGGATGAAGCATAGTACAGCCCAACGACCTCCCCGTTTTAACCTTCTGGTGGGAAGCTGTGTGCTGGGGATGAGAGGCGACAGGGAGGCGGCAGAAGCTCGGAAATAATGGAGCATTGTGGTACAACTGTATGTGGGGGAGAGATACCTCTGATCTAGCAGTAGGAATATGTATTAATTTGAGTCACAGTTGCTGTATGTCTTGAAGTCCAATTATTTAGAAATCATCAGAGGAAAGTACAGGTAATGATAAAGTGTTATCCTCCAAGCCCCGTAAAACCACAGCAGTGACGTTTTACTAAAATATTGAACTGAGCCCCGGTTAGCAACTTCGATGATAGCATGAGATCAGAAAGTCCTTCCTGAAAAGTCCAGTTGTACTCGTGCACGTGAGTGTTGGGAGGGGGGATATTTGCAACACTTCTGTGAAGTTCTTGGTAGCTAGACTTCTTGGTACAACATTTAATGATAGTCCTTAGTAAACTTTTGTAGTCATTTATGTTGAGTTTTCAATAACACTTTCAGATTTTCAATTTTATTAACTCAGTGGAATACTGTTATTAACATCTATTGGTCATTTAAAGAAAAATAAAAGCCTGTAGAATGCATTTCAGTGCCCATAACACAAATGAAAAGACTTGCGTTTTTTGGTTCAGTTAATGGCTCATTGTGAGGGCTCTCTAGGTCTGTGTACTGAAGCATAATTCGTTACTGCTGTAGGAAGTTAGGAAGATGGGAGCAGAGGGCTCTTTTATAAGACCTCCATTCTACAGATAGCCCTATTTTTTTGGGGGGAGGGGTGACTGTAAAAATGGTATTTTCTAAACTTTTTCATATATACTTGATTGTGAATATATTGGAGCCATGCCTGTAGTTATTTATTATTTTATTATTTATTTTTTGAGATGGCATCTCACTCACCCTGTCACCCAGGCTGGAGTGCAGTGGTATAGTCTCAGCTCACTGCAGCCTCTGCCTCCTGGACTCAAGTGACACTCGTGCCTCAGCCTTCTGAGGAGCTGGGATTATAGGTGTGCACTGCCACGCCCAGCTAATTTCTGTATTTTTAGTAGAGACAGGGTTTCACTTTCTTGGCCAGGCTGGTCTCGAACCCCTGACCTCAAGAGATCTGCCTGCCAAAGTACTGTAATTACAGGTGTGAGTGACTGCACCCAGCCACAAACTATATTTATGTACACTGTGTACCTCATATTCATATCTACTCAGTTCTGGAATATCACTATCTAATTTGTGATCTTTCAAAACTTCTTCATTGTCCAATGCTTTTTGAGAGATGTTCACTAACTATATATATTTATATATCTCTCTATATAGAGTTATATTTATTGTATGTTATATATTATATGTAGTTTTATATATATATATAAATTAAGCATTTATTAGGAGCTTTTGTGACCTGTTATTAAGCAAAACAAATAAAATTCATTAAAATGAAACTCTATTTGATTGCTTTAGAGCTTTTATTATTATTTTTTTTCTTGAACAATTTCTGCAGAAAAACTAAGCAGAATTATTTACCACTTGGGCGGAATTTTTGGTTATCCATCCTATTTAAGGTCACACCCAGCCTTCCTAATAGAGTTGAATGGCTTTGCGTTGAAATTCGCAGTGATTCTATTGGACTCAGGCCAAGTGGCTCCTGGATTTTCTGTGCGCCACTGTCTACATGTGGATTAGCAGTGACATAATACATACCAGCCAGTGTCCTCCACTCTCTTCATGCATCCTGGTTTGCAAAAAAATAAAATAAAATAAGTAGAAAATAAAAGATGCTGAATCCTGCAGAAAGTTTCCACTCCCCAGACCAAACTGTGTGCATAGCGGGGAGAAGAGACCAGATGGCCAGTGGGTTGAAATCAGCCGAGAACCAGCTGGGACGCATGAGAGGGCATTGCCTCTTCCACTTCCCTGGAAGGCTGGTCAGGGTGAGTCCCGCAGGTCTGAGCAGGACGAGAGGTGTCAATGTCATGACTTCTGTCTGGCTTTCTGGACCCTTAGATGAATTGGAGTTGGATTGTGATTTGGCACACAATCTGAGGATAAGGTCTCAGTTTCCTGCTTTCTGAAAAAAAAATAATAATAATAATAATAACAGGCCAGATTGACAGAAGGTTCGAGGGTAAAGTGCTGATGAACAGGAAATAACCACATTTTCCTGCAGTAGCAGCAGCTTGGAGACCAAAGCTCTGTGAGGAGGACACATGATTTGGGTGGTTTTGAATCCTAAAGGCAGGATTCTTCCCCTCTCACTTAAAGCTAAACCTTTCATTGCCACCGAATATTATGCATTTCTTAGACTGCTAGCTTCCGCCACGGTAATTCCTACCCTCCACTTGGACACTGGGTGTGTTCAGTTATTTTGAGGAAATCTACAAACCTTTCAGATTCACTCACCTCTAATAAATGTTTAAAATGTGCCTTTTATGGAGCCTTTTTCTGGTTAGCATATTAATTATCTATGGCCCCATAATGAAGTAATGGAAAACATAACAATGAAAACACTATCATTTAGTATCTCGTAAAGTTTCTCTAGGGCTCAGAAATCGGGGACTGACTGAGGTGGATGTTTCTGACTGGGGTCTCTCCTGAGGTTGCAGCTGAGATGCTGACTGGGGCTGTGCCATCTGAAGGCTCACCTCTCCGTGGTTACTTGTCAGAAGCTTCAGTTCCTTGCCACATGTGCCACTATAGAGATGTGCTTACAGCATGGCGGCTTTTGTCCTTTAGAGCAAGAGTTACAGAGACAGAGAGAGTGTCCATGACTTTTTTTTTTTCTTTGAGACAGAGTCTCGCTCTGATGCCAGGCTGGAGTGCCGTAGTATGATCTCGGCTCGCTGCAACCTCTGCCTCCCAGGTTCAAGCGATTCTCCTGCCTCAGTCTCCCAAGTATCTGGGACTACAGGTGTGCACCACCACGCCCAGCTAATTTTTGTATTTTTAGTAGAGACGGGGTTTCACTATGTTGGCCATGATGGTCTCGATCTCTTGACCTTGTGATCCACCCACCTCGGCCTCCCAGAGTGCTGGGATTACAGGCCTGAACCCCTGCACCTGGTCTGATTGTCCGTGACTTTTTGCAATTGTTTCTCCTAATAACATGTGATCTCAGTGTGGTATATTTGTTACAATTGATGGACACAGGTCAGTACATTTTTATTAACTAAAGTCCATAGTTATATTAATTAACTCTGTGTTGTATGATTCTATATTTTAATGTTTTATTGTAAAATACATATAAAATGAATTTTACTACCTTAACCATTTTTAAGTGTATGGTTCAGTAGTGTTCAATGCATTCATGTTGTCGTGCAAACAGCACTATCACCCATCTTAAGAACTCCTTTCATCCCGTGAAACTGAAGCTCTGTACCCATTAAATAGTAACCCCCACTTTGGGAGGCCGAGGCGGGTGGATCACGAGGTCAAGAGATCGAGACCACCCTGGTCAACAAGGTGAAACCCCATCTCTACTAAAAATACAAAAATTAGCTGGGCATGGTGGCGGGTGCCTGTAATCCCAGCTACTCAGGAGGCTGAGGCAGGAGAATTGCCTGAACCCAGGAGGCGGAAGTTGCGGTGAGCCAAGATCGCGCCATTGCACTCCAGCCTGGGTAACAAGAGCGAAAATCGGTCTCAAAAAAAAAAAACAAAAAAGTAACCCCTCATTCCTTCCTTCCCTAGTCCCTGACAACCAACATGCTACTTTCTGTTTTTGTGATTTTAACTACCCTTAAGTGTCTCAAATAAGTCGAATCACACAGCATATGTCTCATTGTGACTGGTTTCTTTTGCTTGGCATCATGTCCTCAAGGTTTATCGGTGTTGAAGCAAGTGTGAGGGTGTGGAATTTCTTTCCCTCTCTCCCTCCCTCCCTGCCTCCCTTCCCTCCCTCCCTCCCTCCCTTCCTTCCTCCCTCCATCCCTCCCTCCATCCTTCCCCTCCCTCCCTCCATTCTTCCCCTCCCTCTCTCCCTTCCTTCTTCCCCTCCCTCCCTCCCTTCCTCCCGTCTCTCCCTCCCTCCCTTCCTCCTTCTCTCCCTCCGTCCCTCCTTCCCTTCCTCCCTTCTTTCCCTCCCTTCCTCCCTCCCTCTTTCCCTCCTTCCCTCCTTCCTTCCTTTCTTCCTTCTTTTCTCTTTTTTTTTTTTTTGGACACAGTCTTACTCTGTTGCCCCGCTGGAGTGCTGTGGCACGATCTTGGTTCACTGCAACCTCCACCTCCTGGATTCAAGTGATTCTCCTGCCTCAGCCTCCCGAGTAGCTGGGATTACAGGTGCCCATGACCACACCTGGCTAATTTTTGTATTTTTAGTAGAGAATGGCAGGCTGGTCCTGAACTCCTGACCTCAAGTGATCTGCCCACCTAGGCCTTCCAAAGTGCTGGGATTACAGGCATGGGCCACCACACCCAGCCCCTTTTTAAGGCTGAATGCTATTCCATTTTATGTGTACACCACAGTTGGCATATCCATTCATTGGTCGAGGGGTACTTGGGTTGCTTGCATGTTTTAGCTGTTATGACAGCTTTACGGGTCTGGACAAATGCATAGTTATCCATCCACCATTAGAGTATCATGCAGAATAGTTTTCCTGCCACAAAAATCTCCCGTGCTTCACTTATGCTTCCCTCCCTGCCCTCCCCTGCACGTTCCTGGCAACCACATCTTTTTCCTGTTTTGCCTTTTCCAGAATGTTATGTAGTCAGAATCACGCCGTATGCAGCCCCAGTAGGTTTTATGACCTAGTCTCAGAGTCAAACGCTGTTATGTCTTCCTTATTCTGTTGGAAGCAATTTCAGCCTGTTTTTGGTGGGGGCGGTGGGGGTTAGGTAATTATACTTCACTACTTAACAAGCTGGGGTGGTCGGGAGAGGAATCATCAAAGAATTTTCAGACATGTTTGAAACCACCATAGTTAGGATGATAGGGCTAGAAGTTCCAGCGTTTACTGGACATGCACTCTGTGCTGGACACCGTTCTCCGTGTTTTGTATGCACTGTTCATTTAACACACAATGCCATGTGGTCACTGTCATATTTACCATTGACATTTCACAGATGAGGACACTGTGACTCCCTGAAGCCGCATAACGTAACTCTTTAAGGGGCAGAGCCAGGATGCAAACTCAGGTCAGCCTAAAACCAAAACCCAAGTCTGGAAATTATATCATACCGTTCCCTTTTAGTCTAGGGAGACGTCTTCATCTAAGGCTTAGATACATGGGACAGGGTCTGACCAAATGCATCAGAAGATGTCAGTGCAGGATGATGCTGAACCTCTTCCATTTGCCTCTCCAAAGGCATTCTTCGTTCTTCCTCACTGTGTTAGTTTCCATTGCTGCTGGAACAAATCACCACAAACTTAAAATGGTATAGATTTCCTGTTTTAAAGTCCTGTAGCTCAGAAGTCCAATGTGTTCTCACTGTGCAGTCATCAGGGTGTCAGCAGAGCTGTCTTACCTTCTGGAGGCTCTAGCGGAGAATATCTTTCCTTACTTTTTCCAGCTTCCAGAGTCTGTCCGCATTCCTTGGCTTGTGGCCCCTCCTCCATCTTCAAAGCCAGCAATGTGGCCCTCTCCAATCATCTCCACTGAGTACCATTTCCCTGACTCTCTCCTGCTTCTGAGAATCTCTGTGATTATACTGGGCCCGTCCAGATAGTACAGAATCACCTCCCTATCTTGAGGTTAGCTGATTAGCAACCTCAGTCCATCTGCAAACTTAGTTTTCATATTTAATTTACAGGAATTTTACAGGTTTCCAGGAGTAGGGGGTAGACATCTTTGGGAATGTTGATTTAAAAAAGTAACAAACTCTGGAAGATACTTAAATAGGTTTGTTCTAAGTCAATGTGCATGACCATGGCCTGGCAAATGGCCTGGGAGATAGTCTCCAGTGGTCCTGAGAAAGGGTGTCTGAGATGATCGGGTTATAGTTTGGTTTTTGTACATTTTAGGGAAACAGAAGTTATAGGCAAAGACAAATCAGTACATGGAAAGTATACATGGGTTCAGCCCAGAAAGGCAGGACATCTTGAAATGGGGTAGGTAGTCCGTGGATTACAGATCATAGTTGGACTCTAAGATTTTTTGATTGACAGTGGATTGAAAGAGTTAAGCTTTGTCTGAAGACTTAAAGCCAGTAGAAAGGAATGCTTGAGTTAAGATAAATGGGGTTGAGAAAATTAAATAAAACTTAGCCAGGCATGGTGGCGTGCACCTGTAGTCGCAGGTACTGCGGAGGCTAAGGCACGAGAATGCCTTGAACCCAGGAGGCAGAGGTTGCAGTGAGCCAAGATTTCATGACTGCACTCCAGCCTAGGTGACAGAGCGAGACTCTGACTCAAAAAAGTAAGGAAAAATAAGGGGTTTTGGGGAAGCCAACATTCTTGTTATGTAGGTTAAGATTTCAGGTAGCAGGCTTCAGAGGGAATACATGGTAGATAGATGTCTTGTTGTCAGACCTTAAAAGGCGTCGGCCTCCTACCTAATCCCTGCTAGATCCAGAAAAGTCCTGGCTGCGTTCACAGACCTTCTTTGTAGATTCGGAATTTCCCCCTACAAAAGACAGCTTTGCAGGGTCATTTCAAAATATATCAAAGAAGCATATTTTGGGATAAAATATTTTGATTTCCTTCGGAGTCTGCTGTCTGTCATCCTCTGCTGCATCAGAGTCGGGTTGGAATTTGGTATCTTACTGCCAAAGAGTCTGTTTTGTCAGTCTGATGATTTCTGTTGGAATGTTAATGCTGGTCAGTTGTAACTAAACTCAGAAAGGGAGGGGACATAAGGAGATGTGTCTGACCTCCCTTTCCACCATGGCCAGAAATTTCAGTTTTTAGGTTTCCATTGGCCCAGGGGGAGTCCATTCAGTCAGTTGAAGAGATACAGGATTTTGTTTTTGGTTTAGCACCGTTCTTGCTCTTTTCCTAGGAAGCTGCTATGGAAGGGTGACCCCAGGGGCTCCTCTACTCTTTCATTGTCAGTTGAGTTCGGCTTATGGGGAGTTTTGGTGGGAGATTGGAGGGAGGAGGTTAAATGATGTCAAGGTTTGTATGGTCCTGTGTCCTTCCTGAGTGGCAGAGAGGACCGGCCTCTGCTTGCTGTCACTAAACAGCCACTTCCTTCCTTTCTTTCTGGGACCCCCTAATGTTCCCTTCCCCTCAACCATTTTGGCGTACAGGAAAATAATTTTGCTGCTACTAATTCTAGGTCCCTGCATATCCTGGGTGGCTTCCCTGTGCTCTGCCTACACCTTTGGAAATAGTACTTCTGTAAGTAAGATCTCCTTAAATAATCCTAATTTGAGGATGCCATCTGTTTCTTATTGAGACCTTGACTGATACAGCAACTAAGGATAGTCATATTTGAAGTTAAAACAACAAAAAAAAAAGCATGTGTCTTGAATTAGGCTAAGCTGAATTTCTCAAAGCGTGGTCCTTAGCCCCTTGACAGAGATGTTGACGTGAACCCAGAATCCTAAGGGGCTATGTTGTTTTCAGAAGCCAAGTTAAATTTCCATATGAAAGCAAAGCCTTTTACCTTCTTAACCAGGATAGTCCTTAGGATGTAGAATGTTCTCTGAGTTCCTGTTGGTGTCTGTTACAGCAGGTGAGGAATTCAAGAACACTGCCCTCTCCATACCTGCAAGATGTGACAGGCTATTGCCCTTGTCTTAGAAGAACTGATTTAGGTGTTTTTTTTTTTCTTTTTTTAAATAACAACAACTTAAGAAAAAAAAAATTCCAATAATTCCACAGGTGAGCTAATGAGCTAATTACAGAGAGTGGTTTCAAAATATTGGCATTCCACAAGTAAACAGCATCTGCCTTTGATTAAGGTGTGAAATTTTAAAAAGGTATGGAAAGTTGGGTAGTGTGTTCAGGTGGCGTCTTTTTTTATTTTTATTTTTGATTGTGCAGAAGTGATTATATAATGGCCTTATGTGTATTCTCCTCTGAGAACCAGGAAGACCAAATAATGCATACCAAGACCCTGCAGTGGCATGAGGGTCACCTCTGAACTGCGGGTCTGGGGCAGAGCCTGGTCCACTGTCTGCAGATCTAGGGCTCTGTGATTGTTTTCTGATGTTTCTGCACTGTTTGCTGTTTTACCTTTAGAATGAGAGTTCCCTCTGCATACACATAGACCAAGTTTGTAAAATTCTGAACTGTTTGTCTCTGTGCTTTGTCAGTGGTTCTCACTATTAACTGCTCTTCAGAATAGGGACAGGAGCTTTAAAAAGTAGCCATGATGCCTGCCTGGGCTGTGGCCCCAGGGACTCTGAATTAATTGGTCTTGGATGGGGCATTTCATCAGCATCCAGGGTTCAGACCAACGGACCTAAAACAGGGCTTCTTAAATTTTAATGTGCGTGCAAATTACCCAAGGCTTTTGTTAAAGTGCAGATGCTGATGCAGGAAGTCTAGGGTGGGGACCAGAGATTCTCAATTTGTGATAAACTTCCCAGTGATGCTACTGCGGCTACCTGAGGAACACATGTTGAGTGGTAAGGAGATAGAACGTTTCGGTGACTACAGACAGCTTTTTAGGATGGGTGAATGTTAATGCTTGAGTGTTTGGTGATTTGAATCATGGCTCCAAGAGTTGAGAGTTCTCTAGAAAGTAGGAAATTTGTAGTCTCATTTGGATGATCGAATTATGGACTCATGGGGTCTTCAATTGCAAAACACAGCCAGGCCTCTTCACATGCCATCATTGTCACATTAACGATGAGTCTATTGATCCATTCATGCATTCATTCATTTACCCATTCATTCATTCTTTTGTTCATTCATTCATTCACTGAATATGTATCGAATACCTGTCATATACCAGGCATCTTTTTGGTGCTGAGAATAGATCTATGACAAAGATAAACGAGGTTCTTGCCCTTGGCTAGTCCAGTGAACGGAGTAGAAATAGATTAACTCAAGGAAATAAATATGAGTCAACAAAAGCCATACGGATGGCGATATATACTATGAATGAAATCCAGCACACTGTTTCCTTAGGTGGAAGGTGTGGCTGTAGAGTTTAATTTACTATGTCTACGGAGTGTCCAGTGGAAGTTTCTTGGAAGAAATGGTGTTTTAGCTAAGACACGAAAAGACCCAGGGAAAGACCATTCCAGGAAAACAGAAAAGCAGGGCAAAGACCCTGAGTAGGAAGGACATTGATTTATCGGGGAACGGAGAAGGGATCAGTGTAGCCTTGGTGTCATGAGTGAGGAGATGCGTTGTGTGGAGAGGCAGGAAGGGAATGTCTCATGCAGTGGATGAGGACTTTGAGTGCCTTGCTAAGCACCATAGGGAGCTGCCTGATGATTTTATGCATGGAAGAGGAACGTTCTGATTTACGTGCTAAAATGATTACTTTGGCTGCTACGTGGCAGATGTGTTAGAGATGAAGATGTCAGGAGTGGACACAGGAAAACCTGTTAGTAAACTCAGAGCAACCCAAATGAATGATTATGCCTGATCCTAGAAAAGTGGCAATAGAAATGGATATAATTTCGTGATAACACTGACAGATCGAGGGATGAGGAAACTGGAGGAAGCATGGATGACTTCTAGCAAATGAGTAAATAGTAGTGATTTATTCACGCGGGGAGGGTTGCAGAAGATGTAATTTGTAGGGCATGACAAGACCCCAGAGCTCCATTTTAAACAAGTTTGAGATGCCTGTTAAACTTGCAAGTGCAGATTTAAGAATATAGTGTATACTCTACAAGTCTAGCGCTTAGGGAAGAATTCACGTCTAAAAATGGGATTTGAGGGGCTATTCCTATATTCATATTAAACATTATCTTATTAAATGAGTTTTCAAGGACAGAGAAAAGTAGATACCAAGGGAATAATATCAGGGTTTTGATGAAAGATTGGCCCAAGATGAGAGAGACAACTTTGGCTCCTGCTTGAAACCCATCTTGGCTTTGGATGCTCAGATCTTAGACTCAAGGTAACCTTTGCAGAGATTTCAATAATAATTAGTATGTAAACTTTCAGTAAACATTATTTCCCAGACATGGAACATCTGGCCAAAGTCAATGTGATTTGAAATGACGTTGGCTTTATCTTGATGTCTCTCCCAGAGGGACACATTGTGAGGAAACAGATATTACGCTGGGTGATTATGGAGGGTGGGGAAATCAGCTTGTTGGTTCCTTGGCCAGATGTCTAAGTCTATGGTAACGGAGTTAATGGATGCTGAGGAGGAAAGACACGTGCAGAGTTGGCGTCCTTTCAGCAAGGCCCGGCAAGGTTGCTGATGAAGGATGCCTGCTGCTACAGTGGAGCTGAAGGTACATTCTTGGACCCAAGGAAGAAACACAGAGGACACATTATCATATGCAATGATTAGTTGGCTAATGAGCCTTGAGGGGCAGGGGGAAAATGGACTACAAAACAAATTAAATGAGTACCTGACATCCTAATGTTCTTTATAAACACAGGATGATGTCAGTGTGTGTGTGTGTGTATGTATGTATGTATGTGTGTATGGGTGTGTTTCTTTATGCCAGCCCACCTGGCTGTGTTAACCAACCCCACAGAAATACACAGAATGAGGCTGACCGACTCCCCCTTCCCGAGTGCTTCCTGGACAGGATACCACGCAGGAGGAGGTGATTTGGCTTTCAGACAGATCCTTTCCCTGTGGTGGTTCTTGGTGGAGGATGAAAGATGAGATTTCTCTGAAAAGCTCATCCCTTTGAATTGTGTTCCCGAGGAAAGAGGCCAGATGCCACATGACCAGAGTTTTAGAAAACTCCAGAATTTTGGGTGATGAGCGTGCAATGCCTGGCTCTCTTCCATCTGCAGCAAGGGCAGAGCAGCAGGGAATGGACAAGAGTACAGAGAAGAAAAGGAGGCAAGGGGTGAGGGATGACTTCCTTACAGACCAGATTGTTTCAGCCCCAAATGGAATAGTTCAGAGTGACTGAAATCAACTTTATAAAGAGTAGGGAATGCTGGTTTAGCTACCATGACAGTGTCGCAGCCACGCTCCCTGTATGGAACTGACTACCTTCAGACTTGTTTTAAAGGTTTGTTATTCGTTGTCTAACTCCACACCAATCAGAGAAGCTCGGAGGCTGTACCATTCCTGTGCCTATTTTATGCATGCAAAAACAAATGTTTAGAGAGATAAAGTGATTTTCTTAGAGTTTCACAGACCGTAACACTCGGACTCTAGGATTGGAACTCAGGCAGTGACATGTCTACACGTTGGAGGCACATTTTGCTACGTGATCGACCTAATACTAAAAAGGAAGAAGGTAATGCCCCATGGGAACAAAGGCCAGGATTTTAAAATGGTTTTACTTTAAAATAAATACGGCCATTTGTGCTATGTTTAACATGTGCCTGTAAAATTGCCATATCTGATTTGATTTAGTCTTTTTAATAGCTCCATGGGGTGGGTATTATGATCCTCATTCTACATTTGCTGAAGCTGGCTCAGGAAGGATCCTTGGCCAGGGTCAGGCAGTTCAACTTGGCTGAGCTAGGATTTGAGTTGGGACCTTCGTCTCTATTACACATGTCCTTCAGCTGGTATTCGGTACTACTTAATTGTAAGTGAAGAAGCTCTGATATTTTTTCTCCCAGGCTTAGAAGGAAATGTGGCATAGGCCCTCTGTGTCTTTTGAAGCTCACCCATGTTTTGGAAAGAAGAACGTAAAAATACTTACAGTAATGTTTTCTAGATATGTCTGATTTCTCTCCAATTACCAGTGCTTCTGCATTATCTATAGTCTCGGATGCTTATTTTTGCTTTCACAACCTCTCATAAAGACTGAATACCAGAAACCTGCCAAATTGTGATTTCTGCTATTCTGCCACTGAAACTTCATTATTTAATGTTCCCGTTAATAATACTGGACACACATTTCGGGATTAAAGTATGTGCCTTCTCAAATGATGTATCCTGGAAAGGTTATTATTAATAAAGGTAGCATTAAAACACCACAAATAACTCTGTAACCTTGCTTGGGCTTAATAAATTTCCTGCAGAAAATTTTATTTGCAGCAAACCCTTAAAATTCAGCTCACTTTTAATATACTGTGACCTTCCTTGGCCCTTATCATTCATTATATACGAGTGACCTTTCCAAAGTTGAGAAGGGTAGTTGCAACAGCTTTTGGGTATTAAAACCTGTAAGAGGTAGGTATGGTTTCATTCATTCCTACTGATAATTAATTCATGTACTTTAAAGACGTAGCATTATTCTTTTTATGACACAGTTGGTGGTGGTTTCACAAGGGCATGGAATATAAATGGTTATCTTGGCTAAAGCGGGTTTCTGTCCTTTTTAGGCACTGAGCTCTATCTATAGCAGGACTTAAACTGGGACTTCCCTTAGAAGGAGCAATGTCAAGCTGTTGGAGACTTGATCATCGTTTTGATGATCATCCCTTTGCCATTTTGATGATCAACGCCTTGCAACTTCTAAGAGACACCCCCTCCCCCCTTTTTTTGCACTCTTTCGCCCAGGCTGGAGTGCAATGGTGCAATCTCGGCCAACTGCAACCTTCACTTCCTGGGTTCAAGTGATTCTCCTGCCTCAGCCTCCCAAGCAGCTGAAATTACAGGTGTCCATACCACCATACCCAGCTGATTTTTATCTTTTTAGTCGAGATGGAGTTTCACCACATTGGTCAGGCTGGTCTCAAACTCATGACCTCAGGTGATCTATCTGCCTTGGCCTCCCTTTTTAAAATATTTATTACATAATGGCTCACACCTATTATCCCAGGACTTTGGAAGGTGGGTGGATCACTAGGTCAAGAGATCAAGACCATCCTGGTCAACAAGGTGAAACCCCGTCTCTACTAAAAGTACAAAAATTAGCTGGGCATGGTGGCACAGCCTGTAGTCTCAGCTACTCGGGAGGCTGAGGCAGGAGAATTGCTTGAACCCAGGAGGCGGAGGTTGCGGTGAACCGAGATTGCGCCATTGCACTCCAGCCTGGGTAATAAGAGCAAAACTCCATCTCAAAAAAAAAAAAAAAAAAAAAAATTATTGCATAAAACTGAAAGCATATATAAAAGAGAGAATAACATACAGAATCACCTATTGAATCACCCAGATTCAATAATTATGAAGGTATTGCTAATCTTACTTTACATATGCTCTGCCTACTCTCCCTAGCTACTAGTCTCAAGCAGATAACAGACATCATACCATTGTTCCATAAATATTTCAGGTTGCATTTTTAAGGATAAGTTTTCTTCCTAACATACCTGTAATACCTACTAATAATAGCGATTTGTGAACATCATCACTATTAAATAATGGTTTAATCTTCCAGTTTTTTCAAAAATGCCAAAGTTTTCTTATTTCCAATTCTAAAAATAGTCTTTATTTTTTAGAGCATTTTAGATTCACAGCAAAATTGAGCAGAAGGTACAGAGACTTTGCATTCCCCTCCCCCTGCCACATTTGCATAGCTTCCCCCATTAGAAACACCCCTTCCAGTGGTGTACTTGCTATGATTGGTTTGAGAGTTTGTTTATTTGAAAAAGGATCCAAATAAAGTCTGTACACTGTGATTGGTTGATACGTCTTTAAAGGGCCATTTTACTCAGTCTTAAGTGCTTTTTGTTATTTATTTATTATTTTTTTTGGAGAGGAAGTCTCATTCTATCTTTCAGGCTGGAGTACAGTGGCATGATCTCAGCTCACTGCAGCCTCTGTCTCCTGCATTCAAGTGATTCTCCTGCCTCAGCCTCCTGAGTAGCTGGGACTACAGGTGTGTGCCAACATGCCCAGCTAATTTTTGTATTTTTTTAGTAGAGATGGGGTTTCACCATATTGGCCAGGCTGGTTTCACACTCCTGACCTCAAGTGATCCACTTGCCTCGGGCTTCCAAAGTGCTGAGATTACAGGCATGAGCCTCCACACCCAGCCCGTTTTAAGAATCTTTTAATCAGTCTTTCTCCTCCATTTTTGTTTGTTTGGGTTTTTCTTTTTTTAACATTTTTCTTCGTGGTGGTTGTTGACTTTGTTACGGAAACCAGATTGTCCTGCGGTATTTCCCACAGTCTGGTGTTTGCCGATTGCATCCCTGTGGTGTCATTTCACATGTTCCTCGGTCCTTTCTAGTCTTCAAAATTGGACTAGGTCAGATGCAGGTTCCATTTCTTTGGTCGTTTCTTCTTCCAAGAAGAGGCACATTGTATCAAATTGTCTCCCTTTTTGCGATGCTATTTAATCTCCATGGGCGAGGTATTATTAGCTTCATTCTGCATTTGATGAAGCATCCATTGACCGTGGATGCTCGATGCATTTTTCAGGGATTGCAGACGGCTGACACTGTAATTTTATCATTTCTTCTTCATGGATTTACTGTAAGACTTCTTAAAGAGTAATTTCCCAGTCTACTTCTAGGATAATCTGGGAATATAGTTTATACAGGAAGTACAGGAAAAATGCTTGACTTTCCCTTTGTGATTTCAAATTTATGAGTTTATCTGCTTACTCTAGTGGTGACTGTAATTTTTGGTTTTACTACAAATTCAGGGATAGAAGTTACTGTCTTTCTTGGCGCTCAGCTTATTCAATCTTCAACCAGTAAGAACTTCCTCAGGTTTCTGCAGAAGTCATTTTTACATGACTGCTTATCTTTGATGGCTTTCTTGCTATCTAGTGTGACAGGATATTCTAGATTCATCTTGTAGATTTGGTACTCCTGAAATAATCCACTTCCCAAAGGAGGTTTACTAGTTTGGTGCAAAAGTAATTGCCGTTTTTGCCGTTAAAAGTAATGACAAAACTGCAATTACTTTTGCACCAACCTAATGGTTTCTAAGGGTATTCCAGGGTCATAACCTGGGTACTAGAGGCGTCCCATGAATGTTAAAAGAATCTCATCATCTTTTCCCCGAAAACCAGCTCTTCCAGTTACCATCATCTTGATCATCAGCCCCTCTATCCATCCAGATACTGAGGCAAGAGACTTCAGAGTGTACTTCCTTTTCTTTGAGACAGAGTCTTGCCCTGTTTCCCAGGCTGGCGTGCATTGGCGTGATGTTGGTGCACTGCCATGTCTGACTCCTGAGTTCAAGTGATTCTCATGCCTCAGGGTTCTAAGTAGCTGGAATCACAAGCACGCACCACCACGCCCAGCTAATTTTTGTATTTTTAATAGAGACAGGGTTTCACTATGTTGGCTAGGCTGGTCTTGAACTGCTGACCTCCAGTGATCTGTCTGCTTAGACCTCCCAAAGTGCTGGGATTACAGGTGGGAGCCACTGCACCTGGCTGCAGAGTTTCCTTTTATTCATTTTTCTTCCTTACAATCCATGCATTCATTTTTCTTTCCAGTTCTACAGCCAGAGCCAGGATCCCTCCAGTTCCTCATCTGGACCGACAAGTTTGACCCCGAATAAAATTGACCTCTAGCTCTGGCTAGTCTAGCCCCCATCATGACAACCAAGCCTGTTTTACGAAAAACAAAAGAACAGGAAACCAAAGCTAGTCAAGCCGTGCCCTTGCTCAAAAATACTCCGTGGCTTCCTGCTACCTAGAGAAAAACTCCACACTGTTCCAGTTCTTGGTGTCCCTCCGTTTCTAGGCCCATAAGCTGCTTCTTCCTTCCCTTTCCTTCATCGTAGGAATTTATAACTTCTCACTCCGTTCCTGCTGCTGCCATGCCTGACGTACCTGTGTTCCTCTTCCCCCATTTCGCCCAGGGTCATGGAGAAGTTTATGCCAACGCTCTCTTCAGATCCTTACCTGTGACCACTTCCGCCGACCTTGGCCAGAACTGCTTCCTGTTCAATACAGTTTGCTTTGGCGTCTTATTCCATAAAGTGGGGAATATAATTATCACAATGCCTATAGCCTGGGGTTGTGCAGGCGTTAGATGAGATTGTTCATGGAAGATCCTTAGAAGTGGGCCTGGGCTCTTTGTGAGCTCTTCATAAATATTAGTTGGTCATCGTGTTGTTAGCAGTCATAAGGTTTGCAGCGGTGACATTTCTCTTTACATGTGTTTTAATATCACTACGTATCAGTCATTTTACCTGAATCTTGCCTTTTCTTTAAATTGGAAGTTTTTCTGGGGAAGGGACTGATCTTAGCAATTCTTCCTTTTAACCCTTGGGGCAGAGCAGTGCCTTACACACAGTGAAGCTTCCGCTATTATATGCAGATTTTTGTGCCGTGGATGTAGCAGAAATTATCTGAGGGCTCCTGATGTAACTCCTGCCCAGGGTCTTGCCTCTTAGTTGGAAACAATAAATAACGAAATATTATCGTCTGGTAACAAGGGCTGTCCCAGAGCAGGAAGTGAGCAGAGAGCTTGACGAAGTAGAGAGAGGGAAGAGTGACTAAAACCATCAGTGAGTGTCTGGCCTTGAAGAGTGGATTGAATTGGACAGAGAAGAGAAAGGAGATTGTTCTAGGAGAAAGATCTCTTGTACATATAATAGATCCCAGCACTTTGGGAGGCCGAGGCGGGTGGATCACGAGGTCAAGAGATCAAGACCATCCTGGTCAACATGGTGAAACCCCGTCTCTACTAAAGATACAAAAAATTAGCTGGGCATGGTGGTGCGTGCCTGTAATCCCAGCTACTCGGGAGGCTGAGGCAGGAGAATTGCCTGAACCCAGGAGGCGGAGATTGCGGTGAGCCAAGATTGCGCCATTGCACTCCAGCCTGGGTAACGAGCGAAACTCCCTCTTAAAAAAAGAAAACAAAACTAGTAAGTATGGAAGTAAGAGGCGGCTGTCACTGCAGTGGCTGAATGTAAGCAAAGAAAATGATTCCATTGAATATTAGTGGGCCAAATCAAGAAAATTCCGATGCAGTATAACAAGCTTTAAGAAACAATACCATTAGCCACAATTTTATCTAATGGGAAAATATAATGTGTCGGATAAATACTCACACTCACCACTATCCCAGGTGAAGTTAAATAAATAAAACATTAATCTGCCTCTAGTGTTTCCCTATACATATAAGAGATCTTCAGGTCTTAAACAGTCCTTCAGGTCTCTCAGTCTGTGCCTCTCTTGTACAATCTGAATGGTACCCCTTAGGCTGGGCACAGTGGCCTGCCCTATACCTATAATTACAACACTTGGGAGGCTGAGGCAGGAGAATCGCTTGAGCACAGGAGGTTGAGGTTGCAATGAGCTGTGATGGTGCCCCTGTACTCCAGCCTGGGCAACAGTGAGACCCTGTCTCAAAACAAGAACCCAGAAAATTAAAATGAAAGAAATATAAATGGCATCCTTGAGCAATGGCCATAATTGGGGAAACTGTTGGTTTGAAGTGGTGGATGAAGATAACATTTCAGTGTCTTCCCTAATATGGTACATTTTTATTTCATATTTTGGTTCATCCTGATCTGCTTATTAGGAAACATAATGTGAAAATTTTTTTTAATGTGGTCAGGAACGAATGATGGTAATTACATATCATATTATCAATTCATGTAAATAGTATTTTAACATAAATAATATATGAATAATACTCAAATTCTGTAATTACAGTAATGGATGATATGTTTTGAGTTTTTATTATGTGTCAGCCGTTGATAGAACACATTTTGTTGAAGCCCCTAAGATCCCTACCGTCACATTTCCTGTCTTTCCCATTTGACAGAATGACTCCAACTTTGAGAGTCAAAGCAAAGTATTTCCGGTCAAATTAAGTCTCAGCTGAGATCTGCCTCCTGATGATAAACACTGGGTTGACACCATGACCATGCTTTGTATTGAATCCATGGAGGTGCAAACTGGAGAAAAGAATCACGAGTTTGTTCTTGTTCTCGTTGGTTGAAAATAAGTCGCTACAATGAAAATACTTCTTCAGCTGTTGTGTTTCTGTATGCTGTTGAAGGGAAACACAGATTTGCATGCATCTTCACATAAGATTCATCAGTGGACACTATGCTGTATTGTCTACTATTTAATTTTTTTTGTTTGTTTGAAATGGAGTCTCACTTCTTTTCCCAGGCTGGAGTGCAACGGCACGATCTCAGCTCACTCCACCTCCCAGGTTCAAGTGATTCTCCTGCTTCAGCCTCCCGAGTAGCTGGAACCACAGGCGCATGTCGCCATGCCAGGCTAATTTTTTGTATTTTTTGTAGAGACAGGATTTTTTCTTGTTGCCCAGGCTGGTCTTGAACTCCTGACTTCAGGCAGTCCACCTGCCTCAGCCTCCCAAAGTACTAGGATTACAGGTGTGAGCCATCATATGTGGCTGGCTACTATTTAATTGTTAGTAAATATTGACAAGTGTCCATTATAGAATCATGTCATATGAGCCTGTTCCTTTGTAGAGGACTTCATGTGAGGATAGTGTTTCTTGTGGCGTCTTTTTTGGGAGGCAAAACTTACTCTACAAGTTGTTTATAGTATTTCGGAATGAGTAAAGGCTTTCTGCTGTCTAGTGGCATCATTAGGAAGCACTTGTTACCTTTCTCATTGAGTGATCTGTTTATTTTACTTTCAGTGCACTTGAGTCAAGTGACTATGATATGCAAGGATTTGGAGATACAGAATGGAACAGGCACTGCGGGACACGGTGGCTCATGCCTGTAGTCCCAGCACTTTGGGAGGCTGAGGCAGGTGGATCACTTGAGGTCAGGAGTTCAAGACCAGCCTGGCTAACATGGTGACACCCCATCTCTACTAAAAATATAAAAATTAGATGGGTATACTGGCACATGCCTATAGTCCCAGCTAAGCTATTCTGGAGGCTGAAACAGGATAATCCCTTGAAACCTGGGAGGTGGAGGTTGCAGTGAACCGGGAAGCTGCCAGCTTGGGCAGCAAGAGTGAGACTCCATCTCAAAAAATAAAAAAAAAAGTGGCTCACGCCTGTAATCCCAGCACTTTGGGAGGCCCAGGCGGGTGGATCACGAGGTCAAGAGATTGAGACCATCCTGGTCAACATGGTGAAACCCCGTCTCTACTAAAAATACAAAAAATTAGCTGGGCACGGTGGCGTGTGCCTGTAATCCCAACTACTCGGGAGGCTGAGTCAGGAGAATTGCCTGAACCCAGGAGGCGGAGGTTGCGGTGAGCCGAGATCGCGCCATTGCACTCCAGCCTGGGTAACTAGAGCGAAACTCCGTCTCAAAAAATAAAAAAATAAATAAATAAAAAATAAAAATAAATAAAAAAAAGTGGACAGGCACAGTTTGTACTCTCACGGAAGTGTGCGGTCTGAGAAGGGAGACAAAAAATGTGTGATGATTTCGTAAGGAAGTGTGAAGACTCCAGCAGGAGCCACCAGCCAGCACAGAGCTGCAATGAGGACCTGACCCAAGGAAGATGAGTTTAGGAAAATAAGTGTAATTTTAGTTTATTGTAGAACACTTGGCAAACACAGAAAAGTACAAGGATGCAAATTCTTCAGAATCCCACAGTGACAGTCACTTCTCGCATTGTTCTGGATGTTTGATTTTACTAACCGCCTCTTGGTAAGCACTTAGGTTATTTCTTTCCTAATGTATGAAATATCTCCTAACTTTGAAAATGTTTCCTCTGTCTACTGTATGACAGAATTTCTTTTATTTCTTTGCACTCAGTTAAGGTTCTTGGGGTGGGAGGCAAAGTGGGTCGTTTGAATAGAGCTCAACAAATCTAAGTGATGCCAGTATAAATTGTATCTGTCCATAACTAGTCCCTCTCTCTCTCTCTTTTTTTTTTTTTGATATGGGGTCTTGCTCTGTCACCCAGGCTGGAGTGCAATGGCATGATTTCTGCTCACTGAAACCTCTGCCTCTTGGGTTCAAGAGATTCTCCAGCCTTAGCCTCCCAAGTAGCTGGGATTACAGGCGTGCACTCCCATACCAGGCTAATTTGTGTATTTTTAGTAGAGATGGGGTTTCACCATGTTGGTCAGGCTGGTCTCGAACTCTTGACCTCATGATCCACCTGCCTCGGCCCCACAAAGTGCTGGGATTACAGGCGTGAGCCAGCGTACCCAGCTGCTACTTCTCATTTTTGTGTCAGCTCCTCAAGGTGTTTGTTGGTGTCTCTAATCTCCTTACATTGTGGTCTCACCTGAGGGTTTGCATACTTTGGACTAAGTGAATATGGGGGAGTGTAGGGAGAAAGCAAGGAAACTTGACATTCGTCTGTCAAGGATATTGTCTTTAAAATGAAGTTTGGGAATCTGGTAAGCAGAAGATTGAAATGTGTTTGAGTGAACTGAACTGATGAATGCAATACCTGTTTTCCTTTCTCTCTCTACCTCGCTCTCTCCTTCTGTCTCTCCCCTCTTTATCCCCCGCATCCGTTTTCTCACACTTCTTTACCCATTTGTGTTTGAATACTGGATTCTTATCAAGGTCACGTTCATATATCTCAAGGGAAAATCAAAATCTTGTAATTTATTTATGCTTTAATTGCCTGGCCTCATTCCTTTTTTATTTAGCCTCTGCTTACTTTCTAGCTCCTGGTGGGTCTGTAGCTACTACCAGGAGAGGAGACTGGCAAGGTCGCTGACCAGATCAATGAGGATGCTTCTTTAGAGACAAGGTTTACAGTTCTTGGTTACGATGAGCGTTATGAAAATCTAAATAAGATTGACTAGGAGAGGTACATTATGAAATCACACTCCCTTTTGAGCATTAATATGGATCAGCAGTGATAAATATTTGAGACACTGGCTGACTGGACATCTGATGAAGAATTAAGACTCTTTTTTGACTCTGAAAGTGAGCTGCATACGGAGAGAACAAAGGCGGAGTGCAGATTAATCACACAAGAGCTGATGTGGCAATTGATTAAACTCTCTTTTTATGATACTTTTCCTCAAGAGTGAAAAGGAAGTTTGTGTTTGTGAAAGCCCTGGTGACAAGAGTCTCTTTTTCCCCAAAGAAAGAGATCTGCGTATGGCTGAATTTTCCCAGAGAACATGGTGGGGAGGGGGGAACGTTGCAATAAATCAGATGAGTTTTTATGATCCCTATAAGCAAAAACATAGTTCAGTTTTGATGGATTGTGTTAGAGAGTAAATTAGATTGCATGGAGGCTGAGTGCTAAAGTTGATATTTACAGTGCTTAAATATATTGTCTGCCTCCTCTAAATGCAGCTCATTTATTGGCTTTATGTTGTAGAGGAAATATCAGAATAATGAGCTGGGTTTTTTCTTCTCTGTCTTTATAGTTTAATATCATGCAACTGTTTATTAATAAGTTCCAAACCCCACAGGATTCTTCTAATCCTATTCTAATATCAGACTAAATTTAATAAGATTCATTCTTCTTCCCACTGCATGTGCCTCATTCATTCATTTATTCAACCAATATTTATTGAGGGTCTCCCAAAGTGACGGGCCCGGGTTAGGCTTTGGGAATATGGTGTTGAAATGAGACAGCCTTAGTCTCTGCCAAGAAATGGGGACAGACCAAAAGGGAAAACGAAAAAAGAAAAGAACAGACCAAAGGCACTGGGCGGAGAATGCGACTAGGCGTTTAAGGATGTATATTGTTTCCCTAATTAAATGACTTCGAGATTTTGGGAGAGATTGGAGTTTGCATGCTTGAAAATACTGGTGTCCTTGGAGTGCAAGGATTATCTCCTGGGATGACGGAGGGGAAATTTCTGGCGATTTTCTCATTTTGCCGAGCCCCATGGCAAAAAATTTCCCATGGCATTGTTGAAATTTTACGAGGGTTTGCTGTTCCTTTGAGGCAAACCTAACTTTGTTCAGGTTACCAGAAGTAGGCAACCGCTCAATTGAATTCTAGATTCAGGACGAGGTATCTTGCTGATGGTGAGGTCAAAGACAAGGGGAATCTTCAGAGAGAAAGAAAGCCCGAAGGCTGCACTTCAGACAAAGGCCTGACCTGGGTTCTTCACACTTGAAAGGATGCCAGAGTTCAAAGGAGGCAGTGGCAAAGGAGCAAACGCAGACACGCAGGAAGGCTTGGGAAGGGGGATTCTATTTGAAGTGGAGTTTTTGAGGACTTGATGGGGTCAGGGGTGGCATGGAGAAATGCAAGTAACATTCGGCTTCATGACAGAAATTCTCATCAGAATCATTTTCTATCACGAACAGGAGTGTTTACTGGTTGTCATTAATCCCTGCGCCTCTCCTCTCTCTTGCCCTCCTTTCCTTCTCTTTTCCCTGCCTCCCTCCCTCCTCACCTCCCTCCCTCTCCTCCTCTGATCTGAATGTGTTTAACATCCAACCTTTGCTAACTTCTTGCACCAGCTTAGAACCATCTCTTAGACTGTGCCATTGTTTATGCTGGTTTAGATCTTCAAAGATAGAGCTTTAAGAAGATATAACATTCCTGATGACATCAAAGCAGCATTTCCAGAAAATATTGAGAGTTGGCTTATATATCCATTTATTCATCCATCCATCTACCCATCTACCCATCCATCCATCCATCCATCCATCCATCCATCCATCCATCCATCAATCATCCACCCACCCTCCCACCCCCATCCCACCATTGACTCATCCATCCCTTCACCCACCCACCCACCAATTTATTTACTCATCCACCTACCCACTCACCCACCCATCTACACACCTGTCTGTCCATCCATCCATCCATCCATCCATCCATCCATCCATCCATCGTGTTTACATTAAAGGAAACAGCACTGTTTTGCACAGCTGCTTCCCTCTAGCTTTCTCATCTATGCATCTGGAACAACTAACTCAGACTTTATAGCTGGAAAACCAAGAAAAAGGACGGTGAAAGCATGCCACATCTTTGCAAAAGCAAACACCACCACATGCACTGCTATTAATAGACTGCTTCCTCTTTTCATATTCTTCCTGTGAAAGTCATAATTTGCATATATAGGGTTAGGTTTGGCAGAAAGGGAAGGTAGAAGAGGTGAATGATTCATCTGGACTTGGAGTGAAGGTTTTAATTTTCTCTTGAATCTGAGATGTCTGTTGGAAATGAAGGTGGCTCTTAAGGAAGATCAAAATAAAATGTGAGCAATTCTGATTTCTTGACTAAGCAGTCACCATTATAAAAATGAATTAAATGTCGAAGCGCTAGACAGGAGTGCATGGTGTCTCTTGTGCAAGAGACTAGGATAGGGTGATTTATGTAGAGATGACCTAATCAAAATCTCTTTAATGTTATTGTATGCAATATTAACATTTATATAATAATTTATACTAAATAATATACATATATTATATAAATCTCATACTTTGGTTCATGTTAATATTCTATTTACTCTGTATTTTTAAATGTATTTTAAAGTGAAAAACAATATTTTGAAGAGAACTTTTCAATGTTTGTTTTCATCCAAGGCGGGAGAGGATGTATTTCAATGGGTTCTCTGAGTAAATAGTTAGATTTTTGACACTTGAGGTCATTCAAACCGAGCATCTCTCAGTTTTATGACTTCTGTTTCTTCGTTCTTCTGTCTACTTTGTTTTACTTTTAGAAGCTGAAACAGGGCCTCTGCCATCTGTTTATCTATTTCAGCCAAATTCACCATTCAGATAATGTACATTTCACAACTTAAGCCCACTCAGAGATCACTTTTCACCACTTAAAGAGCATTTAGCCATGATTCCAGGAATAGAAAATGTATCCTGAGACCCATAATGACTTGATGAGAGAATAAAGGATCATTTGTTATGCAGCAAGTATAAAATTATAGCAACAGCCCCCTATGTTTACAGATGAAGGACATTCTGGCTGGGGAAGGGAGGAGTCTCCGACTTTCTGACATAAATGATTGGATGCTGTTCTTTTCCACTCTATTTGTTGTCTTGCAAACAAATATAGGATACAGTGTTTTAAAAAATAGGTAATTGGCACCATTTGGCCCTAAAATTAGGAGTGGTTTTTTTTTTTTTTTTAACATATAACAAGAATGGAAAAACATCTTGCTTACTAATTGGAAGGAATAAGTTTGTTGCTACAATGTACTGCGTTTTGGCTCTCAAATTCTCCTCTTCTTAGCCACAATTTGGCGAAGAGGATTCGCACCATTTGTTCATCTGTAAAATGGTGATAATAATAGCAGATACTGCCTAGTCTTAAAGTGAGAATCAAATGAGTTAATAGATCTAAAACACTTAAAGCAATGCCTAGCACATACTGAATGTTCTAGAAGGGATAGCTGTAACTTTTGGTGATTACACTGTTAGGAGAAGCTTCTTGCAATATCCTTATGAGACATGCTCTCCTCATAACGTTTTGGTTGGCTTTTCACAAAGTGCCTTTTCAGGTTCGACCTCTGAGTTAGCAGCTCCATATACTTTGAGGCTCGCTTCATGCTTTGCCTATGGTGTCGTAAACAGGAGGCCTCCACATGGATGTGTTGCTAGGTAACATAGAATAATTGGGCCACAGGTAACTTCAAACCATTCTTACTACCTTAAGAAAATATCCTGGAAAGACTCAGAGCTGTTTCCCAGAATTCATGGGCACAGAGCTCAGTCATAGGACCCAAGGAGCGTGAGTTCACACAATTACTTGAGAAGAACTGAAACCAGGAAAAGAACACCTATAGGAGGAGAGGTTACACTGTCTTTCCAGGGCTGCCTGGGGCCGGCGTGAGCTTCTCTCTATGCGATTACTTTCCTCTTCTCTCCATCTGCAGATTTCTTTCTCGCATATGGGACATGGATACATGGGGCTACCCTGAACCCAGCCCTGCCTACTGCATGGATTGTAGTCTGTACATTGATTAACAGTTACTGAAGGCAGAACCTGGTTGGCCTGCCCACTGCACTGATTGCAATCCATGCATTTCTTTCCAGTTACTGCAGACAGAACTTGAGTGGCCCAGGTCTTTCTAGAAGTCACCCCTCGTCTAATCTGCTGGACCAGAGAAGGAGGGTCATGGTTACTAACCCAGCTGGCAGCAGATATAGGGGTGGATTCTATGAGAAGGGCAGGGATCCGCTATAGCGTGGATTAATATATCAAAAAACTAGTGTGCCAAGTTTCCAGACAAACCTGCCCAAATAACTAAGCTCTGATAACCATGTTCGTCACTTCAGAAGGCACAACTGCAGCCAATGGACGTAAATGACAAGTGGTCAGATTTCAAGTCCCAAAGAATAAATATTTGGGCTGGGCGAGGTGGCTCATGCCTGTAATCCCAATACTTTGGGAGGCTGAGGTGGGCAGATCGTGAGATCAGGAGTTCAAGACCATCTGGCCATGGTGAAACCCCATCTCTACTAAAATACAAAAAATTAGCCAGGCATGGTGGTGCGTGCCTGTAGTCCCAGCTACTCAGAAAGCTGAGGCAGGGGAACCTCTTGAACCTGGGAGATGAAGGTTGCAGTGAGCTGAGATCGTGCCACTGCACTCCAGCCTGGAGGCAGAGCAAGACCCCATCTCAAAAATAAGAATAAAAATAAAAATAAATATCTGAGAATAGATAATTTTCATTACATGTCTATATAATTTTTGTTATATATCTATATTATATACATATATTCATATGTAGCTGCATCTCTTTATTGTATAACATGTAGTATAATGGTAATATATTGTTATTACACACATCTGAAAATGTATAATTTATACTATATACTATAGTATATATGCTATATCTACTATAATAAAAGTATACAATTACGGAAAATAAACATTTTCAGAAATTTGTTCTTTATTAGTATAAATAAATCTGTAAACACAGATAAATATGTACATAGGTTTAAGATATTATAAATAGAAATAAAACATGTGTTTTCTCTTTATACTCACACTCAGGATAGCTCAGAATACTTCCGTGACTAGATGTGTGGGTTTTCCCTCATCAACACCCAATTCTCCAGCCAATACCAACTGGGTGTTCTATATAATTCAATTCCATTCTGACACTGTGTACCTGGAGATGGCATCAGATCCCGCAGATTAAGGATTCACCCCCCAAGACTGCCCCCACTTCAGATGCCATTCGCAAGCCCCAGGTTGCGATGTGTGCTTCATGATGGACCGGTTATAAATTGGGATTCCCATGTTCCATCCTTGGGTTTGATTACTTTGCTTGAGTAACTTATAGAACTCAGGAAAACATTCACTTGCGTTTAATGGTTTATTATAAAGGATATTATAATGGATAGAGATGAACAGCCAGATGAGAAGATGCACGGGGCTGGATGTGTGGATAGGGGTGCAGAGCTTCTTACTGTCTCTGGCCATATCACCCTCCAGGTACCTCCCCCTTCCCCCCCCCCCCACTAGTTAAGAAGCTCTTTGAATTATCCTTTCACGTTTTTATGGAGGCTTCATTAATTAGGCTTGATTGATTCCATCATTGGCCATTGGTTATAAATTCCATCTTCAACCCCACTCCCTACTCAGCAAGTCAAGAGGTAGGACTGAAAATTCCTACCCTCTGACCACAAGGTAGGTCCCCCTGGCAACCATCCCCCATCCTGTGGCTATCCAGGAGTCCCCAGCCATCAGTGATCTCATTAACATATAAAGGATACCCTTAGCACTTCAGAGATCCCAGTGGTTTTCGGAGCTGTGCTCCAAGAACCAGGTCCAACCACATATTTCTTATAAATCACGATATCAGACTATGTATTTGCATCTATATATCTATATTTATATCCATATCTCAAGACATTCATCTCTGACTATCAATGTGTGGAGAGACTTACTTTTAGGAATTGTCTCCCGTGATTGTGGGGGCTGGCAAATAGGAAATTTGTAGGGCAGATGGCAGGCTGGAAATTCAGATGAGAGTTGGTGTTGGAGTCTTGAGTTTGAAATCTGTAGGCCAGCTGGCTGGAAACTCAGGCCGAATTTCTGTGTTACAGTCTTAAGGCACAATTCCTTCTTCTCCAGAAAACCCATCTTTGCTCTGGAGAACTTCAGCGGATTCAGTGAAGCCCATTCATATTTTTAAAGAAAATTCCCTGACGTACAGTCAGCTGTGATGTTAGATGTTAACCACATCTGCAAGGTACTTTCACAGAAACATCTAGACAAATGTTTGAGCCAACAAATGGGCACCAGCACCTAGACAAGTTAACACATATGCTGACCGTCACAGCATCCTCTATCATCTTGATGAGCCTGATCGCTTTGGTGCAGCAAGGGGAGAAGTGACGTCTCAGGGCAGAGGCTGCCGTGGTCACCACATGACATGCCGACTTGCTAAGGCATTGAGCTGCAGTTGAGCCTCCCAGGCCAGGCTACCTTCCTCATGGTGAGGGGAACAGGGAAATCAATATGGGTTCATTAACACTTAATGTAGGTTTTCCAGTCTGGAGCATGTCAGGAAGAGAAATGGCAGACACATTACTTGTCTCAAGCATTATCCGTCATTAGCGTCAGTTCTCTTTCTCTCTCTCTCTCTCTCTCTCTCTCTCTCTCTCTCTCTCACACACACACACACACACACACACACACACACACACACACACACCCTTATATTTTTCACCTAATAGCTTCCTCACTGATCATATCATTCTCTTGACAACCACCACCAAAATTCCATCCTGGGTCCTCTCCACAATGCAGCTTTCAGGACGATCTTTTACTCTATTATCAAGCTTACCACTTACTGTATTTTCAAGCAGTTGTATTCATTATAATGCCATTAGCATGAGGAGTGGGGTCCAGTCACCAGGGCAACCAGGAGCACAGAGTGTACATCGTCTGTTTAGCTGCTGTCTTTGTCCCTCTTCGGTGGACTCCAACTGTGTCTTTGATTCATTCCATTAGGTGGTCACAGGGATGTAGATGCTTGACAGCCTCCTCTTCCTTAACTTGTCTGTCTTTATGTTGTTTACTGGCCGAGAAGTCTCTTTCCAGAATTCACGAATTTATTATCTTTTATTTCTGTAAGCATAACACATCTAATATGTCCAAGCATATTTAACCACACGATGTCTTTACAAAGCCTATAACCTCTAACCCTCTCATGTATTATTTTATATATCCTGGTGCATTTCCCTACATATTGTATATATTGTACGAGAGTAAAATGCATTCCCCTTTTGATCAATACTACCCATTAATAACACGCTCGTTACCACTGAAGGTATTCCAGCTACATGATTATCTCTCTGTCTAGGATATTACAGAACCTGTTCTTGCATCATGAAAGGGGTTAGAAGAGTTGACCTACAGGTTATTTAAAAATCTTAAGCTCTAGGTTTATCCCATATCTGTAACTGTCCTCCATGAGTGTAATTTTAGCTACAGTGGATCTCTCTAAATGAAGACATCTGGAGGATTCCAGAGGCAAGCATGAGTGCAAAATGTCAGCTCGTAGTTTTCTATAGCATCATCCTACCTCCACAGAATTACTTAGAATTTGTGAATAATTTCATTCAGTTTATCTTTGGGGGGATACTTGATGACGTAGTACTGTACATGGCAAAGGAGTGAGCAAATTCATTTCTACACTTTGTTTTCAGGTAGGCAGAACACACACAGTTTTCAGCTGGCCTTTTCTGTGTATGCTTTTGAATACTATGCCCCTGGTCTTGTCTTCCATCAATGACTTCCACACCTGACCTTGTATTTTAAATGGCACACACACACTAACTTGGATGTAGAATAATTTCAGGCCTCAAGACGTGGAGAATATGAATCAACAGGTCTTGAGTAAGACCCAGTATCTATAATAAAAATAAAATAAAATCCTCCCTACATGATCCTTTTTCTATATATTTGTTTTGTTTTCTTTCTTTTTTTTCCTTTTCTTGAGACAGGGTCTTATTCTGTCATGCAGGCTGGAGTGCATGGTGTGGTCACGGCTCACTGCAGCCTTGACCTCCTGGGCTCAAATGATCCCTCCACCTCATCCTCCGGAGTAGCTGAGACTACAGGTGTGTGCCATCATGCCCACCTAATTTTTTTTTTTTTTCAATAGAGACAAGAACTTGCCGTGTTGCCAACTGGTCCAAACAATCCTCGCATCTAGGCCTCCCAAAGTGCTGGGATTACAGGTGGGAGCCACTGCACCTGGCCCCATGATTCTTACGGACGTCTAGGAACACTGGAGAGCTCTGTTTTCCTGTAGCTGGTGGTCGCAGTTTCAGTGCTGTTGTGTGTCCTTAACTTAGGTGGTTTGCTTCTCTTGCCGGCCGCCTTCATGGTCCTAGATCATTTCAAAGCTTCCGATAGAGCATTGCTGTTTCTACTCACTTCTGTTTCATTATGAATTAGTCAGTTCGACATGCCCATAACTTGCTCAGAAGTCACTGGGGGTTTGTTAGCAGATTCAGAAACAAATCTTCATCCCTCAAACCGAATTTCCTGAACCTCTAAACTTTTATTTCTTATCGTCTATTGAGATATAATATTACGTGGTTATAAGACGTGGCTTTGAATTCTTCCCCTTCCTCTGTGGACCTGCTAAGTTCTAGACAGTGTCTCTGTATCATCTCATGTAATGCATAGGGCAGCCCTGTTCAATGAATATCCCCATTGAACACATGAGGGGCTCAGTTAGCTAAAAGCACTCAAAGCCGTAGTAGTCCTTGGGGGTCTGCGGTTTTGCCTCTGAAGGCTGGTGTTGGTCTCGTGCACTTAACTGCCAGCCAGTATCAAAACAAGGATCCTTAGTGCTGACAATTTGGAAAGTGCACTAGGGAAGAGATAGATTTCTGACTTCTAGATTTAATGGTAGTTTAAAGAGGTATAATTTACACGTAGCAGTTGAGAGGGTAAATAGAAAGCACTAATTAAAGAAAAATTCCAATTTCTAAGACTGCAGAGCATCAGCTGTTACTGAAAAAATGTAGGCATCAGGAGGGAAAAAGCATTTGTTCGGATACAATGCTGCTGAGTTAGATGCAGCTGGGAAATGGGAATACGCACAGTGAGGTGGTTATTCAGTATTCTTCCAGAGTGGTCCACGGTTGAGCATGGATGCCATTTAAATACATTATTCAAAAAACGGAAATAGAACGTATGATTTTCGACAGCAGGAACTCATTATGCCAGAATTTGGAGTCTCAGTATAGCCGAGCAGAAAGGGCAGGTAAAGTCTCCCGAAATAGATGAGTGTTTGGACAAAAATGGCAGCGGGTGTACTGTGCCAGGCATTGGCCTTTGCCCAGGTGCCCGGTGCGATGTGAAGGTTGCAAGCTGAAGCCGGCCATATGGTTCCCAGAGTCTCTCTGCTCATTCTGCCCTCCACTCAGAGGTGGAGACATGGGCTTTTCTTTATCTACAGGAGAAGGTAATTGCTTTAGACTTAACAGGCCGCGTTTGACCCCTGACTCACCATTACGCTGCATTATGAAATGAAGCTTCATCCTTGGTCTCTCAGTGTTGGGGGTGAGGAAGGGGGTGGGGGGAAGGGCGGTGCCTGAACTATCAACACAGCACAGTTTAAATGCCAGGCCCTGCAATTTACGAGTGATCGGAGATTCATGGGAAATGCAATGGAAAAGTCACTGCCAACTTCCCTCTCCCTCATGTTATCTATCAGATTGTGTCATAAATTTTGTGCATTGCTAAGTTCATGGCGCTTCTGTAAGGAGACGTTAAAAATAGAACTCCTTACATCCTCGATTCTTTTTTTTTTTTTTTTTTTTGAGACGGAGTTTCGCTCTTGTTACCCAGGCTGGAGTGCAATGGCACGATCTCGGCTCACCGCAACCTCCGCCTCCTGGGTTCAGGTAATTCTCCTGCCTCAGCCTCCTGAGTAGCTGGGATTACAGGCACGCGCCACCGTGCCCAGCTAATTTTTTGTATTTTTAGTAGAGACGGGGTTTCACCATGTTGACCAGGATGGTCTCGATCTCTTGACCTCGTGATTCACCGATTCTTACCTAGAGTGCATCCAGGTCAAAAGTCTACACACAGAAGTTAACCTGCTTTTTAATTCTGTTTTTCGTTCTGGAGCTGTACTCTTAAAAGCCAAACACCTTTTCAGTGACATTCTGTGCCTGATACAGCTTTATTTTGTTAACAGCAGAAGTGAATAAAGGCTGAAAAAAAAAAAAAAAAAAAAAAAAAAAAAACCTGAAAATACAAGTAAATACCTGGATAGGAATTCAAAGTTGTATTGAAAATAAGATAGAAATAAATCAGTAACCATACTTGTATTACCTGTGCGATGCGGGTATTACAGAGCTTAATATTAGGTACAATATCCAAACTGATGAAATATGTTGGGAGAAAGAGATTTTCTGTTTCATCTGAAGTTTTGCTTTTCCCTGAAGCTACAGCCTCAGCTTCCCTAGAGAAATCTTTCTCCATAGAAGGGATTGTCTGCAAAGGGTGGGTTGCTGAGGGCTAAATCCATTAAAACCAATTTGAGGAAGAGCTGTTACTTGCTGAGAATGGGAAAAAATAAATAAATAAAAAGCTCATTACCTAGAGCAAAATGATTGCTTTAGGATTAAGAAATTGACAGTTACTGTTTAATTATACCAGCCCACTGAAAACTCAGAGTAAGCTTTCTAGACACTTAACACAAGCATTTGTGCATTTATTATTCTAGCAATTGGGGTAAATTTATGATCATAAAAGCCAATAACTTGAACAGTATCCAACTAGCCTTTGTGTGAATAGGTTTATTATGTTCATTTTACAGGGAAAACACCATCTTTCTATCAATATAACCAAGATTTCCTCGATTTTCTTTTATTCTCAGAGTTCTTTTTAATTGTCTGCAATCCTGATTTTAGGCTCTTCATTAATTTTTTTTGTCCATTAATAGTTTCATTAAGGAAACATGGCTCTCTAGGGATGTGAGGCTCTTTTTTTTGTTTGTTTTTTTTGCTTTTGAGATGAAGTCTCGCTCTGTCACCAGGCTGGAGTGCAGTGGCGTGATCTTGGGTCCACTGCAACCTCCGCCTCTCGGGTTCAAGCAGTTCTCCTGCCTCAGCCTCCCAAGTAGTTGGGACCACAGGCATGTGCCACCACACCCAGCTAAGTTTTGTATTTTTAGTAGAGATGGGGTTTCACCATTTTGACCAGGATGGTCTTGATCTGCAGACCTTGTGATCAATCCACCTAGGCCTCCCAAAGTGCTGGGATTACAGCCACCGCAGCTATCCCGAGGCTGTTTTTCTTACTCGTCTGCTTCCCCTTTGGGTCTGAGCTCATACATGACCGGCTTGTGGTCCAGCTCAGGCACACCGGCATCTCCAGAACTGCTGTCTTCAGCCGACTTCGGCCTTACTTTGTTTCCATGGCTGTGGCAGGCCAGGTCTCACTAACACAGGCTTCCGTAACAACTATCTCAGCACTGACTGAGTGGTTAAGGTAAATATTAAAAGCTGAGAGGCCCAGTGCCCTTCTACAAAGGCTGGAATGTCACAAAAGCCCAGCCAGAGTTTTGCCCAGGTCTTTCCTGGGCCTTGAAGCATGACAGGGCAATGAAGGAATTCTCACCAGGATATGTTTGGGATTGAACAAGTTTTACTGGGGGTCTGAAGAAACGCCCCAGGCCTCCACAAACACGTTTATTGGGAGTATGATGGAACTCCCCGAACCTCCATGACGTAGCAGAAGACAAGTTAAGGGTGATCACCCCAGTACCTGGACCCATTTAGATTAAGTAAATTTACTGAGGCTCCAGAGGAACCTCTGGAAGACTCAGACCTTAGTTACAGATTCCAAGTTAATCACTTACGTCTTTAGGTGAATGCACACTGACACCTGGACATAGGCTTAGAAGGGAAATGAGCTCTGGAAAACTTTGAGATTTTGAGTTGGTTTGGTGATAATTTCCAGGCCTTCTCCGTGTACCCGGTTAGATAAATAAAATCCCTTCTTTCCCAGTTCACCTGCATCTTGTTATTGGGCCACAAGAATAAGCAGCCCGACACTCAAGTTTTATCTGGGAACAGGAGGGCAGGACAGCTTTTCTTCTGTTTATTGCTTTGTTGCCTAGTACAAAGTAGGCATTTAATGAAAATAGTTGTTAAGAAAACAATGAAGGCAGGGAGAGAGGAAGGGAAGGAGGGGAGGAGAGATGAAAAGAAGAAGGAAGGGACAAAGGGGGAGAGGGAAAGAAGAACCCCCCCTACTAACGTGAAGAAAGCAGAAGCCTGCCTTCCCCAGGTCATAGCAGCAGATTCCGTCTCTTAGAAGAAGTAAGATGATTTTTGGCATTCTTTATTCAAAAGGACCTCTAGAATCTTCTTTCTGGAGAATTTCAAGGTCATATAAACCATCCTCAAACTTAGTTATTTTAGGAAGTTATAGAAAATTTCAGTGAAATAATGAGGTGTGGTTATAATCTTAAGTAAGTAAGTAGAAGAAAATTGGTGGTTGCGGTGTCTCACACCTGTAATTCCGACACTTTGGGAGGCCGAGGTGGGTGGATCACTAGAGGTCAGGAGTTCAACACCAGCCTGGCCAACATGGCGAAACCTTGTCTCTACTAGAAAAACAAAAGTTAGGTGGGTATGGTGGTGCGTGCCTGTAATCCCAGTTACTTGGGAGGCTGAGGCAGGAGAATTGCTTGAACCCAGGAGGCAGAGGTTTCAGTGAGCTGAGATTGCACCGCTGCGCTCTAGCCTGGGTGACAGAGCGAGACTCCATCTCCACAAACAACCCAAAAAGAACAACCGAACAAAAAGTAACTAAGTAGAAGAAAATCTACTTTTGTAATTCAAATTCAATAGAATTTTTTTTTTTAAATTCTCTTCTTTTAGAAAACTATATATTTTTTAAAAATTTGATTTAACTAGGGATAATATAAGAACGTCATATAACTAAATTTTCAGAAACGAAACTGTTGTACAAAAATATGCCATCATCCCTGGGGAGATTTTCAGTAACTATTCTATCTATGGTTCCCCCAAAGTATCTAAATTCATCATAAAAACAGTTTCAGGGAAGACGGCATGGGAGTTAAGAATTAGTGTTGTTATTAGCGCTTAGCGTTGAGCACATTAAAAAGCCAGTAAGTGCAGCCATTATTTCATATACTTCAGAACACCTGCCTTTTGCAAACACAGCTGAATATAGTTCATCAAATGTGGATCTTTATAAGGATAAGCATAGCTCAAACTTTCATGGTCGCCAGGGCACACTCAAATACCCCGTGACAATGAAGTCTGACCAGAAGCCACTCTTCTTTTTAGATTAACTCCGGTCATAGGAATTAACACAGAATGATACAAGTCAGCCTGAAGAAGCCGCTGGCGATGGAGAAGCAAACTCATGGCTATCCTTTTTCATTGTTAAACTGTGAATAATCGAAGTTTAGCTTTTCTAAAAAAAAAATCCTGGAAATTTTTGGTCATATGCTGTATAACACAATTTTGACCTTTTATCATTGCAATTCAGAATAAATTTATTTTTTGCTCTCTAGTTTCCTCAAGAAGTTAGCTCCTAGGTAATAAAATCATACACACACACGTTTGTAATAACTTCTTTACAAAGCATCATCTGACAGAAGGCATATAATTGAGTGTTTTTCATCTAATGCTCAGAATGAAGCACAACATTAAATGGAATTATTTTTCTGGTTTTCATCTGGTTCCTTTGATTTTGATTCACAAGCATTTTCTGTGCTCTAGTCACTAAATTGGAAGGGGTCACCAAATTTTATACATGCTAAAAGGAAACTGGGAGCGGTGGCTCATGCCTGTAATTGCAGCACTTCGGGAGGCTGAGGTGGGCAGATTATCTGAGCTTAGGAGTTTGAGACTAGTCTGGGTAACACGGTGAAACCCTGTCGCTACAAAAATACACAAACTAGCTGGGTGCAGTGGCACATGCCTGTAGGCCCAAGTACTTAGGAGTCTAGAATGGGAGGATAGTTTGAGCCCAGGAGGTCGAGGCTGCACTGAGCTGAGATTGCGCCACTTCACTCCAGCCTGGGTGACAGAGTGAGACCCTGTCTCCAAAAACAAAATGAAACAAACAGACCAGCAAATGGAAGTGTAACCTTGACATGTAAGGGGCAGAAAAGAAGTTTTACAAAATATATTTTATTTTAAATAAAAATGGGTACTAGGCTTAATACTTGGGTAACAGAATAATCTGTACAGCAGACCCCAGTGACATAAGTTTACCTATATAACCTGCATTTGTACTCCTGAACTTAAAATTTTTTAAAAAATTAATGCTTCATTTGTTAACCAAATTAGCTGCAAATTATCTACAGTGAAATATTGATAAACTTAATCTATCAACACATTTTAAGGGCATAATACAGTATTATTGACTAGGCACTGTGCTGTATAGTAGATCACTGGAACTAATTCATTTTGCACAGTGTAACTTTAAAGCCAATTACAACCTCCCATGTCCCCCTTCCCCCTGGCTCCTGATGACAACCATTCTTCCCTCAGCTTCTGTGAGTTTGGCTATTACAGACACTTGATATAAGTAGAATCATGCAGTGTTTATCCTTCTGTGACTGGCTTATTTCTCCGGAATAATGTCCTCCAGGTTCATAAATGTGGTTGCAAATGGCAGGATTTCCATCTTTAAGGCTGAATGATATTCCATTGTATGTATGTACTACATTTTCTTTATCCATTTTTTTAGTCAGCTATCACGCTGCTAATAAAGATATACCCAAGACTGCATAATTTACAAAGAAAAAGAGGTTTTTCCCTTCTTAATGGACTCACAGCTCCACATGGCTGGAGAGACCTCACAATCATGGCGGAAGGTGGAAGAAGAGTAAAGGCATGTCTTACATGGCGGCAGGCAAGAGAGCTTGTTCAGGGGAAGTGCCTTTTATAAAATCATCAGATCTCATGAGACTTATTCACTATCAGAGAACAGCATGGAAAAACATCCACCCCTGTGATTCATCTACCTCCCACTGGGTCCTTCCCAATATATGTGGGGATTATAGGAGCTACAATTTAAGATGAGATTTGGGTGGGGACACAGCCAAACTGTATCACCCTTCACCTGTCAGTGGACACTTAGGTTGCTTCCGTATCTTGGCTATTGTGGTTAATGCTGCAGTAAACGTAGGATTACAGATACTTCTTTGCTCTCATGATTTATTTCTTTGTATATGTACTCAGAAGTAGGATAGCTGCATCATCTGGCAATTCCATTTAAAAAAAATTTTTTGAGAAACCTTTGTACTGCTCTCCATAGTGGCTACATCATCTACATTCCAGCAAGCAATGACTCAGAGTTCCAGTTTTTCCACATCCAGGCCAGCACTTTTTTTTTTAATTTTTAATTTTTTGATAATAGGTATTGTAACAGGTGGTATTTCATTTTGGTTTTGATTTGCATCTCCCTTAGGTTTAGTGATCTGTATTATGGACTTAAAATTTGTGAAGGTTTCCCTTTGTTAGGTGTTCTTCACCACCTCCATGTTAAGATCTCATGTTAAATGTTCTTAAACACCCTCTACCCCACTCCACATACCAAACAAAGGGAAACTTTTGGACATGAAAGATATGTCTGTTCCTGTGATTGCGGGGATGGTTTCACAGGCATCTGCATATGCCCAAGCTCATCAAATTACGTTAAATATGTGCAGTGTTCTCTATGTCTACTATACCTCTATAAAACCATAAATCCTGGTCAACATGGTGAAACCCCGTCTTTACTAAAAATACAAAAATGGTGGCACATGCTGGAATCCCAGCTGCTCAGGAGGCTGAGGCAGGAGAATTGCCTGAACCCAGGAGGCGGAGGTTGCGGTGAGCCACGATGGCACCATTGCACTCTAGCCTAGGTAAAAACAGCGAAACTCCATCTCAAAAAAAAAAATAAAAATAAAAATCTATGATACTCTTTTGTGAAAGCCTAGCATATTTATGGACTATCTCAATCACATTATGTGACTGGGTACGAGGAGTCAGAAGTTGCCTCTAATGAGTTTCTTTACCAGTGTTGTGAATTCTCAGAACTAGTTACAAACCTTAATATCTAGTGAGGGTTGGCCACAGGTTGACAACTAAGCCTTCATCCCTTAAGATCATCAATTCCACTCGATTCCAGGGCTGAGGTGAACTTCACAGGATGCATGGTTAAGAAGAAAACGACTCCAATGAGCAGGTATTAGGTTGGTGCAAATGGAATGGCGGTTTTTGCCAGATCTTTCTACACCAACCTGATAGAATACTCTCTCATATCTGGGATTGGTGATGGGCCCCAGAGAGACTGTAGACACTAGCGTGTCTTAACTTCCAATTAGTTCAATCTGATGTGGGGTTTGGGAACTGAAAAACCAAGGAAGTTTACTATTACTATTATTATTGTTTTCAAGAGTATGTTAATAGAAGCAGCTGCTTAGCCCAAAATATGTGCATCATGTTGAATTGGTGTAAGCATTTCTCCCATGTTTGCTTTAAAATATAATGTACTTCAGTTTCAGATCTGAAATAACAAATTTTTGGTGCACAAATATGCTAAAGGCTATTACAGAAAATAGAATGCATAATCTTCTCAGATTCCTATTTTGTCATAAATGTATACATTTTTAATAGAGTTTTTATATTAACTGTTCCTCTCAACTAATTATTTATACATTGCTGGAATGTTTTGAAGTGAAACCATAAAAGGTATATATTTTTTTATTTGCTAGGGCTCTTTCAGTTGCAGGTGATAGAGACTCAATTCAGCAAGGTTAAATAAGATAGGAATTGGTGGTGGGACTGGAGGTAGCACATTGTGGGTACTGGCTTCAGGCACAGCATGATCCAGGAGCTCCCATCAATGTAGTCAAGGTTCTTTCTCTCTCTCCCTCTCTGTTTCTTGCACAGTGGTACTCACTTTCTGAATGTAGTAACCATGTTTACCTGTGACTATTCAGTAATTCCACGTCAAGCATTTCACCCGCTTCTTGCTCTGCATATGTATCATGTGCAGATATGTTCTAGAATGATTGGAAATGGCCTGGCTTTAGTCTGGTTCATTCCTGAACAGATCATGGTGAAATCTGGTTGGCTGGTTCTGCCTCATGCATTAATTCCTGCTGGAGCGTGGGGGTCCTGCGAAGGACAAAATTAACCGTGATGCTTGTTAAAGACAGTAAGAAAGGTCAGGCGCCTTGGCTTACCTTTGTAATCCTAGCACTTTGGGAGGCCGAGGTGGGTGGATCACCTGAGGTCAGGAGTTCAAGACCAGCCTGGCCAACATGGTGAAACCCCGTCTCTACTTAAAAATACAAAAATTAGCCAGGCATGGTGGCAGGCACCTATAATCCCAGCTACTTGGGAGGCTGAGGCAGGAGAATTGCTTCAATCCAGGAGGCAGAGGTTGCAGTGAGCCGAGATGTTGCTGCTGCACTTTAGCCTGGGCAACAGAGCAAGACTCCATCTCAATTAAAAACAAAAAAAAGAAAACGATAACAAATACTTTATTCAAGAAGGACTGTCATGATAGGTGCAATGGGGTTTTGCAGCAGGGAGAGAGATTGGGCTCAGTTCTGAACACAGCAAGCAAAGGTGATGATTTATAGCCGTGAAGCAGAGTGAGAGTCTGGATGGAGACAGCAGAGGTACGGGAGGATTCTGGCTAAACTGACTAACAGGTTCTTGCTAAAACTGTACAATGCAGAGGCGGCACAGAAGCTCAAGCGTCAGGCCTCACCGGGAAAAGGATTCAGATGAGTCTGAAATATGCTATTCATGTCTGTAATTTCAGTGACTCAAAAGGCTGAGGTGGGAGGATTGCTTGAGGCCAAGAGTTTGAGACCAGCCTGGGCACCATAGCAAGATGCTGTCTGTAAAAAAACATAATTAAAAAGTAAAAGAAGGGTGCGATTGGAATCTGGTGATGGAGAAAATCTTTTTCAGTGCCTACCCTGAAAACACGGAACGGAGATCCCAGAACGGAGTGGGGATTCTTTTGCTAGAGAAGCTGGATGGTCAATAATAAAGAATATCCCTGCTTCTACCGCTCCCATTTATCAGAGGCAGAGAATGAAATTTGTAGAAGTGATGTGACTTGAATGAGGTCACTCAGATAGTAAGCATGGAGGTGAAATTAAAAGGTTGAATTTAAAATGAATGCTTTGTAATGTCAGTAGAGATGCATAAACTTTGATGAGCTTTGAGAAGTAAGATCCCCACATTTCATCTAGCTTTCTGGGGAGGTGCAAAATAAATAGAGAAATACTCGTTTGCTCATCTGTTTGACACATATCAATTGATACTCTTTATATACTAGGTGTTGTGACAAGTGCTACAGAAACAGCAGAGAACAATGTAGAGAAAACGCCATGTCTTGTGAATCTCACATTACTGTACACCATCAGAAAAAAATACTGCTTTCGAAAATATAATGTGTACCTTGTAGTAATAGAACACATTTTGCTGTTTCTGAGATGTGATAAGTAAATCATAAGATTTACACCATTGACCAAAGATGTAATTCTTGTTACACATACACACACACGTTTAATCAGGACATAAATCGAGATTTTGTGATATTAATCCAGTCCATTCAACTAGGGTTGAATAATCTGTTGCTATTTTAAATGTAGTTCCTCTCTCCTTAAAATGATTAAATCATAGCCCCAGAAGGAAGTTGGGGAACTTGTATTCCATCCCCACGTCATGGATAAAAAATTAACGGAATTAACTGCAGCTATCTCAAACGAAAACACACAATAATAACCACCGTTTATTCTGTGCCTGGGAGGCAGTGTGCCGATCACGTATTGTGCACTGTCTCATTTAATGCTCGTGACAACCTAATGAGGCAGGTACCTTTGACTAACAGTCCCATTTTACAGTAGACAAAACAGAGGCTTATAACTTACACATACTTTTTTTTTTTTTTTGAGACCGAGTTTCATTCTTGTCACCTAAGCTGGAGTGCAATGGCACCATCCCACCTCACTGCAGCCTCCACTTCCTGGGCTCAAGTGATTCTTGTGCCTCAGCCTCCCGAGTAGCTGGAATTACAGGTGCCCGTCACCACACCCAACTAATTTTTTTTGTATCTTTTGTAGAGACAAGATTTCGCCATCTTGGCCAGGCTGGTCTCGAACTCCTGACCTCAGGTGATCCACCTACTTCGGCCTCCCTAGGTGTTGGGATTACAGGCGTGAGCCACTGCACCTGACCAGGTTACATAAACTTTTTAACTGCGTGACCTTTGGTAGGTCAGCAAGTGACTATGCAGTGTTTGCCTGAGCTCTTGCATCAACCTTGCCTGTTGTTTTTCTTTTTTGAGTTTGGGTCTTGCTCTGTCACCCGGGCCAGAGGACAGTGGTACGATCATAGCTCACGCAGCCTTGATCTCCTGGCCTCAAGGGGTCCTCCCACCTCTGCCTTCTAGCCTTGCCTTTTAAGAGCCTTAAGACTCTTAACCTGGGAAATCTGTACAATTTCTTTATTATACGTAAGGAAGAACACAACTTTTCTTCTGTGGATACTGCTTCAAAGACACAAAATCCAGTGTAGATAGGCAGGTCGATAGAGAAGCTCATTGTCAAGCTCATTATGTTGATGGAATGGGACAGATGGGGTAATCTAAAGGATTCTTGGTAAAGGTACAAAAAGCCAAGCCATGAGGCCAGAAACAGAAGCAGAAGCAGCCGGAGCTCACTGAGTGGGCTTCAAAGCTGTGGCTCAAGGTGGGAACATGGAAGTTGACGGTCACGTTTATTGCTCAGTTTTGCATTGAAAGAGATAAACAGCAATGCTAGAGTCCAGGGGATCATGATCCCCGAAGCTTGGCAGCCAGTGTCTAGCCTGCTTGAGAGTCCAGATGAAGCGCTCAGCAAATTTAGTTCCATTCACAGCCTGGTAAGCCGATTGGTGGTCCTCTGTGATGTCCTTTAGTGGAAAACATGAAGCGGGGATGATGACTTTAAATGCCTTCCAGAGTTAGACGGCTTCTAGACACCGAAGTCCAGCCTCTTGCATCATATCACATGTCAGCCCCTGCCACGGTTCTCTGCGGACGTTTCAGAGATGGGCGGACGCAGTGGCGTTGCAGTTGGCATGGCAGGTTGGCCAGGTATGAGCTCACATGTGGCGCATTTATTGCTGTAGGTGTTAAAAAATAAATCACATCTTTAAAAGGTCAGTGTGGTTTATACTAATTATATGACTATTGAAAGGCACAGTTTGGGGCATGCCTGTTTATTATGACTCAAATTAGAGAAGTGATACTGCTTCATTGCAGAGAACGAGGAAGGGAAAAAGAAAGAAAATCACCCATAGCCACAACCATTGGGTGGCTTCTTGGAATTGGGTTGCACCCTCCGACCTCCTCAAGATGATGGTTTCCATGGAACATTGCTCTTGAAGTCATCTATACTTTTAAACTACATCGCCCTTGGTAGGTCAACAAGTACGCATGCAGTGTTCCCCGAGCTCTCACGCCAACCTTGCCTTTTTACTTTTTTGCGGGGGAGGAGTTCGGATCTTGCTCTGGTACGCAGGCTGGAGTCCCGTGGTGCAATCATAGCTCACTGCAGCCTCAACTTCCTAGCCTTGAGTGACCTCCCACCTCTGCCTCCCAGCCCTGCCTTTTGGGAGTGTGTGATGTGATGGTTGTGACTGATGTTAGCAATATCCAAGGAGTAGATGTTGGAAGAGCTGCTCTCATGCTGCCATGCAATGCAGCCACCAGGGAATGAGTGATGTCTCAGTACAATGGACAGAACTTTAATCCCAGGCTACACACAGCTGAATCTGAGATGGAACATTTTGCTGATAACACACCAGGCATCTGGGGTGCCTTGATCATGCTCATCTTTTTCTGATCTTTAGGTTCCTCATCTTTCAGCGGGGGAGGAGATGTGTCCTTTCTCAGTCCCACCCCTTGAACATGTGATATAATGTATGAGGAAATGGTTTGCACATCGCAAATCGTGAAAATAAAGGATTGTTGTCATTGCTATTAATATTATTAAGTAGACTTTCTAGTATGTTGTATTGGTTAAGAGCAAGGATCTAGAGTAAGCTTCTCCAACCCATGCCCCAAAGCCGGGCTGCAAGTAGCCCAGGATGGCGTTGAATGTGGCCCAGCACAAATTCATAAATTTCCTTAAAGTCTTAGGAGGTTTTTGTACATTTTTTTTTCAGCTCATCGGCTGTCATTCATATTAGTGTATTTTATGTGCGTCCCAAGACAATTCTTCTTCTTCCAGTGTGGTCCAGGGAAGCCAAAAGTCTGGGGACTGCTGCTCTAGAGCCAGTCCTAACTCCGCTATTTTCTACTTAGCTGTGTGACCTTGGGCAAGTTACTGAAGCTCTCTGATGATCACTGGCTTCTCCTGGAGGTGCTGCTGCATTTTGACCGTTCTCATAAGATTGCTGTGAGGATGCTGAGACAAGCAGGCCATGGTGTTGCAGCAACACCGAGCAGGCAGCTGGAGGACCACAAATGGTAGCTGTCAGTGTGGTTATTTCATCATCCAGAACATGTATCGCTTTTGTTGCACTTTTCCTAGACTGTTGCTTAACTGCCTAACTTTCTAAATTTTTTATAGAGGTGAGGTCTTGGTGTGTTGACCAGGCTGGTCTCAAACTCCTGGGCTCAAGTGATCCACCTGTCTCAGCCTCCCATAATGAGCCACCACTCCTGGCTGTAAAAGTTCCTTTAAAATGGTATTCTCTGGCTGAGTGTGGTGGATCATGCCTCTAATCCCCAGAACTTTGGGAGGCTTAAGGCAGGAGGATCAGTTGAGCTTAGGAGTTCAAGATCAGCCTGGACAACACAGGGAGACCTCATCTCTACAAAAAGTTGCATAAATTAGCCGGATGCGATGGCACACACCTGTGGTCCTGGCTACTCAGAAGGCTGACATGGGTGGATGGCTTGAGCCCAGCAGTTTCAGGCTACTTGGAGCTACGATTGTTATCACTGCACTTCAACCTGGGCAACAGAGCAAGACCCTATCTCAAGAAAAAAAGAAAAAGTGTTTTTGTAATTTTTAAAGACTTCCTTCCAGTACAAAATTCTGTCTAGTCTATTGAGAATTAAAATACTAAGTGTCTAGTCTATTGAGAATTAACTCAGAATGCTCATATGTCTTGGATTGACTTTTAAAACCCTGTTCTGCATTCTTAAACCATTTGTGATTGAGGCTTACAACCATATAACAATCCTTCGAAGTTCTGAGAGTGAATTTAAGTCCAGTAATGCTATTAAGGAAAGAGAGAGGTGTCTGTTGTCTCATATAAAGAGGATATCTTGAAGGCAGCCATGTGGGCGTATTTCCACCTTGGTGTATACTTGACAGGGAGAGGCAAGGAGGGGTGACAGGTTCAGGATTTCCCATCTGAATCTTCCCTTGGTGCTGGGGAGGCAGAGGTTGCAGTGAGCCAAGGTCACACCACTGCACTCCAACCTGGGAGACAGAGTGAGACTCTGTCTCAAACTAAAAAGTAAATAAATACATAAAAGTCCTTTTTTTCTTATTATTTTATTTATTTTTTGAGATAGGGTCTTGCTCTGTTGCCCAGGCTGGAGTGTGGCAGCATGAACATGGTTCACTGCAGCCTTGACCTCCTGGGCTCAAGTGAGCTTCCTGCTTTGGCCTCCTGAGTAGCTGGGAGCACAGGTGTGTGCCACCATGTCTGGCTAATTGATCCATGATTTCCTCCTTGATCCCACAGAATAAGCAGTGTTGACTTTGTGTGGATCATGGGTAGGTGAAGGTGGCTGATACCACTGTTTCCTGCTTCACATGAATCAGAGAGCCTGGGCGTCTCTGGCCTGCAGGGTTCCAACCCTCACCTAAGGTCAGCCAGTGTGTGAATCCTCTATTGACCCACTGGTACCACTTGGTAGATTCACTAGAGCTCCTGTTGTGTACCAAGCATTGGCCTGTGTGCCGTTGCCAGCAAAACAGGTGTGATCCTCAGGGAGCCTCAAGTCTGGAGGGGCAGGCAATCATTGATTGAACAAACTTACAATGAATGCATAATTAAGACAGGGACATTTGCTGCAAGGGACAAATAAAGAGAGTCTTTAAATCAAACGACACATAGCACCGACTTGGGCTGAGTTGGAAATGACTAGTTTATGAACAGCGATATATTTTTAAAAAGATTTACTCTCCTCTCAATGAATAATTTATTAAATATGAAAAGCAAGAGAAACGTGATTAAAGGAATGCCACATTTTTGGGGAAACTGTTGAGAGTTTGAAACAGACTTTTTGGTAACCAGCCAATTGCACAGGCTGGTGCCACGTTTCTAGTGCCCTCTGATGTGTGCATGCGAAAAAGCTGGTTATTTTCCTGTTTAATATCAATCTGTTAATTTCAAAATATGCGGAGAGAAAATCAGAGACATTGTCTGCATTTGGAGATACCTAGAAGCAGAAATGTAAATCCTAGTACCACCTATTTGAAGAACGCTTGTTGTGACCTGAAGCCTCCTGAGAGGGGAATTTTATTTACTTACCAGAGTCGTGTGAGGTTGATTGGTCTAACAAAGCTGGATTTTAAATGAATGTGGAGCATGGTGTCCCTGTGCCCTGGGTATTTAAAAATAGACCAAGAATTTCTCCTAGGGCATCTTTCAGATACGCTTTAGCAGACTCATGAAGGCTGTTCCTGGGACAGATTTAAATCTGAAACAAAATGAGAGTTTAACAAGGTGAGTTGGTTCAGGTTAAAAGCGCCTCCTCCTTTCAGCTCATCCAAAATCATCTCTCACTGGACAGGGTTCCCCCAAGACCGGCTAGGCTGGTCCCCTGGGTGCTGAAATGATCGGTAAAACATTACGGAGTTCAGGTCTCTGTTATCATGTTTCCCTGCCAGATGCCTGGAAATGTGAATTTGCCTACACATTTTGAGATATTTTTTACACTTGGACGCTTCTGGGCTGAAGATGAAGGTGGTTGGTTTTCTTCCCCTTCTTACCCTTTTCGGTATTGCAGGGACCAAGCGGTTTGTTGCTCTCTGCTGCCCCCTGTTGCTCCTGATTGGGAACAGCTGGTTTTCTACTGAAGGTGATTTCTTAAAATAACCATTACAAAGAGCTTCCTATGAGGTTGAACACTGGGTTCCTAGCTTCATGTGAGGTTGGCTGATTTTTTTTTTTTTTAAATTGACTTTTAAATGAAAGTTGAGCTAAATGGGGAAGAAGGTATCTAGCAATAGCAGGAATCCCAGGGTTAATGGGATATCCAAAAGAGAAAGTAAACGCTGTGAGCCTCTCTTTGCATCGCTGCTACATTCCATCTACTTGCAGCTAAGCTTGGTTACCTGAGATCCCTTGTCTTTTTAAATTGAGCCCTGGAGTTAAGTTCGTTTAAACAAACATCCTCCTAGCTCCAGTTTATCCAGGTCCTGCACGAGTGGCTGGGGTTTCCAGAAAGGAGGGATTATAGCCACATGGTGAGTGGTTAATATTTTGAGTTTGGAGTCAAACCACAGCTTTGAGTATTAGCTTCAACTCTTTTCAACCATATGGCTCTGAGGCTTCCTGTCTGTGTCTGTATAATGAGGATTATGGTAATACCTGATTCAGAAACTTAAATAATTTAGGATTTGTTGGTCACTTACTATTGCCCATGCCTTTTTTTTTTTTTTTGACATGGAATCTCACTCTGTCACCCAGGCTGGGGTGCAGTGGCACGATCTTGGCTCGCTGCAGTGTCTGCCTCCTGGGTTCAAGCAGTCCTCCTGCGTCAGCCTCCCAAGTAGTACCTGGGATTACAGGCATGTGCCACCACACCCGGCTAAGTTTTTTTTTTGTATTTTTAGTAGACATAGCGTCTCACCATGTTGGCCAGGCTGGTCTTGAACTCCTGACATCAAATGATCCACCTGCCTCGGTATCCCAAAGTGCTGGGATTACAGGTGTGAGCCACCATGCCTGGCTGCCAGTGGATTTTAAGCACTTCACTTTCAGTAGCTTTTTAATCCTTACAAATACAGCGAAGATGTTTGTCTCTTCCCCTTCACATCGGAAGGAAAATCGTTCCTAGCAGTGCTTAGCAAACTTTCTCTTCATCTCCTTGGGCAGGTTTGTATCCCATGCCTTTGCCTAAACCAACTGCTGGCAACAGGGATGGAAGGATAAGCTGTGCTTAGATTAATCAGAATGATTCCTGAGGAAGGGACAATGTTCTCTGCGCTCACAGAGAATAATCATTCAAATAGAACTAGGTCTGAGTCAGGAAGAGAGAACACCCTGGGGATGTCAGCGTGGTTAGGAACCAGCACGGATAGCTGCAAGATGATTCTCTTGAACCCCATAGCCCAAGTCTCATGGGTGCTATGGAAGTGCTTGTCACGGGGCATAGCCCATAGCACTCCTGCCCTACAGATTCACCCAGTCACTGCTCTCAGGAAGGTCATGATGTAATGGATAAGACACACTCATAAGTTATTTATTTATTTATTTATTTTGACATGGAATTTCACTCTTGTTGCCCAGGCTGGAGTGCAACGGAGCGATCTCGGCTCACTGCAACCTCCGCCTCATGGGTTCAAGCAGTTCTCCTACCTCAGCCTCCTGAGTAGCTGGGACTACAGGCATGCACCACCACGTCTGGCTAATTTTGTGTTTTTAGGAGAGACGCGGTTTCTCCATGTTGGTCATGCTGGTCCCAAACTCACGACCTCAGGTGATCTGTCCACTTCAGACTCCCGAAGTGCTGGGATTATAGGCATGAGCCACTGTGCCTGGCCATTAGCAGATATTTTTATGCTAAGATGGAACATGCTTTATTAGCTGTAGTCACAGACATTTATGGAGACTCAGAAGGTCCCTCATGTTTGAAATGTGTTCCTAGATAAGCTGTTTACATTTATTTCTTTCAACTGTGTATCAGTTCTTGCTTTCATCCCCTCTTTGGTCCAGTTTTTTGGTTTTGGTTTATGAGATCGGATCTTGCTTTCTCATCCAGGTTGGAGTGCATTGGCACAATCACAGCTCACCACAGCTTCAACCTCTGGGACTCAGGTCATTTTCCAGCCTCAGCTTCCCAAGTAGCTGGGACCACTGACACACGCCACCACATCCAGCTAATATTTTAATTATTTGTAGACACAGAGTCTCACTGTGTTTCCTAGGCTGGTGTCAAATTCCTCGGCTCATACAATCCTCCTGCCTTGGCCTCCCAAACTGCTGGGATGATAAGTGTGAGCCACTGGACCTGGTCCCCACCTTTGGTCAGAATCCCTCAACTCCAAATATCCTTCTTCATCCCATCATCTCTAATCCCAGGGAACACTGGCAATCTTTAAGCAGAAGAATTGGCTACCTGAAAGCCTGTGGATTTATTTGGAGCATGGGTCAAGAAGAAATCTCCCAAAGGAGCTTGGGGGCATTCTTTTGATTTCATTATTCAAACAATGACGTCAAATTTTAGAAAAGGAGAAAAACGTTCAGTAGAGTATAATGGTTACAGTCTCAGCTTTGCTGCTCAACACTGTTTATACCTGAACAACTTGCAGTTACAGGCCTGAGCTTTTCTATCTGGAAATAGGGCTAATAATAACACCTCCCTCTTGGGGCATTCTGAGCAATCATTGAGAGAACATTTTTAAAGTGTTTTTGCACAGTGGCGAGAACTTTACCATATTTAATGGTGCTTCCTCGTGATTTTTATTTTTACTTGTTTTATTTTTTGAGACAGGGTCTCACTCTGTCAACCAGGCTGGAGTGCAGCAGTATGATCATGGCTCACTGCAGCCTCAACCTCCCAGGCTCAGGTCATCCCCTCACCTCCGCCTCCTGAGCAGCTGGGACCAGAGATGTGAACCACAGATGTGAACCACCACGCCTGGCTACGTTTTGTATTTTTTGTAAAGATAGGGGGTCTCACCATGTTGCCCAGGCTGATCTCCATTACCTAGGCTCAAGTGATTCTCCTCCCTCGGCTTCCCAATATGCAGGGATTACAGGCGAGAACCGCTGCACCTGGCCCCTTCCTCATTCTTCTTTAAATATTTTAACTTTCAAAAGGTTAAGGACCCTTTATAATGATTTGCTAGTTTAGAAAGAAAAAAAAATAGTGATTTTGTAAGAAAATAAACCTGCTCTCTCTTTCATTTTCTGTGATTATCTGTTGGGATTCCTTGGTTAGGAGCTAAGGTCAGGCATTCTAGGGTGTTCAGGGGGCCCACCTCTTCACGGGGAAGACCAAGCTTTCTTGTCCACTTGCTTTGCAGAACAAACATCTTAGATCTCCACAGATGGGGAGTCTGAAACCCTGAGTGATTAAGTAATTTTGACCTTGAACTATCTATTTGACTTGAAGTGGCTAATGGCCAGATAAGTACTCTGAGATGGTATCTCAGTTTCCGCTATCTTTCTTGTGAGGAAAAGAAAAGAAAAGAGCTCGATAGTGATCAGAATTCATTTGCAGAAGCTGTTTCCTTTTCCCCAGTCAACTCCTCAGAATTGCCTTCTGTCCTCCATAAGCATGCTTCATTCATTCATTCAACTCATTCAAAACTGTCTCAGGCACAGTGCTGGAGACTGGGTGAGAGTGGGGAGTCCTTTCTTCAGGGGCTCAGTTCTGCTCCTGTGCACGTTCTTCTCCATAACTTTCAGATTCAGGACCTCTCCTGCGGACAGGACCTGCTCATTTTGTCCACATGACTCTTTGGGTCAGAAACATTTGCCTGACTTTGAGGCTCACACCCAGCACAGAAAGAGATGGTGCTGCCCATGGTGCTGAAATTTTGCCCTCCCCAGGAGTTGGTTCCCTTCACCAAACATTAATTTTCTTTGAACTCCATCTTATCTTTGTAAGATAAAAGTGTTGATTTTTTTTTAAGCTCTAGAATACATGTGCTGAGCATGTAGGCACCTGGTGGTTTGCTGCACCTATGAACCTATCACCTACATATTAAACGGCGCATGCATTAGCCGTTTATCCTGATCCTCTTCCTCCCCGCAGTTCTCCTATAGACCCCACTGTGTGATGTTTCCCTCCCTGTGTCCATGTATTCTCCTTGTTCAGCTCTCACTTACGAGTGAGAACACGTGGTGTTTGCTTTTCTGTTCCTGTGTTGTTTTGCTGAGGATGATGGCTTTCAGCTGCATCCGTGTTCCTACAAAGGACATGATCTCATTCCTTTTTATGGCTGCATAGTATTCCATGGTGTATACGCACCACTTACCTAATAATAGACAAGCACATGTATTGGGTTTGAATTTTGAAAGTGAACTGTTGGAAGGGAACCCCTAGGTGTCATTTGCATGCTGAGTGCCTTCCCACGACTGTGTTATTTGCTGTTCACCCAGCCCTGTGCATTCTGTTTCTCATATTTTTTCATGCAAGGGTTCTGCTGCCAAAAGTTACTCTGTATAGCATTTAAAATCGACTCTGAGTCAATTCTGCAGAGCAGTCGGTGGCAATCTCCTTTTACCAGCATCATCTGAGAGTTCCTGTGACAACAGCATCCCCATTTATTGAGGACTGAGTGTTCTTTTAGATCCTGCTTAAATATAAACCAGTAGTGAACGAAGGATCTTTAGTAACTGTCATGAAACGGAGATTGTGTCTATGCTATTGACTTGGCTGGGGGTACATGCTCGGTTGGGGTTCATTATATCTGAACTCACATCGGGGAGATGATTTACTGTTTCTCAATAAAAGATGGAGTTTTGAAGAACGCCCTCCTTTGTGTGAGATTGAAACATGTGGCTAAGTCCATTGCATCACTTTGCACAAAAGAGATATTCAGCAGGTATTTATTAAGCTAAACTGAATCACGCTCAGAGACGCGCCTCTTCCCTACATACCGTTCAGTTGAATGTAACAGGAAAGAGAGAACGCGTCATGTTCATTCTTCTTTAGGGGATTTACTGATTTTATTTTAATTTTGTCCCACAACTCAATATTCTGTTCTATTATTATTATTATACCTTAAGTCCTGGAGTACATATGCAGATCATGCAGGATTATTACACAGGTATACACATGCCGTGGTGGTTTACTGCATCCATCCCCCCATCACCTACATTAGGTATTTCTCCTAATGTTACCCTTCCCCAGTCCTCCTACTACCTGGTATCCCCCCTCTAGCCCCACCATCCTGCAACAGACGGACTTTCCTTGTTGAAGGCTTTCTGTTGTTTAGAGAAAGAACCCTGTATAATAGTCAGGAAAACACAGAGCTAGCAACCGAGTCACAAAGGTGTAGCAACACCGCACACTAGAGAAACCTTCTCACACAGGTAGATACACATTGAGTGGTGATGTGGATTGAGACAGATTGACATCCACAGTGTCCCAAAAGGAAGAGAGACAAATTTGACAGAAATTCAATTTCTGTCACCAGATTTAGAGGATGAGATGAAAAGTTAGATTTATGAGGATAGATTCACTCTCTCTAGGTATTGTGACTTCAGAACGGCTGCCAGGTGAAAAGTGACACGTTTTTGGGGGAATTTAGGTCCAGTGGAAAGGTATTTCCTTAGGCAGAAAGTGAAACTTGATCTGTCTGTCCATATTTTTGTGCATTTGAGCACACATGTGCATGCAAGCTTTTAATTAACAAGTTCTTTAACATATATTTACATGTATATATTTATGTGTATATATAGAAATAGGATAAAAAGAAGTTCAGAATTCAGCCATGATTCCAATATCCATAGATAACTATTGCTTACACTTTCTAGCCTTTTTTCTCTATGTGTATATACATATTTGAAAATTTGGAATTACTGTAACCTGCTTTGTCTTAAGACAGCATGAATCTTTCTTTTTCTTTTTTATGAGATGGAGTCTTGCTCTGTCACCAGGCTGGAGTGCAGTGGCACAGTCTCAGCTCACTGCAGCCTCTACCTCCTGGGTTCAAGCAATTCTTCCACCTCAGCCTCCCGAGTAGCTGGGACTACAGGAGTGTGCCAAACGCCCAGCTAATTTTTGTATTTTTAGTAGAGACGGGGTTTCACCATGTTGGCCAGATGGTTTCGATCTCTTGACCTTGTGATCCACCTGCCTCGGCCTCTCAAAGTGCTGGGATTACAGGCTTGAGCCACCACACCCGGCCATGAATATTTCTAAATGCTATAAATGTCCTCCTAAAATGTAGTATTTTAAATAACCATATAGTGTTCCGTTACATGGATGCAGAATAGAAAACTCATTTCCCTTTGCTGGATATTCATCTTATTTCTTATATTAAAACTCCTCTGTGTGTGTGTGTGTAACTTTTATTCTAATCAAGCATATTTTTTACAATTTCTAGAGCAGCCACAACAAACTTTCTACAAGGTGAATTTCAGAGAGAAAGGGGACTGCAGTCTCTATTTCAGCCTTATCATCTGTAACTGTGATCACAGTACCTGTTCAGATTTGCTCTACCAGAAAACTTACCCTCTTAGTTAATTTTTGGTTTGTCTTCAGCCCTATTGCATCAGATGGATCATATCTGTTTTTCCTCAGGAGTGTTTCTGAAACTACTGAACAGTATGGAATAGAACAAGTCAGTAAGGGCATTTTTACAGATGTCTTTTTGTCACACAGGTATTTGTTAGCCAGAGAGGTATGATTAATCATGTTCTCTGATGTGGTTTAGTGATCTTCATTTGTCTATCATTAGGGAAATTTCTAGCTGAATCTTTCCAAAGATGAATAAACAAAATTTTCACTTTCCCATCCACCATTTAACCATCTATGCATTCTCCCTCCTTCCCTCTCCTTTTTCCTCCTTCCCTCCTTTCCTTCCTTCCCTCCATCCTTTGCTCCTTCCTTCCTTTCTTCCTTAGTGTTTTTAAAGTTCTGGGGTACATGTGCCGAATGTGTAGGTTTGTTACATAGATGCTGTGATGGTTTGCTGTTAACCTATCACCTAGGTATTAAGCCCCACATGCATTAGCTGTATATCCTGATTCCCTCCCTCCTCCTCCCCCTCCCTACCTCCCTTCTTTCCTTCCTTCCTTCCCTCCCTCCCTCCCTCACTCCTTCCTTCTTTCCCTCCCTCCCTCCTTCCTTCCTTCCTTCCTTCCTTCCTTCCTTCCTTCCTTCCTTCCTTCCATGTTTATTAAATATCAACTCTGTGTTAGGCAGTATGTTGCATGCCAAGGATAAATATATGAACTAGATTGAATGGGTGAATCCTTTCCTTCAGAGCACTCATATTGTAATGGTGGAGGTATTATGCCGAGGTTCATTGCTTTACGGGGAGCCCTGAACCCCTGCAATTACTTGCAGACTATAGGTATTACATGTAAAATGTGTGAGTAATTTTCTGAAGAAGTTTCATTCTTCACATCCTCAAAAAGATCTATGATCCTAAAAAGACACTGATATTAAAGAGTAATGATGGGGAGAAAACACCAAGTGATCATTTGTAAGATGCTGTGAGAATTGCTACAGCTGAGGCATGGATTCCACACTACAGGAGAAAAAAAGGAAGTAGATACTGAGGAACTGAGTGGCAGGATATTGGGAGAAGAGCTCCTTGTAATGATTCAGCTGAGTCTTATGCAATGAATGGGGCTTGGATAGATGAACACGCATTAGGAGACATCAGTTCTGGGCAGAGGAAACAGCAAATGCAAAGGCCCAGAAGTGTAAGAGATTCAGATACACTAAAGAAACATCCCATTGTTTAGGATGGTCGGCATCTATGCAGAGGGCCTATGAGGAAGGAGAAGAATCTGAGGCTGTAGAAACTGGTGGGGACTGGGTGCTGAAAGGCATTGTAAATCTTAGACAGAAACCTGTGGGAGACTTTGAACATAAAGACTTTCCGCAGAGTGACACAATGGATTTGCCTTTTGAATACAAATATTGCTGGGGGCAAGTCTTTCCTGTTACTGGCTAACTATTTAGTTGGTGGTTACCTGAGGACTGGGTCAGGTGTATGTTCTTAGCTGGTGGGGCCCTTGGGGGTGTAGAAGCAGAAACAGGCAAGTCACTGGAAAGGTAGGTGAAACTTTTGCCAATATTAGAGTTGCGTGTTTACAGAAATCAATGAGAATGACCACTGAGTGTTTCTTAAGACACTCTCCACTTTGCATAAATCACTTCATTGAATCCTCTTAACACACAGGAGCAGATATTGTATATTAGTTTCCCATGGCTGCTGTAATAAATGACCACAGTCTCAGTGGCTTGAAAGAATACAGATTTAGTATCTTACAGTTTGGGAGGTCAGAAGTCCTAAGCGTGTCTCATTGGGCGAAAATTACAGGGTAGGAAGCAATAGGAAACTAATCCTTCTGGTGGCTTTGGGTGCAGTCCCTTTCCTTTCCCTTTTCAGCCTGTAGAGCCAACCTGCATCCCTTGGCTTGTGGCCCCTTCCTCTATCCTCAAAGCCAGCATTGGTGGGTTGAGTCCTTTTTCACATCATATCACTCCATTCTTCTGCCTCCCTCTTCCAGGTTTTAGTGAGACCTGTGACTACACTAGGCCCACATGGATAATCCAGAATAATCTCCCTATTTTGAGGTCAGATGATTAGTAACTTTAATTCTACCTATGCTCTTAATTCCCTGTTGCCCTGTAAGGTAAAATGTATTCACAGGTTCCAGGGATTATGATGTGCACATCTTTGAGAGGCTGCTATTCTGCACACAACAGATCATCATTTCCACTTTGCTGAATGAACCAACAGCCTTTTAGGTTAATGTAACACAGCTGTAGAAAGTTGAAACCAAGATTTGAACCATGATATTTTTGGCTCCAAAGTCAGCAGGTGCTAAAAGGTAAACCTTGGCCCCTAATTAATGATCAAAGGCAGTGGAAACATCTAACATTCTGATGACTTCATAAATCAATGAGTTTTGTTTCACAAGTCTAATGCATTAGGTTACCATATTGATCTTTATTCTTCAGATTCTGAACACACCTCTGAAAGCAGGGTTTACTGTTCTTTTGACAACCTGACATCTCTAATTAGCTCCAGGGCCCCTTAGTGCAGTAAACAAATCCGCTGAAAGACTCAGTCCTTTTTCTCTCTTTTCTTAAGATTGGGTCCCTTAAGCTCTGCAAATGTTGTCTGTGGTGCAGGGAGGGGTGAGAGCAGAGGGAAAGAGAGGGGGTACACAGTTACTCCCCTCATCATCCTGCTTCTCCAAGAATAAAAGCCAAATTTAAAAACAGTATTCATGCGTAATACTTGTCCTTATGTATGGGGAGCATTTGGTATTTTGGTACATCCTATGCATGTGGAATGATCAAGTCAGGGTATTTAAGATATCCACCATTTTGAACATTGATCATTTCTTTATGTTGGGAACTTCTAAAATATTCTCTTTTAGCTATTTCAAAATGTATAAGGCCAAGCATGGTGGCTCACGCCTATAATCCCAGCACTTTGGGAGGCCTAGGTGGCTCGATCTCCTGAGGTTGGGAGTTTGAGACCAGCCTGATCAACATGGTGAGATGCCATCTCTACTAAAAATACAAAGATTAGCCTTCTGTGGTGGCACATGCCTGTAGTCCCAGCTACTCGGGAGGCTGAGGCAGGAGAATCGCTTGAACCTCGGAGGTACAGGTTATCATGAGCCGAGATCTCGCCATTGCACTCCAGCCTGGGCAACAAGAGCAAAAGTCCATCTCAAAAAAAAAAAAAATATATATATATATATATATATATATATATACACACACACACACATACATACATACATACATACATACATATACACACACACACTTAGTTGTTAACTGTTGTCACCTACTGTGCCATGGCACATTAGAATTTAGAACTCAGGGCTTCTATCTAACTATAGGTTTGCACCCATTAACTAATCTTCATTTCCCCCTCCAGCCCACGCCCTTCCCAGCCTTAATCACCATAATTCTATTCTCTTACATCCATGATATCTACTCCCAAACTCCTTTTTCCTGGTCCATGGAGTCTTTAAATGCTATTTCATCTGAAGACGATTTCTCTGGACCCCTTCCCTATATAAATGCAGCCCATCATCATACGCTCTCAACACGCTCTTATTTCTCTTTATAGAGGTCACCAGACTTTAATTTCTTTACAAGATTTTTCACTCTTTTATAGGGCAAACGGTCTATATCTATTTTATTGCCACTTTATCCTTTCACTTCTCAACTGAGTATGTGGTAGCTATTCAAAAAAATATTTGTTGAGGCCAGGCACAGTGGTTCATGCCTGTAATCCCAGCACTTTGAAAGGCTGAGGTGGGCGGATCGCGTGAGGTCACGAGTTTGAGACCAGCCTGGCCGACATTGCAAAACCTCATCTCTACTAAAAATGCAAAAATTAGATGAGTGTGGTGTCGCACACCAGGAATCCCAGCCACTTAGGAGGCTGAGGCAGGGAGAATTGCTTGAACCTGCGAGTTGGAGGTTACAGAGAGCCAAGAATGCGCCACTGAACTCCTGCCAGGGCGACAGAGTGAGACTCCATCTCAGAAAAACAGAACATAATTAAAAAATTGTCAAATAGGTGGTGTTCTAGTATTTTAGTAGCTTTTTCTTTTGCTTCTGCTACTGGTCCTTATTCATTCATCTACCCACCCATCCGTCCATCCATCTACCTATGCATCTATGTGTCCATTCACCTACTCATTTTCATCAACTTACCTGTCCACGTATCCACCTCTCCATACATTGTCCTTGAAGACATACCTAAGAGTACTTAGCAATCCTTCTGGAGTTCCGCAGTCTGCTTTCTATGTTCTTCATCCCGAAGTCCCGAGTGGTACATGGGTTTGTTGTTAAGGAGCTAATAATTGCTTATCATGAGAGTAATAACAGCTAAGATTTATTTATTGAGTACTATCCATGTGGCAGCCAGTCTCTAAATGCTTCACATGCATTAAGTAAGTACATGTAAGAAGCCCTCTGAAGTAGGTATTGGAAATGCCTCCACCTTGACGATGGTGAAACTGAGAGAGAGCAGCCAGGAAAACACAGGGAGTGAGGATGGGGTGAATCCCTAACAGGTGAACTCTTAATTGTGCATCTCGTATCTTGTTTTCCCTAGCTGGCTGCAAGTCCAGCCTAAAGGAAGGAAAGGTCTAATACATTTAAATTGTTAACTCTTCTGTAATGGACTCTTTCACATGCCTCAGATTCAACATCCTATACCTTCAGCATAGTACAAATTACCATTATGAGTTTATTTTTGTATTTGGTGTAAGGAAGGGGTCCAGTTTCAATTTTCTGCATATGGCTAGTCAGTTATCCCAGCACCATTTATTGAATAGGGAATGATTTCCCCATTGCTTATTTTTGTTTATTGAAGATCAGGTGGTTGTTAGTGTATGACATTATTTCTGTGCTCTCTATTCTGTTCCATTGGTCTGTATGTCTGTTTTTGTAACAGTAGTGCCATGCTGTTTCAGTTACTGTAGCCTTGTAGTATAGTTTGAAGTTGGGTACTGTGATGCCTAGGAAGTTCTATTTGCTTATGATTGCCTTGATTATTCAGGCTCTTTGTTTTGGTTCCACGTGAATTTTAGAATAGTATTTTCTAATTCCAAGGCTGGGAGGAAAGTGTGGATCCAAAAACTGCCTATCAGGTATTATAGGCAGGGTGATTTGATTACCTGGGTGATAGAATGATCAGTACACCAAACCCCTGTGACATGCAATTTACCTATATCACAAACCTGCACAGGTACCACTGAACCTAAAATAGAAGTTTTAAAATATAACCCTTTTATTTTCTTCATTTTGCAAGAAAACTGGTTGGCTTCCTTAAAAAGGTGCTATTACCACCTGTCTACCCATGCATCTGTGTTCATTCATCCATCTACCTATTCATTCATCCATCTCCCTACCTATCACTGAGTGGTCTGTAGGTGAAAAAAGCATCTTGAGATGAACTTAAGTCCTCAGGGTTTCGGATTTTAGTATAAACTAATTAAAATGAGCATCATGTTATTATTCAATGAAGAATAGAAGTGATTGATTTCAAATCATAGCCAGTTGCAGTGGCTTACACCTGTAGTCCCATCTACTTGGGAGGCTGAGGAGGGAAGGTCTCTTGCGCCCAAGAGTTCCAGGTCAGCCTGGGTATAGTGAGATACCATCTCTTAAGAAAGTTAATAAAATCGTAAAATGTAATCACACTTAGAGTAAGGATCTGGAAGAATACTCAGTATAATAGGATTTCCAGGTTATGGGATCAGGGGGGTTAAGGGTAGTGATCAAATGGAACGTTCATCCTGTGTACATTTTTTCTAAGAAAGAAAAGATATTCGTGTATTATGTAATCAAGGGCATGGGGCAGTCTGTGAGTTCTGTAAGCTTTTCCTTTTCTTTTCTGGTGGCACAGTCTCACTCTGTTGCCCAGGCTAGAGTGCAGTGACTCATGATGTAGCTCACTGCAGCCTCAACCTCCCAGGCTCAAGTAGTCCTTTCTCCTCAGCCTCCCAAACAGCTGGGACCACAGGTGCACACCAGCATGCCCCACTCTTTTTTTTTGGTAAAGATTGGGGTGGGGGGGTCTCACTGTGTTGCCCAGCTGATCTCAAACTTCTAGGCTGCAAAGTTTCTTCCCCCTCTGTCTCTCAGAGTGCTGGGATTGCGTATTTGAGCCACTGTGCCCTGCCTGCATATTGTTTGAGAAGTCATTTTTTTGTTCCTCCTCTGCCTGCCCCTGCTTGCTTTTGAAAAAGTGAAATCATGCCCCTCTTAGGTAATACGTGTTCTGTGGAGGGTTTGTAATTTACTTTTAAAATTAGTGGTCCTCGAGATGATTCGTCCCCGTTGTGCCGTTGAAAAGGCCCCAAATGTGCATAAGAAGTCTACTGTGAAATAGATTTCCAGTTTCCACTTGAGCTTTGTCCCAGTGACATATCTGTGTCACAGGGGCAGATCCTCCCAAAATGTGCTTTCCATGGATGAGCAAGACCAGACATTTCCCTTTGGCGGTCTCCTTTCATTTTATCATTCCCTGAGCCACCATTCCAAAGGAAGAGCGACGACTAGGGAAATGATTTTGAGAAGAGGTCTATCATCCGTTCCATTTCTTTTGAACCCCAGATGGCACTTCTCAGCAACAAGGAGGCATTTAGGCAAAGAAGGAACAGTTTGTATGTAAAACCTAAAACGCTTGGACTGACAGAGAAAGGCAGAATTAATCCCTCCCTGAAGTCAGCGAGGGAGAAGCAGACATGCTCACTAGACACTAGAGCAAGCATTCCACTGGAAGCTTGAAAGAAGTTATTTTAGGACAAATAAAAGGAAGGGCTAGTTTTGAAGCAGATAAGTCATAGCTAAGAGCTCTGGAATTCAACTCCTAGTTTTTATTCCAAGCTCTCCAGCACTAGCAGTTGAGATCACGGGCGCTGCATCACATCCTATCTATGACTCAGTTTCCTCATCTGCACATTGAAAATAATGACGGCATCAACCTCATGTGTTGTCGTAAGCATTAAATTAAGTGATACACATAGGAAGGGCTGGGCTTGGTGGCTCCCACCTGTAATCCCAACACTTTGGGAGACCAAGGTAGGCAGATCACCTGAGGTCAGGAGTTCAAGAACAGCTTGGCCAACGTGGTTGAACACTGTCTCTACTAAAAATATAAAAATTAGCCTGGCATGGTGGTGTGCACCTGTAGTTCCAGCTACCTGGGAGGCTGAGGCAGGAAAATCACTTGAAGCTGGATGGCGGAGTTTGCAGTGAGTCGAGACGATGCCCCTGCACTCTAGCCTGGGCGACAGGAGTGAGACTCCATCTCAAGAAAAACAAAACAAATAAAATGAAACGCACACAAAACCCAGTGGATTCCTTGGCACCTGATAAATAAGAGCCGATACATATATTAGGCTCCTCACCATTACTGGAGGTTATTAACAGAAATGGGTGTTAATAAAGTTTAAATAAACTCAAGTAGATTTGGAATTCCCTTCCAAGTACAACACTTAAAATAACTTTGAAGGTGAATATACAAATCAGTGAAGTCAAGATGCCAAATCCTTCATGGGCTTGTAAGTGAAGCAGGGGACATTTAGGGTAGTTCCCTTATTTCTAAGAATAAACTCCAACACTTACCTCTCTGTTTTCACAGGCTGTGCCTGTGCAGTGTCTGTGGAGGAATGGCCTTGGGGAATGGCCTTGCTAGTCAGACAGTGCCAGCGTCTTCTTTTCACTCTTTATCTCTCTCCGTTTCTGGGTTTTCACAGCCCAGGAAAAGGACTGGCAGAGCTGGAAGCAAGTGGAAGTGCTTGGTCTGCCATTCATCTGGGAAGGCAGACGCCTCTAACAGGTTTGAACCTGATAAAGCCTCTGCCCATGAAAAGAACTTGGTAAGCAGCCAGCACCGTGCTTTTTTACGTCTGATTAGTTCTTCCTCCATTCTCTCTTCTGAGATGGAAAGGAAAAAAAAAAAAAAAAGACACGGAGCTGAGACAGCAGAGAAAGTCCCAAACTGGGCGATGCAGAGGAGCAGGTTAATGATCTGCCTGGGTTTGAGATAGTCGTCAACACTGCCTGGATTTCACAGTGACAAATACTGCAGGTGGTCCCACGATTAGTGAGAGAGTTGGCTTATCTGTCTCCTGGCTTATCCTCTCACAGGCTGGGAGTGGAGTTCGGTCACCAGTCTTCCGCCTCTGGAGCTTGGGCCCAGATCTAGCCACCCAAGCCATGGTGGGGAGGCGCCAGGGGTGGCCCTTTCAGAGTTGAAGGTGGTGGAGATACAATGGGAGTCTCACCATGTGTCACTTTGCCTTGGACTCCATGTTGCCATGGAAACAGAACATGGCTTGTTCATGTTAAATGACCTAGTCATTGATTTTGTATAGGTTCCTAATTATTGTGACATAGTTATTTATAACCTGATGGGGAAGGAAATCCCAGGAGAAGAGCATTGTCCTGCTTAACTGTTCTGTAGTGGGGAAGGAGAAAAGTTCTGCCCCAGAGAAAAGAGGAGAAAACGAAAGGAAACAAAGATGAAAAATTTTATTTTTTTGAGATGTAGTGTCGCTCTGTCACCCAAGCTGGAGTGCAGTGGCATGATCTCAGCTCACTGCAACTTCCGTCTCCCAGGTTCAAACAATTCTTCTGCATCAGCCTCCTGAGTAGCTGGGATTACAGGCACGTGCCACCATGCCTGGCTAATTTTTGTAGTTTTAGTAAAGACGGGGTTTCACCATGTTGGTCAGACTGGTCTTGAACTCCTGACCTTGTGATCTGACCACCTTGGCCTCCCAAAGTGCTGGGATTACAGGTGTGAGCTGCCCAGCTGAAATTTGTAAACATAAATAAATCCTCCTGGAAAACTGTTTCCCAGATACATGATTGTGTTATTTAGGATCACTTATACTCCACTGTGTTTGATCTCAAAATCTATTGGAAGGTTTTGTGTAGCCGTGATGCCCCTAAATCTCTTTAGGAGTGCTATTTCCCCGTGTATGCTCTGTAGAACTTTGCTAATAGTTCATATTTTAGCAACGATTATGGAATTCCTGGCTGAAATAAGGGGCTTTTTGAATTTTCTACTGCTATAATGGCCTTTGAGGAAATTCTGCATCTTTGGTTTGGAAGTTTTCGGATTCCGTGAACCAACGTTTTCTTTTCACTGGAGTTGATACAGTGGCATCAACCTTATAATTTATCATGTAAGGATGTTTAAAACCCTTACCACTGGTTATCTATCATCTTGGTCACTGTAAAATAAAGGATAAGAACTATAAAAATGCTGTAATAGACAATACACTTGATTATCTACCACGTGTCAAATGCACAAACCTTACTGCTCAGACTGTGGTTGGTTGGCCAGGACATCAGCCCCTGCTGGGAAGGAATTAGCACTGCAGAGTCCAGACTCTTCCTCGGATCTACTGAACCAGCTCTTGCATTTGAATGAGAGCTCGCCCCTCAGCACCCCCGATGTGGTTCGGCTGTGTCCCCACCCACATCGCATCTTGATTGTAGTTTCCATAATTCCCACATGTTCTGGGACATAATTGAATCGTGGGGGTCAGTTCCCCCATACTGTTCTCATGGTAATGAGTAAGTCTCACTAGAGCTGTTGGTTTTATAAGGAGAAATCCCTTTCACTTCGTTCTTACGTTCTCTCTTGTCTGCTGCCATGTTAAGATGAGACTTTCTGCCATGCTTGCGAGGCCTCCCTAGCCCTGTGGAACTGTGAGTCCATTAAACCTCTTTTTGTTTATAAATTACTCAGTCTCGAGTATATCTTTATCAGCAGCATGAAATTGGACTCATACAACCCCCTTTCCTTACTACTCCTGTGATTTGGGGGGACATTGAGGTTTTAGAAGCCCCCACTCGAGAGAAATGCCAGTCAAACCTTGGTATGCAGTCCACCTGTGTTAGCATGGCCTGGGAGTTTGTTAGAGGTGCACATTCTCAGTGCCCATCCAGAGCTACAGAAGCACAATCTCTGGTGGCAGGAACCAGCAATCTGTGCTTTTAACAAGCTCTCCGGGGCTGGGCGTGGTGGCTCACGCCTGTAATCCCAACACTTTGGGAGGCCGAGGCGGGTGGATCATGAGGTCAAGAGATCGAGACCATCCTGGTCAACATGGTGAAACCCCGTCTCTACTAAAAATACAAAAAATTAGCTGGGCATGATGGCGCGTGCCTGTAATCCCAGCTACTTAGGAGGCTGAGGCGGGAGAATTGCCTGAACCCAGGAGGCGGAGGTTGTGGTGAGCCGAGATTGCACCATTGCACTCCAGCCTGCGTAACAAGAGCGAAACTCCGTCTCAACAAAAGAAAAACAAAACAAACAAAAAGCTCTCCGAGTGGTTTTTATGATTATTAAAGTATAAGAACCTCTGCTCTAGAGGGAGATCTCATTTTCATTATTCTCATTTCACGGATGAGAAGAATGAGTCAGAAGGAGGAAAAGTGGTTTGCTCAAGGGCTTAATAAGGGGCTAAGCTAGGATGTGACCCGCGGGCTGTGAACCTGGGGCCCACAGACTTGACTGCTGTGCTATACGGCCTCTGTGGCTTCGGTCTGCGTTCTCCATTTTTCTTCTTAGCACCCTGCAAAATTCTTGTTTGTTTATTTTCTGTCAACCTACTTACTGGTGGAGTAGAAGTCCCTTGCAAGTCGGTGACTTGTCTGATTGGCGCATGGCTGTGTTGCCATTTGCCATTGCTAGAATATTTAGCAAGCATGCATGGGTCCTGGAAGTCTGTTAAACCACAGATGATCAGGTCCCACACTTTGTCCAGGGCGGAGCCTGAGATGTTTCCATTTGTGCCGAGCTCCTGGGGGCTGCTAATGCTCACTCGGCGGAGCAAGGGCTCCTGTTGTTTTTCGAAGGTGAGAGAAGTGTGAGTGCGCTTCTGAGAAGGGGTCGGTCTCCGTTTACTTTGTGCTTCTTGCTGCCCTTCGTTGCCTGGAGTTCTACACACTTTGCAAACTTTACCTCATTAATCTTCCCCACCCCGGGAGGGCCTGTGTGACGGACACTGCTGCCTTTATTTCACAGATGGAGAGGCAGCAGTGCCGAGGGGCTGTGACAGGCCCAAGGTCACCTGGTGAGTCCCTTGCATGGAACCAGAATAGAAACGCCACCTCCTGCCACAAACCCGCTCCTCTGTGTCCTGTGAACCTTTGAGCCCCCAAGCCTGTTAAGCCTCTTCGTGTCCTCTCTATCAATACCCACTTGCACTGACTCCAAAATTAGCTTTGTGTCTTTAACCCCAGCCTCAGGAGGCCCAGGTTCAAGGTTAGCACTAAGCACCTTTAGAGTTCCTTGTAACTTGGACGCTGGAATAATTCTAAGTCAAGAGCAATTAATTATAGAAGCATTAGACCTGCAGAAGAGCTGCTTAGGTCTTTTGTTTCTGACTGCTGCCAAGGGCCATGCACATTGTCTGTATTATCTTTCTCTGCATGCTTTCAGAGTTCATACATTCATTTCCGCTGACAGGCTCATCATCTGAGACTCTTAACTACAGATACAGATGTCCAGACACCACGTCCAACTTAAAATCCAGAATCAAGCACAGTTTTACTAACAAGTTCCTCAGGGGACTCTGAGACACACCCATCCCAGAACATTCCTAAGTGGAGCAAGGTGGATCAGCTTCTGGGAGGACTAATGTGTCCAGCCCTGGATGGCTGGTAAACGGCTGGGAGGAGTGTGGCTTGGTTGAGGGATGTGTCTTGGTTGAAGGATGTTTGAACGGCACTTCATAAGCCACCTCCTGTAGTTCTGACAGTATTAATACCTGATTTAAATCAACAGAGGATAGGCTGGGTAGGCGAGTTCCTGGTTCTTCATTAGGCAGAGAATGTTCCTCCATCTGGCTGAGAGTCTGTCAGGTTTTATGACTCTAGTGGGCGACGTATTTTAGAATTTGAAAATACGTTGAGCCCAATTTGCTTTTTTTCCTTAGGCAGCACTCACCTAGGGGAATGGAAAACTCCATTTGGTTCAGTCAAAATGGAAATTGGCCAGAGAAAGTGTTAAGAGGGGCTGCCATTGGTTCGAGTTAGACGGAAATTTGGTCTGCATTTTAGCTTGTGGTACACTGGAATATAGACGATTTCATGATAACATCACTGAAGGGGCCACGAGGAAACACGCTACAGGGAAACTGACATCTGATATGGTCTTATTGCCTGTATAGCCACAGGAAGGTTTGTTCTGAGTGCCTCCATGGCTAATTAAGAGTTCAGCCAGTTGATTTTATGATTCTGTTTCTATGAAATATCCAGAGGAGTTAAATCCATAGAGGCAGAATGCTGATTGCTGGGGCCTGGGGGAGCGGGAGGCAGAGAGCAACTGCCTAAAGGGCATGGGGTTTTCTTTTGGAGTGATGATAATGTTTTGGAACCTAATAGAGGTAGTGGCTGTAAAACACTGTGAATGTACTTAGTGTCACTGGAGTATTCACCGTAACATTGGAAATGTTGTTTGTGACTGTCACTTGACAGAGTCACAAAATCCGTGACTCACTGATACTGAGAGGAGACTGTATATGGGAAAATGCTCTGTGACTTTTACAAAACAAAGCAAACCCTAACCCAACTCTGAGCATCCCTCGCTTTCCTCAAAGACCTCACCCTAATTAAAGACAACATTAATAACAAATATTTACTTCCATATTAAAGGAGTTCTTTTCTCTGTATGTCATTTATCATCATAGCAAACAGTACAATGGGTATGAATCATCATCTCTACGTGAAGGTGGTGTCACTTAGCATCCTTCTGAATCCAGGAGCCATTGCTAGGTAAAACAAGATGTGTGGAAGATCTGACTTCCACATGTAGAAGTGATGTAGAGGATCACATATTGTTCTTCTATAAAATAGCAGACTTGAATGTTGGAGATGCTCTAACAGTCAACTTCAGCTTCATTGAAATGTGATGCAGGCTTTTTTGTGTGTGTGTGCTTTATTCTAAGGTGATGATTCTTTGGTAAACCTGGGCTTCCTCCATGCACTACACACACACCTTGCACTTAATATACTCTGATTCAGGGTGCATTCAGAGTTCAAGATAATCAGTTTGGTTTCATTTTATTCTCACATAATACTGAATATTTTTTGAGTTGCTGTACTAGGGTTCGTGGTTTCTGTATATCGACCTATCTTAGCGTTACAGCAACAGTTTAGAGACTACTATTGTTTCCAGGTTTTAAAAGAAGAATCCGTTTGGCAATCTTAATGAATTTGACTAAGGTACCATTGCTGGTCAGAATAGCATAGTTGAGATTTGAACCCTGGGCGACCTGAACACCAAAGCCTGTACTGTTACCATCACACTCTTAAAGGAATATTCCTCAAGTGTTCTCACGTGTAAGAAGAGTCTGAGATGAACAGTTCTAGAGGGGTAACTGTGTGGCCAGTCTTCCCTACAGGCGCAAAGGGTTTTTTTTTTTTCCTTCTCAAAATTGTCAGCCTCCTATTCTGAAGGTACCAGTTCCTGCTACAGAGTTTTAGGGTCAGATGTCAGTTTTACCCCAGGTCCGTCACTTGCTAGCAGTTTGACCTTTGCCAAGCTCCAAAAACCATCTTTGCCCATTTTCTTCCTCTGTAAAATGGGCATAATATTGACTTCCTAGAAAGGCTGTTAGAATTCAAATAGTGGTATTTATGAGAGAGTCTAGTGTCCTGACCTTCTCTGTCCTCAAAACAGCATGCACCCTCAGTAGGTGTAGGCCTCTGGGTCTCCATCCTTTCCCCACCGAATAATGACATACAGACAATTGTAAAAACCACAGAGCATTTTCTTGTACACGATGTCCTCATCCTGAACCACGTAGTTCTTAGGATCTACCTGTGACTTCGGTTTTTCTCACAAGGCAGCCTAGAAAATAAATTTCTTTGGGTATGATGATTTTTGTATCTTCTGCTTTTTAAATTATTATTATTTCAATTTTATTTTTTGAGACAGAGTTTCAGTCTTGTTACCCAAGCAGGAGTGCAATGGCGCAGTCTCAGCTCACTGCAACGTCTGCATCCCAGTTCAAGAGATTCTTTTGGGGCCGGGCGTGGTGGCTCATGCCTATAATCCAAGCACTTTGGATGCCAAGGCAGGCGGATCACCTGAGGTTGGGAGTTCAAGACCAGCCTGACCAACACAGTGAAACCCTGTCTTTTAAAAAAAAAGATTCTTCTGCCTCAACCTTCTGAGTCGCTGTGATGACAGGCACTCACCACCATGCCTGGCTTGACTCAGCTGTAATCCCAGCACTTTGGGAGGCCGAGGTAGGTGGATCACCTGAGGTCAGGGATTCGAGACCATCCTGGCCAACATGGTGAAACTCCATCTGTACTACAAATACAAATTGTTTTTATTGTCCTGAAATACTCCTGCCCCAGCCCAAATCCTGCACATATCCACAGTTGCCCTTGCCCTCATCTGCCAGGGCAGCTGCAGTGGGAATCTGTGGGTCCAGATTGTCTGTTCCTGGGAGATGATTATTCTGCCAGCCCAGGAATAAGGGCACTGCAATAGGCCTGGCTCTCGAAGGCCCAGTGTGGGAGCTGATTGCTTTGGCTTGATCACATTCCTTGAGAGCTTCACATTCTAGTAATTAAGACCCAAGATGCTGTGACTGTGGCACTGGCTGTTTTGTGTTTCCTGTGTGTGTGTGGCAGAACAGCCTGATTTCCTTCCTCATAATTAAAGTATTCTGAGCATCAGTATGAGTTTCGAACTGAAGGTATTTATTAGGATAATCTTCCCTCTTTCAGCCAAAAAAAAAAAAAAAAAAAAAAAAAAAAAATGGACCCAGAAATGCATGTAGTTGAAACTTCTCTAGTGACAAGCAATATTCTTTCTTCCTTTCTCCTTCTCTCTCTCTCCTCTCTTTTCTTTCTCTTTTCATGTTAAAAGAATGTTGAGACTTTGTTAGGTCTGTAGTAAGGGTTTGTTAATTTTTCTAAGGAATTACCTTTAACACTGTATAGACCCAGTTTTTATTTCATGTGATCAGATTTAAGTTGGTGGTTCAGTCTCTGATAGTCTGACAAGGGCATCATTTGCAACAACATAAATCAACAAATTGCGTGTCAGCTGCTGGGGACATCTTTCTCCGCACAGGTTAAGTTTGCTTTCAGGCAGCTGTATCTGGATATGAGTTTCAGGATAATCCTCTCTCTACACCCATCTTCCACCCCTTCCACCAGCTCACCCCACGTCTTCCCTCTCCCTCCCTCTTTCTCTACCTCTCATGTTCATGCAAATCATTGACTTTCAGATGAGATTGCTCCCTTGTGAATTTTGTAGTGAATTATTTTGGCCTTGATTTCCGAGTTTGTTACCTTTACCTTGACTTGGTGAATCACAGCTGTTAAACTATGTCTCATGATTTTCATTTTAGAGTAGAGCCTGGTGTTTATTATAGAGTATGTCCATCTTTTCTAAGCCCTGTGTCCTGACTTGTAGGACAGGCTTGGGGTTGGAAGTCACTTGGGATCATTTGGTTTTTTTTTTCAGTAGAAAGTGGTGGAGTCTGAGATTTTCTCTGCAGCCTTCTTAGGACGTTCAGGGCCATTATAATGCTTTCCCTTACTTCAGTAATGCAGGACTTACGTAATTGTGAGCAACCAGTGTGTTCCCGTCTGTTAGACAATAAAGGGATGTAAAATAGAGATCAAAGTTGTACACTGGTTGCTGACCTAGGAGATGAATGATATTGTGTGTGTCACGTATGTGAGAACATGCAGTATTTGCTCAGGGGTTAGTAGCATGAGCCAGTTCTGTCCAAGTTATGCAGCCTAAGAATGAAGAGGAGGCTTGAGATCGGAACTCTGTGGATTTAATTCTGTCTCTAACAGTTACCATTGCTGTGACCTAGAGCAGTTACTTTCACTCTGCAGTACTCATAACAAAAGATGGGAGAAGTGATAATGGTGTTCCCTTCACAGATATCTTTGTGGAAGTTAAATGAGATGACATATGTCAGAGATCTAACATATGCCTGATGTATCAGGATCACACAGTAATGATATTATAACTAACTAAATGTATTATTGCTGTTGCTGTCAGTCAGGCTAGGTTGATGCAGTAACAAACATCCCCCAGCTTTTCAGGTACTTAACAGCATCAAAGTTGAGGCCTTGTTCATACAAAGCCGTGAACAGGTTTTCCAGATCAGGTGATAACAAGTAAATTCAGGCTCCCTCCTTCTGCTGACTCTGCCGTTTCCTGGATTCAGTCACCCTGGAACCATTCAGCCAGCAGACCAAAGCAAGAGTCAGTGAGCAGAGGTCAGATCTGGAGCAGACATTCCTCATTTCCACCTGCATGTCATTGGCCAGAACCAGTCATGTGACCTCTGTCTCACCACAGATGAGCGTGGGAAAGAGTCTCCGTGGAGCCCCAGAAAGAGGAAACAGGATTGTTGAGGTCTGTCTGCCACAAGGTTACTTTTTGGTAACTGAACTTCCCCTGTTTTGCCCTGTTCCAATTTGGAAGAAACGTTTCTTTTGTCTCTGGGCGATTCCGTCCCCCTACCCATGGAGGCTCAACATCTGTGTTCTCGGCTCGTTGTTCTCTTCCTCTGTTCCCAGTCCTTGCCTTGACCCTGCAGAATTTCAACACTCTGGTCCTCAGACTAGCAGGATAGTCCACTCTATCCTGATGAGCGACAGTCAAAAGGTTTCTGATTAGGGACATCATAGGTTTCCCCCAGTTAAACATACACACGTGCGTGCACACACACACACACAAATAATATTTTTAATTGACAGACAATAATTATATCTATTTCTGGGGCATAATGTGATGTTTTGCTGTCTGTATGTAAGGACTGGTGATTAATGGTTCGATTTAAAACCCAGCTTAAGAAGAATATTCTCCATCAATACTCTTTACATTGCAATATTAAGAGAAACCTTTAGAACTTCAAGTACGAATATCTTCTTCCAAGAGCCAAGTGACAATGTCTTGGAAATAAGGTAATATTCAAAGGAGGTTTTTAAAATAGTTTTATAGAGGTATAATTTATATAACGTAAAATCCACCCTTTTCAATTTTACAGTTCAATTATCTTTAGAAAATTTACAATCTGATTTTAGAACATTGTCATCCCCTTAAAGAGAGCCCTCCTCCAAGCCCAGCTGCAGTCAATCTCTGTTCCCGCCCTCAGCCCCAGGCAACCACTAACCTATTGTGTTCCTAGCCACACAATTCAGAATAGCCCAGAAGTGTAAGCAATTGAAATGTCCATCGGCTGGTAAATAAAAAAAAACTTGCTATATTCATACACTATCATACACTTCAGCGAAAACAAAGAGATAAAGCAAAGCAACAGGATACAAATACCAGCTACGTCACAGACGGACCTCAGAAAACATCATGCACATATTATGTAAAGTGAAGGAAGTCAGATGCAAAAGACCATCTAATGTGAGATTCCAGTTTATGAAATGTCCAGAAAAGGCACCTAACATTAGTTTTGATTCCGAGTTCCCATTAGGCAAATACCTAGAACTTTCTGCTCTAGGAGCCTGAACTGCTCACATGCCTTGGGCCCTTGGGGCTGATTCTCTTTACTATAAGAATGGCTAATTTGTCACTTCCTAGGTTTGCTTTGTCATTTTGTTTACTGAGGGAAGAAATTCGGAAGCCACTAAGGAGGTGTTGGCTTTTCTGGAGACATATTATAAAGGAAACCATCTTACCGCTCATCATTCTTCTCCTACCTGCTTCTTGTTTGACTTACCAAAGCCCATGTGGGACCAACCTCCACTTATAAGACACTGTTGGAGAATATGTACAGTGTCTACTGGGACCAGGTGGCAGGCAGGAATGTTTAAGCTGATCACTTGTTTTAAACCTAATCCATTTGTAACGCATGATTCATCTATTGCTAGAAGGTACTTGGCATCCTTTGTGTATACCATGACTCAAACAGTGACAATGTTCATAGCTCAGAAGATAAAAAAAAAAATAGTTTTGTTCATCGGAATTATCTCAAATTCCACAGTTTTGGAATTGAGGATGATGCCATCTTAGCCTGCCGTTGTGGAAAGAGGCATGCTGATGTAAGCAAAGCACAGACCACCCCAAAATTAACCTGCTTTACAGATGAACATCAAATGTCTCCTGGACTTCTACGGTTATTTTTATGGACACCATCCTTTATTCTATTTTTTGTTTTCCTCTTTATAAAATATTATATACTAATAGAGAAAAATTGAAATATATAATATGTTATATATATAACATATATAAAGTTTCCAAGAATATATGTATTTATATATATTATATATGAATATATATAATATGTATGAATATGTAGATATATATGAATATATATAAAATATGTATGAATGAATATATATGGATATACATAATATGTATGAATATATATGGATATATATAATATGTATGAATATATGGATATATATAGTATATATGAATATATATGAATATAATATATATGAATAGATGAATATGTATAATATATGTGAATATATATGTATATATAATATATGAATATATATATTCTTTTATATATATAAGGCTCAGAGTCTTCTTACTACTCATGAAACTTGAAAATATATACAAATTTTCCAGAAAAAAAAATATATATAAGCCTTGGAGTCTTCCTTCTCACTACCCAAGAAACTTGAAAACAACTATTTATATATATATAAATTTTCCAAGAAAAAAATATATATATACACACACACATATATATTCTTATACGTATATAAGGCTTGGAGTCTTCCTTCTCACTACCCAAGAAATGACCCTCCAGGCAAGTCACTTACCTAACACAGCGTTAACAGGTGTTGCTTCTTTGAGATATGCTCTTTCTTATCCACATGCTCAGGACACATTATGTTTGTGGTTTTATTTAGTAAGACACACTCTTCTGAAGCTAAAGTTAATGTTCAGAGATGTCAGATGATAAATTTATCCCCTAGTATAGTGTCATAATATTAATGTCCTCTATGTATTAATTAAAATGCAGGTTGGTATTACTTTTCAGACAATGTTAGTTCAAGCTGTGTTCAGTACAGGATTAATAGATGTGTGGATGCATGGATGGATGGATAGATAGATACATGGGTGAGTGAATTGGTAGATAGGTGAAAGGATGGGTAGATGAACAGGTGAACGGAAGGATGGTTGGGGGGGTGAGTGGGTGGGTGGATGAATAGCACTTTCTAGGTCTTACTACCTGTACCCTTCTTTGAACACTGAGAAGGAAATAATTAATAGTTGATTCTATTCATTTATGCCAGTAAATGCCAGTTCCCTGAAAATTAAATTTCGGTCAGTTTTAGCCATGCTTCCTCCAAAAATTCATTGTATTTCTTGCCTTATCAATTAACATTGGGCAAAAAGAAAAATCCCAACTGGGATGTCATACACAGCTACCATTTGCTATTAATTCTGGTGAAAATATTAGGCTCACTATTCTTTAATCCATATTTAATGGATTATAAGAATCAAATATCAAATGAAGAGACCAACATATGTGTATTACTTCTTTAGGAAAAACGTTAGTGACTAGGATTGGATTGTCATATTGGTGATCCCTAAACTTCATACAATCTACATGTCTCTGTTCTTTTTTAGACCCAGGATTTTTCTCCTAGAGATAAAGAATGACACTCAGGATAGTGTGGCAGAGTAGCTATAGGAGAAGGCCCTGGGATGAGCTTTCTGAGTTATGACAGCTGTGCCATTTGGTACCCACGTGACAATGGATCATTGTTTCCTGTTCTGTGTACTAGAGACCCAAATACTTGTAATGTGCTTGCAGAATGAGGGTGGAGGAATGCACCACACCTGAGTGTTTAACGGAGTGCCTTTCACACAGCAAATGCTCTTCCAGGGTAGGTGGTGCTGTGCTATTATGTGACATCATCATCTTGGGATGGATTAGGGAGCAGACACTCAGGAAATATGGTGGGTTTATAAATGTTCTTCGGTGTCACGCAGTTGGTGGCTTTTATTCTTTCACAGTTCTAGATGACAGAACTCTGAAGTCATATAGAGGTGCTGGTGCAGTCTCGCTCCTTCTCAAGGTCCTGGGGGACCATCTGCTCCTTCCCATTCTGGCTTCTGGTGGGTGCTACCCTTGACTGGCTTGTGGCCATATCACTCATTCCAATCTATGTCCCTGTCTTCACATCCCCTTCTCCTCTTCTGTACCTCTCGAATCACCCTCTGCTCTCTCTTATTGGGACACATGTGATTGTATTAATATTTCAGACCCACTTAGATAATCCAGAATAATCACCCCATCTGACAATTCTTAATTGAATCTTATCTGCGAAGGCCCTTTTCTCTCACAAGTTAACATGCACAGACTACAGGGATTAGGACCTGACGTCTTTGGGGGGCGATTATTCAGCCTAATACAGTGGGTTAGAAATAAAGTTGAGTTTCCATTGTACAAGAATGGGGGCTTAGTCTCAACAGTTTTATCATGCGGCATGCATAGCCCCTGTCAGTATCAGTGGGGGCATTTTCTGAATCGTGCTTGTTGTTTTCTGTGAGCTCATTGCTCCTTTCCCCTTTAATATTTTAGTAAAGCTTATTTTTTGAAAAATGCCTGCAGCAGAAAGCATTTCTTGATCATTTTTGGATCAATATGTAATATTTATATTGCACTGAATCTTCATGCCATATTTCAGGTTGAGTTTCTCTGTCAATTTTGAAATGATTTGTGTTCAATTCCACATTGGAAAGACATGGGTCTTCTCTACTGATTCATTCTTCTTGTTCCCTGGAAAGCCTTTCTTACCACTCCAGGAATTGCAGAAAGATGTTTTTTTCACTCACGAGGCATAATATAGTTAGTCAGTGATAGATTTGTTATAAAAACACCTCTTTTTCCATTGTAGTCCAAACTTAAATTTCCCTGGTGTTCATTCACTTTCTCTATTTTCGAGTACACTTAAAAATACATTTGCAGTCACGATTGCCTGGGTAAGTTATAAATCCTAGATATTAGAATTTTTATGCTTTAGAAATAATAAATGAGGGCTTACCAATTAAAGATAAAAAATTACTTGGCTGGGGATAGTAGAATATTTTATCAGTATTATTAAAATTTAAGGGCAGCTGAAATGCCACAGGAATCTTTGTACAACATTTTAGTTTAAAAAGTTGGCTTAAGGATAACTTACATTCTTTTCTTCAATTTTACATCAAATAGGATATTATATAAAATTTTTAAAAAAGAGCAGAAATCTTGTTGAACTGAATCAAATACACAGCTTCTCTCCAGTCATAGCCCTGTGGTTTTACCTTATATGTTTGGAAATCACTTTTTTATGTATCTTGGGTCTCTAATTATCACCGTTATTACTTTATGAAAAAAATGTTAATACCACCCATGGAAAAAATAACCTCGTGATTTATTATAACACCAAGGATTTTAAAAACATGAATAGATTTAATCTATTAGCATATCTATGGTCTGTGTATTAGGGTATATTTTGTGGATGCTCACAATCGGTTTTTCACTTTAATTTTTGGTTTTCCGTATTTTCTTCATTTTTTTTCTGTTCATTATTCTTTCAGCCGTCTGGTGCTCTGGCTTTTTCTCTGTAGGTCACTGTGACTTCTTTGCAGCATCATCACAATTCTCTATAGCTTCATAAATAACCTCTCTGGAAATTGATGATTGCTAGAGAATAGCACAGAATTCTAGGTAGGCGCCGAAAAAAATATATATAAAATAAAATAAAAGATTGCCTTTTCAGAAGATGATCCTATTAGGAGAAGCAGAATTCTGTATCCTGCACAAACACAATTGATACCTAAGTAGTGTGCATTTTTAGGCAGTCATTTGTGAAATGATGTGGACTTAATGGCAGATTAAAACAACTACCCGCTGGGCTGTTTCAAAAAACAAAACCCTCCAATTAAGATGGATCCATGAGAATGTGAAATCAATCCGCCATAACATTGAGCACTTTCTATGTGAAGGACACTCCACGATTGACATGAAATAGGAATGGGGAGGAGGGGGGGTTGGGTACCATCTCAGTCTTCGAGAATTGTGTAAGCTGGAGCAGTGGTTCTCAATGGGGGACAGTTTCACCCCCTAGAGGACCCTAGGCCATGCTTTGAGACATATTTCATCATTGCAACCAGGGAGGCAGTGCTGGTGGCATCTAGTGGGCAGAGACCAGAGATGCTGCTAATCATCCTTCAGTGCACAGCACGGCCCCCACCACAAAGAATTATCTGGCCCAAAATGTCAATAGTGTTGAGATTGCAAAATGCTACTGTGGGGGAAAGGGAAAAGCACGTGTAGAAAATGGTAATTCCAGGAAGTCACGATAGGTACCAGCATGTTTATAAGGTTTCGGAAGAAGGAAGAGATTCTTGTGGGTGTTACAGGGGTGGAACGGGGAGGTCAGATCTCATGCTAGACTTAGGAAGTGTGATTTGCCTCGAGGGATGGACAAGAGGGAACGAGAGAGCCTGAGGTCATTTCACAAAGAGAAATGGCAACACAGGAATGATAGTCATTGTTCTTAATGAGAAGTGTGCCACATACACTGATTTGCTGGCGCAGATGTCTGAGCAGTCAGAACACAAATGCAACGTCACCCCATTGTTGGACGTACGGGTCTCGTATCCACCTTGGGACAACCACCCTTTCTCGAGATTCAATCGGCCATCTTGTTAGAACTAGTTTTGTGGTGAACTGGGACGAAGCCCTTGAATAAGAAAGTCGTGCCTCACCTGATACCCAGTGGGCTGTGAAACCACCGAAACCTTTTGAGTTAAGGAGTTTCTAAGAAAGTTTGTCATCCTACTTCCACCCACTTTGTCAGTGAATTTCTTGAAAGGAAATTGAGTGTGTGATGGAATCTTCTTATAGGGATGTCCCGTCGCAGGTATAGAGCAGAGCCCTGGGAATGTGGCTTTTGACATATGTCTCATCAAAATAAATTGGATGTTTCTAATATCAGTAATTGGTGGTGGCAGGGCAGGAGAAAACTGTGACAATGCAGGAGATACTTTAAGGAGTTTAATTCTGGGGCCAAATGCAGAATGATTTGGAATGAGAAGAAACAAGAAAGGAAGACTTATAAAAACGGCGTGGGTATAGGCAGCGGGATCAGAAACAGAGACATAGGCTAGAGGTGTGATCAGTAAAGAATCGGTACCATCTAAACTCTCTCATCTTCTTTTAAGTGGTTTCCCAAAAAGGGATAAGTGTATGGCTTGATAGAAATAATTCACATACAATACCTGGCCCAGAGGAGAAGTAGTTTTGGACTAAGAAACATATGCTAAAGATGTGATTATTAGGCCGGGCGCGGTGGCTCATGCCTGTAATCCCAGCACTTTGGGAGGCCGAGGTGGGTGGATCATGAGGTCAAGAGATCGGGACCATCCTGGTCAACATGGTGAAACCCCGTCTCTACTAAAAATACAAAAAATTAGCTGGGCCTGGTGGCGCGTGCCTGTAATCCCAGCTACTCAGGAGGCTGAGGCGGGAGAATTGCCTGAACCCAGGAGGCGGAGACTGCGGTGAGCCAAGATCGTGCCATTGCACTCCAGCCTGGGAAACAAGAGTGAAACTCCGTCTCAAAAAAAAAAAAAAAAAAAAAAGTGATTATGAAAGAACCATTAAAACCTAATCTCTCTCATTTTCCATTTACTGATCTGATTTTTAAAAAGTAGTTAACGTTACAGATTGAATGAAATAATTCACGTAAAACCCTTGGCCCCCGGTGGAAAAGTGGTTTCAAAGCCACTGACTGGTATAGTCCAGACTGACAGCCAGCTGGAGCCAATTAACAATTAAGTTTTTCATTGTTGTGAAGAAGATAGTACATTTTGTGGACTTGAAGAACTTCTACCGTAAGGGTTATAGGATGAAAAGCAGGTAGAATCGAGAACATTATCTGGAAACTTAACAGTGTTCAATAAACGAATACAGTAGATGTTACTTCTAATGTGTATCCAATAAGTGCATTCTAATAGGAAAATCAAAGTTAACTCTGACAAGTTGAGTAGTAGTCACTTGAGTAATAAAGGTGCATTCAAGAAGTCACACACAGATCAGGTGCAGGGGCTCGCTCCTGTAATCTTGGCTCTTTGGGAAGCTGAGGCAGTTGGATCACCTGAGGTTGGGAGTTTGAGACCAGCCTGGCCAACATGGAGAAACCCTGTCTCTAATAAAAATACAATAATTGTTGTGGCGCATGCCTGTAATCACGGCTACTCAGGAGGCTGAGGCAGGAGAATCGCTTGAACCCAGGAGGCGGAGGTTGTGGTGAGCCCAGACGGCGCCATTGTACTCCAGCCTGAGCAACAAGAGCAAAGCTTCATCTCAAAGGAAGAAAAAAGTCAGACAGGAAGTGAGTTCTGAGGTGAGAAATGGAGTGGAATCAGTTTTACATGCCCAGAGTTTGACGTAAAGAAAGGACATGTCTGAGTAAAATGCTTAGCAGGCATTCCGAGGATATTACATCTGAGAGACCAGAGCAGGTTAGACTGGTTTGGAAATCTTTGTAGAGGGGAGTTGGAAAGTGTTGGGAAGTTGGAAACTAATTTGCTGTATCAGCTTCAGTTCTCTCCTGTTGACTGTTGGCATTTGTAACTCCATTTGGGCCTAGAAGTACCATCAAAGCACAACCGAAGCCAACAACAGTGTATCATACAGCGATTGCCAACATGGTTCTGTCTAAGCAGGTGTCCTAAAATACAGTTCCTCATACACTTTTCTTACTCAAGGGTGCGGATGAGCAGGCGTGTGAGTGCTGTGTGGTTAGTCCAGGCTGCATTGCAGACTCCAAGGTGCGAGCTGAGTTCGAATCTGCCCTGGTGTCCTTCATCCTCCTCGGATCAGAGACTTCTGCGGACATCTTCTCTTAGTGAATGACAGATGGACAAGAAGGTAAAACAGACTGTGAGAGGACATTTTAAGCATCTGCTCGTATCGCATCCTCTAACATGGCCTAGGGCAAAGCAAGTTATGTGGCCAAATTCGAGGTTAAGCGTCAGCATCCACCGTTAGGCTGTGATAGCGATGTGATGTTTAATGCTACTTTAGGTAAGTAAAGAGCCAGAACCACAGCGACATAAAATACATTTTTTTCTGGATGGTGACAAGTCCAAGATTTTGTGTGGATTTGTGGATGGTACTGTGGCCGCCAACCTGTGGACGTGTTGGCGTGGCCAGGAGCGTCGCAGCTATTAAAGCAAAGGCAAAAACCCACCCCTCCATTTGCCTTAACTGGTTTCTTACTTTATGTGTAACCAAAAACAGGTATAAGTAGATATAAATATAGTTGTCAGTAGCCCGTATGTTGCCAGCTCTGGGTGCAGTGCCCATGAGTTAGTCCTCCTCTGCAAGGAGCCGTATTGAACACCCGTGGAAGGTGTGGGCTGTTTTGAGGGCAGAGAAGGTGAAAGAGAGTGGACGCAGAGGTTCCAGCCTCTAGACGCTCTCATCAATCCCATTTCTTCGAATTCTTGTAACTACTTTTCTAGGAAGTCAGTATTGAACCCATTTTACAGAGGAAGAAAATGGGCAAAGACAATTTTTGGAGCTTGGCAAAGGTCAAGCTAAGACAGAGCTATTGAAGCAAAGGCAGAAACTGTGCGTCTCCAGATTCATTGATACTGAAGTCGTGAAAGTCACGCTCTCTGTTCTTCACCGTGAAGAGCAGGGCTGAGGACACGACAGGGGTGTGAGGAGCAAGAACAGGAGAAATGAAAACTGAACCTTGCGTTTCATCCATGTTTGGGGTACGGGAGTGGCATAGTACCTAGGATTCAACATGCCCTCCAGAAACGCTTGTTGTCTTGAATTGATTCGAAGGAGTCGCAGAGGCCGTGGTCCCTGCCTCTCTTTACATCTATTACTCCACTTCCAGGCCATTTTCCTTTGCTCCCATCCCAGAGAAACCTGTATCGCCACCGGCATAATAATGACATGTTATTATTATGATCTGAAACCCTAGGGCTGGTATCCAGCTGTTCTAAATAGAGCAGGTCTCTGTCAAAGAGATTTCACTTAGGACTAAGCATGACTATTCAAAGTGCTGCCGCCTGGGGAGAAAGTCTTTATTTACCATTCTTTCTAGTTGTCAATCTCTAGATGGGTATGTACTCATTATTATGTTTTTCTCCCCCTTCATCTTCTCTCACGTTCACAAAGAAAAAAGTTTTGTGTTATTACAGGATGATCTGATTTCAGAGATGAAATTCTTCTCTCATTGGTCATTTTACAGTTAGGTTCTTAGATGAATGTTATTTCCATCTTATGCAATTAAGAGTAATATCTCTTCTGATTTCAGTGAGGAAATTCGTCTGTCGTTGGCCATTTTACAGTTAGAGTCTTTGATGACTATTATTTCCATCTTATGCAATTAAGAATAATATCTCATGCGGAAGTAAATTGTTGGACTGCCTTTGAAATTGAAGGCAGAAAACTCCAGCGTGAGCATCGCCTTTTCGTGTGTACATAGCTTTTAGGATCTCATTACTGACGGTATGAAAAGGCAGTAGTTGCTGCAGTTGTATTTATAGTTGTTTATTTCTCCTTTTTCATAATGGAACATGCCAATTAGAGTTAATGGCATAAAAGTTGTCTTGAAGAGAGGCGTAACTTGCGGACTCCTAACACTGCCTGTAGGTCAGTCTTTCTGATACTGTTTTTATCAAATAATGATATGCTTCCCTCGTCTACTGGCACCAAACCCTTTGAAGTTTGTATTTTAGAATGTATTAAGGTTCAAGATGACTAACGGCTAGTGATGCAGGACAGGCAAGCCCGAAAGTTGTGGCTTAGCCTGGGAGGATTCTTGGCTTCACCTAGGAAAGAATGAATATGCAAGCATTTGGTGTGAGAGAGTAATCTTCTGTTGAATGATATGGCTCCTTGCAGAGGAATCATAACCTCATAGGCACTGCACCCAGAGTTGGCAACCTATGGGCTATTTGCAGCTGTATCTATACCCACTTATACCCGTTTTCAATTACATGCAATTAACTAACAAGTTAATGTAAACTGAGGGGTAGTCTATTTAGAACTTTCTAGGAAAGGAGCAGTAACTTCAAGGTTATTGCCATTGAAAGCGGTGGTAACTTCCAGGTGATTGCCATGGATTTGTAAACTATCATGGCCCTGGTGAGTGTCTTATCGTAATGAGCAATGAAGGCACCTGGGTATTGCTTTTGTCACCATTTACTAGTTCCTGCTTTTTTTTTTTTAAACTTCCTCCTGTCAGGACCCAGAAATATGTCCTGCCAGTTTCCTACCCTACTAGGATTCTTTTAAGAAATACCGGGCGCAGTGTCTCACGCCTGTAATCCCAGCACTTTGGGAGGCCAAGGTGGGTGGATCACAAGGTCAAGGGATTGCGACCATCCTGGTCAACATGGTGAAACCCTGTCTCTACTAAAAATACAAACAATTAGCTGAGCATGGTGGCGTGTGCCTGTAATACCAGCTACTCAGAAGGCTGAGGCAGGAGAATTGCCTGAACCCAGGAGGTGGAGGTTGCGGTGAGCCGAGATCATGCCATTGCACTCCAGCTTGGGTAACAAGAACGAAACTCCATCGAAAAAAAAGAAAAGAAATAGTTGGCATAATGTGGAGTAGAAACTTCAAGTTTTAGGATTTCACTGACCCTTAGAATTTAGTAAGTACAAATTTGAGAGCTTGCAGAGGCTTGTATGCTTTAAATGTTTCCAGAGAAATGCACTAAGGTAATTAGCCATAGCTGACACCTGTAATCCCAGCACTTTGGGAGGTTGAGGTGGGCAGATCAGGAGGTCAAGAGTTCGAGACAAACCTGGCTAATATGGTGAAATACTGTCTCTACTAAAAAATAAAAATAAAAGTAAATTAGCCAGGTGTGGTGGCTCACACCTGTAGTCCCAGCTACTTGGGAGGCTAAGGCAGGAGAATCTCTGGAACCCAGGAGGTGGAGGTTGCAGTAAGCTGAGATCACACCACTGCACTCCAGCCTGGGTGACAGAGCAAGACTCCATCTCAAAATAAAAAAGGTATTTATTATTATGGTAATTTTATGAGATGAATTGAAGCCATATGCAATAGTAATGATATCATAACAGAATAGCCCTTTAATGGATTTGTACATGTTGGCTAGCCCAGGGGTTAGCTATAGCGAGATTGGTATGTGTCTGCATAACATCCATTTTTTCCCCTCTGTCCTTGCATGGCAGCTAGGTAGTATGCTGAGATAAATTACAAGGATAGCATCTCATTACTCTAAGCTAGTGGTCAGCAAACTTTTTCTATAAAGAGTCACGTTTTTTGTCCTGTCAGCTGAACAGTCTTTCTTGCAACTACTTATTGTTTATTTGCAAAGTTTATTTACTATGCTACACAGTGGGCTGGGTTTGGCTTGTGGTCATAATTCCCCAACCCCTGGTCTAAATCACATATGATAATCCCCAGGGTCTCAGGCCTCTGCCGTCCTGAGCTGCGGCATTCTCCTGGCCCACACAGATTTGTTAAGGAATAGGAAAATCATACTGTGTGCACAAGTGAGATATGAATATCTCTTTCATAAGGCTGTTAATTACAGTTTTTTTTTTAATGACCAAGAAGGCTGCAGGAAGATACTACCATACATTGCAGTGGAGATTTTTTTGCATAGATATGATAACCACGAATGCTGCAGCCAGTTACCCACCTGCTTGGAGATGAAGCCAGTGCAGGTGAGGAGAGAAGCAGAGTGAAGAGGAACTTCTGAAACCAAAAATATCCATTAGCTTCTATAAATGGTAGAGTACCCAGGTTTCCTCTCATGTGAGACAGTGTATTTCATTGCTGTTTAATCAAGTTTAAGTTGGGCTTCTTGTTATTTGCAAGTGCACGTATCTCAGCTGATAGGGGAGAAGACAGAACCCCCATGAATAAGATATTACTAGGAATTTAGAGAAGTGGGACAGCAGAGAAGAGATGAGAAGATGAAATTGGGGGAGAGAGGGAGAGAGATGCTGCAGGCTCTGTGGTAAAGATACTGAGTTAATCTCCACTAGCAGATGCTAGGAGTCCTTTCAAGAGCTAGGATATTAAACATATAATTCTGAATAGGGTGCATGTCCAGGGTTTAAAATTCCTCTGCAACTCCAGACTTCTTGGGGAGCATCAGTAAAGTCTGATACTCTCACCAAAGCATTCTTGGAGTAGTTGTAAGTACATAAAGGCTGAGATGCTGAGTTCCATTCTTGGGTAAGTTAGACCCAAATGAAAGGGAGTCCCTATGAGAAGGGTGAGAGTTCAGGGGGGTAAAGAATTAAAGCCACACATTACTATGTGTGTGTAAATTCTTAGGAATTTGTGGACATCTTTGGAAGGATGCCACATACACCAAAAATATGTATGACAATTACCTTTAAAATTCAGAAGACAGTTTCGATGTGGAGAAATAGGAATGCTTTTACATGGCTGGTGGGAGTGTAAATTAGTTCAACCATTGTGGAAGACAGTGTGGCAATTCCTCAAGGATCTAGGACTAGAGATAGGATTTGACCCAGCAATCCCATTAGTGGGTATATACCCAAAGGATTATAAATCATTCTATTATAAAGACACATGCACATGTATGTTTATTGTGGCAGTGTTCACAATAGCAAAGACTTGGAACCAGCCCAAATGGCCAACAATGATAGACTGGATAAAGATAATGTGGCACCTGTACACCATGGAATACTATGCAGCCATAAAGAAGAATGAGTTCATATCCCTTTCAGGGACATGGATGAAGCTAGAAGCCATCATTCTCAGCAAACTGACACAAGGACAGAAAACCAAACACAGCATCTTCTCACTCATAAGTGGGAATTGAACAATGAAAACTCATGGACTCAGGGAGGGGACATCCCATGCTGGGGTCTGTCGGAGGTGTGGAGGGCTAGAGGAGGGTTAGCATTAGGATAAATATCTAGTGTAGATGATGAAATGATGGATGCAGCAAACCACCGTGGCACATGTTACACCTGCCTAACCTGCATGTTCTGCACATGTATCCCAGAACTTACAGTATTAAAAAAAAAAACTCAGAAGACAGTTTAACCTTCATTTCCAAGTTCATCATGTGTTTCAGATGATCCCAAATAATGACAATTACGTCTACCATACAATATTAGATCACCTCTTATGGTTTGAATGTGTCTTCTCCAAAATTCTGGTGTTGTCGTTGTGGTAGGATTACGATGTGGGGCCATTCAGAGGTGAGTAAGCCGTAAGCGCTCCTCCCTCATAAATGGGATTAAGCTCCTTGTAAAAGAGGCTTCTGGTAGCATTTGGCTCTCTTGCCCTTCTGCCTTTTGCCATGTGAAGACACAGCATTCCTCTCCTCTGGAGGATGTAGCTTTCACTGAACAACCGATCCTATTGGCACCTTGGTCTTGAACTTCCCAGCCTCCAGAACTGTGAGAAATAAATTTCTGTTCTTCATAAATTACCCATTTTCAGTTATTTAGTTACAGCAGCACAGAATGGCATCAGACACCATCTAAGAGGAGTTAGCTGTAAAATATTCAGAAAAAAAGACTTAGTCAAGTTTTCTGTAAGAATTTTTATGTACTCCACTTCCTTTAATGATCTCATTTCTTCCCACCACCAGGATTAAATATTTTCTTCTAAACACCGTGAAAGCAGTAATTTTGTGTGTGATAAAGTGAAATATTTCTAGTAAGAACACAAGATGGACATCTGTAACTTTTGAAGTAGCAGCTGTAAATAATTAAAAATTTTTTTGAGATAATTTTGTACTTTCAGAAGAGTTGCAGAAGCTGTACTGAGAATTTCTGTATAGGCTTCACCCATCTTCTCTGAATATTAACATCTCACGTCACCGTCATGCAATAACAGAAGCTAATAAGCTAGCATTGGGACAGTGCTGCTACCTGAAGGATAGACTTCATTGAGTTGAGAAGATTTTACTCCGGTCCTTTTGCCCTTCTCCTCTTCCAGGATCCAATCCATTACCCTACATTGGTTTTAGTTGCCAGATCACCCTATGTCTCAGTCTGTTCAGGCTGCTATAACAATACCATACATTGGGTGGGGTTTTTTAAAAGAAATTTATTTCTTAAGGTTTTGGAAGATGGAAAGTCCAAAATCATAGCACTAGCATATTCAGTGTTTGGTAAGTGCTGGTTTCCAGGATCATAGATGGCATCTTCTTGCCATGTGATCACATGGTGTAAGGGTCAAGGTAGCTCTCTTGGGCCGCAGTGGTGGAGGACAGCAGTGGTGGAGGACAGCAGTGGTGGAGGACAGCAGTGGTGGAAGCTGCTGCTGCTTCTGCCGCCGCTGCCGCCACCTCCTCCTCCTTCTCCTCCTCCTCCTCCTCCTTTCTTTCTTTCCTTCCCCTCCCTCCCTTCTCTCCATCTCTCCCTTCTCTCCCTCCCTTGCTCCCTCCCTTCCCTTCCCTTTCTTTCTCTTTCTCTCTCTCTCTCTTTCTTTTTCTTTCTTTTTTCCTCCTCCTCTCCCTCCTCCTCTCCCTCCTGCTTCTCCTTTTTGTCCTCCTCCTCCTCTTCCTCTTCTTCCTTCTTTGTTTTTTCCCCTACTGATCCTATTCATGAGGGCTCTGGTTTCATGACCCAATCACCTCCCAGTTTCATCACACTAGTAATTAGGTTGAGGGCACAAGCATTCAGACCATTGTACCTTACTTCCCTCCGATCTGTGACAGCTCCTCAGGTTTTTGTCTTTCATGACTTTGATACTTTTGATCTTGCCTGTCATGGGATCTTGGGTGGGTCACATAATGTGTCTGAGCACCAGTTTCCACATAGGTTTTATAGGTATAATGGTCATACCTACACCATGTTTCTTAGGTGAGGATTATTTTAAAGACTCTTCTTGGCTCCATGAATATTAGCTGTTTATACTGATTGTTATTAATAATTACTATTAATTTTAAATCTTTTTAAGGGATATTTCTCAGTTGGGATTATTTGCTGTTTGACCCTGATTAGGCTGAATTTATGTGTTATTGGAAAGGATGCCACGGAAGAGATGTGCCCCTGTCAGATCACATTGGAGGGTCAACACTGTCTCTGTATTACTAGTGATATTAACCTTGATCACTTAGTTGAGAAGGCATCTGCCAAGTTTCTTCATAGTAAGATTGTTTTTACCTTTGAATTTAAAAGTACCCTAATTTATTACTTTGATAGTCTAGTGGTGATTCCTCATTTTCCTCTCATGCCCTGTTTGTGTATTAACTGGAACATTTGTGTAAGGAAGCATTTTTTATTCTCCTCCATTTATTTATTCAGTGTTTACATCACTATTGACTCAGTATTTATTTTGAAGGTGAGCTATAATCTAATATTGTCATTATTTATTTCTGTTGCTCAAATCATTCCACAGGTGATTCACAGGCTGGCTTCAGACTCCTGACCCTAAGAAATCCTGCCTCAGCCTCCCAAAACACTAGGATAATAAGCATGAGTCTCCATGTCTGGCCCCATTAACCTTTTAATTACAATTCAAGGGAGTTTCCCACATTCATAATGTTAGGCAACTGCTACCTCTGTCCAGTTCTAAGACATTTTTATCACCCTAAAGGTGACCCTCGATCCACTAACCAGTCATTCTTTTTCCTTCTCCTCTGCCAGTCACTAATCTGCTTTCTGTCTCTATAGATTTTCTTATTCCAGATATTTCACATACAGTGTGTGGCTGTTTGTGTCCATCTTCTTTCATTTAGTATAGTGTTTTGTTGAAGTTCAGCCATGTGGTAGCAGGTATCAGTGCTTTATTCCCTTTTATGGCTGAATAATCTTCCATTGTACAGATAGACCACATTTTGTTTATCCATTCATTAGTATTTGAGGTATTTTAATCATTTCCTTGAGGTGAATAGCTGCTATGAAGATTTATGAAGTATTTGTTGGAGTACATGTTTTCGGTTCTTTTGGGCACATACCTAGGAGCGGAATTGCTGGGTCATGCAGTCGTTCTCTATTTAACTTACTGAGGAACCGGCAAACTGTCACAGCAGATACCCCATTTGACTTTCCCGTCAGCAAGATTCTAATCTCCTTGTAAGGGAATTTCCCATGTTGTGCTTTCCTAAGGGAGCACTGGAGTGAATGGCATCTTCTCCACCATCCTGCTTGTCATGGGATCTTGGGTGGGTCATATAATTTGTCTGAGTGTCCATTTCCACATGGGCTTTATAGGTATAATGGTAATACGTACATTGTATTTCTTAGGTGAGGATTGTATAAAGAAATCATGTTGGCTCAATGAATATCAGCAGCATATAATAATAAGCATTGTTATTAATTATTAATATTAATTTTGCCTTTCCTTCTTAGCCTCTTTCATTCTCTTGCTGCCTCTTTGCACGTGGCTCTGAATTCAGATGGCTGAGTCATCTTTTAGCAACTCAGATCTGTCCCTGTGTTTCTCCTCTGTACAAGACATCAGTTCTGGTGCTGCTAACATTCACTGCAGCCCCCCACTCTCTTTTTCATCCAAACATTTCTGGCGTAAAGAATGCATGCTTCTGGATTTATTTATGTATGTATGGCGGATGGTGAAGATTAGAAAGGAGGACAAGGAAGTCTGGGGCTGTCGTGTGAAACAGCTTGTTCTTCCTGCAGATTTCTTGCTATTATTTCCTAGAGCTTTCACACTTCATCTTACAAGAATGTATTTTGTAATTTTACATTCTACTTTATGATTTATCCATGTGTGTCCTAATAGAACAATGCAACATATCCGGATAAAAAAATAAATCTTCCTGTCCAATCGGCATGCTGGGAACGTGCACCCAGTGTGTCCTGTACATGCAGGCACAGCCTTGCCATCCCATCGAAATTCATGCACTGCAGGTTTACAGGAACTTCATGGTACACACAAGACACCTGGAGAGCTGGTCAGAACATGGGACTCCAGGCTCTGCTTGGAGACAGAGACTTAATGTGTCTGTGGGGGCTCAGGAGTCTGCGTTCTTTACAGGGTGCCCCAGTGAATGTGATATAGGCTGGCCTGTCTACATGGTGGGGCCACCTCTAGCATTCTGAGTGTGCCATGGATCACGTTTGGAGAAACACTATGCAAAATGATGATGCCTGAAATCCTGGATCCTACCTCCTTCTCTTCATCTCAGGTCACTGCCCACACCCAGCATCCCCAAATCCCAGCCTCCAAGAGTGATCCTGCCACATTGGCCTTTTGTTCTCAGCATGTGTGACTGCACCATTCCATTTGCTTGTATGCTGTGCCTGCTCTGTCCAAGGGAGCATTCCTGCTCCTCCTCCTAAGGCTCAACTCAGTTTACACATCTGTTCCTTTGGGAGCTTGGTGTAGCATGGTGGTTAACAGGTGGGGAGCTTTTAAGGTCAGTGGTGTCAGGGCCAGTTGGCCTTGTACTTTTAGCAGCTGGGTGAATGTGAATAGGTTCATTGATCTCTCTGAGACTGTTTCTTCATCTATAAAAGGAGTAACTAAGGGTACCTTTCTTAATAGGATGACTGTGGGATTAAATGAGGCGATACCTATAAAATGTCTAGGACAGAGTTAGTACTCAATGACTTGTTTTGTTGTTATTTATGTATTTATTTAGAGATGGAGTCTCCTTCACTCTCTCACCCAGGCTGGAGTGCAGTGGCCTGAGTTTGGCTCACTGCAACCCCTGCATCCCGAGTTCAAGCATTTCTCCTGCCTCAGCCACTGGAGTAGCTGGGACTACAGGTGCCCACTACCATGTCTGGCTAATTTTTGTATATTTAATAGAGATGGGGTTTTACCATGTTGACCAGGCTGGTCTCGAACTCCTGGCTTCAAAGGGTCTGCCCACCTTGGGCTTCCAAAGTGCTGGGATTACAGGTGTGAGCCACTGTGGCCGACCCTTCTTGTTATTTTTTAATGCTTTTTTTTCCTTTTAATTCACCTCTTGATTATCTCCTCTGCTAGTCTGTGAGCTTCTTGACAGTGAGGAAGACTTCAGTATTTTGTGTATTTCTGTTATTTATAAAAGAACCTTGTGTCTAAAGGATAAGTGCGCGTGCACACACACACACACACACACACACACAATTTTTAAAGGAGCTTTCCACATGCTGGGAATTCTTGAATGAACAAATGCATTTTATGAGTTTCCTAATCCTTTCCTTTGCTATTTTCACCACTTTCTCATTCGAGTTACTCTCTGAAGACGTAATACCCTGCCGTGGAGCCTCATCCCTGCATGGGCTGTTTGTCACATCTGGGCATATATTGTGCTGACTGGGCCTTCCTTGCAGCATCCACTCCCCATCAGTGATTGACTGACAGTGGATGGCCAGTGTGCTGAGTCAGCACCCTGGGGCTCACTGGCTGTTCCCTTATTGAAGGGGAAGGGAGTAACTTCTTGCTCTTTTAGCTGTTTCTGGATTTCAATTTTTAAAAAGAAATAACAGATCGCACTTATCCAAGTCGTGCCAGATTCTTTATTTGGCATAATGCTACCTCATGGCTATTTTTTAACTTTCATCTGGAACCTTGGAGTGATGTGTGGATTTTTTTTTTAATGCCCCAGCCAGATGCACTAAGCAGCTTGATGGTCAGTAATGAGGCAGCACCAGGACTCTGTGGTCCTAGAGTTTCTTGGCAGTGCCTTCGTGGCAAATGTTTCAGGAAGATGAGCATGGCAGACCCAGACCAGCCACTGCTCTGTGGTTCCAGAGTCCTTTTAAATGAACAAATGGGTTGGCATTCATCGAGTGGGACTGCAGCTCCAGTGAGGTTACTCAAAACATGCTGGGCAAAGATTTCTCACTGTTGAGTGGGAGGTTACAAGGAAAGAAGTCTGGAGTGATCCATGGTTTGATGGATGGAGTTGGCATCAGAATGAATCATGCTTCGCTTAATTGAGACACAAATGGTTAAGTACAGCAATACCTACAGACATGCGTACATACCTGGGTTAGTATTCATATAGATGTTCTCCTTCTGCCTCCTTCTGGAAGCCACAACCCCCAGCTGCAGTGAACATGCCTAGTACCTAGTCTTAGTCTCTAATGCCATTCTCTAAAAAGAGAACCTGGGCTCCTTGAAGTGACTGCTTTTAGGTCTCAGGTATGAAATAGACAAGATGAACCTGATAGTGAATATTTTACAGTGCCAGAAAGTGCTTATGTTGAGCGTGGTGGCTTACGCCTGTAATTCTGAGGCAGGCAGATGGCCTGAGATTGGGAGTTCCATACCAGCCTGACCAACATGGAGAAACCCCGTCTCTACTAAAAATACAAAATCAGCTGGGTGTGGTGGCACCTGCCTGTAATGCCAGCAACTCGGGAGGCTGAGGCAGGAGAGTCCCTTGAACCCAGGAGGCAGACATTGCAGTTAGCCAAGATATTGCCATTGCACTGCAGACTGGGCAACGAGAGTAAAACTCCATCTCAAAAGAAAAAACAAGGGGAAAAGAAGTGCTCACAACAACAACAAAACCACCATGATAGAGTATGCCTTATAAATGAGAAATAAACAGGGATAAAATTATAAGTTAGAGCTGTGTGTGGTGACTCAAGCCTGTAATCCCAGCACTTAGAGAGGCTGAGGCAGGCAGATCACTTGAGCTCAGGAGTCGAAGACCATCCTGGGCAACATGGTGAAACCCTGTCTCTCTTGACAAGGCTGATTGTATCTTTCTTATCTCTACTAAACTGTATCTTTCTTGTGTCTACTAAACTGTATCTTTCTTGTGTCTACTAAAAATACAAAAATGAGCCAGGCATGGCAGTGTACCCCTCTACAGTCCCAGCTACTCAGGAGGCTGATGTGGGAGGATTGCTTGAACCTGGGAGGTTGAGGTTACAGTGAGCTGAGATGATGTCACTGAACTCAAGCCTGGGTGAAAGAGCAAGACTCTGTCTTAAAATACATACCTCTACAGATATACATAGATACAGGTTGGATGGACAAAATTGTTGACCACCTTTCACCCCTATTAAAAACCGAATGCTGGCCGGGCACGGTGGCTCACGCCTGTAATCCCAGCACTTCGGGAGGCCGAGGTGGGCGGATCACGAGGTCAAGAGATCGAAACCATCCTGGCCAACATGGTGAAACCCCGTCTTTGCTAAAAAATACAAAACTTAGCCGGGTGTGGTGGTGCACACCTGTAATCCCAGCTACTCAGGAGGCTGAGGCAGGAGAATTGCTTGAACCTAGGAGGCGGAGGTTGCAGTGAGCCGAGATCCCACCACTGCGCTCCAGCCTGGCATCTGGCAACAGGGCAAGACTCTGTCTCAAAAAAAAAAAAAAAGAAAAAGAAAAAGCTGAATGCTTAGTGCGAGTGGCTGGCTTTATACAGGCATTGTCATCTTTGTGGTGATGGGGTTTGTGTGGAAAACTTTTTACTGCTGCTGTGAATAGTTGAGACCTAAATTCCTCTCCTTAGGGTCATAGTCACAGTAGCCTTCCTGGTCTCACACATCCCAATTTTCATGATGGGGCAACTTGAAACTAAAAGAGTGCAAAATAAATCACATTTACGAGGAGAAAATCAAGTCACTGCAACTCAATTATTAATGTGGAAAACTGTTATGTAATGTAGCAGCCGAATTAATAGGTGTCTCTTGGGAAATAATCAAGGCTTAATTTGGCATGATAATTAGTGGCCTCCCCTTCCAGCTTTGGCTGGGGGGGGGCTCCTGCAGGACAGCCCGATGGCGGGTAATGAGGCAGGATCACTTACTTTGCAGCCGTGTTAATTGCATCTTTCTGTGCATGGGGACAAAACAGATTTACCTGTTTGTGGATGCTGGGATGTGCCATTGGTCTAATAGAGTTGTACTTGTTCTCTGGTCTTGCCAACGCTGGCCTTTCTGAAGGGCAACACTGTTACACTTTTGAGACTTCTTTAATTGGCTGAGTTGTTCTAATGGCTACAGCTGCAGTCTTTTTTTTTTTTTTTTTTTTTTTTTTTTTTTTTTTTTTTTTTTATAGAGTGTGTGGCAGAGTTCCAGTCTTACAAGACATATGGCCAGAGTTGACATATTCTTGGGAGTAACAGGAAGTTGTCCTGTTTAGGGTATCTATAATAATAGGTGACCACAGTTCTCTGCCTTAGGTATCTATCTCCTTCTGTGTCTCAAGGAACTCCTTTTTTTTTTTTTTTTGAAATAAAATGCTAGATGGTTTTATAAGCAGTATAGTCACGTAAAACAAAAACACGATACATTACAAAAGCGTGCTATTTTTACTGACAAATATAGAAAAGCACAGAGAAGAAAACAGTGTATCATCTCTAATCATCCATCAACCGAGGGATAAGGACCATCAACATTTAGTTACAATCTCTTACCAGTCTTACATGCGCGCGCACACACATTTCTCCCCATGTATATTTAACTCAGGTGTAATTCCTATTTGCAGGAAGGAAACTGTAATGTGCATACTGTTTTGTTATCGTGTTGTTTGATCTTAGGAACAGATTTTGAATGAGAGCTATACCCGCATTTCCTAAACTCTCATCCTCCAAAATTTGGGAGCTGCTGATCTGTGTTCTGAAAATGAGGCTGAGTGAGACAGGAGGCATTGTCTCTCCTCCTCTTGGTAACACACGATGAACATTCATGTTTTGAAGTCTTTGTTTACATGTTAAAAACGTCGTTTAGGGAAATCACATGTCAGCAGCTCCTACGATTGTTTTCCTTAAGCTATACTTGGGAAGGTGCTAGTGAATATTTAGATGGCTTCCCATTTTGTTTTGTTTTGCTGTTGTAAACATCACTGCAGTGAACATCCTTGCACACGCATTTCGAGCCATATCTAAGATTTCCTGAGAATCAACGTCGAGAATTGGCAGTCAGCAGACATACTTATTTGAAGATTTGGGAACCCCTTGGAGAAACTGTCCTCTCCAGAAAGGAAGGGCAACTACTTTTCCAAGCCCAGAAGTGACATAGGGGAGTGAACCTCCCGGTTTCTGCTCCAAAGCACATTTTTAATTCAGATTCTTCAACTTTAGCAGCCATGTAGGAGAACAAAAGAGAAAGTTTATTAAATTCTTATTTATGTGTTCAATTTGCATCCGCCTTTTCCTTCCCTAAGCTCAAAGCACCACATGGAAAACATTAAGCTTGTGATCTGGGATGTGCTCCTCTGTGAGAGGGGGACTTAGGGGCAGATTCAGGGAAGAGAGATGAGGAAATACGGCAGGGAGGAGAAAGCAGGCAGATGAAAACCTGGACATCAGCTAGTGCTGTTGAGGATTTCAAAAGCCTAGTTCCAGAAGGAAGGCCTTTTCCAGTGTCTTTCTCCTTGCTTCCCTTTTGTCTGCATAGGAGAAGCCGCAGTGAACAGTTTGCGGCTTTTGTTTACTACCCACAAACACTTGACTTGGGGAGAGGGGAAGTTGGGGCTTATGACTAGTCCCCTTGTTGCTTGCCAAGCCCCCTCCCTTGATGTTTAATTCATCCTAAATGGTCTATGCTCAAAGTCATTTCATTGTGTGGGCCAGGAGAGTCCAAGAGCGTTTTTTTTTTTGGAGATGCAGTCTCGCTGTGTCGCCCAGGCTGGAGTGCAATGGCATGATCTCAACTCACTCTGCCTCCCCGACTCAAGCAATTCTGTTCCCTCAGCCTCCCAAGTAGCTGGGATTACAGGTGCAAGCCACCTCACCCTGCTGATTTTTGTATTTTTTAGTAGAGGCAGGGTTTAATTACATTGGTCAAGCTGGTCTCAAACTCCTCACCTCGTGATCTTCCCACCGCAGCCTCCCAAAGGGCTGGGATTACAGGTGTGAGCCTCCGCTCCTAGCCCCCAGAGCATTTTGAACACACACACACACACACACACGTACACACTCATTCACAAAAATCACTGTCTTGCTGACTGCCTGGAGACCATCTTCTATTTTCTTACTTTCCATCATTTTTTCCTAAAGCAGGTAGGAGTTAACTTCTTAAATGATACGATTTTGTACCTACCATTTTTGTGTAAAATGTTCCTTTCTCCAAACAGTGCCCAAGGAAGGTCCTTTAAGATCTTTTCATCATGTTCCTCTTGCTCCTGTGTTGGACAGTTCCCCACAAATATGTTTTTTTTGCCCAATGATTTAAGAAGCTCTTAATTGCTTTACTGAAGGGAAATAGAACACCTTTTAAGCCAACAGCTGAGCGATTTGCTATGACAATTCTGCTGCTATGCATTCACTTAATTTCCAATTAATCAAACATTCAATAAATCATTGGTATAATTACACCTGTTCTCTTCTTGCCCTAGCACATTAGCTCAATTCAGTGAGTCCCTTCGAATGGCTGTGAGGAAGGTGTTCATTTGTCTGCCCTGGCTGGGTGCACATTCTTACTCCCTGTGAGCCTTGAGAAATGATGGGTAAGAAATTGTAATTATTTCAGGCACCAGAAGTTTGCTGGTTTTCTTCTTTTCTGCTTCCCACTCCACTGCATCCCCAAAAAGTTAAGCCAACATCATAGGTTCCTGGTAGTGGTGACTGGTTAATTTCAGCAAGCTTTTCTTTCTTTTTTTTTTAAATCATTTTTATTCCCCAACTGTGCCTTTTTTCTAATTACACCATCTCCCCAGGTGAGCGATAATTCCCTCATCACCATATATCTCAAGCACAGATTATTAAAATAATATAGCTTATGTCATATAAACGTAACAGAAAGTATCTTAAAGATGCTTTATTGAAAGCTGGTAAATTGGTTCAACAGATGAATGTTTTAAGGCCTGTTTTTAAAAGGTTGCACAAGTATAAACCCACTGAATTACTGCTGCAGTTTCACACGAGCGAATGCAATTATTTTAAGCATCTAACTGTGCAAAAGACAGATCTGAAAGGGAATGAGCTAAATTCTCTGAGATTAATTAAAGGGTTTCATTTTGCTCCTGATTTAAAAATAAATTTCAAGCATGCATCGCTTGTTATTCTCTTGAAGAATCTGCATTATGGGGTTTAAAAAAACGGAGAATGTTAAGCCTCGTGAGTTCTTCATACAATATAGCTGACAGCTCTTAAAAAGAGGGGTTGACCTATTGTTGGAGCGGCATATTCTCCCGCATACTCCTTTCTACGTTTCCATTTGTGAAGGGTATTAATCTTAAAACTAATTTCCAGTGTAAGATTGTGCATTTACATGAATCTCCCATAAGATTGCTCCTGATTCGATCTATGCTCATTGATTTAATTTCTTTTACCTCTCAGAGCCGGTGGTGCTGAAGGGTTTATGGTAATTATAGTGTTGTGGGTTTCGGTGGAACAGTTCCCTGGTAACTTAAGTGTGGGTTTGATTCCCTCTAAACTTGCCCAGCCCAGGAGATATTGCAGCAAATATCTCAGAGGCAGAGAGCTTGCAGGCTAGATCAGAATGCTGGCTGGTACACAGCCAGAAGGTACGGGGAGGCTGGAGAGGGAACGGCCAGGGGCTACTGGCCAGATGGATCGCTGTTCTAAGGGGGCCCTTTTAAGGTGAATCACTTGGCAGTTTTGTGAGTTGGCAGACGGCACAGCCACCTGTGCTCAACGTGAAATGAGATACAGGTAACCTACTGATCTGAAATATGCTGCTCACCCTTTGAGAGATGGTACAGTGTTGCAAGAGGTGATTTGCCCTAATAGTGACGTATGGGGGAAGGAACCACAACAAAAATGCCATGAGTTTTGGGACTGAGGGGAGTTCAAATCCAAGCTCTGTCCCTCTAGAACTGTAGTTTCTAACTTGGTTTAACTTTTCAAAACTAAAATGTTTCTCAAAACCATATTGTTTCTCTGTAATAGTGTTGTTCAGAAGAACATAATTAAAGCTACATATGTAGTTTTAGTTGTTTAATAGCTATATTTTTAAAAAATAAAAATACACAGGTGAGATTAACCTAATGCATTTTACTGAAGCCAAATATCCAAAGCATGATCATTTTAACATGTGATCATTATAAAACGAAGACATGTTACATTCCTTTTTCCATCCTAGTTCTTTGGAATTCATTGTGCATTTTGTACTGACAGTGCGTCTCCATTTAAAATAGCCACGTTCCCAGTACTCAGGGCCTCAGACGGTGATGGTTACTTTATCTAACGGTGCAGATCTAGCTGATGCATTATCAGAATAGTACCATTTGCAAGTGATAGAAACTCAATTCAAATGAGCTTCAGCAAGGAAAGAACAGTTGTTTTAAGCATGGCTGAATCCAGAAACCCAAATGCTGCAGTTAGGAAATTCCCTATGTCAAGGCCTGGCTTGCTCTTGGATGGCATATTAGATGGTAGGAAAATGGCCTGTGGAAGCCCCAAGTCTGAGGTGGTCCTTAAGGACCCCAGGGAATGAGAGATTATCTTCTCCTGTAGTTGTAGCAAAAACAAATTTGGTGAGGACAAGGAGGAAAGGGGCAGGCGTCATTTGTGCAAAGTGTCTGAGAATATTCCTTCTAGAAGAAAGGGAGGGATGATGGGCACATCCATCATGGCTATATGCAGTGGGTGGTGTGTGATTCCCTAAAGAAGCTCTACTGGGCAGGAAAATGGCACATACCCATTGCAAGTGAAATGATGCAACCTGCTTTAAAGGTTATGGTAAGGATTGCTTAGGCCAAAACTTTGGAGTCTTTCTTGACACATTTGTTTCCTAAATGCTGTGTATCTAATCCCTCCCTCAGGAAATTCTGTTGGCTTCAGAATTTATCCAGAATTGTATTGCCTCCCACCATGGGGCCATCATCCTGGGCAGGTTCTGTCTTGTCTTGCCTGGATGACCACATCCTCCTCCTACCTCTGCTTTCACTGTTTCCTCTCCCTACACCCCTTCCTCCATGGCTTCCATCTCACTGAGAATAAAAGAGAACATCCTTGAAACTTCCCACAAGGTCCCTACACTCTGGTTCCTGCCAACTTTGTCACCTGGTATCCTGTTCTATCTCTCCGAATATGGTTCAGCCCCGTGTCCTCACTCAAATTTCATCTTGAATTGTAATCCCCATGTGTCAAGAGAGGTACCTAGTAGGAGGTGATTGGGTCATGGGGGTGGTTTCCTCCATGCTGTTCTCACGATAGCAAGTGAGTTCTCACAGGATACGATGGTTTTAAAGTGTTTGGCAGTTCCTCCCTCACTCTCTTTCTCTCTCTCTTGCCACCATGTAAGACATGCCTTACTTCCCCTTCCTCTTCCACCTTGATTATAAGTTTCTTGAGGCCTCCCCAGCCATGTGGAACTGTGGGTCAGTTAAACTTCTTTTGCCACATTTCAGGTATGTCTTTATAACAGTGTGAGAATGGAGCAATATACTCCTCACTGAGCCCATCCTATGTAACCACCTCTTGTCCTAGACTTGGTTTTCCTTCAAGATCTTTGCATTGTCTGTTTCCTCTACATGGAGAAACCTTCCCCAGGTACCCCAGGTCTGATTTGTACCCAATTTTAGATCTTTACTCAAACACCGCTCTTTCCGTGAGATCTTTTCTGTTGAAAATTGCATTCCCCTACATTTCTTGTCTTCCATTATTCCTTTGTAGCTGCAGCATTTAGAAGAGTATATGTTTTAGTGATTTTGTCTTTTCTCTTTCTCTGTCTCACATACACTAGCTGGTAAACCCCATCAGGAAAGACATTTCTGTGTAGTTTTACATTCCTCTACTTAGAACAGGCTTATTAGAGAGGCTCAACAAATATTTATGGAGTGAATGAGTGATGGAATGTAGAGGTGCTCAATGAACAGAAGCCAACATCATTATTTACTATCAGAGGCTGTTTCTATGTATAGCAAGGTTAAAACTCAAAATGGAACTCTGCTATGAACCCTTAAGTGTAAATGCCATCAGCCTATAAGGTATTGCAACCTTCTGTCTTCTGGGTCTGCCAAATACCCATTTGCCTGAGACCACATTGCTGAAATGTTACATCTGTCCTGGGTGTAAACTAATCTGCCTAATGACTGGACCACAGTAATAGGATTTTGAGAGTTTTACTGTGCACCATCCTAACCTTTCCTCTCATCTTTCTAGGATTCTTTTCTCTCGGTTTTTCTCCATCTCAATGGATGGTATTACCAACTACCCAGTGGCCCAGGGCATCATCTTCTGAAACTCAATACCCAAGCCTTGGTCCAGTGCCATCTATGTCAAGATAATATAATTTAATCATTCCTTTACTCAGAAAATGTTTATTAGGTCCTACCATGGCATAGGCACTCTGACAGGCATGGCAGCCAAGATGCCTCCTACGTATCTCTAAAATCATACCCACTCTTCCCCACCTCCCCTCCTTTCACCTGACAGCTGGTCTATGCCATATTCTCCTTACCAGTTGATATGATTTGGCTGTGTCCCCACCCAGATTTCATCTTGAGTTGTAGCTCTCATTGTCCCCATGAGTTGTGGGAGGGACCCAGTGGGAGGTAATTGAATCATCGGGGTGGGGTTTTTTGTGTGCTGTTTTCATGACAGTGAATAAGTCTCATGGGATCTGATGGTTTTATAAAGAGCAGTTCCCCTGCACACACTCTCTTGCCAGCCGCCATGTAAGATGTGCCTTTGCTCCCCCTTTGCTTTCCACCATGACTGTGAGGCCTCTCCAGCCATGTGGAACCATGAGTCTATTAAACCTCCTTTCCTTTATAAAGTACCCAGTCTCAGGTATTTCTTACAGAGGTGTGAGAATGGACTAATATGCCAATCTTATGTTCCCTCCAAGTCTTGCCTATCTTCCATCCATCCTCTACCTAGAGCCAGGATAATCTTTTGCTTCTCATATGCATCTCTGACCATATCATTCCTGTTTTTGTTGTTGTTGTTGTTGTTTAATAATAACAGCCCTCCATTGCTCACAGGATAAAGCCACCAGGGCTCACAGGTGTCTTGATGATCTGGTTTCTGCCAGCCTCCATATCTCCATCTCTCACCAAACTCCTCTTAAACTCTAACCTCCAGACCAAGATTTCTCAAACTTGGCATTGGGACTTTTAGAGCTGAATGACGCTGTGCCGTGTGGGCCTGTTCTGTGCATTATAGGATGTTGAGAAGCATCCCTGGCCTCTATTCACTAGATACAAGTAAAATCCCCTCCTCCGTTGAGACAATCACAGATCTCTCCAGACATTTTCAAATGTGCCTTTGGGGGCAAAAATAAAAATCCTTACCCTCTCCATTGGGATCAACAGCTTCAAGCAAAATTGAAGTTACAGTTGCCCAAACATCTCCCGTCCTCCCGTTTTTAGACCTTTGCACAACCTCTCTTCTCTCTCCTTCCTCATCTACCTCTTTAATTATGGCTGACAACCCCTGCTCGCCCTTCATGTCTCAGCTTTGACAACACCTTCTAGGAAAAGCTATTGTAGACTTCTCCCAGGGAGTAGGGCAATGGCAAGATCCTGGTATTCCTACGGAAAAGAATTAACCTCAGAGGGATGTGAACTTGGGGTCTGTAAGATTTGGGGACGGATAGCATGTAGAGTATATGGAAAGGAAGATGTCATTGTTTGTTCAGCTGGGTTCTCCCAGAAGCAGACCTGAGGCACTAATTCATATGAAAGTAGTTGATATGGTTAATCTTTGTGTCCTCACCTAAATCTCATCTTGAATTGTAATAGCTGTGTTTGGAGGGAGGAGAGTGATTGGATTATGGGGGCAGTTTCCCTCATGCTGTTCTTGTGATAGTGAGCGAATTCTCACAAAATCTAATGGTTTTATAAGTGGTAGTTTTTCCTGCACTCACGCACTCTCTTGAACCTGCTGCCATATCAGACCTGCCTGCTTCATCTTCTATGAAGACTGTAAGTTTCCTGAGGCCTCTCCAGCCATGCAGAACTGTGAGTCTCTAGGGCTGGGCATAGTGGCTCATGCCTGTAATCCCAGAACTTTAGTAGGCTGAGGCAGGCAGATCACAAAGTCAGGAGTTCAAGACCAGTCTGGCCAACATTGTGAAACTCCATCTCTTCTAAAAATACAAAAATCAGCCGGGCATGGTGATGCACGCCTGTAATCCCAGCTACTCAGGAGGCTGAAGCAGGAGAATTGCATGAACCTGGGAGGCGGGGGTTGTGCCACTGCACTCCATCCTGGATGACAGATCTAGATTCTGCCTCAAAAAAGAAGAAAAAGAAAAAAAAATGTCTCTAGAAAGCACCTAGAAATAAGGAGTAGAGACAGATTAGGGCTGAAGACTTGAGTCATGGAGGTGTCTTTGAAGGAATTGTGGTTTAGTCTTGCAGATGAGTAAGGTGGTCAGAGGATTTGGAAGTCTGGGGAGGAGGGATAACTGGAGGGAAATCCATATTTGGGATTAGTCTTATTCCTTCTCCTAAAGTCTGTGTGAGTTAGCACAGAGTGGTGAATGCAGTCAAGATTGCCACTTGGGACTAAGCCACAGCGTTTCCAAATAAAGACTTTAACAAATACTCCTCACTCAGAATGAATTTAAGGGCTAAACCTTATCACTCACACACACAGAACAAGGAACCTTTCCCTGAGGCAATGAGGGAGAAAGTTTTAAAGTTTTTTTTTTTTTCTTTTCTCTTTTTTTGACCCTGTTCTGTCGAATTATCTTCAAAAGTGCTTTAGAGTCTGGGACCAGGGTGCAGAGGGACAGATGGGGTGAGTGATTTTGAATGCTGCAGCTTTATCTTGCTGCATTATAAATAGGTGATGCCATTTAACATAGCAAGCCATCAGGTTAATAAACAAATGATTGCCAAGTTAGTAATTGGCAAGGAAGGAGGTTATAGTCTATAAGGAGCTTTGTGTCCCAACCAATTTATTCTCTAACAGAACTTCATTGGCTTCGTCGCTGAAAACTCCCGAAGAGTCTTAAGAGCTAAAAACCCAGAATGGCTGAGCTAGTTTTCTCTTGTGGTTTCCTCCCCGGCCTCATCTCTTATCCAGATAAGGATACTTGGAAAACCCATTTCTTTAAGATATAGCAGCCCACCTGGCCCAGAGATGCCTGGTTTGTTGTTTATGGGTGGTTTTTATCCAGTGAGTTGGAAAGAAGTGAATTACATGGAAGGATCCAGTTTAAAGCCTTTCAGCTCCACAAAATTAGAAAATAAAATGTTGTGTTTCATGAGATCATGAACCAAGACTGGCTGGGTTTCTTAGGGTGTGAAGGCCCTTTGGGATCAAGGCTCAGCCTGCTACTGTTAGAGCCTCATACCCTGCTTCTCTCTGCCCAGTTCGATGGTCAAGTCAGGGATACCACACAGCTGGCCAGGTGTGCCGCGCCCAACTCTGTGGGGCCGTTAACTTCACAGCTTACATAAATGAAGCCACTTACAGTTCTTTGAGCTCACTCTGTTCAGTTATACATGATGGCCCTGGTGACAGTATGCAGTTTTGGAATTAGATTGGCCAGAGGCAAATTCTACAAAATATAGAGTGACCTTAGATAGGTTGCTGTATTTCTAAAATAGGAGGTTATAATATCTTTCTCATAATATTGTGTACAAAAAATGGTACAAGAAATTGCTTGTCTTTGTATGTATTTTCCCTTTGCCTGGATTACTCATTGCAAAGCCATCTCTACTTTCAGAAACCACTTCAGATCCCTTCTCTGAGGTATTTTCCACGACCTTCCCTCTTGCTCCCTCATCTTTGCTATCCCAAATTTGTGTATGTAACTGGAAGACTGGAAGTGCCATTTTAGAGTGGTAGATTTTTCTTTTTCATTTGCTGTGTTTGATTTTATTTTGCTTTCTTGCATTTTCCATATTTTGTGGCTAACTTTATTATTCCACACCCGTTTCTGCAACTGTAACCTGTTTACTTACTCGTTTACCTGCATAGGACTTTCTCTTCCATCTTCTTGGAATGGAACTCGTCTCAGAATCTTTTGAGCAAGTTCTTAGTCTTTCTTACAGACAGAACTAACACTCCCCTTGGGCCCTAGGTATCTGCACATGACTCAGTCATGTTCAATCAGCATTTTCCATTCCTCTGGCCTTGATGATTGATTCACCAGTGGGCATGTAACCCAATTCTAGCCAGTTAGACTTGTTCCAAGAAGGGTTTTGTTTTGTTTTGTTTTGTTTTTTGAGACAGAATCTCACCCAGGCTGGAGTTCAATGGCGCAATCTGGGCTCACTGCAACTGCCACCTCCTGGGTTCAAGCGATTCTCCTGGCTCAGCCTCCTTAGTAGCTGGCATTACAGGCACAAGCCACTACGCCTGGCTGATTTTTGGATTTTTAGTAGAGATGGGGTTTTATCATGTGGGTCAGGCTGCTCTCGAACTCCTGACCTTGTGATCTGCCCACCTTGGCCTCTCAAAGTGCTGGGATTACAGGTGTGAGCCACCACACCCTGCTGGTATTTTTTTTCCCCTTGGGGTCATGAAACTAACAGGATATAAGGCTGGGATAACTGATGGCCACGTTGACATTATGTGAATGCTATAAACAGAATGTTTATATCCTTCCAAAATCCATACATTGAAATGCTAAGTCCCAATCTGATGGTATTAGGAGGTGGGGTCTTTGGGAGGCAATTAGATCACTAGGGTGGAGCCCTCACAAATGGGATTAGTGCCCTTTATAAGAAGAAACAGAAGAGCTTGCTTTCTCTCTTTTCTCTAAGCCATGTGAGAACACAGTGAGAAGGCTACCTACCATGTGCAAACCAAGAGTCCCCTCCCCACACATCGGTCTGCCAGTGCCTTGATCCTGGGTTTCGCAGACTCTAGAACTGTGAGAGATAAATGTGTGTTGTTTAAGCTGCAGTCTGTGATATTCTGTTACAGCAAACCGACTGAGAGGGTGGGAAAAGCCAGTGTGAATGCAAACCAAAATGTTAAAAAATATTCTCATTTCTGACGTGATTTGAGTGTCAGTACTTGCATCTAATTGAGCCAGAAGCCTTGAACTTCTCAGCTTTGTAATAAATCAGATCCCCCTCCTTTTTCGTGTGCACATAAGGTAGTTGAAGATGTATTACTGAACTCTGCACCTCCATACACAGTCTATTGTATTACAGCAGAAGAAATTTAAGAGCAGAATGGCGGATCTGTGTGACACATTTTGGCACTTGTTATGTTAAACTCAAAACTTCCAAACTTAGAGGTTTTAGAAGCAGAGATTTAACAACCAAAAATTGTGCATAGTCAACCTGATGAATTAAGATAGCCTGAGAGCCTGAGATGCTGAAGTCATTTTTTTTATTTTACCCAGGAAGATAGTGAATTTTTTTTACATGTCACATCCTGGATCGACTCTCTCTGTCAGCTCAGCAGGTGTCTTCAGAGCTGACAAGTGATAAACCAGTTGAAAGTGCCAGTCACATTGTTTGGTTATTGATAATGCTGCTGTACCAGGGATGTGTCATTAGTATGTGTTTAGAGGATGCAGTTCTCCATGTGGACCCAGCAGAAAATACTGGGTACTTCAGACATTCTCGTTGTTTATCCAGAGGGTATTTGGTGGGAAAGCCATTGCCTAGAGCAAACTTGGGGTTGAACAAATGAACAGGTTTATTTCTTTGTTTATTTTAGAGGCAGTGGCTACTTCTTACCCAGCTGGTGTGTATTTTTTAACAGAAGACCAGGTCACTGCGTTCCTTACAGAGATGTCTCCATCTTTTGCTTCCATTGTCTCGTCAGCATAAACTGACAATACAGAATGATAACAGCAATTAATATTTATATATCGGTCCTTTCCATCTCGTAGGTATGTTGTTACTATTCCATGTGCTGGGGTTGGGTGGTGAATGGAATGGACATGTCCTTCTCTTTAGTAAATATGCTAAAACTTGTATATTTTAGTGCGAGAGACAGACAATAAGTAAGTCTATAGGTGAACAAGATAATCACAAATTTTGAAAAGCGATGTAAGGAAATCCATCAGGTAATGAGATGAAGAGTAATTGAGGATGGTGATAGGTATTTGTGGTTGGGCAGAGTCTTGAGAACAATTAATTCTGAAGTGAAACCACCTTTGACGAGGCAGTAGTTGCGTGGAGACCAAACCTGTGGTTTGGATTTGTGTCCCCGCCCAAATCTCACGTTGAATTATAATCCCTAGTGTTGGAGGAGCGGCCTGGTGGGAGGTGATTGGATCTTGGAGGCAGACTCCCCACTTGCTGTTCTCTTCATAGTGAGTGAGGTCTCACAAGATCTGGTTGTTTAAAAGTGTATACTACTCATGGAAGGCAACCATAGTAACAGCAAAATCCCAAATTGGCTAAACTCACAGCTAGTCGACTCCAGTCTACACATGAACACACTGGCAGAAAAGATGTACATGTTTCTTTCTTTTTTCTTTTCTTTTTTTTTTATTTATTTTTTATTTTTTAATTTTTTTGAGACAGGGTCTTGTTCTGTTGCCGAGGCTGGAGTGTGGTGGCATGATCTCACTGCAGCCTCAATCTCCTGGGCTCAAACAATCCTCCCACCACAGCTTTCCAAGTTGCTGGGACTACAGGTGCACATCAGTGTGCCTTGCTAATTTTTTTTTTTTTATAGAGATGAGACTTTGCCATGTTGTTCAGGCCAGTCTTGAACTCCTGGGCTCTTGCCTTGACCTTCCAAAGTGGTGGGATTATAGGCATGAGCCACAGTGCTTGGCTAAGATATACAGTTTTTTTTTTTCTTTGTTGATATAGAGTCTTGCTCTGTTGCCCAGGCCAGAGTGCAGTGGTGTGATCTCAGCTCACTGCAATCTCCTCCTTCTGGTTTGAGTGATTCTCCTGCCTCAGCATCCTAAGTAGTTGGGATTACAGGCATGCACCACCATGCCTGGCTAATTTTTTTGTATTTTTAGTGGAGATGGGTTTTCACCATGCTGGTCAGGCTGGTCTCGACCCCGTGACTTCACGATCTGCACACCTTGCCCTCGAAAAGAGCTAGGAATATAGGCATTGAGCCACTGGGCCCACCTGAGATATACATATTTATATGCAAAAATGCTATTTACTTCGGTCTCAATTACTTTGTTTCATGTCTAGGATTCAATATTAAAAGAGAAAAAATAAGGAGACAATAACCCACTTAGACAAAGCAATCACACCAATTAGGCTCAGAACAGACTCCAGTGTTACCATTACCAGGGAGTAAACTTAAAAATAACTATTACTAATAGTTTAAAAGTTTTAAAGCATAGTTTCCTCATCTTCAAAATGAGGATTTTTTTTAAAGTGTCAAATTCTTCTGGTTATTGTGCATATTAAAAGGCACAATAGAGACTGGGCATGGTGGCTCATGCCTGTAATCCGGCACTTTGGGAGGCTGAGGTAGGTGGATCACCTGAGGTCAGGAGTTCGAGACCATCCTGGCCAACATAGTGAAACACCATCTCTACTAAAAATACAAAATATTAGCCTGGTGTGGTGGCCCATGCCTATAATCCCAGCACTTTGGGAGGCTGAGACAAGAGAATCACTTGAACCTGGGAGGCAGAGACAGTGAGCCAGGGTCACATGATGGCACTCCAGCCTGGGCAACAAGAGAGAAACTCCATCTCAAAAAATATTTTTTTAAAATGACATAATGTTAGTAAAGTGCATGCTTAGCAAAATATCTGACACAGGGTAAGAATTTACAAATTACAGTAATTGTAATCATTATCACCTTGGATACTAAATGAAATACTGTTGAGTGTCCAAAAGAAAAAATAAATTGTGTGTGCTACTTCCCCCTTCACTCTTTTTCCCTGTTCCTGTCAGATAAGACATGCCAGCCTCCCCTTTGCCTTCCGCCCTAACAGAAAGTTTCTCGAGGCCTCTCACCCATGCTTCCTGTACAGCCTGCACAGCTATGAACCAAGTAAATCTCTTTCTTTTTAAGTTACCCACTCTCAGGTAGTTCTTTATAGCAGGGGAAGAATGGACTCATGCAAGACCTTTGTGTTCGAGAGGAGCCAGCCAAGGATAATTCAGGAAAGCGTGTTACAGGGGGCAGAAACAGCAAGGACAGAGTCCCTGAAGCTAGAAGAAGCGTGGCATCGTGAAGAAGCAGAAGCAAGATGAGCGCTGCTGGTGAATAGTGGTGAGAAGGAGAAATGTGCTGGGTAGAGTTAGAGAGACCAGGGTGGGGGATCAGCTAGGACACACATGAATGGTAGAAAACACGAGCGTCATTCATCAGTGTGTCACCTGTTTTACTCTTCAAATAGGTGATAAGGTAGGTACTACTGAAGGATTAAAGATGTTGGTGAAGTTTTTATCACAAGTGATTATCAGAATGGTGATTCATTCCCTCTCTTTGCAGAATCCATCCATTTTACCTTGACATGATGCTACCGTGACATTAAGTGGTTTTGACGCTCCAAGTATATGTAATTGGAAATGGGACAGTATTAATTCCTACTTAACGTAAGGATCATGAGGGCTACCATGAGGTCATGAATGTGGATCTTTCTTCTTGGTGGTCAGGCATAGTCTGTGCACAATAAACTGTAGAACACTGTCTCTTCTGATTGCTCAGTATTTGCTTTATGTAACCTTTTTTTAAAAAAAAGGTAATCATGGTAAAGTACACGTAACATAAGACATACCACGTTGGTTGGGTGCCCTGGCTGACTCCTTTAATGCCAACACTTTGGAAGGCCGAGGCAAGTGGATCACCTGAGGTCAGGAGTTTGAGACTAGCCTGGCCAACATGGTGAAACCCCATCTCTACTAAAAATGCAAAACTTAGCTGGGCATGGTGGTGGGTGCCTGTGATCCCAGCTATTCGGGAGGCTGAGACAGGAGAATCACTTGAACCCAGGAGACGGAGCTTGCAGTGAGCCGAGATCATGACGCTGTGCTCCAGCCTGGGTGACAGAGCAAAACTCTGTCTAAGACAACAACCACAGCAAACAGTACCATGTTAACCGCTTTTAAGCAGACAGTTCTGAAGTGTTAAATGCATACATGTTTTTGTATAACCAATCTCCAGAACCTTTTCATCTTGCAAGATGAAAATTTGGTGCTTATTAAACAGCAGCTGCCAGTTTCCCCCACCCTCCAACTCCTGCCAGCCACCATCCCACTTTCTGTCTCTGAGTTTTCCTATTCTAGGTACCTCATGTTTAAGTAGATTCATACAGTATCTGTCTTTCTGTGACTGTTCTATTTTATTTATTTAGTTAGTTAGTTTAATTAATTAATTTACTTATTGACCCGGCCACTGGCCCTGTAGCTGCTTCCTTTGAGGCATGGAAATTCCCACTCATTTCAGGGATCGTGTTCACACGCCTCTTGCGGGGATTTTAATAAGCATCCCTACCAACCCACATTTTCCACCCAAAATAATGATACCTCACCTGGCCTCCAACCACGTATTCACATTCCTGCTCAAAGCCAAATGCACTCCTCCTCCCTCGCTCTGTCCTAAGCTTCATCTGTATTACAGCATGTGTCAAAATGTCCTTCCCATTTAAGATGGAATACTCTTTCCTCATATTTATCTGTTGATGGACACTTGGATTGCTTTCATCTTTTGGCTATGATGAATCCTACTGCTGTGAGCCTGTCACCTCTCCGGGACCCTGCTTTCCATTGCTGTGGGTAGACACCCAAAAGTGGAATCACCAGACCATGTGGTATTTCTAGTTAAGTTTTGGAGGAACCACTATACTGTTTTCCACAGAGGCAAAACCATTTTGCATTTCCAGCCGCAGTGCATAAGGGTTTCTGTTCCTCCACAACCTCGCCAGCTCCGGTTATTTTGTGTTTTTGCATGCCTGTTTGTTTTGGCAGTAGCATCTCTAACGGGTGTGAGGAGATCGTTCTCGGTCATCTTGGCTATGTCCTTAGGAAGCATGTTATTTGCAGAGCAGCTGGAAACATCTCATTCTCTTCCATCTACTCCTTTCTGATCAAATATTCCATTGATAGACTATTTACCATGTAGATAAGTACATGACATTTGGCCCTAAAAAGTAGTTTTGTGTCCTCAGTACCATGTTTGTGTGATATTAATGAAAATTTACAGACTTCTTAAGAATAATCACGAGGTCCTCAAGTGTCTGTCTTGTGTACTTGAAAACATCCAACTGGTAACCATTTAAATATGGCTAAAATTCTGTGTCTCTCTTGCAATCGCACAACCCATAATTAAATGATTTGTAGGAGCAGTCTGCATTAAGGACCCCGTTCATCAATACTACATGAATTATGTAGGCATATCTTCATTTTTACATTATTTATCTCAGCAGCCAGATGGGTACATTGGCTGCAATATTCATCAGTAAGGAATCCAAATGTAGCTTTGGCACACTGACATCTGTGCCTGGTCTGGCCCCCTGTGTGGTAGAGTGAATATTTGTGGTTGGGGACGAGGGGGCCCTCTGCTTCTAGGCAAGTGAGGAGTTCTGTAAGTTCTGGTATTTGACACTTTTATTAGTCACCCCCTAAGTAGCTGCCATCAGAGCTAAGTGGAACGGATCTGAGCATTGCTAAGGCTTTGGGGAAGGGTGAGCAATGTCCCGTGAGTGGTGATGTGGACACCAGAGTTTTTATAAGCCATTTGTCTTGGTTGCTAATGCTCTGTAAAACTCAGTAGTAGCTAATATTTAGGAAAGCTGTGTAATATAGAGGGGAAAAGTGTGTGCATTGTGCTTTACACTGTGGCTCTCCCACTAATTCTCTGTGGCTTTGGGGAAGCAGTTTCCACATGTTTATTACCTGGACAATGATGTAATATAAGTACCTACAGTGTCCAAGTGGTTGTAAGGATTAGTTGAGCAAAGGAAGGTTATAAAATTGAGTATATCCTGAAACTGTGGATTAAAAAGATAAAGACTTAGCGATGTCACTATGGAGTTATCTCAAAGATACATTATTGGTGAACACACAAAAGGACCAAATGTTATATATTACACGTTTCGATTTGGGTAGAAGAAATACAATTATAGATCGCATTTGTATGTGAGTAACATTTCTGGAAGGTTCTAACACAAATCCTTGGTTTCCTCTGGAGAAGTGGATGGCAGAAGGGAGGGTGTCATGAATGGACACTGTTTTATATTACGATTTTTAATCTTACTATGCGCATATACTAGTGTTTTTGAGGAGCAAAAACTTTCATTTTGAAAACAAGGAATGACTTATGGAAAGCTACATCTGTCTCATGTGAAGATTTTTTTTGCAGTTAGATAGGAACTATTTTAGTACCTGGTGATGAGGAGGCTCACCTAGACTTCTAGAGAGTCTTCCAGCTGTGTACTCTAGATCTTAGCTTGCTGATCTCTATATCCTGCACCAGGTTCTCACCATTGTTTTCAACTCCACACCCTGGCCAGGGACAGAACACTCACCCACTCATGATCCATCAGGAAATCGGGAAGCTGAAAGTAGTCTCCGCCTTGGCCCGCTGCTGAGGGCACGTATGATTTTTACTTAACCATTTGGCATTTGGGAGAAGTAGATATTTGCTGCTACCATGGTCTGAATATTTGTGTACCGTCAAAATTTATATGTTGAAATATACATTTAGAAAATTTCAGCATATAAATATAAATGTGTATGTTGAAATAGAAATATAAATTTACATCCCATGTGATAGTATTAGGAGGTGATGAGGTCATGGTGGGTGGCAGGGACTTCATGAATGGGATTAGTGCCTTTATGAAAGAGGCCTGCCAGAACGCATCTTCTGGTTTTTTTTTAAGACAGAATTTCACTCTTGTCAGTATTAGATCTAGTGAACTCCAAGTTTCTCTTCAAAAAATCAGGGTGTCAGTATGCTCAGCTCTCTTATTCTTTAGTTCTCTATTTTAAAGTTTAAGTTTCTGCTTCTGTGTACCCCCTTGTCTCTAGCTTTTATAAACAACCTTTCCACCAGTTATTTAATCAGCAGTTTACCTCCGTTCCCCTAATCACCTGCTCTGACCTGTTGCATAACAATCCTTCCCGCCAAACTACCCATCCCGCCACTCCGCCTGCTACCCCTGCGCTCTTTAAACTAGCCAATCAGAATTAGCTTAGATGGTGCAGTGAAACGCCAGCCCATAGGGGAGTGACACAGCAGTAGGGGCGACCTCCATCAGGAATAAGAGCCCCTTCCCCTCTCTTGTCCAGGTGTGTGCTCACCATTGTTCCATCTGTGAGACGCACCCTTCTATAGAAGTAAATTGCCTTGCTGAGGAAATTTATATTCAAGTGCTACTTCTTTTGCGACACAGAAAATTTATATATAACATCACCCAGGCTGGAAGGCACTGGAGTGATCTTGGCTCGCTGCAACCTCGACCTCCCAGATTCAAGAGTTCTCTTGCCTCAGCCTCCCAAGTAGCTGGGATTACAGGTACACACCACCATGCCCAGCAAATTTTTATATTTTTAGTACAAACAGGGTTTCACCATGTTGGCCAGGCTGATCTCAATCTCCTGACCTCAGGTGAGCTACCTGCCTTGGCCTCCCAAAGCGCTAGGATTACAGGTGTGAGCTGCTGTGTCCAGCCGGCATCTTTTGTGGACTAGGAAACAGGCCCTCACGTGACACCAACTCTACCGGCACCTTGATGTTGGACTTCCAATCCTCCAGACCTGTAAGAAAACAAATTTCTGTTATTTAGAAGCCACCCAGTATGTGGAATTTTGTTGTATCAGCCTGAATGGACTAAGACAGCCTCAAAGTCAATGTTTAAGAGTTCAGATTAGACCATACAGGGTAAATGTCCTTTTAAAATTATTTCTATATTTTTATTTTAAGTTCTGGGGTACCTGTGCAGGATGTGCATGGTGATATACTTCAACTATTAACCCATCACCTAGGTATGAAGCCCAGCATGCATTAGCTATTTTTCCCAGTGTTCTCCCTCCGCCCACCCCTTGTAGGATAACTTTCTGACATTGCCGTATCATTTGTAAACTATCATGTTACTGGTGGGAGTGTCTTTTGGCGTGCGAATACATTATAATTAGCATACGATGAGTATTGAGGACAAGCAGAGGTTGCTCCTCTTGTCACCCTCTTGGTTTCGGTGGGTGTTGGTAGCTTTTTTTTTTTTTGAGATGGAGTTTCGCTCTTTTTACCCAGGCTGGAGTGCAATGGTGCGATCTCGGCTCATCGCAACCTCCACCTCCTGGGTTCAAGCAATTCTCCCGCCTCAGCCTCCTAAGTAGCAGGGATTACAGGCACACGCCACCATGCCCAGCTAATTTTTTGTATTTTTAGTAGAGACGGGGTTTCACCATGTTGACCAGGATGGTCTCCATCTCTTGACCTCGTGATCCACCCGCCTCGGCCTCCCAAAGTGGCCGGCTTTTTAAGGCATCTTTTTATCAACAAGCTTGGTGTGACCTGTACCTGATGCTGACCTCCTGTCTCATCCCGTGACCAAGAATACCCGACCTACTGGGAATGTCACCCAGTAGGTCTCAGTCATAGGGGAGGAACCCTCAGTTGTGGGAATTGTTCATCTCTTTCTCGGGAAACTCACAAATGATCCACCCCTTGTTTAGCATATCAAGAAATAACCATAAAAATAGCCAACCATCAGCTCTTGGGGATCTCTGCCCGTCCAGTAGTCATTCTTTATTCCTTTACTTTCTTAATAAATTTCCTCTCACTTAATAAGAGTTCAGATTAGTTCTTCTAAAACTCTATAGTCAGGGTAGTTTTCCCTGTGTTTTCCTTTTCTATGAATGAAACAAAAATGTCAAAATATTCTATCATTTTAAGCCGTTTCTGGGCCCACGTATGCCCTTCGAGCATTGGGTTTACTATACTGTTTGCCTTTTTCCAGCAGAGTTCGTCATTTGATTTATCAGAGATGATACTTGGTAATTCAGTTTGATATTGTTCCCTGTTTCTGAAGGTAAACACTTGAGGGAAACCAGGAAATCTATTTCTTATGTTAAATAATAACACTGGCCCTTTCATTATCCTTTCAGCATTGCAAATCAACCTTGCTCTTTCGGCAAAGAGAGAGGAACTAAGATTTGTTCAGTGTTGACTCCTACATAATTACCTTATTCAGTGTTAAATATGAGAGAACTTTGTTACACAGAGCCAGGAGGGGGCAGTAAATTTCCTTTTTTACTGTTATTAAAAATGGATCCTGCGTTTCATGCATAGCAAGATCTCACCCATTTGCTTAAGAATACCACCAATTCCCACCCCCTACCCCAGCAAGGGAAATTTTTGAATTCACTGTGACTCTGGTTTTATGTAACCCTCCCATTAGATTTTAAGTAGTGTGCTTTTAAATTACTACCTGTAAAGAGGCAAAGGCAAATTTTTGCATTTACCAAAAAAAGGGGGCTGTTTTTTCTTTTTCTTTTTCTTTTTTTTTTTAGCTTTGCAAAGGAGATAAAACCATGACTTGTCTTAAGGTCTGTGTTAGCTCTTCCCGTTCCTAAGCAGGTGAAGGTGGCATTATCACTAGATAAACTGAAATCAGAGTACAATCCCTGGATGTGTTCTGATTTTTGTGAAAAATGAGAGAAGGGAAGGATGCCTTTAATGTACACAGTCACTTTCCTGGTAATATTCCACCGCTTCAGCACACACTGTGATTTCAAACAGGTGTGCCTGCCCAGAGAACAAGCTTGCTGATCAGCGTCTGGACTGGACCCCTGGGCTTGCCTGTGCTTTTCCCCTTCCTTCTGCTGTGGCTGCTGCTTCCTAAAACTTATATCTTTGAATATCATTAACTTACATAATTGCTATGTTCCCTACCAGGGTACCTAATATATCTGGCTAGTTTTAAGGAACACCAAGTTCTCTCTGTGGGATGATTTGGGGGTGGCTTGGGATTTATTATTGGCTGTGCTATAAATGGCTGAGGAGGGAAATAAAGGACACTTTCAGGACACAATTAACACTTTCTAATGGCACAGCCTGTGTGCTACCCAGAGGCTGGGAGGCAGTGCAGACCCAGAGAAATACCTACAATGAGAACTCATGACCTTCAGGTGTTAGGACTGAAATACACATGTGCGTGCACACACACACACACACACACAGAAAACACACACATAAGTATATATTTGCCTTCAAAAGTCCCAATTCCACAGAAAGAAGAAGTGAGACCCATTCTCCTACAGTTCTGACAATCCCCCAACATGCAGACTAGACATTTCTGGACACTTCTAAAAGGTACTGTTAGTTTAATGCAATGGCAAAAAATGTAATTACGTTTGCATCAACCTAATAGAAGCTGTCTGAAGAATATTTTCTTAAGTATCCAAGTTCTCATTAGTCTTCATTTTATAATTGTTACTGGTTGAGGTTTTTTGTTTTGTTTTGTTTTGTTTTTGTCATATCTTCCCCACTGCTTCCACCTACACCAGATGAAGCACAAGGTAAAAACTAGATTATACACAATTTGTACACTGATTTATTAGCCTGAGCCAGGACTTAAATGGGGGGATAGGGAACTGTACAAATAGTTCTTGGGGCAGATGCTTAAGTGGAGTTCTGCTGCCATATTAAGTTTCAGTATGAATTTGGGATAGGGTCTTCTACCTCCTCCATCCTTAAGGTCGGAATGAGGGATGTGTCTATTTACAGATGTCCCTGGTACACCTATCTAATGGGGCGACGTGTGAGTCTCCCTATGAAGTACCTTGCTGAGTTCCGTGGAATCCCTCCAGTACCAGGCGTTCAAGGTATTTAACGTTTTCCAGGCATTTAACTTCTCTCTGTTCCTCTTTCACGGGCGTGTTAGTGGGATTAACTTATGGTATAGTATTTACCTGAATCCGTTTTGAAATCGTACAGCCTGTTTTGGCATCCTAGTTCTATCACGTACGCACAGAGATGAAGGGTAGAAAATTCATGTGGTCTCTTTAAGTTCCTCATCTGTAAATGAAAGAAATTGTCATATTCCCATCCTCACAGGTTTCTTTTGAGATCTAAATGACATAATGCAGTCAGAATCTTAGCGTAGAGCCAGCCACATAGTGAGCAGCAACAAATGGCTAATATTTTATCATTAGCTTTGACTTTTGTTTTCATACCCATTCAATATGCTTTTTGGAAAATCACTTCAAGCAGCGCCACTTCTTACAGTCACTGTATCACCTTAAGTGAAGCTTCTGCAGTATCGCTATGGTATGGTATTTATGCCTTCAAGCAATTTTTAGCTTGAGGAAATACAAGGTTGCAGTTTACTTATCAAATAGTGAGAAATGTAACTTGAGCAAATTTCTCTCCTGTGTAAACAGTTAAAACCCAATGTCTTCTTCTTTGTTTCTTGTAGAAGAGGCTATTCCTTGAGCCCAACTGTATTTTGAATGTTTCATAACCTTGGAAATTGTTCATCTCTATGAAGTAATCCCTTTTATTACATAATATAAAGGAAAGATAAAGTTGTTAATTCTCAATGCATCTGAAGTGGTGACATGTAGCAAACAGCTCATTATCCCTCACACAAAGCACAATTACTCAATATAGGGAAACATTGCTTTCAGAAGCTGCCTCATATTTGAGCTGCCCCACGCTGGCTAATGTTGGATATTGATTCTGAATAATTCAAATAGCAATAAAATTGGGTTTTCATCACAGTCAATCAGAGGCATTTTATATTTAATGTTCAATAGAAGACACATGGTGTCTTCTTACCTTCTGAATTTCAGCCATTAAAGTAATTGTAGGTCATTAAGCTAAATTTATCTGCATAATCGAAATAATTAATCTAAGTCATGTACCATTCAAAACAGTAGAGAGAGAAGAACTGATACATTTATAGATAAGGATATATAGAGTGTGCAGGTATACATATGCGTACATGCACATGTGTATATATGTATACATGCACACACCTTTAGTCAAAGTAGTGTCACTTTACCAGCATTCATTCCGTTAATACAGTCAACAAATCACATGGGGATAACTTTAAATAATTCATTTGATCCTGTTTCTCAGATATTCCCAGTGACCTCAGATGTGAATAGCTTCTGTTGAAATGGAAATACCATACTAAGGAGTTTAGTTTTTTATATGATTTTGCTGATCTTTTCTTTATAGTTCTCATCTCTCTTTCCAAAATAGACTTAACTGGGAGATATATATGATTCTATGTATATAATAGGGGTCACTAGATCCCAGAGATTCTGATTTAATTTATTTGAAATTGGGGCCTGAGGATCAAGATTTTTTTTAAAAGCTCCCCAGTTGTTCTAATCTATAGCATAGAGTAAGAACCAAGGTCAATCTAATTCAGTCTTCTACTCACTCATTAATAAAATCGTTTCTCAGGTACCTGTTATCTTCTACAGTCTTACAGGTGTTCTGATGGCTAAAAGGTAAGAAAGGTAGTAATGCAGGAGCCTTCACACCCATCCATTAACAAGTTTTAAAGGGCCAATGTAGACATAAAAACAAAGAAAATGTTTATCTACAGCTGCCTGGAAAGCCTAATACGTTTGCCTCTAGGAATATTATCAAAACCCTAGAGGGAAATGGGCTTCTAAAGGGTGCTTGTTTGTCTCTAGAAAGTATCTCATTCTTTTCCAATGCTGGACTTGAAAATCTTAATATATGATCTCAGATGAGTTTGTTGGAAGGTAGAGTGACATGTGAAAGCAGAATTCTACCTTACTTGGGAGTTGGGTTTTAAAGTCACATTCTGTGTTAGCTTAGGATGAGTTTGTTTCTAGCATCTACGAGGCAGAGATACTTCCCATGGTAAATGCTGAAGTATCTTGGGACAAATGGAGTTTGGAAGAAAGCTGTTTAGAAAGCAGAATGGCCCAGGATGTAGTATACGTAAAACTCGTACAGGATGCCTGACTCTGAAAAGAGAGAAAGGCTTATCAAAAATTCAGATCCTGGTGCCAAAACATGACTCTACATATTGAGCATTTTTGTCTAGGAATTAATTTGGAGAGCTTGGAAATAATCATGAAGACAATCTCGATGCTCTTTAGATATTCCTGGGTTGCCTGTTACAAAGACATCTCTCCACCTCTGCAATTCTTGCTTCCTTTAAGTATGTGCTTCCCTAAAACAAGTCCTAAATAATTATAACTCTTTATCCATCTGGAGAAGAGGAGGGGACATGGGAAAAAAGCCTGAACAAATATAAATGGTTCATATAGGGAGATGTTGGAATTGTACACCAGTGTAAAGCCCTATGGATGGGGGTAGCAATGGTGAGAATCCCTTGAATCTCATTTGTACTCAATTTAGAATAAGAAATACATTATATAGTAAGCGGTAAGCATGTGGAATCTCTCTCTGTATGTCATCTATGTATCTAATCTATCATCTGTCTGTCTCATCTATATCTAATCTAATTGTCTAATCTATCATAATTATCCGTTTCTCTGTCTATTCATTTATTTATCTGTTATCTATCTATCATCTATCTATCTATCTATCTATCTGTCTGTCTGTCTGTCTATCTATCTATCTATCTATCTATCTATCTATCTATCTATAGTCCTGAAAACGAGATTGGATTCTGAGATGATAGTGATATCATTGGTTAGTGCGAACGCTGGTCATTTTGTGGAAAACCTTTAATCATAATGAAGCAATAACTCAAAGATAAAATGCCACTGTCCCAAACCATCTTCAAGGTTATTATGAGGGACAAACAGACAAAAATGATTATTTAGTAGAATGAATTCTAGAGTTGGAAGATGGTTTAGATTTCGTTTACTAGAAGTTTCTCCTAGCTGGCTGAGAAGCAGAGCCAGACTTTACTGAAGATGTCCAGACTGCACCCTGCCTTCTTGAGTTAGAATTCCCACATACAGGGTGTGGAGGTTTCTGTCTTTGACAGGCTCCCCAGTCAGCTCCACAGTGGTCCAAGAACCAGCAATGAGGAACCACTGCTGTTGTTGGTATCAGTGGTGTTGGAGATCAGGAAAGCAAGGTCATGTCTTACAGTCCAGATCAGATGCCAGATTATAAATTCCTACCTCAGGAATACCCTTTACCTTTGAACAACTGGTTTATATTCTTTCCTTGGAAAGCATGAATTGGAAGAGAAATACAGAGGGACTGTTGAGAACAGCTGAAATTACTCAAAGGGCAAGAATACAGGGAAGATACAGACAGGATCCAAGAGGAACTAAATCCAAATGCTGAAGGCTAATGGGAAGTGGTCAGATGAGGTGGGAAGTGGAGTTCTGCACAACTGAAAAGGACACAAAAATGCCACCACAGGCACAGGCAGATACTGGTTGTATATCACTGTGGATCATTGACATCTAGGGCACGACTGTACTTTAGAACGGGATCAGTGATCCCAAATCTTGTGCTGTAGCACACTGCTGCTCGCTGTCCTTCATGCTCTGGGCTGGCCGTCTTTTTGTGCTCTTGTAGACTTCTAGGTGCAAGTATCTGTGTCTCTGTGCTTGAGAGTATTTCTCAGGATTATGGGGAGTTGCTTTGCCCATGCTCCACAAGAGACCAGAATTGTGAGGGAATTAATACTCCAGGGAACAGCTCTCGAGCAACAGCTCTTACGGAGCTGGAATGTGAATACCCCAGCTCCCTCACCCCATGGGGAGGATAATGCTGAGGCACAGGTTTTGTGCATTTTTCCACATGATTAAGACCATTGTGTATCTGTCTTCTTAGTCCATCCTTTATTAAAGGAGGCCTTTTTCTTTCCTGTGCCAATTTCTCCATTTCTCCCTTCTCCATTCCCATTTCCTACCCTCCAAAATAAACAAGTTGTTCTAAAATCCTCGACTCATTGTCTGCCTCTGGAGGAATCCAAACCAAGTTATCTGTGTGTGCCTGTGTTTTCTTGCACAGCCAGTTAAAATCTGACATCTAGGAGTAATGGATGAAATTAGCTGAGCCTACTAAAAACAAATTTGAATCAAAAGGGAAGTTTTTTTCTTTAAAGGATCTGGGTAAAATCGAGGAATTGTATTGGAATGACTCAAGCTAGGAATTGAGGTCTGCCTCTCTTTTCACCTTTCTTTCATTTCTCTTTCAGTTTTCCCTTTGCATCTGATTCTTCTGCATGGTTTCTGGTCTCTACCGCCTACACATCTGATCCCTCCTTTCCAAAGACTGGCTTCCCCTGCTTACTCACAGTTTCTGCTTCTCTGCAACCTCAGCTGGCATGTAACTGGATTACAGTGGTGTTAGATTTGGCCAAGAATCTGCAATGAAAATCCAGCTCCAGAATTCACCATCTCAGCCCCAGGCTTCAGTTCAGATGAGAGAGAGAGAGAGAGAGAGAGAGAGAGAGAGAGAGTCAGATAGATGGAGCATTCTTCCTAGGAACCAGCTTCCCTGAAGCAGTGAACTCCCAAGCCCAGGCACCTGCACTGCACCTCCATTAAGGGGTTGATTGAGGACAGTGAGGTCACCTTGTTCATTGAGTATCTGTTCCAGGGGGATGGGCTTAGGGTTGTAATCTAGAAAGCAGATTTAGTGTGGCAGGTGATTGCTCTTCATCCTGAATAGGCATGATTACTGCACATAGTAGGTCTGCAAGGCAGGGACTCTCTGTGTTAACGCAAGGACAGTGACATTGGAGAGAAGAGAAAGGTGAATGCTTAGCATTTGTATAGAACGTTGACATCCTCTGCTGCCTAGAGCACATAAGCCTGATTTATGCCACGGGAGAACTAGTACATTCTGCCAGTGCCTCACATGTACATGTTGCACAGCTACATTCTTAAAGAGTAAATAATGAGGTGGAGTTTTTGTTGTTGCTGTTCACGTTTCTGTTTTACCTTGGACAGTCATTATGTAAACTTTTCACAAATTTGCATCTGAAAGTTTGTTGATCCATGTGTTATATTTCAGGACAAATGGTAAAAATACTAATTTCTGAATAAAGTAAAATCTCATTTTACACATTTATCGGCAGAAGGAATTATAATTTCTTTATTGGCAATTTTTAAAGAATGGGTACATAGTCTTTTTAAAAATTAACTTATTAAGAGATGTCAGCATCCAGGGCTCCCTCTTCCATAAAAATATGCTGAAAATAAAAATATGTGAATATAAGCAATGTTGAATGAAAATATGAAAATGTGAATAATGAGCAAAGCCAACCCCTTGTCTCTGGAATATGTCATTAGAAAGTGCTTCATTGTTTCGTTACTAGCAGGTGCCAGAGACCTGGCTAACTCCCATTTTTGAAATGTTGCCTTCAGTGTGGCAGCAACAGAAATTTGACTTAGACATATATGCAGTCTTTCCATCCTTCCATCATCCAGGTATGCTGAGTTGACCTGTACACCCATGTATCAGAGCAAAGCCTGTGTCCGTTAGCTGAACCCACTCAGTCCTGTAGCCTTCCTGAAAATTAAATTTAAAAGGTTTCATGGTGAGCTTTATAAGGGAAATAGGAGAATTTGCTAGGTCAAGCTAGTCAATATTTTTGTAATGAACTATTTAGTAATTAATATGTAGTGACTCTAAATAATGGTTGTAGCCTGCAGTAGTTAAAAACCTGAGCTCCTTACAGAAGTGGCCAGGCGTGGTGACGCACACCTGTAGTGCCAGCTACTCAGGAGGCTGAGAGGGGCAGACAACTTGAACCCAGAAGGTTGAGGCTGCAGTGAACTGAGATCACATCACTGTACTCCAGACCGGGTGACAGAGTGAAACCTGCCTCAAAAAAAAAAAAAAAAAAAAAAAAACTGAGCTCTGAAATCTGACAAAGCTGCATTCTAATCCCATCTCTGACTTGCTAATGGAATGCAAGAGCTCACTCCAGAGCTGATGTTCACCCAGAACTCATTGACAGTGTTGGTTCTGATTGTTGTGCAGAGTTCCAGTTCTTAAATAGTCTGAAAAGCATCCTTGTCTATCTTTAAGGGCTGCCATAAAGACAAAATGTGTAGGACACAGTGTTCAGTCCCTGGCACATCAATAGAGTTCAACATGCGCTTATGTTTCTTGCTGTGGTCGTTTTAGAGAACTTCTCACCAGCCGACTGATGTGAAGTTCCCATCTTATTACCAGAATTGCACAAAGGTCTGCTAAAATTACGCAGGGTTCAACAGGTTTATTTTGACTTCTTTTCTGCCTTTGATTCCAGCCCACAGCCATGCAGCTCTGCAACTGTGTGATATCTGACCCCTCTTTTCCAGCTCCCATTGAATGTCTTTGCCCTTTGTTAAGCACTGTGCATGGGAGGGCTGGTATAGACATATTTGCTTTGTTCAGAAGGAAGAAAGACTCCTCTGGGCTGAGTTTTGAATCCACAAGGTTGCTAATCATTGATCATAACAGCTCTAATTTACTGAACACTCACAATTCTGTAGTCATTTCCTTTACATGGATTATCTCATTTAATCCTCATGATAAAGGTCATAATATCTCCTCATTATAGAAGAAGACATGGATCCAGGAAGTTAAATCACTTATTTGATTTCTCCCAAAGTACAAATGGTGCAACTGGGAGTTCAATCCATGTAATTAGGGCTGTGTTCTTCACTCCTCTCCCAAACTGTCTGGGACTAGGGGTCTATTACTCAGGCATTCTTTTCTTTATGATAGTTTCTCCTCTCACTCTACAATTATTTTATCTCATTTGTGAGGGAAGGGTCAGAGAGTCACACTAGACTTCAGTTCCTGTTTCCTTTCTCCTCCTCTCTTTACTCCTACCCAATTTGGAAAATGTAAGTTGTACTTGTGATTTGTGAAAAATATCTCCTGCAAAATCTAGATGCGCAAAGTAAAACAGGCACAACAACGAAAAGACGAGTCCCTTTCAGTAGTTTCTGATGCCTGGTAAATGTTATCAGAATGTGTTATTAGGATGTGTTTCCTCACCTGAGCCCAGGAGTTTAAAACCAGCATGAGCAACATAATGAGACTCCACTTCTACAAAACACGATCTTTTTTTAAATTAGCCTGGTATGGTAGCATGGTGTATGCCTGTGTCCTCAGCTACTTGGGAGACTGAGGTGGAGGAATCACTTGAACAAGGAAAGTCAAGGCAGTGACCCATGAGTACACAACTGTGTGTAGTCCAGCCTGGGTGAAAGAGTGAAACCCTGTCTCAGCAACACCACCACCACTAAGGACATCAATAACAAAAACCAAATTGGTGATTTATTGCTAGATGCACATGGTTTAATGGAAAGGGTATGGTTTGGGAGTTAAGTGCACTTGGCTCCTACCCAACCCACTCACCAGCAGGGTCATCTTGCTGGAGTTACTTTAACTCTAATCCTGGTTACTTAGTGCTGTCAGCTAGGGAACTTGTTCCTGCTATTTAGGGCTTTCCTTTTAAGGATTGGAAAGTCGCCAATAGGTAAATGGATAGATATTTGTCTCTCTTAGTCTCGGCAGTGCCTGTCAGAGACTAAATCTTCAGAGAATACATATTCAACAGTTATTTATTCGAAGACTTTGAGTGGCAGCTAGTGTTTGCTGTTTAACAATTTCTTGCCCCATGGACATGACTCGTATTTGCTTATGTCTCCTTGCATAACTAAAATAATTTGGCTGGGTGCAATGGCATGTGCCTGTAATCCCAGCTACTCGGGAGGCTAAGATGGGAGGATCGCTTGAACCCAGGAGTTCTGGGCTGTAGTGCCCTATGCTGATCAGGTGTCCGCACTAAGTTCAGCATCAATATGGTGACCTCCCGGGAGCGGGGGACCACCAGGCTGCCTAAGGAGGGGTGAACCAGCCCAGGCCAGAAACGGAGCAGGTCAAAACTCCCGTGCTGATCAGTAGTGGGGTCGCACCTGTGAATAGCCACTGCACTCCAGCCTGGGCAACATAGTGAGATCCTGTCTCTATTAAAAAAAATAATAATAAATAAAAAATAAATAAATTGAAGCAGAAGTTGTGTAATATTGGACAGATCAGAAAATGTAACCCAAACATTTGTTTGGAGACTCCCCAAATCCCTAGGGGTTGCAAATCTCCCCTAGAAGCTGAAACTTGGTTGGGAGAAACCCCAATGCAGGAGTCTACCATAATGGTCCCTGAGTGGTATGGAAAAATATCAGGGGTGGTGATCTGTGGTTCCTCTCCCACTGTGGAGAACACAGACATGAGGAAATGAATTCTCCAGCTGGAACATTGGTTACGTAATTCACAGGCCCTCCTCCTGAGACCTCTGCAAATAAGCAGATGGTCGAAGAATGAGGTAGTTTTTGTTGGATTTTTTTTTTTTTTTGCCTTTTGCTTTAATTTTTGGAATAATTATGTTTATTTCCCTAGTTGGGTTGCTCAGATGGATTAACTTGTTTTTTGAAAGGGATTTGGGAGGCTCAGCATGGTTACCCAAACATTTTCTGATCTATCCAATATTATACAACTTCTACTTCAAATTATTTAGCCATGCAAGGAGACTTAAGCAAATTCAGTTTACATTCATGTTGTTTACATGGAAAACCAGTTGATTTTATTAATTTTTATATCTAATTTTTCATAAGTTATTGGGGTATAGTTGGTATTTGGATACATGACTAAGTTCTTTAGTGGTGATCTGTGAGATTTTGGCACACCCATTACCCAAGCAGTGTACACTGCACCATATTTGTTGTCTTTTATCCCTCACCCCCTTCCATTCTTCCCCCTAAGTCCCCACAGTCCATCATATCATTCTTAGGCCTTTGCATTCTCATAACTTAGCTCCCACAAATCAGTGATGTGGGATATGATGTTTGGTTTTCCATTCCTGAGATGCTTCACTTAGAATAATAGTCTCTATTCTTACCCAGGTCACTGTCAATGCTGTTAATTCATTCCTTTTTAATGGCAAGTAGTACTGCATCATATATATACACACATACATACACACACACACACACGTATACATATGTGTGTGTATATATATGTGTATATGTATATGTGTGTATATATATGTATTTAACAGTTTCTTTATCCACTGATTGAGTGATGGGCATTTGGGGTTGGTTCCACGATTTTGCAACAGTGAATTGTGCTGCTATATAAACATGCGTTTGCAAATTTCTTTTTTGAATAATGACTTCTTTTCATCTGAGCAGATACCCAGTAGTGGGATTGCCAGATCAAATGGTAGTTCTAGGTCTTTAAGGAATTTCCACGCTGGGAAAACCGGTTTAGAAGGAGAGGTTGTGATTTGTAGCAGGTTGCAGTTCAGACTAAGTATGGAATCCTATATTCGTATATGTGAATTCCAGATGTGGATACCCTGGAAAGTGGGATACCTGGAGTCTGCAGCAGCTAACTTGCAGCCTAGGTATAGACTTAGCCAAGAGGAGTGCCTTGATGAATGTGGCATTGAGTGCCGTGATGGATTAGTGATGTCTGCTGTGAATGTGGCATTGGGAAGTGACAGCCTGTCTGCCCTGTATTTGCCACTTATCCCTGACGTGGAAAGTGTCTGACAAAAAGAGTCTCATTTAAGCAATATTCAACGAACACCTACCATGTGTCAGATACTCCATTGGGCACTGAAAAATCAATAGTGAATGAGACAGACAGTCCCTGCCTTCATAGGGTTTACAATAGAGGAAACAATGGAGGCAAAGTTGTAAAGAATATTGACAAGAATTAGGGATATTTGGCTAGGCCAAGCAAAGAATAACACAATGTAAGTTGAATAGATGAAAGGTTACGATATTTTTGCATCTCCCCACATTTCTTCCTACAAAAGTTCACTTGTGATTATCATTGCCCTTATATGTTATTTATAGATTTCTTGTTTAGAAGTATAAAAATCAATCAGGTTTATCTGTTGCTTAAAGTACCAGGTAAAGACTAGAAGAAATCTCGGGCCTGCACGTAAGCATACATCACAGTATTAAAGTAGAATTCAAATATTTGAAAGTTTAAAAGAACAAGCATGCTCCTCCTTGTCCAGTTGAGCTAGCCGGAACAGCAACTACCTGATACCTATCAACTTTCTGGAAGTCATTCCTGCTAAATGTCAGTTTAAAATCTGGTCTCTGGTTCTAGGATGTGTTTTCTCGCCTGAGGCTCAGTTGACATGAGGGCTTAGCAAATAAATACATTTGGAAACAGTGAAGAATGTTAATCAGGTTCAATATAGGCTAGCTTTTTTTCCTCAAAATGTTGCAGACCCTTAGATTGGTTGAATGTCTAGGTGCACAAATGATGTATGGGATTTGGATTTAAATAATAGTCCATTTATTAATAGGAGGAAAGGTGTCTTATATCAAGATGATTGTTTATGTTTCATTTAGTTAAATCCTTTTATTTAGGACATTGCAGACTTGTCCTAAACAAAATGTACCATAATATTTTAGAGATGGGATAAGCTATGAAGCCTGAGTTATATTTAAAAGTTGAATAAAATATTGAGTAAATATTTCTTAGCACGATAGTTGACCCAGAGAAAAGTGCCAAATAAATTCTAACTATTGCCACTGGGAATAATAACGTGTCTCTACAACAGAAAACAAAAACACAAAGGACTTATCTTTTTTATTCAGTAATTCTTTAAAAAAAAAAGTCAGACATCTACTTCTAGTCAAGATGGTGGACCAGATTTAACCTCTCATCTTAAATGACTGTATGATGATCAAAACACATGAAACAAATGGTTTCCATGACACTGTACATCAGTGATGGGCAGCAATCCTTGACAGGAGCAAAGAAGGTAAGTACTTCGATTGCCCCAGGTTCCCGCCTTAAGAGTTTCTGTGAAGAGAGAAGGGGAACGCAGGTGAAGCCTGGAATACTCTCTATGTTCAACAAGTGGAACTTAGCGTTTTAGGACCAAGGCACCTGTCATTCTGAGGACAGAGCACCAGAGAGGATAGGGAGAATGCAGGAGAGTATTTACAGGAATTTGAACTGTTTATGTATCAAATAAAAGAGTGGTAAAGTCTGTGAAGCAAAAGCATGTAGAATGGGAAAATAAAAACAAATATACGAACCCACAATTACAGTTGTAAACCTGAACATCCATCTGTAAACAATTTACAGAGTGCCTATATAGGATATAAGAAAGGATAGAGAAGAAGTCAACACCATCAACCAACAGGATGTAATCAACAATTATGGAACACTTTACCCCAAAACAGCAGAATGCACATTCTTTTAAGGAGCCCATAAAACATTTACCTTGAGAGATCATGTCCTAGGCCATAAAAGAAACTTCAGCAAATGTAAAGACTGAAATCTTGGAGTGTGCTCTCTGATAACAGTAGAATCAAACTAGAAATTAATAACATAAAGAGAACAGGAAAAAATCCCAAACGCTTGGAAGCTAAACAGTAAACTTGGTAATCTGTGAACTGAAAACAAAGTCTCATAATTTTTAAAATAACATTGAACTTAAACATACAGTGTATCAAAATTTGTGTGACACAGCTAAAGTAGTCCTTAGAGGGAAATGTATAGCCCTAAATGCTTTCAAGTTAAAAATGACAATTCAAAAATCAATATTATAAGCTCCTACTTCAAACAAAACGAGGGAAAGAAGAGGTAAATAAACCCAAAGCAAGCAGCAGACAGGAAATAATAGAGATTGCAGCGAAAGTCAGTGAAATCAAAAACAGAAGAACAATAGGGAAATGTTAGTTCTTTAAAAATATAGAGGAAAATGGCATCCTTCCAGTAAGGATGATAGGGAAAAAAAAAAGAGAAGGCAAGTATTACCAGTATCAGGAAAGAAGCAGAGAATATTACTATAGGCCCCGCAGACATTAAAAGAATAATAAGAGACTACTTTGACCAACTCTGCACTTACACATTTGACAACTTAAACCAATTCCCTTGAAAAGCACAAACTACAATTCACCCAATATGCAATAGATAATTTGAATAGCCCTGTAACTATTAAGGAAATTGAATTCATAATTTAAAAACTCCCCCAAAGGGAATCTCCGGGTCTAAATAGTTTGACGGGAGAATTCTACCCATAGTTTTAAAACATTTAACACCAATTCTACAAAATATTTTTTCAAAAATAGAAGGTGGTGGTGCATATTCCAATTTATTTTATGAAGCCATTACACTCTGATCACAAAGCCAAAGAAAGTACCAAAAGAAACAAGAAAACTGTAAATCAGCATCCCTCATAAACACAGAAATAACAATATTTAAAATATTTTCTGGGACAAAGAAATGAAATGGTCAAGATAAAAATAAAAAATAAATATTTTTAAATAGAATCTAGCAATCTATAAAAAGACTTACTCACCTCAGCATAATGAGGAATAGTCCAGTAATACAGTACTAATTCAATATTTGAAAATCAATTGATGTTATTCACTATACTGATAGGTTAAAGAAGAAAAATCACAGGCTCATCTTAGCTGATGCAGGAAAAATTTTGACAAAATTGATACACAACCAGAACTCTCAGAAAAAAATAAGAACAGATGGCAGTTTTCTTAACTTGATAAAGGTCATGTGCAAAAACCTACAGCTAATATTGTATGTAATGGTACAAATGAATTATTTCCCCTTAAATATGGGAAGAAGGCACCACTGCTGTTCAACATAGTAAGGAATTTCTAACAGAGCAACAAGACAAGAAATACAAATAAAAGGCATATGCATTAAAAGTAAAGAAATAAAGCTATCCTTACTTGTGGATTGCATGATTATGTAGAAAACACCAAAAAATCAAAACCCACACACATTTTGTGGACTAACAAGTTAGCTCACCAAAGTTACAGGATATGAAATCACATTGCAAAAAACAGCTTCTAAATTTCCTGCAGCAAATACATAAAAACAACTTTAAAATGCAATACCATTTTAATCACTCGCAAAAATCAGTCTACCTAGTTTCAAGACGTGGAAACTAGGAAAGATGTTCAGCATTGCTAGCTATTAGGGAAATTCAGATTAAAAATATAATGAGATATCATTGCACACATCTTAGAACACATGAAATTTAAGATAGAGAAAATACCCAATCCTTACAAGGATGCGTAGAAAGTGTATCTCTTATACATTGATGATAGAAATGTAATATATCAGAATATTCAAAAAATATTTAAGTGTGTATCTAACAGGATTTGTATGCTGAAAATTGTCAAATACTGATTAAAGAAGGCCAAGATGTAAATAGATAGAAAAGCATAGTGTATTCATGGATTGAAAGACTCGATTTGGTAAAGGTGCCATTTCTACTCACATGGATACACAGATTTAATGCAGTCATTTCAAAATATCAGCAGAGCTTTTAAAAATAAAGTAGACCAGATTATCCTAACATTTGAATAGAAAAGCAAAGAAACTAGAATCGTTAACACACTTTTGAAAAATAAGAATCAAGTGAAACAAATCAGTCAACCTAATTTCAAGACATTATGTAACTCCATTCATCATCACTATATGGTATGTGCTGACATGTAGACACCTAAATTTATGGAAGGGAAGAGAAGACATAAAAATAGCCCCAAACAGCTATGACCAACTGATTTTTGCCAATAATGCAAAAGCAATTTAATGGAAGAAGGACAGTCTTCATAAGTGTGGTGCTGGAATGATTGGCTATCCATAGGCAAAGTAATAATAATGATAATAATTAAATCTTGACCTAAACTTTACATCTCATAAAAATTAACTCAGAATAGATAATAGATTAAGTTGAAAACATAAAAATAGAAAACTTTCCTTAAATGACTGTGTGATGCACTAAATATTTATGCACCTCAACTTTTAAATACATGATACAAGAAATTCTTAAAGAAAAATAATCTTTCTAACCTAGAACTTGGTGACATGCCATCAAGAGTCTATAAAAGAAAAAATAATAATGGTAAATTGGACTTCAAAATTTGGCTGGGAGTGGTGGCTCCCTCCTGTAATCCCAGCATTTTGGGAGGCCAAGGCAGGTAGATCACCTGAGGTCTGGAGTTTGAGACCAGCCCGGCCAATATGGAGAAACCCCATCTTTACTAAAAATACAAAAATTAGCCAAGCATGGTGGTGGGCACCCATAATCCCACCCATAATCTCGGCTACTTGGGGGGCCGAGGCAGGAGAATTGTTTGACCCAGGCAGGTAAAGGTTGCAGTGAGCTGAGATCCTGCCACTGCACTCCAGCCTGGACAAAAGACTGAGTCTCAGTTTCATAAATAAATAAATAGCGTGGTCTCTGAATAATCCTATTTAGATGTTGGAAAGAAAAGCTATAACGTAGAAGAAAATATTTGCAAATTTTGTATCTAATAAAGAACTAATATCTACCAATATACAAAGAAATAAAGTGGTGGTTACCAGAAACTAAAAGGGTGAAGGGTTAGAGAAATGTTTGTCATAGGATACAGAGTTTTTTAGTCAGATAGGAAGAATAAGTTCAATAGAACAGTTGTATAATGTGGTGACTGTAGTTAATAATTCTGTATTTTATTATTGAAAATCACCAAGATAAATTTTAGATGTTTTTTATCACAAAAATTTTAAGTGTATGGTTCTGCATATGTTAATTAAATTGAGTTAGCCATTCTACAATGTATACATTTTTCAAAACATCGTTTTGTATGTGATGATATATATATATAAGTATTGTCAATTTAAAAATGTTAAAAAGTGAAAACCGATCCATTTAGAAAATGTTTTTAAAAGTGACTTGAAGAGACATTTTACCAAAGAGGATATATGGAGCCAGTTAACATGGAAATATGTTCAGCCTTACTAGCTATTGGGGAAATGCAGATTAAGAATATAATAAGATATCATTACACACCTGTTAGATAAAATTTAAGATAGAGACAATACCAAATGCTTACAAGGATGCGTAGAAAGTATATCTGTCATACATTGATGATGGGAATGTAAAATGACACAACTCTTCTGGAAATAGTTTTGCAGTTTCTTAAGGAGAATAAGTAGACATTTACCAATAAGTCAGCAATCACATTTCTGGGCATATATCCCAGAGAAATGAAAGCTAATGTCCAAACACATGCGCACACACACACAAAAACCCCAAAAACCTATCCACAATTATTCTCAGCAGTTTTATTTATGAGTCAAAAACTAGAGACAACCAAAATATCTACATAGGTGAATGGTTAAAGAAACTGTGAGACGGTGGCTCACGCCTGTAATCCCAGCACTTTGGGAGGCTGAGGCGGGTGGATCACGAGGTCAAGAGATCGAGACCATCCTGGTCAACATGGTGAAACCCCGTCTCTATTAAAAATACAAAACATTAGCTGGGTATGGTGGCGCGTGCCTGTAATCCCAGCTACTCAGGAGGCTGAGGCAGGAGAGTTGCCTGAACCCAGGAGGTGGAGGTTGCGGTGAGCCGAGATCGCGCCATTGCACTCCAGCCTGGGTAACAAGAGCGAAACTCTGTCTCAGAAAAAAAAGGAAAAGAAAAGAAAAGAAAGGAAACTCTGAGATACCCATACTATGAATTACTGTTCAGCAATAAAAACTGAATGAACTATTGATACACACAACACCTTGGATGAATCTCAAGGACATGATGTGTAATGAAAAATAAAACAGTCTCAAAAGGTCATAGATTATATGATTTCATTTACATAACACTTTCACCATGACAAAAGTATAAAGCTATGGTCGTAGTTGCCAGTTTAGTGGGAGAAAAGATGAGTAGAAATATAAAGGACAGCATGAAGGAGAAACCTGTGGTGAATTAGTTCTGTATCTGGATTGTGGTGGTGGTTACAGAAATCTATATATGTGAAAAAGGGCATAAAATTATACAAACACACTGTATCAAAGTCGATATCATATAGCACAACATGGTATTACACTGCAGTTTCATAAGATGTAACAAATGAGTTACCAATGTCACCAACAGGATAGGGAAACAGAACCTCTCTGTAGTACCTTTACAACTGTCTGTGAATCTATAATATTTTCAAAATAAAACGTTATAAAGATATTTCTTTTATAGTGTATTCTAGAAATGCTAAAGTCTCTACCAAAAAGGGGAAATGCAGAATTATAGCTAATAAGCCAGCAAAGGAGTTAGAATAATAAAAATTTTCAATTACTCTGAAAGAAGACAGAAAAATAGGAAAAGGGAACGTTGGGACAATTAAAAAAATAGATTATAGATTTAAACTTAATTCTATCAGTAATCACATTAAATATGAATGTTTTACATATACTCAGTTCAAAGGCAGAGATTGTCAGAGTTAATAAAAATAAGATCAAATTATAAGCTGTGTTATAATAAACACACTTGAAATATAAAGACACAAATATGTTAACAGTAGGGATGAATGGTGGTGCACACCTGTAATCCCAGCAGTTTGGGAGGCCAGGGTAGGAGGATCCCTTGAGGCCAGGAGTTGGAAACCAACCTGGGCAACATGGCAAGGCCCCATCACTACAAATAATTTAAAAATTTAACTGAGCATGGTGGTGCATGTCTGTAGTCCCAGCTACTTGGGAGGCTGAGGTGGGAGGATCACTTGAGCCTGGGATGCTGAGACTGCAGTAAGCTGTGATCACACCACTGCACTCCAGCATCCACTCCACTGCATTGAGACAAAGCAAGCCCCTGTCAAAAAAAAAAAAAAAGAGAGAGAGAGAAAATAAATAAATAAATAAATGTTCATTGTTATTTTTTTCCATGTCTTTTCAGTATTTAAAAATTCAAGTTTATTTGTTTTTGATTATTTATAACACATTTCCTTATATAGTAATTAAGGATATTAAATTCGTCTATGTTATATGCAGCAAATGATTTCCCAGTTTTTCATTTGAGTTTTAATTTTGTCAGTATTCTCTTTTCAACATATAAAGCAAGAGGTCTGTTTGAATGTTTAAATAAAGTAATTTTTTTCCTTTAAGAAAAGATAAAAACACAGAATGCTAATGCTAATCTAAAGAATACTGAAGTAACTATATTAATATCACACAAATAGATTCTAGAAAAAATGTATCAGGGATAAAGAAGGTAATTTCATAATGGAAAGGTCACTTAATCAAGAAGACATTAAATACTTATGCACCTTAACTTTTAAATACCGGAAACAAAAACAGAGGGGATTGCAAAGAGAAATAGCCCAAGATTTCAGGGCTAGTCTCTCAATAATTGACAGAATAAATAGCTAGAAAATTAGTAAATACATAGACTATTTGAAAAGCACTATCAACCAACTTGTCTTACTTAGTGACTATAGAACTCTTTATCCTAAAATACCAAGATGAATATTATTTTCAAGTACGTAAGGAAATATTAGTAAGGAGAGAGCTATTCTGGACCGGATTTTTTTTTTTTTTGAGACGGAGTTTCACTCTTGTTACCCAGGCTGGAGTGCAATGGCTGAATCTTGGCTCACCGCAACCTCCGCCTCCTGGGTTCAGACAATTCTCTTGCCTCAGCCTCCTGAGTAGCTGGGATTACAGGCATGCACCACCATGCCCAGCTAATTTTTTGTATTTTTAGTAGAGACGGGGTTTCACCATGTTGACCAGGATGGTCTCCATCTCTTGACCTCGTGATCCACCCGCCTCGGCCTCCCAAAGTGCTGGGATTACAGGCTTGAGCCACCGCGCCCGGCCTCGGATTTTTTTTTAATCAATGAATTTTAAGAGAATTGAAGTCATTTCTCCAACCACAATGGAGTCAGACTGGAAAACAGTGACAGAAATATAAAATAAAAATTTTCAAACCCTTAGAAAAGAAGTCATACTTTAGTAAATAACCTATGGATCTAAGAGAAAATCTAAAGGGAAATCAAAATAAACAGTGACCTGAACAAAAATTTACAGGTGGCGTATCAGATTTTGTGTAGTGCCACTAAACAGTGCTTGAAAAAAAATTCATAGCATTGAATGCCCATATTAGGATAGGAGAAAATGGTCTTAAATCACTTATTTTATAGAATAGAAAAAGATGTTGAATTAAAGTCAAGGTAGGGAGAAGATAGGAAATAATAATGATCAAAGTTGAAATCAATAAAATAACTAGCAGGCCAAAAAATGGAGGAAATCTTTGAAACCAAAAGCTGGTTCTTTGAGAAAATGAATAAAATCAATACATGTTTAGCCAGACTTAGTAAAGTCAGGGAGGTGATACAAATTTCCAGAATCAGTATAGAAATGGGAGACATCACTACAGATTGTATGTATTATTTAAAGAAGAATAAGGTAATATTATGAATAATCTTATTTCATGATATTAAGATTTAAGGGTAAAATGGGTTAATTCCTTGAACGAGATCTAAGAAAGCTCACTCAGGAACAAATAGATCATCTGAATTTCCTGATATATATATCAAATAAATTAAATCTGGAGTTTAAAATCTTTCCACAAAGAAAATTCCAGACCAGATGGCTTTGCTAATGAACTTTACAAAACCTTTCTAGAGAAAATGGAAAAGGAAGTTATATTTCCCAGGTCATTCTATGAGGGAAGCATTACTGTAATAGCAAAACCAGGAAAACAATTCACAAGAAAATACTCAAAACTACAGACTAGTCTTCCTCATGAATACCTATGTGAAATTCTGAAACAGCAAGCAAATCAAATCCATTGATAAATGATAAAGATACATTATCAAGAATAAGTGCCTGTAATCCCAGCACTTTGGGAGGCCGAGGCAGGTGGATCACAAGGTCAACAGATCGAGACCATCCTGGTCAACAAGGTGAAACTCCGTCTCCACTAAAAATACAAAAATTAGGGCCGGGCGCGGTGGCTCACGCCTGGAATCCCAGCTACTCAGGAGGCTGAGGCAGGAGAACTGCCTGAACCCAGGAAGCGGAGGTTGCGGTGAGCCGAGATCGCGCCATTGCCCTCCAGCCTGGGTAACAAGAACGAAACTCCATCTCAAAAAAAAAAAAAAAAAAAGAATAAGCTGACTCTACTCAAGGATTGCAAAGATGCCTTAACATTTGAAAATCAGTTTATAAAATATACCATATTGACAAAAATGTCGTTCTGAATAGAACTGTTTTAATAGGTACAAAAAAGGTGTTTGACAAAATTCATGGATTCTTTGTATTTAAAAAGCTCAGCAAGAATTGAAGAAAATTGGTCAGTATGATACAGTCATTTATGGAAAATGTATAGCTAATATCGTGTTTAATGAAGAAATAACTGGTATTATCCCCAAGATCAGAAACAAAGCAAGGGTTTATGCTTTCATCACTTTCATTTTACATTGTTTTCAGCCCGTGGTAATAAGCAAGAAAAGGAGGTAAAAGGCATCTATTTAGAAAAGAAAGAGGTAAAATTGTCTTTATTCATAGGCAGTGTGATCGTCTGTGCATACAGTTTTATGTTTTCTACAAAAGAAAGATACTGGAAGTTAGAAATGAATTTATCAGGTTGCAGGATGCAGTATCAGCATACACAATTTAATTATATGTTTATATATGAGTTACACAAATTGGAAATTGAATCTTAAAAATATCATTTGCACTGGCATTTTAAAAAGTGAAATACTCAGAGGAACAAATCTGATGGAAGATATGCTAGTCCTATACTCTTAAAACTACAAAAGAGCTGCGGGGAGTTAAAGGAGACTTAAACATGTGAGTATATATGCCAATTTCATGTGTGTAGGTTGAGAAACTTATCTTAGTCTCCCCTAATTGATCTTTAGATTCAACATCATGACAAACTCCAGCAGTCCTTTTTTCTATGAAAACTGCCAGACTTATTCTAAAATTCATATGGAAATATAAATGAACTAGAGTGGCCAAAATATCTTTGAAAAGAAGAGGAATTTGAGAAGATGAATACTGTGTGATTTCCAGATGTAATGGGAAGCTACAGTAATCAAAGTGATGTGCTGGGCATGTTGGCTCACACCTGTAATCTCAGCACTATGGGAAGAAAAGATGGGTAGATCACTTGAGCTCAGGAGCTCAAGACCTGCCTACACAACGTGGCAAAGCCTCATCTCTACAAAAAATACAAAACTTTTGCTTGGCGTGGTGACACATGTCTGTAGTCCCCAGCTACTTGGGAGGCTGAGGTGGGAGGATCACCTGAACCTGGAAAGTTGAGATAGCAGTGAGCGGTGATTGTGCCGCTACACTCTAGCCTGGGTGACAGAATGAGACACAGGTGTCAGGAAAAAAAAAAAAAAAAGAAATGGTGTTGTCTTATTAATCCTTAACTATCAATTAATTGAAAGTTTACACAGGGTAGAAAAGTGCAATGTAGTCAAATATATATATTTATAATCCAAATGTTCCTAGTGATCCCAAGTCTGCTATAGGAATGCGAGATTTTATTGAACATAACAACTTAAATCTTGATGTCCAGTTCATAGAAACTCCCATCTCCTAGCAGTCTTCCCAGTATTTTGGTAGTGAGACACCAGTAGCTGTCTCACTTGGGCCCAAACTGAAATCTTACCTCTTGCCATAGATTGCTGAAGTGTTAGCCTACCTGAGTCCTGCCAGGCCTCTGTAGAATGCCTCACTGTTCCAGAGCAGATCCCTATACCATGTCAACTGGGGAGAATGTTAAATTATCTTAGTGGTTTACACTTTGTCTCCTGGGATATGTAAGAAGCCTGTTGGGGCAGTATTCACAGAATCTCTATTAAAAGTGGTATTTTTTTAGTTCCTTCTGTGGCTTTTCTCTTTAAACATCTCAGATATTGTCTCTTGTTTAAAAAAAAAAAGTTGCTGTCCCACACCACCCCTACTGTGCCCTTCTGATTGCTGTCTTTTTTGCACAAGCAGAAGTACGTCTTCTGAGCACCATGTACTTCCTGGATAGCAACTCATGCAAAGAGATTCCTGGGAGTTGTGAATTTACCCGCTCGTAGATGTCTGAATCTTGACTTACTCTCAGTCCCTAGCCACCATCCAGAGTCATTTTTCTGACATAAAACTTTCATAGGCAATCCATACCTTATGGCTTCAAAATTGTAAAATTGGGGGAAAGCACAATATGCTATCAACTTCAGCATCATGAGGATTGGGCTGTGTTTTCTAAATTTTTTATCTTTTACAACACACATGTTATACAAGACTTAGGTTGTGTGATTTGATGGGTTTTTCACCAATAGTAACACAGCTATTTGTTGTACCATTTTATTGATACTTTTCTGTGTTAACTTGTATATGGAATTATTATATGGTAGTATCATTTTTTCCCAATATTATTTATGGCATGATTTACTAGCATCTCAATTAGGCAATAAATGCATATTTAATTGGGTACCATTATGAATTCAGTACCATGCTGTGCATAAATACCAGTAATATATAGACCCAGACTTCTTTTCTCTCTCCTTCTCTCTGTCTACACACAACACACACACACACACACACACACACACACACACACAACTATATACATAAGTATGTATGAGGCACAAATTTTTGGGCTGAGCACTGTGGCTCACACCTATAATCCCACCACTTTGGGAGGCCAGTGTACGAAGACTGCTTAAGCCCAGGAGTTCAAGACCAGCCTGAGTAACAGAAGAAGACCTTCTCTCTCCAAAAAATAAAATAAAAAATTAGCTTGCCATGATGGCATGCATTTGTAATTCCAGCTACTTGAGAGGCTGAAGTGGGAGAATCACTTGAACCCAGAAGTTTGAGGCTGTAGTTCATGACACCACTGGAAGACTGCTTAAGCCCAGGAGTTCAAGACCAGCCTGAGTAACAGAAGAAGACCTTCTCTCTCCAAAAAATAAAATAAAAAATTAGCTTGCCATGATGGCATGCATTTGTAATTCCAGCTACTTGAGAAGCTGAAGTGGGAGAATCACTTGAACCCAGAAGTTTGAGGCTGTAGTTCATGACACCACTGCACTCCAGCCTGAGTGACAAAGCAAGACCCTCTCTCAAACAAACAAAACATCAAATTATTTGGAGTATATAGAATTTGAACTTGCTATGTATGTATGAACAGAAGTTATCTGGAATATATGGAATTTGAACTTGACTTAGGTGTATGATGAATTCTCAAAAGTTATGATTACTTATCTTTTACCTTTCATTCAATAAGATGTTATTGAATACCTTCTAGATGCTAGAATTTCAGCAATGAGCAAGACTGACAAGGTGTTTGTTCGAGGAAGAATATAGACCTCAGAAAATTAGTGTTACGGTTCTTTTAGAATTTGTCTAGCCGGCTTTCTGGGTTTTGCTATAAAGCACTCTAATAAATTATAAAATAAAAATGTTTTTGAAAGGGAAGAATTAAAAATCATGGGATTAAATGACAGGAGGAGCCAATATGGGTGTTCATAAAATGACTGATATTCCTGTCGACAGCTGAGTGAAACGTATTGGAAACCAATATTCACTGAGCAACTACTAGGAAGGCCAGAGACATTCAAGAGAAAAAGTGGTCTCAGACAGACCTGGGTCTGGATCCTGCTCGGCTATGCATTCCAGGCAAGATCATGTGTTGGCAAGTTGTCTGTCCCATCTGAGCCTGGGTTCCTCATTGGTACAGAAAGTCAGAAATGGCATCAACCCAATTAAAGGAGAGAACAGATGTGCATAGGACACATTCCGCTTGGTGCCACGTTCAAAGTAAGCGCTCAGTACGTGAATGCTACCATCCTTCCCCAAGGAGGCATGCGATGGATCGTGGTTCTTGCTGTTATGGTCACTCAGGCACTTTATACTCATACCGGTCCTGGGAGGTAGGGCTTATATTTTCCTCGATTTACAGATAAGGATACTGAGGTTCAGGGGATTAGAACTAACCTGCCTTTGTGTACATACAGAGCAGGCAGCCATGCTGATTTCAAAGCTCCTCTTTTCATTCATTGCATCGTGTATTGACCTCATATACATTCTTCATCTCCTGGAGTCTCTCTCCTAATCGCTACATCAGGAGTGACAAATCTTAGTGACCTCAGTGAATAAGAAGCCCAAAGAATTGCAGTGCACAGATTCTTGCTTAAGAGTAACAGTGACTTGGAAAATTTCTCAGTGTCAACAGAGCAGCCTCATGATGAAAATTACTGAAGAATGTGATGTAAAATGTTTTTATTTCCTCTTGTTTTCTGTCTCCCTTGGAATAATAGTCAGCAGGAAACACATTTCTGAAAGAGTTCTCCATCTCCACATCCTCAGAATGTAATGAGGGCCCAGCTGACTGTAACAGGGTGTTCAGAGTTAGGAGACACACACGGATGAAAAGATGGTGCTCTCAGAGTTTTATGAATTTTTCTCTCTTAACAGACTTGGGTTGGAAGGACATCTTTGAAATTGATGTAGCTATCAACCAGGGGCTAACGTTAAGATTTCAGTCGAGGTGGATAGGGTTATGATCTTTCTGTTACTGTCAGAACTGCATCTGTTGTATTTGCATTGAGTGGTGTGCTGGAGAGAGCAAAATGGGATGCAGGAGAAGGAAAAAGAAATAGCAAAACCTATTGAATCGTGGGCTCTACCGGAGGGCATTTGTTAAAGGTAAATTTATCAGTAGCTGTTAAGTCATTTGTATCGGATCATTCTCATAACCTCACACCATTTCTTAGTTTTCATAATGGGTCAGAGAGAGGAGGTTGGTGATGGATGTGTTATTATGGTGTTTAGGCGCTTAATTGCAACTGGGCTTAAAATAGCAGCAGGGACTGAAACCAGGGTTGCTCGGGAGTAAATCATGTTTTCAGACTACCAAAACACGCTTCTTAACATTCAAATTTAATATTTCTTGACATATGTTTCTTGATATGCTGTTACCAGCAGTTTATCAGAGATAGAAGAATGTTAAAATAAACTGGTGACCGGAGTATGGTGTTTAAAGATATTCCTTGTCCATCACCGTAAGAGACACTTAAAAAGAAATAGTTAGACCCAAGTTAAAAACTCCTGCAGTGACGTTAGGACAGGGGTGCTCATTCATTCGTTCATTCATTCAGTCAGTCAGTTGTCATTTATTGCTGTTGTTTAGTGGATAAGGCAGTGTATGAGACAGACCCTCGCCTTCATGGACTAATTATTACTTCAGTGGTGGAAGTGAGAAAAACATAAATAATAATAACAATAAATACCAAAGGGGATGTATGTGATGAAGAAACCAGGAAGCTGAAATAGTGAATGATAGCAGAAGACACAGGTGTGTTTGCTTCAGATCAGTGAGCCAGGGAAGGGTTCTTGGAGAAGAACTCATTTAAGCAAAAGTCTGAGTGATATGAAGGTGCCAACTGGCCAAAAAGAGGAAGGATCATGGCTGGGTGCAGTGGCTCACGCCTGTAATCCCAGCACTTTGGGAGGCCAAGGCAGCTGGATCATGAGGTCAGGAGTTCAAGACCAGCCTTCCCAACATGGCGAAATCCTGTCTCTACTAAAGATACAAAAAATTAGCCAGGCGTGGTGGCACGTGCCTATAATCCCAGCTACTTGGGAGGCTGAGGCAGGAGAATCCTTTGAACCTGGGAGGCGGAGGTTGCAGTGAGCTGAGATAGCACCTTTGCACTCTAGCCTGGGCAACAGAGTGAGACTCCATCTCAAAAAAAAAAAAAAAAAAAGAGGAAGGATCATTAAACACAATAAATAGAAACAGCATGTTCAAAGGCCTTGAAGTGGGAAAGAATGAAAAGGAGACCAGGGAGGCCAAGCTTAGCAGAGAAGTCAATGGAGGGGTAGGACATGAGCTTGAATAGAAAGACAAAGGTCGCGTCCTATGAGGCCTTTGAAGGTTAGTTTACATTTTATTTGAACTACAATAGGAAAGAACTAGGAGTTTTAAGGACCAGGGTATTGAGCTCTGATGTTTATTATTAGGAGGTCACTTTTATTGACTCAAGAATGGATGGAGAGTAGGTGACTAAGGAGGAAGTTGGCCAGTGCAGGAGAGAAATCACAGTGGCCTCTACCAGAAAAATGAATGGACTGAAAATGCACCTAGAAGATACATGAGACAAAGAGGACTTAGCTTGGAAGTTCCCTAAAGGAGGGTAGTCCCTACAATTGGGGCATTTGCACGCCAATGACTAAACATCCTAATTTCAGAACAGCCTGGGCAACACAGTGAACAACATCCTATGTCTAAATCCATCTGCAACAATTCTTTGCCTCACTTGTAGGTGAAATGATTTTGGGGTCACTCAGTGGATAACGAACTGCAAAGGAAGTCCGGGCGCGGTGGCTCATGCTTGTAATGCCAGCACTTTGGGAGGCTAAGGTGGGTGGATTGCCTGAGCTGAGAAGTTTCAGAACAGCCTGGGCAACACAGTGAAACCCTGTCTCTACTAAAATATAAAAAATTAGCCATGCATAGCAGTGTGTGCCTGTAGTCCTGGCTACTCTGGAGGCTGAGGCAGGAGAATTTCTAGAACCCGAGAGGCGGAGGTTGCAGCGAGCCAAGATCACGCCACTGCACTCTAGCCTGGGTGACAGAGTGGGACAAATGTCAAAAAGAAAAAAAAAAAAACACCTTTGGGAGGCCGAAGCAGGTGGATGACGAGGTCAAGAGATCGAGACCCTCCTGGTCAACATAGTGAAACCCCATCTCTACTAAAAATGCAAAAAATTAGCTGGTCATGGTGTTGGATGTCTGTAATTCCAGCTACTCAGGAATCTGAGGCAGGAGAATCACTTGAACTCAGGAGTTGGAGGGTGCAGTGAGCTAAGATCATGCCATTGCACCCCAGCCTGGACAACAAGAGTGAAACTCTGTCTCAAAAAAGTAAAATAGCGGCCAGGCGCGGTGGTTCAAGCCTGTAATCCCAGCACTTTGGGAGGCCGAGGCAGGTGGATCATGAGGTCAAGAGATCGAGACCATCCTGGTCAACATGGTGAAACTTCGTCTCTACTAAAAATACAAAAAATTAGCTGGGCATGGTGGCGTGTGCCTGTAATCACATTCTACTCAGGAGGCTGAGGCAGGAGAATTGCCTGAACCCAGGAGGCGGAGGTTGCCGTGAGCCGAGAATGCGCCACTGCACTCCAGCCTGGGTAGCAAGAGCGAAACTCTGTCTCAAAAAAAAAAAAAAAAGAAAAGAAAAGAAAACTAAAAGAACATACAGTACTTCGTCCACATAGCCAATTTGGGAGTTTTGGACTTTACTTGTCTTAGACTGCATGAAATGTCAGAGGAAGCCAATAATATTGCTTTATTTCTTGAGTCCATTGTTTCTCATCAGTTTGCTCCTTACAATGCGTAAGCGGATAGAGACAGAAACAGCAATTCCGGGCACTGAACTGGCGTCGTTTACTGCCCCTGTGGTCTTAAGAAGAATGGGCGATTATCGTAACCCACTTGTTATTATTTTTATAACAAAGCTGTCTCTGACCAGCTACAATCTTGGACTTACATAATTGAATTTTAGATGGAGATGCGCTGCTGGTTTATATGAATTTTCCGCGGGTACCAGCACGAGTCCAGGCTTTAACAAACAATATTTTTAATTGAGATTTTATGTCCTTGCCCTCAAATCAAGTACTTTAATAGGATCCCAGTTGGAATAGGTGACTCAGTAACAAGTTACCACTGCTTTCAACTTCAGAAAGGTGTTCATTTCTCTAACTCCTGCTGGGCGTCCATCTACTCGGGTGACCCACTGTCTGCATGTACCACAAAACGAGTGTTTTGCATTCCGTTATGTTCAAAGTATAGCCTCAGTAATCTGCATATTTCTTACAGGATGTGCTGGCTTTGTGCCATCAGGCAACATTAAGATGGAAAAGTATTAAAAATATTGATTTGTCATTTGTAACATTGAAGTGATAGATTGAAATGCAATTTGGAAGCACTCCAAACCTCCAATAACTTTGACATTATTGGATGAAATAGAATGATCTCAGTCTAATTAATATGCTATGCTCTCTCTAAACGTAGAGAGAATGAAGCAAGAAATTGGCCACAAGGAATTGATGGCTCCACGTTTCAAAGAGTTTGGAATTTAGAGATCCAAGATGACATTCTCTATCGCCGGACTTTGCTGTCTGGTGGCAGCTGTGTTCTTTCCATGTCTGTGCATCTTTGAAAGTGAGTTAGCACATTCCTGAAGAGTTAAGTGATATTCTTCGCTGAACTTTGTAAACTTTCTTAGGCTTCTTACTATGGCATCTTGCCATAATGTTCTTCCATTCCCCTGCTCTGGAATATCAATAAGAACTCTACGGTGGCTCATGCCTGTAATCCCAGCACTTTGGGAGGCTGAGGTGGGTGGATCACAAGGTCAAGAGATCGAGACCATCCTGGTCAACATGGTGAAACCCCGTCTCTACTAAAAATACAAAAAATTAGCTGGGCATGGTGGTGCGTGCCTGTAATCCCAGCTACTCAGGAGGCTGAGGCAGGAGAATTGCCTGAACCCAGGAGGCAGAGGTTGCGGTGAGCCGAGATCGCGCCATTGCACTCCAGCCTGGGTAACAAGAGCGAAACTCCGTCTCAAAAAAAAAAAAGAATTCTAACACGCACTCCTTTCTGCATATCACTTTCATGCAACATGAGTACTTATCTTGATTTCAGACTTTCCTACCCACTTTCCTTTACTTTTTGACTTCCACCTTTTCATAGTGGTAATGAAACTATCAAACTTCATTCGTAGTCTAATTTTTTTTTTTCTCATTTTTTTGGGAAGCTGGGCTCTATGTTCTCTGTCAGCCTTTCTGTTCACATATTTCAGTTTCTCTATTCTCCCAGATAATTTTTTTTTTTTTGAGACGGAGTTTCGCTCTTGTTACCCAGGCTGGAGTGCAATGGTGCGATCTTGGCTCACTGCAACCTCCGCCTCCTGTGTTCAGGCAATTCTCCTGCCTCAGCCTCCCGAGTAGCTGGGATTACAGGCACGTGCCACCATGACCAGCTAATTTTTTGTATTTTCAGTAGAGACGGGGTTTCACCATGTTGACCAGGATGGTCTGATCTCTTGACCTCGTGATCCATCCGCCTCGGCCTCCCAAAGTCCTGGGATTACAGGCTTGAGCCATCGCGCCCGGCTCTCCCAGATAATGTTTTTCTTCCTATTGGGAATGTGTTTATAAGGTGGGAATGTGTAATTTTTTTGGTTGCTGTGGAGAAGAGAAAATATACAAATGTGCAAATTGCAAAATCAATTTCAACGGTTTCATTGTGATCGTATAGTAGTATTAGGAAGTAATGGCACAAAAAATACAAATATTAAACTTTAGCAAATGTGCGTGCTGAAAGTTGTAGGAAGTATTTTAATAATGTCTGAGATTTACTCTGAAATGCACCAAAAATTAGATGGGTTGATGGACAGAGAGAGGGATGGACAGATGGAAATATCTGAGATAAAGCAATTATAGTGAAATGCCCGTAGTAGAATATACCTGATAGATACATGGATGTTTGCTACAAAATTTTTTCAGCTTTACTGTTTGGAAATTTGCATACTGCAACATTGGAAAAATGTGGTGCAAAAGTGAATAGTCACATGGATAAATCATAGGCTGAGATAAACATTATGTGCTTGCATCAATATCCATTCCTTTACTCTAGGATGCTTTAGGGACCATAGTTGCCCCAAGATCATCTTGCCATAACCCAGTGTCCCCCTTTTATCTCCCCTGTACCAGGTCTCTCTTTTTCTTTTTTTGAGGTGGAGTCTCACTCTGTTGCCCAGGCTGGAATGCAGTGATGCACTCTCAGCTCACTGCAACCTCCGCCTCCCAGGTTCAAGTGATTCTGCTGCCTCAGCCTCCGGAGTAGCTGGGATTACAGGTGCCCAGCCCTACACCCAGCTAATTTTTTTTGTGTTTTTAGTAGAGATGGGGTTTCACCATGTTTGTCAGTCTAGTCTTGAACTCCTGACCTCGTGATCCACCCGCTTTGGACTCCCAAAGTGCTGGGATTACAGGTATGAGCCACCGCACCTGGTCTCCTGTATCATGTTTCTCTGCCTGTTTTCTTCTTCTCTTTGAATATTTGTTATGTCTGTCTTAACAGAAACTACACAATTTTGTCTCTTCACCACCTCCTTTAAGCAGAACCAGCAACAGAACAAAAGGGAGAAAGCGAAACATACTTCTTGTCTTCCTTCCTTTTCTGTCTCCCCGCGCAAAGCCTAGTGCCCTCCTCCTCGCTTGTGTCTTGTGTCAGAGTTGGCAGAGCAACCCTGGCCTCCTTGGATTTATGTGACTCAGAGTGAGAGAATGCTGCCACAGCTGAGGCTGTTGCCTGCTCTACATTGATTGAGTTTCCTGGGCTTGAGGGATTTTTGCGGAGCTGAGTTTTATGGTTGATACGCTCTCGGTCGTTTGTCATAAAATCATTCCAACCAAGCTGTTTACTGGATTGAATGCTTAATTACTGAAGGAGAAGAGAATCGCTCCTTTTGGAGCTGAGTGTTTACTTGGATGCTTTTTAGTGGGTTATTTTCCGGTACCCAACCTCTGTTGAGTAGTTTATACAATTTACACACCAGCCTTCAGAATAAAAAAAATAAAGACACTGTGATCTTACCTAAGTATTTTGAACAATGCAAAGACATAGCATGTCACTTCATATTATGGCAGCATTTTTCTTTTGAGTAGAAATTGATTTCAGAACTCAACACTCAGGCAGCCACAGCTCTGATGAAAGGGTCTGTGCTCTGGGGTTCAGATGAGAATGTACACCTGGTTTATTCAGATCAATTTCCAGAAATGCATTGCTGACTCTCCCCTAACTCAATATCCACAGTCCAAATTGCATAAATGGTGTTGGATATAATTATCTCTCTGAAAAATTTCACCTAAATTGGAATCAAATTTATTTGTAAAAGCAAAGTCATCTTGGGAATTATATTTCAAAACCTGTGGTTGAAGATTCAGTGAATGAAGCTCTCTCCTGGTACTTCTTCCACAGTTTCAGCTCTTCTTTTTCATGAGGAAAATTAAAGCGCTCTTCAGGTTCCCACTGTTCCCCCCTCAGCACTGATTCCCACATAAAATTTCTCTCTACAAATGGGTCTTCACTAGTTTTTTTGCATTGATTGTGTATTGTTGAATTTTTCAGGAGCACACTTTTATATATGGGGATATTGTTTTGGAGGCGGGAGAAAGAGAGAGAGAGAGAGAGAGAGAGAGAGAGAGAGATATGCAGGAAATAGAATTTTTTTTTTTTTTTTTTGAGACGGAGTTTCGCTCTTGTTACCCAGGCTGGAGTGCAATGGCGCGATCTCGTCTCACCGCAACCTCTGCCTCCTGGGTTCAGGCAATTCTCCTGCCTCAGCCTCCTGAGTAGCTGGGATTACAGGCACGCACCACCATGCCCAGCTAATTTTTTGTATCTTTAGTAGAGACGGGGTTTCACCACGTTGACCAGGATGGTCTCGATATCTTGACCTCGTGATCCACCCGCCTTGTCCTCCGAAAGTGCTGGGATTACAGGCTTGAGCCACCGCACCCGGCCGGAAATAGAATGTTTTAATGCCAAGATGATCTGTCAGAACACCTTAAATATTTACTACAGTTTTGATGTTTCATTTATCTCTTAGTCAGCAGGGTATTCTGTTGTTTCAATTTTTTTTTTTTTTTTTTTTATCATGGAGTACTGGGGCTCTTTTAACTGTAAGGAATTAGAACTTTAATGAAAACAACTTTTAATCACTTTGCTCTAAATATAATACTAGAGAATTCTTTTCTTGTAGTATTACTTCCCTGTTATTTAAAAACAACTACTTGTCACCCCCTGTACTTTGCATTTCTTTCTTTTTTTTCCTCCCCTCCTTTTAACTGTTGCCCCTATTTGGAGCAATATACTAAAAGTAATATGGATTCTCTCAGAGCTGCCAAAAGGTGAAATTGACTTTTTAAGAATGTATTGCTGAAAACTGCAGCGATGCACTTTTCCCATGTAGAAACATCCTGTGTGTTAAGACCGAAAGGGACAATTTACAGCCAGTTTCAAATTGCTAGCTGAGGTCAATAAGTGCCCACTTCTGCAATCACATCAGCCCTGTTTGGATGACAATACTCAATGAGGTACCTCCTGGGGAGTGACCACCTGGGAACTGACCACCTCTGTTGGCAGCAAAACCTTTTTTGCAAGTTTTTTTGGTCATTCGTTGTAGAAAACTTTAAAAATCTAAACATTTGCAACCATTTAAAAAATATATACTTTACTACCATTTACATATAATTGATTTTATGTAGTCATTATATACATTGGGAAAAGGACACATGCTTTGATAACTAGTGCTGGGAAAAATGGATATCCATATGCTGAAGAATGAAACAAGACTCTCTCTCTCACCATATACAAAAATCAACTCAAAATGATTGCATTAAAGATTGCAACCTGATACTTTAAAACGACTAGAAGTAAACATAGGTAAAATGCATTAAGACACTGGCCTGGGAAAAGATTTTATGGCTAAGACTTCAAAGGTACAGGTAACAGAAACAAAAATATACAAATAGGCTATATTAGACTAAAAAACTTTGGCACAGCAAAGGGAACAATGAATGAAGGGAGGAGAGGATCTGTAGAATGGGAGCAAATATCTGTAAGCTATTCAGTCAAGTCATATCCAGAATAGAAGACAGGGAGCATAGTAAACTCCATAGCAATAATAATAATGATAATCCCATTAAAATAATGGCAAAAGGATCTAAATAAACATTTCTCAAAAGAAGACTTACAGACCAGGCACAGTGGCTGACACCATAATCCCAACACTGGGAGGTCAAGGTGGTTGGATCTCCTGAGGTCAGGAGTTTGAGACCAGCCTAGCCAATATAGTGAAACTCTGTCTCCACTAAAAATACACAAAAAAAATTTTAGCCAGTTTTTGTGGTGGGTGCCTGTAGTCCCAGCTACTCAGGAGGCCGAGGCAGGAGAATCATTTGAACCCAGGAGGCGGAGGTTACAGTGCGCTGAGATCGTCCCATTGCACTCCAGCCTGGGTGACAAGAGCAAAACTGTGTCATAAAACAAACAAACAAATGGCCAGCAGGTATTAAAAAAATGCTTAACACCACTGATTATCAGATAAATGCAGATCAGAACCTCAATGCAGTATCATCTCATCCCAGTTAGAATGGCTATTATCAAAAAGATAAAAAATAAATTATGGCAAGGATGTGGAGAAAAGGGAACTTTCATATATGTTGATTGGAATGAAAATTGGCACAGTTAATATGGAAAACAATACAGAGATTTCTCAAGAAACTAAACGTGGAGCTACCATAAAATCCGGCAAAATCCTGCTATGAATATTTACCCAAAGGAAAGAAAATCACTATCTCAAATAACCCACATACCCCTGTGTACTGCAGCACTATTTACAATATCAAAGGTATAAAATCAGCCTCGGTATCCATTAAGAGATGATTAGATTAAAATGCTGTATGTATGCTCAATGGAATACTATTCTGGAATACTATTCTCTTGTCAGAATTCAAGGATGCAAGTGGATAGTTGTAAAATTTATTCCTCTCCTTGGCCTCCTGGAAACAGCAAATGATGCAGAAAGATAAAGCTGCCCTTTCTGGTTTGTGTCGATTGACACTGTGTCGGAGTTGTTTTTTAAATGAATTTATGCTTTTAAATGCCTTTAAAGACCAGCACCTGATCTTTCAGATCTCCTTTCTTTTTCTCACGAAGCCTCAGTTAATTTTTCCAAAACATACTCTATGAAATGCTTAATGCCTTTAAGAGATTGAAACGTCTTTACAAGGATTCTATAATTAATTATAGAAATTACAATGTTAAAAAAAATAAAGCCAAATTGTTTTTTTGTTTGTTTTTTAACTGCAGGACTTCTCATAGCCTTTAATGTGCAAAGGTGAAATACAAAGAGATGGATATAATATACAACCTTTTTCTCAGCTGACTACAGAACATTTTTTGGTTGTAGAACATACCCTTGAAATTATATCAGTATTATCAGTTAGGATGTTATTATCTGTGAGATGTAGAAAAGCTAAGAGTTAGAGAAAAGCGAAGCATTAAAACAAGAAATAACTCTTCAGCTTGCAGTTCCAGGGTTGATTGAGAGGTTTCTTTGTATCATTGCAGTGGTTTGAATCCCTGTGCTTCCCTTGGGCTTTCTTTCCTTCTTCCAAGATGGCTGCCATCTAACCCATTTCCGGTCCTCACCGGGCAACATGCTCATCAGGAGGAGGGAGAAGAGGAGCTTCTCCTTGATAGCTCTTGCTTTTTACGGGGGGAGAATTATTCCCAGAATCCTTCACTGCAGCCATTCTCTTAGATCTCATTGGCCGGTCTCTACAGCAATCACTGGCAAGGTGAACTGGAACCTCAGCAATTGGCTGCAGCAGTTATGACTCATTTCCAGGATTAGGCACATTGTTACCTGAACAAAAACAGGATTTACTTAAACTGGAGGAAGAAGAGAATGTGCTCCAGTGTAGTCACCCCGAGGAGTCAGCCACAAAAGGAATCCACTCTGTCAGGGTGCTGGTTTTCTGCCAGTACCTTTCATTACTCCCTTTCATCCCACATCTATGGGCTCAGCAACTGTGTGAATTCTGGTTTGTGGAATTTGACACATATGCTTTCTCTGCCAGCCTTGAATCTCACAGGTCATATCTCCCATCCTAACCTACTTTTCTACTTATCTTGGCACTGTCTCTGTATTTTGCCTTGTGTAATTTGGAACTGCCCTGGATATAGTCTTTGCTCATATTCCCTCAGCATTAGATGTGGGAAGGAGGCATGGGGCACTGTGTCTTGTACCCAGCTCAGCCCAGAGATACCATCGACGAGCTTCCTGGCCCCAAGACAAGGGCATCAGCCAGTTACTCCCAACAGTAGGGTTACCCTTCTCAGAGAACTATTGGGATTACTCATGTTTCTTAGTTGTTAAGCAAACCACACAACAGGAAACATGTTCATTCCTTAATCCCAAGGTTTGTTAATCTAGAGTAGACTCAGTCTTCTTCTGAGCTTATAATTCATATTATTGGCTGGATTCTTGCAGTGAGATGGTCACAGGTGTTCATTGTGGAATCTGTAGTAGCACTCCTGATCCATGGGCTGTATTCGCCAGCTTGTTTCTGCATCACCACGGGTCATGGTGATAGTTGTGCGGCGACCATAGCCAGTTATCAACGTTTGCCTCTCCAGTATCTGAACCAACAGATAAACAAATTAACAACTAAGAGAGAAATAAATTATCCCCGGAGCCTCTTGTTTCCCTGAGCAATCTACCAGTTGGGAGAGATTGTATAGTCATAAGGTGGGAGATTCTAATGCCCACTTTTCTGAGCACTCATTAAATATTTTATTACAAAGGGATCTTTTGTGCTTGAGTGTTAGATGTTGGTTTGGGGGCTGATTAACAAGTTTAGTTGGAAAATACTATGTAGGCAAAGGCATGACTGCTGGATTCTATTCTGTGGATTCAAATACTGATCTGTGGTATGGCAAAGTGATGGTATAGTTGTCAATATACTGCACTATGAAGGGTGGTTAGGGCTGGTGAAGCACTGGTTATTGACCTAGGTTCAGATCCCAGTTAAATGCTCTTATCCCCTCAGCATTAGCTGTGGGCAGCAGGCATGGGGTACTGTGCCTTAGTACCCAGCTCAGCCCAGAGATACTGTCAATGAGCGTTCCAGCCTTTCTAAGACAAGGGCATCAGCTCCTTAGCGTCTCAGAGCTTGACTTTACCTACGTGTAAAATGAGAGTAGCTTTCTCATAGGATTGGTGACTGGATACAACAACTTACTTAAAGCAGTGCAAAAGAAAAAAATGTGTGTCTCATAGTCAACAGGGTGAGCTACTGTTAATACAGTATTATTCCCAATAATTACTTCTCTTCCTCCTAGAAATATCAGGCATGAGAATACAGACAGCATGTATCTACTGCCACGGAACTCCCCACATTTAAGACAACACAAAGGGCAGACTCTGTAGTCGATGACATGGTGAAGTATTTAGGAGATAACAACCTCTCAGTTAAGGTTATTTGGAATGCGAACAATAGAGACAGATTCAGACTTTCTTAAGCAGAAAAGGCATGCAACCAGGCCTCCTAAGAACCAGAGCTCAGAATGGAAAAGCTCTCTGAGCTCCCATATCTCTTGCTTATTTCCTGTCTTTGTTTCTCTTTATGGGTCAACTCTGGATTTTTCTTACGATAAAGACTCCCTCTACCTTTATGTACACCTGACACCTTCTAGCCCCTAAGGTTTATGCTACATCACTTTCCACCAATATAGGGACTGTCTGTGCATCACGGTTACAAATTCCCAGAAAAGGAGTCTGATTGGCTTAGTTTGTATCAGTTGTTCACTCTGGGCCAGTTGGATCTGTCCAGGGAAGTGGTATGAATAAACATAGTTGCCCAGGACCAGCTCTTGAGGGAAGACTTTATTGGGGAAAAGGAACCATTGCTAGCTGAGTAAATAATACCAAAGATGCAGGGCACAGTGGCTCACACCTGTCATTCCAGCACTTTGGGAGGCCAAGGTGGGCAGATCACCTGAGGTCAGGAGTTCGTGACCAGCCTGGCCAACATGGGGGAAACCCCGTGTCTACTAAAAATAAAAAAATTAGTTGGGCGTAGTGGTGATGGGTGCCTGTAGTCCACGCTACTGCAGAGGATGAGGCAGGAGAACTGCTTGACCTCAGGAGGCAGAGGCTGCAGTAAGCATAGATGCCACCACTGCACTCTAGCCTGGGTGTCAGAGGGAGACTTGGGTTCAGAAATACAAATAAAAAAACACCAAAGATACCTGCTGTGCTCTCGAAACATGGGTATCAGAGCTGAACAAAGGATCGTGGAAAATACAGGTGCTACCACCAACTGCTAGCTCAGTATGTCCCCAAATAAAAGACGAAGACCCACCCTGCTTCTCATTCACAGCTTTCAGGCCAACACCAAGTCTTTAAGAAAGAGGAAATCATGTGGAGAGAAAGTCCCTCCCCTTTCCCTTTTCTCTCAATCGTTTTTATGTCAATGAGAAGCTCCCAGTTTAAACTAAAGTATCTTTAACAGAGCTCTAACACTTTCTAAGCTTGTTTTTCAAGGGAAAGGGAGTGTGCCTCAGGCTGAAAGCCTACAGCCCCAGAGTGGCTTTTGGACTTTAAAAACATTGTTTGCAAAATATAGTAGTTAAGAATCAGGGGCCTGGAGCTAGGCCTACTGAGATAAAATCTAGACGTTGCAGTTTAGCACTTTGTAGTCTTGTAGAAGTTACTTAAATCCTCTGTGTCTCAAATTCCTCACCCTTACAGTGGAGATAATCATTGCACCAATTTCATAAGTTATGTGTATGTGCATATGCATGTGTCTTTATGTCTTTATTTTAGCATGCAAAAAATATTAAAATAATGAATGCATGTGAGGTTGTTAGAAAAGTGGTCTGAAATAGAAAAGGTTCTTAATTAGTGTTGGTTGTTAATGGATTTTTTTCGTTAACTTTTATATGTGACTATTGATACTGGTTTTCCATTTACAGTGGCAATACAAAATTTCCTTGGCACACATTATATTGTATGTTTCATTTATTGTTCCATTTATTTGAGTTAAAAATGGGTTGCTTTAAAGATAAATATTAGCTTCATAGTGTTACAGATTGCCCGCAGTTATGACAAGGATTGTGATACTGGAATACAAATGACTGATTTTTTTTTTTTTTTTAAAGAAATACTCAAATCATGATACCCGCCTTGTGAAGGAGGTTTTAGAGCAGATTATCAATATTTAATTTGCCAGTTAGAAGCGAGTTTCTCATTTCTGCTAGATATAAGAGTGATGTGGATTGCATAATGCAAATTGCTAATGATCATCTTGGCTTAAACCCATTGCCTTCATCTGGACATCAGATAATGAAACTTCCCGACTGCCTTGGAATTGAGCTATCAGAATCAGAGATACCTCCCCCCACCGTGTCTCACACTTTCCCGCCGTTTGAAGCCTAACTTTTCATTCCTTAGTGGCTCCCTAGATAACACAGAAGAAAATGTGAGGCCCCTTTCTCCCCACTCCTTGGTGAGACCTCGTAAGGTTCATGTGTTCTTCTTGACTGTAATTTTAGGATAGTTTATTGTAGAAATGCCTGCTTTCATTCAGTAATTTATTCAAGAAAAATTTTTTTTTAGCACAAACCATATACCAATCACTGTGCTAGGCAGTATAGGTATAATAATATACTGAGGCCAGGCGCGGTGGCTCACGGCTATAATCCCAGCACTTTGGGAGGCCGGGGCGGGTGGATCACGAGGTGAAGAGATCGAGACCATCCTGGTCAACAAGGTGAAACCCCGTCTCTACTAAAAATACAAAAATTAGCTGGGCGTGGTGGCGCACGCCTGTATTCCCAGCTACTCAGGAGGCTGAGGGAGGAGAATTGCCTGAACCCAGGAGATGGAGGTTGCGGTGAGCCAAGATCGCGCCATTGCACTCCAGCCTGGGTAACAAGAGCGAAACTCCGTCTCAAAAAAAAAAAAAAAAAAAGGGCCCGGCGCGGTGGCTCAAGCCTGTAATCCCAGCACTTTGGGAGGCCGAGGCTGGTGGATCACGAGGTCAAGAGATTGAGACCATCCTGGTCAACATGATGAAACCCCGTCTCTACTAAAAATACAAAAAATTAGCTGGGCGTGGTGGCGCACGCCTGTATTCCCAGCTACTCAGGAGGCTGAGGGAGGAGAATTGCCTGAACCCAGGAGATGGAGGTTGCGGTGAGCCGAGATCGCGCCATTGCACTCCAGCCTGGGTAACAAGAGCGAAACTCCGTCTCAAAAAAAAAAAAAAAAAAAAAAAAAAAGGGCCGGGCGCGGTGGCTCAAGCCTGTAATCCCAGCACTTTGGGAGGCGGAGGCGGGTGGATCACGAGGTCAAGAGATTGAGACCATCCTGGTCAACATGATGAAACCCCGTCTCTACTAAAAATACAAAAAATTAGCTGGGCATGGTGGCGCGTGCCTGTAATCACAGCTACTCAGGAGGCTGAGGCAGGAGAATTGCCTGAACCCAGGAGGCGGAGGTTGCGGTGAGCCGAGATCGCGCCATTGCACTCCAGCCTGGGTAACAGCAGCGAAACTCCGTCTCAAAAAAAAAAAAAAAAAAATATATATATATATATATATATATACACACACACACACACACACACACACACACACACACACACACTGAAACTTGTATAGTTCTTACTCTCTTATACCTCACAGGCTGATGGAAAAGACTGCATTTGTCAAATAATCATTAACAACCATTGGCAAAAAATGTCCATTGTGAAACTGATGAATATAAGATACAAGAGATGCTGTGTAAAAGGGTATGAATAGAAGAAGCTTACCTGATTGACCTTCACTTACCAAATGTACTAGATTAACACATATTGTCCCATCTCTTTATAAAACATATCGGCAGATGTGCACGGCATCCTATGCAGTGACTGCTTTGTACAGGTTTACCTTTCTCTTCACCCGTTGCAGTGTCTGCTTGCCAAGAGTCAGTTGTATTTGTTCCCAGGGCAGCTTCTGCCAGCTGCACTTTTTATTGTAATTACATTATTTACTGGAATGTTATGTAAACTGATGAAAGATGAGTGCAGTAAGAAAAAGAGCTGTTTCTATGAAAACTAAGTTAAATGCTTTGGAAATGTATGAAAACAAGATTCAAAAATTATTTTGATTAGCTGTGGGTGTGAGGACTGTAAAATATCAGTGGGAAAAAAAAAAACCCTCTGAAATCTGGAAAGATTCTGCAGTCAGATTCTTCTCAGTGAGTCTTGACACTCTCGTTTCATTCTAATGAGACCCAGAATTGATACCACAGACCAGGAGTTGGCAAACTCTTTCTGAAGAAAAGCCAGATTGTGACTCTTTTGGTATTTGGAAGCCATAGGGTCTTCATTGCAACCACTCGGCACTGCCGTTTTAGCAGAAAAGCAGCCATACACAAAATGAACGATTGCAGCTATGTTTCAATAAAACTTTATTTACAAGACCAGCCAGTGGGCCATAGTTAGCCAGCCCCTGCTGGTGACTGAAATGTTAGTGAGGTGTATGTGGGAAGGATAATGAGGGATTTTTATTGGCAGAGAAATCTCTTAAAGAAAAGACTTTAGACTCAACATCAAAGATCAACAAAGGCATGCACGTTCATATAGTTTACATTAAAACAAAAGATTGAAGGAATTTCGGTATCACTTTAAAAGTGATTCTTTGCTTTAAAGACTTCCAGCTAACTCCCTTCTTCCATTCCCGAATGAAATGGATTTTAACGAATAGCATAGCTACAACTAAGGCTTGAAACGCAAAATAAAATTATGCTTATTTTTATGTTCCCATCCTAATGACTCACAACCCCATCTGTCTATAATGGAAGAACAAATTTATCCTTTTTTATTGGATCCGCCAGCAAGTAATTTCTGGGACTCCCCAAGGAGGGTGACATTTCCCTGTATACATCCTGATTCTTGTCCTATGTAAACTGTTGTTCAGCTGTTCCAAAATTTTCTCCTTTCTTAAGAAAAGTCTGATCACTTTCTTCTCAGGATTGTTCTTTTCCTCAGAAGCATCCCTCTGTAAGCATGAATACCATTCTTTGCATTAACATTCCAAATCATCAGCTAAAGCCAGGCTTTAGTGATTAGCTCAGGGGTTAGCAGAAATCCTGGTAGGTGGTGACTTGGGGAGAGGACCCTCAGGGTGCACGTCTGAGATCTTCATGGTTGATGAGGTTTCATGTATATTTGTGTGTGTGTTTGTGTGCAGGAAAAAATACTGGCAGATGTTTGCTTGCTTTAACAAATGGTCCCACCTTGTGATTTTCTCCAAGTAAAGGGAGTTTGCCCGAAAGTAATTCTCTACTTCTAGAAACTGCAGGAACTCAGGCAAATAATCCCAAAGGGAAGCTCCTCTACTAAAATAAGAAATTCATAAATACATTTAAAATGTTTTCAAAATGTTGGCTTCACAAGACCTGTTCCATACAGAGCTCTTGTGTTCTTCAGTCTTTGGAAGAACATTAATTGATGAACACAAGGAAAGCAACTTCTTGATTGATTCTGATCAAGAAATTAGCCAACTACTCACAGATTTTAATTTCTCCAACTTCATGGTGAAACATGATTAAATAAAGAAGTATGCATGTATCCACCTTCCTTCATTTTTGATGCTGAATCTTATAATTCACATATATGTTAATTAATTCTTTCTTGGAGTCTCCCCAGGCATTTAAACACTTTATCTGGAGAAGACTCAAAAGTGATCACATTTAGGATATTTGCCCTAATATTCATTCTTCCTTTCCCTTGCTTTAATTTAGCCCATTATCCCCAGTCATCATGCCCCTTTCCAGGGCAAATCTATTCCCATTTCTTGCTTTATCGTTAAATCTGTATCAAACAGCTCCAAGCAAATCACTAATAATGCTGACATTTTAATTTGTCATAGCCACTTTTCATTTCTGTGACTGATGCCTCAGTGAGGACTTGTCTTCCTGCTTTGTTCCTTTGAGATCTAAATACCCTTCCAGGAGGAAAAAAAAATACTCAATAGGGAAGGGAAATAGGGCAGGAAGCAAATAAATAGGGCATCTCTAGTTTCTTCTAGTTGAAGGTAGAAAGAGGCAAGTTTGAGTGTGAATGAGTAAGGAGGAGGAAACTCTTGCTTCCTGATGATGCAGACAAATCCGAGAAGATCCTAAGAAAAATGTTGATGAGATAGCAGAGGCTTCTGTCCTCCTTCCTGGCTGTAGATAAACCCTATTTAGCCTGTGCTTCTATGTGGATGAATTGCTGGTATAGCAAGCACATACTTCCTTGTTGTCTGCAGCCAACAAATACTTCTACCTAAGATAGCTAGTACTTTGTTATTCTGTTCGGGTTTAAATTTCCTCTTTCATGTGTGCAGTCTTAGAGGGGTGATAAATCAAGACATCCTTCCCAGTCATCAGATGTGGATATGGCCAAGGCAGGACAATCGGCTTCTTTCTCCTGAGACTCTGGATATAATAATGCAAAATGTGGTGAAAAAAACAAGCATGATTTAAAACCTGGAGGTGATTCATTTTGGGGCTGATATCCTGGTAACATTGAGTGAAGAGTTAGTTCCCGGGACTAGACCTCAGATTCACCCTGATTCCTGCCTTTACGTTTAAGCCTGGTTATCCATCTATCCATCCCTTAAGCTACCTCATCTCATTCAAACGATCACTTTTTTTTTCTAAAGTTAGACCTGTTCCTTTTTTTCCTGTGATCAAAGAATCCCTACTGACACACTGGAGAATATGCTAAACTTGGAGAACTGCAGAGCCAAGAGTTTGGTTAAAGGTTTGCTAAAAGCCAAGTCTTCGTCATACCCTGCAATGCTTCCCTGATGCCTCTGTGGATTGGCGCTGACTTTATGTATTGGCAGCTAAGAGAAAGGAGCTGTTGGTTTAGGACACACGTAGGGCTAGGTGCTTACCTACATTTGTACATCTTCTTGGGTCAGTTCTGAGTCATCGAGAGCAGGAAGGTACAGGAGGAGGGGGTCTGTGTTTCAGGGTCTTTGGAGCTCTTCTCTTCCCTGTAGGAGTATGATATTCCCGCAGACCACAGGGGACCACCCAGTAGCCCTCACGTAAAGGATCTGTATCAGTATCAAATGGATATCCAATATGACTAGTGTTCTTTTTTTTTTTTTTTTTTTTTTTTGAGTTGGAGTCTCGCTCTGCCACCCAGGCTGGAGTGCAGTAGCAGGATCTCAGCTCACTGCAATCTCTGCTTCCCAGGTTCAAGTGATTTTCCTGCCTCAGCCTCTTGAGTAGCTGGGATTACAGGTGCCCACCACCACACCCTGCTATTTTTTGTATTTTTACTAGAGCTGGGGTTTCGCCATGTTGCCCAGGCTGGTCTTGAACTCCTCACCTCAGGTGATCTTCCCGCCTCAGCCTCTGAAAGCACTGGGTTTACAGGCATAAGCCACCACATCTGGCTGGTGCTCTTCTAAGAAGAGGAGATTAGAATGCAGACATGTGCAAAGGGAAAACCACGTGACCTGCAGGGAGATGACCACCTGTAAGCTAAAGCGGGATGGTCTGAGAAGAAGCCAACCCTCCTGACATGTGAGTCTCAGACTTCTGGCTTCTAGCACTTTGGGAAAATAAATTTCTTTTGTTTCACTTCCCTGGTCCACGGTACTTTGCTATGAGAGCCCAGCAAACACATATGTAGGTCAGATGAGAATCAAATAGGTTGCTGTTAAAATGGAAAGGAAATGAACAATTAACCGAAAGCCTCCAAAACATTACAGTTCATTCTGATGTGTATTGGTACCTCTGATTTAATTACATGTTCTGAACCTTATTGCCCCCTTGAAATGCAGTTTTAATCCAGCTATGGCTTGATAGTCCTTGTGTGTGTGCCTTTTCTTGTTTACTTAAGAAATACTGGACTCCCTTGGGGTACAGCGATGATATTCTTGGCTCCTTGTATGTCACCATCACATGCCACAAATCAGATGGACGCGGCAATCCTCTGTTGGTCAATATGGACAGAGAAAGGAACAGATGAATATGTGAGTCACGACGTGTTACTTGGTTTCATCTCTGGAGTTTACAGCCTCCTGTGAGACCAATTCTGTATGGAGACTCATTTGTGATCTTACCTCAATGAGCAAGCAACTGGTGTTTGGAAGAATGCCTTCTAATATTTCATTGTTTAGTACCACTAGCTTACTTAGAAATTTTGCTTCTATCCAGCTTTCTTGCACAAGAGGTAGAAGGTGCTTGTGAGATCCTTTTAGAGATGATCTGATGGAGTCAAATAATCTGCTTTCTTCACGTGCAGGTCTCACCTTGAATGCCACTTTTCCCACTCCTGTCCAGCACCATCTTTGTGCACCGTGCCTAGTTGCTTGTTACATGCTTCATCATTTTGCAGGGGTTTCCTGAAGCTGCTTCTTCATCAAACTTTCCATCTAAGATACTGACCCCTTTTTAAACCATTGTTTTTAATTGACAAATAAAAATTGTGTATTATTATTCTACGCAGCATGATGTTTTAATACGTGTACATTGTGGAATGGCTACATTGAGCTAATTAGCATTGTGTGACTTCACATATTTATCTTATTTTTAGAGTGAAATAGTTAAAATTTGCTCTTAGCAGTTTTTGGGAATACAGTACGCTATGATTACCTGTAGCCAGGATGTTGCACAGTAGATCTTATGAACTTATTCCTGTGTCATTGAAAGTTTGTGTTATTTTACCAACCTTTCACAAATCCTCCAGCCTCCCAGCCTCTGGTAACCACCATTCTACTCTTGGTTTTATGAGCTTAATTTTTTCAGACTCTACATATAAGTGAGCTCATGGGGTAGGTGTCTTTCTGTGTAAGGCCATGACCCTTGTGTTTTTTTTTCTCACAGTAAGCTGTGTAAAATTCTATACCCAGAGAATAATAAATTAATAACAAAAAACCAGTTGAAATGCTTGAAGTCATTCCAAGGGGGAAAACAGTTTTACACACTCTCAGCCACTTCAGATGGTTTGGTAGTATTTGCTTGAGAACCTGAAAGCCTGTAGTCCCTGGATACAAACAGATGCTAAGCATTTCACGTATTAGTCCATAGGTTCTTTTAAATTTACATTTATGGAAAAATAAAGGGAGGTTAAGTGTTGCAACCATAGCTAATTGTGGAGCTGAGAATTGAACCCAGGTCTATGTTCACTTCTTTTGACAAACATGGTACACTACCTCGATGTCTACTGGAATTGCCTTACCTCAAGGTAAGAATGCACTTGCTTTGAAGAAAGAAGTTAAAATGATTAGTCCCATTGTGAGGCTAAGATATGAGAGAGAGATGGTGTTTCATTGCTTTGGACTTTGGGGTTAGACGTAGCCTTGAGGCTTAATCTTTGCAGGATCCAACTACGACGTCTGGAAAATGCATTCCCTGGTTAGTCAGATGTTTAAATAGCTACCAAACTAGTAGAGTATTTTATGTATAAAGTTTTAGGTGCTACTGGTTAAATTCTTCAACATCTACCTCCTTGACCCTGACTCATAAAGCGGGGAATATTTTTGTTAAAAGTATAGGAAAATTTTCCAGAACTATAGTAGCAATCATAGAAATCTATGTGTTCAAGGCCAGGCGTGGTGGCTCAAGCCTATAATCCCCCTCGCCTTGGGAGGCTGAGGCAGGTGTATCACCTGAGGTCGGGAGTTCAAGACCAGCCTGACCAACATGGTGAAACCCCATCTCTAAAAATAAAAAATAAAAATAAAATTTAAAAAAATCTGTGTGTTGTAATTTAAGGTCCCTCCATAGTCAGGCCTGCAGTCATTGAGTGGATCAGTGGTTGAAATCATTTTTCTTTGCAAACCACAGTTTTCCAAGGAGAAAAGGAAAGAGAACCCACAGGTTTGGTTCAACAAGAGGAACGTTGATGTCAGCTCTATCTTCCCAGCCAGTGAGTGGCAGAATCCCTCTGTTTCTAGTCATTTACTTAGTTTGAACTTGGACCATTTATTTTCTAAAAACACATTACTCGTGGTGGTTTGTATATGAAAACTAGAATTTTTCATTCCAGAGACACATGGAAATACCTCTTTATGCTTTTAACAAACAGTAAGACATTATGCACAGAGCATCTATTGTAAGTAAATAATAAGTTAAGCTGAAGGGACACACACAGAATCTATACAAGGCATATCTGAGGGGGAACTCAAGTGCCAACCCCAGCCTTCCATGCCTGTGGCATGAGCCCTGAGAACTAATCAGGTGATCCTTTGACCAGACCCAGAAGGTGATGTTGAAAGCTTAATGTAAGCAGAGTTCTTCCAGGCAGGTGAAATAACTAGTTCAGAGTTGGTACTCATGTTGAAATCCGTATTAGTTTTATATCACTGCCCTAACAAATTACCACAAAAATAGTGGTTTGTAGAATCTGAATTTACTATTCTGCTGTTCTTTAGGTCAGAATTTCAACATGAATCTGGCCGAAGTGAACCTGAAATGTCGCCAAGGCCGTGTTTCTTTTGGAGGCTCTAGAGGAGAATCTTTTTTTTTTTTTTCCTTTTCCTCATTCTGGTTGCTGATAGAATCCATTTCCCTGTAGTGGAAGAACTGAGATTCCTGTTTTCTTACTGGCTGTGAGCTGAGGGTAATTCCTAGCAACTAGACACTGCCATATATATATATTAATTAAAAAAACTATATATATATATTAATTTAAAAAACTATATATATATAAATTTAAAAAACTATATATATATAAATTTAAAAAACTATATATATATATAAATTTAAAAAACTATATATTAATTTAAAAAACTTAATTTAAAAAACTATATATATATTAATTTAAAAAACTATATATATATTAATTTAAAAAACTATATATATATGAATTTAAAAAACTATATATATATATATGAATTTAAAAAACTATATATACATATATAGTTTTTTAAATTTAATTCCTGGCTCCTTCCTCCATCTTTAAAGCCAGCCATGGTTTAACAAACCACTCTTCTGGTTTGACTCTCTCCTGTTTCTTCTTCTGTTGTATCTGTCGGACTGATTTCTCTCCTGCTTTTAAGGATTCATGTGATTATGTTGGGTCCACCCAGATCATCTGGGATAATTTCCGTGTTTCTAAGATCTGTATCATAATTCCATATGCAAAATCCTGTTTGCCATGTAACATAGCATACACAGATCGAACAGCCAGCTGAGATCATCTGATCCAAAACCCTGTTGCACTATTTATATACTGTCTCCACTCTAAGTAGACTAATTCTGCATGTGTGTTCAGATACTGCAGACATTTGACTTGTGTTCTGGGATGATCCACCTCCTTTTTCTTCTAAAATACTCAAAGTCAGGGACCAGGGCATTCAGAACCACTATCCAAGGCAACCCATGGCGGCCACTGGCACAGGACTCACCTTGACCTGCCTTTTGAACCTCTTCTTTTACAGTCCCTGTTGGCATTGATTGCTTCACCATTTAAGTCCAGCTATTGCTAAAGAAGTATTGTTGGAATGTCTACTATAAGAGCACTGACTCTTTGATGCTATTTTATTATTATCTACTAGTTCTGTTGATTTCTACTCACAAAGTGTGTCAAGAAAGGTAATGTGAATGTAGAAATGTAAAAATTATTAAAACAGAAGCATTTCTACTTGCCACCTAAGTGCTAAGTAAAACGTATGAACAAATGAGTGAATGGATGGTTCTAAAGACTCTTGGAGATGTCTGTAGCAGATGGCATCAGATCCCTGGTGTTTTATTTTGTCTGTCACTCCTTTATGTCAAAGGCTGCCTATGAAAAACACACATGAACCTCTTTTTAAAAATTCTTCAATTTATTTATTTTTTCATTATTATTTTAAGTTCCAGGGTACATGTGCAGGATATGCAGCTTTCTTACATAGGTAAACGTGTGCCATGATGGTTTGCTGCACCTGTCAACCCACCACCTAGGTATTAAGCAACAGCATGCATTGGCTGTTTCCCCTAATGGTCTCCCTCCCACCAGCCTCTCCTAAGAGACCCCAGTGTGTGTTGTTCCCCTCTGTGTTTCCATGTGTTCATTGTTCAGCTCCCACTTAGAAGTGAGAACATGCGATGTTCAGTTTTCTCTTCCCGTGTTAGTTCACTGAGGATAATGGCTTCCAGCTTCATCTGGATCCTTGCGAAGGACGTTGATCTCATGCTTTCATCCAGAACCTCTTCATGAGAGCTGCTTTTCTGACTATGGGACACGTTCCTTTCATGGACTGAGCAAGCAAGAAGCATCAGGGAGTTAACAGCACTGGAAAAAGCACTCAGCTCAGGATAAATGGGAACTTGGTGGCGCATGCCCCAGCCTTCTCACACTCTAGGGTGGGTGAGGCAGCATTGACGTGTGTTCTGCCATTTCCCAGAACTCCTCAGTGGGATTAAGCTCCAGTTGCTCGTTGTGGGTACTTGCGTGTTAGCAAAACTTCATTGTCTTCCTTCTTTCCATGTCTCAGTTTCCATTCCCCAATGGTGTTCCCTTACACACAAATGTACAGTTGGCACTTAAATTTTACCCCAACTCTGCCTCCAGGGAAATTGAAACTAAAATAGTACATTCACCATAATGAGAGACACCATAGCCTAATAATTCCAGGAAGTAAGGTTTTCTGATCAGTGGATATTCTCATTATTGTCCTATGTCATCTGTCTTTTAGCCCTTCCCTTCTTTCCCCCTTTTACACAGTACATTACTGCTATTGGAGGATGTGAATTATTTGATTATTGAAGGAGGTTGAAAAGAACTGAAGCTTGATCATGCACTCACGGTGCATTTTCCAACAGTTAAAAAACTTGCACTGGGCTGACTGGGTGATCAGAGCACAGGGTTTTGATAGCACATTGTCTTGCCCATATGTGAGGAAACTGATGTATTCACTGTAGTGAGTACATTCCACTCATTTGCACTTGCCTCAGTGTGGTTTCTTATTTGCAGGGTGGTTTTAACAATATAGATGCTTTCCTGGATAGAGAACATGGAGGCATGATTTTGGAAAGCTTGTCTGCCTCAGATACACCCATGCATACACAGATATATGCACATAAACAGTATTCTGCTGATAACAACTTGGAGATTTAAATATTTTTGGCCATTTTTTGTAGTCTTATTTTCGGGAGTTGTGTATTCTCAATCTTGATTGCATGTATGTCTTGACATCTTTATGCCGAAGGTATGTTTTTACAGATGTCTGAATCAAACATTGAACTCTTTTCAAAATGGCTGAGTTAACATTTAAGTGGTTTTCATTAACCTGGGTTTGCTTATTTGCTCCTAAATGTTCTAATGCAGAGCTATCTCCCTTGGCATGAAGTGATCTGGGAGCACAGCTTTCGGAAGAATAATTTTCTAAATAGCTGGGAGCATCCTGCCAAGAATGTTTTCCAAAACTGGCCTCAAACTAAGGAATTGAGGTTTAGCCACCCGCTCTGCTTAGCCATTCAGGTGGTGCAGATTGAGAAATTGGAACCTACCTGTAGAGACACCAAACTGACCAAGGGTGGCAAAACCAGCACTGAGAAGGCTGTGGTTACTGGGTAGGGGAATGGTTCATGAGCCAGTAAGCAGGACTCAGCTTGGAATCTGGGAAATCCTTAATGCATGCAGTTTTGCCCAGAGTGGCATGTTGTCAAGTTATCCTCAGGGTACATTTGCCATTAAGAGAAATGAACTTCAAAAAACAGCATAGCCCTTCACAAGCCTATCTTTACTCAGAGCCTGAGAAAGGAGGGTCCCATATGGCTTATCACATTACGACTTCTTACAAGCTGGTCTTCTCGGCTGCTACCCTGAAGCTTCCATTCTGATTAGTACTGTTCTTTGGTATCATAGAGCAATGATGTTATTGTAAAAGCTTTTATTGAGCATCTACTATATACACCACTAGGAAAATAGTAATGTGTTGCTGTCAAGGGCTGTACATTCTATTAGGTGGTGCAAAAAGGGAGATATGCATAATTATAAGGCAAAGAAAAAGAAAACACCATTTGTTAGACATGGAATGAGGTATTAGAAGAGCTCAGAGAAGGGTATTATTACTCCTTGCCTCCTAGCTGCAGAATCTGTGGCAGATCGTTTAAAGGATATATATGTGTTACATACATATTATATTGTGTGTGTCTGCTAATTCTTGGATTATTGACTAGGTTTGAAATCAACTGCAACTTGAACATGTGTTTATGTTGTATTTCCCCACAGCTGGAAAACTTGCGTTGGGCTGTTCCCAACCCAGGTTTGCCCAGATATGTATACACACACACACACACACACACACACACACACACACACACACTTATGTATATATGTATATATCTGTGTGTGTATATATGTACATATCTTACATATTTGTATATATACACAGACGTATATTTATGTGTGTGTATATGTATGTGTATACACACATCACCTGGGTCATTTATACATATATTTATTTGCCCAGTTTTAAAATACTACCTGAGTTCTAGGTCCTTATACACAAAAGGTTACTGTTTATTTTAACTTAAATATCACTTAGACATCTTTTTGTTTGTTTTTTCCTTTTGTTGTTTCGTTGAGACAAAGTTTCACTCTGTCACCCAGGCTGGAGTGCAGTGGTGCAAAATTCGGCTCACTGCAACCTCCGCCTCCCGGGTTCAAATGATTGTCCTGCCTCAGCCTCCCAAGTAGCTAGGATTACAGGTGCACATCCCCACGCCCAGATAATTTTTGTATTTGTAGTAGAGATGGGGTTTCACCATGTTGACCAGGCTAGTCTCGAACTCCTGACCTCAGGTGATGCACCTGCCTCGGCCTCCCAAAATGCTGGGATTACAGACATGAGCCACTGCCCTCAGCCCATTTAGACATCTTAAAGTTTGTATACCCAGATTCACACTCCTCATCTGCACCCTCCATACAGACCCCCTCCCATTAATCTGGTCTTCCTCCCTAGTTATGTCTCTTTATAACAGCTCCTAATTCAGTTTTTGAGACAAGAAACTCAGCTGTTGCCCTTCACTCCCACATCTTTTTCACCTCTCCCCTTTTCTTTAGAATTGTGATTGCTAATATCTCTCAAGTCTGTGAATTCCTCTCTATATTCACTCTCATAAACTCTCTCTCTGTCACAAAGTCATCATGGTTTCTTTTCTAGATTATTCCAAAAGCATTCTAACTCTCTGACCTGTTTTCTAGTTTTAGTCCCTTGTAAGGTAAACATATATCTTGGGTTACCTGGAACAATCGTAGTCACAGCTGTTCTCCTGGTATAATTATTAACATCATTTCCTTCTTTCCCAAGAAAGTCTTGGTTTGGAGAATAAATTATGATCACTCAACCTTCTATTCACTCCTTAGGGCCAGAGTGACCTTTTACAGGCTTAATTAATGCTACTCTTATTGTTCATTCGTCACCTTCATTACAAGGCTTATCGCCTTCCTTACACTCACCCACAATCTGTTATTAACCAGTTTGTTTTCTGGTTTACTTGGTTGTGGTTTCTCACTCTTCTGTCTTCCCATTCCCTTTAGACTGAATCTCCTTAGGACCAAGACATTGCTTACTTTACTCATAATTCTACTTCGTACTGCCTATAACATAGTGGAAACTAAATAATAATAGATGTTTGCAAATACCAGTGACTACAGTTTTTTTCTGTTAATACCATGAAAGAAAGTAGTCTGCAGCAACAACGTAACTTGGTGGAAAGATAACCTTAATTTTAGAAAGCTGCCCTTCAGAATGTGTCAGAGGATCTTCTCCTTTTGGCTGGGGCAGAATGGCTTGTACCATAAACAACTTTGATACTGGACAAAATATATGAGGCATACTTTTCCAGGCAATGGGTACCAAACGGTGAGGAGTTGTGATCCTTCACAGAGAATTGGAGACATGTGAGATGAACCCTCTGTTGACCCAGTTTTATTCCTGGGAGGAAAGTCTTGAACATAGCTGCACTGAGATAAAGAACTTAGAAGTTGGGGATAATGAGGTAGCTGGGATTTGTGGAGCCAGCTACTAGAAAGGGCAGATGTGTGTGGGAGGGAGAAGTCTCCATGCCCTGAGTTCTTGGCTGAGACATAAGCCACTTATATAAGGAGTCAGGCTCCGTGAGTCCTCACAGGGAGGGTTAACTGGGACATGGAGGCCAAGGTAGAGGTGGAAGAGGTTGTAGGCTTTCAATTGAGACTCCAGAAAGGTCAGACTTGTGGAGTAAAGTGTATATTTTAGGTCAAGGGTCAACAAATTATGCTCTACAGGCCACATCTGGCTGTGGGCTGCCTTTGTACAGCCTATAATCAATTAAAATTGTTTTAAAATGATTAATAATATGTGGCTGAGACTGTATTTCACCTGCAAAGCTTAAATTTTTTGCTATCTGGCTCTTTGCAGAAAATGTCAGCCAATCCCTTCCCTATAGTAACGGGCATGCCCAGTTACTATAGACAAATCCTAAGAAGACCTTTCTAACAAAGCATAAAAATAAGCTTGACAGGGTCAAGAGCATGAGTTAATCGAGTGCTTCCAGAACAAAACTCAAATACTATTTAAAGAGAGACAGTATGATTCAGACCCCCTACAAATTCATTCTGTGTATTGAAATTCACACAATTGAAATATACAGTAGCACAATAAAAAATAAACACTATGGCCAAGCATGGTGGCTCACAGCTGTAATTCTAGCCCTTTGGGAGGTTGAGGTGAATGGAGCACTTAAGCCCAAGAGTTCAAAACTGGGCTGGGCATCATGGCAAAACCCCTTCTCTACAAAATATATATATACAAAAATTAGATGGGCACAGTGGTACATGCCTTTGGTCTCAGCTACTCAAGAGGTTAGGGTAGGAGGATTGTTTGAGCCCAGGAGGTCTAGGCTGCAGTGAGTTATGATTTTGCCACTGCACTCCAGCCCGGGTGACAGAGTGAGATCTTGTCTCAAATAAATAAATAAATAAATAAATAAATAAATAAATAAATAACTAGATGCATAGAATAGAAAAAAAATGACTGACGAGGTAGAGCACAGTTTGTCAAACCACAGTTTGTGGGACAGCTCCCTGTTTCTGTAAATATTCTTATTTCATTGGAATGTGGTCATTCCTGTTTGGTTCCATTTTGCCTGTGGCAACTTTTGTGCTGCAATGACAGCATTAGACAGTTTGAACAGAGACCATATGGCCTACAGAGTCTACAGTATTTGTTTTCTGACTCTTTTAGGGAAATGTTTTGACCACCGATTAGGAGAAAAAACAGTCAGTAGAAAGGGACTACAAGATGACTCAAATGTTAGGATGAAAGTAGACAAGACGTTGAAATAACTGTTAGAAGTATTGGAGGGTTTACAAGAAAAGATGAGCATGATGCGTTTGCAGAGGGGAAGTGTCGGAAATAAAATGAAAACCATAAACAGAAAACAAGCTGAGATTCTGTTAGGTTAGTTCAAAAGTAATTGCGGCTTTGCCATTAATTTAATCAACGCCATTAAATTAATGGCAAAACCGTAATTACTTTTGCATCAGTGTAATGGAACTGGGAGTGCGGTATCTGAAATGTAAACATCAGGTTGTAAAATGCATAAGGAAATCTGTTAACGGCTGAGCGCGGTGGCTCACGCCTATAACCCCAGCACTTTGGGAGGCCGAGGTGGGTGGATCACGAGGTCAAGAGATCTAGACCATCCTGGTCAATGAGGTGAAACCCCGTCTCTACTAAAAATACAAAAATTAGCTGGGCATGGTGGTGTGCACCTGTAGTCCCAGCTACACAGGAGGCTGAGGCAGGAGAATTGCTTGAACCCAGAAGGTGGAGGTTGTGGTGAGCCGAGATCGTGCCATTGCACTCCAGTCTGGATAACAACAGTGAAACTCTGTCTCAAAAAAAAAAAAAAAGAAATCAGTTAACTCAAAGATAGAGCAGAATACAACTGAGGAGCAGAAAGAAGAAAAAAAATATTGAACAAATAATTGAACAAAGCCTCAGTGATTTATGGGAACTATTCATTTAAATACATAGCATTGGATTTCTGAATGGAGACAAGAGACATACAATGGGACAAAAAACGATTTTAAGGAATAAAAGCTAAAATTTTCTAAATTTGGTAAAACTATCAGCTTATACTCCAGAGAGTGTGGGAAAAACCAGTGGTATAAATATGAGAAAAAAATTATACCTGAAGACATTATGAAGAAACTGCTCAGCTGAGCACAGTGGCTGTAACCTCAGCACTTTGGGAGGCTGAGGCAGGCGGATCACCTGAGGTCAAGAGTTCGAGACCAGCCTGACCAATATGGTGAAACCCCATCTCTACTAAAAATACAAAAATTAGCCAGGCATGGTGGTGGGCGCCTGTGTCCCAGTTACTAGGGAGGATTTGAGACAGGAGAATTGCTTGAACCTAGGAGGTGGAGGTTGCTGTGAGCCGAGATCATGCCACTGCACTCCAGCCTGGATAACAGAGCCAGACTCTAGCTCCAAAAAAGAAGAAAGAGAAAGAAAGAAAGAGAGAGAGAGAGAGAGAGAGAGGAAGGAAGGAAGGAAGGAAAGAAGGAGCTGAAAAGCAAAGATTCAAAGATGCATTTTCTTTTGAAAAAGAGATCTATGTTTGTCTATTGTGCAGCATCTGCTGTGTGTATGAGTATAGGTAACTAAGTCCTCTAAAGCCATCCCCAAGTGAGACATTGGGAAAGCTTCTGGGATTGGAAATGGTGAGATTGGGAAGGAGTAGGAGAGCTCATAGAGAGTAGAATCAAAGGGAAGTCAAAGAGTGAGAATTAATGAAAAAGAGAAAAAGGGAGCAAGGACCTCCCCAAAGTGTAAAAGCAGCATACAGCAAATTCGATAGTAGCCAAGATGAGGTTCCGTCTTATTTGAAATGTGCTACTCATGGGGCTGAGGCTTATAGGCAAATAGGTTTTGTTCTTTTGCATAAGTGCGGACTATAGTGATGTTGCATCCACAGGGAATCCTCTCCTGGGTACCAACAGTAAAAGTGCTTCGTTGCTCAGCGATGATCAGAAAGTCTTCACATGTAAGGAGTTACTGGTTTTAGTTAACAGTTATTTATGGAGCACCGACAGGTTGCCCAAAAACACCTCTAGGAGAAGAGTTGGGAGGTGGAAAACTTTCAGTTTCTGTGTTGCCTTGGGACAGTGTTTCTTGGCATACGTGATTGGGGGAAAGAAAGATAAAACAGTTGCAAATATTTAAGAATCTGGAGGTTTTACAGAAATAGCCAGATTTGGGGTGGCTTCTCTTTAAAACAATAAACATTAAAAAAATAAAAGCCCAGGCAACGTTGGGCTTGCATTCCAACATGGAAGCAATTTGTTGTGACTGAATAACCATGGCTTTATTTGAATGAGGCATACTACACTCTGCCACAGTCCTCACACTTCCCTATTAGTCCCCAACACTGACAGCAGGTGTCCCTTGCTATTTATCTTCACTCATGGGCTTCTTTTTTTTTCTTTATGATAGAATTAAGTAGAAATGAAATGGTTTCTTTTACCCAAGTCTTTGTCAAAACCAGAAAAATAAAAGACCAAGAAGAGTCCCATGCATTAGAAAAATGTTAACAAAATAGGATATACCAGATTATTTTGTAGAAGTGTAAAATGTTTTCATATGCCTAATATGCAAAAAAATATGCTATGTACCTTCTCACTTGACTCAAATGGAACACCTGTGGGATACCTGCAGATGTTAGGACTTCTTCAAATTGTTGCAGTTAGAATACTTTATTTTTGCACATGAAATTTTTTTCCTCCGAATAATACACCATCATGCTAACATAGGTTAGCAATACAAAGTGTAAACAATTCAAAATACCCCGTTCCTATTTCTAACCAAGATGTTCACTTGTGACAGTGTCTACACAATATGGAATCACCAGTTTAAAGTCCCATTCCAATGTCATGGTTGATATGCCCACTCTTATACCTCCTGTGAGCCCTGGGGATAATGACACAGTTTCTCGTACGATTTAAGTGGTGTCACCTCTCTGGAGACCAGTGAACAGACTGCTGGTTGTTGTCTTAGTTAAACACTTTCTCACAATTTTCTAACATTGCATTTATGGAACAGCTTGGAAATGTGCAGTGTTATGTGGTGTAAGTGGGAGAGGTGGGCACAGGCATCCATCTGATTTCCTGGAACGGGGCCATTTAGTTACTGGACAAGACTCCAGAGGTTTTCTTTGCACAGACTTCTCCTGATGCCCTTATAATTTTCTGCCCAGAAATCTCTTCAAGGCCTGTGGAGTTTTAGCTCTGGGGGATGATTCCTCTGAGTACGCGGCTTCCCAGCTGCACACACAACACTCCAATCAGACTAGTCTTCTTTCAGACAATCCATGAGGGAAAATGTTGGCATTGGCAGGCAAGGTCCTGCCAGCCCGATTGTTTCAAAATACATTGGTGATCTCGGTGTGTAAATGACCAAAGTAAATGCTGTTTTGCAAACTGCAATGAGTTTTACGTGATGTATTTTCCTACAAAAGTCAAAATGGGAATTTCGGGTTAGTGTAGGCGGTGAAGCTACTACATTTATTAGCATCGAGAGCACAGAGCCTCAAAGATGAACTAATCTGTGAATAACGGTGCCATTTGTAACATCATAAACACGGACTAATGGGGATATGGTACAGTGGAATGCTGGTATTTGCAACCTGTCATCATATTAGTACAATGATGAAATTTGCTGCTAAGTTCCTCAGCAGATATTCAGTATCATGTCTGTGCCTTCTTGTTATAATTTGCACCGTATTAGTAGCATCTTACCATATTAGTGACTTTAAAATGTTTTGAAAATTATATCTCTCGGGTTGATGGAAATGGAATGTTGTGAGGTTGCACAAGTATTAGTCATATTAAACTTGCCCTGTTAGCAGCTTTTCCTCGAACTGATACTTAAATGAGGTTTTAATATAAACAAAATGTACTTTTGCGATGTGTTTCCAGCTACAACCAATTTCTCCCAGTCCATTAGCTACTTTGTATCGCTTTTAAGAAACTTGAGATTGTGCTTTTATTGAGGAGCCCAAGTGTTTGTGCAACTCATTAGGCCAAACAGTGAGAAAGTAAACTCAAGGGCTCTGCTACTCCTGAGTTACTCTGCGGCCTGGTGAAAGCGCCATTACTTCCATGACCTTTAATTCAGGTGAGCACCTTTTGAGATTTTCCTGTCTGTCCCTATCTGTACCACTTGCTCCTTCTTCTCTTTGGCTCATGAGGAAGGCTGGTAAGTCTGCTGTTCCTTCATTTTCATCTTTAGTGTCTGGATTGCGAAAGTAATTTTCTTGTAGAAGAAGGAGAAATGAGCACTGAGTAGGCAAATCACCTGGTGTCCACTATACAGGGTTTTCTCGTGTTAGGGAAGCTGGTTTAGAAACCACCTTAGGAAATGACCTCACCCAGAAATGGTTTAATTTTGTATGATAGCTTTTTCCCTGGTTCATAATCAACCACATAGACATTCTACCCCCACTGCCTTTCTTTCTCTCTCTCTCTCTTTCTCCCTCTCTCTCTCTTTTCTCTCTCCCTCTCTCTCTCTCTCTTTCCTTCTTTCCAGAGTTTTACTCTGTCACCCAGGCTGGACTGCAGTGGCACAATCTCGACTGACTGTAACCTCCACCTCCCAGGTTCAAATGATTCTCCTGCCCCAGCTTCCTGAGTAGCTGGGATTACTCAGGCACCCTCCAATACACCCAGCTAATTTTTGTAATTTTAGTAGACATGAGATTTTGCCCATGTTGGCCAGGCTGTTCTCGAAACCCTGGCATCAAGTGATCCACCCGCCTCAGCCTCCCAAAGTGCTGAGATTACAGGGATGAGCCGTCACACCCGGCCAAGACCCTATTTTCAAATAAGGTCACATTCTGAGGCATTGGGAATTAGGGTTTCAATGTATCCTTTTTGAGGGGAACATGGCTCAACTCATGACAGCTCACAGCCTGTGTGTATCTATCCCATATGGTGTACGTTCTCAATCAGTAGGGACCATACAGTGTCTGTTGCTGCCTCTGACACCGAGGCTGCTACAGGTCAGATGGAGGATTATTATCAGACTCACTGACTTCACTTCTTATCTCTGCACCACCGCCTGTGGCCAGGGGCTGCATATGTTCATTGGCCAAACCCAGTTTTACTTGCTCATTGTGCATTTGGCTCTGCCCCAGCTGGAGCTTGCAAACTGAGGGTTGTGCAGGGAAAGATTTTAAAAGGGGAGACCCATGTGTGTTCCTAAAAGAAGGGCGGGGGGAGCATGGCAGGGGAAAGGTATGCTGAGCAGGTACGACAACAACAAAAACCCAGAATTCTTTGTACGGAAAGTTGTGCGTGTGCAGAACCGCAGTTTGCGCTGTGTGCCTGCATTTTGTCATGCAGCGCAAGCCCCCAGGATAGAAGGAGACATCCAGCAACTCAGAGTCCTTTGTCGAGTTTAGGTTGTAAATTCTTGGAGAATTTAGAGGTGGTGTCACATCTGTTTCTCTCCCTCTGTATAAAGAAAAATAAAATGCCATATTGAATAAGTACCTCATAAAGGCTTTTGCATTGTGATGGAGAGAGAACCAGAAAGATGAGAGTGAAAAATAAACATTTTCCAGCATGGCAGGAAGGAGGCTATGGAGGGTGCTTGAGATGTTTAAGCTCTTGTCTTGATCTAGGTGGTGATTACATAGGGTGGTGTGTGTATATGTTTGCAAACTGTACCCTTAAGATTTGTGTGCTTTATAGAAGCATGGTTGCTAGGGGCTGGAGGACAGTAATGGGGAGTTATTATTAAGCGGATATAGAATTCCAGTTTTGCAAGATAAAAAAAGTTCTGTGGATGGATGGCAGTGATGGTGGCACAGCAATGTGAATATGCTTAATGCAGCTGAACTATACATTTAAAATGCTGAAACTGTTAAATTCATGGCATATATGTTTCACCACAGTTTGAAAAAAGACAAGCATACTTTATCAATATTATTTTTCAGTCAAAAAGTAAATACAATAAAATGTCCCATCCCCATTTGTTTCGGGGCATCATGAGAAGGGTTGAACTGACCTCTGATTTCATGCAACGTGGACAGGCAATTTTAGGGATCCTGACTGCAATATCTCAGCAGATTGTTGAACACTGGCATAAATAGATTATTTCCTCCAATGCCTTGCCTATCATTCTGTGCCTTCTTCGGCTTCCTAAATCCTAGCAGCGAGGAACCTGTCTTTATCCTGGCAGAACTGCCTTCACTATGATTTCAATGCCAAAGTAATGACTATTTGTACTGAATACATTCAACAGAGCCTCAGCCCCTAAGAAATGGGTGTTTTTCTTCTTCGTGTTTGTTATAAAGTTTGTAGACCACCATTCCTCTAGTCACTTAAGCTGTCTGGCCTGTTCAGACATTCCTGTGATTTGCTGTCTTGGTGCCCTCTTATCCTGGTCCATGTTCTCTTGGTGTGCACTCACAACTTTATTTTTCTTTTTATTTTATTTAGCTTGTTTATTTTCGAGACAGAGTCTTGCTCTGTTGCCCAGGCTGCAATGCAGTGGCACAGTCTCAGCTCATTGTAACCTCTGCCTCCCTGGTTTAAGCGATTTTCCTGCTCAGCCTCCCGTTCGTTGGGATTACGGGTGTCTGCCACCATGCCTGGCTAATTTTTGTATTTTTAGTACAGACGTTGTTTCACCATATTGGCCAGGCTGGTCTCGAGCTCCTGACCTTGTGATCTGCCCGCCTGAGCCTCCCAAAGGGTTCTGAGATTACAAGCGTGAGCCATTGTGCCTGGCCTCAACTTTATTTCTCTAGCTGCATGCAGGAGTTTTTGAATTGGCTGCCATATGAACCCTGGGTGTTAGGGCATGCTTCCTGTCGCTGATGATGCTGAATCGTTCAGCCCTCTCCATCTCTCTCTGGTGCAAGCCATCACTGTTCATTGCTTGGAAGGCCACAACCATCCCTTGACTTGCCTTTTAACTCTCACTATGCCTCAAGGCCACAATCCATCATCAGGACCAAGGGAACCTTTGAGATAAGTCATTCTCTCATCCACCTTCCTTAGCAGGTTCTCATTGCTTGTGGAGCAAACCCCAGATTGCACCTTTGATGACTGAGGCTCTGCATAAACTGCTCTTTACCTTACTTCCCATCCTCAGCCCTTGCGAGTTGCTGGCCCTAGCCACAGTGGCCTTATTTTATTTTTATTTTTGGGGGGATGGAGTTTCACTCTTTCGCCACGGCTGGAGCGCAGTGGCATGATCTTGGTCACTGCAACCTCCATCTCCCTGGTTCAAGTGATTCTCTTGCCTCAGACTTCCGAGTAGCTGAGATTACGGGTACACACCACCATGCCCGACCAATTTTTGTATTTTTAATAGAGACAGGATGTCGCCTTGTTGGCAAGGCTGGTCTTGTATTCCTGACCTCTGCCAGCCTCAGCCTTCCAGAGTGCTGGGATTACAGGCGTGAGCCACCATGCCTGGCCCACACTGGCCTTACTAAGATGCAGAATATGGTTATAATGTTCATTCTGGTGACCCTGTTTGTGTATGTATGTCCTAAATCTTAGCTGTGACAACTTGGCCAGTCCTCATGGGAAGACAAATGGGAAGGTATTCCTGGCTTTAGAAAAATTTACCTCCCAATGCTGGAAAAATAGAAGCACTCATTTCTCACTAGCAATGAGAATGGGAGTAGCAGGAGCTTTTATAGGGAGGGCATTATTTATATACTTTTTAATTAATTTGTTCATTGACTCAATACAAATTGACCATTTCACTACATCTGTGTTTTATATCTCAAGTTAGGAGTTGGGTAGTCAAGTGGTGGTTTTATTATTCTACATATTTCATAATAATTATATATTTTAAATGCTTGATAATGAATAATTTTTTTAAATTATACTGATGGCCCGGGCCTTGGTAACATGGATGACTGGAGCAATAATACCTGCCTGGAGAATGCAGTGATAGGATTGCCCTTATTGATGAACTAGTATGGTTAACCATATTCCTGTTGAGGTCAGTCTTTTTAGTGGCATTAATATTCTTTCCAGGCAGTGAAGTTTGGGATAATATAGTAGAAATTCCTGGGGTTTCTCTGAAAGGAGAAAAATCTGCCTTTGCTCCTGTGGCCAGAGAGATCACAGTTGGAAATGAGCAGCGATGTGGTTGAAAGTGGATGTGATTGACTCTCCGGTTCACAGTGATGGTAGGTGCTAACCAGCCCTGTTAGCTGGATGCTGGAGAAAGACTCTGGAGATCACTCCTTGGTGTTCAAATTCCCTGTTTTCTATCTTGGTAAACTCCAGCCTTCTGGTTGGATATTTTAGCTACTGCAACATTGGAGACTTATGGTTCTGAATGGGTCTGCCTTCTCAGGACTTCTGTTGTACAGAATATAGTGTCAAGCGATGTCCTGTAAACACCTATTAAGTGAAGGTGCCAGGGTCGGCATGTTGGTTTGTGCCTGTAATCCCAGTACTTTGGAAGGCCGAGGTGGGTGGATCACTTGAGGCTAGAGTTTGAGACCAGCCTGGGCAACATGTCAAAACCCTGTCTCTACCAAAAATACCAAAAATTAGCTGAATGGGGTGGCGTGCACTTACGCTCCCAGCTACTAAGGAGGCTGAGGTGGGGGGATCACTTGAACCTGGGAGGTGGAGGTTGCGGTGAGCTGATATCACGACACTGCACTCCAGCCTGGATGAGAGAGTGAGACCCTGTCTCAAAAAAACAACAACCAAAAAAAAAAAAAAAAAAAAAAACAGGTTTCAGCACAGATTCAGTTGAGTTTATCAACTCATTTTTCACATTTAGTAACACAACTCTTTAATGAAGACTTGCAGACTGTCTTTCATAAAGTTTAAAGTTAGATGCTGATTGCTGTTTATAATTAATATATCACAATGGCATTCAATTTCTGTAGTAGATCAGAAGCCATTGAAACAGATAGGCCACCAGTAGCTTAATCAGTGTTGGTTTCAGACTGTTGCTTTGCAATTGATTAATTATTGTGTTGAGTTGATAACTGATAACTGGATTAATTATTTTAAAATAATTTCTCTTGAAGCTTGAGAATAGGAGTTGTAAGTGTTTCCAGCCGGAAAGCAGCTCCGGACCTACCAGCCTTCCAGGCTTCTTGTAAATAGGGGAAAAAATGGTTTTGAATGGAATATTTGAATATGTTTACTTTGTTATTAAAATGATTTAAAATGGAAGGTTTTGGGGGTAGCAGTAAATAGAAAATGTCATTCTGCTCATTTCAAGGAACAAGGTTTGAGGAATTGATTGAATCATCAATTTGGTTATGAGCAGAATTTCAAACATAGAAATAATTTGCTGACACCCCCCGAGGGGACAGCCCACTGAATGTTCCATTCTGTCTGTTTAACCTCTGGACTCCAGAGTACAGGGATTGTAACACCTCCCACACTTGATTAATGAGAAACAGCTGTCTCCTGCTTGTGACACAGTGATAAAATGTTTCTCCATCTTAGGGTAAATCTTGTTCCTTGCAGAGGGACCACATGTTTAAACAGGTGGGAGAATGAATGGGTGCAAACGCAGAAGAGGCAGGAAGAGCATAACCAGGAGACTCATTTAGGCTCACGGAAGCTGGAGATTAAATATAAAAAACAAGATGTGACAGATACCAGTCCCTTGGTGTATTAGAGGCCGTGAAGTCTAGATTGTGTATATACCTCACCATGGATCAAATGTGTTTCTTTGTTGGCTTTCTCAGAGCTTGTAAGAGATCTCAGTCTACTCAATCAGATGCACAAGAAACAACTTACTACATTATTCATTTTTAATCAGTTTAATTTTAAATCTAGATTCTTATCCGTGTCAGGCAAAATGTTCGCTTTCAGCTATTTCACTCCTTTCCCTTTTCCTAGAGACATGCAGGAGCCTGGGAGACGATGGTGCCGAGAAGGCACTGGGCGTGGGTCAGTTGTTAGAGGTCGCCATGGTGACATCTGCTATCAGGTGCACATAGTGCATCTTGGGTTGGTGGCTCACCTGGTCCTCTACCATCCTGAGGAATGGTGACTTTGTGGTCAAGCTGGGAACCCTGCCACTTATCATCCTGCCTATCCAGAGGCACCATGCGGCTGTTTCCTTCTGGGACCCAAAGCTGTTTGCCCCACTCACAGTCTTGATGCCCTGTGATCTTGTAAAGGCCCTATCACTCTTGTGATCATCTTTCAGTTCACCTACCCTAATCCTTCCCATGAGCTTCTGATCAAACATCTGCAAGGCAAATAAATGTGTGGGGAAGACCTGGTATAATGTATTCAAGATATGGAAGGACTGCGGTAAATAGGAGAGCATGATTCAGGACCAAAGGCATTCAGACACAATTAAATAAAACAGAACTCTGTGCTGGTCAAATGGACTATATGTATGTATATATTTGTGTGTGTGTGTGTGTGTGTGTGTGTGTGTGTGTGTGTGTGTGTATAAAATATATATATGAACTAATGTATGAAATACAGACATGTATGTACATATATGTATGAAATAAGGTATATATGAAATCCACATGTATATGTATTTTATATATTGTATATAGGGGAATAGTGAATGAAGAGAAGAAAAAAAATGGGGACAGAAAAGCCCATTAATATTTGAACAAATAACCTCGCTATGTTTTTCTGTAAGAGGAAAAAAGAAAATGTGAATTTGCATGGACCTAGTAAGGTCTTACTTAGAGAAACCCATTTTTTCCTTTAGTTGATTTTGGCAGGCCACTTACGAGAAATAGAGCTCCATGCAGCAGTGCCCCAAGAGACAGGGGAATGTAAAGGTGCTGCATGGTAACTGACTTCAGTGGCCATGTGAGAGGGCTGAAGGATTTCAGAGGTGATGATACAGTTCTTCAAATTGAGCTTCAAAGACCAGAGGCTGATTGGTCTCCTGTGCTCACTTGCCCTAAGTGAAATGAGGTTTCTCCCTAATGTAGAACAGATGACCTGTAACTCTGATTGCAGAAAATGAGCATTGAATGAATGTAAAATGTACATACAACCATGATACTTTCATACTCCCCCCATCTCTCATGTCTATCTATATCTGACAATCTAATCTATTTGTCTGTCTATGTGTCTTCTGTGTGTGTGTGTCTGTCTATCCATCCATCTATCCATTCATCTGTCCATCCATCCATCTATCTTTTCCTCTATCTATGTGTCTGTCTGTCTGCCCATCCATCCCACTAATGTGTCAGTGTCTTACTCCGAATGGAAATAGTGAAGATAAAGTAAGTATTGTATTTAACTGTGAAAGTTCTATATGAACACCATATCTAAAGTTGTGTGTGTGTGTATGTGTACGTGTGTGTACTTACATCTTAAATCAAAAAGAGGTTACAAACATAAATGCCTACAAGGGCCAAGCCTATAAGGAAAATTGGTTATTCTACTTGCCAAATAACATCTGGTCCCAGGGAGTGTTGGAAACGACAGAACTGGAACATGTTTGTCACCTAAAGAGAGCAACTGCCACTCAGCACTGGCCCATGGTTATCACTATGAAAACGTAGACCTTACCTTGCTGGATCATTCAGTATTTCCAAAAATACATGCAAGTGATTACTTGAAATCTCTTGATTTTTTAAAATTGGCAAATAATAGACCTTACCTTGCTGGATCATTCAATATTTCCCAAAAAAAATGTGCAAGTTATTATTTGAAACCTCTTGATTTTTAAAGATTGGCAAAGTTTTATTTATTTATTTATTTTTGAGACGGAGTTTCACTCTTGCTACCCAGGCTGGAGTGCAATGGTGCGATCTCGGCTCACCGCAACCTCCGCCTCTTGGGTTCAGGCAATTCTCCTGCCTCAGCCTCCTGAGTAGCTGGGATTACAGGCACGTGCCACCGTGCCCAGCTAATTTTTGTTTTTTTAGTAGAGATGGGGTTTCAGTCCCTACTGACCAGGATGGTCTCGATCTCTTGACCTCATGATCCACCCGCCTCAGCCTCCCAAAGTGCTGGGATTACAGATGTGAGCCACCGTGCCCGGCCCAAGATTGGCAAAGTTATGTTTCAGAAAGATACCAATATATTGGCTGAATGAAATGCATTGCTCCCATGGGTTTGAACATCCACATTACCATTTCACCACCACTGCATTCTGAGTGCCTACACAGAGATGGATACAGAGCACAGGTGTTCAGTAGAATATCTGTGGAATCAATGAATGAACACATGCATGCAAATTTTTAAAGAGTGGGGTGCTTAGTCATTTACCCCTAAATGTTCCTATCAGAAAGGGCATGTTTTGTTCCTTGTACAAATTGAGAATTAGTGGCGATCATGTCTGGAGGTGATCTCTATCACCGGAAACCACAATGAAGATGAGTTTTTTGCGTTTTCTTCACTGTAATGACGAAGTGTGTGCAGAATGTCTCCCAAGTAGGAGAAGCAGTCAATCCTGGTTTGTTCAGGTGGTCCAGGTTTTAGCATTAAAAATCCTGCATCCCAGGAAACCCTTCTTCCCAGTCAAACCAGGATGCTTGGCCATTCCATTCTCGATCCTCTTTGCTGTGATTCATGGGCTCTAAAATGCAGTAAGCAGACTGGTCACTGTACACGCCTGGGTGAGAGTTTTCCAGCTGGGGGCTGAGTAGTTGTTTTCTTACCTCTCTGAGACAGCCAACTCTGAGGCTGTCTCCATCACTGCTTGTTTTATGGCATGGCTTGGTGGTGGTACTCTCCATCAGGCTTGGGCAGTATGCATCTTTATGGGACTGCCCAAAGGGCATTTTAACAGGTCACTTGCCACCTGTCTCATGTGGCAAATGATTCTGCAATTTACCTAATGCTTTTAATTGTTCAGGTGACATTTTGCCATGTGCAGTTTTAGGTAAAAATTAAAATCAACGAGGGGCTCGGTTAAGCAGTTTTCTCTGCATGCCATGTAAAAATATAACTAATGGTCAAATCTCAAACCTGAACAGGAGATCATGTTTTCCCCCTCCCCTTCTGCACATCGCCTGTTTTAATATTAATTTCTTCTTTATCCATATATCAATAATTGAACACTGCATCAATTAATATGCCAGGCAAATTGCATTCCCCATCCTCTCATTCACGATGAATTTCAGTAATGGAGATAATTTTCAAGATAAAATATACAATTTAAAATGGATTAAAAAGAAAAACCAATAAAGGAGAAGTGATTTATAGAAGAACAATTTTTGAGTACTTTCAGGAAATCTTAGCTGTGCCTCCATGCCGATGGATTTTGTAAAGAGAGCTTGTTGCAATCATCAAGTTTTATGCATGCTGCAACGTTTCCTAGGTCTGCAGTTGCAAAGAAAGAGAGGAAAGAAAGAATGTGTACAGACACACATGTGCACACACACCACACACACGTGCACACACACATACACACACTTTAAAATTTGGTCTTCTAACGAGGGCGTATGTATCATCTCCCTCCTTCGATTAGGAAGCTACAGATGCATTCCAGCAAGTCTACTTGAAGCTTTCCATTTGCTGGGCTTACTTGGTGGGGCTTGTTTTTTTGCTTTTGATTTGCTGAGTTGGCACACAGGCTTCTGACGGCTCATCCCCCGGCCCCCCTTCCCCTTCCCCGGTCCACACCCTGTCTGAGAGCCCCTGCACAGAGAAGAGGGGCAGGCGACAGCTGCAGCCGTGGGCAGGACATCAGCCTCTGAGCCCGCAGTGACACCGTGGCGTCGGTAGATGGCTGTAGACAAGTGCGCTGAGCTGTGCGGTGTGAAGAGTAATGAGTCTGGGGAGGCCTTGACCTGCCTGGATGCTGCTTTTATCTGAAGTACATTTAAAGAGATAAAGGGGAAGCTGGGTTGCTGCACATGTTCTTTTCTCCGCGGCTGGAGCTTTACTTTGAGTTTAAAAAAATTCTCAGATGCTGGCCTCCCAGAGTCACGGGCTCTGTGCAGCTGGCTTGCCTCAAGAGGATCGGCCGCCTTCCTGTAAATTCCACCAGTGGGGACTTCCGTGAATCTCCCACCCGCCATCAGGAAATGGTGTAGTGCCTGTCTGTGTATGATCACACCATCGCTGGTATTATGAGTAGTACCAGTATCATCAGTTTTTATTTTTGCCGTTGTGGCTGGCCGCCTAAAGTGTCTGGATTTGCTCATTAAACAGCCAAACCAAGAATTTGTTACCTAAGCAGCCTTGACAGAAGAGAAAAGAAAGGCAAGAGTTAGGAAGGGAAAAGAGAGAGAAGGAGGGAGAGAGGGAGGGAGGGAGGAGGGAGAGAGAGAGAGAGAGAGAGAGGGAGAGAGAGAGAGAGAGAAGCAGCCAGAAGCAAGTCACATCACATACAGTGCCACTGAAGGAATGTTATCCTCATAAACTCATAAACAAGCACACCAAACCTTGTGTAAGGAAAGAAGAGGGTCTCTAAGGACTTGACAGGAAAAGGCAAGATTTTCTACCCACTGGTTTCAGTTTTTCTTCCAGATACTCTTGGTGAAGTAAGGAGACTTCTGTTTGCTGACAGAGCCCTTGATTTCTCTTTCAAGATGATGATGTATTTGTGGGTAGGTAGTGTCTCTTTCGCTCTCTCTTTCTCTCTCTCTGTCTCTCTTTCTCTCTCTCCCTTTCTCTCTGATTAATAAATTGACTTCGGGGATAAAGATTGCAGCCCAGAGTAATCGCATTTTGTGTAAGGTGATTATGCTGTGGCAGAATAATCTTGCACTGTTTTATAGTACATGTGCTTGCCTTTCCAGTGGGAGTTTAGGCAAGACCTGGTTCATTAGCATTAAGCTGCAATTTGGTTTTCCCGTTGCAAAGAGGAAACACACACAAAAATGTGTGTGTATGTGTGTATGGGGTGGGGGTGGGGATGCGTGGTTTTCTGGTTTTTGAAAACATTGATGGTGGTGAATTCAGAAAAAGGAAGTCAGGTTAGACACGAAGCAAATCCTACATCACTTGTAGCTGTACGGGATTTCATTTAATTACCAAGAATGAACTGCTCTGAGTAGTGGTGGCTTCATTTATTTGTTTTGTTTCTGTTTCTGTTGGTCGCTCAAAAGTGACTTATCTGTCGTTTCGGGGTTGAGTGCTGTAGAGGAGAGTAGCAGGTTTCATTTGCTTTAACCAGATGTATGTCTGTCTGTGTGTATGTGAGAGTGTATTTTACAAGGTTGGGCTCGAAAAAGGTAGATTTACATGCACTTATTCTGGCTTGCTGATAAATACTGTGTAGTTTTTTTTTCTGGTGATGGTATTAAAATAAAAGCAATGAAGTGGTAACCTGTAGTTATGAATAACAATATTTAACTGTTGAAACAATAAAAAAAAAATAGTAATCTAGCATGAATGGCTTAGAAAAAATTGCTATGTTTGAGGAGACAAATATATATCCTAGTATAGTTTAGGCAATAAAGAGCATGTGCAAATTTCTCATGCCAGTAACCAAAGTCATAGCTCCGTGATTTCAGGTTAAGAGCAGGTGTTCCCTGCTTTGCCAAGGGATGGAGGCGTTTTTGAGGTTCAGCTCTACCAGTCTCTTTCATCAACATCATCATCACTGTTGTTTTTCGTTGTTCAGCAGACTTAGAAAAACCTTTTACCCCCCCTCCCTCCAGTCCCTGCTCTGGTTCAACTCAGATCTGTGAACTCTCTTTGCTGTAAGGGAAGAAGGCCTTTTTGTTGGACTCTTTGTTAACTACGTTGGTTCTTTGACCTCTGCTGGTCTCTAGGTCTGCCCTGCCCCTCAGTGAGCCTTGTCATTTACACCCCTGCCCCCTTTCTCTGGGACATTTTCCTTCATAGCGACTTCAGCTCCTTTTCTACCTGGTTTATTTTTGCACAGTTTCATACAATGAATTCTGGCGGCTGGATACAGACTTTCTCTATTATTATTTTGTCTTCATTTCAGGGCAAGTTTTCCCTTCAAGCTTGCGTATCATGAAAGAGGAGTTCAGAAATACAAAACCACTGGTTAAAACTGCGTAAACTTAACAGAGTTCTACCTAACCTCACTGAAGTCTCATGCCGTTTGTTTTTGACATTGGAGGTAGAGGCAGTTACAGTTTTGAATGCTTACAAATGCCGATTTTTAAGCACTAAAAAAAAGTAGCTGCATGGGATTATCCCCTCAATACTTAAGGAAATAATTACAGTGGTATTTCATGGAAAGGAGCCTTTTTCGCTTTTATTTTTGCGGAGAGTCTGGTTAATTATAAACAAACTCCAGTAATTGCTTTAGGCTGTGGTGAGTTGGTTGCTGGTCACACTCTTTCCCTGAGTTGTGAAGTAGTGTCTGTGATATTAGGAAGTTTGTTAGCTCTTCCATACGGACACATTTGCAACTCAAAGCAGAGGAAAAGCATTGCATGTCCCAGACCCCCTTCCACAGTCGAGAAACTTGCTGACCTGTTTCCTACTAATTGATCTTGACTTAAAAGCGGCATCCCTCAATTTCTATGTTCTTCTTTCAGACCAATGCATTTTAGGGCTACATGATTTTATTAACATGTTTATCAAATTGAAAAATGGGTACTACCTTGTTCTCCTGTGCTCAGGTATTCTATTTACATCTTTAATTCAGATTTTTTTTTCTGCATTCAAAAAATGCAGAGACTTTAAATTGGAACAGCTGGATGCAGGCTGTTTAAGGAGATATGAATTAGCAAGCCAGCGTTAACACTGTGAGGTTAGAGAGGTTTTCCATTCTTTTCTTCTCCTTCTTTTAATGCAGAGGTTCTGCTCTTGCCTTCTAGTCTGTAAATAAAGATACTCTAAATATGGTTGATATCTCTGTTCAGGAGCTCATCTTGCTTTAGGAAAATGAGCCTCAGCTACATCGATGTGTGAAAATAGTGTTTGCTACTCTCTCATGGATATAAAAGTGAAAATGAAGAGACAAGGAGAGACAGTAAAATAGAATCCACATTCAGTTTACTCGTGTCATTGTTTATTAAATTTGTAAAGCAGTACCTTTATACGCACCTATCTGTGTTAATAGCACACAATTTCAGTAAGTATATTTTTATTAAAATGGAAAACTTTCTGCCGGGGGGAGGTGTGGAGTAGATGGTATAGTCTTCCTTCTTCTCTAGATTTACTAAGTCATTTTAGTGTATAAGGATGGTCCCGTGGATTTGAAAGGAAAAGAAATACTTTGGAATTGTATTAATTAAAAATAGTGTAGCTCCGCTAAGCCAATCCGATTAAATAGTTACAGATGCTTAATATGTTCATCATTTAGTGTCTCTCAGATTTGTACATTTTTTCCCTTAAATTTCTTTAAGAGAGTTTTCCTGTAGTTAATCAATTTTGTAGTATTCACTGTATTTCATTTTCCCCAAGTGAGTACAGGTCTCTGTACAGGAGAAAGAAAGTTGAGTTCTCTGCAGCCATTGGCTGACTGCCTGGCAGTTTTGATTCACTAAACTTGGGCACAGTAGGAGGGGAGAATGACCTTCCCCGTGGACTTCCCGGAAAAACAGGGAAGTTGCTTTTACTGAGGTTGCGAACTGAGCTGGGCACCAGGCTACACATGCCGTAGAATGAAATAAAACCCTCTTGACCGGCACAGCCCCCTGCTCTCCTGTGGTTATTTAATTCCGCCAGGATTAGAGGTTCTTTGGAATACAATTGAGCTGTTTCTTCTAGGGCTGGACAGTAGGTAATTGGTACCTACTCATCTAATTCAGAAATAGGAAATCAATTCCTCTGCCCCTCAAGTCTTGGACCAAATGGTCCCCGCTTAAACTCACAATAGGTATTCATTTCTGACTTCATAACCATTTCGTTTCTCTTCCCTTCTTCACTTGATTATAACAAAGAACTGTTTCTATTATTTTGACTTACATTTTTGCATTTACATTCCAAGTACGCTTCCTCTGTTCTTTGTCGTTAAAATACTGCAGTTTTTATTTTAACTTTTCTTTACTTTTTTTTCCCTTCCAGATTTGGTGTTCCATTTATTCATTGAAAATAGCTTTGCTTTACTTTATCATTTCACACTTTATCCTCACCTTTTAAAAACATCTTTTTAGAAATATCCTTTTATAGAAACATACCTGGGTTTAAAATGGGAGAAGAGCAACAAGTCGAGAATTTCAGAGTGATGTCAAAAAGACAGGGAGAGAGTCACGCCAGGAGGCAGCATCTCCACTTTTACCAATGTAGTTCAATCACTTTTAAAAAAAGGAGGAAACGAAGATGCGTCAATTTTTCTTCAGGATCCTGAGAGTCCGATACCTCCCAGGGTGTGTTACCCTTGGCAGAAACACTACCACCCAGACAGCTGTAGTTCTCAGCCTGCTGTAAGCACACTTGTGAAGTATCTGCCTGTGGCTTATACCTGATGGTTCACCCACTCCCCAGTATTTTGGGGGAGCCTCCTCTGAATTCTCCATTTTCATTCCTGAATGCTAACGCTTTTTCTGGTCTGCACTCTACATTCTAGAGCTTGGTTATTAACAGTGTAGCGGTGGCCTGATTTACAGATTCCATATAGATCAGAGATTGTGCCAAAACTGGAGATAAACACTATAGTTGTTTTGTTGTCTTGAATCATCATGCCAATGCAATTTAAGCTTTTTCAGGACAGAAACAAGATCTCCTTATAGTTTGACATTTTCTTTCCTCCCTTATTTCAAACCATACATGTGCCCTTTGTAGTAAAATTAGTCAATGAGAAAAAAATAAATAGCACCTAAGACATATACTGAAACACTGTTTAAACTCAAAGATATTTAAAGACATCTTAAATATATTTTTTAACATGCACATGCAAACATACGTTTATCTTCTCAATTTGAATACAGCACTGATTACAAGATTACAAGGTAACCGACTGATTTCTCAGTAGTGTTTGTTGTTTCTTTCTGCTTTCACGTGTGTTTGTGGAGAGGCAGAAACGCTATTGCGTTAAAAGCACGTATCAATTGTCAAACACATCTCCATTTCAGATACATTAAAATGTGAAGAAGGAAAAACAAAACCTCTGAGAGGAAATACTCTCTTTCAAAAAATGAGATCACACTGCTTTAGAACTTACTGTTTTGTAACCTGCTTTTATCACTTAACATTTTGGACCGTTAAATATTTTTCCACAACAGCTTCTTTAATGCTGTATAGACAGTGTTCCAGTGAATGGCAATTCCAGAGCTTATTTAACCAATTCTTTGTCAGTTGCTGCTTCTTGTAAAAATCCTTGCTAGTTCCTGGTATGGTGTGAATGCATTCACTAATCATACATTCATTTGTTCAGTGGGTTGATTACTGACTGAGCGTTTATGGACCTGGCTACTGTATGTGGTACTGGCCCTTGGGGGATTCACAGTTATGTTAAAATCTGTGAAGTGCTGAAAACAGATGATTCCTAGTTAATGTTAGCCACCTGTTGATTGCAATTCACAAGTTTGCTAATTATTTTTTCTTGCTTCAAGTATTCTCTCCCCTTTACCAAATCGAATGTTGGGACATCTACCTTTTCACAGTGAATCTTAATTCCACTTTGGTGCACTGGAGGCCTCAGTACTGTCTATTTGTTTTTTTCCAACTTAGTTGACCCATTCGTTGAACAGTTCCTTTTTGTGAGAACTTGTGCTAGAAATTGTCTGTGGTGACCAAAGGAAATATTTTTGTTTTGGAGAGAACGTTTCGTTTTTTGTTCCAAAGTTTAGAATCTCTATGTTTCCTGTGGCTGTACTGCTTTACAGCAAAATGCCTCAGGAATACAAAGAAGACTTCCTTTCCCCCAATGAATCCTGATTCAGAGATTAATTTCTGTTGGCCTGGCAAGTTCATCCAGCACCCATATTGGCCACCGTATCTTAGTTAGTGGCTGAGGAAATGGCCCCAGGAGACTCTGATTCTGGCGATGAAGGTGTTCTTTATGTGCATCTCTTATCTTTCCTGACTGTAATGTATACTGAGCTTGCCTCTCTTGTCTGTGTCACCAGGAGTCAGCTCAGAGCCCTCAATGTTCTCTCTTGTCTCGAATATTCCAGCCTCTATGCTCTTCTTCCACACCCAGCCCACCTCCTCTGGCACTCTGACAAAGGCACAACCCTAAGGTTGCTAAAAAAAACTTTTTGAACATTTGGAAAAGGCCAGTTTCCCAGCATCTTTAAGTCAGGTACCCATTTATCCAGATACTCTTCGGGTTCAGGAAGGATGATGGACCCTCATGAACATCTCAACCTTCTGGTTGATTAGAAGGAAGCTGGATGGATTGAAAGTTAATGAATGGGAGCTCATTTGTGACTTACATCTTCCCCCTCTGGCTTAACCAGTCATGGCCTCCACTCACAGCAGACTTTCTCTGGCAGAGGGAGTAATAACGCTATTTTACGCTTGAGCACCCAGAAGCCATTGATGTAAACTGATCAGTACGTTTTTTGTGTTTTCCTGAAACTCTGTTTACATGCACATTCCTCTTTGTCTCTAAAGTGATTTGTATCACAAAGCCCCATCCATTTTTTCCCCGTTGTTATAATGCCACTAAACTCATTAGATATTTTTGTGTTTAAAGATTCTTGTAAAAAATAATTGTGTGACTATATAAGACATATATAATTTTTTAAAGTCAAACCTGATGAGTATTAATAAAAATGATAATGGAGGCTTTATGTTTGTGTTTTAAACAATTAATTGGTCGACTGCATGTTCTTTAGTGCCAGAGGATCAGAACAAAATGGACTCAATGTGAAATAACCCATCTGTTCTTCATTTTACATTTTGAGTGGTGTTTCATTTACCTTTAGAAAATTTCCCAAACCTTCAGACAAATACTTGATCAAATGACTTGGGTTTGAAAGGCATAAGCAAATTAGTTTCTGTGCAAACCTTATGTCCCCATTCAGAGAAGAACAAATTGAAAAATTGATATTCAATACCAACAAGATAATTTCGGGAAGCAGTAGAGCATTGTTTTGACAACTAAGGAACATGAAGCTTTTAGGACAAGTAGAGAGAGATTTGCACATTGTGCTTTCCATTTATTATCCTAAGACATTCTAGGTGAAAAAAAATGGGAAGGAAAGGAAGGAAGAGAAAGATTTGAAGATGATTTGGAGACATGCAACACTATTTCAACTGGTGCCAGGGACTGGACAGAATAAACCATTGCTTCCTTTGCATTCTTATTTCACCTTCTCCTGATTTTATCATTTGAAGCCAGACTTTCAAATCCTGTGTATTGGGAAACAGAGGATTTTTTTTGTTACCTTGACCTGGAGACTTCTGCATTTCTTTTCCAGTCTTTTATTTTTTTTTAATGAGTAACTTGTTCAGCCTACTCTGATGTCTTTTTAGTGGTTAGGTGGTGTGGCTAAGATGGCTAATGGCCTGAAATAAGGGAAGACTGTAAAACTGTGTGTGCGTCTATTGAGAGAGAGACACTGAGACAGAGGTAAAGAGAGTTTTTCTGCTTACATTTAAATAACTCACTTATGGATAACATTTGTATTACGCGTTCTCTTCAATCACACAGAATTTTGCCCCTGTCTCTTATACCTGTAAAACAAATTTTGCACCTGTAAACATCTATTGTGAACATCAAAGGTAAACATTAATTGTGGGATAACCTTGTACTCTTAAAGAGTGGTCTGCAATTCTGTTATTTGCAAATGTGTTTGTATTTTGTTGATGATGTTAGTAATTTGTAATTTTTTTCTAACTATGTTTGCACGCGTGCGTGTGTGTGTGTGTGTGTCTGTCTGTATGTGTGATGGAGTCTCACTTTGTCACCCAGGCTGTAGCTCAGTGGCATGATCTCAGCTGTCTGCAACCTCTGCCTCCCGGGTTCAAGCTGTTCTCCTACCTCAGCCTCCTGAGTAGCTGGGATTACAGGCATCTGCCACCATGCCTGAAAAATTTTTGTATTTTTAGTAGAGACAGGATTTCGTTATATTGGCCTGGCTGGTCTCCAGCTCCTGACTTCAGGAGATCCACCTGCCTCAGCCTCCCAAAGTGCTGGGATTACAGGTGTGAGCCACTGAGGCTGGCATAGAATGTTCTTTCTTAATAGAACTCATGACGAAATGAAAACATGGTTCTTTTTTCTGGAATCTGGAGTTGTGTGTCCTCTTTTTCACTTCTTTGTTTTTTCTTTCTCTGAGTTACATTGTGAGCGCTTTCACACAAAGCAGTGTCTGAGCCTTCTCTATGCTTGGATGTCATAATACACACCAGGTGGGAGCTTGGAACGTGTTTACAGTTGGTGATCATGTTTGCAAGATCTCTGTTGATCGCTGGATAAGTAGCAGGTTTTTTTTAAATTGCATTTTAGGTTTTGGGGTACCAATGAAGAACATGCAAGATTATTGCATAGGTACACACATGACAGTGTGATTTGCTGCCTTCCTCCCCTTCACCTATATCTGGCATTTCTCCCCATGCTATCTCTCCCCAACTCCCCACCCCCCGCTGTCCCTCCCCTGTTTCCCCACAACAGACCCCAGTGTGTGATGCTCCCCTCCCTGTGTCCATGTGTTCTCAGTGTTCAATGCCCACCTATGAGTGAGAACATGCAGTGTTTGATTTTCTGTTCTTGTGTCAGTTTGCTGAGAATGATGGTTTCCAGGTTCATCCATGTCCCTACAAAGGACACAAACTCATCGTTTTTGATGGCTGCATAATATTCCATGGTGTATATGTGCCACATTTTCCCTGTCCAGTCTATCATCGATGGGCATTTGGGTTGGTTCCAGGTCTTAGCTACTGTAAACTGTGCTGCAGTGAACATTCATGTGCATGTGTCCTTATAGCAGTTTGTTTTTTTTAAATTCATTTACTTGTTAAGAAAATATGGAGAGCATGTAATACATTAGATATTGTATATGCTAAGTCCTGAGGACACAGGAGACATGATATAATCCCAGTCTTCATATAACTTATATGTAGTGAAGGAGGCAGATAAAACACAACAGAACCACAGAAAAGGTAACAAATGAGCAAAACTGGTTGATGCTAGTATGATAGCTAAAACTCATGGTTTCAGAGCTAAGTGGAGACCCAAAGGGAATATGGAGGCTGACATATCTGAGAAGTCTAAAGATGACAGGCCTTCAGAACCAGGTGGATGCAGGTTATCTCACCATGTCATTGAAACTCTGACTCAGTTTCTCAGATATGTTTTCCTACGTGTCCCCCAGCAGGATGACTGAGGCAGCCACTAGTAGCTTCAGGCTGACATCCCACTGTTACAGCAGCCTCAGTGGGTTGATCACACTCGTTCAAGAAGTAGTAGGCTCCAGGAAAAGTTTTGAGGCCTATTTTGTTGCACCTGAATTGAGACCCTTACCTATCCCTGAACCAATCCCTGACACTGAATATCTGATCCTGTGTAAAATACTTGCTGTTTGGATCTAGGAGTGGACTCAGACACAGTAAAATAGGGACTGTGCTGGGCACAGTGGTTCATGACTGTAATCCCAGTACTTTGGGAGGCTGAGGCAGGTGGATCACCTGAGGTCAGGAGTTCGAGACCAGACTGGCCAACATGGTGAAAACCTGTGTCTACTAAAAATACAAAAATTAGTTGTGAGTGATATTACAGATGCGAACCTGTAATCTCAGCTACTCAGGAGGCTGAGGTAGGAGAATCACTTGAACCTGGGAAGCAGAGGTTGCATTGGGCCAAGATTGCATCACTACACTCCAGCCTGGGTGGCAGAGCAAGACTCCAACTCAAAAACAAACAAACAAACGAAATACAGAGACTGAGAATAGGGAAGCGAGGTTAGGTAAAAGCAACAGATGCCTCCTATACAGATGGACACATATTTTCATCTGCAAGGAGATCCAGGACAAAAGCAAAAAGCCTGCATGGGCGACAGGACAGTGAGAGGGGTATTGTGAATGGTGACTTAGAGGAAACTTTTCCTAGAAGGTGTGTTGTCAGCTAGGACCTGAGAGTTAGGAAGCTGCTGTGAGGTGGGAGGATGTTAGGGAGGTGTGGTGGTGTAAGGAGGACATTGTGTGCATGGAAATTCCAGAGGGCCAGGCTGGCTCGGCCTCCGATGGGAGCAGCATGGTCAGAGAGAGAGAGTTCTGAGACAGGCGGGAATCAGAGCCTGGTGGGAATCAGAGCCTGGTGGTTTATCATTGCTTTGCATTTCCCCCAGTATGAAAGACCCTGACATCTCCCATGCGACACCCTAGTGTTAAAGCATTGGGAGAGTGAAGAACTTTATAGAATGTGGAGAAGAGTAAGAGAGTGAGTGGAATGTTCTTTTCCTGTTTTAGTTGAAATGCATTAGAGAACTGTGGAGTCATTTCTGTCTAGGATTTTAAGCACCTCTCCATCTGCCTAAAATAGTCAAATTCCATCCAGTTAGACGCTGCTACCACTCATAACACGCAAGTCGGCACGTTTACTAAACCCTGGGTCTCTCTGCATTCAGTTTTGATCTGTATTTTCAAAGAAACCTGATCCCCAAATCGCCACGATGATTCCTTTACAGATGCTGAGTCAGCAGGAAGCTAGTGCGTATTTACGCAAGGATTTTGATGAAAGAGGGGGATAAAGGAAAATCTAAAAGAAGGAAAATACAAAATATATGGAAACTCTGAGGTCTCCTGCTGAGTTGGGAAGAAGGAGTTGGGGAGTCCTTGAATAAATCATAGCGGCGCCCACAATGGCCTGCTTTGTCTAATAAACTGAGCACTTTTAGTTGAGGATCAGAAATACAAAACAGTTTGATAATAGTAAGTGTTGTGAGGGATTTCAAGTGTTTTCAAGGGTGTTTGACGTAAATGAGCTCAGTGACAGGGGATTCAAGTAAAGCCAGTGTTGTTAATGTGCTGTATTAAAAGGCTAATCAAAGAGGCAAGTGGTACAAGTGAGACCAGGAACGTAATTAGTTAATGGAAGATTGAAAGTAATATGGAAGGGGCAGAAGATGTTTTGTTGTTATTTTTAGAAAAAGTCTTGCTCTGTCGCCCAGGCTGGGGTGCAGTGGCGCGATCGTGGCTTACTGCAACCTCTGCCTCCTGAGTTCAAAGGATTCTCCTCCCTCAGTCTCCCAAGTAGCTGGAATTTCAGGCGAATGCCACCACACCCAGCTAATTTTTTTTTTTTTTTAGTAGAAAAGGGTTTTCACCATGTTGGCCAGGCTGGTCTCCAACTCCTGACCTTGTGATCCACCTGCCTGAGCCTTCCGAAGTGCTGGGATTACAGGCGTGAGCCACTTCATCCAGCCAACCGTTGGTGTTTTTGATGGATGGCTGCCTCCTTTTGGTGGGTCAGTGTCTAAACTATAGTTCTTGTTAAATAGTTTGCAAATCACCCTTGTCTAGTATCTTTCTTGAAAGGTTATGGTGAAAGGCTATATTGCACAGAAGTACTTAGAATCAGAGATGGCAGATAGAAAATGTTTAGTAAAAGTTAGTTACAACCATCAATACTGTTATCATTACAAAAATACTAAGTACAAACAATTTCTTCTGCATGTGTGTGGACGTAGAATGAAGGAGGGTAGATATAGGGCAGGAGAGATCATTCTATCTAGCTTCAGTAAGAAATGGCTCAAAAATCAAGGAATTTCAAGACAACTATGCCTGCTGTAAACTCCTATTGTACCAGGTTCTCTTTGTAGGATCTTTCTCGGGTGTTTTGTTTAACTCCTCTTTTAAATGGGACTAATACCAGAAGGGGAATGGGATGAAATGATAGAACCATTTTTTAGTGTCTAACTGAGTGCTTTGCACTGATATGTGATTTTGTGATCTTTTCTTCTCCTATTACTTGTAAATCAAAAAGTATCTGAGACAAGTCTCAATCAGTTTAGGAAGTTTATTTTGCTGAGGTTAAGGATGCACACTTGACACAGCTTCAGGAGGTCCTGAGGACAAGCGCCCAAGGTGATCGGGGAACAGCTTGCTTTTATACGTTTAAGGAGACATGAGACATCGATTAATACATGTAAGATTTATACATTGGTTCCTTTTTTTTTTTCTTTTTGAGGCAGAGTCTCACTCTATAATCCATGCTCGAGTGCAGTGGTGCAGTCTCAGCTCACTGCAACCTCCACCTCCCAAGCTCAAGAGATTCTCCTGCCTCAGCCTCCCAAGTAGCTGGGATTACAAGTGCCCGCCACCGTGCCCAGCTAATTTTTTGTATTTTTAGTAGAGATGGGGTTTCACCATGTTGGTCAGGCTGGTCTTAAACTCGTGACCTTCTGATCTGCCTGCCTCAGCCTTGCAAAGAGCTGGCGTTACAGGTGTGAGCCAACGTACCTGGCCAGATTTACATTGGTTCTATCTGGAAGGGTGGGACACTTCAAGGAGGAGCGTGCTTCCAGGTCATGGATAGATTTAAACGTATTCTGATTGGCAAATGGCTCAAAGAGTTATCAGTAGAAAGGAAATGTGTGGGTTTCAATAAGGGTTTGTGGAGAACTCGGTTTTATGTGGATGCAGCCTCTAAGTAGCAGGTTTTAGAGAGAATAGACTGAATGTTTCTTATTAGACTTAAGGTTCGTGTTGATGCTCATGCTGGTGAGGCATGTTCAACCTTCACTTCTCGTCATGGTCTGAACCAGTCTTTCAGGTTCGATTTTAGATGGCCCTGGCCAGGAAGGAAGTCCATTCAGATGGGGGGGGGCGGTGAGGGTGGTCACCTTCAAATTTTATTTTTGGTTTGCGTACTAAATAAAGCTCTTGGCGAAGGGAACAGTGAAAAAGCCATAGAGAGGGATGCAGAGAAAACAAGATTGACGTTGAAAGGAGTTTTCAAATTTGTGTGTTAAAGGAATGAATATTCAGTGCCGATATCAGTGTTGTGATAATCGGTAGAAGAAAATGCTCGTCAAAATTTCTTTTTTTAAAAAGAACAATGATTCTTTCCGAAAATAAAAGTCGTACTTAGACATTATGAAACAGTTGGCTGTATGAAGTAGAGTGTGAATCCCCCCAGCCTATTACTCATCACTGTTAAGAGTTCTGACATATTTCCTCATCTTCTAAAACATCAATATATTTGAATTTACTTAGGTATCCTTTTTCCTCTAAAACAGAATCATACTCTCAACATGTTTTCATACAGATCATCTCATAAACATTTTCTAATGTTACCAGTGATTTGGGAAAACCTGGGTTTTTTTTAAAGGTTGTAATTTTTTTTTTTTTTTTTTTTGAGATGGAGTTTCGCTGTTGTTACCCAGGCTGGAGTGCAATGGCAGGATCTCAGCTCACTGCAACCTCCGCCTCCTGGGTTCAGGCAATTCTCCTCCTCAGCCTCCTGAGTAGCTGGGATTACAGGCACGCGCCACCATGCCCAGCTAATTTTTGTATTTTTAGTAGAGACAGGGCTTCACCATGTTGACCATGATAGTCTTGATCTCTTGACCTCGTGATCCACCTGCTTCGGCCTCCCAAAGTGCTGGAATTAAAGGCATGAGCCACCACGCCCGGCCCCATTTGCCTATTATTAAATATCAGGTTTTTCTTGACATAGCCTGTTATAAATATTAATGAAATGAACAATAACTACTTTAAAAATATACAAAATGGGCAAAGGGGGTGAACAGAGGATTCAGAAGGGAAGAAAGGTCCAATGGCCGTAAATATAGGACGCTGTGTTCATCCTCCCCAGTGTCAAATGAATGCAAACTAAACACATTTTGTCAAATTGAGAAACGTTTTGCAAAGGGTAATACTATACTGACTGCTAAACATTTTTAAAGGTTAGTTTGCAAGTAATTTAAAAATGAAAGTGGTTGTACTTTATAGCGTGATCAAGGATTATGTTTTGAGGAAATATAGCAAAAAAAAATGTTATATACAAGGATATCTGGTACAAAATTACTTATGTACACTGAAACATTTGTCAAGCTTTTGTTCAGATAGTAAAAGCCAATATTTTCTGCTGTGGTATTTTTAAGGCACTAAATGGTGCCTGCAGTTGGTTGCTCAGTGTTAAGATAGTCACAGCCGTACATGCAGGCAGAGCTGGCCTCTGCAGGACCCATTTTTGTGACTAGGAATTTATTCTTTCTGCCCCAGCATGGCATTGAGGAAAAGTGAGTGAGGTCCCAGTTCGCCTCTAGCTTGGATGAATTTATGATGCACCATTGTGCTTGGAGAAAATGCTATTTATTGAAAATAAAAGGAAAAATAGGAAAAAAAAAAGTAATACTTATACGTGATTACAATAAAACTCTTGGATTTCATTCCAGAGTCTTGGTAATAGTAGTTACATAATATAGCAGTGAATGTGTGTGTTTGAGAGTAGAGAATTTTAGAAGGAAGAAACTGAGGTTCTGAAAGAGACAAGGTGTGCTAAAGCTTATCCAATCAAAGCTTTCACAGCAAGGGAGCAGATCACACATAGAACGGTGGTGATTTTGGAAAAGATCATATGATAGCTAGGAAGACTATGATGAAAGGTTGCTAGAAGGTTATTCAAAAGTGCATTTTGTGAGGGCAAGATTTTAAGGCATGTTAGGGTAGGCATTCAAGTAGGGTGATTAAAAAAAAAATGTATTTGCTTACCACAAAAGACAAGCACAGGTTCTGCACTGATGCCTGTCCTGGTCTTCTTTCCCTCTTGATGTTAGAATGTGGCAAATGCTCGATAATCAGTGAGCTAGGGATTTCCAAGCCTCTTGTCTTTGTCTGCATCCCACGTCCAGGGATTGTACAGTTGGCTAACTGCGCCAAAGCATAGAGACCAGGTGTCTGCCAGGATTGAAGCTCACTCTGTGCCCCTCTCATCAAGCCCTGTACCATCAGCCTAGTGCAGCATCCATCCAGAGACAAGGTGCTATTTTCTTTACTCCAAGTGTATGTAACCTACCAATGTTTGCACCCATGCCAGGCTGGCCGTGTCCAGAGGTGGGTGCTTTTTCTAACTCGCAACCGAAAATACAGGCAGAAATGGTTCTGCCTGTGCCTACTTCTCTGTTAGAAAAGAAACCCTCCTTTTACTCACACTCATTGGATTTCAGTTAAGCCACTATTTGCACGGGCATTCCCCAAGGAAATTCAGGCTGGAGAAGAGAGATGAAAATATCTATCTCAATTCTAACTTTGTGTAGGAACTCCATTCTCCTTATATCCATAGACTATTGGATTCCTTTAGCCTATGTGTGAAGAAGGATCTGAAACAAAGCCTGAGTCTTACTGAAAGCCTCAGAATTGTCTTTAGTGAAGTGTTAAATAGTCGCCTTCAAGCATTCACTTTTTTAGATGTCTTCACAGGATTTAAAGAAAGAATAAAACATGCCAGGATATTTATGAATCATGAGATTTAATAGAGACCAAAGTAGATCTTATTATTGATGTGCTCACTGCTTCATTAAATTCCCCTTAAGGTTTGCGGCTTGGATATGGATCATTTGCAATAATAATTATGCAGTGATCGATTGATTGGGTCTGACATTGCACTTGTCACCTTGAAATGCAAAATCCATCTATTTTCAACAGTGTGAACATTTCTCGCTAATCTTGCACACCAGCATGTGATAGTTTATTTTATGGAGAAAGTACAATTTATAAAGTTTGGAGACTTAACATTAACCTTTTACTAAGAATGAAGTATCACTTGTCATTTTACAAAGAAATGAAAATCATCCAACCAGCAATTTTTTTGAGATTAGAAAACACAGCCTAATTTCAGAAGAATTTCTCAAATCCAAAATGCATGCACTTCAGTTGAGTGCTACAAGTATATTGTGAGTATTGGAGTTTACTAAACATTCCTGTGGAGCATAAATGTTAAATTGTAAGCTTGAGACTAGCTCTGTTTGTGTATAAAGACATACATACACGCACACACCCCTATTTGTCTGTCTGTCTCCATGATTAACTCCCTAATTCTATCTGTGCCTAAAACAAAAAGCAATGCAAAAACTGTTTCTGAAAAGTGTGAGTGCTTTCCAAGCTGTCGGCCCAATATATTACTGAAAGTTATTCCATTTGAGGATTTTCGTATTTCTTTCCAAATTGTGATTTTTAAAGAGGGGATTAAAAAACCAATGACCTCATTCTTTTGCATGTGTATCAACTTTGATTTCCAGAACTTTAACTGTCCTGATTTTATGACATGACCAGTCTCAAGTCAGTATGGCAATGAGTTATCATGATAGAATTGCCTATTAATGGCAGGCATCGTTCCTGATGCTGGAATAAAACAGCGAATGAAGCTGGCCTGGCTCATTTCCACACAGAACCTACATTCTAGCTAGGAAGCAGAAGGCCATCTTCAGTCCTGCTAAATTTAGAAATGTAATATATTAATTGCTGTGAAAGGACATCCACAGTGTATTGCTATGTTAAGAGATGATCGGTGACAAAAGCTGTGTCTCTAAAGTATGGATAGAGATCATCTACACACCTAGATGCCAAAAGTGGTTGTATGAATGATCTTTTTCCACTGTTTTGCAGTTTGTAGTTTTTTTGGTTATGTATACCTGTTATTTACATATTAAATACGACTTAAAGAAATGTAAATAATAATGAATATGCCTTATACAGGACAAACTAACCAGCAAGTCTGGTGGTATCAGAATTTGATTCAAAAAACCTCTGAGGTACCCAGCAACATGTCAGAAATTACCGGACTAGTGGCTTAAAGTGACTTTAAGCCATGAGAAAGTACTATTACCTAGTGATACCATTTGCAAAAGAACACGCAGACAAATGGTTCTGGTGTTTAGCTGAGTCTCTCTTTCAGACATCCAAGGAGAGTTGAAATTTTCCAAGTGTCTGTTGGTTTAAACAACTTGCTCCCTATTATTAACAGCAAGAGTAAAATGGAATTGAAATTTTGTTTTGTTTTTTCCATATATGTGGAAAATTCTAAAATATGTGAAACTATTCTAAAATATTTGTTACAAAAAGCAATCCTGGGGCTAGCCTTGTTGGCTCATGCCTGTAATCCCAGCACTTCGGGAAGCCGAAGCTGCTGGATTGCCTGAACTCAAGAGTTCGAGACCAGCCTGGGCAACTCGGTGAAAGCCTGTCTCTACCAAAGTACAAAACATTAGCTGGGTGTGGTTGTGTTCACCTGTAGTCCCAGCTTCTCAGGAGGCTGAGGCAAGAGAATTGCTTGAACCCAGGAGGAAGAGGTTGCAGTGAGCCAAGATTACCCTGCAGCCTGGGTGACAGAGCAAGACTCTATGTCAAAAAAAAAAAAAAAAAAAAAAAAAGGCAATCCTGCGATCTTAAAATGTCAGAATAGTAATTTTAGGAAATATGTACCTATCTGTATCTATATGGAAAGTAAGGCCAAGACAAATTATAACAAAAGTAGCATTCATGTGTTAAATGTCTTTGCTGTGGACTGCTCTCTGGAAGTACTGAAGACTGCATCATTAACCTCTAAATTCTATCTCTGAGATCCCCTCCCTACTCACACACAACCAATGGAATTGAGGATATAAGACAGTCCTATTAGTTGAGGTAGGTTTTCTTTTTTTGTTGTTGAACTTTAACTTCTGGGATACATATGCAAAAAGTGCATGTTTGTTAAATAGGTGTACATGTGCCATGGGGCTTTGCTGCATCCATCACCCACCATCTACATTAGATATTTCTCCTAATGCTATCCCTCCCCTAGCCCCTCACCCCCGACAGGTCCCATGTGTGATGTTCCCCTCCCTGCTTATGTGTTCTCATTGTTCAATACCCACTTACAAGTGAGAACATGTGGTGTGTGGTTTTCTGTTCTTATGTGAGTTTGCTAGAGTGATGTAGCTTCTCATAAGGGGGACCAGTGTAGCTTGGACATCTTCTTAATCAACTTGGTACCTCATCCCCACCCCATCAGGAGAGTGTGCCCCTCAGATTAAAATAGACTGCTGTCATTCTGAGATGCAGGGAAGTTGATTCTGATTCATAGACAAGGAAAGAGTAATATCTAGGAAAATAATCTATTCAAGATCCTGACTTTAAAGGCAGTGACTTACCTAATGAAAATGTCGGACTTCTGTAGTCAAGTCAGGGACTCTTGCTATGACATCGCCAACTCCTCAGCCTGGGTATTTAAATTAGGACACCAGAAAGACACGGGTTTTCATGTTGGTTGCATATTCATGGTCAGTGGAGATTAGGACAGTGAACCAAGGAACTCTGACGTGTACTTTCGTCAGCCACTCATCCTTTCTGGAGTATTGCTCTTCCTTTTGTTGTTGTGACTTGTAAAAATAACCAACACAGATAGGCTCAGACAAAATACACTCCTCAAGGGAGAACTCACTGGTACAAAACAGAAAAGTCCGAGAGATGGGTCTCAGGTGCAGCCCCACCCAGATTTAGAAAATATTCTCAGGTGTGTGTGTGCTTGTGTGTGTGTCTTTACGTTTCTCAGTACTGCTTTCTTTAATTCAGTCACAGAGAAGCCCTCCTTGCACCTGCGGCTCTCTAACATTCTTCTAGCTGAGCCCCTTGAGCTGGAGGGGAGCACCTCTGCCACTAAAGCCTGGATGTTTAAGCAATTCTCAAGACTGCCTCTCATTGCTTCAGATTAAAGTATATGCTCATCTATTACCCGATCAGGTTTGCTTGGCAGTCGTATACGGAGATGGGCTGAGTCTAAGTCACGTGACTACTCATGTGAAGGCCAATCCTTAACTTCTCTGGAACCATCTGATCGGATTTTTTTGTTAATTGACTTCACCTATTTTCTTTTTTCTTAACTTTTTATTCCCATAGGTTATGGGGAAACAGATGGTGTTCAGTTACGTGAATAAGTTCTTTAGCGGTGATTTGTGAGATTTTGGTGCACCCATCACTCAAGCAGTACACACTGTACCCAATTTGTAGTCTTTTTGTTTTGTTTTTGTTTTTGTTTTGAGACATAGTCTCACTCCGCCACCCAGGCTGGAGTGCAGTGGCATGATCTTAGCTCACTGCAACCTCTACCTCCCAGGTTCAAGCAATTTCCTGCCTCAGCCTCCTGAGTAGCTGAGATTACAGGCACATGCCACCGTGCCTGGCTAATTTTTTTTTTTAATTTTTAGTAGAGACGGGGTTTAATCATCTTGGCCAGGCTGATCTTGAACTCCTGACCTAATGATCCACTCACCTCTGCCTCCCAAAGTGCTGAGATTACAGACCTAAGCCACTGCACCTGGCTCCAATTTGTAGACTTTTATCCATCACTCCCCTTCCTCCTTTCCCCTGAGTCCACAAAGTCCACTGTATTATCCTTACACCTTTATATTATCTTAGCTTAGCTCCCACTTATGAGTGAGAATGTACAGTGTTTGGTTTTCCATTCTTGAGTTAGTCTCCAGTCCCTGTCCAGATTGCTGCAAATGCCGTTGACCCATTCCTTTTTATGGCTGAGTAGTATTTTATCTCATTCATATATATGATATGTGAGTGGATCTCCACTCATTGATTGATGGGCATTTGGGTTGGAGGAACCATCTGATGTGAGAATCTGAGAATGGAGGACCCGTCTCACTCAGGAGAGGTGTAGGTAGACAATAGATGCTAAGCAAGGGTTGTTGTAATTGTTCTGTACCTAGTCTTTGTCTGTACCAATGACAATTCTATGAAAGTACTTAGTCCAATAGGATTTCTTACAGCACAATGTTCTGATATTCATGAGACTGAAAATTCTGGAATATTTAGAAGGAAAGTTCTAAACAGTTTTTACAGTGTAACTCTCTGGCATTCATGGAACTGAAGGTTCTGGAGTATTTAGAAGGAAAGTTGTAAATAGTTCTTAGAGCACAACTCTTTGGTGTTCATGGGACTGACAGTTCTGGAATATTTAGGACCATTCAATACCCCCACCTCCTGTCTTACATTTCTCTTTGTCCCTTGAAACTCCCTTACTGTGAATCTGCAGCAGCATCATGACCTGTGAAGACGCAATGCATTTTGACTCCTTTTCTCCTAGGGACTCTTTTTATTCTCAATGATCAGGTACATAATGACTGTGTATCTGTGAATACCTACATGCATGAGCGTGTAAACACCTCGGTGAGTTTCCATCTCTAGAAATCACTGTTGTTCATCCTGGTTAGAGAATGTACAGCTTTGTTTAATTAAATGGTAAAGCTAGTTGAGAATTGGCAAATGGAGTCAGATTGAAAAATATTTTACAGCTCTCTGTTCTTCATTTTATATTTCTGGTGATAAACAGAGAAACAGAAAAAAACACCCTTGGTAATTATCAGTGATGAACTTAAGTCTGTGCAATCCCTTTATAATTCAGTCGATCATTAATTCACCGCTACTTGTTGCCTTTTGGCTTAAACGTTTGTGTTTTCTATGTGCTTAGAGACTTTTTTTTATCTGTCTGTCTCAAAGTCCCGGCGTAATAATAATTATTTTGTTTCTTGTGTAATGATTTAATTCAACAAACGTTTATGGGAGAACTTTCATGTGTGAGCCCCATGCTAGGTGCTTGAGATATGAAATCATGACACATAATCCCTGCTACCAAGAAGCATCAAATTATTAAGGAGAATTAGAGAGTGACATGAGCAGATGCCTTAAAAGGTGTCTGATGAATCGTGTTAAACAAATACACAAGCAAACAAAATAGAGTATTAACTGATTAACGAACCCAGTGTTTATCCTGCACCTGACACTATTCTTGGCAGTGGGCATGGAACTGGGAGGAGATGGACAAGTCCCTCGTCCCACGAAGCTTGCACTCCTGTGTAAGACAGACAGACAGGCAAAAAAACAAACAAAACAAAAAACAAAAAACAAAAAAACAGATGAATAAATGCATTATTGCAGCCTGTGGTAAGTGATGTGATGTCAGAAAAGACTTCTGTGAGGAAGTCAAATGTAAGCCTATTTTGAAAGCGGGGAGGACCAACTATGCAAAGAGCCAAAATGGAAGAACATTCTAGCCAGGGAGAGCTGGCGGGTAGTGAACCCATGGGAGACTAGCACACTGTGAGCTGGAGAGCAAGGTGGGAGTCTTTCTTCAGGGATGTAAGTGCCTTCTGGGGACAGACAGACAGTAGGTCTTCTCATCCAGTGGAGCATATTCTGGGGGGATTATTAGCTCAAACTGGAAGGGGGCCACTCCGGGGTAAAGACTGGACCTCACCTTAGAATTCCTTGATTCTTGTACAACACTGCTCTCCTTATTCAGGAGGCTTTTGTTGTTATTGTTGTTGTTGTTTTGTTTGTTTAAAATTTTTTATTGTACTTGAAGTTCTGGGGTACGTGTGCAGATTATGCAGGATTGTTGCATAGGTACACACATGGCAATGTGGTTTGCTGCCTCCATCCCCCCGTCACCTATATCTGGCATTTCTCCCCGTGTTATCCCTCCTCAACCTCCCTACCCCCTGGTGTCCCTCCCCTAGTCCCCGCCGACAGACCCCAGTGTGTGATGCTCCCCTCCCTGCGTCCATGTGTTCTCATTGTTCAACAGGAGGCTTTGTTTTATTTTCTTAAACGCAGCTTTATCGAGGAGAGATTAACAAATAATAAATTGTATATATGTAAAGTGTACATTTCAATAACTTCACTTCTGTGCATACCCAGGCAACCCTGACTGTAATCAAGGTAGCAAACGTCTCTGTCACCCCACAAGCTTCTTCCTACCTCGCTGACGTCCTTCTTTCCAGCTCTTCCCCTTGCACCCTCCCCAAGACAACCACCAATCCACTTTCTATTTCTATACACTCGTTTGCCTTTTCTGGAGTTTTGTATAAATGGAATCATAGAGTAGGTGGAGTTACTTTTTATAGCCATTAAGCCTACACAGAATAAAAGTATTCTAATCTTTTTTCCATATGTCTTTTTGTGTCTGAAAAGGATCTAAAACATTTTTAACCATAACCTCCTTGTTTTCTATATCCGTGGTCTAAAACCTGTCTTTGCTTGATGCTGAAGCGTTTTCTGACTTCAAAAAGTAGAGTTTACCTTTCCTTTTCCTCTCTCCATTGTTATTTTGGAAAATGCACTTGGCCTAGGAAAGAAATAGGGAGATGACAGTGAATTACGATTGGAGGGGAGGCAGTAGAGAGATGAAAAGATGAATCAAGCAAAGATCCCACTTTATTATTCTGATCCCATAAGTTAGATATATGGATGACCAATTTTCAGCTAATTAGCATAAAACAAAATACATTTCAGGAAAATGGTGCTCGACACAGTTTAATCTCTGATGGTTCAGAACAGCCTCGGGGTCATCATGAGCATCAACTCTGGAATCAGAAGCTCTGGGGAGAAGGATTAATGGGGAACTGGTGTTCGGGAAGCTCAACATAGATGCTCACAATCCCCCCATGAACAATCAAGAGCTTCTTCCTATTTTATTTCAGTATACTTTGTCCTATATTTGCTTCTTGAGGAATTTGAAAACACTCAAGTTGGAAAATAGTGCAGTATATGACTTTCAGAGATTAAACAAGATGAAGTTCAGGTATAAAATTGATTCATCTATTCATTGATCTAGTAAACATTTATTGAACACTTACTGTCAGCAGGATATGTTTCTAGGTACTGAGTGTATGGTGGTGCACAAGATAATTCTATATGTGCCTATAAGTGTTTATGTTTGCATATAATTCAGTGGATTTGTTAGACATATGATTAATTAATTGTAAAATATGAAAGTCGACCCTAAGCATAGGGGTAAAGTAATAGTGTAAAGTCGACCCTAAGCATAGTGTAAAGTAATGCAGCAATTTTGCAACATCCACCGCAGTTAAAAGTGTCCATATTTGTTGATCCTCCGGTGGCACTGGTGGAAATTCATCTTGGAGATATATTCACCCCCGTCTGCAAAGATACATGTATTACAGGCTCATGGAAGGCTTGTTTGCTGTAGCTAAATCCCTGTCAAGGATGGACTAGTAAACGAATCATGATATATATATTTATGGTTGAATACTATGCATCTATGAAAAGAAGGAGGTTGATTTGTCTGTGCTGACATTCAACAAACTCTCAGACATATGGTCAAGGAGGGAAAAAGCATGAAGCATGACATTATGGGTGGTAGGCTTCTATTTGTCAATGGGATGGAAAAGTGTGCAATGTATTTGCAGCACAGGGAAATACAAGACACTGCTAACTTTTCAAAAGTTATTGATGAGCAGGGGAGTGAGGATGGAAAAAGCCACCTCTTTGAATTATTTTAAATATTTCCAAGGTGATTGTACTGGAGTTTGAGTTTTGGAGAACTAATCTTAAAATTAGACAAATAGATAAAATAAGTATAAAGGATACCAGTAGATTTTCTAATGTTAACCTTGGGACCTCATTTTATTTGATGCATACGTCTCCGAAGGTGGTTGTTCTGTCCCCTTTCTCCCTTGATCATGCCCTGAAACAGAGAGGAAAAACACCCAATCCCTGCCACCAAACCCTCTCATCAGATTTGACTACTGCCATGAAATTCATGAGTTACCAACTGCCTCTCAGAGCCTTAAGGCATTTTGGAGCCCAGAAGGAAAGTGAGGCCCCAGGCATGCCCCCAGACATGAAGAAACCCATACCATCAATACACCCCAGCTGGATGTATGGAAGGAAGGTGGTGCATCTTTGGGCCTTTGTGATCCAGATGAGTGACAGAGTAATTCACCTAAAAAGAGAGGGATGTCTCCGCTGATAGAAGCTGCTAATGGGGATGATAGAGTTTTGCACAACCCAGTGATCACAAGCCCAGTTTGAGGGGAAAGGACTCTCAAAACAGAGACAGCCATATAGGCACAGATAGTCCTCCTTTATTTAATTACACCAGTAGATGCCACGAGGGAAGGGTCCCTCGGTGGAAAAGAAGAGGGGGTCATTGCACATCCAAAATACCGAGATGAGCCCTTTGAGCAATTTTATTCATTCATTTGCTGAACAAACCTGAATTGACACCTTCTTTGACACAACCCTGCCCTACATGATGGGGTGAAGTGCTAGAACCCAGTCACTAGCCTTTCTTTAACTTTTAATTTCATGCAAGGAAAAGAGCCCCTTATCAGATAATCTCACAGACAAATACAAAATTATAACCTATGATAGGAATTATTAAGGACACTGCAGAGTAAAACAAACAAGGCAGATTATCTCACAGGGCGGAGCAGTTCTCATTCACCTGTTTATTTAGAAGCCTTTTAATACTGATCACTAAGAATCTCAGCTGAGTGTGATGACTCGTGTGTAATCTCTGCACATTGGGAGGCTTTGGAAGGAGGATTGTTCGAGGCCAAGAGTGCCAGACCAGCCTGGGCAACATAGCGAGACCGCCCCCCATCCCCAGTCGCTCCAAAAAAAAAAAAAAAAGCCAGGTATGGCATCACTTCTCATGTAGTCCCAGCTACTTAGGGAGGCTGAAGCAGAAGGATCCCCTGAGCCTAGGAGTTTGAGGCTGCAGTAAACTATGATCATGTCACTGTACTCCAGCTTGGGTAACAGAGTGAGATCCTGCCTCTTAAAAAAAAAAAAAAAAGATCATTCCCATTTTACAGTTGAATACACTTGAGGGATTGAAAGATGCGGTTGCTTGGTCAACACAGCAAATATGAACGGAGACAAGACTTGAGCAAATTAACACGGGGTCAGTCTTAAGGAGAGTCTGAGCACAGTAGTTGCATAGTTGGTTGTTTTAACTATAAAATCTAAGAACTTCGAGTACACAGTGGTTAATAGCTGGAAGGAATCTCTCGGCATGAAGATTAGTGTAGTCGCTCTGGTGACATTTGGAAAATGAACATGGCATGTGAAGAAACCTAAACCATATTCACTGCCCGTAGTTAAATGAGGCAGGAGTCAACAAAATAGAGCCTGGCACTCATAGTCTAAAAACAAGATTTTTGACTTTTTTCTTAAAATTGAGTACATAATATTAACAAGTGATCATGCCGCAGGAGAAAATTTCGTGACTGAAGACTGAAATGTCTGTCTATAGTTATTGTAGTATATGACTGGTGAAGGGTCTGTATTCCGCACCCCCACATGGGGCACCTGTGATACAGAATTAAGATTTTTAACTTTTGATAGTAAAGTGACACCAGGGCATCCATGTTCTCCCTGAAATTGTGTCTCATACAGTATTTCTGGGAAGAAGTCTTCATTTCTTTGTTATTCTCCTCGAAGGGCATGGAACACACACAAAGGTTAAGAAAAAATACTGTTTTTGAAAAGCCAAATAACTATGGTTCACTATCTCGAGACATTTGGCAAATCTCATTTTCCTACAGATGTTGTTGGACATAAATTGATGATTTCAAGAAGCAAATAGAATATTCTGCAATGCTCAGTATTAAGGAGTTCATTGTGATCAGATGGGGCTTTGTCTAATTGAAGTATTTGAATTAACTTACACTGTAAAAGTGAAAGTGTAAAGCTTTGCTTTTCTTCCAAGCTAATCAATGAAGATTAATATTCTATGGGAACCTGATTTTGCAGATGGAGCCGAGCGGCACTGTTTTCCCTACCATTTTTTCCTCATAGTAAATAAATCATTTTTATTATACTGTATGAATTTACTTAGCTCTTTTAATAGCCTTTGTAAGAATAATGCTTCCTTTGATTATATTAAATTTTAAAATGTGTGCAGTCTGGAATAAAATTCTGCTGTTGGGGGAAGGGCGGTGAGAAAAGGCAGAGATACTGAATATATCAGCTTTATCAGCTTATCCTCTGTGTTTTAAACCAGATGGAGCAGTGTCTGAGTATCCTGGGAGTTTTAGGAGTAAAATACTAAGTATTTGCTTGGATTAAAATGGCTCCTACCTGTGTCTAGTGTCAGACTTTCCTTCTGGGGAAGATGAGATTAGTCTGAAAGGACCTGGTCTTTATAAAACTATTCTCATTGTTATTTTGTACCTTTTTTTTTTTCTTATCTTCAAGGTTCTGGCCAATCTATTTGATTTTTTTCCTCCCAAAGGAGAGAAGTAAACTTTATAATTCCAGGGCTCACATCCACATGTATAAATTGATCAGCTGAATTGAAAAGCTGCTGACAGGGCTGACTTAGCAGGTTCTGCAAGTGGTCTCATTCACAATTGATAAGCTGACTTCTCACCCTCAATTCTTGGAGGCTTAACCCCTTGAAGGACAGGTACTGTTTGGCCTATCCAAATTGTGCTTTTCATGAGACAAGAAAAGGGAGGAAGGGAGATAAGTGTTTGTGTGAGAGAGATAAATTGATTTCATCAGAAACAAAAATATTCCATGATCTTATGCATTAGATCAAGTCTTGAAATATTAAAGTTCCTGGTGAGAAAATTCAGAATCACCGAAACTCTGTTTTTCTATGTCAGTCATCTTGTATATGGTCAACAAACCAATTTGTTTTTTTGAGACAAGTTCTGTCTCCCAGGCATGTAATTTAGGCTTACTGCAACTTCCACCTCCTGGGTTCAAGAGATCCTCCAGCCTCAGACTCCTAAGTAGCTGGGGCTACAGGTACATAGTACCACACCTGGCTAATTTTTTTTGTATTTTTTGTAGAGATGGGGTTTTGCCATGTTGGATAGGCTGGTTTCAAACTTGTGGCCTCAAGTGGTCGGCCTGCCTCAGCCTGCCAAAGAGCTGGAATTACAGGCAGGATCCATGGAGCCCAGCCTAACCAACGAATCCTTTTAAAATACATTGTCCATCAAGTCAGAAGCTTTAATAGCTCCTATTCAGAACCTATAACAGCTCTGCACTGTTTATGGATAATAAATAATGGCTGAAGCTGAAAATTTAAGGTTGTCTTAAATCTAGCCTCAGTATGTAAACTCTGCGTGTATGTGCATGTGTGGTGTGTACGTGTCCATCCTCAAATGGGTCAAAGTAAAAATCTCATGGAACCTTGATTCACAAGACTCAGGTTTGAGCATCATTTCTGCAATTTGTTACTTGTGTGGCAAAGGGCAACTTATCTGTTCTAGGCGTCTATTATTTATATAACAACTGCTAGTAATGAGAGCAATAATGGGACTGATTGGGATATGATGCTACTTACCTGACTTAACTGATGTTTTCTGGAAAGAATCAAATCAGAGAGCCTATCTGCAAGTGCTGGCAGCCTCTGAAAAGCACTGCCAATGTGCTTGGTTGTTATTACATGAATTCAGGAGTGAGTCAGACCCATCTAACTGGACTGAGAGAGAGCTTGGGGGCTGCCCAGAATGGATAATTAATTTTTTCGATTGCTTCAGGCACATGTTGAACCATGGTCAGTTCAAATTTGAGCTCTCTACAGATAGATACATTTTTAATTGGTCAACTAAATAAATACATACATACATGAATACATGGAGTTTTCTGAAGAGACCTGGAGCCTTGCATATTCTATGGAGTTGATTTGAATGGAGACACAAGAGGGCAACTCTCAGACATTTTGAGTAAGAGTGATGCTCTGTAGTTCTCTGTCTCTTTTGACGTTGAGGAATTATCAAACACTTTAATGAGAAACACTGTTTTGAAGTCTTTAAACAGTCAGATTCTAAGCAAAAGATCAACGGTTTCCCTTCTTTCTCATCTACTTGCCTTGTCCTCCTGCTGCTGGCAATGTACTCCCACTTCCCTTTTCATCTAGGCATGTATTTGGTTCAATCACATACCATTGCTGATATTCAACCACTTAGATATATTTAAAAAATTTGTCTTGCATTTACGCAGCTATGTCATCACAGGATGAATGTGTGTCAATGAGTATTATGTTAGCATAGAGTGCCATACTGTACAGTGTCTTCTGGCTCAGTATCCTTCCACCCAAGAAATACATTTTGGAGATCGTTGCATGTCAACATGTGGAGATCTGTTTTGTTCTTTGCAAGGCTGCGTAATCTCGTATGTTATCAATGTCTTCTCTTTTTTTGTTGTTTTTGTATATTTGCTCCCTTGTTGATGATGGGCATTGAAGTTCCCTCCTACTACCAAGTTTCCACAGTTATTAGCAATGACACTCTCAGGTCATGCCTTGCAGTGTGCATGGGTTATTTCCTTTTATAGGATGTATTCCTAGAAGTAGAATCCTTTAGCTTACAAAAAAAAAGTCACTTCTGCCTTTTGCTTCGTGAATGCTTAGTGAATTTATAATTATTTGATCAATAATGAATGTGCAGTGAGCTTTATGAGCAAAGAACTCTTACCTACTACTTGGCAAAATTTTCTCTCACCTCAGACTTGGGCTATTTTAAGAAAAAGGAAACCTGAAACTTTTTGAGTTTTTAACTCTCACTTGTCCTTAAGAGATGAGAGTTGTTTTTCAGAGGCAGATCATTCTTTATGTGGTATTGCTAAGGTTGCAAGTTATAAAATAATGAGGAAAGTGATTGTGTGCACATGACTGTAGTTGTGTACACATTTTCAGGATTTTATATTCAAGCTAGAATGAATACCTGGGGGAGCTGCCATTTCACTATGGAGGTCCAAGATCACCTATCTAACAGTTCTGAATTTCTACCCCTGGGAAGGAAGTATATGTTCACTCTACCCTTTAATAAAGGCACAGAAATGCACCATGCAGTCTACATGAAAGCATGAGTGAGTGCTATTCATTTTAAGAAGCACTCAAGCACTGTGAAAATTAGCACTGGAACACGGTTCCAAATGAAAGTGACACCATGAGCCTAATGAGAAATTGAGTACCGTCTATTTATCTCCTCTAGCCCAAGACCTTTCTCTTCTGTCATTTGAATGTTTCTGGAACGCCTTTTCTTCCTGGGCTGAGCTGTGCCCCACACCTTCTTCCCTTGTCTTGCTGGAAATGAGAGCCCTTGTGCCTTTTCCCTTCTGGGAAGCCCTGCTAGGTGCCTGGCAACTTTCTGTAACGTGTGCTTCTCTGTCTTGCTGACTCATCGTCCTTAGTTTCAGGTGTGATAACTCTAGTGGTTCTCATGAAGCTAAATCATAAAGATCTGAGAAGTACACACTACGTGTCACTTGCTTTCTCCTAGAGCAAACCAACATTTGGAAAATAGTCTGGGTAGGGTAAGTTCCCTTAGCGGTAAAGCGACTGCTGGCAGGAAGTGGAGAAGTGATTTGAGGTTTGAAAATAGGGTCACAGGATAATCTTTAGCCCCTTCAGGAATACTTCTTTAGCTTCTTCAACTCACTAGTTTATGTTTGAAAAATATTCCAAAGCCTTTGCTTAAAAATGTGTTACATAATATTCTTCCAATAAGTTTCCAAGGTATATATTCTTGTAAGCATCTAGTGCTACGACTTTTATGAAGAAAACTGGTATTTTTTTATTAACTAATGAAAAGCGATGTAAGTGAGGGGTACACATCAATGTTAATGGATCTTGATGATGGCCTCCAGTTACTCATGGAAAAATGTATTTTTGATTACTTGCTGCTGTGGGCCAGAAATGTTGCTGGGCATTAAATACATGGAAGTGAGTAAGAAATATGAAAGTCCTACCCACGTGGAGGTTATATTCTAATGAAAAATAGAAACTAATTATATTGTTTTAGTTACCTATTGCTACATATAACCACCTCACAGTTGCTATGGGTCAGGAATCCAAAAGCATGTTTGAGTAGTTTTGGCAGGTGTTGGCGGGAGCTAAAATTGCGTCAAGGCTCTATTGGAGGCGGGTCTTCACTGAACTCTCTCACCGGCTGTTAGCAGGCCCGAAATTTGTTGTCTGCAAATGTACAGAGAACTGTCTAGAAAGCTGCCTCCGTACAAAGTACATAGTTCCTCCAGAATAAGCAATTCAAGAGAGAATGAGAGTGGGGGCACTCAAGACAGAATCGAGTCGCTTTTATTACCTGATATTGAAAGCGACATACCATCTCTCATGCTGCATTCTATTTATTCCTATAATTAATTCCTCTAGCCTGCCCTGAAGGGGAGGGAGTTACCCAGGAGCAGGGATCACTGGGGACCATGTTACAGGCTTTATACCACACTTATTAAATGCCTACCCTGGGGAGCACTGATAAAAGCATCAGACCACAGTGATGGGCATAATAGCCAGTGACACTTACTGGGGACTTAATTTTGTAACAGCTTTTTTTGTATCAATGGTAAGGATGATGAAAGCCCACCTATATGGAGCAACATTGTGTCAGGCACTGTACTAAGTGGCCATGTGGCGTTTCTCATTTAGTCTTCATAACAGCCCTCTCTCAGTGGGTACCAGTCAGTACCCATTTTACAGATTAGGAAACTGAGGTACAGACAACAATGGCTTCTAACATTCGATTCTCTGTGTCATGCACTACATTTTTTTCCCATTTACCAGCTGCATTTTAGGTCTCCATTCATTTTCACCACCTTCCTAAATATACAGAGAGAAAACCCATACAATAAACCAGTCAAATCCTGGCTATCTGAGCTGAGCTCTCTCTCTCTCTGAAAGCCTAGGGTAAAGGAAAATTATACTCATGAGCACCTCGTGAGGTGTCATCCAAAGTACTTTTGAGGCAAAGGTATTATGTTTCATGGCCATGGTTCCCAGTAGGGATAGCAGCATTGCAGTCAAATGCACTAACATCCCTGCCCATCCCAAACTCTCCTCTCAAACCAGTTTATTGAAATAAGGCCTCACTTCACAAGTAAATAAATAGTCAAGCTCTGGATTTTATTTATGCTCCAGCTTACTGTATATTTCCATTTAATGAGTCCATTAAAGCTTAAAACCAAACCTTTTGGAAAAGGAAAAGAAAACCCACAGCAGCTGTCCAGGGCTTCGGGAGTTGGAAAATGCAATTCATGTGACTTGGTGGAATGCCATGAAGCTGCCATTAGATTATTCACTAAGTAATACTCCGTTTACTGTTAAGGTAAGTGGAGACAGAGAGGGCTCTGGAGATGCCCAACCTGCATTTGGATGACAGATAGTGACCACCTCCTCTGTGCCAGGCATGGTGCTATGCAGAGGCATATAGTAGTGCACACAGGACATAGAGCATCCCCTCAGGGGGTTTGCAGTCTCGTAGGAGTCATCAACTAAAAGATTTACATGATGTGTCTTGTGTGCTAGGGAGAGGAAGTTTGGGATTCCACTCCCTATAATACAGGATGATATAACCTTGAGAAGAATCAGACTGGGAAATTCCATAGAGAAGGGGTTGTTTTTGCTGAGATATGTAGGCCAAGAGAGAGTTAGGGAAGTGAAGACAAAAGAGAAGACGGTTTGTTAAACATCAGCTGTAAGTACTCAAGAGCAGCTAAAATCATGAAATATCTGCAGGACCGCAAGTAGTTCAGTAGAGTTGAAGAAAGGATGGTGAAGTGAGGGCTGGAATGAGAGGGCAGAGAGTTGGTGGGTGAGAAGTGTAGCTAAGTATTTTGGACTTTGTTACAAGTGCATTGACACATTTTAAACCCGTAGGGGAAGGCTGATCCTTTCAATGTATGAACAGCTGAGCTTATAATGTTATTCAATGAGAAAATCTTCAGAGTATTTTTGACTCAGTGGCAATGTGTCCACCACCTGAAAATTTTATGTTTTTCTGTAAAGTGTGGGGATGTAAAGAAAAGCAACAGCATGATTATTAAGAGCACAGCTTCTCGAATCAGAGATTGTGTAAGTTGGAATTCTAACTTATTCAGTTGCTTAATTTGTGTGTTTAGGAAAATCTATTAATCTGTCAGAATCTATAGTACCCCATCTGAAAAATGGAAATAATAATTAATACTGAGCTCACAGAGCTTTTGGAAGGATCGTGTTAGGTTTTTACGCTGCATAGCACATTACCACCTGCAGAAGCTTAACGCAACACTCTTTTCTTATCTCACAGTTCCTGTGTATCATAAATTTGGGGATGGCTTAGCTGGGTTCTCTGCTTAGAATCCACTAGACTGCAGCCAGGGTATCAGCCAGGACTAGGTTCTCATCAGACACACATCTGGAACAGGATCTGCTTTCAAGCTCCCTCAGGTTGCTGGCAGGATTCATTTTCTGGTAGCTGCAGGATTCATGGCTGCTTGCTTCTGAAAATCCAGAAACTGGGGGACAGAGACAGAGACACAGAGAGAGATCCACCAAGAGAGTTGCTCTAATCTTACGTAATCACTTAGGTTGATTTCTTATCTTTGCAGTTGTGAATTGTGCTGCACTAAGCGTGCACATGTAGGTGTCTTTTTCATGAAATGGCTTATTTTCCTTTGGGTAGATATCCAGGAGTGGGATTGCTGGATCAAATGGTAGATCTGTTTTTAGCTCCTTGAGAAATCTGCATGCTGTTGCATACTGTTTGCTATAGAGTTTGTGCTAATTTACATTCCCACCAGCAGCATATAAGAGTCCCAGGTCTCACCACATCCATGCTGACATGTGTTGTTTCTTGACTATATAACAACGGTCATTCTGACTGGGGTAACCTAGTAGTTCACTGTGGTTTTAATTTGCATTTTCCTGGTGATTAGTGATGTTAAACATTTCATGTTTGTTGTCCATTTCTACATTTTTTGAAAAATACCTGTTTAAGTCAGAGACTTAGAAGGAAGGAGCCTGGGAGGGGGAGGGTAAAGGATGAAAAATTACCTGTTGGGTACAATGTATACGATTCAGTTGACAGGTACACTAAAAGCCAAGAGTTCACCACTATACAATTCATCCATGTAATCAAAACCAGTTTGTGCCCTTAAAGCTAATGAAATTTGAAAACCTGATGTAATCACATATGCATAATCACAAATATCTCATCACCTGTGTTATATTCCATTGGTTAGAAACAAGTTTTGCGTCCTGCTCACATTCAAGGAGGAATTAGCAAAGGTATGAACGTTAGGATGTGGGGATCATGGTGGGACGAATCCTCAAGACTGCACACCACAAGAATTTGGTAAAATCATGCACAGAAGGACAGAAAAGAAGTGTATAGCTCTGTGAAGAATTTCCAGGGCACAGAAAGAGAGAATGGAAGAATATACCAAATAGAACATATAGAGAGCTTGTTCATATCTCTTAACTGTTGTTGTTACAGTTGTGATATGATTTAAGGAAGATGTGGCAGACTGTTTTTGTGACTTTGGTAGCACATGTATATTGGATGTACTTGATTATTCAGTTCTGTGGGCCAGAAGACATTCATGGGACGAGATCAAGGTTACCTTTCGCAGGTGGGGCATTTTGTAACTGAATAAAACCCAGTCAGTAAAAGTAAGCAACACGCAAAATCTAGGCAGGTGTTGCAATGTATGTATGCTCTTGATCTGAGGAAGAGCACGCGTTTAAGTCAGACTAGAAACTTACACCACACAAATCCCACCCACAAGCAATGCTCTATTACTATATGCAGAAGGCAGTAATTTTTTGTGTACATGTAAATATGCATATATGTTTGTGTGTATGTAATTGACTAGCTATCGTCATGTCTCCCTATGGTGAATGATGTATTGATTCATCAGACTTTTTGGACACCTACTCTGTGGTGAGCATGATGCCAGCCTCTAGCGATAGAGAGTAAAAAGTGCAATAAACGAGCTACCTTCCGGAAGCTCAAATTATTGTGGCAGTTAGAACGACTCAACTGACAACTGACAATTCAAAAATCCATGGGGGAGTTCCATTTCGAGTTATATGGGACACACTGAGGGCACTTCCCACCCTGTCTGTTCGCTTTGATATGTTTCGGTATATATCAGTCAAAGTGAACTTCAGAGACAAAAGCAAAACACGAAATCCCAGACATACAGGAGGACATTATGTAATTATAAGAGGGCCAAGTCACCAAAAAGACAAAACAATCCTAAACAGTCTTCATTGTTTATGCACAAACTGTGAAACTTTAAAATAAAACCAAAACTGATGAAACTGAAAAGAGAAATGGAGAAATACACAAACATAAGTGAAGTCTCTCTCACTCTTTGGTAGAATTACTATTGAGAAAATTAATGAGGCTATGGAAGTACACAGCAACACTATCAGCCAGAAAAACATAGTTAAAATGTATAATCATCTACCAACAGCAGGATGCCTGTGCTATTCAATTCCACATGAGATATTCACCAAGATAAACCATGTTCTATATTATTTTAAAAAAAACTTAACAAAGTTAAAATAATTCAAATCATATAGTTGTTTTTCTCTGACAAAATTAAGTTAAACTAGATATTTAAACATTTAAACAATTCCAACTTTAAACATTTAAAGTTGGAAAAAAAACAACTATACACAGTCTCTTTCAGAAAATAGAAGTGGAATATATACTTCCTAACTCAATTTATGAGTCTAACATTAACATAAAATGTTAACATAAAATAAACTGGAAAAAAATCTAAAAGCACTTGGATATTAAGCAGCAAAGTCTAAATCACCCATAGTACAAAGAGGAAGTCTCAAGGGGAGTTATAGAACTTAAATGAAAATATGTTTTAGAAAACATATAGTAGGAAACTGAAGCAGTGCTTAGAGGGGAATGTGTAATGCTAAATGCTTATATTAGAAAATAAGAGCATTCTCAAATCAGCAATGTGAGTATCATAAACTATTAAAAAAAGCAAAGCAAATAAAGAACAAATACATGCAAACAGAAAGAAAGGAATACTAAATGTAAGATCAAAAATGAATGGATTTGAAAATCAAAAAGCAAGCAAACCTAAATCTGGGTCTTTCAAAATATAAATAGAAGTGATGAATCTATTCTTCACTTTGTCAGCAAGACTGAGAAAAAGCGGAGACGACAAAAATTACAAACATCACACAAATTTAAAAGATTATAAGGAAATAATACCAATAATTTATGCACATAGCAATTTACATGAAATAGACTAATTCCTTGAAAACCATTACTAAAACTTATCCAAAACAAACTAGATAAGTGAAATGGCTTAATATACTTATTTAAAATATCCTGCCAAAATAAGCATTTTCAGTGACAAATGGTTTTACTGCCTATTCCACCAAACATTTAAAGTTGGGAAAACAAACAAACAAACAAATATACACAGTCTCTTCCAGAAAATAGAAGTGGAAGATGTACTTCCTAACTCAATTTATGAGTCTAACATTAATCTGATACCAAAACCAGGCTATATATAAAATTTATGTATCTATATATACATAAATATGTATCATGGAACACATAAAATATAGAAAATTAATAACATAGCATGACCGCATACCATTAATTCCAGGAGTGCAAGGCTGGTTTTATATGTAAAAAAAAAAAATCAATGTAATGTACCATATTAACACAATAAAGAAGAAAATGAACATGTGACCCTATAAAATCGTGTTGAAAAGTATTTGAAACAAAGGTCATGTACATTGATGATAAAAACTCTCAACTAACTAGAAATAGAAGGAGCCTTCCTTAACTTGGTAGAGGACATCTACCAGCAACTCCATGGTGAAACACGGACTGTTTTCTCCAGTAGAGCGGGAACAAGGGAGGAGTTCCACTCTCACCACACCTATGCAACACAGTACTGGAATCTTGCTCACTGCAGTAAGGAAGAAAAAGAATTAGAGAGCATATTGATTGGAAATTAATATATAAGGGCATCTTTATTCACAGATAAAATAATTGTCTATTTATAAAATCTCAAGGGACTCTAAAACCTCTTAGGTGAAAACACAAATATCAATCGTGTCTTTATACTAGGAAAGAACATTCAGAAGCCAAAACTTTAAAACAAACCGTTCATAATAGCTCCAAAAATTGAAATACTTAGCTACAAATGTAGTAAACGTGTAAGAGATCTTTATGGTAAAACTATAAAATATTTGTAAAATTTTAAAAAGGAATCTAAATATATACATAAATTCAAAGACTAAACATAGTAGGAGTGTTAATTCTATTCAAATTGATATGTAGGTTTAACACAGTACGAATCAAAATGCTAGCAGATGTTTTTGTAGCTATAAACTTGAAGATTCTAAAAATTATAAAGAAAAATAAAAACCAGACTAATCAAAATAAAAAAGAATAAAAGTAGGTGACTATATCTAATTTGTTTTATATAAGCCTCTGGTAGTAAAGATAGTATAAACTGGTAAAGGAATAGACACATTAGTCAACTGGACAAAATAGAGAATCCAGAAATAGACGTACAAAAGTATACTTAATGAAATCTTAGAAAAGGTACAAAATCAAAGGAAAAATGATTTTGTTTTCAACAATTTGTGTTGGCATATTTGGAAATACATTGGCAAAATCGTATACCTTACACAAAAATTAACTGAAAATGGATCATAGATCTAAATATAAAATGTAGAACTGTAAGTTTTAGAAGAACACACGGATAAAATATTCATGTCCAAATGAGTTAAAATACGAGTTTTTGGTCATGACACCAAAGGCACAATCTCACCTCCCTAAAAAGGTTAAATTTGACTTAACAAATTGTTAATAATTATATGTGAAGGACTCTGTTAAAAGAGAGAAGAGGCAAGAATCTGGAAAGAAATATTTGTAAATCACACTTGACAAAATGTTCAGTATCTAGAATATATTTTCAACTCTCAAAGTTCAAAAGTAAGAAAGCAAACAACCTCTTTTAATAACAGGTGGAAAAAGACATGAGTAGCCACTGCGAGTACATTCATATTGCTTTCTTAGTGGGTTCTGGGTAGGGGGAGAAGAGGATATTCATAAGGCAACCCCTGCTCCCCATAGAAAACCAAAATAACCCCTGACAAGGTGTTTAACATCATTAGCCATTCAGAAAATGCAAATTAAAGCCAGGATGGGATACCATTAAACACCTTAGTAGAGGCATAAGATAAAAAGATATTGACAGTATTTAGTTCTATCAAGGATTCAGAGAAACTGGATTTCTCATGTAGTGTGAGTGGGAATTTGAAATGATGCAGACTTTTAAAACACTTTGACTGTCTATTACAACGTTAAATAAATACTTAGAGACTCGCAATCCGATTCCTAGGTTTCTTACCCCAAAAAATGAAAATGTGCATTTATAAAAAACACACAGGTCAGGCCTGGTGGTTCACGCCTGTAATCCCAGCTACTCAGGAGGGTGAGGCAAGAGAATAGCTTGAACCAGGTGATGAGCTGAGATCACACCACTGTACTCCGGCCTGGGCGACAGAGTGGACTCTGTCTCAGAAAAAAGAACACACACATGCACACACACACACACACACACACACACACACACGATTGTGTATATCAACTCTATCATGGCCACCTAGAAACAAGCCATATGTCTTCAAATAGATGAATATTCCACATGTACATATACATGTGGAATACTACTCAACGATAAAAAGGAACAACTATGGATACAGGCAACAACGTGGATCTATTTCAGAATTATTCTGAGAGAAAGAAGCCAGTCTCAAGAGATTATGTACATACATTTTGGTTGTTGTTTAATCACCAAGAATGAATTTTTATTATATGCAACCAAGTGCAAACCCCAACCAATACAATCTATGGGCTCATGAGGTCTTCATCTGGATCTCATTCCCCTTCTTACCAAATCAAGACTCAGGGTATAAATCCATTCATAGGACATTTGCAAGAAACAAAGCTGTAGGGTTGGAGAAAAGACCAGTGGTTGCCAGGGAATAGGGGCTGAGGGGAGGGTGATTGCAAAGGAATACCACAGGGGAGTTTGTTGGGTGATACAACGCTTCTGCTTCCTAACTGCACAGCAATTAGAATCTATGCATTATGTTAACATTTATGAAATTATACATCCAAACTTTCAAATTTGATATATTAATTTAAACAATAAAATAAATGCAAGTCTATAAATTATACGAGCAAAAAGTCGACACATATTTTTGTTGTTCTATCTCCAGTGCATAACATCATTCCTGGCAAACATACGTTTTAAAATATTTGGTGATTGAATGAATGAAAGAGTGGAGAATTACTGTTGTTGTTATTATTAGTTATGTATTTTTTTGCTACAGTGTCTTCCTCTTTTGTCCAGACTGGAGTACAGTGGTGCCAACACAGCTAGCTCACTGTAGCCTTGACCTCCAGGGCTCATGTGATCCTCCTGCCTTAGCTTCCTGAGCAGCTGAGACTACATTTAGTTGAGATGCAGTCTTGACATACTGCTCAGGTTGGCCTCAAACTCCCGGCCTCAAGGGGTCCTCCGGCCTCAGCTTCTCAAAGTGCTGGGATTACAGAAGTGAGCCACCCCATCCGGCAAGAATTACATTTTAAAAGCTGTAAGTTAGGAGCTAGTTTAGGATAAATGTGGTGACTACTTGGACATAGATATTTATATTGTATGATGATACTTTACAACTATAGATTACTAATTTATAAGGCAGACTGTTTTGTATTTAGAGTTTGTGGTATAAGAAAAAGAGTTTTGCATGGAGGTACAGCTGTGGTTGTTTGGTCCAGTTTCCGTTTTAAGAATATCCCACAGCCTGCAGTGGGGAAGGGAAAATGGAATCTATGAGTTTTAATTAATGCTACTTCAGTGATGATTATGCTACATAGATGTTTGTGCATATGATGTCTATCTATTTAATTCTAAAAATGGAATTACTAGATTAAAGGTTATATATATTTAAAATTGTTACACATGTATTACATGACCCTCCCAAATGGCTACAGTGTTTTATACTTTTACTAAGTCTCAGGAGAGTTTTCAATAGACTTCCACATAAAATAAAAGCTGATGGCCTAGTGGCTTACATCTGTAATGCAAACACTTTGGGAGGCCAAGATGGGAGGATTACTTGAGCTCAGGATTTCAAGATCAGCTTGGGCAAAAAATTAAAAATATATATATATATTCCTGGGTGTAGTGGTGTGTTTGCCTTTGGTCCCAGCTACTCAGGAGACTGAGGTGGGAAGATCATTTGAGTTCAGGAGGTTGAGGCTTCAGTGAGCCAAATCACACAACTGCACTCTGATCTGGGTGACAGAGTGAAGCTGTGTCATAAATAAGTAAGTAAAGCTGATACAGTATCTGTAGTTTGAATTATGTACTGTATGCTTCCCTTCCTCCCTCTCTCCCTCCTTCCCTTCATGCGGCCCTCCCTCTCTTCCTTCCTCCCTCTCTTCCTCCCTCCCTCCCTCCCTCCCTTCCTCCCTTCCTTCCTTCCTTCCTTCCTTCCTTGAGTAATAACTTATGAGTTTTCTGACAATGTATTCACCAACAGGACAGTATATGATAGACCTCACTTACTTCCCACCCCAAAATGTGGACATCACAATAATTCAAAATCTTTCTACACACACAAACAAACAAACTCTATACCATGTATGTAAAAGTTAGCTGGCTTCAGCTCAGTAATTTTTCAATGAGGAATGCTGCACTTCCAATGAAAACAGACAGCCAGTGTAGAAACCGTTCCTATCCCATTTCTACTGTATGACTCTGATTCATAAATTACTAAAGTGTATTCCTGAGAAATAAATATTTCACCAGCCAGTGACAGACTTATGAGCTAATTAAAATCTGAGCCCTGGAAGAAGTGGTGCCATTAGCTCAATTCACAGGACTGGAAACTCTGTGTCTGCTCACTGACTCAGGTAGACGTTTACATATGGGAAGGAGGGGGCTGGCTTATTAAGAACAACATTTGGGTCTGGATGAAGGGAGCTCTCTGTCAAACCTGAGATGTTCAAAGAAAAGCCAAAATAACAATATGGGAGGTTTCTGTTGCCCATGAGAAGAGGGAGGTAATACTACATGGTGGTTTTAAGTGTCGGGGCTTGGGGGGATTACAGTGTCGTGAGTTCGGATCCTGGATCTGCCGTTTAGCAGAGGTGGAACTTCAGGGGTGATGTTCAGCCTTTCTAAACTGCAGCATCCTCGTTGGTACCATCAGTAGAGGAATCCGCAGTGTGGCATGTGTATAAAGTGAGATACCACGTGCAGCTCCCCAGCAGAGCGGGAGGCAAATACTTGCTCGATAGTTGGAAGACACCTGTCGTGAGCGTCGACAGTTGTATTCACAAGAAGTCATGTTTCAACGTCCAGTTTTCTGTTAAAGATTTCGAGCCTGTCGGATGCTAAGCAGTTGTCTAGTGTGAAGTTTGTTCCCTCGGAAAATATAGTTAATACTCATTTTTTGATGACTTCTGATGTGCCAAGTCACGGATGGTGCTAAGCATTTTACGGTCACCCTGTCATTTCATCATTACAATAACGTAGACGATGGATATCATTAACTCTACAGAGGAAACTGAGGAACAGTGACAATGAGTTATTGGCTCTAAAATTTAACCCAAGTTCTTTTTTCTTTTTGCTTTCTTTCTTTTTTTATATTTGCCTAGACTCCCTTTATTTCACACAGTTATACAAATTATGAGGTCAAGGTTATGACCTCAAACAGTGAAGGTTTAATTTACATGAATAGCTGAGCATGGTGGCTCACACCTGTAATCCCAGCACTTTGGGAGGCTGAGGCCAGTGGATTACCTGAGGTCAGGAATTCAAGACCAGCCTAGCCAACATGGTGAAACCACATCTTGACTATAAATACAAAAGTTAGCTAGGCGTGATGGCAGATGCCTATAATCCCAGCTACACAGGAGACTGAGGCAGGACAATCACTTGAACCCGGGAGGTGGAGGTTGCAGTGAGCCGAGATTGCACCACTGAACTCCACCCTGGGAGATACAGCAAGATTCTGTCTCCAATAAATGAATGAATGAATGAATGAATGAGCTTTCTTCTCCATGAAAATAATATGTGTTACTTCACACCTGGTTTAACACACACAAAATCCCCACCCTATCTGGCACCAATACACTTAACATGCAATATTAAGTACAATTTCCATTTTATTTTTGTCCAGAGAATAGTCTGTCTTCAGTTTGGAAGGACTCAGCTCCTTACATGGGCTTTGTTGGGGATTGTGAGTCAGCACCCGCAGGTCTAAATTGGGATGGGGGCGTTCGGTCCTTGGGAGCTTCGGGAGATCAATTCCTGACTACTTTGCTGTGAATTGCATAACTCACACGGTAATGTAGCTTCACATACAGCTTGGGGAGCACACAGGCATCAAAGACGCTCACTTCAGAAATGTCCCTGACTGCTGTGGCCTCCGCTGTGTTTCCAGTGATGAATTTCCTAATGGCCTGGTCCTCCGGCATGCATCTGACACAGTGCTGTGAGTCGGCTGAATGAGTCCATGGCCCTTTATGGCATGACGGTTCTTTTTTTCTTTGTCATCTTGGAGGCATGGACTGGAGACCTCAAGTTGTTATTTTAAAATTACATATATATTTGGCTGGACGCATTGCCTCACACCTGTAATCCCAGCACATTGGGAGGCCAAGGCATGTGGATCATGTGAGGTTGGGAGTTTGAGACCAGCCTGGCCAGTAGGCTGAAATGCCAAAAATTTTAGCTGGACATGGTGGTGGGTGCCTGTAACTCCAGCTACTTAGGAGGCTGAGGCAGGAGAATGGCTTGAACTCAGGAGTTTGAGGTTACAGTAAGCCAAGATTGCACCACTGTACTCCAGCATAGGCGTGACAGAGCGAGAAAAAAAATTATTACAGTCCCAAGAGAAAATCTGAAGGTCCTTCCTAGACCCCTTTTGTTTAAACAGCTATGACTGAGGGGTGCACTTCATGTGGTCATAAATGGTGGTCAGTGTTCTACCCCTGAGTGTGATTACAGTTTCAGAGAAAGTCTCTGTGAACTAGCCACAGATACCTTCCAGAAGCATAAAATTATTATTCAGCATTCTCCGTATCTTCCTTTATCCATGGTTTTGTCAGCAATATGTAATATTATCCATAGTACACATGACACTGTGTTTGCTTGGTTGCCAGAGAGGAGATAAGGTTCAAAATAACAATCTCAGGTCTGGTTATGAGCATTTTGTAAATAACCTGTTTGATACTTGTTATCACCCTTGGCACTTAGCCACAGTTACCCTATTTCATAGGTATTTTATAGATACCCTATTTTATGCCAAGGTAAGGAGAAAAAAATAAGAAACAGCAGTTTTTGATGACAGGGATTTACTTACAGGTCTTCTGGAATACAGTGTACACTTATGTGTGTGCACGTGTGCACACTGTGTGTGTGAATGCATGCGTGTGCGTTGGGAATGCCTCCATTCTGTACCAGGGTGTGAATAAGTTGAGAGAGTCAGTAGTAATGGAGATGACAATTTAGGATGTGGTGATGATTTCTGATGTCAAGCTAAGTGTATAACCTTGGAATGAATGAGTTTCTTTCAGAAGACTTTGGGTTGTATATTCTTCAGAAATGAGCCCTTGTCTTCTACTTTTTTGGCACAGCCCCATGGAGGCAGGCTGAAGCATGGCACATCTTGTTAGGATGACCTGACTGAGAGCAAAGATTGGTTGCAAGCCTTAAGGACTTTATGAAGCAGTATATTAATCATACACTTTTGATCGCAAGCAACAGAATCACAGTGCACCTGGTCTTTTGTTTAGAAGGGGGAGTTCCTTGGCTTACACAACTGTAAAGGCCCGAAAGAGGCTGGTTTCAGATGCACAACTAAGCGATTCGAATTTCGTTCTTTGCTGTTTCTTGGCTCAGCTTTTCAGTGTTGACATCATCCTCTGGCAAATTCTTCCTCACTGGGGACTCAAAGTGATGTAGCAGCTCCAGGCTTATTTTCTATGAAATGGGCTGCCCTGGTGAAAAGGAAATGCCTCCTTCTTAACCATTCTAGCAAGAACAATAAAACCCTCAAAGATTTGGTTTCAAAAAATAATAGCATGTATTAAGTGCCAGACAGTAAGTCCTTTTTTATGTATGGAACTGTATTGTTTCCTTGAATCCTCACAATAATTCTACAAAACAGCTACTATAATCAACCCCATTTTAACAGGAGAAAGTTTAGTTGTAGAACAGTTGTGTCCATTAGCTCTTGCTTTGTAGTGAGCTACTTCCAAGCCTGGTGGCTTCAAAGTGTGACCATGAGTTCGAAGTTGGCAAACCTAGAGAGCCTGAATCCTCCAGCGTGACATCAGCTAGGATAGTTCAGTTCCATACCTGTATCCCTCACATGTCCCCCAGCAAGCTCGCCTGGTTTGCTTAGTGTGGCAGAGATGCAGCAGTGAGCTGGCACAAATGTGCAAGCACAAAGGGCAAAGGTAGTCAAAGCCTTGTGAGGCTCATGCCGGGAACTAGCACATTCTCATTTCTTCCCTATTCTTGTTACCAGAACATGTCACAAGACCAATTTGCATTCAGAGGGTGAGGAAATAAACTCTCCCACTTCATGGGGGGGATGTTCATGGTCACATTACCAAGGGACAGCACTGGGGGAGAATCGGAGGGTATTTTTATAGTCAGTCTATCAACATGGTCATTAAATTTGCCCAAAGTTACATTTTTAGCAGGATTCAAACCAGGGAAGTCTGGCTCCAGAGTACAAGTTCTTCCTCCTTACAGTGTTCTTTGTATAATTGTTATTGATTCAGCTTGGATAAGACCGCACAATTGAAGCAATCATTTTGGCCAGGAAAATGAAATGTTTCGTTGGTTAGATTTGGGTCCTGTCTTCAAGTCTAGGATGAGGTACAGGAGTCAGCCCTTCCTAAACCCTGGGTACTAGAAGTGGCATAGCTTCTTAGCTCATAGAAGCACTAGCTCAAAGGAAAACTATTTTCAGAAGAAGTAATGAATAGAGATCAGGCACAAAATAATATCCCCCACTGATGGGGATATGCTAGGGGCAGTTGGGTAAATTGCAAGGGTAAGTCTATGTTATGACACTCTTGGATTGTAACGGAGAGTCGTATTTGCTCTATTTACTGGGGAAGAAGATTGAGGAGTTACAATTGGCTTTAAGTGTCTGCTTTTGGTGGAGGACTAGATCATGATGAGGATAATGTGGACATTAGGAAGAGGGGCCTTGTAGAGGACAGAGATGTCAAATTTCAAGTGCCTGGGAGTCCCCAGATGGGATTGTGTGTTCTGTTTTTGAATTACCAGGAGCCGGTACAACTCCTATCTGCAAAGAGACATTGATCACACTGAAAAAAAAAAAAAAAATGAATGAATGGTTAGGTAGATGGATGATGGATGATGGGTGGGTGGGTGGGTGCACGGACAGATGGTGGATGAAAATGTAATCAGTGAATGACCCTCTAGATGATAAGTGGAACCCTGCCTTGCTTTCCATTTCCTGCTTCAAATCTCATTTGCCAGCAATATCAAATTGGATATATTTTCCTCTACTTCCATCTATACCTGGCCTCTAGTCTTCCTCATTTTTGAAGTTTTTTTTAAGATAGTGTCTGGCTCTGTCACCCAGGCTGGAGTACAATAGCATGATCTTGGCACCCTGCAACCTCTGCCTCTGGGGTTCAAGCAATTCTCCTGCCTCAGCCTCCCAGGTATTTGGAATTAACAGGCACATGCCACCATGCCCAGCTAATTTTTGTATTTTTAGTACATATGGGGTTTCGCCATGTTGGCCACGCTGGTCTTGAACTCCTGACCTCAAGTGATCCACCCATATCAGCTTCCCAAAGTGCCGAGACTGTAGGTGTGAGCCATCACGCCTGGCCTGATGAGTCACTAATTTTCAGCCAGCTGGATGGGTTAAGTGTTTGTCCACCATGCTCTAGAAATTCTCTGAGCATATTCATATTATTACACTTAACCCTTTTGTGAACCACCTCCTTTTAGGCAAAAGTGATTCTCACTGTCTTACTCATTGCACTACTGTAATGCCTAACACAGAGCCTGGCCCAGAGAGAGTGCATGACAAGTATATTCTATATGATGGAATGAAACGTTCAGTCAGTGTGCAAATAACATGCATTGATAAGAATATATAGGGTCTACAGTGGCGATGTCGATTTTACAGCCAGTGACATCTCCTGGCCAAATTCTTCGCTTTTAATATCATGCTTAAATTTTGTCAATGCATTTCTAAAAATGGAAGGAAAGCGTGTGGGCCACAAGAACACTGCCAGTTTTCTGACGTCGTTCATAATCTATCAGGCGATCCTGGGGTACCAGTAAGAAGAGATTATGATGGACAGTGAGACAGCAATGACTGCCTTCAGTTTTATCATCAGCCCTGGATAGAGAAGATGTAGCACCTATTAGTGAAGATGATCAGTTCTTCCATTTCCAAAGAGATGGGTATTTTGGAAGTTAGAAATCTGTGTCTTTGAAATGCCTTTTTATTAATAAAAATCATAGCTTCTGGCCTGGCATGGTGGTTTATGCATGTAATCTCAGCATTTTGGGAGGCTGAGGCAGGCAGATCACTTGAGGTCAGGAGCTCGAAGCCAGCCTAGCCAACATGGTAAATCTCCATCTCTACAAAAAAAAAATACAAAAAATTAGCCAGGTGTGGTATTGCACCGCTATGGTCTCAGCTAATCTGGAGGCTGAGGCAGGAGAATTGCTTGAACCTGGGAAACGGAGGTTGCAGTAAGCCAAGATCACACCATTGCACTCTATACTGGGCATGGCAGTGAGACCGTATCTCAAAAATAAAAAAATTGCTTCCACTTAGGCAGTGTCTACTTGCATTTTAGGTTATAGTTGGCCACTTTACATCTATTGCTTCTGCTGCAGTAGGTTTCACAATCTCTGTTTTATAGTTGAGGAAATGAAAACCTGAGAGTTGGAATAAACTCACCATTAGCGACTTGGCTGGCAAGTGATTGGAGCTGAGGTTTGAACCGTGTTCATTGGACTCTGAACACTGCAGTCTTTCCTGTATACTATCCCTGAAGCGGAGAGTTGGGCCTAGATGAGATGACAGAGCTTCCTTAGCATACGGTCAGTATTTTCTTTTTGGCAGACAGTAAGCCAAGCATAACCTCATTCATCTGACCAGAGGCTCCTGTACAATTTGCCCATTCATATTCTGTAAAGGGGCTGGATTTGGGGTGTGTGAACAGTCCTGTGAATATTGGGATACATGAGATTAATGTTTCCCTACATATAAGCATTCAAATGGCATGACTTTCAGAGGGCTGTATCTTAACTTCTAGAGGTGAGAGGCCTCACAGCATCTTAAAGAATTGGTTCTTAATCCCACTTGCAAGTTAGAATTACCTGCAGAAGTTTAAAAAAATATTGATGACCAGAGTACCCAGTTCTTTTTTTTTTTTTTTTTTGAGATGGAGTGTCGCTCTGTTACCCAGACTAGAGTAAAGTAGCACTATCTCACCTCACTGCAGGCGTTGCCTCCCGGGCTCAAGCAGTTCTCTTGCCTCAGCCTCTGGAGTATCCAGAATTACCGGTGCCTTACACAACACTTGTCTAATTTTTGTGTTGTTAATAGAGATGGGGTTTCACCATGTCGGCCAGGCTGGTCTCGAACTCCTGGCTTCAAGTCATCTGCCTGCCTCAACTTCCCAAAATGCTGGGATTACAGTCATGAGACACTACATCCAGCTAGCATCTAAGTTCTTAATCATTATAATGTTCTTTATCTTTATACATATTTTAATTGAACTCCTATGTTCACTGCAGTATTATTTATAATAGCCAAAAGAGGGAAGCAACCTAAAGTTCATTGAAGGATGAAAGATTAAAGAAATTGTGATACACACACACACACACACACACACACATATATACATGCATACACAATCACTCACTTTATGTTGAGCAATGTACGACAAATGTATTTTGATAGAAATTTTTAATGCATAGTGCCTTGCATAATGGTCAGAGGTGCACTCGTTTGTGAAGGTGGAAATAAACTGTTTGTAAAACTTAAAAAAAAAAAAACACACACACACACACACAAAATGGAATAGTATTCAGCCCTGAAAAATATGGGCAGTCTGCCGTATGATTTAGCATGGATATTCCTTGAGGACATTATGCTTAGTGAAATCAGCCAGTCACAAAAAGACAACTATTGCGTGATTTTACTTATAGGCCTCTTTAAAATACTGAAAGTCTTAGAAACAGTGGGCTTATCAAAATTGGAAAAAAAAAAAGAGATGAATCCAACAGTAACTGCCTTAAAGCAAGAGAATGCTGCTACATGGTGATAAATAGGTCCCCTGGCAGACTTATGTGCATAAAAATTGTGCCCATTTTAAACAGGATACATTTTTCCCTGTGATCTGATGAAACTGCAAACTGGAGTCAGAAAATAAACCAGAACATAAATAAATGCCCAGAAAATCATGTGCCTTGGCATTTTCTTGACTTTCAGAAGTGACCTTATTATGGCAAAACTATTTTTTGATATTATGATTTGTATCCATCAAAAATACAGGTTTTGATACCAGAATCCATGACCTAGAAAGAGGTTTTAGTGTCAGATTCTCAATGTTTTAAGTGAAGAGAGAAAGAGGCAATGTATCATTAAAAAAAAAATTATATTCGATACATGACAGAATTTTATATATTTAACAAGATATTGTTTTGTATATAAGCCATGGAGAATACAGTGGAAAAGCGTTGGCTGTTAGGATATTTGGTGCCCAGACTCTTGTTTCTGTGAATCAGAGCATTCCAATGTGGGATGGGCATACAGAGTGAAGATCATTGCAATGCTCGTGTTTTTCCAAAGAGAAGTTTAAATCATTTAGTACATTTGAATAAAAGCAAGACTTTTAGAGGCAATTCATTAATTTTGGTAGTTTTTGTTGCACCCAAGAGAGAATCAAGGACAAGAGAAGAGAGAATGGCCCTGGTCTTAATTTAAAGCTGAGAGATACACAGATGATTAATACCAAAAAGAAACTTTCCATTTCGTTCATAGAAGTATCCTTTTAGAGCTTTTCTGCATTTATAGAAAGTAAAAGGAAAAAAAAATATTTACAGAGTGGTATTTTTCTGAGTTGTGCTTATGGTTTTATTAGACCTACAATAACACATCATTAAGGAAAAATAATAATTGATCTGCCATGAAGAAAAAAAGAGTGACTAACACAGCTTCTTTGCTGTCAACCCTCTTGTCCTCCAAAACATAATGCTCATTTTGAAATAACATGGCTAATCCAAAAAATATACAGCTAAACAGAAAAACAACATCAGTTCCAAATATGAATACATGATCTGCTACTTAATATGTCAGAGTATTTGTCAGGTTGATAGCATTAGGCTCTGTGGCATTCAATTCTAAGCCTGGCAATATTTGAAGTCTGATATTGTGCTTCAGTAAATTTAATACACGGGCCTCAGTAATGGAGGGAATCGCGTTACCACTTGGCAGTTTGTTATGCTGTATAAAATTGACTGCCCTGCAAATACAATAGCGATCATAGACACGGTGGTCAGCAGAGAGGGGTGTAATGCATTTTTGAGGTTTCAGTAAAGGTCCAGATGAAATTTATTGAGATTTTTGCCATTTGGATGATGATCAATAGAGCCGGGCTAATAATTTGTGGTGAGGACGTTCTCTGGGGATATGACATTTTGCTGTGAAAGTTTGGAAATTCAGAGAGTAGACTAAGTGGTGACACTGCCCCAGTGTATAGAACCGTCACAGACTTTAACATCACTCTGCGAGAGGATTGATAGTGACGGTGATTACTTCTTCAGGCATTGAGGATGTGATGCATTTAATTATTGATATGTTTTCATGCATTTTCCAGTTTGGACTCACAGTCGTTTGATCGTATTGCCGTTTCAGCCCAGGGTTTTGTGATAGGTTTGTTTTTAATTTCATTCACAGCTTCCAAATTGCTAGCCTATTTTCTTAATTATGTCATTGATTTTCCCTGCCTCCTCTCCCCTCACCCGCCCCTCCCTATCCAGAGAATAATCTTCTTTGAAGAAAAGAATTCCAGTGTGCCTTCATCCACATCAGCAGAGCCTACTTAGAAGTCCTGACTGTGAAAACCACTTTCGTTGCGTTGCAGTTGCTGTTGCTGCTGCTGTCGATGGCTAATGTGCTGTACTAAGTTTGCAAACGGGCTTCTGAGTTGATGTTAAAGGAATACATAGCATGCAGATAATGTTCGTGATGGTTTCAGTTTTAATGCATGTATGTCAGGGGACCCGTTAAATCACCACGAGGCAGCATGCTTTTTGGCGGTTGCTGTTGAATTTATCTTTTTTTTTCCCCCCCCAATTTTGATTAGCTGCATTCTACGAGAGAGAGAGAGAGATGAATTATCCAATCTTTGCAAAGTGGGATTCCACACTGACAGGGCGGAGATATCATTCCCAGAAAGAATACAACAAAGAAGCTTCTAAAACTTTGCTTTCCATAAAACAGACTTTTCCCGAGGCTGTTTTTATGTCTATTCTATATGTTAGAAAGAGAAGTTGTGAGTTTTTGTTTATTGCCCTGTTTCCTTGTTCTGTTTCCTCATTGTATCTCATGAACCTGACCAATTAAGTTTCAGACCTGGTCTAGGAATTTTTTGGTTGCTGCTGTTGGATTAAAGTAACAAAGTACGGTGGCTCAAGCCTGTAATCCCAGCACTGTGGGAGGTCGAGGCGGGTGGATCACGAGGTCAAAAGATCGAGACCATCCTGGTCAACATGGTGAAACCCCGTCTCTACTAAAAACACAAAAAATTAGCTGGGCATGGTGGCGTGTGCCTGTAGTCCCAGCTACTCAGGAGGCTGAGGCAGGAGAATTCCCTGAACCCAGGAGGAGGAGGTTTCGGTGAGCCGAGATCGCGCCATTGCACTCCAGCCTGGGTAACAAGAGCGAAACTCCGTCTCAAAATAATAATAATAATAATAATAATAATAATAATAATAATAAATAAGTAAAATAAAGTAACAAAGTAGTTCTGCTGTATGCATCGGCTTAGAGACATTCCACATTGCTTGTTTCCAAGCGGAAATTTGTCAGCACTCTGCAGAAAGAACCCCGAGACTAGGCACGGCAGAAGAATCCATTTTCAATGAACAGGCACAAAGTAAGATTTATGACTTCGCATCTTTGATGACATTTCTTACATTGTTACCAAGCTACGGCAAATTAAAGGGATCTGTGAATAGTAAGGGGTGTGTTTTTGTAATGAGGGAAAAGAGACAGAGCAATAAGAAGATAATTAAGGTAACAACTTGTGAAAAATTAAAGTGCTTCCGTCTTTCATTTTTGAATCTCTGAGCATAAACTTTGTAGTTGTTAATTTAATCGCCGCTGTTGGCAGCATCCCTGAAGAATATTGAGGATTAATCATCTGGTTCATTCCAACAAGAGATAAGGCCTAAGTGAATTGAAATTTTACCAATTTAACCCTGTCTTCCTCCTAATATGACATGATTAACATTTTTCAATTAACCACATGTAATTATTCCGAAGGCCTCGTTCCACTCACTTCTACTCTTTTTGACTGCAGATTGGCCTTTTCAGGTAGTTTGGATCTAGAATACTTCAAAGAAAGCTCCACTTGTTCTGTTTTGCATCCGGCACGCAGGTTCATCTGCATTGACTTTGGAGTTGCCGTTTCATCGGAAAATAAACATCCGTAACAGTGGCGTGCATCTTTGCCGAGGTGCTCTTCCGGTAAAGCGAGGTGCTGCTCTCGGAGGCCTGGAGGAATAATGTGGTATTGTTGGAGCATACTTGTAACTGAGCGGAGTGAAAGACTGAACATCTTGCAGGCGAGAATGTCAAGGGTAGAGGTTGGCAGGAAATGGTTTTCCACAGCAAATGGAAAGACCTCGAGATTTGGAAGAGTTTGGCATTTCCGAGGAACGGAATAAAGGCTAGTTGTCTGTGCTGGTCCATTATGGTAGCTAGTAATCATGGTGGATATTGAAATGTAAATTAATTAAAGTTACATAAAATCTATAATTGAGTTTGTCTCTCTCATTAGCCACATCTCAAGTGTCCTCCTGTGACTCATGGCTGTGGTATTGGGCAGTGGAGATACAGAACATCTCTATCATCTTGGGACTATTATTATTATTTGAGACAGAGACTTGCTCTTCCCCAGGCTGGAGTGTGGAGGTGTGATGATGGTGCAGTGCAGCCTTGGACTCCTGGGCTAAAGCGATTTTCTAACCTCAGCTGCTGACGTAGCTGGGTCTACAGGTGTGTGCTACTACATCTCTCTAATTATTATTATTACTATTACTATTATTATTATTATTGGTAGAGATAGGGTCTCACGATGTTGCCCAGGCTGATCTTGAACTCCTGGACTCAAATGATCCTCCTGCCTCGGCCTCCCCAAATGTTGGGATTACAGGCATGAGCCACTGCACCTGGGCCCATGTAGGGAAAATTACTGGATAGCTTTGGCGAGAGCACAGTCATCAAGTGGGTAGTGCTTAGTATTAACCGAGGCATGCTAAATTCTTACATGGTAATAAAAATCTCAGTACCAGAGAGGTTCATGCTACAAAGGTTTATTTCTCTCATACACAAAATCCACTGCACGCCTGCGCAGAAAAGAGGCATCTGGAAGTTTGTGCTGGAGCCCTTTGGTTCCTCGTCATGGTCCATTGCCCAGGACTGGACACCCATGCCCTGCCTCCCTGCAGTGGGACTCTTATTTTAGTCCTTTGTTTGCCAGCTGGACACTAACTTCCTATTTGTATCACCAAACACTGTTACGATTTTTATTCTATAAAGGAGAAACTGAGGCCCAGAGAAGTTAAATAGTCTGTCTAAGATAAATACCTAAAGAATGATGGAATCAGATTCCAGGTACATCTGAGTCCAGCTGCAAAGTCTAATTTTGACTGAGTTAGGTGGAATCTTCTGGTGCACACTGGGAAGTCATCGCAGGCTTTCTGGCTTTAGAAAACCTATTCTGAACAGCACAGGTGATACTATTTGGCTGTGTCCCCAGCCAGATCTCATCTTGAATTGTAGCTCCTATGATTCCCACGTGTGGTGGGAGATAACTGACATATGAGGATAGTTTCCCCCATACTGTTCTTGAGGTGGTGAATAGGTTTCACAAGAGCTGATGGTTTTATAAGGAGAAACCCCTTTGCTTGGTTCTCATTCTCTTTTTTCTGCTTCCAATGTAAGATGTGCCTTTCACCTTCTGCCATGACTGCGAGCCTTCCCCAGCTATGTGGAACTGTGCGTGCCTTAAACCTTATTTTCTGTATAAATTACCTGGCCTCAGGTATGTCTATCAGCAGCATAAAAATGGACTTAGATGGGAACCTCAGGTCAACGGCAAGCTCCTTGGTTAGAAGCTTTATATGTGCCAACAGCAACTTAACACAAAGATATAGCCGTGGTAAAGTCGAGCAGGTAACATCACACAACAGTCCCTACAGGGCCCTAGAGTGGAGGCTCTGAAAGGGGAAGGATGTAGTTCATTTTCAAGTGTGTGTGGACAGGCTCACAACCTGTTTTGGCTGATTTTTATTGAGCAGCTATGATTTGCCAGATGCTGTTTTAAAATTTTAGCTTGATACACATTAGCTAATTCATCAATGCATTACCTAAGTATTTCAGCAACTTAGCTTCTTTTTTTATGACTTTACGGATGGAAAATGGGGGTAGAAAGAGGTTAAGTAACTTGCCCAAGGTGACACAGCAGAGGAGCTGGAATTTTAATCACCATCTTACTCAAGACTGAAGCAACGTTTGGAGAAAAGGGTGACTCAGAGATCTGTAACAAGGCCAGATCATAGAGAAAGCACTGTTGAATCAAATGGGGTGATCAGATAATGCATATCTAAAGCTTTGGGTGTGAGGATCAGATGGGGCAGAGGATGGAGAAAGGAATGCCTGAAGTCATGAGAGATGGTAAGATTGCCAAGACGGTGCAGATATAAAGGAAGAAAAATAATAGGCCACACATGAGATCTTTGGCAACATGACTTACTAAATAAGGTCAAGGGTTTCATTGTTAAATAGGCTTCTATAAATCTTGGCTTTGGTGCTATGTGACATGGGCAAGTCGTATAACTTTCTGGGACAACATTTCTTTATTGGCAACATAGAGGCAAGGATGCCCAAAGCACCAGATCCTACCAGGACTAAAGAAGAGAGTGAGCAGGCCAGTCTACGCCCACAAACTCAGTTTTGTAATAAGAAGCACAGTTTTGCATTACTGTTAAACGAGGTTAATCTTATCCTCATCCCCAGTTTTCCTTCATGGAGAGGAGGTGTAACCCCTATTATGCAAAATATTGTGATTCTCACTTGGGGGCCCAACATTCGAAGGGATGGTGAGGACCTGCCTAATCATCCACCTCATTATCTCCCAGATACAGAGGTCACATGCTCGAATCTTTCACTAAAACAAGGATCACACACCCATTCCCCTTTGCAGTTCTCTGCTGCTTGATAAACTCATAGCCTTTTTTTTTTTTTTTTTTTTTTTTTTTTTTTTTTTTTTTTTTTTTAAGATGGTGTCTCACTCCCTTGCTGAGACTGGAGTGCAGTGGTGTGATTTTAGCTCACTGCAACCTCCGCCTCCCAGGTTCAAGCAATTCTTGTGCCTCAGCCTTCCAAGTAAATGGGATTATAGGCACCTGCCACTATGGCTGGCTAATGCTTGTATTTTCAGTAGAGACAGGATTTAACCATGTTGGCGAGGCTGGTCTCAAACTCATGACCTCAAGTGATCTGCCTGCCTTGGCCTCCCAAAGTGCTGAGATTATAGGTGTGAGCCACTGCACCTGATCAGTTTACTGACTTTGATAGTCTCGCTAGTGTCTGGACATCTCTTTTATAATCCAGATGAAATCTTAATATCTCTCTCTCTCTCTCTCTCTCTCTCTCTCTCTCTCTCTCTCTCTCTGTGTGTGTGTGTGTGTGTGTGTGTGTGTGTGTGTGTGTGTGTGTTTCTGCTCCATATCCGTTCTCTTTTTCTATTTTCTTTATAGCTACTCTGTCACTCTCTATGCAGAACATCCAGCATAATCACTTCAACAACCAGCTTTTGGAAAAGCAAAAGCTTCTTACAGACAGCACTGTCTTTCTGCCATGCTTGGCTCTGTCCTTCCATGGACTACATGCTTTTTCTTCCTTGAATTCAGAGACAAAGAGGGGCCTATCTATCTACCTGTTCGACTATTGAAAGAGAGGAGAAAAATCCTGACTAAGTAGCCCCAGATAGTTTGCAACCAGGTTTGTAAAATGCTCAGCATGGTTCCTGGCATATTACCTGTGCTGGATCAAGGGTACGGGTAACTTCTACTATTTTTATCAGCAATGGTTAGGAAAGGAACAGAGAGACCTGAGTCCACCCTCAACAGTTTCAGTGTTTTGGTAAAGAGGCAAGGGAAAGGAGAAGGCTTCAAGAATGTTGGGTTGGTGAGTCAAAACCAAAGGCTGGGGAGACTGAAGACTGAGAAATACACTGATTGGGTTCTTTCTGAAGTTCATTGGTGACCTTCCAGGGGACTGTTTCGGTTGCTGTGAGCAGAAGAGAAGCACTGATGGTTTTAAGGAATGAGAAAGAGGGAAGCTGAGACATTTAGAATGGGGTGAGCTTGTGAAATGTTGGCTGTGGTGGAGGAGGAGGAAGCCTGGAAAGAAGCACTGAGATGAGTTTTAGTTGCTGACTTGACATCCAAGTGGAGATGGCAGTGGGTCCCAGGACACCTGGAAAAAGATAGCTGTCTGGGCATTAGGGGACCAGGAATATTAGTCAAAGGATGGTAGGCTCTGTCTAGGTATTTATGGACTCTTCCCTCTGCCTGGAAGTAACTCATTCTCATTCATATTCCCTGTCTGTCTCTGTCTCTGTCTCTGTCTCTGTCTCTCTCTCTCTCTCTCTCTCTCTCTCTCTCTCTCTCTCTCTCTCTCTCTCTCTGTCTCTCTCTCTCTCTCTCTCTCTCTCTCTCTCCCCCCCCCCTGCCTCTCTCTCTCCCTCTCTCTCTGGAATTTTAGTCACCACCCTCCTCCTTCCCCTCCCTCTTCTGCTTCCCTCCACCTCCCCCGCTCCCTCTCTCCATTTTGTCCATTTTCTAGATGGTAGTTTCCTTTTTGGTTTCTTACATGTCATCTTCTCTAAACCTTCTCTTGGTTGTTTTTCTGACCACTTAAAGTTTCTTTCCCCCAATCTGAGTCTGTATTATAGGATTTTCTTCATTTTCTATGCCACTTGGCTCAATTTACAATTACATTTTCATTGCTTTATTGTCTGTCTTCCCAAATATGTAGTTTTATAAGAGGAGAAGCCCTGTTGGTTCAGTTTACAGATGGATACCCGGGACGCAGCACATAGTATGAGTTTAATAAATCCATCTTGTAAGTGCACAAATGTTTACATGTGTGAATTTGAAGGCATCTTTTTTTAAATGAATGAATAAACAAATGTGGCATCTTTCTAGGCAGGGCGCATCAATATCTGAACCAACAATTGCTGTGTAAAACCCTGAAAGCGGAATTCTCTCAGAGTGAAATCCTGTGTCATAATTATTAGAACTTGCAGTGAGAGGTGGAGACTTGAATCAGGAAATATTTATGGGGAAGGTAGCGTTAAACTTTCCAGGACGTTTCCTTTGTGTGCTCCTAATGGACTTCAAAGATCCACACCTCTTGGAGGACTCCTGGAGCAGGATTTCATGAAGCTCTTTTGTGAAATGCTTCCATTAGTCATTGGCATTTTTCCCAAAGGGATTCAAGCATGGTTTCTGAGTGTCTCAGAGCTTAAGGTGGAACTGGGAGAGAAAAGGAGAAAGTGATGAGGAACCTTAGTTGGAAGTAATGAAGAAGGCTCCTCCACCTTTACAGAGCTCTGCCAGGAAGCCACCCTGGCAAACTGGGGCACCTCCCGGTGATGAGCTGGGGTGGCTTCTCAACCATGAGTCATCTTGTTCTAAGTGGCTTTGGCTTTGTCAGGATGATGTGTCTAGACTTGCAGTCGGCTGGGGAACAAGGAGGAGGATCCTGGGGAGGAGGCCAGGAAATCATGGGTACGTGTTAGTGCTGGGTTCAGACTGCTTCCTGCCCTTCCAGGAGTTAACTTCCGGGCATCGATTCACACCCAGTATGTATTCATTATTCACCCACAGAATGCCAGACACAGGGCTTGGTTCTGGGACTCTAATGCTGACCAAGACAGATAGGACCCCTTCTCCGATGGACCTTAGAATACAGCTTGGGAGGCAGCTAGGAGACCTAATCAGATGATTATTAATCCAAGTTCTCAGGGATGATAGAAGGGGGAAAATGTGCAGGATTCAATGAGAGCATAAAGCACGGAAATGGAATTTTGCTAGAGCACATCAATGATCTTTGTTATTTCACTTTTATTTTTATTTTGGAGGGAGGGGCCATTCGTGGCTCCGTAGCTGATGGACTGCATGTTCATTAACATATTAATGCTACTTGTACTTTGAGTTAAATTCACCTAACTTTTTTGTTTACTGAGGGATGAGCTACTGTAGTCCTTTTGGATCCCTTCTTCTCCTTGACCTCATCATCCAATTCACCAGCAAGTTCTAATCCATATTCCCTGTGCTGTCTGCTGTCATCAGCCTGGTCACTGTCCATCACATGGACGGCTGCACCTGCCTTCTAACCAGACACCTTGCTTCCGCTCTTGTCCTTCCTCTCCTCTCCTTTTCTCTGCACAGCTGCCACAGTGACCTCGGAAGGCCATAAATCTGTCATGTCAGTCCCCTTTCCCCTTAAGATGGTTCAGTGGAGTTTTATTTCTTCTTTTGCTTCTCCTCCTCCTTCTCCATCTTCTCCTTCTTCTTCCTTCTTTCTTCTTTCTTCTTTTTTTCCGAGACAGGGTCTCACTCTGTTGCCCAGGCTGGAGTGCAGTGGCGTGATTATAGCTCAGTGCAACCTCAACCTTCCAGGCTGAAGGAATTCTCCTGCTTCAGCCTCCCAGGTAGCTGGGTTTGCAAGCACACACCACCACACCTGGCCAATTTCTGTATTTTTCGTAAAGATGACATTTCGACATGTTGGCCAGGCAGGTCTTGAACTCCTGACCTCGAGCAATCCTCCCACTTCAGCCTCCCAAAGTGTGGGATTACAGAGCCACAACACCCAGCAGATTCCCATTTCACTTTGGAAAAGAATCAGACTGGTTAATGGTAACCATGTCCGTGAAACAAGGTCCAGGTCTTCAGCTTCTTGATCTCATTTCGTATAACTCTTCCATCAGCCCCTGTACTGCAGGCCATTCTGGCTTCCTGACAGTCCCTGGGACACGGTAAGATTTTGTTCTACCCCTGAGTATTTGTACATGCACTTCCCATCCCTGTTCTCCACGTGGCCGGCTCTTTCTTAGCTGTTGGTCTGTGTGCCTTAATATTATTTTCTCATTGGGACTTTCCCTTATCTACTCACATCTCTACTGTCAATCAGAGCACTTTGATTGATAACAGCATAATCATTAATTATCTTATTTACATATGCATGTCTTCATTATGTGTCTCCCTCTCTAAGGCCAGTGCATTCGAGTGAGAACTGCCTCTACTGTTTGGTACATGGCATTCCCAATGCCTTACACCATTTTCAACATAGTGTTGCTTAAACTATTGTTAAATCATGGAAAGATTGAAAGAAAATGGTCAGCCCTGAGTAATTTTCTTTTATTTTTCTTCTGTTTTCCTTAATACCATCTGCAGACACATCTGCAGAGTGTGTTTTTTTTCTGTGAGAATCCATTTCTACCTATGATATAGTTGGTTTCTGACCCTTGAGATAAAACTCCACAATTGGAACTGGGTGGCTGAGAGTGCTTTAGGAGAGGTAAAATTTGTCATTAGTATTATTGTTTATATGTGCAGTGTCCTTCATATTTTTTCCTTTTATATAGCATTTGACATTTGCAAAATGTTTTCCATTTATTTTTATGTTGGGGAAAGCAAAAAGCCGTACGTGTTTTTTGGTGTAAGTGAGCGTAAAAGCAAGGCATGTGATTCAGGGTGATATTTTTCGTCAATTTCTTTGTGTTTTGATCAGGGAAAATTAAAAGAGAGAGAGAGAGAAAGAGAGAGAAGAGAAATGATGATGTATCCAACTGTTTTCCAGCCCGCCCTCCACCCCACTCCCGACCCAGCTCTCAGGGAGAGGGCTAAGGCTCTGTAGAATAGTGGGAACGTTAAACGACCTAAGAAAATGTGAAATGGTGTGGGGTGTGAGATTTCTTTATTAGTCAATTTAAAATAAAATGTGGCTCAGTAATTTAGAATGTGTCTGGAGTCAAGCAGAAAATTAGCCATATTCACATATCCTACCCCCACCCCTGGAGGCTGTAGAAGCACCCATTAAAATAAAAATAACAATACCTTGTATTTATGGGGTAGGTTTCTCCCAGACCTCCTTCTCACTCACCCTTTTTATCTTTTCTGTGTCCTTGGAGGGGAGCGAGTAACTGAAAAGAGGGAGTTGAGCTCTCTGCAGATAGGATCCTCAGCATTAAAACTTCCTGGAAGTCCTTCATTTGATCATTCATTCATCCTTGGGTTCATTTGTTCATTTATGCTATTTAGCAGTGCTTACTCAGACTCTACACTGTGTTACTGTGTATACTGATTCTACACAGTAGGTCTTACAGGTAGTACCAGATCTTACGAGGCAGTGATCCTAGCAGGTAAGAGCTGTTATTTTACAGTCCCTAGGATTTATTACTGTAATGTCTGTTCACAGACGACGGGACAATCTTGTTAGTTTTTCCTGAAAACAATCATAACTTTCTTTAAGCCATGGTCTTGTCTTTGGAACGTTCATAGTTTGGTTCCTGTATACTTTTGAAGGTCTGCAAAGGCTGAGTTTCAGGTTGATGTCATTTTTCCCTCTGGAAAAAAAAGGTCTGGATGGAATTGGGTCCTCTGGGTAATAGATTGTGAATATCTCTCTAGTTTTCAAAAATGATAGTTTAAGGACGATAGATGGATACATTCCCTTTCTCATCTTAATGATTTCCTCATTTTGAATGGTCTGGGGATTATTTGATTGTCTGATGAAAGCAAAGGACTCCCTCCACAGAGGAGTTGATACATGCACAAAGATAATGCCATTTTGTACCATCCCTTAGGGTTCATGGTTTCTGTACTCATCCTTGGACATGATTCATGGACACCCAGGTTAAAGCTTCTTTTTCTTTTGTTTTTTTTTTTGAGACTGTGTTGCCCGGTTTCTCTGGCTGGAGTGCAGTAGTGGCACAAACACAGTAGTTCACTGCAGCCTTAACCTCCTAGGCTCAAGTGATATTCCCATCTCAACCTCAAAAAGAGCTGGAATGACAGGCCTGAGCCACTGCACCTGAATCTAGACCTATTTAGAAAGTTCAAGAGTGAATGTTTAGGGATGCCATAGAGCCCTCCCTTCCTGCCAGCATTTAGTAAACGATGGCTTTCAGTCTGCACCACAACTTCTCTCCCGTTATCCCACACAGACGCCCTCCCACTGACATATAAGAAAATAAAATGTTTTCCTGCATCACTGTGAAAAAGAGCCCTAAATCAATAGCAAAGCAAGCTACGGAATAAAGGAGTCTTTATGTCCCGAGAAGGTGATTGCTGAAGGTTGCCATTTAGCAGTATCAGGTTCATGTCTCCCTGGGGTCTCCAGCAGTCCAGTGTCTCTGATGTGAGGCACCTTTGCCTACATGAAAGTCAGCCCCTTTCCCCTCCCTCAGCAGAGTGCAGGGAGATAAGAAATCTGAAACAGGTTAGCTGGCATTTCTTTTCTTTAATACTTTAGTTTCTAAGGTACCTGTGCAGACCGTGCAGGTTTGTTACATAGGTACACACTTGCATTGGTGGTTTGCTGCCTCCATCCCTCCGTCATCCACATTAGGTATTTCTCTTAATGTTCTCTCTCCCCAATCCCCCCACGCCCTGCTATTCCTCTCCTAGCCGCCTCCCCATCCCCCGACAGGCCCCAGTGTGTGATGTTCCCCTCCCTGTGTCATTGTGTTCTCACTGTTCAACACCCACTATGAGTGAGAACATGTGGTGTTGGGAATAGAAATACTATTCAACCCAGCAATCCTGTTACTTGGCATATACCCCAAGGATTATAAAACATCCTATTAAAAAGACACATGTACACGTATGTTTATTGCAACACTGTTTACAATAGCAAAGAATTGGAACCAACCCAAATGCCCATCAAAGATAGACTGAATCAGGAAAATGTGGCACATATACACCATGGAATACTATGCAGCCATAAAAAAGGATGAGTTCACGCCCTTTGCAGAGACATGGATGAAGTTGGAAACCATCATTATTGGCATTGTTTTTTAAAAAAAGTTTTTCTTCTTGGCAAAGCCCAACCGAATGTGAAAAGGATGAGTTCATGTCCTTTGCAGGGACATGGATGAAGCCGGAAACTATCATTCTTGGCATCATTTTTCTTAAAAAGTTTTTCTTCTTGGCAAACTGTAACCGGATGTGACTGGTCTGCTCTTTTGCTACCAATCCTAGCTTGACAGTGATCCCTTTCCAAATATAGGTGTCTGGAAGTCTCAGGATAGTTTTGCTACAGCCAAGAGCGGCCATCCCAATCATTTTTTCCACCTCAACCCCCAACCTTTTTTTTTTTTTGAGATGGCATTTTGCTCTGTTGCTCAGGCTGGAATGCAGTGGCATGATCTTGTTTCACTGTAGCCTCCACCTCCTGGATACAAGGGATTCTCCTCTCTCAGCTTCCCAGGTAGCTGAGATTACGGACATGCACCACCACACCCAGCTAATTTTTTTTTTTTAATATTTTTGATAGAGATGATGTTTCGCCATGTTGGCCATGCTGTTCTGGAACTCCTGACTTCAAGTGATCCACCTGCCATGGCCGTCCAAAGTGCTGGAATGAGCTGCCGTCAAAAAAATCACATGGCAAAAGGGAAAGAAAGCCACCTGGCCTTCTTTTTCTTGCACTTAAACTAAGTGCAGAACCTAATATGATGATCTCTCTGTGCACCTGCTGTGTTTTACCCCTCTTGGTTATGTTAGTGAAGGTATTTAGGAGTCATGCTCATTTTGAGGGTGTTTGATAGCTGAATTTTGACTCATTTAGATACTGATAAGTGTCCTGAAATTTTTTTAAAAATGTGTCTTTAAGCTTGCCGTCTCCCCAGTGGTATGGCCCTGTATTAGGGAGACATAAAGACCATGTATGAGTCTCCTTCTCCCTCTCTCTCTTTCTCTTCTAGCCCATACGTACTACTTCTCCATGACTCATGCATATGGCCAATCCTCTTCCTTCACATACAGCCTGGTTCTCTGAGGTTCTCGTCCCCTCAAGTCCATGACCTTCTGGAGGAGTAGCAGTAGAGGATGGGTACCCCCGCCTTCACTGCCTTCCTTTCTGTACACCTACTCACCCCATCTGCTGCCACAGTTTGATGGCTGGCTGGGGGCTAAGAGTGTTATGATTAAAGCTGCTAATTACACCCTCATGTTGACTATTTCACATGGGGGCAAGAAGGAGTTTTAAAATGAGCTTTGCCTGTCATAGCCTGGGGTTATGTCAAAAGTTCATGCTCTTGATGCTATTCCTAAGGGATGAGGAATGGTATCGTGAAGTTTACCCCACAGCATGAACTGTTGGTCCTAGTTCAAGTCCCTTCCCTATATCCCATCAGACTGGGCCTAAGAACCTGCGTGCAGGAACTGCAGATTCCACATAGTGAAATTTCTAGTTTCTCTGGCACTAAACATGATAGCTCTGCTTGCTTGCAATATCTGTTGCCTTTGAAATATACTTTCTGTGATGGTCTTTCCTATGAAAAGACAGAGAAGAAATTGTTGCATCAGTTGTACGTTGCTGAACCAGCTGAACCCTTCGCCTACCCAGCAGCTCTGTCAACCCCACTGAGGCTGGCTTGCTAGTGACAGTGAGCAAAGGTGGTCTTCAGCTTTCTGATACTAGAGAGGGCTAGGTTACTTAGGCCATCAGGGTTAACTTTTGTATTTCTCTCAGGTCTGCTTGGGTTTCTCATTGAAACAAGGCAACAGCAATAAGGTTATGATACCCAGCATATACTCCATCACTCCAGAAGCTCAGAATCCAGCAGATAACGTAAGAACAATGCGGCTGGGTGCAGTGGCTCATGCCTACAATCCTGGCACTTTTGAAGGTTGAGGCAGACAGATCTCTTGAGCACAGGAGTTTAAGACCAGCCTGGGACACGTAGTGAGACCCCTGTCTCTACTAAAAATAAAAAATATATCCAGGGATGTGGCATGTATCTGTAGTCCCAGCCATCTTGATCTCAAGTGATCTACCTGCCTCAGCCCCCCAAAGTGCTGGGATTACAGGCATGAGCCACTGCACCCTACCCTATTTTTCAATTTTTTTTTCAGCTTTTATTTTAGGTCTGAGTGCACAGGTGCAGGTTTGTTACACAGGTAAATCGCATGTCCCTGAAGTTTGCTATGCAAGTAATCCTATCACCCAGGTAGTGAGCCTCATACTTGGCAGGCAGTTTTTCTACCCTGGCCTGCCAACTCCTGCACATCTCACAGTCTCCAGTGTCTGCTGTTTCCATCTTTATGTCCATGTGTACTCAGCGTTTAGCTCTCACTTATAAGGGAGCGTACATGTATTTGGTTTTTTGTTCCTGCATTAGATTAATGGTTTGCAGCTGCATTCACGTTGCTGCAAAGAACAGGATTTTGTTCTTTTTTATGGTTGCATAGTATTCCATGATGTATATGGACCACATTTTCTTTATCCAGTCCACCATTGATGGACATCTAGGTTAATTCCATGTCTTTGCTGTCTTTGCTGTGACAAACATGTAAGTATGTGTGCCTTTTGGATAGAGTGATTTATTTTCCTTTGGGCATATACCCAGTAATGGGATTTCCAGGTTGAATGGGAGTTCTTTTTAAGTCCTTTGAGAAACCTCCAGACTGCTTTCCACAGTGGCTGAACTAATTTTTATTCCCACCAACAGTGTATTAGCCTTCCTCAAGGGGTAATGTCTAATGAGCATCTTGCAGTGACACGAGAGGTGTACAAAAGTGAGAGCTGCCACTTCAAGATCAGAGGCCAAATGAAAAGGTTTTCCTTTAGTAGAATGCCCAAGATGAATGGACAGTCCTACTTACAGTCGATCTCTAGGAAGTAGCTTTCAACGGACATAGAAAAATAAAACAAAAATGGCTGTTCTCAGGGCGAACTCAGAGGATTTACATCGAATACGGCCGGAGTCTGTTAGAGCAACAATAAAGATGAAAACAAAACTTTAAAACAAATTTAAAAAGTTTAAAGGTACACTCTGGCACGCTCTGAATATTGTTTGTGGAGGAGTTTTCCTTTCACTATTGATTATATGGAAACTCCAAGAAGCCCGATTTTAGTTATCTATACAGACCTTGATTGTCGTGATTGTTTGTGTTAACCAACACTCCCCTCTTCTTAATTTTCGGCTCAAGTTCCCTTCTCTATGTATTTTTTGACCTTTTTTTGCTGTATACATCTCGACTTCAGATCTTTTTCACACACTGAGAGGAGACTGTATATTGTGAATGCTTTACGGCTGCGGTGCTGAGTTCCCTGAACAGAAAACATAACTGATCGAGAGTGGAGATTTTCCAAGTTTGATTTTCTAACGATTCACCCTTTCCCTTGTACTTGTGATAAATTCCGGTTGTGTAGTTTAAATGGTCATTGAATAGATGTGCCGCTCTGCTGTCTACAGTTTTAACATGCTTGAACGATCTCAAAATGAGGCAATCGTTTGAGCAGAAACCCAAAGCGGCCTGGGAGGCAGAGCTGCCTGAGACCGATCCTGAGTTCCACAGCCCCGGGCATTTGCCCTCAGACAGACTCTGAGTATGTCTGTAGCAAAGTGACCCTCAGGTTACCTTTTTTTGTTCTTCTTTTTGCTCAGAGAAACTCAGTCAGATGACTTTGCATGTGCCTAAAATCAGTTTCGCCTGATGCGTTTCATTTCAAGAAGGTACAAAGATGAAAAAAACCTGGAGCCATATTGTTTTGTTTCTTTCCCAGCTCATAGAGTGCTTCAAGGGAAGAGACCTCTGGTCTCCCAGTTCTGCCCTTGTTCTTTTTTTTTCTAAAACATCTCCTTTCTCACTGTGGGAGACAGTGTTTGAAAACCCACATTTCCAGACATGGAAGAGAGAGACCAAGTATTGGAAATCTTTTCCTACGGCCCATTTCCCCAGTTCTTACTTCCATTATTTTTTTATTCCTAGTCAAGACTGATGGACCCCTGGTTCTGCTTTTATCATGTGGAAGAGGGAGTTGCGATATGACTGTTTGCTTGTTAAGGAGTTGGCAATAGTCATACCACTGAGGAGGCAGGTAAAGAGTTAAGTCTCGGCCGGGCACGGTGGCTCACGCCTGTAATCCTACCACTTTGGGAGGCCAAGGTGGGTGGATCACCTGAGGTCAGGAGTTAAAGAGCAGCCTGGCCATCATGGAGAAACCCCATCTTTAAAAAAAAAAAAAAAGAAAAAAGAGTTAAATCTCTTGGTTTTTATCTCTCAATAATCATAAAGGTGCATCTATTGAGCCCCTACTCCATTCCCACTGGTGAGTCTTTGATTAAGACCACTGCCTATGATGGATTGGTGCAAACTTCCTGGGGCTCTTTTTTTCTTTGTCTTTTTCTTTTATAAGACAAGGTCTCATTCTGTTACCCAGGCTGGAGTACAGTGATGTGATCTCAGCTCACTGCAGCCTCCTCCCCCCGGGCTCAAATGATCCTCTCACCCCACTCTCCTGAATAGCTGGGATTACAGGGGTACACCACCACACTCAGCTAATTTTTGATAGAGACAGGCTTTTGCTGTGTTTCCCAGACTAGTCTCAAACTCCTGACCTCAAGCTATGCACCCGCCTAGGTCTTCCAAAGAGCTAGGATTACAGGCACGAGCCCCCTGGCCTGGCCTCCTGTGGCTCTTTCCTTTCCTCCCCATACCTGCCTCCACCCAATTCTGACAGCTGCACCCCGAGTGACTTTCCCATTAAGTTATGTCTGGCCACATTGCTTTCTACTGAAGAGTCTTCAAAGGCTCCCAGTGCGACTAACTCTTCCTTAACATAGCCCTTTTTATCTGACCACTAATCAGGGTCTTATCTAAACTCCAGGCACATCTCATGGCTTGTTATTTACAAAACACTCCCTGTTTTTCTCCTACTTAGACTTTCATGTATGATATTTCCTCTGCTGGAACCCTTCTCCACCTCTGTTCTGACTCAACAGAGATTCCAGCTCTTACGCGCAGCTGCCTCTGAACCCCTGCCTCAGCAGGTTGCCTGTTCTTCCCTCCCTCTCTCCTTGTGTGTATTCCGGTCATAGAGCTTTCATGGTCTATTGATGTTTCCTATCAGTGGCCTCCTTCTGCTAGAACATGCACATCTTAAGGACAAGAAATATGTTGTATTTACCTACAGGCTGGCAACAGTTTAAATGCAAGAGGTAAAAGAGACACCTCCGGCCGGGCGTGGTGGCTCATGCCTGTAATTCCCGTACTTTGGGCGACGGAGGCAGGTGAATCACAAGGTCAGGAGTTAGAGACCACCCTGATCAACATGGTGAAACCCCGTCTGTGCTAAAAAAATACAAAAATTAGCCCCACGTGGTGGCGAGTGCCTGTAATCCCAGCTACGTGGGAGGCTGAGGCAGGGGAGTTGCTTGAACAGGGACAGTGGAGGTTGCAGTGAAACGAGATCATGCCACTGCACTCTAGCATGGGTGACAGAGGGAGATCCTGTCTCAGAAAGAGAGAGAGAGAGACACCAACCTCCACCTATCTGTGCAACCTTGGCAGTGTCTCTTAATTCTTTCTCAACCTCTTTGTATGACTTCTCTATCAAGTGTATATTAGACAATGCCCACCCTATGTTAGTGCCCTATGATTTGAGATTATTGGAGAACATCATAAATTGGTCCTCAGGCTGTATTTGAGAACTGCCCAATCACACTCTGCTGTGTAATGTCAGCCACCATTTCCCCCATTACTATTGCTCAGTGATGATAACAATTTCATAAATGATTACACCATGAAGAAAGTTAGGAATGGATACTGTTTGATCAACTCCTAAAAGATGACTCCTCTGTTAGATTACACGGTCCACTTTCAGGATATTTCCTTCTCTATTGACAACGTCATTCTTTATGACCATTATCTCCTCCAGGAAGAATTACTGAAAAGTACAGTGACGTTTAGAAAGAGGTAAGTCAAAGATTGTTTGGATATCAGCTGTTAACTTTTTGCTTCTTACTTGCAAAATAAAAGAGAACCAGCAGTGTTCACTGGAGCGTGTGTGGGTTATTAATAATTTACTCAATCTATTGATGCTTGTTAATTGCAGTAGCTGAGAAAAGTTAGTTAATGATGTGCCTGCTTACACCACATTATAATTATGATGCTAGTTCCCCTATTATTAGGGCTGAGTAGGTGTTCCCATTAGAAACCTTAATTTTTGAGCAGATTGTCTTCACCATTTTAAATCACATTGGGTCACATCTTGGTAGACACTTTCTGAAAGCAGATACATTGCTTCCCAAAATTATTTTTATGCAGCACAGAAGCTCTATCCCTCAAATGACAGAGACTGTAAAGTGTGTTCTACTTTCAGGAACTAGTGTGTTAAGCCCCAACCAGCAATGGCCTGTGTAAACTAATCCAAAAGAGAGGAAGATGGTTGCTGAACTAGAGGCCACCTTGACCAAAATCAGATCTCACTGGGGAAGTAAAATTTTACAAGTCACCCGTGAAGTGGGAGATGGGCTACACTTTTCTTGCCTTCACTTGGTTTCAGAATGGGTCTGATTGCAACCAACAGAAACCAAATTCCAACATATTAAAGTTTATATTTTTTGACAATGAGATTTATTGGCCTATGAAATTAGGAATGCAAAAGGTAAGTTGTCTTCAGCCTGGACAGGGTAAACTGATGTCACTCATGTCTTTACTTGTCCATCATCTTTTGACGCCCTCCTGAGTGTGACTTCATTCTGGGGCAGATCGTCTTCGCAGGACTACTTACAGCCTCTGTACCAGTGTTCCCTAACCCTTTTGGCATTAGGGACTGGTTTCATGGAAGACAGTTTTTCCACAGATGGAAAAATGGAGAGAATGATTTTGTGATGATTTAAGTGCACGTTATTTCTATGATATGTTACGTTATAATATATAATGAAATGATTAGGTAACTCATCATAGTGTAGAATCAGTGGGAGCCCCGAGCTTGTTTTCCTGAAACTACCTGGTCCCATGTCAAGATGATGGGAGATGGTGATAGATCATCAGGCACTAGTTTCTCATAAGCCACATGCCGCCTAGATCCCTCACATGTACAGTTCACAGCAGGATTTGTACTCCCGTGAGAACCTAACGCTGCTGCTGATCTAACAGTAGGAGGTAATGTGAGCTCTGGAGACTGGCTGTAAATGTAGGTTAAACTTTCCTTGCTCACCTGCCACTTGCCCTCTGCTGTGTGGCCTGGTTTCTAAGAGACCATCAATTTGTACTAGTCCATAGCCTGGGATCTGTGGACCCCTGCTCTAGACTATATCCTTGACAGCTTCTGTATTGAAGTGCAAAGCAAGACCTTCTCACACATGTGTTCCATATATAAAATAAAAGAAGGTGTCATCCCAGTACTTTGGGAGACTGAGGCAGGTGGATCACGAGGTCGAGAGGTCGAGAGATCGAGACCAGCCTGGCCAATATGGTGAAGCCGGTCTCTACTAAAAATACAAAAATTAGCTGGGCATGGTGACATGTGCCTGTAGTTCTCACTACTTGGGAGGCTGAGAGGCAGGAGAATTGCTTGAACCTGGGAGGTGAAGGTTGCAGTGAGCCAAGATTGCACCACTGCACTCCAGCCTGGCAACAGAGTGAAACTCCATCTCAAAAAAAAAAAAAAAAAAAAAGGTATCAAGTCTTTTTGGATGATATCCTCACCCTTTAGCTCATCCTTGGAGCTGGAAGGTGAGTGAATGTTGATTTCTAGTCTATACCATGTGTCCATAGCAGTAGCACAAGTAGGCTCTGCATAGCTTTACTAAACCCACCCCCATGGAAAGTATTCTGTTAGCGGAAAGAGAGACGTTGCTACCAGAAAAATAAATGTAGAAGAGATAATGAACAAAAATTAAAATATAAATTTACTACTCCATGGTTGTGTCCTGTAACTAATTCCAACCCTTGGCTGACCTGTTAGCCAAAGAAACTGCCATCAATTCTTAATGGTCATCATAGTTCTAAACTCCATTAAAGCTTTTATTTCAAGTAGGATCTTTAAATATGGTGGCCTTAAGATCTGGTGCTACCGAACACTCAGCTATGCAGTCTCGATGAAGACAGGCGGTCAGGCTCATTGGATTCTGTTCGTGTCATTGATAGCGGCTTTTCGGTTGTGGTACTCGTTGGAAGGATGTGAGTCTGCTATGTGCAGATGGCAGCGAAAGGGAATTAATTTTGCTTTGGAAACGCAGCATGAGCAAAACGAGTTGTGTCCTGGTTATCTTGAGTCCTGGAAAAATAGTTTAGAATTGTTTCTAATGGGATCAAGGCATGAGAAGGGGTCCAAGCATAGTGGACCATTTTCCCTCTCTAGAGGAGATAGTGGAGGATCAGTAGCACTGAGTCTTGCTTGAAGGCACTTCATCATTTCTGAGACTCAAGTGGACATAAAAGTGCAACAGAGATGCTTTCTGAGAACACAAAAAGTCTGGGCAAGGAGGGAACCAAGGAGCGGCTGTTGCTAGTGCCTAAAACCTATTTATTCTTATGGAAGAGAGTGTGCTCATTTGTGATTTTAATGTTTTTTGTTCATCATTTGATTAACTGTGTAGAACAATGGCATGGTTTAATACTTTGTACAGAACTTGTCTCTTAAGGTTATAATCTGTTGAGAGAGAAAAATAAAAGCAGCTAAATATCCTCTTTCCCTCCTGCTACGAATTCATCTGTGTCACTGGTGGGCACAAACATTTCTTTAAAAAATTCTGCAGCACTTTGGGAGGCTGAGACAGGCAGATGACGAGGTCAAGAGATTGAGACCATCCTGGCCAACATGGTGAAACCCCGTCTCTACTAAAAATACAAAAAAGTTAGCTGGGCATGGTGGTGCACACCTGTAGTCCCAACTACTCTGGAGGCTGAGGCAGTAGAATGGCTTGAACCTCGGAGGCAGAGGTTGCAGTGAGCCGAGGTCACACCACTGCATTCCAGCCTGGCGCCTGGTGATGGAGTGAGACTCTGTCTCAAAAAAAAAAAAAAAAAAAATTTTCTGCAATAACTCAACTTTGAGTCTGGTAATACCTTTATGAAATGCATACCTGGAGGAATGGGTCAAAATTTCCTGAACTTTTTCATGTTTATGGATTTATTTCAATTGATAAACATAATTTGATTTACTCTCTATGGCCAAACTATAAACACAACCTTTCATTTTAGTCTTTCCTTCCTGTTCCACCTTACAGGGAAAGTTTCACTTAGGGAGGTAGGACATTTGTTGGATGGAAAGGACATCTGTTTTTATTGTTGCGTTCATTTTCAATCATCGTGAGGGGATGACTTCTTCCTCATCTACCATGAGGAAGGTGCCCTCAGAAAGGCAGCTCTTAGATGTTTTTGTTTTTGTTACTAGGCAGGGAGGAGATAGAGGTAAATTGTTCCAGTTGGACATAAAGCTGGTTAGCCCTCCCCGCCAACCTTTTGTTTTGTATCTGTCACCCATGCTGGAGATGCAGTGGTGTGATCTCGGCTCGCTGCAACCTCTGCCTCCCAGGTTCAAGAGATTCTCCTGCCTCTGCTTACCGAACAGCTGAGACTACAGGTGTGTGCCACCATGTCCGGCTAATTTTTTATATTTTTAGTAGAGATGAGGTTTCACTGCGTTAGCCAGGATGGTCTCTTTCTCCTGATCTTGTGATCTGCCAGCCTCGGCCTCTGGAAGTGCTGGGATTACAGGTGCAAGCCACCATGCCTGGACAAAATCCCCTTTTAAATGAGGAGAATGAAGATAAAGAAGAGCGTTCTCTTGACATCGCTGTGCATTTGGCTCTCAATTGATCCATCATCACCATCATTGTTTCTGTTACTAGTATTTAAACAACAGATTTGCTTAACTACTCCGTCAGGTTATTTAATGGGTTAGAATTTATAGGGGAATCTTTGCAGGTAGAAAAGCACTGAGGATTGTTTTTGCAGGATATATTTCATCATCCAAATGCTATTCATTGAGCACCTATCATGTGCCAAGTGTTGTGAGATAAGGAAATAACCAGGATCATACCACTGCCTTGGAGGATCTTCAGTCGGAGGAAGACATGGCACAGACTTAGTTACAGGATGTAGTGCTGTAAAGGAGACAGGTGGAAGATACTGGGGACAGAGGAAGGAGAATCACTCATCCGTCTCTGCCTGGGAGATTAGAAACACTACAGTGAAGAGTGTGACAAGCATTTCATGTGAACGTAGGTGGAAGTTTGAAAGATATGGTCCCGTCATAGAAAGACTGTAGATCTTTCCTCAGATGTACCTGACAAGAGGTCATTTGCTTGAATCGGCTCAGTGGCAGGACCTTCCCACAAGCCAGCCATTTTTGCATGACTTGAGTTGTTAGAAGCTCTTCCTCATGTTAAAACTATTTCTACTTAGACTTGAAGGTATTTAGAAGATACTGAAAGTGGGCAGTTGTAAGAAAATGTGAATGGAGAGGCATAAAACTCAGCTTGGGAAATGGGTACACCCTCTTCCTTTAAGAGAGAGTAAGAGAATGAGAGAGACAGAGAGAGAGTAAGAGTGTGTGTGTGTGTGTGTGTATGTATTTGCATGTATCATCTGTATATATGGAGCATCAGTGAGTATGAGATACAAACTTTACCAAATGCTTTATGAGTATTACTTACTGTTTTCAACAATTAGTGAAGTCTGTTGTTATCAAACCCACTTCATAGGTAGGGAACCTAGAATTACAGACTTTTATAACTTTGCATAATGAGTGAGAGAAGAGGGATGTTACCCTTTGTTTAAATAACTCTATCCTCAGAATAATATATTGACTTGAATTAGGTGGATCCTGTACAATATGAATTGCTACTAGTTGGAATATTGTGTTTGTGGGTGGGCATCACATGTGTGTGTTTTCTTTCAAGGTATCAGTGCACACCCCCCAAAGCCTCTTGCTTCTGAAAGATAAACAATTGTTATTAGTCTGCAGGTTTTTGAAGAAGCTGAGTACAACAAAATTTATTTTAAAATCATGCTGAAACGAAGGTTTTAGGTTTTTAGACATTAATTTTGAGAGAGTGAACTTCATATCATCACATTTAGACTCCCAGACTAGCAAGTCTTGAGAAAGGAGTCAAGAGTTGGGGGTTGGCCGGGTGCAGGTGGCTCACACCTGTGGTTCCAGCACTTTAGGAGGCTGTGGTTGGCGAGTTGCTTAGGCCAGGAGTTCAAGATCAGCTTGGGAATCATGGCAAAACTCCATCTCTACATAAAATGACAATAAAAAATAGCATGGTGTGGTGGCATGCACTTGAAGTCTCAGCTCCTTGGGAGGGTGAGATGGGAGGATTGCTTGAGGTCGGGAGGTGTAGGTTGCAGTGATTGGAGATTTCACCACTGCACTTCAGCCTGGGCCATAGGGTGAGACCTTGTCTTTAAAAAAAAAAAAAAGAGTAGGGGAATAAGAGAAATACCAATATTCTCAGGAATTGGGAATGAAAGAGCTACCAGCCACCTGCCCTCCTGCCTCCTCCCACCAAACAAACGAACAAACAAAAATATATATATGTATATGTATATATATATATACATACACACATTTATATATATATAAAAGCATTTACCTGTTCTAATATTTATATATATGAATGTGCTATGTGTAATATCTGTGTATGTGATGGACCATATATAATGGTCAGAAAATTGGACATAAATTTTATGTCCATTATATTTATGTCATTAAATATAATGAGATATTAAATCTTATTCCTATACCCCATTAGGAACAAATCTTTCCAGAAGCCACAGTAACTTTGTAATATATGTAATATATAGATACTTGTCATATATATGTGTGTGTGTATTTACACACACATACCTATATGTATATATGTAGAGATAGAGTTTCACCATGTTGCTCAGGCTCATCTTCAACTCCTGGGCTTAAGCAATTTGCCCACCTCGGCCTTCCAAAGGGCTGGAATCACAAGTGTGAGCCAGAGTGCCTGACCCATCCCTGAACTCTTGATTCCTTTTTCAAGATTTGCTACTCTGGAGAGAAATATATATATGTATAAGATACAGATATATATGTGTGTGTATAAGTACGTATATGTGTGTGTGTGTGTATATATATATATATATATATATATATATATATATATACACACACACACACATACATCCAGTGTGTGTATTATATATATATATATATATATATATATATACACACACACACACATACATCCAGTGTGTGTATATATCTGCACACAGCCAACCTTATGATTTTTAATAGTTTTATAGTATTCCCTTTTACGAGTGAAACAACATGTATTTAATGGATTCCTTATTGATGCATTAAATGCCTTGGGTGTTGTTTTTCCACTTCAAACACTGCATCTATATACTTGTATATGCACATTTACAGGGTGATTTCTTAGTTATTTAATGGCTTGATCAATTTTCTGTTCATAGATATTGCTAATATTTGCCCTCTAAGGAAGTTTTATCCATTTACATTCCTACAATATATGTGATAACCTTATTCCTTTACAACAAAGAAGTGCCTTTAAAAAAACATTTTCCTTATAATAAACACACATTCTCTGCTGTCAGACTGTGAAAGGCTGAAGGAAATTTACAAGGAACTCTCCTGTTCTGCCCCTATTATACTTGATTATGCTACTAAATATTCAGTGACTTCCGTGCTACCAAGTGGGGGAGAAAGCAATCTTATTCTCATTGGCACAGGTTAATGGAAGCAACCTCACCTGAACATCATTTCAGCCTTAGAATTGCAGGCTGGAAAGCCTCTCCTTGTGTGTATGCACTGGCTGGCAGTTGGCTGTCGTGAATGCTACCCAGGCTTTCAGAATGGGAAGACAGACCATATGTTTCATTATTAAATGAATTCACAGGACAGACTATCACAGAAAACATGTGTAGTACAAGGTATCATTTCAATTTGGCAATGAATGTAGGGTAAATGGAAGGTTGTAGCCCGTGCAAAAGGCACTTAAGATGTAGTGTTGTGATGGAGTCAAAGGGAATGTTATGCCAGCATCTAGGTGCAATTCTGCCCTGGAATGTTGGCGCTCTGGGATTGGTTAATGGCCTGTGGAGCCATTCAGAATCCAGTGAACACAAACCATGGGGTTTTGCATAGCTTAAGTCCAGACACATGAAAACATCCACACTTGGTGCAGGAGCCCTGAATTTCCAGTATCATTGGTCATTTCGTGTACACTGGATTGAGATGGTGGAAATGACAGTATCTCCACAGCCACCCTACGTGCAGTCCCACACATCGCCTCATTTCGTGATCGCTGCAGCCCTTCTGGAAGGGCTTCACAAAAATCAGACTCCAGGCAAGAAATTAGATTTACATATTTCTCCTTTGTTTTTAAAGGAAATGTGGATAAAAACCCGGTGGTCTACTTCAGGGAGGACAAATATATTTCTACATCTCTGTTTACTTTGATCCATTGGTAGAGACTTCCAAGGAGCTGTGTTTGCTTTTTCTTTTCTTTCTTTCTTTTTTTTTTTTTTTTTTTTTTTTTTTTTTTTGGGAGACTGAGTTTCGCTCTTGTTACCCAGGCTGGAGTGCAATGGCAAGATCTCGGCTCACCGCAACCTCCGCCTCCTGGGTTCAGGCAATTCTCCTGCCTCAGCCTCCTGAGTAGCTGGGATTACAGGCACGCGCCACCATGTCCAGCTAATTTTTTGTATTTTTAGTAGAGACGGGGTTTCACCATGTTGACCAGGATGGTCTTGATATCTTGACCTCGTGATCCACCCGCCTCGGCCTCCCAAAGTGCTGGGATTACAGGCTTGAGCCACCGTGCCCGGCTGCTTTTTCTTAATTAAACATTTAATGTTGAGATAATTTTAGATTTGTAGATTGACACAAAGCTGTAAGAAATAATACAGAAAAATCCTATGTAGCTTTTACTCAGGTTTATCCAATACTAACATCTCAAAAACCCATAGGGTTGGGTTATCGCAACCAGTAGCTGATGTTACTGATGTAGAAGGATCTCCTCATCTTATACAGACGTGGGTACCACCTACTGATGCAGTCTACTGATCTTTTTTCAGATTTCCCTAGTTACATTTATACTCACGTGTGGTGTGTATGTGTGTGTGACGTGCGTGTGTTTGTATACTAGGTGCATCTATATCTGTGTGTGGTGTGTGTGTGGTGTGTGTGTCTGCATACTGTCAACATGTGTCTGTATGGTATGTGTGCATGCATGTGTGTTACGGTGGGTTTGTATGGTGTGTGCATGCATGTGTGTGTGTGGGGTGTCTACATGTTGGCATGGTGCATAGGTGCACATGTCTCTGGTGTGTGTTTCTGGGTGGTGTGTGCATGTGTATGTATAGTGTGTGTCTGCATATGTGTTTGGTGTTTTATGTGTCTCTGTAGTGTCAGCACATGTCTCTGGTGTGTGTTTCTGGGTGGTGTGTGCATGTGTATGTATAGTGTGTGTCTGCATATGTGTTTGGTGTTTTATGTGTCTCTGTAGTGTCAGCACATGTTTGTATGGTGTGTGTGTGCGCATGTATGTATGGTTTGTGTTTGTGGTATGTGTGTCTTTGTGCATGTGTGTGTAATCATTTCTGTTAATACACACATTTATCACTTGTGCAGATTCCTGTGTCTGCTACCACAGTGAAAATACACCACAGTTCCATCACCACAGGGATCCCTCAGATTCCTCCCAATTCTCTCACCTCTACTCCATCCCTAACCGCTGGCAACCACTAACCTGTTCTTCCTTTCTAAAATTCTATCATATCGAGAATATTAACTAAATGGAATCATACAGAAAGTAACCTTCAGAGAGTGGCTTCTTTTTCTTTGCATAATGTCCTGGAGATTCTTCCAAGTTTTTGCGTGTGCCAGTAGTTGGTTTCCTTAGGTTGCTGAGTAGTATTCCATGGTAGGAATCTACCACCCAAGAATCTTCTTCAATAGAGACTCTGAGGCTGAGCAGGAGAGGGTGCCATTCTCACCGAGTCATGCCTGTTCCAGAGACAGCGATGGAGAGGGTGGCAAGTCCCTGATGTACCTGCTTGGCTTAAATGTATGTGCTGATATTTGAAAGGGAATCAGAAATGGGAGAGGATTAGCATCTATCTCACTGCAGCCATCAGTATCCAGGATTCAGGAGGGTCATGAGGGCTGTCACTAACGGGACCAGTGATAGGTTGGAATTCCTGCTCCATAGGCTAGGACTGTAGCTCCTATGGCAGAGGGCAGGATTTGAACATGGGTCCCCAGCCACTTGTTCACTGATCTCACCACTCCATGACAGCTGCAGTCATCTCCCGCTTATCTTGTGTGTTTGTGCTCGTTCTGGAGAGCGCACAATTTGCAGGAGGCTGTTTTGTTTGGCTCGGCCAAGTACAAATGTGGCTGGCTAGTCTGTTGGATAGCCTGATAAGCCCCAGAAATTCCCATCTTTCCTCCCTCCCATCAAATAGCTGGGCTGCTCCAAGAACCAGCACATACATTCCATCTGTACCAACAGAATGTTGTAGTTTGCACACTTGGAATAGAAAAATAATATTTGGCTTGGCTTTGATCATATATACTAATTATTGCTAATATAGGCACCAGATGATTGCATTTTATTATATCTTTGTTTTTCACTAAATATCCGAATTCCCTCCTGGGGGTAGGGGGAGTTGTCATACTAATTAATTGTTTTGGGTTTTCTTGACATCTCTGAACATTATCGGCACAACTGTGGCAGCGTGCCTGTTGCTATAAATATTTGGGGGACTCATAGCAATATTAGAACTAATTTCTTCCCACAACAAAATATTATCCCCTTCATAATTTTCAATTCTATCAAAGGAATTCTGAGGCTTCCTGTTTTCCAAACTTCATGTGCCTTTTGATTTTTTGTTTTTTTTTTTTAAACAAAGTACAGCAAAAAGGTTTATGACTATGTGCTTAGGGGGCAGATAAGTTTATTTTCTTCCTGACTTTGGCAGATTTCAGGCAAGTTACATCAGGTTTCTGGACTTTGCCTGTAAAATGGCAACAAAAAAGCAAATGAATAAACGAGACTTTTTTCTTCTTCTCTTCTGTATTTTTCATCTTCTCCCTCCCTTTTCCTTTCTTCTTTCTAAGGTTGCATAAAATAATGTATATTAAATATCTAACATACAGCATGAACTATGTATATTATACGTATATAAAACCTGATATAGGTATACATATATATGTATACACATTTTTATTAATGTCATTAATTTGTTCTTGCTGATGATTCAGTGATTATCTTCTTCAGTTAGCTGGAAAGTCATAATACAAATAATTACTTTGTAGCTTTCTTTTTCTTTCTTTCTTTTTTTTTTTTTTTTTTTTTTGCTATGCTTTCCACAGTCCAGTCGTGTCTTTTTGAGGTATAATCCTCATCTTAATTTTCCTGGGGGATTTTTCTGTAACTCCTGTGCTACATTTTCAGGCAGTTTCTTAGCATATAGGTACCTATGTCTATTCCTCCTCCTCCTCTTCCTCCCCTTCCTCCTTCCTTCTCGTCTCTCCCTCCTTCTCCCTCTCTCCTCCTCCCTCCTCTTTCTTCCTCCTCCTCCTCCCCTTGTTTGTTTTGTCTTCTTTCTTCATTCAATCTTGGAAGCTTTCCAATTCAAGTCTAACTTCTTCAGCCCATCTTTTAACTTCTCTGCAGCTAATACCACATCTGTATCAGCCATAAACCTTCCATGCTCAGGAAAACGAAGCTAACTCTTTATTCTCTCTTTAGATGCCATGCTCCATTTGTTGTCAGTGTTTTGGTTCAGGTTGTTCCCAGCTACCCAAATGTCTACCTTTCATCATATTTCCAGACTGCTTTTCGTTTTTATATCAAAACCAACCTCTGGGAATATGAAACGATTTTATACCACTTTCTATCTCTGGGTGATTGGAAGTGGCTCTCTGCAGCATGACTATATGGAGGATAATGGGGTCATAGGCAGGTTCATGGGGGAAGAGTGCGATGATCGATTAGTGATGTCTGCTGTGGCTATGAGATAGGGAAATGCAGTTTGTGTAAGGTATGTTTGCTTAGCTTTAGCAGATCACCACTCATTGCTGACTCGACTGGTGATCCTGTCCTTATTGTGTATTCCCCCAGCAATTTATGTGCTCACCTGATTTCACCACCTTTCAAGAAGATATTTTAGCCAAAACAGGAAAGTCAAGTGGAATTTGGCAAGGACAGGAGAAAAACAGCCCCTGTCTAGGTTCCTGGCCCTGCTGTTCAGGTAGCCTGAAACATAATTGCTCATCTTCTCCCTCATGCAGAAAGAAGCCTCTGGAGGCTTGAGGAGGTAGTTTAAGAATTATGATTAGGGATGCCGATACCTGTTCTATGCCTTCTCCTACCCATTTACCCATAACTCATCAGGAGCCAGAAATAATTAAAGTGCTACATTCTCCAACTTGTGGATTTCAATGTAACTGCTTTAAATGAATGTTCTTCTTTATGCTTTTAGAGTTGCTTTAAAATTGATAAGAAAATTAATCATATATTTGCTAAATATGCATTATACCTAAGCGTAGAAATAACATTTATACCTAATTGTGAGTCACTTGAAAAACTCCCCTGGTCATTATTCCATGTAATTCTTTGCTTGCCCCTAGGAGTTAGGAATTATTTTTAATCCCTGTTTTACAGAATCAGAAACTGAGGTACATGGCAATGAAGTCCTGTGCTAAGGCTTTGTACCTACTAAGAACCAGATTTAATATTTGAATCTTGGCTTACTAATCCCGGGGATCTTTCTAAGAAGGTATCAAAGAGGATCAGGTTCACAAATGCAGAAATAAGTAAGTTTTTCCAGCGAGGGTTTCTATCCTTCATTTGAGCAGCTTTCCTATGAGTCATCTTTCTAGATTCTTGCAAGAATACAAACCAACATTTACAGAGGTGATTTCAGTACAAGTACTGGATGTTTAGAAGTTTCTAGTCAGTCCTAAAGTGAGAAGATGGAACGTGTTCAATTGACTTCCATTTGCAGTGGCCAGAATGAGAAAGGTGATGTTCATTCTCCCTGGTAAACACACTCAAAGCTTTCGGGGCTACCCAAGTTGAGCTTTCCAGGCAGTGAACCACTAAAAACATATTTGTTCCCAGAACACAGCCGGCTAGTAAGGTTTTCCCACTGGGACTGACATTTACGGTAACAAGAGCCTGTTTCCTTCTCTCAGAGCTGCAGCCAGCTCCTCACAAGGGAGTTGGTGTCTTGCCAGAGAAACCCCTCCAAGCTCCAGAAGACGTGCCAGGGAAGCCAGCACTTTTCTCTTTAGCTGAATGTGCCAATAATGGTAGAATGAGGTCTGCTTTTTAAAATGACTAATTAAAATATTATCTACAATTTATCTGTCCATTCATCCATCATCTATATTTCCTCTCTCTCTCTACACACACACACACACACACACACACACACACGTATGTATGTATATTTAGTGAAGTGAATACATTTGTTCATTTAATACCCTAGTAATTCTATAAATAGAAGTTAGCAATTTTCATTATGCTCCATTGTGTAGGTTCTAAAAATGACAAAGGAATCCATACTTCAGCTGGGCACAGTGGCTCCTGCCTGTAATCCCAGAACTTTGGGAGGCTTAGGGGGATGGATCACCTGAGGTCAGGAGTCCCAGGAGTTCGAGACCAGCCTGGTTAACATGGTGAAGCCCCATCTTCACTAAAAAAAAAAAAAAATTAGCTGGGCATAGTGGCACACACCTGTAATCCCAACTACTCAGGAGGCTGAGGCAGGAGAATTACTTAAACCCAGAGGCAGAGGTTGCAGTGAGCCGAGATCATACCACTGCACTCCAGCCTTGTTGACAGAGCAAGACTCCATCTCAAAATACATAAATAAATAAATAAATAATAAAAAAGTTAAAAAAAGAATCCAGACTTTGTGATTCCTAGATAAATACAAGGCAAATTGAAAGAGCTCTCTTCCTCCCCCTCTTTCTCCTTGTTCCTCTTCTTTTGCTGTTAAATAATTATTATAGACTTCAAAACTAGAGAAACAATGTAGGGTATTCCCTGGTCCTCCTTCAAAAGGCATGTTGAAATCAAGAGAGCTGAGTTTTCTTCCCCTGTTGACCACCACCTGGGCTTGTGGATCTTCAGCCAGTCACTGGGCATCCTCAGGATGCTGTTACATTGCATTCAAATGCAGGCTTCTTTGTATTATGCCTAAGGTCAGAAGCAGGGATTATGCCCATCTTGTTTATCTGCCAAGCACAGCAGGGCACCATAAATGATTCCCAAGTTACTGAATGCATCTGCGGCTCAAGACTTTTGATTTCTTTTTCTTATTTTAATATTGCCCATCCGAGAGTTGAAAATGTTTTGACTTGCCTGAGTTGAAGCAGGGGGGACTCTACTGGCCAATTTCCTTGAGTATTACCTTGTTTGACTTGGATGAAGGGACGGGGAATTGTATAAATGTCACTGTGGAGAGCCCTTTTCCCCTGGTGATGAGTAACCTTATCAATCCAGAGCAAAGAGACACGTCAAGAGATTTTGTTTTGGAAAATGGCACACAGATGAGGAAATTACATGACTCTGTGTGAAGTGGCTGGTCTGGTGACGTTTTGCTTTGCAAGTGGGTGACTGACATCCTTCACTCTCTCATCTGTCCAATCAGACCTTTTGTCCTTCTGTTCCCCTTAGCACTCACTGTGATACCAGTCTCTCTCCCTCTTCTTCCATCTGGAATCTCAGTAAGCTCATTCATGACCTCAGTTTCTAAAGACAAGAAGAATCTGAGGACTTTTTTCCCCAAGTTTCATTTTTGTTTTTTCTATTTTTAAATTTAATAATTCAACTTATTTGTATATTTTTTTGAGATACTATTGTTCTACTGCCCAGGCTAGAGGGCAGTGGTACAATCTTGTCTCTCCACAACCTCTGTCTCCCAAGTCCAAGCAATCATCCACCTCAGCCTCTCGAGTAGCTGGGACTGCTGGGGCACGCCACCACATCCAGCTAATTTTTCTATATTTTGGTAGAGATGGGGTTTCACCATGTTGGTCAGGCTGGTTTCAAACTCCTAACCTCAAGTGATCCACCCATGTTGGCGCCCCAAAGTGATGGGATTACAGGTGTGAGCCACAGCGTACAGACTGTTTTTTAATTTTAATTTCAGTTGATTTTAACACAATTCATGGTGTTTGGTTACATGAATAAGTATTTTAGTGGTGATTTCTGAAATTTCAGTGCCCTTGTCACTAGAGTAGTGTATGCTATACCCAAAGTACGGTCTTTTATCCCTCACCCTTTCCCCCTGAGTCCCCCAAGTCCATTGTAACATTCTTATGTCTTTACACCCTCATAGCTTTGCTCCCACATGTGAGTGACAACATATGATGTTTGCTTTCCCATTCCTGAATTACTTCACTTAGAATGATGGTCTTTAACTCCATCCAGGTTGCTCCATATGCCATTATTTCATTCCTTTTTATGGCTGAATGGTATTCCATGGTCTATATATAGCACATTTTCTTTAATAGGCATTTGTGTTGGTTCCATATTTTTGCAATTAAAAATTTTGCTGCTATAGACGTAACATGTGCAAGTGTCTTTTTTGTATAGTGACTTTCTTTCCTCTAGGTGAATATTCAGTAGTGCAATTACTGACAGAAATGGTATGTGTCTATGACAAAAATCCAAACCAGAAAAGAATAAAATGTATATATTAAGTATATAAAAGCCCCCTTCCAAATCCTCTTCTCTGAAGAAAAGCACTTTTAATAATGTATGATTTCTCCTCTATGTACACACACACATGCACACAAATACAAACACAACCACATTTCAAAATTGGTGTGTACATCATGTTTCTCTGCAACTTCACCCTACCTCATAGTTGTGTAGAAGTCTGTTGTTTGGGTGATCGTATAATTGAATGAAAAATCCCCCTTCTGATCAACTCCTAGGTTGTTCTCAACCTTTTGCTTTTAAAACATTGCTGTTGTACTTCTTTGCAGACATTGGCAAGTAGCTGTAGGAGAGGCAAGAAATTTTAAATGGACAACAGAATGAATTGTCTGGTTTTTGAATTAATGCTTTGAATCATCAGGTGGAATGAGATACAAAGTTGGTAAGAAGTATCACGGTAACATCTCCCTGAAGTTGGAGCTCTATAAAACAGGTTGTGATAAATTTATTCATTTCAGAAAAGCTTCCGGTTTGTAAAACACAGGTACTATTCCAAATTCCCACCTTTGTATTTGGTAACCCAGAAGGCAGTCCTGTCAGTAGTCATCCATTTTCACAGATATTTGCTGGTTCCCTACTTGTGTTGGATACTCTGTCAAAAACTGAGCAGGAAGGGATTCGCAAGATAGTCTCCATTCCTGCCATAGCTGTTACATACAGCCATGATGTTGTGCACTGCTCCAAGATGCCTAAGCAAGGGGGCAGAGATGGGGACACACCTTGCTCACAAGCCATACACCCTGGGCTGTGCCTACCCAGAGTGCAACAAATGGCCCGAATGGCCACTAGAGGCCCAGATCATGACTCTCTTAGAACTACTAGATTTGGCTTTGTTCTCCAGCTCTTAGATTTGTAACTCTGTATAGGGTGGGGATGTTCATCTTGATTTGCCTTCTGCTAGACCAGGAATGAGAAGATTGATGATACTGCTCCTTTTTATGTTTTTATTCTTTTTTTTTTTTTTTTTTTTTTTTTTTTCCTAGAGACAGGGCAAGAAAAATAGCCTGCTATTTCATTAACTCAGGCCAGGGGTAATGAGAACCTCAGCTAGAGAGTGGGAGCAGAAAGCAGGAGAGAGGCCGGGCGCGGTGGCTCAAGCCTGTAATCCCAGCACTTTGGGAGGCCGAGGCGGGTGGATCACGAGGTCAAGAGATCGAGACCATCCTGGTCAACATGGTGAAACCCCGTCTCTACTAAAAATACAAAAAATTAGCTGGGCATGGTGGCGCGTGCCTGTAATCCCAGCTACTCAGGAGGCTGAGGCAGGAGAATTGCCTGAACCCAGGAGGCGGAGGTTGCGGTGAGCCGAGATCGCGCCATTGCACTCCAGCCTGGGTAACAAGAGCGAAACTCCATCTCAAAAAAAAAAAAAGAAAGCAGGAGAGAGGCTGGGGGACAGCGACCAGCCTGTGTGACTACCTACCAGGAGAGTAGGCCATGAATATGAGCCATTAAAGCCAGAGACAAAAATATAAATGCGAATTTTAGCAAAGTCTTAAAATCAGTTAAATGTTCAGTTATAAGTCTTACAATCATTTTTCAAATCTTGAAGAGAAAGGGTGAATTTTCCTTTCTACCTTTTTCTTTTTTTTTTTGGCTTTTGTTGCCATTGCTTTTGGTGTTTTGGTCATGAAGTCCTTGCCTACTCCTATGTCCTGAATGGTTTTGCCTAGACTTTCTTCTTTTTTTTCGAAAGGAAAAAAGAAGGAGTGAAGGAGAGGAAGAAAAAGAGGGAGAGAGAATGGGAATGTAGGTTTATTCTAAAAATGGGTATTAATAATGGCCGATCAATATTTTGTGTATTTAAGGTGGAGAATGTATATTTTGTGTATTTAAAATGGAGAGCTCTATAAATATTTATTGAGTTTACTTGTTCCGGCTCTGAGTTCAAGTCCTGGATATCCTTATTAATTTTCTGTCTCGTTGAGTCTAAATCTCTTTATGAGTCTTATGTATCTGGGTGTTAGGATTGTTAGCTCTTATTGTTGCATTGATCCTTTTACCACTATATCTTTGTTGCTTTGAAATCTATTTTATCAGATGCAAGAATTGCAACTCCTGTTTTATTTATTTATTTATTTATTTTTGCTCTCCACTTGGTTGGTAAATCTTTCTCCATCCCTTTGTTTTAAGTCTTTGTGTATCTTTGGATGTGAAATGGATCTGGATGTAGCATACCGTTGGGTTTTGGCTGTATCTTTTGTTTGGGGGATTTAGTCGACTTAAATTTAGGGTTACTGCCATTTAATGTTAACTGGCTGTTTTATCCATTCGTTGATGTAAATTCTTCTTTATGTTGATGCTCTTGACTTTTTGGTGTATTTTTAGAATGTTTGGTATGTTTTTATTCTTGAGTAGATATGTTAGATTCTCTCTTTCTTTTTCCCTGCACCCCACCACATGGACACACACACATACACACATATACACCAGTTTTCCTTTGAAGAGTGCATAGTCTTTTTTTTTTTTTTTTAGACAGAGTCTCCCTGCATCACCCAGGCGGGAGTGCAGTGGTGTGATGTCAGCTTACTGCAACCTCCACCTCCCAGGTTCAAGCGATTCTCCTGCCTTGGCCTTCCAAGTAGCTGGGATTACAGGCATGCGCCACCACACCCAGCTATTTTTTCTGTTGTTAGTGGAGATTAAGTTTTGCCATGTAGGCCTGGCTGGCCTCAAATTGTAACTTCAAGTGATCCATTCCCCTCAGCCTCCCAAAGTGCTGGGATTACAGGCATGAACCACTGCACCTGGCGAGAGTGCATAGTCTTTATTCAAGAAAACTCCCCAATCAGCAAACAGCTTGTGAGCTTACAGGCGAGGTTCTGAGAGAATGTGTTGTAAGGAGAGAGAAAACTGTAGAGAAGTCCATGAATAAATGTGATTGACAGGGAAAGGGGAAATATGAAAGAAAGAACAGGGGTGGGCAGGAAGATCAGAGGTTGGAGAGGATGGAGCAGAATGGCCTGGAAGGAACCTAGAGCTGAGGTGGCCAGAGCATGATTAAAGACAGCCTAGCAGTGAGTTATGGGCTGTGTGCTTTGTTGTTGTCATGGGTCAGCCCTCCTTCGACACCTCTGAGCAGTCTGGTGAGGAAGGGGTGGGTGTAAACCATCTTTGCCCCAGTCTCCTCTCAGCCGATGCACTGGGGGACGACTCTAACCAGCATGTCCAGGCCGACTTCAGCAGCATCCTTGGATGTGTGCTCACTGGGTGGCTACAGGATAGACAGCCAAGGGAGCGCTGCTCCAACTTATGTGGTGCCCTTCCTAGGTTGTGAAAGCCGCAGCAGTGGTGCAGGATGTGAGTTTGAGGATTGCACAGGCATAGTCACCAGTAGCTTTGTTCTCTTTGGAATTTTTCTTTCTTTACTGATGACATCAGAGAGAAAGCCCCAGATGGCTGCATTGGTGTTTTTTTTTTTTTTTTTTTTTGAGACAATTTACTCTGTCGCCCAGGCTTGAGTGCAGTGGCACGATCTTAGCTCACTGCAACCTCCGTTCCCCAGGTTCAAGAGATTCTCCTGCCTCAGCCTCATGAGTAGCTGGGACTGCAGGTGCCCACCACCATGCCTGGCTAATTTTTGCATTTTTAATGGAGATGGGGTTTCACCATGTTGGCCAAGCTGGTCTCGAACTCCTAACCTCAAGTGATCTGCCCACCTTGGCCTCCCAAAGTGCTGGGATTGCCTGCGTTGGTGTCTTTTACATCCATCTCACGCTTGCCAGTCTTACTTTTTAGCAAAAAGCTGGAAGGTTTCAGGCTTAGCATGCAGCTGTTTGTGACAGTGTCTCATTGTTCATTGCAATTGTTTTTCTTTCTGTCTTGTATTTGTCAAGTTCTGAAACAGAAAATGGAGCACTTCTGCTAAAGCAGGCTTAGTGGTTAAATAATATCACCTCAAAAGTCACCTCCACCTGGGCCTTATTTTGAAATAGGTTTTGTTATTGTTGTTGTTTTGAGATGGAGTCTCACTCAGTCCCCCACGCTGGAGTGCAGTGTCACAATCGTGGCTCACTGCAACTTCCACCTCCTGGGTTCAAGTGATTCTTGTGCCTCAGCCTCCTGAGTATCTGGGATTACAGGTGTGCACCTCCACACCTGGCTAATTTTTGTATTTTTTTGTAGCGATGGGGTTTCACCATGTTGGCCAGGCTGCTCTCAAACTCCTGATCTCAAGTGATCCACCCACCTCTACCTCCCAAAGTACCGAGATTGCAGACGTGAGCCATGACACCTGGATGAAAATAGGTTTTTTACAGATGTAACTTGTTAAGGATCTCTAGGTGAAATCATCCTAAACTTGGAGTGGACCCTAAGTCCAGTGACTGGTGTTTCAATAAGAGAAACAGAGGGAGATTTGAACACACAGAGACACAGATGAGAAGTCCACGTGAAGACCAAAATATAGCTAGGAGTGATGCGGCCGCAAGCCAAGGCATGTCAGGACCACCAGAAAGTGGAAGGAACGAAAAAGATCCTCCCTTGCAGTCTTTGGAGGGGGTACAACCCCACCAGTACCTTGCTTTAGGACTTCTGGCCTCCAGAACTGCCAGAGAATAAATTTCTGTTGTTGTAAACCACCAGTTTTTGATAATTTGTTACCACAGCCCTAGGAAACTAATTCACTAGAGGGCTGCAAACTAAAGCCTGAGGACGAAATCCAGCCTGACACCTGTTTTTGTGGATTTTATTTACAAAAGCACAGCCTTACTCATTCATTTACGTATTGTCTGTGGCTGCTTTCACTCTGCAAGGGCAGAGTTGAATAACTGCGACAAAATCCATCTGGCCTGCAAAGCCTAAAATATTTACTATCTGGCCCTTCACAGAAAAAGTGTGCCAACCACTCTTCTAGGGAGGTGTTGAATTTATGTGCTTATCGGGGATGCTGCCGGGTAGGGGGCGTTTGTAGCATGAGTCTGTCCTTAACAGTGTAGAACTACACAAGGTAAGGATTTTTTTTTTTTTTTTTAACTTAGATTTCAGCTTTCATGAAGCATTTTTTTTTCCTCCTTAGAGGAAAAACATGAAATGCTCCAGAATAGTTGACAGCATTAGCTACGTTTAAAAGATTCAATGAAGCAAAATGGTTTTCCGTCTGTTGAATCAATCAGCCTTAAAGTTCACTTATCAATGCCGGCTTTTCTATGAGCAGCAGCTTTGTATTAAAATGGCTAATGGGAATGTGGTTTCCCCAGCAAGCTTTTGTTTGATCTAGAATTTTTGGAGAGTCTTAGTGAATTTTCTCTTTCTGAGTGCGAAATGGACCAAGGTGTGTTTTGCAGCTGAGGTGTAAATGAAGGGAAGCCTTGTTTGATAACATGTTAGGAGTCAAAGCCAGGTAGGAGATAGAAAAGAGTGTACCCCAAGCCTCAACAGCCACAGTGTCCTCCAATTCTCATTCCACATGATTTGTGGACCTCGTTGGAGAGCTGAAAAAAGTGGCTATAGGAAACCTAGTTATAAGCCTCATTTTGTTCATACTGGTACAGAAAACCTTCAATTACATTGACGAAAAATGGCCACACGCAGAAGAGGAAGGCGTTTAGAAGGGTTTTTCTGGTTTTCCTAATTTACATCTTAGTGGAGGCAATTTTTATGTCTTTTGCATATTTTACTGAGAAGCCTCCACCACTGCTAGCCATAACTTCCTTTCCTTCCTGTTACAAATTTTCTTCCTAGATTGACTCTTCAGTCCCTAAAAATATCCATACCACATTATTTATTCGCTCCATAATGCACACTATCCAAAGACAACAATTTTGCCAATAAACTGTTATTCTAATGAATAATTCATGCAGTCTTCATTCTCCTGACACGAACAAATATACTTTCAAATAGGAGCAGTGTGCCTCTATTTTTGTCTTAACTCCATTTCTTAACGTCGTATATTTTTTAAAGGTTTTCCGATGTCCTTCCTTGGGTGAACTCCATGGGGAATAATTCTGATGCTCTAATTAAGAGCAATAAACTATAGCACAGAAACATAACTAGATTAATAGATGATATTTGTTACGGTGACAGTGTAGGTTGGATGTGGAGGAAGGAGGCAAATCATTCAGTGTCTCAGGCCAGGAAAAACATGAAATTCTCACCTATTAAGAAGGCAACACCAATAATTGTTTCAAATTCTGACAATATTTATGGCCATAGTTTCCTCATATTTATATGAAGAGGGTGCAACAATAATGGTGATGATGAAAATTGTAATGTATTATTAAGTAGTATAAGACTAAGAACTTTGAGTTTCTATGAGATGCTAGCCATTGTGCTAAGGGATTTGCCTATCTCAGGGTTTCTGATTCTCAGCACTAAGGGTATGTTGGGTCACATAGTTATTTCTTTTTTCTTTTTTCTTTTTCCTTTTTTTTTTTTTTTGAGTCGGAGTTTCGCTCTTGTTACCCAGGCTGGAGTGCAATGGCGCGATCTCGGCTCACCGCAACCTCTGCCTCCTGGGTTCAAGCAATTCTCCTGCCTCAGCCTCCTGAGTAGCTGGGATTACAGGCACGCGCCACCGTGCCCAGATAATTTTTTGTATCTTTAGTAGAGACGGGGTTTCACCGTGTTGACCAGGATGGTCTCGATCTCTTGACCTCATGATCCACCCACCTTGGCCTCCCAAAGTGCTGGGATTACAAGGCTTGAGCCACCGTGCCCGGCCCACATAGTTATTTCTTATGGGTGGAGGTTGGAGAATTTCCTTTACATTTGTAGGGTGTTTAATGGAATCCCTAACCCAGGGTATTCACTAGATTCAGCAGCACTTGCCTCTCCAACTTTATTCCTCTCTGAGAAATATCTAGACATGGCCAAATGTCCCCAGGAAGATAAAATCCCCTTGTTGAAAAACACTGATTTACATGATTAATTACATCTTTGAAACATTCCTACCAGATAGGTGCATTATCAGTCCCATTTACCAATGAAGAAACAGAAGCTCAGAGTCAGTGACAGAACACAAATTTGGTGCAGGGTTTACTGCTACACCAATGTCAAGACTGTTTTGTTGCATATGATGATACATAGCATTAATTCTTCTGCCTTCCCCTCTTACATGGATATTTTCACTTTTAAAAAATATGTAATTGCTGGGCACAGTGGCTCATGCCTGTAATCTCCACACTTTGAGAAGCCAAAGCAGGCAGATCGCTTAAGTCCAGGAGTTCAAGACCCACCTAGGCAACATAGCAAGGCCCCATCTCTATAAAAAAATTTAAAAAATTAGCTGTGCGTGGTGGCACATATTTGTGGTCCTAGCTGCTTGGGAGGATGAGGTGGGAGGATCGCTTGAGCCTGGCAGGGTGGAGGTTGTAGTGAGCAGCATCATGCCACTAAACTCTAGCCTAGGTGATAAAGAGGGATTCTGTTTCAAAAAAAAAAACATTAAAAATTAATATAATTAGTATTTGGTGTATGCATGCTGGATAATTAATATTATTTTATGTTTTGCACAGACATAATTTCAAATTTCCAAAACCCCTTATATAGAAAATATAGCGTGATGACTAGATTAATACTTCTTAAAACAATAGCAATAATGACAATAACAATTTATCCTCTTGCTCTCCACCACTATTAATGGGTGCTCTTTTGTTTATTTGTTTTTAGAGGGAGTGTCTTGCTCTGTCTTTCAGGCTGGACTGCAGTGGAGTGATCACAGCTCACTGCAGCTTGAGCTTCTGGGCTCAAGTGATCCTCCCACCTTAGCCTCCTGAGTAGCTGAGACTACAGGCACAGGCCATCATACCTAGCTAACTAAAAAAAAGTTTTCTGAGATAGGGTCTTGCTGTGTTGCCCAGGCTGGTCTCAAATACCTAGTCTCAAGTGTTTCTCCCACCTCATGAGTAGCTGGCATTGCTGGTGCCAGCCGCCACTCCTGGCTAATTGAGCACTTTCCATGTGAAAAAGTAAAGGATTTGACTGGTTCACCTGTTTAATTCTCACATCTTAGAAGTACCTACTTTGAGTATCTTTTAGCCCTAAGCGGTGTAATTCAGAGTAGTTTTGGTTTGGTTTGATTCTGCTGTATCTTCACATACAGTGAAGGCTCCATACACCTTGGTTGAATGAATGACTTCATGAGGAGCTAGAGTCTTAGAGGAAGCATGTAGCTTACTAAGGTGGTGACTGAGCTTCCTCTTAAATTCTGGAGATCCCTTCCCCTTAAATCCACTGCTGTCTGCTGTGCCCTGTTGAGGGTTTTATCTAAACATCCAGCTCTGCCCTCAGCGATCCAGTGAGGTCTGTCTTTATGACTCTGTTTGTATATCAGGTTTCCTTTTGTAGGTGATCCTGAAATGCACTTTCTCCCGTCTTGCTCCATTCTGTTTGCTTACCCTCTGCCTCTCACCTGGAATGTGTCCTTCATTTCCATTTGTCAAAATCTTATTTCTCTTTGGAGGTCCAGCTTCATCCCAGTCTTCTTCCCAAACAGTCTCCCTATGTCTCCTGTACTCTTAAGGCCTTGCGTGTCGCCTGCTGCCCCTGCCAGCCAACAATGGGTGAGGAGTTGTACAAGCCAGAGGCATCCAGAACTAACTCCCAGCAGGTCTAACCCTCCATGAACTGTGCTCTTGGGAAAGCAGCTTAAAGTCCATGAAATCCCTATTTCCTCTTCCCTATGATGAGAACAGCAGTGTCATTGTACAACCCAGTTTGCTGTGAGGATTCAGTGAGAAAATGCTTAGCTCAGCTCTTGACACATAGTATGTTCTTTTTTTTTTTTTTTTTTTTTTTTTTTTTTGAGATGGAGTCTTGCTCTGACCAGTGGCATGATCTGGGCTCACTGCAACCTCTGCCTCCCTGGCTCAAGTGATTCTCCTCCGTCAGCCTCCCAAGTAACTGGGATTACAGGCATGCACCACCAAGCCCAGCTAATTTTGTTGTATTTTTAGTAGAGACAGGTTTTCTCCATGTTGGCCAGGATGGTCTCAATCTCTTGACCACGTGATCCACCCGCCTTGGCATCCCAAAGTGCTGAGATTACAGGCATGAGCTACCATGCCCTGCCTGACACATAGTATGTTCTTTTTTTTTTTTTTTTTTTGAGATGGAGTTTCACTCTTTTTACCCAGGCTGGAGTGCAATGGCGCAATCTCGGCTCACCGCAACCTCCGCCTCCTGGGTTCAGGCAATTCTCCTGCCTCAGCCTCCTGGGTAGCTGGGATTACAGGCACACGCCACCGTGCCCAGCTAATTTTTTGTATTTTTAGTAAAGATGGGGTTTCACCATGTTGACCAGGATGGTCTCGATCTCTTGACCTTGTGATCCACCCGCCTCGGCCTCCCAAAGTGCTGGGATTACAGGCTTGAGCCACCGCACCCGGCCCCATAGTATATTCTTAATAAATTCTTGCCATCACTAATGTCAGTTTACCCCTGTTCTGTCTCTTCTCTGATTGCTTTATGTATGCGTGCCTTACCTTTCAAAGTAGATTGCGGGATTATAGAAAGTGATTTCTTTCGGAGTGAATCTTTAATATGGCACAAAATTCAGCACAAGGGGTAAAACTGTGGCCAAGAGGCCACCTCAGTGTTTAGAATGTAATTTTCTCTCTTTCTGTTCTGAACCCTGGTGTCTTTTATCCATAATATAGAAGGGGCCATTTCCATTGACTTCACCATACCAGAAGGGCCATTGGAAATGGGTTTATTTATAGTGGAAATGATCAGCTTGTGTTTTCCGAGCAGCTAAGCTTTAGAACTGTAGTGACTCATTACCAATCTGTCTCCATCCTTCGTCAAAGTTCCCAGGCCCTTTGAATTTTGGCTTGGCTGGTGTCTTTTTTTCTCTGTAAAATTTAGCTTAACATACAGCTTAAAGTGGGCTGATTATGGAGACACATCTCTGCTGATGAGTACCATTTATGGGAGGCTATGTCCCCAGGTAGAACCATTTCCAGAGAGGAGATGTGGGCACAGGGTGTGAGCCTGTCCTGGAAGCCCTGTAGTGTAGTAGGAAGAATCCAACATTCACGAAGAGGCTGGCTTTTGCTTCCAGTTTTGTCATAATTCACATAATATAGGGCAATTAAAAAAAAAATGATTGATGTGCTTTAACGTTCTCATCTGTAAAGTGAAACATCCAAATTAGATAAGTTATAAATGACTTTTCACTTCTAGAATTCTGCGTCTTGGACTTAAAGTGCATTGGCATGAGCCAATCATTCCATATTTTCTTGTATTACCTAAAATCTAAATACCCCTCAATAAATTTACCACCATAGGGTTTCCAAATCCCGTCAGAAAAATTGCTCCTTTCATATACATGCCCAGCAGTTTCTCTCTTTTTACTCTTCAATGCCCTACACATTTTCCTAATAAAGTGTATAATAAAAGTAAATCTTCCCACTAGTGTGTTTATAGTGTGGAAGACATTGTTATTCCCGCCATGGCAGTGGTGGATAAAAAATACATACTTCTATGTCTCCCACAGCCACCCTTTGATCCCCAGCCTTTTATCAGCAAATCTGAAGTGCTACCTTCTGCAAATTAGCACTACCTCCTGAGAAATTGTGCCAAGTTCCATTAAGTGTAATTAGCATTCCTGTTGTTTCTTTCACATTGGGGAAAAAAAAAGAAAAAGAAAACTCTCTCTGAGTTACTGGGAACACACATCATGCAAAGTTATACCAATGGAGGCAGCACAAGGCTGAAAAGAGGAGACAGAAGAGGATCTTGACATACAAGGATGGGTTCACCTGTGTGGGGGCCCGAGTGGCAGACACAGAGGCATCAGTCTTGGCTTTCAAAGTAAAGGTTGGCTTCCCAGTATACAGTTAAGCAGCTGGCGCAGTGCCTTCTGCAGTGAAGGTTTAGAGAACATGGGGAGATGATTATCTCCCTCAATTTAAAACTGACCTGCCATGAGATTCCAAGCAAAAGACTTGAATATCCTAGAGCAGTTAACTAGAAAACTAAAATTTCCCCCCTCAATATGGTTTTCATGTAAAAGAATTGCAAAACAAACAAAGAGAAACTACCACCTGTTTTCCCTTGAGTTTCCCGGTAGGAATAACATTTTGATATCCAACAAGTAGAAAAGAATATGAGTTCAGAATAAAAACTAGGGTTTAGTTGTTATTATTTGTAGTTCATAAAATCTTGTTTTCTTGGGTTACAACAAAAATCACACAACTATTGTATTATTGACTTGAAATTAAAGAAGAAATCACTCCTTTTCTCCTCCCTCTTTTTTTTCAAATTCCTCCATAGACTCTGAAAACGTGGTCAGACCTACCGTGCATTTAGAAACCATAATTTGAAGAAACTAATAGCTGATGCTGAGTGCCACCATCAAAAACACATGTCCTTCCAGACACCATTCACTTTAATGTTGTAAAACAAAATTCAGAAACAACAGGCTACACGTATACATCGGTGCATTCAGTGACTCTGAAAGGGAGGCACTGGTTTCAAATGTTTTGTGTGAAAACGAGTTCCATTTGACTGGCAATATTTTTTTCTCTCAGAAGCCATTTTGTCTCTTATTTCTTGCTTCCTTCCTTGTGTTTCAGCATTTGTCATCTCCATTACAGTAGTGCGTACTGCCTTTACACTTCAAATGCAGTTTGCAGCAACACTAGGGAAAGAGCAGTAAAGATATCACGAGGTGGTAGTTAAGACTGAGAATGGCTCCAGGAGGGTGGAACACATTTAGGACTTTTTTTATTTTAATCATCTATAAAGAAACTAATTCCATAGCGTCATCTACAGTGAAGTCCCACTTACAGCACAACACATCATAAAATTGAATACAGTAATATTCTTTAGTCCCATGTCATATAACTGTTGTCACATAATACTGTGATGTTGTATTACATGATACAAGTTAAATAACCTATAATGCTCAGCGGTTTCTCTAAGAGTTGAGGACAAGAGCAAAACATGTCCCACCCTGGGTGACACTGAGAAATGGAATGAAAGGGAAACATTTTGGTCTTTCAAGAAAGTGTTCAGTCCATCACAGTGACCTGGTTAGAGTATATTCTTTAAGCAAATATTTATTGAGAATCTGCTTTGTGTTAAATGCTGTATCGTGATTTAAGCTCCAGATTTGCCTTTCGTGGATATGTCATAGAAATAAATCCACACAGTGTGTGATCTGCATCTGGCTTCTTTAACTTAGCAGAAAGTTTTTGAGGTTCATCCATGTGGATGTATGTATGACTACTTTGTTTCTTTATTATTGAGTAATATTCCATGATGTGGAGGTACCACATTTTGTGTATACATTCACCCGTTCCTTGATGGATGTTTGGATTGTTTCCGTATTTAAACTATTATGTAGAATATTGCTGTGAACACTTGTTTCCAAGTTCTTAGGTGAACCTATGCTTTCACTTTTCTTGGGTAGATACTTAGTAGTGGAATTACTACGTTGTGTAGTAAGTTGAAGTTGAGCTTAAGAAACCACTAAGCTGGCTGGGCGCAGTGGCTCATGCCTGTAATGCCAGCACTTTGGGAGGCCTTGGCAGGTGCACCACTTGAGGTCAGGAGTTCAAGATCAGCCTGGCCAAGATGGTGAAACCCCATCTCTACTAAAAATACAAAATTAGCCGGACATGGTGGTGAGTTCCTGTAATCCCAGCTACCACAGAGGCTGAGGCAGGAGAATCGCTTGAACCTAAGAGGTAGAGGTTGCAATGAGCCGACATCATGCCGTTGCACTGCAGCGTGGGTGGCTGAGTGAGACTCCATCTCAAAAAAAAGAAAGTACTGAAGTGTTTTTCCAAAGCGGATGCATCATTGGATATCTCCCCCAGCAACACACACACATCCCAGTTGTGCCACATCCTTGACAACTGTTCATATTGCCTATCTGTTTTTTGAATTACTACCATTCTTGTGGGTATGTAATGATATCGCATCATCATGGTTTAATTTGCATTTTCCTGATGTCTAATGATGATGAGCATCTTTTCAGGTGCATGATCGTTTCGTTGACTTATTTTTTGTTTTTAGTTCTGGGATACATGTGCAGGATGTGCAGGTTTGTTACACAGGTAAATGTGTGCCATGGTGGTTTGTTTGACCTATCTACCCATCACCCATGTATTAAGCCCAGCATGCATTAGCTGTTTTTCCTAATACTCACCCTCCTTCCACCCACCCACCAACAGGCACCAGTGTGTGTTGTTCCTCTGTCCTTGAGTTCTCATTATTTGGCTCCCACTTGTGAGAACAAGGTGCATGATCTTTTAATGAACGAACCTTTTTGGCCTGTGAAATGGTTCTCAGTGAGTCTTGAGGAATCTTACAGTACTACTCATAATTCCCTTTCTGTTATAAGTCAGCAAAGGAATGGACAGGGGGCTGAAGTGGGAGAAAGAGTTCCTCCTTTTTTTATGTGGATTCAGGAATGTGTGACAAGAAACTGAGCCTTTCCCTGCCTGGTTATATTCATGGAGCCTATGGGCTGGTTGTGGCAGCAAGCCGTGGGTGGGGACATAGAGCTTATAGTCAAGGATCCTGTTCGTGCATAAGGCACACTTCGGAAGGTAGAGTTTGGATGCATCATCTACCCTAACAGCTGTGTGCTTCCAGTGTGCAGCTTGAAAGCCACACGTTACCCTGTTAGCTCAAGCTTCCCGAGGTTACCTCTTCCAGCCACATGGTAGTTGGCATTATTTCTTTTATCTTTTGATGAAATATCTTGCTCTCTCTTTCTCAGAGTAAAGCAAGTCTGCACATGTTTCTCAGCTGGGTTGCAGTAATCTGTGCTCTCCAGGAAAAGGTCACTCTTTAGAGGAGTTGAAAGGACTCCAGGGTCTTACATTAGCCCTCTGAGCATATAAAGGCCCAAAGAAACAGACACCAGTTCCTCTGCTGCACATATTTTTAAACCTGGAAAGCTCTAAATGCAGAAACCTAAGTATCTGGGAGGTGTGTGCTTAGCATCCAGTCGATGTGAATGTCAGTTCATTCTGACACATCACCAAGATGGACCTCAGCCAACAGCGGTCTCCACTCACAGACCGCTGGTGTGGTTAGGAGCATGTACTTTTAATTGAATTTCTCTGGCTGGAATCTCACTGCTACATGCTGGGTGTGTGATTTTGGGGCAAGCCCCTTAACCGTGTTAAGCTTTGGTTAACTAAACTGTAAAATGGGATTCATAATAATACTCGGTTCTTAAAATCGTGGGTGGGATTAAATGAGATAATGCATGTAAGTGCTTAGCACCATTCTGCGTTTCTTTAGCTTGTATCGTTTTTATGTTATACTTGATTTTACATCTTTGGCACTGGGAAGAATGCCTGCCATATGGTGTGTACCTTGTGACTATAATTTGACCATACACAGTTAAGGTATTCATTCATTTGTATAATAGATATATATGACGTATCCGTTATGTCTATGCGGTATGTATTACGTCAGCAAACTATAGCACTCTGGAACAATCCAGCCCTTGTCTTGTTTTTTGTAAATGCAATTATATTGTAACAGAGCCACACCCCTTCACTTGCGTGTCGATTATGGCTGTCTTTGTGCTGCAACAGCACAGACGAGTAGTGACAGAAAGTATATGAGCCACAAAGCCTGAAATATTTAATATTTGGCTCTTTACTGGAAATGATTTCCAATCCTTGTTCTAGGTACTGAGAATAAAATAATCAACACATTAAAGTGATATTCCTGCCTGCATCCTAGTCGAGGTAAGACAGACACTACACATATAAATGAAATACATACTTACCTATACAAATATGCACAAAACATTCGTGGTAATAAATGTACTGAAAAAATAAAGAAATGTAATAGGACAGAGAGAAGCCAGGATGGTGGGGGAGAGGAAAGTTTTAAAAATACCTTCCATTTAAATGCCTCTAATCTCAGAATTTCAGAGGATCTCTTCAGTGATTCATTCATAAGGTAGTTTTCAACAGAAAAATTAAAACTCACTACCCCACGAAGTCTCATTGAGCACAACATTCAGAAACCACCCCAGACTGCAAATAAATTCAGACGTTGCCTATCATAAAAAGCAGGTTTGGAGACATCTCCATTTAGCATTGTAAAACTGTGCAAAGAACATGACACTTTGCTGACTGGCATCCATTTTTTGCCCAGGAGTAGTTTTCCCCATGTGGAGAACAGGGAGAATGCCACTGCTTCCAATCAAAGGGGAAATTTGTGCTCCTTGTCTAGATCGATGTCCATGGATAGCACCAAGTTCAAAAGTATCAGTTCTACAAGCAAACAAGCAAGAAAGCCCTCAAGGCCTCAGGAGCTGAGGATGAGAGGAACAAGTAGTATTTCCAACACAGAGGAATGAGAAATGCTGGAGGTGATGGGCAACCTGAAAACCCAGACTTGATCCTTACACATTCTGTGCATGTAACAAAATACCACAAGCACACTGTAAAGGAGTACAGATATTGTGTATCAATAAAAAATTAAAGAATAAAAAAAAGAAGTAGGTCAGAGATGCTTTGTATGGTTTTCTGCCTTGTGTTTTATTTTGAGGTGTGTTTTCACAGTAGCTACCTTTGTAGAAAAGGTTGCTCGCCATGATGCCTCCTATCTGAGCAAATTGCATTATTAACTAGATTGTACCAGGAAGTAGGGTGCTTTCACAAAATTCCGGGACAGGGGTCAGCAAACCTTTTCTGTGAAGAGCCAGATCGTAAATATTTTAGATTTTGCAGGTCTCACGGTCTCCGCTGCAACTCCTCAAGTCTTCTGTTGCAGCTCAAAACCCCCGTGGACAATGCATAAATGAATGAGCACGGCTGTATTCTGATAAAACTTTATTTACAAAAGCAGGCAGCATTTGGCCTGTGGGTTATGGTTTGCCAGCTCCTGTTGTGGTGTAGTTTCTCTCTTTGAAGATACGCTCACACGATCAACTGGGGAGCAAACACAACACGCCCATGCTCTGGTTCCTGTCTTCTGACCTGTTGTTGCAGAACCTCTCAGAGTCAAGGTCAGCCATGTACATGTGTACTGTTGTACAGATAGATGCAGAAAGTCATTACATGTCAGGATATGCTGCTGTTACAAATAACCCCCAGGATCTCAGTGACAGCAACAATTAACAACAAACAAAAGAAAAGCAGGTTGGTGACTTGGTGATTCAAGGCTCTACCAACCTGTAGCTTTAGTTTTGTGAACCCACAGCCTTCTTGACTGATGTCGCTGAGAAAAACCAAGACTAGAAGGTCTTGTATTAGTAATTAAATGACCAGGTCACTAATAATTTGGGCATAGCTAGTTGCAAGGAGATGGCAAACACAATCTTCCCGCGTTTTCACAAGGAGATAGAAATTGGATATGGGTAAACACTAAATTTTTTTAATGCTTTCATAAATTGAGTCAATCAGTGTATTTGATTGATAATCAATACTGTACAACGTGATGTGTGCATGGCAAAGAACCTCTCTGCATTATATTTATGGGTGTATTTTTGTTTGCATCACCAGAATTTAGCCAGTGATCTAAATAATTGAAATCTTAAAGGAAGCTACTCTTTAGACTGGGTTAGGCACCTTTTATTTTGTTATATCCTTTGACTCCATGTTAAAGGTCATTATCAGTTTCATTAATCACGTGCCAAACCTCAGGATATAGTTCTTTCTTAAAAAGTCATGCACATTATACTGACCAAATGTGCTCTGATCACAGGGGAATCATTGGGTTTCACCTGTTATTCTGCAAGTTATGCCTAAGGAACACACGTCTTGACTTCCTGCACCGACCCAGTTTGGTTGGCTTCACTGAAGTGATGAACAAGACCATAAATGATAATCAAGTCTCTCTTTGTTTATGGTTAACAATGCTGGCCCATTATAATTTTTGGTGGCAGCACATATGGTGGGTGATAAACTAACTAATAAAGCTGTCACAGGAAGAATAGTTCTGCTTTTATTTTTATGGCTGTTTCTTTAATCTGATACATAATTAATGTACAAAGTTCAACTTTTTTTTTTTGGTCGGATCCTAGTTTACTTGAGACATCCAGAAGGGTTAATCTTTTTATGTATTTGGGGTAGGAGGTTGGGATCAAACAATACATTGTTATCTATATGGAAGGATCCTTAACCAATTTTTGTTTTTCAAAAAAGAAAGCACTTAAATTATTCTTGCTTTCAGAGTTCATGTCCATTGGAAGTGTAAAGAGAGTCTATGTTCAGACATTCTCAAAGCACCCCTCTCCCCTTACCTAAGAGAACATAATTCTAAAAATCTCTTCGGAGGATAATTTTCTCTGCCTTCCATCTCTCTCAATGATTTGTTCAGTCTCTACAATTTGTCTGGCCTCCTCTTGAACTGATTTATGATTCACCAAAATCTGTGGGAAGATTTGCCAAGCTGTAGACCAATTAATTATGTGTGCCATTGGACCTATCTGTTAGGTGTTGGCCTTTCCATTTTGTTAGACATTTTAAATTTAATATGGACCATGGTTTTGTTTTGTTTTTTTTTAAGTACCAAGCTCACCAATAGGGAGTGATTCCTACAGCAACAAAATGAATTTATTTGAGATGCATTGTCCTTTATTTGTATATAAAACTCCAAAAAAAAATTCAGACTCCCCAGATTTTTTTTTTTTTTTTGAGATGGAGTCTCACTCTGTCACTGAGTCTGAAACTCAGTGTCATAGTCTTGGCTCACTACAACTTCCTCCTCATGGATTCAAGCAATTCTCCTGCCTTAGCATCCTGAATAGCTGGGATAACACACATCTGCCACCACACCCAGCTAATTCTTTTATTTTTAGTAGAGATGGGGTTTCACCATGTTTGCCAGGCTGATCTTCAACTCCTGACCTCAAGTGACCTGCCCACCTTAGACTTCCAAAGTCCTGGGATTACAGGTGTCAGCCACGGTGCTCAGCCCTCCCAAGATATTTTGAACAGGTCCTGCTGCTCTTAGAGAAAATATATTTTGTTTTGTTCACAGCAGCCCTCATATCCATAGTGAATACTGTGTTAGCCATTTTCTACCTTGCAGCACTAGTATTATAATGTAATAATAGTATCCAAGGAACAGTAGCAATTTTTATATGGCATTTACTGTATTTCAGACAATTTTTAAAATGCATTTTACCTGTATTAACTCTTTATGTCCTTATGTAATACTACAAGGAAGGTATTATAATTATTCTCATTTTTCAGATAGAAAACTGAAACTTGGCCAGGAGCGCTGCCTCAGGCCTGTAATCTTAGTGCTTTGAGAGGCTGAGGCAGGATCACGAGGTCAGGATTTCCGAGACCAGCCTGGCCAACATGGTGAAACCCCGTCTATACTAATAATACCAAAAATCAGCTGGGTGTGGTGGCGGGTCCCTGTAATCTCAGCTACTCAGGAGGCTGAGGCAAGAGAATCGCTTGAGCCTGGGAGGCGGGGCTTGCAGTGAGCCGAGACTGTACCACGGTACTCCAGCCTGGACTTCATCTCAAAAACAAAAACAGACTTCATCTCAAAAATGAAGACCTCCAGACTTCATCTCAAAAACAAAACAAAAACAACAACAACAAAACAAAAAACAAAATCAGGAAAAAAAAGCCTGGGACTTAGAGAGGTAAAGTAAGTTACAAATACCGGAAGTCTGACTCCTAATGGTGGGTCCCTCTTCTTAGCAGATGCACGACAAGGTGAAGCTCTACATTCTAAAGACATGTTTTTAGAAAGTCTCCACCATGTTTATGCACTAGTATTGATTTATCGGGTAGGGCCCTTTGATTTTATTGCGTAGTACTTTATGGGCTGATAAATGAGATGACACTAAGGATAGTAACACTGTTTTCTTCCCTTTTCTGTAAAAGGTGAGATTGTTCCCTGTGGTATTAGAAAGGATTGCAAAAGATTTACTTGGGGAAAATTATCTTCCTCTGCACTCCCCTGCTCCATTTCTACTGTGAGTTATTATGATGGAAAAAAAAAAAAAAACCCGGCCAGAACATTGGCTTCAAGGTGAAAATATTTAGGCAAAATATTACCGCAGGGAAAGTTTATTTTAAGTATCAAGGTTAAAAAGAAGCATGTGTCAGATTTAGGATTTTATGTTTAAAGCTCATCACAATGTCATAAAGCATTGGTTGGCAAACTTTTCCTGTGAAGGGTCAGATAATAAATATTTGAGGCTCGTGGACCATACAGTCTGTGTCACAACTACTCCACTTTGCAGTTGTAAAGAAAAAGCCGTTCTAGGCAATGCAAAAGCAATTTAATGTTGCTGCATTCCAGTAAATGTTTTCAACCACAGTCAGTGAGGCTGAATTGGTTTACAGGCTGTGGCTTACTGATCCCCTGCTATCAAGGAATGACCAGGGATTTGAAGATAGACTTTGGCTCATTCCTTGCCATGTGCCAGGTGGATGAGCTTGTGAAAGTCTTTGAACCTTGTGTAGTCACAGTCTCTTTGGATGTTAAATAGGGAAACGGCCATGTCCCTGTGAGCATGGTCATGAGAACTGATGGAATACCAGAATAGAATGAGTGAAGTACCAGATTCAATAAAAGAAATTCCATGCCATCCTTCTCTGCCCTCTCCAAACTCCTTTGTTTATACTTTTCCCTACCTTCTATTAGTTTTGTGAATAAGTGGTAAGAGTTAATTAGGGCTCCCTGAGATTTTTAGGATGCTTTTACATTTTGGTTAGGCTAGTAATAGAAAAGCACTCCCTAAATAAGAACTTTTTCATTTTTGTTTCTTTTTTTTTTCCTTTTTACTTTTTTTGAAATGGAGTCTTGCTCTGCTGACCCAGGCTGGAGTGCAGTGCCATAATCTTGGCTCACTGCCACCTCCACCTCCCAGGCTCAAGTGATTCTCATACGTCAGCCTCCTGAGTAGCTGAAACTATAGGCACGCACCATGCCTGGCTAACTTTTTTTGTATTTTTAGTAGTGATGGGGTTTCACCATGTTGCCCAGGCCTGTCTTGAACTCCTGAGCTCAAATGATGTGCCCATCTCAGCCTCCCAAAGTGCTAAGATTACAGGTATGAGCCACCATGCCTGGCTCCCAGAGGAGAGCTTTCTGAGTCACCATATGTGCAGTGGTTCTTATATAATTGATAGGAAAAAAAATCTCATCTGTCAAAATACAGGAAAGAAAGTAGTTAATTTCTGTATAACAGAGAAAGTGAATAAGAAGCATACCACTGATTCTTCCAGTCTAACATATATGACACATATCACTAAAAGATTTTCACTGATAAACTGAATTAGACTTCAGAAGCTTGTTCATAACAATTCTTTAGTTATTGCCAATGATTCAGTCAGGGGTGAGGCAAACAAGTAGTTGTCTCATAAAATAAAACCTATTAAGTATCTTTGAGCTACTTAGCTTTTAGGATCAGAGACTTTGGAGCTTTTCTCAGATTATAAGCTATATGAAGTTGTTGTAGTGATGCTAGTTTATCTTTGCTTTGTAAACAGTGATGTTCTCTTATAGAGACCTCAAGTTGATTCTGAGCTCTATCCCCCTGCAAAGAAAAGACCAAAAAGTAAAAAGCATCCTTCATTCTTCCTGAAGCCCCCCCTCTTCATGAAATGTTCTCACATTGAAGCTTGGTTAATTCTTTCATTTTCTTGGCTTTAAACTGCTTAGTAGCAGCAGCTGAATTTCTGTTGTCTGTCCTTATTGTGCATGTTTTTACCATTTTGTAGATATTTTATGGTGAGCTGTTATCATAGAAATATGGGAACAAGGGATAGTCCTAATACATCCTTCTGCAAAGAACAGAAACCCAGTTTAAACTCAGTTAAGCACAGAGGGAAAATGTACCTTAAAAATATTTCATGGATTCTAGAGGATTCCAGAGAAGGAAGATCAGCTGGATGCCCAGTGAAGCAAAGATCAGGAAAGGCTTCAGCACCATGGACAACTTGTCTCTCCCCGCCCCCCCCCCAACTTCTCTTTAGAAATGGAGCCCATCAGGTTTGCCTCACCCCTGACTTTGCACTTTGTACAAAATCCCTTGGGAATGCCTTCCCGAGATCTCCACTCCTGAGTATTTTATGTCAACTGCATTTTACCTCACATGCTATGTCTTCCAAAGATCTGGCCACAACAATTCCAAGCCCTGATCATAAATTGTCTTATTTTTTTTGTTGTTGTTCCTCATTTACTGTATGCACCTTCCCACACTAGAATCTAAGCTTCCTGAGAGCTAAGACTTATTTAGAATAATACCTGACACATAATGGGCACACAGCAAAGTTATTACTTAAATACAAGTGTAAATAACAGAATGACCCCCTAACTACAAATTCCCTAGGAGAGAGAATTGAATTGGCCCATCTGTGGTCAGTATTCATATCTCCTTTTATTAATTGAGGCAGAGTGGGTTGAGTCAGATAGAATAGCCACTTCTCCTGGATGTCTATCTCTAAAGGGGGTGTACTTGATTCAGAAAGAAAAGAAAACCATGATGAACCAGGAAATCATATTCCCCAATGACTACAAGTGCATTGTGCTTGTGAATGAGGGTAGTGAGGGTAGGGTTGATCTCAAATTTGACAGAAGAAACAGGTCATGTTTTTTCTACCTGAAAATACTTACCAGCACTTGAGGCCACTGGGCACTATGAAAGTATCCTGAATGAAACAGTTTTATTTCTTTATTGTTGTTAACTAGTGAAACCTTCATGGAGTTCATCCAGATTTTAGCCTCAAGAGATGCTTTATATATTTTTTCTTTGTCAGTAGCTCTGAATAAATGTGTGTGTGTGTGTGTGTGTGTGTGTGTGTGTGTGTGTGTGCACGTATGCTTGCACGTGTATGTATTTTTTCCAGGCTCTCAGAATTCTGCATTAATAATCTCACAGGGTCCCGAAGCAGGAACATGTATGAGAATACAGGGCCAGACGATAGCTCCAAGCAGAAATTAGAGAAGATTTGACTCACAATTAACACAAGCTAGGGCTTAGGCTTACTGTTAGAATAAAATTGAGAAAGCTTAGGATAACATCTCATCTCCTTTCATTGTGGTTCAGTAGGGAGGGATTTAGCACCTCCAATTGTCAGGTGTGGTTTAAGGTACCACTCTCAGAGACCTCAAGAGACCTTGAAAGATGTAACATATATAAAGTATCAAACATACTTTTGGCACAAAGTATGTTTGATCAGGTCTCTGCTCTCATGGAACCACCATTCTAATTGGGGGCATAGTTTAAGAGAGATAGATGGAAATGAATAAACCAATGAAGAGAAGGTAAAATATCAGACTGCAATGATGATATCATTAAAGAAATGAAATAGGATGATGTGAACTGAAATGGTGAGAGGTGATACAGCTGGCTGGAGGTGGCCTGAAGCCCAGGAGAATGGTGGTGGAGGAGAAGGCGGGATTGGTGAGAAGAGCCTGGCAGCACAAAGGCATGTGTAAAGTCACTGTCAGGAAAGGACTTGGTTTATTTGAAGAGCAGTAAAAGAGTAGAACAGGGCTGGAATTAGCTCCATGAACAAGTGGAGAGAAGGAGGTGGAGAGGCAGATCAAGGAGGACTTCTTTGCTCATAACAAGGGAGTTGAATTTTAGTATTAGAACAATAAAAAAATTATGGGAATGACCTTACAGAGGAAGACATCATCCAAATTACAATTTACTCTCTTCCTCAAGTGAAGAGAGAAAGAGCAGAAGCAAGGAGTAAAAGGTTTTAGTAGAAGTGTAAGGGATAGATGATAGTGGTTATAGCATATCCACAAACTCACCAAGTGACTCATGGCATCTGTTCATCTGTGTTGGATTTGTGTTTTTACCTCCTCTGACATCGTTTCTTGCAGCCCTATCTTATGGCCGAAAATTAACCAAGTGATTGAAGTGTGACACCTTGGCTGTGCTGTAATCCTTAGCCTTGTCTGTTTAGCAAACAGTGTGGCAATTTCGAATTCTAGAGGGGTCACAATACACCAGTTTTGATCACATGGGTGTACCAAAATAGGATATGAAGCCCCGAAGTTGATTATGAACTCCTGTGAAACTTTTCTAAAAATATGGGCATTGTGCAGTTACAGATAGAGCTTGAGCTTTTCAAGTCACAGTAAGTGACTTGAAAGCAAGTCACTTGAAGTGAAGTCCTTAGTTCTTCATATTTATGCGTCTGCGTATCAACTCGGAACTTTAGAGGAGATCCTTACCCTTTAGATGTGTTTGTGTGTTGAACTGTTACTAATTAACAGTGGTAATAATGTTTACACACAGTTAATATCAAGCATAATAATGCTTACTTTGTGCCAAAAGTATGTTTGATACTTTATATATGTTACATCTTTCAAGCATTATGATAAACACACCATACACATAGAAAGCCCCACTTTACAGATAAGGAAATTGATCCTTAGATTAAGTAACATATTTGAAATTGTGCAGTGAGTACTTGGAGAAATGTCCATACAGTTTATTTAATCCACCTAACAATGAGATATTATGGAAGAGCATATGGGAGCCCTTGGCAAGGTGTCAGCCACAGAAGAATTGCTTGATAAGTTTCACATTATACCTCTCTCTCTGCAGATTTCAGACATTTATGACCATAGAATTAATTCTAAAGAAAGTAAATTGAAGGAGGTGTTTGCACGGATTTTTTTTCCTAATGATTCCACTGTACCCTTGAGCATTTTTACGTTTGTGTTTAATCAAAGAATCTCAGCCATGATGTTTCTGACAGGCAATTTCCTTAATGCAGTTGACAGAGATGGATTACATGGAGGGCCACTGGATGCCATGGTTTTGTCTGCAAATGATAAGGCTAGATTAGAGCTATCTGGGTCTAGTGCCTCCAATGATATTGCATCCTAATAATTCTCTTGATAACAGGGATCATCTTTGTGGACACACACATTCTTGGCCAGATGGGGTACACTGGTTTTTGAGAAACCCTGCCACTTTTATTATACTTTGAGAAATGTCTAGACTAATATTTGTGTATCAGAATCATAAATCAATTTAGTCTGCGGACATAGGCTAGTTATGTGGTTTATCTTCAAATGCACTCCTTTTTGCTACTACTGAAGGTGGTAAATGATGCACACAAATGTCAAGATAGGAATTCCTTCTTAGACTGTAAAGTCTTTACGCTGACATGTGAAGATCTGAGCATCAGTCAGACTCTCAGGTACTTGACGAGCAAGGGTGATTTGAATTCCACAGCATTATATCCCTAGATAACACCAAACCCAACCCATTCTTGAGCAAATATACAATGCCCACTGGTGACTCACTTTCTGACCCTTTCTTCTCCTCTTCTCAACTGTGTCTCAGCCATTAGTTCCTATGTTCCTATGATTACTATAGATCAAGGAGACATAGTCAGGTTCAGCAGTCTTTGCTAACCCTGGGAAACACAAATGCTACTATTTTGCAGAATATTCCTTACTTGTCATTGGGATTTCATTGCACAGATATGTACAGCCGTTGTAAAGGAGATTCCCAGATATCATGAAATAGGTATATTTATATACATATTCATGTCTTTAGAGGTTCTATATTAAGCCATGACATTATTATTATAACTAACAACATTAACTTAAATCCATCCTATTATCAGGTAACCAGTCCATATTAAAATTTACTAAATGTTTAGAAAATATTCTTTTTGACTTACTTAAAAAATTTCTCTCTCTAAGCCAGGCACAGTGGCTCATGCTTGTAATTCCAACACTTAGGGAAACTGAGATAGGCAAATCGTTTGAGCCTGGGAGTTTGAGACCAGCTTGGGCAATGTGAGGAAACCCCATCCCTGCAAAAAAAAAAATAAATAAAATTTAAAAATTAACTGAACATGGTGGTGTACGCCTATGGTCCCAGCTACTTGGGAGGCTGAGGTCCCAGTCCCACTTTACAAGGCTGCAATAAGCCAAGATTGTGCCACTGAGCTCCAGCTTGGGTGATAGAGTGATACACTGTCTCAAAAAATGATAAATAAAATAAAATGTAGCTCTCTAGTCATTTTGAACTACTGAAATTGTATGTAAGAAGAGTAGAAACTGGTAGCAAAACACAGGATATAAATAATTGAAGTATTTTTTTTTCTTAAAGTGCATCTGTCCTTCCTTAATCCTTTTGAGAGATTATCAATCACTTAAAAAAATTGTGTGAAGTCTTACAAAGGAGCATACACACAATTTGATACTAAAAATAAAGCCCTTTTAAAGTTGTAGAAACAAAGATGGCTCTCTGTAAAATAATATTCATCAGCATCTTTTCCTAATGGTGAGAAATTAGAAGCAACCTAAATTTCTGACATAGAAAATTGGCTGATTTATGGCTGTCATACTGGAAAATGTTCACAATATATTGTCAAGCAAAAAAAGTGACTTCCACGACTGCATAGGTGAATCACAGCACTTTAAGAATTAACTCACACAGATAGCAAATCTTGAGAATGTATCTCTCTGTGTGCTAGCCATAGTTATCTCTAGATAGTGAGATTATAGATCATTTTTATTTCATTTTAACTTTTCTATGTTTTTCACATTTTTTTTGCATGCAGTGTGGAATATTCAGTTATTGTGTTAAAGAATTTTGGAGAAGCAGCCAGCTCAGCAAGAGATGTATTGTCTAACTAGAAAGAAAACCAGAGGTGTAAATATGATGGAGTGAAATACCCCCTACCCCATGCCTGTGCATTCTGCATGGGCTTCTTAAAATAGACCATGGCTGCAATGATGAAAAAGTTAACATTAGTGCTTTAAGTTAAAATACATCTTCCTGTATTTCCTTTGGCTTTCTGAGTCCTGCATTAACATGCTCTGATGTTTTTTAAGTAAGGTTTTATTAAAAACCTAGAGTTAAAATTTGCTTTGCAATTAGTTTCAAAATGCCATCTGGAGGAAGCTTTTAGCTGCATGTTACAGAGGTCTAATATGCACCGTAACTGAAGCTATGCAGAAAGGAAATGTTTTGGTGTGTGTGGGTGTGTGCACGTGTGCTTCCCTGCCCCCATTCCCTGGATGCTATTTTATACTCTAAACAAATAAGAGTGGATTATGCTGCAGACTTGTCCAATGAGCATTGACTCACTATACCAATTCAGTATCATCCGGAGTTGAACATGTCCTGAAGCGGGTTTCATTTATTCTGCTGTAGTCTTCATTTCTACCATATATGTGGGGATTCAGATACAGAATTCCCTCATGATTATAAAGAGTAAGGCCACAAGAGTTGGTATAGGGCATGCTACAAAGGCACAAAGGGATGACATTGAGTTGGCTGTTCAAAATGCAAGTTTTGAGGTTGGAAAGGACTTCAAGAAAATGGTTTAAGGAACAGAGGCTACAGAGAGCTAAGGACTGGAGAAAGTTCTTTGACACCATCAAGTCTTTCACTGCAGCCTGGGTAGCTTGAAAAACCACCCAAGGAAGGGTTGGTTCAAGAACATAAGACTAGAGACAAGTCAAGACCTCAAGGCATCTGAAGGTGATACCGGAGCGATTTCTAGTAAAGGAATCTTCAAAGGATGGAATGGGAGACCCACACTGATTTAGGTATTTTCTCCAGTTTGGAATACACTGCCCCCACTCCAAAACAGTATGTCCCTCAACACGTGCATGTGCACGCGCACGCACAAACACACACACACACACAACACACAAGCTGCTCCTCTGTGCAGCATATTATCTGTATCTCATTTTCTCTTGTAAACTAGCCTAGCACCAGGAAAAAGGTGCATAGGTTATAAATGACCGAAGGGGTCTAGGTCAGCAGTTCCCAAGATTCTCAGAGATACCTGCACTCAATGCCTTGCATAACTTTCCCAGTGCATCCAGTGAAGAAGTTTTCTTTATTCCAACTTCCTGGAAGAATCTATTTACCTGTATGTCTGGAATAGGCCCTATCCACATCTATAAGTAAAACAGATCATTCTCCTAATCGAAATAGAGGACGTTGGGCAGGACATCAGTCCGTGGCCCAAATGTAGAGTTCTCTGTTGAGCAATGACAAAATCCCAAGACTTCTTACAAGGCTACTAAAAAACAGAAAACCATGATTGACTGGCAAGACTAGCACAATTAAATTTAAGATAAAAATCTTGGCCAGGCACAGTGGCTCATGTCTGTAATCCCAGCACTTTGGGAGGCCAAGGCAGGTGGATTGCTTGAGATCAGGAGTTTGAGACCCACCTTGCCAACATGGTGAAATGCTGTCTTTGCTAAAAATATAAAAATTAGCCAGGCGTGATGGCGCAGCTGCAATTTCAGCTACTCAGGAGACTGAGGCAGGAGAATCCCTTGAACCCAGGAGGCAGAGGTTGCAGTGAGCTGAGATTATGCCGCTGCACTCCAGCCTGGGTGACAGAGACTCCATCTCAAAAATGAATTAAAAGGTAAAAACTTCCCTCATTATTTTTGTTAGCCTTTATAAGCATTGATTCCTCCAACTCTTCCACAAATACCCTACGGGTGTTTTTACTTACCATCCAGGCATTTTTTTGCTTTGTTTTGTTTTTTTTTTTCCTGAGTGATACTGATCTCCATCTGATTAGCTGAAAAGTGACTGTGGTGAGCCACCTAAGCTAGAAGGGAAAGTAGAGGAGTTTGGTCAGAGGGTAGGTGTAGCACTGATGTGTAAACGGTTGGTAGAGTTGTATTGTTACCCAGAAACCGGTACCACATGAAATCAGAAATTCAGCTACCCAGAAATCAGTGCCATTCCATCAACAAAACGAGCCATGGTGTTATTCTCCCGGCCTTGGGTCGTTCTAGCTTTATAGAGCAAATTTTTCATTAGGATTTGCAGCATTGCTCCTATTAGCCATTTCAGTCATTTGTTGTAAGGTTACTTTGAATTTGTCTGCATAGATGCACATGATAAACAAGGTTTAACTCTTCTTCAGAGGATGCTCACTGTTGACAGAATCATGAAAGAAGCATAGTTTATGAAGACTTGTTTTCGTTCCTGGACTTCTCCCCAATCTTCTCAATCAGAACCTTAAAAAGGGGGGCCAGGAATGCATAGTGTATGCCTCTCTCTCACCCCCAAGTAGTAGCAAGATAATCAATCCAATTTGGGGACCCCTGGGATGTGAGTGTGATATGATTGGAATGTAATGAAACTGTGATTCCTAACCCAGAGGAAAATCCATCTTAATTCTTCACCATCCTACTTTATAGTTAGTGCTCTCTTCCAAAGGAAGCCCCTTTCAACCCCTCTCATTTTTTAATATGGAACTTTGTCTTAAGAATGGATTTTCTCAGTCTTTAATATTTGATGGGAGAAGTAATTCCAGTCATGGTACATCAGAAATCTGCTTCTTTCCCTTTTTCTAATAAGACCCATAATCTGTTGCTGATAAGAAAAGGAAAAAAAAAAACCTACCATGTCTCTACAGCATGTCCTGGGTGCTTTAGAATACACTGTGACAAATGGCGCCTCACATTGTACCATCGTCCTCATGGCTTGTAACACATAGTTTAATGAATTGATCACAGTGGAATGTAAAGATGAAGCAGCATTTATTTTGTATGTTATATTGCATATAATTTTTAGAGTTGACATTTATAACCATGGAAGCTGTTATTTTACATATCATCTTCAAACCATATCAGCCTTAAACACATTTAAATTTAATAAGCAAGTAGATTAGATTTGCTTTTAAGCTAGGCGTATCATTACAGTGCGGGTTTCCATCAGAAGGGCATGTTCACGATTAAATACTGTCTTTAGTTGTTTTAAAGAAACAAAAATTATAAAGAAGGGGGTTAGAGCCAAAGCTGAAATAATTGAGTATGAAGCCCTAAGAATACTCTTCGGCGGATACCTCTAAGCGTAGCCGTCTCACCATTGAGGCGAAAGAGTCCGTTTGGTTTTATTAACCATAGTCAGGCAACTTTGAGGCGAAATGCAAGCCTCGGGAATGAAATGCAAATTCTATAATAGGAACATCATTGTGATAATAATTTATTAAATTTCCTGAGCTGTCTCCCTCTAAGGAGGGCTGCACAAATGGCCCTGGTGATTAATTTTCAACATCGTTTAACATTTTATTAGAGGGAAACAGTTTTTAATCTATTGATGCCCTTTCTGTACAATTCCAGGAGCTGTTTTCAAAACCAGAGAAAGGGGGGTAAATAATAATAATAATAATAATAATAATAATAATAATAATTGGTGGGGGAAGCGGGGAGGGTAGTAGAAAGAATGCTGACCAGCAGTTCTAATTCTGATGCCAAACCTCTCAGAACCTCCTGTGCTTTCTTGGCATTTATTGTTTTAGTCTCGTGGTAGCCTGTTGATGTTTTGTGCAAGGAGACAGGGTTTGCTTGTGAATCTGACGTTAGGGGAAATGTCATATTCATTGGAGACATTTAATCTAGAAGAGTTGGGGTGAGAAATTGGCCGAACTGGCCGGGCACGGTGGCTCAAGCCTGTAATCCCAGCACTTTGGGAGGCCGAGGCGGGTGGATCACGAGGTCAAGAGATCGAGACCATCCTGGTCCACATGGTGAGACCCCCGACTCTACTAAAAATACAAAAAAATTAGCTGGGCATGGTGGCGTGTGCCTGTAATCCCAGCTACTCGGGAGGCTGAGGCAGGAGAATTGCTTGAACCCAGGAGGCGGAGGTTATGGTGAGCCGAGATCGCGCCATTGCACTCCAGCCTGGGTAACAAGAGTGAAACTCCGTCTCAAAAAAAAAAAAAAAAAAAAAGAAAAGAAAATGAAAACTGAACTGCGTGCTTTTGTGAATCCTAGTAGTGTTTACTTAGACAGGAGCTTCAGACTCAAATGCCTGTGGAGGCCAGGAGGCTCCCTTCAATGGAGATTATAATACAAGGAATGTGGTAAAGTACTTAGCTGCAAGCACTCTTCACTTCAAATAAATATTGAGGTATTAAAGCATCGACTATGAACAGACTAAAGACAAATGACAACAAGATGCTAGGGGAAAACTTAGATGAGATTCAGACACGTGGAAAGGGGACCAAATGCAAAAACTAACACAATCCCGGTGCCATCTACATTTTAGATCCCAGTGTTGTATCAATGTCAGTTTCCTTTTGCTAATCATTTTATTATGATTAAGTATGATGTTAAACATTAGGAATGGCTGGGTATTAGACACAGGAGTGCTCTGTATTTTTTTTGCAATCTTTCTGTAAGTCTAAAATATTTCAAAATAAAGACAGCATCTTTAAAAAGCAAAGTTGGAACATACAAAACACCTAATAGAGAATATCAAGTCCAGGGGTCACGTACTGGCAGCATCATGTTTTGGCAGTCTCACACCCTCTTCTGAGAATGATATAAAAAGCAGGGAGATATGAGATACCATCTCAACCCAGTTAGAATGGCAATCAATAAAAAGTCAGGAAACAACAGATTCTGGAGAGGATGTGGAGAAATAGCAACAGTCGTACACTGTTGGTGGGAGTACAAATTAGTTCGACTATTGTGGAAGGCAGCATGGTGATTCCTCAAGGATCTAGAACCAGAAATACTGTTTGACCCAGAAATCCCATTACTGGGTATATACACAAAGGATTATAAACCTTGCTACTATAAAGACACATGCACACATATGTTTATTATGGCACTGTTTACAGTAGCAAAGACTTGGAACCAACCCAAATGCCCATCAGTGATAGACTGGATAAAGAAAATATGGCACATATACACCATGGAGTACTATGCACCCATAAAAATGATGAGTTCATGTTCTTCCCAGAGACATAGATGACGCTAGAAACCACCGTTCTCAGCAAAATAACACAAGAACAGAAAATCAAACACTGCATGTTCTCACTCATAAGTGGGAGTTGAACAGTGAGAACACATGGACACAGGGAGGGGAACATCACACACCGGGGCCTGTCAGGGAGTAGGGGGCTAGAAGAGGGATAGAATTAGGAGAAATACCTAATATAGATGATGAGTTGATGGGTGCCACAAAACACCATGGCATGTTACACATTTGTAGCAAACCTGCATGTTCTGCACATGTATCCCAGAACTTAAAGTATAATAATGATAATAATGTGAAGCAGGAAGAAGACATATTTGGGTTTCACAGTGTGGTAGACAAATAATGCCCTCACCTCTGTGGCCATATCATGATCTCTGGAATCTGTGACCATGTTGGATTACATGGCAAAGGAAAATTAAGATTACACATAGAATTAAGCTTGCTTATCAGATGGCCTTGAGATAGGGACATTATCCTGGATTATCTGGATGGGTCCAATATGATTACATAGGTTTGTTACAAGTGAAGGAGGAGGCAGAAGAGAGAGAGATCATAGCAGTTCTTCCTGAGAATAACTCAACACGTTATTGCTGTCTGAAAGATGGAAGGAAGCCATGAGCCAAAAACAGCAGGCTGCTGCTAGACTCTAGAAAAGGCAACAACTCAGATTCTTTCCTTGAACCTCCAGAGAAGAACATGCCCTGCAAATCTCCTTAACTGTAGCTTGATGAGACCTGCATCCGATTTCTGAACTAGAGAACTGTAAGATGGGTTGTTTGTGTTGTTTAAAGCCGTCATGTTTGAGGTCATTTGTCACAGCAGCTGTATAAAGCTAATACAGGCAAGTAATCAATATAACGGCAAGCGCTTGTATGGTCTTTACATGTGCCAGATGCTCTTATGAGCATTTTACATGCATTATGTCCTTGATCTAAAGAGACAGGTACTACATTATATACTCTGCTTTATAACTGGGGATTCTGCAACAGAGTGATGTTACCTTGCCCTCTGTCACAGAGCTGGTATGTGACAGAGCAGATGCTTAGTCAGAAATACAGAGCCCCTGCTCTGAACCAGCAGCCTTGGAAGGCAGCTCAGAATATTAGTACTATACTCTAGCACAACAAGCCCTAGAAGGTATTACGGTAACATATTTAGGTAACTTAAGATGATGATAAATGTCACAAGAATGAAAGAATGAGGGACTGAAATCTTTTTGGAGAGATGACTGGAAAGGTATATTTGAAGAGCAGCTGAAAATATAGTAGCATCTATCTTTTTTTTTTTAAGGATTGGCTAAAAACAGTCTTTCCCAAATATAAGCCTCATTATATTATTATGGATTTAGATGAGTACATGAGATGCTATTAAATAACATTAAATCAATGATCGAGAGGAGGAGTTATTCTCTTTTCAGTTCTCTTTCCATCACCCTGTTCATGTCAATGAGTAAGTCTTTATTTGGTACTCGGGTGTCTTAAACATCTCTCTGACACTTTGTGATCTCCATTTTTAGTAATAAAATGGAAGCCTCAGGCTCAGTGTCTACAGGTAATGGTACTTAGATTTTAATCACTTCTGACTGCGTTGTATTTATTTTATAGCTACCTTTTATTTGGAATGAGTAATATTGTTGTTTTTTCATTTACATTATTGATACATTGTTGCCTTTAAAAAAAAAAAAAGGATGTATTTCAGTTTAAACAAAGGACATCAGTGTAAAAAGATACTAACCAGCTGACAGTTTATCATTATAATACATGATGACTATTTAGTGACCTTGGCAGTGGAAGGGCTAGGGTTTGGGAAAATCTAGCTCCTTGGGACTAAAGATTTCAAAGTGTCCATTTTAATTACTAAACAGTTACTCATTGTGAAAACACAACACCTGCAACCATCTTTGAATTTATTCTGTTTTCTGTCCCTTACCCAGAAACACATACTTTTATTGCATTTAGAAAGTGGCGAATTCAGCCCAGGAGCAGTGGCTCACGTCTGTAATCCCAGCAATTTGGGAGGTTGAGGTGGGTGGATTGCCTGAGGCCTGGCGTTCAAGACCTGCCTGGGAAACATAGTGAAACTCATCTCTACAAAAACTACAAAAATTAGCTGGATGTGGTATATGTCTGTGGTTCCAGCTACTAGGGAGGCTGAGGTAAGAGGATTGCTTGAGCCTGGGATGCAGAGGTTACTGTGGACCAACGTTGTGTCACTGCACTCCAGCCTGGGCTGCAGAATGAGACCCTGTTTCTGTTAAAAAAAAGAGAGAGAGAATTCAAAGACAACTGAATAACCCCTTTCAGTATTTTATTGAGATTAACAAAATCAACTGGTTCTTAATTAGCTGTTTATTTTTCTTCTAATTCTAGCAACAAAGCTTAAAAAATTGTATTCTATGAACTGTAATAAAGAGCACTTAAGTCTGTCAATCTCACTGGTGCAAATGCACCTCAAATTGCATTTCTTGTTGAACCAGCCATATTAGGAATTGAGTTGGTTTCTGCTTTTGGACTGCCTTTCCCAGAATGGCCTTATATATTTGGTGATAATGTCGCTGGCTGAGCCTCATTCTCTTAAATGAATTTCATCACACAGGCTTGCAAGAGAAGGCTTCTTGTGAAAGTTTTGGTTGCAGTGTCTGTACTAGCCAATTTCACCAATGAACTGGTATGTAAACTTGCTGTAAGAGATTCAAACATGTATTGGGAGGAGATGATCATTACTACATGACCTGGGCAGGTGACTGTCCTCAGATATTTGCAAGGCAGAACAGGGCAACTGACCCAACAGCACAGGTTTCAGAGACTGTTTGAGGACCTGAGATGTACATGCACATGAGCACTTCTCTCTTTCTCTCCCTCTCTCTCCCCACAACATTGATTGATTGATTGATTGATTGAGATAGAATCCCACTCTGATGCCAAGGCTGGAGTGCAGTGTCGCAACCTCAGCTCACTGCAACCTCCACCTCCCGGGTTCAAGTGATTCTCCTACCTTAGCCTCCCAAGTAGCTGGAACTACAGCCCTGTACCACCTCGCCTGGCTAATTTTGATATTTTTGGTAGAGATGGGGTTTAACCTTGTTGGCCAGGCTGGTCTTGAACTTATGACCTCAGGTAATCTGAGATTTAATTAATTAATTAGTCAATTAATCCCAAAGTGTTGGGATTATAGACATGAACCACCATACCGAGCCTATGCTCATAATTTTAAGAAAGGTGCCTGGTTTATATTTCTTATAAATGTATCACTGAGTAAAGCTTAGCCCATGTGACATGACTTTATCTTTCATTCTCCACTGCCACACTGCTATCTATGGCAGGATCTAAGGAGTTTCTTCCAGGCTCTCAGCATCTAAAAAAAAGAAAAAAAATGTGAGTATTATTTTTCCCAGCCTGTCATAGGGAGTTTTGAATCTTTATTTACTATTATTATTATTGGTTGCTTTGGACTCCCACTCTTCTCTTTTCATCATCCTACTCCTCCTCATTTATCTAAAGAAAGTAAAGGAACAGGCTTGGTCCAATAATTTTGAAGGATAATTAATCAGTATCTTCCATAGCCAAATGGTAATAATGATTATGATAACTCTCTTTAGTGTTTATGTGCATGGTGAATTTAATGTTCATGGTATTGGCTATGTTATTTTCAGTCTCCCTTTTCATACTGAAGATTTCCCAGGGAATTTTTTCTTCACCTTTTTCTGCTCACCGCCCTTCACTCCCCCTCTCCCTAGCCCAATTTGCCACTGACTTGCTTAGCAATGCAAAATCAAGAAGCATCTTTTGTTCAGACCATTGCCAACACTGATAGTGTAGGTACCTGAAAGTCCAGTGGCTTCCCGAACACTTAGGAGGAATCTATGGTGTGCAGGTTAGTGCAACGGGTTCTTTAAATGTTTGAGTTCACTTCACCCTGACAACAACCCTGAGCTGTGAATATTCTTATTTCCATTTTTTAAAGGAAACCAGGGTCCCTACCCTCAAAGAACACATGGTTAGGCAAATAAGACAGGCATGTATGTATAACTATAAGTGAAATGGAAAAGCATCTCTGTACAGAGGGTTAGGAGTCATGCTGTACAGCGAGTTTTGGAAGGTTTGTGGAAAGAAGGGAAGCCTGGGCAGGCTTTTGAGGATGGATAGGAATTTTTTCAGACAGATGATTTATGGAAGGGTGTTTCAGGCAAACAGGACAGCATGTGCAAAGGGAAAGGGAAATGCAATTCAGAGCCAAAGATAAGTATGCACAGCTAGATATAATTAGAGTGGTGTGCAGAGGGGAAGTTGGGTTATCTGAAATATATAAATCCAGTGGTCTAATCTTTACATGCAAGTCTGGGTAATTGTAAGAAGAATTTAAAACACTCCATTTCAAAGGTGCACACCGTAGCCGTCCTGCACCCAGGTGGTTTCTCCTTGTGTACAAGACACCTGAACACATACATTGTTCCTTTCCTGTCTCTCCCAGTTATTCCTTCTCTACTCCATCTCCAATCTGGCCTTCACTGTTCTCTGGTTTCTCTAGGCTGTTGGAACTAAGTACAGGTGTGGCTCTTCCCAGCCTCCTACACAGCCGTTGCCTTTAGGGATGAAAGAAAGGAATAAGGAAAAATGTGGCTCTGAGCAATTACTGCTTCAAGTTGTGGTGGGAGCAGGGAGTGACTGAGCTTGCTATTGATGTTAACTCCTGCTCTTGGGAAATGCAGAGCTTCTTTCTGTTTCTGGAGTGTTGTTTTTCTGAATGCTAAATTAAAAGGTAGTCATGGGTAGAGAGCCTAAAAACCTGTGAGTGAAAAAACAATATCAAACTGTGATAGCGCAAAACTATCACAGATAGTAGAAAAATGTGTGGCTGTTCCTTAAAAAAGTTAAACATAAAATTACCACATTACCAAGCAATTCCAGTAGCAGGTTTACTTCCAAGAAAATTGAAAACAAGTACTCATACAAAAATGTGTACACAAATGTTCATCACAACATTATCTACAATAGCTAAAAGGGACATCAGTAGATGTATGGATAAACTAAATGAGGTATGTCTCTATAGTAGAATATTATTTAACAGTAAAAAGAAAAGGAGTACTGACATGTGCTACAATGTAGATGAAAGCATTGTGCAAGGGGAAGGAAACGGACACACAAGGTCACGTATTATTCCATTTCTATGAAATCTCCACAATAGGCAGATTCATAGAGACAGAAAGCAGAATGGGATTTGCCAGGGGAGCAGGAATAGGGAATTTAACTGCTAAATGGCCATGGGTTTTCTTTTTTTCCCCCACTCCACTCAGCTCATACCTAGTAGTTTTCCCTCCCTCCATCTCTCTCTCGCTCTCTCGCTCTCTCGCTCTCTCGCTCTCTCGCTCTCTCGCTCTCTCTCGCTCTCTCGCTCTCTCTCGTTCTCTCTCGCTCTCTCGCTCTCTCTCGTTCTCTCTCGTTCTCTCTCGTTCTCTCTCGTTCTCGCTCGCTCTCTCGCTCGCTCTCTCGCTCGCTCTCTCGCTCTCTCGCTCTCTCGCTCTCTCTCGTTCTCTCTCGCTCTCTCTCGCTCTCTCTCGCTCTCTCTCGTTCTCTCTCGCTCTCTCGCTCTCTCTCTCTCTCTCTCTCTCTCTCTCTCTGATAAACTCTTACTCTGTCACCTAGGCTGGAGTGCAGTGGCATGATCTCAGCTCACTGCAACCTCTGCCACCTGGGTTCAAGGGATCCTCCTGCCTCAGCCTCCAGAGTAGCTGGGATTACAGGCCCCTGCCATTGCACCCAGCTAATTTTTATATTTTTAGTAGATACAGAGTTTCACCATCTTGGCCAGGCTGGTCTTGAACTCCTGACCTTGTGATCTACCCACCTAAGCCTCCCAGAGTGCTGGGATTACAGGCGTGAGCCACTGCGCCCAGCCATACCTAGTGGTTTTCTTTTAGGGTAATAAAAATGTTTCGAAACTAGATAGAGCATGGTGGTTGTACAGCATTGTGAATGTATTAAATGCTACTCAATTGTACACTTCAAAACTGTTAATTTTATGTTACATGAATTCCACCTCTGTTACCAGAAAGACCAAATCAAAACCAAAAAGGCACGAGTTTGTTTTGTATTATGTTTGTTACAGAATATCTAATACTGGGTAGCTTATAGGCAATTGATATTTATTTGGCTCATGGGTTTGGAGACTGGGAAGTCCAAAAGCATGACATTGCATATCACAGGGGCCTTCCTGCTCTTCCATCCCATGGTGGAAGGTGGAAGTGCAAGAGAGAACAAGAGTGAGAGAGCCACGGAGAGCTGAACTCACTTTTATAACAATCACTCTCATGATAACTGACTCACTCCAGCAATAATGACTAAAAAAAGTGAAGTTCTCATAACCTAATCATCTCTTAGCAGGCTTCACCTCCCGACATTGATGCATTGGATATTAAATTTCCAACACATGGGCTTTGGGGGACACGTTGAAACCATAGCACACTATCAGAGGCAAAAGATAGTGATGGTTCCCAGGCAATGAGTTGGCTGCCTTGTTCACAGTTTGCTCAGTATAAACTGTGCTTGCAGAAGGACCCCTGAAATCAACCCTTAGAGAAATGGTGTCCATCTGGGAAAGTAGAAAAGGAGACAGCTCCAAGCACCAGGACTCAGTTTCATTTCCAAGAGACCAGGGACATATGAGCTTCAACACCACAGGTCCGTCCTCCCCAGAGGAAGCATGCAGGCTGAGAAGGTGACAGCTCACAGTGTCAGGAACTGTTGATGAGAAAATTGGAAATGGATGGAGTTTTATGGCAATGCATTTTTAACTCCACTTCAGCATAAAGGGGGGCATTTTAAGGAGCTAAGAGCTTAAACCAGGCAAGATTTCCTTCAGTGTGATAATAAATACACCGAAGTGCCCTTTTATGTTTAATAATTCAGGATCCACTGAGTGTTTAAAGGGTTTTTTTTTCTACTTTATCATTTGAAAAATCGAATGGTAATCGGTTAAAAAGTAGTAGGTGAGAAATATTTTCAAAGTACGCCCTGGCCCTGAATTGTGCACTTTAAAACGTCCTTGGAAATGGATGCCTCAGTGTTTCAGGCAGCATACGCCTGAAGGTTTGGAAGTTTTAACACAGCTGAACACCTGTCATCCTTTTGTACACTCATGTTCGGAGGGATGGCATCGAATTCCATATGCACAGAATCAGCCAGTATTCTGAGCAGGGCTGGGATGAAATTAGACAAAAGGCTGGGCAGCCCAGTGGCTCATGCCTGTAATCCCAGCACTTTGGGAGGCTGTTGCATACAGATCACTTGAGGTCAGGAGTTTGAGACCTGCCTTGCCAATGTGGTGAAATCCCGTCTCTACTAAAATACAAAAATCAGCCAGGCATGGGGGTGATGGCTGGCAGCTGAAATCCCAGTTTACTCAGGAGGCTGAGACCCGAGAATTGCTGGAACCCGGAAGGTGGAGGTTGCAGCGAGCCGAGATTGTGCCATTGCACTGCAGCATGGGTAACAGAGTGAGACTCTGTCTCAAATCAATAAGGCAATCCATCAGATAAAGAAATCAGACAAAAAGAACATGGTGGGGACCACTTTTGCAATCTCCATTCTTGGATGTGTTCAGAATGTGGACAGCCACAATCATAGAGCCAGATTTCCAGGAAATTCTGGAGAAAAATCTAAAAGTCAGATACTAGTCTTAATATATAAGTGTCAGGGACATGAATGCATAGAACCAGCAAAACTGGTTTGAATTGTTCTGGGCTGCAAATTGGGCCTCCACCTGGAATATAATGCAAAATCCTAGGAAGCACTGACTTTTAGAAAGGATATTACTCTCCTTGTAGATGGTAAGGAAGATACTGTGGATCTCAGATTTAAAGTAGATGGCTTTTCCCAGGGAGTGGAGTGGGGACGTGAATAAGTTGGAGGTAGCACTAAGTCGGCCTGTCTTATGGAAGAACCTGAATGTGAGAGGAAGCTTCCATGTGCATCCTTAAACATCATCTTAGAAAATATAAGCCACAACTGTGCCCTCTTCATATTCAGCAAATGTTTATTGCACCTCTATTTATGGTGTGCCTGTCAGACACTGCAGTAGGCACTAAGGATCATACTGCAATACACCCCACAGACATCACTGCTTGCATGGAGCTTGTATTTTCTGCTCGAGGAAAAACATTCAAGAAGGAATTGTGACAGAAACTGCCAGCTATCTACCCAGTATCCCTTTATTCCTTCTTTGTAAGGAATAGACTACTCAGAAATAGTTCCCTTAGTCATAATCAGTATGCCTCAAATTAAAGGGTAATGGTGTTGTGTTCTTCAGCTTAGCGCAGAGGGATCCCCATCAAGATGGCAGTGAAAATTATTAGATGTGCATCCTGGGAAAACCCTTCAATTAGGGACTAACTCATTGCTGTGAAAGCACCATGTGCCCTTTCACACTTTCTCTCCACTATTATATGACATTATGTGATTTTGAGGCAATTTTGATGGTGGAATCTATGTCCTAAGGTTGGTGGAATAAAAAAAATGAGTGAGGCAACAAGGTTTAAGATGGGCTGGAGTGGCCAGGCACAGAGGCCTGTAATCCCAGCACTTTGGGCGGCCAAGGCAGGTGGATCACGAGGTCAAGAGATCTACACCATCTTGGTCAATATGGTGAAACCCAGACTCTGCTAAAAATACATAAATTAGCCGGGTGTGGTGGTGTGTGCCTGTAGTCCCAGCTACTTGGGAGGCTGAGGTGGAAGAATTGCTTGAACCGGGAGGTGGAGGTTGCAGTGAGCTGACACTGCAGCACTGCATTCCATCCTGGGTGAGAGAGTGAGACTCTGCACTCCATCTATCTGAGTGATAGAGCAAGACTCTGTCTCAAAAAGAAAAGAAAAGAAAAGATGGGATGGCATATGTAGCCCTGAACTACTTTTATGGGAGAGAGAAATTAACCTATATTTTGTTGAAGCTACCATTATTTGGGAACTCCATAAATAGCAACCAAATTGAATTTTTTTAGATCAGTATGGGAAACACAAATATAAATTAATTTCTGAATGCAAAATTTGCTCTGCTGACACCCAAGCGGGAAGACAGGGGAAAGAAGACTTGGGGCAAGGATGGAAAGAAAGACCTCTCTAAGGTTGAAATGAAGGCTGGCATGTGGAGCTCTCAGGGAGAAACATTCCAAACAGAAGGAATGTCAGACACCAAAGCTGCTAACATAGCGTAATAGAGAAACAAAAGAGAGCCAGGTAGTAAAAGAGGCGAAGTCACCAGCTGAGGTTGAGCAAACAGGAGGGATCAGATCCTGTCTGCCACTGTGGGCTGTGGTAAGAAGTAGGAATTCTCTTCTGGGTGAGGCAGGAGGTCCTTAGTTTGATGCAGGCAGGAAAATGCCATGATTTAATCCCTTTTTTTTTTTTTTTTTTGAGATGGAGTTTGACTCTTGTGGGCCAGGCTGGTGTGCAATGGCACAATCTCTGCTGTCTGCAACCTCCATCCCCCTGGTTCAAGCAATTCTCCTGCCTCAGCCTCCTGAATAGCTGGGATTACAAGCACCTGCCATCATGCCTGGCTAATTTTTGTATTTTTAGTAAGATGAGGTTTCAGCATGTTGGCCAGGCTGGTCTCAAACTCCTGACCTCAGGTGATCCTCCCATCTCGGCCTCCCAAAGTTCTGGGATTATAGGCATGAGCCACCGTGCCCAGCCAATCTGATTCTTATTTACAAAGCTCACTCAAGGTGGTAGAGAATGGGCATGGCAAGCATAAAGTTAGGAAGCTCATTTGGGCAGTGGCTGTAGGCAATAGATCATAGGGAAGTTGATGGTGGCGCAGACTTAGGTGTTAATGGAGATGCACAAGGAATTTATTTCAGAGGTAACACTGGCAAAACTTGCAGAAGTTTGGGAAGCCATTTAAGACCTCAGTAGCTTGTATTAGGAGGGTATCCATAAATGTAGCATCTGCATTGACTTTGGACGAAACTTCCATGGTCTTCCTACTAGAGCTACTTAACTGTGTGCAAAAATCAATATGGGCTACTCAACAATAACAACAGCAAAACAAATAACTTGATTAAAAACAGTGGAAGGATTTGAATAGACATTTCTTCAAAGAAAGTAAACAAATGGCCAATAACCGCATTAAAAGATGCTCAACGTCATTAGTCCTCAGAGAAAAGACAGATCAAAATTACAATGAGATACCTCCTCACACACATTAGGATAGCTCAATTTTTTAAAAAAGCACAGAAAGCAACACGTGTTGATAAGGATGTGGAACAGTTGGACCCATTGTGCACTGTGGGTAGGAATATAAAATAGCACAGCTGCTGTGGAAGGCAGCATGGAGATTCCCAAATGATTAAAAATAGAACTGCCAGATGATCCAACAGTTCCTACTCTGGGTATATACTTAGAATCCCTGGGCCACAGACTGGTACAGGTGCATGGCCTGTTAGCAACTGTGCTGTGATGGGTGAGCCAACAAAGCCTCTTCTGTATCTACAGCCATTCCTTGTCACTTGCTGATCACCACCTGAGCTCCACCTCCTGTCAGGTCCGCCATGGCATTAGTTTCTCATAGAAGCACAAACCTGATTGTGAACTGTGCATGTGAAGGATCTAGATTATGTGTTTCTTGTGAGAATCTAATGCCCGATGATCTGAGGTGTAACAGTTTCATCCTGAAACCGTCCCTCGCCACTGCCCCCTCTCTACCCATCTGTGAAAAATTTGTCATCCGCAGAACTGGTCCCTGGTGCCAAAAAGGTTGGGGACTGCTGAGGTAGTCTCAAAATTTTTTACAGTCATGTTCCTAACAGCTAAAATACAGGACTAATACAACTGTGTATTAGTGATGAACAGATAAGCAAATGTGATACACACAAAATGGAATATTAATCAACCTTAAAAGAGAAGAAAACTCTGACATATGCTGCATTGATGAGCAGCATATGTCATTGATGAGCCCTGTGGACATTGTGCTAAGTAAAATAAGCCAGTCACAAAAGACACCTACTGTATCATTCCACTCACGTGAATTTGCAGTCAAAATTGGAGATCGGGAGAATGGGGGTGGTTGGTGGATAGGAAGGTGGGGGAAAGGGCAGTTATAGTTTAATGCATATGCAGTTTCAGTTTTACAAGATGAAGAGTTTTGGAGATTATGGTTGCCCAACAATGTGAGTATACTTAATGCCACTGAATTGTATGCTTAAAAATGGTGAAAATAGTAAATTTTATGTTATGTGTATTTTACCACCATGAGGCATTCGAAAAAAAATGAGTGGTAGGTTGTGCCTGGGATTGCAGTGAGTTTTCGGGCAGTACAACTTTGTCCATGCCTCTCACAGCTCAGAAACAGGTCCCTTTAACTTTGAGCCCTAGTCCACATTTTGGTTGATACGTGGTATCTTACAGTTTTCTGTTTCCCTCTGCAAATACCTGCTGATGTAGTGACTTTTTCTCAAAATCTCCTCCTAACCCCACCCAACAAAGGCAGTCTTGTGCCTTTCCAGCAAGTGAGTTGGCTTACTGGCCACTGATTCAACCATATACCTAAGTCTGTCCAGACAGCCAGTCCTCAGAAGGGGCTGGAGTCAGATCTCGTCAAGAAGGACAGGTGCACATTTACATATGATTTGCATCTGCTTTACATAGGGCTGCACAAGCTGTGCTGTGTTCTCAAACATCACTCACGTTATATTTTAAGATTGTCGCAATCTTTAACTAACATTTAGATCTGCAGCCAGGGTGCCCCTAACTTCTCCAGCTTTCTATATTTAAACAGGCTACAACTCTAATCCATGGGAGGTGGGAAATCCGCAGCCCCCACAGGGTATCTGCAGACACCTGCTGGGATGCATTACTTTCTCAGAGTAACCATTCATTCCAATGGTCCAGTCTCAATGAACCATTTCCTCCTACCTGTCATCTCTTGCCTCTTTCTCAGGCCCACTCTAAACCTGCAGTATCACTCAAGGCCATTGAGTGTATCACATTTTAATCAGAGGGATGACAGGAATAAATACACGTTAACATTTAATGTAAGCATCCCAAAGCATCCCATATATATAGGTTTCTGTTCCAGTGTAATGAAATCCAGTACTTTTTTTTTTGAGACGGAGTTTCGCTCTTGTTACCCAGGCTGCAGTGCAATGGCGCGATCTCGGCTCACCGCAACCTCCGCCTCCTGGGTTCAGGCAATTCTCCTGCCTCAGCCTCCTGAGTAGCTGGGATTATAGGCATGTGCCACCATGTCCAGCTAATTTTTTTGTATTTTTAGTAGATGGGGTTTCACCATGTTGACCAGGATGGTCTCGATCTGTTGACCTCGTGATCCACTCGCCTCAGCCTCCCAAAGTGCTGAAATCCAGTACTTTGAGAGGCTGAGGTGGAAAGATCACTGGAGTTCAGGAGTTAGAGACCAGTCTGGGCAACATAGCAAGACATTGTCTCTATAAAAATAAAAATAATAACTTAGCCAGGCATGGCGACATGTGCCTATTGACCCAGCTACTCAGGAAACTGAAGTTGGAGGATCGCTTGAGCCTGGGAGGTCAAGGCTGTAGTGAGCTATGATTGCACCACTGCACTTCATCCAGGACAACAGAGTAAGACCCTGTCTTAAAGAAAAATAAAAGTGAAAAAGTTCCTGAGTCTTCTAAGACATCAGGGATTATTCACTGGCATTCTTCCTTATACTTTTAGAGTTAGGCTTCCTTCATGTCCTTTTCTCCACCTCTCCCCAATCCTTTCTCTTTTCCTTCTTTTCTCCCTTAATGCAAATCAATTGGTAACTCCCCATTTTCCCCTCTCCACAGTTCCTGGCATTCACCATTCCACTCCTTGGTTCCATGTCCTTGACTATTTTGGGTATCTTTATCTTTCTATGTCCCTCGCACTCTTTGAAACTATGCGCTTGAACTTTAAACTCCTCTTTTTGTCTGGAAGAATACTGTGACTTTGTCTCTTGTTATTTTTTTAAGACAGGGTTTCACCATATTGATCAGGCTGGTCTTGAACTCCCAACCTCAGGCGATCCACCCGCTTTGGATTACAGGCATGAACCACCACGCCCGGCCGTGACTTTCTCTTTATTCTACACTCTCTTTTCCATGTGTAAGAAGGGGAAGTGGGGGGTATATGCCACTCCTCTGTGAGATAGAGGTAGAAATTACATGTGAAATGTTTAATTCCCTTGTTATCTGATTTTCTACTACACCTCCCTTCACTGATATTAAGATAGAGGCTGAGAGACCAAGAAAATCATGAAAGAGATGAGGCTTCCCAGGTAAATATTTTGGAAAATTCCAATTGAGTGAAAACTTGTAGAAATGGGCTTGGCGTGGTGGTTCACACTTGTAATCCCAGCACTTTGGGAGGCCAGGGCAGGTAGATCACTTGAGGTCAAGAGTTCAAGACCAGCCTGGCCAACATGGTGAAACCTTGTCTCTACTAAAAATATAAAAATTAGACAGGTGTGGTGATGCACGCCTGTAATCCCAGCTATTTGGGAGGCTGAGGCAGGAGAATGGCTTGAACCAGGGAGGTGGGAGGTTGCAGTGAGCTGAGATCTTGCCATTGCACTCCAGCCTGGGCAACAGAGTGAGACTCCATCTCAAAAAAAAAAAAAAAAAAAAAAAAAAAAAGGAAGGAAGGAAAAAAAGAACACTTATGGAAATAAATGTGAAACTTTCAGTACCAGGTTCTTGTGCACCATGTTTTTACTTCCACCGTCTGTGTTTACAAAATATGCTACATTTGTTTTTCTTTTTGTGACGGAGTTTCCCTCTTGTTGCCCAGGCTGGAGTGCAACTGTGCATTCTCGGCTCACCACAAGCTCCGCCTCCTGGGTTCAAGCCATTCTCCTGTCTCAGCCTCCCAAGTAGCTGGGATTACAGGCACGTGCCACCACATCTGGCTAATTTTTGTGTATTTTTAGTAGAGACAGGGGTTTCACCATGTTGGCCAGGATGGTTCCATCTCTTGACCTCGTGATCCACCCGCCTCAGCCTCCCAAAGTGCTGGGATTACAGGTGTGAGCCACCGTGCCCTACCAAAATATGCTACATTTTAAAGGACTGGAATGTCATGCCTTTCTGGTCATTAATAACATTGACAGGAACCTGGTCTTCCACCTACAGTCTTTGGTGATGGGCAGAAAGAAAAGGAAGAAAAGGAAGACCCTGAGTCTTTGAAAAGGGCAAAGGTGATTGCAGGGACTGCAGGGATTATCTCTATGAGGTGAATGGAAACCTCAGCATTGAGAGAACTGTATGGAGTAATTACTGAGGAACCAATTGTGCTCTGTTTACACACTCCGAGCAAGGCAGTTATTAGTGGTGTCCACCCCTCAGTGCGTATGCTGGAATACGGGAGGACGATCTGGTTTTCTCATATGGTTTGATCCACAATGTGATGTATCTATGGCCAGTGTTGTTTTCTGAACACAGGTGTGGCTTGCCCACCCAGACAAGAGTAGGCTGTTCAGTTATATTTAAACCAACATTAGAAACTCAATAAAATGTTTAGCAGGTTTAGGGAAGTGCTTAGCTGACAGTCTAATTTAGAAACAAAATCTTCTACACAGAGTCATATTTATTATAGGAGTAAGTCAGTAGAAACAAACTAAGGATCTTTTTAGACAGACCTAGTAGGTAAAGTGGATGTGCTGGAGAGTAACGTCTTAGTCTTCTGTGTTTGTGTGGCAAGAATCTAAGTTAATAATGGGAAGTAGGTCAAGGTTTTGAGGTTGTGTACCTTGTAATTGGTTTGACTTTGCATTGCCAAGTAAGCCTAATATGCCCCCTATAAATACACTACATGCATTTTTAGCAATTAGGAAATTTATTTACAAAATATATATGCATATATTATATATGTGTATAATGTGTATAGGCGGTATTACTAGAATATATGTATTATATGGTGTGTATATGCACATATATATATATACACACGCACATATTATATTTAAGAAAGATACTTGCACGCTCTCACAGCCGAGTTGCCTACAGTACCAAAACCCTCTGCCAATCATATGGGTTAAGGCTGGTTTTATTGCCAGTCATAGCGAACTCCAGTTGACGTGCTAAGAATGCTGTCTTATCCCTCAGCTGGATTAGCTTTAAAAGGTGATCTTGGAGTCCTGACAAGCACAGAGCGAGGATTTACGAAGTGACAAACAGATGCCCACGGCATTTACTGTGAGATTTCTCGTAACCGAATTCCCAGTCCTGGCCAAGAAGAAATATGCAACAGGGGGAGAGTGAGAGGGGCATTTTAAGTTGGGATTTATAAACAATCCGACAGTCCTCTTCTTATCAGAAAAAAATGAATGGAGGGGCCGGAGAAACCCTCTTAACTTGAAATAGTAGTTTATGTCTTGCTATGGCATGGTCTGTGTCTGTTCTGTGTGTTAGTCCCATTTTCAGTGTACAGTTTCATGTCCTTTGCAGCTCAGTGCAATCCCATGCTTCATCCTGGCAACTTCAAGGGCTTGATGGAAATACCCTACAGTTGTTTAGGTACTTTTGTATGTTGGTAACTGAGGCTTCAGATAACCCCATCCATCTTCATGGCGTTTCTGAGCTGATCAGCAAGAGGTGTACTCTGTATTTTCTTTTACAGCATCTTCATTACCTTTATCTCTCCCATAGCTGCTCATTTTTATGTATATGGCTTCATTGGCCAGGCTTTATGGGGATTCCTCTGGTCATGCTGTGGCCCTGCATTCTCCTAGCTTCAAATTGGTCAGCCACACATCTTTCTGACCAGACAGAACATGATTCTTCTTATTTCTCCACTGTCCCTTGCAAGAATCTATATTTGTCTCTCCATTAGGTTCACGTGAATGGTAGAGAGAGAGAAACTCAAGGGCAAAAAATAGCCAAAACATACACTTTATTAAAACCACATCCAGTGCAACCCCCCAACTGGCCCCTAACACAGTGCCTGCTACATAATTAGGTGATCCAGTAAATATTGATGGAATGAGGACATGATTGGATTAATGACTGACCTCGCTACAAAAAAACAATGAAATGGAAATAGAGCCATTCTGGTTCTAGCATCTTTGTAATAATACAGAAGGCACAAAGCCCTTACGTTAAAGAATTACAGCAGAACAGTGCTCCGTGCTGAGAACTGCCTCTGCATCCTAAAGACGGATGGAGGGGAAGAAAGCTTTTATCTTCATTTAAAAGACCGCAGCAATTGAGTAGCTGCCTAATGTTCTCTGTATGGCAGTTGCCTCCAACACAACCAGAGTTAATTTGCCCATTGTACCCAGTTCAGGCAGCTTCTCCTAGGATCTGCCTCAATAGAAGGAGCAGGCCAGCATCTATCACCAGAGAATATCTTACCTTTATTCAGGAGAGACAGCTAAGGAGAAGATAAACCGTGACAGTGGGACTTCATCTCCAAGGAGGTCATCCTCTCCTCCCTCCCAATCTTAGTCCTAGGGAAGCTCCTCTGTTATGTTTATTTGGGGCCTCTTGTAAGTGGAGTTTGTTTTTTCCATCTCTGAAACTGGTGCATGATATCTTCTCTAGAGCATTAGAACTTTAGGCAACATCAGTCCTGCAGCAGCAAAGCAAGAGAAACTTGGGTGGTTACAGGAAAAGCAGGAGATTGCTGTTTATTTATTCCTGGAGTTTGGCTTTTGGAGGCAGGTATCTTACTTGGACTAAGGCATGAAACTGTAGCCAACTGTCTCACCATCTATTATCGGACATATTATCCCTCCATCTGTTCATATGTTGGAATCCTAGCTCGCTTTACCTCACGGTGTGACTGTATTTGGACAGTTTGTCTCAGTTCATTGGTGTTTCAGTAAAGAAATCCCTAAGGCTGGTGCATTTATAAAGAGGATTTTTTTTTTTTGGCTGATGGTTCTGCAGGCTGTACAAGAAGCAGGCACCAGCATCTGCTTCTGGTGAGGACCTCATGCTGTTTCCATTCATGGAAGAAAGAGAAAGGGAGCTGGTGCACCCAGAGGTTACATAGTAGAAGGGGAAGCAAAAGGGAGTGGGGAGGTGCCAGGCTCTTCTTCACGTCCTGTTCTCTGCTGGGTGCAGTGGCTCACACTTGTAACTCCAGCAATTTGGGAGGCTGAGGTCAGAGGATTGTTTGAGGCTGAGGTGGAAGGATTGCTTGAGGCCAAGAGTTTGAGAGCAGCCTGGGCAACATAGTGAGATCCTATTTCTAAAAAAAAAAAAAAAAACTTTAAAAGGTTAGTTGGGTATGGTGGCACATACTTGTAGTCCCAACTAATTGAGAGGCTGAAGCAGGAAGATTATTTGATCCCAGATATTTGAGGCTACCATGAACTATGATTGCAGCACTTGAGGTTCAGCCTGCGTGAAAGAGTGAGATTCTGTGTCTGTAAGCAAACAAGTAGACAGAAAAACCCACCAGTTCTCCTAAGGACTAAGAGCAAGAATTCACTCACCCTCTATTCCCTTCCTGGGGGGCATTAATCTATTCGTGAGTGACACACCCATTCTTTATCTTCCCTCTATGCATGTCTGTATCCAAAAATCTCCTTTTTGACTGGGCGCAGTGGTTTATGACTGTAATCTCAGCACACTGGGAGGCCGAGGCCAGCAGATCACCTGAGGTCAGGAGTTCGAGACCAGCCTGGCTAACAAGATGAAACTCTGTCTCTACCAAAGATAGAGAAAAAATTTTGCAGGATGTGGCAGCACCTGCCTGCAATCCCAGCTACTTGGGAGGTTGGGGCAGGACAATCACTTGAACCTGGGAGGTGGAGGTTGCAGTGAGCTGAGCTGATGCCATTGCATTCCAACGTAGGCAACAAGAGCAAAACTGTTTCAAAATAAATAAATAAATAATAAATAAAAATACAACAAAATCTTCTTTTCTCATGGGGACCCCAGTTATATTGGATTACAGCCCACCCTAGTGACCTCATTTTAACTTAATTACCTTTTGAAAGCCCCTGCTGTTGTTTGGATAGTAACCCCAGGGCCTTTGCACTTGCTGTTGGCTCATCCAAGCTTATTCTCTGGCTGACTCTTGCCCTTTCTTCTGCTCTCAGTGCAAACATTACCTCCTCAAAGAGGCCAGCCCTAACCTCTTCTGAAATGGCTCCTCTTACCTCTTCTAACGTCTCTATTATACTTGTTCCTTTTTGAGTGCTTAAGTCACATTTTGAAAATTTTTAATTCGTATTTGGTTTGTTGGTTCCTTCTCTGCCTTCTTTCACTGACTGTCACCTTTGTGGGGGCAGGAGTCTTGTCTGAGTCATCGTTGCCCAGGGGACATCTTTTGTGTTCAGCCAAATGTTGAATGGATGGATGAAGCAATAGATGAATGAGACAAGAGTCTCTCCAGGGAAGCTGAAATGGCACACCCACTCTCAGGGTCATGAAAATGCCTGACCACAAGTGCAGGGGTTCCATGATGCGCCATAGAGTTGATGGAAGGCGGGCAAAATGAAAACTTTTAAGCCCCATTGATCCACATGTGCTTATTAAACTCCCTTGCCTCTAAAAATGATTGTTCTTCGTTGAAAACCAGGCACAGCACAGCTCTGTGCGTGTTCCCCAAAGGAAGAAAATCCAGTGGAGTGAGTCTTTGCAGTGTATGCATTGCTTGCCTACTTGCCATGCAAACGTGTGTATTCAACACAAGTGATGATGATGATGATGATGATTGTATCAGTCAAGATACCACACAAGAAACATATATAATAGGATATTTCTACATGTTAAAAGATTTATTGTAAGGGATTGCTTATATGACTGGGAGGCTAAGCAAGTCAGAATTCCATGGGCCAGGCCATCAGGAAGAGCATGTTGGCAACTCTTGGGTAGGGGCTGGCACCATGGACCACACTGTGGTCCTCAAGGAAGGACCACAGTTCTCCTAAGGCCTTTTGCTGATTGCATTATCCTCATCAAGATTTCTTAGGAAAATCTACTTAAAGACAATCAATGTTAGGTGTTTTTCATAGCTATAAAATACCTTCACGGCAATACCTAAATTAACATGTGATGGAATAAATGCATACTGTAGTCTCACCACTTTGACATGTAAAACTGACCATCCCAGTGGCCCTAACGTGACGATAATGACAACCGGTGCTCTTTATTTTACTCTTAACAGGTTTCAGGAGTGCATTTAAAGTTCTTACATGCGTTTTCTAATTTACAACATTGTTCCTTCAATTATTATTCTCAGTATAAATAAGAAGGTTCAGGGAGGTTAAATGCCATGTCCAAGGTCACACAGGGCTGAAAAGTATGTCTATGTGTGAACAAGTATAGAGATCCAATGTACAGTATGATGACTATAAGTAATAATAATGTATTGGATACTGGTAATTTGCCAAATGAATAGATTTTAGGTACTCTTGCTATAAGCAAAAGAAAAGGAAAACTTTTTTTTTTTAAATGTAAAGAAAGAAGGGAAGGAAGTAAACTATAAGTTTATGAGATGAGTGTGTTAAATTGCTTGGCTACAGTAATCACTTCACTCTGTATGTGAGTATCAAGATAAGTATATCAGAGTATTCTGTTGTATGCCTTAGATATATATGCTTTAAAGAGATAGGACTCTATGATCTCTAACCTAAGATTTTAGCTAGTGGGCTGGTGGTCATAAAGACAGAAATTCCGGGTTCTAGGACTCTGTCATTAATAAATATAGAGAATTAAAAACTCCAGGGAGTATCTTCCATGTAAAACAAAACAAAACAAAAACGCTCTAGAGTCTTAAAAGAGAAAGAAAGTGTAGTTGAAATCTAGAACCACACTAGTAAGCAAGGTTAATTCATTTCATATCCAGAAGAAGATGAAGAAGAATCTCTGAGTTACCCAGATTCCTGCCCTGGGGTAATGGGTGGGTTTCCTTTTCAGCTCTCATGTCAGGGAGGAAGTAGCCTGAACTGGAAGACTTGGGGGATTCAAATCCCCTGTCTCTCGGTTGCTATGAGCTCTCACGTCTTCCTCTGGTCCATCCCCCGTCCTTAGCATGAGGTGGTTGCAGCATTTCCTAATATAAATGCAAGCAAAATAAAATTAGAAAAGTGCTGGTGGGGGGAAGTCAGCTACCCACAGGCGCCGTAAATTGCCTTTTCCTCTCACCCCTCCTCCTCCTTCCCACTCCTTCTCACCCCCATCAAGCCACCCCAAATAACCTGTCTTGCCTGGCTGAGTCATGGTTTCTGGAAAAGTGGGGCCAAGAAGGTTACAGACAAGCCATTGGACTGATGATCAGTGGATGAGCAGTGGTCAGAAGAGAGTGATGCACGGAAGGAAGGCGGATGGCATTCATTGGCATGAGGGGCAGGTCTGGGAGGGCTGCTTGGGGCAGACTGTTTGAGTGACATCTGTCTTTTAGGGTCGAGGGAGAGAAATCAGAGAATGAGAGAAGCACAAGCTGCTAAATTTTGCCATCACAGCAGCTGCCTTTGTACACAATCCCTTTGCCTCTGCATTCCCACCACTGGGATTGTTCTCTCCCCTTAGGAAAGTATTTGCTTGGCTATAGCCGCATTGACCCTAGAGCCTGATGACTGAGAAACACCTATTTGATAAGCAGCCCCTCTTTCCCGCTATTTTGAATGAATGAGCATACTTGAATGTGTGCAGGTGGTGCTTTAGGGTGTACAGAATTACAAAATCAGGTACACCCTAAGGTAGGGTTTCTCAGCACCACCAGAATAATGGAATGAGTCCTGGGCATAGACATTTTTCCAAGCAGGGTAGTCTCACATCCCTTGAAGGCTGAGAAATCTAGTATAAGGGTATTCTCACCAGTTGCTTAAAAAAAAAAAAAAGAGAGAAAAAATAGCCTCAATATTTGAGGAGTGTAGTTATTAAGAATAACTTATGCTACATTAGGACAAATACCTAATGCATGTGGACCTTAAAGCCTAGATGATGGGTTGATAGGTGCAGCAGCCATGGCACATGTATACATCTGTAACAAACCTGCTCATTCAGCACATGTATCCCAGAACTTAAAATTAAAAAATAAAAAAAACCAATAACTTAAGTTACAGTAATGATGACTGATGGTGCTGGTGTGAATGATAAGGAAAACAATAGTGGTTACAAGTGACCTCGCATCAAGCCCTCTCCCTGCCACTCATATTTTGAGAATAATTACAGGGAACACTTGATTTGACTCTTTCAGAGATCTTGTAAGACAAATATGATGGTGCCTACTCTTACTTTTATAGATGAGCAAAGTATACGAGAGCCAGAGATTGGAATCGCTTGCCAGGATTTTACTGCTAATAGGGGTTGAGAAAGGAGAGTTATAGGACCCTGGAGCCTCAACTCCCTAACCACCTAAAAACACTGTCAGGCTCAGGGAAAATGCAGAATACACAGAACTATACCCGGGGCAGAAAAAAAATGAGGCTTCAGTTTTTCTCCCTCTATCAATGGTTCCCCATTCTGGCTGTAAAATAGATTCTCTGAAGTTGCCTTAAAAATTAGGTTGCATGGATCTAACACCAAACCAGTTAAAGATAATTTTAGGAATATGGAGCTCAATTGTCAGTATTTCTTTAGGTTCCCCATGTAATAGGCAGCCAGAGTTGAGAACCATTGCCTGAGATTTAAGACTCACAAAATGTAGTCATGAATCAGACTTCAGTAGGTCTGTTCCCAGTTTTCATGTGTGAGTATTTAGTAAAGATGTGGGGCGTGGCTTTTCCTAATTCTCAAAGGAATCCATGAATGCAAATAATAAATAAATAAATAAAAACAAAAACAAAAAGCAAAAAAGGTGGGAAATCATTCCCTTGGAAGATGATGGTGAATGTTACTACCTTTAATTGAGGGTCTACCATGTGCCAGAAACTGAAGTGGATCTTTAGATAAGGGCCCAGATATTGTCCCATTTTTATATACAAGGGACCGAGGTTCTGGAAGGCCAGGGAACATCTTGACATGTCATCATGAATAACGGATAGAGCTGTAAACCAACTCAAGTCTATTTAATGCCAAAGTCGGTTCTTCTTAATAGACTTCACTGACGGATCAGGGTTGAAAAAGTCCTGCCCAGAAATAGGGTTAACGACTCAAAGACAGCTAGAGGGCTTTGTCAGCCAGAGGGCATGCTGGAACTCTGGAGTTGTGCATTGCTAAGAAAGTAAAATATTCCATTTGCACCACAGAGCTCAGAATTAATTTCCGCTGTCGTGATGGAGCAAGTGGGAAGGATTTTGACCTCTCCCCTTTGCCTAGAAATTGATCTTTTCTGGAAACTTCTGAGTTTGCCATGGAAAAAATTTTTTCTATTTCTTTCCCCTTCCACCTTATTTTCTTGTTCTGACCATGTATCTCCAAGAAGGAATTATTATCTTTCTAATGAAGCCAAAGTTGACCTTTCATTTAACCCAGGATATGTCACCCCTACACTTTTCTGCTCATCTTTTTTTTTTCTCAAAAGATTTCTGAAATTGAGTTTCTTACGCGCCTGGGCGGAGGATGATCTTTATGATGACCCAGCGATCTTCCCCAGCATATGTTTCCCTACAGATCCCTAGTTTAGCAGATGGCATGACCTGGTTGCTCAAGCTAAACACTTCTTTGTCCTCCTTAATTCCTGCCTCCTGGGAAGACTGCTCCCTTCCTACTCAATAAATCACCATGTCCTGCCATGCCTCTCAAATCCATCCACTGCCTGCATCTCCATCATCTCTCTGGTCCAAACCTCATCCATCTCTCGGACAGGAAACTGCCGTGGTTTCTGCTTGGTCAGCTTCTAGCTGTGCTCCCACTTCATCGTCTTCAGCCAGAGTAATAACTTTTAGTGCAAATCTGATCATGTCTGTGAGCTGCTTAAATCTCAGCTACTTTTGTGGCTTCTCTGAGCCCTGCAAATAAAATCCAGAACCCTTTGCACAGGCTATCATGTACTGCATGGTCTTTCTTTTTGCTCTCCAGCCTGATTTCTTTCTCTCCATTGTTTCCTTCACTGTCTCAAACTCACCTTTGCCAAATGATGTAGACACAGGTTCCCACGTTTTATGTCTGCATATATGAGATTAAAAGTGGGGTGGTCTGGGTATTTCATCTTACAGTAAGAAGAGTTTTGTTTATTCTTTTTATTTTATTTTAAGTTCTGGGATACATGTGCTGAACGTGCAGGTTTGTTACACAGGTATACATGTGCCATGGTGGTTGGCTGCACCTGTCCACCCATCATCTAGGTTTCAAGCCCTGCATGCATTAGGTATTTGTTCTAATGCTCTCCCTCCCTTTGCCCTCCACCCCACAACAGGCGCTGGTGTGTGATATTACCCTCCCCGTGTTTATGTGTCCTTGTTGTTTAACTCCCAGTTATGAGTGAGAACATGAAGTGTTTGATTTTCTGTTCCTGTGTTAGTTTGCTGAGGATGATGGCTTTCAGCTTCCTCCATGTTTCCAAGTGTAAATTAATTCAACCATTGTGGAAGACAGTGTGCAATTCTTCAAGGATCTAGAACCAGAAATACCATTTGACCCAGCAATCCCATTACTGGGTATATACACAAAGGATTATAAATCATTCTGCTATAAAGACATGAGCACATGTATGTTTATTGCAGCACTATTTACAATAGTAAACACTTGGAACCAACCCAGATGCCCATCAGAGGTAGACTGGATAAAGAAAAGGTGGCACATATACACCATGGAGTTCTGTTTATTCTTTAAAGAACTTTATTGAGATAGGATTTACACAGTGCACAATTCTCCCATTTTGTGTGTACAGTTCAGTGTTTTCAAAGTACATTTGCTGAGCTGTGCAGCTGTGATCGCATTCTAAATTTAGTACATTTTCATTACCCCCGGAAGATCCTTGGGCAGATTAGCCTTTCTTTCCCCAGTCCCCTAATTTTCTATCTGTAAGAATTTTGGCTGGGTGCGGTGGCTCATGCCTATAATCCCAGCACTTTGGGAGGCCAAGGCGGGTGGATCACGAGGTCAAGAGATCGAGACCATCCTGGGTCAACATGGTGAAACCCCGTCTCTACTAAAAATATGAAAATTAGCTGGGCATGGTGGTGTGCGCCTGTGGTCCCAGCTACTCAGGAGACTGAGGCCAGAGAATTGCTTGAACCCAAGAGGGGGAGGTTGCAGTGAGCCGAGATTGCGCCATTGCACTCCAGCCTGGGTAACAAGAGCGAAACTCCGTCTCAAAAAAAAAAAAAAAAAAGAATTTCCCTATTCTGGATGTTTTGTATCCGTGGAGTCATACAGTATTTGTTCTTTTGTATCTCACTTCTTTCACTTGGCGTAATGTTTACAAGACTCATCCGTGTTATGGATGTGGGGCCGGACAACGTAGTGTCACGTGGCTATACCGTGTTATATTTACCTGTTTACTAGTTGGTAGACAGCTGGGTTGTTTTCACTTATTGGCTATTGTGAACATGTCACTATGTGCATATTAGTTAAGAGCATCAAAAAGTCCAGGTTTCCTTATTTACCATGATCAGAAATCCAGCCAGTCTTTTGACTTGTCTAAGCCACAGTTTTTTATTCCATAAAATAAGAATAATAATAGAATCTATCCTGGACTGGATGCAATGACTCATGTCTGTTATCCCAGCACTTTGCGAGGCTGAGGCAGGAGGATTACTTGAGATCAAGAGTTCTAGACCAGCCTGGTGTGAGAGTGAGACCTTGTCTCTAAAAATGTTTTTCATAGCATCTATCTCATGGGTATACATAATGGTAGGAATATATATATGATTGTATATGTGTATATACACACACAGGCCCACTGATAGGAGTAGATATGATTATCTAATGATAGGAGTATATATATAATTACATATGTATCTGACATATATACACGCATACTGTTAGGAGTAAATATAATTATATAATGATAGCAGTATATGTATAATTATACACACACACACACTGATAGGAGTAAATATAGTTATATAATGATAGGAGTATATCATATATATATATGACAGGAGTCAAGAGTGTAGCACCGAATCAGTAGAACCCCAGAGGTAGAGGTTGCAATGAGCCGATATTGTGCCGCTGCACTCCAGCCTGGGCAATAGAGCAAGACTTCATCTCAAAACAAGACAAAACAAAAACCCCAGAAACAAACCTAAACAATGGATGTAGCACAGCACCTAGAATGTTATTAGCCCTCCAGAAACCTGAGCTGTTCTTGTAATTCCTCTTTTTGTTACAGAAAAATTCTTGGGGTAGCAGTTGCTGGTAGTTATTGTTTATTCACAGTATGTATTTAATTTCTACCAAGTCTTAGTCATTGATTCATTCTTTTCAATCATCCTGTGGTGTAATCATTATTTTCTCATTTATACTCAAGGAAATAAAGTCAGAAAATTCAGGAATGTAGGAAGGGCACATTGGTAAGGAAAAGTACAGCAGGATTTCTTTTTCTTTTTCTTTTTTAAAGACATAGTCTTGCTCTGTCACTCAGGCTGGAGTGCAGTGGAGCAATCTTGGCTCACTGCAACATCTGCCTCCTGGATTCAAGAGATTCTCCTGTCACAGCCTCCAGAGTAGCTGACCACATGTGCATGCCACCACGCCCAGCTAATTTTTCTTTCTTTTAGTAGAGATGGAGTCTTACCAAGTTGGCCAGGCTGGTCTCGAACTCCTGACCTCAGATGATCCACCCGCCTTGGCCTCCCAAAGTGCTGGGGTTACAGGCATGAGCTGCCGCGCCCAGCTAGGAAAACTACAGCAGGATTTCTGAGCAAAGCCAAGCAGTGAACATTTGGAAGCTTTGTTCACGGTGTTGGGGAGTCTGTTGTCCTCTGCCCTCTTGACCTCCAGCTCCTTGTCCACCACTCTTTAACTTATCCCTGAAAAAAAGCATGAAAAGGGGTCATGAGAAGTCTGGTGCTGAGAATATAATCAAGTACTTGGCTTGAAAAGGGGAAGAAAAGAGTCTATGTTTATTTGTTTTTAATCACGGTGGCGGGGGGGAGGATTTTTTGGTGAACAGTCACCATACTGTTTATTCTGAAACAAAGCTTTATTTACAGCAATAAAGACTGCAAGGAGACATCAGAAAGAGCATTTTTATAGTGAAGGTTTTGAGATCCTAGGGAGCTCATCTGAGAGGCTTACAGCATTGTAGCTACTGACTGCGTGTGTGTGTGTGTGTGTGTGTGTGTGTGTGTGTGTGTGTACATGTGCCTGAGTGGAGCTCCCACTACAGAAGTCAGGCTGAGTCATCCCACCTTGCTGACTCTTTCTAGCCCTGTGATCCTTTGCCTGGGTAGCTGGGGAGTGAGCCTAAACCTTATGTCTTCTTTGTTTTCATTCATTTGGCCAAATCATCTGAAAATCACTGTTCTCTGCCTCTCAAAGCTGTAGCTGGTGGTAATAATTAAAAAATTGCTGTAACACTCTAAGCTATCAGCAGTGTATTGTTTTCTGTTTTTCACCTTCTTCAGTGTGTCCTATGAGAGAGTTAGATGTAGAAAGGGAAGTGAAGATAGAGATGGTGAAAGTGTGAGAGATTTAAATCTGTGTTCGATCCTAAACAGAGAGCTCATACAGGAGGGAGCATAATTGAGAGAGAAAACAGCAAAACAGTAACTAGGTGTCACTCTTTTACCAACATTCACAGTAATTGAGCTGAGAAGGAGGTAAATTTGAGCTGAGAAGGAGGCAAATGGTTTTTTTGAGTGATTTTGTTAACCAGAAGACATGATTTGACTTAAGGTTTGTGGGGTTCTGCTGTGTGTGTGTCTGTGTGTGTGTGTCTGTGTGTGTGTATCTGTGTGTGTGTCTGTGTGTGTGTCTCTGTGTGTGTATCTGTGTCTGTGTGTGTGTATCTGTGTGTGTGTCTATCTGTGTGTATCTGTGTGTCTGTGTGTGTGTATCTGTGTGTGTGTCTCTGTGTGTATCTGTGTGTCTGTGTGTGTGTGTATCTGTGTGTGTGTCTCTGTGTGTGTCTGTGTGTGTGCGTCTGTGCATGTGTGTGCGTGTGTATCCTTTGGTTCGTAACTGGCTGTGAGACTTTGGCAAGTCATCTTAAAGTTATTTTTTTTTTAAAAGAGGAGTTTTCAGCAGAGATTGCCTTTTATTCTTTTCTCTTCTGCACGATGCAATCAGGAACCATCTACAGGTATCAGAAGCCACTGCTACGTTTCGGTGGGCGTGCCTCCGACTCACCTCTCCAGGATCCACGCCTCTCATGCTGTTAGCCTGTTGAGTACAGTCTCCTCCGTTGGGTTTGGGCAGGCATATGGTCTGTCCCTAGCAGAGCTGATACTGCTGGTTCCACAAAACTGCCTGTTACATGCTGATGGTCACAAGAGAAGAAGAGGTGAGAAGGGCTCGGGGCCAGACAAAGCACGCCTTTGTAAATGAATGTGGCGTTGGCCACCAGCAGTCTTCATTATCCCCATCGTTGCAGGCAGCCGAGCTGGCTTTGTGTCAGCCCTGCTCAGAGAAGCCTTGTTAATTCACCCCCATGAAAATGGAAGTTTCATACACATTGACATAATTAATGAAGAGGCAGGCAGCATGCTCTACCAATTAACACCACAGGGAAAAGTAAAATGGGGTTTCTTTTGGCGTATTGTGCCAAAGTTAAGGACTGTAACACACAGCAAATAAATAGAGATGCTTTTAATGAGCCGCAGGATCGAGCTGAATAACTCAGAAAGGAGTGTTGGGTAAACACTGCCAACTCTTTGCACCGTTAAGAGTAATTGATGAACGTAGTTAAAAGTTTGGGGGGGAAAGAGAGCCGTCAGCTGCTCCAGCCATGCTCATTTATAAACGCGTCTTTCCCTGAAAGTCACCGTTAGGTGTGTTAAAGGATGTAATGCGTAACAGAAAACAAATATGATAGACTGGCCATTTTGTAGTTCCCAGAAAATAGGAGGCATAGCTGTTCAAGAAAGAACCAGTGTGGTATATTTTTCACACTTGATGGGATTGTTTTTGTTCAACTCTGAGGAAAACTGGCTCCTCTGCCATATAGGTCCCTGCTCAGAGTACATCCTGGAAACAGGAGGAAGGGAATCTTTAAGAGTGGTATTGGAATGATTCCATTCCTTTTTGAAAGCCAGATGGATAATTTAATTATTGTTCTCTATGGTTGTGAGATTAAAGCATGACCTTCCACCAAAGGATTTCCCATTGTTTCTGAAAGAGTGAGTGTGTTTATGTAAAGAAGTTTTGTAACCAAAGAGAAATCTGTTGGATCAAAAAATAGAATGATCAATAAGGTTTAGAAGCTATTTTGGAATTTTTTTCTTTATTTTTTGAGACAGAGTCTTGCTCTGTCACCCAAGCTAGAGTGTAGTTGGTGTGGTCTTGGCTCACTGCAGCCTCCACTTCCCAGGTTCAAGAGATGCTCCTGTCTCAGCCTCCCAAGTAGCTGAGATTGTAGGCACCCACCACTGCGCCCAGCTAATTTTTGCACTTTTAGTAGAGATGAGATTTCACCATCTTGGCCAAGCTGATCTTGAACTCCTGACCTTATGATCCAGCCTCCTGGGCCTCCCAAAGTGCTGGAATTACAGGCATGAGCCACCATGCCCCACCTATTTTGGAAATTTTCTGAATTCAAACCAATTGAATATGAGTTCAATTGTTTTTGGTTAATGCAGTGTATCTGGTTTGATTAAGGCTTTGCTTTAAAATTAAAGGTGTCGCAAATGGTGTTACATTGTTTGACCTTAGAGAGATCAGTTGTGTGGATAAGACCCAACAACATTCAACATATTCAACAATTATTCTAGAACCCCACTCGCTTCCCCACTCCTGACAAGCCTCACAACAGAAGTGCAGGAGGAAGATTCTTGGCATTAGCAGGGAGCATGCTCTGAAGCAAATGAGAGAAGGATACCTCAGTGTGGTACCCGTCAGTGAGTATCTGGTCCTGCCCAATTCTCCTGGCTCTGACCTTTCATCATGCAGAGTGAGGTTCCATTTCTAAATTGGGTATCATGCATATAACATGGCCCCAAGTATAGGACAACTGCTTAATCTGTCATTACTCAAAGAAGGTGCAATGCATTACAGTGCTAGAGAGAAAACTGTTCGTAGGAAACTTTTAGGAGACAATGTGTTGACCCCAACATCGGACTCTCCCTAAGCAAGTTGCTGAGATTTGATTATGTGTGATTTCTGCCTTATGTGACCACTTTGGATGTGACCCTGATGTCTGGTGTGACTCTTGGGAATTTCACCATTTTCTGTTGTGCAGGTATCATTGCTGCATCTTCCTTCTGTTGAGGACTTGTCACCTGGACTTTTGAATTACCTTCTTTGTACATGGTGGGTGGCAGTATTTTCTGATTGTGATCTGTGGACTTGACACAAGATCATCTTGGATCCTGGCTTAGTGTGGACTTTTCAGGCCCACATCTGATCTATCAGGGGTGGACCTAACATCAGCATTTTAAATGGGCATCTTGGTATTCCCATGGGCCCTTGATCTCTTATCACACGTAACAGCCCATCCTACTTTCTGCTTGTGAAGACTCAGGATACTTTTAGAACTGCCCTATGGAATGGGTGCTTAGGAAATCTAAAGGCATTTGCATTTCAAAGACTGATGAGAAAGGGACACCTGTCCAGGTAACACAACAAGTCGTTCTTTTTCCAACTCCAGTAGTGAAGAACTTAGTTTTTCAGGTGTGCTGTCTTAGAGTAGACGTGTGTTCCCTCTCGTCCTTAACATGAAGCCAGGTGGATGTGATCAAATTTTGATTGGATTTGCTGTATTTTATGTGGTGGCTTATATTTGAATGTCTGTATAATATCTCCCTGTGTCTTCTAGAGAGTGTGAATTGGAACAGCTGCTTTCTATATTGTAAGTGTCCAAAAATAGTTTGTAAAGTGTCAGAATGAGGGCTTCATAGCCACAAGGAGGGTCTCAGAGGGGACGTGGCCAGATTATAAAACAGAAATATTAACTGTTGACTTGTCATTTATTTTATTTTATTTTTGAGACAGAATTTTGCTCTGTCACCCAGGCTAGAGTTCAGTCGCCCAATCTTGGCTCACTGCTACCTCTGCCTCCCAGCTTCAAGCAGTTCTCCTGCCTCAGCCTCCGGAGTAGCTGGGATTACAGGTGCGTGCCACCACGCCTGGCTAATTTTTGTATTTTTACTAGAGACAAGGTTTCACCATATTGACCAGACTGACCTCGAACTCCTGATCTCGTGAGCTGCGTGTGTTCATCTCCCAAAGTGCTGGGATTACAGGCGTGAGCCACCGCACCTGCCCTTGACTGGTTTATCTGTAAAGCATCCTCTGCCCCACATCTATACTTTTAAAAAGTACTTCAGAATTTCAGCATGGTTACTCACTGGCCTTCAAAGTTTGTTATTCTACCAGAACGGTCTTGTCTTTTACAAGCAAGATCTAAGAAAGCAAATACAGAGGCCTGAAAAGTTGATTTCCCTCCTTGGAGGAGTTTCTGATTTATATTCATAAGTCCACAAGAACTGACATCTCTTCATGTCCAACTACAAAATGGGTAGAAAATGATGAAATGCAGAAGACGCTTCCAAGTCTTGGTTTGCTTTCTGTGATGGAACAGAAGAGAGGCGGCATTTTATTTTTACCATTATTAGCCAGCCTGTCAGTCACTTCAAATTTCCCCGTGAAGACACAAAGCCAAGTTTTGAATACCGTGTGTCACTCCTTCCAGCTGATATAAAAGGCGGTGGTGAAGATTTCAGCTAAAAAAAGATTCCTTGTTTCAAAAGCCCAGCTTGAAGTAAGACAGTGCCATAGACACGACCACACTAGAGGGCAGGTGGTTCACAAAGGGCCTTGTGATCCTCTTTGCTCTTGTTTATTTTACATGAGGACCGTGAGTCTCAGAAGCTTAAGAGATAATACTACACTAGACAGGCACACAGACCTAATGTGCAAAGTCTCATATTGGCTTAATAGGTAGTTTCTGTGTCAGTTTCAGTGATGAATACATTCCTCAGCAACTAGAGTTTTCTCATTCATTCTTACTGAACTGGTAGGGCATGTGGCAACCCAGAGCTCTGTCAAAATGAATCATCCCCCTTGAAAAGTTGGCAATGCAAGGAAGTGACAACCTAGTGGATGCTAAAACTTTCTTGATAACAGAACCCAGAGGAGGCGGCAAAGCAGCGATCGGTACGCATCTGGGCACTGGCTGCTGTTCTGCTGCCTGGGTTGAAATCTCCCCTCTGCTGCTTTTACAAGTTTGTTAGTCCCCTTTTATCTTTGTTCCTTGTAGCATGGTGGTGCAGATGACATGACATGATGCGACAGGGTTAACCCAGTGCCTAACACACATAGGTATTCTGTTGCAATCTTTATCAGAGTGGTAACCAGGAACCAGCACTTTTTCACAACCATCGGGTGCTCTTCTGGGTACTCATCATGAAAGACTGCAGTGTTCCATTTAGAGGCATTGGTTGGGGATTTACTCAAGAGTGTGATTTTGTCCAAGATGTTCACTCACTACGTTTTGCTCGACCAGTCCTCTCCTTTGTGGTGATTTTTTTTTTCTTTGAAGTCCTGTGTTGTCCAATATAAGCATCTCTGTTGTATGGTCGGACCAGTGTGGCTTTTCTTCCATCTGGCCACCTCTTACAGAATTAAGCCTGATTGTAGATGTGATTCTCATTTAGCTGTCAGCAGCAGCCTGGGAGACTGGCACCTAAGGTGAATAAAGGCAGGTCACCACATCTACAAGGGTAGAAGGGCTGAAGTGAAGGGTTGACTAGCCAGGACAAGAAAGATCGTTATTCATGGCAGCATCGGCCTAAGAACTCAAGTTTGAGATAGGAAGCATGAGAGGGTAAGACCTCTAGGGGAGTCTGCGCAGGTTCCGGCGAAACCCTGGGTATCTCTTGATTCTCAGAGCATGTCAATGATTTTTTCATGAGGATGGAATGTAACAGTCAGTGGTAGAAAGGGCTTCAGAGTTTGAGAAGCGTCTTTGGTGGGCTACATGAATAGCTGTGAAAAGGTAAACCAAATCAAAACGTGTATTTCATTCAATCATGACAAATGAGGATTGGCATTACTAATGATACAGTATGACAGATGATACCTAAGTGCTTTACCTGTAGAAGTTACTTATCAGAACTCCAGGATTTCAGGGGTATTTGCATGACCAGTAATTGTGCAGGTGATCCAACTGTCATCCTGCTCAGCTTAACTGCCTCTTAATGCTTTCCCGCATTATGCTATTTATTTCCAGGTCTTTTGCCTCAGAATTAGAGAAACAGTGAATTAAATTCCATAATATGTGCCATCAGTGTTGCATTGATGCAGTATCTGCAAAGAAATGAACAAGGTAGATGGATTTCTGGCCAAGTTTTGTTTTTGTTTCTGTCTGATAGAAATGGGAACACTTCCTAAACCCAAAGAGCATTTTTTGGTAGAAATAGCCAATTATTAAAAACCGTAAATCTCTTATGGCCGGTTGGTGAGCATACCTTACTGTTTAAGTACCAAGTTGAAAGTGGACACTTGGGCCGGGCGCGGTGGCTCAAGCCTATAATCCCAGCACTTTGGGAGGCTGAGGTGGGTGGATCACGAGGTCAAGATATCGAGACCATCCCGGTCGACATGGTGAAACCCCATCTCTACTAAAGATACAAAAATAAATTAGCTGGGTACGGTGGTGCGTGCCTGTAATCCCAGCTACTCAGGAGGCTGAGGCAGGAGAATTGCCTGAACCCAGGAGGCGGAGGTTGCAGTGATCCGAGATTGCGCCATTGCACTCCAGCCTGGGTAACAAGAGCGAAACTCCGTCTCAAAAAGAAAAAAAAAACGTGGACACTTATCAGGGTAGGCACACTTCATTATTCCATGCATTTCTTCTGCACTTTAATGTACATTGTAAGTACGTGAGTAAATTACATTTTTTATATATATATTTTGTATTTGTGAGCATTGGGATGCACAGGAGACTGCTTAGGCTCATTGTTCTAGGTCTTTCAGGGTCTAGGTTTTCTATCATGACTCTTCCTTTTTTTTTAAAAAAAAAAAGGCTCAGTTGAGGAACTCACTCAATGCAATACTGTAATGGGAAGAGGTCCGTGTTGCCAACATTCCAGCTACAAAATGGCTTCTTTTAGTCTTCGTACAAGCCAGCAGATATGGATTGTGTTTCTCTAAATGTTAGTACTAAAGTCTAGCAGGTTTCATATCAATATACTAACTCTACCAAAGTCACTTTTAGTCCCAGTGACATTTGAATCCTGCCCATGCCAATTAGTGGAACTTGCCATCACCCTTGGCCTATAACGCCCCACACCAAGCATCACCAGCCCAGTGTGTCTCAGTCTTGGCTGCAACTGATCGAGCTATAAAAATGTCGCTACCTGGGACCTGCACTCAGTGCCTCTGATTTAATAAGTATTGGCAGAGGTCTGAGCATCAGGATTTCTAAACTTTTATATTTTCAGTTGAGCGTGTAGTGGAATGGGTTGGCGGGAGGTCATGTCCCCAAATTGAAACCTCTTTTGGGTTAAAATGAAGTAGAAAGACAAAATAAGTGATGTCTGGGGAGAGCCATGAATATTCCAAAACCTGTCAATTGGAATTCTTGTTTAATCTGGCTATGAGTGTCCAAGGTCCTTGTCATTTGAAATACAATCCAAAGACCAGCATCACTTGGGGACTGGTTAGAAATGCAGACTCTTATGTTCCAGACACACCTACTGAATCAGAATGTGCACTTTACCATGATTTCCAGGTGATTTCATGTACTTCGAGTTGGAGAAGCACTGCTCTACTTACAGTAAGGAGGAGGGTGATAATAATGGCAGAATTCACTTTGTTGAGTCTCCGTTATGTGTCAGGGACTATGCTAAGACATGTTTGTGACATACGTCTTAAGTTGCTGCTGGAATTAAATAGAGTAATTTGTCTAAAACACTAAACGCAGTATCCAACATCAGGTGTTCCACAAAGGGCTCATCATCGTTATCATCATCATCATTAACTTAAATCCATAGTCACCCTAGGACAGGAAGCATGAATCTAGTTGTAAGTTTTCACATGATGTCCTTTCCATGGGTGATATGGTTTGGCTGTGTCCCCACCCAAATCTCATCTTGAATTGTAGCTCCCATAATTCCCATGTGTTGTGGGAGGGACCTGGTGGGACATAGCTGAATCATGGGGGCCATTTCCCCCATACTGTCCACATGGTAGTAAATAACTTTCATGAGATCTGAGAAAGGGGTCTTCCCTTTCACTTGTTCCCTCATTCTCTCCTGCCTGCTACTATATAAGACATACCTTTTGCTTTCTGCCTCCCCAGCCACTTGAACTGTGAGTCCGTTAGATCCCTTTTATTTGTAAATGACTCTGTCTCAGATTTATATTTATCAGCACCATGAAAATAGACTAACACAGTGGGCTGTGTGAGATGATGAGATTGGGACCTTCCATTCAGAGATAACTAAGGTGGGGTGGCAATGAATTGTTTGTTCTCCTGAAATCTTTAGGTTGCAAGGGGACAGAAATTCCAATAGAGTTGACTTTAGCCAAAAGTAGAATATATTGTACCTTTAAAAATGTGAATGTCATGTTTCTGAGATGGGTTACAGGAAAAGCTGAATCAAGGTCACGAAATGGTGGTGCTCTAAGGAATGGTCCTTGCTGAATCTGTACACTCTGCTTTTCTTGGTGTCCACCTTATTTCATGGCACATTCTCCCAAAATAGTGGCAAGATGTTCATCCTCAACTCTAGACTGAGATCCTATCAATTTGTCATGACCAACAGAAAAAGAGCACCTCTCTTACAGTCGTGAAAGCTGACGTCCCAGGGATAACTCTTAGGTTATGTGCACATCCTGAGCCAGTTACTCAAATCAGATGCATGGAATATTCTGATTAGGGAGGGTTTGGCTTGAAAGATGAATAAGGCTCCTCATGAACTACAAACTACAGAGTTCTGTAAGACTGGAGAAAGGGTTCTTCAAAGAAGTGCAGTGGATAAATTCCTACCTGAAGAGTGGAGGAATTTCTAGCAGGTGTAAGGGACCAATGTCTACCACAGTTCCTCAGTTAAAAGAGTTGGGTAGAAAGAGGTGGTGTGTGTGTATGTGCAGGCTGCATTGACTTTCCACCTGCAGCTATGTACATTCTGAGGGCAGAACCCTGAATTTTCCCTGAGTCTGCGTAACAAATCCTCTCAATCATGCCTCCACAGGGAGAAAGGGGCCAACATCTGGTGGTTCTTTTCTGGAACAGTGTTAAGTGTTTTCATAGTTCCCTTTTTTTTTTTAATATTCAAACAACTCCATAAGATGAGTCTTCCACACTGAATCTCCAAAACCAGAAAAGGCACCATAGAGGAGTTCAGTGATGTCTAAAGACACAGCTAATTAGGAGGACTGCTGGGATTCCCAGCTCACTTCAAATTCGTACTCCTATATATTCCTCTTTGCACATAAATCAGTGAGCAAATTATCTCATTAAAATAAAATCTAAGTCAGAGATTGCCAACTTCAGGCTCACAGGCAAATGGACTTTATGAGTTGCAGATACAGGAGAGCTATATGCCCATGTGTGTATATATGTATGTATTTACAAAATAATAGTTCATTTATTTGTTTTTTGGAGACAGAGTCTCACTCTGTCACCCAGGCTGGAGTGCAATGTCATCATCTCAGCTCAGTGCAACCTCCGCCTCCCGGATTCAAGCAATTCCCTGCTGCAGCCTCCTGAGTAGCTGGGATTACAGATGCGTGCCACCATGCCCGGCTAATTTTTGTTTTTTTTAGTAGAGACGTGGTTTCACCATCTTAGCCAGGCTGCTCTTGAACTCTTGACCTCGTGATCTACCTGTCTTGGCCTCCCAAGGTGCTAGGATTACAGGCATGAGCCACCATACCCAGCCCAAATAACATTTTGTGTAAGAATATGAATTTCTGGCTTCTCCTCCTCTCTCTGAGGTAACATGTGGCTGGAGTTGAGCTGTGGTTGTCCCCTCTGGCAGTGCATGCTTTCTTCATTTCCCCCAGCCTTCTTACCTGGCCAGCTTCTGTCATGGAGATACCTGAATTTGAAAATCCTGGAGTAATAGTACCCCATTATGTCACTCGAGTACGTGGTAGCCTATGCAAGGTGTCATTCTATTCTTCTTTAAGTGTTGCAAAACGTGCCATGTGGTCTGTCCATACATCTCTATCTGTTCTCACTGTCACACACCCACACACACCCTCCCCAACCCACACACACACAGCAAGGGAGGAATTTGTGTTTGCTTTGCTTTTTTCTTTCTCTGCCCCCTCTCACTGAGCTCACTGCATAATCCTCCTGTCGTAACCTTCATCTCCACAACGTCGGAATTTTGCATGCTCTCTACCCAATCGTATTAATAAAGCACTTAAAAATATGCAATTTTATTCAGGATTATTTATCTAACTATCTCTACTGAAGTGCTACTTCTGCAGCTCTTCAGACTCAGAGGTTTCCCTGGGGGCAGCTTTTAGAGTCCGAAAGCATTGACTGAAATGCAAAGCCAGAAAGCTAGCTGCAGGCTCCAGCATCCCAAGCTCAGTCATTGTAGCGGCTGGAGACTGGGTGCGGATGGGGGAGGCAGATTTGGGTGGATGGGGCCTTCCAGCAGGCATTTGGGACCTTGGGCCCATCCCCCTGCCTGCAGGCTGACCTGCGTGTACCACCTGGCCCAGGGAGCCAGGGATCCTTCCCTTCCTGTGGCAGACACAGGAAGCTCCTACCTCATCACACTGCAGCTCCATGTGTGGGTAAGCCCACGGCGATGATGCTTTCTGTACTGTCTGCTTTTACTCCTCGCCTTAATGACATTAGTTCACGTGGTTATCCTTTCCCTTCTAGCAGGAATTCTTCCACAGCCAGACAATTCTGTGTTGTGAGGGGGCTGCTCTGTGGACTGTAGGCTGTTTAGCAGCATCCCTGGCCTCAACACCCAAGACACCAGTAGCACCTACCCCCCCACAGGTGGAGATGACCCAGATTTCACCTGACACTGTCTGATGACCCCTGTGGGTGAATTTTTCTGGTTAAGAATCACTGCCTTACAGGAAGGTGGCAAAGACAAAAGTACTGTACTGTAAGTTCCGCGAGACCAGGCATTGTATCCGGTTTGGTCACGGTCCTGTGCCGACACACAGTGGATTTCCAAGGAATGAATGTTGAATGAATGAATGAACTTTGTACTGACCAGAGCTGAGGACTGTATTCATCCTCAAGGTAATATCATGATTATTATTTACATATTAGAAGGAAAATCAAGGGCTCCTTTTTATCTTCTCCTGCTACCCACCACCGTCATTATCAAGTGAGTTCAGCTAAGATTTGCTTAATGAAAACCTGGATGATCATGGCGACTCTCTTCATCAGGGTTCGGGTGTTCTCATTCAACTTGATTTTCTCAGTGATTCATCAAGATGGGGAATAGCAAGGAAAGTTTACAGATGGGGAAACTGGAAACCAGAGAAGTGAAGTAATTTGTCCATGCCACACAGCTGTAAGGGAGTAGAGACCTGATTCAGCTCTTGGGCTGGAAGGATTCTCAGAATCTTTTTTTTTTTTTTCTCTCCACCTGATTGGCTGTGGCTCTTGCTTTATTCAGGCAAAGCTCAATTCAGGGCGACATGAAAGAACATTAATTCCAAGGTGAAATGTGCAAGAGGTTAAGTGAATTTGACCAAATTTCCTATTATAATTTATTTTGGGAGAAATGGATTAAACACAGAACCCCTTAGTTTTAACTTCATGTTCGCTTGAAAATGAAAAGTGAGTGTTTTGCAGCTCCACAGCTCCACACTCTCTACTGCGTTTTGAGAGAGAAGAAGATGGATGGATTGGGGTAGAGAGTATAATAATATTACAAGGCTTTATATGGAAGGTCAAGTGAGGGGAAGATGAGCTGGAAGGGTGGCGAATAGCAGGCTTAGAAAGAACAATGCATAACAGATGTATCTAAACTGTTTTAAAAAATGGTTAAGAGACTCAAGGAGAAATATAAAGAAGGGAGCACTCTGAAAGGTCAGAAAAAGTAGTCAAGTAAGAAGCAAAGTAATTTAAACATAAAAAGGAAAATCCGCAGATACTTCTTTCATGCTTCAGAAAGCATCAGCCTTAAACATTGCAGCATCCCCATAATTCATTGCAATCTTCTGCAAGACACTGAAGTATTTTACGAACGCATACTTTTCCCCCCTAAGCTGAGGAGACCCTGAGATGGCCCAAATTTCCTTTATAAATGAAATGAAACTGCTCAGGTTTCTTTACATTAACCTCAAAGATAATGAAGTTATAAATGATAGAAAGGGCTTACTCATATATTCCTGTCATCTATGTAGATCATTTCCTTATTCAGAAGTCAATATATGAAAACATGAGTGTTACAGGAAGAAAGGAAAGGAGAGAGAGGAAGGAAAGAAAAGGAAAGAAGGGAGAGAGGAAGGAAGAGAAAGGAAGGAAGGGAGAGAGGAAAGAAGGAAGGGAGAGAAGGGAAGGAAGGAGGGAGGGAGAGGAAGGAAGGGTGAAAGGAAGGACAGAAGGAAGGAAGGGAGGAAGGAAGACAGGAAGAGAGGAAGGAAGGAAGGAAGGGAGACAGGAAGAAGGAAGGAAGAGAGATGAAGGAAGGGAGGGGAGGGAAAGAAATGATGGAAGAGAGGAAGGAGGGGGAAGAAAGAGGAAGGAAGGGAGAAAGCAGTAAGGAAGGGAGAGAGCTGAAAGTGGGAAGGGAGGGAGAAGAAGGAAGAAAGGATGAAAGGAAAGATGGAAGAGAGGATGGAAGAGGAAGAAAGAGGAAGGGAGAGAGGAAGAAGGAAGGGAGAGAAGGGAAGGAAGGAAGCCTCTCCATCTTTTTAGTCTGCATTCATTTGTTTACTCGTTTCACTATTTTTAAAAAATTGGACATCTATATATGTCAGTCACTGTGGAAGACATTTGGGAAACAATGGCTAGCAAACAAACAAACAAAATAAAAAGTACCTGCCCTCATTGTCTAGTGGACAAGGCAAAAAATCAATAAATTCAATAATTACTCTGTGTGTTGGGGCAGGGTCTGTTTTCCTGCAGTCAGGCCTCAGCTTTGGATTGACATATCAGCTTCCACAGTTAACTTACTCATCTGCCCGACTCCCAAATCCCGCCGCTTTTGAGAAGTGGATGAGCTTTGTCCTCTGAAGGGCTTCACATTCAGGAACGGGCTGACCCATCAGGCACGGCAAAGCACCGTTTGGCAGATTCAACCTCCCCAGTCAATGAAGGAAAGGAAAGCAGGGTTGGCTTCGTTTCCCAAAACCATGTGATAGTGCTGGGCTCTCCCACCAGCTTGTGAGGCATTCATTCTGGAACTTGCTTGTGAAAAGCCGTTGAGATGCTAGATATAGAAAGGTACCTGGAGTTGAAAGTGACCTTTAAGGCTCCTTCAGTCATCTTCGAACCAAAGGCGTGAATCTACCCGCTGAATTTCTGCTCTTTGGACATGAACTTTTTGTATGCATTTTTTTGCCAGTTTGTTTTCACCCAACAGACAGATTCTGCAGAGGGCAGCGCGTTGTATTCCTGGAAAACTATGGTTCCTTGTTTTGTGGAAAGCAAATGACTCTTTCTTCCCAACGTTACTGGTGTTAATTCTACTTTCTGATGTTAGGTAACCAGTAACTGGTCTCTGAAGCTGGGTTTGAGTCCCAATATCAACATTTATCAACTATGGAACCTGAACAAGCACCCCTAGCCCCCTGAGCATCAGGGATCTTTCTATTAAATAGGGAGTATCTTCCAGAATCTACCTCTCCAGAATTCAGGGCAAGATAAGTGTGGTTGTTTGGATTAGGTAGGTTTATCCTTAAACCAGTCAGAATGAGTCAGGAATGGACTGCTGTGGTTCCCGTGACTAAATTGGAGTATTAGAGAATCGGTAAGGTTCATGATGAGGGAGTATAGCTGTGTTCACTGCAACACAGCTTCTAAGAGCAAGCAGTTTAATCAGCTCATTCATCATCAGAACGAAACTTTTAAAAGGAAGTGCCTCAGGAAGTTATGTGTAGAATTACCAGCCGGGCGCAGTGACTCACGCCTGTAATCTCAGCACTTTGGGAGGCCGAGGCGGGTGGATCACGAGGTCAAGAGATTGAGACTATCCCGGTCAACATGGTGAAACCCCGTCTCTACTAAAAATACAAAAAATTAGCTGGGCACGGTGGCGCGTGCCTGTAATCCCAGCTACTCAGGAGGCTGGGGCAGGAGAATTGCCTGAACTCAGGAGGCGGAGGTTGCGGTGAGCCGAGATTGTGCCATTGCACTCCAGCCTGGGCAACAAGAGCGAAACTCCATCTCAAAAAATAAAAAAAAAAAGAAAAAAAAAAAAAACTTTTAAAAAAAAGGAAGGAGTTACCATTACATGCTACCGTGTGAATGAACCTCCAAAACACTGTGCTAAATAAAAGAACGCAGACACAAAAGACAACAGATTAGGTGATTTCCTTCATCTGAAATGTTTGGAGTAGGTGAATCCACGCCAACAGAAGGCAGATTGGTGCTTGCTAGGGGCTAGGAAGAAGGCGTTGGAGAGTAACCATTAAATAGGTACAGGTTTTCTTTTGGAATGATGAAATATTTTGGAATTACATAGAGGTGGTGGTTGCATAACATTGTGAGTGAGCAAAATGCCACTGAATTGTTTAAGTTTTTTTTTTTTTTTTTTTTTTTTTTTTTTTGAGACGGAGTTTCGCGCTGTTACCCAGGCTGCAGTGCAATGGTGCGATCTCGGCTCACTGCAACCTCCGCCTCCTGGGTTCAGGCAATTCTCCTGCCTCAGCCTCCCGAGTAGCCGGGATTACAGGCGCGCACCACCGTGCCCAGCTAATTTTTGTATTTTTAGTAGAGACGGGGTTTCACCATGTTGACCAGGATGGTCTCGATCTCTTGACCTCGTGATCCACCCGCCTCGGCCTCCCAAAGTGCTGGGATTACAGGCTTGAGCCACCGCGCCCGGCCCAACTTTTTTTTTTTTTTTTTTTTTTTGACATGGCCTCTCGCTCTGTCACCCCGGCTGGAGTGCAGTGGCATGATGCCAGTTCGCTGCAACCTCCTCCTGGGTACAAGCAATTCTCCTGCTTCAGTTTCCTAATAGCTGGGACTATAGGTGCATGCCACCACACTCAGCTAATTTTTGTATTTTTAGTAGAGACTGGGTTTTGCCATGTTGGCCAGGCTGGTTATGAACTCCTGAGAATTTTTTACTTTATACGGTTAACACCCACTACAAAAATAAAACATGGAGACCTAGGAAGAAATAAGTGAGATACATAACTTGGTTGAGCTATGAGTCCCTTTTATAAAATGGGCAAAAGATACCTATGTCTTTAGGTTATGACACGCTTCAAATAAGTGGATATTTATAGGGGACTTGGTTCCTGGCAACTGAGGTACTCAGTAACTAAGAGCGTGCAAATATGTCCCCACATGCATATGCCCATCCGTACCCACATAAGTCTTATTTAATAGTTCTCTTTTGAAGAATGAGATAACAGAAGCAAAGAACTTACCACACAGTGTTAGCAAACCTTGTTCAATTTGTATTCCCGTATTTATCAAAAATTGTTCTTTCCCTCTCCACACCAGTGATGGTTGCCACCCTCCTTTCTTGGATTAATAGGCCACATTCCCCATTTTTATCCCTTTTGCTTGCTCTTGATATTCCCAGCAGCAGCCAAAGAGTCCATCTCAGAATGCACATAGGATGATTTCCCTTCCCAGTTAAAAACCCCACTGTACTTAGGATTAATCCCAACCACCTTCATGTAAAGACCTGAAAGTCCGCCTCCTGCCAGCCTCGCTAAACTCATCGCTTTTTTTTTTTTTTCTCGTTCTGATCCCATTGACTTTGACTGTTTCTAAGCTGGCTGCATCCCAAGTGAAAAGTCACCTCTTCAAAGACCTTTTCTATTTAAAAGGATGATCCCAGCCCTTCTATATTCTTCTCCATGACACCCTATTCACGTGCTTCAAAGTCCAGATCACCATTTGTAATTTTAAACGTTGACTTGCTTTTCCTTGCTCTTTGTCTTATTTATGAAGGCAGCTCTCTGCTGTTTAACAAAGTGGACAGCAGGCCTTCGATTAGCGCCTGTTAAATGAGATCAATGTGTGGAAATTATTATTATTATAATCGTGAAAATTTTACAAAGCCTGTTTTGCTCTAAAGTACAAATTGGTGGAATGGCCTGGGGGATACATGTATAGTTTGTGTTCTGGACATCTGATTCTTTCCCTGGATCCTGCCCTTTCGACAAGAAATGTGACCTTAGCAAAAGGTGATGGCCCCATGAACTTGCCACACCAATCTTGTGTTTACGGTATATGTGTCAGAGAAACATAACAGCATTTGGGAATTTATTAAATGACAATCTTCTCTTCAAATTCTTGCTCTAGTTTATTTTGCCCAATGCAGTCTTACTAAGGGCAAAGCTAATTGACTACAAGGTTTATTTCTGCTGAGCTTAGCCAAAAAGTCAATCACCACTCAACGGGAGCTACTTCGACTGTTTGGCCGATGGACAAATTTCCATCTTGACTGGCTTGGCTGGTCCTGAGAGAATAGAAGCGAATGTGCTTAATTCTATTTTGATGCTTTTCATTTTCAGCAAAACTGAGACAACATCAAAGAGTTACATTATCATGAGAAGAGAGAGGTAGTATGGAAATTCTGTCACCAGAATGCTTAGCCAATTTTCATTGCATTCAGTTCTATTCACAGAAGTCTGTTTTGCTGGTGGACAGTTTTGTCAGATATGTGACTCATGGCAGGCAATCATGCTGGAGCATGCTGCACAGGGACATTGAGCACTCACATGCTGAAGGCTGGGGTTACTCAGGCCAGGTAATGGATAACCCCACTGGAAGGGCAAAAGAGCTCATTTCTCAGTGGTTTATCTTCCAGTGGGTTGGTGCTGCATATAATATAGTGCGTTAGGATGAGGAATCCATTTGGTTTTGGTTCCATCCCTTTGCCAGCAAAACCACAAAGTGGGAAACCTTACCTTTGGGAGGTAAACACTAACAGTGCAAGATGCTGTTGATAAAATACACTCCTTCCTCAGCAAAGAAGTGGGGAGAAGGTTCAAGCTTTGCCTTATACCAGGAATGTAAGCATCGTGACCTGGGTAGTATGACGCATTTAACAATGAAGTCTTCTATTGCCAGTCACACACACACACACACACACACACACACACACAACTATATACACACACATACATATACGCATGTACATATATTTGTCTGTATACATGTTTGTATCTATACATGTATCTATACAAACATGTATACACACAAATAAATGTACATGCACACACATATATATCTACACATATGTGTGTGTGTGCAAGTTATACCTATATATGTATATGTGTATATATACATATATGTGTGTATAACTTGCGCGCACACACACACGCACACACACACACACATATATATGTATGTATAACTTGCTCTTTCACCAAATGCTTGTAAACACCCTGTCCTGAATGGAGAAGTCAGAAATGAGTAATAGACTACATTCAAACTCATTTTCCAATTTCCACAAAAACGCAAGGCACCCCATTTTTGGTATGTGGATGTTTCTTAGCATTTAATGGATAAAAATGTTATATATCCCATAAGAATTATTCATGAACATCTCCCAATTCCATTTTCAGAGACTTATTGTAGACTTGCTTTTATGCCTGTAGCTTGGATCCGAGAAATTTATTTCCACCTCTGCAGTCCAAAAAAGGGAATGTCTAATGAGTTTTCGCAGGGCGAGTCAAAGTGCTATGGTGGAATTCTTCTTAGCAAGGCATGCTTCAGTGGAAGGAAGCATGTAAAGCAGCAAAAGTTCCTTAAGAGGTATATAAATCTAGACATTGGTAGTCGTCACACTAATAATAAACATTCCTTTAGCATCATATATTTCCAGAGTGCTTGAAAATGTTGGCATTCCTTAGAAAGCAGAGAAGCACTCTGGGATGAAGGTTTTTATTTTACATTTCAGGGATGGGTTACACAGAAAACAGCTACTTGTTCAATATTGACAAAGTATGGGAACCAGCCTGACCATGCCCTAGTGGTAGTTTTGGCTTTTGGCTTAGAACGGGGTATGTATCCAGGAGGCAAGAGAAGGAGCATCTGACCTATTGCATTGAAAAGAACAGATGGGGAGGGATAGCAGGCGGTGGGGATGTAAGGGAGGGTTAGCATTAGGAGAAATGCCTAATGTAGATGACCCATTGATGGATGCAGCAAACCACCATGGCACCGTGTATGTCTGTGTAACAAACCTGCACGTTCTGCATGTGTACACCAGAACTTAAAGTACAATTTAAAAAAAAAGAACAGATGGCCGGGCTTGATGGCTCAAGCCTGTAATCCCAGCACTTTGGGAGGCCGAGGCAGGTGGATCATGAGGTCAAGAGATCGAGACCATCCTGGTCAACATGGTGAAACCTCATCTCTACTAAAAATAAAAAAAATTAGGTGGGCATGGTGGCACGTGCCTGTAATCCCGGCTACTCGGGAGGCTGAGGCAGGAGAATTGCCTGAACCCAGGAGGCGGAGGTTGCGGTGAGCCGAGATCATGCCATTGCACTCCAGCCTGGGTAACAAGAGTGAAACTCCATCTCAAAAAAAAAAAAAAAAAAAAAAAAAAAACCAGATAGAGATATAGTCACAAACCACTTTGGCTGAAGGACCTTTGTTTGTAAAATGTAGGCATCATAAACAAGGAGATGCTGGTAGGTTTTGATAGTTTATGAGCCCCCGTAGCGTCATCACTTATGTATGAAGAATGGATATGTGTTATAATGAAAAGGCAGGGCTGCCTTTGCCCTTTGAATTGATGGGCAGTCATATCTTGGGATAAATTAGCCTTTTGTGGGATGAATATGATGCCTCTCTCTCCTGTGATATTACGAATATCCTTTTTGAGGGATGGAGAGAGGTTGTCTCTTTTTGCTGCCTTGCAATTTATATATTACGGGTTGACCAAAGATTGTTTAAAATGTTTAAATCTAAGTAATATCCTGTGCCAGGCTGCACAAAAAAATAATGCCTTATTCTCGCTATTCCAGTTTTTACAGCTGAAGGCTATTAATCAATGAAGCAGTGTGGATCCATATAAATATTGATCACTGTCTCCTTGCCCTCCTGTGAATGTTCTCTCTTAATGACAGCCAATTTCAATATTCATTAGAAAGGGTGCATTTTCTGGCTTGCACTATCGCTGATTAGTAGCTAGAGAGATGTAACTAGACCATGGTCATTTTGTATAAATAGTCCCTCAGATCAAAAAGATCCTGGTGATAGTCTTTCTGGACTAAGCTTAGCTCTTCAACATTTCAGAAATTATCCTGTTTGCTTGTTTGTGTCCTATCCTGCACACCTAGGGAATGCTTCTGTTAGGTGTGAATCTGCTTGTATTTAATATATAAAAATCAAAGCAAATATTCAAGTGGCATATTTTACATTCTGAAGGGAAGCCCAAGCAGGTTCTGCGAGGTGAGAACCAGGGTTAATAGGATGTATATAACACCATATTGTTTCAACTCAATTTAGAGAGAGAAGGAGATCGTGTGTGCGAAGAGCAGAGCAATTCTTCCCTTCCCGTTTTGTCTAGGGGGCCATACCCTCTTTTTAGGTAGTTCTCACATGCACAGCACCCGGCCTCCAGTTCTCCTCTCAGCTGTCATGCAATCTGGCAGAATCTCTTTCTGCTCCATGGTTCCCAGATGCATCCATCCCATTGCCATTAGGATTCTACTTTTGGCTTTTTTCCCATCTGCTTTGGTAATTACTGTCATATGAACTGATATCTCTACATTGAAAATGGCTGCTTTGTAAGGTAGCACGTTGTAGTCAGCTTCCCAAATAGTGATATGGTCTATGTGGCTTTTAATAGTTGTTTGCAGCAATAATTTAGTAACTTTTTTAAAAAAATTTCTCAGCCACTGCAAACATGCACCAGCCATCAGTGGTGTGAATTATACAGTGGTCATTGAAAATGCAGTCAGTGATAAGGCAGACAGTCCTCGTGCCTGGGTTTGTCAACATATCTTGTTCTCGGCAAAGACTAGGTTCACCGGAAGCACGCTGGATTTGGATCACCTTCTCTAGAACGGCTGTTGGTGGGAGGATTTCTAGCAGCGTCACTGTGAATGATCTGCCTGCCTCTGTGCTGTGGTTTATAAACTAAGTGGAACTACGGTACGCTGGCTGTGGAAGAGGCAAGCCGTTCTTTCACTAGAAGGAAGAGGTTATTGCATCACCCATCAGTAGTAGAGGAATTCAGGAGAGGCAGAAAGCAGTGTGGAGTTTGGGGGGCAGCCAGCCACTTTCCAAAACTTCCCATGGGCTGCAACACAGCCACCAACCCAAATGTCACTGGGATAGGCCAGCTTGCCAGATGCCATCACAGAAAATAAATTCTCTTGCGTGGCATCTGGGTGCTTGCCTTGTAATCCAGAAGACCACATGCTGGTTCAGCTGGTCCCAGTGGGGACCGTGAGCTCATCCGTCCTCACTCCCTCCATGTCTGCTGAGCATTTGAATGAGGCATCAGAGTGCAGTTGGCCATGCCCTTAACTGAATGTTCTGTACATACAATAATAATTAATAATAACAATTCGAACTGATCCTCCTGTCGTTTTGTCTCTGGACCAGGCACTGCTCTAAAGCCTGCACAGATTGTAACTCATTTACATATTTGACATATATCTACATATCTCATTAGCCTGAAGCACAGTGGAATGAGCAAAGTGAAAATCCAAGTGCCCAGACTGTAGAGTTGGACTAACAGGCTTCGTGTTTCAACTCTGCCTTTCTCCATGTAGGTGACTTAGGAAAGTGAATTCTGCTTTCTCAAGCCCGGCGTCCATGCACAGACAAGTGGATAAACAAAATGTGGTATATTCATACAACAGAATATTATTCAGCCTTAGAAACGACGGGGATTCTGGCCAGGTACAGTGGCTCTCACTTGTAATCCCAACATTTTGGGAGGCTGAAGCAGGCAGATCACTTGAGACGAGGAGTTTGAGACCAGCTTGGCCAACATGGTGAAAGCTCAACTACTATAAATAGGCAAATTAGCTGGACAGGGTGGCACACACCTGTGATCCCAGCCACTCAAGAAGCTGAAGGATGAGAATTGCTTGAACCCTGGAGGTGGAGGTTGCAGTGAGCCCACATCATGTCACTGCACTCCAGCCTAGGCAACAAAGCAGGATCCTGTCTCAAAAAATTAAAAAAAAAAAAAAAAAAGATTCTGACACATGCTGCAACACATTCTACTAAGTGACCATAAAACAAATATTGCATGATTTCACTCATATGAGATGCCTAGAGTTGTCAAATTCACAAAGACAGAACATAGAGGCCGGGCGCGGTGGCTCATGCCTGTAATCCCAGCACTTTGGGAGGCCAAGGCAGATGGATCGTGTGGTCAAGAGATCAAGACCGTCTTGCCCAACATGGTGAAAGCCCATCTCTACTGAGGCAGGGTTTAATACAAAAATTAGCCGGGCATGGTGGTGACCGCCTGTAGTCCCAGCTACTCTGGAGGCTGAGGCAGGAGAATCACTTGAACCCGCGAGGCAGAGGCGGCAGTGGCCTAAGATTGGGCCACTGCACTCCAGCCTGGCAGCAGAGGGAGATTATCTCAAAAACAAAAACAAAAACAAAAAAAACAAAGAAAGTAGAATGGTGGTTGCAAGGGGCTGTGTAATGGGGAGGGGATGGGTACAGGTTTGAGTTTTGCAAGATGAAAAGAGTTCTGGAGATGAATGTTGAGAATGGCTGCACGACAGTGTGAATGTACTTAACACTACTAAAGTTCAGGCTTACAATGGTTTTAAAAAACAGGAAGTAAATTCTGCTTTCTGCACATCTGATAGCTGCCCTTTTCTAAGTTCTTGAAACAGATTCTGCTTTTTGCCTCTACAAGGCCTTTACGTGGGTCTTTTCCCCTGCCTGGAATATTTACCTAGTACTTCTTCTTACGTAACCGTCCTCATCCTTCAAACCTTGGGCTACACAACACACCTTGAAGAAGGGCTGCTTCTGTGTTCTTCCTACCTTGTCTGCCTTCCACATTCTGAATCTCCAATAAGATGAGTATGCATTTCTTTCTCTCTTTTTATAAACTTTTATTTTAACTTCAGGTGTATAAATGCAAGCTGGTTAAATAGGTAAATTTGTGTCATGGGGGTTTATTGTACATAGTATTTCATTACCCAGGTATTAAGCCTGGTACCCATTAGTTATGTCTCCGGATTCTTGCCCTCCCCCAACCTACACCTGCCAGGAAGCCCCAGTGTGTGTTGTTCCCCTCTATGTGTCCATGTGTTTTACCATTTAGCTCCCACTTGTAAGTGAGAAGATGTCGTGTTTGGTTTTCTGTTCCTGTGTTATTTTGCTAAGGATAGTGGCCTCCAGTTTTGTTCATGTCCCTGCAAAGGATATGATCTTGTTCTTTTTTATGGCTGCATAACACCCCATAGTGTATATATGTACCACATTTTCTTTATCCAGTCTGTCATTGATGAGCATTTTGGTTGATTACATGTCTTTGCTACGGTGCTGCAATGAACATACACGTGTGTGTCTTTTTGTTCTCCTTTTTTTCCCTTGCCTTTCCTAAAATATACAGTTTGATATATGATGGGATACTTAGGCCATTGTTGTAGAGACTGTTAATGTCAGGATGCCCAGGAAAAGGTGGAATCAGCCTGGAATCCCAGCACGTTGGGAGGCCAAGGTAGGTAGATCACTTCAGGTCAGGAGTTTGAGACCAGCCTGGACAACATGGTGAAATCCCATCTCTATTAAAAATATAGAAATTAGCCAGGTGTGTGGTGCATGCCTGTAATCCCAGCTACCTGAGGGGTTGAGACACCAGAATTGCTTGAACCCAGGAGGTGGAGGTTTCAATGAGCTGAGATTGCAGCACTGCACTCCAGCCTGGGTAACAGTAGGTGACTCTGTCTCAAAAAAAAAAAAAGGAAAGTAAATTTGGAATCAGCTGGGATGAGACCTCAACAAGTGTAATTGTCCTGTCAAGCCCATTTGCATGTGTGAAAGAATAAGATAAAAACAAAACACTGAGCTGCTTTGAGGCATTATTGCCCCGTGATAAGATCGTGAGAACTCATTTGTCTTATATTAGATGATTATTTTACTTTTCTGGGCCTTTGATCTAGGCAGTTAGCTGGTTAAAATTTGCTGATGTTGTATTCACATTTCTTTGAATCAGCAATAATTCACTTAGGGATGAAAATGGGGCATGTGGCTTAAAAGAAGAAAATAAATATCATTTATATTCATTTTTCTACTTGAAACTACTACTTGAAAACTTAGCCCATGTAGCTCATTGTGCTAAAAGAGAACATTTCTCAATGTTGATTAACATTTCACTTGTCCTGAAATTCCAAAACTTCCTACTTGTTGAAACTATAAGATTATTGTTATTATTATTATTTGAGATGGAGTCTCGCTCTGTGCCCAGGCTGGAGTTTAGCACCCTGATCTCTGCTCACTGTAACCTCTGCCTCCCGGTTCAAGCAATTCTCCTGCCTCAGCCTCCCAAGTAGCTGGGATTATGGGTATGTGACACTACACCCAGCTCGTTTTTATATTTTTAGTAGAGATGGGGTTTCATCACATTGGTCAGGCTGGTCTGGAACTCCTGACCTCAGGTGATCCTCCTGCCTTGGCCTCTCAAAGTCCTGGGATTACAGGTGTGAGCCACTGCGTCTGGCCGGAACTATAAGATTTAATAATGTAATAATAATGATGAAAGTTTATGGAACAGTGTACATCAGGTACTGTTCTAAGTACTTTACATGTATTAATAAATGGATCTTCACTATGTTATACTTGTGTATCATCATCTATGATCATCTGAAGCCCTTAGAGTTTAAGGGAAAATTGCCATTTGATATGTATAGTACATGTTAAAGAAACATGTTAAAGATGAAGGAGGAGTATGTTATTTTATTATATTGATTTCTGTCTTTGAATACTAGGTGTTTGGTGTTTTTTTTTTTTTTTTCTTTGTTGTTGTTGTTTGTTTGTTTTCTTTTTGAGGCAGGGTCTTACTTTGTCACCCAGGCTGGAGTGCAGTGGCGCAGTCACAGCTCACTGCAGCCTCAACCTCCTGGGCTCAAGAAATCTCCATCTCAGCCTCCTGAGTAGCTAGGACTATAGGCATTCACCACCACACCCAGCTAATTTTTGCAGGGTGTGTGTGTGTGTGTGTGTGTGTGTGTGTGTGTGTGTGTGTATGTGTGTAGATGGGGGTTTCTCCATGTTGCCAAGGCTGGTCACAAACTCCTAGACTCAAGCGTTCCACCTGCCTCAGCCTCTGAAAGTTCTAGGATTACAGGTATGAGCCATAGCACCCGGCCAAATACTGTTTTTTGAAACTCTTCTTAGAGTATTAATGTTGCTTTATGTGTTAAACATAGCAGCATAAAAAGGTTCTCCCTTTGTTGTGACATTCTACTTTTTCTCCCACACCTTATCAAACAATTGCCTTAATATACAACAGTATCTGTTGTGGCTATGATAAGAATTAAGCCAGTGGGTTTGGGTTGGAAAAGAAGTGATATTAAGTGCAGTTTTTAGTATTTATATCAGATTGCCATTTCTGGCTTGGGAACCGAGGCACAAGTATCCCCTGCATTTGGAAAATGAAAAATCCACTGGAGGATTGATTATTCAAAACCCTGAAATGTATTGCCCCACCTCTACCATAAATCACACAGAGTTTTTATTCTCATTAGCTGAATTCTGGCACCTCAGTCTCGGTGCTACTATTTATTCTAATTCTCTCAGCTTGAGTAATGGACGTGGCCCAAGCAGGAAGGAAGTCACCTCCTGGCCCCTTCGACTATCTTGGAAAGAGCATGTGATTCCCTATAGGATTAGGGGATTTGCAGTTCACTGGGCAAATTATGCATTCCAACATCTAAGTGTGGTTGTTTAATTAAACCCTTTGGTTCATTCAAGATGACTAAAATGTTTCTGGGCAGGGCATTTTGAAAGTTATTAAAATTTCACAGCAAACACTTTTATGGCAGGAACTTTTATGAATTTTGTTTGGGTTGGGGCATTGCAAGAGGGTTACTTAAAATGTTTTATCTGGAGTTTATAATAAGAAAAACCAGATTTCTTCTCTATCTGTCATATTTTCAGTGAGAGTGCATTACAAAAACATCCACACCTGGTTGACAAATGTGATACAAATGGACAAACATAATTATATATATGCATATACACAAACACACACGCACCCATTTTCTCATTCCCCCTTATTTCTCTCTCTCAATCTGTCTATAAATGAAAATACTCACATATACATGTATATGTTTATGCATATATCAAATATATAAATATGTAATCATATGCATATAAATATATATGATTTGTGTATATATAAATACATGAGTGCATATATACCTAAATGCGTATGAATATGTGTGTGTATATATTAACGGGTTTTCAACCTTGGTACTACTGATATCTTGGACTGATAATTTTTGTTTGTGCAGCCTCCCTGACCACTAGATGCTGTTAGCATACGCATCACAGTGATAACAATAATTGGTAAGTCACCAGCAATTTCCAAATGTCACCAAAAGGGAAAATTTTCTCTCTGTTGAGAACCTCTGCTTCTTGCTTGACATACATGCACACAGAGAAACTCATATATGTGTAGGTCATGCGCTTACTATAACAGACATGGAAACTATTGTCTCCTAAGTAGTTTTTTTTTTTTTTTTTTTTTTTGAGACGGAGTTTCACTCTTGTTACCCAGGCTGGAGTGCAATGGCGCGATCTCGGCTCACCGCAACCTCCGCCTCCTGGGTTCAGGCAATTCTCCTGCCTCAGCTTCCTGAGTAGCTGGGATTACAGGCACACGCCACCGTGCCCAGCTAATTTTTTTTTTTTTTTTTTTTTTGTATTTTTAGTAGAGATGGGGTTTCACCATGTTGACCAGGATGGTCTCGATCTCTTGACCTCGTGATCCATCCGCCTCGGCCTCCCAAAGTGCTGGGATTACAGGCGTGAGCCACTGCTCCCGGTCGAGTAGTTTTTCCCCAAAGGACTGACAAAAGCATTCACTAAAAATTCAGAGACACATTTGCATGAAAATGTCTGAATAAAACACATGAAAAACTAAGTAATAACAGACATGATGTGATCATGGGACAGGCAAGCACCTGTTGATGCAGACAGATTGTGCCACATGACAGCTGTGTGACCCTGGGCAAGAAACTAGGTCTCTCTGAGCTTTAGTTCTCTTGCATTTGAAATGGGAGACATCATAATCATTTTTCAAAATTTATTTCCATAAAACAGGTGTGGAAGAAGGCAGAAAGTTGCAAAGAGATGAGCCAAAATGTTGAGAAGGAAAAGTGTTTCCAATGTCTAGATGTAAGAAAAACTGAAGTGATGGAGGGATTCCTAATGCCCTGTTCCTGGATGCACCCTGGTTCCCGAAGAAGGGTCAAATTCAGCCGTGTTTCTTTAAAGGCCAGCTAACCTTGCAAGGCTCTAGAACATGGTGTTCATGAAGGGAGTGTCTTTTTGGGTTTTAAGGTCTTCTGGATACAGAAAAGTTTGCTCCTTTAATCTCACCACTTGTTGATTTCATAGATAAAGTGTACCTCCCCCTGCATCCTCATAACACATTGACTAGATAGAATGTTCTGAATCACGTGGCAGCTTGGATGTGGGGAGGTCTCTTGGTCATTGGCCGAACATAAACTGAACAAACCTTCCAAGGTGACAGCTGCAGGATGTTCAGCATTCAGTCAATTCAGTCGAATACCCGTGCTTCCTGATTTGCATCCCTGTGACTTGAAGCAGCCGGTTGGACCAGGTTTCTGATTGAGAGTTTGGCCACGTGCATGATGGATAGGATTGGACTGGCTAGTTGTCTGCAAGAACTGGTTAAACAGCTCAGCCAAATGGTCGATCTATTGATTCAGACCCGATTGTCTTTGCCAGATTTGGACTGTGCTGGTGGGAGAGATGTGGAGTAGCGAACAGTTTGCAAGGGCTGCCTTTCAACGTTTTCATCCAGCCTGTGGGGCCCTGTCGGCCTCACCTGTTTACCTTCTTTATCTTCTCCCTTCATTTGTTCTCCTCCTCCTCCTCTTGTGTTTGTTACTCGGATTTTCAGGATGTCAATTTTTTAATTGGCATTTTTAATAGAAATTGGTAAGATAGTAATATATTCCCTTCACTCATCATTAGTGGAACATTTTGGGAATACCCGTATCAAATACATTTGAATGTTTTCATTAAAATTGTAATGCAGCCAGTATTAGGAAGTGAATGTTCAGCAAACACATATTGATCTCTTGCTGCGTGCCAACAACTATTCCAATCTCTTGGCATGAATGTATTCTCCAAACAAGCCTATGAGCATGGTCAGAGTGTGCCACATGACAGCTATGTGACCTTGGGCAAGTAAGTAGACCTCTCTGAGCTTTAGTTCTTTTATGTATGAAATGGGAGACATCATGGTCACTTTGTAAAATATATTCCAAAACAAGAAGGTGTGGAAGAAAGGCACATTATCTTTGGTTGATGTTATGTTTGCTTGTAGGTGAAGAAACTGAGGCTTAAAAAATTCAGATATGGTGTGGCTAAGCAGAAGGCCACCCCAGGGAGTTGACCCCATACTCTTTACTATTATTATTATTAATACATTCTGAGACAGGCTCTGACTCTGTCACCCAGTTCTGGAGTGCAGTGGCATGATCATAGTGTAGTGTAGCCTCAAAACTCTGGGGCTCAAGTGATCTCCCCACCTCAGCCTCCCAAGTAGCTAGGTTACAGGCATGCATTATCACACCCAGCTAATTTTGTTCTTTTTGGTAGAGACAGGGTTTTACTATGCTTCCCAGGCTGGTCTTGAATTAGTTGGCTCAAGTGATGCTCCTTGCTCAAGCACTCAAAGTGCTGGTATTAGAGGTATTGAGCCACTGCACCCCATCTCTAAATTTGTTCTTATTGATTATGCTGTAATCTGATATCTCACATTATCAAAACTTTGCATTTCTAATGGATTTAGGAGATCCGTTAAACCTCTAAAGTCATATACAATACTCTACATCTAACATATATTTATTTTATTTTTTCCTAGAGAGAATGTTCACAGCTTTTCAATCATTATCTCAAAATGATCTTTGTATTCACAGCAAGATTAAAAATCATCATTATGTAATAAAACTTCTTTTTTCTGTTTCTTAAGTCAATCTTCAGCTTAATTTTAAAAAGCAATATTGTCATCAAAGGGTAACTCCAGAGAAAAAAATTTAAAGTAATATATTTATAATAACATATCTTTCATCTCTTCCTCAGAATCTGTTCTAGGAAAATGCCACAGTCTTCCAAAAAATAAACACCCTCAGGCTTTGTGTTAACTAAACTTTAGTCTTTGAGATTATCTTGATCTTGAAAGTTGCTGGCCTTTGAGCAACTTCTTCAAACCCTCAAGATGGATCTCCGTAGACCATGCTGGTCCTTTTTCCTGAGCCAGCCATTTCAACACACATCTTTGTCATTTCTTGTCATATTGAGATCAAGTTTGGCCATCCTCTTTGCAAAATCACTTTCAATTTTCTTAAGTAGGATTGTATTTTTGGCATGCTTCCATTGGAGTCGGAGCCAGCAGTCGCTTTCAGCAGTTGCTTTGCTACTGGAGAATGGGAGCTTTAATTAGGACACAGTGGCGTTGGCCTAGGGCTCACATTATGGTCAATATCCAACCAATGTTACTGCTGAAACCTGTAAATGTATGGTGTGCAACTTGGTGGGTACTTTCCAATTTTCACTGAATTTATTCCAATATTGTGTAGTGTGTAAAGATCAGAGGTATTAAATCCAGAGCTGGGAGGTCATCACACCCGAAGGAGACAGGCTGGGTCATCAAACATATGGCTGTCTCGGTTTTGTTTCCACGTTCCCATTTTATCTCATGATGGGGCTGAAAAAGAGATACTCCTCTGCTGTAAGAAAAACTCCGTATCCCAAGTGAAGCTAATTGGCAGTTGATGTTTCATGTCAAAGGCACAATAGGGAGCAGTGGGGATTGTGGCAAAGTGAGGAGCTCATGCCTGCCTTCACAGTGTAGCTGCTCTTCAGCTGCATTTCATTTTTGTGAAATAGGAACATACCAGACTTTCTGATTGTTTACTCAAGATAGTCTGAAAAGTCTGATTTTCAGATGCAATATCTCCATTTAATTGTTTTTACTTAGTCTAGATTATTTTTATTGATGACATGGAACAGCGGCCATATACGCCTCTCTAGATCCTAACTAGAAAATATATATATATATATATATTTTTTTTTTCCATATATATATATTCCATATATACATATATGGAATTCTTGATTTTGAACTATTTTATTTGAGAGCTTTGAAGATGTTATTTCATTATCTTCTGTTTTCTGTAATCTTTGTTTAAATTTTCTATTTTTTAAGTTCCGGGGCACATGTACAGAATTTGCAGGTTTGTTGCATAGGTAAACATCTGCTATGATGGTTTGCTGTACCTATCAACACATCACCTAGTATTAATTGAATGTTTGAAACTCTGTTTGGGTCAAACAAAACGTATCTGGGGAGGTTATCTGGTCTTCACTTCACCAGTATTGACCAACAGAGACTATTATGATTGCTAAAACATATTTTTATAATCAACAAAGCAAAGATAAGTAAAATTTTCAATCTGATTCTTAAAACTTTTTTTGAGACGTTAAACTCTTGGAGAGCTAGAGAAAGACCTATGCTGATAAACCTACTTAGCCGTATGTTTTTGTTTGTTTGTTGAAAGATGTTTGCTTGCTCACTTAAGGATACTCAGAATTCGAGAAAATGTTTTGCTTTTTTAAAAGAAAATAACTTAAAGTTGCCCTCTCTGTCCATCAGTTTTTCATAGTGCTTTAGATAGTACTTCATACACTCATTCAACTCTTCACAAATTACCAATTACTTTCCCTTTGGGTTTATCTAATTTAATCCCTACAGTCTTGCAAATAGATACTCAATTCTCCTAGCCCATAGCAACTTGAAACAGTTCAACAAACACAATTAGCCCATCCCTGAAAAAAAAAGTATATATTGCAGTATAAATAGAAATTTCTTTTCCTACTTCAAGTGTGGCATAAATTATCACCCACCTTAGGTGAATGACTAATTCCACAACTGCTGAGCATGTTTTTTGCTTTTACTCTAAGCAAATATTTTGAGAGATTATTTTCATAACTTAGTTTGATACTTAAGCTGGTAAATGTTTTGTTCAAATTTGCTGAAGCCAAGACTAATTTAGAATTGGGGAAGTTAGGACTGCTTTCAAATTTGAGAGGAAATTTGGAGGCAGTCCTCAGCCTCTCCACAGCCACCACCCTAACCCAGTGCAGTCCAGCCACCTCTCACCTGGGCAGTTCCAGCAGCACTCTTCCTGGATTCCCTGTCTCCATCCTTGCTCCATGGCATCTGCCCATAGCAAAGCAGCCATGGAGATTGTTCTGAAATGATAACCAGAGCATTTTCCTCTTGCATCTATGAAATTTTTAGTGGCTTCCTGTTGAAAGTAGAATTAGATCAAACTCCTCATTTTGCTTTCAGGCTCTGAATTATCTGGCCTCTCTCCACTCTCTTCTGTGTAACGTGATATCCTTTCTTTTTCACAAATGCCAAGCTTATTCTGAACCTAGGGCTTTTTGTTATTGCCCATCTATTTATTGTCAGCCCGTATGGTCACCTCCCTCTTTTCACTAAGATTGAATGCAATTACTGCTTCCCTGTCCTTACTGGTAAAACTGAATTCTTGGAGTTCTGTTATGCCGACTGCTGTTTCATCAGCACCAAGGACAGCGCCTACCTAGCACACCCAGATGCTTGTTTAAATATCGGGTTCAATGACTGGCTGACTAATCAAAGAGAGTTACAGCATAAAGGCTTGAGAGTCAAAGTCGAACTCCAGTTCTGCCATCCACCAGACAAGCAAACTATATAATCTCCAAAACCTCACTTTTCCCATTTTAAAACAGGAATGAGAACGTTGTCTCCAACATTAGGATACTCTATGTGTTCTTTTGCTGTTGCTCCCCAGCAATCACAAATCTAATTGGCAGGCAACAGTAAGCATTTACTTAGCACCTGTGTCTGGAGTACAATGGGGGCCTCGATTTAGGCTCTATTCAGTCATGTGTCTGCAGATCAGCTGGCTATCAAGTGAGGAGGCTCAGCTCTGGAGGAAAATCTGGTCCCTGTGTCTCATGCCCTCTGCTGTGGAGGCATAGCCAGCCCAGAAATGTTCTCATGGGGATGGAAAAGTACAAGAGAACCTTGCATTGTGCAAACACCTTCAAGCCTTTAACTGCATCATACCAACTGCCAGTTAACATTTCTTAACCAAACCAAGTCTCACAGACACACCCACAGCCAAGGGACAACCACAGCCAAGGGGTAGCAAAATATACTCTGTACATGGAGGTGGAGAGGAAGCGAATATTTCTCTGAAGTGATCTACCACACTAAGAATTGTGCAAGATAATTACTGTTAAGTTCCTGGTATGTGATAGGATGGCAGCACTGGAGTTCAACTTTGACTCAGTAAGTGTTAGCTAATGTTGATAATAACTTATTTTTCTGTAAGACCAAGTGCATGCTACGATAATAGAAAAGTAATGAATAGTTTTATGTGAACAAAAGCTAAAAGCTCCCAGGTCACACTTAAATGAATATATATCCTGACTTAGGAATGATGTGATTTTAAGAATGCATTAGTGACTGCTTATCATTACACATCTCTTAATTTAGCTGAAATGGAATACAGGAACCATAGCCTCTTTAAATCCAGGTTAATGTACGTTTTCACTGCAAGGAGCAAGCTTGGTGCTGTGCATCTGGGTGTTTTAAAATGTGTTCCAGTTGGGCGTGGTGGCTTACGCCTGTAATCCCAGCACTTTGGGAGGCCAAGGCGGGTGGATCACAAGGTCAAGAGATCGAGACCATCCTGGCCAACATGGTGAAACCCCATCTCTACCAAAAAATACAAAAATTAGCTGGGCATGGTGGTGCACACCTGTAGTCCCAGCTACTCGGGAGGCTGAGGCAGGAGAATTGCTTGAACCCAGGAGGCGGAGGTTGTGGTGAGCCGAGATTGCACCACTGCACTCCAGCCTGATGCCTGGAGACAGAGCAAGAGTCTGTCTCCGTCCCCCTCAAAAAAAAAAAGTGGTTCCAAACACCACGTGTTCTCACTTAGAAATGGGAACTAAGTGATGAGAACTCATGGACCCATAGAGGGGAACAGCACACACCGGGCCTAACAGAGAGTAGAGGTTGGGAGGAGGGAGAGGATAAGGAAAAGTAACTAATGACTACTAGTCTTAGTACCTGGGTGATGAAATAATCTGTACAGCAAACTCCCATGACACAAGTTTCTATATAACAAACCTGCACATGGACCTCTGAACCTAAAATAAAAGTTAACTTAAAATAATTGAATATGGTTCTGCAGGGAAGGACAACCCCTGATTATGGAAAGACTTCTGAATTAAGGCAAAGACATCAGAGGGAGTTGGCTCTCAGTTTTGAGCCTTGGTTTTTTTCTATCAGTTGAGGATACTACCAGCTCTCTCATAAGGTCCCTGTGATGTTTAGAAAAGGTCTACAAAGCATTAACACAGTGAGTGGCACATGAATGTCTCTGTGAATTCTTGTTCCCTATTCTACCCTATTCTGCTCACTCCCTTCCCTGTTCATAAAAGACCATGCTGTTGGCCCTTTTCTGTCATTGGTTTTTCTAGTAGGATGCCCTGTGTGGGTATCAGAATACATTTGTGCAGAATCTTCTAGCTGTACCTGTTCATATCTTTACAGTCCTTTGGGGAAAAAGGTAGGATCTGAATGAACAGAGACTTTCATGCTTACACTTGCTGGCTTAGCTGAATTAAGAGTAGCATTACTTAATTTCACCCATCACAGATGGTTTTACGTGTCATCTCAGCTGTGAGCCACCTTCCTTCCATAACTAGGCATTTCTTCTTTATGGTGAGTGAACTTCATTTTTGACCTTTTTTATAAAAGTATTACTAGTTGCTTATAGGAAATTCAAGTACTGCAGATAAACACCAGGAAAATTAGAATTGCTTGTTATTCATCATCCAGAGATAATGTGAATTAGCATTGCCATTAATTGATTTTTCTATATGTCTAGGTAGTGATATATCAGGGAAAATGCTATTTATAGCAGTTGTCTTTGTAAGTAATAGTTTATCACCTGTTTGTAATCTGTATGTATATTTTACCCATATATATATATATATATATATATATATATATATAAAACAAGGCAAATGTTACTATGTGTAGCCAATAAGTATCGCCCAAGAAAGGCAGGTAGCAGCATTTTGTTCTAGGAAAGGTCCCTTTATCTGTGGAATCCCAGATAGGTTTTATTTTACAAGATTGAGAGTGGGAGCCAGGAAATACAGCACTGCTCTGCATAATGGAGGGAGGGAAATGTACAGTTCCAGGAATAGGGCTGATCGGAGAGGAAAGGGAAAAGAGAAATGGGGGAGGGAAGGAAAGGAATCCATGCTGAAAAGAACAGAGGGCTGGGGGTCAGGTGATATGGCCACCAGCCTTCAGCTAAGTTGACTACATTTTTTAATGTTTTTGCAGGGGTGGATTTGTTTCCATTACCCCCTTTTCTTCCTTCCCTTCATTTTCTTTTTCTTTGTTTCTTTTCTTTCTTTTTGAGTGACCTTTTGGTGCAATAGAGAGAGAATAAATAAGATAGGAGGAGTCTGGAGGACAGTAAGAATAAAAACTTTGCAGAAACCTGGGGACATCTCTAGACTCCCAAAAGCCATAGAAATTGGAGCTTTGCATCAATTTTACTTACATCCCCAAGGAGAAAGCATTTGTCCAGCTATCTGCATTCTCTCTCTCTCTCTCTCTCTCTCTCTCTCTCTCTCTCTCTCTCTCTGACTTCCCACATTGTATATCAACTGTTTATATGTTTTGTAGTTTTTAACATAGCTATATTCTATGAAAACGTTCCTTCTTCATAGGCTTATTTCTAAAAAAAAAAAAAAAATGCTGTAAGAATAAGGTAAGGGCTGAAGAATAAAACCATTGAACGGGTACCAGATTTATTTTTATTTTTATTTTATGTTTTGCACAATCCTAATTGCTGAGCTTTTACTTCTGTTATCTGTGGTTTTCCACCATAACAGACCTACGGTGATTGAGCAACATTGTGTCTGTATCTTAAGCACACTCAGGACTTCCTGAAATCCGTTCCTACAAGTGGAAATACTTGAATAAAGGTTATGCAAATGTTTAAGCCTTTTGATACACATTGTTAAATTATCTCTTCAGAAAGGTTAAACCAATTTACACTCTCAACAGTAGTGTTTAAGAGACTCCTTCTCTAAATCTCCTTTAATAATGAAGAGAAGCATTGTAAAATCCTTTCCAATTGCCATTTTGATTAAAAAAAAAAAATAGAACCTAGTTGTTTTGCATGTATTTGGTAATTATTAGAATTTCTCCCCCTTTTTTCCCATAGGATTTGAACCAGTTGTATTTCTTCTGGAAAAATCTGCTTCTTCATGTCTTTCATGCCTTTTATTGATTTTTGAGAGATGTGTCTTTGTGTTTTATTTTAAAAATTCAAATGTGTTTCTAAATGGTATGTGAAGCATGATTTCACATAGTAAACATTTGTAGATTAGCCATTAGGTGAAAAATACCATTAGAGAGTAAAACAGATGAACTTTTTGCCATTCCTGGGAGCATGGGATGCTTATATTAATAGTTTATTGGTGACCATGGATGCTGACACAGTGATTCCATGTTCTAAAGCCAGCTTAATGATATAAAACCATTTCTTCATGTGTGTGTTTTAAGTGAAATCCTTCCTAACTGAGCCACAGGAGTTTCCTGCCTCATCCCCTAAGCTCCAGCCTCAACTGCTGTGATTACACTTACCTTCTCTTTGGTTTAATTAGTTTTTATCCCCTCCCTCCATGAAAGCAAACTGCCTGAAGGCAAAGACTGAGAGTCTATACCCCAGGGACCAGCATTATAACTCTGTACACAGCAGACACTGAGCAAGTGTTTAGAGGACTGCGTTTTACCATTAGACTATTGAAGAACATCCTGCTGTGTTTTTCGGAATGTTTTTACATACCCAGGACATTTTGTATGAATGTATTTACCTGGAAGAGTCACACTGGATATGACCTTTATGCCATTCTACCAAAGAGTCAGCTGTCAAGAGGGCTGCAGTGTCTCTGGCTACTCACTCTTTCTTTTAGGGAATTTAGGACACTGGGTGATTCTTTGAAAAAGTAATAAATTAACTTTTTGAATCGACAAAAATGGTATGTATTTATCATGCATAGTGTGATGTTTCGAAATATGTATACATTGTGGAATGGCTAAGTCAAGCTAATTAATACATGTATTTCCTCTTATACTTTTTTTGTGTGGTGAGAACACTTAAAATCCACCCTTTTTGTCATTTTCAAGAACACAATACATGTCATTAACTATGGTCACCATGTTAAACCAGAGATGCTTGAAATTCTTCCTCCTGTCTAACTGAAATTTTGCATCCATTGACCAACAGCTTCCCAGTCCTCACCAACCCCAGTCCCACCCCAGCCCCTGGTGCCCAAACTTCTCTTCCCTATTTCTCTGAGTTCAACTTTTGTAGATTCTACATGTAAGTGAAATCATTCAGTATTTGTTTTTCTGGGTGTGGCTTATGTCACTCAACATGACACTCTCCGGGTTCATCCACGATGGTGCATTTGATGAGTTCCTCTCTTTTTAGGGCTAAATGACATTCCATTGGACATATAGAGCACACTTCTATCCATTCATCTGTATTTTTTTTTTTTTTTTTTTGAGATGGAGTTTCATTCTTGTTGCCCAGGCTAGAGTGCAAGAGCACAGTCTTGGCTCACTGCAACCTCCACCTCCAGGGTTCAAGTGGTTCTCCTGCCTCAGCCTCCCAAGTATCTGGGATTACAAGTACCCACTACCACGCCTGGCTCATTTTTGTAATTTTTGTATTTTTAGTAGAGATGAGGTTTCACCATCTTGGCCAGCCCTGTCTCAAACTCCTGATGTCAAGTGATCTGCCCACCTCAGCCTCCCAAAGTGCTGGGATTACAGGCATGAGCCACAGCTCCCAGCCATATCCATTCATCTGTCAATGTATGCTTACGTTGATTCTGTATCTTAGCTCTAGTGAATAATGCTGCAGTCAACCTGGAAGTGCAGATATCCCTTCAAAATACTGATTTCATTTCCTTTGGATATACACCCAGTAGTGGGATTGCTGGAGCATATGGTAGTTCTATTTTTAATTTTTTAAGGAACCTCCATACTGTTTTCCATAATGGCTGTACTAATTTGCATTCCCACCAACAGTGGGGCACTGGGTGATTCTTAAAGAGAGCCTTCAAGGAAAATGCAAAAGATCTGCAGTATTTAGGTGGTGAGACAGAAAGTGGAGAAGGATATTGTGTTCTAGCACAGTGCAAACATGGCTACTCAATTTGGAATTCAGAACGGAAAGAGAAGGGATTTATTTTCCAGCTCAGAATGGCAGGTAGAGGCAAGATATGAGAAGTCTTATTTCTCAAATCATCATAAAGGAGAGAGGAGCTGGTTCTCCTTTGAGAGATGTTTGTTTCCCCCATATCTTCATTCATTTGTTCAGAATTTTAAATTTCAAGCTTTTCCTCCATTGGCTTGAAAGTAAGTGGAAATATAACTTGTAAGCAAACTGGAAAACAAACTGCATTTACATTTCTGTGTTTGCTAATTACAAGTGAATGTTACACATCTGGCTGGGGCAGAGATCTTTGACAGCTCTTCGGCCTTTTGTACTTTGCCTTCTTTTTGCTATTTCATGTTGGAATTGGTCATCACCACTGAAAAAGTCTGGAAATTTTATATTTCTGGCTTTTCGTTAAAAGTTGGAAGAGCTAACAAAGCTTGGCCATCATCCAATATAACAGCAATATGGGTTGGGTGCGGTGGCTCACATCTGTCATCCCAGCACTTTGGGAGGCTGAGGCAGGCGGATTACAAGGTCAGGAGTTCGAGACCGGCCAGGCCAACATGGTGAAACCCCGTCTCTACTAAAGCATATAAAAAATTGGCTGGGTATGGTGGCACATGCCTGTAGTCTCAGCTACTTGGGAGGCTGAAGCAGGAGAATCTCTTGAACCTGGGAGGCAGAGGAACAGCAATCTGTTGAGTTTTGGAAGTTATTAAATATTTTGGGTGTAGCCTCAGTTCTTTTAGTTACCTACTTTACTCATTGATGTCACCAATTTGACCTAGAGCTAACCTGTTTCATTTACTTCCTTTTTTCTAATTTGAGTCACACAGCCCTAAAGGTATTTAGATTAGCTATTATTATTTCCACTTTTGATGACATTAGGTATCTCTGGGCTAATGTTACATAGTAGCGTCAGATCTGGGATTTGAACCTGTTTCTCTAAATTCAGACCAAGTGATCTTTCCATAACTAGAATGAATTACCCATATTTGGTGGAGCCATTATGTTAGAGCCTCCAAAACTGCATGTGTATAGTCACGCACATTTCGTAAATTTTACAGATAAGCATGCACTTATTTTAAAGGAAGTTCAGCATCTTGAGCCTCTGGTAATAAGCCCTTCTGGGTAAATGAGTGTTCTGCATCTTTTCCATGTTTTCCATTTACGCTCTTATAATTACCTTTAAACACAGCATCACTGGACACAGTCAACGTATCTAGGTCAGTATGTTTGCATTTTGACGGCTCTGTTGGGTAAAGTCTCTTCTTCGCCTCTCTTGTTTCTCTGAAAGAAGCAAAGAGCAAGACAAAAGAGTTTGTGGTTCACAATGGCTTCACCATTTGCAGGTATTTTCCTGGGGGTCAAATTGACAAATCATTCCATCAGTTCTGTGGAGCTGTTCAGAAATTCATGTTGATGTCAGTGGCATCAAGGAAGAGAGCAGAAATGTCAGGCTTTGGTTTCTGGTTCACTTTCACTCTAACTGCTTTGACTGGTGTTCTCTGGCTTGACAACCACTCAACTCCTTCATTGTCCTTAGGGTAAAATCTGAGTTCCCAAAGAGACTTCAGGATCGATCCTCTGCCTACCTATACATCCTTGACCTCGCCATCCCTTCCTTCTAACTCTCTGTAAAATCTTAAATGCACTCTCTCCTCTGAGTCATTTCTGGCTGTCTCCTCTGTCTGAATGCTCTCATCTCCTGCCGTTTTTCCTTTTTCTGCTCAGCTCATTTCTCCTTGCCCAACTTGCCTAAGCTTTGACATCACTTCTTCTTATCCTGCTTCTCAGGCAGACTAGAAACCTCAGCTCCATCACTACGTAGTATTCTGTGCCAATCTATGGAACCTCTCATTACTTACCTTGCTGCTTCCTCCTGACTGTGAGTTCATGAGTGGAAGGAATCTTTTTCTTCTGTCTCTAACACTGAGTCCAAGGTCTGCACAGGAGAGCTCTTGAGAAATGCATATTGGAGGATGTAATATTTTTTTCATTCATTACGTGTAACTGAAGAGTCTTTATATAAGGGCTCTATGTATCCAGAAAGGGGGATATCACCACGTGAGACAGCAAAGGAAGAATTGCCTTTAAAAGATGTTGTGGACTTGGCAGTGGTGGAATCCATAAAGGCTCCTAACATTTTTGAGAGTTTACTTCACTTTGGGCATTATGCTCTTGTGCTAAGCAAGCCTGTTACTTCCACCTGTTATTTTAATTCTCACATCAACCCTGTGATCCCCTTGTTTGGCAATGAGGAGACCAATGGGCAAAGAAGTTAAATAGTTTGCCTGAAATCTCAGTTCATTGTTGGAGGAACAAGGATCCCAGCAGAAGCTGTTTGGCTGCCAGGACTCATAGTGTTAACCACTCTGTAAAGAAATTCTTGACTCATTTGCCTTAAGCCCTGTTCTTGGATTGCTCATTCAGCAGCAAGACCGGCCCTGGGCTCCTTAGGTTAATTGAGTTTATTGGATTATCTATCACATTGCTTTGATTATCCAAGCCAGAGTCTCCATTGCCAAGATACATACCACTGGCCTGATGAAACAAACTGGGGTCCCTAAAGATTCCAAACGTTATGTTCCTGTCTGGTTTTAAATCATCATATACCCATTTTAGGTGCCATTTTGTTATTTCTCTAACTGTGCCAAGTCATCTTTGTATTCAAAGGACCTCCCAGGCATATAATTCTCTGTGTTGCAACTTAAAAAAGGAGAGATTTTGCTTTTTGATCCTGTCTTCTGATCGGAGGTGAGAGCCGTTCAAATCTGAGTTAGAAAGACATTCACAAGCCATTTTTGCAATTGTTAGTACCCTAAAACTAAATTATAGGCATTATGTCGCCGAAGCATTATTACTCATACCTAGAATAGTACCTTATGTTGTATTTAATACAAAGTTGAACATGAAGAAAAAGACTGGAAGTCTAGAGTGGGTGATTTTGGTCTGAAATAGGTATAAATTTTTCAAGAACATGGTCAGTAAATATTGTACAATCATTTCTGCAGACGTTTCAAATTTCAGTTCACTCATTAATGGCTCAGTCTTTAGTAAGAAGCTGTTTTCTACCGTTTCATTAGTTTTATTTGCTGTTGTGCCTTGAGTGTACATAATTGTGAAACTTGATGACACTAGTGTTTTTAATATTTTATATATATTAACAATGTTAGCCATTGCTTAGGGAGTATCCCCAGTGTGCCAAAAATAACACCATCTCTGATCTTTGCAACACTGTTGAAAACCAGAAAATTTGTTCCTATTTTAGACAGTGAGGGTGAGGGTAGAGATACGACTTGCTTAGTGATAAACAGTGGTTAAAGCCTGAGACTTGATATGAACCAAATATTGCCAGACCTTAAACTCCGTGCTACTTCCCTTCTGTCACACTGCTCTGGAAACTTTGGAAATTATTTGTGTACAAAATAATTTAGTTAAAAGGATATTCATTACAGAGTTGTAATAATAGTGACTACTTAATAACAATATAAGTATCTATTGATGGGGGATTGACAGGGGATTGGTTTAATAACATTTTTGTTATATTCACATATGCAACATTATTTAACGTTTAAACATTCACTTTAAAAATAAGTGAAGATGTATTGCCATGGCAAGATATCCAGCTTATATTTAGTGTAAAAGAGATTGCCAAAGAATTTGCACCATGTTATCTGTTTTTAAAATGTGTTCATATTTGTGCATGCATGGGTGTATGCCTAAACAAGGCCTGGACCAGTAGTGCTTAGGAGAAATATAATGCAAGTCACGGCCGGGCGCAGTGGCTCACGCCTATAATCCCAGCACTTTGGGAGGCCGAGGCGGGTGGATCACGAGGTCAAGAGATCGAGAGCATCCTGGTCAACAAGGTGAAACCCCGTCTCTACTAAAAATACAAAAAATTAGCTGGGCATGGTGGTGTGCGCCTGTAATCCTAGCTACTCGGGAGGCTGAGGCAGGAGAATTGCTTGAACCCAGGAGGCGGAGGCTGCAGTGAGCCGAGATCGCGCCATTGCACTCCAGCCTGGGTAACAAGAGCGAAACTCTGTCTCAAAAAAAAAAAAAAAAAAAAAATGCAAGTCACATATGCAAAGTGATTTTTCTAGTAGTTGAATTAAAAAAATAAAAAGAAATGCATGAGAAGTTTATGAATGTGTTTTATTTAACATATCTATTGTATTTCAACATATAATCAATATAAAAATATATAACCAATATACGTGTGTGTGTGTGTGTATATATATATACATATATATATATATATATATATCTGTGTGTATGTGTATATATACATAGCATTTTTGTCAAATTTCAGAAAGCTCTTCCAAATGATTTTTACAAAGGCATTTTATCACATTCCAAGTTTCCTTACACAGTTACTAATCTTACATAGTGTTTGAATTGAAGGCACTCATTAGTAACCAATCTACTCATTGGAATTATGTACTGAGTTTTGTGTCATCTTCATCAAAACAGTTTGAGATCAGTTTGAGATCAAATAATTTATTAGTCGAATTATATAAACTCATTTGAATATATTGAATATATTCAAATGAGTTTATATAATTCGACTAATAAATTATTAAATAACTTTTAAAAATATTATATTTTACATTGTTTGTACTGAATCTTCAAAATTCAGTGTACGTTTTTATACGCACAGCACATCTCAATTTAGATCAGCTACTTTTCAGGTGTTCAATAGCCACGGATGCCTTTCATTTACCGCACTGGATAGCACTGGACTAGAGGAAGTATAAGATCACAAAGTGTTCACTTAGGGATGGGGCAATTATGTGTCTTAGTGTTAGTTTATTGTCTCTTTTCATCTTATTTGCATTTCCCAAATTTCCATAATGAATACATACTGCCTTTGTAATTTGGAATTAAAATCAACTGTTAAAGACATCGTTCATTTTTAATAGGGAGTGGTGAGCTTCTAAAATTCTCTGTTAAAAATAAATACATAAAATGTAAATCTGTGACCTATTTTAGTGGAGGCAGAGAAGCTAGGGATGGTATGAGGTTGGCTCTCCTCTCTACTTCTTTGCCTTCCAGCTCTGTAACCCCTGCTCCCAGAAGCCCGGCCTTTGGAGCCCTGGAGAGGAGAGAGGTGAAGCCCCACCTCCAAAGTCAGCAAGCAGATCTCTGGTGAAGCCACCTTGCCTGCCAGAAGTTCTGAGGTTTGGCCTCAGCTTCATTTTCAATCTCTTTGAAAGACAAAGGCGGCTGTCATGGGAAAAGCCTGCACTAGTTTGTCTCAGTCTTTTATGGCGTTATTGCTGACCTTTCACCAAGGAGCCTTTTTAGACCTTTTTTCCCCTGCTAATCACCATTCTGCTTCTCTCATTAAATTTTAATACCACAGATACCCTGTGTATCTGTTTATATCATGTAAACCGTGTGTGTCTTGGTGTATGGTGGCCCTCTGAATGGCCACAAACCAATGTAATATCTAAAATGTCCTACCCTCTTGCAACTAAGAACCCATTTTCACCCCTTTAGGGTAAAGAATTGCTCCCTCCCTTACTGAAAAGTGTGCGCGGGGCCATGTGCACTGGTGCTAAATGTCACTAACAGAGTTGTCCTGTGAGTTGCATTTAACTTAGACTCTTGGGCCAGGGTCACTGGCTCTCTCAACTTTCTGCCCACACATCTGTGCCTTTGTGCATACCTGCCCCTTCCATCTCCCTGCTAGAGCACCTGAAAGGCCATCACACCCAGGAAACCTACCCCAGTCTCTCTCCCTGACCACATGGGAAACAGCCTTTCTGTTTCTTCCACTGCATATGCCATGGTTGGCATTCCTTGTTACTCATTCTGGTCCTGTCTCATCTCCCCTTGATCAGACTCTTCCTTGAGAATGGGATGCTGTATAATTTCATTTCCTGTGTGTGTCTAGAGCCAGGCTTTGCATGCCATCGTCCTTTAGTAAATAGTTGTGAAACTGAACGAAATTGCCTTCGGAAAACCCTTTCCGGTCCAACTGTTTCTCTATCAGAAAATCTCATTAAGACTTAATCGCTAACATCTTCCCATCCCCGGGGTCATGCTGTAATCCCCAGCTGAGACTGAGATCCCTGACTGGGAGGAAGTGAGAGTGTGATTTCCTTCCCAGGACCCACACGATTTCTGGGCACTTCGCACCACCCAAAGGTCACCACCTAGGGGTAAAATTACATGCAACCTCTTGAGACTTGCTGCCCCTCTATGTTCTCCCTTTTATTTCTGAAGTCACTGTATTGAAAATGTACTGATTGCAAACTGTAAAATAGCATCCACTGCCAGCTGGACTTGTACGGCTGTCAGAAAGCCATACCCCCTCACTTTGACCTGCCTGATGAGCCAGTAGCGTGTGCTTTGCCTACTAGAGACCTCACTATCTCCCACCCCAGCCCACCCTTGCCCACCCTTGTCTTTCCACACCTACGAAGAGCCTCCACTCAATAGCTACTCTTCCAAAGTGAGATTTCACACCAGACTCTCTTCTGTACCCATCATTGGGTCCAGTGTTTATTTCTTTGTGGCCGGGAAATCTCTACCTTGTTCTGTTCTGCACAGATGTTGCCTGTGTTAGAATTTCCGTAGAACTCTGCAGATTTGAATGGAAGATTTGAGGGCTGCAAGAGCTATCACCACGGATAGCAAGCATTTAGCTAAGGAAATTAAATTGAAAGGTCCTGCATTCTTGCTGGATTCTGTTATTCTTTGAGCAGGGAATGATTTGGTTACAAGGAGATTCCATCTTTGTATCTCCTGCTTTCAAGGGAGGAGAGGGGGAAAGAAAGCTGAACGGAGCCTAATGAAGGAATTCTGTATCGACAAAACCCTGACATTCGAGACGTTCAGTGTAATCAGCAGAACTGGTAGCTTTAGGCAGAGATCACTACACTAAAAAATAAAATTCATTTGGCCATATTTTGTTCATGAAAATGCCTTTTTATAATTCACAGCTTCCAGAGGTGCCAGCCATAATTTCTTAACTGTTTTATTCCGGAGAGCTTTAGGTATGGTTAAAAATGTTCCTTGTACAGAGAGGCATGTATGCACACCATAGAGATCTTAATTGCATTTTCATTTCAATGTCCTTCTTATTAATTATTCTAGTCACTTTATTTAGTCTCCATATTTTATACATGATAAGAAATATTAATGGTCGTAATTATTGACTGAACATTTGAGATTCATGTCCAAATACACTCAACTTGGGAAGATTTGACATTCTGTTTCACTGTGCGCATTATTTGCCTGTTTTATCTTCTGTGTTCTCCTAAACCCCCTCTCTCTCTGTCTGGGGGGAGGCAATTACTGCAAGTAGCTTATGAAATATTGTTGTGCATGAATGTAAAAATCTATCAGTACTGGCACATCTGTAATTTACTCATGAGTATGAGATTCACATTAGAGATCTATATATCTTATAAGCAAAATAGCATCCATCCCATACTATATTATTTTCCTAATGTGATGGCTGAATTTCAAATGAACTGCAGAGGTCATGGTTGCTGTTCTATTAGAACCATTTAATCTCATTTGTCTCCCCATTACTAACCTCAACTTTATTAGTTGCTGCAACTATTGCTGATTTTGGACTGAGACAGGGTTCTTCTAACAGACGTCATTTCAGGCTTTGAATTTACAAGTGAGGGAACCTGATTTGAAATTATTAGGCCCCCTGGGAAAGCAGAACATTAAAAGTTTGCGATGGTCCTCTAGTTTCCCATAAGGTGAAGTTTTTAGATGGAAGAAAGATGGGTCCTGTTTCACCTGTGACATATTGCATACTTTTCCAAGAACTTGTATTCCATCACCTCTTGCCCCTCTTCAAACTAGTCATCACCTCTACCTTTGAGAAAACTAGTAGCAAAAATGAAACAAAGCTACTTTATGAAAAGTCCCTGAGAAGCAATTTAACCTGGTTGACCATGTCCATCAATCTGTCACCTGGAGAGAAGCTGTTGACACCATATGACCTCTCCTTCACCATCATGCTATGAAGTTATCCGCGGGTAAGGGCTTTCTCTTTGATGCTATACAATTAAATTGAAGGAAGGAAAGCTTTTGCTAGTAGGAAAACAACTGCAAAGAGAGGCGAAACCCTATGGAAACGCCTTCCACTCTCAGGCACACACATGCAAATTATCTTTAACCAAAAAAGAATGGGTTCCGGTCATTCTGGAGACATCACATATAAGACATTCCTAGGGCTGGAACTTTTTTTTTAAATGAGTGAGACCCCTTTAGAGTGTACGCCATTGCATAAAATACTGCAGCCATTTGCATTAATGGTGATACACACACTGCTTTGAACGTCGGAAACATCATTTACTGAGAGAAACAGGAGATAGTCAGTATAAATCTCCAATGTGGGGAAAAAAAGGGATTAAGATAAAAGGTAGTTTAAACTCCAACAATTTCTCTGTCTTTTTTATTATTTCTAATAAACAAGCCTATAGCTTTTTGAAATTTTATCACTAACTTGAGAGGTGACCATTTTCTGATGTTTATGTATCACTCAGCCATGAGCTTCTAGTAACAATGCCACGTGTTTTATCAATAGTCGGTGAGTTAATTGGGAGGGAGGAAAATGTTTCATAAAAAAAGCCAACTACCTTTTCTCCAGGAAGGATGATTTTACGTGTATGTAATAAGAATCTAATATACCTGGTGTATTAGGTGCCTAATATATTATAGGCACTTGGTAAATAATTCTGGGATAAATGATTGCCTGCCAATTTATACTGCCATTATCCATCCCCTCTCTGATTTAGTAATTTCAGACTCAAGCAGTTGTTCCCAATGCTTTAGTGCAATGTGTGGTTTGTCTTTTGTCATCGTTTATAAGCTCCGTAAGAACAGAGAGTGTCTATTCACTGTTTTGTTTCTGTAACTATGTAACCATACATTGTGCATGTGAGTCCTGAAACATGATGAGTTAGAGGAGATAATGAATAGTATTTTTATTCAGAAATCAAACCAAGACATTCAGATCACTATGGGATCACATGCTGTTAGTGTAATTATAGGAGAAATAAAACTGCATGTTTCTTTAGCTATTTCGACTTGCTGGATATCCAGACATGCTTCACTTCTGGTTTGAGTTAACAGGTGAAATAATACAGTGTGTGTTTTATTAAAAGTTTATTAACTGCTGCCCTTCCAAAATTAAGCAGGAAAACAAAAAGAAAGAAACAAAAACAATTAACCAAAAAACACCCACAAAGCTCCCAAACCGTTTTGTCCTGGGAGATAAGGCACTCTTAGATTTTTCTTTTCATGCATATTTTTTTATTGCACTTTAGATTTGGGGGTACATGTGCAGAACATGCAAGATAGTTGCATAGGTACACACGTGGCAGTGTGATTTGCTATCTTCCTCCCCTTCACCCACATCTTGCATTTCTCCCCATGCTATCCCTCCCCAACTCCCCCCCGCCCCCCCGTTTCATACATATTGATATAATCTCTCCCCTGTTATCTGCTGCTCATCTCCCCGGATCTCCAAAGCTGCATTTTCAGGGATTAACTAATTGCATCTCCATTATGTGTCATGTAGAGACTTTATGTAGGTAAGACAACAGAGTCTAGCTAAAGGGCATGTGTGTGTTGTATTCCATTACTTTATTGGATTTTTCTAAAGTTTCTCTAATGTTCTAATGAGAATATTTTCCACTCAATGTTAAAGGATTCCAAAGCTTCTCACAGACCTCAGGGTAGAACACAAACATGGGCTGCTTCCCTAGACTGGCGAACAGCAGGGTCCGTGGAAAGGCCAAACGGAAAAATTGCTTTTCTGTGAACCCCAGGTGCAAGACTTAAGGAACCCCTATCTAATTAAGGCCTGGGGGAGTTCTGATGCAGTCACTGGGATTGGATGCACGATTACGGTAAATGCCAGGCTCTGGCTAAACACCTTACTGCCCCTTCAAGGCTCAAGAAAGTTTATGCCAAAAATTTCAGTCTCTTCAGGGGATGGTGGAAGTTTCTTCCAAGCTTACTTTGACCTCTGTGACTCGACCTGATAAATGGTCCAGAATGGACATAAAGGAATTTAGAGGGACAGTGGCATCAAGTCAGGACTTCCGCTGTAGGACACATGTCCAAAGAGCAAACCCACCAGAGCTCCAGCCATGGCTCTTGCTTGTTTTGGCTGTGTGGATTTGGGTATGTCACTTAGCTTCTCTAAGCCTTAGCTTTCAACTTTGTAGAATAGGTCTGAGTATTGAAGGAGACAGTATTTGATGTATACAGTGGAACTGATGAATGGCGGGCTCTCGATAAATGTTGGCTTGTGGTTGTATCAATATCATCACTACTACTGTCGTGATGTCCAGACGTGAGCACAGTAAAATGTGTCCTCCATAACCTAGCCTGCGGCCCATCCTCTATTTGGTGCCTAATAGTTAAAAGTTGAATGCTTGTTGAGTAAGTGGATGTATGACTCCCTTGTCATCTTCCTGCCAGAGGGATCGCTTGATCAGCATAGGAGATAACTCATTCCAGTACCTTTGCTCTGAGTTCTTGCTCCTTCATCAATCTATGTGTTGAAGACTTCCCTGGACAGAGGCAGTATAGCATGAGACTCAGGAATTCAGATGCTATAGACACTCTCCACTCAGCTCTTTACTTGTCTGATGGGATGCCAGTCCAAGCCTCATTTTCCTTACTGATAAAAATAGGCATGATAATGATAATAGTATTTACCTGATAGGATGCTGAGGACAATCAAGTAAGATCATGGGAGGCGGACACTAAGAATCCCCTGGTGAACTGTGAAAGCATCACTGATATCCAGACCCTGTCCCCAAAGTCTTAGATTCATTTGTTCAGGAGGCAAGGTCCCTTTGGGCATCAATAGTGTGAAAAGCCCTCCATGTGATTCTCATTTAGGGCCTTTGCAAGCCATTAGTTAAGGGGCTGTCTGGTGGCTGTGGTTAAATCATCCTAAGATTTTGTCTTTTCCTGATAATCCCTCTCTCTGTTGGTTTCTTTTTCACATCAATGGGAGAAGCAATTATGCACCTTTTCGGAGGGTTCACTTCGTTTTCCTTTTGCTGGGGTTACCATTTCTGGGAAATATGGCACCAAAAAACTTTGCAGTAAGTGAAAGGTAAATAACTGAAAATATATCTACAGATATGGATCTTTGTATTAATATTTAGGAAATCAGTTATTTCTGCTGTAGTAAGCTGCACTGCCATGCATGCATAGCACCCCATTTTATGGTGGCTGTTGTTAAATCATCCTAATAGTCTGTTTTCCTGATATATCTATTTCTCTGTTGTTTTTTTTTCACATTAATGGGAAAAACTAGCCTGCACTTTTTTGAAACTTTCACTTTGTTTTCCTTTTGCTGGGGGTATCATTTCTGGAAAATATGGCACTGAAAAATTGCAATAAGTGAAAGGTAAATAACTGGATATATATCTAGAGATATGGATCTATGTATTAAATTTTAGGAAATCAGTTATTTCTACTGCAGTAAGCCACATTTACATGCATGGATAGCACCTTATTTTATGGGGAAATCATTGCTCCTCATTCTGGGTCCAGCTTTTATTCCCTGTGGTTGCCTCCGCCTCTGGCTCAGCTCTGCAGTTTTGGTAACCATCTCAAGTACCATCTGCAATCTGTCAGGAAGGGCGTGGAGGTGTCCTGAGTATCAGCAGGTGTCTTGGTTATCACCAAAGAGAGGACATTGTGCCCGGCATGCATGGATGGCAGAAGCATTATTGCAAAGGCAGTTTTAAGCTCAGGAATCCAATTCTTTTTCTAAGTTAGTGCTGAAAATGAGGCTGACTCAGAGCTGGGGTATCACAGATGATGGTATCAGAGACAGGACAAGAGAGAAAAATTGTGTCCTTATTTGAAAGCCACAGCCTGTGCATAGGGGCCTGCAGTTCAGTGCCATTGGACAAGAGAGTAAAGTCCCTGGAACCTCCACTTACCCTAGGAGATGTTAGAGGGCGATAGGAAAGGAGTTTTTGCAACTTCTGCAGCCTTTGGAGGTGGAATGATTGTTCTCTCCCTTTGTCTCTCAGAGTCTGTCCACAACCTCTGAATAGTCCTTATTACTTGGTGAAGCACCCAGCATATGAGAAATTCACTGCTATTGTGCATGCTTCGTATTATGTGTATTTCTTCTCTGTTAGATTCTAAGCCACTTGATGGCAGAAGCCATGAGTCAGTTTGCTCAGGATATTCAGCACCAGGAAGGTACTAGGCACACATCCTTTGCACCCAGGAAACACACGGGAGTTGAAGGTGCTTTGAAAGACCTGTTTGGCCTTTCAGGTAGACATGCATGGGCCCTGGGAAGTCTAGCTTATTGCAGCTAGGGTACAAACCTAGCATGTCCATGTGCTGAATATGGTAGGCAGTTGTAACATCATGGCCAGTATTCCTGCACCTAAGCATAGAAAAGATGCTGTAAAAATACTGCATTGACGTCTTACGGGACCACCGTCCCATATGCAGCCTGTGGTTAATGGAAATGTGGTGAAAGCTCTGCAGGACTGTGTTTGCGTTTTCAAAATATTTTGTATGCTATTCACGAAATGGACAGTAGGGGGCAAAAGTGGAAGTGGAGAAACCACGAAAGAGGCTGCTGAAGACTTTCCGGCTGCCCTGGAGGACTCCCTGTCACTCTTTCTGGTTTTGGATGCAGGAGTTAACTTGCTCCCCGGGAGAAGAAAGCGGGTCTTTCCTTTGCCCAAATTGCTGCCGCTCAGGAGTTCCTGAAACTCCTTTCCAAAGATGCTCTGCGGTAATATGTTCTAATGAGGAGTTTGAATTGCCAATTGCCTTGCACTTTGAAGCTAATAAAGAACAGATTATGTTCTGGATGGTTTGCAATTGGTGGCCGAGTTGTCTTGTGATTGCTGTAAGTTCTTTTACTTGAGCCTGGATGACTGTGAGTCAGTCCTGCCCATGTTTTGTTTGGGAATTAGTACTGGAGGCTCCTCCGGCTTTGCCTTTTTCTCACCCAAAGGTAAAAGAATCGGTCTCTGGGTCACGTTAACCTTCTCAGCCAATGGTCCTTTGTCTTACTCCGAAAATAAATGAAAGAGTAAAGGTTCTTAAACCAAGGAATTCCCAGTTATTCCAGGATATACAGCACTTGGATGACTTGTTCCACATTTTCTTTTTCTCTTCTCAGTGCTTCCTTCTAGACTTACACACACACACACACACACACACACACACACACACACACACACACCCCTTTTAACCGACTTTAAATCTGTTTAGAAAAGCAACATATGACCGTTTAAAAATATTGAGAAACGCATGCAAAAGCGAAAATCACCCATTAGCTGCTCATCACACCCCAAATAATCACTTTAAAAAAAAGTTTTGATATTTCTCTTTTTGGGGTTTGTGTGAGAAAGAGAGAGAGAGGCAGACAGACAGGAAAAAAGCTTACAGTATTCACCTCATAGTGAATTTTCAGAATTTGTCCTATATGTTTTTACTTGGTATTAAAATGTGAACGTTTTACCACGCCATGAGTTACTCTGGGAAATTCCATGTAACGATTCTATAACATTCCAAAAGTTGTCACTTCTGCTGATGTTGAAGACATTTTTGATCTGTCTCCCTTACTATTATTATGAATAATGTCACAGAGAGTCTTCTTATACACAAGCATTTTTTTTTTTCATTTTTGACTATTTCCTTGGACTCAATGCTAAATAGTATTATTTTGGGGTCAGAAGACATGATCATCTTTATATCTCTTGAAAAGATTTTATGTTTCTTTTTGAACCAGCAGAGCCCATGCCCACCCCATAACCACAGCCTATTAGCATGCTGTGTAATCTAGTCATTACCAGCATTATCTGGTATTATTACATACTTTATTAATTTGATAGGTAAAAATTGGTATTGCCCTGTTTAAAGCTTTCCCTTTCCATCTTGTCTGCTTAGTAATACCAAGAGTAAGCGTATCATGCTCTCACCAGGTTTTGCAAACACTGTGGAATGGAGATACTACTGTCCTCATTTTAAAAATTGAGAAACGAATACTTCCCGTTCAGAGGTAGAGCTAAGCCCCAGTCCAGGCAATCAATGTGATCCATGAGTCTGAGCCTTAGCCACGGCTCTATTCTGCCCCAAGGCAGGGGCAGGAATATGAGAGGACTTTTTCAGCTAAGTGTGAAACAGGAAAGCAGCCTAATTAACGTAATTCACACTAACATGTGAATGACCTGGAAGCATCTGTCTGGCTTTTATGGAAAAGCCAAACAGAATTACGTGCTATTTCAAATAAGCTTCTTTTTTGTAGATGAAAAAATTTAAGACATTTAATGTAAGTAAAAACAGCTAACAATAATAAGGGAAGATAGTTTTGGGCAAATTCAGACCTCCTTTCTGTGCATTGGTGGCTCACTTCTGGCCCGCAGAGTAGAATCAGATTTATTTCTATGAAATGGGCCAGGCACAGTGGCTCACACCTGTAATCCCAGCACTTTGAGAGTTCGAAGTGGGTGGATCATGAGGTCAGGATGTAGAGACCATCCTGACCAACATGGTGAAACCCTGTCTGTACTAAAAATACAAATATTAGCCAGGCGTGGTGGCGGGTGCCTGTAATCCCAGCTACTCTGAAGGCTGAGGAGGGAGAATCCCTTGAACCTGGGAGGGGGAGATTGCAGTGAGCCGAGATCGAGCCACTGTACTCCATCCTGGGCGACAGAGCAAGACTCAGTCTCAAAAAAAAAAAAAGTCTTAGAATTCAGTGCTTAAAATGCTAAACTAATTGCTATTGGACAAACCTCTAAAATGCTACCTTCTCTTTAAGAACGGAAGCTCTGGAAACATTCACTATTGTTTATTTCAGTAATTCACTGCATCTGATTAATTCCACTGATGCTTGACTTTGCATCTGTTCACTGGCTGGCTCTCTTCTTCCTTCCCTAGCAACTTTCCCTACTTTCTCCTCTCTGAGCCAACTCTCTAAAACTTTTCTTTTCAATAAGAACATTATATATATATATATAATTTTATTTATTTTTTTTTTTTTGAGACAGAGTTTCGCTCTTGTTACCCAGGCTGGAGTGCAATGGCATGATCTCGGCTCACTGCAACCTCCGCCTCCTGGGTTCAAGCTATTCTCCTGCCTCAGCCTCTCGAGTAGCTGGGATTACAGGCACGTGCCACCATGCCCAGCTAATTTTTTGTATTTTTAGTAGAGACGGGGTTTCACCATGTTGACCAGGATGGCCTCGATCTCTTGACCTCATGATCCACCTGCCTCGGCCTCCCAAAGTGCTGAGATTACAGGCGTGAGCCACCGCGCCCGGCCAAGAACATTATATTTTAATGAAAACTTATTTTGTAATGAGGAATCCCCTTTCCATCACTGTTAGGAATGGAGGCTTAGGGGTTACGTGGGGGCTGGGCGTTGAGTCACTTGGAAGACACACATGTGCAGGTTGCGTCCTGTTTCTTTATTAGCCCTGCTTAAATTGCTGGGTAATTTAAACCTCCCTTATTCTGCTGCATTCCATCACAGTTCTAAAGGAGACCTGAAATAGCGTGTATCACATTGTGCACATTTTTGAAGGATCATGACTGCAGCCTAAATATAAAATGCACGTCCATATTCTTAGCGTATGGAGACAGGATGCTCCTGAGCATTCGGTCCCAGGCTTGTCTTTATTGTCTACACGAGTTTCCTAATGTTTGATCTCCGTCCTTTTCCTATGTGAGAACTTTCACAGGCATCGTCTTAGCTGCAGAAAGACGAACATGGGTTGCAACGGCTGGATCTGCATTCTTTCCTGGGGGGAGCGTATATCAGACTCTCCCCAGTCCATGCAGTGCTGCTGCTTCGGCAGCTAAAAAATGACTCTTTCAAGCTTCAGTGATGTTTTGGTGTGACCCATGACCACAGTTGTAATTTTTGCCAGTTTCTTTGGGTCACTTGTTTTAGCATGTATTAAAGGTCTAATTGATTTGCTTTTTAAAGATACATGTATGTCAGTACAACTAGAAACTCGATGTTATGAGTTGAAGCATAATTATGCAAGCAACTTAATACTAAAAATAGAAGATACATGACTGTCAACCAAGACCATCTGATGTACCATTGATGGCTCAAATGCCACATGTTGGGATTTAAATGAAAATATTTCATAGGGGTATGGACAAAGTCGATCTTGCTTCTAGAAAGGCAGAGACTTCTCTGTGTCCATAGCTAACCATCTCTTAGACTCTTACTGTGAATATCTGGGTTTCATTCGGGAAAAGAATACATATATGTATATGTATGTGTATATATGTGTACACACACACACACACACACACACACACACACACACACACCCCTCAAAGCTGAGGCAGAGGCTTCCTCACAATCCATCCCCTGTATATATAAGTTACTTGATGCCGTTGGGTGCCCCAGTCCTCCTTGAAATATCCCCCCAGGCTGGCTTTTCTGCGGCATCACCACCCGTTTTCCTCTTGCTGCTCTGACCTTTTTGAAGTCATCAGACTCTTTTTGGGAATAGAGAAGGCTGCTTTATGAAGAGAGTGATAAGAGCTTGTGGTAACATCCTCCATTTCTCCATAGTCAGAGTTTCTAAGATCCCAAATGCTCCTGAGAACTTTATTTGTAATGGTTATGTAATATTTAAAGTGTTAGGAGATTACTCTTTGCTTAACCATTTCCCTATTTTACTTTTTGGGAAATAGTCTTACTCTGTTGCCCAGGCTGCAGTGCTGAAGTGCACTGGCATGACCTCAACTCACTGCACCCTCCACCTCCAGGGAAAATTAGGCAATTCTCCTGCCTCAGACTCCCAAGTAGCTGGGATTACAGGCACCCCCCACCACCTGCAATGAAGTTTTTTATTTTTAGTAGAGATGGGGTTTCTCCAAGTGCAAAGACAAGGCTGGTCTTGAATTCCTGACCTCAAGTGATCCACCTGCCTCAGTCTCCGAAAAGGCTAGGATTACAGTCGTAAGCCAACATGTCTGGCCTATTCCCTATTTTAGATATGTATTTTGCTTCTAATTCTTCATCATTTATTCATTTGTTAAATAATTATAGGCAGCTATCACTTGCTAGGTTATGGAGAGGACAGGAAGGCAGTGCTGAGCTGGTAGGGCTCTGGATCCCTCTTCTCCATCCATCTGTGAATTTTTGATTATATCTGAGATGGATGGAGGGAGAGAAAGAGAGAAAAAAGCAAGATAAGAAGAGAGGACACAGACACAGTTGAGATCAAGCTCCTGAAACCCCTCAGGAGCATTCTCTTGCTTTGTGTTCTTTTCACAGAACCTGTGACTCTTGTTTTCTTTTAAAATCCTTCCCTCCCTCCCTTCCTTCCTTTTTTCTTTCCTTCCTCCCTCCCTCCCTTCGTTCCTTTTTTCCTTCCTTCCTCCCTCCCTCTCTTCATTCTTTCCTTCCTTCCTCCCTCCCTCCCTCCCTTCCTTCCTTCCTTTTTTCCTTCCTTCCTCCCTCCCTCCCTTCCTTCCTTCCTCCCTCCCTCTCCTCCTTCCTCCCTCCCTCTCCTTTCCTTCCCCTCCCTCCCTCCCTCCCTCCCTCTCTTTTCCTTCCCCTCCCTCCCTCTCCTTTCCTTCCCCTCCCTCCCTCTTCTTTTCTTCCCCTCTTATCCTTCCCTCCCCTCTTATCCCTCCCTCCCTTCTCTTATTCTCATCTATGAGCCAGAATGTTATGCTAATTTTTGGAAACCTGCACCCTCTGCTGTGTCTTTGAGATGCTTCTTTCCTGCATGCTGACCAGATCTCCTGTTGGACTGATATTCTGGATAATGCTTCGGTGCTTTCTAGTTTCTAACCTAAACAGGAACGAGTTCATTTTAGATTCTCTCTGCTGCCTAAAGGGTCCCTGGAATTTGATGATGACTTAAGTCGGAATCCCAGCTTTAGCATATATAAGCTCAGTGACCCAGTTGGTTAACCTCTTTCTGCCTTCATTGTTTCATGGGAAAATGTGAAAAGAAGATACTTACTTCCCAGGATTTTCCTGATGAGGAATGAGAAAATGTAAGAGAAACTGCCTTTTGAATTGGGCAGCTCTATTCTGATGAAAAGTGGACCTTATTTTTAAATACAGGATGTTTAGTAATTTGTCTAAATTCCCCATTCCTCAGAATACAGCGAAGATATTTGCCATACCCATTTCATTGTGTTGTTCATGAAGCTTTATTTTTCCAGGGCTGTGTTGGTATGTCTTTCTCCCTTTCTCTCTGCTACTCCATAATTTCATTATGTGCCATACCTAAATGTATTATGTAATTCTCTCAGTATGTCATTGATTGTTTTTCTGTAGTATTACTTGCCTATAATACTTTTTATTAAATCTCCAAGGAATGTTCCTGAATGGTGGTTGAAGGACCCTCCTTTCCACTAAGTCAAATACAGCACTTAGATATTTGAAATGACAAAGTACTAGAGAAAACCGAAGTGTGGAATTTTCCCACTGGCATTAGGAAATCCAGGAAAGCAATTGAGACGTTTGTTAATGCCTTTGTCTATCCTGGAGATTTTTGCAGTCTTTGAGTCACAGCATCAACAGATTACATAAAATTAGCTAATGTTTATTGAGTGCTTACTATGTTCTAAGTAATGTTAGAAACTCTACTTGCATTAAGTCATTTAATCTTCACAACAACCTCATAAAAAAGGTATGCTTTTTTATCTCCATTTTACGGTTGAGAGAACCGAAATTCAGAAAGTTTAACTGCGTTGTTCAGAGATACATGGTAAGGAAGAGATGGAGAGATGGAGCTGTAAAACACACACACACACACACACACACACACACACACTCTCTCTCTCTCTCTCTCTCTCTCTCTCTCTCTACAAGCTTAGCAAACTCCGTCTCCTCCTTAGCTTGGAGAATACATTCATATGTTGAATGCCTGAGAGCTTGGGACTTCTGTGTTCTGAACTTGCTTCTGACACTTACCTTAAACTGATCACTTCTCTCTGGAACTAGGTCTCCTGATGGGCCAAATCTGAAGGGTTGGATGAGATCTTTAGGTTTTGTTTTTGTTTTGTTTATTTATTGAGAAACAGCATTAGTTTTTATTTGTGTTTTTTATTTTGTTTTATTGTTTCGAGACAGGGTCTCACCCTGTCACCCAGGCCTGTAGCACAGTGATGCAATCTCAGCTCGCTGTAATCTCTGCCTTCTTGGTGCAAGCGATTCTTATGCATCAGCCTCCTGAATATCTGGAATTACTGGTGTGCACCACCACGCCTGGCTAATTTTTATGTTTTTAGTAGGGATGGGGTTTTTCCATGCTAGCCACGCTGTCTCAAACTCTTGGCTTCAAGTGATCCGCCTGCCGTGGCCCCCCAAAGTGCTAGAATTACAGATGTGATTACAGCCACTGCACCTGGCGGAGAGCATTAGCTTCTAACTGACCTCATGACGTTTAAGAATCTGAGCAGGTGGTCAAGGGATGGTGGAGAGGGCAGGAAGGAAGTGCTGAGCACACCAGGCTGCAGATCAGTCTTCTCCATCAATCTGTGAACTTCTGCTTATATCTGAGATAGATGGAAAGATGGAAAGAGAGAAAGAAGGGCGAGAGGGAGAGAGGAAGGAGGAAATAGATACCATTGAGCTCACATGCTGCACAACTAACCCATTCAAAAATAGCATTGTGCCATGCTCTTTCCTGTATATGCTATTACATATTATATGAAAACTTGATTTCTAATGGTTATATAATACTCAAACGTGTTAATAGATTATCCTCTGCTTTACCATTTTCCTATTTTAGACATGTGTGTTGCTTCTGATTCTTCATCATTCATTTATCAAATATTTATCACCAATGATCACTTGCCAGGCATTAACATTAAGTAAGTAGAGTGTGGATTTTCTTACACATAAATTTTTAGCATATCTACATATGTATGATTCCATAAATATGTAGAATTTGGTATGTTTGCTCTTATTGCTAATTGTTGGACTTCATTAGTGAAAGATAATCTGTCCTGGAAAGCCTGCTAATTTGGATGATAGGTTGGATTGAAATCTGTGCAAATGAAGAGCTTATCTGGTGCTGGGAACGTAATTGGAGTTCTGGACACACTGTCTCCCAGGATTATAGTTATGAGATTAATAGGCATTGTTTTGATGATGTATGTCACAAGCATCAAAGTATCTGCTTCGTGACCTTCAGCCTCAAAGGGATCATCTAGAAGCTACAGCTTCACATGTTGCCTAGTTTAGAGGTAGATGAGGCTGTAGAGGATGTCCACTCCAACCTGTGCAGAAGGATCTGAGAGGCAGCCCCAGGGATTGCTGGAAGACTAGATGTTGCTGACTCCCCTTACAAATAATCTAGAAACAATAGCAATAAAGCATGTCATCGTATCAACTGAAGATAGCTGAGATTATACACTGCCTCAGTTTCACTCAGAAAAGCATGGCGCAGATCATTTCTGGTTAAATAGGCAATGAAAAACCTCCCAAACGTACTTCCTTGTCCATAAATGGAAACCAGACAGATCAGGTTTATAGACTTAAAGGGACCCTGCAAGGTGGTGATTCTGAAGTGCCCCTCGGAGGGACCATGCCAAGTCTGAAGTGAAGCTTCAGAGTGAAGCAGTATCCAGGGACTGAGCTATTTCTGGCTGCAGCCTTTGTGTCATGAAATGTTGATACTTTCCCCACACCCCCTAATGTTCCTCTCCTCCCTGATGGCTGTGTAAGTTTGAGTGATGTCAGTCTGTTTGCAGGCAGCTAGGTTTGTTTGTGTCTTAGGACAGATGTCCATAAAAAACAAGGTTAGACCCTGAAGAGCTGGGCATCCGCTAGGACAAGAAAAACTCTGTGGGTAGAAAATACCATTAATTTTTCTTCTTTCCTCTATTTTCTGTCTTTTTATCTCCTTCCCTGATAGCGAGCAAAGGGTAGGGAAATCTAAGTAGGAGGCTTCTATCCTTGACTGATTCCATTTTTTTTTTAATTTTTCTGCCTCCTAAGGGATCACTTTATTCATTTTATGCCTCTGGAAAAGACAAGAATTTCCTAATTCTTCCAAATTCCTGGGCAGGTTACCTCTTCCAACCTCAGTTCATCATTATTGTGCGCTGAGTTATGTAATGATTTGATGGTGTTGAGGAGTAATTCACCTTTGTTCCCACCTACGTTAAGACTGATTACAAATCCTCATAAAATACTCATTATGCTACCAAAAATGTTCTGAAGAATAGTCTGTTAGAAAGGAGGTAATGCTGCTCCTCAGATGTGTGGGCTTCTGCCTAATTAGGTGTAAATTATCTGAGTGGAATCTCAAATGTTTAGTGATAAACAGTTTGATGCGTCCCAGCAAAGTATCTAGATTGTGAGGCAGTGTAATCAAAAGCGGCTTGTGTGCAGCAAACTGCAGATGGTATAACTGTGCATCTTTTTCAAGTTATTCTTATTGAAAAAAGTGGGAATGTGTCTGCAGCCCTTTAAGAATAGCAAATGTTGTATCTGCGTTTTTTTTTTTTTAAAGAAAGATAATTGATCCTTTGACTATACTGCTGTTCTGTTCTCAGAAGAAACATTAAAAAGTTGGATTTCTTAAGAAATGCAATTAACCGACTTTTATTTAATGATTTTTTTCCACGTTATTCATCCTGGAGGAATGGCATCTGTTGGTTATTAACAGAGGAGGATGGATTTTCAGAAGCAGAGTATCATGATACTCTACTGCAGTGTATCTATGGTCATTCAGAGAAGATCCGGTGTGGTTTTTATGCAGATAACTGCTTCTTAGGAAACCTTTCCTCAACTGCTTGCCCCTCATCTCTCACCAATTTTTAGGTGGAATGGTTATGCTTTCTCTGTGCTACCAGAAGAAAGTCATTCTGATCATCAAAGCAAACAGGAAATCATTTAATTGGGATGAGACCACAAACATCAGTGTAGCTAGTGGTAATTGAACCAGTGTTCATAATCTAGGATCATAAAGTAGGTGTTCTAATTATCTAGATGTTCATAAAATACAGATATTTAAGTGCAAAAGCTCATTACTTCTTAGCCTTAATAGTAGGGTTTCTTAAAGAGCCAGGAAGCTTGAGAGTTGTCTACCAGGGCAGATATCCATCCAAAAATCAGAGTCAAGGACTTCTAGAGGCAAAGAATCGTCAAGATACTTATTTAGCATAGCCTGAGGATGCTGAGTCAGAATAGAAAACATAGGGATATCAGTTAAAATGAAATTAGTATACCAGTTAAGATAAAAATTCCCACCTCAGTGTCTGAGAACACTTTGCAGCTCTTCTAGAGACGTTCTTATTGCAGAAGATGACGAACTTGAGAAGAAAAAGCATACGAAAGTCTAGTAGGAGAAAATGATAGGCAAAAAACCAAGGACACTAAGATATTAAGATTTTAGTGAAAAGAGGCAAGAATTGTACATCAGTTCTTCATTGGTGGTCCATACAGAATAACACTAGCATTACCTATCATGCAATTGATTACATAGGCAGCAGCTAAATTGGTTGCTTAATGAATTTGGTTGCTTAGTGGTGTTTGGCTCTATTTGGTTTCCAGAATTGTCAGGTAAATTCCGTGCACATGGTTTTAAGTTGGAAATGGTTGATATGGCTATACATGGTATATGCATTCAAAGAATTGCCCGGTTACAAATGTGTGCCTGTTCACATACCCCTTGATTGAATTTGCAAGTATACCTGCTAGTTAGACATGTATTCCATAACGTTTAATGAGAGATCAAACCTCTGTGACCGTCTCTAGATGGTGAAGTCTTAGATTTACCTAAGACCAAAATATCTCCATAAAGATTCCTGTGTGTATCAGACATTTGCAAGCCAGAGGGTGTTGGACATTTTGAAGGCTGGCCATTTAGATGACTGACTAAAAGTATTTCTTTATATCATATAGATCTGACAAGTATTACCAGCATATCCTTTTAAGAAAGTGTATTCATCCTTTTAGACATCCTTAATATTTATCATGACTGTCTGTGGGATGCTATTATTTCATATTGACTATTGTATCCTTTCCTATCCTACACTCTCTCTAGCCGGTCTTTTTGCAAGTCTGCAATTTATATCAAAAATCTAAAGGAATTGTATTTTTATTTTCTTTTCAGTGAAAACATAATACAAATTGCCAACTCATGATGTATTCACTTTGAACTTAAAATATCATTTGTTTAAAAAATGCAATAAAATCTGAAATGTACACTGATATTCATTCTGAAGATTAAAGCTGCCAATGAATTATGGAGCTAAGCCAAGGCTGTCTTGTTCTCAGCCTAAATTTCTCTTGTCGAAAGGGAATTATTCTGACCGGGGCTAGAGAGTGAAGATAGTTAAAATTTGATTGTTCGATTCCTTTCTTCTGGCTTTTTTTTTTTTTTTTCATTAAAAAATATTTGATTATAGTTCTCTCAGGAGCTGGATTTTAAAATGTAAATATTGATGAGGGATGGATAAAAAGTCCTATTTTATCTGATTCTGAAAGTGACATAGGTGTCTGGAGACCCTTTTGTTTTTTTTAAATATATATATTTTTTCCTTTCCTTTTCTTCCTCTCTTTTTTTAAAACGTGGATCTTTGGCCATGGGGGACCCCATGCTGAGTGCCTAACCTCTCTGACTTACACAGAGGAAGCTTCAGTGTAATAGAAATAAATGCTGCATTTTCTCTGTATATAACATGTCACTTGGGCAAAGTGGTACAGTGTCTCTTTGGTAAAGCTGAAATGCGGATTTCTCAGAAATGTCTTGTTTTCAGTTAATGATATTTTCTGCTTTTCACCAGGTGGTCTCTATGGGAGTTTGCTGTTGAATTCATTTCTCTGTGCGTAAGTCAGGCTTTCTGTTACTCGTTTATTCAGCAGGCATTTATCGAGTCCTCACCACACTCAGGCCTGAGCATAGCATCCAGGTTGCAGTGGCCGCGGAATCCAGCCCTGTCCTATTGGTGCTTGCTGGCTTTGGGATAAAGGGACATGCTGATACTATGGTATAGCCAGGGCCACATTAGACATCAAAATAAAATGTTACGGGAAGAGAGAGGAGGGATGGCCTGGCATGGGGGTGAGCTGGGGAAGTCAGGCTATCTGTGGTCACACCGTTCTCTGAACTAGGAGTCCAGGTATGATATATGATGTAAGCTCACCCTGATGTTGCCTGACCTGAATGAGTGCTTCCTTAGAAAAGGCTCAGAGTTCCTTTTTCTCTTATGTGAAATCTCACAAGGAAAGACAACTTCCAGAAATGGCCAAGTGTTCTATCCCTACTAACAAGCCAGTCCTCGAGGACTCACAAAGACTGAAAGGGAAATTGATCATTGGCTCATTATGCTTCTGTTCAGGTATAAGCTTTGAGAAACCAGTGGGCCTGGTAAAAACATGGCAGCCAAGGTGGCCATATCAACAGACGTTGTGTTCGCTGACTTGAGTCTGGTGCCACATCAGCTGCTCTGAAGGTGTTTTGTTCCCTCAGCAATTAGATCTGTATTCAAAACAGATTGTGCCTGCTATGGAAAGAGAGCCAGCATCAGAATCCCAGCTCTGAGTTTGACTTCACTGACCACAGAGTTTTTGTTCTCTGCAAACACAAATGAAAACACAATGTATGGCTTGACTGAATTCAGCTGTTCTCCTCATCCATCCAGCCTTGCCTTCATTGTCAAATGAGCAAACCCATGTTTCAGAGGCTTAGGTAACTGCCCCAGCTTCACTTAGATCTGGGTGTTCCACCTTCCAGAATAGAGTCTTTCTTCTCCTTCCACAGATCCTAAGACTATTAAGAGTAGGTCATTCCCAACCTGTTGGTTAGGAAAGACATGTGCAGAATCTGCACAATGTCTAAGGGATCCCCAGGATCACCTTACCTTTGTCCAAAGAGAATAATAAGGTGGTGGGAGGTAAGAGAGAAGCCCATGTGCCTTTGCCATTAGATCCTGTGAGAGGGAGTCCACGTGGAAATCGTCCAATAAAGGGAGGGAGGGAGGGAGGGAAGGAAAGATCATCTTAGAGAGTCCACTTGGAAATCATGCAATAAAGGCCACTGTGGCTGTAGTCCAGGGACAAGTCTGAGTGATAACTCAGTGAGGCAGCTACATTTGGAGAGCCCTCCCCACATAAGGACAGAGTGGCTGGGGCAGTCAGCTGGCATCCTCGTGCATATTTCTCAACAGGGGCCCTGCTGACGGTTTAGAACAGATTGATAGTTCATTGATAGGTGTTTTATCCACTGTAGGCTGTTTGGCAAAATCCCTGGCCTCTCCCCGCTAGAAGCCAGTAACACCCTTTCCTCCTGGAGTCAAAACATTGTCCAGTATCCCCTAGGAAGCAAAATGGCCCTGCTTGAGAACCACTACCCCGTGACCACATTTGTACTCACCAGAGAAAGACAACAGAATGACAGCTATTCTGGGCCTCTTGAATCAATTACCTGCGATTTTTTTTTTGAGACTGAGCCTCACACTGTCACCCGGGCTGTAGTGCAGTGGCGTGATCTTGGCTCCCTGCAGTCTCCGCCTCCTGGGTTCAAGCAGTTCTGCCTCAGCCTCCCAGGTAGCTGGGACTACAGGTGTGTGCCACCATGCCCAGGTAATTTTTTTGTATTTTTAGTAGAGATAGGGTTTCACCATGTTGGCCAGGATGGTCTCAATCTCCTGACCTGGTGATCTGCCTGCCTCAGCCTCCCAAAGTTCTGGGATTACAGTCATGAGCCACCATGCCCAGCCTTCTTTTTCTTTTTATGAGACAGAGCGAGTCTCTTTTACCCAGGCTGAAGTGCAGTGGTGTGATCTTGGCTCACTGCAACCGCCACCTCCTGGGTTCAATCAATTCTCCTGCCTCCTCTCCTGAATAGCTGGGATTAAGGTGTGTGCCACTACAACTAGCTATTTTTTTATTTTTATTTTTGGTAGAGACGGGGTTTCGCTATGTTGGCCAAGCTGGTCTCAAACTCCTGACTTTAAGTGATCTGCCGCCCGTCTCAGCCTCCCAAAGTGCTGGGATTACAGACATGAGCCACAGCACCTGACCCAATTGCAAGCGTATTTAATGAGCTTCTGCTTCGGGGTAAGTTAGCATACACTTGGAGGCAGACGGACTGCTTCCCTTACTGTGTGAGAGCCAGGTGACTTTGCACAAAACGCTTCCCTGCCCTGTGTTTTAGTCTTGTCTTTTATAAAACGGATAGTTCTAACATTGTATATCTCTCCCAAGTTTGTAGTGAAAACGGATTGCACACATACACACACAGAGATACCATTACATAAGTGTTAACTACTATTTGTATTACCATTTTGTGAGCATGATATCTGATGTTGGAAGACAGAGAAAATACACAGCATGTTCTTTTCTTCATGCAGTTTGTAGTCTAGATGAGAGGATAAGGTCCAAACACTGAGAGCAATATGCAAATCAGTCATCATAAACTGAGTGACTGTCAGGTCAGAGTCTGTTGAGGGAAATGTGGGTTATTTATAGTTTGCTTAAGTTTGAATCCAGGAGACAATCTTGACCTCCTCTCTGCAGACTAAGATGATCCCTCCCTCCCTCCCTCCCTCCCTCCCTTCCTTCCTTCCTTCCTTCCTTTCTTTTTCTAGAAAATGTCTTGCTCTGTCACCCAGACTTTACTGCAGAGTAGTGGCACAGTTCTAACTCACTGCAACCTCCACTTCCTGGGGTCAAGCAATCCTCCCACCTCAGCCTCCTGAGAAGCTGGGACCATCACATGGGCAGCATAGATGGTGTGTGCCGCCACATCCAGCTAATGTTTTGTGTTTTTTGTAGAGACAGGGTTTCTCTCTGTGGCCCAAGGTGGTCTCAAACTCGTGAGCTCAGGTGATTGACCCCCCTCAGCCTCGCAAACTGCTGGGGTCACAGATGTGAGCCACCATGTCTGGCGACTGAAATGATTTCTAAAAAGGGAGGACATAATCCACTACTCACCATCCTAAACCTATTTTCTTTCTAGCATTTGCTCAGATTAACAGAGGAAGTGGGAAATGGCATTTGCAAAGGGGATTTCATTTAGGCCTGCACGCCACAGTTATTTGGTTACCTCCAACTCATTGCAAGGCATAGGGTCTTAGGAAGTCTTTGTTTGTAAGGAACAGAAATTCACCCTGTATGAAGATATCTCATTATAAGAATAAAGAATATTTCACAAAACTCAGTTGTATGAAATATGGGGAAATACACGGATGATAAAAGTCTTCAGGTGGGTTTTCTGCTGCCTTTCGCTCTTGCACACTCTCGTACAGCCTTTTGCTGTCTGGTCTGATTCAGCACTTGTTTCATTATTGTTCTTAAAAAAAATATTTCCATAGGTTATTGGGGAACAGGTAATGTTTGATTATATGAGTAAGTTCTTTAGTGGTTCTCTGCACCCATCACCCAGGCAGTACACACTGCACTCAATTTGTGGACTTTTATCCCTCCCACCCTTCCCACCCTTTCTCCCTGAGTCCCCAAAGCCCACTATGTCATTTCTATGCCTTTGCGTTCTTGTAGCTTAGCTTGCACTTATGAGTGAGAACGTACAATGTTTGCTTTTCCATTCCTGAGTTACTCACTTAGCACAGTCTCCAGTCTCATCCAAGTTGCTGCAAATGTCATTAATTCATTCCCTTTTATTCCATCATATAGATAGATAGATACACACACACACACACACACACACACACACACACATGCACACACACACCACAGTTTCTTCAATCTGTTCGTTCGTTGATGAGCATTTGGGTTGGTTTCACATTTTTGCAGTTGTAAATTGTGCTGCTATAAACATGTATGTTCAAGTGTCTTTTCTGTACGATGACTTCTTTTCTTCTGGGTAGATACCGGCAGTGGAATCGCTGGATCAAATGCTTAGTGTTAGTTCTTTAAGGAATCTCCACATTGTTTTCCATAGTGGTTGATGAAGCATTTTGACTTCGTACACCTCTCTCTGCTTGGCTTTCTCTGTTCATTCATCCCCTAGTGTTTGGTCCAGCTTTCGATAGCCTTCCTGCCTGGTTTTCCATTCCTCCTCTACAGTCTCTATACTCCAATCTTGCATTCCTAGCAGGGAGAAGATCTCATTGAATCAACATGGATCAGTGTCCACCATGAGTTTCCACAGCTGGGAAGCTCTAGGGGAGCTTACTAGGTAGATAATGGTGTGTCATCCATGGTGGAAAGGAGTGTGAATTTGCTAAGAAAATGGTATGTGTGAAGGAAAATGGTTGGTACTCCCCTAACACCTCCCCTCTGTGTTAGCCAGGGAAACACCCTGGGCATTCTGTATCTCCTTCCCCCAGATCACCTCTCCCTAAACACCAGTCACCCTCACCCTCCACAGAAGCTGTATCCTTACCCAGTTCCCCTTAATTGGCATCTTCTGAAATAAGACTCTCACATTGTTGCTTCGTAGGTTCATCCAGAGCTTGCTGGACATGAGAAAGGATCTCTTCTGTACTTGATGTAGATTATCTCATCAGATCATTGCTAAAAAGGGTTTATAGTCAGGTTTATTGAGGCATAATTTACACACAGTAAAATGTACCCTTTTTAGCACACAGATCTTCAGGTTTCAGTAAGTGCATATAGCAATGTGACAGCCACTAGCCTCCGTGTTATTTGAAGCATACTCGTCATTGCCAAAACTTTCTTACGGCCTGTTTATAGTTCGTGACCCCCAACTCCCACTCCTGGGAATCGCCAATCCTTTTTCTGTCCCTATAGTGTTGGCATCTCCAGAACGTCCTATAAATGTAATCAGAAGTAGGTAGCCTTTAGGTCTGACTTCTCTCTGTGTAATGGATTTGAGATTCATCCAGGTAGTTGCATCTATCAATAGTTTTTTCTTCCCTTTTACTGCTGAGTAGCATTCTATGGCATGGATGCACCACAGCTTATTCACCAGTTGAAGGGCATTTGGGTTGTTGCCAGTTTTTGCTGATGGTGAAAAAGTTGCTATACACATTTATGTTTGGGTATTACTGTATAACAATTCTTAGTTCTCCTGGGTAAATTCCTAGGAGTGGTGTTTCTGGATTGAGATATATTTTATGTTTAACTTCATTCATTCATTCAAGATACAGAGTCTTGCTCTCTAGCCCAGGCTGCTGTGCAGTGGCACCGTCACAGCTCACTGCAGCATTGAAATCTTGGGCTCGAGCAATCCTCCCACCTCAGCCTCCTGAGTAGCTGGGACTATGGGTACTCACCATGCCTGACTAATTTTTTAACTTTTTGTAGAGATGAGGTCTTGATATATTGCTAAGATTAATGACAATCTCCTGGCCTCAAGCATTCTTCCCACCTCAGCCTCCCAAAGTGCTGGGATGACAGGCATGACCCACCACTCCTGGCCGTTTGTAACTTCATAAAGATGTTTTTTAGGCCAGGCGTGGTGGCTCAAGCCTGTAATCCCAGCACTTTGGGAGGCCGAGGCGGGTGGATCACAAGGTCAAGAGATCGAGACCATCCTGGTCAACATGGTGAAACCCCGTCTCTACTAAAAATACAAAAAGTTAGCTGGGCATGGTGGCGTGTGCCTGTAATCCCAGCTACTCAGAGGCCGAGGCAGGAGAAGTGCCTGAACCCAGGAGGTGGATGTTGCGGTGAGCAGAGATCGCGCCATTGCACTCCAGCCTGGGTAACAAGAGCAAAACTCCACCTCAAAAAAAAAAAAAAAAAAAAAAAAAAGATGTTTTTTAAGGGAGGCAGAGGACTGAGTAGTAGTTTGGATGTTTAATCCTGGATCTGATACTTCCTATTTCTGTGACCTCTGGGTTTCTCTGTGCCTTACTGGATTACAGCAGAATCAACGGCAAAATAATAACTCCCTCATAAACTCAGGGCAGTCACTGGCTGGGTGTTAGGGCTTTAAGATGCATCTTTTAGCAGCTGCCTTCTTGTACTGGATGTTCCTTCTCTATTGCCTGAGCTTGCACACCCTTTCCTACATCCCTGCCACACACTGTTTCCTTTTCTGGAACATTTTCCCACCCACCTTTCTCCTCGCCAACGCCTCGTCCCTCGGTTGCCCAATGAAACGCTGCCTCTTCAGAAGAGCCTTCCCTCGCCCTCAGTCTCAATCCAGCCCTTTGCTATCTATAGATTCCTTACTTATTTTTTTAGCAACCTGTTCTTTTCCTTTATAGCATTTACCACAATGGGCCTCAGAAAATTGACTGTGCAATTTGATTTTTAATTGAAATTTTTATTCAGATAATTGCAGATTCGCATGCAGCTGTAAGGAATAATACAGAGTTCCCATGTACCCCCAACGCAGTTCCCCCCAATGGTAACATTGGCAAAATTAAAGTACAGCGATCACTTCTAGGATATTGATGTTGGTGCAGTTCACTGATTTTATTTATATTTCCCAATTTTGCTTGCATTAATGTGTGCTTGTGTGTGTGTCTGTGGAGTGGTGGTAGTTGTATTTGGTTTTGCATAGTTTTACCCTATGTGTGGGTTTGTGCGTCCAACACCACAGTCAAGACACCAAACATTTCCATCCCTACTAGATCCCTTCTGATTTTCTTTTTACAACCAACCCCCCACCCCGCCCGCCCCATGTCAGCTCTCAGTTCCTAACTTCTGGCAAACACTAATCTCTCCATTTAAAAGTTTGCACATTTTAAGAAATGGACCCATATAGTACCTTACTTTTAGGGGGTGGCATTTTTTGATCAGCGTAATTCCCTGGTGACTCATTGAAGCTGCTGTGTGTATAAACAACTCATTCTTTTTCATTGCTGGGTAGTATTCCATGGTATGGATGTACCACAGTTTGTTTAACCATTCATCTGTTGATGGATGTCTGGACTAATTACTGGTTTTAGTTATTATAAATACAGCTATTACAAGTCTTCAAGTGCAGATTTTTGTGTGAACACAAGATTCCATTTCTCTGAGATAAGGGCTCCAGAATGAACATGCTGGGACATTAGTTTTATGAGAAACAGATTGATTTGAAAGTCCATCTCTGCCAATAGACTTTAACTTCCACCCGGGTAAGTAGACTGAGTTTTGTTTGTTTGTCTGCTTGTTTGTATGTTTAATCAGTCTACTGGGAACACTGCACAATTCTTAGAACATAATTTACCACTCTATAAATATTTATAGATGATTTAAATAAGGAATGAATGAGTGACTGCATGAATACCAATGCTGGCATAGGGGTTAAATGGAATAATGTGTGTAAATCATGTTCAGAATGTCTAGCATGGAGTAGGCTCTAATAGGTAAACACTTTTAGCACCATCGCCATTACAAGACAGGATTTTTGTTGAGGGCGACATGAGTAAACTTTGATGTCCTTCCACCTTCACCATCATGCAAACATCATGTGGCTTCATGGGATTCCAAAGGTCTGGGGTCTTGCTGCTTTACTTTATTTCTTTAAACAAAAGCCTAACATGTAAGAATGCTCAAAAGTGCCAAAGTGAGAATTTGTCTCCCCCGCCCCCCGCCACCGCTCTCTCTCTCCCTCTCCTCTCTTTTCCTTTCCCTTTTCCTTTCTTCTTTCTTTCTGATGGAGTCTTGCTCTGTCACCCAAGCTGGAGTGCACTGATGTGATCTCACCTCACTGCAACCTCTGCCTCTTGGGTTCAAGCAATTCTCCCTGCCTTAGCCTCCTGAGTAGCTGGGATTACAGACACCCCCACCACGCCTGGCTCATTTTTGTATTTTTAGTAGAGACGGGGTTTTACCATATTGGCCAGGCTGATCTAGAACTCCTGACCTCAGGTGATCCACCAACTCAGCCTCCCAAAGTGCTGAGATTACAGGCATGAGTCACCACGCCCAGCCCTGAGTTTTATACTTTAATGAAGGTGCTGCTTAAGTAGGTCAGGATGAGGCTACATAACCACTTTCTTCGTTGAATATGCGTGCAGGTAATGCATGATGGAAGCTTTGGGAACGTGAGGATGAGTGGCACGAAAGAGGTTAACTTTGTTCCAGTATCCTCCTGGTCCCAGAGTGTGACATAAATATTGGTGAAGCCAATGGAGTTAGCACAGGACTTAATAGAGAGAGAAAATTAGTGATTCTCATTTGCCCGAGGAAAGTGCAGGTCTTCATAATGTCTTGATCTATGTACAAAGAGCTAGTAAAGACAAGCAGTCCTCATAATAAAAATAGAAGTGAGGTTTTCCCGACAAAAATGCCACCAGAATGACGAGCTGTCACACAGGACCTGGAGAGACAAGAAAGAAACTTCTTTGGTGACTATAATTAGGCTTCCATGGAGAGCAGCAGTGTGCAGGAACTATGCCAGGGTGCTCTCTTTCTCTTTCTAGAATCACCATCAGACTAGCTCTGAAGGGCCAGGACAGCGAGCAGATCCAAGCTGATCCCTGGTGGACCAAGCCCTTGCTCCCCACGGGCCATGGTGAGGCTCTGACCTGAGGTATACTAGGCAAGATGCATTTTCAATCTGTGACTTAGGCTGCTTAAAAAAAAAAGTGAGAAGAGAAAACCTTTTATTTTACCTCATAATAAAAGTACTTGACTTTCTTTATTAAAAACTTGAATGGATGGACAATTTTAAAAATGATAAAATCTTTGAAAATATCTATGTAGATATATAGGTTTAGATTTAGTTAGAGATACATTTAGAGTGGAGAAGACAAATTATTTTATGATAGGTTTTCTGTGTATGGGGTATTATCCAGTAAGTACAGATTTGCATATTATCTCCCCCCACCCATTTCATATGCACTTTTCTGCTTCTTAAGCTGTATTTCCCTGTGTGTGTTTTCAAAATACACAATTAATGAGGATGTAGCCCCAATGAAATGGGTCATAAACTAGTTGTATGTATGACTGACTGTTGAACTGAATTTTTTAACCCATCCGGTGTGTATTTGCTGGCTGCGATCTGTTTTCTTCATGTTGTATGGAAGGGAGGGAGCAGAACAGTAATGTGGTCTCCTTTAGACATTGGATCAAGGCCTGAGCTTTTTCTACCATTGCTCTGGTTTTCATACGACAGGGAAATCCTAGGGTGGTTTAAGATACCCACCCACAAGGGCCCTTGGGAGGCAGCATCTACCTGAACCATAGTTTGCGATCCTCTAATTCAATTTAATTTCTGGAGAATAAACCACACTCAGAGAACTCTCACATCAGTTGTTCAACTCTCAGACATTCTACTTGGAAATTCATTTTAAGGAATGCATCATGCAACAAAGTGGAAGATCCCAGGTGAGAAAATCACACTGACCTGAGTTAGAGCCTTAGGGTGTGCATTTAATTAAGTTATCTATCTTCCCTCACCCTCAGTTTCCTCACCTGTGTAATGGGAGAAGTCATGTCACCTTGCTTATCAAATTTCTGGGAAGATGAAATAAGATGATGAATGTAAAACCCTTGGCATAGTAGCTATCACATAGTAGATGCTAAGTAATTCTTAGCTCTGCTATTACTTGCTGGGTGCAGTGGCTCACACCTGTAATCCCAGTACTTTCGGAGGCTGAGCTGGGCAGGTAACTTGAGGTCAGGAGTTCAAGACCAACCTGGCCAACATGATGAAACCCCATCTCTACTAAAAATACCAGGTGTGGTGGCACATTTTCATAATCCCAGCTACATTGGAGGCTGAGGCAGGAGAATCACTTGAACCCAGGAGATGGAGGTTGCAGTGAGCTGAGATGGCGCCACTCCAGCCTGTGTGACAGAGTGAGACTCCCTCTCAAAAAAAAAAAAAAAAAACCACAAAACTTTGCAATTACTTTTCACAATATTTATTGGACTTGTGTGCATCTTGATAGGACATTGGCTATGCAGGAGAAAAACACTGGAATGGTTTGTCTGGTGACAGGCTAGGGTTGGAGAAAAGAGAGTCACAGCCTGCTGAGAATCTGAGTGATATTAGAGGAAGTATGGGCACCCTGGAGGTTAGTGTTTTCACTAAAGAGGTCATAAATTATTAACACCCCACAGAGTTACCCAGAAGGACACTCATGCCAGATTCTGCCTGCTGTACAAGAGAGCTTCCTTAGAGATGTCTGTGGCTCAGTTACAAAGAAGAAAAAGCAGTCAGAGTGATGATGGGTATTACAATTGCTTCCTTAGTGAAAACACTAGAGTTGAGGGAGAAAGCAGGATTGGGAAGTAGCAATGGGCTCTCCTTAGAAAGATGAAAAAGATGGCTCCCTTTGTTTCAAGCCTAACAGAATAGGGCTGGCTGTCTTTCCCACAAAGGTCAATGTACATTGCCTTACCTTCGTGTTTACAATCAACAAGAGCCAGATCATCATTGCCAGCACCAACATTACTGCCACCATTATCATCAGCAGCAGCACCACCTTCGTCATCATCACGATGGTCACTTTCACTGCCATTATGATTATCATCATTATTACAGTCACCATCATCATCATCATCATCACCAACACGATAATCATGATCGTCGTGATTATTGCCATCAGTATCACCATCACCTTCATCATCATCATCATCATCATCACCATCACCATGGTCATGATTACCATCAGCACCACCACCACCACCATCATCATTAGCACAGTTATCCTTGAGCCTGTTATGTGTCATGCACTTACTAGATGCTAAGGTGTCATGCACTTACTAGGTGCTAAGAAATTTAGTGCATTTTTCCATGATGTCAGATACTGTCTTTGGAACTAAAGATAGTCACATTTGTTCCATTTATAAATTAGGACCCAAGACTTAGGAAGTTTTCAATAACATGCCAGAAGCCACTCAGCTAGTACACTATAGTTTGAAGATTCAGAGGCAGGAGGTCTACCTCCCCAGTCCTTGTCATCGACCACTTAACTATCAAGAAGGCAGGACAAGGTTAGGATAAACACTCTGGCCCCAGAACATGATTTTTTAAAATTCTTACTATTTTTCTTCATGGGAGACTAAACCTATAATCAGTGTTTCCCATGGTTACACAGCAAACCAATGTTTCTCAAGTATGTTAAACCAGTAGAAACCATTTTAGAAATAAATGTCACAGGAAACTCCATTTATAAAAGAGATAAAAGGAACAGAGTAAAAGATGCATTTTATGACTTCAAATATGAAACATGTATCATAAAGGCAGTTAGTGAGAAAATGAGGCTATTTTGATGAACACCAATATTTGAAATTGGGAGTATGGATAGCTAATATTATTTTCAATTAGCTTCATAATCCAATTTACTTTCATATGTTAATTTGTTGCATGTTATTGAGAAAATGCTGGTTCATACACTGCTAGTGAGCTGCAAAAGGTAATTTTTTAGCCAGGTGACCTGAAAATATCTCATTAATCTGGCATGTAAGCTCCACGTCCTGTCTTTGTTGACCACGGTATCTCCAAAGCCAGTACCATGCTTAGCACAGACACTATTTTCAAAAGGTAGCTGATGGTTGAATAAATGAATTAGCCAACTAGTAAATTAAATGGATCTCAGAAACAAGCAAGGGGAAGAGAGAGGATTAATATGTTCACTTTCAAGTTTTCTCATTCACTCAACTAATAGTTAACAAGCATCCATGACAGTAAGCCAAGTACTGTTCTAAGGTGACGGGGATGCAACATTAAGGAGGAAGAATAAAGTTGTCATGGGACATGTGCATGGCACTGTGTACAGAATGGGGATGCAGAGGATAGATAGAAAATAGACGAAGAAGTCACTGTTAACACTGGCTGTAACATTTAGAAGCAGACAGCTTACCTAAGCCTTCTGAGTCCCAGCATGCTTGTCGGTAATGTAATATTATCATATGTACCCAGCAATACCCATGTGAAGAATAAACAGAAACACACAGAGGTGCTATCATCCTCACCTCCATCTCAATATTGCAAAACATACAAAGATGCACATTTCATTCTGTGATTATTTATTTAACTAGGCACTGGGCATTCTGGGATTTGTACATTCATATCATTAAAGCCATTTCAGCAAAAGAACATAAATTTGGAGATGTTTTAACATGCACTGGGCATAAGTGATTATAGATCTGGGTTCAAGGTGACCTGAATCTGGACAGAGGGTGATACGTAGAGGAAGTACCAGTTATGTTGCAAGGTCCGGTGGGCAGAACCAGGTTAAACCATTGAATACTGTGCCCTAACTGGTGGAAGGGGTCATTGATGCCTTTTGAACAGAAGACTGACATCCTTAGTTTTGGGTGTTGAAAATTCCTCTGTGGCATCAATGTGAAGTATGAACTGGGAAGAGCTGAGACTGAGAGCAAAGGAACTTAGGTCAGTATAGCTTTTCCCCCACTTTTCTAAAAATCTAGTCTAAATAAAATAATGTGACATACTAGTATAACAGCAATGGAAAATTAAGACAGCCTTAATAATTGGGAGATGGAAGAGTTAAAAATGATATGATTTGGGAACCAATTGACTATTCAGAGCAGCAAAGGAGGATGTGAAGGGCAAATGTTGAGCTTTCAAGGTTAAGTAAATGGAAGGGAGGTGCTTCCATTAACAAACAGGTTAGTCAATAGAGGAAGAGCAGCATGTGCAAATGCATTTGTTTGGGGGAATGTTAAAATAGCAGCAAGGATAGGACCTTGGCACTGAGACACGCAGGAGGCTGTCTGAAGTTCATGATGATTCCTGAGATGCAGCTTGTGAGGAGAGGTCAAGGCTGGGGATGCGATCAGGATTTGTCCAGATTCTGCAAAGAGTCTGATTTCAACCATTGCAGCAAATCCCTCACAGATGTGTGAAGAGCATGGTAGCCATTACTCTGTATATATGTACTCTATCCATAAAGTATATGTGTGTGTGTGTGTATATATATATATATATATATACACACACACACACATACTTTGTGTATAGTGTGTGTGCATATATATACATATGTCATATATATGATATATATATATCACAGAAATGACATATATATGATATATATATATCACAGAAATGGGTTGTGCAAGGTGATGACGATTAAGGTATAAGAGTTAAGAGACCTAACAAAGGACAAAATGATGCCAAGCAAGATTTTGTGTCTATGAGGCATGTAAGAACTCATGTAAAAGAGTCCAGCCAGGGACGTATATAGTCTTTTTTCTTACATGCCACTGCACTGAAAGAGTCTTGAATTATTTTATCTGTCTCCAGGTGAAGGAAATGCTATGTTTTCATCAGTGAGCATGATAGGTCTTCTAATGGAGAGTACAGGTTTGATTTGGGAAGATGGCTGGATGCAAACCTGAGTGAGAGATGACTCCCTCAAGGACACAGAAACAACTGTTGCCAGGCTTCTAAGGAGTGGGAAATAGAGGATGAAGGAGTAAGGATGAGAATTTGTTCTCTGGCTCCCAAAAAGAAAAGAGAGAAGAGGAAAAATATGGCAGAGAAAGTCTGGAACCAGGAGAGTTTAATCAAAGTTGAGGGTGCACAAATAGCCAAATGTCATTTTCAAGGATGTAATACATACCGTTGATCCTCTACGTCCTTGGGTTCTGCATCCATAGATTCAGCCAACTGCAGATCAAAAACATTCATAAACAATTTGTGTCTGTGCTAAATATGTGCACACTTTTTTCCTTGTCGTTATTCCCTAAACAATCCATTGAAACAATTATTTACATATAATTTGCATTGTATTTGTAAACCTACAGATGATTTAAAGTATACAGGAGGATATGTGTAGGTTATAAGCAAATACTACACATCTGTAGATTTTGGTATAGTTGGAAGGTCCTAGAATCAGTCACCTATGGGTAATGAAGGATGACTCTACAGATCCTTATCTGTGTTCTTAACATGAGAATCACATCCTCCATTCTCTCTGCCACCATCTCGTATGGCAAAATGGGCTAATAAGTTTTATGTGTAGGTCTTTGTAATGGATCCCAGAGACAGAATTTAAGAACCTGGACTCACAAGCCAGATGAGCTTGTAAGAACATGAGCTACTTGTAATTGTGAACTGTAATTTGGGGACTAAGACTTGGGATCCTAGAGATTGTTGGCTGACGTGAGGTCTTGTGAGCCAGGAAGATTTTCTACCCAGTACCTGATACATCCTCAGTGTAACGTTGTGTAAGTTTTGCACATAAATCTAGTTTTGTATGATTACTTACAGCCTTCCTAGCTCACCCCCAACCATCATCAGACTTAGAAGGTATGCAATGATGCCGGGAACTGCGGTGTCTTTGACCCGTGTGCCATGACAGGACCTTGGGAAGGCAGAGGTCAAGGTGGATTAATTCAGAGCTGGAGATGGTAGAGGTTAAGTCACTTCTAGTCAGAAATGTTTGATGACAACTCATCTTTTACTTTAAAGATACAATTTTTGAGCATTTATGGGGTCAAAGAACCTTGCAGCCAAGCTTATGAAAGAGGAAAAATAGAATCTTCTGCAGGCTTTGTTTGCCTTCAGATTTGCTTGAGCTTCATCCAGAAGTTGAAACACAGATAGTGGGTGGGGTGGAGGGTTCCCAAAGTAGACCTTCCCACCCACTTGTTCATTAGGAGAAATCACCACTTAGCTGTTTTTGTCTCTGCCGCCTACCCTCCCTTGTCCCACGCGCTTACATTCGGTCCTGTGCACTGGAAACAGACTCCCACCCTCTCAAGCAACAAACGCTGCACCCTCTCTTTGCATCACCTCCTGGCATTGATTGTTTCAGGAAGGCTGCTATAGGAACTGAAGTTATTTGCTTGCTCTGCGTATCTTTTAATTTGGGGTTCTGCCTGGTGTGTCTTGGGTCTCTTTTGACATATGTCAGTTGGCCGCTGTGGTAGAATATTGTCTCCATAACTTGTCATTTTTGCCAGAGATGATGACAGGAAAGAATTGGCAAGAAAAAAAAAAAAAAAGACCAAAGCAGAATCTCTTCTTTTGAAAAGCTTAGGGTAAGCCGTGGATAGGGTGGGACTTACCCCTGCTGTAATAGAATAAGGACGAGAAAGCTAGGAAAATTTCATATGATAAAATTAGGTGGCTGGGGTCAGTGATTTTTTTTTTTTCTGGAAAAAAGAAACATCGAGGATGAATTGGCACAGAGTAATTCTTCAAAAAGTGCCTGCTAGGCTTAGACATTGTAAAAAATGATGATGATGAAGATGATGACAATGGTGATTCTGTAAACACGTCTCTACAGCTACTTGTATAGCGTGATAAAAAGATACTTTCAGGCCAGGCACGGTGGCTTACGCCTGTAATCCCAGCACTTTGGGAGGCTGAGGTGGGTGGATCATGAGGTCAAGAGATCGAGACCATCCTGATCAACGTGGTGAAATCCCATCTCTACTAAAAATACAAAAAATTAGCTGGGCATGGTGGCGCGTGCCTGTAATCCCAGCTACTCAGGAGGCTGAGGTGGGAGAATTGCCTGAACCCAGGAGGCGGAGGTTGCGGTGAGCCGAGATCGAGCCATTGCACTCCAGCCTGGGTAACAAGAGTGAAACTCCGTCTCAAAAAAACAAAAGGATACTTTCTCATTTTGTTCAACAGAACTGAAAACCCTGTTTTCCATCTCTTATTAGAAGAATAATATGTATACTTCTCGTGCACTCCATTTTTTCTTATATAAATTGGAACTATAAAAATGATGTACCTTGCAGTATTTTGTGAAGATTAAAAAAAAATTAATTACCATCTGGCCAGAAGTAATTTTCTAACGCGTATTACCCTTGTCAGTCTTCAAAAAATAGTGAAGGACTTCACCTGATACTGTGTGAGGTACAGTTGGTGAAGAATTTAGTTGACAGGAACTAATGTGTAAGCTTGCATTCATTTCATTCATTAGCAACGTTAAATAAATTGTGTACTCAGAAGACCAAGGAAGAAAGGTGATGTCTATACATTTTTGTATAGTGCCATGTCATTTAAAAAAAACTTTTCAAAAAGGAAATTGCATCTGAAGTTAGTCCTTCTATAAAGGTATTGACTTTGTCGGTCTTGTTTGTGTAATTTTTTTTTGCAAAGATGGAGGAGTGACTGTTTCATCAACTGGTCAGGGACTGAAAATAAAAATACCTCATAAAAATAGTTGCTATATATTGAGTAGTTGCTAGATAACAAGCACCATTATTTTATCCTTCGACAGCTTAGGAAGGAAAAGTATCCTTAGTCTCCTTAGAGAGAATGAAAATGAGGTTTTAAGAGCTTGTATCTCAGTAGACATTTAATAGCCGCTGCAAAGGTAGGATCCAGAGCTTGGTCTTCAGACCTAGCAGCAAGACTCCAAAACGTGTCCTTCCCACTACAGGTGTACTCAGGGCGGTCCACCTTTTGGAGTCCCGCTGTTTGTGGTTGAGGCATACCCTTTCCACATACCCCATCACAACTCCGTATTTCAGGGGACCTTGAATGAGCAGGGCTGAGTCATTGATAAACAAGAGTAAACTCTGCTGATCCGACAAATTGAATTCATTTGACCTTTATTAAGCCTCTTCTAAGTGAAAGACATGTTGCTCTGTGATTCAGGGAACTCAGAAATGAAAAGAGTGTTTAGTTTGGTTTGCTGCAGTGAACCTCTGGGGGTAAACAGAATAGTTATTCAAGCCTAAAGAGTAAGTCTTCATTGTTTTTGAGTCTCCTCGTGATAGCTAACAAGTATTGCTGATACTTTGTGTGCCAGTGCCTCTGCTAAGATGCACTTTACATCCATTACCTCGGGGGTTCCCAAATGCCAATCCACAGACTCATCGGATTCTGTAACGACATTTTCAACAGACTGCAGCTAAATGAGAAAATTAAGGGCAATTTAGTGAAAATTTTAATAGACCTAAATTTAATCAATTTGAAGGACCGTCCTTTTTTTTTTTTTTTTCCAGATTATGTCCTTCCTTTTTTTTTTTTTTTTTTTGCATTTTTGTGTAAAACGCTGTTTCTTTTATGAAACACTGGTGATAGTAGACAGTGTATATGAGTTTATGTGTGTATGTATGAATGCAGTAACTTGGCCAGAAATTTAAAAGTTGTTCATTTTCATGCAGTCTCTTTACCATTTTTAAACTTTTATGGGACTGTCCATGAATTTGAGGGTTAGGGGACAAGAAGTCTGAGAATCACTGTGGTTCTGTGAGGGTGCTACAGTTTTACAGATGAAAAAAACTAAGGCTTGGAACGGTTATCTCATCTGCTCATGTTCACATAGTTTGCAAGTAGCAGAGCTTGAATTTAAACTATTTGGTGTGTTTCTGTAGACACAGAGCACCTGCATCATGGGCATATTGCTGCTTTTGCTGCAGTGAATAGACTCCCTAGCCTGCCCCTGGCCGTAGCTATGGACCATGCAACCATTTTCAGAATACCAGAACTCTTTTGGCCTTTTTCTGTGGAGAATCATGCTGTATGTATGACTCTGGCCTCTCAGATTGGAATCCACCACAACTTTAGACATTCATGATGTTTCCTAGGAGATGATTTGAAGCAGGTCTATTCCTCCACTTGCTAGAAGGTGGGAGTTAAGGAAAGCCTAGCTTTGTGTCCCCTCCCTCTGTCCCTGAGTCCTGTGTTTCTGCTCACCCTGAGAAATATGAACAGTATAGGTATGTGTAGAGGTAAATGCAGACATCCTGCTGAGTGGCACACAGCAGAACACCACGTCAGGGGAAGAACTGAGTTGAAAGATCACGTTTTCCAAGCTTGTACTCCATGGGACCCATGGTCTGCAACCAGTGAGATGACAGGAGGAGAGGCAAGGCTCAAGTGTCAAGAGAGAAGACGCAATCTCTGTGCCTCCTGAGCTTCCTCCTCATCATGGCTGCAGAGAAGAGGGAAGGCAGTTTGGGCCCTGGCTTGTAGGAACAGAAAAGGACTCATTTTCCACATTTTCCTGCTTTACATGTGAGGCTTAGTGTAAAGACAAACTACCCCACCCTGTGAGATGGGTAGTAGAGAATCAGACATACCTGGGTTTGCGTATCAGTCACATCCTTTTTCTTCTACAGAAACGTATGCAAGTTTCCAATCTGTTGTCCGTTTCTCAGCAGCCTTGGCACCTGAGGAAGGGGTAGGATGAGAATATGGTGATTTTGATTTTGATTTCTGAAGAGATAAGCACAAAACATTGTCCCTAAGAAGTTACGACGTAAACCGTATGAGATTCTGTGTTACTGAAATCCTGTGTGGATGCTAAACTACAATGTAACTGAGTCCATTCTCTTTTTCATTGCGGATGTTAAGTATCTAGAGTGTTGCAACTCACTAGTGGGTTTAAGCAGGTATTCATGCACTAGCCAGGGAAAGTTACCACCATTAAAAAAAAATTATTCTTTAGGACCGTAGCCTGGGGTCTTTATAATAACAACAATTGTAGTAGTTATTGTAGTAGCGGGATACTATCTGTACAGAGTAAAAATTGAACCCCCCCCATCACCCCTCCTCTATTACCCTAGATCTAAAGGCATTTATCAGATTGACTTACATAATTCTCAGCCCTTTTGTATGCACTTCACAGGATTGCATGTATGCCTGTTTGTATGCATGTACATATATGCACATGCTTCTGTGGATGTCTATATGCATGCACACACATATTTTTAAAGAATTGTGGAGCTTTCTGCTGTGCGTTTTGTTTTGATTTTTCACATGTGAAACTTTATTTTATATATATCCTGAAACTTCTTGGAGATCTTTCTTAGAGATTTTTCCAAGGAAACACACACAGATGATCATTATTCTTTTTAACAGGTGCACTGTATGAATGTACTATACCTCATTTTATTTATCTCCTGTTGGTTTTTATTACAGTTGGCCCTTTGACAGCATGAGGGTTAGAGGCACCAAACCCCCACAAGGTAGAAAATTTGTGTAAAAAAAAATTTTTCTTTGAGATACACTCTCTGTTGCCCAGGCTGGTATGCAGTGGCATGATCTCAGCCTACTGCACCTTCCGCCTCCCAGGTTCAAGTGATTCTCATGCCTCAGCCTCCCAAGTAGCTGGAACTACAGGTGCATGCCACAATGCCTGGCTAAGTTTTGGGGTTTCACCATCTTGGTCAGTCTACTCTCGAGCTCCTGGCCTTAAGTGATCCACCTGCCTCGGCTTCCCAAAGTGCTGGGATTACAGACATGAGCCAAAATGCCTGGGCCAAAATTAGTGTATGACTTTCGATTTCCCCAAAATTACAATTAGCCCACTAGTGATTCAAAGCCTTATCAATACCATAAACAATGGATTAACACATATTTTTATGTTATATGCATTATATATGTATTCCTACAATAAAGTAAGCTAAAGAAAATATTAAGAAAATTGTAAGGAAGATAAAACGTATTTACTTGATTAAGTAGAAGTAGATCATCATATATGTCCTCATCTTTATCATTTTACATGAGGTAGGCCGAGAAGAAGGAGGACGAGGAAAAGGAGGGGTTGTTCTTGCTGTTTCTGGGTCTCTGGGGTGTCAGTGGTGGCAGAGAGTCTGTGCATACGTAGTCCTATGCCGTTTAATCTGTGTGTTCAAGGGTCAACTGTACTTTCCTTTTACAAGCAATGCTGGAGTGAATATCCTGGTTCATGTATCATGTGTCTATCTCAAATATTTTAGCAGGGCAGATATCTATAATTAGAATAGTTACCTTGAAAGATAGGCATATTTTAGATTTTGATAGCACCAAAATCATCTCCCAACATCTGTGTTTGAGATTACCCATTTTCCCACAGTGATGTCAAATCTATATATGATTGGTGGGCATTTTATTCATTTGTTTGGTTTTATTTATTAACTGATGTCAGTCTTGGAGGCAAAAGATGGTTGTAAACTGTTCTAAACCACCACTGTAATTTTGAAAAGCGCATTTGTAGTGGGAGCTAGTTGTGAACTGGGTATTGCCTGTACTTGTGTTTCTGCCCTTGCAAGTGTGGCTTATTTTTAGTCCTAGGCTCACTGACAACCCACACCCAGGCTAGAAAGCTAGAGGAGATTGAGGGTCCTTTGCGCAGAAGCAGGCTCTAATCTGTAGCCAGGATCCTGTCATTACATGCAAAGCAATTGCTGCTGAATGGTTGGAATTGGTTCTGCCTGGGATGCAGCCCTTTACTCTGAAAGGAGAGAGCTATACACATTTGAGTGCTGCCAAAGTGCTGGGCCCTCCGAATCAGTGTCATGGAGTGATCATGCTTTTACCTAGAGAATATGTCTGAGAAATGGAGCTTCCTCGAAATACAGCTCAGGGGGACCATCAAGGGCTGAGACCTCATTCTGGAGGCCAACAAGCCAGCTGATTGTCTACATTAGAAGTGCAACCTTCTCACTGCTAACCCTAGTAGATTGACACAAGAGAACTCCAGAATTCATAGAGACATGCTCCTCAATTTACAATGGGGTTTTGTCCAGATAAACCCATTGTAAGTTGCAAATGTCATAAGCAGAAAGTATGATTTTGACATAGGATATTTTCACCTTATTATGGATTTATCCAGATGTGACCCCATCACAAGTGGAGGACCATCAGTATTAAACAAATCTTAGGCTTAGACAGTAAGATTGGAAGGAGCAGGTACAAGGGGCTTTCTTGAAGCTAAAACTGCATTTTTCAGAGCAAGTGTGGTTTTTAGGTAGATGTCATTGCCATCTGCCTTACCCAGGTTTCCCTCATTCCCTGATCTTGATCTTGCCTCTTTGTTTTCCTGAGCACTCACCGCCATCTATTGTACTATACTTATTTCTTATCTGTATTATTTACTTTCTGCCACCCCTCCCCGACCCATTAGAATGTAAACTGTATGATGTCAGGGACCTCTGTTTGTCTGGCCTCACTGATACAGACCTGGGAACTAGAACAGTGCCTGGAATGAGATCAGCAGTAACAAAATATGATTCAGGAATTTGAACCAGTCAGTGGATCAAAGTGCTCTTGATAGAGATAAATAATCAGATTTTCTGAAGATAGTTTCATGTTCCCTTTAATGAAGATGGAGAATATGTAGTTGCCCTCATTAAATTTGGAAGTGAAAGTAAAATATTTCTAGGGCACACCTTGACATTGCTGCTGAGTAACCCCAGTATTGATTGAAGATCAAGTCCTTCTTTCTGTCTAACTGCAGTCTTTCTTGCTTGAGGCATGGCCACTCTCATAGAAAGTGATTTTTTTTTTTTAGTGGATCTTCTGCTATTTTAACAGCCTTGGGAAGTCATAATAAATCGTTATTAAAGAGAGAAAATAAAAAAAAATTATTTCCATTCTTCTCTTAAATAGCTGGCAAATTTGGGGGAAGGAAAAAGTTAAAATATTATTGTGTGAGTCAAGATTTCGGTGGTTGCCTTCTGCCTAAGGAAGTTTCATTTGAAGGTGACATTATTCATTGCCAATTTTTCTGTACCTTTTCAGCTTCCTATAGGGTATGCATAACCATTCTGTGAAGGGTCCTCGTAGCTGAAATGCAGGCAGGTGGTCCTGGAATGAGTATGAATCCACTGGATGATGATGAGTGCCCAGACTTTTTTTTTTTTTTTTTTTTAGAGATAAGAGTATTTTCTTTCTCTACTTCTCCCATGTATTGATGTTGGAGAATCATGCCGGAGCTACTGGCCTTGATGGGGCTCTTTCTCAGTCTCTGTTGAGATGGAACTCAAATTCACTATCCCCAGATGCTGCTTAAAAGGTTGGCAAAGTTTTGCCATCAGTTGGGCAGTGGTTGTGGATATGATGCTACCATTTGATTTGGGGTCATTGGATGTCCTAATCCTAATTAAGGAGCACTGATGTTTTCAATGGGAACGTGTTCCTCTGGGCTTCTTAATATGGTTGCAGTGTCCATGGGGAGGGGACTTGTCCCTGTATATGACTGTGTTTGCATGTACCAGAGTGGAGGAATTTTCATGCTTAGTTATCCAGAGAACAGAGCCTGACTCCAGATAACTTTGATGTGGATTTAGGTCTGGTTCTCATTGTTGTATTTGCAGATCTTCAGTGTATCTGACTGTGAAGACCTAAGTTTGAGGGAAAGTCTGAGCCCATTATTGCAAGATGGATCTGTGGGAATCTAATCACCATGGAGTGGTTCCAACTTTGGGGGAAACACGGACTGGAAAATCTGTATTGGCTCAGTGCAGCCAAGAGCAGTTATTGGGTCTTTACATAATGTATTTGTTTTTCATTAAACCATTCAGATAAAGTCTTATTAAAGTGCCATGTATTATTTATCATGTTTCTTATGAAAATGAGCTGAAGGAAAAAAAATTCTCTTCTTTTCTTGGGGTATTTACAGGCTTTTCCAATGCCAGCAAGAGAAAAAAAAAAAATAAAGGAAAGCAGTGCGAACCCATCAGTACAGCAGATTGCTTGAGGCAACAGTAAAGAATGGGAAAGGGAGAGTGAGGATTGGAAAGGCAGAATGGTTGGCCTTTTATTCCATTTGTGTTCGGTGGAGTGACTTTCTCTTTAGTTTTGTGAATTGCAAAAATAAATAAATAAAGGCAGGTAGGAAGTAAGAGAAGAAAAGAGGGAATTCTTGTATTTGTTAATCAAAGCTTGTATGATGAATGTGACTTCGATGAAACATACAGCAAACGTATTTCAAACTCATAACTGCCAGCACCTCCCAATACCGGAATACCAGAGAGTACAGAATACCAGCCTCTGTTCTTGCAATCTCCCCCCACTCCCCTCCCGCCATGGACTTCTGCCTAGGGCTAAAGGGTTAAGCTTGCTACTGTGTCTCTGCTAAATTGATGGGATGTGTGAGCCCCAGAGTGGTTGGAGGCACTGGTTTTCCAAGATGAAAAGTAGAAAGAAACAGCGGTTTGGGGCCTAGTGTTACGAAGAGGGAAGACTGTACAGTTATTTCAAACAGAACAATGACAACAAAAAATAGAGCCGTGGGATAATTAGTTTTCTTTTCTTCAGAAAGCATTTTGATTAGCCTGCGAAGTGAGTTGTGCCTTGCGAGCTGATGGTTGGGTTCAGAGCCATCATTTGTCTGAGGTTGTTGGGGTGAGCCACTAGGAGGAGGAGGGGACATTTGGGATGTCCCTGGTGGCCAGTTCCAGGGTTCTGCCCCAAATATTATTTTGTCAGAGAGCCCCCATCCCCTATCAGGTACGGCTCAGTCCTGCAGGTCAGTGAGAAGCTGTCAGCAAGGTTTCTTTCAGGAAGCCCAATAACCCAAGAAGATGCTGTTCAGAAAGCTGATCTCTTGGTCTGAAAACAAAAAAAGAAAATCCAATCACTGGGTCAAAATCTATATTAAAAAATATGGCTACTATTCCTGATCACAATTTTACTGCTGCCAAGAATGCAAGAATGTGCCTTTTTTTTTTTTTTTCCTGTGGGGACCAAGGACGAGTTAGAGTCTTAATATTTTCTTTTGATTTGCAGATCACATCCTATTTTATTGCATAAAGACTAACGAAATCTACTAATGAATAATTATTACTTCATAAAATAAAGGGGAGGGGAGACCCGCTTGCAAGAGCGGAATGTTAATTTGGCCAAGGAGGGCTGGCCAGGCAAGAACAAAAAAATAAATAAATAAGCCATTGTAATTTGTTCCCTGCAGCCGACGGAGTAATCTCTTATCAGACAGAGACTTCCTTACCCTGTGCATTTATAATTTGAGAGGAGAGGGTGTTCTGGGCTGGGAGAAGCCCCCTCGTAGTCGCCCCGAGCTGGCAGGTTAGTCCAACAGGCTTGATTTCAACGCCAGCCGGGGCGGTTGCTCTCATTGAAGAGCCCAGGGGCAGGTTCACTGTGCTCGGGGCTGCCTGCCCAACCAAGGCGAGGCACAGAGCGAAAGCTGCGCCCCAAACGCCCGGGGGGGGGCCTCGGTGCCTCCTTGCCCTGCTGGGGGGTGGGGGGCGCAGAAACCTCCTCCCCTCCCTCAGCCCCAGCTCCCTCCTACCCCCAGCCCCTCACGTCTCAACACTCCACCTCCTGCCGAGGGGAAATCCCTTTTCTGTGTTTATTTGCCAAGGAACCGGGCAAACCGCACCGCTACCAACATCTAGCCCTGTGGGTCCCAGCTGGGCCATCGCGCTAATTGTCCAGCTCTCCTGATGCCGGGCACGCGGGGCGCTCGCTCGCCTGCTCACCCACGGAGGGTTTTAGCAGACCCGGTTTAAATTTTGATGAATCTTTTTTTTTTTAAATAACAATAATAATAATAAATAATTTTTTTAAAAAAGGCAAAGGGGAGGGAAGGAAAAAAAAAGAAAATCTTTCCCCTGGACCCGTTTGACAAATGAGGAGACAGCAGCATCAGGACCAACGAAGTGAGCTTCGGTGTGAGTCAAGACCCCTCTCCCTTTCCCTCTCCCCCCATCATTTTCTCTCCCCCCTCCCTCCCACCCCTTCCTCCTTCTCTCCTTGCCCCGCTTCCCTCCAGCCTTTTCGGGAGGGCAGCTTGCACCCCCTGAACCTTTCAGAGAAGTTCCCTCTGCCCGTTCTCGTGTCACCTTCACAGGGGCGTGGGGTGGGGGGCCCCTTCCACTTCGCGGGGTGGGGGTGGGGGGTCAAAAAGCCAGGCCCAACAGCCCAGAAAAGCCAAGCGACCGTGCGAAGGGAAGCCAGTAGTTTCCAGGTCCCCGCAAGTGTTTCAGTTGGAGGCAGAGGAACGCCGGGATCTAGCAAAGCCCCAGGCTGGGAGAGCCAGGGAGGAGGGACCGGCGGGGTGCGGTGGGGGGAGGGAGGAAGAGAGAGGGAGAGAGAGAGAGGGACAGAGAGAGAGAGAGAGGGAAGAGAGAGAGAGAGAGACAGCCACCGGTCGTTGACTTAGATAATCAGCAAAATTAAAAAGAAAAAAAAAAATTGTAGCGCCCAGGCAGCGAGCAACGTGATTGCATGCGAGCGTCCCCACTCGGGCTCGGCGGGCGCCAGACAGACATGATGCAGCATCCTCTGACGGGGGCCACCTGCGTGGCGCTCCCCAACGTGGGCATGTGTCCCCAGCTTTCGTGTGCCTTGACTTTTATGTACTTACAGCAGGTAAGGCGCGCGTCTGCCCTCGGTGGCCGCTTTCCCGGGGGCTCGGCCAGACTGGTCCCCGTGCGTCCCGGGCTGCGCTTCGGTGCCTTACGGAGGTTTTTGGGGAGGAGGCTCCCACGTTGGGATGGGAAGGGTGGATGGAAGCCTCCGGTTCTCCGTGGAGCCCTGGGCACCTGGCGCTGAGCTGTGTCTGCACCTGTCTGAATACTTTAAAACCGCCTGATGCCCAAGCCTGGGTCCCGGGAGTTTGAAATGGCAAACTGCCTTTTCCTGCTACCATCTTCCTTGTGTCGGTGCGTTCCGTGGTGATCTAAGGATCTAAGACCCCTTTGATGCTAAGAGTTTGTGTGGAGGCATTCGGGTGCCTGTAGTGTTAATTCAGCTGATTGAATAGGGAGTGGACAGTAAAAGTGTGTGGTGTGTGTGTGTGTGGTGTGTATGTGTGTTTGTTTTCCTAAGTTTGTCCGTGTGGTGCTATATTCGGTCCGCATGGGATCGGATCATTTGGATTTCTGGAGCGTGTCAGACCCAGTCTCTGCCTTCAAACTCGCTGGCAATGCTGTGATGAAGGTGAGCTGTTTGGGATGTTGTCTTTGTTGGCATGTGTAAGGGTGTTTTTTTTTGTGGGTCCCTCCCCTTTCACTTCCCCTAAGTGGTCTTGCCGAGGGAGTCTCTGTTTTATTTTCCATTCATTGTACACATTTCAGTCTTTCGAAGCCTTACTCTCGTTCTCAGGGTGTTTCCCTGGGACCCTCTCTGCTCTGTCATTCTTTCTTTATTGGAAGGGTTGCTTCCTGAGTTGGTTTCTGGGCTTGGGAAATAGCTCAACACTGCCCTTGTAGGGTGACAGGCCAGCTCTCTGTCATTGGTCAGGGGCTGTGGATGTGAACTGAAGGGCTAGAGGGGGTTTTGTCATGCAGATGCAAATCCTTTTCCCCTCCCAGGATCTCCATCCTATTCTATGAAGAGTTTACAGTGATGATACTCATTTTGTCTGTTTTTCCATGGACTCACTTCAAGAGTGCCATTTGTTAACAGGAGTGTGTGAATAGAACTTCCTTTGCAAGAGTTGAGAGTGGCCCCCTTCCGCAGGACCATCAATTTCAACCTGTGTTAAAGGAACATATGTTTTTTATAAAATGTCAGGATTCTGTTTTGAATATTTGGGTGATTTTTCTACCAAGTTGGTTACCTCCAGAAAAAAATTCTTAGGTGTATTTTCTGTTGAAATTCTTTTTGAGAACAGTCTTAAAAAAATCTTGGGAACAAAGTTGTTCTATTAAATATTATTATATTATATTGATTATTGAGTAAATCATGCCAGGAAGCATTTCCCAAGAGAGTATTGATAACATATTATATGCTTCATCTTCTACAATTTCTGTGCCTTTCCTGTGTGTGTGTAAATGTGTGCGTGCATGTGCGTTTTATACCAGTTATTTCCACTGGAATAGAATTCTAATGAGCATTTCAATACATGCTAAGCCTCAGTTGGATTTATCAAATTATTAATAGGAGTTGATCTTTTGCCTTTTACATTCACTTCTTTCATGTTATTTATTAATCAATTTGAATAGCATTTACCTAACAATTAGAATGCTATAGGTACTCAGTATTCTCTGTTCCTTTGTGTGGTGGTGTGGATGTTTTTTATAAAAAAAATACATCCATATTTCTGCCTTCTAGATTATTAAATTGGCTTACTCATTTGGGCACAACTTAGGAAAGAAGATAGTGACTTTGAGTGAGACGTTATTCTTGCCATGAGAAGAACAAACAGATAGGGTAAACACAGAGGTTCTCAGTATCTTTCAGGCAGTGTCTCCCACGAGGAAAACACTCCTGCTCTGGAAAGGGGAGGCTTGAAGGAAACATTGGCAGCCACAACAAATATTTAGAAGTGACTAAATCAGCATTGTGGTTCCATATGAAGATAGATGGAGGGTGGATTTTGAAATGTGCTTTCGAATGCATCTTCCCCTCCCTTGAAAGGACTTGCAATGCTGTCTGTCAGAGTGTTTATAATGTAATACTATGACATAATGTCGGAATGGGGTGTGTGTGTGTGTGTGTGTGTGTGTGTGTCTGTGTCTGTGTCTGTGTCTGTGTCTGTGTTTCACTGAATGCCTGAAGTATGATAAAGGCAGACATTGATTTTTGCCTGTCTCATTCAGAATCTGGTCTTCTAGCCCTTCCTGGAAGCTCACCACTAGGGTGGGAATGATATACCTGGGGTCACCTCACCTGGCCATGACTGTCTTGATTGTTTAGAAGTCACAAGTCACTTATTTTATTTAGCATTTCAGACAGTCGGCTGATTAAGTGGGTGGAATAGTTTGCTCTAATCTCCACATACTACTCATTGATATGATTTATATATCTTACACCCAGACGTCACTACTGTATTTTTTAATCTGCCTTTAATCTGTAGCTATTGTTGGATCTCTCGCTAATTTTGGTGAACAGAAGGCTAATCTTTGATCTCAAAGTAAATTGATCAAATGAATGAATCAGGCGACATTTATAAGGAACACCTTCATTGGAAAAATTTTATTTTGTAATCATTTAGGAATAAATACAATTCAGAATTTTTTGACATTCAGATCACCAATCACATAAGACAGTAATCAACCCACAATGATCTTATTTTGGAGCATTCATCATTCTGTTTTATAAATTGAAAAACTCTGATGAGGGGCCATCGAGTCTTCCCTGAAGTATATGTTTTTTCTGGAATGAAGTTTCATGTGGTTATTTCTTATGCAATAGTTAAGGAAAATGACTTCATCAAATGCTTTCTTTGTCTCAGCCTGAACATCCAGCCTTTCCTCCTAAATTCTCCAGGATTTGTCCATAAGACAACTCATAAAAACAAAAATCAATTGAGGTGCCTCAGCATAAGAGTCTACTCTGAATAGCCTAGTGTAAGTGACAACGTAACACTTTTTCCATGAATAATTTATTTATTTAGGCCAATGAAGAGGCAACTTTGATGTTCACATTATTTGACTTATCCTGCGTCACTTCTTTATATGTCCCAGTAACTTTTATCTAGATAAGTGTTTACTTGCAGCTATGATTTCTTTTCTTTTCTCCTTCTCCTCTCTTTTCTTCCACATCTGAGATGTTATTACAGTTTAGAACTGCAAGATGGGATAATGCTAAAGAGTCCTTTTGGCATCTAGATATCAGACCCAGTGATGTACTCACAGAGGAACACACAACTGTGTATACATACACACACACACACACACACACACACACACACACACACACACACACACATCTAGTATAGAGCATATATTTCATGGTCATCAACCACTTTTGGATGGAATGGACAAGTAGTCCTTGGAAAAACTGGCTTCAATCTTGCTGTCCAGGGAAAGTCCCTGCTTCAGTCTTCTTTCTTGATACACTGCAGTGGCTTCATGCTGTGTCTTCTTTGATGGTGACTCTTCTTGAAGCTGAACTTCGAACTCACCTGTCCCCAGTAGAGAATCTTCCAAGTTCCAAAGTAAGTACTCATGGAACCATTTTTTGCTTTGAGGAGTAATTCTGAATACAATTCCGCTTTGGGGGTTTGCAACAAGCTAGGTCCAAAGAGAACCTATTTTGTTTTCCTGATAGAGGATGATAGAAAACAACCACACACACACATGCATATACACACAGGCCACAGAAATCTAGACATGGTTTATTTCCATTCTAAGTTACAGAGGGCAAACCTCATAGCACCCATCTCACAGTAGGGTATGGTGAGGCAACATGAGATTTGTTTTATGATGCAAACTACGTGTCACGTTCTCCCCAGAGGCTGCGTGTGTGTGTGTGTGTGTGTGTGTGTGTGTGTGTGTGGTGTGTGTGTTACACTGAGTTTAATGCCCTGAAAGAGGATCAGTAGCATATTAACTTAATTTTCTCTGTTCTTAAACCACCATCAGTGTCTCCCAATTCTGTTCTAAGAAAGCTTCTCATCCGTCGAGCCCTATTCACTCAGAACCTTTTTATCAGCCTAAATTTAAAAATAAGTCAAATGCTTAAAATCCACTTTAGAGGGGGGAGAAAAGAGCCTCTAAAGTGGGCCATGCCACTGTCAATATTCGAAGATTGGTAATTTTTCCCACTTAATGATGATCCATGTGGTTTGTTTTAAGTAGTGAAGTGGTTTGTACAAAGGGTAATTCCCGGTAAATGAAGCCATTGCTCACTGTGGACATCTTCAGATCGAAAGCAATTGAACTGAATCCTGCATATCAACCCTTTCTGTCTTTAATTAGAAAGCGATTCTCAGTGCAAAGAATCACTCGGGGAAAATGGGCTCTCTTACGAAGGCTGCAGGAGTTGGGGGGAGGGTTGGTGGCCCCATGCACCGGCGATGGTTATAAATTTTGAAAACATTAGGTAGGCCATAACAATTATGGCTCTGTAGAAAAGTTCAATTCTCACTGCAGTTACTTACCTTGTGTTACTCCATCTGATGATTTATAGGGGGCAAATGGCATTTTATCACATTATTTCTTTTTGGCTTAATCCCATTGATTTATCAGATAGTGCTGTGGTTTGGGGATAGTCGATAGTGTCAATAACAGAGAAAAGAATTAGGATAGATTAGCTTCATGTCTGAATTGCTTAAAGGAATTTCAGTGGCTGGAATGAGCACATTTCCAGGCCCAGGTGGCTGCCTGATAGAAGATGGGTCCTCAGTCTCTTTCTAGAGAGATGTCTTATGTCATGAGTTGGTTAACCAGTCTTTCTTGTTTCTCTGATCTTTTCTGATTAAGGGGAGAAGGCACGAAATGTTAGACTGTTATCAGCCAGGTAAGGCTCACATTTCAGGTGATCGGGGGTCATCTGAGCTTCCCCCATTTTGGTGACCTATGGAGGGGCAGTGTTGTAGATACTGACTGCAGGGCCACGTGGGTTGCCTCTGCTTTAAAATTACTCAGGCCAACGACCACTTGTGAAAATTGTAAGCATCTATTCATCCACAGACCTAAGCCTTGCGCCAGTCGCCTGCTCTGCCTGCCATTTCGAGGTGGTTTCTGTGTCAGAACATGCAACCGGCCGCTCCTGCCACTGCCCGGCTGGAGAAAGCCCGTGTTATTAGTGCTCACCCGCCATCTGTTTTCCTTACAGCTGACCCTTGAGTAATTCTCCAGTAGCTGATGGACTGAGGGTAGACAATCTTTTTTAGGGTTTTCTGATTCATTTAACCAGGTTCTCTGCCCCAAGAGGAAACATAATGTTTGTTTATTCATATCGGGCCGGGCAAAAACAGTATGGTTTGTCAGGCAAATAATAGTCCTGTAGAAGGGAAAGAAATTGCAGCATTGTAAACAAAATCAGGTTGGTGCCTCTGTGCCTAAGGGGGCTGGGTGATGAGCAGGACATGTCATCCTGTGAACGAAGCAGAGCTGACAAGTGTGGGCGTAATTGCCCTGTCTGCAGAGACCTTTTTAATGAACGGGGAGAGGTGTCCCAGTGTGCTGTTTAATTCAATTAAGAAAAGCAAAGAAAGTTCCATTCATCAGTAAAGTTTCCTATTTCCGGGTGCTGCCCAGGAGAACTCTCTGCCCGGCTGAGTACTGGCCCTTGGTTGTCAGCATGATGCAGCTTGCCTCACCCAGCCCTGTTGAGGGTGGCTGTGTCAGATAGGGTCAGTTCTCAGGCACAATGGCTCAGAAGAGCCCTGGCCCCAGCCCTTTAACCGTGCTGAATACTAGCGAGCTAGAGAAGTGAGCAATGGACCTGCAGGCTGCCTCTGCTGGGAGACACGGGTGGTCCGGGTTCTCTCTGAAGGATCCTGAAATTCAGTTTCTGGGCCTGATGTATGGTTAGGAAAGAGCTTGTGTGGTTGAAGCATCCTGGCTCCTGAGAGGGTTTGGGGAAAGAGGATTTCACTGCTGTTTCTGACCTTCCTGACATGCTGAAGCCCTGATTGATTGGTCCTGGCTGAAAAAGAGCCAGGATTTGGAACCAATTTGATGGGGAAGAAGTTAGAGAGAAGGTGTCTATCAAAACTGTAAAAAATGACATTAACTCTGGAGCACTGAGAGTCCTCTTTTGGCATGTTTTGTCAAAACTTTAACAAGGGGCATACTTATTAACATGGAAATAATGATTGTGGTCCAATATTTCTCAAACTTCAGACATTCGGGCACCCCTTCCTACATTCTGCCAATCTACCCATTGCCAGAAACGATATGTACTTAATATGTTAAAAAATTAACTTAGATGTTAAACATAGACTTGCCCAAAGCAAATAAAACATAGTCACTGAATCACACCTGTGATCATACTTTCCCAACATACATGGAAGTAACTGTTCATTCATTCACCTGCCCATCCACCTGTTCCATGTTGACGGAACTCCTGTTAGGTTTATGGAACTCCAGCTGTCCTTCTGGACTCTCCCAGGGGGTAAGCAAAGGCCCCTGTCCTCACAGATAGTCTCTTACGTTGTTCATCTCTGTGACATCTTGTGAACCATGCATGCAGTACAGAACTTTGGAAAACTTCAGCTTGGCCTGCTGGATTTCCTGGGAATCCTCTGGGATGTCTTGTCTGGAATTACTCATTTCCCTACCTCGACCCAATTTGCAAGGGGCAAGACTAGAGTTAAGTTCTTTGTGTTGCTTCTTTTTCCCTCTGCCAGATCAGTAACCTGTAGTGCACACTAAAGGAAAATAGCCATACATTCAAAGTCTACATCCCAAGGAGGGTTTTGACATGATGGGGCTGGGACTCGGGAGCTGCTGTGGTCCTTAGCACTCAACCAAGCTCTGGCTGAGGAACAGTCTTACCCTGTTTTGATCCTGTTCTTCACGTGTCTTTGAACAGAATCAAAATTAGGAAGTGGAAGTGTAGTGAAAAGCATTCAGAAGGTTAGTATGTGTTCGCAGGGATGCGATGACTATTTTTTGTCTCCCTTTTGCAGCCATAGAACAAAGTAGAGGCAGCTGTAGGATTTAAGTGACTCCAGTTTCCTAGGACTGCTGAGTAAATGCACAAAAGGTTTAGTCTCAATGAGCCTTTTCTTTATTGGCATTTGACGTTTGCTCGGGATTCACCTCGATGACTAGATTCCCCTTATCCAAAACGAAAACAAATATCCCCAGTTTTTTTCCCGTAGTAGATCTGCTTCCTCTTGCTCTGCCTGAATCCATGCATGGGTCGGGTCCTGCTCTTACGGAAAGGTAAGAGCAATATTGGTATCTAAACGCAGAAGGACAGCGAAGTTTACACACTTCAATAACCAGCTGTCCCTCTCGAGGGTCTCGCAAGATTCAGATGAGAAATCCAGGTCTATTTAGAGCCAGCTTCCCCCAAAGCGTAGTTAAAAAAAAAATAGTGTTTCCGAAGTTATACAGGACAGAAGTCATGAGCTGAAGGCTTAATCCCAACTCCGTTATTCAATTAGCTGATCCAGCTGAATTGAGCAAGTCACTTTTTTTGATTTGGGGCCTTAATTGCGCCTTCAGAAAAACGGGGATTAGAATAACCATTTGGTTCTGTTCTTTGTGAGATTAAGTAAGATACAAATGGGAGCGCTTAGCTCAGTGCCTGGGCTGCAGTGAGCAGCCTATAGATGTTTGTGAAACGGAGGAAGGAATGTGTTAAAGAAATGTAGGATTTGTTTATTGAAGCTGGACATACAGTTCTGTTTTCCATTTCTCCCAAATTAACATGATTCATGTACCCCCGGTCTGCCACGCACAGAGACACAGGGGACTTTGGTGTCACTCTGGGGTTTCTTGGGTCCACTACCCTGTTTGGGGGCTCTTCTCTTCCTCCAGCGAGCTGTCAGTCCTGCTGGTGTCTCTGGATTGTAACATGGCTACACAGCTCAATTAATGCTCAGTGATAGGAGGAGGGAAAATAAAAATTGTCTTGCTCTTGTCAGTAGCAAAGTTATTTACTTTCAAAAGCTGACAGAATCACACTGCAGGCCCTTCATTTATTTCCATTCAGAATGTCATTATTCTGTGATGCCGGGGACTTGGCCACACGTTGAAGTTTATTCCCATAAGCTTCACTATGGCGGGGCCCTGCTAACGTGTAGATTGTCACCCGGGAGAGTCTGGGAGAGTCTGGCGGGCCCCTCTGGGGCCCTGTGGTGCCTGGGTGCTTGGCACTGATGCCTGGGAAGGTGCCCCAGTTTCAGGATGGACCCTGGATCTGTTTTAGGAGAGGCGGTGTGTTCCCCGCTGCTGCTCTTCATTCCAAAGCAGAGGAACGAGGTATGAGACTCCTAGTTCCACATCACTCTTCATCCGGGTGCTGCTGAAATTTCTGAAAACACAAAAGCACCTCCTGAAAGTAGCTTTGCTTTGGATCCATCTATTGTCTCTGCTTAAACTCGCTGACAGTTTCTCTCGACCAAATAATCTGTATAAAACTATGCAATTTTTGGTTTTTGCTCTCTTTCTTTCTTTTTTTCCTTTTCTCCCCTAAGGGTTTGCAATGAGCAGTTAACACAGGAAGGGGTTGAGTGGAGAAATTCTCTTTTCTTCATGGTGCAATGGCAGAACCTTCCACTGGGGGTCTCCATTTAGAATACGTGACTCAGGATTCCTGAAGACTTTCTTTTTTTCTTTCTTTCTTCTTTCCTTTCTTTTTTTTTGTTTTTAAGTCTCTTTTTGGTTCCATTCAAAAAAGTGAGGCTCTTTCGGCCAGCAGTAGGAGATGTGGCTTGTAAGACCATTTAGGTAATCAGAGACGCCAGCCGTCTTCCACAGTGATGATCATAATAATAAAATAATTAAAATAATGAAATAATCAATAACTTTTATGGAGTGCTTTGTGACAAGCACACGGCTAAGCACTTTTACATGGATTACCACGTTTAATCCCCCACAAAAAGCCTCCAGGGAGTTGAAATTAATGGCTTCATTTTTAGATGCAGAATCTGAGGCATAGGTGGGAGAGCTGATATTTAAAACCAGACACTTTCGCCCCAGAACCGACACTTAGAACCACTATTCTGCACCATCCTTATGTCCTCCCTCTCACCGAGCAGGCCAAGGGCTGGTTCTGCATGATTTACAGAGAGACCTCTGCCAGGCTCCTGCGAAGGAAGAATCGCTCCAATTAGTCCTTCTCTTTTCCTTTAAAGGCAGTACTTGTCAAAAGGGGAAAGAGTTCAGGCGATCTGTCAACTTTGAAGCTCTTCCCGATTTTGTTTTTTAAGTCATTAAGATTTTGTTTAATGAATTGCAACAAACCTTGGGGCTGTTGGACTTGGGGAGGAGGAGGGAGAGGGAAAAGAACGAGGCTGTGAGAATCATCAGCACTGAGAATGATGGAGTGTATTTCTCCGCAGCCAATTCCAATCCCCAAATCCCTGTTGTGCTGAGGAGCTCTCCAACTAACAGAGGAAATGCAGTCACTGCCCTGCACTGTATTAATGATTTATACCCCCCACACCACTGCTTTTGTTCACTTTCGGGGCCTGGTCATGTTAATAAAGGAATTTCAGGGAGTGGGGTCCTGCCTTGCCATGCTGTTTTGCTCAGTGCAGTGAAGGCTGCCTCATAAATCAAAAGAATTTAGTGCTTTACAACCTTCCTGAGCTCTGAGGTGGTGTGCGCCTGTGCGCGGTTGTGTATGTGTGTGTGTTTAATCAGATTCACTTAGAGACATTTTCATTGCCTTTCTGTGAAGAATGAATGAAGAACAGGATGCGATCTATCTTAGGTGTTTCAGGGTTGATTGGTTGTTTCACAGTGGCATCACAGACCTATTTGTTTCCCATTTGGTGTTTTATGCTTTATGGTGTTGTCTGTGAAAATGGGCTGACACTCTTTTATTAGCATAAAGAGATGCAGATCACATTAGAATCCCCCATCCTTCTATATCATCAAAAACAACAGGCAGGGGAGAGGGGAGTTTACAGTAAGCCGAATCACCATCCATTCACTGCAAGTCAACAGGAGCTTGATGTGATCTTTGAACAATGGGGTTTTTGAGGCTTTTAAAAAATGATTATATTTCAATTATTCACTGAAAAAGAATGCTGCTTTGTTTTGAACGTGATTGAGGACATTTATTTTCTGGATTGGGAATTCTGGATGTGGGAAAGTTTCTTCTCTTTAATAAGCCATAGAAAGCTGTAATTTTAACCCCAGCTTTAATTTTTTTCTTTTCCTAATTGGAAGAAAACAAATCATATCATCATGTCTTTTATTTGCAACCCTCAATCCATCTTTCAAGACAGCAGCACAGAAAAGCTGTTTCTTTCTTTTTTTTGTAAATGGATTGCACTGGTGTTTTCTTAATTATATCGTGTGTTTCATTTTGTGTGTGTGTTGATATTTCTTTCCCTATAGAACTGAGAACTGAAAACCAACAGAAGATAGAGTAGGAGTTTGAGGGGGTAAAACAGAATATTTAGAAAATCAGAATGATACTTTGAATACTCTAGTCAACAGGAATATTTTTGTCTATGATGAAATCTGGATTTGGGGAAATGCTCTTTAGTTAACAAAAAAAGATACATAAGACTTTTAAGAAATAAAAATGTCAATTTAGTAGAATTATTAAATGAATCCATGAAGGAATAAATGCAAAGACAAATGAATAAAGCCCTACTCTACCCCCACCCAAACTGTCACTTGAATTTATTTTGTAAATGTGAAAGTTTTAGCCATCTGATTCTTATTAACATTTATGCTTATACATTTTTTTTAACTGTCCAAAGTGCATGTCAGTAGTGAGGAAACTGCAGCAGATACTCGTTATGGAAGACTGCCTTTTACTGTCTTGTCTTCCTGAAAAGTGGAGAGCAGGATGTATATATGTATATATAGGTAAACAAAGACCATGACACAAATTTCATCATGGGAAATATGACACAGTGTTTCGGAGTAAGAAAGCAGGTGTCCGGCAAATACAGTTTACATTTATATTGTACCGACTGTCGTGTTCGTATTTGTTCACTATTATTTGAATCCGTGAGTGTCTCATCGTTTTTAATTATATCTACGAGGCACAAGACAGCAGTCAGCATCTGCTCTTTTGTTTACTTGGTTTACATATATCTTTGATGGGTTACTAAACAATCTATTTTTCAAACCCAGAACAGAAGAAACCAGCCAAACTCATATTACGGCATTTTGTAAAGACCCATTATGCAATTAGCACTCGGGATTTGTATAAAGCTGGTGATTCACCCAAACAAACATCCCTTTATTCTGATAGTTCTTCCTGGCTTTGTGAAAAATATCAGTTTCCAGAAAAATAAAATCGCATTTCCTCTTTAATCATGTGGCATGCCAAGAAGATTATGTGTTTATATGAGGGATGGATCCTTCACTTTTTCTATCAGAGAAAGATGAACTTTCCAAAATAATGATGTGTTTAATTCAAAGCAGCAGTTTCTGTATTACATAACACAACTATCTGCTTATCTGTAGCTGACTTTTGAGAGTTATATGGTACTATCGGAGAAGAGAAATGCTATGTTTTTAACTGTTTGTATAATTTTTCTAATACTGCATGATCCATTTACAAAAGGCATAGCTGGTCATCTGTTGCAAGGCATGTGAGGCCCAGAATGATTAAATCACCTCAAACCTCATTCTTTCACTTACTTCAGTGGTTAACAATTAATTTACTCATTCATATGACACATGCTTATTCGGCCTCTCCTCTGTCTCAGAGATTGGGTTGGTCATTGAAGGGACACAGGGAAGGAAAGCAGGTCTGCCTTTCTTGATGGAGGTTACAAGTTTGTGGGAGAGAGATGGACTGTAAGCAAGTGATCATGACATAGCTGTGCCTTGCCAGGTGTGATAAATGCGCTGAAGGAAAACAGCAGTTCAAGGGAAAGAGTAGGAGTTGGATTCAGGAGTGAGGGAAGATTTTTTGAAAGAAGTGACATCAAAGCTGAGATGGAGTGGGAGGTGGGCAAAGGGGTGGGTCCAGGGTGGAAGAGAGGATAAGGCATAGAGTGAATGTAGTACCTGTTGCACGCCTAGGTGTCCTTAAGATGCTGGAGAAGCAAAGGGACCAGGGAGCCAGTAAGAGAGGGGTAAAGAGGCGGAGAAGGGCCAGAAACCACTAGGGTTTGGAAACCCTGACATGGGGTTGGATTTTTTTTCCCAAGAGGAGTGAAGAAGAAGGGGGAAAAAAAAAACCTAAAAGGCCTTAAGCAGGAGACAAATGATCATATTTAGCCTTTACAAAGCCCAGTTTGGCTTTTCTGCAGAGTAGAGGGAGACGGGATTGAAAGCTGAGGACAGGGGTGTCAAGTAAGAGGACACTGCGATAATTCTGGTGCCAGCCGATGGTTGTTTGGACTAGGAGTGAACAGAAAAGAAATGGCCAGGGGTAAAAGATTTTAAAAAACAAGCCTGAGATTCATCCCTGTAGCCGATGTTCAGCCAGAAGAGAAGAAACACAGCTCCCTGAAGTCAGACTTTGGCAGGTTTGGTGAAGTCAGGAGGCACTCACCTGGGCGGTATGGGGCTTCACGGAGGAGAGTGACCAGCCAGTTTCAGCGTATCTTAGGCCAAAGTTCCCAGAGCTCCGAATTTCCATCTGAGCTCTCCCATCACCACCACTATCACCACTGTCACCAACCCATTGCTATTACCACCATCACTATCACCGTCACCATTAGCATCGTCACCATCACCGAACAACTGGTCTCATATATTAGTTGGTAGCAGTCACCAAAGACGAAGTTACTCACCAGCTTGGCAAGGTGGTCTCTAGCATTCCACTGTGGGTAAGAAGTGGGGAGCCAGTTTTATGAGCTGTCCAGTGAGCAGTACCTCCACCTGCTGCCTCCAGTTGCAGGAGTACAGGAGTCAAATGCATTCACTCCTGTGAATGTGAAGCAGAACTGACTTTGAGTCTGAAACAAATTACAAATCTTACGGGCCTCCGACTAGCTGTAGGGGCATGTTTCCCAACTTCTCCGAAGTTTCATTTCTACATTTATGAAATACAGGTAACGGCAAGACCACAAAAGCATGGCATCGTTAGGAGCATGGCACGAGTTAGTTCGTATAGCACCCCAGCGCGGTACCGCGCAAATGGAAGAAGCTCTCTTTTGGTGCTGCTGGTGGGGGCGGTAACGGTGGTGATGGTGATAATGGTGGCAATGGTAATGATGGTGGCAGTGGTGGTGGTGGTGATGAAGATATTTGGTGATGACAGTGATGCTGGTTAGATGCAGCATGGTAGAATAGTTTCACCCGTAAGTACCTGGATTCAGATTTGGTTCAAGTCTACCACTTACCACCTGTGAGCCCTTGGGCAAATTATTTAACCTTTCTCTGTTTTAATTGTTTCATTTGTGAGATGGGGATGATGATATTCATCATTACTCATTCTTTAGACTAAATTATTTCACATTTGTCAAAAAATTTACAACAGTGTTTGTTTTTATAAACAAACTCTTAGACATAGAGAATGTTTGTTAAATGAAGTGTGGGTGCAGAATACAGCTTTTAACAAAAAGGTACCTAGTGGCTTCTGGACTTCTGCTTTATTCTTGATTTTGCTTTTCATAGCAGGCTGAAAAGGCTGTCTTTTCCTTCTCTCAATGGCCAGACCCACTCTCCCCTCCTCCCCATCCCTCCATGTGTTCTGCGTAGAACAGGTGTGTGGTGAGCCAGAGTTCTGGCAGAGTGCAACATGAAAAAGACTCCCAGTAATTATAAAAATAACAACGAAGGCTGCTTAGCGAGGTAGGCAGATGAGCACACCACTAGCCAGAATGATAAATAGCGCCTGCAAATGTTAGGTCCCAGTGGGAGTATGGGAACATATGGGATAAACCACACTAAAAGTTGGGCATCGCTGGTAAGTTTTAGATGGTTAAGGCAGGCCAACTCTGATGCCAGTTTTTTCCTTCTTTCTTTCTTTCTTTTATCCTAATTTTAAATCCTTCAGTTCCCCTTTTGTCCCTTTGTTCTATTTTGGTCCTAAAAGAAGCATTCGTCTTTGAGGCCAGCCAGGGAATCTCCAAGGAAGTCAGGTCTATGTGGTAATCCTAAAAACAAATGGCCACCCTGGAATCTGTGAATTTCCGCATTGAGCTCTGTTCTATATTGTTGGGGGAGGTGGAAATGAACGTGGTAAATATTTAATGGAATGCTAATGTGTTGAATCCAGACCTATGATAGGTGGGCAGTCAGAAAAATGAGTGCCTAACCAGTCCGATAAGTTTACAAGTGTTTGCAGAAGAGGCAAACAATTTTCTCTGCCAAACATTATTTAAAAAGAAGACGTGGAGGGTGGTAGGTTGATTTAAGGTCAGTGTTTGTATGTCTGGGTCTGAATATAGTTTGGACACTGTACAATCTCTTTGGCATGGCTCTGTAGCAGTGGGATTTCTCTGGAAGGATATTTTGGAATTCTTGTTCACCACCCACCATGCTTTTCCTGGGCCTCAGAAGAGATTAGAGATTTAGAGGTGAGATTTAGAATGTGGGCACCTGAATGTCGGTGCCAGCTCCTTAGTAGATTTCCAGGATTCCTTACTTAGCGATTACATCAACATCCTTGGTCATGTGGAGCCAGCAGAGGAAAGGAAGTAGGACTTGGGATTGGGCAGGTGTGGCTTTGGCTACGGGCCCTCTCTGCTCAAGTTGCCATCAATGATGTAAGGCCTCAGAGTTCTAATATCCTCATTTGTACAATGGGGCTGTTATGAGTACCAGTACCACGGACTTGTTAAAAGACTGGATGAGTCAACGTCTTGGAGGTGCTTAGAATTGTGTTTGGCATGTAGCAAGTCCTAGCAAAGGGTTTGTTAGAAAATTAAATAGGAGATATCTTCTATGACTGCCTTTTATGCAAATGTATGCATATGTATGCATTAATCTAGTTTTTTGGAAGTTACCTTTTTTAAAAAAAATAATTTATTGTAAGTTCCAGGATACATGTGCGGGACATGCAGGTTTGTTACATAGATTAACGTGTGCCATGGCGGTTTGCTGCACCTATCAACCTTTCAGCTAGGTATTAAGCCCCCCGTGCATTAGCTATTTATCCTGATGCTCTTCCTTCCCCCACCACCCCCACAAGCCCCAGTGTGTGTGATTTCCCTCCCTGTGTCCATGTGTTCTCATTGTTCAGCTCCCACTTATGAGTGAGAACATGCGGTGTCTGGTTTTCTGTTCCTGTGTTAGTTTGCTAAAGATGACGGCTTCCAGTTCCATCCATGTCCCTGCAAAGGACATAATCTCATCCTTTTTTAAGGCTGAGTAGTATTCCATGGTACGTACATACCACATTTTTTTTTGTATGGTCTGTCATTGATGGCCATTTGTATTGATTCTATGTCTCTGCTGTCGTGAATAATGCTGTATGCACTAATCTTACAACATGTTACTTACAGCAACCCCACCACTACTCTGTCAGGGGAGTATTATTGCACCCAATTTATAAGGGAATTAACTGAGGTTCAGAAAGTTTAAGTAACTTGCCCAGGTCAACACAGCCAGGGATTTCCAGAGCCCAAATTTGGACCCAAACTTTATATGTCTTCAATAGCTGAGTTCTTGACCAATATGATACATTGCTCTTATGATAAAAATAAGTACTCTTTATTAGTAAACTGGAGGCCAGAGATATATATATATATAGTTGTTGTTGTTTGTTAGTTTGTTCTTTGAGATGGTGAGATGGTGTGTTGCTCTTGTTGCCCAGGCTGGAGAATAATGGTATGATCTCTGCTCACTGCAACCCCTGCCTCCTGGGTTAAAGCGATTCTCCTGCCTCTGCCTCCTGAGTAGCTGGGATTACAGGCACCTGCCAACATGCCTGACTAATTTTTTGTATTTTTAATAGAGATGGGGTTTCACCGTAACGGCCAGTCTGGTCTGGAATTTTGACCTCAGGTGATCCACCCTCCTCGGCCTCCCAAAGTGCTTGGCGTGAGCCACTGCATCTGGCCTAGAAAAAACCTATTTTAAAAAAATGTGAAATACATGGAAAGGCAGCATAACATGGGATTATTAATGGGGCTAGATTCATCCTTCACAAGCTGTGTGATTTGGAGCAAGTTACTTAACCACTCTGTGCCTTGTTTGTCTAACAGGGATATGAAGATAGTAGTGGGACTTACCTTATAGGATAGTTGTGAAGATTAAAGGAGTTAATACACAAATGGGTAAGAAGATGTCTGGCAAATAATAAATGGCATATATAGTTTATTTAAAAATATTTTAAAATGGATTGTCATGTAAGAGTCAGAAAGGAAATGAGGTCACTCAGGGTGGTTCCTCTTTTCATGTCCCTAGAGTGTCCCAGCAGGACGCTGCTAATCTGGGAAGCTGAAAATCCCACCTGTCAGAGGCTCTCTGTTGCCACCAGCTGCCTGGCCATGACATCGCAGAGAAACCATCTTGCAGCAGTCAGCCCCTTGCCTAATCCTCTCCCATGAGAGGTTCAGCTGCACAGCTTGGCACAGCTTGGCACAGCTTGGCACAGCTTGGCACAGCTTGGTTCTGGGTCCCTCACATTTCTGTCTTGTCTGCAAGACTAGACTATATAGTCTCTGAAAACACAGGTTTATTTGCTACCTCCTTTTCTCCCCCAGTGCTGGGTTTGGTGGGTTCCCAGTGATGAGTAATACCCGCTCGTTGGATTGATAGCATTTTTTTTTTTCGTGGCCTGAAGCTGGAGGAAAAAAGCTTCAGCAGAGAGAAGCCATCTCCTGTTCTGAGATGACTGCTTGTTGCTGGACAAGGGAATGAAAGATGTGTTTTGCACTTCTTAGGGACAGACTTGCTTTTACAATGTGGGGTGCCTTAGCACCTGGCCATGTTGTTTGACCTTCTTGCCACCTTGAAAACCTGCCCCCTGCCAAGCTGTGGTGAGTGCTGACTGGCAGGTTCATATCATCAAAGTCACAGTGCTGGTAAGCACGTCAACATGATTTCACGTGAGGACAGTCATCTGAGTTGTTAACGGGAGCCCGTCTTAAGGGATTTTGACTTTACCCATGCCTGTCCTTAGTAGAAAGTACAGCACATCTTGGCTACCTACTTGAAAATCTGATGGACACTCAGAGGCCCCTCCTGAGTCCATTGATGAATTTCACAAGAGTCATCAACTCCCTACAATGATGGGGAAAAAATTGGGGAGTTATGTGCAGTTTTCTGGAATGAGGATACAATTCAGAGTGGTCCAATTTCAGAGTGGCCCATGCCTCAAAAATAAGAATGAGGAGCCACAACTTCACCCCCAGAAGAGGCATTGATAGGAAAAATCAGCCCTCGAGGGTAGAGATGATGCCTCAGCGTCACAAAGAAAGGGCCACCTAATAGTCTCTTTAGCTGTCCTCCTTCTGCGTCCCCCTGTCCTTCTGTTTGCTCCTCTAGTGGTTAGTCTTTCCTGGTGTTCCCTGGTCATTTGCCCGGTTCCACGTGCCTCAAACTTTCTCTTGCTTGGGAGGCATTTCCCCACTTTCTGAAGACTCAGTGGAGTGTGATGTAGGTCAGCTCTTCTCCAGCCCTCAGTGTCTTCTCCTCCTCCCTTTACTCTTTGGATTTGTATCCCTTTACCTCTAATGGCTGTTAGGGTGGTTGACATTGACTGAGGGGTGGAGGGTAAAGGAGATGAAGAAAATACTCAGCTTGAGTTAAAATATCCAGGCTAAGGCCAGGCATGGTGGCTCATGCTTGTAATCCCAGGACTTAGGGAGGCTGCGATAGAGGATTGCTTGAGCCTAGGAATTCAAGACCAGCCTGGGCAACATAGCAAGACCCTCATCGCTAAAAAATTTTTTAAAATGCCAGGTGTGGTGGTGTGCATCTATAGTTCCACCTACTGAGGAGACTGAGGCAGGAGGATCTCTTGAGCCCAGGAGTCAGAGGCTGCAGTGAGCTATGATCATGCTACTATATTTCAGCCTGGGTAACAGAGAGACCCTGTTTCAATAAACAAATAACAATAATTTTCTAAAAACCCAGGCCACTGTTTCTCAGATTACATTTATGCACATCACTTTTGAAAAAAAGGCTTCTCATGCTGTCTAGCAAAAGGGAGTTTTGTAGCCTATCTCAGTTCATGGGTCTAGCCCTGCTCTTGCCCAACTCTACAGCCTTGGCCAGGTCACCTCTCCTCTCAGGGTCTCAGTGTTCTTGTTACTAATGTATTGAATGGAACAGACTCTACTTCATAGGAATGAAGAGAGGATAAACTGAGACAACAGATACAATGTCTGGTACATAGTAAGCTTTGAAGAAGTGGTAGCGACTCTGACAGTGATGATGAAAAGGATGAAAAAGTAGGAAGAAAGAAAGAAGAGAAATAGCCCAGAGCCTAGCACGGGCCTGATGCATGATTCTCAAAAACTCGATAGTCCGATAGATACCAAAATGAATGGTGAGTGGATGGGTAGGTGGGGTGATGAGTGGACGGATGGATGGATAGATGGATGGGTGGGTGGATGGCATGTTGGTCATCAAATCAGTTTTGGAAAGTCTGGATTAAACAAGGTCCAGCAGTTTTTTGTTTTGTTTTGCTTCTTTACAGGACTTCTCAGGTGTTTTTTTAATGTCGATAGTAATCATGAATTCCCAAGAGGGAGAGAGGGCAAGCTGAATGTTTCCAACTCATTTGACCATGGTGTCCTTTTGACAGTGGGTGACAGTGGGGCATTTGATGAGCCTTCTCTCCATGCAGAGTGCCTTGCAAGTTGCCAGTCCAGCACACTGAGTTTCTAAAGAGAAAATGATACCCAGAAAGCTCAGGTGGTTCAGCCAATTCAGCAGCTGCATGGAATTAGCATAAAAATTCTCATCTGTCAGTTCTGGAGATTTGCGCTATTTGGCGTGGTGTGTCCAGCTCCTGTAGGGACCTGGAGCCCAGAAGGCAGAAGATGCAGAGAGGGCACGAAGAAAAGCCCAGCAGAGTAGCTGCACCCTTCCCCCTTCTGAGAGGCCTCAGGGAGTATTTGTTTGCCTCAAGCAAGGTCAACAAATTCTCAAACCCAGTTGCCATTCATCCCCAGACAGGTCAGAGGTCGGTTCCTGAAGCATTGTTGATCTCAGCAGAGATGATGTGCAGGGTTGATATTCTTAGATTTGCTCATTCAGCCAGTCAGTCTGGCTTTCAGAGGAGAATCAGGTCAAGAAGTGCTTAATGAACCAAGAGGAGCATGGTACTGCCGGAACCACTGGGGCCTCAAGTTTGTAATGATTATCAGCAGGCTCCTCACTGACAAGACCTGCTGGAATGTTCTTTGTGCCTCTCCATAACCATTTTTAGAGTTGTGGTCAATCCTGCTGTTTAGAGTAACCCAGGGTCCTGGATTCTTTAAGTTACTTCTGATTTAAAGGTACCCCCTTCATCATCCCTAAAAACCACGAATTGAACTTGACATCCTACTTACTGTTTTGGTTTCAAAAGTTGCATTTTCCATGTACAGAAGCCGTGTACCTATCCTTTGTTAATACCTGGGTCTTAATTTTTTTTTTGCTTAGAACATAGAAGAAGGAGGTAAGCTCTTCAACAAGAAAGTGCTTCACAAGTTGAATTTGTAAGCACAGTTTCATTCAAGCAATTAGCGGTGGAAGCGAGGAAGACTTTTGATATCCCTGGCTTGATCCTCCAACCAGCTGCTAATTCTTTCGTCACTATGACAACTATCACCAGCCATTTACTGAGTGTCTGCCATGAGCCCCTGAGCCCCTGAGCCAAACACGGCAGTATAGTATGCGTTTTTAAATCTCTGGACAACTCCATGTGTTACGGTAACTCATCATATTCTTGTTTCACAGCTGAGAAATCTGAGGCACAGAGAGGCTAAGTAGTGTGCATGGGAACACACAGCTGACAACTGGGGGGACCTGGGATTTTAACGTGGTCTGTGTGGTTTAGTGTGAGCTCTTAACTACTGTGCTGTGGTGCTTGCAGCAAGGGAGCCAGGCATGGTAAGAAGTGGCAGGAGGCAGGAGAATTGTGATGCCACAAGAATATCATGCTTAGTACACACTTGTCATTCTCATAAGAACTTCCCATGTAATAGCTCACTTACATACACTAACTGAAAGCAGTCTCTAGGTGGGGGGATGTGACTTCTCTTCTCCAGATGTCTTATCTGGCTAAATTAGTCCTCCACTGAGGTTTCCAATGGGGGCGGTTGTAATCTGGGGAGGGGTTGGTTGATGGTCCAGCATATCCTGTCTACAGCCTACTGAAGCTTTTTCCTATCTACCCATCTTGGTAATCAATTTGATGTAGCTATGACTTGGGCACCACATTAACATCCCTGTTGGAGCTGTCCTCTCCTTCACTGGGAATTCACTGGTTAGTCCTTGGTCTTCTAAACACTATGTAGCATCTCAAGGAATTTTTCTTGAGGTCCATGCTAGGTAATGCTTTTCCATGCTCTCTTCCACCTCCACTGGGTGAAGTGGGAATACATTTCTGGCAGTGAGTGCCGTTTCTCAATTCTGGTTCATGCTGATACCCTAGTGTCATTGTTTTTGATAACTCAGCACGTATCACAGGCATGTAGGGAAACCTGACTCTGGGGAACTGACCAGGCACACATTTTGTTGTTTAACCTTGGACACGTCACTTGACCTCCCTGAGCCTCTGTCTCATCCCACAGATGACAGGTCATTCTCAAATACTTACTGAGCACCTACTCTGTGCCCAGTCCTGTGAGAATGGCAGAAAAACCAAGTGATTGAGGAGGTGGGGGAGGAGCTGAAATGGATGCACATCCGCATGAGAATGCCAGGTACGTCTTTAGCATCCCAGAGCAAATCACTACTGATATTTCAGAATCTCAGCCCCGTAGATCATGAGTGCTGGGATTGGAGCAGGAGGTAGTGCTGGGAAGACCTGGCATATAGCTTCTTGTTGAAGGATGGGATATATATATATATATATGCAGTTTTACTGGGGGATTACAAAATGGAAGCTCGAACAGCAACATCTCTATGGGGTGTTGATGAGGCATTGAAGACAGACAGAGCTGCCATGAAGAGCAGAGAGATTAAAAAACAATCTTGCATGGGTACATTGAAAAACGTTCTGAAGAATGAAATAAAAATAGCATTTTCTGGACGCCTTCCAAGAACCAGGAACACCCACCTTCAGTATGTCATTTCACTGCTGCAATACATTTGTGAGAGAGTACAGGTGTTGTATCATCTTAGCCGTGAAGGGTCTAGGGATCAGGGATGAGTATACTGTCTGTTCTTAATCAGACACATAAAAGGGTGACAGAGCCCAGATCCCCCAGATCCAAACCCATCCTCTCCAACTTTGAAACGCAGGCTTTTTCTACTATTGTGATGCCCCCAGGTTACTTGTGATGACCTTGGAAACCTAGTTAGCTCTCAGTTATCTGGGGACCCCTGGCAGCCCCTCCACCTTCCTCACACCTTGTTTAGCCAGTCATTTCTGGAAGGTTTTGGGAAAACTTTATTTGCCTCGTGGCCGTTTTAGTCACTGAGTGAGCAAGAAGAAATGACATGCTTCCTTATTTGAGCCAGTCTGCCTTCCTGAAAGTTGTGATCACCGTGAAGGGAGTCATGATATGGAGTGGGCCTGAACCAAATGCCGAAAAGACTTTCTTACAAAGGTGATGGTGCAGTTGGTTCTGCCTGGGGTAGCAGGGAAGGCTTTGCACAAACTGTCATGGAACATTTGACTTAGGCCAGCAAGGTTGATCTAGAAGGAAGAAAGAAAGAGAGGAAGGAAGGGGATTTCTGTATAGCAGGCAAGTTTAAATGGAAAGGTGGACTCACAGAGGTGTTTGGCAAAGACAATTTGCCAGTGTGGTTTCTACAAAACAGTGATTTGTAGAAAAAGGGACAATTTGTATCAGATGATGAATATGGATAGGGTGAAGTGAGAGATACTATGAAGGGCTGCAGGACATTTTCCATTACCCACCTTTGCCTGGAAACAAAGTGAGTGATCCTGTGAGTAATGACATCATCTGTGCAAATCTGTATTTTGAAATCAACATTGTCAATATCCAAGAGATAAGAAAGGTGATTAGTATTAAACTTATTCAGTGATAGGGTCAGGGAAACACTCTGTTTTATGCATTTCATTTTGTTTTGTTTTAGTAGTCAACAAATGGCAACAGATAGCTTCTTTTTAGATAGCCTTTTAGAAGGCAAAGAATGGTAGAGCTGATCCCACAGTGAGCTTCTGCCCTGTGGGAGAGGCAGCTTTTTCACAGATGTGATTATTGGTACAAAGAAATGTGGCTCGACATACCTAGATGTTCCATTCTTTCAAGAGATAGTATAAATCTAGGTTTTACATGAAATAAATGTCGCCATTAAGCAATATTAACTTTTTTTTTTTTACACTGTGCAGACAAATTATTATCATGGTCACTATCATCCCCATCTATGGACTGGACTTGGCCCCTATGACTGCAGGTTGCTCTGTTGACCAACAGAATCCATGGGGCAGGAATTGGCCTTCTCTAGATAGCCCCTGTCTCTCACCTTCCAGTCACAGCCAACACTTCTGTTTCTTACTTTCCTCTCTTTCATTGGTGTCTACACTTTGCGTAGCTACCACTCAGAAGGGTGGGTCACTCCTGTTGGCCTCTCTTTGTTAGCCTGGTCTCAAACTTCTGGGCTCAAGTGATCCTCCTGCCTCAGCCTCCAGAGTAGCTGAGATTCAGGTGTGCACCACTATGCCCGGCTTATTTTAGCTCTTAAGATCTGGGAAGGGAGATGCAGTGTCTGACAGCCAGAGCCAAAATGCCTTTATCTTTAGCAGGAAAAGAGGAGTTAATACCCAAGAAGGGAATGTCATCATGGACGGTGGAGAAAGACGGAAGATTTTTTTTTTTTTTTTTTTTTTTTTTAGGTGGAGGGATGAGATTGAACTGTCAAAGGCTGGCTAAGAAAAAGCAAAAGCCTTGATGGAAATCTCTGGCACAGTGGAGATGAGCAGAACCGGTGCCGGGGAGGCATTAGGAGAGAGAAGATAGTGGGGAAGCAGAAAGGAGCGGTGAAGGAGTGTGTGTATTTGCTTTTGTCTTGAAGCCTGACTTCTTGGATAAAATACATACCCTAGATTAAGGGTCAGCAGACCATGGGCTGTGAGCCAACCTGGACCATTGCCTGTGTTTGTTTAATCTTCGAGGTAGGAATGGGTTTTACACTTATAACTGGCTGGTAACTTTATTTAAAAAAAAGAATAATATGTTGTGACCTGTAAAAATGATAGGAATTTAACAAATAAAGTATTACAGGAACATGGTCCAATCATTCATTGGCATATTGTCAACAGACGCTTTTTCACGCTACACCAGCAGAATTTTGAGCAGTTGTAGCAGAGATTGTAAGTTCTGCAACACCTAAAATATTTATTATCTGAGTGTTTACAGAGAAACATTTACCATTCCCTGCCCGTGATGGACAGAGCAGATGGCAATACGTGGCTCCTCATTTCACTCCAGTATGTTTCGGGGAATCTGGATGCCTCTTAGCCACGATCAGAACTGCCAGCCCCTCCTCTCACCTTGCTAATTTTTCTACTATTTTAAGTTCCTGCATTACACCATGAGCTTAATACCACCCAATAAATGTTGGGTAGCCAGACATTTGCCGTGAACCATGTGCACTGCCGCTGGGGAGTGGAAAGACACACAGCATGGTGTCGGTCTAGAGGAGGCTCCAAGGGAAAAGAATCACAGCTCAGATACTGGGTGCTTCCCACTTGGGAAAATAGAACCTACGTCAAGAAAAAGAGATTCTGTTTAGTAGCTGTTATTTATTTACATGCTTTATGATTAATGGAAGGTTTTGAACAAGGATGCAGTCAGTGCAACTTCAAAAACATGAGTGCTACAATCATACAGAACAGCAAAAGCTTATTGTATCATGGTGTTCTTTTGCTATTGTTTTTTGAGACAGAGTCTAGCTCTGTCGCCCAGGCTGGAATGCCGTGGCAGGATCTCAGCTCACTGCAACTGTGTCTCCCAGGTTCAGGCCATTCTCCTGCCTCAGCCTCCCAGGTGGCTGGGACTACAGGCACGCACCACCACGCCCAGCTAATTTTTATGTTTTTAGTAGAGACAGGATTTAACCATGTTGGCCAGGATGGTCTCGATCTCTTGACCTTGTGATCTGCCCTCCTCAGCCTCCCAAAGTGCTGGGATTATAGGCGTGAACCACCATGCCAGGACCATAGTGTTCTTAAGAAAAAAGAAAATATCCCCTGCACAGGTTATAACTATATGTCTTTCTATCCTGTGTATAATGTATCTCTCATTTCTGTCCTGCTAAAATCAGCAGATTCTTTAATATATATAAACACATGGACATACAGTCACATGTCTTTTAACGATGGTCAATGAGGACATTCTGAGAAATGGGTCAGGCATTTTTGTCATTGTGAAAATATCACAGTCACACTTACACAAACTTAGGTGGCACAGCCTCGTCCATGCCTAGGCCATATGGGATAGCCTATTACTCCTAGGCTACAAACCTGCAGAGCATGTTACTGTACTGAATACTGTATCTAAACATAGAAAAGGTACAGTACAATATGATATTACAATATAATCTGATGGGACCACCATCATCTATCCAACTTGTCATTGCCTGAAATGCCATTATGTATGTAGCCGACCATCAATATGGTGAGGGATTGGTTCCAGGACCTCCCCTAGATACCAAAATCTACAGATGCTCAGTCCCTGTTGTAAAATGGCATAATATTCATATATAACCTATGCACATCTTCCCATATACCTATTAAATCATCTTTAGATTACTTATGGAGCCTACTACAGTGTAAATGCTGTGTAAGTCGTTGTTATACTCTATTGTTTAGGAAATAATGACAAGAACAAACAGTCTGTGTATTTCAGTACAGGTGTAGTGGTGTTTTGTTTTGTTTTGTTTTAAATACGTTAGATCTGAGGTTGCTTGAATCTGTGGATGTGGAACCAGAGAATATGGAGATTTCTCTCTCTCTCTCTCTCTCTCTCTCTCTCTCTCTCTCTCTCTCTCTGTGTGTGTGTGTGTGTGTGTGTGTGTGTGTGTGTATAGAGACAGAGAAAGAGTTACATAAATACAGTGGATCACTATCTTCTCTGCAGTTTCTAGCTACCTCCTCCTCACGTTTGCTTACTGAAGCATTCTCGATTAAGAGTAAGTGAATATAGTTACCTCTCTTCTATGCTCAAGAAACCAAGAATCTAAATGTGTAAATTTCTGGCCTAAATGATGGAATTAAGTCTCCTGCCTCCTGGTCCAGTGGTCTTTCTATTTTATAACACTAAAGAAACAATTTGATCTGACGTAGGCCTTACCTAAGTAACTAATAGCTCTCCCCTCCTGTTGATTGCTAAAGGAAAGCGGACGGGAGAGACACGTCCATCTCACAGCGATGCTTCTGTCCTCCCCGGTAACTTCTCAGGAATGTGGTGTTGAAAGTCGTAGTCAAAAGCTAAAGTTAGAAACAGTATCGGGCTGTTGAGTAAGAGGGGTCAGCGCGCAGCTGTTATGGGAGCTTTCTGAATTGTACAATGTGGCCACTTTGATGCATGAGAATCAATTACAGAGAAACCTTGTCAAGATGGCCAAAATTCAGCCTTAAATAATTGAATTCGCTGCCAAACCCTGTCCGCTGTCGTTATCTAGAAATGTAATTATGTAGCTAAATCAAGCAACTAAAATTAGTGTAGTGTAAAAACACCTTGGCTGTCTGAAAGTGGAGGAATTGACATTTGGATTTAGAAAACGCCAATAGTTGGATATGTTTGGCAGTGTTTGAAGCTCTCTCCCAGTTTCAACAAAATCTATATCAAGTGTCCTGTTTAAAGAGAGAGGTGGGATGTGGCAAATGAATGTTTGGTTTTGAAGGTGATTTTCACTGATCCCTGGGACTTGGGCATTATTTAAGTGGATTCACTTCATCAGAACTTCATTTATTGTTTTCAAAACTGTGGATCTACACCCACCCACATGACTTCCCAATACGAAGATTAGAAGAGTGACAATTTGAATGTTATCTGAACCTTCAATCTCAAGTCACAGCCTTTCATCTGAAACCACAGATGTGTCTATACCAATCATCAGGAGAACGGGGAGAACGGGGAGAACGGGGAATACATTACAGGAGTTGCAAATGGCCCCTGGCACTGTACACATCGTGATATGGCGCTAGGATTTCATTTAATGATAACGCAGCCTTTTGAAGTAGGGACTGTTATTATCTCAGTTTTCCAAATGAGCAGACAGGGTTCAGAGAGGCTAAGCAACTTGTTCAAGATCACACAGCTAGTAAATGGGACACCCATGTCAGTATAATTCAAACTCATGTAATCCCCTAGGCATTTATCTATTGCCATGTAATACATCCCAAAAGATTGCTTGGGTATTTTCAAATGCCAGAAAGGTTTCACATCTATGCTTGAACGTATTTCTCATCCATAGTTTCGGTGCTTATTAGATATACCTTGGAACTCCGGGAACAGGGCGACATCTCTTATTAATGCGTTGCATATTAATATATCGTAGTTGAAATTTTAAAATAAAGAATGTCTTTAAAAATGCAAAATAAAAGGCATAGAAAGTGTTATTACAGAATGAAATACAGGAGTGAGTACAGGAATCAGGCTCTGGAGTGTGTAGCTTAGCACTGCCTTCTGCTAGCTATGTGACCATGAGCAAACCATTTAACGGCTATGAGCCCCGTGTCCCATTTGTTACATGGGACTGTTAATAGTACTGACTTCAGAGACGTGTTGTGAGAATGAAATTACATAACGTGTGTAAATAATTTAACTCCGTCTCTCTGCATAGCACACATTGTGCAAATATAGGCTGGTGGCTTTATTGTATTATTTACAAATTGCCCCTTTAAAATTGAAATCGGAGAGAGAAGGAGGAAAACTAGACTGAATATCTTTTTTTTTTAATTTTTTTAATTTTTTTTTCTGTCAGTACCAAAGGTTGCTCGCATTAACCTGCTGGATTTGAGTTTTAAGTGGGAGTTAATAATCATATCAGTTTATATTTCTCAGTCCCCTCCCCCACTAAACATCCCATGTAGACCCCATCCTTTGGTCTTTTGGCCAAATTCGGTGGGGTGAGCTTCTGTCTCATAGCCTGGTCCCCTCGTCACTTGGTCTCTCGGCCTCTCTCTCTGTCTCTCTCTCTCTCTCTCTCAGAACTAAATTAATGAAGAGTATCTGGTTAGTCATGTTAGGCAAGCTGTTCCCAAAATAGCACCTTCCATTTTGGTAGCTTCAACTTTGCAGCTGCTGTGTCTCTTCGTCGTCTGGGAAGAAAACTTTCACATTAAGAGTTGCTGATGCGGATTTTCTTTCTTTCCCCTCCTGGCGTTGATGAGTGCTTGGCTCCTGAGAGAAGCGATTTGGCTCCCAGCTTTGTAGTTCGGAAGAAGTTGGGTCTATAGGTTTCCCCCAGACTCTCCATTGATGTGTTGAGCTTCAGAGGGAATAATAACTCCACGTAAAACATGTTGGCGTCTCAAGGAGTCCTCCTGCATCCCTATGGCGTGCCTATGATTGTACCGGCAGCTCCTTACCTCCCTGGACTGATTCAGGTAATTCAAGGCCTTTGCCAGCCAGCAACTTGACTCCAGAGTGCTCAGAGTAATAATTGGAATTTTTATGGTTGAGAAAGCAAACACTTTTAATACAGGAAAAAGCCCTCGCGTAGTCAGTGAGAAGACAGTAGGAAATCAAAAAGATGGATCACCCTAATCTAGCTATCGACATCTCTCATGGCTGAATAAATGGTGTAGTTGAGCTATATTTGCTTGTATTGATCTGACTACTGTTTAACATTCATGCCTTAGCTTCAGGAGGTTGACCACGGGGCAAAGGATTTGCTCTCCTTCTCAGCTTTCTGAGGGACTCAGTCTCCCAGAGCAGATCATGAGGCAAAGTAACTTATCATGAGGTGACTCAGTTAAGAGCTTTAACCCAGGAAATGAAAAGGAGCATGAAATATGCATTAATTCGTAGGACGCCTCCACACGGATTGTCTATTTTCAGAGAAGGCTCTCCCCACCTGAATTTGAGTGGTGGCACTGAGGCAAGAAGGAACTGTCTATTGATGGGTAATTTATGAAGTTCAGAGATTATTCAAGGGATCCCTTGCCAGATGTTTACATCTTAATGATGGCAAGAAAGTGGAGGGCTGAAATGTGTCCTGGTTTTACTTTGAAGGCTTTTTTAATTCTGTGCAGAGAGGATTAATCTACCAATGAGAAATTTGGGACCTTTTTTCTGCCCCTTATCATAAGGTTTTCTTTGCAAGCAAGTGTTGGCTTGTGGGTGTATGTCTGAAGTTCTCTGTAGAAAGCTCACATCTACTAGCAATAGAGCCCACACATCATAGAAATCCAAGATGGATTTTGTTGTAGTGTTTTGTGTATAACCATGTCTTTGCAATAAATTCTGTATCTCCTTTCTACAGAAAAAGAAAACAAAATATATTTAGGTACCTTTACTCTTGTGTCTCCCTGTGTCCCTCCAGCCCCTCGTGTTTAAAAATTCTATGATACCCTAGCTCATTAAATATAATTTCTGGGAAGGATTCTTGTCACTCTTTTCCCTACCTCTTCTGAACTTCACTGTTACCTTTTGTTAACTGTACAAACCTGGGTGATCAGAATCATTTGGGGGTGATTCCAAGTAACAGTAAACATTCTGTCTTTCTGGATTTATGGCCATTCGGAAGCTTTTCTCTGTATTACATGTCGTAAATAAATGGGTCACCTGAAGGATGGGCCTTTGCAGCGTGGAACTTGTTGCCTATTTCCTGGTATACACAGGCCGGCGCGATAAGGTTGCCATTTCTGAAGTAGAGCTCAGTGGCAGCTTAGAAAGTAACAGGCCTCTTGCTACTACTGGAAACTTGGGGTGAAGGTCGGCCATTGGAGTTTTGTCAGACCCTCTGCCGCCCCGTCTGATAAATAATTACAGGCAAATCGTGGTCTTCACTCTATGCTGATTGATGCTGAAATTGCTTTTGAAAGTTCTCATAAGTTCCTGTTATAGATTAAGTGCCGGTGTAGGAAAAATAACGGCACCCACTGAAATGGGTGAATGTAATCAGGTTTAATGGACTCGAGAGCTTGTTGGGAATTAAATAACTATCGATTTGCTGGAATGTTGCTGTCATTACGAAATGCCACTCTGGACGTATTACCCCAGTGATAGATGAGAAGATGCAAGGGCCAGCTGAGAAATTGGGGTGGCCCTATTTCTTTCTCCTTTGCAGAGCATTTGAGAAACATACCCAGTTAGTTTTGGAAGGAACAAGTGATTTTATGTGCAAATCTTAGCCTGATCATACTTTAGTTTTTCCAAAACAACAAGCGATACCTCTGGTAACTAGTTACCTGTAAGTTAGGAGAGCAGTTTGGTGAAGACTCTAGACCGGCTGCTGTGATAGGCCTTATCTCCTTCCTTTCCCACTGCTGTGGAATGTGCTGGAAAGCTAACGCACAGAGAGAAATTCGCTTCACTTACGGTTTGCTGAGACAGCCCATGTTATTTTCCCTTCGGCATCAAGAAACTAAAATCACCCCAATGCAGTTATATTTGCAAGGGAAGAAAGAGCAGTGCAAAGGAAGAAAAAGCTGTATCACTCACACATGCTCACCTCTGAGCCGATTTTTCTGTGGCCAGCTGTCCTGCATTGCTGCGGACTCCACTTGCTCACCAATTCCTTGATCTTAGAGGTTTCTTGCTCATTCAAGATGCAAGGTATTTCATCTAGGGAATTGAGGGTCTATCACCACCTTAATATGTCATTGACAAGATGTGAAAATGATCCAGAGTAAAGCCTGTGTTCTCCATCACTGGGAGTAATTTTTCTGTGACTAGAAATGTTGAAACAGAGTCCATAGTGTCCACTTGGAAGGATTGTTGTATTATAGCTGTAGATTACTTTTCAAGGTCTTTCCAGCCTCAAGAGCCAGAGATTTTGTAGCACAAGTGCTCCCTTTTTATAATAACTTCAAGTGCCATTTTGAAAATTCAGACCAGCATTGCCCTGTTGTAGTCAGCTCAGATAAAGAACAGAATAAGTGATTTACCAGCCATTGACTGTGCCAGACTTTAAAAGAGTAGGCTGGGCGCGGTGGCTCAAGCCTGTAATCCCAGCACTTTGGGAGGCGGGTGGATCACGAGGTCAAGAGATCGAGACCATCCTGGTCAACATGGTGAAACCCTGTCTCTCTACTAAAAATACAAAAAATTAGCTGGGCATGGTGGCACATGTAATCCCAGCTACTCAGGAGGCTGAGGCAGAATTGCCTGAACCCAGGAGGTGGAGGTTGTGGTGAGCCTAGATCGCGCCATTGCACTCCAGCCTGGGTAACAAGAGCAAAACTCCGTCTCAAAAAAAAAAAAAGAGAGCACTACCCTAATCCTGCAAAGGCAGTGAATGGAGGTATTTACTAACAGCTTAGGGAAGTTACTCATACAGGATCTTTTGTTCCAAGCCATAGGAACCTACCCATCCTCCTCTAGGAAAATCAGAATCCTTTCCATATTAGATCTCCTGAACCCATTATGTTATGTCTAAACTTGTTGTGTTTAGCGAAATAGAGTGTGTTTCCTCTAGTCATGTTGAGAATTATAGAATGACTATGGAGAATTCAGCTGAAACTGTCTGGACTGTTTCATGGGTAGAAAAAGCAGAGAGGAAAGGATGATAGTAGCATTCCCAAGTGCACTGTACAACGATTGGCTACTTTCCCCTTGAAGAAGAACCAATGTACTATTTAACACTACTTAATTCTAAATTTCTCATAGTAGCTTGAATGATCAGTGAGTTGTCTGACCTGGTAACACAGAAGCTTCAGTCACTTGCCCAAGTCAGTCTTGAGTCTAGAAGCTACTGAGAGGCCTTACCCAAGCCAGGGACCATGGCCAAACGATAGACTCAAAACAACAGCTTTGTAACTGCTTAGTCTGTTTGGTTAGTGTTTGGGTCTAATGTGACCTTGGCTTTGGGCTGCAAATATGGAGCCTCACCCCTCAATCTAGGTATCTACCTTATAGATATGCCCTTGGACCACACATGGCCCAGTCACTTTGACTCTTGGACAACTCATTCCCATCTCATCTAGGTCTAACCGATGATGAGTCGGCAGAGTATTTTCCCGGATGGTTGATGTCGTAAACAGAGCCACATTCAGCTCATCATGCATTTGTTCCTTCACTTATCCACTCACTGCACACTCGTTCTTTAACAGAAGTGACAATCATAGCCACTGAACTGTGGGTTCACTGTCTAGTGGAAGAAATACTAGATAAACCCCAATCTATAAGAGTATAATAAGTCAGTGGGAGGAAATATAGGTAATGATTACTGAACAACATATTGTCATGTGCCAGGCTCTTGTGCTGCTGAACACTGAGATATAGCATCTCAATTTATTTTTATGACAAACTTAATGTAATTGAGCAGTATTCCTCTGCCTTCCTACATCCGTAGTTCTAAATTCCAGAAAGCTCTGAAAATCAATTTCTTTTGGAAGTTTGGCACCAAGGCTCATTTAGGAACAAAAGGTTGACCTGAAATGATGTGTAGCTATTTATAGACCTGCTTTATCCCAGTTAGCGTAAATATTCATATATTTTGCTGTGGGAATATTTATGTGTTTGATTTCAGGGTGCTGTCCTAGACCCCGCTGAGGGCTTTACATAATCGGTGTTTCCACTGAAATACCTTTCTGCAAAAGCCCCAAAAATCTGATTTTCAAAACTCTGGTGACGCCAAGGGGTCTTAGGTAAGAAATTACAGTCACGCCTTATAATTCCCCTTTTGCCTATGGAGAACCTGAAACCTGCACTTAGAGAAAGATAAGCAGTCCAAGGTCACAAAGAATTCCAGGGGTACAGTTGAGGTTTGGACTAGATTTGTTGGACCAGAGTCTTTTATCCACCCACCTACCCTCTAGGTTGAGGTATGCAGGCAGGGTTGCATATGAAAACACAGGAAAGAAGTAATCCAGTGCCTCTTAGAGTTGGAAAGAAGGTGGTTCAAAGGGAGGGAAGTGGTATTTGAGTTGAGCTGTGAAGCATTAGCAGGCATTCACAGGACAATAATAATAATAAGTAAGACTTGTTTAGTAGAGCAGAGAACTTAGGTGAATTCATGGTGTTGGCCTGTGATACTGAGATAGAGCCTCGGCATCTTTTGCAGCTCCTTGGCACTGTGGGATGTGACGGTGTTTAAACATAGGTCTCAAGAATGAAAACGCATAGTTCTAAAGGAGCTGGGAGGAATGTCAGGAATGGAACTCCTAAAGACTTCATCTCTGTATGCTCATAACGGCATGGGCTCCATCGATGCCAGCCGTGAGTCGGGCAGATGAATGTTTAATTTTCTGGGTGTGTGCATCATTTACCATTTCTTTTTTTTTCTTTTTTTTTTTTTTTTGAGTATCATTTTATTTTTTTAACTTCCAGGGTACTTAAAAAGGTTGTGCAGGTTTGTTTCACAGGTAAACAAGTGTCACGGTGGTTCCTGCCGCTGTTAACCTATCACGTAGGTATTAATCCCAGCATGCATTAACTCTTTTCCCTAATACTCTCTCAAACCCCACCTGGAAATGGCAATTATCATTTACCATTTCTATGCCATCACTTCTCTCTGAGATGATAAGCTCTCAGAGGACTGAGTTGTTTTCAGCCTATACTTTCTATAGTTAGACAGTAGTAGAAAAATGCCAATTATGCCTCTCTGGTGTGGATAGCAATGGTATAAGCAAACCTTACACTCCGTATTTTTATTTTTATTTTTTTAGAGACAAGGTCCCAGTTTGTCACTCAGGTTGCAAACAAAATAATCCTTAATAAGTACCTTGTGCAGTGGCACAGTCATAGTTCACTGCAGAATTGAACTTCTGGGCTCAATTAATCCTCCCACCTCAGCCTCCTGAGTAGCTGGAACTACAGAGAGGTACTACCACATCTAGCTTTTTTAAAAAAAAAATTCTTTTGTAGAGATGAAGTCTCATTATGTTGGCCAGCCTGGTCTCAAACTCCTGGTCTCAGCCACACTGTATTTCAAAGCAGAAACCAGCGTATGTGTTTTATGAGACAGCTCTATACATATATATAGTAACAGTGCAAATTATAGAAGCATTGGTCTTAACCATGGACAGAGAGTAGCCATCCCTATAGAAAGAGAGAGAAATCTATCGAGAACTTACAAGTAATTTGGATAAGTTGCTGGTCAAACTTGAAAAGCAACAGCTCGTTTGGCTCTGTGGCTGACATTTCAGGTCTTGATATTGCTGCCCTGCGATGTTATCTCCATGTTTGGAGTGTCTGTTGATTGGGAAAGACATCAGCATGCACACCTGATATAAATGCTGGTGGCGTCATTTACTTGGAGGCTGCTCCATCTTAGTCACTAAGTGGACTTTTCTGTACTGCCAAAGAGGCCATGTCAACAAGCGGGCTAAATTAAAGAGGCAGGGAGGTGGCAAAGAGAATTTGGAGTCAAACAGGTCCGGGTTGATATATTGGCTCTGGCATTTACTAAGCCTGTGGCCTTAGGCTTGTCAATTAACCTCACCATGCCTCAGTTTTCTCAGCTACAAAATGAAAGCAGGAATGCCTAGCTTGCAAAGTCGCTCTGAGTTTTCAGTGTGATTCATCATGTCTTTATTCAGCAGTTGTGTTTTGAGCACCTACTGTGTGCCAGTCTGTAAACTAGGACTAGGTGATGTGGCAGAATGGAAAACACACTAGATCTCTTCCAACAGGAAGTTGATATTCTAACACATGTTGTTATTCTAACACATGGGAAAATCTAGCATATAAAGTATGTTTATTCTGTATTATTCCGGAGAGAGGGACAGAGAGAGAAGGAGAGAGGAAAGGTGTTATTATTATTATTTGAGATAGAATCTTGCTCTGTAGGCCAGGCTGGAGTGCAGAGTGGCATGATCTCAGCTCACAGCACCTCTGCCTCCTGAGTTCAAGCTATTCTCCTGCCTCAGCCTCCCAAGTAGCTGGGACCACGGGCATGTGCCACCATGCCCAGCTTATTTTTGTATTTTTGGTAGAGACAGGGTTTCACCATGTTGGCCAGGGTGGTCTTGAAATCCTGACCTCAGGTGATCTGCCCACCTCGGCCTCCCAGAGTGCTTGGATTATAGGTGTAAGCCACTGCGCCTGGCCAGAAAGGTACTTATTAAGGATTATTTTGTTTGCAACTAAGAAAATTCTAAGTCATAGTGCTTGGAGGGGGAATAAGAGCATCTAGTTCCAGGTTCAGGCACTATCAAATTCAGGGACTCAGACAGCTCATTGAGTTATCTCTCCCCAGTGGTTATCTCTACCTGATCTTCATTCATAAGCACATCCTGTCCAAGTAGTGGGAAAGATGGTTCTTGGCAACTCCAAGCTTACATAATCATCTCCTCTTAGAAAGTCTCTTCCCCACTACTCCAGTAAGAATTCCAGATTGCAGTCTCATTGGCTGATCATATCATCCATGCCCATCTCCTAACCAATCATCTCATCTCTGGTTGCCTACTTTAGGGTCGGAGGGTAGGGTGAGCTCCAAGGGAGCTGCATAGAGTGTGAGTGGAGGCCAGAGCAGGGACCTGTTACCAAAATGTGCTGCTGGATAAGCAAAATCTAGGTTCTTGTTATCGATAACAATTACAGTTAAAGCTTTCACAAACATTCAAACATGTTCTTTCTCCCCCAAAACTTTGTACACGCTATCCTCTGGGGAACAAGCGGTGGGCTTCTAGTCTTAATTTTCCTGATTGCCTGTTGCCATTGATCATATTTCCTAGGTAGTTTTCCTGCCTTCCAGTTCATTTGGATTCACCATTCATGATCAGATTTGCCAAAGGCATAGATGACTGTTTTACCGAGTGTCTTCTCACTTGCACTGTTTACAGTCATGTCTTCCACTCGTGTGTATTAGGGGCATTCCTGCTCTTTTTACAGACTAGTAAGTCACAACCTAGAGAAGTCAGGACATCCAGCAACAGAATAATCAATGCAGGACTGTGTTTCTCAGATTCATGATCCGTGCAGCCACACCACTTCTCTTTACCTCAGCAGTACATAAATAAATACATTAAAAAGAGCAAACGGAGCCTTCCACTTATTAACTTTGACATGAGGCAGACCTCCCATCATTCCAAAGCACTTGAAGATACTAGCGACTTGTCCCATTCTGTTTCATACAAATGCACTTTTTTAAATTAAGAGATTAAAGGGACACTGTCAATCTCTTCTGATTAATATCAGTCCTATAAAAAGGGTGTCTTGCCGTAGCAGCCATCTGTCATTTTGATCATTTTAAAGGCATGCTATATCAGCAAGTACGCTTTTTATAATATGTTGGCACAGGGCAGGGAGGATTGGAAGACCTACGGATTTCACACTCTCTGCTGCTGCTTTGGTGTTCAGCAATCTGAGCTTTTGATGGTGGAGCAGAGTCCCCTCCCTGTCTTTTAAAGGTTGTTTTGGGTAAGTGCTTTTCCTGGGTGATTTATGATGGAGACACTCACCCCTATTTATGTTTTTTCCCCTGTCTAAAGATAGTCTTCTCACACACACATCCCACCAGCATGCAAGGAGCCAGCATGTTCACTTGATTCACTGCTGAGCCCTAAGAGATGTCCAGAAACATTGAACTGGATACTCTGAAGGTCTTTTCCCCGGGGCAAGTGAGATCATTATCCTCAGCAATGGCTACTGTCTAGATTGAGCTCTTCAGGCTTGTAAAACTAAAAGGCAAAGGCTCCATGAAACTCACTCATTTATTAGGATAATGATTTACTGATCATAGTTTTCATGACTGTTGTCTTGTAAGCTCTGGAGGTATTGGGATGATCAAGTCCCAGTCTCTGTCCTCAGAGGTTCATGGGGAGGGTATGCCATTCATGGCAGAGTCAGAAGTTAAGCACAGCTGTCGAAAGGTAGAACTCTTGACTCTCCACCCCACCAGTGTGACTCAATGTGATGTGTTTATTGCTGTCAGTGGTCTGGCACTCAAGACAGGTTTATGCACAGTTTGAACAAGATGGCTTCCTACAGAGAGATTCTCCAAATCTCTCATATTACTAGAGAGTTCCTGGTACATTTCAGAGAACAATGGTGTTTGTGTTTGTTGTTTCTTTTTTAAGTGAGAAGATGACAGCAGGATCTCCTGCCCCCAGCCTGCCTTCCCACCTTGCCTCCCACTTAGAGCAAAGCAGTGGAGTTCAACACACCCATTGCTGTGGGAGAAGGTGGCCCGGGGCCAATTCCTTCTTTTCTGCTCTTTAATCTACATTGGCTCCTAGAGGAGGGGAGGATCGAGGTGAGGAGGGGGATTACTTGTGCATTCCACATTGTTCTCAAGAACTGCTCTCTGAAGAGCTATTTCTTCTTATTTCCTGAGGCAGCACGGTTAAATTTTCGAAGAACAGGGTTTACACCAAGGAAACCTGAGTCTGGCCGTTATTCTCTCTGTGTGACGCTGGGTCCGTTGCTTGGCCTCTCGAACCTCGACTTCCTCATCTGTAAAATGGGAGTAATGCCAAGTTCACTTTACTCACAAGGCCTTTGCCTGTAGTCATGGTGTCGTTTGTGCAGCAAAATGTAATGCCTAGGCCTGGGCTTCCCACTCAGACCCATCTGAGTCGGCATCCTGGCTCCTGTGTGATATGGGCTTCAGCTCTCTGAGTGCCGATGGTGTCTGCCTGTCCGTGGGGATGGTCACATCCACTGCAGAAGGGAAGCCCTCTGATTTGACGATCAGCTCATGGTAGCAACCTCACAACTGATGGCCAACAGTGTTGTCTTGATTTGTCCATGATTTCTGGAGTTATTGAATGTTCACTTTGATAAAGAGAGATGCTCTAGGTGGGGAGAGGAGAGCATTTGTATTTCTCTGCTCCCAGTCTTGATGGAGATTCCTAGTGACCAAGAACACCCATGTTTGGTGTGGCTGGACAGCATACAGTACAATCGAGGAGGGGGTGAAGGACAGGGCCATATGCCATCATGAGTTTGACATCTTAGCTTGCGGCTCTGTGTGGTATGAAATCACCATCCCCTTCCCACATGGATATATAAAAGCCACCATCCCTTCCCCACTCCCCGAGCAAATAGCCTGCAGAGTTGGAATGACTAAGTCCCAATCTCTGTCCTCAGAGGTTGTGTCAGGGGGCCATGTCATTCTCAGTAGAGTCAGAAGTTAATTATAAGACACACATGAAGGAGGGTTGATCGGTTTCAGTCAGGTTGAATCCTTGCCCAAATCTCTATCCAGAACGTACTGGGACTGGAACTAGAGCTGGGTTGCAGGAGCGGGAGAGTGGGCTCTGTAGGGGGAAGAGAGGCCTGTCCCTCCCTTCCATGTGGCCATAGCCTTCTGGGGACCGACTCTTTAGGACCACCCACACCCCTGTTCCATGCAGCTCCTGGCACACTGTGGGCGCTTAATAAATGTTAAATAATAAGAATAGCTCCCATCTGTCAGTGCCCGGTGGCAGGGAGGATGTGTGTGCCAGCCGACACTGGGCAGCTTATGGGAAGCCTTCGAGGGGAAAATTGCAGCTCTGAGTGGCTTTGAGGTCCCGCTGCATTGAGGCGTTACCAAAACCCACTGTGGATCAGCGTCTAGGCAAGGGTGGCACTCCGAGTTCCAGAACTCATCAGAGTTACGGGGCGGGGGAGGGACCAGAGGGAGGAGAGTCTGTCCAGCAGTGGGATCTGGGAGCTGGTATTGACCAACCACACAAGGGCTTTGATGAGGTTTAAAAGGGCCAGAGGAGCTGCCCTCTGTGCAGACAGCAGCATAAATTCGTACTTCTGTCACTTTCTTGGAAGAAAATGCCAACTGGGGCTTTTCACATTTTGTTATAATAACAACAGCATCTGCTGTTTTCAGTCATTTACTATATATCAGGCTGAGTGTGAGGGGTTTCACCTGTCATATCTAATTGAAGTAATATATCTTAGGGAGAAAGAAACAGGCAAATAGGACGTGGTATGGTATAAGGTGTGGGCTCTGGGACAGACTGCCTCCTTCATCTGCTGCAACCACTGAGGCCTCCACCTCTGTGACCTTGGATGCCATTTGCTACCTGTGTGACCTTGGCACAGTTTTTCCCGTCTGGGTAGTAGTCATCCTCTTTGGGTGAGTGGTAAAGGCACCAGATCATGTAAAGTCCATGATACAGCACCTGGCACACAGAAAGTCCTCAACAAAGATATTTGCAAGTTTACTTTCAAGCGTACTGCAATACCACCACAACCACCACCAATGCAATTATATAATAGTAGCAATCTTGAGTGTTTTCTGTGTAGGGGAGCCAATACCATCTATTGGCTAAGAGTGTGAGCCCTTGAGCCAGACTGCCTGGGTTAGAAGAATCTCAGCTTTGCCTTTTTTTTTTTTTCCCCAGAAATTCCTAAGCCACTCTGAACTGCAGTTTTCTCTTCAGTAAAATGGCCCGTATTAAAAGTGCCTAAAGTCAAGCTTCGCTATACTTCTCTGTAGGATGGGGATAATACCAGAGTTATTTCTGAGGAGCAAATAAATTAATACTCCCAAGGTACTTATAATGGTGAATCCAGTATAGTCAGTGCTTAAAAATCTGATAGAAATAATAATTGTTACATTATTATTTTATATTATTTATATAGTATGCATTATACATAAGCTACAAAGCAATATATATTTGTAATAATGTATATTTCTTATAGCTATAAATATATATAATTACATAATGTCATATAGTTATAGGATAATCGTGTATAATGATTGTATGACATATATCATTATGTAATACTGTATAATAATACTTACATTGTATTGATTATATATAATATAAATGATAATTATTATTTCTCCCTTTGCTGCCATGACAAGTTACTCCATTGGGGATGTTTCCTAAACAATTTTTACCACTTTGAACCATCCTGGCCAGACTTATTTTAAAAGGAAACTGAGGCTCAGCAAAGTGGAACAGTTTGTCCTCATTCTCAGGACCAGGGAAGGGCAGAACAGCCAGGCACCTGGCTCCAGAGCCTGTCTTCCTGCAGACCACACAATCTTGCAAATCTCTGGTGTCTGTCGCCTCCCCATCCTCCATGGGGGAACGGCTGTGTCTCTTGCCCGGACAACCTATTCTGAGCAGAAGGCTAACGCGATATTGTGCCGCTGTCATTTCTGATCAGTTTTCTCCCCACTGTCTCGCAGCAGGCTGTCAGGAGGTCTTGTCCCCCAAGGAAGCCTGGCTCCTGGCCCCTCGTGGAGAAGATCAAGCCTGGGGGTTGTGTGGTGACAAAGGCTGTGGAAGGGCCCTGCTGGGACTAGGTCTTGTGGCTCTGTTTACAAGACCTCGTTTTTTTTTTTTTTTTTTTTTTTGGTTATCAGTGTTGAAACCTCCTGGAAATACACTTTCTGTTTTCCATTTAAACACAAATCAAGCAACGTTACCAACACACATTCTCTGTCAAACATGTCAGTTACTCCCGGGGCCGCGGACAGCTTGCAAGCGATGTCTTCTATTGTTACTGTGGTGGTGTGTTATTTCTCCCTCTACAGCTCCGCATTTGTTCTGGCGAGCAGTGTAAACACGGAGGTGCCTGCTATCGGGAAGGTTTTGACAGAACATGTGAAATTGACATGGACCGTCCGATGGCCATCTTAATAAGGCTGTTTGGGCAGCCCTGTATTTGCCTGTAGCATTTTCCATGAATTTGGGTGGGGGCTTAAGGATTCTAATGAGCTGGGTTTTGTTTCACACCTGGTGTTTTGGCAGACAGTTCCCACTGCGACTTAGCAGAGGGACTTGGCACGGCTTGCCAGAGGGCCTTAGATTTGTGTGGGGGCCCAGCAGATGTTGGATGTGTTCACCCATCATACAGAATGCCAGTCATCGGCCGCCGAGTCCCGTCCCTGTCTACATTGTAAGGGACCAGAGCTCCCACTTGCTGCTGGTGATGGAGCCGTCTGGGGATGGATAAAAAGCCTTTCATTACTGAGGATAGTGCAGAGCATATGGGATTCTTATCTGTCCAAACAGTTGTGGGGTTTGGGTTAGAGATGCTGTCTGCATGTGTATTTTCTTTAGTATTTGGTTCTAGTGAGTCAGCGCCTCACTCAGGAGCATTTTGTACAGTTTCTTCCTGGGAATAGACAGGATACAGATTTGATGATGTTTCTGCTTCTTGGCTTCCCACCTTCCTCCTGTGTTACCATTGGTTCTAAACTCCCAAGCACAGATTTAACCAAGCCACTACCCTCTTAGGTAGAATGCACCTCTGCTGTCCTGGCTTACTCCACAGAAGTCTTGTTGCTGATAAATCATGGTCTTGGTGACTCATATGGCCCAGGGGTATTGTTTCATTCAAGCCTTTGTGTTCAGATCTGCTCTGACATCAGAGACAAGTTGAAGCATTATCTCTCATCTCTGATTGATAACTTTTGGGCTTCCTGTGGGTTGACTGAAGACCTATAAGATTCATGAGACCCATAAGATCATGTGGGTTGATGATCTCCACCATTTTGAATCTTAAGAAACCAAAGATGATCCTTCAATATGTGTTTTTGTTAAAATCCCTTTGGCAGGAGAAACAGACCTCAATTCTGGCTAGCTTCAAAAAAAAATGAGAGAGGCAGCATTTATATGTTTACTATATTTTTTAGGTATAATGCAGAAACAATCAAATGTACAGAAACACTTAGGCTCAAAAGATGAAGAAAAAAGTCAAGCCAAGAAAAATACAAGAGCTAGAGCAGGCCTAGGGATCTCAGCAGGCAGAATTGATGGACTTTTTTTTTTTACAAGTGAGTGGTTCTCAGCCAGGGGTGATTTTTGGCTTATAAGGACATATGGCAATATCTGGACATATTTTTTGGTTGTCGTAAGTGGATATGGGTTGCTAGTATCATCCTACAAGGCATAGGTGCATTAGTCTGTTTTCATAAAGACCTGCTGCTGATAAAGACATACCCGAGACTGAGCAGTTTACAAATGAGAGAGGTTTATTGGACTTACAGTTCCACGTGGCTGGGGAGGCCACACAATCCTGGTGGAAGGTAAAAGACTTGTCTCACGTGGATGACAGCAGGCAAAGAGAGCTTGTGCAGGGAAACTGCCATTTTTAAAACCATCAGATCTCATGGGACTTGTTCAGTATCATGAGAACAGCACAGGAAAGACCCACCCTGAAATTCAATCGTTTGCCACCAGGTTCCTCCCAGGACACATGGGAATTGTGGGAGTTACAATTCAATATGAGAGTTGGGTCAGGACATAGCCAAACCATATCAATAGGATACCTAGAATTATCCAGCATTATCTGGAATTATCAATCATGCCAAGGTTGAAAAACCCAGCTCTAGACTGTCACAACACCATGACTCAACTACACAGATGAACAGCCTCTGCGTGTCTGCATTCAACTTTCACGTTGTCAGCTAGGATCTGATGGACCCATCCTATGGTGCGTCTCAGTCTTTATATCAGTGAACTGTGTCCCAGACCCCGGTGTATTTGGAGCCCATTCAAAGCCTTGCTGAGTAGTCCTGGGAAAGGGGGAGTAGGTTGCAGATGATTGTGAGCCGTTAGCCATTCTGAGATCGGCGTCTTGCAGACCGTATTGATAGTCTTCAGTGCACCCCATCCTGTGGCTGAGACTCAGTCATGCTAGTGCTTTCCATACAGAGCTCTCTGTTTGTGGAAAGCAAGGCCCACCTTGGTGCCAGTCTTAACAAGCAGCCAATTGATTTGGTTTCTGATTTAAGCTTGTTGCCTCCTGTGACTTCTGTTAACAGAAAATTTACTTTGAAACTCTGTTTAAAAAAATTGTTGCTTAATTTTCTTACTATGAAATTAATGTGGGGTAAATCTAGGTTTTGAGAAAAAGTGCAAATAAACATACAGAGATATATGCATATTCCACATAGACTCACAAACCATAATCCCCTGCCCAAAATTGACTACTACAAACCGCTCTGTATGTATCCTGATCTCTTTTTGGTATACATATTGTCTTCCCCATATAATTTTCATCTGCTCTCATTTTATTCACAAAGATTGGTAAAACTTGCAAGCAGCTGGGGTTTTTTTTTTTTTTAAATAAAAAGACCTTTTGAAATAAAATCAGTGACTTTTTTTTACCTTATGAATATTTTTGGTGAGATATCTGAAGACTAAGATGGTATCTTAAACAAAATCATAATGTGTGTACTCTTCACATGCCCCTTTGCACCCCTTTTCCTTAGCCACGACAAGGTAGTATATGATATCCTAAAGAAATAAATCACCAAAAAAATGGCAGTACTTAAGTTGGGAAAAGAAAATGGGGACAAAAAGAGAAATTAGCAAAACAATCCCGGGGAATAGAGAATTACACAAAATCAGCTGGGCTCAGTAGCTGATACCTACAATTCCAGAACTTTGGGAGGCTGAGGCTGGCAGATCATCTGAGGTCAGGAGTTCGAGACCAGCCTGGCCAACATGATGAAACAAACCCCATGTCTACTAAAAATACAAAAATTAGCCAGGGGTGGTGGTGTACACCCATAATCTCAGCTACTCTGGAGGTTGAGGCAGCAGAATCGCTTGAACCCAGGAGGCAGAGGTTGAGGTGCACCAAGATTGTGCCACTGCACTCCGGCCTGGGCAACAGAGCGAGACTTGTCAGAAAAAAAAAAAAAAAAAGAAAAGAAAAAAAATTACACAAGGGAGAGGCAGAGATTGGTCAGCTCCAATCAACCAGTCGGGTGGGTGGTTTTTGCTTTCAGATTTTCTTGTAAATTTACTGAAATGGAGACATTGAAAACTATGCTTCTTTTTGAGGAAAATAAAAATTTTATGACAATGATGGAGGTGTCGGTACACCTGTGATTCTCAGAACACAAAGCCACATCGTAGAGACCCACTGAAGTTCACACTCATTTTGGGACTAAAACTTGGATTAAAAACCAAGCCGCTCACGAGATCAAGATATCTTCCTGGCAGCCTTCTATCAGAAGCGGAGACTGGGAGACAAACCAGACTTGCCTTGTCTGCTCTCATCACTCCTTCTCTCAAACCAAATGCATGTCTGAAGCCCAAGATCAGTTTTCAATTTAAATGACTTCGCTCTTTCTCTTAAAAACTAAATCCTCCTCCTAATTCCCTTAAGTCCTCAAAGTATAACATTTTTCCTTTGTAGATTGGAGAAAGAAGTCATGGATTGGGCTTGCCAGTGGCGTGGCATCAGGATGAGGTATGCCAGCCAGTCCTTGTCAGAATGTGCACAGAAAATTTAAAAGACGTTTTTCCCAATCAGTAGCTTACCAGTTAATACGCCTCCTTTCCGTCTTGATAGCTTGATCCTCAGAATCAAAATGAGGATGGTGACATACCACATCCACTTGAGAGGCTGAGGAGGGGTGGGTTCGGAAAGTTGGATGGCTGTAGCTTGGTTTCCATATGTGTTCAGTGATTTTGTAAATATTTATTCAACATTCAGTGTGTACTAGACAGTATGGTTGCAGGTGTGTGTAAGACCAATTATATTCTATTAACAGGAAAAAAAAGTAGACATATAACCAGGAGAACATTGGATAGTGTTAACTGCTAAGAAGGAAATAAAATAGGTTATGGGCTGGGCGCAGTGGCTCATGCTTGTAATCCCTGCACTTTGGGAGGCCAAGGTGGGCAGATCACTTGAGGTCAGGAGTTCAAGACCAGCCTGGGCAACGTGGGTCAAACCCATTTCTACTAAAACATACAAAAATTAGCCTGCGTAGTGGGGCATTCCGGTAGTCCCAGCTCCTTGGAAGGCTGAGGTGGTAGAATCGCTTGAACTTGGGAGGTGGAGGTTGCAGTGAGCTGAGATCAGGTCACTGTACTCCAGGCTGGGCAGCAGAGCAAAATTCCATCTCAAAAACAAAAAAAAATAGGTTACATGGTAGTGACTAAGAGGGTTATTTCAGATAGTTGGAAGAGGAATTAGAGCTCAGATCTGATTGACATAAGTAGGGGGCAGCTGTGTCCAGTCCTGGGTTAGAGGAGAGAGTTCTAAGAGGAGGAAAGAAGCAAAAGTCCAGAGATGGAATGAAATAGATATGTTTGAGAAATTACTGGATGGTCAGTATGGCCGGGACACAGTGCATAAAGTGGGAGGATGAGAAACGCAAAGTCATGTGTGCAGTCAGCAACTGGGTCCCACTCCACCTTGTATTGCATTGCAGGGAGTTTAGATTTTGATCTAAGAGAAATGGCAAACCCCTGCAGAATTTCAAGTAGGAGAGCACTATAATCTGATTGTATCATTTAGAAGGATTCCTCTGGAAAGTGGGTGGAAGACAGACCAACGATCTTCAGTGGGACAAGATGGGAAACAAAGAGGACAGCTAGTATGCATGTTACTGGTGAAGATGACGAGTGCCATGTTATCCATGGTTGGCTTGTGAATATCCATATTTCCTGCTGCCATTTCTTTGATCTTCACTGACTGGAGAATTCTTCCCTAAAAAGAGGGCCATTTTCAGGGATGTGTGGTAACAGAAAATCACAGTGTTTATGGAATGAGAGGTAGAGGACGAGGGATTATAGAAGTGCATCTGGGTCTGTGTCTGAGGATCTGGTATCTTGTGTGGCTTCAGGGGAGTGCAGCATGTGTGTTTAATTGTTAATGACCCCAAAATGCATCCAGGGGCTACATTGCAAACCTGCCTGAGCATGGAGGATCTGTCTTGGGTGCTTTATTAAGTCTCGCTGTATCAAAGCTCCAAGCAACATCTGGTGTGCCATGTGCCATGGACTAGGTTTTCCATCACAGGACAGTTCCATCTTCGGGCTGGCTGGTTTTCCCTTTATTTTATTTTAGCAGAAGTAGAGAAGGCCCCTGGGGGATATATCTCTTCCTTTTGTAAGTTGTGACAACAGGGAACAACTTGGGCGTTTGGATTCAGACGGAGCAAGCTTCCAGAGCCGGCCTCACTCACGCTTAGCTGTGATCTTGAACAGATTATTTTACCTTTCTGAGCCTCAGTTCATAAAATAGAGGGGAACTTTTCTGTGTCAAAGGGTTACAGAGAAGGACAGAAGTTTTCTGTGTCAGAGGGTAGTAGCAAAGGTTATTATGCACTGACTGGTTAATTCATTCCTTTGATAATTCTTCAGACGTGTATTGATCACCACTACATGCAAGGCACAATGGCAGACATTAGGAACGCAATGAAGTCGGCTATGATGCTTTTAGTGGAATTTATGTTCTTGTAGGGGAAAGGGACAAAACAAAGAATAAACACCATAATGAATATATAAATAGATTAATTACAGATGGAAGTGAGTGCTATGAAGAAAATAATGTAAGCGGAAAGAAACAGTCAGTGACGGTGAGGTGGTTCACGATACTCTGCCCTTTAGCTCAGATCCATTATTGTCTTGATATTTTTCATCCATTAGCTCACTTCTCTTTTCTTAGCTTCCTGGGTTTGTCTTGGAGACACTGGTAGTTTATTCTTCCATGCCCTAAATACCCGTGTCCACAGGGAGCAGCTGACTTACTGTGGTACAAAGAATGTGCTTTTCCAGAGTTTAGAAGCCACCTGTTTCTGGGAGTGCCATGGAAACACGCATTCCACCCCTCGATCTTCAGGCCCAGGCAGGAAATTTTCAGCTGTCAGCAGCTGTCTTTCTGATCTGATGCCAAGGAGTTTCCAACCCCGGGAAAAGTGACCCTCACCAGTGACTCTGATGTCATTCTCCGGAGCTGAAGAGGAAAGAGGGGCTCTCTCAGAAGTGATTTGTGGGCATGGTTCTTGACTTGGGGTGGCTGAGAATTTCCCCTTAAATTATATGTCACACTGTGGGCATATGGTCTTAACAATTTCAGGGTTTATCATTTCCACTTGATTGTCAAAGCACCCCGTGGCAGAAACATACTTAAGGATCTCTGCTCCAGAAACAACCACGGCTTTACCGCATGGCAGCTTTGCAGCTTCAGGGCGGAAAACATTTTTCAGCCTTTCCCAAGAGGTGAACTGGATACTGCAGTGCAGTGTCACCTAAATCTTTGCACATGACTTTAAACAGGGCAGAGACAACTGGCCCTGTCCCTCTGCTCCGGGCCTGATGACCAAGTAGGAGGAAGCTGAGGCTATATATCCTGTTCCCAGAAGTTGTGTTTCCCTTTCTCAGGTGCATGTCAACTGAAGATGTGGAATGGATGAGAATCCATCACCTTTAAATGCTCACTCCAGGCTGCCCATCACTGCTGTTTGTTCAGCCCTGTTGTTTCAGGGCCCTTTGTGTCCAAACCCTTTGCAGCTTTTGTCCAGGAAGACAGCCATCCTGGCCTTGCCTGCAGAAACTCATTGTATTTCTCATGCAGTTCTAGAAAGAATCCTGAAGTAGGGATGCTGAAGAAGTCACTCTTGTCCCCGTTCTGCCCCTCAACCGCTGTGTTTTAATGAGTGAATTATTATTATTTTGAGACAAGATCTCACTCCGTCACCAAAGCTGGAGTGAAGTGGAGATAGAGTCTCCCTCTGTGGCCCAGGCTGGAGTGCAGTGGCACAATCTCGGCTCACTGCAACCTCTGCCTCCCATGTTCAAGCAATTCTCTTGCCTCAGCCTCACAAGTAGCTGGGACTACAGGTGCATGCTACCACCCCCAGCTGATTTTTTTTGTATTTTTAGTAGAGACAGGTTTTCACCATGTTAGCCAGGATGGTCTCGATCTCCTGACCTTGTAATCCACTTGCCTCAGCCTCCCAAAGTACTGGGATTACAGCTGTGAGCCCCTTGCCCAGCCCTAATTTCTAGATTGTTTATGGAGATGGGGTTTCACCATGTTGCTAAGGCTGGTCTGGAACTCCTAGGCTTCACTGATCTTGTCTTGGCCTCCCAAAGTGCTAGGACTACAGGTCTGAGCTGCTGCACCCAGCCTACACCTCTTTTCTATATGACTTCAAGTTAGAGGTGTGTGCATGGGCTACATAATGGAACCCAAAGGCATATCGTTGACAATTTTCCTACAGTTTTTAGCACCAGGACTACTGTATACTTAATATTTTCTTTGAATTGATCTAATTTTTGTAAATTGATTCACAAAACCATACTTTTCATCTCTCCTTTAACTGGACATTCACCATCACTAGCCATAAATAAATGGTATCTATTACAAATGCATTGATGACCCTAACTAGAATGGCTGTAATAAAAAAGATGAACAGTAATAAGTGTCAGCGAAGATATGGAGAAACTGGAACTCACACACATTGCTAGCGGGAATGTAAAATTTTACAGCTACTTACGGAAATAGTTGAGATTTTTTTCTTAAAAAAATTACTATAGAGTTATCACATGAACCAGCAATTCTGCTCCTAGGTATATAAATCCAAGATAATTAAAAATAAATGTCTACAGAAAACCTTGTGTATCAGTGTTTATAATAGCATCATTTATAATAACCAAAGGATCTAAACAGCCTAAATGTCCATCAGCTAAGGAGTGGAGAAACGCAGAGTGATACAGCATGCAGTGGGATATGTTCAGCTGTGAAACGAAATGATGTCTTACATGCTGTAGTGTGGATGAACCTTGAGAATCTTATACTAAATGAGTGAAATCAGACATGAAGGACTACATATTGTGTGATTCCATTTATATGAAATGTTCAGCATAAGTGAACCTGTAGTAGCAGAAAGTAGATTAATGATCGCTAGGGGCTGAGGGTAGAGGGTATGGGAAGTGATCGTTTTATGGATATGGATTTTCTTTTTGAGGTGATGAAAATGTTTTGGAATTATCCGGAATGTTCTAGAATTGTACAACTGTCACCATTTTCATAGATAGCCTAGGCCACAGAGGGAGGCTCCATCTCAAAAAAAAAAAAAAAAAAAAAATTAGTTTGGCATGGTGGCATGCTCCTATAGACCCAGCTGCTTGGGAGGCTCAGGTGGGAGGATCACCTGAACTTTAGAGGTCAAAGCTGCAGTGAGCTGTGATTGCATCACTGCACTCCAGCTTTTATAGATAGTGGTGATAGCTGTACAGTTTTGTGAATATGTTAAGTAACACTGAATTGTATATTTTATTTTTATTTTTTTGAGACAGAGTCTTGCTCTGTCACCCAGGCTGGAGTGCATTGGCATGATCTTGGGTCACTGCGACCTATACCTCCCAGGTTCAAGCAGTTCTTCTGCCTCAGCCTCCCAAGTAGCTGGGATTACAGGCACCTGCCACCATGCTCAGCTAATTTTTGTAATTTTAATAGAGATGGGGTTTCACCACATTCGGCAGGCTGGTCTTGGACTCCTGACTTCAGGTGATCTGCCCCCCTTGGCCTCCCAAACTGCTGGGATTACAGGCATAAGCCACCAGGCCCAGCCCAAATTACATATTTTAAAATGTGAATTTTTGTGAAATAGGAATTATATTTCAAAAAAATACATTGAAAACAAAGCAATGTCACCAAATTCTTTCTATTACCTGTCTTTGATGAAGGTGTTTGCTGTGCCAAAGGCCTTTTCTCTCATGGGAAATAAAATGGTGATTGGAAAGTATTAGAGAGGTGTTGTTAAACACAGCCTAGGACCAGGTGAGACTGTCCTTGGATGAACTTGGGAGGGAAAAAAAAAATTTACTTCGTGAAACCTAAATTAACTTTACAGAGGCCATCAATGATATTAAATGCTTAGGATTTCATTCAATTTTAAGTACTATTGCTGGTACCAATTTTTGTTAGCAATGATTATTAGGAGAGAATGAGGATATTTTAGCTGGGGATGATAGCACTCTCTGGAAACATGCTGTGCAATATGATGGCCACTAGCTTCCTGTCTCTGTTTAAAGTTAACTTAATTAAAATTCAGTAGTTTTAAAAACTTAAAACCATTGACATTTTCAGTGTCCAAGAGCTGCATGTGGCTTGTACTGGACAGTGTGACATAGAATACTTATTTCATTGCTAAAAGTTCTATTGGACAGCTCTACACTAAAAGATTAAATTAATTATACTGGTATATTGTGGTCTCTTTGCTCTCCTTTCCCTCATTTAAGCAAATTCGAATGCTGGAACATGACAAATAATAATAATTATAATAATAAAATTTGATAGTTAACATTTGCATTTGCTCTGTTCCTGACAGTGTGCTAAGCATTTAGGGTGCACGGTCTCAGCTAATCCTTGTAAAACTCTTAACAGGTAGCTGCTGCTATCACCCAAGCTTTGAATGTGAGAAAACTGAGCATCAAATATATCACTTGCTTAAGTCCTGGGACACTGGAAAGCCTGAATTTGAATCTGAATCAGTTGGCTTTGTGTGCCTCATCCTTTTAATCTCAATTTTTTCCCATGAATCCCATCCCAGGCATCAGCCAGGAATTCAGAGTCCTTCTGTCAAGGACTCTGAGAACTTTTACTTTTTTGTTGTTTGTTTTTAGATGGAGTCTTGTTCTTGTTACCCAGGCTAGGATGTAATGGTGTGATGTTGGCTCACTGCAACCTCCACCTCCCAGGTTCAAGTGATTGTCCTGCCTCAGCCTCTCGAGTAGCTGGGACTACAAGCGCATGCCACCATGCCTGGCTAATGTTTTTTGTTCTTAGTAGAGACAGGGTTTTACTGTGTTAGCTAGGATGGTCTCAATCTCCTGACCTCATGATCTGCCTGCCTCAGCCTGCCAAAGTGTTAGGATTAATGTTGTAATGTTATTACTGTGTTTTCCCGGAAACAGTTTCAAGAAATAAGTCAGATGGAAGAGTAAAGTTTGTGGGTTTGCTTACTGCCCCCTTTCTCCTGTGCTACCTCCCACCTAGAGACAACACCTGCTAACTATTTAGAGTGTGAGTCTGAAACCCTCCCATACCTTTCCTATGTAATTACATGCATAGGTATTTGTACACGGACACCATGCACTGTGTTAAGCAAGTGGGATCTCATCACCCACACGGTTTTGCAAATTGCTTTTGTTTATCCAACAGCATGTTTTGGCCATCGCCCCATGTCAGTCTGTAGAGGTCCACTCTCTGTCGTTCCATATTGTGATGGCACAAAATTCTATAAACAGTAATACTGTGATTTATTTGCCTTTCAGCAAATGGCTTTGGTAATTCTTAAACACAAAAAAAGTGTATGATGGACCAGTTTCCTTGCATCTGTGCTCGTACTGGACCTCATCAATCTTTCAAGTTTTTGCCAATCTGTTGGGTGATAATTTCTTTTCCTTTCAACCTTCAGGGTCATTTGCACCTCCCTCCACCTGCTCTGCTCAGGCTTCTAGCTGCTGACAGCCAAAGGCATTATGCCGGAGGCAAAATGAGGTCAAGGCCAAAAAGCATATTTTCTTTCAGTGAGAGGAGGTGTTTACTTGGGTAAATACGGCTCATGTGATGTGCCTTATTGGTTTGAAATATGAAGAAGCAAGGTCCAAGGGGTTCTCCCTAGTGGGGCTGTGTATCTCCAATACCTGGTGCTCCAGGGCATTGATTGATGCATTGTAATCGGTTATAAGGTCAATATGTTCATCCAATCCTTTATTCATCACATAACTATCAGGCATTGATTCAATGCTAGGCAGAGTTTTAGGCACTGAGAATTCAGCACTGAATAGTGAGTCAAGGCCCCTGTTTTATTGGGCTTAGATTCTAATGGGCAGGATGGAGGCCAACAGATGCATCATTGTTATAGATCTAAGCATAAAAGACTGAAATGAGAGGGATGCCTCAAGACACAGAGGGCCCATCACAGAGAGGATAGTCAGGTAAGGCCTCTCTGAGCATGCACGCTAAAGAAAAGAACTGAAAGCAAGTCAGAGCATCCCACTGAGAAGCAAGTGATTGGAGAGTTTTCAAAAGGAGCCAGGATGGCCGAGGCCTTGTGATGAAGGAGGAGCCTGGCAGGAAATGATGTCGGGTGGTAGGTGGGGGGCCGGTTGAGGTAGGGCCCTGCGCAGCATGGTAATGGGTTTGGATTTTTATAGAGGTGCAATGCGAAGGCATTGGAAAGTTTTAAGCCGGGCAGCAGCACAGTCTGGTTTATTCTGCAAGCTTTACGTTAAGGGTTTTTGAAATTCTGAAGTATATGAATTCTTTGCTTTTTAAACAATACAGATACATTAAAGAAGCATTAACCGTTTTCTTAAAACAGGGACTGTTTCACATGAGTTCTGCAGTGCCTTTTCCAATGATGGAGAAAAGGGTTTGGAGCCAGATTTAGTGGACTTAGAATAATTCATAGTCTTTGGCCTTCAGTATCTGGGTCACAGCTTATGACCAAAGCAGGGCACCAAGTCCAGCAAGGTTGATGCAGGGAAAAGAAGCTTGAGACCAAGTCTTGTTGCCTCTGGTTTCTCTTCTCTGCATGAACGCTGAGGGCCCCTCTGTGCTTGGCTGTTTCACGCCAGCAGAAAGCTTTTGGGCTCAGGAATCCGGGGATCTGCCTTGGAACATCTGGGGTCAAGGTAAAGCAGTTTTGTCGAGAAGTGTCATGACCAGAGATGAGAGAGGCAACTGTGTGCTCAAGGTGATAGGGTTAGCATGTAGGAGCACAAGCATTTTGAATTCTGCAAGCATACACACAGTTTTGAAATCATTCTGAGTGGAGTAGGCAGGAGAAATGAAGAAAATAAATAAATAAAACATCTCTGGAATGGATATCAGTCCTTTGGGAAAGAAGGTTCACGATTATCATCATTATACCCCCCATTTTCACTACGGAAATATTTTTAGAGAAGCCCATGATGAAAACAAAAGATTCCAGTGAATCAGAAGCATTGATTGAGCCTCACAGAGAGCAGAGTGGTGGTGAGATGGATGCACTGCAGTGGAACCGTCCAGGTTTTTTTCCGCTTTCTTTGGCCTCACCGTTTGTTCTAAAACTCTCCTGCTTGCCGCTGTTTGAAAAAAATGAAATCCACCCACTTCCACCTCTTTTCATGCTTACCTACCTTGTTCTGCTGCATCCATTTTAAGTTTTACAATTCACTCATGTTCCTGGTCTCTAAACTGAGCCTCGTTTCTGAGCCATTTTCAGCCTCTTGCACAGGACTTTTATTGACTCTGTTGCAATGTCACTTTTCTGGCCCTGGCCAGGCTTAGAGGAGAGCAGGCCATTGGAGGTGCTTCCTATGACCAAGTGGTGCTTTAATTCTTTATTTTAAATAATTTTTGGAGGGTCCACCATTGCTACTTCTCCTCTTCCATCCTTTGCTACTTTCCTCTAAGGTTTCTTTTCCATTCATGGAAGATATTTCCTCAGTCTTGTTTTGGTTCCTCCTTAATTTTTTTCTTCTCTGAGAGGAGTGTCTATTGTAGAAAAACAATTTTTTACTTTTTACTGTGTCTGCATTAATAGGGAGGGCTACCCTCATCTGCCTGAGAATCACATCATCTTGCATGTGGGCTAATGAATAGTGCAGCCGGAGACCTCACCTCCAACCAGCCTTGTAGAAGCAGAACATTGAACAGGCTGATCTTCAATAGATAATTTACAAGACTTCCACTTCTTATTGATTAACTTCCATAACTCACTCCAGAAAATAAATTGTGTATCTGTTGTCATCCTATTGGATATGCACAAACTGTCCTAAGAGGGTTGATAAACCTTTGAAAGAATACACAGCCTGGTCAGCCTCCGCTGCAAACAGTGACAGAGAAAGAGGGTGGCCTTGCCACTGAAAGGGGCGGGTGACAGTGGCATCAGAGCAAATAATTTGTGAATTGCTTAATAAGTAATGATAAATAATTCTCCAAGTAGCTCTTGCATTTTTTTTTTTTTTTTTTGCAAAGAAAACTAAGACTTCTCTTAAGTACTTTTTTTTTTCTTTTTGAGTCGAAGTCTCTCTCTGTTGCCCACGCAGGAGTGCATTGGAGCAATCTTGGCTCACTGCAACCTCTGCCTGCCAGGTTCGAGTGATTCTCTTGCCTCAGCCTCCCTAGTAGCTGGAATTACAGGAGCCTGCTGCCAAGTCTGGCTAATTTTTTTTTTTTTTTTTTTTTTTTAAGATGGGGTTTCATCAAGTCGTCCAGGCTGGTCTCGAACTCCTGGCCTCAGGTGATCCACTCACCTCGGCCTCCCTAAGTGCTGGAATTACAGGCGTGACCCAACATGCCTAGGTTCTTAAGTACTTTTTATAGAAACAAAATAGTCACAGATGGTAGGTAGTACAGCAATGTTTATGTGACAGAGCCCAGAAAGTAGCAGAGAGAAGGAAGGTTATGTGTGCGTAAGATGACTTTTCTAAGTAGCAAGAGAGAACTCACTTTCTAAGGACAAGACATGAGACAGTGAGACAGTTCTGCCCTTGATCCTCTGAGACTTGGAATTTCAGATCCATAAAGTAAAACATTTCTCCTTTTAATAGAAAATCGATTAATGATGTTTTGGAATGGAAACGCCTAAGATGAGTTGAGTTCTCTGCTACCTCCCCCTTCCTTCAACCTTGACTCACTTGTCAGCTACAGCATAGTCATCTAAGGAGGTACAGAAGACTGTGGGTTCCTTAAACCTACTGGCTTTGGGTCCAGTTCCAAGTCATCTGTGCAAATGCTATGTGACCTGTGGCATGTCTCAGAACCTCTCTTTCTAATCCTGACCTCTTAGAGGGACTGTTGTGAGAAGGAAATGAAGTATCATAGGATATGTGCATATAGCATACAGCTGTACGTAGCATGTAGCTGCAGAGCATGTGTAAAATGCTTATCACATTAAAATGCTTATCACATAGTAAGCACCTGTTGTATGCCACCTAATTGCGTGTATGTCCGTGTATATGTGTGCCTCTGTGTTTGTGTGTGTGCGTGTTTATGTGTGATACTAGGGAAAATAATTAGCCTTCATTAAATCGCTAAATGCTCATGACCACTTCCTACAGACCTTGATAATTAAGGTTGCTTAGGAAGGGAGCAGTAATTGGATGGGAAGTAGTCACTTGTCTGTGAGTCATCTGAAGCACCTATCCTTGTGTCCTAATTTAGGGTTTTTGTGTTAAGCCACTCTTTGCTTCCTGTGTCCACAATGCCTTGCTGTCTACAGACCGTCTCTGCATCAGCAATCTCAAAGATGTTGTGTTGAACCTCAAATTTAACTGTTCTGGAAAGTCACATTTTTAAATTACATGATAGAGTCTTTCTGTGGTTTAAACACCTTAAATATTCTCTCCCCCTATGAGGAAAATAGAATTCAACCAAAAGACGGATGGAACCTTAATTTATGTACATATTATTTAATACACCAGTTGCATTCTACATGTCACATGCCATATATAGTATGGTATTATGTTGTAATGATATTTAATAAACCTAGAAATATTATCCCATTTTGCCCATTGGCCCAGAATTCTTAAAATAGAGTCAAAATGTGTCACATGTTAGCCAAACTGTGGTCAAGTAGAAACCGTGACCCTGAGAAAATCAGACATGGTGGCTCTGCTGCTTCATATATGACTGAAATAAATGAAGTGGTCTGCAGTGTGCTCGTATGTATGATGTGTATGTGCACATGTGTGTGTATTAGGGAGAGTGGGAGAGGCCCTTTCTAATTCTTGAAAAAACTCACATAACCCATCCTAGCTACAACCTTCCTGGAATCAGAAAACCCAGGAAGGTATTGTGTTGTCTGACGACAAAGCCTGTGCCTAGAGAAGTGAGTTGTTTGAAAGGATGTTTCCTGCAGGCCAGAACAAGGCCAGAGGAATTATCCCTCCCCATGATTCCTCTCGCTTGCTTGGAACGCCCATGTCCCTGGGATTTGTTGCAAATCTTCTCTGGATAGTGCTGTCAACACACAGCCAACGTCCCACACTCTGAAATCTCTCTTTTCCTATCCGTGTTGGCCACATCTTCTTTTCACATTCCCTTTCTTCAGACGGTGCTGTAAATTGGGCTTCTTTCCAGCCCTGCCTCCCAGAGATTTCTTGGGTCACCTTGACATCTTCAAGTATCTATTTAGAGTCCCTGGATGTATTCTCATCCTTGGAGAGTCTCATCCACTGGGTATGAGCTTTTCTTCTTTCATTCCAAGGGCAACCTGCGTCCTCAGCCTCTGTGCGCCATGATTAGAAAGAATGACCGGGAATCAACCCAACCAGGAAGCTGGCTCTGTGGCTCCGTAGATGTTTGCAAACTCTGCCTGCTGGGGTTTTCTGGACCACTGTTGAAGAAGACCACGGGCCCAGGGACAGAAAGTACCCACCTTCCTGCACCTGCCAGCCCTCTTTCCAGGCTTCTGCTCCTAACTCGTGTATGAACCTGCATAGCGAAGGCAGTTTGGTTTTGTGCAGGTTCTGGGCTCTAAAGGGCCTGTTTGTGTCATTGTACATTTTGTGGCCATTCCATCTCGCTGGGCCCGCTGTATGTAAGAGCAGTGGAGCTTCTAGGTAGCACTTAGAGGCGGCCTAAATTGACTTGGAAAGCTTTGCGTTAAGCAGATGTTTGCTCTTGGGGAAGATTAAAACCATTTTGCATCAAAGAATGAGGCCTCAGCATTTCCCCAAAGCTTGAAAAAAACAGTTTCTTTTGCTTGGCTGACGCTTACCTGACCCATTGCTTGACACCTTCCTAGTCCTTGAAATGCTGGTCAATCCAGGTTAGACCAGGTGAGTCCGAGGGCAGCAGGTGGCAGAGGAGAATATTTCCTTCGCAGCTGCTCCCGGCCCTGTTTCTGCTTATAGGGATAACTCAAGCAACCAAACACACACCAGACAGAGGTAGGAGACAGAAGGGAAGGATGCTGTGATACGACTCAGCCACGTTCTGGCCTGGCAGTGTGAGAATTAAAGAAGCTCGAGGCATTCTGGGAAAAGTAGGAGAAAACAGAGACTGGAGGCTGCACTGAGAGGGAAACCGTGTGGATGCTAGTTGTGTGTTAGTTTGTGTATGTGTGTTAGTGGGGGTATGTGTGTCAGTGTGCATATATTCATATGTATACGTTTTGTGTGTGTGTTAGTGCATGATTGTGTGTATGTGTGTGCGTTTTGTGTGTATGTCAGTATGTGTATATTTTTGTGTTTGTGTGTTTTGTGTGTATGTCAGTATGTGTATTCTTTTGTGTGTGTTTTGTGTTTATGTTAGTATTTGTATGTTTTTTATGTGTGTTTGCATATATGTGTTAGTGTGTGCTTGTGTGTATGTTAGTGTGTGTCTGTGTGTTGCTGTGTGTATGTTCTTGTGTATATGTTTTGAATGTATATTAGTATGTGTTCTGTGCATGTTCTTGTTTATATGTTTGGGGTATGTTTGGGGTATGTTTGTTTATATGTTTGGGGTTTGTTTATATGTTAGTGTATGTTTGTGTGTGTACACTTCAGCTGTTCACTGCCAGAGAAGTGGCTTATCAGTGAGTCAGAAGACAGCATGTGCATTTTATAATGTATCAGTTAAGAGCCTAGATGTGAGGCTCAGGTATACCTGGAGTCAGTTCCTAATCAGCTCTGTACTAGTGTGTGACCTTGGACAAGTCACTTAGCCTCTCTGAACTTTTGTTTGCTAATCTATGAAAAACAGGATAAGACCCACATGGAAAGTCTCCTGTGGCTTAAGCAGGATGCCCTGTAAGTCACCCAGCGTGGAGTCTGGATCGTTGAGAGCAATGGGGTGCGCGGATGGTGTTGGTTTCTGCTGCTCTTGTGCTGTGACTGCCGCTAGGGCTGTTGTTGCTATTTTCATTATTAGAGGCTTTGGCAGAGACGGAACTCACAGCAGATTGCGGTCAACCTCCAGCCTGACTTCCTGGGGTCTGGGTTTCTTGTCTGCTGTGATACTGAGTGAGGGGAACCTCCAAATAAATATAACAAGCTGTTGAGAAATCCCGTTTCCGATCTAACTTCCCGTGTGATACTTACAATAGGTAAGACTTAATGACCTCTTCTGTCCAAGGGGGTGAAACAAAGACAGTTCTATTCTCTTGCCATGAGCAGCCAATGCAGTGGCTAGCACGGAGCTCTTAGAATATGTCCGACCCAGCCTCAATCCTTCCTCCGAGGTCACCCCTGGAGCTAGTAAAGGGAAAAAAATATAAAGACTAAGATCTTGTGGGCCTCTCAGCCTGGCAGAGTGCCTGGCATAAAATGGGTCGCCTGGCTTTTAAGGCAGTGTGCCGAGCAGCTGGGGAAAGGTCACCATGAGTTCACAGAACCTTTAAACACACTGGGACTTTAAGCCATCGGATCCCTTTTGCTGGCACCATTTAAGTTGTTTTGCTGGAGGACAAAACCTTCTTGCTTATGGCTAAGTACATTTTGTGGAGCATTTAATGATTCTTCTATAGACGTTTGAGTAGACATGTTTTGATTTCAGGGGCCGAAAATAAGTACCCAGAATCTCCCGTCAGTCTTCTTGACGTTTATTATTTGGGTGGAGGGGGAGGGACGGGGCTGGCTAGCACATGTTGGCTTCTAGGCTTCATTACTGGCCCTTCCGCAGAAGTAGGAAGAGGCATATGGCCTTCCTGATACCTTATGGTGAGGAAAAGAGGACATTTGAGGGAAAATATTTTTGAACAGGAAGACAGAGCAAGATCGTATTTGTAGGTGTGATGGAAAAGTAGAACAGCCAGTCAGCTTTGGGACTCCCAAGTCCTATTAAAGCTCACATCCTTTCAAAGCATTTTAAAGATTAGGAATCCATCTCTCCCTGTCTGTTGGTAATCGTGGAGTTCAGGAGTGTACAACAGCTCAGCTTAAGTCTGACGAGCTCTTGTCTGTTACATCAGTACCTTGGGATGTGCTGGGCTAGCGGCTTTCCCATCTTATAAGCGCCTGGCTGCCAGGAAAGACAGAGCCCTTTGAAGTACCAGATCTGTTTATCTTGCAATTACTATGGAGAAAAGGCCTTGGAATTAAATGTAGGTTATGGAATTTGACCTTTTTAATAGGAAAAAATGACTATATTATGGTGTTGATTCGTAGATCTCGAGATGCTAGCATTTTGTGTGTGTTTAACATTTCAATTGGCCATTGTTAGTCGCATCAGATTGGGTTGCCGAGTTTCAAGTATTAGAAATCTACTTGGACTATCTTTGGCTAGGGAGAGCCTTTATTGGGAGGATACTGAGTAGTTCACAAGAGATCAAGAAGACTGAAAAAAATAAAAAAGACGGCCGGGCGCGGTCGCTCAAGCCTGTAATCCCAGCACTTTGGGAGGCCAAGGCAGGTGGATCACGAGGTCAAGAGATTGAGACCATCCTGGTCAACATGGTGAAACCTTGTCTTTACTAAAAATACAAAAATTAGCTGGGCATGGTGGTGTGTGCCTGTAGTCCCAGCTACTCAGGAGGCTGAGGCAGGAGAATTGCCTGAACCCAGGAGGCGGAGGTTGCGGTGAGCCGAGATCACGACATTGCACTCCAGCCTAGGTAACAAGAGTGAAATTCTGTCTGAAAAAAAAATAAATAAATAAAATAAATAAAAATAAAAATAATAAATAATAAAAAGCTTGGATCCCAGAAGAGAATTATTCAACCATTACAGGCTAGCTGTAGAATGAGTGCCTTTTCTTCTATCGGAATGATTCTCTAGCTGCTTTTTCTACCATCATGCCTCTCTGGTTAAAATTTGCAATCCCAGGGCATGGGATACTGGCTAGTTGTGTTCCTTCTCTAAGATTATATGTTGGAAGAAGTCAGAAGAAATCTTTAGAACTCCCACTGTGAGGGCAACACACTTGTTTCTGTGCTCACCAACAAGGAAGAGACAGTTTCTATAAAGGGATATCCAGATGCTGTTAGAAAGCTGTAATGGATACTACTGAATGTGTCAATTAGATGCTAAGCACTCTGACTGTTGATACATTAGAACAGATCTACAATGATCAGAATGACTCTTGAGGGGAATCCCTCTGTCTGTTTGTCTGTGTATCTGTCTATCTATCTATCTCTCTATCCCCTGTCTATCATCTGTCTGTCATCTATCCATCTATCCATTCATTCATCCATCCATCCATCCATCCCAATGCAAAACATACACAGTCTCATGATGGATAGGGTTTCAAGACCAGTGTCATGAGCATGGGAGACTTTGTTCCTCTTTATAACCATAAACATCCTTATGAGATATAAATGTCACCAGAAACCGAAGAAACAGATGATGCACTCAGCGGGGTAATAAACATGTGAAGGACCTTGCCAGATATTTTGCAGCAAGGAAGAATTTAGAGTCTATCCGAGACTGAGAACCTAAATCAGGGCTTACCTTTTTTTTATACCCTCAATCCATGCACCAAACCATGGCCATGGCCAGTCAGGGCAAAAGAATCTTGTTGATCAGTCATGTTGAATTGCCGCATTAAAATTCTTTCAGTGCAGTGATTCTCAAGGAGTGATTCCCCCCCCGCCCACAAGGAACATTTGGAAATGTGTGAAGACGTTTTTGGTTGTCTCAATTGTGTGGGGTGATGCTGCTGACATCTATGGGATAGAGGCCATGGACGTTGCTCAACATTTTCCAAGGCACAGAACTTTGTGCTGATTTACAGCCTCGTCTTCGCAAACAGTAGGATAGCAAGGCCCGGTAAAGGCCCTTGACTTCCCACAGTAAAGAATTACAGCACCCACAATAGCAAGAGTGCAGAGATCGTGAAACCCTGTTTTAATAAGAGATGTAAACATGACTCATGTCAGTGTATGCAAAGTGACGACTCGACAGGCAATAGAAAAGATACAGGTAACTCTTATGTGACTACAGCCAGGGTAGCTGGGACCCAGGGAAAATATTAATGCCCGAAGACTCTCCTTCTGTGTCTCCTTTCTTTGTGTCAGTTTCACTTTCACAAAGCAGCTTCCTGCACATGGTGGGAAATTTGGCTGCCAATAGCTATCTTTAATGGCTGCACGTGGTGGGAAACAATGGCTGCTAATAGATGATGGGTGAGAAGACTCATTCTCTGATATCAAAACAGAAAGACTCTGTGTCAGAAACTCCCAGGGAAGGTTTTGATTGGTCTGGCATAGTTCCAGGACTCACCACTGAGCCAACCAGCTGTGGCCTAGGTGCAGAGCTGGGTCATGTTGCAGACATGGCAGCTGACCCCTTAAACACGTGTGTTGAGGCCTTTCCCAGGGAAACCAGGATGATTTTAAGCCAGGTGGCCACCCCATTGGTGTCTGCTGCCGTTGTATGTTCTCATATTGCCAGGACATTTGTAAATCCGACGTTGTTTCCAGCAGAGCTGTGTCAGAGAATGTCACTTAGTCATTGCCAGACCGTTGAGCACCTTGGCTGAAAATCACAAAGGCATGGCACCTAGAGAGGAAGCGGAGGCTGTGCATGTTTCCAGGGAAGCTGGAGCCCTGGCCTTTATGGCTGAGCTGACTTGGGCCTTGAACAAAATCATCCGGCCCAGCCTTCTGCCTCGAGACCTGTGAACTGATAAACCCTCCGGGACAGACAGTCTGTCAGTGCACAGCCTGAGATGATTTCTGTCATCCCTCCCTGGTCCAGCCATGGAGGCTGCCTTAGTTGGCTTGTGTCCTGGTTGATGTATTTGTTGCAGTGTATTTGAAACTCTGGTCCTCTTCTCTGATGATATTGATAGTTTTCTCTCTTTTTTTTTTTTTTTTTCCACTTAGATGAAATTTGTCAAGCCTGCATTGTGCTAAGCCCTATTAAAATGGTGCCAGAGACCCAATTATGGCAGCTACAAAGGCGTTCAAGAGTAAGCACAGAAAAACACATAAAGGGATTAAAGATCAAAAATGGGATTCCAGTGAAAGTACATTAGGAGACATCAGGCAGAGACACATGAAAGAATTAGAATATGAAGAAGAAAGCGCACAGAGCTTTTTGGATGTCCTTATGTTTCATTCCCCCAAATCATTTAGTTTTGAGCATGTTTACTCTTTTAAAAACGAATTGAAATGATCGATTGTACTTCTGTCAGGTGGACGTGTTTTTAAAGCCTGGTGTGAAATGAATTGCAAATGGGTTTTCTGGCTTGATTCCCCACCCCACCTCCCACCACCGACTCCCCCACCCCCCAATTTTTTTTTTTTTCTTTTTCATCTTAGACAATATGGTGTCAGTGAATCATGAAATACTGCCAGTGAGCCCATTTAGTGAGTTAGGAAGGATGCTCTCCTGGGCTGCGTGGTGCTGGCAGTGACACTCCGGGGAGTGGCTGAGGCCCCGGCCCCCATCTTACTGTTTGCAAAGACGAGGCTGTAAATCTGCACAAAGTGGGCATTTGGGATTTACTGTTTTAAGATAGAGAGTGCAGTTCGGTCTGTAGCCATCGTCACCTTGGTTCTGGAGAAGTCCTGTCACAGGCACAGCTGCACAGAATCAGGTGTAAATCTGTCATTTCGGCGAGTCTTCCTTTGGTCCCTCTCTCTTCGATGGATTCCCTGACAAATCCTTAGGCACATGTTTGATTTGCTCTCTGTTGTTTGCCACAGAAATGTGTATGTTGGCCTCTTAAAAAAGAGAAGTGACCCTTTGTCTGCCTATATCATCGTGAAACATCTATTCCGGATTTGTTTTCTGGAGTTAAGGGAAGAGATAGAAATCTAACCAGCTTGCAGCAGTCTCTAACCCCAGACTCTGATGCTCACAAAATTCCGTATCCGTGCATCAGTCAGTTAGATGAGAACAGTAGAGAAACAGAGAACAAATGGCCCATCCCATATGTTCTGTCTAAAGGAGACAGCTTCTCCGTAGCTGCAGTCATTTTTTCCCATGCAGTAGTACGGGTTCTGCATTACCAGATTTTCTGAAATTTCAAAAGAAACTAGAAATCCAGATTTTTGTGAGGCTATTCATTATGAGAATACATATACACATATATATGTGCATGAGCATGTGCACACAGACACATGCATGAACAGATATAGACACACACACACACAACACACTACACACAGTCAAGCACATCATTAGCCCAAGGGTCACCAGTTTATAATCTTTACTCTAAAACAAGAGCCAGGCCTGGTATCTCACACCTGTAATCTCAGCACTTTGAGAAACTGAGGAGGGTGGGTCAGCTGAGGTCAGGAGTTTGACGTCAGCCTGGCCAATGTGGCGAAACACCAGCTCTACTAAAAATACCAAAATTAGCTGGACATGCTGGTGCACACCAGTAGTCCCAGCTACTCAGGAAGCTGAGGCAGAAGGATCTCTTGAACCTGGGAGGTGGAGTTTGCAGCAAACCGAGATCCTGCCACTTCACTCCAGCCTGGGCTACAGAGTGAGACTGTCTCAAAAAAAAAAAAGAGAGAGAGAGAAAAGAAAGGCCATAAGTATTTCCCAAATTCGCATTTGGTGGTCTATCCATTTTGGGGTGTATTTCCCTATTTATCTTGAAAAGACCCATATTTTGAAAGTGTACCTGTTACCAAAAAAAACAGCATAATTCATGGAGTTTTTATATGCTTAAAAAGTTTTCATGGAGGTCTCAAAACACCCTTAGTCTTAATTCACTTAAAAAAAAATTGGAGCATATGTCCTTCTACAGTTTCAGGAATTGATGAGAAGAGCAAGCCAGTTATCTTCATATTAAGCAACAAAGAAAGTGCAGTCTAATGATCTGGGAGGTTTCATTCATTCTTTATGGAATGAGCAGGGTGGTGAATCTTTCTTCTCTTTAACACAATGAACCTGCAGCTGAGGAAGATGTGTCAGGTGATCCTCCTGGTTCCAGCAGAATGATAGTGAAGAAATAGCATGGTGTTACTGGTGGTGGTGGTGGTAGTTGTAATGAACGTGAAAGAGAAAACGGAAGGCTTTTCACAGCTCAAGCATGGATTGGGGGAACCCTGTCCAGTGGGACACACAATCTGCTTAATATAGGAGATTGACTCTAAACCGTGCTGCTTTCCCCCAACCCAACAGTAAAAAGCAAACACAAACCACAATGTTCCTGCAGTTCTCAGGGACTGACCAGGTCTTCCAGAGGAAGCCCGAAGCCTGTTCTCACGTGCTTCATCCAGCTTTTCTGCAAAGTGGAGGCTTTAGCAAGAAGCAAAGGCAGACAGATGGTGTCCCGCAGACTCTCCCTCAAGCCCTTTCATCTCTCCTCTCGCTATTAATTCATCTGTTTGGATGGATACGTTCACGCATGGAACCAAGATGAATAATAATGAGGTTTTTAATAACTCTCTGCATTTGCATTCCTAGTTACTCTTTACATGGTTCTAGCTGATTAAAATGAATCATTTACATAATTAACATATGGTTATAGTGTTGGCTTTAATATGCTGATTATCTCAATACTTTTGTCTGCAGTCAATTGGATTCTAACTGTAACAATTGTTTGAAGTGAGTCTAGTTCATTCCTGGGAGGATGGAGGGCTCTTTGCCATGGTGTCTGATTAGCAGTAGCACACCTTTCCAACAAGTTTGTTGTGATTCTGTTTTATAATGTGATTGAAAAATAAGTAAATAATAATAATTGCAATGATCATCATAGCTCCCATTAATTCTAGGACAAGTACTATCACTTCCATTGTCTATCTCATGTTCTTCCAGCCAGCCTGCAAAGCAGCAAGGATTATCCCCAATTTACAGAGGAAGAAAGTGAGGCTGAGAAATGTTAGCAGGCTTGCTTGAAGCCATAGTGCTGTTATGTGTCAGAGCCTTGAGCTAGGCTCTCTCATCCCAGAAGTCACACTGTTTAGTTACTCTCAGTTTCTGAACGTTGTTGCTATCGACATTTTCAAGCTTGGCGTTATTGACTATGGCCAGAAAATTGTCTGTTGTTGAAGGGTTTCCCTGTGCACTGTAAGACAGTTGCAGCATCCCTGGACTCCTCCCTGTGAATGCCAGTAGCACCCCTTCCCTCATTATGACAACCAAAATATCTTCAGACATTGCCAGTGTTGCCTGGGGAGGGGAAAGGGGCAAAGTTGCCATTGATTGAGAACTACTGCTCTAAGTTATTCTCTTGGTACGTGTTAAGACAAAATAGTAAGAAGCAGACGTGTTATCTAGGTTGATCTATCAGTGATGAGTAACTAGCTGTGACTAACTAAAGAAACAGTATTTGGAGGTAGATGGTGACGTATGTGACTCCACGTAACTGATTCTGAATTGTCCAATTTTATCTGCCAGGAATCACTGTGTTATTCAGTCAAAGCGATCTTTGTTTCTATCAACTCTGATAAGTTCTATCTCTCTCGATTTCCCTTTTTCCTCCCTGCTCCCTCCCCTCTCTTTTTAACTTCTCTAAAGGGCATGCTTGATATCTTCAGATGTGCTGCCTTGCAGAGTTCATAGCATGCATTTTAGGATACCATTTTCTCATTAGCAGACCCTAGGCGTGGGTGCTATCAGCTGTGATCTGATGATCTTGCCGGTTCATATTGAATTTGAAAGGGACTTGTGAAATAGTGGCCAATTTTCCTGTTTAGGTACCCGAGGTTTTGGAATGTGAGCGCTTTCTGAACATTCATGCATATTTGAAACGCATTTTTGCTAATTGCAGGACTGTCGTCCACAATTAGTCTTTGGTAGGCATGATTAATTGCAAAGAACACTGACATTTATGCATAAAATGCTTGAGGTCAAAAAAGAAATGGAGAGAAATGGTGGCTGCAGCCACGGTGATTGGAATACTAGTGCCTGGTGACCCCAGAAGCAAAGCCCCAGTCGGGGAATTGCTGCATCAGCAGAACAGGTACTTTATTGGGATGGATGTCTCTGTAATTTTGACTCGCCTGTATTGTGTTCTGCTCTTCTCTAAGCACCTTTAGTTTTATGCAGGTTCTCAGAAGCCTTTCTGATGTTTCCATAAATGGCAAGCCCTGCCTTGTCCTCTCCTTCTGCCCCTCTCCCTCCCAAACTGGCCCTCACTTGAAGCTCATAATTTACTTCTTTACCATAACATTCATGTGTTGTATGTGTCCCAGAAAGAATCAAGAAGGAAACAAATGTGCCACAGTCCCACCACTGAGATTAACCAGTAAACTTATTTTGCTTAAAGTGGTACATGCCCATGATTAATAATTCGAATGACACTAGCAAAGGAAGAGGCAAAATGAAGCTCATCTCCAAATCTTGGATCTATCTAAAGCTAATCGGTATCAGTGGCCACTGGGGGAGAGAAAAAGGCACCATTGTGTATAGATATGCACATACAAGGCCAGGCGCGGTGGCTCACACCTGTAATCCCAGAACTCTGGGAGGTCAAGGCAGGTGGATCACCTGAGGTCCTGAGGTTGAAACCACCCTGGCCAACATGGTGAAACCCCCTCTCCACTAAAAACTACAAAAATCAGCAGGGTGTGGGGGCGGGCACCTGTAATCCCAGCTACTTGGGATGCTGAGGCAGGAGAATCGCTAGAACCTGGTGGGGCAAGGGTTGCAGTGAGCTGAGATCGCACCATTGCACTCCATCCAGGGTGACAAGAGCAAAATTCATTCTCCAAAAAAGAAGAAAAGAGAGGCACATTTGCGATACGTACATGTGTGTAGAGATGTATTTTGTTTTCACATACCGAAAAGAAAAGCCGCATCAGACTTAATGCCCTGTGTGACTTTATCTTGCTTTATTCCACTTGATAATATGACATGGAACCTCCTTTGGTTTTTCTACATTAGGTGGCTGTGACATACCTTGTATAATCAGTTCCCTTAATGGAGTCTTCCTTTTTTTTTTCCATTATAAACATTAATGCTACACATGCATACACGGAGTTCTCTGACAAAGATATATCAATAAATAGATATATGGGCCCTGGTTACGTTTTACTGCCACATTAATTTCCTAGCAGTGTGATTACTGGGTCCCAAAGGTGGTGTCTCATAACTTATATTTTAAAGATGTGATTCAAAACTTACCTCCTACTATATATAATGCTACTCAAGTCATATCACTTTCTCACCGTCAGTACAGATGTCCTATTTGGGTCTCAGAGCTGGAGTTCACATAAGGATGAGCAACCACTTCACACTTCAGATCTCATGAGAGAGGGATCATGCAGGCACCAGCAAGCTCTAAAGGACACAGGATTCACCCTGCTTAGGATCAGACCGCCGTCTCGTCTGTGCCACGTGTCTGCTACTTGCCTTTGTAATACGATTGTGTTTGAAGTTTTCTGTATGCCTCTCTGTTTGTGTTTGCAAGTTAGAGTGTAAGTTCATTGGGGGCTGTGGCCATGTGTAGAAAGAGAAGTTGAATCTTCTGCCAACCCTGATTGATTAGTAGTGGCTGTTAGGAGCTCTGTCTGGAGAAGGACGGCATCTGATTCAGGAAGGAGGAGTTTCAGAATCAATCAGTAATGTCTGCTGAGTGCACAGAATGGCGGAGGGGCAGCCTGTATACCATGTACTTTTTTCCATTCTTTCATAATAAATTAGGATTATTATTATGGTTCGTAGGAGCTTATAGATAATTTTTATATCAATACAGAAAGCTGCAATGGGAAAAGAAGAAGAGAGGGAGAAAGGGAGAGAGGAAGAGAAGGAGGAAAAGAAGAGCAGGAGACAGAGAGAAAATATACTCAAAAATATCAACAGTATCCTGCTTCTAGGTAGCTTTATAGTTTAGCTTTTCTATATTTTTGAAATTTATAGAAACAAAAACATAGAAATTGCATTACTTTTAATTGGAAAAACTACAGTTACTTTTGCACCAACCTAAGGAACATATGCTCCATTTGAGATTAGAACACAAAGACCACGATGCTGGTTATAATAAAGACATTCTTGAAGCAAAGCTACAGGTAGTATTGAGAGGAACAGTGATCCTGAGCTAGAAAATGGAGGGCAGTTCCGTGTCAGTCGACACGTTCTCGGTTTTGTGAAACCACTAAGTGATGTGCATTCTCTCCTGGCGGAATAGATGGTGGTAATCTCCAGTCCCTTTGTAATAAATGCTGTGCTGTGAACAGGAGATGGCCAAAAGAGGGTGCCCGGGCAAGCCTCAATCTTTAATAAGGAACACAGCCACTCTATAACTGTCATAGATGACAGAAGAACCAGGCACCAGGCCTTCTAGTTTTTTGCTCAGAATAAGAAATGGGGTCTGACCTACATCAGCAGCAATGATTGCAATGGTCAATTATTGCAGTTGACCATTGCAGTAATTGATTGTTGCAGGGACCCAGCTCTTGGCACTGATATTGGGGAAGCCACGGGGCCCCACACTTTGGGACCTGGAAACATTCACAGAGCAACTTTTTTCAAGAAAGTGGACACATTCACATTTTAAAGATGCTCAGCTTCCCGTGAGAGAGAGTTTAGGTACATTCGGATTCCACTCAAATCTTGGCTTATAACTTAGGCTCCTCATAGCAGCCCTTTGCAATGAAACTATATCACTTTTGAAGCTTAGCAGATGGGAATTGTCATAAATGATATTTTAGTCACAGATATGAGCCATAAAACTTGAAAGATAAAGTATCTTTCTGAGACACACATGGGGAGGCAGATAGACCCAGATACAACGTGAGCTCTTCTGCAGCTCTGATGGCGTGGAAGGAAGGGCCACCAGTGGGTACTTTATTGCATGTGCCGGGCTTTGCAGATGATGTGGAATAGTGGGAATGGCGTGGAGCATGGATTTGGGGGAACACACAGATCTGGGATTCAACATAGGGTCAAACACGTACCATCCAGTGGAATCACATTTCTTATCTTTTTCTGAGCCTCCGTGTTTTTGCTGTGTAAGGGGAATGGTGGAATGTCCTTCTGAAGGTGTTTGGCACAATACAGATAAACACTAAATAAATATTCCTGTCTGTCCTGCCTACAACGTTTCCCTCAAATGAATGTGTTGCTTATTTCTAGTTATGCTGGATTATTCTGCCGAGTTGAATAATTCATTAGGGCTTGAGTTCCGAGATATGGCGTAACTGTATCCAGCAGACTCTAGCCTTAAGCCAATATGTATATTAATGCTTTTTACTCAAGGAATATACCTGGCTCTTAGCAATCCTAGCCCTACCTCTACATTTTTAACCTGGCAGGAAGATTAATTTGCATGAGACGAAGGGGTGATTGTCATGTCCAAACTAAACACACACAAAATTTAAAAACGAGAGCAATCTTCTAGAAATACCTAAACGTTCCCTTTTTTGTCTTCAACACATTCTCAGGTCATCTTCTTGGGCTCCTAGGAGCTTTTTAATGGCTTTATTTTCACAGCATCAAGATATCCTAGCAATCTACAGTTACCGCCATGAGGTTTGGCCACCTTATCTCAAACAACTGGGTATTTTGAAATAGCTGATGATAGCGTGCTTCTCATGCCATCTAGAAAGTATTTCTTCCATGACCTGCCAGCACTCCTGTTTGAAGGCCTTAACACTTAGAAATTTAAATGGAGCCTGGAGTAATTTAAATTAATGTGTATAACGTCTATCTTGGTGAGAGGAGGTGTAGAGATATTCTCCATTTATGCCTCTCTGGATTTGTTAGAGTAGGTATGTGCATGTTTAAGGAGGAGAAAGAATGTTTTTGGTTCCTGCTGTGCTTCAGACGTTATGCTAGCCATTGCTACTTAAGCTTTTTGGTAACGTTGGGAGATTAATATCATTATCCCTACCCTATGAGAAAGATTGCGAAGATCAGACAAGTACATCGTTTCGATGACCACAACGCTATTAAATGACAAAGTCTGTATTCAAAGATAGCAGAGCCTCATTCCAAAACTACTTCTGTCCCATCTTATCAGTCTCAAGGTAATATAAGTCTAAGGTACTTTTACTTCTGATAATTATAGCAATATCTACTTAGGGTAAATTAAAATGGGATATCCAGAAACCCCATTTTGCCGGTAAGAGCATAAAGACAAATTAGTGGCTACGGAATCTTAATCCAGGAAAGAGAGACCTGCGTTGGGCTCCCATATGATAAGAGAGGGGTTTTTGTTTTTGTTTTTGTTTTTTTTTTTTGTAGCATCAGATGATTTGGGTGTGCCCAGCTGTTCTTGTGTGCGTTTGACAAATGGATTTATACTTCTCTTGATCCCCTAGTTCTTCCCAAAAGGCAGATAGGAGACTCACATAAACAGTAACCGGAAGTCATTCTGTGTTACAATTCTGTATTCCTTGCTGGTTTATTAAGGTTTGTCCTGAGAGCACCTTGCCTATAAATAAATACAGTGACAAATAAAACGAATGATCTCTCCAGGTTCCTCTCCTACTCTCGCTCCCCCTGCTTTAATGAATCATTTTAATCTACTTTATAATTATGACACTAGCACCGTTTTTATTATTTGGTACTACTTGGGACAAGTTATCTTTAATATGAGATACTTTGCAAAGGGAAGATCTTGTGTACATGTCCTGCCTTAAAGCTGAAGCGAAGGGTAACCATGGATTCAAGAACTGGAGCCATTGGTGGGCCAAACCCCTATCCCACAAGCCAGGGAATGGGGATCCTGTGCCAGGCACTCTGACATGACATTTGGCTTTATTTTGTATTGTTCTAAAAAAGTGCATCCCAAAAAAATGGGGTTTATATTTCTAAGGCACTCTTCAAAAACGGTGTGAGATCATACACATATTTTGTAAGCAAGGGATCATTGCATTTCTATGTCAATATATAGGTTGTTGTGATACCATGAGAACTGTTTTAGATGAAATTCTGATAAAGGGGGCATCATGTTGGCACTTACTGGCTCTCAATTCCATTCCGTTAGCAGCTCAGCTTTATTAAAGTTCCTCAGATATATTCCCTGTGAAATCATTTCATTTCACATTATTGACATGTGACTCAACACAGCATCCCCTTTGAGGTGATCCAGAACTTTTATCCCCATTTTACAGATGAGCACTGGAGATAGGAACAGGTTAAGTGATTTTTGCCTGAGGTCAAACATGCTGGGAGCCAGATTAGAAATTGGTGAGTGCTTACCATGGCTCTGTGTCTGTGGTAAGTCCCTACGTTCAAATTTTCCAACCTCAGAGTTTTCTGGGTTAGACCTCCAGCTAACTACCAGGGGACGTCGTGTTATGTAATTAATTACAACTATAATTATCTTGGTTTCTGGGTCATTTAAAGATCATCAGTGCATTTTGTTTTCATGGTTCATGCAGAAATGGAATTTTTTTTCTAAAGTACAAGTATAATTAATCCATGTTTTAGACTCTTAAATAACCGGAAAGTTAAAACATCAGGGCAGAGACTGAGTTCATCTTGGCTGATGTGCCTTGCAGTACAGATGGGTAGAACTCAAAGCTGTTAAAAGTAATGGTCATCACTCTTTTTTTTTTTTTTTTTCCTTTTTGAGATGGAGTCCCACTCTGTTGCCTAGGCTGGAGTTCAGTGGTGCGGTCTCAGCTCACTGCAGCTTCTGCCTCCTGGGTTCAGGCGATTCTCCTGCCTCAGCCTCCCGAGTAGCTGGGACTACAGGCAAGCGTCTATCATCCCAGCTAATTTTTTTGTATTTTTAGTAGAGATGGGGTTTCACCATGTTGGCCAGGATAGTCTCAAACTCCTGACTTTGTGATCTACCCGCCTTGGCCCCCCAAAGTGCTGAAGTTACAGGGGTGAGCCACCACTCCCGGCCATGGTTGTCTCTCTTGAAACATAAAATTTCCCTACTGGTGTCTGAGTTCCCTAGGAGGTACCTGGACCATATACACATGTTATATGGATGACTGGCCTCATACAAGAGATAGACAGTATTCTTTTATGTCCCTAAACATCACATGTTTGCTTGGAAAAGCAGTGATTTCCATAGGTCCCTGCAAAGGTTTCTACATAAGTGATAGAAGATACAAATGTTAAAGAACCGTCACTTTCCACTGTTTTTGTTTTGTTTTGTTTTGTTTTGTTTTTAAGACAGTTTTGCACTTGTTGCCCAGGCTAAAGTGCAGTGGCACAATCTCAGCTCACTGCAACCTCTGCTTCCCGGCTTCAAGCAATTCTCCTGCCTCAGCCTCCTGAGTAGCTGGGATTACAGGTGCCTGCCACCACGCCCAGCTAATTTTCGTATTTTTGGTAGAGATGGGGTTTCACCATGTTGGCCAGGCGGGTCTCAAACTCCTGACCTTGTGATCTGCCCACCTCGGCCTCCCAAAGTGCTGGGATTACAGGCATCAGCCTCTGTACCCAGCCAGTTTCCACTTTTTTTTTCGTGATATCGTACATGAAGGTAATCCACTATTCAGGAAATTACCTTTTATATCAGTTTAAATAAACTTATTTAAATAAAATAAAATACCAGTTTAAAACACTCTTGACTTTGCTCTATTCTGTTCATGAAGATTTGATGGACAGAAAGGGCTCTGGCATATGTCAGTGACCTCCAGTGATCCTGGAGCAAATGATATCGGGACACAGGCAGTCTGAATCGCCCACGTGAGGTGGTGGCATGCATTTATGTGCTGAACCAATCAGCAGACATCTCAATTGCAAGAACCAGGCCTGTTTACCTTCTTTGTATGTCATTATAGGTGACACACAGGAAGAGTTTCTGAAGATTCATTTCATCATTAAGATAGATTCAATATGACAGCTTGGCTCACACATCAATCTTCTGGAAGAAAATACTGTAGTAATCGCGTAAGGAGACTTTAAACCCTTGTGCTCTCGAATCTGTATTTGCAGAGCAGAAAAAAAAAGTTTTAGAATTATCTATGGCATTATTCTTTATCAGTATAACTTTATAGCACTTGAATGTATGAAAGATGATTCATTCATTTATTTGTGTATTCATGAATTCATTCCACATATATTTATATAGAACCACTCTGGGATCTAAGAACAATTTCAGGCATCAGAGACATGGGGGTAAACAAGACCTCTAGATCCCTGCTGTCTTAGAACTTAAATTAATGGGAGAGATAGGTGGTAAACCAACAGGAAGGACTTGAGAGTAACAAGTGAAACAAAGTGAAATATACCAGGTGGTGAAATAGCAAGTACGGGATTGATGCTCCTAGTTTGGAGATTTGGGGAAGGTTTAAGGAGGTGACATTTGAGCTGGGACAGAAAAGAAGGCAGCCAGGGAAGTATGTAGCGAAAGAACATCTGGAACAGAATGTGCAAAGTCTCTAAAGTGAGAATAAGCTTGACACGTCTGAAAAGAGGAAAGAAGCTTGGGTGGCTGGAGGATTCTAACTGAGAAGTAGGAGGCAGAAAGGAATAATCGAGAAGTAGATCAGTCAGAGGGAGAAGGACTTTGATGGGCAGAGTAAGGCAGTATGAGCTTTATGGTTACTGAGTGGGAAGTTGTTATGTCATGCAGGAAGCTGAAATGTGTGTGTGCACAGACCATCTCCTGGTCTCGAGCCTTTTCCTCCTGAGGGCAAGGAGGATCAGGAGGCCAGGGAAATGTAGAGGTGATGACGAAGGTTCTATCTTTCAGGGTCTAAGGTTTAGGAAGTGAGATTATGTGTCCGCTAGCCACACCTCACGGAGCCCACTAGAAAGTCTCTGATGGACAAGGTGGAGCAACGTTAACGGAATCAATTTCGCCCCAGAACTGCTGTCTTCTAACCTTCTGAGCTGGCTGGTACTTGTGTAACATTTCTGTCTTGGGTGATTTTCCAACTGGATATGTCATTTCTGCCAAGCCAGTGTCAGCTCCAGCTGAGGGATGCATTTAATCTGGGATGTGGTGATGGGAGAAGCGGTAGGCTTATTGGTTTTCTTCCTTTTTTATGAAGAATGCTTGGTACAGATTCAGTTTTGACCTCCCAGTGTAGGCTTTCATCTCTCAGGCACTTTCTTTTTCCCTGCATCCGCCAAACCCTGGTGAGCTTTCTGCTGCCTTTCTCAGTGGTTGATCAGTACTGCGTAACACAGACCCTCTTGTTGGGCAAACTGCGAAATCGGCCTCGTTCCTTGGCCATTCCTCTTGCGGGGCACAAAAGGACCTTCCAAAGAAGTGGAATGGTGTATTGTTTAGTGGTGGTAGAGAAGGAATTCTGTGGGTAAGCACTGTTTCACGAGAAGATGCAACAAATGAATTGGAGCTTTAAATAAGAAGAATGGCTCTTGCCATTATAACTGTGGACAATTTTCTCAAAAATTTAAAATATACAATAGTTTTAATACTCTATGCTGTTTAGAAATGTATACATATATGATAAACATATATAGGCAAAAAAGAAACTCAAAATTCAGAATATTGTCTGTTGTAGAGGTGAAGCAGAGGGATACATCTCAGGAGAGTTTCAGCCAGGGGATTTAGGCACACTAAAATTATTTCTTAACCTGGGTTTTAGCTACAGGAATATCTTCCTTCCTTTATTCCTTCCTCTCCCTGTGTATCAAACAGATAGACCTTGAAGGAAATCCCACCACCAATATTTAGAATCTGGGGGACTGCATGCTTGGGTATCTGCTTTCCAAATGTGGCTACCTCATCTATGACCCAGCAGTATTAACGTTGCTTGTCTCATAGAAATGTGGTACTGGGTACTCTCCTGGCCCATTACAAACATTTAATAATGGTAGCCAGTGTCACCACTTGTGGTTAATTGTTGGGTAGTAGTAAACTCTCTTTCTTCTCAAGGTTAAGGGGAGTGCTTGGAAGAGAGAAAAGAGCTTAGACTGAATGAAGTTTAACTTTCTGATTTCACCATAAAGAGTTTCAAAGGTAACTGTGTCCTGCCTCCTCCTTTCTAAAAACACATCTTATTCTTAGGCTGTTTTAACATAATAATCATAATATCTGAAGGAGGAAACAAAAATACTCCAGTAATAGCGTAATTGGAGAGAATAAGAAAATAGAACACTTGTGTGCAATGGAATACTAGAAAGCAGTGGAAATAAATGAATTAGAACTTTACATAAGAAGAAAAATGGCTCTTGCCATTATGACCATGGATAATTTACTAAAAAATTTAAAATACACAGTAGTTTTAATACTCTGTGTTGTTCAGAGATGTATACATACGTGGTGAACACATATAGACAAAAAAGAAACTCAAAATTCAGAATATTGTCTGTTATAGAGGTGAAGCAGAGGGATACATCTCAGGAGAGTTTCAGCCAGGGGATTTAGCCACACTAAAATTATTTCTTAAGCTAAGTCATATTTACAGGAATCCTTCTCCCTCCCTCCTTCCCTCCCAGCCAGCCTGCCTCCCTCCCTCCCTCCCTCCCTCCCTCCCTCCCTCCCTCCCTCCCTCCCTTCCTTCCTTCCTTCCTTCCTTCCTTCCTTCCTTCCTTCCTTCCTTCCTTCCTTCCTTCTTCCTTCCTTCCTTCCCCTTTCTTCTTTCATCTTCCTTCCTTCTTTCTCTTCCTTTCCTTTCTTTCTAAATAGAGTCTTGACTTATCCCCCATCTGGGGTGCCATGGCACCATCATAGCTCACCCTACAGCCTTGGCCTGCTGGGCTCAAGTAGTCCTCCTGCCTCAGTCTCCCAAGTAGCTAGGACTAAAGGCACACACCACCACATTTGGCTAATTTTTTAGAGAAAATTTTTAGAGAAGGGTATCTTGCTGTGTTTTCCAGGCTGGTCTGGAACTCCTGGTCTCAAGCAGTCCTCTGACCTCAGTCTCCCAAAACGCTGACTTTACAGGTGTGAGCTACAGCCATTATGTGTGTTTTTCTATATACCTTTTGGTATGTCTGAACTATATCACAGCATGATTTTAGAGTCAGAAATGCTTGGAATTTAAAAAAAAAAGTCATCTTCACCACATAAAATTGTATAAAATAAAAAATGTTTTTTCTCCTTCCCTTCCTCCCTTCCCCATCATTTAAAAATTGTTTAGTACATATCTTTCCAGATATTTTCTGTGCACATTAAAAATAAACACAGTTATACACTTAACATAAGTGACTTTATGTCTATGACTCTGTCACCACTTAAAAATGGTGTGTAAGCTGAAATGCTGGCACATATCAATTATCTACTTCATTCTTAAACCTGTCTGGTAATCATCTTTCAATGTACTGTAATTTAAACAACCAGTTTCCCTGTTGATAGACATTTGTATTAAAACAAAACAAAACCCACTGTTTCCAAACTCTGGTCTGCTTTCAATTCAGACATTGGTGGCAGCTCACACCGCTGATCATCCAAATGTTTTGTCTTTGCTAGGACAAAAACCCAGGCTTTTCGTGCAGTTGTTTTTACCTGAGTGTTCCATGACTACAGCCACAGCTAGAAACTCATCCTCTCGGGGAAAATAAGAAATGGAATAATAAACTTAAAATAATGAGAAATTCAGATTTTATAGAAGTGAGGGTCTTCTCCTTCTTGCTAACCTTCTTTTCTGAGATATTAGTGATTTCCAAGAATCACAGCCTTTGTAAAAGTCCTCCCGAAAGTGTGAAGGGGAAGATGGAGAGAAAGAACAGGATTTTGAGAGTGGGGTTTTGAATCTCCAGACTTCCCAGTGACAATAGACAGGTCTATCCAGTGTTCTGTCTTGCTCGAAACACTTTCTTGATATTTCTCTATATGAGTGTTTAATATTTAGATCATAGTTTGTGAATACAGTGGAGAGGTTATGCATCAAATGAACCCAGTGTTCTGGCTTCACAGCAGAGTGAACAGACACAGATAGTTCTAGATGTTTGAACTTCTCCCACGTTAAACTTAAAAGGGGCTCCATCTCAGGATTTCCAGCAAAGGGATTGAGGTCATTTCTCTCAAACCCAGGTGCAAGTGGAAATTTTTGTGGGCTCTGACTTTTCTTGCTTTTCCTTCCACCATTTTTCTTCGTTGGCTCATAATATTGCCTTATCGTGCAAGGAGTGCATACAACTTGTGGGAAAAGTTGTAACTACAGTAAGTAATTAGAGAGAAAACCATGTTTGAAATCTAAAATCTTTAAACACATTCGTAACTCTTACTCTTCATTTCTAAAATTCCTGTTTTCTCAATGATACAGTTGTAAAATATATAGACTGCAAAAATGGGTTTATACATCGTTTTTTCCCTGATTTTTTTTAACAGCTTCACAGTATTCTGTTACATGAATATACCCTAAAAAGACGATGTGTTTTAGGCATCCATGTCTGTTCTTTTTCACTGTTATACATTATTTTGGGATGTTGCTTTGATAATTTTTCAATTTTTACCTTACTCGGTAGGAAAAACGCAAACGTACCACTGTGCGGATTTGGGATTTGTAAGTTATGAGCAGAGGGGGCACACTTTTCCTGCAGTGTTTGGCGTAGACATTTAGATACTGAATTTGCTGTTTATATCAGGGTTTCTCACCCTTGGCAGTGTGGACTCTGGGCTGGATAATTCTCTGTGTGGGGACTGCTGAGTGCTCTGTTGGGTGTTCGGTGGCATCTCTCTGGCCTCTGCCCACTAAATGCCCATTGTAGTCATCCCCACACTGTGTAACTCAGAAATGTCTCTAGACCTGGCTCAGTGTCCCCCAGGGAGACAAAATGCTTCTCCCTTTGAGAATCCTGCTTTTAAGCAATTGGATTTTTAAGTTGTCTGAAAGATGATCTTTTCTCGTAGCATTTATAAATCAATTGGAAGTTGGTTCTGGATTAGTGCCTAAAATAAAATTCAACCTATTCTGAGAAAACAATATATTTGAGTAGGGACTAATTACCTCTTTTTTATTTCAAGTGACAAAAGCCAATATATCACACTTAGCCACTATGAAGACTCCATTTCAGTAAACTAATTAAACTAATCCTATCTGGACTCATTATTCTCAGTTCCACTAAATATTTTAACACTCGAGATTTATTTTGTTTCATAAATTATATCATACTTAAAGCTATGAACAGCCCTCAAGAGTTTATTTTGGACTTTTAAAAATGTGACTTTAAGCTGCTCCGAATGTATATTTTTCATATCTCTTCTAGCTAATCATTCACCTTGATTATGACTAATTATTAAAAATGATATATGATTTTAATTAAGTGAAAGTGCTTGGTTTCTTGTTAGCACTTATTAAATACTGACAGCGTTACAAAGATAATGCAGCAGAGGAAATGCATAACTTACTGAATTGATTCCATTTTCTTGCTTTAAGCCAGTGAAGATACACATTTTAAGAGACTGATTAATGCACAAGATGGCAAGAACAGTGTTTTTCACAGTTAAAAGGAATTAAAGTCTGTGTCCATCCTGGATTCATTTTCTAACTGAGGATAGCCACATAATTAAAACGTTAATACACATCCCGCTATTTGTACGTACGTTCCAAAGCCAGCATACATTAAATAGAAATTTAGTCCAAGTGCTTCCTGGAGAAGCCAAGAGGAATAATTCCTAAGTACCACTTCAGAGTAAATTGCTCCCTACTTATAAACGTGTAATGCAATTAAATCAAGGAGCTGTAAGCTGCCTACATCGAGTACGTTTAGTTTAGATATTTGCCTTTAGACATCTCCCTGTAAAGGGTTCCATGTTGGAGAGAAAAGAAAGGGACATCTAGCCAACGAGCTGTTCATTAGACTTGACATATGGTAAGGAAGGCCAGAAAATGCCGAAGGAGTAGAGAATTTTCTTTGGCATCTAAAGAAGAAAATGCAGTATCAAGTTGATCTCAGACACTGATTCTAGCTCTGTTCTTCATTCAAGAATGGAAAATTCTTGTTTACCCTACTATCCATGATGAGCCTATTGCACATTGCATGCCTGTGTCAAAACATCAACATACACACCTACTGTGTACCCACGAAAATTTAAAAAAACAAACATAGAAGGCAACAACACCTGGCATGCATTTTATAAGTTAATGTAACTTCTATGCCAGGACAGAATCAGGCTCGCCAGTGGAGAAAAAAAATAGCTGATGGCACATGTGTTAGTGGCATTGTTTTAAGTGTTTGAGGTCATGGAGTCTTCACACTGAAATAATCTCTGGAATTATCTGACTTTCATGCTAGCCAGGGCCAAGGTGTCAGCTGAATTAATGAAACTTGTAATTCATCTTTGGAGTTTCCAGTAAACATCAGGAATACTTTCCCTGACACACTGACCTCCTTATTTGCCATTTCCCATTCTCCATGTTGAAAACCATTTCATATTTGAGGCTGAGAATGACACCTTTGAGATAAATTTAAGAATAAGATGTAATATTATTCCAGAATTGCCTTAAGTTCCCATTCTGTATATTAAACACCTATTCAAACGGTATTCAGATCCAAGTTACAACATACAAAGTATGTTAAAGTATCCCAAGTATGAGAAACAGCAGTATAAATAGTGAAAACACACACACACACACACACACACACACACACACACACACACATATTCCCCATATATATGGGAGAAATATATATATATATATATATGCTTATATGCTTTTCCAACATATGTATGTGTGTGTATATGTGTATATATATGTATATATACATGTGCATATACGTATATGTATATAAGTATATATATATAAAAATTCAGGGAAAAGGGCACAGTCATTTGGGTGTTCCTGCTCAAAACTTCAATATGGAAAGTGAGAGATAGATGGCTGAGATGCCACAGGTACCTTTATATTTACACCATTGCAAAAACGTGGCTCTCTTGGTATTTTGGTTCTTGAATTTAGACTTGGAGCTGATGTCGAAGAGCTGCTTATTGCAGTGGGTTTTCATGCCAGACATAGCTGAGATTTGAACGACATCTCTGCCACTCTCTGGCTATGGAATCTTGGGCAGTATCATTTATCCATCTGGGCTTTATTTTCCCCATGGGGAAATAAATGAGATAGGAGGGAGAGGGGCCATGGAGTAAACAGCTTTGCAGACCATGCCAACTTTGGAATTAGTGGAGAGAAAATAAGGTAAATAAGACCATGCTATACTCACAGCCGAGACTTAGACTTGCAACAAATAGAGATGTAAGTCAGGATTAGTCTCGTTCACTCAGCAAATATTTATTAATTCCAGCCCCTCTCAACCATTGGGTATTGAATGGTATAGAATATGAACAGAATGCTTCTGGCATAGCGCTTACATTGCAGTTGAAAGGAGGCAGGCAATAAATAAGTGTGTAAATACATCTATGGTTAGTGACAGGTACAAGTCAGATAATTAAAATAGAGAGTGGTGGGGAACTCTAGAAAGGCCCTTATGAAAAGTTGAGTTGACATTTAAGCTGATCTCCCAATGGCAAATCATGCCAAGGCAGGGAGAAAGAACATTCCAGGAAAATATCCTAAGAGGAAGAGGACCTTGGGATTTTTGAAGGATGAAAAATCCCTGGAAAATGGGGAGAGGGACACCAGAGAGCTCTGAGAATGGGGCAAAGGCCAGATTGTACAGGGTTTTGCTAACCAGGGTAATGAATATGTGTTTTATATGAATTACAGATGCAGAGATTTGTGTTTCACAAAGATGAATGCTTTCCCTGTAGAACACAGACCAATGGGGCCCAGGGGAAGAAGGCAGGACAGCAGTTAGGAAGCCATCTAGGAGTCCAGGCAAGGGGTCACAGTGGTTTGAACTGGAAGGTGGTTCTGAAATGGCAGGTGAAAAAAATGGAATTAGCATTGTAGAAAACCAACAGGCAGACCTGGGAAAACCCAGTGGAGGTGAGAGGGAGTGAATAAAAATGGTTCCAGGATGGAGGGGTTGGGGCTTGGATGGGTGGTGCCATGGAAGATAATGGAGAGATCTCAGATAGAAGGCAGTGAGTGGAAAGAGCAGGAGTGGTCTTGCAGAAGTTCTGGCAGAAATGTGAAAGGCAATGTTTATTTGCTAAGATAGAAGATAGATGAGGTGGTGGTCATCTCATTGGGGCATTGAAACTCGTTTTCAAAACCTGTACCTGGTTTTGATTTCGACACAGAGACACAACTGGTAGATGTCATCTCAGGAGGTGGGTTTGTCATCCTGGTTATTAGTGTACATGTGAGAGCTTTAGCTTTTAAGGTTTTTGGCTTTTTTTGAGACAGTCTTGCTCTGTCACCCAAGCTGGAATGCAGTGGCACGATCTTGGTTCACTGCAACTTCTGCCTCCAAATTCAAGCAATTCTCCTGCTTTAGCTTTTTGAGTAGCTGAGATTACAGGCATGTGTCACCATGCCCAACTAATTTTTTTTTTTTTTTTTTTTTTGTATTTTTAGTGGGGATGGAGTTTCACCATGTTGACCAGGCTTGTCTTGAACTCTTGACCTCGTAATCTGCCTGCCTCAGTCTCCAAAAGTGTTGGGATTACAGGCGTGAGCCACCATGCCTGGCCAGCTTTTAAGGTTTTGCCACACATTCATTAAACAAGGCATTGTGAGGGCTCCTGGGTTTGGGATCCCAACAGCCCCAAAGATATTAGATGTACAGCCAAGTGGGTACCTGCATCCACTACGTTCTTTCCTTCTCACTGCAGAAGCTCTGCCATGTTTTTCTCCCCAGTCAAACTCCCCTTTCTCTCTTTTTTACCTAGTTAATACTCGTGTGCTTTTGACTGAATTTCCTTGTCCTTTTCTTGACCTTTCTGACTTGGTCAGGTACTTCTATACCACCCCTGCAGAACTGTACACAATTAAACAAGCTCTCTCCATTAAACTTATTGACATCCTCGAGAAAACATACCTTAGGGATCGTGTCATCTTTCAAGAAGGAAACCAGAGCTAACAAACATGTGACTTGCCCAGGATCACAAAATGAGTTGGAAGAAACACAGGTTCAAATCTACCAGGGCCTGGGACAGGGTGCTCTCTCTCACACACATCACGTTCCCTTCTTTTGCTGATGGCCTTTGTGTAGGAAGGCAGGGCCTGGCTCTCGTTTTTCACAGAGAGCCAGGTTCCATCTCTCTTTGACGAAAGCAAAATTGGTCAACATGTAGATCCTGGATCACCCTTAACAAATATACTGAGGATGCTCTTAAAATACAGCCCCTTTTTCTACCCAAGCTCAGCTCAGACAGATTCACTGGGTTCTGAAGCGGGGAAGTATTAATTTTATCACACATCCTTGAGTTTTTAACTGACATCCCCATCTTCTATAGAGTCTTACAAAGAGTACTTAGGATGATACTGGACATAATCTTTGCTCAAAATGTTTCTTCAATTAATTTATTATTAATGATCTAATGTATTCATAACTAAGCAACTAATTCATTTATTAAAAATAAGCCCATCTTATTTTCTACAAGATCTACAAGATCTTTCTTTTATAAGATCTTCACCATGCTGCACTCAGCAACCCCTATCTCTGTCCTGCCAGGCATACCAGCATATTCTACAGGTATCTGCACAGTATGTTTTGGCATTCCACCGGTCACCTATTGGCCAAGGGACTTTGTGATATTAACAGACAGGTGTGTGTTACCATTCTGTAAACACGGTTTTCACTTTTCCCTTGCTGCGGGTGGGTTTGCCCTGAGTTCTATAAAATTGTTGATTGGGGACGGACCACATTTCATAATGTTATGTGGCAGGGCTGTGGTTCCCGCAGCTTGGTCTTCAGAAAGTACCTCAGTCAAGGACTGATGAATAACTCTACATTAATTGACTGATGGATTGATGGATTGATGGATTGATTGAGATGGAGTTTTACTCTGTCACCTGGGCTGGAGTGCAATGGCCATGGTGCGGTCTTGACTCACTGCAATCTCCACCTCCCGAGTTCAAGCAATTCTTATCTCAGCCTCCTGAGTAGCTGGGATTACAGGCACCCTCCACCACACTTGGCTAATTTTTGTATTTTCAGTAGAGATGAGGTTTCACCATCTTGGTCTTGCTGGTCTTGAACTTCTGATCTCAGGTGATTCACCTGCGTCTGCCTCCTAAAGTGCTGGGATTGCAGGTGAGAGCCACTGTACCTGGCCAAATAACTTGATATTTAAAGACAGTGTTGCCAAGCTGTTTTTGACTTCTCAGGCCACTATTCCAGTGTTCACTGGCCAATGCTGAAGAATGACAAAAATAAGATAGAGAAAAAAATGGAGGTGGATATAGAACTGAGCAAAAGTGGAAAGTAGAAGAAGGTCAGAGAAACAGGCAGTTTTCTGAATGTTTGCTATACACCAGCCATTGTGAAAATCACCTAGCATGCATTACCTTGCTAAATTAGTATGGGATTAGTAATAAATTCCATGAGCTATGTTCTTTTATCCTCATTTTATAGGTAGGAAAACTGAGACCCAGGTATTTGCCTAATTTCACACAGCTGGTAAAGAGAGGATATGGACTCTCTAAGTCCAGAATGGAGGCCTTCCGTCACTGGATCATGATGACATGATATTCATTCATACACTCCTGTCTTCCAAATGCATAGATGTACAGTAGCTGTCAAGATTGTATCTCCCTGGGTCCTGTTTCTTATCAGAATTGCACATTTGCTGGCAAGAAGAGAGAGGCACATTGATCTCAAACTGTGAAATAAATGCGTACACCTTCAGAGAGGTTCTTTGAATGTATGGTCAGACACTGAAAAACTTGTGTGTGTTTGGAAGAAAGATGGAACTGCAGGGTCTTTGGCTAAGGGTGCCATTAGGCATGGTGTTGGTGGTAGCTGTGGTTCATCATGGAACGCACCGTTCGTCAACTCCGGGCCTCCCTACAATCCCATGAATAGCAGCTCCCCTCATCTTTTGAATGCTAGAGAAAGCTCAGTACATGTGAGGCTTCATCATCAGCTGAAAAAGTCTCTGGAATTCCTTGATTGTTTTAATGTGCTAATTTCATAAGCTTTGTTTTTGTGTTCTCTTTGATTTTCCACTTTCCCATTTATTTTATGCCATTGTTGCAAGGGAGAAAGCATCCCAGAGCTTAATAGCGTGCTCTGGTTCTTCAGCTATCGTGGGGGAAAAAAAGAGCAAAGCAAACAAAAGAAAACAAAATATCCTCTTTTTTTGCTGGTTTCTTTTATTTAAAGGCAACCGAAAACTGTTTTTGTTACCTTTGATCGAGATGATATAAACATAATCAGTGTTTATTGTGTTTGTGTAATCGAAAATAGGAAACTGATCGCAGATTGCATGGAGCTAGAAAAGATGAAGCCTGTCCTTCTTGGCAAAGTTCTGCAGACACACAATGTAGGTGTGATACAGTGCTTGGTATCCATGATGTGTTTGGAAAATTCTCAGAAGAAGCTTACATCACTTTCTGGGAAAATTCCTGAGTATAAGTGGCAGTGAGATATGCGAAAATAATTTTAAGCTGATGAATATTGTCTGAACATAACTCTTGCTGGGGTGTATACTTCAAAAGTTGTAGAGTGGAGTGTGTAACATACGGGCTTTGGAATACAACAGACGTGGATTTAAATTCTACCTCTACCTTTTATCATCTCTCTGCCTGGGATAACTTGTTTCACCCCCTGCCCTGAGCTTAAGTCCCCTCAACTGTAAAAGAAAGATAACAGCCCTCACCGCATGTGGTCCTAGGAAGGACAACACGATATAATCCACATCCTGGCAGTCCTCAACTTCACAGTCATTTGACTTACCATTTTCTTTTTGATATTATGAATGACATGAAACCTTTCTGTTTTTCACATTCAGTACAGTATTCAGCGAATTCCGTGAGATATTCAGTACTATTATAAAATTAGCTTTGTGTTAGATGAGTTTGTCCAACTGTAGGCTAATGTGTTCTGAGTATGTTTAATGTAGAGAAGACAAAGGTAAGATGTTCAGGAGGTTAGGTGTATTAAATGCAGTTTTGATACAATATTTTCAACTCGTGATGAGTTTATCAGGACATAACCATATCATAAGTCAAGGAAAGCATGTGTGCAGAGCTTAATACGGTTGCCTGATACAGAGTAAGTGCTTCAAACATTTCTTTAAAACTGTGATAACGTTCTTTGGAAAGCCTGAATGAACTGGAGGTATGGCCACATGTAACATGTTCAATGCAGCACCATTCTTTAATAAATTACAACTTGGCTTAACTATTCTTTTTCTTTTTCTTTTCCAGGCAGAGTGTCACTCTGTCACTTAGGCTGGAGTGCAGTGTCGTGATCAGAGCCCACTGCAGCTTTGACCTCTCCAGGCTTAGATGATCCTTTACCTCTGCACCCCCCGAATAGCTGGACTACAGGTGTGCACCACCACGCCCAGCTAATTTTGATATTTCTTGTAGAGACCAGGTCTGGCTGTGTTACCCTGGTTGGTCTTGAACTCCTGAGCTCAAGCAGTCCTCCCACGTTTTGGCCTCCCAAAGCACTTGAATTACAGGCGTGAACCACACTGCCCAGCCAGATCTAACTAAAGAAGTATTGATTGGGGTGTGCTTGCTTCCTCTGAAGCCTGATTCCTAATCTTTGTTCTGGACTCCACGACTAAAGAGATCATTGCTTAATCTTGTGAACAACTCTGGAAGATCCTTACACAGTGACTTCCTTTAGCCAAATCCTATGGTGAGACAAAAGATGGCCTAAAACCAGTAAGCGTAATTGTCATCCAGATATGTTGGGATCCTAGCGAGAAATTCAGAAGACAGTCTGGCTGGAGTTTTCAGTATGTACAACAGCAGGCTTCGTTAGGCCATGGTATTATCAGTTAGGCCGCCAATCATAATATTGATGGTTGCAATCTCTTGAGTATACAGAATTTTCCTTCTACTATGTTAAAGGCTTTATATGCGTATAATCTTTAGGACACCCTGCAAAATCCATGTCCACTGCCATTTACCAAATAAGAAGATGAGGGTTGTATTAGTCCATTGTCACACTGGTATAAAGACATACCTGAGACTGGGTATAAAGAAAAGAGGTTTAATTGGCTTATGGTTCTGTGGGCTGTACAGGCTTCTGCCTCTGAGAAGGCCTCAGGGAATTTACAGTCATGGCAAAGGGTAAAAAGGAAGGAAGAAAGCACATCTTCACATGGCCAGCAGGAGAGAGGAGAGAGAGAGAGAGAGAGACAGAAGGGAGTTGTTGTTCTTTCAAACAACCAGATCTTGTGAAAACTCTATCATAAGAACAGCAAGGGGGATGTCTGCCCCCATGATTCATCTCCCACCAGGACCCTCCTCCAATACTAGGAACTGCAGTTTGATGTCAGATTTGGGTGGGAACACACAGCCAAACCATATCAGGGGTTTAGAAAGCTAACACAATTTTCCCATAACAATAGAGAGAATACATTCCAGTAAGTAGGACTTGATCCAAATCAGAGACACACCCAAACTCATGTTCTTAACTATGAGATTTCAGTACTTGGAGTCAGAAGACTTAGGTTTAAGTTTTAGTTGCTGGTAACTTACTCCCATCTTCTAACCTCTTAGTGCCTTGCTCATATCATGGACACAGAAGAATGCCTTCTTCATAAAATTGTAAAGATTGAATGAGCAAATGCACGTAAAGCATCTTTGTACATCATAGAGATTATGCAAGTGTAAGGTGCCACGTTTCGCGTTAACACCTGACCATAGATCATTTTTGGATTGTGTGAGGGGTGGCAAATTTATACATTTGGTGACTTTTGATGAAAAGAATCAATATGCTGTCTCTTTAAAGTAGAATTAGTGCTTATAAGAACTGACAATCCATTTAGAGATTTGTTTTTCGCAATAGGACACAAAGAGACCATTTTCTTTCCATTTATAAGAATACGTCTGCACTTAAGGGAGGACAGATTCCAACAAACGGATTGTTTGCTGTGATTTGTTTGCCCTGGGGATATAGAGAGCTGGGAATGCCAAAAAATTACAAATATGGAATCAAAAGGGCCAGGGAGAAGGATTTTTTACTGCCTGCTTTGGTTGTGTGGTTTGGAATAGGGACCTGCCTGGAGGGTGTGGGGTCTTGCCGAATCCCGTGATTTTTGGAGGCTTGTTGGTGCTGCTTGTTGTGCCTGTTCCTTCTGCTCCTAGTCCTTAGGAACATAGCTGCTATCCTTAATTGAACTTTTGCACTGAGCGTGTGACAGTTAATCCACTGTAAGGTTTTTGGTAGGGCAGCATGTCCCAACACTGCCCCCTGCACATGACTGCCCCCACCTCCATCCCACCTGGGTGTTAATCCTATGGGATGGATTTTCTATGCCAGTCTCTTTTTAGAATAGCATTTGCTGATGTCCCTCTAAGTGCTTTGGGGCATGTGCCCTGGTTTGTAAAACAAGGGCCCTCATGGAGGTGGAGGGAAGAAGTTTCAGGTCCAGGAACTCCAGGGATACCTGCTATAGGGCTAGAAGGATACCTGCCTCCTCATTCTCTTCCATTCTCACCCCAAGAGCTCTGCTATGATTTTTCTCTAAACCTGACTTCCTTTCCTCCCTTCTTTGCATAGCTAACACCACATGTACTTCTGGACCCAGTTTCCTTATCCCGTCCACAAAAGGAAAACGTCCTTGACCTCGCTGACGTGGTTAAGTACCTTTACTGTACCACTTTCTAAATTCATGTACCTTCATTTGTAGGTTGCATCATAATTTCAGTTCTACAACTTTTTGTGTAATGATTTATGATAATCTTCCCCCAAAAGGCTGTAAAGACTGGGCAGAGGAGGACCACGTGTTGTTTTTCTTCCCATGTACCCTCAGCACGTGTGGCTTGTATACAGTAGGTTTTTGACAGTGACTAAAAGGAAGAGTGACTCGATGGATGGATGGATGATGGATGGATAGATGGAAGAATGAAGGAATGAATGGGTGACCCAGCTAGCCTGTCCAGACACTGGTTCTTTTTTTTTTTTTTTTTTTTTTTTGAGATGGAGTTTCACTCTCGTTACCCAGGCTGGAGTGCAATGGCGCGATCTCGGCTCACTGCAACCTCCACCTCCTGGGTTCAGGCAATTCTCCCCACTCAGCCTCCTGAGTAGCTGGGATTACAGGCACGCGCCACCATGCCCAGCTCATTTTTTGTATTTTTAATAGAGACAGGGTTTCACCACGTTGACCATGATGGTCTTGATCTCTTGACCTTGTGATCCACCCGCCTTGGCCTCCCAAAGTGCTGGGATTACAGGCGTGAGCCACCACGCCTAGTCCCAGACACTGGTTCTTTAAGATAAGGTGAGATTCCTGAGATGTTAGTTGACTTGATGCACTCTATCACAACTTCCACTGACCCTGATTGCTTGATGCCCTTAGAATACAAGCTCTCTCTGTCTTCCTTTCCCTCCTCCCCTTTGCAATCTGATTCTGTATTTTGCTCATTTTCCACCACAATACTTAAGCCAGGCCAGAATTATTTTCAGTGTGTGAAAGTTGCCTGCCTACTTCTCCCTTGCAGATTCTGCACAGGCTTTTCCTCCATCAAAAATGTTTTATTCTGCCTCTTCAAATGTTGCATTTTCATAGTCATTTTTAGACCTCTACCTGCATGTCCCTTTTTCGTGGACACCCTCCCTCCAGGAGTCCTCTAGGTTGGACAACTTTCCCCTGCAGTCCCCTTTTATAGTGCCTTGCATTTCCCTTCAGAGCACTCCCCAAATTATAATGAAATACATGTTTGCATTCGGACAATGGCCTGTGTCTTCCACTGAGGGGTCATAGCTACTTGAGGAAATGTCTTGGTCCTCAAAAAGTGTCCGGCTCCTAGTAGGTACTCCACAAGCAGTTATCAAACAAAATTGCAAAGCCCAGGCACTCTTTATGGTTCTACCCTAAAGACTTGAATGGGAGATCAAAGAAGCAAGAAGGCACACGTGTTCATATTTATTTCCCGCCTGTGAATGTGTGATGGCCCCTCCTTCTCCTTGAGCTACAGCCAGAGCCACTTTCTCCTAACCCCACATAGGTTAAGCTGAGTAGGTTACAAAGTCCAAGTTATCGTAGCATAAGCACAAGGAATTCTGATTATGTCAAGAAACTGAAAACTTCAGGAGTGGTTCCTGGCTATCATTGGTCATGGCTGAATCTAAGGATTTACATGATTGCTATAGGGACCCCCCCCACTGTCCATGGCTTCGTTTGACCCCCTTTGGTGTCTTGGTTTTTATAGCTTCTTGCATATAGTCAATGGTTGTGAGATCTGACAGGAAATGCCTGGCGGAGGAGCTATGGTCCATGCAGGATCTGAATCCGACCTTAATTCTTAACTTTGTGTCTCAGAAGATCAGGTACTTGATTGGCAAGACTCTCATCACGTCTTGCTCACCTCTGGATGTCAGTCTGTCAAAGTTATCTTCAATATCTTCACTGTATGAAAAACCCAACTATAATACTACACTCAAGTATACATTTATAGGAGCATGCTTTTCATATAGTTTCTGTATAATTTTTCTACCCCATCTGTCTTAGGTCAGATTTCCTGGGGATAATACATTTCCTGAGATGTGTGCAAGTGGTTAATTGAAGGAATGTTCTCAGGACAGTGCTATGGGGGTGGTGGTGATGAGTCAGGCCAAGGAAAATAGGGTTTTAGGGGAAACATAGCCTCAGCCTGATCTTGTGGGAAGATCTGGATTATTCATTGTACCAAGGATGATTTCACCCAGAGTCTTACTCCCATCCCCTTTCATCCATCTGTCTTTGGCCACAAGGTGTCCCCCAGGAAGGGGTGGTAGCCAAGTTACCCTCTACCTCCACCTTCACTTCAGTCACCTCTGGCTAAGGTGAATCATATCAACCAAGTCCAACCACTCAGAGAAGGATTCAGCTTAACAGCAGTTAGCAGTCAACACCTATACCAGCTGGAAGATGGTGTATCAAGCTTGGGAGGATTGCTGAGGCACCAGCTTTAAAGAGTCACAGAATGGCAGGGCACAGCGGCTCATGCCTGTAATCCCATCACTTTGGGAGGCTGAAGAGGGCTGAACACCTGGCCACCATGGTGAAACCCAACCTCTACTAAAAATACCAAAATTAGCCAGGGGTGGTGGCATGTGCCCGTAATCCCAGCTATTCGGGAGGCTGGAGCAGGAGAATTGCTTGAACCCGGGAGGCAGATGTTGCAGTGAATGAGGATCATGCCACTGTACTCCAGCCTGCACAACAGAGCAAGGCTCTGTCTCAAGAAAGGAAAGAAATTAAGAGAAAAGAAAGGAAAAGGTAAAGAGTCTTAGAATGAGAAAGAAATCTGAAATTAGAGGGATCGCTGTATAAATAATGACCTCTACTTGTGTTTTCTGAGTAGTTCCAATTTCGCCCATCTGTTTCCTTGTTCTTTAGCCTGAACCTCCTGCTTACCTCCCCCGATGGCCATACAGGGAACAGCATTTTATTAAGGAGATGTCGATGTCTAAGGAGGATTTCCTATTGAAAGGGTTGACACAGGAGTCAAACCACCACACCTTTAGATGCACAAGTAGTGAAATCAACCTGCACTTTCCATCTTCATGCACCTCCATTTATCCATCTCTTTTGGGATCCAGGGTCATGGCCTCTGAATTCTGCCTCCAGTGGGGGGCCAGTACAGTCCCTGGATTCTCGATTACCACCTCCCGTTTCAGTTTACACATTAGGCAGTTTGGGGGACCACGCCAGGGTTTCGTGTGCCCCTGTTGAGACATGAAGGATAGCAAATTGAATTCTCCCTTATAATTCTCAGGAAGGCAAGTCACTCTTCTCTCCTGATATAAATGATTGGATTGCTGCTGCAGACTCATCCAGGATTCCTCTGCCTTATTGTTTTTCATTCCACCTACTTGCACGATCCTTACTTCCCACCCTTCTTGCTATCCCCTGCAGCCTTCACGTCTGTGCACACATAAATAAGGCCGTATGCACACGTGTGAGAATATATCGCTATCATGGTACTGTGTGCGCATGTGTACGTGCTGAGGAAATGTAATGGGCTGTGGCTGGGTGTTTGTAGGTGTATAATAAGTTTGCCGCAGACTAGGGGGGAAAATGGAGCCATTTGTTGATTCAAACCATTTTCTTTTCCTTGAGTTAGTACCCAATCTGTAGCTAAGAACTGCTGACTGCAGCATATTTCCAAGTGCAGATTTTTTTTTCCCTGACAGCCAAGACCTAACTCTTGCCTGATCTATGTAGATGCATTGTTCAAATTACAAAGCTTAGGTGACAGAATTGCTCTATTTTCTGGGAGCCCCCAGCACACCTGTCATCAGATAGAAGCGAGAATGCAGAAGTCATCACTTTACTTAGAAACTCAGCAGATGATTGAAATTATTTCTTACTACTAATTCCCCTTTTAGTGGAGATAAGCCGCTTTGTTCAGCTGTAAATGAAACATTAGGGTTTTAACTGTGGAGCCAGAAGTATTGGGGAAGCTAAGATTTTATCTGCAGTAAGAACATTTTGGGCAATAAATTGTTTTGTTGGACAGAATACTAAATCTCTTGAGTTACAAAGAAGCAGAGCTCATTAAGGGGAATGCTTAAAGCAGAAAAAAAAAAAGGCGAGACAAAAGCTTATTACCTTTGTTGTGGGGATTGAGGGGGTGTTTGCAGGTTCTCATGTATATGTAGCATGGAAAAATTATGCAGTACAGTTATTAAATAGATGTGTCTATAGACTTGCAAACGCTCTATGAATATGTCCAAGGGACAAATACATTTCTGAAATATCAATAGTAATCTGCAATAAGTTATGAATTTTGGAGTACATATTTATCCTCAAAGACTGGGTTTTTGTTTCCTGTGGGTGAAATTTTCCCGTCTCTTTGCCACATCCTTCAGATTAATCGGCTGGCATGGTTACATAAATGTTTGTAATAGAGAAGAGTAAGTGCCAGGGTTATCCAAAATATTGTCACAAAATACACACCTAAATTAAGATAATTATGTGTTGGGAGCATCCATCAGCAGGGCTTGGCAGGGAGGGGAGCTTTCTCGTGATGGAGAGAAGGCTCTTGCTGGGACACTGAATTCATGAATGGTGGGTTCTGGATTCCCCAGGGTGCTCTCAGCTTGTAAGTGTCAGGGAAGGGGCACAGGGGCTGTTCTTTTCCGAATAACCAGGGTGGAAGGAGGACGAGAGGAAGAAGACACTGCCTTCTCTTCCTTGGAGTTAGCAACCCTCCTCTGTGCCTCCAAGAGCAAGGCTGTGGCAGTCCAACTGTCTGTCTGTCTTTATCGGATGCTCCTCCTAGCCTTTGGGAAGAAGGCGACCCTCACAAACTGTCGCATATGAGCAACAGTGTAAAGAGGCATACCCCAGTTGCAAGTGGATTCAAATCTAAAGAGAACAGTTTCAGAGCTATGCATTTTCTTCTATTTTTCTCCCTGGGTGACTCAGGGCATCTTTTCACAGACTCGCACCCTGAAGGTTTTTGTTGCCATTTCTGCACTTCCCTGCATATCCCGATTCATAAGTGGATGCTCAGGACACACGCACTCAGAGAAGCTTAACACTCTGCACACCTCAGGTGCTGAGTTCTCATTCTGGACTTACCATTGCTTTAAGCTCAGTTTGTCCCCTTCCTTGGTTCTTTCTAAGAAAATAAAGGCAACGCTTCTCTAAACATAGCAGGTGAAATAGATGTGGTGGCTCACACCTGTAATCCCAGCACTTTGGGAGGCTGAGGTGGGTAGATCGCTTGAGGTCAGGAGTTTGAGACCAACCTGGCCAACATGGTGAAAATCCATCTCTACTAAAAATACAAAATACTAGCCAGGCATGTGGTGTGTGCCTGTAATCCCAGCTACTGGTCTGAGGCATGAGAATTGCTTAAACCCGGGAGGCAGAGGTTGCAGTGAGCGGAGAACATGCCACTGCCCTCCAGCCTGGGCTACAGAGCTAGACTGTGTCTCAAAAAAAAAAATAATAATAATAATAATAATAGCAGGAATGTAGCAGTGGACAAATAAAGTGTTAGAAACACCTAGCCTACACATTCATATGAGCTTTAGGAGAACGTGTGGTCTGACTTGCTTAAAGAAAGCTCAGCACATGTAAAATAAAGACTAATTTTTTCGGTAAGTGAATGATTACAATTTCTTTAAAAATGCACTGAAGTATAAGATCTTTCACCACAATATTACCCTCTTTATCTGTCTCTGGTGTAACCACAGGAAGAGGCTTCGAACTGAAGACTTTAGTAAGATAGAATTGTGTGTATTGTGTTTAAATCCGGTATATATTTAAAATGTGATTCAAAACTGAAGGTATTTAACATGATAATCACTTTGCAAGTGACTTTTCAGAACCACTTATCTGCAGACTATGGGACACCACTCTGTGAACATTGACTTAAAGGAACACCAGCTCTCCAGTTGAGGTAATTTCTTATAATTGTCATATAGGGAGCATAGTAAGTCTCCTAAGATGAGTAGAAACATCGATCCACATAAAAATGAATAGAACCTACTGGTGATGGAGGGTCTCAGAGACTGCAGATTTTTCTGAACGTTGAAGTTAGTACCAAAGAATGAGAAGTCAATGGAAGGAGGCTAAAATCAATACTTCTCAATGTAGCATCACAAGAATTGAGACTCTGAAGAACTATATGACACGTGATTCAAAAGACCAGTGATATGTACATAGGAAGACTGTCCTAGCACCCTGGGATGATTTTGACGTGTATATTCTCTCTTAGTTTGGGCCCTTTTAGTTTAAGTAATAGATTTACAGTGGTGTGATCACAGGTGTTAAAGAGTTGTGGGTTCAAGTCCTGTCCACCTACCAAGCTGTGTGACTCTGGATAAACCTCTTAGTCTACTTGAACCTTAGTTTTCTCATCTGTAAAACAGATGAAACTATCCAAATTTTTTAGGGCCTACTTGGCTCTTAAATTTCGCAGCTCAATGAACAATGCAAGCTTTATTTTAGAAACCACCAAGCCAGCTAAGCTTCTTCCCTTATGGTCTTTAATGGATTAAGCCATATCCTCAGAGCAACTGTTTGGTGATTTAACCTCCCCCAGTTGCTCTGTTTCCTGGGTTATTTGTGAGTAGTTGATAAAGAATTCACAATCCTAGGATTCCACATGGAAGAAGGAAATGCCTTTTTTGGACCCATTTCAAGCAAGCAGTGGCAGAAGATGCCTTAGATGCTCACGCTTAAACCGTGAGTATCACTGCTAGGCAACTTATCACAGTGGCAGGAGCATAGGGTTGAATCTTCTGTTTTTCTTTTCCCCTGGGTGACATTTACAGTATGCTTAAGTTTGCTGGTCCTCAGTTTCTTCATCTGTAAGATGGGGACAGAAAACTACCTCAGTGTTACAGAAAATTTGAAGATGATGATGAAGATAAAATGTTTCATTAATGTCGACAGTGGGGTAAAGAATCAAAATATATGGTGGCTATAATTCTTATATTAATTTGGTGACAGGCATCAATGGTTCAATTATCTGGAGAACCCCAAAAAGAAAACAGATCTTGCAAATTCAGTGGCTTACCCAGATGGTGGCTCTTTGATCCCCAATCTGACAAATGTCACCTTCAACCTTGCTGACATTTCTAGGAAAGAAATTCTTTTTTCTCTCAGGAAACTGCCAGAGAGGCGATTTTGAGCTTGAAGCTTACTGACATGATTGACTATGACCAGGCAACTTCTGTGGTCAGGGGCATGTGCTGAGTCTGACTACAGGCTGACTACAAGTCCCAGCTCTAGCCTCATGTGGCTGGGGGCCAGATGTTTTCATTGCGTGTTAGACTCCCTGGAGGAAATAATTCTGAGATGACCCTTTTCATGTGTAATCCTTGTACTAAAGTGGTCTAGAGGGCTCCCTGTTTATTCCTAGGGCTACTGTAACAAATGCCTACAAACGTGGGTAGCTTTATAACAATAGAAATTAACCCTCTTACAGTTGGGAGGCCAAAAGTTTGATGTCAAGGTGTCAACAGAAACAAAAGACACCAGGGACTGCTAGAGGGACAAGTGTTGAGTCACTGTTGGGTACTCTGCTCACTTTGTACCTCAAACCGCAGCATCACGAATCACAAAGCTGCATGTGTACCCCCTGAATCCAAAATAAAAGCTGAAATTTTATTTTCAAAAAGCACTGTCAGCAAATTGGCTCCTTATGGAGACTTTGAGGGAAAATTCATGCCATGGCTCTCTGTTAGCCTCTGGTGGTGTCTGGCAATACCTGGCATTTCTGGACTTGTAGATGCATCTCTTCCATTTCTGCCTCCATCTTCACATGGCTTTCTCCTCTGTGTCTTCTGTTCTGGTTTTCTTCTAAGACTTTGTCAATGGATGTAGGGCTCACTTGAGTTCAGGATGACCCCATATCAAGATCTTTAACTTGATTACATCTGCAAAGACCCTATTCCAAAATAAGATCATAGTCACAGGCATGAGAGGTTAAGAATTAGACATACCTTTTGTGAGGACACAGTTCAACCCACTGCCATTTTATTGTCACCTATCCTTTCATGGACAAACAGTTCAATTTCACTTAGACCATCCAACAACAAAAAGTTAAGATTTTCTGTGGACGATTATTGTGTACCAGGTATTATGCTAATTGATAATGTGCATTGTATGTTAAAGTTTTGTCTTGACAATCCTATGAGGCAGAGATTATGGTCTTCCATGATTTATTGATGAGAAAGTTGAGGCTCAAGAGGAAAAGACCATTTTTCTTAGTCACCTAACTAAGAAGGTGGCACAGTTCGTTTCCTAATCCAGATTTTTCCACTTCTGTCGTTTATACTTTGAACCATTATGCTAGAAGTTCTCAAATTTTGTCAGGATAAGAATCTCCTGGGGTTGTTAAAATTACACCTTCCCCCAAGCTCCCGTCTCCACAGAGATTCTGATTCTGTAGGTAGGGGGGAGGGGCAAGAATATGCATTTAAAATAACTGCATTATGTAATTCTGCCCCCTCTCTCCTCCCACTGAACCCATCTTTAAGGGAATTGCAACCTCAGCACAGGTTCTAGCAGACATATTCAGATCATCCCCAAAGACAGAAATCCTCAAAAGTAAAAAACACTTAAAAGAAAGCCCAAGTTGCTTTTCTTCAATTTAATTTTATAGCGAAAGCTAACTTGGCCCACAGCTTTCCCTCTCCTAGTCCCTTCCAAACATATCCCTTTCCTGATTGTTCAGGAACACATTTTGTATTGTCACCTACCTGCAAGAAGAAATTTGGAAATCGGTGGTATTGCTCCTAACCACTTCCTAAACTGAGTCTGCTCATTCTTCAACCATTTTGAGGTTTCCACTTGGATGATGTCCACAGAGCTAGGAGAGGAAAAATTCTTCTGCAAAGCTCAGTGGATGAACCACCAGTCTGCAATAATCCAGTCAATTAAAAATGGATTTCAGCTGGGCACAGTGGCTCATGCCTGTAATCCCAGCACTTTGAGAGGCTGAGGCGAGTTGATCATGACATCAGGAGCTCGACACCAGGCTGGCCAACATAGTGAAAGCCTGTTTCTACTAAAAAATACAAAAATCAGCTAGGCATTGTGGTAGGTGCCTGTAATCCCAGCTACTTGGGAGGCTGAGGCAAGAAAATCGCTTGAACCCAGGAGGTGGAGGCTGCAGTGAGCTGAGATTATGCCACTGCACTCCAGCCTGGGTGACAGAGTGAGACTCCATCTCAAAAAAATAAAAAATAAAAAGGGGGAAAGGAAGAAAGAAAGAAGGAAAAGGAAGGAAGGAAGGGAGGGAGGGAGAGATGGAGGGAGAAAAGGAGGGAGGAAGGAAGGAGGGAGGACGGAGAAAAGAGAGCGATGAAGGAAATATGTAAAATAAATGTGAACAAAGGAGCATTCCCCCACATTAAAAAAAAAAATGGATTTCTGTTCCCAGCAGCACGGTGGTGATGTTAGGGAGTCAGTGTCCACAGTGCTGTTGGTGTACTTGACCATTAAGTGATATTTAGGGGATCTTCTGCCATAGCAGAAAGGAGTGAAGGAGGTGATCTTTGCCTCTGAAAAAGCAAAATTAAAGTATCACACACCACCACTGCATTTTATTTCTAATACGTTACCCTGCCAGCCCTGGAGCCACGCATGAAACCCAGAAATGTGAAGGGACAGAAGTATGAAATCTTGCCCGATGCAGCTGATTCGAGAGGGTTTATCCAACATACGGTCCCAAGACATCCAGAAGAATTTGCCTGAAGAGAGGGAACATGTCATGGAATTAGAAAATCCAGAAGAGCTAAGCTGCCTGATGAAGCTACTTTTAAAAATTGTATCTACTTTGCATTTATTTTTAATCGCACAGAAGTTGGCGTAAAACCATTCTCTCTGTGAAATAAGTCAAACTACATGTAACTGTGCAAAAATATAGAGAGAAAAAGGCGAAGATTTTCACATTTTAAATACTGTCTGAATTGCATTGCATCTTTCAAGGGGGTAACCTTTGTTGACTATTTAGCAGTTGTTCCGACTTTGATAAACTTTCAACCTCAACATAAAATAATGATAGGTGTTTTAGGAAGCCATAGATGGGATGGATGGATTGATAGCTAGATGGCCAAATATACTGATAGACAGGCAAGCAGAGTAGGTAGTAAAAATAACAAAAGCAACAAAAATATAGAAACATAGTTTGCAATGAAAACATCTGGGCAGGGGAAATTTTAATCTGCGTTGTTTATGCTCACCGTGATTCTGGCAGTTGGTACATTCACTGATTAGCTTCTTTGGACCCACTTTTCATTATCTGTAAAGTAGGAGAAAACTGTATCTTCGTTGCTTGCCTCCAGAATTGAGGATGACAGTGAGGTAATGATGAAATATATTTCAAAATGCTATGGACTCAGCAGACATATTGGCACAACTCAGGAGATGCCACAGGCCCAGCTTCTTGAAGATGTTGTAGCCTAGCACTGCAGGCCAGAAGAGTTTCTAAATTGCATAAAGGAAACTGGATTGTCCTGTAAAATAGGCTCTGGAGAAATTTTATACCCAGACTCATGTCATCTCTCAATGAGGTTAAACCTCAAAAAGAAAAATATCATGTGTTAATAATACATGAAGCATGCAGCAGGTAGAAGTTCTTTTCCTTCCCTTTAAAAAAGCTATTTTGATTTTATTTTCATTTTGAAAGTATATTTTAATGATGTAGACTGTCAGGTTCCACATGGTCAGACTGTATTGTAAAGTAATGATTTGGTTAAAATATAGAATGGATTTTTGCTCAATAGAAAAATATATATGTTGTATTTTAAAACTTGAGCTGTGAGGAGCAACTCTTTGAAAATATGTTTAAAAATTCACCGAGTGTTGTCTGAAGACTCACCTGTAAGGGAGGATCAACTAAGTTATTCAGTCCCAGACATTGTTAAGTGCCCTCAAAGTGGTGGTTAATAATTTCCTTTTGAAGTGAAAAGTAGTAAGTATGTTCCTGAACTCCATTCTCAATCTTTAATAATTTCAGATTAAGGCATCGTACCTTCATACAAAGGAATATCATCTTTAAAAAGTGGTCTTAAATAAAATTTCACAAATAATAATATCCCATCCTCTTGCATTTGGGAATTTCTTCCAAGATATAGGAGAAAATACAGACTCCTCGCTACTCTTAGGAGGTCGTCGTTGGCAACAGACTTCAAAGTACATGAACTTTGGTAGTGGAAAGATTGTTACTCCTTGGTTTCCGGATCTTTATGTATAATTTGAGTGGCTTTCAATGCTAAGTATATGAGACTCCCCTCTGTTAATTATGCTATTTCAGATAAGCCTAATTGGACAGCCACTGGCACATAATATGGTAAAGATCTTATATAACATGACTTTGAGAGGAAGGGTGCCCCTCTCCTTAATCCCATCGGATAGGATGGTGGAACCTCCACATCAGGGATAGCTTAAGTCTAGAAAGAGTTGTTATTTATCTGAGGGCACCAGTAAGAGGGATGTCACCTAACTTTTTCAGACTTAGACATTGCTACCTAAAGTACAAACTGTAATCTATAGAACTAGGAAGGCTTGGAGGCAATTCTAGAAATATTCCAGAAAATTTGCAATTTCTCCTCCTCCAATCTGATTTTGAAGGAGGAGGTGAACCTGGAACTTCCCATTCATGATGCAGTTGTGAAATAAAATGGGGCTTGATTTCTCTTGGACTATCTGACCACTCCTTTTTATTCCCCCCACCCTTGCTTTATGCGGGTATAATTAGCAAATAGAAATTATATATGTTTAAGGTACACCACTTGATAAATAAAATGGGGCTTGATTTCTCTTGGACTATCTGACCGCTTTTTATTCTCCCCAACCCTTGCTCTATGCGGGTATAATTAGCAAATAGAAATTATATACATTTAAGGTATACCACTTGATATTTTGATATATATATACATTATGCAGTGACCACCCCTCTGAATCCAGTGAACGCACATGTCAGCTCACTGTTTTTTGGGGTGGGATCACTTAGAATCTACTCTCTCAGCAAACTTCAAGTGTATTATACAGTATCATTAATTGTAGTCACCATGCTATAGAGTAGACCTCTAGAATTCATTCATCTGGGATAACTGAAGTTTTATGGTATTTGACTAACCTCTCCCCATTCCCACCTCCCCTCAGATTCTGGCAACCACGGTTCTACCATCTATTTCCATGAGTTTGACTGTTTTAGATCCTGCATAAAAGCGAGATTATACAGCATTTGTCTTTCTGTGTCTCGCCTGTTTCTCTTAGCATAATGTCCTCCAGATTCACCCATATCACTGCAAATGACAGGATTTCCCCTTTCTTTTCTTTGTTTTTTTTTTTTTTTTTTTTTTTGAGATGGAGTTTCACTCTTTTTGCCCAGGCTGGAGTACAATGGCGCGATCTCGGCTCGCTGCAACCTCTGCCTCCCAAGTTCAGCCAATTCTCCTGCCTCCACCTTCCGAATAGGTGGGATTGCAGGCACCCACCGCCATCCCTGCGTGCTAATTTTGTATTTTTAGTAGAGACAGGGTTTCACTATGTTGACCAGGCTGGTCTTGAACTCCTGACCTCAGGTGATCCACCTGCCTCAGCCTCCCAAAGTGCTGGGGTTACAGGCATGAGCCACCATGACCGGCCTCCTTTTTTTAATAGATGAAACTATACATAATATATGTTTATATACATGCATATATATATGTAGTTTCATCTATTAAAACAGATATATATTAAATATATATAAACCGTTTCTTATTCATTTATTGGTCAATGAAAGCTTGGGTTGTCTTCTTTACTGTGAATAACGCTGCAATAAATGTGGGAGTGCAAATCCTGATTTATTTTATTGTTTGAGATGGAGTCTCACTCTGTCACCCAGGCTGGAGTGCAGTGACGTAATCTCAGCTCTCTGCTACCTTTGCCTCCCGGGTTCAAGTGATTCTCCAGCTTCAGTCTCCTGAGTAGCTGGGATTACAGTTGTAAGCCACCATACCTGGCTCATTTTTGTGTTTTCAGTAGAGACAGGGTTTCACCATGTTGGCCAGGCTGGTCTCCAACTTCTAACCTCAGGTGATCCGCCCACCTCAGCCTCCCAAAGTGCTGGGATTATAGGCATGAACCACCATGACCAGCTGAGAGAGAAATTTATTTTATGTTACCTTGTAGGTCACTGACCTATCAGGGACAGGCCTCCAAACTTCTGACATCCAGTGATAGCTTCTCAGAGGTGAATGATGACGGCTCCTGCTAAAGTTTCTTGCAGGTGCTGTGTGAAGCACTTGGCATGAAAGACCTCCATAGATAGGTGCTATTATCATTTCTGCTTTACAGTTGAAGAAGTAAAGGCGTAAATAATGTAAATAATTTACACATGAGGGACCGGGACCTAAACCTCAGAAGAGAGCCTGTGTCCCAGACATGCTGTGCTGCCAGCCTTGGAAATAGGTAGCATGTCTGTGGATATTAAAAGAATGCTTTTCCAGAAAAAAAGAAAAACAAACGAATGCACTTTTCAATTATGTGATTCCTTACTATCACGTCTTTATCAGGTAGAATGCACAGTAAGTTATCATTTCCTTTTCACTGATGCAGAAACAGATGTGGGCTTTCCTGGAAGGTGACATGAATTGAATTGGGTGTGGAGGGGGTGCCATTCAGGATGGTGTTCTTGAGTCAGTTGATTTTATTTCTAGTCAGTAGATATGTGGGTGTAGGTCCTCATTTCTCATGGCTACTCCCTCTAGTAGAGATGATTTTACTCCACAGCAGGAAAGATGCCTGCTATGCTGCAAAGGATGTGATTTTGCATATGGTAATAATGTGTAAGGGTATGTTTTCGAAGGTGGGCAGTGCATGCTTGCTAGGTTCCAGGGTGATCCTTGAGAGCCTTCTGAGCACATCCTGGAGAAAAATCTCCAGTGAGGCTGCAGTTGCAATTTATTTCCTCATTCTAGCAAGAAAGCTCTTGACGATACAGCAGTGTTTGTTTTCTGCTTGGTAAAGTAGAAAGGAAAACAGCAGAAATTAGCACGGCACAGTGTTGACGCCAGCCCAGAGGCAGGGCCTCTCCTGGTACCCTCCCCTGCTGCAAACCTTTGCCGCTGGAAAGCCTTCGGCTGCTATGAGATTAGCAGATGCAGCAGTTCACGCCAAGGCGCTGTGCAGTTTTTTCCCTGTTCCACCAGGTGTTGCCAGAGAACATTGAGCGGAGCTGAGCTCTGGGCGAAGTGTGTTCCCAGCTGCTCTGGAACACTCAGGCTGTTCTGAAGGCAGCAATTAAATGAGTTATGCTGAGTGGAGCAAGCCTCTTCCTTGCACATTTAAATATGCCCCTTGTGTGTGCCTCATGCCTCACATTTCAAATCTGCACATTTTTGATGTGCATTTGGATCTGCTCGCACATCGTCATATTGGAGGAAGCAGAGCGGGCAAGGCTGTGTGGATCCAGGCTCCAGCTCAGGTCCCTGCCACACCTGTGGTCAGCCTTCCCTGTTACTGGAACGTGCATGGTAAGCTTGGATGACACAGAGGGGATTCTCAACACTAGGCTTCATGGCTGTTAAGTAAAGGCAGTTCCTTCTAACACCCGCTTTCCTCCCACTCTTCCATGCCTGGAGTTTTGAAATCACAGTCCTAGGTCAGTGATTCTCAGCCAGGTGTGACTCTGTGTCCCCCTGTGCATTTGGCCATATCCAGAGGCAGTTTTGGTTGTCATGACTGGGGAGTTGAGGGATACAACCTACATCGAGTAGGTAGAACCTGAGATGCCGCCATTCATCCTGCGACCCACAGAGCAGACTCCCCATGACGAAGGATTATCTGGTCTAAAATGTTGATAGTGGTGAAGGGAAGGGGGGCACAACCCCTTTCTAGAGATGAAGGCTTTACTGGGAAGATACTTGCATTGTTCAAAACACAGAGCACAGTGTTTGAAACGGTGATTGTTCTAGAAAAGCTCATCTAGTTCACCACACCTAAATATCATGCCTCGCCAAGGTAACAGCCCCACCAAGGATTAAAAAAGAGGCGCCATATGCCATGGGCCTACTGTGTGCCAAGTACCCTGTTCATATGGTTTCTGATCTTTACAGAAATAATGTTGAGTGGGGTTACTGCACTGCATTATAGAAGAGGAAAACAAGGGCCAGAGTACTCGCTTTTCTTGCTCAGAGTCACCTGGATACTACGTATGGGAACCTTGTTTTCGTCCAGTGCCCTCCTTTCACTGTCTCACGCCATGGCCCAGAGGGTGGATGGATGTGGGTTTCTAAAAGAAAACCTACTTTTGAGTGGACAGTAAATTAGAGAGTGACACAAAAACACTTAGAGGGAAAAACTATAAAAAATAAAAGCTTTCAGAATCCAGTGTTGTCCTGCGTTTAAAACTCCCTGTCTTCCACATGACCATGCAGTCACATAGCAGATTGTTACCTGACACCCACTGGGTCCCTTTTCCATTACTGCTGTGACAAATTACTATGAGCTCCGTGGCTTAAAACAACACAGAGTCACTCTCTTAGAGTTTCAGAGGCAAAAAGGCTGAAGTTGGTCTTCATGTACTAAACTCAAGGTGTCTGCAGGGCAGTTTCTTCTGGAAGTCTACTGGAAAGTCCATTTCCTTGCATTTTCTAGTTTCTAGAGGCCACCTGTATTCCTTGGCTCATGGCCCCGTCCTCCATCTTCAGAGCTGTCAGTGTAGCATTTTCAAATCTCTCTCTGTCTCTACTTCTACGTTCATATGTCCTGTGGTCTCTTAGGGACCCAAGTGAGTACACTGACCCACCCTGATAATCTGAGATAATCTCCCATCTCAAGATCCTGGTTTTTATTTATTTTTTTTATTTTCATAGGTTTTGGGGGGAACAGGTGGTATTTGGTTACATGAATAACTTCTTTAATGGTGACCTGTGCAATTTTGGTGAGCCCATGACCCGAGCAGTATACACTGAACCTGATCTATAGTCTTTTAATCACAACCATAAACTCCCTTTTGCCAGGTAAAGTGGGGATTAGGACATGAGCATCTTTGGGAGAAGGATGTTATTCTGGCACATATTTTATAGCTGCCACTGCTAGAGATAATGGAAATAAAGTGTGTGTGTGTGCGTGTGTGTGTGTGTGTGTGTGTGTGTGTGTGTGTGTGTTGCAGAGAAGCATGGCACACACAAAAAAGAAATCATGATACTAATTACTCTTCAGACAGGTATGACTGTCAATGGTAGGGGCACAGTTTGTATTTCATGTATTAGTTTTTGTAGGAAATGTAAGAGCCATATTCAGTAGAAATCCAGAAGAACAACTGCATATTATAGCAACCCAAATATGTAGCATACTTATATTAATTGCTGTTAAGATTCGTCTTAATATAATGCTGGTTGATATGCAGAATAACAGCTAGAGACTGCAAGTTTTCAGAGTACCTTCTGCATCTTCATAGATTCAGTCTCTTCAGTTACACTCTAGTGTTGCACAGGTTTTTATATTGCACTGGGGGTGGAAAAACTATGGCCCTCAGACGAAATCTGGCCTGTGAGCTGTTTTCCTAGACAGAATGTTACGGGAACACAGCCATGCACATTTGTTTACCAATCATGGATGGCTGCTTTTGAGCCACAATGGTGGAATTGAATAATTGCAATGAATGTATGGCCCACAATGCATAAAATATTTATTTCCTGGCTCTTTACAGAAAAAAAAAAAAAACTTCGGTTACCCAGTTGGATGCTGGCAAGCTCCCTTACTGAGGATATAGAAAGTTTGATTAACCAGAACACAACATTGTCACAACATTGGGGGTCAGAACATCCACATTCTTTGAATTACAGTATTTGTAACATACTCCTATTAAACGTCTTACCGCAAGTAATAAAAGCCTCGAGTTAATCGAGACTGGCACTCACATGGTTTAGATTTTTTTCCCCAGCTATGTTTAGTGAGATAAATTGTGCTTCACTGCAGCGACTTGTAGATGACAATACAGCAGAGGAAATTTTAATACAGTGACTGTATTCATTTTGAAATAAAAAAAAAGTTAAACTGTGTCAGAGCACAGTAAACGATTCAGAACTGTCACTGCACAGAGATGAATGGGAGAAACTGTGTGTCTCCAGAAATTTTCCGTAAATATCCTTAAATCATAACGTCTGCTTGATCTGCTGAGACGTCTAATTCCTGATACTCTTCATCTCTCCGGACTGCTCATCGATTGCCTGAGTATTGCGATTGCTATTCCTGATAACTGAGTTGATAATCTAATTTAATAAGGCTTTATCTTGGTCTAAATGAGCAATCAAGGCTGCTATCTCCTAGAGCACGTTTCTCCACCATTGACATTTTGGGCTGATAGTGTAATTTTTTGTTGTAAGTGGACAACCCATACATTGTAGGATATTGAACAGCATCACTGGCCCCTATCCACTTGATGCCAGTAGCATCCCCTCCGTCCTCATTGCGTTGTAACTACTGAAAATGTCTCCAGATATTGCCATCTTCCTTCAGGCCTGGCGGGTCGGGGGCGGTCGACATAGTCCCCAGATGAGAACCATTGTTTTAGAGACATGGCGTTGGAAGTGTCTGGCACCTTTCATGGAAACCATTGCCTGTTGTTATCCCACATGAACTTCTGTTCTTTTCCTTTTGCATCCCCACCCATCTCTTCTTCCCCTCCTTTCTCCTGGGCTGGGCTTTTCTTTGTGTCTAAATGCACTGCAAAGGCGAGATTGCCTTAAAGTCCTCCAGCTTTGCCTGATAACCCTGAGCCACGCTGTCTCTCTAAGCCAGATCAGCAGAATCCGGCCTGTGATCAAGTTCCGGGAGCTGGAGGACCTCTCCGTCTCAGGCTGCTGTGATCAGAGAGTCTGGAGAATGAGAGTCTCTCTGATGTGGTCTTATCAGGCTGAGCCTAATGTCAACCCTGTTAGAGAAGCTTTGTCCGATCTGCCTGTAGCTTTGTTCTGAACCGTTCGGTAACAGTTCACTGGAGCAGAAAGAGGCCTGTGAATTGATATTATAAACCTGCATGCCCGTTTTATTCATTGTGGAGGCAACAGAATATAACACAAGTATTTATTTTTAGTGGTTGGAGAGTGACATTTCTTTCCCTGTCCCCACTGTCACAGAATGCAGAAAACAGCACAGTGCTCCCAAACACAATTCCGTTAGAAAGCTGTTGGCCAATTGTTTCTGGTTTCCATTATTTTGCACTCTCCTAAGCAGTGTATGTCCGTGTGCTGAATATGTATGTGTGTGTAATACATATTATGTTCGTTTGGATGGTCTCAATAAGGAGTCACATGCCATCAGATGTAATCCAATCACTGTGGGCCAGACCTTCTGTCCCTGGCTGTTCCCTTAACCTCGCCACCACCTTGATTTCATTGAAAGTTAGATTTTCTAGGAAAATTCATGAAACTCCCTCCTATTTCATTCATTCCTTGCTCCTGGGCATTCCTTGCTGAAGGTCAGGAGCTGTGAAATTTCTCTTTAGTCCCATTGCTTTGATATGGCGGAGGCTGGGCAATGGAGAAAATGAAGTGTGGAAAAATGGTGTTACGGCAATGTCTTAAATGAGGGGAGGGGTCTGCCCAAGGAGGCTGGATAAAACTGAAGGATGTACCGCATGTGGTCTGAGCTGAGGTTTCTCTAACAATGAGACCAGGAAGTGGACCAGGGGGCACAGCTGGATGGCTGCAATGCCAGGGTCCCTTCCGTTGCAGTTAGAGCTGCATCTTGCATTGGCATCTTCAATGATGATGATGATGGTGATGATAGTAGTAGGTTGGATCACAGGAAATTGCTGGCATTTGATAATTGTTAACCTACTTAAATGTCACTTTCCTACGTGCAACTTAATAATTGTACACATAATAGCTCATCTGCGCTGGGTGACTGCTACAGTCCAGGCACAGTGCTATAAGCACTGAATAAATATTGGCTCCTTAGACCAACATGACCCCAGATGAGATTACAGTTACTGTTACTGCTGTCACTCGACGAATGAGGATGCTGAGTGGTGGGAATAACTTGCCGAATGCCACTAAATGGCAAAACTGGGATTAAAACCCGGGACATTAAGCCTTTATTCTCTTCTGTTAACTCCTCACCTCCTCTCTTGGTTGGAAAACAGTTTTCGAGAGATGTTCCTACTTCCCAGAGAGGGTCCTGCATTTTCATCGGGCTTGAGGATCATGAGTTTTCATGTGTGTGTGTGTGTGTGCGTGTGAGTGTGTGTGTGCGTGTGAGTGTGTATGTGCGTGCAATACCCCTAATTGTGGGGAATACTAATAAGTTCCAGTGACCTACCCTCCACCTAGTAATCAACTTGAATTCTTTTTTTTTTTTTTTTTGAGCTATAGTCTCACTGTATTGCCGAGGTTTGAGTGTAGTGGTGTGATCTCGGCTCCCTGCAACTTCCATCTCCCAAGTTTAAACAGTTCTCATGCCTCAGCATCCTGAGTAGCTGGGACTACAGTCATGAGCCACCATGCCTGGACAATTTTTGTCTTTTTAGTAGAGATGGGGTTTCTCCAGGTTGGCCAGACTTGTCTTGAACTGCTGACCTCGGTGATCTGCTGGCCTCAGCATCGCAAAGTGTTGGGATTACAGGTGTGAGCCACCACACTCAGCCAATCAATTTGAATTCTAAGAATGGCTGACAGAGAACTTTGTCTTGAAGGTTGTGTATTAGGCAAGAGCCATCCGGGCTCATCATCATCAGCTTAGTCACAATTCCACATTGGATTCCCTGACAATATATGGAATTTCAGTTCTACAGTCTTCCTTCTCTAAATTTCACCCCATCTTTCATAGAGGAGACCAGGCCCTAATAATCTTAGCAAAACTGCTGAACACATGAAAATGGGAAGTACTGTTTAAAAATGGAATAACTCTTTTCTTCCCCAAAATTTATAACCCCAGTCTAACCAGAAAATCTATAACCCCAGTCTAACCATAAAAACATCAGACAACTTCTAATTGAGGGACAGTGTGCAGAAGATCTGACTGTCAAGGTGATCAGAGATAGGGAAAGTCTGAGAAAGTGTCACAGGCAAGAAGAACCTTCAGAGTCACAGCACTCAGATGCCATGTGGTGTCTCAGATGGGATCCTGGCCAAAAAAGGACATTGGGTGAAAACTAAAGCAATCTAAGCATAGGCTGCAGTTAATCATAATGTATTCATGCTGTTTTCTTAGTTGTGAAACACGTACCATACTACTATAAGATGTTGATAATAGAGGAAATTGGCAGGGCAGGGTGGTGCATGCCTGTAATCCCAGTACTTCGGGAGATTACCTGAGGAGTTCAAGATCAGCCCAGCCAACAAGGCAAAACCTGTCTCTACTAAAAATACAAAAATTAGCCAGGCGTGGTGGTGTGTGCCTGTAATCCCAGCTACTCGTGAGGCTGAGGCAGGAGAATCACTTGGACCTGGGAGATGTAGGTTGCAGTGAGCCAAGATCTCATCACTGCATTCCAGTCTGGGTAACAGAATGTGACTCTGTGTCCAAAAAAAAAAAAGAAAAAAAAGTTAATAATAGTGGAAATTGACTGTTGAGTACATGGAAATTCTCTGTATGAACTTCACAACATTTCTATAAATTGAAAAGTATTGTAAAATTAAAATTTTATTTTTTAAAAAAGGAAAATAAATGTAAGCCCTATTAAAAATATGGACTAACCAAATACTTTCTAGATTTCCTGTTCATACAGTTTCTTACTTAGTAATACAAAGCTTTCTATTTCGGATTTCTGCTGTGTCTGTTAAACTCCGAAAGGCTTTGAAAAGTCCCACGATAAACAACTTTATAAACAAGTTTGTGTGGCTTGTTTTCATTCACGTTTTCCCATGCAGATTTAATCATGAATTATTTTACTTGAGAAGCAGTGATGGGGGAAAAAAAAAAGTAGTTCCCAAGCCTCTGGGATGACAAGGCCTTTCTTAGCACCAGCTTTTCCCAGGACACACCATTGAGACCCCTCAACATCACTACCCAGAAGACTTAGTAACCTCTTTGTGTCTCCACACGGATTCTTACCTGTAAACCATTCCTCTCCGCTGAACACCCTCCTCCATCTGACTCCCTTCTCTAATTTTCCTCTGTAGCAATGGGTCCCACACGTCACTGGATCACTTGTTAAAACCTAGATATCCAGCCTCAACTCCTACAGTTCCTGATTCAGTGGGTCTGGGGATGGGGCCCAGAAACTTTACATTTCTCACAAGATGCAAGGTGAGACCAACACTACTGGCCTGGGGATCCCACTTTGCAAACTGTTGAGAATCCCTCCATCTCCTTGTAAGGCTGCCTTCCATTCCGCCATAGATTCTAGGCTTTGGCCTTCTCATTTGTGCTCTTGCTCTTCCCAGGTGCTGGTTGGTTAGTATCTAAAATAAATCTTGGCTGGGCCCTGTGGCTCACACCTGTAATCCCAACACTTTGGGAGGCTTAGGCAGGCAGATCACAAGGTCAGAAGTTGGGCCAAGATGGTGAAACCCCGTCTCTATTAAAAATACAGAGAAATTACCTGGGCATGGTGGTGCAAGCCTGTAATCCCAGCCACTCAAGGGGCTGAGGTAGGAGAATTGCTTGAACCTGGGAGGCAGAGGTTGCAGTGAGCAAAGAGCATACCACTGTACTCCAGCCTGAGTGACAGAGCAAGACTCTGTCTCAAAAAAAAAAATTAATTAAAATAAATCTCAACAAAGTATTCCTCAGCGGGTGTAGCATTCAGAAATGGATAGGATTCAAGCAAACAAAGATTACTTGGTTTAAGAGCACAATTTAATGACAAAAGTATTTTTTTTGCAGTGTTGTAGTGCTGGATTCCAGGCACCTCTCATGGAGTCCGTGAACTTGGATTTTGCCATGTAAATTGGGGATGATCACTCACCACTTTGGCTTTTGTGAGGTTTAATTGGGTTTGCAGTCATTAACGTGCAGCGCCTGGCACATTGTAACAGCTCATTAATAATTACTTTCCTAACTCCAAGAAGATAGTTCTCAGATGTTGGTGACCATCATTATCTCCTGCAGAGATGTGGAGATGCAGAGCCCTGACCCTGCTTCCAGAGACTCTGACTCATCAAATCTGGGAATGAGATGAGAATCTGTACATGTTACAGACAAACCAGAAGCATCTGGGGTGTTAAGGTTTCCTCAGACGATGCATCTGCTATGCAACCGATGACAGGTACCACTGACTAGCATTATAATCCAAGATAAATCAGTATCTGCTGCCTGTGGAACCAGATGGAGCACTGGTTCAGAATATAGATCCAGAGGGTCGCTCTGAGCCAGTGCACTTGAAGCTTGTGGTCATGATGAACTTCAAGCTCATCTGAAGAACTGAGTAACAGACCAACCCATGGAGCAGCAGATAAAACAGCAATGTGAAGTAAACACAGGCCCTGGCATCCAAACTGGGTTTGAAACCCAGCTCTGCTCTTTTCTGGCTTTGTGATTTGGGATGACACACAAAATATATTTTACCATTATTAACAACACGGTAGCTAGCCAACATTGTATTCTCTGTTCTCTCTCTTGAAAGCCCTACCCTTAACCAAGAAGTACCAGCTGCATCCCAAGAAGACAAGAAAAGGGCTGCCATTTCTTCTCCACTCAGCAGTGATTACATTACTTTTCCAGTACAGGAAAGTAGTGAATATATACATGTGTTCATATATATATATGAATCTTTCCAGGACCTTCTTTCCAAAGTTATTTTACTCTAAACTTAGCTTCCTCTCCCGGGAAAGATGGAACTGTCCTTTTTATGCATTTGCTGTGATAACTTTGGGCCCAATTATGCTTGCTATGAAGCTTGGGCTGCTAGTGGTTTAGGAGAAAAAAAAATCAAGCGAAACTTAAGACTGTTTTCTCTCTTCTTTCCTGAACTTCATGTTTGCGGAGATGGTCTCCTCTCTGCTGCGCAGAGTCCTCAGACCCCTCTTTTTCTCTCCTTACCCTTTCTTATGAAACCCCCAGTCCCCCAGTCTGAAACAATTGCTCCCACTTTGCATTCCATGGAGCTATAATATTTGCCCAACGATGAGCTCCATTCAGCAGTTTGTTAACTGAAATGGGAAGTGACAGATTCAATAACAGGAAATCTGTGTGCCAAGGAAACAGATATTATTTCTCCCCTCACTCTCCCTTTCTCTGTGTCTCAGACTCCTCTGTGCCCGGAATCCAGAGACACTGAGCTTACGGAGAAGTCAAAGCTTTCTATTGATCCATGTCCCACTAATTTGATCGGAATAGAGAGTTTTATTCCCTGTAGTTCCTCCCTCTTAGGATTAGCTGGTATGGTTGAGTGCCTGGGAGTCACCCCCAACCTCTGTTGATTGTTAGAGGGAAGAAGTGATGTACAGGAGAGTGGGCATATACTGTGCTGAGAGGGGGCCCTGTAGAAAAGACGGGGACAATTGTAAACAGAAGATCAGAGTTGAGGTGAAAGTGCAAGATCCCCTTCTGGGGACAGCCTTCTTGTCTTTGTGGTCAATGGATTTGGAAAAGCACCCACTATTCCCAGTCAAGGGCAATGCATACACATTTAATCTGTAATGAGTAAAAAGCAAATAGACTTTAGAGATGCTTTTATTTTTCCACGTGTATCTGGACACTAGTTGTAAATAATAATGACAGTGGTGATACTGAATAGCTATGTATCAACTCCCTAGTAAATGCCAAGGACTGGTCTATGCACATAACACATACTATCTCATTTAATCCCCAGCAACAACCCTTTGAGGAAGGTGTTGTTATTACCCACATTTTATAGCAGAAAACTGGGGATTAGAGAAGTAGTGTGTCCAAGAACTCATGGCTGGCAGGTAGGATCCTTGAGATTCCAGTGTAAAGCTAAACTTACGCTTTGCCTAATTTTTTTTAAATGATTGAGGTCATTGTTCATTTATGTGTAATTTTGAGAAATGCAACAAAGAGATGACTGCATATTCTCTTCCCCTAGTTCCCCCAGTGGTAACATCTTGTATAACCAAAGTACAATGCCACCACCAGGAACCTGACATTGATCCAACCCATTGCGTAACTCAGATTTCACCAGCTTCACATGCTGTCCTGTGTGTGTATTCACTTCTCTGCAGTGTCTTACCCATGTAGCTTCCTGTAGCCACCATAGTCAACATACATCATAGAGCCATTACAAAGACCCAAGGCTCTACTCTTTTGTACCCACGGTGACCTCCCTCCCTTTTCCATATCTCAGGAATCCTTCATGTGTTCCCCATCTTTAGAATTCTGTCATTTCAAGAATGCTATATAAAACGTATGTGATCCCAGCTACTCAAGAGGCTGAGGAAGGACAGTTGCTTGAACCCGGGAGGCGGAGGTTGCAGTGAGCTGAGACTGTGTCACTACACTCCAGCCTGGTGACAGAGAAAGACTCTGTCTCAAAAAAAAAAAAGAAAAGTATGTGAAAGGCTTCGCGATGATCACCTTCCGTGCATGTGTGTGTTTGCAGAATTTGTCCTCGGACCGAGCTTGATTGTCCACTTCACTTCTGGACCCACTTTGGTTTCTCCATCATCTCCCATCTCCCTTTTGCTGCAGATGTATTGTGTTGGGGCTTCCGGATTAGGTACATGATTGGCACTAGTATGCAGCCTATCCCTGCATCACCACACCACCCGCATCACACAAATGGGCTCCGTATGTCAGTGTGTGGGAATCCTCTATGAGATTTTCAAATCACATTTGGTCAGTGGAGGCCGGGACACTCCCTTTCACTCTCTGCCCGTCCCTCCATTCCTAACCCACTTCTCTTCTAGGGCCCACAGGTCCATCAGCCACAGTGAGCTTGAGAATGAGAGGACTCATTTCCATTGCTGGTCCATAGTTTCTACCCCAGAAGCCTCCATGCCCCACACTGGTTAAAAAGTTATTGCAGAAGAGGTTTGCCAGTGGTAAACCAGATCTTCCAGAGTATACCAGACAGGACTGTGTATTGTCTATGTTTGGGTGGGGGGCTTCATGCCCAATTTTCACAGGGCAAAGCATTTCCTGGAGTCTTATGTGACAAACAGCTTTGACACTTGCCCATGCTCCATGTGTCCAGGAGACTTCTCATTAAATGGGGTGACCACTGCCTCTTTGGGGTGTGAGTCAGGCTTCTGAGTTGGAGATTAGGCATTCTTTGTCTCTGCCCAACACAACTCTTCTGTTTTCCTGATGGCATGTCTGATGCCATTAAAGTCTCTACCTGTACATAGTCACTACACATTGGGTATGAAACACCAAAACACTATTTGGCTGAATTGTTCTTTACCACAGAGTATTATTAGATTAGATTGGATCTTAGATTTTGAGGAGTTTTCGTGCCCTTACTTTTGCAACCCCAGAAAAACAATATTGATACTATCTGCTCTCTAGAACTAATGCTTCATGTTCTCATCCTTTTTCCTCTCTCTGTCTCTGTGTCTCTGCCTTTGTCTCTGTATCTGTCTCTGTCTGTCCTTCTCTGACTTCCTCTATCTCTCTCGCTCCCCCATCTCTCTTTCTTCTCCCTTGTAAGGGAAGGCATTGACTCTTCCAGACACACTAGGAGTTGTTTTTCTTTGTTATTGTTGTTTCTGATTTTTGTTGTTGTTGTTTTGTTTTTAAGAAAGGGCCTCACTTTGTCACCCAGAATGGAGTGGAGTAGCACAACCAGAGCTCCCTGCAGCCTTGCCCCCCAGGCCCCTGCATTCCTCCCACTTCAGCCCCTGGAGTAGCTGGGACTACAGGTGTGCGTCACCATGCCTGGCTAGTTTTTTTGTTTTTTTTTGTTTTTTTTTTTGTATATTTTAGTAGAGACAGGGTTTTGCCACGTTCCCCAGGCTGGTCTGGAATTTCTGGACTCAAGCAGTTCCCCACCTTGGCCTCTCAAGGTGCTGAGATGACAAGCATGAGCCCCTACGCCTGGCCAAATGTTTTTTATCATGTCCTCTGTCTAGTTGGTTGCTGCCTTGATCCCTCTGCTTGATGTTCCTCTTGAATCTTTCCCTCAATGACACTCCCCTTAGCTGAGCATCAAACACAGATATTCAATTCTGGGAGTCTCCCCCATCTCTCGTCTGAATTTAAGCTGGCCACTTCGCTTCTTAATGCAGAGGAGCCAGAATCCCACTCCTTCCTTGGTGCGATGCATTCGGCACCTTTGCGGGGGCTGGTTGTATTGTGCCTGGCTTTTGTTTTCCTGCACATTTGAATAATGCATCTGATTACCATGGCAAATGTTACGGCATATGCAAGCTTGGACCTCCTGCCTAATTAGCCGATGATAACAGGGCCCCCTGCCCTTTCCCCTCTCCACAGCCGTCAGGGACATGACAGTTCTTTTATCTTTCTTCAAAATTGACTTGCTCTCCTGACCCTCCAGTAGTTCCTGCTTTGTCTGTTTACCTCTCCTGCATTTTGCAAGACTGTTAATTTCCGTGGCACCTCCTATCTGCTTGTAATTAACAAATCGCACACTGAAGAAATAGTTCTGCTTTTTGCAGATGCCTGATGGAGGCATGTTTTTTTTTCTTCTCCACTAATTATACCACTGTATTTTAGTGATCTGCATTGACCTAAAGGATCTTTTTTTTTCTTTCTTCCTTCCTTTCCTCCTCTTTTTTTTTTTTTTTTTTTTTTTTTTTTTTTTTTTTTTATTGTTTTGGTTGGAAGAGCAAATATGGCTTTATAACCCAGTTTGGGCAGAAACTGGGAAGAGAATGAAATCATTACTGATATATGTTGTCACTATTTCTTTTCATAGCCTTTAAAGTAACAAATGAGGGTACATTTGTTGTCAGCCTTCCTGCTCAGCGTTTGACAACTCTTTGTTAGATGTGGGTAATGTTTGCTTTGGATATGTGCTCTCTCTCCAATCTAAATATTCTGCGGTGGTAATTATACAGATGGGGCACATGACCTATTCCGTAGCGTGTGGATATTCTCAGCAGATTGTAAATAGCCTCTCGTCCTATTAGATTTTAAGGAAGCTAAGCCCTTGCCTCCCAAACATGAGACATGGAATCTGTTTATCATCTTATGCTTAGGCTTAAGATTTAAGCTGTAATGAATACTGGTTCAAAGAGATTGAGGTGTAAGAAGGAGGTTGGTAGTTACAGCAATAAAAACAGGAGCAAAAAGAGCAGCTTTTGTGAAGGACTCCGGCTGGAATAATGATGATAGAATTGTCTAAATCGATACATCTCTTGTCAGACGCATGTCTGATGTTTGAATCAACCAGGCCTTTTCTGCAAGAGCTTTCCTCAAGAATATTGAATTATTTATTATTTGTATCTTTTTTTTCTTTCCCTTTCTGATGATTTTTTTTTCCCTCTGACTTAGTAAAATTTGTTTTTCATGCTGCCAGGTTCAATGTTGTCTACTCTTTGATAAATAGCAGTAATTGGGCATATAGCAGAAGTCATGTACTAATGTATGACTTCAATTACATCTAGAGCATTTTTTTCTTTTATATTGATCTTTCTTTTTCCTTATGAGATCTGTTCTCTAGAGCCTCTGGTGCTGAGTATTTTAAAGAACTATTCTTTGTCCATGTGTGTCAGCATGGAATTTCAAACCTATGTATCTTTTTAAAAAAATTTGGTACTGCCCTTTCCTGGGGCCGGACAGAGGTGGAAGATGAAATTGTGACGCCTTCACCGGACAAACTGCACCGAACCATGTGGCTGGTCTTGCAGCCTTGAGGCAGTGTCATTTCTACAGTTGGCTTTTCTTCCTACAGGTTGGGCCGAGGCGGGGAAGGCAATGGCATTGACCAGGGAAGTTGTGTGTCATAGAAATTGTAGAGCACAGTAGGAGAAGAAAAGTGAAATGAAGCAGAAATGGGAGACAGAAAGAGAAAGAGTAACAACCTATGCTGTAATTGAAGCTTAAGAAGATACCGTCCTGGCTGGGCGCGGTGGCTCACACCTGTAATCCCAGCACTTTGGGAGGCTGAGGCGGGTGGATCACGAGGTCAAGAGATCGAGACCATCTTGGTCAACATGGTGAAACCCCGTCTCTACTGAAAACAATACAAAAAAAAATTAACTGGGCATGATGGCACGTGCCTATAATCCCAGCTACTCAGGAGACTGAGGCAGGAGAATTGCCTGAACCCAGGAGGCGGAGGTTGTGGTGAGCGGAGATCGCGCCATTGAACTCCAGCCTGGGTAACAAGAGCGAAACTCTGTCTCAAAAAAAAAAAAGAAAATACCGTCCTGGGACACTTTGTTTCTGATGTTATCTCAGTATCTCCTGGCTAATTCTTAAACTGCAAGTATTTATAGTACATGTATTTGCCAGTTTAGTGGACACTTTTCTATCTATGACTGTTTTGCGCAGGCAGCCATAAATACACATATTTCCAAGGGTAAATGAACACCAGGCTGAATGTTAGGTGAGACTGCTCTTCGCAATAGTGACATTTTCCAGGCACAGCCAAGTTTTCTAAGGCAGAAGTCTGATGTCGGATGGTACCAAAGTCAGTGCCCTGAGTGAACGGAACCTGCAGGTTGGAGGAATAAAAGGTAGATTGCAAGCCCACTGAGGTGCTCCACTGGTTGCTGCTTCCAGAAACTGCAGGCCACACTCAGTGTCCACTGTCACATTTCCACTGGCCTGGAGATGGCCTTTGCCAAAAGGCAGTCGTAGAAATAACAACTCCATATTGCTCCCGGTTTGGCTCTGACATTCTGGACGATGGCATCATGCTGTTGTCAGCAGTTTTCTGAGATGCAGAATAACGATGGGACACCGAATTACATTTTGTAAGGGCAGGCAAATAGAGAATGTTGCTTTCCTCAACCTTTTTGAAGGAGAAGTGAGCCCTTAAAAGGCATTTTCAGGTAGGAAATGTACACACATTATTTTATCTCATGCCCAGTCCCTAAAGCCATATCTGTTCCATATTTTTCAGAGGGAGAAAATAGAATAAAAACCTTCAGAGCCTCTGAGTGATAAAGGAATCACACTCTCAGTTATTATGCTGTGGGTGATGAAGCTGGGACATAAATAGACAAAGAGAAATGGAGATGGCTTTAGTTGAGCCCGTGATTCTCGGCCACGTCATATTTCTGCGTGGACGTTTGCTTATGTGTGCATGTGCATGTGCCAGGGAGAAACACTTGGATAGAACTGCCTCTCCCGCCAGTAGGCTGTTAGGCACGGCACTCAGAAACAGCCTTACTGTTTTAGATTTCCTTTCATATCATGTAGGTGTCTATACCATGCCACCCACACAGGAGAGCAAGTGAGCTGTGAAATATATTCATAGTTAGAGTACTGGGGAAATGGTGGCAAGCAATCGGAGGTAATAATGTCCGACAGGCAAGGGAGGCTGCCAGCATTACCTGCATTATTTCGGTTGCCTTTTTCATTATAGGTTCGGGAAATAGGCAGAAATTCGATTATGGCATGATTTGGGGTGGAATTGCTTGCACTCCCTGACCCCGTCACTGGGGGATCAAATGAGAAGTCAGCTCAAATAAAGTTTATAGTGCATTAACTGGATGGAGCAGTACCTTACCCACTGAGCATGATTTTTCATCTTCCAGGGGTTTGTAACTGCAACCTAGATATATCTGTACCTTAAGGCACGGGGAGGATTGGCTGAGATGTATAGGAGCAAGGAGAGGCAGCCAATGGTGTGCAAACCCCTCCCCTCCCATGTGTAGCGCTGAGTTTCTGTGCAGCTCGGGCAAAGCAGTGTGATTAATAACAAGGAGGAAACCTTCTTGTTGGATTATTAATTTCCCATTCCCTTTGCCTTATTTTTATTTCTTTGCACATATTCCTGATGCTTTTTCTTCTGCCTTTTTTTTTCTTTTTGCCTTTTGCAAAGCCTCTCTACCCCTCCTTTTCCCTCCTGTGGCCCACACTTTTGCCCATGGAACTAACCACTGGCCCTTCAGACTGACGCCTGGCCGCCCAACCTCGTGCAGGCTGGCTTCACACCTGGGGTGAGTTTATCTCTTCCCATTGGGGATTCTGTCTCTGAAACCAGGAGAGAGAGAATGAGAGGGAGAGAATAAGAACATGGGTCCAGTAGTGTTGGAGCCTTCCTGCATTTTAAAGATAGACTCGGCCTTCCTTCAGGAGTGATCCAGAAAGCAAGACCAGTTCATGGGGTACCTGTATCTAACCCCATCTCAGCTGCTCCTGGAAAAATAGGATTTCTCATAGTGGACTGATTAGGTATTTTCTCACCTATTCTAAACACAGAGTACATCTTGTAAAAATATAAAAAGTTGCAGGCGGGTGGGGAGATAATGACAGGTAATTGCAAGCTGTCATACTAAAAGAATTTGGGGTGCTGGAGTTTCATCTGCCAGCAGAATGGTAGAATGGAGGAAAGGGGAGATTTGGAAGGCTTTGGGGTAGCTTGTGAGTTGGGGTACTTTACATTAAAACTTCTGACACCATCTGTACTTTTTCAATTTGCCAATCCTTCCCTCACACTCCTCGGAAGGAGTTTCTTGCTGAGTGCAGGCACAGGCGAATGGTTTGCAATTGCAGCCTGTGCTGTTTATATGGGTGCATGTGATTCAGGGGACTTCTGGGTTCTGATTCGCTGACCTGCCCAGAGGAGGAGGCTGGGCCACTTTCTTTTCCACATTATACTGCATAGCTCTGTTCTGGGTCTCTCCTCACCTGTTTTGAAGGATTTCTTTGCCTCTCTCCAAGTCTCTCCCCTCTCGTAAATCGGCATGACTGAATAGCAGAAGGGTGGGGGTGCTGGCATGCATTATTCACATGAGCTGTCTTTACCAGCCTGTCCATATGTCTGAAGGAAACCTTGTGTTTTAATCCCAAGAAGTCATCCTTTTTTGAAGATTACCTTGAAGCATCCAAAAGCTAATAGGATGGAGAACTGAAGGCATTTGACATTAATTGTTCTCTTTGTTTATGTAACTTAAGCACAAGGCAGGGAAAATCTTCCAAGCTGATTATTTCTTTGGTTTATTCTGAGCCTTTTTTTTTATTATGAAGCATTTAGAGCTTCTTAAGTAGTGAATTTTTAGGAAAAAGAGCCATGCAATGATATAATGACTCTAGTAGCAGATTTTTGTCATTTTATTAAAGAAGTGCACAAACAGAGCAGCCATGAATTTTGTGCAATTTATGCTTGAATATATGTATATGTATATATTGAGACATATATGTATATATATATGTCTCTTTGTGTGTATATATATATATATTCAAGCATGCATGTGTATATATATATAGTGTGTGTATATATACATACATATATATACATATATAAACACATATATACACATATATATACATATGTACACATATACATATATATACACACACACACACACACACACACACACACACACACACACATATATATAGTCTAGCTCTGTCACCCAGGCTGCAATACAGTGATGCAGTCTTGTCTCACTGCAACCTCTGCCTTCCATGTTCAAGCGATACTCCTGCCTCAGCTTCCCAAATAGCTGAGATTACAGAAGTGCATCATGATGCCCAGCTACTTTTTGTATTTTTCGTAGAGACGGGGTTTTGCTGTGTTGGCCAGGCTGGTCTCGAACTCCTGGACTCACGTGTTCCACCCACCTCGGCTTCATAGGTGCTGGGATTACAGATGTGAACCACCTCACCGGGCCATACACTTGAATGTGTTTTATTAAATGCGAGATTACTGGTAAGGACTCTGTGTTGACATCATACTTGTTTACAAGGTACATAATGCATTTGTTTTGTTTCTTATGTAATGCCCAGGATAAGAAAGAAATGAAAGAACCTTTGGAAGGGGATACAGTTTCAACTTTGACAATTTGAGAGCACAGTATTATCCTTAAAGCAAGCAAACAAAAGACAAACAAATAGGAAACAATGCCAGTTGAAATGATCCGTAATCTCCTTTCTAGTTAATTTTTCTTCAGGTTCTAGGTCTCCCTCTGGAAATAACAGGTGTTATTTTGACTGAATGAACCCCCGGTGAGATAAAATTTAGAGCAGAACATAATACAAATTATATTCCAAAGGTGACAAGATGCTTGGGAGTTTAAGCACCAAAAAGAATGTTGTCGTAAGATGGTATGAATATAATACGAATTTGCATTATTATTATTTTGACATGAAAAGGGGAAGTTATTTTAAATCTCAATGTATTGTCTATAGCAAGTACTGACTTTTTTAAATACCCCCCCCCCCGCCCCCGCCCCAGAGAAAGGCTTATACTCTTGGGAAATTATTTCATTTAGATATTTAGAGGAAAGAAAATGTGAAATTTGTGTTTTGAAGAGTGTTTTTGCTTTAGAATACTAAATCTCCGGTATTGTTTATTGCTTCATTTAGAGCATGTGGATTTTCAACACATTTAATGAGAGAAGTGGGGTTTAATGTTTTCACTCTGACTTCTTATAAACCTGTAAGGGGTCTATTTGATGAGTAATAGTTGCGTTGACTTTTTCCTCTGACTAACCCTCCCATGTCTTCATTGCTTCATTTCCCCTCAACGGCATCATGTAATAGAAAACTTCCTCAAAACCTGTTCCTACTTGAGAAATTTCAAAGGATGGAAACCTTTCTTTGAAGGACTTAAAATTACATTTATATCAGAATGAATCATGTTTCAACTTTAAATATCACCTTATTTCTGGCGGTCTCTCTTGTTTCCAAGTGGCAAATGTTTCTTCTGGAATTACATAGGTTCCTCTTGCTCATTCTCTTTCTGAACTGCTCTGGATAAATGTGTGAAAATAATGAAGTTGTTAAGCCCTGAGAATGAGCTTGGAAAACAGCAATTAAGCTACCTGGGCAAAAGCTCCAGAATATTCAAAGGGGGAGGAAGACTCCCCTTCTCTCTTTTAACCAATCATCTCTTATACTGGGGAGAGAAAGGATCGCCTTCCAGGATTTTTTTTTCTTTTCCTGACTGTTGTATAACAGTTCTTAAAATACTGCCTCGTTAATTTGTTTCTATTTTACATGAGCATTATGCAAACAGTGATAAACGAAATGTATCTTTTTTTTCTCCCATAAAGCTTCCTCCCAGATTCTCCTTGGTGTTTACAGAAATGTGCTGTATTCATGAGCTCAGATCAATTGTTTATGCACATTGGTGTTCATTTGTTCAAGGCGGCATCTGGGCCTCGGATTCGGGAGAGACCCGTTGAGGCAAAGCGCTATTAATAGAAAGGCTTATCTCGTTTAGGGGAATAATCATCTTAATATGCTCAGGAAAATGCCAGCGTACAGGCTCTTGGCCCACCCTCGCCTAGGCAGGGCCTACGCCTTCCAGAAGCAAGCACAGCCGAAAAGAGCTCTTAAAGAAGTGATTACAGAGTCATGATTGCTGTACAAATTGAGTCTTTTTTTCTGCCTGACAGTGATCCTGGCATCGTCTCCCCGCTTAATCCTTGCTAGCAATTTGCCTATAGTTGCAGCTAACAAGAGGTGATTAGAGGGGAGTTGCCAGTCACTACTTAACACCCAGCTCTGGGGGCACCATGGGCACAGGCTGCCGAATTGGGCCTGTTTTCCTATTAACTCACCACCTCTGAATGCATTAGCCCAGTTCTTAGCTAATGATAGTTTTCAAGCAACAGCATGAGTTACTGAGCAGCGTGGTTATCTGACTCTCCAGCCTGCAGCTAGGAAAATCAGGAAGGAGAGGGAGAAAGCATGTTGTTCCTCAAATCATATAGATGCACCCAGAGAGAGGGTCCCCCCAACAAAATTAGGGGCATGCTGTGCTGTGTGGCTGTCTTGGGCCTGGAGGTTGTGGGTTGACACAAGAAGGGAGTGTGACATGTTGCCTATTTTATCTGTCCTCTAGAAGGACCTGAAAATAGCAACGGGACTGGATCTTGGGTTAGAAGCTAGAGTGAAGCAGTCTGGAGACACGAGTCTACAGTTAGAGGAGTGTAAGCAGAGGCAAGGCAGGCTGTGGGTCAGGGGGGTCCTTGGTTATCATAGGTGAGTGTGCATCAGCATTTTTGGAGTACTTATTAAAACCTCTGAGTTTTGCTTCTATAGAACATAGGGTGGGACCAGGGAACTTGCATTCTAGCAAATTTCCAAGAGATGCTGATGCTGCTGGTCTGAGAACCCCAATTTGAGAGCCACTGCTGAAGTGGGACAGGCTTGGTCTTTGCAAAAATGTGAAATGTACACTCCTCTGCCTTGCTTAACTACTGTGTGTAGCTCCCCCACTGCAAGAGAAAGTCCCAAATCTCTAACCAAGGTCTGAGACATCAGGCCATTCTTTTCTCTCCCATCCTCTGCACAAGGTAATTTAACTCTTTCCTTCCTTCCTTCCTTCCTTCCTTCCTTCCTTCCTTCCTTCCTTCCTTCCCTCCCTCCCTCCCTCCCTCCCTCCCTCCTTCCTTCCTTCCTTCCCTCCCTCCCTCCCTCCCTCCCTCCCTCCCTCCCTCCCTCCCTCCTTTCTTTTTTTGAGATGGAGTCTCTCTCTGTTTCCCAGGCTGGAGTGCAATGGCTCAGTCTCAGCTCACTGCAGCCTCCACCTTCTGGGTTCAAATGATTCTTGTGCCACAGCCTCCCGAGTAGCTGGGCTATAGGCATGTGCTACCAGGCCCAGTTAATTTTCATATTTTTAGTAGAGATGGGGTTTGATCATGTTGCCCAGGTTGGTTTCGAACCCCCGACCTCAGGTGATCTGCCTGCCTTGTGCTCAGCCACTGCGCATAGCCTTAATTTAACTGTTTCTTGAACGCGCTCAGTGCCTCCACATCAAGTATCTTTTTACATCCCAAGAATGTTCCTCCCTCCTATTTGCTCATCCTAAAAGTTCGTACCTGTCTTTTAAGTTATAGCTCCACTATTGCCTCCTCCACGGGGCCCCAGCTGCATTTATCGTTTCTCCCAGATCTGAACTCCTTATATGTTCTTATGTGATGGATGTACCATGTTGCATGATAGTGCTCACGTGTCTTTCTCCTTGAACTCGGGAATCCCTTTTATTTAGTTTCTCCAACACCTAGCATTGTCATTGGCATATAGTCATTGCACAGTCAATATTTTTTATTGAATGAAGTCTTGTATGAGATACATTTGACCTATGAGAATTATTGTCTTTATTTTTTAGACGAAGTTTTGCTCTGTTTCCCAGGCTGGAGTGCAATGGCATGATCTCAGCTCACCGCATCCTCCGCTTCTGGGGTTCAAGTGATTCTTGTGCCTCAGCCTCCTGAGTAGCTGGGATTACAGGCACACGTCACCACACCTGGCTTTATTTTTAGTTTTAGTAGAGACAGGGTTTTGCCATGTCAGCCAGGCTAGTCTCGAACTCCTGACCTCAGGTGATCCACGTGCCTTGGCCTCCCATAGTGCTGGGCTTATAGGTGTGAGCCATTGCACCTCACCGGAGAGTTTGTATCTAATGAGCAAAGACCAAGCATTGAAGTCAGACAACTTATGTTTGAATGTTCATCCACCCATATATGAGAGTTTGTTTCTTTTCTTTTTTTTTTTCTTTTTTTTTTTCTTTTTTTTTTGGCTTTGAGGACAATTCACTTCCCCTCTCTGAGACTCCATCTGACTCAACTTTATAATGGAAATAAAAATAATGATAACAGTAGTAGAAGTAGCAGCAGCAGTGGTGTTAGTAATGAGTGATACCATTCACCTCTGCGCATGTAGATAATAGAATACAACACAGTACAATGCCTGGCACTCTGCAAAAAATCAATAGGAGGATTTCTGTTGTTTTCTTTGATTCTGCTGTGAGATGCCCACACTGGTGGAAAGGTGACCCGCCTTGTGGAAATGAATGTGTGGAAGTGGAGAGGACACTGTTCCAGAGCTGGAGAGAAATGGAGCGGAGTAAGGCTTCCCTGACATCCCCTTATGTGAACGCTATGAATATAATCTTGTGAACCAGGGCAACTGGAGGGGATACCTTCCAGTTGTTATAAGTAGAATTTTCGATGCCACAAAAGTGGCACTCAAATATAAATTTCCTCAGCAAGGCAATTTACTTCTATAGAAGGGTGCAGCTCACAGATGGAACAATGGGGAGCGCACACCTGGACAAAGAGGAAAAGGGGTGCTTATGCCTGATGTAGGTCGCCCCTACTGCTGTGTCATTCCCCTATTGGCTGGGGTTAGACCACAAGCCAGTGGTTTGGCAGGAAGGATGGTTATGGGCAGGTCAGATCAGGTAGGCAGTGGTCAAAGCAGGTGACCGGAGCAGGTGACTGGAGCAGGTGACCAGGATGAGTCAGGATGGGGCAGGAGACTGGGGGAACAGATGTGAACTACTAATTAGAACTGGTGGAAAAGGTTGTTTACTGAAACTAGAAGGAATTGGAACTGTAAAATAGAGAATTAAAGAATAAGAGAGCTCAACATACTGACATACTGATTCTTTGATGAGAAAATTGGGGTTCACTATATCTAACACAGTGAACAGAAGCATGGGCACATCCGCTCTCTGGTTACCCCTTCCCTGCTCACCCATCCCCAGCCATGCTGGCTGCTTCTTTGTGCTGAGATCTGGGATCTCAAGGAATTTGCACAAGACATCCTGCCTCTCCTTGCCTTACCGCCTTCTCATTCATCAGGAGTTGATTTAGGTGTCATGTCCTCTGAGAAGCCTTCCCTGGCTGGCCCATCAAAAGCGTTCCTGCCCAGCCAGCTTTTAATCTCTCTGCCAACACCCTGTACCTTTCCTTCATCACATTCAGAGCTGTCTGCAATGATTTTACCTTGAATTTGAGTCTACAGTAAGCTTCAGGAAGGCAGGAAACCACCTATATTGTCCTCTCATATGTCCAGTACCTAGAAGAGTGGAACCTAGAGTAGGTGAGCAGAAAACAGTCATTAGATGGATGAACACAGGATGGGAGAAACTCATAAAAGCTGCCATGTAACCATCATGGGACTTGGCCATGGTAGGTACTACATCTTTTCCCTTGGGAATTTACAATTTTTATCACTGGGAAAAGGGCATCAATAGAGTATCACTCAGATATTTCTTTCTGTGCTTCCATAGACCCTATTATTTCCCTAACATCAAACTCTTCCTTTCTGTTTTTCATTACTCCAACTAATAATTATCGAGATACACCATGTGTTGCACAGTCTTCTAGAAGCTGGAGAATGTATCAGCAAACAGAATACACAAAGATCTGCCTTTGTGGAAATTATGTTACAGTGTTGCGTTTACCTACTTAACGTTCTTCCTGTGATATTTGAGTTTCTCTTGGCCAAGGGCCATTTGTCATCATAGTTTTTCCCCGGCTCCTAACATGATTCTTTACAGAGAGTACATGCTCAAAACAAATTGGCTGAAGGAATTGATTTTTAAAAACTTGTTCTACTTCCTTGACACTAAGGCTATAAGCCAGCCAAATGAACTTCTCATTAATCTAGCACATTTAAATAGATCTTTTTGAAGAAATAATGTTGCATTGGCCCACAGTAACTATTCCAGCCTCCTGTCTTTACTCATAGTGATTCCCTGTTTGGAAAAGTGTTTATTGTTTTGTTGTGGTGGTGGTTTATGCAATTCCCAAAAGTAAAGCTGCAGCATCTTTACTGTTAAGAATATTTGGAAACAACTTCCTTCTTTTAATTAAACATGGTGCCCAGTCATTCTGTGTTTCATCCACATTTGCCAGCATGGTGTGGAATAGTACATCGGACTTCAAGTTCAGTGGCCAGGGTCCACATAGGAATATAGACCCTCTTTAAATGGAGGATGGCTATGTGCAAGTCACTTAACGTTTTACAGTCCAGCATACTTATTTGTAGGAAGGGGGCTTGGTTATCATGCATGTTAAACAATGTATGTATGATATGACTGGAAGAGGACCAGGCGTAGGGATATGCCAAAGAATATTAGTTTGTTCATTTATTAGACTCAGATAAATAGAAGCACGTGTACTTGAATCTGTGTTCTGTGGTGGTTTTGCTTTCACAATCATCAAACTGGAGTCTAAGCCCACCCTGGTCCTCTGGCATTCTACGAAGGCTCAGGCAGCATCAGCTTTTCTATAACAACAACCTCAAACCCAGACTGACTAGTTATCTATGGTGTGCATGCACTGTGCTAGTATTTTATGTGATTATCTCATCTGATTTCTTCCTTAACTCTAACAAGGGATCCTAATTTTTTTCTTCTTCTTCTTCTTCTTCTTCTTGTTATTTTGAGTAACAGTCTCACTCTGTTGGCCAGCCTGGAGCTCAGTGGTGCAATCATAGAGCTCACTGCAGCCTTAAGCTTGTTGGCTCAAGGAATTCTCCCACCTCAGCCTCCCAAGTAGCTGGGATTACAGGTGTGTGCCACCATGCCCAGTTAATTTTTAATTTTATTTTTTTTTAGAGATGGGGTCTTGCTCTGCTGCCGAGACTGGTCTCAAACTCCTGAACTCAAGCAATCCTTCCTGTTTGCCCTCCCAAAGTGCTGTGATTATTGGCATGAGCCACTGCACCACTGTGCCCTGCTTAATGTGTCTTTAATTAAAATAATTCTGGTAAAATACACAAAACATTAAATCTGTCATTGGTGACATTTAATGCAACCACCATCACTATCAAGTTTCATAACATTTTTATAAACTCAAAAGGAAACCCCATATTCATTAAGCTGTCCCTCTCCATTCTGTCTTCTCCTTAGCCTCTGGCAATTGCGACAGAACAAAGACATGGAGAGGTTAAGTGGCCTGCTTTAGACCCACATTGCTAAGTGGTAGAGCTAGTATGTGAGGCCAGGAAGTCTGCTACCCTGGTGCAGAGCACTTAATTGCTAAGCTAATTAGCTCCCCATTAGAGAGAGCTTTACCCCACCACCCAATTCACAGGATGCACGGGTTTGTTTCTGGTTAACACAAAAGACGATTTTCTCTGAGGACTCATTAGAGGATTCCAGGCATTCCCACCAGTAGGCAGCCTGTGGCACCTGGAATGTCCTCTCCTTCCACCCAGCCCAGTCGGAAGGAGGGTGTTGCCTCAGCAGTGGGGGCAGATGGGTCCTCAGATCTGGCAGGATGCCCCCCTACTGTTTTGGTTGTCAAAGAAATTGCCAGGTCAGCAGGGGTGCCTGCTGGCACCCAGAGCTTTTGCCTGGGGTGGAAATGTCAGAGTTTTCTTAGTTTGAATCCTAGTCTTAAAGGTGTGATGAGTCTCCCAAGGTGGGGTAGAGTGCTGGGAGAGAATTGAACTTTGGGATTTTGGTAAAATTCTCTGCACAAATAACTCCTAGAGAAAAGGTTGATCCACTACTCCACTCGTCTTTACTTTAGTTTGGGATCCTAATCCCAGAAGAGAATGATTTTGTGAATTCTACAAATGCTCCTTGGAGAGACCGTCACTCAGGGTGCTTTGCGCCTTAAAGACATAGGATTTCTTGTCTTAGAACAGGTATGCACAAACATTTTCTATAAAGGACCAGATAATAACAATTTTAAGCTTGTGGCCATCTGGTCTCTGTCACAACTACTCAGCTCTGCCATTTTCCTGTGAAAGCAGCCACAGACAATACATAAACAAATGGGGGTAATTGTGTTCTAATAAAACTTTACTTACAGAAACAGATGGTTGGGTGAATCTGGCCTATGGGCCATATTTGAGAGCCTGTCCTAGACTCCAGCGAACCACCTTTTCTGCGATGTGTGGAATCTCCCCCAAGCATTCTGTTGATTCCTGGAACTACTGCTCCTTTGCTGTCTCTGCTGCTTCCCCGCTTGTGAATTTGCATTCCTGGTCATCTTGGTTTTCAGGCCATCACAACACAGAATCAACAGCCTTATGGTATTTTCCCCAGAGAATTCAATGTGTCAGGTGACATTTGTGAACTGTGTGGAAGACTTCTCTGTAGCTTCTGTGGAGGGCAACAGGGAAGGAAGTATATATCTGGCAGCCCCCAGCAGATGCCATGCAAAATTCCCACGTAGTCTTGTCTTCCCAGGACTCTTTCTCAACAGCTATGGAAGTGGGGTAGTTGGGGTTGGTGTGCCCATCGAAATCTCCCAACCAAGCACTCAACTTTGCTCGTTCTCTCTTCTTTCCTCTTGGGAGTTCCTAGGAGGCAGTGTTTAAACTCTTGCATCTTTGGTATACAAAAAGATTTTCTCGTCTCTTTCAGCAAAAATAAATAGTGGGTAGAGAGGGTGAGTAAGGGTCCAGTTCTAATTCAAAGACTAAGCTCTTACATTGGCATTCTCCACAATAAAGGCAGTGGTCTGTGTTGAAAAATGCACGCTTTGAATGCAGAGACCTTCCAAGCAGGCTTCGTGTGAGCAGCATGGCTGTTTATTCACTTTGGTGCAGGTGGGCTAAGGCCGATAAGGGCATTAGCAAAGGGCAGTGGGATACGAGTTGGTTTTATAGGTTTGGGTAGCTTTTGGGGGGTCGGGGGTGTTGCAGAGTAAGATCAGTTACAGTGGTGGGGGGTAGAGGACAAGGGATATACATGACCACAAGTTCAGTTACAATGGCAGGGTTGGGTAAGGGATATTTACATTATCATAAGAACAGTTAAGATGGCAGGCAGGGTTGGGTGAGGGGGTTGTCCGGGGAAACTCCGCTGGGCGACCAGGGACAATGGCAGATGCAGGCAGGGGGTGGGAGACATTAGCCAAGGCATGCAGGACTTTGGACTTTCAGGCTCCAGGCTTGCATATGGAGACCTGACAGTTTCCCTAAAGGAAATTCTCACTACTTCATTTTGTTCTCCCCAAGTCATCATAGAGAGATGGCATGGCCTTTCTTCTTCGGAACTTGAAGACTAATAGAGGAAAATAAAGGCATGGCCTTTGTTCTTACGAACTTAAAGTCTAATGGGGAAAATGAATGCCCCGTGTAGAGCAGATACAAAACAGTGGAATGCATGCATAGCGCTGTGTTGGAGTACAGATGAATGTGCAGTGACATCTTGCTGAAAGACTGCATGAATGAGGAGGCATCTGAGTTGGGTCTTAAGAGGTTCATGTGACACAGGTGAAGCACACTGACTTGACCTATTTGAAGAGTTGTCCGGGACACAGATTATCAATTTAGTTTCTACAATATCAGAGATAGAAAAATTCATGCTTCCCTTCTACCATCCTTCTGTCCATCCATCTGTTCATACACCCAACCACCCATCTAACCAATCACACATCCATCTAAGTATCCAGTCATCCATCCATCCATCCATCCAACCGTCCATCCATCCATCCATCCATCCATCCATCCATCCATCCATCCATCCATCCAGCTGGACAGCTAGCCAGCTAGCCTTTCTAAAAATACTTATTTAACACCTGTGTGTGCCATAAATCCAAATGACAGGGAGAAAAGGTAAATGAGGCCATCTCCGAAGGAATTCAGAGAAGGGTAGTAGATAGGTATGTTAGACAATTAATTATAAACTGAATAGATACGTGCAGTTTCGGACAGGGTATTTATGAGAGTGGTGAGAGGGAAGAATTAATACTGTTGAAAAGTGCTCTTGGAGGAGTCAAGCCTGAATGATCAGAAAGATACTAGAAGACATAAAGCAGGTAAAAAGGAAGAAAGATCGGGGCTGATTTTGGAGAGCACAGGAGTAAAGTGTCATAAACCAGGTCAGAGCTCAGACGATTACAGACATGGTAGTATAAGAGATGAAGCGGCCGGGCGCGGTGGCTCAAGCCTGTAATCCCAGCACTTTGGGAGGCCAAGGCGGGTGGATCATGAGGTCAAGAGATCGAGACCATCCTGGTCAACGTGGTGAAACCCCATCTCTACTAAAAATACAAAAAAATTAGCCGGACATGGTGGTGCATGCCTGTAATCCCAGCTACTCAGGAGGCTGAGGCAGGAGAATTGCCTGAACCCAGGAGGCGGAGGTTGCGGTGAGCCAAGATCGCGCCATTGCACTCCAGCCTGGGTAACAAGAGTGAAACTCCGTCTCAAAAAAAAAAAAAAAGAGATGAAGCAAGGGATGGACCTGGGAAATAAGACAGAAGCCCAAACACGAGGACCAGCGCCAGTGGACTGCATCCTTCAGAGGCCCTACGGTCCCCTCTAGTTTAGTATTTTTAATAAACATGTTATTTTGGAATAGTTTTAGATTTATAGAACCGTTGCAAAGACAGTCCAGAGAGTTCCCATCTGCCTACTACCTAATTTACCCTCTTGTTAACTTTTTTTTTTTTTTTTTGAGATTGAGTGACATTTGATCACCTAGGCTGGAATGCAGTGGTGCCATCTCAGCTGACTGCAACCCCTGCCTCCCAAGCTCAAGTGATTCTCATGCCTCAGCTGAGTAGCTGGGATTACAGGCACCCACCACCATGCCCGGCTCATTTTTCTATTTTTAGTAGTTTCACCAGGTTGGCCAGGCTGGTCTTGAACTCCTGACCTCAAGTGATCCACCTGCCTTGGCCTTCCAAAGTGCTGTCTTGTTAACATTTTACATGGATATGGTACATTTATCAGAACTACTGAACCAATATTGATACATTATTGTTAACTAATGTCTACTTTTTATTCAGATTTCCTTAGTCTTTACCTCGTTCTTTGCTGTTCCAGGATCTTACCTTCCATTTAATTGTCATGTCTTCTTAGTTCCTTCTGGTCTGTGACTATTTCTTAGACTTTCCTTGTATTTCATGACCTTGACTTTTTTTTTTTTTTTTTTTTGGCTGCTAAGCAGGTATTTTGTAGCACATCCTACCACTGAGGGGTTTGCCTATGATGAGATTGAAGTTGTGGGTTATGGAGAGGGAGACCACAGTGACAGCCTGCTGTTTGCATCTCATCATGTCAATGGTACATATTATGAAAATGACTTATCACTATTGATGTCCACCTTTATCATCTGGCCGAGGCAGTGCCTGTCCGCTTTCTCCACTGGAGTGCAGCTCATTTTTCCTCTCTTTGCATAGTGTGCTCTTTGGAAGAAAATCACTATCAGCAGTTGACACCCAAGGGTGAGGTGTTAGGTTCCAGCTCCTTTAAGCAGCAGCATCTATATCCATGAGGCTTCTCAGCGGAAGGACTTGCGTTAAGGACCATCAGGTGGAAAATGCAAGATGAACGACTACAAGCCAACTTGAAGGAGAATTTGGTTCACTACCAGGAAAAGCGCCTGTCCCCGAAGCTATTTAGCTGTGAGTTTTGGCCTTCAGGTGGATTCAGGTGCAGGGATCAATAATTTTCTTTGAAGGACTTCATCATCCAGGCAGACATCACAGCCACAATGCCAGATCGTGTCTCAAAGAAAGTAAAGGTTCATTCCTCCATGCACTAAGTTGTATTGTAACTGTAGAGGTTGGTGCGCTGGGGTAGATGCGTGTGTGTGTGTGTGTGTGTGTGTGTGTGTCCCCATGGAAATGACGAAGGCAGGCAGCACTTGTTGAGGGACGTAAACATCACTGCAGCAGGTCATTCCTTTTATGACATAGCAGCCTCTTTTCTTTTCTCTGTACTGTGATCTTCAGCTACTTTTTTAGGGAGGGCAGGGCATGTAAGCTCCTGAACATACTGAAACCTTCTCTCTACATATATAAACAACTTTGTTTAGGAGAGCATATCTCAAAACAGCCTTTTTGGAGGACAGATTGGAAGTACATTTCCAGTTTACAGTCTCCTGTTTTTGACTGAGTAATATATATATATATATATATATTTTTTTTTTTTAATAGAAATCATTCTATTCTTATTGGTTTTGTTTGTTTGTTTGCTGTTTTTCTCATTTATCAATGATTCAGGCCGGGTGCGGTGGCTCATGCCTGTAATCCCAGCACTTTGGGAGGCCAAGGTGTGCAGATCACCTGAGGTCCAGAGTTCGAGACCAGCCCGACCAACATAGAGAAATGCCATCTCCACTAAAAATACAAAAAAAATTAGGCGTGGTGGTGCATGCCTGTAATCCCAGGTACTCTGGAGCCTGAGGCAGGAGAATCCCTTGAGGCAGAGTTGCAGCGAGCCAAGATCCTGTCATTGCACTCCAGCCTGGGCAACAAGAAAGAACTCCATCTCAAAAAAAAAAAAAAAAAAAAAAAACAAAAAAAAAAAAAAAAACAGCAAAATTGAATCACAGTATCTTTCCTTCGGTTGGATGTTTATGTTATTTCCAGTCGGTTTTTCCATCTTCTTTCATTGTATCCCAGAGTACTATGTTAGGCAAACTTGAACAAACACATTTGAACATATATAGTGTGTGTCATGTATTTTACGGTAACTGGAATTGCCTGTTCAAAGGTTAGGGATATGTGAAATTTGGACAGTGTCTATCAGATCACTGTCAAACACAGGTGGAAACTTGTGTATTCACAACTCAGTGTAACAGCAAGGCATTATGCCTCGTCCATCCAATAACTCTCCAGGACAGGCACAGGTCTTCCCATTTTAAAGATGAATAAACTGAAGCTCCATGAAGTTAAAGGGTTGGCCCTGGGTTGGCTGCTTCTCGGCCATCAGGCATTTGCACAGGATCACTCAGGAACCTTTGAGGATGAGACATCCTGAGCTCTGGCTCGTGGTGTCCAACCTCCTGTCTCAGTGAGATATCTAGAAAATTATTTGGTCTCCTTACTGGGATTTTCTTACATAGTTTAAAATCTCAGCCAGGTGCAGTGACTCACACCTGTAATCCCAGCACTTTGGGAGGCCAAGGTGGGTGGATCCCTTGAGGTCAAGAGTTTGAGACCAGCCTGGCAAACATGGTGAAACCCCCATCACTACTGAAAATACAGAAAAAGAAAAAAAAAATAGCCAGGCATGGTGGTGCACACCTGTAATTCCAGCTACTCGGGAGGCTGAGGTAGAAGAACCTCTTGAACCCTGCAGGTAGAGGTTGCAGTGAGCTGAGATCGCGCCACTGCACTCAGCCTGGCGCCTGGAAACAGAGCAAGACTCTGTCTTAAAAAAAAAAAAAAAAAAAACTCAGGACAACAAAAAGAAGCCACAGAGCAGATGCATCACAATGCTCTCTGATTTGCTATAGGCCCATTTAACGTGTTTTATGATACTGTACTAGAATTTTCCAAGTTCATAATCACAAACGTACTATCCTCAACTATGCTAGAATTAAATTATGTTTGCCCCCCCCACCCTTTTCTGTTATATTAAATTAGTATCCTTCTTCTCCAAACAGGCGTCTCCCACTTTCAGGGTAGGGGAGGAGTTCTTGTCCATCAAACCTGGGGAAAATGAGTCCTACTTCCATTGCAGAGCAAATCACAGGCTCTCTTGTGTCAAACTCTATGGATAGGATGTTAAAAGAGACAAAAGGACACTGTTGGCGCGTTATTAATGTTAAAAATTGTTGACGTTCCATGCAGTGTGTTTTTCTAATTAGAGCCAAGCTGCAGAGTACCATTTCCATAATCAACATGGGAATGGAAACTCAGCAAAATTTCATGTATTTGCAATGAAACTGCTCCCCGGCAACATAAAAATGGCTTTTATAACATAAAGGCTGTAATTAGAATAAGTCAAATCAGTTGGAAACGATTAAGGCCAGAGTAGGCAAAGCTGCCTTCTAAATATTTGTCTGGAGATTAGCCTACTCCTGCAGCCCTGAGAAGCATCTTTGATTTCCTTATACTGCTCAACGTGGCAAAGATAATCTAGTGGAAAGCCAATGAACACAGATTTAGATGTGCTGGTCGGCCTCTTCTGCAACTTGACAGGAAGCAGCCCATTGGAAGCAAAGTCAGGAAAAAAAAATGAATATAGGGTCACATTAGACAAATTGCTTTAAAAAAAAAAAGCACACCGCGATCATCAATTTAAATTCTTTTAAAATGTGCTGGGTCTTTGAAGCTTTTAGGATGCACTTTAAAAGTCCACGTGGAATAATTCCCTGCATGTCAATGCGACAGTTGATGCGCGTCTCATTGTATTTAAAATTATAGTTCTGAGATGGGACTTGCTCCGCGATGCTTGTCTGACATCAGCTATTAAAATACAAGTAAATCTTGGCAGGTGGGAATTTAAAGAAGAAAAGATTATATAAGAAAAAATCAGAATGGTTAATATTAATTTACTAACCAGGGGACACTGGCTACAGAGAGTTCTTCCTGTCCTCTCTTGAATAAGACGCTGTTCTTGATGTCCTCTCTCGAATAAGATGCTGATACAAGAAAACGCCTTATTCTTGCCAGGGATGGGGAGGGAGGTTGCGAAGGGGATGCAGGGGGGTAAAAAGTGCTACTGTGGATGTCAGTCCATGGTTTGGGTCCTCTGGGTCTAAGGTGACCAGGATGGTGAGACAGGTTCATTTTCTTAAATTCAGATTCGTCATTTAGCACTGCCCTGGGAGGGCAGAAGAAGGAAATCAAGGAGAGAGGGCAGGAAAATAACTGCTCTGAGGATCAGGCTGGAACATATACGGACTCCAGCCTTCCTTTAGAAGGGCATAATTCTTTCTGACAGCCTCCCCACTCATTTGTAAACCCCTCCGAATCCCAAACTTGTGTGCGTGCCTGCATTTAGCCATTGAAAATATAATCAGCCTAATGCATTCTCTTACGGAATTTTAAACCAGCCCATTAAAACTCCTTTAACGTGCTAAAGTCGGCTTCAGAGAGGGTTTCCATTTCATCTTTATTGAGCTGAGGCTGTGGTTCGTTCTCCCCTTACACCACAGTGAGTGCCTGTCAATAATTCAATAGCGTAGCCTTGATGGGCCCAAGCCCAACCTAGACTTTCAACCGCGCCAAGCAGCTTGTCAAAGCCTGATGCTCTGTCAATGGCCGACTGATCTATACTGCATGAATCCCACACTTCAGCTCTTGATGTGTCCCTGGGAATAAAAAGAAAGCCATTTCAGAAGTCAGCCCAGTGAGAAGCACCTGTTTGTAGAGACTCTTTAATGAAGGGCAGTAGTGGAGCGGAGTTCAGCGGAAACCACTGCACTCTGTTTTGTTGAGCCAACACTGGGTCTCTCTGTGCACACTCGGGGTGCGCAGAGGAGCACGGTGCTGGCGCTGGTGAATGGATGGCCTTGTCCTTCTGCTTAAGTCTTCTTTACGCAGGCCTTCGCGCTGTGCTCGTCCCATTGCAGGAGACCTTAAACTCCTGAAAAATCCAGTTGAAGGAGCAAATCACCTGAGTCACATGACCGTGCCCTGGTGACCCTTTCTCAAGTGACAGTGATTTGAACCTTCACGTCCCTCTCTTCATGGAACGTCATGAGTCTGTACTGGCTAAAGAATGCTGTGAAAGGCAGATTTAAAAAAATCCAGCCTCACCTTTCCTTCTGGATGGAGGAAAAGACATCCATTCACTTTAAGAAGAAAACACATCATTTGTATTCTTCTTGTCTGCACAGGATTTTTAACCCAGAATGATCCACCTCATCCCTGCCATCTCCAAGCCTTGCAAGTCGATAGGAGATTTGCAAATATCTCCCTTAAAGAAAGGCAACAAGGAGAGCTTTTAATCCATGTTTTAAATGCAAAATGTCTTGAGTCCCAGCGCTGCTCAGTTTTTCCTGAAGATAAATTTTAGCTGGATTAAATAACGGTTTGAAAGGTACTATTCATGCAAGCGCTGCCTCATTTGTGACTGTATCTGCATTGCCAATGGATGTATCTTTTCCTCATGCATACTCTTTCCCGAGCATCTACCCCCAAATTTACAGATTTCTTGCTTGTCAAATTGGGATGGGGTTTGAGGAGGAGGTGACAATGATATCAGTGGAAAAGAGAAGCAGCAACGTGTTCAAAGCTCGTAGAAAATGGTTGCTTTGTATTAATAGTCAAGGTTCCAGGTTTCCTGAACCACAAAAATAAAACAAATGTTTTTCCTTTTTTTGAGACAGGGTCTCATTCTGTCACCCAGGCTGGAGTGCGGTGGTGAGATCACAGCTCATAGTAACCTCCACCTCCTGGGCTCAGGTGATCCTCCCACCTCAGCCTCTCAAGTAGCTGGTGTTTTCTTATGTTGCCTAGGCTGGTCTTGGACTTCTGGCCTCAAGCAGTCTGCCCGCCTCGGCCTCCCAAACTGCTGGGATTACAGATGTGAGATACCTCGGCCTGGCCCCAAATTTTTATGGTAACATAACATGCCACTGTGGCCTGGTGGTATTCCCAAATAAATAGCAGAGAGTTTGTTCTACCCCAGCCGTAGCATGTTAGGGTGGAGGCAGGTGGGTATATGAACTAACATTGTAAAAAAGCAAGATTGTTCACTTTGGGAGGCTGAGGCGGGTGGATCACAAGGTCAAGAGATCAAGACCATCCTGGTCAACATGGTGAAACCCCGTCTCTACTAAAAATACAAAAAATTAGCTGGGCATGGTGGCGCGTGCCTGTAATTCCAGCTACTCAGGAGGCTGAGGCAGGAGAATTGCCTGAACACAGGAGGCGGAGGTTGCGGTGAGCCGAGATTGCGCCATTGCACTCCAGCCTGGGTAACAAGAGCGAAACTCCGTCTCAAAAAAAAAGAAAAAGAAAAAAGCAAGATTGTTTATTTTAAGGTAAACTTTTGAAGTAGGGGAAACGGGGTAAAAAATGAATATGGTGATTTTAGGAAAGAAAATCTCCCCCAAGTCTATGTCCCTTTGTATGGCCCCAACACCAGTTAATGACGGGTATGGCTCATGAACAGCCCGAGACATGTGGCAGTGTTAGGCAGCATTTGAGCTGGGTCAGTGAACCTCAGGCGTCTAGACAATTAGGACTTAGAGATCCTGTTGTGATTTTCATACTTTTCATCTGGAAGTGTTTTATTTTATTGATTCATTTCTTTTTAGCCTCACAGGTTTTACTTAAGGACTCAGGTGAATGTGCAACACAGTACTGATAAAGTAGAGCTTTTCTTTTCAGGTCTGGGGAGGAGGGAAGAAGGAAAGGAAATGAAACCCGGGGCTTTGCATCTTCCTCTTCAGCTTCACCCCTTCCTCTCTATTCCTCACATTTAGCAGCCCCCAAAGGGGCTACAAGAAATCTTCAGGGTCCAGTGTGGCCTAATATGCCAACCTCTGATAAAGTCCTGGTCAGTTGGCATGATGTGGTGATGCATGCCTGTAGTCCCAGCTGCTCGGGAGGCTGAGGTGGGAGGATCACTTGAGCCCAGGAGTTTGAGGTTGCATTGAGCTAAGATCATGCCACTGCACTGCAGCCTAAGTGACAGAATGAGGACCTATTTCTTAGGAACAAAAACAAACAACAACAAAAGACCAGCTATTATCCTCTTGATATATCCTCTTAAAAGAGAAATGTTAAAATGAACGGCCTTCTGCTCCATGAGATGGAGCTCACACCAGGGTCCTCCAGCTCACCACTGGCCCAGGAAACTCGGTTAGGAAATTGATGCTCCGTGTGTGACTTGGCAATTCTCCCTCTGAAAGCTCTGTAAGGCTAGTAATCTATGCTTTAAGAACAATCAGCATCAAAGGCTTTGGCACTGGTGGAGCTGTTAGCATATTAGTTCCATTTGAGATGGTGAAATGCTTTGGAAACTAAAAACCCTACCTAATAAAGTTTATTTTCAAAAGATTAGAGACATAGAGTTTTGCTCTGAGAGATCATGTTGCCTAAGCCTCCCTTTACAGAAAAGCAGAGAGGGCCCTCTAGGCATTCATTGACGTGCCAATGTTACTGGGTAGTGGCAAAAACTAAGAGTGGTATCTGTTTCCCTACTCCTATGAGATCTTTTTCGCATCAGGTGTTGCCAACCTGAAATCTACACTTTTGTTTCACCCATGCAGTTCGTTTTTGCTTCCCCCCTCCCCCCACCCCGACCCCAGTTATCAGCTGCCAGCATTTACATATGTAAAGATTTCACTTAAAATCCAAAAGTTTGGCTTCTTAACAACAACAACAACAAAATCAGATGATCTTGCATATTGGGCAACATCCTCACACTTCAACCAGAAGCCGGGGCGCTGTAGCACCAGCACATCTCAGTGTGAGCGTGAGCTTTCTCATCCCAGGTCAACACGGACCCTGTTACTCAGGACTGACCTTCACCCAGCCAGCTTACCTATCCGCTGGCTGTCACCGGCATTCGCCTCTGTAGCGCTGTCCTCCCACCCTTCCAAAAATAAATGTGCCCAGAGATGCTGGCAGCCTGGAACCTTTGCATCTGCACTGGGGCTGCCTGTTCTTTCCCACCATGCCTGAAGATTTCAATAGCTCTTTGTCAGCACAAATGAGCTTTTCCCCTAGTTCGTGGGGGGAATGGCATCCTGGCACATAGCAGAAAACATCTGGTAATGAATCCATTACGCAGGCTGTTGCTCAGGCTCCGGGTGCCCAGGGGTCTGAGTACTGGGCTGAACATGACTCATGAATGAGACCCCAAAGATCTTACCTTTTGGCCTTCATTCTGCCAGAGCTCTGTTTTAGTCCTAAGGGGTCCCCTGGCCACTCCAATGCCAGGTGTTCTCCCCAGCCATCCCCAGGTGAGAAGCTGGCCAGCCTTCCAGATTCCGTCCTCTGCCTTCTCCACCACACCCCCCTTTCCCAGCACAGCCTTCCTGAGGCACACAAAGGAGAAGACAGAGATCATTTTTGGCAGATGTAAGGAGCAGCATTCGTCCAACCCTGTGCCCTGCAACTCTGTGAACAGACCTGCACACTGTACAAAATTATTAGAAGCCCCGTGTCTCAGGGCTCAAGGAGGTTGGGCAGGGAGGTGAGAGTGAATAAAAATGAGGAGGCCGCAAACTGCTTTTGCCCAAGGGCTGGTTTTAATGAGCCTGTCCCTAATGAGTTGTCCCTGCAACTAGCTTCAGGCCTAAACAGATGAGGCAGGGATTCTGCTAAATTTTTGATAGGATTTGCACTGGTTTTATGAGAAAGCAAGCAGTAGAGAGTGCAAAGTTGGGTCATGAATCTTTTACGAGGGTGGATGGTTGTCCGTCTTGTCAACCGGAACAAGAAGGACCTGGTTGCTAATAGAAACCCTGGCCTCAGACATCTACCGTCACCCATCAGATCAGCTAATTTGGTCAGGGGAGCTGCGTGATTTGTTTTTTTGTTTTTTGTTTTTTCTGATTCAGGACCTGGCCTATGGCCCCTGAGAAGGATTTATCTGAAAACTCCATCAAGGAGGTGATTTGAGCCATTGCCTGTTCCTGACTAATGATCTTTTGTGGAATTCAAGCCATATTGAGGATGGGCACATTTCTCTCATGGTGCACTGGGAAGGAAGCTCCATCAGACACTTTAATTAACATGCTGTTTACTTTGGGCAGCCCCATGCATATCGAAACCTCAAACCTTATCCTTCAGCTGCACGAGCAAACTCTTACCAAGGATAAGGTGTCATTTTCGATTCCTATGGAGATGTTCCTAATGTTTCTAATATCTGTCAATTCTAGGATTGAGCGGTACACCTTTTTTTTTTTTTTTAATATGAAAAGCTGCCAACAAATATATTTCTCCAGTTTGATTCATATACCAAGAGGCAATTTTCTTGGTGGCTTAGAAGGTTACAGAAAATGCTTGATAAGCAGCCTTTACTGTGCTGACTGAACTCCTACCCCCATCTTCCTCCTGCCTCACACACTCTCTTTCACATTAATCATGTAATTGATTTAATAAGCTCTGGCTTCAAGAGCTGCCCCTCCCCTCTTTCTCTGCCCCCTCCCCTTCTCTTACAAGGTTTCAGTTCAGCATTTGACTGATATGCTAAGACCCTTAGGGCCGGGCGCGGTGGCTCAAGCCTGTAATCCCAGCACTTTGAGAGGCCCAGGCGGGTGGATCACGAGGTCAAGAGATCGAGACCATCCTGGTCAACATGGTGAAACCCGGTCTCTACTAAAAATACAAAAAATTAGCTGGGCATGGTGGTGCATGCCTGTAATCCCAGCTACTCGGGAGGCTGAGGCAGGAGAATTGCCTGAACCCAGGAGGCGGAGACTGCGGTGAGCCGAGATCGCGCCATTGCACTCCAGCCTGGGTAACAAGAGCGAAACTCCGTCTCAAAAAAAAAAGACCCTTGAATCCTGCTAGATATAAACCTAACAAACTTGTTGGTGGAATAAGTATCCTCATGTTATATTTTTGTGGCTCTTTGAAACATACTGTTTTTTTAAGTCATTTCATTAATACGGTTAAATGTAATAACGTAATAAAAGTGCAGTGTATTTCTATATATGTCTGTAGACGTAGACCTCTGCCTATATCTGCTTTTCACAAACTTGAAAGCATTTTACATGTGTTGTCTTATTTGAACCTCGCAAAAACTAAAAACCTTGAGAATTAGCCAGAACAGATCTATTGCTCCTATTTTATACATTACGATACTGAAGTATGGACAGATTAACCATCTTAAGACCTTGAGGCTAGTAAGGGAAGCACGTGGAGTGAAAATTTGGAGCGTCTAAACTCCCTACAATAGGGCACTTCTGGTTTTGTATTCCTCTGTTGCCTAAGGCATTCCTTCCTCTGGCAGAAACCAAAACTGTACATATTTATCTTCAAGAGAAACTTCTACTTTGTCTAGGAAGGAATAGTTAGAATTCTTTTCTGTGGTTGCCTCAAGTTAGATGTGCTAATGTACATAGAAGTTATTAAACAAGACCACACATGTGCAAAACTCTTGATGAATCACATTATTATGCTACATCAACATTACACTGAAGCACTCGTGGCTGGGGTTATTAGTACAGATGATAGTTATGCAAGTCTTCAGGGTTGAGTGTCAGGTCAATATCTTCCTGGGAGCCTACACATGCAGTTATCTATGTTCTAACCTGTTTTCTAATGGGTCATCCAGAAAATGTGGGTGTGGCCTGGCTGGGATAGAGTCCCCAAGATTGGGACAGAGTTATTGTTGTAAGATGATGTACATATTCAAAAGTTAGTTTTCTAGATGTTAGAGTCTGGAGATGGGGCCTCAGTGAGGGATGTCAATGGCAATATTGGCAACAGAGGACAGAGTAAGAGATTTAACAGCCCAAGGGGCCGGGCACAGTGGCTCATGCCTGTAATCTCAGCACTTTGGGAGGCAGAGGAGGACCGATGGTGAAACCTCATCTCTATTAAAAATACAAAAACATTAGCCAGGCATGGTGGCACGTGCCTGTAGTCTCAGCTACTCAGGAGGATGAGGCAGAACTGCTTGAACCAGGAGGTGGAGGTTGCAGTGAGCCGAGATTGCACCACTGCATGACCTGGAGACTCTGTCTCAAAAAAAAAAAAAAAAGGAAAAAAGAAAAAGATTTAACAACTTAGTGGGAGAGCAGAAAGCAAAGGCAGCTGTATAAATAATGAAGTTGTTCTGCAAAAATTCCTCTGACCGATTTCTGATTGGCCTGGGTAGACTTTTTTTTGACACAGGCTTTTGCTCTGTCTCCCAAGCTAGAATGCAGTGGCATGATCCTAGCTCACTGTACCTTTAAGCTCCTGGGCTCAAGTAATCCTCCTTCCTCAGTCTCCCGAGTAGCTGGAACCATTGGTGCACACTGCCACATCTGGCTGGTTTTACTTTTAATGTTACTTTCAGTTCTAGGGTGCACATACAGATCGTACAGGATTGTTGTGTAGTATACACATGCCATGGTGGTTTGCTGCATCCATCCCCCTGTCACCTACGTTAGGTATTTCTCCTAATGTTGTCCCTGCCCGATCCCCCCACCCCCTGCTGTCCCCCACTTGTCCCCCTCACCCCCCAACAGGCCCCAGTGTGTGATGTTCCCCTCCTGGTGTCCATGTGTTCTCCTTGTTCAACTCCCACTTATGAGTGAGAACATGTGGTGTTTGGTTTTCTGTTTGTGTGTCAGTTTGCTGAAAATGATGGTTTCCGGTTTCATCCATGTCCCTACAAAAGATATGAACTCATCGTATTTTATGGCTGCATAGTATTCTATGGTATATATGTGCCACATTTTCTTTATCCAGTCTATCATTGATGGGCATTTGGATTGGTTCCAAGTCTTTGCTATTATATTTTTAAAAATTATTTGTAGAGATGAGGGCTCCCTATGTTGCCCAGGCTGGTCTTGAACCCTTGGGCTCTAGTGATCCTCCCACCTCAGCCTTCCAAAGTTCTGGGGTTACAGGCGTGAGCCACCATGCCCCATTGGCATTTTACTGTTTAATCTTGGTCTGTATTTAAAGGGTCTGGGTGGATGTAGATGGTTAACTACCCTTAACAGTTTACCATGAATTCTGAGTCTCAACAAACCCATAATCATGGTGTGTTATATAAAGAATCTTTTCTAATTTTTATTGCTGAGCCTGACTTTGAAGTTTTTTTTTCCTTTTGGGAATAAGAAAAAGCAACGTTCTTGACTGCCCGGAAAAATACCGTCTTGTCAGCTGGGGATGCTTGGTGCTGATGACGAATGTGGTACAGGGAAGGGATAGTCCCTTTTAAAAGGTACAGCATGTGCGTGGGCAGTTAGCAAGGATTAAACCAAGGAAAGATGGTAGTATTAGTGCCAGTATGAGTATGAGTAAAATGAACAGTGGGCAGAAATTAATTATAGGAAAGAAGTGATGCTGTGTGTTTCAATTTGGATAAAGCCTCTGTAATCTTAGCTTCTTAACAATAACACTCTCCACTTCTCCTCTCTTAATCTGGAGGCCCGTGGGTCTCCGGTACCCTTATGCACCAGCTCCATTTGAGGAAATAAAAGCAGGAATCACAATATTTGCCCCGGATCTGCATAATTAGGAAAAGCTTTTGAAAGTGGAAAGGCCCGTAAATGAACTTCTAAAAATGCATTTGATACAGCATCAAAGAGTAGTGACAGGTCCATAAATCAAGGGATTGGGGTTATTTGATTCAAACGTAAAATGTTCCCTGCCCAGAAAACTCATTGCCATGAAGCCCTACACAGAATGCAGAGAACGTTTTCCTTTGGTCCCTTAGAAATTCAAAATACAAGATCTACATGGTGCCACAGTTTCTTCTTGTTGTTGTTGTTTTGTCTTTTCACATGGGGGACTTTTGGAGATGCCCAAAGACTGATGTCCCATAAGTACCTAATCTCCAACAAAAAATATTTACAGAAACTTTATCTCAATGTTTGCTCATTGAAGTCGGTTAATAAATGTCTGTTGAATGCTCAGAATCAGATGGAGAGTATTTTCCATTTTAATTTAGCGTGAAGCTTCATTTTCCTTCCTACCCCTTTTGTTTTCTTGCCTAAAGAAGCCCATTTCAGTAATTGGGGATCTTCTCTGTCTAATCTCAGCCTTTCCAATAATTTGTAGCATGGTCTTGCTACAGCCCCTTTTCTCTCCTGCTTTTCCATCTTGTCTGAAACCTGGGTTAACTGGGACTTAACTCCTTGTCAAAGATGCTGTGTGAAATGACTAATTAACACCAGAGAAGGAGATAGCATTGTCATTGACAAATAGAGCTTTTAGTAACCAGCAGTTCTCCTGGAAATGTTTGCCCAGCTCTTGAGTCTCCCCAGACTCACATGAATTGACAGCACGGAGGATCTTTTAGTTCCCTCTCTGATTGAGTTGCTTGTCACTTGAGTTCGTAACCTCAGGAGTCACTTTATCCCAGCTGTCCCAGGTATAAAAATGCTGTGAATCTAATTTCAGAAGTTGAGGAGGAGTAGAACAAGGAGGGTATGTTTTTCTAGTATAACTAGACAAATATTTTCAGCAAGTTCTCCCTCACTGCTGTGGGGTAAGTGCTCACATTTGCCTGTGGCTGAGCTATGTTTCCATGAGGTTGGAAGAAGAAAGAAGGTTGGGAAGACTGGTTTTAGTTGCATTTGTACCATACACTGAGCACTGAGCAGATTCAGGATGACTAGTCTCCCAGACTTCTCTTTCAAGATCAGATCAAGCTTCCTGAACCGCATGAGGCTGTCTTATCTTTACATCAGCAGCCTCAGTAGCTCCCTGTTGGGCAACTGCATAGAGCAAACCCCAGAAACCCCAGAATTCTTCTCTTCCTAACAAGATCCTCCCCTGTCAACTTAAAGTCACCTTTTCATATTTCTCAAGCAAAGGTAGGTCTAGGTCTTATGAAGTATGAGACATACACAATTTGGTAGCCCTCCATCAGAAAAAGATTCAAAATTACTGGTGTAGAGTTAGGGGTAGCATAAAAACACATTGCCTTAAGTGAAGGTCTATGAAACATCAGCCCAGTCACCTTCTCATTATTCACCTCTGTTCCCAGTTGAAACTTTGCAGTGATAAAGCTGATTTTATAAAGTGATCAAGAACTGTATCTCAAACTTTTCCTTGCATCCTCAGCTCTTCCTGTCTGTGAACCTCTGCCTCTGTTGGCCTAATCTCTCACTATCCTCCTCTCTTAATTAAGCAATTAAATATTGATTAAAAGCCAAGTCTAGTAAGAGCTAAAGGCATTTGTTGAAGGTTATAGCGCTTCTTATGGGAAAGCAGGAGTGGAACGTACTTGAATTAACCTGGCCTACAACAGATTTTTCTATGTGTGTTCTATGAATTAGCTGTATCAGCATCAACCTCCTGGAGGGGAGGGGTCTACAGGCAGTTTTGTTAAATATGTACATTCCTAGGTCCCTTCCAAACTACTGAATCAGGATCTCTGGGCTTGAGATACAGGGATTTCCATCTTTTAAAACCACCTGCCCTCCATTCTTCTGAAGCACATGAAAGTTGGAAAATGACTGAATATTCCCAGAGCCACTGAAAGCTACTCTTAAGCTTAAGATGCAACATTTACTTGAGATCAAAGGATGAATGGCAGCTGCCAAGTGTATTTATTTCCTACGGCTTCTGTAACAAATCACTGCAGACAGAGCAGTTTAAAACAGCAGCAACTTATTCTCTTAGTTCTGGAAGCTAGAAGTTTTAAATCAAGTTGTAGACAGGGTGGATTCTTCTGAGAACTCTAAGGAAGGATGAATTAGTCTATCCTCACACTGCTAATAAAGGCATACCAGAGACTGGGAAATTTACGAAGAAAAAGAGGTTCAATGGCCTCACAGTTCTACATGGCTGGAGAGGCCTCGCAATCATGGTGGAAGGCAAAGGAGGAGTAAAAACACATCTTACATGGCGGCAAGCAAGAGACCATGTGCAGGGCCACTTCCCTCAATAAAATCATCAGATCTCATGAGACTTACTATCATGAGAACAGCATGGGAAAGACCCACCCCTATGATTCAGTTACCTCCCACCATGTCCCTCCCATGAACTTGGGAATTATGGGAGATACAATTCAGGATGAGATTTGGGTGGGGACACAGCCAAACTCTAACAGAGGATTTGTTCTTTGCCTCTCTCCTGAATCCTGGTGGCTCCCAGCAATCCTGGGTATCCTTGGCTTGTGGCTGCATCACTTCAGTCTCTGCCTGTGTTGTCACATGTACATTTTCCTTCTCTTTGTGTCTGTCTTCACCTATTCTTTTTTTTTTTTTTTTTTTTTGAGACGGAGTTTCGCTGTTGTTACCCACACTGGAGTGCAATGGCACAATCTCGGCTCACCACAACCTCCGCCTCCTGGGTTCAAGCAATTCTCCTGCCTCAGCCTCCCGAGTAGCTGGGACTACAGGCGTGCACCACCATGCCCAGCTAATTTTTTTTAAATATTTTTAGTAGAGACGGGGTTTCACCTTGTTGACCAGGATGGTCTTGATCTCTTGACCTCGTGATCCACCCACCTTGGCCTCCCAAAGTGCTGGGATTACAGGCATGAGCCACCGCGCCCGGCCTCACCTAATCTTTTTGTAGGGACACCAGCCATTGGATTTAGGGCCCACTTTAATTCAGTATAATCTTTGTGTGTATGTGTGTTGGAGTTTCATTCTTGTTGCCATGGCTGTAATGTAGTGGCATGATCTCAGCTCACCACAACCTCCACCTCCAGGGTTCAGGCAATTCTCCTGCCTCAGCCTCCTGAGTAGATGGGATTCTAGCTACCTGCCACCACACCCAGATAATTTTGTATTTTTAGTAGAGATGGGGTTTCTCCCTGTTGGTCAGGCTGATCTTGAACTCCCGATCTCAGGTGATATGCCCACTTCAGCCTCCCAAAGTGCTGGGATTACAGGAATTCAGTATAATCTTACCTTAACTAAATACATCTGCAACAAATAAGGTCATATTCCAGTGCTCTTGGTGGATGTTTTTCAAAAAAGGTCTCATTACAAAGTCCTAGGTGGACATTTATTTTTGCAGGGGTTGGGGGACACGCTTCAACTCACTATGCCAAGTGGAAGTATTCAGTGGAGAAGAATGGCAGTGAAAAGCGATGGATGAATTCAGAACTAACTGAAAACTTGAAGAGATTCGGCAGGAGTGAGCCTGGCTTAGTTATCCAGGTTTCACTAGAGCGCCCCTTTGCCAACATGCAGTGTGGCTCAGGGTCATGATCTATGATATTGCCCTGTTTTGTAATTTTGGTGCTGTTTACTTGTTTAGCACTATTTCTTCACTCTCCTTAGACTTGAAATCTCTGCTCAGTTCAGGCCTGCACCTCCGCAGTGCCTGAAACCATGGCTGTTACATAGTAGGTCTTGGTGATCATTTGTTGGATGGATAATTTTAGCTGGAGAAAAAGAAACGTGTATGTGGGTTTTTTTTTTTTTTTTTTAAATCCATCCTGCAATAGAAGACACTGCCTCTGTGACATAAAGAGAACACCTTTGCAGGGTAAGGAGTTGTTTCAGTGAGGTGTAAGAGAAGGAGTCTCAAGGGCAAGGGGCTTGAAGACATTTGTGAAGGGACAGCAGAAACCCATCAGAGCAGTGAGAAGCAGAGAGCTGTGTCTCTGACGACAGGACAAGGACAGTGAAACATCAGGAGGGAGAAGGGTGCTTCAGGCCCTTCCGCAAAGCGGGTGAAAAAAGGGTGTTGGTGTCTGTTGCAGATGTATTTAGTTAAGATGAGGTTATACTGGATGAAACTGGGCCCTGAATCCAATGGCTGGTGTCCTACAAGATGATTAGGTACTCAGGAGGAGAGCCTTGTGGGAGCTTTTCTGGGTGTGGATTTCAGACCCTGTTGTCTAGAAAGGAAAGAAGGAACTCAATCTAAAGTATAAATGAAAGGAAAGACTCACAGACAGCAAGTTCACAGAGAAAGGACTGAGGATGATAAATTCTATAGCACTGCGAATGTTAACTCTGTAAGGGCTCGAAGATAACCTCCCCCCACTCCCACTTAGGTTACAGGTGAAGATACTGTGGCCCATGGAGGCTGCCCGAGTGCCTTGAGGAGGAAAAGAGCGTTGTTGTTAATCTGAGACTCCAGGCTCCTTTCCAGAGTTCTCCCTTTTTTCAGTTTTCCTCCTGATTGAAAGTGAAAAGAAGGATGTTGGCGTCTGTTAATTACCTACTGGGTGCCAGGCACGGATGTTAACGGTTAGGTCTTTAGGTTGCTGAGTGGGTGTTGAGGAGGAGGAACCAGTGACCCCACTAGACCTTGCAGAGGCTTAATGACAGCAAGAGGATTCAGGGGTCTGGTTGGGGCCCATGGCATCTGATGGAGCCCAGCATCAGCAGGGCGAGGGCAGGAGAATGGTGGGTTTCAGGGCATGCATCCAGAGCATGGGTTGGTAGCTCAAAGGCCAGCCCGGGAAGAGGCCTCTCCACATGGAACATAGAAGCAACTGCCTACTTCAATCATTGTTCTGATTAGGTAAGACCTGGACTTCCCGTCTGAGTGGTAATTTAAATTCAGAGGCAGCTGGGAGTCCCTGAGTGACAAGGAGGCGGCTGGCAAACTAGGAAGGGCAGGCTGAGGGTTAAGGCTCTGGAGGGAGAAGAATCATGCTCAGAAATCGCCCAGTTTTCTCGGGGATGAGGTTGCACAGTCCAGGTGAGGAACGTCACATTTCTAGGGATGCTTTTCGGATGGGACCTAATATACTGATGTGATAATGAATTCAGTTCTATGAGCTTTTGCTGTGTACTTATTCTGTGCCAATTCTGTAGGGGTTGTCTTTAATGCTTGCTTCTTTCTCGCATTGTGATTTATTTTGATTGAGATAGTTTTGGAAATTGCAGAGCAGTGAAATCCAAGTATTTCAACCTGGCAGGTTAAGGCGGTAGGTAAGTTAACTTGGGTGGGCTGACTTTTCTATGCATTTTATGCTTGGGACCGTAATGCAAGCAAGCCCTGCCAAAGGCAGCTTCGTGTTTCAACTTATAAACAATGAAGGAGATCTCAAACCTGCACTCATTCTTCCCTCCTGCTTATGGAGCCTGGATTCTAAATTCCAAGTGAATCGCAAATATTCTTAGATTGGACTATGCTAACATTTTGAAATGAAACCTGCCTGTCTTTAATTGGGTTGTTGGCTTTCCCCCGCCCCCACCGTATTCTCTTTCTGAAGTAGAGGCTTCCAGAACTTTTCTAAAGGAGGAGACATTTATTTCTCATTTTGTAGAGGCAAGACCAAATCTGCATCAGCTTCAGCTGAGACCCACTGGCCAGCCCTCCTGCTCACCTCCCAGTTCCCTAATCTAATTGAACTCGGTGGGGTTTGTGGGGGTTCGTTTAAGCAGCAGCAGGTCTGCTATAATTGTTGCATGTGCCAGCAATGATTTGTACCATCTGAGTATAGGGTGGGGCGGGGTAAGGTGAGTTGGAAGAGAGAAAGGAACAGAGAGAGACTAGTACCTAGTACGACCAAAGAGAAAGATTCTTATTCCATCACCAAAGCAATAGAATTCAAGAATGGCTGCAAAGCAATTGGATACTAAGGAATGAGAAGCAATGTACTTACAGTAAAATGTCAAAGTATAATGAAACCAAGGAACATCACTGCTTTATGATCCAGGCAAGCTACAGGCAGGTGGCAGCTGTAAATATGTATATAAATAACAATATGGATGAAATGTCAGACCTTCCAGCTGGCTTGGTTAAAGCACTTTAGTAATATTCTATTTAGGGTAACAATGTAGCTTGACAATTGCACGAAAAATACATCCTTGGAGAATGAATCGGCCTACATTAGCGTGTAGATGATGTGCATTGTGCTAAGATCTCAGAACAACACACGATGGCTGGTGCATTTCCCATCTGCCTAGAATGGCCAGTTGCTTCATATTCCTTGAGGCTTCATTGGTTCTCTGGCACTGGGTTGCAAATGTTTGTTTTTCCTGTCACAGAAAGTACCTTTTCTCTCTGATTGGTAACACAGGAAAATAAATAAATGATGAATGCCCCAGACCCAGGGTCTTACCTGTGGAAAGGTAGGGATCAATATCTTTATTTATTCACACATGAAATGCATCAAGCACTTGCTGTGGTGCAAAGGATCTAAAAAAGTGAAGAAAAAGATGTATAGGCCAAGACTTCATGAATTTTAGAGTTTGGTGAAAGAAAAAATACCTGAATAAAATGGTCACAAAAAGTAAATGTAAAATTGCAGTGGTGAGGCATGGTGGCTCATGCCTGGACTTCCGGAACTTTGGGAGGCCGAGGTGGGTGGCTCACTTGAGGCCAGGAGTTAGAGAACAGCCTGTCCAACATGGTGAAATCTGTCTCCACTAAAAATACAAAAAATAGCTGGGCATGATGGCATGCGCCTGTAATTGCAGCTACTTGGGGGACTGAGGCAGGAGAATCTCTTGAACCCAGGAGGTGGAGGTTGCAGTGAGCTGGGATCTCACCATTCTATTCTAGCCTGGGTGATGGAGTGAGACTCTGTCTCAAAAAAAAAAAAAAATGCAATCATGATACATGCTGTATGTTTTGCTAGCCAGGATGGCTTCTTCAAGGAACAGATTAGCTAGAATTATGATCAAATGGTGAAAGGAGGTTAAACAGAGAAAAATGAGAATAGCCTTCCAGACTGTGAGATTGGCATGTGCAAAGATCCTGTGGTAGGAAGGACATTAGTGAGTATGAGGAATGGAAGAGGTCATTGTACCCCTAGTGGAGCTGGGGTGGTGGAGAGTGGCCCAAGTCATGTGAGGGTAAGTAGCCAGGAGCCTACATGGTCTTGCTGGTCATGATCAGGAGTTAGGACTTTATCCTATGCATAGGGAGTCATTAAACATTTTAAGCAGCATAGTCTTAAAAGGACAGATAGGGGCTCATCCTTAAGAAGGTATTGTCTTCCCGTTATCTTAAGCCAGGAGCTGTGAGAAGACACATGCCACTTTTCTGAACAGGAACTGCGTGCAGTTTCATACACATGTTAAAGCATGTACAGAGGATGTGTAAAGCATCCATTTATGTCAAGCACTGAGGATGTGTAAGTGTAAGACAGCATCATTGCCTGTGAGCAATGCAGAGGCTGAGGACGTAGAAGTCATAGTAACCACTGACTGAAATGCTGGGCGCCCTGATGAGATTATGAAGCTCAGAGGAGCACGTGCAGCATTAGGATTGCATTCCTAGAGCAAATGCCCTCTAAAATTGCAGTCATGACCTCGAAGTTGTCCAGGCGAAGAAAGAGTGGAGACACAGTTGGTCTTCTGGTAGGGATATTAAGAAAGCCATGGCCGGTGACTTCCCAGGAAGTCAAGGAAGCAAGGAAGATTCCCGGGATCAATAGACAGAATGCTGGTGAAGTCGATGGGGTAGGCCCTGTTGACCAGTGTCTTGCCAGATTTTCCTGAAACTGTACCATATCTGAGGCAGGTCATCTCCCAAGTTATCAAGTCATACTCATGTTCTAGCCTTGCACCTCACCCTGTTTTCCGTCATATGTGTGTTACAGTCTATTACAGATAGGGTCCTGTTGAATTTATAAAGTACAGGATTCCCAAGCATGGGAGAAAGTGTGAATTGAAGCCACCTGTTGGCTTATATTTTCTACCTTGGTGCATGAAGGAAAGCTACACAAAGATGTGTGATATCAACTCATGGAGACAAGACTCTGTCTATAGATTAGCAAATATTTGGAAAGAACTTGAGAAGGGATATGATGCAGGAATGAGTCTGTATCCAAGCCAAGATCCAGCCATCTCTGGATGTACACATTTCTACCATTAAGACACGCAGTTGCCCATCTGTGTTTTCTTTCTCTTTTGAACTTCCTCTCGACCTTCTGGGTCCTGGGGAAGTCCTCAGGAAAAGGAGGGACCTAGGCAAGTTATATGAGGTACCACAGTGTTAAAGGGTGATGATCACTATTTGTTCTCCACATTTTATATTTGGCCAGCCCTAGGCCAACCCCTTTTCCCATAATGAACCCCATTTTTCCATGATTTACTCATGGGTTCATTCATTCAATTATTCAACCACTGTGGGACACTAACTGTGTGTCAGCTACCATGCTAAGCACAACAGCTTCCATAGCGAAGCAGACCATTGTACTTTCTGCAATCTTGAAGCCTCAGATTACAGCTGTAATGAATATTATTAGAAGCAGTTAGATTTTGATTCGAAATTCTCCCTTCTGAGTCCCTTAGCCTACCAAATGCTTTGGTTCTAACTAAAACAGATGGTGGTTTTATATCCTTTGTAACACCTAAATATGCATTCCGTGGGTTCTTCACCTTCCCTGTATTCAGAAACTTCACATTTCAACAGGCTCATTCCTTCTCACCTCTTTGGAATGCATGTGCGTGTATGTCTCTGTGTACATGTATCACGGGTTTCTATCCAGCCTTACTTTTCATGCAAGTATTTAACAGCTTCCAGAGTTGTTAGCAGGAAAATACTAAATATTTGCATAGATATGGACACTTTGTAGGGCTGATACAAGAGGTATTATTCATCTACTTTAATCAGTGAGAGTCACTGACTAGTTATTGAAACTACGAGCCAGAGTGGTGTCTAACATTCATTCTCTCTTTTTATTCTTATAACAACCCTATTAGGTAAATACTATTAACATCCCCTTTTGGGAAATGTCAAGTTCAGTCCCTTTTATTAAGGGCAGGGCCAGTTTTAAGGGCACAATCCCTGCAGGGTCATGCAGGGTCCCAGGTTTTGAACAGCCTCACATGTGGTCTCATGCTATAGCTGGAATTCTTAATAATTTTTGCACACGGGGTTCTATATTTCCCTTTTGCACTCCCCCCAGAAATTATGTGGCCAGTCCTGATTAAGGGGCAGGGCAGGGCTCTGTGGAGGGGCGATGAACCCACAGCATCCATCCCTTTAACATTTCGTCCATGTTAGGACCCTCCTCCTAACATTGCATATCCAGGAGGGACGTCCCTTATACAAATACAGAAGGTACCTGCTTCATTCTCCAGGCTGTGTGTGGATTCTCATTGTGAAGTGAATCACCTTTTAATGTATAGTCACCCAAGTACATCTGCTATGTTGATATATCACTTGTTTTATGGGCCTGGATTAATTCCAAAGTAAACACTAAGTACTCAGCTGAAAAGCTGTAAACACAAGACATGACGCGCGTCTCCGATCCCCAGCACTGTTTGCCAAGGCGGCAAGTCCCTCTGTGCTTTATCCTGTTTGGCATAACAAAATCTTTGTGTAATCTGCTCTGAGCAGTTATTTCCAAATTGATTTCAAGGGTTGCAGGCAAGAGGGTATTGTGGCTGGGAGAACACACCTCCACATGCATTTTGCCTCCCTCACCTGCCTCAGCATCTTCCGATGGTCTTCCTGGGATGTTCACCTTCCTGAGCTTGATGGATGCTCACAGGATTGCCATCTATGGCTGTTCTCTGAGCAAGCAGTCCTGCAAAGGTAGCAATTGCAGGAGGAAATCTACTCCAAGCCTTTTCTTCAGGCCCTGAGCCCTGGAGCAGGGCTACATCACCCTGGAGGAAAGGGCATATTTTGGGTATTCTTCCACTGGGAGGGTATGCATTTTTATTATTCATACAGTGGTGCCATGAATGTGAGCAGTGTCCCCAGATATCCAAGAGGTCACGCAGTTGACTCTCATGTCATCGAATAGCAAACACTATCTTCCGATCCGTGTCCTGGGTGCTGGGTCCCCTGACAACGGTGACCCAGTTCTGAATTCCAGAATGACAGTTTTAAAATTAGATTTTGTTTGTTTGTCCATCTCATTTTTATGGCATTAGCATCGTATGGATTGAAAATCACACATACACGCACGGCACACAGAAACATCTATTTATGTATAAATATGCCTTGCCTTGCATTCCTGTTTCTTGCTTACTTACATGGTAAGATGTTTGGGTTTTTTCATGCTGTGATTTTCGGGAAGTTCCTGGAGCTCTTTGAGCCTCTGTTTCTTCCTCTTCAAGCTGTATTTGATTGTGAGTGTTCCTTGTGAAATGTTTTAAATCGCAGGTATGAAATCCACTTTGCTTCGTTTGAGGGATTTGGCTCTGTGGACCTCTGTGGCTCTGTGGATATTTTTAGCCTAAGAGGGTCCTCCTTAGTCATCCCAGGGACATCTAAAAACAAACCTTTATCTTCTTGTCTGCAGTCTGGAAGGTTCTTATGAGCATCTAGCCTTATATGAAGCTGCCAAAGTCGTATTAAAAAATCAGCATTTTTGATATGATCCACTTGGCCACAGCAGCTTCATCACCCCTTTCCCAATATTCTAATGTCCAGTTCAGGTATATTCCTCAGTTCCTCCAACAAGCATGATCTTACTGCCCCAGGACATTTGCACATGCTGTTTCCTGGAAGGCTACATTCCCCAGTCCATACCCTGGTCCCTGCTTGGTTCTTATATTCAGCCTTGCTCAGCTTGGACATCATCTCTTTAGGAATAAAATTCCTAATTCATCTTCCAAACCAGAACAAGACTTCCTGTTCTAGGCTGTATTCCAGTAAGTTGCTCACTTACTGAATGTTTTCTCATGGGGTGCACCATGTATCACTTCTTCCAGAGCCATATGCATTACAAAGACAGGGACCTTGTGTCTTTGGAGGCTTAAGTGCATCCTCAAGGCTTGCAAAGAACCAGCGTCTAATGACCATGTGAATGCAGGAGTTGTGTGATTGTGTGTCTCTCTGCCTTCCCCTGAGGATGCTGTGTCCCTGGACCACTCCACTTTGTACCCAGAGGCTCACTTTCCCAGGCTGTCCTGGAGCATGTACTCCTCAAATCTCTCCTTGCTCATGTTCTAAGAGAGAAAATATCTCATGCTAAGCTTTCCAAGTAGGCAGAAAATGTGCCATGACTCTATTTGCTATTTTAAAAAAATATATATTTTACTATTCCTTATTTTCTATCATTGTTGAAGGAAAAAACATTGACTTCTTTGGCCTTCTTCCCTAGCGTCTTTTCCCTTTCCTCCTGGCCTTTCTGGAAGCCCTTGAATTTTATAGGAATATACTCCCCTGAGGTCTTTTCAACTACTGTGTCTTCTGTCTAGAATGCATTTTTTTTTCCAAGTTCTTTCCTAGTTGACTCCCTCTCCTCCATCTCAGCTTAGCTCACATACCTTTTCAGATAGGACCTCCTTGATCCCTCCATTAGAATGAGACCCCTCCTCACTCCCACACACCCTGTGTTCCTTTCCTGTCTGACATTTGCCATATTGCTTATCATCCTCTGACATACTATATGTGTTATTTGTGTCTATCTGCACTAGTATGTAAGCCTCACCGGGGTAGATATTTTAGCATGTTTGTTTGTTGCTGTATCCCTGGAGTGCCTTTCACAAAGTAGGTACTTACTGAATATTTGTTGAATAATTAGACCAGTGAATGGACAGATGAATAGATGAATGATGGATGGATGGATGGAATAGACAGTTGGGTGAGTGGATGGATGGATGACCAATAGAGGAATGGATGTAATAGTTGGGTGGGTGAGTGGATGGATGAATGACAGATACATGTATGGATGAAATAGACAGATGGGTGAGTGGATGGATGAATGACAGATGATGAATGGATGGAATAGGTGGGTGGGTGGATGGATGGGCAAAAGGAAGAAGTTGGCCTTGGGTTGTAACATCAGTAGTAATCAGTCTGCTTTCTAGACACTGAGTTTTAGGATAGATACCAACAATTATTGTTTTGAGACAGACTTTCTGGGGAAAGTCCAGAGATCCTTTTATCTCACTTGGCATGGGCAATTATTACCTTGCAGTTGCCATTTTGTACAAAAGTGTGTTTGGTTCTGTTCCTTCCTTCCTTCTCTGGCAAATTGAAAATTATGATGGAAATAAGAATTTCCAAAAACCTGTGGGGGTGAAAGAAGATATAAAAGCAGAGCCACAGATTATTGGACATTTCCTGTTGCCAGATTAAAGTATTGCGTCTTCTGTGTGGAGCAATTTAAAATTTCTTCTGTTAATTGGGAAAGTTATTGATATTGCAGACGTTCAACTCATATTGTGGGGGGACACTTCTAGTTTAAAATACTCTCCTATGCTGTGTCTGTAAATCATGAAAATTATCTAGAAATTGCATCATTTTGGCATTTCAAATTATTGCTTGCACCTGGAAGTAGCACCAGACAATCTTTCCCAGATTGAGTTTGGTTTGGAAAATATAATAAATGTAGTTTTGGGAACTAACTTTAATTTTGATCTATCTTCTTTTAAATTCTTACAGGCCACAATGCATACACATTTATGACTGCTTTTTATCAACCCACTGAATGACTTTTATTCAACTGACAACTTGCTAAGGACAGAAATTATGTTTGAATAGTTTATTGGTTTGCTACTTTTAGCAACAAGTAATTGAAGATGGAACTAAAATCGGTTTAAACAAGAGAAGCAGGTATGATCTCACAGAAATGGTCGCAAGAATTCTGGGGGTGAGGCAGATTTCAGATTAGCTAATTTAGATAATTCATCAATTGAAAAATAGAATTCAGGCTTCAGATTTTTGCGATATTTCTCTTATGCTCATCTCACTGTGTTTGCTTATCCTCCTGTCATTCCTCCTGGTTCTGTTATAGCTGCCATTGCTCCAGACATCATGTAGAAACTGTAATGCCCAGAAGAACATAAAATACCCGTTTGATTTTCCTTTTTAGGAAGATGTCCCTAGCAGCCACGTATCTCTTCCAGAGACTTCTGGCATTTCATTGGCCAGATTATATCATTTGCCTTAATCATTTAGCAAAATATATGTAGGGGAACAACACCCAGTGGGGTCTACCAGAGGGTGGAAGGGAAAGGATCAGGAAAAAATAACTGTGGGTACCAGGCTTCATACCTGATTGATGAAATAATCTGCATAACAAACCACCATGACACACGTTCACCTGTGTGACAAATCTCCACATGTACCCTTGAACTTAAAAATCTTTAGACAATGAGATAATCTAGATATTAAAAGAAGATAGATCAAAATTAAAGATAGATCAAAATAAATAAAATCTATTGTGTTGAAGAAAAAGAAATCATTAGGTCCCTAAGACTGCATTTCCAGCCTCCCTCCCTGAGTTTCTGATTTGGTAGGTCTTGGGCAGAGTCTGTCTTTCTGCACGTTTTACAAGTTCCCAGGTGATAAGTTTGCTGGTTCCAGAACCACATTTTGAGACCTATAAACAGAATAATCAAGATTTATCCCTCTGCCATTGTGGAGAAGCTCAGCTCCCTTGAAGGATAAGAAAGCCATGAAGTGAGTGAAATATTGAGGTTTCTGTTAGCCGGAAAGTTACCTTTGTTTAGCCAACAACTAATAACAGTGATAACTTATGGCAATAACATTATATTTCACGTGGTTGATAAGAATTGACAGCTCACGCCTGTAATCCCAGCACTTTGGGAGGCTGAGGCTGGTGGATCATGAGGTCGGGAGATCGAGACTATCCTGAACAACATGGTGAAACCCCATGTGGTTGCACACGCCTGTCCTCCCAGCTACTCAGGAGGCTGAGGCAGGAGAATCTCTTCAACCTGGGAGGTGGAGGTTGCAGTGAGGTGAGATAGCGTCATTGTACTCCAGCCTGGCGGCAGAGAGAGATTCTCAAAAAAAAAAAAAAAAAAAAAGATTGACTGAGGATGAAAAAAACAAAAGCAAAGACCAAAGATCAAAGGAAAAATTTTTAAATTGTATAAAAAGAAATTGAGGATGAACGTAGAATGGAAGCTTGAGTGGTGTTTAACTGTGTGTCAGACACCCTCCGAGAACTCAGAATTGACATTCAACTTAACGCAGTATTCCACGTCATTTGTTTGTTTTTGCATTTTCAAGAGCCATACGGTTTCTTCGAACTGGTAGCGACCCTATTCACGGGGCTGAGCAAGTGTTACTGGAAGATGATATGATAATCCACATCCGGCAAGGAAAACCTGGGGCTCACAGAGGTTGTTTCCCCCATAGGGAGAGAGTGTTGGCATGAGAACTTACAGCCACATCGCCTCGTGTCTCTTAGCCAGCTTCGGGGATATGAGGGGCACAGGCATCCTGCAGTGAGTGTCAGAGCTCTCGGTAATACACAAACCTTGGTACCCGCTCCAGAGACACTTCTCCCCTCCTACTGGTTCTTCTCTTTCGATTTTTCAGCCTCCTGTGAGGTGAATGGATGTTGAGGGGGATTAAAGAATGAAACATGATTATTTTCTCCCCTGATATGCCTAAGGACAGGCCAGTGAGCCATGGGCGAAATAGAACTGTGAAAAATCTTCTCCTGGGGTTCTTTTCTCAGTGTTTGGCCTGACACACCAGGGAAGCTACTACTTCTCTGAAGTTGTGGAGGGCCCCTTCCCAGCCTTTGGAGGGAAACAACGGGTCCTAAAGAGAGTTTTCCGTGTTTATATGATTGCATTGGTTGCTGCATTGGTGGCTGCTGTAACAAATCACCGCAAATTTAGCAGAAGAAAAGGATCACCTGAGGTCAGGAGTTCAAGATCAGCTTGGCCAACATAGTAAAATCTCATTTCTACTAAAAATACATGAAATTTCCTGGCGTGATGCTGGGCTCCTCTAGTCTCAGCTACTCAGGAGGCTGAGGAGAATCACTTGAACCCGAAAGGCAGAGGTTGCAGTGAGCTGAGATTGCGCCATTGCACACAAGCCGGGGTGGTAGAGCAGAATTCTGTCACAAAACTACTATGTATTATCTCACAGCTCTGTGGGTTATAAGTCCAAGTTCAGGGTTACTCAGCTGGGTCTGCTGTTTAGAGATTCGCAAGACAGAAAGGCAGAAGTTAGCAGGACTGTGTTTCCTTCTGGGGGCTGTGAGAATGAATCCCCTGCCAAGCTCACTCCACTTTTCCTGATTTAGTCTCTGCAGTGGTGAGACTGAGGCCCTCACAACTTTGTCGGCTGTCAATGGGAAGATAGCCTGGCCCTCGGAAGCTGTCTGTATTCCTTCTCCTGCTGTCCAGCAACAGCTACTCAAGCCTGTTTTTGCTTTGAATCTCTCCAAGTTCTTCCTTTGCCACACTCTAACTTGAGTTGGAGAAAGTTGTTTACCTTGAAGGGCTCATACCGTGAGACGCGGCCCACCCAGGTCATTCAGCTTTTCTTCTCATCTCAAGATCTCTAACTTGAATTCCATCTGCAAAGTCCTTGTCTTAGTCTGCTCAAGCTGCCATAACAAAATGTCAAACACTGGATGACTTATCAGTGACAGAATTTTATTGCTCACAGTTCTAGAGGCTGGAAAGTCCACACTCAGGGCAGAGTGAATATCAGATAAGGGCCTACTTTTTGGCTCATAGAGAATTCTCTCTTGCTGTGCCCTCAGATGATAGAAGGGACTCTCTAGCTCTCTGGAGTATCTTTTAAAAGGGCATGAGTCTAGCCAGGAATGGTGGCTCAGCACTTTGGGAGGCCGTGGCAGCTGGATCGCTTGAGGGCAGGAGTTTAAGACCAGCCTGGCCAACATGGTGAAAAACCTTCTCAACTAAAAATACAAAAATTGGCTAGACATGGTGGCACTCATCTGTAATCCCAGCTACTCTGGAGGTTGAGGCAGGAGACTCACCTGAACCCAGGGGTTAGAGGTTGCAGTGAGCCGAGATCATGTCACTGCACTCTAGCCTGGGTGACAGAGCGAAACTTGGTCTCAAAAAAGAAAAGGGTACAAATCTCAATCAAGAGAATTCTTCCCTCATGATGTAATCAGATCCTAAAAGCCCCACCTCCTAAGACCATCAATTTGGTGTTAAGATTTCACCATATGAATCAAGGGTGAGAGGACTTAAACATTCGAACCACAGTAGTCACTTTTGCTATGTAAGGTAACATATTTTTATAGGTTCCAAAGAGTAGGGCATGAGAATATTTGGGGGTCATCCTGCTTGCCACAGTGATCTTATCAAATGATAAATGTTAGCAGACATTGCCCTGATAATGACAATAGCTGCTGTTTTTTAAGTGTCACTCTATACCAGCCGCTGTGATAGATACTTCCAATTGATGGGATCATTTCATCCCCATCACAAAACAACAAAGTAGGGAGTATTATTCATCTCATTTTACATGTCTATTTTTTAAAAAGCTAAGACACTGAATGCCTTGATGTTTTGCCCTGGGTGACTCTGAAGCTGAGACCCTACCCCAGAGGTCTGACTCAGAGCCTTGGCTGTTGATGTTTTTGCACAAATCAAGTCTTCCCTTGTATCCAGGCCACATTTATGATCTGCTTACTTGCACATTGCCACTCCCTTCTTGCATTCAATGGCTCTGATTTCCTTAAAGATAGGGATGCATTATTCATCCAGTACACCCCACTCCAAGACATGCGTTTTGCTCAATGAACTGTGATTGTGTGTGCACTTGTGCACATGTATATAATGGTGGACAGTTTAGGCATTGGGGCTCCCCAGTAGGAGTCAGTGACATTGCTTAGTCACATCTAAAAACACCGTGGAATGATCACCATGGCAATTGGATGCTGACACTTTTCCAAAGGAGGATCACAGAAGCTGATAAAACAGTAGCATCCAAGATCCAACAAGACATGGCCACTGGAAAACGGTGGCCACTTGTGCAAAATGGATCAGGAGGCTTTAGAAAGTCATTATGGCAGAATGGCATTTGGGGTGGCCAGGCCTCCTGGCCCTCTTTTCTAGTAATTTCACCCCTTTCAGGGACATCTTCAAGCTATTATTAATAATCCCTGAGTGTGTAGCACTCCATTTCTTCTTCGAGGAAATGTCTATAATGTCTTATCTTGCCTTTTGATTGGTTCCCTTAAATACACCTTGTATTGTCTCCTGTCCCTTGGAATTGTCTCAGGCTAGCATGCTATCTCTTCCTGGGCAAGACAAGTCTCCTCCTGTCTCTTGCCTGCTGTCTCCTTAGCTCAGCCTTCGAACCCCAAGTTGTTTCCTACCTCAGGGCCTTTGCATATTTTACTTTTTCCACCTAGAATCCTTCCTTTGACATTCTTCGCAAACCTAGCTCAATCTCAACGAAATTTCAGCTCACATGTTATATCCTGAGAGAATCCTCTGACAACCCCAAGTGAAGTACAAACTCATTACAACTTCTCTTTTTTTTTTTTTTTTTTTTTTGCCTGTCTTCTTGTGTTGGGTGGGTTCCTCGATGAGTCTGTAGACTCAATAAGGGCAGAGACTCTTTGGCTCTTGTGTCTCAGCTGTGCACGTAAGCAAAACAGGTGTTTGTGGAATGACTTAGGAGTGGCCCCATCATCTCTACTTTCCTATAAGAAGCCTTCTGCATGGCCTAGCACATATTCTGTCCCCAGATCCTCAGAAAGGACTGCAGGCTATTTGTGTCAACTCAGGAAAATAAGATAGAGTTAATAGTGGTAGTAATATTTCACTAGCTTTCAACATTTCAGGAATATTCTGTCTGCTTTTCTAAAGCCCAGTCTTTACAGGGGTCTCAAAATATACCCTGGGGATCCCTTGTTTCTCAGTCAGTAGCAGCACTTATTAAATGTAGATTTGTGGGTCCCTCTTCAAGCCGATGAATCAGAATCACTAATGCTGAACCCCACGAACGTGCATTCATAACAGGTATAACCCAGGTAATACTTGTCTATACTGAGTTAGAATAACTGAAGTAGAGTGTTTGATGTTAACTGTTATCTGTTCATAAATACATTCTCTTGCCCAAAAGGCATCTCATGGTGCTCCTCCAAGCAGTTTTGTTATTTAAAAGAATGACAGACTGGATAACTGGAAGCAGACATCTCTCTAACACATCTCATCATTCCAGTTTTAAGTAGAAAATACTTCAGCTCCATTTTCTGATCCTAAGCTGAGGTTGGAGCAAACCTGCTCAAAGACTTTCTCCAGGATTAGGTAGCCCTGGGACTAAGCACAGGAAAGATGCCTGGTTTTAGGCAACAGTGAATACCATCTGGGTCAGCAAAAGGATTCAAGAAGCTAACACAGTTGTAATTTGCATCTAATAAAAGTGGATTTATAAAACAAGAATCCTTGCAGCTCTACTCTGAAGTATTGCACGTAGAGATAATGTCATTGCTGCTCACGGTTTATGAGACCTATACTATCTCATAGAGTTAATAAAGGTTAAATTAAGTGAATGCTTATTTTGTGCCAGGCTAGCCCTTCTAACTGCATTATTTCATTAGATTCATACCGGGTACTACTGTTTCCATTTTAAAGATAAGAAAAGAGGGGCTTAGTGGCTTAGTTTTACAAGTCACCCCAGGTCCTAGGGTGGATAACGGAGGCTAGTTGTGAAGTTTGCTTCAATTCCAAGGTGTCTTGCCTCCATCTGAGCCTCACCAGGAAGACTGGGCTTGGAATATTTGGGAAATGTCATTGATCTGGAGCTTCTAAGATTTGGAAGCTCACTAGCTGTCCATCCTTAGCAAGGTGTGTTACTTTCTGAATCTCAGTGTACACATCTGTAAAATGGCAAGAGTGATGCTTACCTGAATGAGTTATTAAACGATGGTGACCAGAAATCCACATCATTCATAGGTAGATGTGTGCAATCAAGGGAGTTACTTTATTTAAAAAGCTACTCTGATTATACACAAAGTGGTAGGTTGGGGATATCATCCTTCCAAAAGAATAAGAACCAATTTAATTGGAGCAGAAAGAGACCAAACTGGTAGAATGACCAGAAACAACCTCTGTGAGTTTGAGGATTTTTTCAGCCGCAGGAGAGACTGATTGAATCAACACGTATTTACAGAGCAACCACTCTGCTCCAGGGCTCTGTGTTAGGCACTGGGAAAACAGAGGTGAACCAAACAGATACGGCTCTTATCTCTATGTAGCTTCAGAATATTTAGCAAACAACCCATATAAATATGTACATAATTTTAAATTGCAATTTGAAGGATAAGTAACACACGTGTCTAACAGAGGTAACTGATAGAGTATCTCCTAGAAAGGAAATCAGACTTGTTCACATTTCTAAGTGCCAGAATAAGAATCCTGATTTAAGCGTAATGACAAGGAGAACTTTGGAACGAGTCTCCTAGGCGACCTCTCAGTAGGGAACAAATGCTAAAGACAGACGACTGCTGGGTATGACTGCCGTGGGGGCCTCATGTATACCAAGTCATATAGATTTGACGATCTTTAAGGTCAACCAGATTTTACGTGTCTGCCTTCTAGGGCTTTCTTGAAGACATGCACTTTGGACAAAGAGGACAATGGGATGTAACAACCACAGTGGTTGAAAAACCCCAAATGCCCAGAGAGAACATTCAACCCTTAACTGTTAGAGAAGGCAATATAATGTAATGGGTGAGAACATGGATTTTGGAATCGAATAAACGTTGGTTCAATTCCCAGCTCTGTCGTTTAATAGCTGTGGGACCTTGCGCAAGATAATTCAACTTTAAAACTGTGGTATGATAATAAGAGTGACCTTGCTAGGGTGTTTGAGGATTAAATAAGGTTGTATACCTGCAGAAAAATGGGGATAAATGGGGATATAAACTCGGGTCTGTCTGCTAGGACACCCCATATCTTTGACGCACACATGCAGCCTCCTCCCCATTCCTACTACATCTTTCTGGAAACAACTGCTGTCCTGGCTGACTTCAATCTCTACAGGGTCCTCCTTTGTTTCCTGAGAGCTCCATCTATACCCAAAGTAATGAGCCTGATCTTAGTCCAAGAATTCCGGTCATTGAGCATGACTTGGTATGTCCACAATTTGTACATTTTGGACAACAGGTTATCGCTAAGAGGGAAAACCTTGAGCTGAATCCAATACATTCACAGCAAGTGAAGCAGTTGGAAAATGCCTAATTCCGGCTTGTTAGCCGCTGAACTTCTGAGAACAGAATCAGCTCAGCTGCTTGCAAATAAGCGAGCATCACAGAAGTTGGTTGAGCTGGCAAGAAGGTAACAAGCTGTGTGTGAAAACCCTGGGATTAAATCTCCACAGTAAAATTGCTTGGTGCACAGGATCAAAAGAGCTGAAAGGGTAAGGAGGCAATGAGCAGACTCCTTTCTGCACACCCGCCTGACCTTTACCATTGGGAACACCCCAAAGAGTGTATGCTCAGCACCTTATCAAAAAATAAGGCTGTGCTTTAGATTATAATTAAATCAATAAATTCTTCTCCCCTGCGTGTGTCCCGATTAGATTGTTGACACTGTGTCAAGCTGTTAGGGAGATAAACTCACGCTATTACTTGCACTCAACATGCACTTACTTTTGCGTCGCTCTGAAGGTTTTTTTTGTGTGTGTGTGTGTGACAACTTGCAAATAAACCATTGAGGTTTCCTTCCTTCCTTTTACTCTATCTACTTGTTAACATTGATCCACATGGAACTTCGGGAATGGGAGAGCTTTTATCTTGGTGTTGATGTTGGTCTCAGCATGAGCCATTTTGGAATCTGAGGAACTTGTGTGTTGGTGAAAATGCCAGAGGGCACAGGCATGCATAGGATGCTTTAAAGTCTTCTGAAGATGGGTTGTTGCAACCCGTGCCAGGAGGTCTCAGGCCAGCCTCTGAGCAGGGATTTAGGAGATTCTCTGGCTTCTCACCCTTGTTTCTCCAAGCATCAAGAGCAAAATATTTCTTTTGGTGGATGCCACTGATGTCTCACCCAGAGTCAAGGTTTGGGAGGTTGCTAGGATCGTAAGGTCCCATCAAATGACATGATTCAGGAATTTGGGGTCTTGAGCTGTGGTCCCAGCCAGCCTGAGTAATTTTTAATTCCTAAATCTACCAAGCTATGCTTGTTTCAACTTCAGACCTTTGTCTATGAGGTTTTCTCACCTGCAATGAACTTAGAATGACACCATGTTCTTGGGCAACCTCAGCTCATGCTTCGCATCTCAGCTTGCATGTAGCATCGTCCACGAAGCTTTTTAAAACAATGCATATTTTATTTTGAAATACTTTTAGATTTATTCAGAAGTTGTGACTGTAGCCCTGAGTTTCCACGTACCCACACCCGTTTCCTCTATTATTAATATCTCATCTCATTATGGTACATTTGTCACAACGAATGAACCAACACTCAACATTGAAATTTCCCTTTTTAAATATTTTTAGTGTACAATTCAGTGGCATTCAGTGTATTTATATTGTTGTGCAATCATCACCATTCGTCTCCACTTTTTCATCTTGCAGAACTGAAATTCTGTGACCATTAATCACGAATTGTATTCCTCCTGCTCACAGCCCCTGACTGCTTTCTACTTTGTCTCCATGAATTTGACGACTATTAAGTATCTCAGGTAAATGTAATCGTACATGATTTGCCTTTTGTCACTGGCTTATTTCTCTTAGCCGAAAGTCTCCAAGGTACATTGATATCGCCAAGGTGCTACAGCTTGTGTCAGCTTTGTTTTTTCATTTTTAACATTGTATAATATTCCGTCATATGTAGATAACACGTTATCTGTTCATATGTCAATGGACATTTGGTTTGTTCACACTTTCTGATTAGTGTGCATGGTTCTGCTCAGAAAGCCTTTCGTAACCTAACTATGTACCCCAGGTACATCCTTGGGTCATCTCTGTCACAACGCTTATCTCACAGAGTTTAAGAGCTGATTTCCATGTCTGCCTCTCACACTAGACTTTCATATCCTTACTGCAGGTGCCATGTCAGTTAATTTTTCACCATTGTTTCCCCATGATGTAGAAGAGTCCCTGGTTTGTGTGACATGCTCAGCAAATACTTGAAATGAGTAATTGTAGGAGAAATGAATGGATAGTTGGTTGGATAGATGGATGTTGGGATGAATGAGTGGATGAATGGATGGATGGAGTTGAATGGATGAGTGGATGGTTAGATGGATGGGTCGGTGGATGGATAGTTGAATGGATGGAAGAATGGTTGAATGGATGGAGAGATAGTTGGATAGATGAGCGGGTGGGTGGATGAGTGAGTAGACAGATGGATGAGTGTATGTATGTATGTATGTATGTTTGGTTAGATGGAAGAGTGGATGAATATACAGATGGAGGGAGAGATGAATATATTCAGAGGATGAGCCCAAGCAGATTCTTCAAGAGGCAGAATTTGATTTATGCTACCGATTTCAGTGAGGCGATCATGTGATTATAGACAGGGGTTCAGGGCAAAGAAGACACACCAGGTTAAAGTAAAATTGAGCATAGAGAAAGAGTGGATCTCAGGGTGGGGTGAGAGAGTATATTTTGCTTTAAATTTTTTTATCTAAGAATATTTTTATTCTGTGTTTTAGTAAATTAAATCAATGACAATCTTTTCCATGATCCTGCTGCCAAGATAGATTCCATTGAAGTTCTAGATATAAAAATAGTACAAAACAGATAATTCATAACAGAAAAAAGTAAGAAAATGAAAATGTCCTTCCCAACCAGTCTTTCTATGAAGATAACCACACCAACTACATCTTGTGTATTTGCAGTCATTCTTGGTGGTGGGGGGGGGGGTGGGTTCTATGATTTGTATATGTCCGCCATGCTCTTATTAATGAATGCCTCTTTATTCATTGCACAGAGTTAACATCACTTAACTGTTCCTTATTGAGGGGGACATTTAGCTTTAGGCTATTTCCAACAGAACTACAGTCTCCTTAAAGTATTTTGTGAGTATATTCGTAAGGTAAATTATTTGAAGGAAAACTGCTGGGCTACTTTTTTTGAATGTACATACACTTAGACATTTCAGTAGATGTTCCTAGATGCCCTTCCCCAAAGTTTGCACCCCCTGATGTTACCATGACTCACTTTTATTGCTGTCAGTCATGTAGTATTGGGGAGCTACCCTGTTTAAAACACGTAAGGTTGGAGCATATAGTCCAGTTTACTTCTGAACATCAGTAGGACATTTCAAAAAATGAGTCATGCTATTCTCTAATTTATAATAAATTCTGAGGGGATGGAGATGGCTTCTTTACCCATGAGCTATGCAGGTTAGATCAAAAAGGGGGAGAATCCAGCAATGTTGGACTCAAGCATGATTTGAAATTCTGTCCATTTTCTTGCCCTCGATTGATGTATTTAAAGTAGAAGAGACAGGAAAGGTTAAGACTTTCAGTCTCTTTCCCTTAAGAGTGATGCATGATTCTCTACTGTCTGGGAGCTCCAGGGTCTGACCCACAGATTGGCTGTCACTAATGCTGGGAAGAGGTGTCACTACTTTAGCATGCCCTAATTCCATGGCATTTCCTGCTTCCATGGGTCAAATGTCAGCACCATTCAATGCAGGCTGAAGAAGCTGACAAAAAAGGTGTTTGGGACTGGATCTTTCACAGAGTACAAATGAGGCAGTAGTAGAAAAATGGGTGAAAATGCTTTAGCATATATTTGACACAGCTTAGCTGCTGTGCCTGGCATCTCTCCTTCAACATTTCCTCCCTTGTGTTTGTCATAAAAAATTGAAGAATATATAACATGTTTATAATTTCTTCTTTTTATGCATAGTTCAAAGGGAGAAACGTAGCTTTTCTTTTAAGAGAAGAAATATATAGACATAGATGTATGTCCTTATTCTCCTTCAGGGTAAAAGGTGGCTAGGGCTTTATAAACTTTCAGTCTAAATACATGGCACTATTTGGAGGAGAGGATCTTTGTAAACAACATAAACTTTCCATTAACAGTAAAACCCTCTTGCACTGTAGCACATGATTCTTTATGTGTTAACTCATTTGGAAGTCAATTTTTTCCACCATGGCTGAACTGTGAGTCTGGAAACCAGTGTTATGAAACTTGCAAAGGAAATATTACATTATTTTGATATAAAAATCTTTATTTTAGAGTATGATATTTATGCAGTACACAGTGCAAACATACACCATCGGATTTACTGTGAAATGCCTCCTTTCACTCCTCTCCCCAGTGATTCTGTTCTCCTCAGAGATCCTGCTATGGCTATTTTTGTGCATTAATCCAGAGACAGTCAATTAATAAACAAGCTTATTCTCATAAATAGTAGCAAGTGATTGTATTTCATTAAAACCAAGTCCCAGAAAATGGCAAAATTGTTTCATTAAGAATAAAAGGCAAAGAAAGTATAGTTGTTTTGCAGAGTTTATTAGATAATAATATTACATAAAAATATTAGGATGGGATGAATCCATGGAAAAGTGGCATTCCTCTTATGTATGCATTTTTCAGAGCAAATGCAATATTAATATCACAGGTTTAGACATCTGAAAAAGATACACAGATTTGGCTATGTCTTTCACTAGCTATGCTATATTAGCAAGCTCTCCATTCCTCTGAACCTCACATTCCTTATCTTCAAAAAGGAGAAGAATGTCTCTGTCCAAAGGTTGATACAAAAGATGAATAGCATAAGATATAAAGGACCTATCTGCTAGGTGCAGTGACTCATGCCTGTAATCCTAGCACTTTGAGAGGCTGAGGCAGGTGAATCACTTTGAGCCCAGAAATTCCAGACCAAACTGGGCAACATGGCGAAACCTCATTTCTATTAAAACTACAAAAACTAGCCGGGTGTGGTGGCAGGTACCTGTAATCCCAACTGCTTGGGAGGCTGAGGCATGAGAATCACTTGAACTTGGAAGGCAGAGGTTGCAGTGAGTCGAGATCACACCACTGCACTAGAACCTGAGAGACAGAGCGAGACTTGGTCTCAGAATACGTGTGTGTGTGTGTGTGTGTGTGTGTGTGTGTGTGTGTGAGATATATGACCTTGAATATAGTAATATTCAGTGAAAGCAATTTGCTTACTTTCCTCTTTACCTACCCTTATACAGGAGCAAATCCTCAAACAGTAATATCTTTTTGTGCTTTATTTGGCTAAATTTGATGGTTAAAGAGGAAGAGAATATGATGGATTCCAAGAGGAGTTTCTTCTGATTTACTAGTATGCTCCCTACCCATCCTCACTTCTTGGCTGTGTTCATACATGAATGGCGTGTGTAAACATTCATTCTCATCTCCCAGTCATTGAAATTGTCTCTTTCCTCGTAGACAATTCTAGTGAGTACAGAGATGGTGATTTTAGGGGATGTGCCTAGTACCTAAGTACCATCCAGGTCTCAGACTTTCTGTAACCTCCCTCAAGCACCTTTTGAACTACCCATTAACTGGCAAGCAATCCAGACGTTATTTAAAAATCTATATTATCTTTTCATTAAAAACAGCCTCTCCCCATCTCTCTCTGCTCTTATGCTACTGAATAAATGGCCTCTTCTCACCTTTTTGTGTCGCATAGTGCCCTTCAACTTCACTGTGAAGGTCATGTATTCATGCCTGTAATGTTTCACAATTAAGGATGGCATCTCCACTTAGATGAATTTAATGAGACTTGGCAGTGCCCCCAGTGACCTGGTGAGCAGCCATCTATTTCGGTTGGTGCAGAAGTAGTTGCAGTTTTACCTTTTTTTAAAAAAATGGCAAAATTAAATTGGCAGGGCAGCAGTTAGTTTTGCACCAACCTAATATTAAGGAGTCTGGCTCTACAGTCAGACTGGCTTCATCCCTTATTACTTGTGTGACTCTGGGTAAGTTACTAATTCTTTACCTTTCCAATTCCTAATTTTCTCCTCTGTAAAATGGGCATAATCATAGAAATGGACTTCTAGAATGTCTGGTGAGTATCAGATGAGATGAGTATAAAGCTTTCACCATGAGGGATCTAATCATTTAGCAGAGTAAGCATTCTTTGTGTGTCGGCTGTTAGTGTGAAAGCCATTTAGTTAGCTGAATCCTTTGATCCATTGTCTCTCAGATATTCTTCCATTATTTATGGAGCACCTGCGTTGGTCAAAGAGCCACTGCTGAGCTGCATCTTCCCCTGTGATTCCTGAATGTCCCAGAATGGTACTCTAGGTGGTTCCACACAATCCAGCTGTTTACAGCAGAGACAGGTTGTTCACCAAAGCAGAGAGTCCTTTGAGAGTTCTGAAGACTTTAACAGAGACAGATGGGTACCTCTTTTGTGACCCTGGGCTTTTCTGTAGAGGTTGTCTTTCACGTGGAGACCCAGGAGACTTCTCTGTTCCTTTCTTTCATTTTCTCTTGACTCATTGCAACTCAGGAGGGAGATTACTCAAGACCAAAAGGGAGGAGTATGTAGTTCTATTTTCAACACTCCTTCAAAGGGAGGAGTATGCAACTACTGATTAATAGATTTGAAGGATGGGCATTCTTGTAGAGAGAAATAGCTCAGATCATGTTTCTGGCATCTGAGCTCTTGGTTATAATTCTGGTTTTGCTGCTTGCCATGTGAATGGCCTTAGACAAGTTATAGAACCTATCTGGGCCTCAGTTTCCCCATATGAGAACATGGATTTTGTTAAAGTATTAGGGTAGCTAACAGAGCACCTGAAAGTTATTAATGTGAATATATGTTGGTAACAGATTATAAAGTTACAAGGCAGCATTTATTTAGTGCTTAGCATGTCCCAGGAACTGGGATAAGAAGTTCACACCACATCTAGCAGTTTAGTAACCCATAGAAGAGCCACTAGAGTAATAATTTTCTTTGAGACAGGGTCTCACTCTGTCACCCAGGCTAGAGTGCAGTAGTTTGATCATGGCTTACTGGAGCCTCAGCCTCCTGAGCCCAAGTGATCTTTTCACTTCAGCATCCTGCTTAGTTGGGACTGTCAGGATACACGACCACACCCAGCTAATTTTGTAGAGACTAGAGACGGGGTTTTGCCATGTTGCCCAGGCTGGTTTTGAACTGCTGGGCTCAAACAATCCTCCCACTTAGGCCTCCCAAAGTGCTGAGATTACAGGCATGAGCCATCACTTCTGGCCTAGTCAGAATATTTGTTTGACTTCTCACTCTCACAATTATAAGATATGGCCTTATCCATTTCCTTAATGCTTTCTTTTCTTCAGATTCTTCATCTGGAATACGTGAAGATTCAATGCGATGAGATATATGCATAAATATCACACTTTGAAAAATGCCTGATACATAAAGATCACTTAATGAATGTTGGTTACTTTTACTGTATTAAACATCCCAACTATCAGATGGTATAACTTGCCAAGGTTCACATAACTCAGAAGTTACAAGAGGCAAACTTGAGTTGGTTTTGTCAACTCTTTTGCAGAAGTAGGGGGCTAAATGAGAAACATTCTGAAAATGAAGTCTTTGGCATCTCCAAGGGATAAGAATGCCTGGAAATTTCACCTTTGGGGCACACTCTATAAACTGTACAAAATTAAATCCTTCACTTCATTTCCCCAGAAAGACCCCTCTGAAGCACTGCTCTGTGTCCTTGCAAATCTACACCATGAGACAAGGGGATGTCAGTAGGATTTGGTCTTCCCACAAAATCCCTGCAAAGATGTATGAGGCTGCATATAAATTGCATTGAATGGACCAGCATTGCTTTTATGCTGAATATCGGCAAAAAGTATGAAATGGAGATTACATTTTCAATTCTAGCTTCTTCCCCCAAAGCTTTACGGAGCTGCCCTCATCCTCACCCATCCATCACAGTGGAATTGCATTGGTGAGGAGTCCCAGGCCCTCCTTTCCTTGCTGGGAAGTGTATCCGGCACTTGCTGTCAGGCTGGAACCATGGGTAACATGTTCCCTAACAGCAAGTTTCTTTATTTTCCTCCCCCCGCCCCAGCTCTATCCTTTTTTTTTTTTTTCTCACTACTTTTTGTTCTTAAGATCTATCACACATGGGAATCACAAAACCAACCACAAAAAAATGGCCTTCTTGTGGATGCTAAAATTGGTATATCTGTCTCTTGGGTTGTTCAGGGCAGAAATCAGACGTTAATGCAAATGTGGTTCATCCACCGATGATGAGAAACATGCTTATTACTTCTTCCTGAAATACATATATTCATATAATCTATTTCAGTTTCTATCCCCAAACAGCCTTAAATCATTGTCAGGACCTGGGCTCCGGCTTGGGCCTATGAGAAGAGGGTTTACCCGTGGGGGCGGGCGGGTGGTTGTGCATCTGGCTTTACATCAGCATTAACTTCAATATTTCAACAGCCCCTTCCTGCCCACGTTCCTTGCCTCTCCCTCCTGCCCCCCTGAATGTGACTGCCTGGCTGACTCCCCAAAGAGAAAATGTACTAAGCGAACTTGACAGATTCCGGCTGGCTCCATATGGCAAGGCTTGAGTTACATATTCCTGGGACCCCCAAGCTGCTCTCACCTTATTAGCATGGCAGTAACTACATGCAAGTCAAGTTCACTGCATGGATTTTAATTCCTTGGGCCGTGGGGACTAGCCTCAGACTTCAAGGTGGCATTGGATGCAGCATCCACTGCAAATATGACCTTTCCCTTCCCTTCCCATAACCACACAGCTTGGAGGAAGGTAGGTGGAAAACAGGCCTTGAGCTTAGGAAAATCCTCGAAAAATGAAACATCAGAGGGCTTCCCTAGGACTGGTAGCAGGTTCTAACACAGACATCTCAAAGCATCTTGTTGTTTATTGCTTTATCTGACCCTTTGCACTCCCACACATAATTGAGACTTTGACTTTGATTCATAAGTATATAATCTGAACAACTCCTTCTCCCTACACCGTTTTAAAGCCATGGAGAAAATTAACTCCAAATTGAATAAGTACATTTCAAATGGATGAGCACTCGCAACCCGATGATTAAGGAGTGCAGCTGAATCCCGTATGTTTTAAATAATGAGAATTTGTGAGAATGCATCTGTAAAAGAAAGTTTTTTGACAGCTTCTCACTTTACCCAGGATAGATAGAAAATGTTGCTACCTTCATGCAAGGTAGTATTCCACAGGCTGACAGAACTATCATTGAGTAGAAGGAAGAGAACTCAAAGAGGGCAGAGAGTCACCTTGCTCAAATAGCTAAAAGGGATAGCAAGAGGAAGATAGACTTTACTCCAGGTGGCCCAGGGAAAAAATACATCTAAAGGGAAAGATTTTTTAAGGGAGTGAGGAGTGGGAGGAGAGTTAGAGAAACAGTGTAGCAGTCTGAGCTGCTGAAAAGAAAGTGGTTTAGTGTTCACAGTAGGGGCTGCAGCTTGCAGCCGCTGGAAAGGGCAAGTCCCTGGTGCCATGTATGAAGTTCCTTCTAACCCTGAGGTCCTTGATGCTGGGCACTGGCGCACCCCACCGTGAGATGATTTCTGACACAAATTGAATTGGTCACCATTATAAATGATTCAGGTTATTTCAGAAGCCATTTTTGCCAGCTTTTCACTAAATGCAACAAAAACCTCAACCTCTGAATATTAAACATTCAATCAATTTGCTTTCCTTTTAGCTAAAAGTAACCCGAAACTGACTCTGGTTACTGCTGGATTTGTGTGCCACTTGCTCAACAAATGGATCCTGTCTAGGTGCCAGTGATACCCTGGGGATGTGGAAAAACCTCCTTTGCTTGGGTCTCTATGATTGGAATCGGCACCTGAAATAGCTCTGTTGCATCTTGGACTGGGCTAATTTGTTAATTCGATGAGTGAAGGGGAGAGGACCATCATTTCCTTGGTTCCTGTGATGGACCAAACACTGCATTAGCCTCTCTGCAGATGCAGTCCCACTTAGAACTGCCAGCCTCTGTGGGAGAGTAGATGAGTTTATCCCGAATTTGAAAACAGGAAAGTGGAGTCATAGGCAGGAGTGCACTCAGATAGTGGTGGGGAGAAGTGGATTAAAACCCAGATTTTTTTTTTTTTTAATTTTAGAGACAGGGTCTTGATCTGTCACCCAGGCTGGACCACAGTGGTGTGATCTCATCTCACTGCAACCTCTGCCTCCTCAGTTCAAGCAATCCTCCTGCCTCAGCCTCCCAAGTAGCTGGGATTACAGGCACTCACCATCACACTGGCTCATTTATTGTATTGTATTGTTTGGTAAAGATGGGGTTTCGCTCTGTTGTGCAGGCTAGTTTTGAACTCCTAAGCTTAGTCAATCCTCTGGCTTACCCTCCCAAAGTGTCGGGATTACAGATACAAGGCATGTTTCCTGGTACAAAGCCAGATATTTTACTCTACAATTCTTGGCCTTTCCTCAGCTCTCCCTTGCTTGCAGGATACTTGATGTCCCTTGAGCTTCTGTCTACAGGAAGGGACTCAGGAGCCTGCCTTTTTTCTGGGTGAAGGCAGCCGCTTGGGCCTGGGGTGTGAAGCATGAAACAGGCTCTGTGCGTCTGACCACAGCTCAGAAGGATGTAGCTCCTTCTGCTTTTGTTCCACTCAGGTCTCTAGCCTGTGTAGGTGACTGGAGCTGGAATTCTCTAGTGTGATAACGGCATCAGCTCTACATTGTCCCCAGCATGTCGAATTTGTAACAAAGCCAGAAGTGGAAATCTTCCCCAGAACAGCCCTCAGTGATTTGCTTTAATAGTAGACATTTTCAGATTAAATATGGGTTTCCCAATTTGTGTCAGCAATGGTTATTAAATTCCTAGGAAAATGCAAATCTTCGGGCCTGGTCAGAAGTGAGGTCGACACGTATGTGCTCGTTCCAGCCTGATGTTCGACCCCTGATGGCCCTGTGTCTACTCAGTAAACAGCTGCCTTTCTTCTGAACAGTCTATGTGCAGTATTCATTATCATGTTCTTAAGGAAGCTGGAATATCTAGTGTCTTTCGTGTTATGGCTGTGTGTTTTGGGGCAGCTACACACAGTCTCTAAGTTCCGGTTATCTGAGCTTTGAGTAGGGGGAATGTTCATCTTCCTCTGCCTGCAACACTGGGCCTTGTGAAGCAAGCTGGGGTTTCAGCTGGAGCTAGGACAGATCAAACATCTAGTCCTTTCTCTGTGTGTTCTGTCAATCTCAGTTTCCCTCTCTTTAAACCTGAACTAGTAACGCTATTCTTGTACTGTTTAAAGAAGTAAGAGAGAAAACGCCGGCTTGGCGCAGTGGCTCACACCTGTACCTATAACTTTGGGAGGCCAAGGCAGTCAGAATGCCTGAGCTCAGGAGTTCGAGACCAGCATGGGCAACATGGTGAAACCCCGACTCTACTAAAATACAAAAAAAAAAAAAAAAAAAAAAAAAAAAGCTGGGCGTGGTGGCTTGCGCCTGTAGTCCCAGCTACTTGAGAGACTGAGGCAGGAGAATTGCTTGAACCCGGGAGGCGGAGGTTGCAGTGAGCCGAGATAGCATCACTGCCCTCCAGCCTGGGTGACAAGAACCAGACTCTGTCTCCACAAGAAAAAAAAAAAAAAAAAAAAAGGAGGTAAGTCCTAGTACATAGTGGTTGCTCAGAAAATTTCTCATTTCCACAAATGAGAAAGTAAATTCAATAGACCTTTGAGAAAAATAAATGTGATAGAATTATTAGTTCTTTGTTCTAATTGTCCCCAGCTCTTTTTTTTTTTTTTTAATTATGCTGTTTACTTTGTGAAAGCTGCAAGCCCTGTTTCCATCACCTCCTTGTTTCAAGCTTAGACTCATTTTCAGCTGCGGATTCCCTCTTGCCTCAAGGCCTCGGTGCCGCATGAGCAGGTTCAGTGCTGAGAGCTGTGTGTGGAGCTGGAAGTGCAGGCCACTTTCTGCTGCTGAGAAATCCTCTTCCCTCCGAGGGCACAGGCTTGCCTTCGAGGGGATGTGGGAAGCCATTTGTGAGAAGTCATAATTAATGATCTGCTGGGCCTTGGCACTTATCGAGGAAGCATAAAGCCGCTGGGAACTGAAACAGCCTCTTGGATAAAAGTTGTCCTCCTGGGGCTGCTTCTCTCTGAGGGGAAGTGGGAGGATCTGGGAGGGAGGGGCAGGGGGAGACTCAAGGGGCACTGTCTTTCCTACAGCTCTTAGGGCTTTTGCCCGCCATGCATGATATCAAAGTGACATGGACAAAGAACCCTGGCTCTTGAGACAAAACATCCCGGGCTTGAATTCTAGCTCTTCTTATTTCTCCTTATCATATCTAGACAGTTTCCCTCCCTCTCTGAGCCTCAGTTTTGTGCATTTGTTCAATGAGGATGGTGCCATGTACTCTGCAAGGCTGTCTGGATTGGAAACTGAGTAACACACATGGAACAGAGTAAGGACTCAGAGGTACTCGGGACAAAATATACAGCAAGAAAGAGATAGCTCCCATCGTCAGGGTACTTACAGTTTTGTGAATAATATAAATCACATTATCTATATAACGTGTAAACCTGTGGATATTTCTGTAGATACTGCTGTAGAATTTATGCACATATTTCAGGTGATATTAGGTATAAATTGCTGCTAAATTATTCAGATACTTTTCATAATATAAATTGTTCTTCTTCGGTGGAATATTGAGATGCCTCTGTAGTGCAGATTGCTCTCTTTTGGTGAGTTAGCAAGAATCTATTATATGTTAATTTGATCTTACTTGCTGCTAGGCTGATTTGAAACTAACTTACCCTTCAGACGACTAGGGGCTATCAAATCCCTGCAGATAACAACAAATAACAATATCTTCTATTGAAAACATGTGGTATTCCTTGTACCAACCTCATAAGAGTGCTTTGAGTATGACATCAACTGCAGATACTCCTTGACTTATGATGGGATCGTACTCACATAAACCCATCGTAAGTAGAAAACATAGTAAGTCAAAAATGCCCTTAATACCTCTCACCTATTCAACATCATAGCTTAGCCTCACCTACCTTAAAAGTCCTCAGAACACATATTAGTCTGCAGTTGGGCAAAAGCATCTAACACAAAACCTATCTTCTAATAAAGTGTTGAACACCTCATGTAATAATTGAACGCATTACTGAAAGTGAAAAACAGAATGGTTATTGTGAGAACGCTAGATATGGTTTCTACTGAATGGTGTCGCTTTCACACCATTGTAAAGTCCGAAAGTCTTGAGTCAGGGCAGTCTGTATGGCCTATAAATGAAGCAGTGCAGTGTCTACACGTAGCAAGGGCTAGCGATGGTTATCATAGCAACAAGCCCTCCTGCTCTGTAGTAATCACAATAATATTTTGTAGCCTTTATCCCATTGTTTTGCTTGAAGGGTTACACAATCTAATACATGCAGAACGCTGGGCACAGTGCCTGGTGCATTGCGTTGTAAGAGCTCAAACAGTGTCAGCTACAATCATCCTCATTAATTCCATCTTTGTGGTAACTCTGTGAAGTGCTTTAGGGAGGGGTTACCGTCCCATCTTACAGATGAGGAAAATGAAGCTCAAAGAGGCTTGTTCAGTTTACACAGCTGATAGTGATTGTTGCATCAGCTCCCGCTGTACCCTTGTTCCTGACATTTTCCTTGTACCTCTCAGGCCCTCCATTTCCCTCCAGTAGTTCTTCTTTTTTGTTAAATCAGGAGTTTGCATGCATCTTCCCTTTGGTTGCCTGGGATTTGTTTTGGAAAGCAGTCATGAAGATATTGCCTAGCTCCAGGTACAAAAATTCTCAATCTGCTTTCCAAGAGAGCCCAGGAGGAAGGAAGAAGATGCTGTGACAGGCACTTCTTATCAGGGAGAGGCTCCCCTGCTTGCAGTTAGAACCCAAAGTGATGAAGGAATTTTCCTTCTTGGGAGTATTTGCTTATGTTCTTGGATGTGCTGGTAAGCCCCTGCCTACCCACCTCTATGTAAATGAGTCCTCCCACAAGCTCGGGATGTTCTGTCCCCAAATCCTGAACACCATGTACTGGAGATGGGCTTGGAGGTTGCAGAAACAAAGGCTAAGAGGGGGGCAGCTTTTGCCTGCAGTTAACTCCCTTTTTGACTTTCCCCTGGCTAGGGGATCTGAAAATGTGCCTATCACTGACAGTTGATTTTCCCAGGTCATGAACCTGGGCCCCTCAGCCTGGAACACCGTGGGAGGAGAGGGAAGCCACCCTCATCATTAAAAGGTGCTACCCTTTTATTCACCTTCCCCAAGTTAGAAGGGAACTGTTCCTCTGACTGTACCAGGGCTGTGCTGGAATTGGGACCTCAGAAGCAGTGAGGAATATTCATTTAACTGTCTTCTATGTGACTGTGGAAATGGGCTTGTCCAACCTTGGAGCTGTGAGAGACTTAAACCATTGCGATACTTGGATTATTGGCCAAGAGCATTGGCTTCAGAATCTGGCAGACCTGATGTTGTATCCCAGATCACACTTACTGAACCCGTGAATTTGGCCACCTTATTTATCTTCTCTAGATTCATTTCCCTCACCTGCAAAAGATGGCAATAATGTGTGTCATGTGAAAATATGAGTATATTAGATAAGCACTTTGTGGTGTCTTGTACCTAAGAAGCACTTAGTGCATAGTGGACCTTGTATATCTTTGATACTCAGACACTGCCTAGGATGCCAACCTTGTCATCTACATGATACTGCCTGAGGGTGCAGGTTTGGACTGAGGCTGTAGAAAGGGCTGTGTTCTTATTATGATGGCTGATAATAGACTACTTGTTTATTTATCCTACAGGTTGAGAAATACTGGCATTTTAAAGGTGGGTTTTCCAAAGTTGGGTGTAAGTCCAGCTACCCAAGACAACAGGTTACTGGGGCCATATGGCTTTGCATGCAGGGTTAAAAGCCAGGCCTGGGAATAATTAAAACAATTTTTATCCTGGAAAATTCTGCTTTAATTGGTCTGTAACAGAGGCTGCTCAAAAGGGGTTTTCAAAATTAAGTGATGGTTTACATACAATATAATTCATCCACTTAAGTGTACAGTTTGAATTTGGGGGATCATATACAAACTCACAACTGCTACTACAGTTTCTTGACCTTAAGAAGTTTCCTTATGTCTTATTTTCAGTCTTTTCTGCCCCCCATTCCCTAACCCCTCGCAAGTATTTGTCAGCTTCCGGTCCCTATTTTGAATTTCATCTCAGTGGAATCATACCGTGTGTGGTCTTTGGTGTTTGAGTCCTTTCCCTGAGCACAGAGGTTTTGAGAATCAGCCATAATTGTTGCCTATATTAACATTTCGTTCTTTTTTGTTGCTGAGTGGCCTGCCATGGTAGGAATACACCAAGATGTGTTTCTCCATTCAACAGACCCAATAATGGACATGTGCTTCTAGTTTCTGGCTATTAGGAATGCTGTGGAATTTTAGTACATGTGTTTATATGGACACATGTCTTCATTTTGGGGAGGTAAATCCTTCAAAGTAGAAACGCTGGGTGACATGGTAAGTTCTGCTTTAACATTGTAAGATACAATGGCTGTGCCATTTTCCTTTTCCACCAGCATTGTGGGCATTGGTTTTTGTTTGTTTGTTTGTTTGTTTGTTTGTTTGTTTGTTTCTTTTCTCGGTTGGCGTCTCACTGTGTTACCCAGGTTGGAGTGCAGTGATGCGATCTCAGCTCGCTGCAACTTTCGCCTCCTGAGTTCAAGCAGTCCTCCCACCTCAGCCTCCTGAGTAGCTGGGACTATAGGCACATGCCATCACATCCGGCTAATGTTTTGTATATTTAGTAGAGATGAGGTTTCACCATGTTGGTCGGGCTTTTCTCAAACTCCTGGCATCAGGTGACCTGCTTACCTCTGCGTCCCAAAGTTCTGGGATTACAGGTGTGAGCCATGGCACCCGCTGGCCTTGGGTATTTTTTTTTTAACAGCTCCCAGATGTTCAAACTGTTATAATCTAACTAGCATGGGTAGCCTCTGGGCTCTGTTTTTTTCTCATTTAATCTTTGGGCTATGGGATGAAAAAGGATATTGTCAGTATCAGGAAAGTAAAGAAGATTTTTGTCCCAACTCAGATGCCCCAACTTGTTCAAAACTATTGAGGAGTGAGATACCATCTCGGTTTTCGTAACTGAGTTGCATGTTTATGTTTTGCACATCAAAATATGTATGTAGGCTTACATTCCCCAGCATTAATCCACCTTTTTTTTAATAACAGAGGATTTGACCTAGATATATAGAGAAGTCTTATTCCATCATGTAGGAAAGCATTTCCACCTGCTGTAGACATATTAGTTAATAATTGAGGGACAGGTATGTTGGCTGACCTACCTGTGATTTTGCTTTACACCTGTAATGACCAGTTCTCTTTATCTGTGCACACACAGGTGCACACTCACGTGTCGCTTTCCCCTCGTGTTTCCAGGCATACTACGCAGTGATTATTTGATGCTTTGCCTTGCTATGCGCTGTTGTTTATACATTTCTGGAAGACATTTTACCATCCTCTGCAGTTTACCTTGTATTTTTGTTTCCTCTTTGTTGAATAGCAAATAGATTAACATGCCTTAATAGGTTTTCCTTGAATCCAACTGGATGCTTCAACCTCCCACGTGTGCTTTTTTTAGTTCTGCAACATGACAGGCAATGAGTTGAATGAACTGAGAACGTGGCTTTTGTCTTGGGCTGAACTAATTCTCAGCCCCCAAATGGGATGTCCTTACTCCCCCAGGCAAGAGCCTGCACCTCAAGATTATAAAGAGAGGTTTTAAATAGAAGACTGTTCTTTCCAAACATGTGCCTAACTGACATCTACGTTATGGTTATGTGAAACACATCCATATATAATACATATGTATCCATAATGTATGTACATATATATAATGTTTCCCAACTCTCTCATGTCTGAATGCTAAATCTTGTTACTATCCTCTATGGCTCTCCAAGTCCATTTGGTTATCAGCTTATACTTAATAGCAAGTGTCAGTCTGTAGGCCCACCACCTATTTTTGTAAATAAAGTTTTGTCGGCACGTAGCTGCACTAATTCATTTACATATTGTTTATGGTTGCTGTTTTGTTACAACTGTGGAGTTGAGTTGTGGCAACAAAAATATAAGCCCCACAGAGCTAAGAGTGTTTCATGTCTGGCCCTTTACAGAAAAAAAAAAAAAATCTGATCCTCCTTCTATGCTACCACTTGATGTGTTGGCAACTTCGCTGTACTGTCTGTGGGTCTTTGTGTGTTTGTGTCTTTGTGTCTTTTCTCTCTCTTTTTTTTTTAGATGGAGTCTGACTTTGTCACCCAGGCTGGAGTGCAGTGGCACAATCTCAACTCACTGCAACCTCTGCCTCCTGGGTTCAAGTGATTCTCCTGCCTCAGCCTCCTGGGTAGCTGGGATTACAGGCACACACCACCACACCCAGCTAATATTCGTATTTTTAGTATAGATGGGGTTTCACCATCTTGGCCAGGCTTGTCTCAAACTCCTGACTTCAAGTTATCCACCCACCTTGGCCTCCTAAAGTGCTGGGATTACAGGCGCAAGCCACCAGGCCTGGCCTTGTGTCCTTTCTATGTGGATAGTTGGATTTCCCAGTTAATCTTACCTTGGGCCAAATCACTTAAATTCTCTGGGTTTTGTGTCTACATCCGTAAGTTGGGCATAATAATAGCATCTCCCCTGTAGAGTGACTTAAGGATTCGGGGGAAGGCAAGTGAACCACCTGGCATTCACAGTGTCCAGTTGGTATGACGAGCTCATTTAGTGGCACGAAGGCCTGATAGAGTGCATCTGTTATGATCTGGGTGGTATCTCCTGCCATTCTGGAGCAGAGGCTAAGAAGCAAGTCATTAAGCTAAGGCCTAGGGGACTGGACAGACATCTAGGTCCATTACTAGGAGACAAGCCATGTGAGAGTCGGAGTTCCAACACTGCCTGTGCCTTCAGCTTCTGTCGGCTCCTTTGTTCACCTTCCTTGCCACTCTGCAGTTAGTTCAAACTTCTCACTTCAAGGCATTGGCTTTTGTTTTTTAAGATGGAGTCTTTGTCTGTCACCCAGGTTGGAGTGCAGTGGTACAGTCTCAGCTCACTGCAACCTCTGCCTCCCAGCTTCAAGCAATTCTCCTGCCTCAGCCTACTGAGTAGCTGGGATTACAGGTGCCTGCCACCAGGCCTGACTATTTTTTGTATTTTTAGTAGAGATGGGGTTTTGCCATATTTGGCAGGCCGTTCTCGAACTCCTGACCTCAGGTGATTCACCTGTCCTGGCCTCTAAAAGTGCTGGGATTATAGCTGTGAGCCACCAGGCTTGGCCACTTCAAGGCATTTGAATTTGCACTTCCCACTGCCTCAACTTATTTCCTCCAAGATATCCATCCACATGGCAGACTCCTTCCTCAGCTACTTTATATCAAATAGAAGGCCCCTCACTATTGTGCCTCAGGCTCTCATCTTCGTCACATTTATGGGTCACTTTACTTGATATCAATGTGTTTATGTGTCAGTGTCCTGTCTCCTATACTGAAAGGCACTCTCCATGCAGTGAGCAGTTCATCTTGTTATATGTCCTGCACAGTGAACTTTGCCTGCATGAAATAGGAGAACACTAAATATTAGTTGAATAAATGAATGAATGGATGAACATTCCTTAAAGTGTGAATTTCTTTCCGTGCTTCAGAATTCTCACCTGTTAACTCTCCTCCTATGCACCAAACAAACAGTAGACTATCCACTCCTATTTCTGTTCACACACGAACAGAAACACGCACTGAGACTGAGCACCACACTCACAGACACACACACACATACGTACTCAAACCTCTCCACATTCTCCAGAGCAATCCGGATGCAGCTTGTGAAAGTGCCTCCTCCTTCACCACTTGGACAAGCTAACAGCCTCTTCAGTGAGATCCTGATAGCTTTATTGAAGAGGTTCTGGGTAGAAAAAAAGCTGCAGCTTAATGAAGGCCATTTAACAGTCAATCTCAATTCCAAGGAAAAGCAAATCTTTATTACCAGCATCCGATAATTTCTGCTCAGGGATTCCCACCCTCGGAATGGATTTTTTTTTTTCCAGGGCCTCTTTTCTAATTAACTCTGGAGCCTAGATTACAAGAGGCCGGCCTTGTGAATGAAGGGGGCACCTCGGCGGAAGTAATCACTAGAGGTGATGTTTAATTAAAGAGATGCTGTTAGAAGGAAGAGACCTGAGCAGGCTGGAGTGCTAATCCTCTTGCCATGCTCCTGTGTCCCTGCGTGATTGTGATTGATGAGCTGGTCCTGCTCACATCTTCATCTGCAGCATGCTCATCCCTGCAGGCAGGAGGGGCTCCAGCTCCCTCCGCACACGCACTTAGCCTGGTGCTGTTCTGGGCTGGTGAAAGGGATGGCTGTGCGGTTTCCCTTTCTCACTCTGCTTTTCTCTCTTCTTTTTCTCCTTTGTTATAGCTAGGTGGGTGGATAGATATACATTAAGATATATAGCTATGTACAGATATATATGGGCCTCTCTATATCTGTCTGCTCTTTGTCTATCACTCTGTCTGCTATCCTGTCATTCTGTTTGTCTATCATTCTATCACGGTACATTTACACATTCATTATCTATATGTACATCCATCCATTGTCTACTGTCTGGTGGTTGTTCAGTCTGTCTATACTCAGCTCGCTCAACTTCTGCCTCATGGGTTCAAGTGATTCTCCTCCCTCAGCCTCCCGAGTAGCTGGTATATCAATCTGTCATCTATTTATCCATTCTCACATTCATTATCTGTCTATACGTTCATCCATTATCCACCTATCTACTATCTACCTGTCACTCTATTTGTCTATAGATACATTGGCCTATCCGTCGATCCCTTCATCCATCTGCCCATCTGTGTAAGCATTTTCACATCTATTATCTAGCTATCTACTATCTACCTATCACTCTATTTGTCTGTATATACATCTATCTACCTACCTACCTACCTGTCTATCCATCTATATATTCTCACATCCATTATCTATCTATACATTCATCCTCTGCCTACCTACTATCATTTTAGCATTCTCTTTGTCTATATGTTCATTAATCGAGCAATACTATATACTTCACATGTCCACTATCTAAACATTCAGCTATTATCTATTTCTCTATTGTTCTGTCATTCTACCTACCTACCTATCTATCTGTGTCTATCTTTATAAAATCTTGCTGTGAATCTCAGTGTCTCTGTCTCTCCATGTCTGTGTCTGGCTTTGTCTTCATTTTTTCTTATTTTGTCCAAATCTCTCTGTTGATCTGCCTCTGTCTCTGTTTCACTGTTTCTCCTTTTCTTTCTCCTAGGCCTGCCCTGTTAGGTGACTTTAGGGAATCTGTAACTGATACATAATTTTTTATGTAAGAGTATTAATGGTCAAGCAATGTAAAAGTTCTTTTGTTAAGCATTTACTAAATGCCAGGAATTGCTTGAGGTACATTTTGGCAGGTATTTATCAATTGTTCTTAAAATAGCAAACATTTATGAATCTCTTAATGTGTGCCACGTCCTAATGCTAAGAACTTTATGTATTAATCCCATTTAATCTTCAAAATAGTCTTATGTTGTAGCTACTTTTGCTGTTTCCATTTTGAAGATTAAAAAACTGAGGTTTAGAGAGATAGTAACAATAATAATAATAATTATTTGAGATAGGGTCTCACTCTGTCGCTCTGCTGCCCAGGCTGGAATGCAGTAGCACCATCATCACTCACTCCAGCCTCCATCTCCTGGACTCAAGCAATCCTCCAACCTCAGTCTCCCAAGTAGCTTGGACTACAGGCACACACCACTATGCCAACTAATTGTTTTTTATTTTTTCTAGAGATGGTTTCTCATTATGTTGTCCAGGCCCATCTTCAACTCCTGGCCTCAAGTGATCCTCCCACCTCAGCCTTCCAAAGCACTGGGATTACAGGTGTGACCTACCACACCCAGCCAAATTATGCATATTATCTGTAATCCACACTTTAGCACACCAAGATAAGATTTTATTTCCACCTTTAAATGATGCATGTACAGTGGTTTTAAAAGTTAATGAATTGTCCCTGTTCAGAGATAATAAAGAATAACATTCTAGGGATCTTACTCCAGATGTGTGTCTCTCTAAAATGCTCCTTTGGAATGGACAGAAAGGTAGGCCTGGCCTGTGTCTCCCCGTGATTCTGTGTTATCGCTCCCCCTTTAAATCTGGGTCCCAGCTACATTTAGTGAACATCTTTGCCATGTGGCTTCTGAATGCAGGAGGGTGTAGAACTTCAGTCTTCTGAGCCACAGTAAATTGGCAGAAATGTCTGATTTGACTCTTCCCCCCCTTCTTCAAGGCAGATGCTTTTCTCATTACTGAGAAAAGAATGACACTTTGTCTCTCCAAGAGCTCAGGCATTCATAATAAATAGCTGTGCAGTTTCTGTTCTTGGAGCTGCTAGCTCTGTTAGGCTTGGAAAGGCTCAGCTCTACTGGGGCTCTATCCCTGGTGAGATTAGGTTTGCAGAGTCTCTGTTGGAACTTGTAGCTACTCACCAGACTGGATTGGTCTGTGACTCTAGTTTCACTGTTTGTAGTTCACAATTTTCTAGCCAGCCCGGCTGTCTTCTTAATTAGAGGGATGAGTCTAACATAGAAGGAATGCATGATGTACGTCTACTCTCCATTTTCATCTATCAATGGGAAAGAATTAAAATAAATTCAACGATGACTTGTTTAACTCCCCAGTTAACTCCGGTTAGCAAATTCTACTTTGGGGAAGGAACCGTGAGCAAGAAACCAGATTGAAACTATGGTCTGTGCTGGTTCATAAGTCTAAGTTCAACTCTGGTTGAGGTGAGGCGTGTTGATAGCCTTCAGTAAACCTCAAATTGTTCATTGTCTTCCAGTCTTAGTGAAACAAGCTTTCCCATGTCTCAAAAAAAAAAAAAGAAAGAAAAGAAACCATGTAAAAAATATAACCAAATCCCACTTTCTCCAGAAACAGCACCTCCCGTTACTCTCTGATTCTGATTGTTTTACTCAGACACTGGGGCATCTTTATTAGCCTGAAAACACATAGATTCTCACACTGTTTCAGTGCCTTATCTTCTTTAGGTGCCTAAAATCTAACACTGAAGATCTCTTTTTCATAGCACCCTTGGAAAGCTGTCATAGGCCTAGAAATCCATCAACTCCAGGTTCTAAAGAGACAAAGAAATGGCTCATACTTCTCATCTCACTGAACCTGCATCCCCAAATCTGGCTCTTCAATAAAGTTATCAGCCCTCTAATTATGCTAAGATACTCAAATTGTGCGATTCATTCTGAAACCAATTTCTAAACCACTCATTTACCCATCTTTGCTTTCTGGGCAATGCTACACCCCTCTTTCTTGGGGTCTCCTCTGCAGGAATGCTCTTTATCTGTGACTTTGGTTGAGTTTAAATCCTACACTACTGCTACTCTATGTAATACAAGTTGTCTTCTTGTTTGGGGCCTTGATTTGATATCCTGGTAAGGGACTCTTCTTGGATTTTGCTTTAAGATTCAGTCTGCTGAGAGGATGTGACTCCACTGTAAGCAGAAGCAGCCTGGGAGAGCAGGACCAGACACACCAAACGTCAGCCAGACAGGTGCTGTGATCCCTCTGATTTTCAGAATTCCTTTGAGAGATCACATGACCCTTCCCCTTCTGGTCTTTTGGCTGGAGTCAAGGCAATCTTTTGAATTAGCTCTGTCTCTCTCTAAATTATTTGGTTTATATAATACGAACATACCTCAGTTGGGCTTTTTATTTTATTTCATTTTAATTTTTATTTAACACAGCATCTTGCTCTGTCATCCAGGCTAGATGGAGTGTAAGGATCATGGCTCACTGCAGCCTCAAACTCCTGGACTCAAGCAATCCTCTTGCCTCAGCTTCTTGAGTAGCTGGGACCTCTGGCGCATGCCCCATGTCCAGCACATAGATAGACAGATAGATAGATAGATAGATAATTTTTGTAGAGATGGGGTCTCCCTTTTTTGCCCAGGCTGGTTTCAAACTTCTGGGCTCAAGCGGTCCTCCAGCCTTGGCCTTCCAAAGTGCTTGGATTACAGGCATGAACCTCTGTGCCAGTCCTCAGAGTTTTTATTCTTAACAGACAATGGGACATTTGGTTCTATGGTCCACAAAAAACTTGTTAAAACTCTCCCTTAAAATGGTGCATCCTAACGGGCCTAATAGACACAGTGTTTATTTCCCTTCAAAAAATGTTTTATAACAAATGGAATAACATCGTCCTTGTATTTAACAGAAATTTAAGGAAGAATTTGAATGTTAGTAATTTACGACTTTTCTGGCCAATCTTCCATATCTGGCTAATTTTCATTATACTACTGTGCGTGTTTCATTTTTGTCATTCTGAATATTGATGAGTAAAGTCAATGCTTAAGCTGATAAAACTCTACTCAGCCTACTTTTTCACTTTTCTGGCCTCAGAATCCTGTGTTCCATGCTTGTATGTTATGGAACCATCTCAATTTTCAGCATTAAATTTACCATGCCAAAAGGTGGAAAAAGACTCTGCAATAAACTGACTACTTAGCATGATTTTGTCTGCATTCTGCATTTGGAATTCCCAGCATAATCTATGCAGGCATAAAATTCAGTTCCTTAAGATTCATTTACCAATCAGAATATTGTAAAAATTCAAATAAGAGGAATGCGGATTAGTGGAGAAAATTCTAAGCAAGTTTCGTTTCTGTCCTTGGTGCTGAAAAATGGGGGTCAGCTTTCCTACCTTAGTGAACTTAAGGATGTGCTGATTGTATTTAAATCACTTTGGGACAAGGGATCAGGTACTTCTCTATCATCATTCTTTAATTTTCTAGAACTGTAGGAACTTGGTGACATAATGAGAGCTGCCTGTCACCTACCCTAGAACTGTCCTGTCTCATATGACAGCCACTAGCCACATACTGCTACTTAAAAAGACACTAAATAAAATTCAGTTTCTCGGTGATACTGCTTAGATGTTGTTCCATCTAAATCTCATGTCAAATGGTAATCCCCAATTTTGGAGGTATGGCTTGGTGGGAGGTGATTGGACCATAAGGGTGGATTTTTATGAATGGTTTAGTGCCATCCCCTTGGTGCCGTCCTCGGATTAGTGAGTTATTGTGATAGCTGACAATTTAAAAGTGGTTGGCATCTTCCCCCTTACTCTCTCTTGCCCTGACTCTCACCATGTGACATGCCTGCTCCTGCTTCACCTTCTAGCATGAATAAAAGCTCCCTGAGACCTCCCTAGAAGCCAAAGTGATGCTGGCACCAACCATGAGCTAATTAAGCCTCTTTTCTTTATAAAATACCCAGTCTCATGTATTTCAAAAATAGACTAACACACTCAGTCACACCATCCACCTTTCAGGTGCTCATTAGCCACTGTCTAATGACAGTAAAGATATGAGATATTTCTGTTACCTAGGAAAGTTTTATTGATTCTGATGTGGATAGATTTGCTGGCATTACAGAGTCTACTGCAATGATTCCAATGTTTCCCTGGAATCATTGCGGTAGACTCTGTAATGCCAGCAAATCTATCCACATCAGAATCACTGGAAACTGTGTTACTTTATATGGTAAAAGGAACTCTGCAGACGTGATTTAAATAAGGCTATTGAATTGGAGAGATTATTCTATAGTATCCAGATGAGTCCAGTGTCATTACAAGGGGGACACAGAGGTGTAGAGTTAGAGATAAAAACAATGTGATAACAGAATCAGAAACTAGAGTGATGCATTTTGAAGTTGGAGAAAGGGACCACAAGGTGGTCATTAGAAGCTCAAAAACAACAAAGAAACAGATGATGCTCTCAGAGCCTCCAGAGCCCTGGTGACACATTGACTTTATGTCAGTGAAAAATCAGAACTAAAAGAATATGTTTGCATTGTGTTAAGCCACGAAGTTTCTGGTAATGTGTTACAACAACAGTAGAATACTGATAAAATCATCATCATCATCATCATCATCATCATCATCATCTTAGTAGACTCTTGCTTTTAGTTTGGGTTCTTATAATTTTGCATTCTTGAATAGAAAGTCAAAACAACTTCTTAGTTATTTGAAGAAAAACACTCATAAGCAATGGCACCTGTTTTCTTTGAGATTTTCATATTGGCTCATGAATGATTTCTTCTCTGATGGTGGTTATAGAGGTTAAACAGTATGTCCTGAGTTAGCAATGTCTAGTGGGGGAGCTATAAAGGTGAGAGGAGATAATTCACATGGTCTCACTTTCTGATTTTTTGGACTGGGATGGTTGTCAATTGCAATTCTGGTTTTGAGCCTGGTGTTCAGATGAGATTGGCATTGCTGAAGACACAGGTGAGCATCCCATTAAATGCTTTTAGGTGAATCAGAGCCAAAAGCTTAGTTCAATATTTTAAAGGCACACTTTGGGAGAACATGTCTGCCCTTCCTACCACTGGGGGCTAGTGTAGTATTTTCCACACTCTCTTGCAGTGGTGGATGTGGTGCATCAAACTCCTTCTGTGCTCTCTCAACTTGATCCTTTCCTCCCAGGCTGGGTTTGATGGATTATTATTTTCTGGAAAATTTTCCTTAACCCACTGCACACTGCCATCCAAGTCACTTCTCTTAAGTAACAATTATAGCGCAGAGATGTTCAGCATAGTGATAGGAGATTTACGTGAATGACCTAATTTATTGTAGAAATAACCCATGAACGGTGTGCCGTTTGCATCTCTATTGCAAGAGAAGAGCCCATACTCAAAGAGGTCGTGATAGTTACTCAAGGTCATACACCTGATAAGAGTCAAAGCCAGGGATTGAATTTCAGGTCTCCTGATTCTGGAGGTGGCTTACATTCTAAAACTCAGCAGAAGTTTCTCCTTCCGAGATGCTTGAGCTCCTTAATATTAGGAACTGTGTTACCTACTTTTATTTTTTGCATTAAAAATTCTTTATTCTTAATTTTAGATACGGGAAGTACATGCATAGGATTGTTACATGGGTATATTGAACCAAGGTAATGAGTGTAGTAACCAATAGGTAGCTTTTTATTCCATTCCCTCCTGAAACTTTAGTAGTTCCCATTGTCTGTCTTCCCCATATTTATTACCATGTGTGCTTGATGTTCAGCTCCCACTTATAAATGAAAACATGTAATACTGCTTTTCTGTTCCTGCAGTAGTTTGCTTAAGATAATGGTCTCCAGCTGCATCCATGTTGCTACAAAGGGCATGATTTCATTCTGTTTTATGGCTGCATAGTATTCCATAGTATATATAGACCACAGTTTCTTTATTCAGTCCACTATTGATACAGACCTAGCTTGATTCTTTGTCTTGGCTATTGTGAATAGCGCAGTGATTAACATACTCATGCAGGTGTCTTTCTGATACAAAATTTTTTCCTTTCAGGTTTGCTCAGTACTAGGATTGCTGGGTTGAATAGTAGCTCTGTTTTAAGTTGTTTGAGAAATATTGAAACTGCTTTCCACAGTGGCTGAACTAATTTACACTCCCACCAACAGTGTATTATCCATTCTATTTCTCTGCAGCCTCACCAGCATCTATTGTTTTTTGACTTTTTAATAATAGCCCTCTGACTGGTGTGAGTTGGTATCTCATTGTGGTTTTGATTTGCAATTCTCTCATGACAGTGATTATGAGCATTTTTTCATGTTTATTGGCTGTGTGTCTTCTTTTGAGAAGTGTGTGTGTCCTTTGTCCATTTTTTGCATGTACAGAATGTATTGAAATTTTAATATAGTTCTGTCTTTAAGTCCCAGAAAACTTTTTTTTTTTTTTAATTTTTAAGACTACACATTGGGTACAGTATACACTGTTTGGGTAATGGGTGCACTAGACTCTCAGAAATCACCACTAAAGAACTTATTCATGTAACGAAACATCAAAATCACCACTAAAGAACTTATTCACGTAATGAAACATCACCTGTTCCCCAGAAACCTATTGAAGTAAATTACTTTTTTTCTCGTCCCCTCAAAGATACTAGATTATTTTTTGAAACATCAGCAGAATCTCATTGAAGTTGCTCATTTAAATGTATGTTTGAATCATGTAGATTCTTAATAAGTACTTCCATGCAGAGAAGAAGCCAATAAAAACATCCCAGAGAAATCCTACAGAACGGTGTGTGGTGAGAATATACTACACTAGGTCCACATTCTGTCTCTATCTGCTATTAGCCTTTCTTCTGGGCCTCCATTTCCTCACCTTTTTATTTTGTTTAATTTTTGAGGTAGGGTCTCACTCTGCCTCCTAGGTTGGAGTACAGTGGCAGGATCTTGGCTCACTGCAACCTCTGCCTCCCAGTTGAAGTGATTCTCATGCCTCAGTCTCTCAAGTAGGTGGGATTACAGATGCTGCCACCATGCCCAGCTAAATTTTGTTTTTAGTAGAGATGGGGTCTCCCCATGTTGAACAGGCTGGTCTCGATCTCCTGACCTCAAGTCATCCACCTGCCTCAGCCTCCCAAAGTATTAAGATTAGAGGTGTCAGCCACCGCGCCTGGCCGAGTTTCCTTACCTTTTAAATGGGGATAGTAATCTCTAACTCAGAACCCTTACGGGATGAAATGAGGTAATAGATGTCAGTCACTTCGGGTGTATAAATGGGTTTAATCATCATTATTGTCATAATCAGTACCATTTCTCTACCCTTAATATGTATTCAAGTACTTGTCCTTATTCGGTGTTCGTAGCAGGTCTCAGTTTAATTGAATATATTTACATTCTAACAATGCAAACCTTAAGGACATGTTTTTTAAAATTTGTCCGCTACAGTGTTCTCATAGAAAAGACTCCAGAGCAGAAAAAAACAGTTTGCATCGTGTAATTGCTCCAAGTTGTATTTTCTTTTAGAGAAAAAAACATCACTGGAATCCGATTGAAATACAAGTTGGAAAATTGTTTTGCACTGGACACAGGATGGACTGAAAAAGTAGGATTAGAGCCATTGGTACCTATAAGGATGCAAGGAAATTGTCCTGAGAGTGAGCCTCTGGTTTCATTTGTGCTTCTCTGTCTCTACTTGGCTTTGTCATGTCTCCCACAAGTGACCACAGTCACTTTATGCCTCTCTCCATGTCCCCACCCTTTCCTGTTTCCAGCCTACCAGCCATTTAGTGGCCAGAGTGGTCTTTGTAAGATGCAAATCTGAACATGCAGATCCTGTGCCTGGAACTCTTCAGTGTCCTCCCATTACTTAAAGGACCAAATCCCAACGACTTTGCATGTTCTTTTCTCATTCTCTTCCTATGCCCTCAACCTCATTTTCTAGCCCCAGTTCCTGCTAAGTCCTCACCACACATATACTCCAGCCATATCATCCTGTTTTCTGTTTTCTTTTATGCCCTGATGTGGAGTGCATGCTTTTCCTCTCCCTTGAATTTGCACATAACTCACTGCAACGTCTCCTTAAGATTCCTCTCAACCATCACATCCTTTAAGAAGCGTTTGATAACCTGTCTCTGAATTGAGAGCTTTTTTCTTCGCCCCCTATAATCATTTATACTTATTAAACCCATGACACTTGATTTGATCATTGATTTTTTTGGTATCTCTCTTTATCCAGATCTTAATCTGCATCTGAGCAGGGACTGTTTTCTTATCTCTGAACGTATTTTATATTTAATGCAAAAACAAATGCTTATTGTGAGCCTACCGGGGGGCAGACACCGTGGATAAAGTTACCTCTAGTGCATTTCTAAACATAGTCAAGAAATACATGTTGAATGAATCAGTGAATGCAAGATATTCTACCATGTGTCACTGAGACTTTTAAAAAAGAACTAGTTTCTTTCTGATCCAATTCAATGGATAACCTTGCAGAGCAAGATCTAACTCAGAATGTCTATGGATGCCTTAAGCATTCTGCATACTGGAGCATGTTCAAGAGCTCCTCTCTGACCTCACACACGGTGAATGTCTGAGCTCTGTAGGCTATTTGTAGAGAGTTTATTTCATCTTTGCAGAAAGCTGCCCAGTATAAATATTAGTCAGTTGATTTCACACAGAGTTAAAACAAGCTTTTAAAAGCCTTTTACCTCTCCTGTCCCCAAATAGGTACTTTAGACAGATTCTCAGAGCCTTGGGAGCTTTGTCGGATTTGGTAAAGTGAAAGTTATGTTGTGTTCCGAAGCAGCCCTGTGTGAAGGCTGTCTTGGGGGTTGATGCTGTAATTGTGCAGAAAGGTAAAATGAAGATTTTTAAGGTAACAAATATGGGGTGTGGGGTGAGATGGAGATCAAGCTTCCCTGTTCTGGATGTATCTCTGTGAGTCCGTTTCTAAAAATGTTCACCTTTGGTGCCAAGGTGGTAGTTTGGTATTGTAAAAGAATGGGGGCTTCCAATTTAAATAGTCTATAAGTTCAATCTCAGCTCTGCTAATCACCTAGATAATGGTGTCCATGGGTCCCAGCCAGCCTCTGTGACACCTGAACCCATGAGTGTAACTAGCATTGTCCAGCAGAATTAAAACAACGGTCACAAATAGGAATCCCTTATGTAGTATTTTTAAAAATCTTCTAGTAGTCATATTAAGGCAAAACAAAATGGGTGACTTTAATTTTGTTTTTTTTTATTCAAGCAAATATATCCAAATATATTAACCAAGAATCATTTTATTTACCCAGTGCTTCCACAGTGCTACCACTCAACATGTAATCAAACTGTACTAAAGAGATACGTTGCATTCTTTCTCTTGTACGATGTCTCTGAAATCTGGGGTGCAGTTGCCATTTACAGTACACCTCATTTCAGACCAGCCACATTTCAGCACTCAATGACCATATGTGGCTAGTGGCTAATATGTTAGAACAGCAGGGTGAAAACACAATGCGTGAGCAGAACGAGCAAGCTCTTAAACTCCTCTGACTAGGATTACAATATCTGCTTCATGGAGAGCAAATGGGATTGCATGAAAATCATCATGAGCTCCAACTTTCTCCTCTTAAATGTAACTGTGTAAGCCACAGACTGAGAGGATAAGATGTCACAGCATCCTTAGCTGTCTATCTAATTGTTGGCGTTTCTACCACTGGACCTCAAACTCCATGAGGTAGACAATGGCATTGCTCAGTACTATGTCTTCTGTGACTAGCACATAATAGATGTACTAATTTTTCAGGGCTACTAAAACAAAGAACCATAAACTGGGTGACTTGAAATAGAAATTTACTGGCTCACATTTCTGGAGGCCTGAAGTCTAAGACAAAGGTGTGGATAGGGCTGGTTCCTTCTGAGGGCTGGGAAGAGAATCTGCCCCATGCTGCTCTCCTATCTTCTGGGAGTTTACTGACAATCTTTGGCATCCTTTGGCTTGTACCAGCATCACCCAGATCTCTGCATTCATCTTCACACGTTGTGCTTATCTTTGTCTAAATTTTTTTATTTTTATAAGATACAATATGGAATTAGAGCCCTGCTCCCTACTCAAGCATGACCTAATCTTAAGTACTTAGATCTGCAATGGACCCATTCCCAGATAAGATTACATTCTGAGATACTGAGACCTGGGACTTCAGTATTTGAGTTTGAAAAGAAGACAATTCAACCAGTAACAGTATGTGTTCAATATATTTAAGTCATATACATGAAAAATTAAAAATTATACGTAATGGTAATTTTTGGCTACATTGATTCCAAGAATATGCCACTCTGTCTAAAGAAGATAGACAGGTTAAAAATCAAATAAGCAAAACCAGTAAGTGAAGAGGATGAATGCCACCCGTGGGCAGTTAGATTATATAAAAACCAATGGACCAAAATCGCAATGCAACATATATTAAGGCTGTCCTTTGGTGGTGTTTTGAATTAGACATACTTAATATTGATCCACCTCAGTTTCCTTATGATTATCTACCTTGGAGTTGTTGAAAAAATTAACTACAATGTCCTAAGTTTCATACAGTTATTGGGCCAGACTTAAACACTGTGTCTGCAAAAAAAAAAAAAAAAAAAATGATTGCTCACCGCTGTGCTCCTTCCCTCTGATTTGCCAATCAAGCAAACATTTTCCATATTTCCGAAAAACCATTGTTTTCCTTGAGTGCACCTCGGCATTATGCATACCCTCTTCTCCCTCAAGTCAGTCAGGCCCTGCTGTACTCTAAGCTGCAACCCTTAGAGCTCAGCATCAGTCAGGCAGATGTCCTTAAGAGATCACACATCCTTAACTACAGAAGAACAGTATTTATGCACTGATCAATCATGTGAAGAATTATAGGTTCTCCAGTCTCAAGTGGAGACACTGGTTGATGTATGGGCTTAGAGATCCTCACATGGGACAGGGCCAGGCTCTTCACTTGCCAAGACGGAACTGGTTTTTTTTTAATTCCTTTGAACATACTTACAAAATAGTAGGGACTTGAATACTGTGTTCTTCTTCTTAGTGGGGTTGTACTGAATTTATAAGGCCAGGGAAGTTGTATTTCCCCTTTGTTCTTATGAGAGGTCTAGCCATTTTGTGTTTCAATTGTCATAATGTCCATATTCAGTTTTCTTATTCCCCACTGTAAAAGTTTATGGGATAGAAATGCAGGAAACCTAGAAATGCATCAAGCAACTAAGCCTATTGTTGTAAGTAGACTTGTTGGATCATGTGGGTGAAAAACTAAGGGAACAGTTTGATGCATTGGAAATATATATGGGATTCCAATCACTAGATTTGATTTGGTCATTGGTTACCTGAACCTCAGCTTGTTCCATTAAATGGATGTGAATGATGCCCATCCTACCTTTCTTTCAATATTATATGTAAGGCTCAGAAAGATTCTGTTTAAATGCCCCCAATAACCTTTACAACCTATCCTCATGATCTGGTTTGGCTGTGTCCTCACCCAGAGCTCATCTTGCACTGTAGTTCCCATAATCCCCATGCATCATGAGAGGCACCCAGTGGGAGGCAGTTGAATCATGGGGGCAGTTACCTCCATACTGTTCCTTTAATAGTGAGTGAGTTCTCATGAGATCTGATGGTTTTATAAGAGGCTTCCCCCCTGCTTTGCTTGGCCCTTCTACTTTTTGCCACCATGTGAAGAAGGAGATGTTTGCTTCTCCTTCTGCCATGATTGTAAGTTTCCTGAGGCCTCTCCAGCCATGCTGAACTGTGAGTCAATTAAACCTCTTTCCTGTATAAATCACCCAGTCTCAGGTATATCCTCACTTGCAGTATTGAGAATAGACAAATACACCCCAGCTGAGAGAGTGTGATGATGGTGATGGAGAAGAGAATCATCCTCCATCCTAGTTATTTACAGCAACTCCTTGTTTCCTCTGTTTATTTCTTCTATTTCAAGCATTTGAGTTACTTCTACTGAGAAGGCAGTGCCATAATGTAGCTTAAATTATCAGCTCCCTCTCTGTTCTTGCCCTTCCTCTTTCTTTCCTTTCCTAAGACAAAATGTATAAGACAGCTTTGTCTTGGCATGTATCATTCATTGTTGCATTTACTCTTTGATTTAACCAAACCATGTTTGATCATTCACTCTGTGCATGCGATTCTGATAGTCCTGGGGGTATGGTGTTCTGTAAGACAGATGTAGGTCTCTGCCTTTAAGAGCCTTACAATCCAGTAGCCTCCAGGTTTTTAAACCAGCTCTATGTTTTGTAGGGCCCGTGACTCTGAAAATGTCCTCATTGCTGTTTTCGACTTTGTTTTCATTGATTCTGCCACTGAGTATGAGATGTTCTATCCTAACATTTAACATTACAATTGGCCTTTCTACATATCGTTTTGTCCACCTATATCCTACCACCTGGCTGTTTCCTTCTCACCCTTCAAGACCCTCAGGTTAGACATCAATTCTGGAAAACCTTACCTGATAAATCCTTTCATTTCTTACATTTCTCTTCTCTTGGCATGTACCCTATTGCACTGTAAATCTCTAGGCCATCCCATGACTCCTGCCAGCCTGTAGCTATAGAGGTACCTGGGCTTGTCCATCTTACTCACCACTGTGGCCCCCAAACCTAGCACACTCCCTGCCAGCCAACAGATACTCAATACTTAACTCCAGAAACAATTGCATGAGTGTCATGTTCTTGTCTATTTGAATAGTTCATTGCCCTTGCTTTCTGGCAGTCTCTCCTAATTTCATTTCTTCTAAGCCCAACTATAATTCATTTTATGACAGCCCTTTTCTCCAGTTGGCAAACTATGAGAGGCTAAAGCTTATGCAACATACAATGAAAGACAAGGTCATATTTTATCATCTTTGCCTGTTGCAGTAACCAGATTAGACATCTTTCTACAAGTGAGGTCACTGCAAGTCAACCGATATTTATCATGTCAAACACCTGATTACAACATGCAAAAGAAAAAGAGGGAAATACTAAAGATACATGGACAAGCACCTGCCCTTAAGGGGCTTACAACATTATGGGAGGTCTATGGTTTTCATGTAAGAAAATTGAATAATTAAGATACAGGTAGATGCTTGGCTTTGTACATTCTTTATAAACAATATGGGGATGACAGGTAGTTGTAAAGTTTTCACTATATTATGCCTCCACAAAGCCATTGCACTGTTTAGGCTTATGTTTAGGTACCCAGCTTTGAGAAAGGGCTGAAGAAATAGATGATAAAAGTGGGGCATAAACTTTTATGATGGGTAAGAAACTTTATAATGTGGTATAAGAAGAAATGACTCTGAATTGGCTGGGAGTAGTGGGTTCATGCCTGCAATCCCAGCACTTTAGGAGGCCAAGGTGGGCGGTTCACCTGAGGTCAGGAGTTTGAGACCAGCCTGGCCAACATGGTGAAACTCTCTGTCTACTAAAAATACAAAAATTAGCCAAGTATGATGGCAGGGTCCAGCTATTCAGGAGGCTGAGGCAGGAGAATCACTTGAATCTGGGACACTGAGGCTGCAGTGAGCCAAGATCGTGCCAATGTACTCCATCCTGGGTGACAGAGCAAGACTCTGTCTCAAGAAAGAAAAAAAAAAGAATAGAAGTTATTCTGAATTTATCCACGTCCAAGATGATGGTATCTACTCCTTGTACTGCTTTGTATCTAGAATGTCAACTTTTATCTTCACTAGAACATTCCATCATCTGTGACCTAATCCCAAAGGGGAAGGTATATGGTTCTCCTTTTGTTAATGTGACTTAATGCTCCCAATTTTCCAAATCTACCAAGAGACCCTTGGTGACATTCTTAGTGGGATGCCATAGTCAGCAGCATTCATAGCAGAGTTACTGTCCCTCTAGGCTATTTGGTTCTGTCTGTATGTATAAGGACTGCCTCTTTTACAAAGAAAGTGGTCTCATATTCAATCTATCAATTTCCTACTTTAGAAGCAGGCAGAGAATACGCTGGACAGCTATGATGGAATAAGTAAAGCAGCAATATTATCTCAAATTATGTCTGTAGGGTAGCCGCAAGCCAGCTATTTAGGGGGACAGAATCCATCCTTTTCCTCTCGTGGCTTTGGCTAAATGTAGTAGTATTAGCAATGGAGCAAGTCATCTAAACTTACCTTGAATGTGAATTTGACACTGAATTACTCGGGTGGTAGTTGTAAGAACTTCACCCCCTTTAGAAAACAGTGGGCTGGATAAAGAAGATGGATTGTGAAAGTCTGTTCAGGATTGAGGTTTCCCGCATACCCAGGTGGGGAAGAATCCCTGTTGAATTAAAATTCAAAATTCGGCCGGGCGCGGTGGCTCAAGCCTGTAATCCCAGCACTTTGGGAGGCCGAAGCAGGTGGATCACGAGGTCAAGAGATCGAGACCATCCTGGTCAACATGGTGAAACCCCGTCTCTACTAAAAATACAAAAATTAGCTGGGCATGGTGGCGTGTGCCTGTAATCCCAGCTACTCGGGAGGCTGAGGCAGGAGAATTGCCTGAACCCAGGAGGCGGAGGTTGCGGTGAGCCGAGATCGCGCCATTGCACTCCAGCCTGGGTAACAGCAGCGAAACTCCGTCTCAAAAAATAAAATAAAATAAAATAAAATAAAAATAAAATTCAAAATTCATCTGTCTGTTCTTTCCCTTACAAGAGTTCACTTTTGCCAATGTTTATTAGAATGGTTCAATTTTCTACTTGTTTATCTGCCCTTCTGTCCATACCAGTGTGTCTGTGACAGTGATGGGCAGCCCCAGCTGTCACTCAGGAATGGATGGCAGTGGTGATGGTTGGTTAGTATTGAGAGCAAAGTAGTCACAACAGCTGAACTTTCTGGTCTTCACAGTGTGCTATAGTTATGCAAGAGGTTATCACTGGAGAAAATGGATGAAGGGTACCCAAGATCTTCTTCTACATTTCTTTTTGAAACTTTCTGTATATTTATGTCTCTATGATTATTTGAAAATAAAAAGTTAAAAATAATGGTAATCATAGGCTAGGCTCTGCATTCAGAATTGGGTTGGTACACATTTCTTCGTGTACCCATCATGACCTGAGATAATTTTCTTAGCCTCTCGAAGCCTACTACTTATCAAACAAAGATAACGTTTGCGCCAATATAATCGGGCTGTGAGTACCATGGATAGAAGTTCTATTTATAGAACATTTAGGGCAGTGGCAAGCATGTGGCTTAAGCCCTTCTAATTGTATTATTATCAACAATAAAGTTATCAGTAACACTATCATCATTAATGTGATTAACTTACTGAGTCCTAGATCTTAGGGCAGCAGGAACAAGGTCTTGTGGCAACCTCTCATTTTGCCCAGGATACTTCAAGGCTTTGTCAGAATGTCTCAAAAATACTTTATTGTGAATTGCTCTACCGTAGCTCTTACAAATACCACCTCTTAGCCCACAAAAACGGCAATTATAGATAAAGGAAAGGACCTCATTGTTGGAGAAAGACTTAGATCTGAGGTCTGGATTTGCGCTTACTCACTCTAAGACCTTGTGTTTCGTTATCTGTGAAGTGGGTGTGCTAAAAATGAGTTTATTACTCTAGCTCCTGTGGAGATGAAGTGAGATAGTATATATGTAAAGTGACTAACATTGTCCATTACTTAGAAGGTGCTCAAAGAATACCAGCGGCTCTGGCTGTTAGTTTATATTAGTAACAGGCAATAATAAGGCATTTGCAGCAGTTTCATAAACAGGTGAAGCCGTATGCAGCGTGCCTTTCCAGCAAGAAATGCTTCAGTGCAATGTCGGGATATTCCAATGGGGAAATTTTTTTCAATAATGCAGGGCAACAGTGGATGGTTTTGACCTTGTTCTCAGTGCCCTGAGGTGCTAAGTGAGTCAGAGCATGTCTCAGTACTAGTAAAAACGAAGGGACTAGCTTGGGATTCATTTTTTATTCAACAAAACATTTTGAATGCTTTTGTATGCGTCTGTGTGTGTGCACCTCAGACACTGTTTGAGGCAACAGTGATAGACAAAAAAAAGGAAACCAGATGAGGTTCCTTTACTCATAGAGTTCACAGTCCAGTTGGGAAGGACACCAAAATGTGCATATATCAGACTTTGAGAAGGGTTTTCAGTGACAAGACAGGGTCCTCTGAGATGCTGGAAAAGGGAGAATCTCCGTTGTCCTAAGTGCCTGATGCTGTTGGTTGGAAACTTCACTTGTTCTGTATGTTGCTGATTTTTTTTTTTTTTTGAGACGGAGTTTTGCTCTTGTTACCCAGGCTGGAGTGCAATGGCGCGATCTCGGCTCACCGCAACCTCCGCCTCCTGGATTCAGGCAATTCTCCTGTCTCAGCCTCCTGAGTAGCTGGGATTACAGACACACACCACCATACCCAGCTAATTTTTTTTGTATTTTTAGCAGGTACAGGGTTTCACCATGCTGACCAGGATGGTCTCGATTTCTTGACCTCATGATCTACCCACCTTGGCCTCCCAAAGTGCTGGGATTACAGGTGTGAGCCACTGCGCCCGGCCCATGTTGCTGATTTTTTTAAAGGCCTGAGCACATTTTCCTCTGGGATTAAAACCTCAGAAGTGACCAGATCCAGTCTCTGACTTGTACAAAGTACCATAAATATTTTATTGTCAGTAACTTCTAAAGAGTTGAGAAAAACAACGTCTACATTGCCTTCTGTAACTCCAAATGGAAAATCAGGATGGAACATTTTGCAAACATAACACCTCCTCACAGCAAGTCTGCCGCCCACTCGGTTGGCTTCTGTTTCTGGGGCTGTGTTTGTCAGCCATGGCAAGATGGCTTCCATCCACTTCCCTATTGAGGCCAGGGAAGTGAAATGAGACAAGCAGCTTTGCTGGAATCTATAACATGGATTCTCATCATCTTTGCTGTTTGTTGTGTTTTTATGAGTTATGGCTTCAGCACAACTTCAGAGTTCTTTGTTCAAGAGATGATTTTCTGTAAGCTGGCATAGCTATTAGAACAAAGGTTTATATGTTTAACTAAATGAGGTCAGATTTGAATCCATCTCCAAGTATTTAAGCATATACATTGTAGGATTCTGACACATTTGGGTACATAGTATTAGCCAGTTGTGTGAGCATGAGCAAGTAATCCCACCTTGCTTGAAAAAGAAGATGGAAATATGCAGCACGTTGGATTCTTGTTCAATGAGGTAATGTAGCAAAGCTACTCTGTTGAATTTTGTATGCTTAGAACAACAATCAGCTCATAACTGGTGTTTAAGAAAAGATTTCTTATCCTCATTACCAGAAATCATCATCACCATCACCGTCACCATTATTACCATCACCATCACCATCATCACCATCACCATCACCATCACCATCACCATCATCACCATCACCATCACCATTATTACCATCACCGTCACTATTATTACCATCACCGTCACTATTATTACCGTCACCATCATCATCATCACCGTCACTATTATTACCATCACCATCACCATTATTACCATCACCATCACCATTATTACCATCACCATCATCATCATCACCGTCACTATTATTACCATCACCATCACCATCACCATCACCATTATTACCATCACCATCACCATCACCATTATTACCATCACCATCACCATCATCACCATCACCATCACCATCACCATCATCACCATCACCATCATTACCGTCACCATCATCATCATCACCGTCACTATTATTACCATCACCATCACCATTATTACCATCACCATCACCATCATCACCATCACCATCATCACCATCATCATCATCACCATCACCATTATTACCATCACCATCACCATCATCACCATCACCATCATCACCATCACCATCACCGTCACCATCACCATCACCATCGTCACCGTCACCATCACCATCACCATTATTACCATCATCACCATCATCACCATCACCATCACCATCATCATCATCACCATCACTATTATTACCATCACCATCACCATTATTACCATCACCATCACCATCACCATTATTACCATCACCATCATCACCATCACCATCACCATCACCATCACCATCATCACCATCACCATTATTACCGTCACCATCATCATCATCACCGTCACTATTATTACCATCACCATCACCATTATTACCATCACCATCATTACCATCACCATCACCATCATCACCATGACCATCACCATCATCACCATCATCATCATCACCATCACCATTATTACCATCACCATCACCATCATCACCATCACCATCATCACCATCATCATCACCATCACCATTATTACCATCACCATCACCATCATCACCATCACCATCACCATCATCACCATCACCGTCACCATCACCATCACCATTATTACCATCACCATCACCATCATCATCATCACCATCACCATCGTCACCATCACCATCATCATCACCATTATTACCATCACCATCACCATCATCATCATCACCATCACCATCGTCACCATCACCATCACCGTCACCATCGCTACCATCTTCATCTTTATCTTGTTATGGATTCAGTAACAAGAATTTTTCAATAATACCAGATTATCTTAAATTTCTGGTTCTCTCTCTTACAAATGTACTAGATCTTATGTATTGGGAAGTATTTTTCATTTGTTTAGCACCTCAGTGTTCTTATCTGCCCAAGGAACCATAATGGCTACTGCATGGGGTGATTGTGAATACTAATCTCCTGACATACAGTAGGTTAGAGTCTAACACATGTCATTTCTTCGTGTCTTCTCTAGAGGAGGAACTTCAGTGGACTAGAAGGGGGCCAATTTTATCCCCGATGGGACATATGTGCATACAGGACTTTCTAGATTATAAAACACATCCCAATAGATTTTCCCTCTAAAGCATCGTAAGAGTCTCACTGTGAAGAATAATATACATCACTATTTATATTTTATGAATAGGGAAACTGAGGCACATGAAGGTTGAATGACTTGCCAATAGTTTTATCATTATGCTCTTGATGCCTCAATACTTGTCTTTGATTTCAGTCACAGCATTAAAAGATTAGATAGTAACTAACACTAGAAATTACCTGACCTAACATAGTGTTTTTTCTATTTCTTTTTACCACAATTCATAAAAGATTTTACATTCTGAACCCATTCCTCTACATAAAGTTTTTATGAAACAATACAAACCTTAAACTATTTGGTTCTTCTCATGTGTGTAGTTTATTTCATTTAAACAATGTTGGTAAGACGACCCACTACATGGGTCTTATAGTCTAAGAGATCAGACTGACAGAATAAAACACACAGAACGTTTTTCTACAGAATTGTGAATCAGAAATCCCTGGGCACCTTTTGACACTGCCCTTGCCTGGATCCCGCCCTCGCAGATTCTGAGGCAGGAGGTCTGGTGTGAAGCCTTGGAATCTGATATTTTTAAGGAATACCCAAGAACTCATGTTTCTCTGACTAAGGGCCATGTTCTGTTGCATCTCTCGGATGGTTTCCACCTGAAACTCTTTCACTCTTTCTCTATTTTTTTTTTTTCTTTTTGAAATGAAGTCTTACTCTTTCACCCAGGCTGGAGCGTGGTGGTGCAGTCTCGGCTCACTGCAAACTCCACCTCCCAGGTTCAAGCGATTCTCATGCCTCAGACTCCCAGGTAGCCGGGATTTTAGGCACCTGCCACAACGCCTGGCTAAGTTTTGTATTTTTAGTAGAGATGTTTTGTCTCAGGTTGGTCTTGAACTCCTGACCTCAAATGATTCACCCACCTTGGCCTCCCAAAGTGCTGAGATTCCAGGCGTGAGCTGCCGTGCCCTGCCAATCGTTTTATGGTTGCTTGGTTTTGAGTATTCTCTTCATCATTCCCTAGGACATTAATGTTTCCACCAGAGAATTTGTCAGTCTTGGTCTTGTCCCTCTTTCCTAGCTTGAAGGACAGAAGTTGGCTTCTCAGTTGAGGACAAGAGCTTATGGTGTGTGAGAATGGCTGCTGTCCTCGAGTGCTGAGCTGGAGTCTTGTGAGATAGGGCCTCTCGTCCTCTGTGGTAATGTGGTTAGAGAGTGGAGCTGACTCGTCCCTTTAAGGAACCTTGAAAGGGCTGCTTGTTTTAACCCTCACTTCGTGATGCATTGCAGACATCCCCAAGGTATGATTGGAAATGAAAATGTAAGAACGGCACAAATACTGTGTATCCAGATTTTCTTTCCAACCTTGAAGAGCTGGGAATTAAGAAGAGAAACATCACCCAGGGGCCCGCTGAACTAGAACCTGCAAAAAAGACCAGCAGGAAGGTTGAATTCATCCAAGCAGCCTTTTCCACCCTCACCTCCTCCTCTGTTACACAATCGAATTACAAGTTTAATCACTTCAGAAACCACATTCGTTCCCTCCAGTCGAATGATCTCTCTTTCCATAGCAAGGAGCCTTGGTGATAAGCAGCTATCTGTGGGAAGGGCAGATGGGCCTCTCAGAAGCTCTCCCTCGACAAGCAAGAAAGACGTGAGCAAATAAAAACTGAAATTGTTTTGACATTTCACTCTGGTTGTTGTAGTTTTCATAATAAAGGAAGAACAAAGTACGTGCGGCTTTAAATAAAGAAGCTGCATTTGGCATGGATGTGGGGTTTCACTGGGGACTTTTTTGTATGAGTTCTTGTTTTTGCTCACTGGGAGAGAGAAAAAAAATAATAAGGCATGAAAAGACACATCTAAGAAAAGGAGAAAGCCAGACCCCTGTACTTCTTCTTCATGGCATTCATCGCCACTGGAATACTGCGGTCATCTTAGTATTTATTTTCTTCTTTCTTGAAGTCTGCTGCTGCACTTAACTATGAGGTCTACAGAGACAGAGATGGTTTTGGATTTTGCTTACCATTTCATTAAATGTGAATGAATGAATTCATTTCCATAATGCATACTATGAGAGCCAGGCCGTGTGTGCACACGTGTGTGTGTGTGTGTGTGTGTGTGTGGTTTTTGGTGATTTCATTTTAAATTATATCCTTACAATAATATGGTGAAGCTCCTCATCATTGGCCCCATTAAACAGAAGCAGAAACTAGTGCCTGGAGTATCACAATAACTTGTTTAAGATTACACAGCCAGTCTGTAAAAGAGCCGGATTTCAAAATCTTCCAAGTAATCATCAGTTATGGTATTTTTAAGATCGATTTGCAGTTAAACACACAGCTTTGTTGCAAATTCCTGCTTTCCGATGTTCTCACAGTAGTTTTAAAAATTTACCTATTGCTCTCTCTTTTAGCTTTTCTTCATCCTTCCTCTATCTCTTCCCTTCTATCCCTGAGTCTTTGCCCTCCCCTCTTAAGAAAAAAACAAAGTAAGATAGTAGCAAGCTCCCTGCTGGATTTTATAACTTTGCATACCATATATTTAGTTTAGTAATGAAAAATTCCAGCTCCAGGCGACGCATAGAATCGCATTTCTAATGTTTTTTAAACAGCTATTAATGTGGTCGAGCACTGTGTTTTTTTTCCATCCTCCTCTATATAATCATCTGCTCAGTGGTGCGCTGTGAAACTGAGAGCAGGAGCCAGAGGAGGAGCAAGCTGTGATTGATGGGCCAGGCCTTGCTGGCAGAAAAAGTCCCATCTGGGTTGGTTTTGGGAGCAGTCAGATGTTGAGGGGGAGGTCAGCCAGGCGGCCTCGGCCCCCCACCTTCCTCAACACCCCGATCATCCACACATGGCACAGTGTGCGTGCCCTCGCTCGTAACTGAGGCGTGCTTTGGGCAGATGCTTTGTGGTGTGGGACAAGAACAGCTGCTAAGTTTATGGAGGAGAAAGGAAGCAGGATGGTGCAGCAGGTATTTTTTTTTCCATTTAATCTTTCACTCAAAATTGTGATTTGAATTAAGCTGAAAGCTTTCCTTGTGGTAAGTCTGTGCTGTCTGTGATTCGTAGCTTGCTCCTTGAGTCATGTTCGGGGAAAGGAGAGGAGTTTCAGCCAAGTGTGTGTGTGTGTGCGTGTGTGTGTGTGCGCGCGGGCGCGCGTGCGTGTGTGTGTGTGTGTGTGCGTACGCCTTCTGCTTGATGTGTGGAACTGAGCTGGTCTTAAAACCAGCAGGTTAATGGTGTCATTTTGCATTTCTCTCCTTTGTTTCAATGCCCCTGGGGCATGATGCAGTTTAGCTCATTTCAGTTCAGCACAAGAGGCTTTCTCTGAATATGCGCGATTTCTTGCCAGAGATGTAGCGTAGACCATGCTACTAAACTAAAGTAAAACAAACTGTCAGCAAGACTGAAAACTGCAGGCAAACACCAAGAATGGATAGATTCCTCCAGTGAGTCCATGCTGCGGGCGGGGGTCCCACTGCGGGAGTCGCTGCTTTCCTGGGGTGTGTGGACAGATGCAGTCAGCCGGTTACTAGATCTTGACGATTCCTGTGCATTTCTTCATTATAAGGGTTGAGTTTGGGCCAGAGGAGGTTTTCTGCAGCAATAAATAAACTGGGGACAAATAAATTCCAGATGCAGAAAGGGAGGGTGTGCTCAAGAAGTTTGACTAATAAAGGTGGGGAAAGGCAGGTGTGTGAGTGTGCACCCACACATTCCCACACACGAACAGACTTGCTTATGTTAAAGTCCACCTGGACGCCTATGAAAGCAGGTGCTTTGTCTTCTCAGTGAGAATCAGGCAGTTACATGGAAAAGAATAGACCCATTTCACGTTTGGCCATTTTAAGATTATTTCTCAGTTGAAATATGGTTTGCATTAGATTCCTTCTCTTACTAGTTTCTCAAAGCTACTCTGTTAAAGCACTCATGGCAACAAATGGGAGAAAGGCAATGTCTTTAAAAAATTCTCATGCTATTTTCTCTCTGACTCTGTCTTCTGAGTCCACTTCAGGGAGAAAATTAAGGGTTCAGAGTGTTTCTGTGACCAAAGAAATTCTCTGAGCATTGGAACAGTGGCCCTCTGAATGTGTGCATACAAGAGTCGACATACTATGCTAATAGTCAGATTACGGTATTTGTCTTAAAATAGCAATGATAGCCAGGCTATTTCATGCTTCAGTAAAATATTTAAATTGAAATGACATTTTTTTAAATTTTAGGAATCAGACTTGGTTGCATTTTAATAATCCTTTTGCTCTCTGTAACTGGAGTGAAAGCTACACGTTGGGGTGTCTTGAGTAATGACAGGTTTCCGTCATCCTGCTGTCATTGAGTTGCTCTCATTGACTGAGACGTTTGGCATCTGAAGACAAGGAAGTTTCTTCTACCTTTATACCAATAAATGTTGTTGATTTCAAGCTTCCAGTCAGTTCTGCAGCAGCAAGAGTGGGGCTTCAAGCATGAGATCTTGGCCTTCTTTCATCCCCCTTTTGTGTACTGAGCAACAACTCAAGAAAGTCCAGGCACTGAAATTAAATGTTAACTTTGCAAATGCTCTTGAAGCGTTAGCTTGATGATGGGGGAACACTTGCAGAGCAGATCCTCCTCCTCATCAGCTAGGAACACCCACAAGCACCCTGACTCTGCAGATATCACAAACTCCCTGATCATTCCACTTATTTAGGGAAAGGTGGGGGTTTGGCATTGGAGTAGAAGAAAGAAGGCAGCTTCTGCAAATGAGGGAGTGTCTAGTGAGGAGGCTCCAAATAATTTTGCCTGTCACTGTCCCCTACATGAAGTTGGCTTCAGCTTCCAACTCGAGAGCCTGTTCACGTGCCTAGGATTTGCCATGACCTGGAGTGGAAAAGTTGCCCTTAATGTGAATGTATTTTTCCAGAAAATACATTCATCCAAGCTAGGAATCTAGGAACGTCACCAGGGAGGAAACAAAGACATCTCTGGAGCCATTTGAAGGTGAAAAATAATTCCATAGGAAGTACAATGGTCTTAATTAAATATTAGCTGCAATTATCCTAAAGTGCAAATGTTGGGAATATGAATTAGGGTCTCTCTGGAACGGCTGTCAGTGTTAATAAGTAGCGGTAGGGGGTCCTACCAACATCTGTTTGAGAACTCCAGGTACAGGATGAAATCCGGAGCCCCATGTTCCTGGATGCTCACTGCAGGCTCCCTGGCTACCATGGAATCATTCCCTAGAGCATGGTGCACTGTATTTGCCAGAATTGCACAACTCATGATAGAGGTGGGTGGTTTGCATTGGCACCAGCGGTGCTCCAGCTGGCTCTTCTCTTTCCTGGGATAGCCTGAAAGCATTTTGAAGTCAGGCGTAAGGCTTGAGATAGTGCAGAAGTTTCCCAGGCTGCTGCCCTACTACTTTGGAAGGGTCACCCACCTAATCTGGCCATTGGAATTGCTGGCATCTTTGAATCGCATACCCTAGTCCCTGGCTTCCTCACAGGAGTAACACCCCAACAGCTAAAACACAGTTCCATGGTGTGCATGATAGAGAGGGAGTTGCTTATTTAAAAATGGGAAATGAACTCCCCACCAGGTGATTCTCTTGCTAGATGAGAGATGCCTTAACATGATACATCAAGGCCTTGGTTTAACTGTTGGCTCCCCTGAGAACTACCTGTGGCTGTGACCTTGCATCATTATTTCCAAGTTTTGGGCTGGAGCCTCTTTGATGACAAAGTAAAGTGAGATTAGAGATGGAATGCATGTGAAGTAGGGATTCTGGACCTTGGCGCTATTCACATTTGGAGCGGGACAGTCCTTTGTGGTTCAGGGCAGTACTGTACACTTCAGGATGTTTAGCAGCACCCCTGGCCTCCATCCACTAGATGGCAGTAGCACATCCTCCCTCGTTTGTGACAGTCGAAATGGTCTCCAGTCATTGCCTAATGTCCTGTGTAAAGTAGTCACACTTTGTAAGAACTACCCCTATGAAGCACCCAGCACAATGCCTGGCACCTAGTAAGTTTTCTTCTGAGGAACAGTGAGGAGAAGGGGCTGCTTTTTATTGAAGCCTGAGGCCGTCATGAACCTTCTGCTCATAAGCCCTCCTCTGCAGATTTAAAGCCTGTGGGCATGTGTGTTTACGGGACAGCGATCTGGTGATGGAAAGTGAATTCCCAAAAAGATTCTGACTTGCTGGTTTTGTACCATTCTCAATATTTCCAGCCTCCAAGACTAGCTATCACCCCTCTTTGGTTTAGAGAGAATACAGCCCCTTTCTCTTTCTGCTTCACTGCCTTATTTTCTGCCCAAACTATTTATGCGGTAATGGCTTCTTAACTGGTAATCTCATATCTAATGACATTCTGCCATAGCTTTTAGAAAATATTTTTCCACAAAGAACCAATAGTAGATCATTCAGCCTTGGTGGGCTGAGCAGTCTCTGTCACAACTATTCAATTCTGCTGTTGTAGTACAAAAGCCACTATAGACAGTCAACAAAGGAGCATGGCTGTGTTTCAATAAAACTTTATTTACAAAAACAAAATGGGGGCCAGGTTTGCCCTGTGAGTCATTTGCCAGGTCCTCTCTTCATCCCCGTACCCTGTCTCCTGCTGCCAGACCATGTTTTACAGAGCCCAGAGTTCATTTTGTCAAGCACATATTCACTTGGAAAACACTTGGAAATGTCCAATTTGCAGCTAGTATGCTGTTGGACTATGGATATGAGACAGGGAATGTGGCACAGTGTCCTGTTTTCAGAAAGCTCACAAACAAATAAAAAGACAATGGCAGTGCTCGGAGCTGGGTGAGCCATGGCCACCAGCTATAGTGGAGCTGAAGGGATGGACCACTGACCAGGTTTCAGCATCAAGGAAGGCCTGCTGGAGGAGGGACTCTTAATGCAGACTGAATAAAGCATAAGAACTAGTTGGGCAAGGGGGTAGGTGAGGCTTTCTAAGCTGAGGGGCAGTGAATGTGAAGACTTCATGGGGTTGGGAGGATGGAGCTCTTCTCTCTTAACTGACCATAAGCTTCTGAAGGCCATGGCACTTCTCTGCTCCATATAGAGAGAGCTCCAATTCTACAAGGAGCCTTAGCTCTTTTGCAGGAACTAGTGGGAATGGGCCACTTTTCTTGAGGTTGCTCTGCACTGATGGAAATCCCCAGGGTTATATATATTGCTGGTGAAAGTACCTTCTGCTGGAGGTGGAGGAGGGAAGGCTTGGTCTTCATCTGATCATTGTCTGGACCACTGCTCCTGTGATTATTCTATTCTTCCCTGTAGGGGCTCAGACAAGTCTGTGTTTCAATGGAGAGATGGGCCAGGTAGAAGACTGGGGAGGCAGAAACAGATCTTTGAGCAGAAGCTGCCTCTGGCACAATGAATTTCTCATCAGATGGTTCCTAAGATCCCAACATTTCTGGGGCTTTTCATCACCCATGGAGAAGTGGCATCACTAAGGAATTTTGGTACAGAAGGATATGTTCCTTGAACAGCCCAGAAAAAGAAAAGATGCTAGTTTAGTTATAAAACAGCAGAAGTTTTTTTTTTTAATTAGTCAAGACCCTTTCAGTTTTAAGTAACAGAAAAACTAGCTTAAAAAATGAGACAAAGGATACAAAGTGTCAGTTTTGCAAGACAGATACATTCTGGAGATTTAAGTACAGCATGGGAACAGGAGTTAAAAATACTGTATTATATACTGGAAATGTGCTAAGAGGATAGATCTTAAATTAAATCTCAACACACACACACCACACACACAAATGGAAATCATGTAGAAATGATGGATATGCTAATTACCTGGAATGTGGTCACTTCAAGTGGCAGGTCCTCTTCAAGTGGCAGTTTTGTTGGTTTTTTTTTTTTTTTTTTTTTTTTTGATATGAAGTCTTGCTTTGTGGCCCAGGCTGGAGTGTGGTGGTGCAATCTCAGCTCACTGCAACTTCCACCTCCCAGGTTCAAGCCTTTCTCTTGCTTCTGTCTCCCAAGTACCCGGGATTACAGGCATGCACCACCATGCCTGGTTAATTTTTGTATTTTTAGTGGAGATGGGATTTCACCATGTTGCCCAGGCCGGTCTTGAACTCTTGACCTCAAGTGATCCACCCACCTTGGCCTCCCAAATTGCTGGAATTACAGGCATGAGGCAACATGCCTAACCTAAGTATCAGTTCTTGGCAGCTTCAGGCTTATGTTGTTTTTGCAGCTGCAAATGACAGTGGAAAGATAACTTCTTCCCCCAAACTATGGCAAAATTCCAGGGTGACTGGGACTCAGTGGTGTGACTAGGGCTTAAAGTACCAATGGATTCACTGGATAGATGGGCATGAACCCAAATCCACTGAACTATCTCAGTGGGACCTTCTGACTGGCCAGGTTGGTGTCCTGGGGTTCATCTCTCAGTGATCGGGAGCCGCGTTCAAATGTATCTCCTGCATACAGGCTGAGAGTGGGACTGGGGTCTTGTTGAAGAAACGGCAGTGGAGACAGACCAGCAGTATCAGCACATGTCGTCTGTAGCTTCCCAGGGATAGACAGGGTTAACTGCTCATAGATAGCAATTTAGCCTCAGCATAGGCACACCCTCCATGGCCCCAGTGCTACGGAAACATGTTAGAAAGACAGAAAGAAACGCTTGTGCCCTTTTATTTCCAATGGCACAGACATTTGGAGAAATTTGTCCAGAGGAGGCAAGAGCCTGATGGGAATGTTCTTCCTTGTAAAATGTTTCAACTTATCCTAAGCTTCCTTCTCTTCCAAGTGTCATTTTTAACATACTAATTAAGGTCCCTTCTAAACAAATGCACCAGTTCTGTCTGTGTGCTTCTCTGAGAACGAACTTTTTTTTCCCCCTTCCTTCTTTCTGTCATCATGTTTTTGCTGCACTCAAATTGCTTTAGAGAAAGAGGATTTCAGATGTTGGTGGCGAGTACTGAAGAGAGAGGAGCAATTCTGACATTTTTGCCCTAGTATCATTATATGAGGGCTAAAGTCACATCTAATTGACCACAGACAATGGGAGAGGCAGCTATTTGGTGTGCTTAATTGCTAAGCTTTTTTCCACTCTCTGTCTTTCTGACTGTGTAATCTCATCTCCTGAGACCATGGAAAATTTGGACCTTTGGGTTACAGTTTCTTATGCCGTGTGTGTGTGTGTGTGTGTGTGTGTGTGTGTGTGTGTGTGTGTGTGTACTGTGGAAGCGGAAGTAGAGAGAAGTTTCCTGAAATGGAAGCATCTGAATTCAGGTTTTGGTTGTGTGTGTTTTTTAAATTCTTCTGAGTTGGCTGTAATTGTCACACTGCATGTTTTGCCTAGATCTGAAGAATGAATTGTTATATAATACTCTGTGCTCATAAAAAAAAATAAGGCAGGGAGGGAGAAGCATTGACTAATGAGACTAAGAGTTAAATCCAATATTTTTCAGAAATGCTTAAAATGTGGATGTCAGAGAGGACGATCTTTGTCCAAATTAGGCCTTGAATTTTTATTAGCTGCTTCATTTTGGCACTGGGGACATTATACACACACACACTCACAAACACACATGCACACGGACACTGGAAGTGTTAAAAGGATCCTCCCTCTTCCCATTATGTGAGCCAAGTCACATAAAACTTTGATTAAATTCAAATGCTTACATAAATTGTCTCTCCTCTCAAGAACACACACGTTCAATTTAATCTCTCTTGGCACTTTGAGTATCAAATCAAGGTTCTGCTGTCACTGCGGACAACTAAATGTTCACAGCTTCCAAAATGGGAATGAAATAAAAAGGATCTGACAGAAAAAAAAAATCCAATCTAGTAAGCCACAGACCTCGTTGTCTTTGAATATTAGGCCGAGTGACTTGGAAAAAGTGACCTTATCTTTCCAAGACTCGGTTTCTGCATCTCTAAAATGGGGAGAAGTGATGGTTACTGTTTCCTTATAGGTTCTGGTGAAGATGTGCTGAGATTGGTCCATCTCAGGCTGATGATGTCATGGTGACCCCTAGAAAGTAGGCAGTGCACGATCGTCCTGGGATCTGGGAGGAAGCTTTCTGCAGGGTGCCTACTCATGATGTTCTCCCTCTCTCCACCTTTTTGATTTTTCAGGGTAATCAGGAAGCAGCTGCTGCCCCTGACACAATGGCTCAGCCTTACGCTTCGGCCCAGTTCGCTCCCCCGCAAAATGGTATCCCCGCGGAATACACGGCCCCTCATCCCCACCCCGCGCCAGAGTACACAGGCCAGACCCCGGTTCCCGAGCACACGTTAAACCTGTACCCTCCCGCCCAGTCGCACTCCGAGCAGAGCCCGGCGGACACGAGTGCCCAGACCGTCTCTGGCACCGCCACAGTAAGTGGACACGTTCGCTGTGGGTGGGGTGGTTGGGGGAATAGGCAAACCTGCGCCGGGGCACGTGCCCCAGGCCTGGGAATGGCAGCAGGGGCGCAGCCCCTCCATCCAGGGACTCTGGCAAACGGATCAGCCCCTGAGCTCATCCTCATCTTACCTGCTTCCTGAAGTTTTTACCTCATCTCCGTACACTCATTCTTAGCATTCATTTAAATCTGTATATTTTTTCATTGATTTCATTTATTTGCAAAGGGGCACATCTATCAATTTTCTGTTTTTATAGTTTTGCCTTTCCAGAATGCCATCCCAATGAAATATCCTTTTTTTCTGGAAAAAAAAAAAAAAAAAAAAAAATTGATGTAAGAGATTTATTTATTTATTTATTTATTTTGTCATTACGGAGGCTGGGTATGGTGGCTCATGCCTGTAATCCCAGCACTTTGGGATGCTGAGGTAGGAGGATCACTTGAAGCCAGTAGTATGGCCTGGGCAACGAAGTGAGACCTCATCTCTACAAGAAAATTTAAAATTTAGCTGAGTGTAATGGTGCATGCCTGTAGTCCCAGCAACTTGGGAGGCTGAGGTGGGAGGATGGTGTGAGCCCAGGAATTTGAGACTGCAGTGAGCTAAGATTGCTCCACTGAACAGGGCGACAGAGTGAAACCCTGTCTCTAAATCAACAAAAATAAAGCCTTTGTGGAGTTATAATTTACATAGCATAAAAGTTGTATATTTTTAGGTGTACAGTTCACTGATTTTTCGCAGATTTACAGAGTCGTGTGACTATTGCATCTAATTTTGTGATATTTCCATCAGCCTAAGCACAAGCCTTGTGCCCCTTTGCAGCTACTCCTCATTCATCCCTCAGCTCTGAACCCGGCTTCCTTACCTTAGCCTAATGCATTTGAAATTCATACACGTTGCAGTGTTTTTCCCTGTTTTTTTTTTTTTTTTTTTTCCTTTTATTGCTGGACCATAGAGCAGGGCTAGAAAGGCTCAGGCTGAGAGAATTTGGGTGAATAAGGGAACTGTCCTGTATTTTTGGTGTTGCTTACATGACTTGATATACCATAAAGAGTACACTTTATTGCATACAAATGATTAAATGGATTAGAGACAGGCATGTAAAGAACAGGACTATTTTATCATCACTGTAAATGAAAACTGGTGTTTGGGCCATTAATCAAATATAACTCTCAACAAAAAGAATTGTAGTAAAATTAATCAATGTTCATTTGTGTGCCCCTTAAAGTAATCATGATACCACAAAACCTATATGGAATATGCATTTGGAACCTTCCTCTGTAGAATTCTTTAGAAGCTTGGGCACCCCAAACTTCTTGTCTGGAACATTTTTTAAGTGCAAGGCAATTCTGCCTCTTCCTCCTGTCCCAAGACCTCGGGGAACCAGTATTTATAAAGAAGTTTATGGGTTTGCAGCATCATACATATCTGATGATAAAAGCAACCACTGACTAACTTTGCTCCTTGCCACCTCCTTCATTTGGAGGGTAGTTTTGGAGATTTTTTTTTTAAAATAGTATACATTCTGTAGTTTTTTAATTGTCTTCCTCCCTTTTTAATTTATTGTGGTAAAATACATATAATGTAAAAAACATTTTTAACAATACACACATTTCAGTGGAATTCGGAATATTCACTCTGTAGTGCAAAACCACCACCATCATCGAGTTTGAGAATGTTCTTATCACCCCAAAAGGAAACGCCACACCCATTAAGCAGACACTCCCCATTCTCCCTCTCCCCAGCCCCTGGCAACCACCAGTCTGCTTTAGAGATAGCTTTTTGTGTCTGGCTTCCTTCTCTCAACACAGTGTTGTCGAGGTTCATCCATGCTGAGTACCCCACTGTATGGCCAGACCAGGTTTATTTATCCAGTACTCCCTTGATGGATATCTGGGTGGTCTCTACATTCTGTTTCTTCTGAACACTCCTGCTACTGATTTTGCTGTATTTAGTTGCTGTTCCTGAGGTATGAGTCTGTTAAAGGAGTTTGCTGGTTCAGCAGGTGTGCGTTGCTTTTTTGTTGACTGTTGGATAGCAGTGCTGGAGTTATGGTTTACTATTTGTTGGCTATTTTGTGATAATCAATAGTAGTACTGCCTGGATAGGTTATTTCCAATTTTTTTTTAAAAAAGATCCAATCAGACATTATTGATTAAGCTAAGTGCGGTGGAAATTTTATGTATTCATTTATTTACTAACAAATATCTACTAAGCTTCTGCTAGGGCCAGGACTCATACTAGCTGGCGTGGTTGATCCCAACATGATCTTTCCCTCTTGTGGCTTAGTATGAGAGGCAGAGACTGAGCATGTTGCAAAAAGCATGGGTGACAGATGCTCTTTTTTTTTTTTTTAGGATGGATACTATTTTTTTATATTTATTTTTTGTTGCACTTTAGGATTTAGGGTACATGTGAAGAACATGCAGGATTGTTGCATAGGTACATACATGGCAATGTGGTTTGCTGCCTCCATCCCCATCACCTATATCTGGCATTTCTCCCCATGTTATCCCTCCCCAACTCCCTACCCACCTCTGTCCCTCCCATAGTACCCCTGCCAACAGACCCCAGTGTGCGATGCTCCCCTCCCTGTGTCCATGTGTTCCCATTGTTCAACACTCACCTATGAGTGAGAACATGTGGTGTTTGATTTTCTGTTCTTGTGTCAGTTTGCTGGGAGTGATGGTTTCCAGGTTCATCCATGTCCCGACAAATGATATGAACTCATTGTTTTTTTATGGCTGCATAGTATTCCATGGTGTATATGTGCCACATTTTCCGTGTCCAGTCTATCATCGATGGGCATTTGGGTTGGTTCCAGGTCTTTGCTCTTGGAAACAATGAATATACAGATGCTCTTAAGGAAAATATGGGTACCGTAAGAAAATTTAAAAAGAACAGAGGTGCTACCTGCAAATGTGTAGTCTGGTAGCATTTCCTTAAGGAAATAATATTTAAGGTGGGAAGACAAAGCATCCCAGGCAGAGGGAATACCACAGTAAGAGGTCCTAAAGTCGGAAAGATCTGGGCTTATTCAAAGTCCTAAGAAGAAGCCAGTATGTTTAGGGTATGGTGAAGGGGGTTTAAAGGTGATGTGGCAAAAGACGATCTGGGAGAAATTAGCAAGGATTTGACATTCTACAGGCCTGGTGGGTCTGATAAGAGGTTGAAATTCCACGTTATAAGCAATGGGAAACCATTGAACAGAGTCTAAGCCAGAAGAGTTATGAAATAAGACATAAAAATAAAGGGCTAATGATGCCTAGCTTAAAGGAAATTTAATCCATTTGGGGAGTTGAGCTGCTCCACATCTTTGCCCTGCAAAAAGAACACTTTAGAGATCAACACAATTGAATTTAAATAGCGTGTTGGGTGTCCACAGTGCCCCAGGCACTGCAGGGAGATAATCCGATGTGCAGGCAAGCTCTCTTTCCTTGGAGAGCCTTAGGAAAATATAGGATATGTGTTCTGTTAATTATGATAATGTGCCAAATTCTAGCATATAGATTTTCACAGCTTTTATCTATCGTGATGACAGTAGGAGAAAACATTTTCAGAATTATAGTCAGAGGGTTATACCTTTCAGAGCCTTCCGGTTACCAGAAAGAGAAAACTCAGAAGTGTGTTGGCTCATAGAACAAAAAGTCCAGGAAGAGGATGCACACGGCTTGCTTTTTGGCACACATCCATTAGCTTCTTCTTCTTCTTCTTTTTTTTTTTTTTTTTTTTTTTTTTGAGACGGAGTTTTCGCTCTTGTTACCCAGGCTGGAGTGCAATGGCGCGATCTCGGCTCACCGCAACCTCCGCCTCCTGGGTTCAGGCAATTCTCCTGCCTCAGCCTCCTGAGTAGCTGGGATTACAGGCACGCGCCACCATGCCCAGCTAATTTTTTGTATTTTTAGTAGAGACGGGGTTTCACCATGTTGACCAGGATGGTCTCGATCTCTTGACCTCGTGATCCACCCGCCTCGGCCTCCCAAAGTGCTAGGATTACAGGCTTGAGCCACCGCGCCCGGCCCACATCCATTAGCTTCTAACGGGAACCATCTGGGGTTGGCTCCCTTGTCCTCACCTCTACTCTCTGGCTCTATCCTGCAAGTTTAGGCTCCAGTCACCATGACCAGCAGCCCTGTGAAAGGCTCTTGGATTCGTCCCATATAAGCCCTCTCATGGGAATCCCTCTCCATTTCTGGCTTGTGTGGCATTATCTTCGTTCAGTGGCTAAGGCCGGTACTGAGTGTCCCAGCCCTCAGGTCACCAAGGAACTTCCTATCCAAATACCAGGAATGAAGATCATTTCATGGGAGTCCATGATAAGATACCTTCAGAACAAGTAATTAAAGTAACTAAGTAGACAGAACCTGGTCAGAGCTAAAGATAGCATGGTGAGCCATTTGCATAAAGAAGCTTGAATTGGTGTTTGTCAAGAGTAGGTAGGGAGTAAAAAGAAGCGTAAAAGAACAGCACATCGGAGAGCTCCTGGGGTGGGGTTTGAAGGAAGAGAAACTCTTGAGTGAGACATCAGTGGGATGTTCAGATTTGGTGTTCAACCATTTGAATGTTGGGCTATAGAGCCTGAGGGTATAAACTGAGAAGACATAATTGAAGTGACAGTGTGGACATCTTTGAAGACCTAGAAGAAAGCAGTTTTGCTGGAGTAGTGGAGAGAGTTCTAGAAGGGACAAGAGTTGAGGAATAAATGGCGTATGTTAGAATGGGTGGGTATTGCCTATTTTAAATATTTGGAGTAACTAGGAGAAAGAAGAGATTGTATCAGAGAAGTAAAGAGGTTAGAGAAAGCAGTTGGTAGGATAGTTGATTTAGATTTACTAATTTATGCCAGTAAGGTTCCTGTATGGGTGCAAAGGACAGGAAGCAAGAGATAGGGAATAATCATGCAGGAAAGAAGGTGATAAAGTGTTTTACAGGAGATAAGAAGGAATAGGACCAAGGGCATTCAGATACAATTGGTAGTCTGGGAAAGAAGAAACGATTTTTTAACAGCTTTATTGACATGCAATAAACTGCATATATTTAATGTATACACTTTGATACATTTTTACAAATGTACGTACATGCAGAACTATTACTGCTATCCAGAAAGAAATGTGTCCATTATCCCAAAGTCGTCTTTTGCTCTTTTCTGATCCTCCCCTCCTCCTCCTTACCTCATCCCCAGGAAACCAGTGGGTCTGCTGCTTTCACTATAGCTTAATTTGCAGTTTCTAGAATTTTATGTCAGTAACATCAAACATTATATGCTCTCTTTGTCTGGCTTCTTTTACTCAGTATCATTATTTTAAGATTCATCCATATTGTTGCATGTGGTTATAGCTCATTCCTTTATGTTGCTGAGTACTACTTCATTGCATGGATATGTCAGTTTATTTCTCCATTTACCTATTCATGGGCATTTGCATTGTTTTTCATTTTGGGTAACCGAGAAATAAATATGCTGACATTTGGAAGTACTTCAGTTTTGAAACAGAAGAGGAGGAGTGGTGAATGTGTGAGGATGCAGAGTAATTTTTAAGTCAAGAGACAAGGTGAGGAATTCCATCCATATTGCCTTCATATTGCCTTCATTTTTCCATGAATGGAGCCAGCATCATTGAAGCAAGGATCCCTGAACTTGGGCAAACACGTCAGAAATCTGCCCTAGATGATTTCTAGAGTATCTGAATGGCAATCAGTGCTCGAGTTTGGAGAATGTGAATGTATGGTGGACTGGTTAGCTGGCTACTTTGTCTCCTCCAGCAATGTTTGGATGGTACACACTCTTCGAGGTAGGACTTTAAAGAAAAGACGGCCCAGTGAGACTGAAGCAGGTGGGCTTTGGGACCGATCCTGAAACAAGTTTTAGGACTTATATTCTGAACTGGTATTGGGTAAGTGTAGAAATCATAAAGGAGCCATCTTATTTTCTGCTACAAACAATTACATCTGTACACTTACCTTTCTTTGGCAAAAAAGGAGATGCTACTTTTGAGTTAACCTTCCCTGATCTATACCAGCTGAACATGGTCTGTGACAAGTTTACTTCAGATTGTCTCTGCCTCCTCCTACATTTATTAGGTGTACCTTGTCTTCACTCCAGATTCTGAATTTCCTGTGGAGTGAATTTAACCTCAAAGTGGGTCGGAACTACGGTTCTCCCCATCCTAGATCCACAACCCTGTATCTGCATAAAAAGTCACTATTGGGAGATGCCTAAGTCATTCCCCATAGGATAGCGCCATAGCTGGAATAGCTCTAACTCTCCCTCGACATTTGTATCCACGATGCTTAATATCATTCTAAGGACATTGTAGAGGCCATTATTTCTTTGAGAAACTAAGTACTTTTGGGTAAGAGAAACCGTCCATCCATCTGGTGGCCTCTAAGAACATCTAATATATGCACATGATTTAACACAAAGTGCAGAATCTGTAAAAGGGAAGGAGGATGCACCCAGAGCTCCCAACCAGAGCTCAGTAAAATGCAGACAGAAAAGACTTACCAGGTCATCCTTTCAGTTCCCCACGGGCTGAGATGTGTCCCTGCAGGCCTTTTTTTCTGCTGAATTTCTATTTCATGTAGGCCTCCGAACACATCATGGATCACTGTGCTGACAGAGCCAATACTGTACTATGTTAGATACTGTTCCTGACAAGGTATTTCACTCTTGACATATTATCATTAGAGCTTTGCAAGTGGTGAATTCTCCATGTATCTCCAATAGCAACTTAACTTCTATATTTAACAGTTCTGCAATCTGTTTAAAAGGCTCCCACCACTTTCCCACTAGCTGTAAGCCCTGCTGGGAGAAAGAATGTGGGTGCCCCAGCTAGGTTCCTGAGTTGGAGGCTTTACCAGGAAAAGAAATGTTTAAAGAGCCAGGTTCTTCTTTGTCCTTAGCCACTTCCCACTGGAATGTTAACTGTGCCTCCAAATTTCCTGAATACTTCTAGGAAGATGAGGTACCGGTTGGTGATGGTGTCCTGTTCTTAACTCATTACATGCCAGTTCTGATTTTGACGCTGGTGAAATCACTAAGGTATAGGGAAAACTTGGTCAGGGCATTCCTTTTTATTAATTAGCTATTATTATTATCATTATTATCAAAGAAATTCAGGCTTGGGGTTTAAAAAGCCAGACATTGGAAAAAATATATAAGATGAAAACTAACATGTCCTAGTAGCCACAACCCAAGTTCTTAGTCTGTCTGCCAGAAATGACAGTTACTAATGCCTTATATTTCCTTCCAGAAGTGTTTTAGACAATTGCAAGCATATGCCAGCTTGTCCTCTATCTCCATCTGCCTCTATCTCTATCATCTGTCTCTAATTCAGTCTGTATATCTTATAACCAATCACTATTTCCATCCTCAAAATTACAGAATTGAAATCTGAACATCCCTTTAGCACCCCTTTATATCTTGGAGATCATTCTGTATCATATTTAGGGGTTCAACTCATTATTTTTGTGTGTATGTGAGGGTTCTTATGTACGGAAGTATCCCAGTGATGGAATGTAGGTTGTTTGTGAGTTTAATCTTGCATGGTTGATGTTTACCATCAGGTGACAGTACAGGGCTAGGTACAGAGATTGCTGTCCATCACTGTGTGTCTCTGGGTGTGAATGGTACATGGATTTAAGATGTGGATATTGATCAGTTACCCTACAGAGAGCTTGCACTGATTTGCACCCTCATGGACAGAACCTAAGAAGGCCTGATGCTCACACCCTCGCCCAGCGCAGTGTGTTAGCCAAGTCTTGGCTCCTGACCCTTTGGACTCTGTGTTTGGGTGTGGCTATCCATCTCTTTGACAAAAGAGAGTGTTTTTAGAATTGTTGGGTGTCAGGGAGAAGAAAATTTGAGCTGTGCTGTCGTTGGTTGAGGCCTGCTGTGGTCCAAAGACCGTGCTAGGTACTCTTTTAGTTACCAACTTGTTTTATTACCACATCAACCCTTTAAATGCTGTTAGAATCCCACCAGTAAAGGGACAAAGAGGTTGAAGATGGTTTGAGTTTGGGAATGGTACAGTTTACAATAGGGTGGTTGCTCCTCTGAGAATCTCAGGCCATCACTGATCTGAAAGGAGACAGAGCTACGGTTGTAATGCTCTCCCATGTCTTCTCTACCTGATGTTCAAGTCCAGGCTCTTTCCCCATTCTCCAGCTGTGTCCCAGAACAGGAGTACCCAATCCCCAGGCCACAGATCAGTACCAGTCTGGTAGCCTGTTAGGAACTGAGCTGCACAGTAAAAGGTGATTGGTGGGCGAGTGAGCATTACCAGCTTAGCTCTGCCTGCTGTCAGATTAGCAATGGTGTTAGATTCTCAGAGGAGCACCAGCCCTGTTGTGAACTGCACATGCGCGGGATCCAGGTTGTGTGCTCCTTATGAGACTCTAGTGCCCGTTTACCTGAGGTGCAACAGTTTAATCCTGAAACCATCCTCCCTGCCCCACTCTGTCCATGGAAAAATCGTCTTCACAAAACTGGTCCCTGCTACCAAAAAGGTTGGAGACCACTGCCCTAGAAGATCTCTGGCTTAGAATTCTCATGAAGGTTGGTGTCTTCATTGCTGCCCTCTAACGTAGAGAGTTTGACCCTCCATTCTGTTTGCAACTGGAAAGAGCTCAGCTGACCATTGGACCTCTCTGCTCTTATTTTATCTGTTACTCCTTTCCTCCGCTGTGGCCCTTCTCCACATCTCCTCCCTGTTTTCTTCTAAACAACCATCCGACGATGGATTATGGAACACCAGAGTTCTTTTCCTTTGAGGAGGGTTTAAGCCTCATGTACTTACGTTGAAAGTTTGGCAAAATAATTGAAGGTTGCCGTGTCTAAAAATAGGGTGAATGCTTACATCTAAATGAGAAGTAGGAAAACGTCTCAAATATTAACTCTTGCTCGTTGACTGTCAGACTGTATTTTAAGCACTTTCCATGAACAATCTCAGCTCATCTTGACCCTCCCCACCATGTATAAAGTGTTATCATCCCATGTTATAGAAGCAGAATCTGAGGCAGGTCACTCACTGTGGCTGAGAAATAGGAGCCAGAGCTCAAAAACAGTCATGTCAGGCTCGAGACCAAAATTCTTAAGGGCTAGAAGCCCAGAAGGCATCCCCCAGGCATGCCCAGCCACACTGGCCTCTTTTCTAAATAGATTGCTATTGCAGAAAGGAATTACTCATTTCACCCTGGGGAGGGCCCCGGCAGACCCAAGCCTGTGCAATATTTCAGACTTGGAGTGTGCTTTTGTTTGAGACCTGTGCCTTGAGCAAACTCCAATAACATGTTTTGGTGGCTTCAAAATTGTCTTTTCAGATGACAGTGTGACTGAGCTGTTTTGTCAATACCAGTTCTATTTTCCTAAGATTCACATTTAATTTGAAGACATGGGTACTGTCTCTTGTTTCCTTAGGAGCCGGAGCACTATGCTTCTGCCTCCTATGTATTCTCTGCAATAAATGGCCTTTGGCTTTCAGGATAAACTGAAGACCTTTATTACCCAATACCATAGCCATTTTATTATTTTTAAAACCCTGGTCATCAAAGAGTGTCCAGTTCTGGAGAGCCAAGATGAACGACTTATCCCAACTTAGGATAAGTTGGACAGGAGCAGTGTATCTCTGAGCATCAAACACGCGTGTGTCTGATGGTCTTGTTGGACTGGGATTTCAGCCTTGGATTTGGCAGAATTGGAAGTTATTATGACAGGTGAAAAATGGCACTGGTTAAACATCTTTAGATATTATTAGGAGAAGCAGGGTAGAATCTAGGTACAGAGCTTGGCATTCTCATTCCCATTATGATCCAGAGTGGGACCATAGGCACGTTACATAACGTCTCTGAGCCTCTTCTTTTTTATATGCGAGGCTTAGAGTTGTTGTGATAACCTAATACAGTGATGTCTGAAGGTCTTAGCACAGTGATAGGCACATAGTAAACACTTTGCCAGATAGACCATCATAATTATGAGATAATTATAGGAACCAGAATGAGAAATCAGAGTGTTCTCCTTGGTTCCAAATTCTTCATTAAAAATCTTTCATCCAGCAGAATAAATTCATTGGAAATTTCCTGTTTCAAGAGTCAAACTAAAACTCCAATTCCCAGATTTCTTTTAAAGGTAATTTTGTATTTAACGATTTATACACAAATAGTTTTTCATCACTCATGTCTTAGTACAAATTATCAGTACAAGCTGTCCATGGATCTAAGTCTAGGTCGTGGGCAAACAAAGTGAGAGTCATTGGAGAAGTAAATGACTGAAGTTTTGTTTTTAAGACCTGAGGACATCTTGCTTTTGCTAAATGAGGACAGCTCAGGCATGTTCTAAGGGTTTGATTTAACGTTTCCTTAGGGGGACTTCACTGGCATACTTCCATTCCAAAATTACAGCCATCTGACGAGTTTCTTCCTGTCTTTGTCTTCATTTGGTGCTTTGCGCTTATTCATACCTGTATTTATTGTCATCAATTTACCCTCTCAGCATGACTAAGCAGTCTCTGTTTTTATATTTGATCAGGGCCTTCAGACACCTAAATTCGTCCTTTACATAGTGCATAGAGACTGCTGTACAAAGGACTGATTTAAGTGTTTGAAGGACCTAACTGCCTTTGCATAGCTCATAGCCCCATTAAGCAATTTCATTTTATTTATTTATGTGAGAGAGGGATCTCACTCTACCACCCAGGCTGGAATGCTGTGGCACCATCATAGTTCACTGCAGCCTCTAACTCCGGGGCTCAAGTGATCCTCCTGCCTCAGCCTCCTGAGCAGCTGGGACTCCAGGTGTTTTAAATCAACTTAGAAATAGGCATTCATCTATTTTGTGGGCAATATCTGGGTCATGCATTAGCCAACAATCATTTTATGCCCTTAAAGCATGGCCATACACTCTTTAGGTACATAGCAAATATCTGTGAATTCCATGCCATTTTTGAATTCAAGGCTGGAGAAAGAAGCTGGCTATTCTCTGTTAACAGAAGATTCAGGCATGGCTCATCCAGAACCTTGGAATGCTAGAGCTGGAAGAACTAAAGAGTTCGCCTACTCTGTCTTCTCATTGTACGTATTTAAGAAGATGACATAAGTTATGGGTTGAAAACACAAGGCCAGGCGTGGTGGCTCATACCTGTAATTCCAGCACTTTGAGATGCTGAGGCAGGTGGATTATGTGAGGCCAGTAATTCAGAACAAGCCTGGTCAAGATGGTGAAACCCCGTCTCCACACAAAAAAATGCAAAAATTGGCCAGGCATGGTGGTAGGCACATGTCATTCCCACTACTTGGGAGGCCGAGGCAGGAGAATCGCTTGAACCCAGGAGGTGGAGGTTGTAGTGAGCCGAGATCACACCACTGCACTCAAGCCTGAGTAACAGAATGAAATTCTCTCTCTCAAAAAAAAAAAATCTCAAATACTTTCCCATACAGACAAGTAACATCCATGTTTGAAATAGATTAGTTTATGTTTGAGACATTTGCAAAATACATTTTTAGTTTTCTCTATTAAGATGGGCATTACAAAATTATAGGGATGAGTCTATGCCATCCTTTGCTGGGGACCCTGTGGTAGTTCAGAGAATAGATCGTCTGTCCGCAGGACGTGGTCTCTGTCTATCCATCCAGTCATTGCCATTTTGGATTATTGAACCGCTATTACAACTTTATTGACATATTTCTGTAGTAAATGTTTAGATTTCTTTCTTCTTAAGAACAGCAGCAATTTAAATTTTTCCAGGTTCTCTTGTTCACTACTATTTTTTTCATTTTTGCTGTCTCTCTGGCCTCTGAAGATACAGAGTTTGTAACTCCTGACCTAATCTTGGAAGCTGCTTTGTTTTTTAACAAGAGGTGAATTTAGGCTGGGTGCAGTGGCTTATGCCTGTAATCTCAGCACTTTGGAAGGCTGAGGAGGGTGGATCACTTGAGGTCAGGAGTTCAGGACCAATCTGGTCAACATGGTGAAACCCCATCTTTACTAAAAATACAAAAGTTAGCTGGGCATGCTGGCGGGTGCCTGTAATCCCAGCTACTTGGGAGGCTGAGGCAGGAGAATCGCTTGAACCCAAGTGGCGGAGGTTGCAGCGAGCTGAGATCACCCCACTGCACTCCAACCTGGGTGACAGAGTAAGACTCCATCTCAAAAAAAAAAAAAAGAAAATTTAGGAACCCAAACCCTTTGAGGGAGACTGTATTTCAGATTTATAAAAAAGACAGCTTGGATGTTTCAGTGTAACAGGGCAGAGATTCATACAATGTTAGAGCTTGAAATGACCACCTTATCTTCCTGTTTCATTTACAAATGCTGTTCAGGTTCAAACAGAGAAAGTGACCTGCCTAAGTCACACAGTGCGTAACACAGCAGAACCCAGTGTCAGGACGTCCCAAGAGAAAAATTCCACTGCACCATGTTCTTCCTCTGCCTCTATCTCCCGGATTCTACAGCTGTTTTTAAAATACACATACCCAGGGTTATCTCTGCCTTGAAATAGACCAAGTCCCAATGGCACTGCTTTAGGAGCATGCTCAGCTGTACAATCTAAGCCTCTGTTTTCCTCGTTATCCTATTGTGATTCCTAGCCAGAGGTTTCAGCCACGAGTGGGCCTCACTCTCACAAAGACTTCCAGACTTCTAAAAAAAAAAAGGTCTTCATTTTATCTAGTTCCCTCCTGCCGCTCCTGGTGCTTGTGTCAATGGGTCTATGTGAATTCAGCAATGTCATGTGTTCCCGCCAACTCCAGTCCCAATCATTACTTCTCAGTCAGAACACTAACGAGGGGTCTGGATTTTTCCTTTGCATCTCTAAAGAATGTAGAGCTTGCCAAATTGTCAAATGATAGCCTTTGATATAGAGCTAGGTCCAAGTTACAGCACAAACTCTGCAGGAGTTCAGAAGCTAGCTTCGGTCCATTGTAGAAAAATAACCAGATTCTCAAGAGATGGTGAGCCAGCCAGTTTGGAGATTCCAGGGAGATGCTCATGGGTTATCTGGCTTCTGGGCCCTGGGGAGAAAGCCATCAACACCCAGAGAATAAGCCTTTACTCTGACATCAGCAGCAGAATGTTTCTGGGCTTGAGGACCCGACTTGCATGCCATCTTAGTATCCTTGGAACAGAAGCTCCATGGGCAAGTTCTTTCTCCAGTAACCAAGGTTTTCAGACTGTACAGCTTGAAACAACCAGACCATCCAGACCAGTGTAATGTGAAGGCTTACATGATGCAGGTTTGTTTTGAAAGTGAAAAGGCCGTTTTCTTGTTTAAAAAAAAAAAAAAAAAAAAAAAAAAATGTGTGGAGTTGCAAATCGTACAATCCAAACAATATGGGCTGCCCTGGTCTTTTAAAAGGGGGAAATGTAAATGCACGTGCTGATTGTCAGATGGGGGAGCATCAAACAGAAACTTCTTTGGCTGAAAGGAAGATTAAAAAAGAGGAAGCAACTCTCATTTATTGATAATGTATGGGTAATGATCATGAGCATTTAGTGAGCTCCTACTAGATTCCCAGTGGCAGTGGTACTACCAACTTTCTGTGGACAATCAGCTTGAATTTTCAAAGCATCCAGAGGAGGCAGGTACTGTAATTAACCCCTATGACCTAGATGAGAAAACCATAGCATGGAGAAATAGATGTTACACGAGGTCCCAAGGTTGATAAGGGCAGAGATGGGATTCAAAGGCAACCATGGTCCACTCTCCTGTACAGTCCATGCCGGATCTTCAACGAGCCATGCACTGTGCTGTGCATTTCATTGACATAACTCATCAAGGGCTAGCTGTGATCATACCAAAATTACAGATGAGGAAAATGAGGCACGGGTATGTGGCAAATGCAAACATAGGCCTGGCAGGTTCCAAACCCCATTTTGTGTGATTTCCCCACTAGTAGTTTATTTTGGCTTAAATGACATTTCCTGCTAATCATTTAAATTATGATAACATCTTGACAGGCAACTATGTTAACAATCCTGCAAGTCTGGATAGTTCGGAACTCCCTCAATTTGTACAATTAAACCCACACACACCCCTCCCCTCCCTACCCCATCCGCTTCCCCAGAGGCATCCAATGGCCCCATAGAGTGAAAGAGGCCTTCACACCATTTGGCAAGCTCACTCAAGAAAGCCTGGATTTCCCAGGGAAATTTGCTACAAGAAAATCGCTAATTATAACCCAAATTGTGTTTGACTTCTGCATCTTTGCTTCACATTGTTACACTATAATTTAAATAGATTGCTCCCTGGCCTTTTTTAGGGGGAGAAATTAACTACCTATTTTTTTTTTTATTTCACCAAGAAAAGCAACAGTAGATGTAGTGTTCCAATGACAGGAGGTGGGTTTTGTCCCCACGTCTCCCTCTAATTGGCTTGCAAGCGGGAGTTCGGTTAGCAGTTACGGCAGGAGTTGCCTGGGATTGCAGGCAGTGACATTCATCTGGTGGCTACATAAAAGGGAAAGAGACAACAGTGGGTGGGGCAAGCTTAAGGGGGATGAGCCTCAGAGAGTTTCTTTGACACCAGAGGTAGAAGTTGGGGACAAGGGGGTATAGCGTTGGATTTGGGAACTTTTATTAATCGTTGGATTTGGAAACTTTTCCTCTTTTGAGACACTGAAGCTCTTGACGGCAAAGACCAGAAGGGACCTGGTAATAGGGAGAGGGGGAGTTGGATGAACACCCTGGAATGCAGGGCCTTGGCTGTCTTTCTCCTTGCCTAATCCAGCTATGGGTGAGGCCCAGGGCCCCTTCACAGCTCTTCCTTTCCTCTCTTCTCTCCAGCCTTCTCCAGGCTTCTAATAACGGCAGAAGTAACTAGGCTGGGAATTGGCAAACTGTAGCTCATGGGCCAGCTTCTGCCTGCAGTGTTTTTGTCAATAAAGTTTTATTGGCACGCACTCACACTAACTGGTTCACATATTGCCTGTGGCTGCTTTTGCAGGATGACAGCAGCTTTGAGTAATTGTGACAGAGATCGATGGCCCATAAAGCCACAATTATGCTTATTGTTTGACCCTCAACAGAAAAAGTTTGTCAGTCCTTGATCTAGGCCAAAGTGTGCATATTGTTGGCCTGCTGGCTTTATTCAGGCACCAGGCCTCTTTTATTGAACTCACATGAATTGCCTACATTGTAAAATGAAAGTTTTCACAAAACAAGCTGGCTTTGATTAAAAACTGGAAGTCTAATGAAACATGGCAGTGATATGCTAATGTTGGGGATATATCATCTGTCCCCTGTGACTTTGCCACAGTGGCCAGCACTCCCTGTAGGGTTTTACCAAGTTTACTCTCCCACCTGCCTCTACCAGTCCTCATAGGCACTTGAGTATGAGACTTTTTCAGGTCCTCTGACTTTTTTCTAATAGAAGATTTTGTATTTCTTACCAGACCGATGAATTACATTTTAAAATTATTTTCTCTCCATCAAACTGGGCTTCCCTGTGGAACTCTAGGAAGAAAACAAAAACTGTGTTTATGTCATGCCAGAATTCAGTGACTGCCAGAGTTTTTATATCAAAAATACAGCATTTTCCTCCACCTTGAAACATACACTCATACACACAAAGCCCTGTATTCTTTGTTACAAAAACCAAACCTTTAAAATCGAGACCTGAGTCACTGCAGATGCTTCTTGACTTATGATGGGGTTACGTCCCAATAAATCCATGGTAAGTTGAAAATATCTTAAGTTGAAAATGGATTTTTATAGACCTCACCTACTGAATATCAACGCTTAACCACGCACACCTTAAAGGTACGGAGAACACTTGTTGGGCAAAACCATCTAACACAAAGCCTCTTTTATACTGAAGTGTGAAATATCTCATGCAATTCATTCCGTACTGTACCGAGAGTGAAAAACAGAATGGTTGTATGGGCACTCGAAACATGATTTCTACTGAACGTGTATTGTTTTCACATCATTAAGTTGAAATGTTGTAAGTTAGGAATCATCTGTACTGACCTTGATTAAGCAAAAGCAGGATTAGTAAATGCTACATTCTTCTTCAAAGAATGAGTTTCACACTTGTTATTATTAGTAGAGCAAGAGACTCCGAAAGGTTATGTAAATTGTTCCAAATAGTGACACCAGAAAGTGATGGACATGGAAGTCAGATAGAGCCCTGGTTCATGCCAAAGGTTCCACTCTAATATACCACAGCAACTCTTTTTTTGTTTTTTTTTTATTTTTTGACATGGAGCTTCCCTCTGTCACCCAGGCTGGAGTGCAATGGCGCGATCTTGGCTCACTGCAGACGCCGCCTCCCACGTTCAAGCAATTCTCCTGCCTCAGCCTCCTGAGTGGCTGGGATTACAGGTACCCACTACCACACCCAGCTAGCATTTTTTTGTATTTTTAGTAGAGATGGGGTTTTGCCCCCTTGGACAGGCTGGTCTTGAACTCCTGATCTCAGATGATCCACCTGTCTCAGACTCCCAAAGTGCTAGGATTACAGGTATCAGCCACCGCACCTGGCCACCACAGCAACTCTTTAAACAGTGAGCACACATAATAGAGCCAATAATTAACTAAAATAGGCAACTGATACCTGTCTCTGAAGCTCATCTGTAGAATGCAGTAAGCCCCAGGATGATAACTTCCTCTGTAGCTGGAATAACTGATCCCGGGAAGAGCCCCTGAAAGCTTGATTCGATCCACTCAAGGTCACTTTTGGGTAACGTCATTAGCACATCTTCTATTGTTCTCAGCAGATCTTTAGAGAATTTTTTAACCAGGCTCAGCAGAGAAAGGACTAACGGTAATGTTTTTAGTTGGTGCAGGGTGCGGGGAATGACAGGTTTTCTTTTCAGAGTAAGGGTTCATAAGGTAGGAGAATATCCACCCATAGCAGAGGAAAATCCTAATGAGCAGGATCCAGGTTTTAAGGGCTTCTAAGTCTAATAGAGAATACACCCTGGGCTGCTCAAGCATCTTGACTTGCCTTGGGTGTGTGTGTGTGTGTGTGTGTGTACGTGTGTGTAAGCCCTGGGTGTGTGTGTGTGTGTAAGCCCTGGGTGTGCGTGTGTGTGTGTGTAAAGGAAGCCCTGTGATTTTCCTTCTTCAGCTCTAATACCAAGTTCTGCAGGCTTTCTGAGAATTCAGTGTCCTGACACTGGAGCTGAGCCCTTGGTAATGACACTGTAGACACGAGGTAATTACAGCTCTGTTAACTCCCAAGTCAGGCTAAGTGGACCTCTGATTATTATTCTGAGTATAATAGGAGCATAACTAACATTGAAGGGAAATTGTACTTCTCTCTTTTATTAACCACTTTTATATTCCCTTGTGCGTGGCTATGATGCTATGAAATCTCCTTAAATGTGATATTACTCAATATAATACAATAGTAATGCACACACCATAATGTATTGGATTACTTTGCAAACAGCCCTTTTGAAATTGAATTTCCTATCATTTCCCTGGGCCAGCTCAGGGCTGCTGGGCCTACAAGCCCTTTCTGTAGCTGGGAGCCTGGAATCTGCCTTCACAGTCACTTAGAGTTTCATGGATGCGAACAATTGGTCCACATCATTTTTATTCACAGACAGGATGTTGGCCAACCAAGTTTCCAGATATCTCACGGGACATTGCACCTCAGAGATGCAAACAGTGTTTGATACCTCAGCATAGTTTGAAAATAAACTGGGCTAGATGGTGTCAGGAAGGAAGCTAGACACAGGGAAGGGAGGCCTTCCATGCTGAAATTAAATGCTGAAGTATTTGACATTGCCTTTGCTGGACAGTCTATCAAAACTTTGTTCTTCTGTAAACTCTTTCCTGACACCACCTGAAAACCAGAGCTGGTTCTTCCTTTGTATACTTTATGTGTTTTGAAAATCCATCCTTTGTTTGGCATTCAGCAGTACTGATAGAACGCCTACTATGTTTCACACATACATTCATCTATTAAATGCACATGAACAATTTTACAACCATTTAAAATTTAATATTCAGCATAAAGTTATAAACTTTTTGAGGATGCCACTGTGCCTTATTCATCATTTTTATTCCCAGTGTTAGGCAAAGGACCTGGAAAAGCAGATACTCAATAATTGTGTATTATTCATTTATTCAGGAATATTTCCTGGGTTCTCACTATCTGAGAGGCACAGAACTGGGCCTTGGAGAGAGAAGAGAGAATAAGACAGACACAGCTTCTCCTTCAAGGAACATACAGTCTACCGTTAACACAGAATATTAACGAACGTCATCACACAGTCAAATGCAGCCAGCCCTCTGTATCCACCTGGCTATACATCCTGTGGAAATAAGAAAATACGGTATTTTCCATTTGCAATTGGTCGAATCTGTGAATGTGGAACCCGTGGAAATGAGGGCTGACTGTAATGACATTTGCAAAAACTGCTATGAAGGAAAAGTATAGGGTGATGTGCAAATTGATTTCTCTCTCTTTCTGGGCACAATGTCCTGTTGCTCGCAACAGGGAGACAGAAATCAAAATGATCATGCAGTCCAGACCTCCTTAAAGAAGTGACTTTTAAAATCAAAATTAGAGGCTGGGTGCAGTGACTCACCCCTATCATCCCAACCCTTGGGGAGGCCGAGGTGGGCAGATCTCTTGAGGCAAGGAGTTCAAGACCATCCTGGCCAAAATGGTAAAATCCCATCTCTACTAAAAATACACAAATTAGCTGGGCGTGGTAGCAGGCACCTGTGATCTCAGCTGCTTGGGAGGCTGAGGCAGGAGAATCACTTGAACCCGGGAAGTGGAGATTGCAGTGAGCCAGGATCGTGCCACCACTCTAGCCTGGGCAATAATGTCAGACTCCGTCTCAAAAAAAATGAAATAAAAATAAAGTAAGAGAAAGACATCTAGAGAAAGGTAGGGGGATGTTCTGTGTAGGAAAGACAGCAGATGTGGAAGCAAGATACAGGGGCATGTGGAAGCCAGCTGTTAATGGCCTCTGTTTGTTGGTTGTACATGTATCTTCCCAAAAGGACAGGGATGCCATGGCAGTAGCTCGAGGCCTCCAGGGCAAGAATATTTATGCCATGGACGTTGGTAATGCTACAGATTAGGGCTTCTCCATCTACTTTTCTGGAGAGCTGGTTGTTAATCAGTTACCAGCACACCAGTGGCAGAAAGAAAGGCGTATTCCTGTGACAGAATGAATGTCGGTGTGGCTGGATGGATGGGCAGAGAGAAAGTGGCCCAAGTTGAGGATGAATAGGTGGGCAGGTAACACTGGTGTAGACCCCTGCAGGCCGTATTTGGGAGCTTTGTACGATGGGAGACTATTGAAGGATTTTAAGCAAAAGAATCCCATCATTAGGTTTGATTTTAGGAGTGGTCTGATTACCATGTGGACAGTGAATTGGAAAAAAATCAATAATGGCGTTGGGAAGTGGCAGAAAGGACACTTTGTAAGCTCTTGCTGTGGGCTAGAGGAGAGGTGTTGATATGAACTAGTGTGGTTTGGAACATGGGTTGGAGTCAATATGAAATGGCTCTCTGTAATATGCATTATTCACACCTGTGGACTTTTGTGACAATTTGGGATGGTATCGTCCCTCGTGATTTAATCCTGAGAGTGACCATTGAGTGAAGATGAGGCGGTTCTGTCTTTACATGTCTGACTGTAGACCTGCACTCATAACCACAACTTCCCACTCTTTCCCCTGCCACCTTCTTCAAAGGGGATAGAAGAATGGAGAAGCCACTGAGCTGGGGTGAAGACATTTTAAAAATATCTACCTGGTTCTGTAAGATGCATCCATCCTGATGTTGCCAAGGGAAGTAGGAATCAGGAAATGTTGGCTTCTTACATGATTTCCCCCAGCCCCTTATGCTTGGATCCACCTTAGGAATGGTGTTTGGAATCGATGCAGGAGACAGACACTAACCAAACCACCTCCCCCCAACCTCCCCCAACCAGTGCAGATTTCAGTTGAATGCAGACTAGAGTCTCTGAAAATTATGCATTGGAAAACAATTCTGGATAAATTAATTTCCATCATCTATAATGCATGAGGGGAAATCCGTGGTATTTTTAAACAATGGAAATGAGAGAATCTGCCTTTTGGGCATTGATCCCAATTAAATTTATTTCAGCAAACATTTATCAACACCTACTATGTGCCAGGTTCTTACTGGAAAACAGAGATGAGTCAGACATTGTCTGTGCCCAGAAAGAGAGAGAAATCAATGAAGGTATCCACAGAGTGATCAGCTCTGGGTTAGACCTTGAGATTGGGAGACAAGGAGTTGTGAGTGCTGCCCTAGAGGGACATACATCCTAGCAGATCTGAGAGGGAGAGTTTGCTGAGGAAGGGTGTATCTCCTGCCTGGGCTTCTCTTGAATGATTTTCTTTCATGTATCCTTCCCCCAATCAATAATATCCTTGTTTAAAGCCTTATATTACCCAGCAATGGTATGTGCTGTCTGTCTGCCCCATTAGCTCATAGCTGCTACCATTATGCTACTATTCCTATGAGGATTACTATCATTACTGCTACAACTATCCCTACCCTACTGTTACTAATATCACTTCTTATAGTGTTGCTATTATTTTAATGTTAGTTCATACATTCAAAATTATGTGTTCAGTGCTTACTGTGTAACTGGCACTAAAGATTCAGGAATAGATTAAAAATAGCCATAGTTTCTCCATTTTGAATATTATTTTCTTGTAGAAGAGAGAGATTGAAACAAATCAACAGTGTAACTAATTTACAAGTTGTAATGTTTGCTTCAGTTACGCATTGCTGCCTAGCAAAATACCCCAAACAAACACTGTATTTACTTATAATTCTATGCTTCAGGAATTTGGGTGAAGTTTAGCTATGCAGATCGGCTTGGTACATATACCACTGGTATGTATAACACTTGGAACTATGGAGTAGGTTCCAAGGTTCCCCACAGATGTCTGGAACTTGTTGATTGTCTATATGACACTCTACACACACATACCCACCCAATCTCTCCATGAGACTAGCTTGAGCTTCCTCACAGCATGGCAGTCTTTAGTCAATCAGACTTTCATATGGGCATCATCTCAGCATGTACACACTTCAGTGGTGGCTGAATTCCAAAAAGGTGTGTCTCAAGAAATGAAAGTAGAAGCTGCCTATCTCATAAGGTTTATCCTTTGCATTTGCTATGTGCTATACGTGCCACAGTCCGTTGATTAAAATAAGGTTATCTCATATAAAAAGAGAGGGAAAAAGACTCCACCTTTGACTACGAGATATGACAAAGAATGTGCAACCATCTTCAATGCACCATGATGTGTTATGAAGAAAACACATACTAGGTTGAAAAAGAAAAGATTAAGGAGGGAAGGACATGAGATCAGGGAAACCTTCTCTGAGCAGGTGTCAGTTAAGCTGTGTTCTGAAGGATGTGAAAGAGTCCAGCAGGAGAAGACAGTGGGAACAACATTCCAGGAAGAGTGAAGAGCATGTACAAAGCCAGGGGTGCCATCTCTTTCTATGCTCAGTGCAGCCTCCTCACCACCCACCAACCCAATAGGAGTCTCTTCTTGGAGGTGGAACAGGGGATAATATAAAGATGGTGTTTTTGGACGTCTGAGAAGCCCAGGTGAAATATTGTCTGTGATTTCAAGCAATAGATAATGTCTTTTCTCCTGTGTTTCTCAATGGGATCACCCAAAGTACCACGCTTACATGGATGACTTGTAATCTTCTACATAGAGGTAATGCCACTAGGCATTGGTGATCCAGATAAATGAAAAAATTGTAGCTGCTAGTGCTTCTGTTATTATCATGTATGTCATTATTGCTACTACTTTGCAGGAAGGCATGTGCCTCTTGGTAGTGGGATTCTTCTTTATTTTAAATTTATTATTATACTTTAAGTTTGGGGGTACATGTGCAGAATGTGCAGGTTTGTTCCGTAGTTATACACGTGCCATGGTGGTTTGCTGCATCCATCACTGAATCATCTATATTAGGTATTTCTCCTAATGCTATCCCTTCCCTAGCCCCCCACATCCCTGCCATCCCTCCCCTAGACCCCCACCCCCTGAGAGGCCCTGGTACATGATGTTCCCCTTCCTGTGTCCATATGTTCTCATTGTTTAATACCCACTTACGAGTGAGAACATGCGGTGTTTGGTTTTTTGTTCTTGGGTCAGTTTGCTGAGAGTGATGGCTTCTAGCTTTACCAATGTCCCTGCAAAGGACATGACCTCACCCCTTTTTATGGCTGCATAGCATTCCATTGTGTATATGTGCCACATTTTCTTTATCCAGTCTATCATTGCTGGGCACTGGGTTGTTTCCAAGTCTTTGCTATTGTGATCAGTGCCGCAATAAACATGTGTGCATGTGTCTTGATAATAGAATGCTTTATACTCCTTTGGGTATATACCCAGTAATGGGATTGCTGGGTCAAATGCCATCTCTAGTTCTAGATCCTTGAGGAATCGCCACACTGCCTTCCACCATGGTTGAACTAATTTATTCTCTGGTGGTGGGATTCTTGTAACCTCTGTCAAAGGCTCACTTTTTTGCCAATTTAGAATTACCTTTCATATAGTACTCCCAGGCTTGTAATGTTGCTTCCCTTCTTGTACCATTTTGTTTTCTCCAGATCTCACTGTTTCCCTCACTGGAAACTCCTTGGTCTCCGACTGTAGCAATATTTTTAATAACTCAAGGGTACCTGAAAACGATACAATATGGCACCATGTGGGCAATGTGGCTGAGAGATTGGCTCCTGTACAGATTGCCTGATTTCATATCCAGCCTCCCTCAGGTATTACCTATGCAAGACTTGGCAAGTAATACAACTACTGTGCGTTATTTATCATCAGTTACACAACCAGGGTAATTAAAGTATTTGTCACAGAGAATAGTTGTGAAGATAACACATGTCAGTGATTGCAGAGTTCTTAGCCTGGTGCCAGGTTTATAGGACACTTCTGATGATCACTGACTGGTCTGTCTCTGCTGTCCCTATGGTTGTTGTTATGGACATAAAAGATGTCCATAAAATAGCCATAACCTGTTCAGGCTTAACCCTGACTACTTCTGGTTGTCTCTTCTTGAATGAGAAATAAGGAGATCAGCAATTAAACACCTATGAGATGTTTCACAGAAGGGAGTTCATGTTGTCATGCCAGCACCCATGCTAGGCTTCTAGGAATGATTTTCTTTTGCAGATTTAAGAAACCAAGGCTCAGAGGAGTCTTATAACTTTCCTTAAACCCTAAACTCCTCGTGTGGCCGAGGCTGGATTCATACCCAGCGCCATTAACCATTAAAGCCTGTGTCTTTTAGGGACATTCAGTTTGATGACCCAGTTCAATGCACAGAAGGAAGAGTTCTCTCAGAGGGTCAGATGAGAGGCACATGACACACCTCCTTGCTCAAGACCCAGAATGTTTCCTTTTAGAAGCATCTGCAACCCTGTACCTGGAAATTTAAGGCTCGTGCAGTTCATAGAAGCTCTTTTTGCCCCCTGACTGCTGTATATACCTTGAACAGAAAGATAATTCACTCTAATTACTCAGAATACATATTTAAGGATAAATTTTGCCATTCAGCAAAATTGCACAAGTTGCATTTCATTAGAAAGAAGTTTATTCTTTCTAAAAGGGAGTGTTTACCCTTTGTTAGCTGCAAATTCAAGGCAAAGGACTAGCCCTATGTGAAGCACTTTTTTTATTTTTTTGTGACAGAGTCTCACTCTGTCACCCAGGCTGGAATGCAGTGGTGTGATCTCAGGTCATTGCAACCTCCACCTCCCAGGTTCTAGTGATTCTCCTGCCACAGCCTCCTCACTAGCTAGGATTATAGGCGCCTGCCACCACACCTAGCTAATTTTTTTTTTTTTTAGTAGAGATGGGGTTTTACCATCTTGGCCAGCCTGCTCTTGAACTCCTAACCTTGTGATCCATGTGCCTTGGCCTCCTAAAATGCTGGAATTACAGGCGTAAGCCACCATGCCCAGCCTTCACTTTTTTCTTCATTCAGATTTACCTCCCGAAGGAGCTCCACTGATAGGCGATTCCTCCTTTCTGCTGTCACATCTGTCAAAAAATCTCATTCGTGTTTGTTTTTATTGGGTGTGTTTTTTTTCTGACTTATATTTTACTTAGAATGAATTCAATGTTCGCTATCATTTAGAAGATAGGAAATATATGTCCATTTCCAATGAAAATCCTGCTTATTCCACCTAGATTCTCCTAGATACTAGGTTTGGTGTTTTGTCCTTCATCAATTTCTGAAATCAAAATTCAGTTAGAAACCTTTTGGGGGTCAGGCGTGGTGGCTCACGCCTGTAATCCCAGCACTTTGAGAGGCTGAGGCGGGCGGATCACGAGGTCAAGAGATCGAGACCATCCTGGCCAACATGGTGAAACCCCATCTCTACTAAAAATTCAAAAAAATTAGTTGGGTGTGGTGGCGCACTCCTGTGGTCCCAGCTACTCAGGAGGCTGAGGCAGGAGAATTGCTTGAACCTGGAGAGCGGAGGTTGCAGTGAGCCGAGGTCACACCACTGCACTCCAGCCTGGCGCCTGGACACAGAGTGAGACTCTGTCTCAAAAAAAAAAAAGGAAAAAAAAAACTTTTGGGAATGCTCAGAAGAATTGGCTCATTGGCGTGGAGAGAAGGCAGGCTTTTCCCTTGCAAGCTGACCTGCTCAAGCTGACCTGCTCTCCTAGTCATTAATCACGTGGGCCTAGAGTCTACCATGTTTTCTGAGTCACTGTTTCTTCCTCTGGCAAATGATTTTGATGGGTGTCATGAGGATGAGGTGGAATGATACGAAGGCTTTGGGGTGCTTAAGAAATCTTCCAGGCCATTCACAAACCACATATCTGCAAAGAGATCTTGGGTGAGCAGATGCCCAGTTTCCAGCAAAGAGAGCTTCCTCAGGGGCAGTGCTTCAGCTTGACCTTAGAGAGATGGCCTTGACTGGCAGCTGAGGTTTTCTTTCTGGACCTGAGCTTGGAAGAAGTGAGAGTACTGGCAGCTTTCTTGGGGGTGCCTCTAAAATAGAGCAGCAGTTCCCTGTTAGGTATGGCAGATGAGATCATTATGAATGCAGAGAGGGCTGGAGCCCAGAACATTCTGAACTCACTGTTACCCCCTCAACCCTATGGGCTACATGGCCCAGAGAGATATACACAGAGAAGACTAGTCAAAGGCGAAAGAACATAATCCCTTTTAAGTATCTAGGCAAGCAGCAAACCTCTGATACAGGGACCTGTGACAAAGAGACTTGCAGCATGTAACTTGGGTTTGAAGGCATCACCAGACATATAACTTCCTCCTGACTTTCTACCCCACCTCTTCTGGATTATCTGGGTCTGTGGGTGAAATTCCAGTGTGATTTACCCAAACAGGTGGGAGTCCAGAAGAAGGAGAACATGGGGGAAAGAGGCAAAACAAAATTTAAAAACAGAGAGACAGAAATAAAGGGAAAACATGAAGCAGGAAGGAAGGGGAAAGAGAGAAACAGAAGGAGATAGAAATAGAGGGATAAGGTTGGGCACGGTGGCTTACGCTGGTAATCCCAGAACTTTGGGAGGTTGAGGCAGGTGAATAACTTGAGGCCAGGAGTTCGCGACCAGCTTGGCCAACATGGGCGAAACCCTGTCTCTACTAAAAATGCCAAAAAAAAAAAAAGAAAACAAAAACCTAGACGTGGTGGTGTGTACCTGTAATCCCAGCTACTTGGGAGGTTGAGACATGAGAATTGCTTGAAACTGGGAGATGGAGGTTGCAGTGAGCTGAGATCATGCCATTGCACCCCAGCCTGGGCGATAGAGTGAGACTGTCTTGGAAAAAAAAATAGAGGGATAGAGGGGAGAGAGAAAGAGGGAAGGGGAAAGATATAGGGAGGCCCACATCATAATTTTTGTCTTACTAGAAACACCACCATCATCCCACACATACGCAGCAAGAAATGCAAGTGACATTATCCTTACAGGTACTGACATTTGAGGCTGCACGGCCCTGCCCAACAGTCTTGGTTGCATCTCAGTGAATGTTCCAGGTTCTGAACAATCCTATAGGTAGGGGAAAGAGGTTAGGTGGACCAGGCATGGTACTATGGCAGCACCCTTTTCTCCTACTGTTTCTGCACCCCGCCATGCATTGAACTCACCTAGAGTTGGTGTTTAAGGGACATAACTCCAGAGTTGCTTAATCCAATGCTTAGGAAATGGCCAATGAGAATATGGTTTTAACGAGGTTATTAGACAAGCCTTAGAAAGCTGGCCGGATACGTGACTTTACAAAAGGGTTCGACTCACATAGAATGTGAGGTGTCAGACTATGGGAGGTGTCAGACTATGGGAGACATTTGAGATCTGATGTAAAAGACAAGACTTTTTTACAGGCCTCCAAGTCATGATCTTGGGGATCTCAGCAGCTGTCACTGCTGAGGACTGGGTGGGTTCTAGGCACCTGTCCCTTGTAACACCTGTATTCAAAAACTCCTGGATGAAGCTGTCTTTCTCATTTTCAGAGGAGACGATGGAATCTCTCAAAGAAGTTAAAAGGTGTGTGTATGACTGTGGTAACACAACTGATTGAATCCAGTCTTAGGCATATTAAAATTGAAAACTGTTGTTTGAGGATTTCTTAACAGCAGTGGTTTATTAAGAATCTGCAGTGTGCTGGCCAGTATCTGTGTGTTCTAAAGTCTTTATTGTCATTTTTCTTCTCAATGACTTTATAAAGCAAGAGAGAATCCTCATTCTATGGAGAGGGAGGAAGAGACTAGGAAAGTGTGAACTGAATCCAAAGCTTACTCCCAAAGATCAGGCTTTGAGTTGCTACATTACATTTCTCAACTCTGTCCTTTGGAGGTGAAAATTACTTGATGACGATGTCTTCAGGGAAATTACGACTAAGGAGAAATGGATGTTGGTGTCAGACCAATGTGTGTCTGATTACTTACTGGCTGTGTCACCTGGTTTATAAAATGAGCTTAATTTAATGTACTGGTTTAATTAGTGTCCCCCCGCAAATTTGTATCCACTTGGAACCTCAGCAGGAGACCTCATTTGAAAGTAGATCCTTTGCAAATATAATTAATTAAATTAAATGAGTTTATACTGAATTAGGGTGGTCTCTGAATTCAATGAGTCTTCCCTTTGTGAGAAAACCATGTCAAGACACGCAAAGGGAAGAAGTTCAAGGGGCAGCAGAGACAGATTGGACTAATGCCGGGGGCACCAAGGATTGTCGGGAGCTACCAGAATCTAGGAAGAAGCAAGGACAGACTCCCCCTGAAAGCTGGCAGATGGATCATATTTTAGGTGACACCTTGATTTTGAACTTCTGGCTTCCGGAACTGTGAGAGGTTACCTTTGAGTTATGTTAGCCACCCAGCTTATCATAATATGTTACGGCAGTCCTAGGAAACTAATACCACATGAGATATTTGGTTTTTGCTTATAGCACTTATTGCAACTTGCAGTAGTTTTGTTTGCTTACGAATTCTGGACATACTGGAATATCAGCGCAATACTGCATTTGGTTCCTCATCCCTGTGTCTGTATGTGTGCTGCTTCATTCAAGTGGGAGGTCAGTTACCATGTGCAAACGGAATGTATGAACGAATGAATGAATGAGTGACTAGAGCTGTTGTGAGGACTGAGCAGAGCAATACAGCAAAGTTGCATCAGTGTCTGCCCAAGAGCAAGCATGTGTAATAAAAGCTATCATGATTATCATTCCAGGCAGGAATTATCTTTTTTCCTAGGGCCCCTCTGGCTTGCTGAGTGCCAAGGTGAACTTGAGTAGTTACTAGTTATGTGGACTGAGAGAACACAGTTAAAGTGAAGGTTGTTTCTGCAGAGATTGACAGGGATGAGCCTCTGCCCTTCCTTTACTGAAACAGCAGTTTCCCTTTCAGACACGAAGCCCTCAAGTGAGAGAGGCAGGGCGCGGGTCATGAGGGGTGGAGGAAGTGGCGTTATTCGCAACCCTCTTGGCCCCTTGCTCACTGCCAGGCCTCTGCCTTTATACTCGTCGGGAGACTTTGATCTCACCTTCCTGTCCAACAGGTGCACATTAGTCAATAATTCTGGGAGACATCAAAACCCCAGCCCTGGCACCCCCTGATGTTCCCTGCAGGCTTCACAAGCCGCAAGCCATATTAATAGGCCTGAGACGGGACTATGCTATTCTTGGGGCTTAGGTAGAGTGCTGCTATGGCTTATTGTACTGAACCCCAGCTCAGCCTCCACTTCTTTCCATCTCTGACCCAACACATTTAGAATTATAATGCCAAATGCTGTGAGTGAAGAGTTGACCTACACGGTGACTTGATTTATCCAGGGCTGCACTATTCTTTCTGACTGTTCTTTCCTGACAGAGGGGAGGGCAAGAAACTGGGCCCCAGAGACAGAAAATATGGTCTTGGGTCTCACCTCTGCTATTCTAACACTGAGCGACCATCAATCAAGTCACAGGCATCCTCAGAGCCTCAGTCTCTGCGTTGGGGGAGCAGAACCAGGAATGTTGGTCCTGCCTACCTAACAGGACTGTTTTCATACTCACATGCAAAATCAGATGACAGCATGGCTTAGAATTTGAAAGTGTTGTAAAAATAGAAGCAATTATTACCATTATTTGGTGACTCTGAGCTCATTAAAAAAAAAAAAATCAGGCCAGGCGTGGTGGCTCATGCCTGTAACCTCAGCACTTTGGGAGGCAGAGGCGGGCAGATCACCTGAGGTCAGGAATTCGAGACCAGCCTGGCCAACATGGTGAAACCCCATCTGTACTAAAAACACAAAAATTAGCCAGGTGTGGTGACATGGGCCTGTAATCTCGGCTACTCGGGAGCCTGAGGCGGGAGAGACGGAGGTTGTGGTGAGCCAAGATCGTGCCACTGCACTCCAGCCTGGGCAAAAGAGTAAAACTTGGTCTCAAAAAAAAAAAAAAAAATTGGTGACTTACTCTGTGTTAGATGTTGCAGATCAAGAAAGTAGCACGACACAGTCCTTTATGATGATGTGCTGAAACTCGTATCCACTACATGAAAGATAGTGTATCCAAACAGATAATAATAAGCACTTATTTCATTGCCTCATTGACTACCTGGGTGTTTATCTTTTGAGAGGCTTTGCCATATTTGACAAAAAATTAGAAAATAGATAAAAATACAAAGATGACACCTGCCATACTGTTGTGTGACTTGCTGTTTAACTTAGTTAGAATTCCGAGGCATCGAATATATTTTGGCTTTTTGTTTTCTCTGACGGCTTCTTTGTGTCTCATTGTCTGGGATTGTTTGGATTGGACAGAGTTGATTTAGCCAATCTCTTGCAGTTGGACACTCAAGTTGCTTCCCATCTTTGACTGTGACAAATAGCATTATGACGAATTTCTTTCTGCAAATCTCTGCACCCTTCCATGATTGTTTCTGTAGGATAAATTCCCACAAGTAGAACTTCTGGGTCAAAGAGTAAAAATGCACACTTTTTTAAGGCTTTTGATAGATAAAACTAAAAAAAAATCACCCTCTAGAAAGATCATACCAATTTAAACTCCCACCAAGACTGCACGGCAGTGCCCTGGCTCCTGCACTCACGCCAGTACCCAGCATTATCTCACAGTGATTTAAAATGCCTGAAGAAAGGAGTGATAATGGTTTCTGAACAGCACCGGCTAACACACGGGCCCTGCATATTGGCTTTCAGCTTGATAAATACTTTCTTATAAGGTCATAAATATTGGTGGTACCAAAGGTTAATGTAGTGTGCAGTGCTGTAAAATCCAGCAGCAACCTGCTAGATCATAATGATGCATTAGCACCTTTCAGTACGAAGTGTGATGACTTACAAAGTCTGTTTGTAAGTGGCCACTAACTCAACAAGTGTATAATTGTGTCAGTTGGCACCACAGTTTCTGCAACTGTAATTTATTAAGTAATCACCTTGCCTTCTGATACATGCCAAAAATGACAAGAAGAAAAACAAGAGAAGGGGAAAGAAGAAAATGATCATCTGACTGTGCGTTTAGTTCCTTCTGCAAGCTAGGGTTACGTAAAAGACCAACGTAAGTTATTAAAGAAAAAACAAAGCAGAGAATCCTTTTCATATCTTAATAGTGAGTTGACCAGACCGCTGGCAGTGTTAGAATCAGAATTGAGGTAGGCATAACACACAGCTGCACCATTAAAAGGCATGTGCATTTGCAAATTAGACTTTAAAATTTTTTGTGCGTTTTTAAATGTGGAATTCAGGCACCTTGCTCCTACCATTTTTTTTAGTGCAGTTGGAAACACGTTTTATAGTTCTTTGCTATTGTTCTGGGATGGGCTAGTATGAAGTTGAAACTTGTTACTGTGATTAATGAATGTGGAGGTTGTGTGTATTTAACAGCAGAAGCGTCATCTATCCTGGCAGGAGACAGAACAGAGTAGATACCACCAGCTGTGTGTGCCCGTTTGCCTTTGCTCCTTAGTCATGGAGGAAATCCAGGTATTAAGATCACACTTGAGTAGGCCCATCTCAGCCTTCGTCCATGTGTAGTGTCTGTTTTGGATAGCTGTAAAAGAGCATAGTCTGTAAACGGAACATAAGCTAGATGGGTGCATTTTGAGCAACTTATTCTATACATTTTCAGTGACTATTCACCCTTTACAGTATTTTAAAACAAACCAAGGAGTTATTCACATCATATTCTCTATCTTTTATTAGTTGTTTTTATTTTAATTTTTGAGACAGCGTCTCACTCTGTCACCCAGCCTGGAGTACAGTGGTGAGACCTCAGCTGACTGCAACCTCTGCCTCCTGGGTTCAAGTGATTCTCCAGCTTCAGACTCCTGAATAGCTGGGACTACAGGTGCCTGCCACCACACCTGGCTAATTTTTATATTGTTAGTAGAGACAGGTTTCATCATACTGGCCAGGATGGTCTTGAACTCCTGACCTCAGGTGATCCACTCGCTGCAGCCTCCCAAAGTGCTGGGTTTATAGGCATGAGCCACTGCACCTGTCCTCTTTTTTGTTGTTTATTAAACATTTAGCTTTGTCACTGCGCACTGGGAGTACAGAGGTGAATGGCACATAGTCCATCCCTCAAGGATTTCATCCTAGTGTAGGGATGTAAACCCCTCCAAGAGGTAAATGCTGGCAAATATGAACCCAGGGATGAGCAAGGATGCTGTTGGGGGTCAGACACACCAGTTAAAAACTTCTCCCCTCCAGCCAGTTTCTGCTGCTGTTCACCCATAACTCCCATCACCTGGGAGCAAAGACAGCTTTGCTCCGAGTTCTCTTCTCTGCTTGACACTGCAGTGTTCACCGCTGTCTGGAGTCATCAGTCTGGCTACCAACTGGCAGAAAGCAGAGAGAAAATTCTAGGCATGATGGCATGCTCCTGCCTCACTATTAGTTAGGGACCCACTTCATTATGAATAATGTAATCACTGTGAAGACCTGACCTCTCTGGCTTCTGGAAGGATGTTGAACATGAAGACTGGGGAAAAACCACCTTCCCAGAGCTTACCTTCAAGGGGGCCAGATAAATACATCAGAGTGATTGCCAGCCCAGATGCGGATAGCAGAGAAACAGACAGGAAGATGGGCAGGAAGGATTTTCTGAAGAGGTGACATTTAAACTGATGACTAAGTATGAGGAGGACCCAGTCTGGGAAACAGTGGAAGGGAGAGGTTCCAGAGAGATGAGCCAGCATATGCCAAGGCCTTGAGATGGGAAACACCCTCGAGGTATTTACAGAGTGAAAGTAGCTCCCAATGCCTATGACTTCACTAGCCCCCAATTTGGAACAGCCATTGTGGCTGCTGAGTGCTGAAAGGCTGTGAATAAGCAGTATTTGAAATGAAGTCAGAAAGGTAGGGCTTGCAGGCAACGTGAGCAGTTTAGGTTTAATTCCAAGTGCAAGGGATGTCACTAGAGAGTTTGGGAGCAGGAGGAGTCCCTGTATTAGTCAGGTTTGTCTAAAGACAAGAACAAATAGGATAGATGTCTATGTAAAGGGGAGTTTCTAAAGGAGAATTGACTTGCATGATCACATTAAGCCGTCTGCAACCTGAGGAGCAAGGAAGCCAGTCCGAGTCCCAAAACCTTGGACGTAGTGAAGCTGACAGTGCAGCCTTCAGTCTGTGGTGTAAGGTGCAGGAGTCCAAAAGCTGAAGAACTTGGAGTCTGATGTTCAAGCGCAGGAAGCATCCGGCACGGGAGAAAGATGTAGGCTGGAAGACTCAGCCAGTCAAGTCTTTTCACATTCTTCTGCCTGCTTTTATTCTGGCCACGCTGGCAGCTGATTAAATTTGTGTCCACCCAGATTGCGGGTGGGTCTGCCTTTCCCAGTCCACTGACTGAATGTTAATCTTTTTTGGCAACACCTTCCCAGACACACCCAGGAACAATACTTTGCTTCCTTCAATCCAGTCAAGTTGGCATTCAGTATTAACCATCATCATATCCTTCTCTCTTTCTTTCACTTTTTCGAGGCAGGGTTTCACTCTGTCACCCAGGCAGGAAGGAGTGCAGTGGTGTGCTCAGAACTCAGTGCAGCCTCATGCTCCTGGGCTCAAGCGATTCTCCCACCTCAGCCTTCCCAGCTGGGACTACAGGCTCACAACACCGTGCCTGGCTAATTTTTAATTATTTTTTTTTTGTAAAAATGGAGGTCTTGATGTGTTGCACAGGCTGGTCTTGAACTTCTGGCCTCAGGCAATCCTCCCACCTTGGCCTCCCAAGGCGCTGGAATACCACTGCATCCATGCTACCCTTCTCTTGAGTAAGTCCCTCCAGAGTTTATTTCTGGCTGGGCTGGGAAATACTCTTGAGTTCCAGAGAAAAGAAGTGGCTTCTGGTATCTCTGCTCATGAAGGTTAATTTGGCAACACACATATCTGCTCCTGGGCTAGAGAGGCGGCTGTGACGATGCCCAGAGGGGGACCTTTATGATCTGAGAGCCCGTGGAATGTTTGTAGCAGCAGAGCCGTGTTGTCCCATTGAGTGTCTCTTCCATTTTTAATGAGGAGCCTGGGGGCACTGTATAAATAAAACGGCCGAATTATTAAATTATCACTCTACAGGGCATCTTATATTAGTCCTAATTAAACGATGCTTTTCATATTAACAAACAGTGCTCAAAAAGGATTCCCATTTTTAATTCCAACCTCATTGAAGTAGGAAGCCTTAGAAATTTCTAGGCTATGCACTATGCCTCTGGATGGATATGCACCATGCCTCTGGACTCACTGGAGGGCACCTACAGTGAGTTTTCAGACACTGCCCTGAATTTTTAAAATTCTGAGTATTCACAATGACTACCTGTCTTCACCCAGACTCAGAGATACTAATGGGCATGGTGGCTTACGCCTGTAATCCCAGCCCTTTGGCAGATCACTTGAGGTCAGGCGTTTGAGACCAGCCTGGCTAACATGGTGACACCCCATCTCTACTAAAATACAAAAATTAGCCCGGCATGGTGGCAGGTTTCTGTAATCTCAGCTACTCAGGAGACTGAGGCAGGAGAATTATTTGAACCATACAGGCAGAGGTTACCGTGAACTGAGATCGTGCCACTATACTCCAGCCTTGGTGACAGAGTGAGACTTTGTCTCAAAAAATCAGACAAACAAAAGGAAACACCAGTGGGATTTTCATCTAAATAAGCAATACATACAAGACTTCTGCTTTCACCACGATGGAGTAACAGGGACTGGTTTCACTGCTACCTTAAACAACTTTAAAAAAGGTCAGTCTCACAGAAGTAAAGAACTTTTCCATGCAACTAACCACCACCTGTTCCCCCCAAACGTACGATTGAAGTTTAGAAAAAGGTCAACATGTTAGGAATGGTGATTTGAGACTTTAGACAGCACGAAGCATCCACAGAGGGGAAGCAGATGAGATGCATTCTCTGGGGGTCCCAGCTCACTGCCTGGAGAGAGTCTCTCAGCCATAGGGCAAGGGGTGGGGGGCCTGAATAAGGGATATTTGGGGAGCACTTGCGGGGTGAAAGCCAGGAGACACTGTGGAGAAACTTAGTGATACAGTCAGACAAGAGCTCTTTGTTACTGAGCCAATATCGTTTTGTGGGAAATAGTAAGTGGGGTGATTTCAGAATGTGCGAAATGTTCCAAAGAACTCAACGGGCTAATGCAATAGAATATTGTGACCTGGAGGAGCAGGTAAGAGTCACCCTAGCTGGGTCAGTGGCATATGGGATGCTGTTGGAATAGGCTGACAAGGTCCAGTTGTGAGCAGTACTAGCCAAATCTGTTCAGTGAGATCCCACTGGTAGCTTGAAACAGGCCACGATGTGCAATATTTACACCACAGACACTGGCAGTATTTTAAAATCAATTTTGTTTCAACATATTACTGGATGGTGTGGTCCAGAAAGGTTTTATAAAGAAGTGCACATTTCTGTATGACATCAGGGTAAAGAAGGCCCATCATTTATATGGGAAACATCAGGAGGAATGTTCCAGCAGAGGAACAATCATGTGCAAAGGCCCTGGGTCCACAACCTGCATTTCTTCATTCTCTGTGATGTTCAGGGCAGGGGTTTTTATCCTTCCCTACAATTGTGTAAGGAGCTTTTCATTCCCACATTTGTCAATCATTTTATCCCATTCTCTTTACCCCTTTTTAATTCCTATATTGGTACAGTAGAAAATATTATTATACAGTTATCCTACCTTCTTCTCTTCTCTTGTACTTTTTTTCCATATCATTTTACCACTTGTGTCCGGCTACGCTTCTTTATTTCTGTGTCTGTGAGAGCTTTGATCAGTAGCTATAGTTTTTTATGGAATCCATAGACTCCATCAGTTTCTTTTATAGTGAGAGGAGACAGGATACCCATTTAACATCTAGAGGTAAAGACTGCAGCACTGGAAGGTGAAAAGACTTCAGAAGACCTTTTCTGGAAGCCTTTTCTTCAGCAGCAGGGTGTCTTCAGAGAAGCTGCAGAGTTGAGTCTAATGGAACAGCCTGAGTGACCGCTGGGTCAACGTTAATTGATAATGATGCTTTCTATGGCAAAATCTGAACTGAACCTCAACTCAATTCTTAACATGTGCTGCGGAAGCAAAAAGAAGAAATCCATAGTTCATGACCCTGGAAGATTTATGTCTCAAGTGTTTCCAACACCCATCCTTTACTGTGCACAACTAATTTGCCACTCTTTTTTTGTGTGTGTGAGATGGAGTCTTGTTCTGTTGCCTGGGCTGGAGTGCAATGACATGATCTCAGCTCACTGTGACCTCTGCCTCCCAGGCCCAAGCCATTCTCCTGCCTCAGCCTCCCGAGTAGCTGGAATTATAGGTGCCTGCCACCATGCCCAGCTAATTTTTGTATTTTTAGTATAGATGGGATTTCGCTATGTTAAACAGGCTGGTCTCGAACTCCTGACCTCAGGTGATCCGCCTGCCTCAGTCTCCCAAAGTGCTGGCATTACATGCATCAGTCACTGCACCCAGCCTTATTTAACACTCTTAAACATATCTCCTCTCTCCTCTCACTAAGCAAGTAAGGTATTTCAGGAGAAACAAGGTTGTGCTCCTTCCTTCTTTCATTCCTTCCCTCCTTTATTTTCCCTTCCTGTTTTAAAAGAAAATTTCCAGTGTCTACATTTAAGAAATTTTCTATTTGTCTTTTTAGACACAGAATCTCTTTCTGTCACCCAGGCTGGAGTGGAGTGTCACGGTCATAGCTTATTTAGCTTCAACCTCCTGGGCTCAAGCCTCTAGAGTAGCTGGGACTACAGGTGCCCACCAGCACACCCAGCCAGTTTAAAAATTTTCTGTAGAGATGGGATGTCTCTCTGTGTTGCTCAGGCTAGTCTTCAACTCTTGGCCCCAAGTGATCCTGCAGCCTTGGCCTCCCAAAGCACTGGGATTACAGATGTGAGGCACCACATGCAGCCCAGTATCTCCAATTTTAAAAGCAGTATCCATAGCCTGAGATCTTCCATAACGATTAAAAATGAGTGTTAGACATGCAGGACTTTGAGGCGCTACTCAACATCGCTGAGTACTATGAGAGAAAGGGGATGCATATGGCAAAATTCCCAGCTCCAGTGAAGACCTGCGAGTGGCCAATGCACTTGGAAGCTGCACAGCTCATTTCAGAATGTGCTGCTCAGCATGACCAAGATGGCTGTGTCATCACCCCCAGCTGCAAGGGAGTGCTTACTGTAGGATTGAGTTAGCTGACTCAGTCCACATGTTAGGGTAATCGCAGCCCAATCTTGATGAGCTCACAAACCAAAGAGGCTGTTTCTGGAGCTCAGAAGGGACAAGATTTTTAGTAGATGGTGACATCTAACCTCTGCTGTGTCTAGCTGTCAGCCTGGCAGGTCTTTTTGAAGAGCTCAAGTTCTGCTCAAAAGCCATTAGTGTATATCAGTCTCTGCGCATTGGGATTAAAGAATAGAAGGAGGCCAGGTCCAGTGACTCACACCACGTAATCTCAGCACTTTGGGAGGCTGCAGTGGGAGGATCGCTTGATCCCAGGATGTTGAGGCTGCAGTGAACCATGATCGCATCACTGCACTCCAGCCTGGGTGACAGAGCAAGATCCTGTCTCAAAAAAAGAAGATGACAGTGACCCAAATGTATTCTCTCAGAGCCCAGAGCTCAGTTGGGCTGATGGGAAAATTAACAGTTTCGATTTGATGCGTGTATTCTAGGATAGAGCTAGGGAAACAAAGGGTAGCAGTCAGAGGAACGCACAGAAATAGTCATCCCAGGAACAATTCATCATCAACTACTGTCTTCCAGGGACTATACTAAATGCTTTCCATGCATTATTTTGTTCTTACAGCAATCCTCTGTTTTATATACCTTTAGGTGAAAGTCCATTTTGGCCATTAGCAACTTGAGCACAGAGAGGTCAGTTAACACACTCAAGGTTGCACAGCATGCGGTAGAGAAAAGGATCCAAAGAAAACGAAGTTCCCAAGCTCAGCCTTGCGGTCGTGTAATAGCTGGAGTAGATTTAGCTCCTCTAGAGCTTCCCGTGTCAGAAACGTGGAGATGGTGAAAGTCAGCTGCGTACCTTTAGAATTGCCATGCAGTTGACTTCACTGAATTTAGTTGAGCAGTTTGAGCCTCTAATTTTTTTTCTTTAGCAGCACCTTACACCTATAAATTAATTATCCCCAATTTGGAAAAAAAATTGATGAGTGCTCTGCACTCGTTTCCTTTTCTTGTGCAAAGCCAGATGCATGACGTCAAACCTGTAATCTTGGCCACATTATCACCACGTTCTAACCAAGAAAGCTTATTAGTTCAGACAATTAAGAAAATAGAACTTGAAAATACTTGGCTATTAGGGAGAATGGAGTAACATAAATTCAAGATGTTGGGACAATTAGCATTTGTGGTAATAAAAACCAGGTAGAACACTAAAGAAATGAATATTGTGTTCATTTTTTAGCATTTAGGTAGTATTATGTGTTTATTAAATACCTGATAATTCTTTCGGGCCATTTCTTTCAGGATCACTTGGAGGAAGGATATTTGCTTGTGCTGTGGGTAGGGTAAAGGGGGGTTTTAGTAGAAGCTCATTAAATTACAATGCATCTCCCTGCCCTCTTAGTCTTAAATTTAAGTATAGAAAGAAAACATGTAGAAATCTTGCTAAAAGAGAAATAATTTCATCTTTTTTGCTTTGTTAAAAGCCTTCTGATCACTCCCCCATTTCTGTCAGATCAAAAGGCAAAGTCCTGTAAATGCAACTTGATATCCTAACTTGGATTCTGGAGCAGAGAAAGGATATTAGTAGTAGAGCTGGGGAAATTTGAATAAAATCCATGGTTTAGTTAATAGTCATAAACGAGTGTTACCTTCCCAGCTCTGATAAATGTATGTAGATAGGTAAGATGTTAGTGTTAGCAGAAGCTGGGGAAAGGGTATGAGAGGACTCAGTGTACTAGCTTTGCAACTTTTCTGTAAATCCAGAGTTATTCAAAAAGTTAAAAGAGACTTTTTGTAAAAAAGCAAAAGTTCTTCCAGCAGCCTACAAAGACCCGCGTGACCTGCTCCTGTGCCCTCACCAGGTCTCTGAAGTTACCTCCTCTTCTCTTCCCCTTGAATGTTCTGTACCAGCCTCATACTTCATCACTTTCTCACCGCAGGACCTTTGCACTGGCTATCTCTGGGACTGGGTCATTATTCTCCGAGAATAATGGCTCACTCTTCCTTGTCAAAGTTTGATTCAAGTGTCACCTTTATAAAAGCCATTCATTGAAAATGTCAAGCCCACCCTCACACCTCTAAGGTCCTTTCCTCTTGCTCATATTTACCTCATGGTGCCTATACTTCTAACATGCTCTGCAGTGCTCCTATCGATTAGGTTATGATCCATCTTTCTCCTCCCTGCTGAAGCTTACATTCCGTGAGAGGAGGGACTTTTTCCTACTTTCTCCACTATGCATTTCCAACACCTGGAATTGTACCCAGTACATACTTAGTGCTTAATGGATATTTGTTGGACTTCAGTATTAAATTATAAACTACAAGAAAGTAGCAACCCCTAACTCTGACTGCTTTGATAACCAGGGCATTGTGCCAAGCCCATTAAATGATCTAGATTTTGTGGCATCCTCATTGTAGCCTAAAATTTAGGTTTCATGACCACCATTTGTGAGGCCCTGAGAAGTCTTAAGTTTTGCCCAACACCACCCAGCTCTTGAGTCAAATCTGAGAGCCAAGATTCGAACTCGCATCTCCCGCTTCTTGTACACCACCTCGTCTGCTAGATTTGCACACTTCCTCCCATTTCATTAAACCATGGCACATAAAGAAATAGCATTCCTCCTCAAGTCAGTAGTTGTCTGCATAACTCAGATCCCTTTGGTCGATGGTGGTACCACCCGAGAGAAATGTCCGAAACGTATGATTTCCCATGGTGACCACAGGTAACTGGAATATTGTACGGTTTTTCATATAAGCGGTTCAGTAGAAAACTTTCACCTCCAATTTCCCCCTTATGAGCCTGTCCTTGTTTTCAGTTTCAACAATCTCTTTTGAATATGGAATTTCATTCCCAAGCAGGCTGCGTGACGTTAGTCGAAAGGGGCTGGCTCAGTTCCAAGTCCTTAGTTCTAGGCCCTTCTCCCCTGTCTACTAGCTCTATGGATCCCTTCCTAGGCTTTCATTTCCTCATCTATAAAATGGACATAATTTTACCACTAAGTTCATAGAGGTACCATGGGGATCAGTGATATAACCCAGGTCCAGTGGTATACAATGCTGTTACTGTTTGAAAACAATTCTCTGTGGAATTAGTTATGAAAGTTTTTACTGTTTTCTGAAACCTACTTAGTTTAACCCTGCTAAGTCATTTTAATATCCTTCAACTGTTTCCATAGTTTTGAAACATTTCTTCCAAATGCCTCTAGTCATCATGGGTATCATGAAACACCTATCATGTCAATTATTAACAGGTATCTGGAGCCAGGCTCTATATAGTCTTTGTAGTGTTATTTTTTACTGTGAGTCCACAGAGCAAGTATTATGGACCCATTTTACAGATGAGGGAACTGAGGCATCGTGGAGATTAAGTTGCCTACTGTCATGTACCAGTCATGGGGCCATGTCTTCAACCCAAGTGTTTCCCATTCTATAGCTGAGGGTTTCATCCATACTTGGCCTGGCTTTATTGCCAAAGAGAATTTTAAAGCAACTGGAAAAATGACCAGAATACCATGCCTCCAATGACTTTTTTTTTTTTTTTTTTTTAAAGGGCCAGGCATGGTGGCTTATACCTGTAATCCAAGCAGGATTTGGGAGGCCAAAGTGGGCAGATCACTTTAGGTCAGGAGTCTGAGACTAGCCTGACCAACATGGTGAAACCCCATCTGTACTAAAAATACAAAAATTAGCCAGGCATGGTGGTAGACACCTGTAATCTCAGCTACTTGGGAGGCTGAGGCAGGCAAATCACTTGAACCTGGGAGGCAGAGGTTGCAGTAAGCTGAGATCGCACCACTGCACTCCAGCCTGGGTGCTCTGTCTCAAAACAAAACAATCTTTGTTAGCATTTTCTTAAACTGTGACCCAGAAACCATTTTTATTACAATTACCTGGTATGCTTGTTGCAAACACATATTGCTGGCCCTAATCAGTGATGTGCTGGTAAATGCTTTACAACTCGCTTGGTGGGGGATGGTTGGGGATCTGATCTGAAGCCTTTGCCAGTTTCCGTGGTGCAAATACTCCCACCATGGCCAATTGCAAGATACCGATGCCTCGTCACTGTACACAGGGTTAGGAAAAGATGTGCAGAAGTGGACTATCGTACAGTATTTCCAACATCCAGATACACTCACAGAAAAAGCCTCAAGAGCATAGATAATATTCAGGTATGGTCAAATAAGTAATGAGTTGTGATTATTTTTGACCTTTTAATATACTTTATTGAGGCCGGGCGCAGTGGCCCACCCCTGTAATTCTAGCACTTTGAGAGGCCAAGGTGGAAGATGACTGGAGCCCAGGAGTTTGAGACCACCCTGAGAAACATGGCAAAACTCCATCTCTGCTAAAAATACACAAATTAGCTGGGCATGGTGGTGCACACCTATAGTCCTGGGTACTTGAGAGGCTGAGCCTGGGAGGTCAGGGCTGTAGTGAGCCATGATTGTGCCATTGCACTGTAGCCTGCATGACAAACTGAGGCTCTGTGTGAAAATAAGACATATATATATACATATATGTATATATGTGTGTGTGTGTGTGTATATATATATGTATATATACACACACACATATTTATACTATATATGTATATTTGATAGATATGGTATACTATATATTTAAATATGAATATATACATGTATATATGTATACATGTATTTTAGAATATGTGTATACATATACAACAGTGTATATGGATATATATTAATAGGTATATACATATACACATATTTTTACTACCTATATACTTTAGTTGTGGGTTTATGTCATTTCGTTTTTTTATTAAAGATTGTGTTGGGTAAGGTTGGGTACGGTGGCTCACGCCTATAGTCCCAGCACTTTGGGAGGCCGAGGAGGGTGGATCATGAGGTCAAGAGATCAAGACCATCCTGGTCAACATGGTGAAACCCCGTCTCTACTAAAAATACAAAAAATTAGCTGGGCATGGTGGCGCGTGCCTGTAATCCCAGCTATTCAGGAGGCTGAGGCAGGAGAATTGCCTAAACCCAGGAGACAGAGGTTGTGGTGAACCGAGATTGCCCCATTGCACTCCAGCCTGGGTAACAATCGCAAAACTCCATCTCAAAAAAAAAGATTGTGTTGGGAAACAACAGAAACAGAATTTCTGACAAGTTAGCAACTGGCTTTCGGAAATCATTACGAACAAACTCCAACAGTTCCACCGGCTACCCCAGGCTGACAAAAATCAGCACTGGAAAGGCTGGAACCCCAGAATGCGCATTTCTAAAAAGCATCCGGCTGCTTCTGGTGCACACTGAAAGTCCTGAGCCAATACCGTAAGCCTTTCTGAGAGCCCTTGTGAAATAAGCGCATGAAAATACTACATAACGTGGTAAGCATCTGAAAAATGTACATGGGATTCATATTCCTAGCAGATGCTAGTGGGCATTTATGCTAAATGAACCCCACCATTACTCTTCCAAAGAGTTTTTTCCCCCTCTACTTTTAAAATGGAATAAAAGTATTTTATAGTTTTATTTTACCCATCAATGAAGAGTGCTTGGTCTCAGTTAAAGAAGAAGGCAGTAATCCCATTTCCCTTGCAGCTGGCATAGGAGAAAGGTTCAGAGGCCTTTCCTGAAAGGTTTAGGCCAAGATAACAAGATGTCGTGGAAAGCTGCAGGGCAGGGCTGAATGGAAAAGTAGGTTTGTAATCTCAAATTCAATATAAAAGATCGAAAGCGTCAAATAGTCAGCGGTGAGCCTCTCCATCAGAATGTTATATCTGCCATGAAATTCTACCTTGTGATTGTTATATTATATACATTATACATCTCTTTCTCTCAGTCTCTCTCTTTCTCACTCAGTCTCTCTTTCGCCCTCTCTTCCTTTATATATTCTCATAGAAACTAGGGCACATCTGAGATCCATAAGGAAGCCTTGCTTGACTTCAGTCGGAGAAACCATTTGAAACGTCACCTGCCTTCAACCCCAACCCCATCTGCTTAGAAATATGAACGTTTTTTTCTTTCTAGGTAGATGTTTTAATTCAGAGCAAAAGCATGACTCACAAATTAAGAGGCGTGCAAGCCCTGATACACAAGAGATCTAATCCAAAGCTTGGGCTGTGTCCCCTGAACCACGATTGTGCCTTCCAAGGTGGATACGGAGGGTAGTTAAAAATGAATTTTCCTGACTAGTGTGTACTGTGTGCCCACACAGTGCCAGAGGCCAGGGTAAAAACTTTGCATGCCTTTCACTTTTAATCTACCCCCCCCCCCCCCCCCCCCCGGCCCCGAAGTCTGGTTTTTATCCAGGTACTTAGGAAGTACTCAATCAATATTCTTCAAATGAATGAATTCACACATCCCCATTTTAAAGCTGTGGGAAGAAAGGCCTCCAGGGGTGAAGTAACATGTCCAAGGTCAAATAGTTGCCTTGGGTCAACTGTTGGTCAAATGCTACATGATTACACGAATTGCTTCCCTAAGGTATCAGGCAACGACTGGTCAATGATTAGATCATATCTGTCGCCTGTGAAGATTATTTTAAAAGATTAGTTTTGAGTGCATAAGAGTATGAATGGGTCATTCTGGGATGGGGCCCAGAAATCTGTGTGTTCACTGCACTTCCCCAGGTGACTTAGAGATGTTCAGCAGGCTACACCTGGAGTAGGACCAGTGTGGTATATGTAAATCTCTTTCATCTCTAAACAGAGGCAAACCTGTCAACCTTTCAGGCAGCAAAGTCTGCATCTTGCTAACAGCTATTAAGAACTCCCTTCTGGGGAGTGGATCCCTTGGCTCACCCACCCTCTCTACAACTCCGAACCTTGCATTTTTAGACTTGATAGGTAAGCCCACCAAATTTAATGTCTCCCATTTATTCAGCCGTAGAAAATTTCATTCTGGAAACATGACGCAGTGAGAAATTGACAAAAGGTGGGCTTCAGTTAGTCTCCTAAATGAAAGTACCCCCCAATGACTCAAAGTCTTCTTGTTGCTACCCTGGATTTTACATTGTCATCCTGTTATGGGAAGAGACCTTGCTTTTTATGTGGAGTATCAAAAAAACAAAACCAACATTGTTCACTGCAGATGCACAGCACTTTATAACAGCCAAAGCATTTTCTGGAGCATAACCTAATTTGTTTCTCTGTGACCCCAGACAAGAGGGGGCAAATGTCATTCTTCCTTTTTCAGACATGAAGAAATAGAGACTCAGAGAGGGTGAGTCACTTGCCCAGCCACTAGTATCATGTCTACCTCCCAAGTCTTATCATTTCAAGTCTCTCCCTCTTCTCATTGGAGCCACAGATGACATAATTAGATGAGAGATGATCCCAAGACTAATAATGGATGCTTCCCTTTCTTCATTTTAAGAGTTGGACTTTTTTAGAGGTTTGCTCCTGAACTCTGCTAATGTGTGACTGCTGAGTTTCTGGATAAGATGTTTGTCAAGAAATTTCACATATTCCCATCTGGCCAAATTATGTATCTAAATGCCCTTCAATCAGAAAACTCATGCATTGTCTTGTGATTGTATGGTTTATTAATTTCTTCCCCATAAAGCTAGGAGCTCCCCACAGGGTCAGGTTATATCTTTTCCATCCTTTATCCCCCACATCTAACAAATGTTCTTTAAACAAGTAGATCCTAAAATGGTAGTCGCATTGAACAGTGTAGACACAGCATTTGTCCCTCCAAGAACCAACATGGGAATCCATGGAGCTCAGACCAAATTCGGCCCACTGTCTGTTTTTATAAATAAAATTTTATCCAAACACAGACACATGTGTGGTTCGTTTGTTTACATATTACCCTGTGGCTGCTTTTATGTGCAGCGTGGCTCACGATGTCCAACTATTCACTCCATAGCGCTTTAAAGAAAAAGCATGCCATCCCTGTCTAGATGAAGAGCCAACTAGAAAGGAGATGCAGGCATTTCTATTTTCAGAGTATTTTTCTTAGCATTTCCATTTCCTAACATATACTTATTCTCCTCCCCACCTGCCAATGCAGGAGAAATTAGCCTACTGAGAAACTCAGAAATATCCCGAGTGGTGTGAATTTTCAGACTTTGTGCATTTTATGTGACAGGATTCTTTCACTGTCAAATTTTTGTTCAGAGACATGTCGGTGTTCACAAAGAATAGTATCTCCGTGTATCAGCGTATCCTGGAAAAACTCCAGTAATCCTAGAACAAAACTCTTGGAGTGCTATGTCTCTTTGTTTGAAGCATTTGTATTAATACAAAGAAAGAAGTAATTAGTAAGGAAAACCCAGGGTGTTCACGGAGCTCAGTGCCATCTTAAATTCATTACCCATTTTCTGCAACTGAATTGTGCTTTCAACAGTTTTCTTAGGTCTGGAAAATTAGCATAATGTATAGAATTGCCATTTGGTTCATTTAAATCTTGCATAATAGGAAGAAATCTTTGAGCTAAGTGGAATTGAGGATTCAGTATAAAATACGAACTTTTGTGTTAGACTGATGTGTATTTTGGCCTTGGTTTCTGAGTGGGACAGGTAATTAAAACCAGGAGGTTAAGAGAAGGTGAGGAAAAAATTTGCAGGAGGAAAGGGTGGAGGCATCAGCCAGAAAAGGAGGCTGCTGGAATATCACTAAGCTAGAGAACAAGGTGGCTTATTTTTATGAGGCCATTGACACAGAAGACAGTGGCAACGTTCTTAGGAATACTTGACATGTTCTCTAAATTAGTTGTGTGCAGGATGTCATGGCACAGAGACGTGTACCTGCTTTGTTATCTGGGGGTTTATAAAGGTGGAAGCTTCCTGGTATCATCCAATGCATCAGGATGGAAAAGAGCTGTTGCTGAGAATGCAGGAGGGTACCTGCCACCTGTTCCTTGTGGTTCCTCTGGCTCTTCGAAGAGCCTGAGGTTAGAGAAGAGCCAGGGGACCAAATGCTGCAAGAGAGGACCCTCATCTAAAAGGAGTATTGAAAGCAATGACCATTGGCAGCAGCCTTGAAGATGCAAGACCTTGGGCAATTATGAAGGATGACTGAGGATGGCTGATCACTGCCCCGAGTAACCAAAGAATGTGGACTCCACAGCCCCACCATGTCCATGGAAGCCACCAGTGGCACCTGAGTCCCAGCAGAAAGAATGAGACTGGAGGCAAAGGGAGGCAGGCACTTCTTACCACCAGGACACATTTGATTTCATTTCTTGCCTTCTGCCTCCTAGATTCCTTCTCTCAGCCCCCAGTCTTGAAAGAGGCTTCTTCCCCAAGCGGGGAAGGAGGAAGAAGGTTCCAGAGGTGGACCTGAGCCCATGGATCCTACACACTGCTGGAGAGTTTGGAGCTAACAGGCGAGAAACACTCTGTGCCCATTGTAGGTACATTGGGCCACATATCTGTAGCAAGAAGAAGAGAGTTGTAATCTCATTCCGTTTGGAAGCTTTAAAGTGGACTAGCCTGAGTTTTAATAACCAAGTGTCCAGAAAGCTGTTGCATCTTCTTTAGCTGCCATTAAGGGATTTGGCCCAGGGGACTGCAGTGCCAGGGCCCTAAATCACTTTGCCACACTGCCTTCCATGTATGGACTAAACATCTCAAAGCAGCTCTGAGCCCTGGAAACCTCAGTATCTTTGCCATAACATGGGCACAATAATAGAGTCTTCTTGTCTGAGTCAGCAGACAATGCAAAGAGACTAATAGAATGCTAATCGCTCAACCAGGATTTGTTAAATGACAACGAGGTATTAATCAGCCATTCTTCTGGATGCCATGATTATAATAACCATGGGCCGGGAACCATCCCTAGCACTTACAGGTGTTGACTCATTTGGGGTAGATGCCAGTAGTGTCCCTATTTTCTGGGTAAAGGAAATGAGACTTAGGTTGAGTAACTTGCTCCAGTTCACACAGATACGAAGTGGTGAAGCTAGAATTCAAATCCAGATAATTGTGTTTTGAAGTCTATAGATGTGTCTTGATATTATTGTTTTATATTTTGACTACTTATTCCTGGAACCAAAGCCAAATCTTTGCAACATGAAGAGGAAGAGAGAGAGTACTTTTTGTAGTCCTGTCATTCCACTTTCTGATAAGCAGACACCAACCTCCAACCCTGCCCCCTCTGTCCTCTGAGGCCTGATGTACAGAAGGTGCTCAGTAAGCATATTTTGAATAATTGGATAAGTGAGCACCTGACTTCAAGCCCAGTCCTTTCCTGGGACAAAGACTACTGCTTTATTTGCAGGTGTTTGGAGGCTCTGCCTGACTAACACATCTGTAGACTGAGTTGTGCCCCCACCCCAGGTCATATTTTGGAGCCATAACCCCCAATGGGATGGTGTTTAGAAATGGGGACTTTGGAAGGTAATTAGATTAAATTTAAGGTCACCAGTGTAGAGCCTTCATGAGGCAATTAGTATCCAAACCAGAGGAGGAAGAGGTATCAGAGCTGCTCTCTCTCTCTGCCATCTGAGGACCAGAGAAAAGAGTCGCTCACTGCCAGTTGCGGTGGCTCATGCCTGTAATTCTAACACTTTGGAAGGCCGAGGTGGGTCGATCACCAGGTCAGGAGTTTAAGACCAGCCTGGCCAACATGGTGATCCTCATCTCTACTAAAAATACAAAAATTAGCTGGGCATGGTGGCAGCGGGTGCCTGCAGTCTCAACTATTCAGGAGGCTGAGGCAGGAGAATCACTTGAAACCAGGAGGCAGAGGTTGCAGGGAGCTGAGATCACACCACTGCACTCCAGCCTGGGTGACAGAGCCAGACTTTGTCTCAATAAAAAAAAAAAAAAAAAAAAAAAGGCACTCATCTGCAAGCCAGGAAGAGGGCCCTCCCCAGGAAATGAGTTGTCTGGCACCTTGATCCCACAAGGTGAGAAATAAATGTCTGTTGCTTTAACCACCAGCCTATGGTATTTTGTTATAACATCTTGCGAAGACTACTACGTACACCTAACAGCCCGTTCCCTTTACCGATGTGTGAAACACCTGGCCCCTTGCACATTCAATCTATTTTTTCCCAAGGAATAAAAATAGCAAAGGAATTCGGATTCAGCCCTTCTCTGTCCTGCAGCCCGTTGCCTTTCAGAGGAATTTCATCATTTGAGCAGAGCATTGAATTTATTCGAGTTGCAGGAAATGTGATGTATTTCTTAAATCTGTGTCACCTGGCTGTGGAATCAGCCCAGCCAGGCTCGGAATGAGGCATTAACTACATCCAAAGCTGTGTGATTAACTTATTTGTTTGCCGACAGAGCTGAAATGAAAAAGCAGGAAGCTGGGAGGATCTGCACAAGCCCTGTTTTGAAGAAGGATTGTGAGAAAACCCAAATGTGGGTTTTAATTCACATTCCCTGGGCTTACCATTATTATTACTTTTAATGGAAAATACCTTTTCGCAATCTTACTTCGTTTTAAATGGAGAATGTGCAATATTGTCTAATTTAGGGCATGAAGTTGAGTTAGTATGCATGATTTTTCTCTCCCCCCCGCCCCCATCCTTGGATTCTTTGTACACATTCAATATGGTTACATTTTTGCTTAGAACGTATATATTTTCCCCCTGAACTTTTCTCGATTGCTTTTTTATCAGGTTTACAAATCAAATCAAATAGGTATATTGCAGAGCTCTGTGATATTATTTTCTGAGCTTATAGTACAATGTATTGAATTATGCCAGCCCATGCTCTGCCCTGCTATTCTCTGCAGATTGAGAGAGAGGGACCGTGGACCCTGTAAATTCACTCGGCGCCCAGCATTACTGGCTAAATCAAGACCGCTATTCAGGCTGCAAGAAGAGACAGAGCAAGTGTTCGTTACACAAATCAATTTGGTCCAGAGTACTTTGCAGTGGGTACTCAACCATCGCTCACATAATATTGTCAACTTAATCAAATAATGCCTTGAAGACACTCACAAGCTTTTCTGTGAAAAAGTTGATTGGTGGAGGACAGAGCAGCAGCTGGCGATTCAAAGTACACTTTTTATTTATCACTGTGAAGAGTTCCGTGCATGGAGGAGAGGAAGCCTGTAGGAAGGGAAAGATGCTGAATGCTCAGTAGACTGACTGTGTGGAGGATCATGCTGCATTCACGTCGTGTCTTGGGTGTTGGGTTTCCATACCATGATGGCGAATTTGGGAATGCTATTGGAGAAAGCAGCGGCTGGGTCCAAATCATTAGTTTCCTGGAATGATTCAGTAAACACTTGCTGAGCGCCTACTAGGTACCATGGTACAGGGCTTTTGCTATAGTGCATCTGATGTAGGATTTATCCATGGGATGCTCATTCTAGTAAGAAAAGTAAGTAAACTCGTCAATGAGGGCTTAACAGAGGTCAACCCAGGACTGGAATGGCTCCAAGGACACCTCTGAGGCAGCCTGGTTTTGTGTGCTTTTTAGTTGGTTGGATGAGGTAGGGCCTAATTCGCCAGCCTCACCACTCTGGTTCCAGCCAGGAACTAGAGCATAGGCAGTTAGGGTTTCTGTGAATCTTTTCTCTCTGTGTATTTTGCGGCTCCTTTGTGTGGCTGTTCTTAGACTTTCCAGAGCATCTCCACCTTGACCTTCAAAGGCCTTTGAGGAGGGAAAAGCATTCAGGATATGGAGTTGGATATCCTAAGTTCAATCCTTCCATGTCCTGGCTGTGTGACTTTGGCTGGATTGTCTAACGTCTCTGAGCCTCAGTTTTCCTAGTTGTTATGGCAACTCAGTAAAATAAGGGATGGAAAACACCTAGTGAGATGCCTAACTCATGGCAGGATCTTGGCACGGTTTTCTTTTCCATCGTCTAGCCCAGACAGCTTATCCAGTTTCACTCTTTATCTATAAGCTCCCAGTGGAGGCAGCATTCAGCATCAGTGACAGCCAGAATCCTTTGTCTTAACTCAGCTTAGGGAAAAAGCAAAAGCCTTCCTCAGTAGTTGTGATCCACATCCAGGGGTGTTTACGTATCCTCCAGCAAGTTTGTGAACTTTCTGAAACTGTATGGAAAATTTAGATGTATATGCATTCCCCCTGCCACCACCAAAAGGTTGTTCACAGCTTTTGTAAAACCCTCGGTGTATCCATGAACACAGAAATAGATTAAGAAGCATGTATTTACAGAGTAAAGGGAAATACCAAATAGCAATACTGATAGCAACAAAAGTTATAGCTGACACCTACTGCTATTGGAACCAGCTGCCTGAAAGGCCCACCCCATCTGTAATTAAAGATGGATATTTGTTTTTTACAATACTGCCCAAGAAAGATGTTAGTATCTCAGATTTATTTCATTTAAAAATAGGTATATTTGAAACTTAGATAAAGTTGACCAAATAGTATATTCCTCATTCCAAAGGATACTGTTATGACCAGAAAGGGTTTCTGATCCAAACACCAAGAGAGGGTTCTTGAATCTCACGCAAAAAGAATTTGAGGTAAATCCATAGAGTTAAAGTAAGTTTATTAGGGAAGTAAATAAACAAAAGAATTGGTACTCCATAGGTAGAGCAGCCCTGATGGCTGCCGGTTGCCTGTTTTTATGATTATTTCTTGATTATATGTTAAACGAGGGGTGGATTATTCATTAATTTTTAATTTTCTGGGAAAGGTGTGGGCAATTCCCAGAACTGAGGGTTCCTCCCTTTTTTAGACCACATAGGGTAACTTCCTGACGTTGCCATGGCATTTGTAAACTGTTGTGGTGTTGGTAGTATTGTCTTTTAGCATGCTAATACATTATAATTAGCATATAACGAGCAGTGAGGATGACCAGAGGTCACTTTCATAGCCATATTGGTTTTGGTGGGATTTTGCTGGCTTCTTTACTGCAACCTGTTTTGTCAGCGAAGTACTCATGACCTGTATGTTTTCCTGACCTCCTATCTCATCCTGTGACTTAGAATGCCATAACTGGGAATGCAGCCTAGTAGGTCTCAGCCTCTGGCAAACACTGAGCTCCTATTCAAGATGGAGTAGCTCTGGTTCACATGCCTCTGACATTATGATCACTGTCCTAGGAAAGACTTTTTCTCTACTTTCCTCCCTTTTAAGCCCATTTTCCATTAGTGCTTTTTTTTCCCCCAGCACACCATGGCTCTAAAGCAGGACCACCCCGTAGAACTTGACAGAGATGAAAATGTTCTATCCCTCTGCTTTCTGATGAGAGTGCAGTAGTTTTCTTTTGCTGCCAGATGACCATAAACTTAGTAACCTGCACAACACAAGTGTATTAGGTTACAGTTCTGGAGGCCCAAAATCTAGCATGGGTGTCACCAGGTTTACAAGGATTGTAGCTGGCAGGGTGTTAATTTCTATAGGCTTATAATTTGATCTGTCCCCTTGCCTTTCATGGCTTCTGAAGCCCACTGTCATTCTTGGTGTTATATGTAAATTTTCAGTGCTGCAAAAGAAGTAGCACTCGAATATGAAATTTCTCAGCAAGGTAATTTCCTTCTATAGAAGGGCATGGCTCACCAATAGAACAATGGCAGGTGCACACCTGGACAAGGGAGGGGAAGGGGTACTTATTCCTGATGCAGGTAGCCTCTACAGCTGTATTGTTCCCCTGTTGGCTGATGTTAGACCTCACAGTCTAGGCTAATTCTGACTGGCTATTTTAAAGTGATTAGGGGTACAAGCCAGAATGGCAGGGTGGGTAGTTTGGCAGGAAGGATGGTTATGGGACAGGTCAGAGCATGTGAGGTGACCAGAGCAGGTGACTGGGATGAGTCAGGATGGAGAAGGGGACCAGCGGAACAGATGTGAAATACTGATTAGAGCTGGTGGAAAAGGTTGTTTACTGAAACTACAAGAAGTTAAACTTTAAAATGGAAAATTAAAGAGAGCTGAACTTACACACTGATTCTTTGAAGAGAAACTTGGGGTTTACTATATCTAACATTGAACTAATGACTCTTTCCCTGTCTTCAAAACTAGTGATAGTGGGTTGGGTTTTTCTCACTCAATATTGGGGGTTCTCTTCCATGCCACTGGCATCTGTTTCACTTCTCAGGACCCTGGTGATGATACTGGGCTCGCACAGATAATTCAGGATAATCTTTTTATGGTCATGTGATTAGCAACCTGAATTCTCCATCATCATGTCAAGTATCCTATTCAAGGTTCCAGGGATTAGAATATTAACATCTTTGAGGGGCCATTATGTTTTCTACCACAGGGAGCCACCAACCGCAGGTGACTGTTGAGCACCTGAAATACAGCTGGTGAGGCCAGGTGTGGTGGCTCATGCTTGTAATCCCAACACTTTGGGGTCCAAGGCAGAAGGATCACTTGAGCCCAGGAAGTAGGGATTGCAGTGAACCTTGATCATTACAGCCTAGGGAATGAGAGTGAACCTGTCTCCAAACAAAACAAAACAAAACAATATGGCTAGTGAACTTTATCCAACTTTAATTTAAATGTAAGCACTGATACTTAATTCTGTTACTAGTTTGTCTGGACGATGTTTCAACTGTCAAGTTTCAAAGTCTAAATATAGATCAGGTATTTTCAATGACAATTCAGCGTCTATATGTAGATGTGTAAAATGCAAGACACCATCCAAAAAAACCATAAAAGAACACAAAATATCTTTTATATGATAGCATGTTGAAATAACATCCTAGGACAGGGCGCTGTGGCTCACACCTGTGATCCCAGCACTTTGAGAGGCCAAAGTGGGCGAATCATGAGGTCAAGAGATCAAGACCATCCTGGCCAACATGGTGAAACCCCGTCTCTACTAAAAAATACCAAAATTAGTTGGGTGTGGTGGTGCGTGCCTGTAGTCCCAGCTACTCGGGAGGCTGAGGCAGGAGAATTGCTTGAACCTGGGAGGCGGAGGTTTCAGTGAGCCAAGATTGCGCCATTGCACTGCAGCCTGGTGCCTGGTGACAGAGCGAGACTGTCTGCAAAAAGAAAAATTAAAAATAAAAAAAAAAACAAGAAATAACATCCTTAATAAACTGGGTTAAACTGAACATTCTTAAAATTAATTTTGCTTTTCTTTTAAAAATATGGCTTCTAAAAATTCAAAAATGACATATATCACTTACAGTTTATTGGACAGAATTCTCTAAAGTTCTTCACCAGCATCCTTGAACTGTATCTAATGCTGTGTGATGAGTGCATGTAGTTTTCATTTCCATCAAACAGAATTTGCTACAGTTCTTATTCCGTTTCTAATTGTCCCCTCTCTTCCCTGAGCACTGAACTTTGAAATCTCTAGTTCCTGTCTGTATTCTGATTTCTACTGACAACTTCATGGTGGTATCATCTACCAGACTTTTCTCAACCAATACTGGATGAGTAAGGGCTGCCAGCAGTACTCTGGACTCACAGACAACCCTGTGATAGAAGTCATTTATCTGAGCTTGCCTCTGAGAAAACTGAGGCTCAGAAGAATGTACACAGCTGGACTAGTAAGTGATGAAACTAGAGTTTTAACTCAGAGCTGCTTAACCACAGATATTCCTTCCCTGAATGTAAATTAGCTCAACCATTGTGGATAACAGTGCAGTGATTCCTCAAAGACGTAGAACCAGAAGTACCATTTTACCTGGCAGTCCGATTCCTGGGTATCTAACCAAAGGATTATAATCTTTCTATTGTAAAGACACATGCACACATGTGTTCACTGCAGCACTATTCAAAATAGCAAATACATGGAGGCCCATCAATGATAGATTATAGAAAATGTGGCCCATATATACCATGAAATATTATGTAGCCCTAAAAAGGAAGACGATCATGTCTTTTGCAGGGACATGGATAGAGCTGGAAGCTGTTATCCTCGGCAAACTGATGCAGGAATAGAAAACTGTACACTGCATGTTCTCACTCATAAGTGGGACCCGAACAGTGAGAATACAGGGACACAAGGAGGGGAACAACATACACTGGGGACTGTCTGGGAAAGGGGTAAAGGGAGAGCATCAGGATAAATAGCTAATGCATATGAGGCTTAATACTTAGGTGGTGCGTTGATAGGTGCAGCAGAGCACCATGGCACACGTTTACTTAGGTACCAAACCTGCACATGTACTCTAGAACTTGAGGAAAAAAATTCTTTCCATGTGCTTCTGTACCCAGTTACCTAGTTATCACCAGAAAATGCCACACAGGTGACCAGTTGTGTCTGCATAGGGTCAGACAGAGGAAGTTTCAGCACGGGGACAGAATCCAAAGGCAGGTATCTCTACACGACTATGCGTTTTCTCTCAGTCATCCCTGGATTGGTCGATATCAGAATCCAATTTCACCAGGATTAGTCTTGGGTTTCTCAGAGCTGTTCATTGAATTAGGAACGATTATAGCAGAGGGAGCCCCGTGGTTCTTTATTAAGGTCTTTGTGGAAGAAGTAAGTGATCTTTAGGAGATTAAAGTGCCAGTGGTGTTTTCTTAACATTTATAACCTGCGCTGATACCTGGGGAGTTTGTTTATTAAGAAAAATTCTGCAGCACATATTCCACCTCCTAATAGGACCTTCATCCTGGGCCTGGGTAGAAGCTAGCACTGTGGTCCTAATGAGCTTATGAGGGAAGCTTTGCCAAGTGCCTCCTGGAAAGCCACCTCTTGAGGTTAATGGACTTCCCATCTGTGAAGGGTCCTGCAGCCTTTCCTGCTTGATGGGGAGGCCGCATCTCAGAGTTGTGCATGGGCCTCAGAAAAAAAAAAAGCTGATGGTTATTAATAGTGTTAATAGTGATCATAATTATAACATCCTCTCTTTATGCACGAGACTTAACCGTTCACAAAGGCTTGGATGCCATCTGACTCTAAAGCGTCGAGGACAAGCCTACATTTATTGTTTTATGTATATGCACACTGAGATCCACAGACATGAAGTTAGCAGGCTTGCAGCTCACTCATGATCAAACAAGGCTTAGTCACTTACACTGCAGGTATTTACTGAGAACTCACCTTGGACTCCAGTTCAGCAGTTTCAAGTGGTACAGTTTTGGCCTCCCAGGATTCATTTGAAACCCAGGAGATATTTTTGGTTCCAGCTCAGGGGTAGATGACTAGCATGTAGCGGGTGGAGGCCGTTGATGCTTTTGTCCATTCTACAGTGCAGAGGATGATTCCCCCATCCAAAGGAACCAGCCCCAGATGTCAATGGAGCTGATATTGAGGAACTCTGCTGTAGCGGTAGTGTCCAGTGAACAGAAAAGCCACAGTCTCTGCTCTCCTGGAGTTACATCCTGGTGGAAAAGACAGGCAAGATACAAAATCACAGAATAAAATAATAAAAAGGCAAGAAGAGATATGTGCTGTGAAGAAATCAGTGGTTAAAGGGAGAGAGAATGCTGGTGCAGAGTTGTTGTAGATCACGGGGCCAGTGACGGTTTCTCCACTGATTGGCACCTGGGCAGAGATTGTACTGGCATGAGGGCAAATGGTGTCCCAGGGAAAGACAGAATGATTGCAAAGGCCAAAGATGGGGCCAGTAAAAGCCAAGAGGCCAACGAGCAAGAATGGAAGACAGGCAGCAGGTGAGGGAAGAGAACACTGAAGCTTATAGATCTAGAGATCCAATGAGGAACCAGGTTGGAAGCCTCTGAGAAGGGGATGTCCCTGGTCACTTTCCCTTCCACCTCTAACACCCTTGCTTTACTGACTGCCCTCAATTTCCTCCATTCTCCAAATGGACTGTGTTGCTATATCCCACCTTCTGATCTCCCAAATTTGGTCATGTCCATTCAGGTGGGTGTCACTTTAGAGCAAAACGTAACTCTTATGGCCAGATGCAATAGCTCACGCCTGTAATCCCAGCACTTTGGAAGGTCCAGGCAGGTGGATCACCTGACATCAAAAGTTCAAGACCAGCCTGGCCTATATGATGAAACCCCATGTCTACTAAAAATGCAAACGTTAGCCAGGCACGGTGGCACATGCCTCTAATCCCAGCTACTTGAGAGGCTGAGGCAGGAGAATCTCTTGAACCTGGGAGGCAGTGGTTGCAGTGAGGTGCGACTCTGTCACTGTGCTCCAGCCTGGGTGACACAGCAGCACTCTGTCAAAAAAAAAAAAAATTAAAAAAAATAAATAAATGGAGAGTTCTTACAGAGATTAATTCCCGCTGAACTCTGATGTGCTACATCTGTAGGGACTGTAACTCTGCATCCGTAGCCACTGCCCTTCAGGAATGTGCATCCTAGATGGTTTGTTCTATTAGCAGGTTTCCTACCTTTTACACATTTTCTTCTCCTTAGGAATTATACACTGTGCTCTTGCCATAACCTTCAGCAAGCCTCTCATGGATGCTGTAACGACTTGTCAAGTTGAGTGAGGCACAGTGGTAGGTGCTGGGAACCTACGGGCAGCGTCTCTGGTTTTGAGTGTTGATGGCCTTTCAAGAGGCTGATGAAAGGCTTTCCATCCAGGCATCCTGGCATCCAGGGCCACAATCAAAAGCCGCTGGGGAGAGTGGGCTGGACAGAGGAAGACTCGAGTCTCCTCTCTGTTCACTTGGGGGTCTCCTTGGAGTGACTGCTGTATTAGTCAGGGTTCTCTAGAGGGAAAGAACTAATATGTATTTATATAAAGGGGAATTTATTAAGGAGTATTGACTGACATGATCCCAAGGTTAAGTCCCACAATAGGCCACCTATAAGCTGAGGCTCAAGGAAGCCAGGCTGAGTCCCAAAACCTCAGAAGTAGGGAAGCTAACACTATAGCCTTCACTCTGTAGAAGGTCCAGGAGTCCAAAAGCTGAAGGACTTGGAGTCCCATGTTTGTGGGCAGGAAGCATCCAGCATGGGGGAAGAGATGTAGGCTGGAAGACTCAGCCAGTCTCGTCTTTTCATGTTTCTCTGCCTGCTTTTATCCTAGGCACACTGGCAGGTGATTAGATGGTGCCCACCCAGATTGAGGTTGGGTCTGCCAGTCCACTGACTCAGATGTCATTCTCCTTTGGCAGCCCCCTGATACACACCCAGGACCAGTACTTTGCATGCTTCAACCCAATCAAGTTAACACTCAGTATTAACCATCACAACGGCAATTGACAGATGAAAGCCTGGCAGGGATATTCATTCCCCCATCTCCTAGATCTGCTTTGAGGCCACTCATCTTGAGAACCTCATGCTCCCTGAAGCAGTGGAGGACACAGTTCCTTCTGGATAACAGCTGCTTGTTTGTATTGCATGCACCTGTTGTATGTTTGGTGGAGAGACGTAGCAGAGGGCATGGTGACCACCAAAAACATGTCCACGTCTTAACCTCCATAGACCGTGAATAAATGTGATCTTATTTAGGGGGAGAAAAGGAAGTCTTTGCAGATGTAATTAAGGATCAAAAATCCTCCTGGATTTAGGGTGGGCTCAATAACTAGTATCTTTTTTTTTTTTTTTTTGAGGTAGAGTTTTGCTGTTTGTTGCCCAGGCTGGAGGGTGCTGGCATGATCTCAGCTCACTGCAAACTCCACCTCCGGGGTTTAATCGAGTCTTCTGTCTCAGACTCCTGAGTAGCTGGGATCCCAGGCACCTGCCAACACACCTGGCTAATTCTGGTATTTTTTAATAGAAATGGTTTTTAGACTTAGACTCCCTAGACTCCCACACAATAATAGTGGGAGACTTCAACATCAATATTAGATAGATCAACGAGACAGAAAATTAACAAGGATATCCAAGACTTGAACTCAGATCCAGAACAAGTAAACTTAATAAACATTTATAGAACTCTCCACTTTAAATATACAAAATATACATTCTTATCAGTATCACATCACACCTACTCATAGGTTTAAATGAAATATTGATCGGCCATTATTAAGCACAATTATTGGCATAAAAGAGGTTTTCAATACTCATTTTTAGAATAAAACAACATTCCTGTTCTCTTCCTCTTTTTCTTCCTCTGTCTTCCTCTCCCTTATTCCTTTTTTCTTCTTTCTTTCTTCCTCTGCTTCTTTCTTTTTTAAAAAAGTGGGTTTTTATCATGTTGACCAGGCTGATCTTGAACTCCTGACCTCAGGTGATTCTCCCGCCTTGGCCTCCTAAGTGCTGGGATTACCGTGCATGAACCACCATGCCCAGCCGACAACTGATACCCTTTTAAGGAGGAAAAGGAAGAGGGAAATTTAATTGTCAGCCATGCAGAGGGAAGTAAAGCCTGTATAGACAGAAGCGAGGTTGGAAGGATGCCGCCCCAGCCAAGGAATGCCTGGAGTCACCAAGAGCTCAAAGAGGCAAGGCATGATTCCTCCCTAGAGCCTCTGAAGGGAGTGGAGTGCTCTCCTAGCACCTGGATTTTAGACTTCTGGGCTATGGCAGCTGCAAAAGAATGAAGGTCACTGGCTTTCAGCCACCAGTTTTGTGGTCATCTTTCAGGAAACAAATACAAAGACATAAAACACAGGCTTGTTCTAAATATGTTTTCCCTGCAAGGTCCCAGAAGAAAAGGGAAAGAAAAAAAAGTCACACCCATGGAAGTGTTGGAGATAGTCACTAACTGCAACAGGCTTTGGGCTCTGTGGTAGCTGCTCCATCGTCTCCTGCTACATTTGGCCCTTACTGCAATCCTGTGAGCTTACCACCATTAGTGTTCTTTCTTGTTTTTGTTTTAGAGGCAGAGTCTTGCTCCATTGCCCAGGCTGGAATGCAGTGGTGTGATCTTCCCTCCCTGCAGCCTGGATCTCTGGGCTCAAGCAATCTCCCACTTTGTCTCCCAGGTCACTGGGATGACAGGCACAGGGCCATGCTCAGCTCGTTTTTAAAAAAATTATTTAGTGGAGACAGGTCTATGTTGCATGCTGGTCTCAAACCATTTTCCCACCTTAACCCCCAAAGTGCTGGGATTATAGGCATGAGCGACTGCACCTGGCCTCATTACCCTATTAATGGCCTTCTTTGGAAGAGTAAACAGGCTTAGAGAGGAAAAGTGACCCGCGTAAGATTAGCAAATAACAGAGATCGTCTGGGTGATTCCAAAACCCTGGTTCTTTGTGCTACATCTCAACATAAGAAAGGCATGCAGGCTTAAAGAGATTTCCTGGCAGGCCGGGCGCGGTGGCTCAAGCCTGTAATCCCAGCACTTTGGGAGGCCGAGGCGGGTGGATCACGAGGTCAAGAGATCGAGACCATCCTGGTCAACATGGGGAAACCCCGTCTCTATTAAAAATACAAAAATTAGCTGGGCATGGTGGCGCGTGCCTGTAATCCCAGCTACTCAGGAGGCTGAGGCAGGAGAATTGCCTGAACCCAGGAGGCGGAGGTTGCGGTGAGCCGAGATCGCGCCATTGCACTCCAGCCTGGGTAACAAGAGCAAAACTCTGTCGCAAAAAAAAAAAAAGATTTCCTTTTTCTGTTTTCTTCCTCATTCAACCTCTTCTTCCTAAGACTCCTCCTCTTCCCTTTCCACATGCCCACAATGATCTGAAACAATTTCGGCTTACTTTATTTTACATGCTTTAAGAATTCTTTTTAACACACAGGTATTTCTCCGTAACAATTTATAGGCATTTATATATAAGCATACACTGCAAAATGATTAATTGAGCATTGTATGTTTTTATCAAAGGGAACAACACAAAGATTTCTCCAAAGTCCTGTTTGACTAGAGATGATTAATTTTAATTTTCACATGAGCGGCATAATGCTATTAATCATTTAATATGTTTAATCATAATCTCTGTAATTCCAAATTAGGTTTATTAAACTGAAACATCCAGCAGTTGTACACAAATCCAAATATAGGTTTCCTTCTCAGGATAAGGAGGAGCTCATTTCATGTTTGCATTTAAACAAGAACGCCAAACAGGATGGAGAAAAATGGACTAGAAGCTTGGGGTTTCACCTGCAGCATCTGCAAACTCCGAGTCTGATGCAGAGTACTAAAACTCCTTACCCTCTGAGAAGTGGCAGTTGCATGATTCAAGCTCATGTCTGTGTCAGGGACATGGCACACACCTCATATTCCCAGTGGAGAAAACCCAGATTCTGCTCTGTTTGGGTTTCAGTGTTACAATATTGTTCTTCAACTATCACACGAAGGTGGCAACATTGATTGTACACCTCTTCATTCATCTATTCTTGCACTAGTAATTCATTTGGTCAGTGAGTCAGCCAACCATTAAACAGACATGTATCATTTGTGTCACAGCCTGGTCATAACCAGACTCCTGCTGTGATCCTTTGGTGGCTCCTCGTTGCTTTTAGGATGAAGCTTAAACTCTTGCTTGGTACACAGGGTCCTTTAGCCCCCTGACTACCTCTGAAAGCTGCCCTCCTGCCTTTCCTTCATACATGCCTCTTCTGACCAGTGGTGCTGAAGTCCGCATGTACTCTACTGCATGCAGGACATCATTTCACATCTCTGCATATCTCTGCCCTCTCTTGGCATAGCCTGAGTCCCTTCCTTCTCTTCTCTTAGACATCTCCCACCTAAAATTTTACCTCCAGAATTGGCAAGCTTTGCTGAACCTTCCACAGTGTGGTATGACCCTGATTTAAGGTTACTCAGCCCTTTGTGATTGCCTCTTATCCCATCTTTAGCAGTCTGTATCTGCTGGGGATGATGTTTTATGCCTGTAGTCGCACTGCTTTGGGAGGCCGAGGCAGGAAAATCATTTGAGGCCAGGAGTTCAAGACCTGCCTGGGCAACATAGTGAGACCCTGTCACTGCAAATGAAAATTAGCTGGATATGGTGGTGCAAGCCTGTAGTTGTAGATACTTGGAAGACTGATGTGGGAAGATCTGTTGAGCCCAGGAGTTCAAGGCTGCTGTGAGCCATGATTGTGCCACAGCACTCCAGCCTGAGTGACAGAGCAAGACCCAACTCTAGGAAAACAACAACAAAACGAGTCTATTTATGAGCATCTTTCTCTATTGCTGTCATTCACTAAAGTAGGAATTGCATGTGGCCTGGAGAGCTGATTTATGTGCCCAACACAAAGCAGTTGCTCGGTACAGATGCGTAAACACTTTAAAAATAAGCAGATGACAGCCTTTTCTGCGTGTTTCTCAAAAAGTTCATTCCTCTTTTTGGTATTAAAAAAATTACCATCAGTCTAAATAATTCATTACTTTCCATTAATGAATATATGCCAGGAACTTGGCCAAGTTAGTACACATTATTTATTTAATCACAAAGCCTTGGAAGGTGTGAACCCATTATTTTTTATTTACCAGTTAAGAAAATATACAGTGATACTGCTTCCTATGTAATCCAACAGTACAGACAAAATGACTAAATATCGTTGTCATCATGGCTTGCATTTCAAAGTTGAAAAAATCATCTAGTAGGGCTTTTGATACCACATCAGCCTAGGAGAATGGTTAGCAGCCAACGGGATGTCTTTATTTCAAAATGCAATTCAGGGTGTGTCAGGAAGGATAATGCAAATGAAGCCCTCCAGTAAATACCAGGGTTGGTGAGAAACTTGCGAATTATGCCCATGTTATCTGGGTGTTTGTTTTGTATTTCACTTTGTAAAACTGTCTCCTTCTCTAAGTCGTTCGTATTTTACACCTGGCTGCCTGCATGGATAGTTTTCTCCCATTATGTATTTCTAGATTGTTTATAAATAGGTCAGGATGATCCCTCACTCAAATTTGATAGGCTTCTGCATAAGCCTTCTAGCAGTTTCCAAGTGGGTATCTGATGTGGATGGCGTTTACTTTACTGCCACCCACAGGCAACACATGCTAATTGCAGAGAAAGTGTCAAACGCTCAATGTCTGAAATGTTAGAACTCTAGAACTGCGAGTATGACAGTGCCTATGATACCAAATGTTACTGTGACTTTTCTCCTAGTTCCTGCCTATATACGGGTGTCAGTGTTATACAGCCTTATTTGGAGGAGATGGGTGATGAACCAGTGACTTAGGCTAATAATGTTACAGGGTCTAGGCAAAGAGCCCAACAGAACTTTCTGCAGAGACGGAAGTGTTTGATATTTGCATTATTCAATATGGAAGCACTCACTACATGTGGCTCCTGAGCAAATTTGAAATACAGCTAATGCAAACAACATTAAGTATCTTATTTAACTCACTTAAATCACATGTGGTCAACTGTAGTGGACAGCACAAATTTGTGCAATTAGAACCTTAAAAGTATAAGTCGGTCAGCTGCTTATTTGAACTCCAGAATGTCAACTAGTCTTTTCAAATTGTTTACATTTAATTATATTTTATCTGCACAACTGCCCAAACAACTATGTAGGCATACCTTAAGATTCTGAAGAGCATCAGTTAAGAAATACACATTCTCCTACCTTTAATAATTATTACCCTCTTCTGGATGAGGTTCCCACTCGCCACCTCCTGACCCCAGCACTTCCCAGTCCCCTCCCTTTGCTTTTTCTAGCCTTTAGTGCTCTTCTCTGTCTTCCAACTCTCTATTTATCAGCGGATTTATTGTCTGTGCTGCCCCCTGAGAATGATGCTCCCTGAGGGAAATGATTGTCAAAGCACACAAATCTGCTTTGCCCACTGCCCAACCCAGATTCATGATTAGCACTCGGTGGGTGCTCAGAAGAGCACTTGTTGAATGAATGAGTGAATGCATGCATGACTCAGTAGTTCCTTTCCTCCTCTGATTCCTGGGTTCTGGCTTTAGGGAAGCTAAAGTACATTGGAAGATGGTATTTCGGTCTACTCAGAGCCTCTTCGATGTCTCCTTGTTCTTTTAGCAGACAGACGACGCAGCACCTACGGATGGCCAGCCCCAGACACAACCTTCCGAAAACACAGAAAACAAGTCTCAGCCCAAGCGGCTGCATGTCTCCAACATCCCCTTCAGGTTCCGGGATCCGGACCTCAGACAAATGTTTGGTGTAAGTACCACCTCTCTTCTCAGCACTGCTCGCTCTGGAGGTTCCACAGACCTCCCTGTCTCATGTAAGTTTGTGGTATTTACAATACTAAGGTTAGATGTTTACTTAGGGAGAAACATCTTAGAGCCTAGTCTGAGGGTTTTTTGTGGCTAGAATCTCTTTACGGTTTTAGCATGTATCTCTACACATAATGCTTACCATGTATCTCCTTTGCCAAGTGGTTTTCTTCTAATGAGGAACTCGAAGGCCCAAATGGAAAACAAACTCCTAGATGACCCACTGTTGAAAAAAGCCCACTGATGGTCCCAAATTCAGTGGCCCAGGACACTATACTGCAGCTAAATTACACATCAAGTCCTCTTTGTTTTGCTTTCTCTTGCAGTTGTCAAATTATCCACAGGGTGACTCATGATGTACTCCTGCATTCCCTAGTCTTTCCCAGGCACTGTGCATTTAGCTCTCAGATGCAGTGGCAGAGAACAATCCTGCATAAAACTGAGTTTAGCAAACAAAACAAACCACCACCACCAACACCAAATGAGCTAGCAGTTTCTAAAGTCTGTATTGATTCCTGCAGTCTACATCCTCCTGAAGTCCGTGACACGGATTCAGAGGCACTTACTGTGGTGCTATATGCCACATACCACGAAGGGCAGCCTTGCCCAGGCACCATGGTGAGACACAGAGCAGGCCAGAAGTTACCACTACCCAGGAGAAAGTAATAGCATTTTTTATAGGTCATCTTGTCCCTAATTGTTTTTCTTCTGGAAGATATCTTCACTGTTCACTTTGGGAAGCCATAAGTTTGCCATTTCTTTAAGCTCCGTTCCACCAATGGACAAAGCTATGACAGGGCTTGAATATCGTTCTTGTTTGCAAACATAGCCAATTTGTCCATGACATCCCAGCAATGAGAGCAGGTGCCTGTGGATTCAGTGAAAAGAACTACATCCTTAACAAAGGTGGGCTGCTGAGAGACTCTTCCTCTAAGTTTATAAATGGATGTAAATACTAAAAAAGGAACAAGAAGATGTTCAACTTGAATGCCTCATTCTGAGCCAGGCTGGTGTCGTTCTCCATTTAAAATGGGAGGCTCAGGTTCACTACTCAAAGGCACTGCAAGTTGGGGATTAGCTCGCACCTTTTGCTTCTTATACACCCATGATGCTTATCAGATATGCATCTGACACAGAAGCAGAACAAGCATCCTAATATTAAAGATACCGAGCCTTGAATGCTGACATTTCAGAGGAAAAGGTCAGCTCTTGCACTTTTATCTCTCTCATTTGGTAATAACCTTGAGTTAAGCCCTCCAACTCCTGCAGAACAGAGATACCCTCGGGCACTTTCAGGTCAAAGATGACTTTGAAAAGTGCAGAGCATTCAAAATGAGAGTCGAGGTTAAGTGTGTGTGAGGCAGTAACACCAGGTTTGAATGATGGGCGGTGAGAGGAGCTATATTCTCTTTGCCATGTCAGGTTAGGAAGACGTCATGCTATGCAGTCTGTTTTTTTTTTCTCATCAGGTGTCACTGTGATGTTGGCTTTGAATTTGGTCCTATAATGGCCATCCTGACACTCTTTCATGGTGTCACTCATGGAGGCTCACCCCAAGTTCCACCCCTAAGACTACTTTTCCCCCTGGTCATCTTGGTTATCTTGAAAGTTATGGCAGGCTACAATGCTAAATTACAGAGGTATTCAGAACACAGAGTATTTTGAGAAGGGATCCTGATTCTCTCCAGTCTTATTGGGGTAGGGTAGACGACAAGGAGAGAAATCTTGCCAAAAAATTATACTGCCTGTCATCAAACCTTGATCCAAATCTACTACATTCCGAGCACTTTTTAAAAAGACAAGGTCTCACTGTTACCCAGGCTCGAGTGCAGTGGTGTGATCATGGCTCACTGAAAACTTACGCACTTGAGCTCAGGTGATCCTCCCACCTCAGCCTCCCAAGTAGCTGGGACTACAGGCACAAGCCACGATGCTGGGCTAATTTTTAAGTATTTTTTAAAAATAGAGATGTTGTCTCACTATGTTGTTTATGCTGGTCACAAATTCCTGGTCTCAAGGAGCCTTCCCGCCTTGACCTACCAATGTGCTGGGATTACAGCATGAGAGGTGAGCCACTGCACCTATCCACCCGCCACTCCACTTTTTCTTTTTGGTTTGTGACAGAGTCTTACTTTGTTGCCCAGACTGGAGTGAAGGGGCATGATCTCAGCTCATTGCAACCTTTGCCTCCTGTGTTTAAGCAAGTCTCGTGCCTCAGCTTCCTGACAAGCTGGGACTACAGGCGTGCACCACCACATAAAGTCAAGATTTTTAAAGCAATTGACAAGATGTCAATTTGACAAGATGATAGATACACTTGATACCTATCAGTTAAGACAACGTGCCATGGGTTCAGCAGCACTAAGCTTAACTTTGTTCATCATGAACAGCATTTCTGTCCATTTCTAAACGCATGCAAGAATTTTTTCCTGTAAATTTTGTCTATAAAATTACCAGGAATGTATGCATTCATGGACTCCCTTCAATGACTCTGAAACCTCCTTAGTTTACAACCACCATTCTAAAGAAATAGAATTTTATACACTAAAATTCTGTTCTTTTCTGCCAAATATCGGTGGTCACAGAGCCATTCTTGATACATTTAGCAGCAGGAATCACGTTATGAAGCATCTGTAAACATTCTCAAGGGCTCCCTGCAGCAGAGTATAGGGTATTTAGGAGGGTTTCCTCTTTCAGGTCATAGTTACTGCAAGAAGCTACACTTTAACTCCAAGTAGGTGCTTCTCATATCCTCTAGACATGAGACATCTTCTCTCCTTTTGGTGTTCAATCCTGTCTTCGTCTTCACACTTTGGCAGAGGTTATAGTGAGGACAGATAGAGACAGTCACGAAGATCTTTGTGCGTTTCCCCTGCTCTCTCTTGTTAAATCTGGGCATAAGATTCCAAAGTCAAAAGCAAAACAAGACACAAAAACAACCTCCTTTTTCAAACTGTCGAAAACGTGGCAGTGATCATCACAATGTCTGTAACCATTAATCATTCGACCATGCCATCGGCAGCCATTGCATGCCTGATGGTTACTGCAGGTGACTCCTATTTTCATTTGTGTCTTCAGCACTTCTTCATAAAGATTGGAATCTTGATTACCTTTTCCACCTCATGCTTCATATTCTTTACTTTCTACTCTTTGGAAGCATTTGTCCCCCCGTTTGGCCTTAAATTCTCTAGCTCATCTTATATGTCTTTTTTTCTTCATTTGAGATGGGACACTCCTTGGGAAAGATGTTTTATGGCTACAATATACAAAGCAGAATCACAGTCTTTTAAAAATGCCAGCTGAAGTTCAAGTGAATGGATCTGTTATATGCAGTGACACTGGCACTAGATGTTGCACTGGAAGGAATCGTAGTTTTACATCCTGCTGCCTTTTCCTTTAGTTGTGTCTTCACCTTAGGTCTTATGCATGAGCATGCATTTTCTTTACAAATAAATATTTGATGATCCTAAGAGAGGAACATAGGGATTTCTATCAAATTAATCGCAGTATTAAGAATGTTTAACTTAACATTTAAAATTTAAACATTCTGTGTTTTAAATCAGAGAAGTGGACTGTGATATATCCAGACCTCTGCTACAACAGATGGGTGCATCTTCTGGATACTGTCACTGGATTGTCAGAAACAGTTGCTTCATGAGTACAGTTCTCAAATTTACACAACAACTTTGTTGATTTCACAGCCTTACTCTAGGGATCAAAATACAGACCCTTCTTGGATGGTCACCCTTTGGGAGGCCAAGGTGGGAGGATGGCTTTACTTTGAGAGTTTGAGACCAGCCTGGGCAACATAGGGAGACCCTGTTTCTACAACAATAATGTCAAAACACACAAGACAACTAAATAGGGCCCCAGGAAAGTGGTCCAGTGAAGCCTCTCTTTATTGTCACAGAAAAACAGATCACGTGACTTTTAGCACATACAAAGGGAAATTTCAAAATTGTTGTTTTTTTTTTTTTTAGTAATGAGACAGGCTCGCCTGTACTTACAATGTTAATGCAAAGTTACATCTACCACGATGTTATGATGAGTGAAGCCAGTATGGGGAACACAGCATGGTTCCCTCTACGTCTGCATTCTGAATATGAAGGTGACACTAAGGAAAACTGGGAAGATGCCTTTCCTTGGCCTCTATGCACACTCTTTGAACTCACCTTTACTTTCATGTTTTATGCTATATATATCCGTTCAACATCCTCCACAGTTTTTCAGAGAAATATTGTTTGATCTGAAAATGCCTAAAAATGCTTGGCACATATTTGCCCAAGTGTGTGCCTGTAAGTTTCTGGATCCTGTTCTGGATAACAGCTATTGAGACACCTTGTGTGGATTTGAGGCGTTGTTGACTGCAGCTGAACATTGCTGTTGAGCAAACAAATGCTAGTTATGTCTGCGAATGAGTCGTGTCTATTTAAATTGAAAATGTGCCAGCTGTGTTTACATCATTAGTAGCAAACTTCCCAATTAAACTGTTGATACTATAAATATAGTACAAAACTGTCTTGGAAATGGGGCTTACATCAGCATTCTTCTTCAGGCTCGTTTCACCGGCTTTGCGAGCCATCAACCTAACAGCAAGTGCCACGGAAGCAAACTTTGAGATTGTCTCAGGGCATCTGGTGTCATTGTTTCACTTAGGGAAAGACACATGTTAAGATTGCTGATTGATTGGTTCTGTCTTCATCAGATCCTATTTTGAAAGAAATGTTTTTGGGTTGACTGCCTAGAGAAGGTTCCATAGACGACAGTTGCATCGTGGTTTTAGAAGAAGTCCTCTTCAAGCTTCTCTTTCTGCAAATATATATGCTTCTAAGCTCTTATGCCTGAAACAAATACGATGGTGTCTATGCAGACGGAATATTCTAGGGTGATTGTATCAAAATTACTGCTTGAGGAGTTCACAAAACTGGAGCTTTCTTTACTATGAAATTCAGTTCACGTTTTGAACAAGAAATCTGTCATTTCCCCAGTCTGAAAGTTTTCTTCTATTTTCAGTGATTTTTTTTCTCTGCCTAAAACTAGGGCACTGAAAATGCTCTGTAAAGGAATGTTCTCTTGACCAAGAGATCCTGGTCCACAGATTGCAGGATGAGTTCGCTGCATGTTTTCTGGTGTTTCCATGGTGCGTGCTAGCAATGTCACCCTTCCACGTTCTCTTTGGAGTCTTTTCTCCTTGGTTTCTTCCTATGCATATGCTTCTTTGAGCAGAAGTACTAGTCGTTCTTTATTTCACAACCAGAAAAATGCACATCTGTGATTCCCCTGACTGGACAGTGTATGTATCCTGAGGAATTGGCATATTTCTATGGCACAGAGTGACATACTTTTGGTTACTTTTTCCTATAGTCAGAACTATTTTTATTTCAAGATTGAGCTGTCTGTATTCAAGTGGCATACACATTTTTTCCCCTGCTATTCCGGGGAGTGTAGCTTTCTTTGTACATTCCAGAGGATAGCATCCGTATGTTCTAAATAATTTGTTTCTCGAATGTGAGTGGGACCCTCTTGACATTCAGTCTCTGCATCTCTGGATACTTTGTGACTGAAACACGTTGGTCAGTCAATCCTCCCCTGCTTTTCTTGTGGTCTTACTGTTTATTTCTTGTCAATCCTGCCCCTCACCCCAGTCACACTCTGTTCTCTGCTACACAGAAGCATGCTTATTGCTCTCCACTCAGGGGAGAGACGGAATACGGAAACTCCAAGGGTCATAAAGGATGCAGTTAAAATACAGAATGCAAAAGTAAATGGAATGATAGGAAAGCTCCAAACAAGAGAGGATGGAAATATTTATGTTGCCCTGTTTAATCACTCGAAGGGCATTTGCTCTCATTCTGCATGGAGGTCAAATTCCCATTTTATTTGTCCCTGGGCTACGGTACATGATTTTACATCACCTTCTCTCACCTGCTTGTACGAAGAGTAGGCTATTGTACTTAAGAAATGCCCACACTCCTTCACATGGTCTCAGAAAACTGAAAACATTCCAAGGTTGGAGGAAAGGATTTCAGACGATCCGAGGCCCCTAGTTTCACAGCCCATGCTCCCCATTTTGAAATGCGAATCAACAACTGCTTGATGTGCATTTCTCACTTGGACTCCCAGATTTCCCAAATTTAAAAATATGTAAGACACAATCATTGAATTTGACGTTCAGATAAACAACTATTTTATTAAGTATAAGTATGTCCCAAATATTGTGTGCGACATATCCTGAAAAATCTGAAATTTAACTGTAACTGGCTGTCTGCATTTTATTTGTCTATAATTTATAATCTGAGTCTTTGTTTCTGGACTTTTGATAGTGCCTATTCATGCCAGTTGTCTAAAATCTGCTTGTTTCACAATATGGAGAATTATCTTGAGAGAATTTCAGCCCAAGCACTGATCACAACTGCTGATACCGTGATTATGAAGGGTACCTGGATGGTGGAGTTTGCTCTTGTGTTTGTACTTCGTTTCTCACATGTGTGAGCTAGGGGCCAGTCACCTAAAGTTCCCGTGGGACACTGATTATCAAGGGTGTTTCTCCTAGTGTTTAGTGGGTAGACCAGAAGGCTCACTGTATATACATACTAGCCACTTTTAATGTTTGCTGCGTCAGTGCCTGGGAAAGCAGTCATGCACACAGAAATAAAGAAAAATAGAATTAACCTCTTGATTAATATTTTCTATCAGATCCCTGCTGGTGTCTTTCATAAGGAGATACTATGTGTGGTTGTATTTTTCTCTCGTTTCAAGCACATTACTTAACCATAAACCAGAAAATGAGTATCCTTGGTATTCAAAGAGGGGGAAAAATTGACATGGGAAACAATTACCAGGGTACACAGTAACCACTGCATTTCTCTTCTTGCTTATAAGGTATTTCTGTTTCTTTGCAGCAATTTGGTAAAATCTTAGATGTTGAAATTATTTTTAATGAGCGAGGCTCAAAGGTAAGCAACTTAATTCACTTTAGAATTGTTTAGTTTGTTTTTGAATGTTTGTTATGAATAAGGGGAAACAACTGCACTGTCTTAATCAGCTCATTGGGAAAATATACTTCAGTGGGAAATTCTTTAGACACCACCTTCCGTTTTCAAAATGGTGGTAAAGGCATCGGGTTCAGTTTGAAATATATAAGGGGATAATTTTAAATTGCTGTTTTTGTGATATACATATATATTTATCAAGTTTCCAGAGGAAAATTATCCATGCTTAAAAAAATAATGATGTTGCTACATTTTTGTTTTTCAGTGATAATTATGTTCTTTATATTAAAAAGTGAGTTGATAGTCTCATGAGCAGGTAAATATGTGATTATTCTGTATTAATAAAGTGCAGTTATTTTCCTGGGTTTTAGGGGAGAAAAATCTCATATACACCAACCTTTTGAATATGATTTTATTCATTAGTATGTTTACCAATCCACATTTCGCAATTTGCCGTTGCTGTGAGTTTGGTTTTTCAAGGAAACCAATTTTTAAATAGATTCCCTAGTGCCAATGAAAGTCAGGGGCTCTATGGAAAGGCTGAGGTTCAGGGGAGGTTCTTTTTCAAAACAGAAATATGGGGCAGCTGCAGTGGCTCAAACCTGTAATTCTAGCAGTTTGAGAGGCTAAGGTGGGTGGATCACTTGAGGTCAGGGGTTCTAGACCAGCCTGGCAAACATGGTAAAACCTCATCTCTACTAAAAATACAAAACTTAGCTGGGTACGGTGGCATGCGCCTGTAATTCCAGCTACTTGGGAGGCTGAGGCAGTAGAATCACTGGAACCCAGGAGGTGTTGATTGGAGTAAGCCAAGATTGCACCACTGTACCCCAGCCTGGGTGACACAGCAAGATCCTGTCTCAAAAACAAACAAACAAAAGAAAGAAAGATGCTGGGAAAAGAAAGAAACACAAACTACTAAAGCCTCCTCTGTGTCAGTGATTCACCAAGGGTGGTCCCAGACCAGGAACATCAGCAGCACCTAGGAACTGATTAGAAATGCAAGTTTTCAAGCTCCAGCCCTGACCTGTGTGAATTCGAAACTGTCAAGTCGGGTTCAAGAATCTGTGTTATAACCAGACTTCTAGGCCTGTCCTTAAAACAATCAATGCTGTGTCTTTCCTTTTAGAGCAGTGCCAAACCTCCCCCATGAATGTCACATGCCCTGCTGCTTGCTAGGGTTTGGCTTTTGTTGTCGCTGCTGTTCGGGTGTCTTCTTTCTACCTGCATGCACACAACACTCAGGAACCCCACGAAAATCCCCGTTGAGGAAAACACCACAGGAGGCTTAGCAGACACAGAGGGGTAACAGGGAGAGATGATGGGGAAGAACAGAGAGATGGACGTTGGTAACCAGAAAGTGAACGCTTTCAGTAGCTCTGTGGGGTCTCCTGGCTGCCACTCCCAAGGCTGTCAGGAATTTCGAGTTCCGTTCTCCTTGCATCTTCAGACTGTGAATGCAAATGTTGAGAGGTACCGGTTTCGGCCCTTTGACTCTCCTTACACAGGCAATTTGGGGCAAGTCAGTATCATGGATGGTCACTACGCGGTACTGGTTTTATTTGAAGTGTTACAGGCCACAGTGCCAGCTCTTTGGGGTATATATCACCACCTTCCCCCAGGAAGCAAACCTTTGAGTTTTTTTTTAATTCCTTGGACAGGCTTCCTCCCTCCTAAGTAGATTTAGTACTAATTAACTAGGACGATGTTGATCGCATCAGGGACAGAATATCCCAGTATTCTCTCCTCTATGGCCAAAGTGATATTGTCATCTGTTAGATGAGTGAAAACAAAAGCAAAAAAAGAATCCATTACACTTTGTGATTCGGCTCATTCAGGGACCTTGTCATTTTTTCATAGCTTCAGATATTTTACGATCGTTCTCCAACTTTTACCTCTTTTCCGGCTTCTTGGATGAAAATTATTATAGGGACTATTTCTATACCTGCAAAGCATAGTGCGTTTAGAGAAAAAAAGTGCCCAGCCTAATCCTGTTCACTCGGGCCTTCTGTATTGCTGGCAAAATTGTAGATGACCCGAATGTTGACCAACTTTGTTCTAAGTCCGTCTAGAACAGCACTGCCTTCAAAGATTGGGTTTTTTTTTTTTTTTTGGCAAATCTATGTTTAATTTATATTTTGTTTTGTAACTTTTGCCAGTTGAAGAAAGCTATTTAATTCCTTCTGAGAGCTGTTTTGGGACATTAGAAGAATATCGTTTGCTATCTTGAAAATACAATGGCGATGCTATTTTTAAGACATCTTCCGTCATTCCCGTGATTAGCCTGTCTCTGGGGGCTTCAGGAAAAAGCCCATTTAAATTTGCTGCATCCAGAGCCTGACTGTGTGAAGCTGCCTTTTTTTGATCTTGATTCTTTTGGTTTAGGAGTCTTCCAAAATAGCCTCTCTCGGTGGGTAGGCTCGCTCTCAAAGAGCTCGCCTTGCAGGTGTTGGAGCTGACTGTTTCGGTTCTGCCGGAATGGCACTGAGGCAGTCCAGTTGGGAACTGCTAAATGGGAGCAGCAGCTCACACAGGGATATTTGTCATTCTTGACATTATCCTTTATGGGAAAGGGCCTTATTTAGAGGAACATTTTCATTTTAATGGTTCAGGAACCTGAACCATTTCTATGACCTCATTTTCATTATTTGGTGCTGGACAGACAGCCAGGAAATTAGTGGGTCCTGAAGAGCCAGGAATTCACCTTCTTGCCTTTCATTCTCGATAGCAGTCCTTCAGGCAGGCCACTCGACACTGAGTGATGAAGGCTGTGTGTGTTATGTGTGTATGCAGACATGTACACATTATACGTACTTGAGAGCTGGACGTGGTATCTCACACCTGACATTTCAGCACTTTCAGAAGCTGAGGTAGGAGTATTACCTGAAGCCAGGAGGAGTTCAAGTCCAGCCTGGACAACATAGTGAGACCCCCATCTTCATAAAATAATGATTAAAAATTAGCTGGGTATGGTAATACACACCTGCAGTCCCAGCTACTTGGGAGGCAGGGGCATTGCTTGATCCCAGGAAGTCAAGGCTTTAGTGAGCTGTGATCCCACCACTGCACTCCAGCTTGGGTGATAGAGTGTGACCTTCTCTCAACAACCAACCAAAACTATACATGCACAGGCGGTATCTGTATTATTTTGGAAATGTATCACATAAGTATTTAATGTATGAATAGCAAGGCAGACACAGTACATTGTAAAGAGATATGTCACATAGAAAATGAGAGTAAGCATTTAAGGGCGAATGATCCCATATTTTTCCTTTTTAGGAGGTGTACCCCACCATCTCATTTACCTCTGATATAGTTTATTTGGGGGACATAGACAGATATAGCTACTCCCTAAGTATATACTTAAGAAATCTGGCTAGGCGTGCTGGCTCATACCTGTAATCTCACCACTTGGGAGGCCGGGGCAGGCAGATCATAAGTTCAGGAGATTGAGACAATCCTTGCAAACCTGGTAAAACCCCATCTCTACTAAAATACAAAAAATTAGCGGGGCATGGTGGCACGCCTCTGTAATCCCAGCTACTCCAGAGGCTGAGGCAGTGGAATTGCTTGAACCCAGAAGGCGGAGATTGCAGTGAGCCAAGATTGTGCCATTGCACTCCAGCCTGGTGACAGAGCAAGACTCCATCTAGAAAAGAAAAGAAATCTGCAGCTTAATCTTGGATTCAGTAGATGTAAGTATTTGTTGCTTTTCATGAATCCAGCCCTGTGCTCATTACTGTGAGTAAGAGAGAAGTACTTCGTGTCCTCCTGGGCTTTCCTGAGTAGCAGGGGAGATGGACTAGGATCATGGGTGAGTGCACTACCCTATGCTGTGCTTCGGCGATGTGAGAGGCTGCTGAGAGTCCAGACAGGGAGACTGACACCGTGAGAAGATGAGGAGGCTTCTAGAAAGAAGGAACATTTAAGCTAAGTGGGGAGAGAGATAAGTAAGAATTTCCCAGGAAGGGGAAAGAGGGATGTCTTGCAGACAGAAGGAGTTGCATGTGCAAAGGTCACTGGCATAAAAGTGAGATGAGAGGCTCAGAGTCCCACTGGAAAAGGAATCTTCAGATGCTCAGAAACAGCTTCCCTCTTCTAAATATGAGTTCTCTACACAAGCAACTAGAGGACTGGATTTTTCATATAAGATGAAAAATCTGTACATTCATCCAGCCAGGGTGCTTTACTTAAGCCTTTATTTAAGATGTAAAATGGTAGGCTGGGCACAGTGGCTCACACCTGTAATCCCAGCACTTTGGGAGGCTGAGGCGGGAAGATGATGAGGTGCAGACACGGAGACCATCCTGGCCAACATGGTGAAACCCCGTCTCTACCAAAAATACAACAATCAGCTGGGCGTGCTGCCACATCTCTGTAGTCCCAGCTACTCAGGAGGCTGAGGCAGGAGAATCACTCGAACCCAGGAGACGGAGGTTGCAATGAGCCGAGATTGTGTCACTGCACTCCAGCCTGGCAACAGAGCGAGACTCGTCTCAAAAAAAATAAAAGATAAAATGTTGTATTTGCATGAAGGCAAAAAAGGAAGCTATCGCCTAAAAATACCAAAGACAAGAAAAAAGAACAATAACTAGGATACAGAAGGATCAGAACGTATGATTTACAAAAATATTTTAAAGTAAGCAAACCATGCCAGTCTGGCAATCCTCTTAAGATTCCCATTATCTGCCCTACTAATTGTCCCTGCTCGTGACAGGGCACAGGCCACAGATTTCTTCTCTTTAGTAGCATTGAAGGTAAACTCTGGGAAGGTGTGTCTCTGACTCCCCTCTCTGTACCCCTTTTCTTGCAGTCTGGATTTTTTAAGCGGTTACACATCAGCATCAAACCCAGCCCTGTGCTCAGCAAGCCAAGCTCGAAATGTGCTTGTTTTGTTCTGCTTTTTAAGGCAGAGGTAAAAATATTCATCATCTTTTTAAAAACTGCAAATTGCTGTTTTCTTGAGTTAGAATTCTGACCATGAGGCAGGTCAGAAGGAACAGCCTTAGCACCTGCTCTCAATGTTGCCTGGCACCTTGTGCTTCTTAGCAAAGGTTCCTCACTCATGGGGAGGACCCGGTGAGGTCTCTGGTTCCGTAGCAGCACCCAGGTGAGAATTTTGATAACCCGATGACCCAGGGAGACCATGCCACTGTCTTGTCTCAGTGAGAGGTAGAATTGCCCAAAGGAACAGGTAGGAAAGTCTGTTTGGCTTTTTGAGGACTGTTTCTGGAGCAAGTTCTTTTTGGACCCAACTCTGTCAAATCTCAATTAATCAGCTCTAAACTTGAGGAGTACAGAGTAGCTGACAAGAAAAGAGGGACGTTTAGCAGAATATAATAACCATGAGAATAATAATAAAAAAGATCAATATATTCTCTTCACTTACAAAGTGAGACCTTGATGAGAACAGATTAGTCTCTTTCCTTTTTAGTGTGTGTCCCTTCCTTGGTAGTCAAAATCTATTTCTCTCTCTACCTTTTTCTCTCCTAAATGTACATAATGCTGATTTCAGGGCAGTAGGTTTGCCTTGGGTTCGGACATGAAGCATGAGAGCAAGATTCTTAAGGATAATGCTGGACAGGTGGGTGAGTGTTCAGCGTCACCTGGCTATGTTCTCCCCGGTGCTGTGGTAACAGTGACTGCTAGTTCCCATGGGCAGAAATGATGCCCGCTCGCCCTCCAGCTGTACACTGGGTCTACGGATTTTCTTTTCTTGACTAGTGAGAGACTGTAAATCCACAGTCCTAGTTTCTGTAGTTCCCTTTGGAACACGTGGCATGGCTTTGGTTGCTAGGAAGTCAGGTGTATCAGGGAGGAAGAAAATGTCGCCAAGAAGCCTGGGACACGTGATTTTGGCTTTACTTCTACGTATAAGCGTCAAGTAATCAAGTCAGATATGCTTCTCAAAAATCTATAGGAAGCAGCAATATAAAATTCTACTGACTACAAAGAATGAAAATCTTCTCTTTTTGAGACAAGGGAGAAAGGGTCTCACCCAGGCTGGAGGACAGGGGTGCGATCACAGCTCACTGCAGCCTCAGCCTCCTGGGCTCGAGCAATGAATGCTCCCACCTCAGCTCCCAAATAGCTAAGACAACAGGTGCAGGCCATCACACCCGGCTAAGTTTTTTAGTTTTTGTTTTAGATTTTGAGACAGGGTGTTGCTCTGTCACCCAGACTGGAGTGCAGGGGTGTGATCACGGCTCACTGCCGCTTCAATCTCCTGGGCTCAAGCTGGGATCAAAGGGGCATGCCATTACACCCAGCTAAATATTTTGGTAGAGATGAGGTTTGCCATGTTACTCAGCCTGGTCTTGAACTCCTGGACTCAAGTGATCCTCCTGCCTTGGCCTCTCAAAGTGCTTGAATTACAGGTGTGAGCCACCATCCCTGGCCCAAAACCTGGTGGTTTCAATCACACATAGTGAAATGAGAGGTCATGGAAATTAAATCGCTGGGCCATACATTTTAAGCTCTGTAAGCAAACAGATTTCTGGAGTCCATTCTGGGATTCTAATCCAGTGAATACAAAGCAAGTCTCGGGAATCTGAACGTTTAATGTGCTCCCAAGTTCCTTCTGATGTGTAGCTAAGTTTGAGATACACTGGCCAAGAGAACTGTCAGAGTAAAATCCCCCTAAATTCTGTTTTTTTTTTCCCCTTTGAAGAACAATCATTTCCAAGCTATTTAGTTAGCAAGCATATTTGCAAATCCAATGTGGGCATCCTAAAAGACCAGGCAAGACCCTTCTGTTATGGAGCAAATGGTCTGAATCAGGTGATTCAGGCTTATCCCACTCTCAGATCCTCACTATGGGAAAGATTATGGAAGGTAATTTGGTTCAGTCCGCCAAAGAAAAGCAAAGTATTTTTTCTCGATACAGTTCACCCTTGTACAACGTGGGTTTGAACTGTGCAGGTCCACTTATATGTGAATTTTGTTTTCAACCAAAGGCAGTATTCCCAGGATGTGCAACCTGTATATACAGAGAGCCGATTTTCCTCTATACTCACGTTCCACGGGATGACTATAGGACCTGGATGTGCGAGGATTTGGGTATCTGGGGCACAGGGGCCTTGTAACTAATCTGTAGTGGATACTGACTTACAGCTGTCTATAGAATCCCAGCAATGATCATGGACCCTAACCTGAATACATCCACATCTCCGTCCTCTGTTGCTGGTGAGCCTATTCTGACTGTTGAAACTTTCTCTTAGCCAGCCCCATAGACAATACCTCTTCAGCGTTAAATTTGGAGGCCATTATAGAGATCTAACGTAGGATGAGGAGTTACGCCAGGTGATTGTAACTACCATGCCTTTGTAATTGTGCATTCCTTTGGTAAAACTGAGTATTATCATGTCCCAACTAAGCCTGGAGCCAACAAGGGTTATTTGATGCTAAGAGGAGCCCCAAAATACTCCATTATTGCACCCACTTTGCAGTGAGAAATCAGAAAGAGCTGGGCAAATTTACATGGAAATTGTTTGAAAGGTTGGTGTATATTTCTGAAGAAGCTGTACAAATATTTTTAGGGGCTTTAAAAATAATGTCATTTTCTGTACTCTTAGGAACAATGTCAGTGAAGACAAAATATGGATTTTGACAATATGCAGTTTAGTGGGGTGGTTTTTCAAGGCTGAACTATTAAGAACCAAATGTACCTGTGGTGAATTAAAGGGTATATTTGTTACCTATCCGTAAAAGAGGAAGTGGCCAAAATGTTATTACAAATTACATTAACAACGTTTCTTTGCTACCTGTTAATAGGAAAAATAAATACTGACCTAATGCTAGAACTTTTCAATGTGGGTACACCTTTCCCTTTCTGGTTAATGAAGTAATATGGAAGGTTGTCAAATCCAAAGCATGTTTGAAGAGCGGGAAAGTCTGAACACAAACATTGAATTGTTTGTATTTTGAATCAACTGAAGTTTATTTCTATTCATTTTATGTGACTTTTTAGTTTATTAGACCAGAGAGCTTAAGATTTATTATCAAAAACAGGTCTTTCCTTTTTTTAGGCTTTTAACTTTTGTTTTTGAGAAGTAAAGGCTGCAGAATTGACAAATTTGAATAACCCTAAAACTGCATGAAGAAGAGACGTTCTTTAAACCACACAGCATGACTCTGTAGGCAATGTTAGAGGATTTTGGCATTCATTGTTGAATTTCGTGCACACGTTTTTATTTTATTTTATTTTTAATTTGCATGTCAGAAAAGTGGTTCCCTTTTCTTTTTCTCGTTATTTCATTATTTTATTCTCTGTGAAGACACTGTACATTTATTTTGATCTCATTTTCTTTTTGTTAGATTTATTTTCTTCCGTAGTGACATTTAGAAAGGTATTTTTGGTATCCTTCTTTGAATTCTTCAGGGGTTACAGCTAACTGGGGACAGAAAAAAAAATCTTGTTCACATTTGTCGCTTAATTATTGCACATCTCTGGACTCTTATAATTTCTCTAATTTGCATGTTACAGAACTGAAGCCAGGACAAGAAATAGAAATTAAAGCGAGAGAACGTTTCCAAGTGGTCGTTGACTGAAATAATAATCTGCATGTTGTTTTCCCTTCTCCCTCCTGCATGCAGGGATTTGGTTTCGTAACTTTCGAAAATAGTGCCGATGCCGACAGGGCGAGGGAGAAATTACACGGCACCGTGGTAGAGGGCCGTAAAATCGAGGTGCATGTTCAAAATATTTTCCTTTTCCTCTTTTTTATAAATGTCTGCTTCATGCTCATTCGTTGTTCCAGATGCATCACTGGCGTCTTGTATGTGACCCTATTTCCCCCTCATCGTTTATATATACATATATTTATATATAAAAAGGAAAACTGGCCTTACTTTTTTTTTAATTTTATTATGTTATCTTATTACTGCTGAAAGGTGGATGGCAAACGTGAGACAAAAGAAAGGTTAATTGTAAAGGGTTTTTTATTTTTTTCCTTTGTGTTAATTTCCATGTTTTATAATCAATGGGTGCAGTAGGTTCCAAAGAATAGACAGGGTTGCAATCCAAACAAAATACAGAACAGTTTCTTTTTCTTTTCCTTTCCGCTTCAGGGTTAAAGAGGGATCCACAGTGGTTTGCAAATTAAACCAAAATGGGAAAACAAAAAGATTTTTAAAAAATGAGAGGTTTTTTAACTAAATGTCTCATTTTTTTTTTAAAAAAAGAAGCCAGTTTAAATTTCGGGATTCTTTTGATAACAAAGTGAATAATCAAACAGGATTTCCTGTTCAGTATCTGGCCCCTGTTCATGGAAAGCATAAATGCCAAAATGGTGACATTCGGAGTCTGCTATTTGTACCACTGGGATCTCCTGCAACATAGCCACAGGGTCATATTTGTTAAAACTTTTTTTTTTTTTTTAAATACCAGTTAAAAATGCTTTAGTCTTTGGAGTAAGATGTTGCATATTTTGCCTTTCATTTTCCCCTTCGACGATAACGCTTAGGCCCCTCACCAAACTCTCAGTAACCATGCTAACTGTATACAAACCCATGCTGGCGATGGCGGTGAATGGTAAGTGGTGAAGTCCATCTGCCGTTTCACGTACTTAGTGCTGATATATCTATATACATATATATATACCACGTGAATTTTTTTGACTTGTTGTATTAAGTTTTCTTGATGCTCTATTTTTTTGGATATTGGTACGCCTGTAATTGAGTGTACGTTCTAAGCTAGCCTGGGAGGCACTGACTGGATTGAGTTATGACCCGTGCACATCTTACTCAGATTGTTAATTCCATATTGTGTTAAACAATGCACCCTTCTCTTTTATCCTTTTGTTAGCTGTGACTTTAAAGCTTGAATGATTTCATTAATTCTTGCGATGTAAAAGGCTCTTGTTCCAAGTGTTGAATGCTAGATGTTGCTTTCCTGATGGTTCTTTCCTCCTGAAGTGTTGCACACGGCTAAGACTTGTTTGTCCCTTTTTTTGACATTTATGTTCCCTTGTACTTTGTCTCTTCCCTCTTCTCCACTGCATGCTCCTTCATATGAACTTTATTTCGTGTTTAAAAAATATTTATCGTTTCTATGTTACCATGGAGTACGCGCATGCTTTTAAATCTTCAATTATGCAGTATTTTTTAATTTGCTTTTACTGTCTCTTTATTAAACTCTTAATGATATGACATTGCTTTATTGAAATGATTTGTAAGTTAAATGGTTATGAAGTAAATGTAATTTTAAAAATGTATGATTTTGTTATGCACCTACTGCCTTTTATAAATTAAAATGCATTTTAGTTTTTAGTTTTCTTTTTTTAATAAGTAAATCACGGTCATAATGCATGCAACTAATTAAACTGGGAGCTGGCCATAGAATATGTGCTTATTTGAGTTTTCTATGTACATAGGTAAATAATGCCACAGCACGTGTAATGACAAATAAAAAGACCGTCAACCCTTATACAAATGGTAAGTAGAGATTGGCCTTTTGCAAGAAATCCTCTCTACCTCTGAATCATTTAATTTAATCAGATTCTATTACAACAAGCTGTGTTTGCCTGGGCATTGACACTGTGTTTTCACTACTGACCTGCTACAGTGAACCGCCTACTTCAGTAAGATCATTTTCACAACAAAGGCAAATGGACTGTTTAGGTTAAGTGTGCATGTCCTCCGCCTTTCTTTTCTTGAGTAATTCTTGTTTGGGACTGAAATGCAGTAATTACTTGGAAATTAGTTTTGTAATTTGATTGGTTATTACCATAAGTTGAGAGGAGAATTTGAGGTTTAGTTATTTTTTTGCTTTTCAATACCATCTCCTTGTTGATGATTATTAATCATTCCTGGAAGTATAGTCACAGTTCATTCTGGCTTTCAGTCTTCTCCAGGGAGATTAGGCATTTGAAGTGGTTTGGAGGATACCTCATGTCTGAGTTGCACAGGTTAGCAGAATGTGTGATCGGGTTATTTGTTCCACTCTAGGCTGCTCGATGTTGTCATTTTGGGCTAGTTGTGAATTTCGCTGTATATTGCAGACCCCATCAGGACAATGCGGTTCTGTTTTTAATCAGTCATACTTCTCGAACCTTCACATGAGTTATTAAAAATGTTCAAACATTTTGATTATTTCTTCTCAAAGTAGGTATCTCTTAAGAGATAGATATATAGGGGACAAACCTGGCACTATGTTAATCACATAGTTCTTTGTCATTTTTGTTCCAAAAAATGAAGCAGTGCAATAAGTAAGTTGAAGTATGTACACATGGTAGATTATACCCATTATAATGAGCAGAATAAAGACCGTAAAGGATCCTGTAATAAAAAATTGCAAAACATATTTACAGGATAACTTCAGATAAATTATAGTAGCCAAAATGCTAATGGTTGTGTTCAGTTGTGAGACTGGCAATGTTTTGTCTTTGACTTGTAGGTCTGGAAAAGTAATGTAACTTTGTTAAGTCAAAAGGAGATATATGGAATTTTACACTTCTGTATTTCCATGTGCAATTACAGCTTCAGATTTTTTTAAAAGTAAAAAATAAAATTACAGATATGTCGAAAATATATTTAACATAACCCCATTGCCACCCTGGTCTCCTGCCTCCTCTCAGAGGAAGCCACTTTTACAGATTGTTGTGTATAGTTTTATTTTGCATATTCATGCCTACACATGTAGGTGTTCATTTATAGTATTCACAGTATTGTATACGTTTTTATGTGAATATCATGATGCACCTGTCATTTTAATTGGCTTTTTATAGAGTTCTTTCTGTTTATATATACAGATTAGACTATTTCAGTGGTTACATAATATTATACAAACAGATAAATGGATTCAATCAGAACTAAATACTGACTGTTATATAATTGTTTTCATTTCCCTGGGATAAGCAAGGATTATCAATTAGTGATTTCTTTTCCTGTTTCTTTTGCCACTGACTACCAATTCAACAGTCAGTTTGTTCTCAATTTTAAAAGGGGCATCATTCAACTCTCTCTCTGATAGGGTTCTAAGTTGTAAGACCAGAAGAATTATTCTGCTGACTGTTTTTCTCAGCTTTATCAAGTAAGACATGCCCTTAAATGGTATAGACTATTTTCATACCAGACTTTAAATACTAAGTGCTGAACTGAAACAAACCTCTGATTTATGTGTCATGAAGCCTTTCTGCTTGGACAGAAGTAACAATTCTGAAACTCGCCAGATTTATTATGTGGTGACATCAACCTGATGATCGGGCATGTTGTTTAATCACGAACTTGCACAGCTGCCCAGGCACATGTGTGCTGAGTGAGAAACTGGAGCAAGAAAAGTCCAGTATTATTCCATAAGCCTTATGCACGTATATTTAAAGAGAATTACGGATCAACTTTATGCCCAGGGGCTGACAACTAGACCTGTAGGATTTTTTAAAACACCATTCAAAGCCAATTTACAAATAACTAGCCTTTCTGGAACATGAGGTATGCATTATGTGAAGCATTTTAAGTGCAGTGGACACGCATGAAGCCTTTTAAAGAGGACATCATTATCCCTATTTTAGAGATGCAACACTGAGGCTAGAGAAGATGAAGTAATTAGTACAGCTTTTTCTTGTGTGACACAGGGTCTCACTTTGTCACCCAGGCTAAGTGCAGTGGCACAGTTTATTATAAAGTAACAAAATCTTGTGGCCATGCCTGCGTGTATCAGGAATCACTTTCCCTTTGTCTTCTTGTAGAAGTGCACTCAAATGGCAGCTAACTACAGTAACAAAAACATTATTAAATGTGCAACCTCATGTTCCTGCTGCATGTTGGCATGCATAGACCGTGTCCGATTCCAGGTAGCTGTGCACTCAGTTTCCAGGAATAAGTCATGTGGGTCTCTCATCTCTATATGTAAAAAAGGTACTCAAAATTGTGCCTATCACACATACTGAGTATGGAACCTAAGGGTTAGATGGATAGTCATGGTAGAATTTATATATATATATATATATATATATATATATATAAATATGTGTGTATGTATATGTATATATGTATATATACACACACACACACATACATATAGTACTGAACTTTAGGTTCTTGGGTACCTGTAAAGAACATGCAGGATTGTTGCATAGGTACATACATGGCATTGTGGTTTGCTGCCTTCCTCCCTATCACCTATACCTGGCATTTCTCCCCATGTTATCCCTCCCCTAGTTGACCCCCACAGACCCTAGTGTGTGATGTTCCCCTCCCTGTGTTCATGTGTTCTCATTGTTCAACACCCACCTACGAGTAAGAGCATGCGGTTTTTGGCTTTCTGTTTTTGTCAGTTTGCCAACAATGATGGTTCATCCATGTCCCTACAAAGGACACAACCTTATCGTTTTTGATGGCTGCAGAGTATTCCATGGTGTATATGTGCCACATTTTCCCTGTCCAGTCTATCTACCATCAAAGGACATTTGGGTTGGTTCCAAGTCTGCTATTGTAAACAGTGCTGCAATGAACATTAGTGTGCATGTGTCCTTACAGTAGAATGATTTATAATCCGTTGGATATATACCCAGTAATGGGATTGCTGGGTCAAATGGAATTTCTATTTCTAGGTCCTCGAGGAAGCGCCACACTGTCTTCCACAATGATTGAACTAATTTACACTCCCACCAACAGTGTAAAAGTGTTTCTATTTCTCCACATCCTCTCCAGCATCTGTTGTCTCCATGTTTTTTTAATGATCGCCATTCTAACTGGCGTGAGATGGTATCTTAATGTAGCTTTGATTTGCATTTCACTAATGACCAGTGATGATGAAGTTTTTTTTGTATGTTTGTTGGCCTCATGTATGTCTTCTTTAGTAAAGTGTCTGTTCATATCCTTCACCCACTTTTGAATGGGCTTTTTTCTTGTAAATTTGTTTTAGTTATTTGTAGATTCTGGATATTAGCCCTTTGTCAGATGGGTAGGTTGCAACAATGGTTTCCCATTCTGTTGGTTGCCGATTCACCGTAATGATTATTTCTTTTGCTGTGCAGAAGCTCTAGAGTTTAATTAGATCCCATTTGTCTATTTTGGCTTTTGTTGCCAATGTTTTTGGTGTTTTAGTCATGAGGTCCTTGCCTATGCCTATATCTTGAATGCTTTTGCCTAGGTTTTCTTCTACGGTTTTTATGGTATTAGGTGTTTTATGATGTTTAAGTCTTCCATCCATCTGGAATTAATTTATTTTAGTGTAAGGTATCAGGAAGCGGCCCAGTTTCTGCATATGGCTAGCTAGTTTTCCCAAGACCATTTATTAAACAGGGAATCCTTTCCCTATTGCTTGGTTTTGTGAGGTTTGTCAAAGATCAGATGGTTACAGATGTGTGGCAATGTCTCCAGCTTTGTTCTTTTTGCTTAGAATTCACTTGGCTATGCGGGCTCTCTTTTGGTTCCATATGAAGTTTAAGGTGGTTTTTCCCAGTTCTGTGAAGAAGGTGACAGGCAGCTTGATTGGGACAGCATTGAGTCTATAAGTTACTTTGGGCAGCATGGCCATTTTCACCATATTGATTCTTCCTAACCATGAGCATGGAATGTTTCTCCATCTGTTTGTGTCCTCTCTTATTTCATTGAGCAGTAGTTCTCCTTGAAGAGATCCTTTATGTTCCTTGTTAGTTGTACTCCTAGGTATTTTATTCTCATTTTAGCAATCATGAATGGCAGTTCATTCTTGATTTGGCTCTAAGTCTGTTATTGGTGTATAAGAATGCTTGCAGGAGATCCAAGATGGCCAGTTAGACACAACTCCAGCACACAACACCCAGCGAGAGAGACACACAAATCCAGAGATCTCCTAGCTCCAACTGAGGTACCAGGTGCATTTCAACAGGTCAGGTCCCATAGTGAGCAAAGCCCACTCAGGGCAGACTGAGGCAGGGAGGGTTGCTGCTTCACCCAGAAGGTGCATCTGACTGGCAAGTCAGAGGCTCCCCTTGGGCACTCTGGTCCTGATACAGCCCTTCCCCCAAAGCCTCAGCAATACACAGAACAGGGGATCTTTGCCAGTCAAGTGCCAAGAATTTTACAAGGGAAGAGTTGAATAAGACCCTGCAGACTGAGCTATCCTCCCCCCAACTCCCTCTGCCCAGAGAGAGAGGGAGCTATAAGTGGAAGCAACTGGGCAGGCTCCTACCCCAGAACCACAGTGAGAGGAAGCTAAAATGGGGAGACAGGCAGCTGGGTGGGTCCCTACCCTCCCCCCCAAACCCCAGCGGGCTGAAGCTCTGACGCTAGCAGGTTGCACAGCCAGTGCCACAGTCTGAGATAAACCCTGAATGATCCAGCCCAGTGGAGGAAGGGCACAACCCACCACTAGATGGTTGGGACTGCACTACATGTTTTAATAAAAACCACAGGAAGCCTATATAGCAATGAGATGGCGTTCTTGACAACCAGCAGTGCCTACAGGTCAGCGGAAGAGGCAGGCCTGATCTCACAGTATAAACAAAACAGACACAGGAAGCTTCCCTAGTAACCTGAAGGAGTCCCTGGAAACCCAGTAGCGTCTCCACAGGCAGACAAGTGACCTCATCAAGCAGCTTACAGCCAGGGAAATCCACAAAAAGATGAGAAAAAAAGTGCAAAGAAGATGAAACCATCAAGGACCAGAACACCTCTTCTCCTTCAAGGGATCACAACTTCTTAACAACATAGGATCACAACTTGACTGAGGAGTGTGACAAATTGACAGAAACAGGTTTCAGAAGGTAGATAATAACAAACTTTTCTGAGCTAAAGGAACACATTCTAAGTCCATGCAAAGAGACCAAAAACCTTGAGAAAAGGTTAGACAAAATGTTAACTATGTTCTTTTCTAAGCTGGTTATTCTAAACGACTTGATGGAGTTGAAAAACAACAGGAGAACTACGTGAAGCACCCATAAGTTTTAATAGCCAAATAGATCAAGCAGAAGAAGAAAGGATATCAGAGAGAGATGGAATATCAACTCAATGAAGTAAGAGAAAAAAGAGTGAAAAGAAATGAACAAAGCTTCCAAGAAATAGGGGATTACGTGAAAAGACCGAACCTACGCTTGATTAGTGTACCCGAATATGATGGAGAGAATGAATCCAAGCTGGAAAACAAGCTCCAGGATATTAACCAGGAGAACTTTCTAAGCCTAGCAAGGTAGTCCAAATTTCAAATTCAAGAAATACAGACAACTCCACAAATATATTCCTCAAGAAGAGCAACCCCAAGGCACATAATTGTCAGATTCACCAGGGTTGAAATGAAGGAGAATATGCTAAGGGCAGCGTGAGCGATAGGTCAGGTCACCCACAGAGGGAAACCAATCAGACTCACAGCAGATCTCTCAGCAGAAACTCTACAAACCAGAAGAGAGTGGGGGCCAATATTCAACATCCTTAAAGAAAAGAACTTTCAACCCAGAATCTCATATCCAGCCAAACTAAGCTTCATAAGTGAAGGTGAAATAAAATCCTTTATGGACAAGGAATTACTCAGATTTTGTCACCACCAGACCTGCCCTACAAGAGCTCCTGAAAGAAACACTAAGCACAGAAAGGAACAGGTACCAGTCACTGCAAAAGCAAACCAGTGGGCAAAGACCAAAAATGCAATGAAGAAAATGAGTCAACTAATGGGAAAGAAAACTAGCCAGTAACAAAATGGCAGAATCAAATTCACACATAAGAATAGTAACATTGAATGTAAATGGCCTAAACACCCCAATCAAAAGACACAGACTGGCAAAGTGGATAAAAAGTCAAAACCCATCAGTGTACAGTGTTCAAGAAACCCAGCTCACATGCAAAGACACACATAGACTCAAAATAAAGGGATGGAAGAGGATTTACTAAGCAAATGGGGAACAAAATAAAAGCAGGGGTTGCAACCCTAGTCTCTGATAAAATGGACTTCAAACCAACAAAGATCGAAAGAGACAAAGAAGGACACTACATAATGGTAAAAGGATCAATCCAACAAGAAGAGCTAACTATGCTAAATACATATGTACCCAATACAGGAGCACCCAGATACATAAAGCAAGTTCTTAATGACCAAGATTTAGACTTCCACACAATAATAGTGGGAGACTTCAACACTCCACTGTTAATATTAGACATATCAACAAGACAGAAAATTAGCAAGCATATCCAGGACTTGAATGCAGAGCCTGGACCAAGCAGATATAATAGACATATACAGAATGCTCCACCCCAAATCCACAGAATATACATTTTTCTCAGCACCACATTGCACTTACTCTAAAACTGGCCACATCATTGGAAGCAAATAACTCCTCAGCAAATGCCAAAGAACGGAAATCATAAGAGTCTATCAGACCACAGCACAATCAGACTAGAACTCAGGAACAAGCAACACACTCAAACCTGCACAACCACTTGGAAACTGAACAACTTGCTTCCAAGTGTCAACTGAATAAACAATGAAATGAAGGCAGAAATAAAGATGTTCTTAGAAACCAACCAGAATCTCTGGGACACCTTTAAACCAGTGTAGAGAGGAAAATTTATAGCAATAAATGCCCACATGAGAAGGAAGGAAAGATTTAAAATCGACACCCTATCATCAAAATTGAAAGAGCTAGAGGAGCAAGATCAAAAGCTAGTAGATAACTAAGATCAGAGCAGAACTGAAGGAGATAGAGACACTAAAAACCCTTCAAAAAAAATCAATAAATGCAGGACCTGGTTTTTTGAAAAGATTAACAAAATAGACCACTAGCCAGATTAATAAAAAGGAAAAGGGAAAATAATCAAATAGATGGGATAAAGGGGATATCACCACTGATCCCACAGGAATACAAACTACAATCAGAGATTACTACAAACAGCTCTACTCACATAAACCAGTAAACCAGGAAGAAATTGATAAATTCCTAGAATCTTGTACTCTACCAAGACTAAACCAGGAGGAAGTTGAAACCCTGAATACACCAGTAAAAAGGGCTGAAGTAGAGGCAGCAATCAATAGCCTACCAACCAAAAAAAGTCCAGGTCCAGATGAATTCTACCAAATGTACAAAGAGGAGGTGATTCCATTCCTTCTGAAACTGTATCAAACAATACAAAAGGAGGGAACCATCTGTAACTCATTTTATGAGACCAACATCATCCTGATACCAAAACCCAGCAGAGACTCAACTAAAAAAGAAAATTTCAGGCCAATAACCATGATGAACATAGATGCAAAAATCTTCAATAAAATACCGGCAAACCGATTGCAACAGCACATCAAAAAGCTTATCCACCATGATCAAGTAGACTTCATCCTGGGATGCAAGCCTGGTTCAACATATGCAAGTCTATAAATGTAATTCACCATGTAAACAGAACCAAAGACAAAAACCACGTGATTATCTCAATAGATGCAGAGAAGGCCCCTGACAAAATTCAACAGCTCTTTATGCTAAAAACTCTCAATAAACTAGGGATTGATGGAACATATCTGAAAATGATAAAAGCTATTTATGACAAACCCACAGCCAATATCATACTGAATGGCAAAAACTGGAAGCATTCCCTTTGAAATCTGGCACTAGACAAGGATGCCCTCACTCACCACTCCTACTCAATATAGTATTGGAAGTTCTAGCCAGAGCAATCAGGCAAGAAAAAGAAATAAAGTGTATTCAAATAGGAAAGGAAGAAGTCAAATTGTCTTTATTTGCAGACTACATGATTGTATATCTGGAAGACCCCATTGTCTCAGCCCCAAATCTCCTGAAACTGATAAGCAACTTTGGCAAAGTCTCAGGATACAAAATCAATGTGCAAAAATCACACGCATTCCTATACACCAATAACAGACTTAAAGAGAGCCAAATCAAGAATGAACTGCCATTCACAATTGCTTCAAAGAGAATAAAATACCTAGGAATACAACTAACAAGGAACGTAAAGGACCTCTTCAAGGAGAACTACAAACCACTGCTCAACGAACTAAGAGAGGACACAAACAGATGGAGAAACATTCCATGTTCGTGGTTAGGAAGAATCAATATCGTGAAAATGGCCATACTGCCCAAAGTAATTTACAGATTCAATGCTATCCCCGTCAAGCTACCAATGATGTTCTCCACAGAACTGGAAAAAAAACACCTTAAACTTCATATGGAACCAAAAGAGCGCCTGCATAGCCAAGTCAATTCTAAGCCAAAAAAAAAAAAAAAAAATACCAAAAAAACAAAGCTGAAGACATCACACTACCTGACTTCAAACTATACTACAAGGCCACAGTAATCAAAACAGCATGGTACTGGTACCAGAACAGAGGCCTTGAAGGCAACACCACACATCTACAACCATCTGATCTTTGACAAACGTCACAAAAACAACCAGTGGGGAAAGGATTCCCTGTTTAATGAATGGTGTCAGGAAAACTGGCTAGCCATGTGAAGAAAGCAGAAACTGGACCCCTTCCTGATACCTTACACTAAAATTAACTCCAGATGGATTACAGACTTAAATATAAGACCTAACACCATATGAACCCTAGAAGAAAATCTAGGCAAAACCATTCAGGACATAGGCATAGGCAAGGACTTCATGACTAAAACACCAAAAGCCAAAATAGACAAATGGGACCTAATCAAACTCCACAGCTTCTGCACAGCAAAAGAAACAATCACTAGAGTGAATTGGCAGCCAACAGAATGGGAAAAAAATTTTGCAATCTACCTGACAAAGGGCTAATATCTAGAATCTACAAAGAATTAAAACAGATTTACAAGAAAAAAACAAGCCCATTCAAAAGTAGTCGAAGGATATAAATGGACACTTTACAAAAGACGACGTATATGAGGCCAACAAACATGAAAAAAAGCTCATCATCACTGGTCATTAGAGAGATACAAATTAAAACCACATTGAGATAGCATCTCATGCCAGTTAGAATGGCGATCATTAAAAAATCTGGAGACAGCAGATGCGGGAGAGGATGTGGAGAAATAGGAACAATTTTACACTGTTGGTGGGAGTGTAAATTAGTTCAACCATTGTGGAAGACAGTGTGGAGATTCCTCAAGGACCTAGAAATAGAAATGTTATTTGACCCAGCAATCCCATTACTGGGTGTGTGTGTGTGTGTGTGTGTGTGTGTGTGTCTCTCTCTTTCTCTCTCTCTCTCTCTCTCTCTCTCTCTCTCTATATATATATATATATATTATATATATAAAATGTGTGTGTCTATATATATAATATATATATATATATTTTATCTATCTATCTATATATAGATATAGATATAAAATCCCAATACTGGGTGTATAGCCAAAGGATAACTTGTTCTATTATAAGGACACATGCACACGAATATTCACTGCAGCACTGTTTACAATAGCAAAGACTTGGAACCAACCGAAATGTCCATCAATGATAGACTCGACAAGGAAAATGTGGCACATATACACCATTAAATACTATGCTGCCATAAAAAATGATGAGTTCATGTCCTTTGTAGGGATGTGGATGAACCTGGAAACCATCATTCTCAGCAAACTGTCACGAGAACAGAAAATCAAACACCGCATGTTCTCATACACATGGACACAGGGAGGGTAGCATCACACACTGGGGTCTGTGGGGGGCAAAGAAGGGAGGGACAGTGTGGGGCAGGGAGTTGGGGAGAGATAGCATGGGGAGAATTGCCAGATATAGGTGATGGGGAGGAAGGCAGCAAACCACACTGTCATGTGTGTACCTATGCAACTATCTTACATGTTCTTCACATCTACCCCCAAACCTAAAATACAACTAAAAAAAAACACAAAAGTTAAAAAACAAACAAACAAAAAAACCGATGAGTTCGTGTCCTTTTTAGGGACTTAGATGTATCTGGAAATCATCATTCTCAGCAAACTGACCCAAGAACAGAAAACCAAACACCATATGTTCTCAGTCATAGGTGGATGTTGAACAAAGAGAACATATGGACTCAGGAAGAGGAACATCATACACTGGGGGCATTTATGGGGGGTAGTGCAGAGACAGTGGGGATTGGGGAAGGTAGGGAGGGATAATATGGGGAGAAATGCCAGATATAGTATGCACCTAAATTAAAATAAATAAATAAATTTTAAAAAATGCTTGTGATTTTTGCACATTGATTTTGTATCCTGAGACTTTGCTGAAGTTACTTATCAGTTTCAGGACATTTTGGGCTGAGATTATGGGGTCTTCTAAATATACAATCGTGTAAATTCTAATTCTGTAAGGACTGTGGCTTTTGTAGTGGAGGTTTGGAGAATTTTGGTATTCAGAGAAAAGTAGTTCTCAAAGCTGTCCCAAGTTTTAACTCATGAGTATCCTCACTACAAATAAATACCCTTTAAATGGCAATACAATATTATTGATAAAATATAGGACCCTTTCAAGTTCTTAATAAGCAAAAGGATAGAGTTATGGCAAGTCAGGACCAATAAAGTAACACTGAAATCAGAAAATTAAGCCATCAGTGAGGTTCACTCATTAGCTACATAATTCATTCTCACAAAGCATAGAAATGATACTTCAGCAAAATTTTAAATTACTAGAGCCATCAAAGTTTCCGGTCATCTCCAGGTGATGAAATATAGTTATCAGTGTCAGCATCACATTTCTGCATTGCTTCAATCACGTATCCAGAAAAGTTTTAGCAGCTGCATAGTTTCCAATGATAAATAAGACTGAATTCTTAATGTAATGGGATACCTGTCTATTATAGAAAATTACAGTTACTAACATGGAGGATGTGGATACTCTTCTCAGGATATTAAAACAGTGACACAAGGAAAAACTGTAGAATGAGTTGTAGGCTTCTGGACATTCTCTCAGAAAGTTTCACAAGATGGGGATTGGACGATTTCTCCATTGCTATTTCTCCCAAGGACACCTACCCGCATGGAGTAGTTGGGGTATGCTGTGTTCTTTGGGGATCAAATGTTGGATCTCCAATACAAGAGTGAGAGCTGAATTCACAAGGATTTCCTGGATGCTGGCGAAGCGCAGGTGCTAGACGTAGCTTTTTCACTTTCTTACAGATCTTAGGGAGGATCAACATGGGGCACCCACCCATATCCAAGACTCTAGAGAGAGGTAGACTTTGTTGCCAGTATCAGTTCTGCCATTCAGGGGCTGAATTGTAGGCAAGTTGTTTGAACTCTCTACATCCCAATTCTCTAGTGGGAACTGTACAAATGATGGGAATTGCATCCTAGTTCTTTGTGATAATCATGAAAGATAAAGTGCTCAACACAATGCCAGGTATGCAAAGGGCTCTGAAAGATTTTTCAGTACTATTTATAGCACAGCAGTATTTACTTAATATTGGGATTATGTGTAATTAGTCATATTATTCCTTTATTGTCATAGATAGTTGATATCTGTCCCTGATAGATACTAGTTCAAGGATTATTAAGGTTCTAAAACAGGCTGAACAGGTAAAATAAGCAAGCAGAGAGGCTTTGAAAAACTCATTCTTGGCCAGGGGCAGTGGCTCACATCCATAATCCCAGCTCTTTGGGAGGCCAAGGTGGGTGGATCAAGAGGGCAAGAGATAGAGACCATTCTGGCCAACATGGTGAAACCCCATCTTTACTAAAAATACAAAAATTAGCTGAATGTGGTGGCAGGGGCCTATAATCCCGGCTACGCAGGAGACTGAGACAGGAGGAGAATCAGTTGAACCCAGGAGGCAGAGGTTGCAGTGAGCCAAGATTGTGCCACTGCACTGCAGCCTGAGAGACAGAGAAAAGATACTCAGTCTTTGGGGACTGTCTTTTGTTTTCTTACTTTAGTAAAGCAAAATATTTCTCTACTAGGAAAACTCCGTAACAACAACAACAGGAAGTAACAGTAAAAGATCTCAAACCTTGGATGTCCCTTATCAGGCTCACAAAAGGGATAGCAGTGGCACATGCGACTAAGGGGCGAGTTAAATGTGGTAGCCCCTGGCCACCTCTAATAAGTCTGTGAGGGATTCTCAACTTAAAGTTGCATTTCTGCCAATGTTTCAAGAGAAAGAGAAATCCTGTATTTTAGAAATGTAAGTTTTGACAACAAATATATGCTGTTAAAAAAGAATACGGAGTGAGCCCAAAGAAAACCCCTCTGTGCCCAATGCACACCTCACCTCTGCTTCTTTGGTATTTGAGAGCTGCCTCCTCTACCATGTCAGCTGCCAGGTCTCTAGCATCCTTAGTACATGTCTTTGGAAAGTATTGACAGGCAGTTTTTGTAACTCCTGTAGTGTACTTAAGGGTGCTCTCTGGAATGTGCTGCTTTGATATGTAACCCAGCAGAGCAGGAGAGAAAGCATGTGATGTTTTTCTGTGTGCACATTCAGACTTGGCCTTTTCACACCCAATACAGTCATAGTTAACACCAGAGGTCTTAGCCAGCCTGTTTTAGAAAAATGCTGACACTTGACCTTTGACAAGCTAAATCTGGGGAGGGGAGTGCCAATTTGGTTGTAGCCCCTCGAGTCCCAGCCACAAAGGGGTCTCTCTAAACTGCTTGTGTGTCTGCGACAGACCGAGACCCCAAAACATCTGGTCTCTGTTCCATTGCCTTGTTGTGGGGCTGAGGGGGCCCTGGGAGGCTGGGAGCAGTGGGGCTTATCAGCCGTTCTCCTTTTGTTGTAAGCCTCATTGTTTGGTTTAATGTCCTTGATCAAAATCTCTGAATTTGCAAGGCCTGGGGATGTACACAAACTGCCTAAGAAATTAAAAATGGGATCATTTTGTTCATCTTCCTGACAGTGCAGGCTCTTATCTCCAGCAGGGTTATCCCAAGGGTCTCTTCCAGGTACTAGGAGGAGTCACAGGGAATGTGGATCAATTTGCATGTCATTTGCATTCATTTACATAAGCCCACATGAGCTCTTTAAGTCTGAGCAGAGGTGATTTTTCAAGGGCTGTATTCTAGACCAAATGGACATAACAGACATTTACAGAATGCCTTATCCAACAGCTGCAGAATACATATTCTTCTCATCAGCCCATGGAACATTCCCCAGGATAAGCCATGTTAGGCCACCAAACCAGTCTCAACAAATCTTTAAAAAATCTAAATCACGTCAAGTATTTTCTTAGACCACAACAGAATAAAAGTAGAAATCAATAGCGAGAGGAACTTTAGAAACTGTACAAATACCTGGGAATTCAACAATGTGCTCCTGAATGACCACTGGGTCAGTGAAAGCATTTTGAAAATTGTTGATCTGACAGTTCAGGTGGGGAGGGATCCAAGATGGCCGATTAGGAGCAGATCTGGACTGCAGCTTCCAGCGAGAACTCAGAGGGTGAGTGGACGCTGCATTTCCAGATGGATTTTTACTGCCCACAGACCAGGAGATTCCCAGGCAGAGGAGCCTCACGGGTTGCCAACACAGCTGTTTTGGCTGGTGCGGTGGGTCCCCGCACAAAATACACAGGTCTAGGTGCAGTTTTAGCTGGCGATTGGAGTGTCTGGGAGACAGTCACCCATTCAACTGATAAAAAGGGGACTGAAACAGGGAGGCAGGCCAGGAGATTCCCAGGCAAAAAAGCATCAAGAATCTCCAGTGCAGCTGTTTCAGCTGTCACAGTAGGTCGCTGCACAGGAAATCACACAGATCCTGGTGCCTTTTCAACAGGCAACTGGAACACCTGGGAGACACAGTCACCTGTTCAACTGAAAAAAGGGGACTGAAACAGGGAGCCAGGCCAGGAAATTCCCAAAGAAAAAAGCACCACTAATCTCCAGTGTGGCTGTTTTAGCCAGCGCAGCAGGTCTACACACGAGAAATCACACAAATCCGGACACCATTTCAACTGGTGACTGGGACAGCTGGGAGACAGAGTCACCTGTTCAACTGAAAAAAAAAAGGGGGGGGGGATTTGAGGCAGGGAGCCAGGTGATCAGGCTCAGCCCCCTTCCTGACACCATACACTAAAATTAACTCCAGATGGATTAAAGACTTAAACATAAGACCTAACACCATAAAAACCCAAGAAGAAAATCTAGCAAAACCATTCAGGACATAGGCATAGGCAAGGACTTCATGACTAAAACACCAAAAGCACTGGCAACAAAAGCCAAAATAGACAAATGGGACCTAATGACTTAACAGTCATTAAAGTGAATCGGCAACCAACAGAATGGGAAAACATTTTTGCAACCTACCCATCTGACAAAGGGCTAATTTCCAGAATCTACAAATAATTAAAACAGATTTACAAGAAAAAAACAAGCCCATTCAAAAGTGGGCAAAGGAAATGAACAGACACTTTACAAAAGAAGATATGTATGAGGCCAACAAACATATGAAAAAATGCTCATCACTGGTCATTAGAGAAATACAAATCAAAACCACATTGAGATACCATCTCACGCCAGTTAGAATGGTGATCATTAAAAAATCTGGAGACAACAGATGCTGGCGAGGATGTGGAGAAATAGGAACACTTTTACACTGTTGGTGGGAGTATAAATTAGTTCAACCATTGTGGAAGACAGTGTGGAGATTCCTCAAGGACCTAGAAATAGAAATTCCATTTGACCCAGCAATCCCATTACTGGGTATATATCCAAAGGGTTATAACTTGTTCTATTATAAGGACACATGCACACGAATGTTCACTGCAGCACTGTTTACAATAGCAAAGACTTGGAACCAACCCAAATGTCCTTTGATGGTAGATAGACTGGACAGGGGAAATATGGCACATATACACCATGGAATACTCTGCAGCCATAAAAAATGATGAGTTCGTGTCCTTTGTAGGGACATGGATGAACCTGGAAAGCATCATTCTCAGCAAACTGACACAAGAACAGAAAATCAAACACTGCATATTCTCACTCATAGGCGGGTGTTGAACAATGAGAACACATGGACACAGGGAGGGGAACATCACACACTGGGGTCTGTGGGGGGTAAATAGGGAGGGACAGTGGGGGGTGAGGAGTTGGGGAGAGAATTGCCAGATATAGGTGATAGGAGGAAGGCAGCAAATCACACTGCCATGTGTGTACCTATGCAACAATCTTACATGTTCTTCACATCTACCCCAAAACCTAAAATGCAATAAAAAAGACAGTATCCAAATATATGCTGCTTATAAGAAATCCACTCTAAATATGAAGACAACATAGGTTAAAAGAAAAGGACAAAGAAATATTCCATGCTAAACCTAATAGGAAGGCTGGTGTGGTTATATTAATATGAGACAAAGTAGATTTCATAGCAAAAATTATTACCAAAGGAAAAAAGGGTCATTTGGTAATAAGGGAGTCAATTCATCAAGATGATATAATAATCTGAAACAGTTATATACCTCATAACAGAACTTCAAACTGTGATAGAACTGCAAGGAGAAATAGACAAATCTCTAATTATAGCAGAGATTTCAATACCCGTCTTTCAATAATCAATAAAACAAGTATATAAGAAACTGATGAGCATGTAAAACACTCGAAGAACACTCTCGACCAACTTGATATAATCAATATTCATAGAACACTCTTCCCAACAACAGCAGAACACACATTCTTTTCAAACACACATGGAATACTGACCAACATAGAAAAAATATTCTGGGCTATAAAACAAGTCTCAATAAATTTAAAAGGGTTCAATTTGTTCTCTGTCTGCAATAATTAAATTAGACTAACAGAAATATATCTGGAAAATCCCCTAAATATTTTGAAGGCAAATAACAAATTCTAAATAACCCATAAATCAAAGAAACAACCATAAATTGAAATTTCAAATCAATCATAACATCAAAAATATAAAATAGAGGTAAATCTGACAAAAAACATATATGACCCATGTGCTGAAAACTGCAAACCATTGTTGAGAGATATTAAAATGGGCGTAAATAAAGGGAGATATATATTATGTTCATATATCAGATACTCTCAATATTGTTAGGATTTGTCATTTCTCTCTAAATTGACCTGTAGATTCAGTTCCATCCAAATCAAACCAGCAGGCTGATTTACATAACCGAAATTGACAAGTTGATTCCAAAATTCATATGAAAATTCAGAGGACCTAAGATAACTAAAACAATAATGAAAAAGAAAAAGTTGGAAGACTTACACCACCTGACTTCAAGAATTATTACAAAGCTAAGTAATCAAAACAGTGTGGCATTGGTGCCAAAGGACAAATAGTTCAATGGGACAGAAAATACATAAGTTATTAATTTTCAACAAAAATGCAGAGACAATGTAGCATTGAATAATATTTTGAAGGCAAATATTATTCAACAAATGGTGCTGAAACCAGTGGATATGCAAAAAAAGTGAACTGCAGAGTGTACCTCACATTATATTAAAAATTAAGTCAAAATGAATTATTAACCTAAATGAAAAACTTAATTCATAAGACTTCTAGAAATAAAGCAGAAGACAATTTTTGTGACTTTGGGATAGGCAAAGATTTCTTAAGATACAATAAAAGCAAAATATATAAAAGAAATTTTTGTCATAAACTAGATGATCAAAATTGAGAATATCTCTGCAAAAGAATAAACCCAAAGAAAATGAAAAGAAGACAATGATAAAGATGAAAGAAGAAACTAGAAAAATGGTTCTTATCTATTAAGGAGATATGAATATATCAATTCAAAGAGTAAGAAAAAATGAATACAGAAAAACAAATCATAAATCACTCTAACATGGTAGAAATAAGTCAGTTACAATAAATGTCAAAGAACTAAACTCACCAATTAATTACTAAAATGTCAGATTAGAAAAACATCCACTCCAACTAAGTACTTTTTTTTTTGAGAAGGCGAGGTCTCTGCTGCCCAGGCTGGAGTGCAGTGGCACGATCATGGTTCACTGCAGCCTTGACCTCCTGAGGCTCAAATGATCCTTCTATCTCAGCCCCATCCCCACTTCCCCCTGGTAGCTAGGACTACAGGTTCACACCATGATGCCTGGACAATTTTTGTATTTTTTATAGGAACAGAGTTTTGTTGTATTGCTCAGCCTGGTCTCAAGCTCAAGTGTTTTACCTGCCTTGACTTCCCAGAGTGCTGGGATTACAGGCATGAGCTGCTGTGTCCAGACAACTATGTGCTGTTTAAAAAAGACGCATCTAAATTATAAGGACAGAGATAAGTTGAAAATAAGAAGATAGAAAAACATACATAAGGCAGATGCTAAACAAGGTTGGTTTGGCTGTATTAACAGACTTAACATAAAGTTAATACAGTTATGAAGTCTGTTGATAAAAAGACCTTCAAAAAAAAATCATCAGGGTTAAAGTCACTCGCCACTGATAAAAAGGTTCACCTGACCATGAAGATATTACGTTTAGAAATGTAATATCTAAACATGTATGCACCTAATAAAATTGCCTTAAAATACATACAGAAAAAATTAAAGGAACAACTTGGATTGTGAAGAGGTGGTGAGGAGGAAAGGAAAGGGAAGTTGCACTCTTTTTTATCTCAAGATAACTTTTTTTTTTTTTTGGAGTAAGAGTCTCACTCTATCGCCCAGGCTGGAGGGTGGTAACACAATCTCGGCTCACTGCAAACTCTGCCTCCCAGGTTCAAGCAATTCTCCTGCCTCAGCCTTCCAAGTAACTGGGACAACAGGTGTGTGCCATCGTTCCTGGCTAATTTTTTTATATTTTTAGTTGAAATGGTGTTTCCCAATATTGGCCAGGCTGGTCTTGAACTCCTGACCTCGTGGTTCACCTGCCTCAGCCTTCCAAAGTGCTGGGATTATAGACATGAGGCACTGTGCCTGGCCAAGATAACTTTTTTTAAAACCTTTATAGTAGAGGGGCTAGTAATAAAGAAGTCCCCTGTGGCCTCTCCCCAACTTCCCCAACTTAAGGCTTGATCATGTTTCCCACATCTCCCTTCTCCTGCATGTTAAACAAAATAACTGTATTTAACTATTCTGTCCTTAAAGATAATAACTCCTTTAAAAAGAAACTACCTTGCTATTATCACACTTAAAAAATTAACCAGAGGTACTTGATATCATCAAATAAATATTCCATTGGTTCACAATTCGGATTGTCTTTTAATGTTAAAATGGTTAGGTTGGTTGACTCAGGACCCTAATAAAGTGCATTCATTCAAAAAATAAAAAAAAGGAGGGGGGAGACTGACACAGAGAGCTAGGACAGGAGATTCCCCAGTGGAAAAGGTGCCACCGTCTCCAGCAGCTGTTTCACCAGCACAGCGGGTCTACACACAAGAAATCACACAAATCCGGGCACCATTTCAACTGGTGACTGGGATGCCTGGGAGACAGAGTGGCTGGTTCAACTGAGAAAAAAGAAAAGGGGGGGCTCTGAGGCAAGGAGCCAGGTGATCAGGCTCGGCCAGTCCCACCCCCACAAAAAAACAGCAATCTGAAACGCTCTGGATTGAGGGTTTCTCAGCAAGCACAGCTGAACCTGGGATGGTCCAACTCTGTGGGGGAGCGGTGTCTGCCATTACCAAGGCATTCTACCACTACGGAGGTAGTCCGCCATTGCTGAGGCAGCCCACCATTGCCAAGGCAGTTCTAACTATACCTGTATAAACAGGACTGCAGGGAAGTTCACACGGCAGCAGGTGTGCCCCACAGAAGCTCAGCAAAACTTCTGTTGGCAGACTGTGACTAGGCTGCCTCCTTGCTGGGCAGGCCAGCCCTGAAAAAAGGCAGCAGCATGACAGATACTTATAAATAAAGCCCTACCATCCCAGGACAGAACACCTGGCAAAAAAAAAAAAAAAGTGTTTATGAGTTCTGCTGCAGCAGACTTAAAGGTACCTGCCCAGCAGCTCTGAATGAACAACAGAGCTCACAGCTCAGCACTTGAGCTCCTATAAAGGACACACCGTCTCCTCAGGCAGCTCCCTGACCCCTGTATATCCAAACAGCCACCTCATAAAGGAGAGCTCAGACTGACATCTGGCGGGTATCCTTCTGGGACAAAGATAGCAGAAGAAGAAACTGCCAGCAACCCTTACTGTTCTGCAGCCACTGCAGGTGATCCCCAGGCAAGCAGCATCTGGAGTGGACCTCCAGCAGTCCTACAGCAGAGAGGCCTGACTGTTAGAAGGAAAACTAAGAAACAGAAAAATAACTTCATCATCAACAAACTGGATGTCCACTCAGAGACCCCATCTGAAAGTCAACAACCACAAAGACCACAGGTAAATGAATCCACAAATATTGGAAGAAATCAGCACAAAAAGGGTGAAAACACCCAAAACCAGAATGCCTCTCCTCCATGAGATCACAACTCCTTGCCAGCAAGAGAAGAAGGCTGGATGGAGAATGAGTCTGATAAATTGACAGAAACAGGCTTCAGAAGGTGGGTAATAAGAAACTTCTCTGAGCTGAAAGAACATGTTTCTAACCCAGTGCAAAGAAACTAAGAACCTTGAGAAAAGATTTGATGAAATGCTAATGAGAATAAACAGCTTAGAGAGGAATATAAGTGAATTGATGGAGCTGAGAAACACAACACGAGAACTTTGCGAAGCATACACAAGTTTCAACAGCCAAACTGACCAAGCAGAAGAAAGGATATCAGAGGTTGAAGATCAACTCAATGAAATAAAATGAGAAGGCAAGATTAGAGAAAAAAGGGTAAAAAGAAATGAACAAACTCTCCAGGAAATACAGGACTGTGTGAAAAGACCTAATCTACATTTTATAGGTGTACCTGACTGTGATGGAGAGAATTAATCTAAGCTGGAAAACACTCTTCAGGGTATTATCCAGGAAAACTTCCCCAACCTAGCAAGGCAGGCCAATATTCAAGTCCAGGAAATACAGACAACTCCACAAACATATTCCTCAAGAAGAGCAACCCCAAGGCACATAATTGTCAGATTCACCAGGGTTGAAATGAAGGAGAAAATGCTAAGAGCCACCAGAGAGAAAGGTCAGGTTACCCACAAAGGGAGCCCATCAGACTCACAGCAGATCTCTCAGCAGAAACCCTACAAGCCAGAGGAGAGTGGGGGGCCGATATTCAATATCCTTAAAGAAAAGAAATTTCAACCCAGAATTTCATATCCAGCCAAACTAAGCTTCATAAGTGAAGGAGAAATAAAATCCTTTACGAACAAGCAATTACTCAGAGATTTCATCACCACCAGGTCTGCTTTACAAGAGCTCCTGAAAGAAGTACTAAACATAGAAAGGAACAACCAGTACCAGCCACTCCAAAAACATACCTAGTGGTAAAGAGCATCGACAGAATGAAGAAACTGCATCAACGAACAGACAAAACATCCAGCTAGTATCAAAATGGCAGGATCAAATTCACACTTAACAATATTAACCCTAAATGTAAATGGGCTAAAAGACGCAGTCAAAAGACAGAGACTGGAAAATTGAATAAAATGCCAAAACCCATCAGTGTGCTGTATCCAGGAAACCCTTCTCTTATGCAAGGATACACAAAGGCTCAAAATAAAGGGATGGAGGAAGATTCACCAAGCAAATGGAGAGCAAAAAAAAAAAAAAAAAAAAAAAAAAGCAGGAGTTCCAATCCTAGTCTCTGATAAAATAGACTTTAAACCAACAAAGATCAAAAGAGACAAAGAAGGACATTTACATAATGATAAAAGGATCAGTGCAACAAGAAGAGCTAATGATCCTAAATATATATGCACCCAATACAGGAGCACCCAGATACAAAAAGGAAGTTCTTAATAACTTAAAAAGAGACTTAGACTTCCACGCAATAATAGTGGGAGACTTTAACACTCCACTGTCAATATTAGACAGATCAATGAGACAGAAAATTAACAAGGATATCCAGGACTTGAACACAGACCTGGACCAAGGAAACCTAATAGACATTCACAGAACCCTTCACCCCAAATCCACAGAATATACATTCTTCTCAGCACCACATCACACCTCCTCTAAAACTGACCACATAATTGGAAGTAAATCACTCCTCAGCAAATGCAGAACAACTGAAATCATAACAAACAGTCTCTCAGACGACAGTGCAATCAAGTTAGAACTCAGAAACTAACTCAGAACCGCACAGCTTCAGGGAAACTGAACACCTGGCTCTTGAATGTGGACTGGATAAATGATGAAATGAAGGCAGAAATAAAGATACTTTTTGAAACCAACAAGAATGAAAACACAACATACCAGAATCTCTGGGACACATTTAAAGCAGTTTCTAGAGGAAAATATATAGAAATAAATGCCCACATGTGAAGGAAAAAAGATCTAAAACTGAAACCCTATCATCAAAATTGAAAGAGCTTGAGGAGCAAGATCAAAAAAACTCAAAAGCTAGCAGAAGACAAGAAATAACTAAGATCAGAGCAGAACTGAAGGAGATAGAGACACAAAAAAACCCTTCAAAAATTCAATAAATCCAGGGGCTGGTTTTTTGAAAAGATTAATAAAATAGACCACTAGCCAGATTAATAAAAAAGAAAAGTGAATAATCAAATTGATGCAATAAAAAACTATAAAGGGGATATCACCACAGATTCCACAGAAATAGAAAACATCAACAGAGATTATTACAAACAACTCTATGCACAGAAACAGTAAACCTGGAAGAAATGGATAAACTTCTGAACACTTGCATCCTCCCAGGCCTAAACCAGGAAGATGTCGAAACCCTGAATAGACCAATAAAAAGGGCTCAAGTTGAGGCAGCAATCAACAGCCTACCAATCAAAAAAAGCCCAGGTCCAGATGGGTTCACAGCTGAATTCTACCAGACATACAAAGAGGAGCTGGTAGCGTTCCTTATGAAACTATTCCAGACAATCCAAAAAGAGGCAATCCTTCCCAGATCATTTTATGACACCAACATCATCCTGATACTAAAACTTGGCAGAGACTCAAGAAAAGAAAACTTCAGGCCAATATCCATGATGAACATAGACACAAAAATCTTCAATAAAATATTGGCAAACTGATTGCAACAGCACATTAAAAAGCTTATGCACCATTATCAAGTAGGCTTCATCCCAGGGATGCAAGCCTGGTTCAACGTACACAAGTCTACAAATGTAATTCACCACATAAACAGAACCAAAGACAAAAACCACATGATGATCTCAATAGATGCAGAGAAGGCCTTTGACAAAATTCAATAGCGCTTTATGCTAAAAACCCTCAATAAACTAGGGATTGATGGAATGTATCTCAAAATAAGAAAAGCTATTTACAACAAACCCACAGCCAATATCATACTAAATGGGCAAAAACTGGAAGCATTCCCTTTGAAACCTGGCACTAGACAAGGATGCCCTCTCTCACCACTTGTATTCAATAGAATATTGGAAGTTCTAGCCAGAGCAATCAGGCAAGAAAAAGAAATAAAGGGTATTCAATTAGGAAAGGAAGAAGTCAAATTGTCTCTATTTGCAGATGACATGATTGTATATTTAGGAGACCCCATTTTCTCAGCCCAAAATCTCCTGAAACTGATAAGCAACTTCGGCAAAGTCTCAGGATATAAAATCAATGTGCAAAAATCACAAGCATTCCTATACACCAATAACAGACTTAAAGAGAGCCAAATCAAGAATGAACTGTCATTCACAATTGCTACAAAGAGAATAAAATACCTAGGAATACAACTAACAAATAATGTAAAGGACCTCTTCAAGGAGAACTATAAACCACTGCTCAATGAAATAAGAAAGGACACAAGCAGATGGAGAAACATTCCATGTTCATGGTTAGGAAGGATCAATATCATGAAAATGGCCATACTTCCCAAAGTAATTTACAGATTCAATGCTATCCCCATCAAGCTACCAATAACCTTCTTCACAGAACTGGAGAAAAAAAACCACCTTAAATTTCATATGGAACCGAAAGAGAGCCCTCATAGCCAAGTCAATTCTAAGCAAAAACAAACAAACAAACAAAGCTGGAGGCAACACACTACCTGACTTCAAACTATACTACAAGGCTAAAACAGCATGATACTGGTACCAAAACAGAGATATAGACCAATGGAACAGAACAGAGGCTTCGGAGGCAACACAACATATCTACAACCATCTGATCTTTGGCAAACCTGACAAAAACAAGCAATGGGGAAAGGATTCCCTGTTTAATAAATGGTGTTGGGCAAACTGGCTAGCCATGTGCAGAAAACAGAAACTGGACCCCTTCCTGATACCTTACACTAAAATTAACTCCAGATGGATTAAAGACTTAAACATAAGACCTGGCACCATAAAAACCCTAGAAGAAAACCTAGGCAAAACCATTCAGGACATAGGAGTAGGCAAGGACTTCATGACTAAAACACCAAAAGCATTGGCAACAAAAGCCAAAATAGACAAATGGGACCTAATTGAACCACAGCTTCTACACGGCAAAAGAAACAGTCATCAGCAACCAACAGAATGGAAAAAAAATTTTGCAGTTTACCCATCTGACAAAGGGCTGATATCCAGAATTTACAAATAACTAAAATGGATTTACAAGAAAAAAACAAACAGGCCCATTCAAAAGTGGGTGAAGGATATGAACAGACCCTTTACAAAAGAAGACATACAAGAGGCCAACAAACACATGAAAAAATGCTCATCATCACTGGTCATTAGAGAGATGCAAATCAAAACTACATTCAGATACCATCTCACGCCAGTTAGAATGGCGATCATTAAAAAAATCTGGACACAACAGATGCTGGAGAGGATGTGGAGAAAGAGGAACACTTTTACACTGTTGGTGGGAGTGCAAATTAGTTCAACCATTGTGGAAGACAGTGTGGCACTTCCTCAAGGACCTAGAAATAGAAATTCCATTTGACGCAGCAATCCCATTACTGGGTATATATCCAAAGGATTGTGAATCATTCTATTATAAGGACACATGCATACGAATGTTCACTGCAGCACTGTTTACAATAGCAAAGACCTGGAACCAACCCAAATGCCCATCAATGACAGACTGGACCGGGAAAATGTGGCACATATACACTATGGAATATTATGCAGCCATAAAAACAATGAGTTCGTGTCCTTTGTAGGGACATGGATGAACCTGGAAACCATCATTCTCAGCAAACTGACACAAGAACAGAAAATCAAACACCGCAAGTTCTCACTCACAGGGGGGTGTTGAACAATGAGAATACATGGACACAGAGGGGAGCATCACACCCTGGGGTCTGTGGGGGGTAAATTTCAGGGAGGCATGGCGGGGTGGGGAGTTGGGGAAGGATAACGTGGGGAGAAATGCCAGATATAGGTGAAGGGGAGGAAGGCAGCAAACCACACTGCATCTGTGTACCCATGCAACAGACTTACGTGTTCTCACATGTACCCCAAAACCTAAAATGCAATAAAAAATTTGTTGATCTAAATGAAAATGGAAACGAGGCATACCAGAGTCTGTGGGATACAGCAAAAGCAGTGCTAATCAGAAAGTTTACAGCAATAAACGCCTCCATAAAGAAAGTGGATTTCAACTAAGCAACTGAAATGACAGTCATCTCTAACAGGATTCTGATTTAACATATAGCCTATGGAATGAACAGGTCCTAGGAGATTGGAAGGAGAAATAATCTTAGCCAAAAGAAAATTAGTTCCTTAGTAAAAAAAAACAAAAACTTGATATTCCTTTAGTTTCTTTAGAGAAAAACCAAGCAAATATTTAGGGAATGTTTATTTCGCCCAACGTCATTTTAGATGCTGGAGATTCATGTTGGACAGCAGTCTCGCCTGCTTTACTGTTAATTTAAATGATGGAGAATGATTATAAAGACAATTATTAGCAAGCAAAGAAAGAAAGTATCTAAATCCACAAAGCATTAATGACAGTGCAGAAGATAAAACTGGGAATGGAATCGTGGAATCAAAGAGTAACTCTAAGAGGAGGTGGGAAAGTGACATTAATAAGTGGCATGTTCTGAAAAGACTCCAGAGACCTAAATAACATCATGTCGACTTTGTGAAGAGCTAGAGAGAGTTCTCAAGCAGAGGGAGAAGTGGGTACAAAAAGACTTTGTTACACAGTGATCTTGGCGGGGTGGGGTTATAAGGGTGAAAATGGCCAGTGTCACGGTAGCTGGGAGAGAAGGGAACAGGGAAATAAAGGGACTTGGTACCAAAGGGGCACTAAACAGTTGAGTCAATAGTTAGCTTGTGCTTACTGACTAAGGCAAGACATTTGTGCTTAAGTTCGGGAGGACCTATTGCATTCCAAGTACAAGGATGACAAAGCTGATGTTCTTTTTAAAAATTGCTTTGGTCACCATGACCAGAATGGACAGGGGGAGGGTGGAAGAGGAGATAGTAAGAGTTAGGGCATTTTTTGCTGTTGGACCTGTCCAGGCAGATACGGGAATGCCTTGGTCTGCACTGGTGACAATGGAGAAGGAGAGAAGAACTTTTCAAGTTTTAACCAACAGGATTTTCTAATGGATTGTACATGGGTAGAATCAAGAGAAGTGTACAAGAGAAGAATCAAGGAAGTACTGATGATGCATTTTATTTTGCACAACCAAGCGGATGGGGATGAATTTGAAGAGAGAAGGACTTACTGAGTAATAGGTTTTAGGAGTAGAGGGAGAAGAGGGAAAATGGAAGTTGGATTTTCATGCCTGTCACAGAGTTCAGAAAGGCCTTTGGTTTCCTACAACAGGAGTTGGGTAGCCTTGTTTAAGAGAAGGGATCAAGGATGGGAAGAAGGCTGACACCTGCACTAATGTTCCCATGATGACCCGAGCATTTCACTTTGCAGCACGCAGATTCCCAGTTGGTTTCTTGTAGAAGAGACTTTATCAGTACCTTTCTCACAATTGATACTTGCGAACCTGAGATAGCACAGATCTCCTGAGGAGGGAGAGTATCGTTTATTCTCTATTATTTTTATATGAAGACAGATATTACTGTGGTTAGACTTGGCAAACTCATAATTTACAGAAAGATGGAAATAAACAGCAGATTACAGGTGAATAGACAGATGATAGGTAAGTTTATAGATAGGTGAGTAATCGATGGATAGGTACTAGGCTGATGAGATAAACATGATTTCCAGGCAGGCTCAAATGCCTCCGAGAGATCTGGCCTTTTTTGCTTTGTTTTTAGAAAATGAGAGGCCATCGGCAAAGATAAAATCTTTAAGAGTTACACCAAAATTCGTTGATAAGTATACCTTCGGTGAAAAGGAAAAGGAAGCCTTATATGCCAAACAAGGTATTTAAGGTAGTAAGGATATTCAAGGAACGAAACCTGAGATGAAGAGTATGGAAAAGACACCATCTTCACTACTAATAAGAACATCAGTAGAGTGTGAGATGGGGAACAGTGGGGAGATGAAAAGGAGTGATCAGTTAGTAACTGTTCATTTAATATGACTTCACATAGATTGACTTCACAAACTCTAGGTGTGTGTGAAAAACTAGAAAGACGGAACATCAAATATGTCTGCGGCTTAATTTTCGACTAGTTTTCTATAGTTTTTCCTAAACTCCATGTCAAAATGTAGACATTAATTCCCATGTCCTCAGGAACTGGACTTTTTAAAAGGAAGCGGTGGAATTTCAGTTGGTCAAATTGAAGTCTTTTGAGATACTCAAAACACATTCTGAAATGTCTGAACTAATATTTATTTTTACATCAGCATAGAAATTCTTAGAAGTCAAGATGTGATTAATGCAAGAGAGGAGAGTGTCAGTATGAAACTGCAGAAACTGCTAGGGCAGTAGGTCTCAGAATTTTAGGTTTCTTTCTGTCTGAAAATGGGGCCCAGAAATTAAATATGCCTCCCAGGTAATCGAAGTATAACACGTTGAAAAACCCTATTCTAAGATCATCCTGGGGGCTGTAAACCACCTAGCTTATTCAAGTTGGAACTGAAAGTTCTTAGAAAGAAAACATTCTTATCAAGTTTTAGAAAGTTCTGGATTTCAGTAGACGTACCGGCCTGTCTATGGAGTTAGCGAGCCTCTGTTTCCTCAACAGACACTAGGGACACCTCTGGGCTATTTCTTAGGCCAAGCAGAAAGTCACATCTCTCCCTTCTCAGCAAACCTCAGAAAAAGTTCGGGAGGGATAACGCTGGGAGAAATGCCCGATGTAGGTAACCAGGGGATGGAGACAGCAAACCACCATGGCATGCGTATACCTATGCAACAATCCTGCAAGGTGGGCACATGTACCGCAGAACTTAAAGTACAATAAAAAAAAAAAAAAACCTTCATTCACAGTCAAACCTTTATCATTGCCTTTTCTCAGAAACATTTTTTAAAGGATCTTTGGTATTTGACCCTCTGCTCAAGGACTCAGAGAAAAAGAGTACACACCTTACCTTCCTGTCTTTCAAGGATTGTGTAGGTTGTTTTCTTTGGGGGTTGGTGGGGAGACAGTCTCTGTCATCCAGGCTGGAGTACAGTGGTGTGATCTCAGTTCACTGCAACCTCTGGCTCCCAGGTTCAAGTGATTCCCATGCCTTATCCTCTGGAATAGTTGGTACTACTTTGTATTTTTAGTAGAGACAAGGTTTCGCCATGTTGGCCAGGCTGGTCTTGAACTCCTAGCCTCAAGTGATCTGCCTGCCTTGGCCTCTCAAAGTGGCGAGATTACAGGCACGATCCATTGTACCCGGCATGCTTGAATGTTTTTATACTTTGGTTTTGTTTTGAGACGGAGTCTCTCGCTATCATCCAGGCTAGAGTGAAATGGTGTTATCTTGGTTCACTGCAACCTCTGCTTCCTGGATTCCAGCAATTCTCCTGCCTCAGCCTCCCAAGTAGCTGGGATTACAGGTGCCTGCCACCACACCCAGCTAATTCTTTGTATTTTTAGTAGAGATGGGGTTTCACTAGGTTGGCCAGGCTAGTCTTGAACTCTTGACCTCATGATTCACCTGCCTCAGCCTCCCAAAGTGCTGGTATTACAGGAGTGAGCCACCACACCTGGTCTGCATGGCTGTTTTTATAAACACTTAATCAGCAAGAGCAGGAAACAATCATAAAACCCTAAAACGTGATCATTCTCTGGAAATTGTTTCCTAAGTAATGCCCAATGTATATGTAATGTGCTTTCCAATTTGTGAATATTCTTGTATGTTCTTTTTTGAGTAAAGATTTCTAAAGGGTCCAGATTCATTTTATAGGAAACTCTCCATCCAGAACATTTGGGAAATTACAGAATTCCATTAATCATATATACAGGTTATTTGAACGTTACCTTAGATATCAGGCATTGATTAACAATTTTTTACTGTTCTTGAATGCATTAAAATATATTACACAGTAAATCTCTAGGGGATAAAATATCATTTTCTTTGGTATTTACAAAGCACTTTTGAATTCTCTAGTATCTAGGAGTCATAATTAGGAATGACAATTGTTAGAGTCCGTTGCTGCCAAGAATTTTGTTTATGCAAGCTTTCTTATTTTTATGAACTTAATGCAAAGGGTGTGATGGATTATCTAGGAGTGATATATGAAATTAGACAAAAAATTGAAATTACAGTTCTAAAAAATATTGATATCATAGAAAATTACTTACCGTGTCATTTTCAAAGTGTTCACTTGTGACTGGTCAGTAGTTTCCATCCCATTAACTGGCACTGGCAGAAAAATCAAGGAAGGGCATTAAGCTATTGTCTTACTTATGTTTTTAAATATTATGAATCTATTTTCATCTCTGGTTTTTAAATAGTTTTATGCATGCCCAAATGACATCTCCTTTACATTTTAAAATACAACATAAGATTCTTTACCCCATTTGGTTTGTGATTCATATGCAATTATGTAAGTTGTTAAATCAAATGTGATAATGTTTTTGTCTATTTGCTTTAAGGCTGGAAATTGAATCCAGTTGTGGGTGCAGTCTACAGTCCCGAATTCTATGCAGGTAAAGACTTTCTCTTTGCACGAAGTCTTATTGGTGTGTTCTAAATGTGCTTTGCCTGCCAAGAAAGAATGGGTTTTGTAAAATCACCTGAAGCAAGTGAATTCCTAAGAAGTTCTGAATGATTTCTTTGGGCAAAATCAAGAGTGCTTAAAACAGTTTAAAAATTACAAGGGAATTGTGTAAGTTTCAAGGTTGGGGGTCGGCATGGAGCCATTGCTCCTTAGGACAATTCACATTGATTTTGCCCTAAAAAACCATTGTGACTTTGTTCAATCCTGTATTGAACAAATGGAGAGCTGCTGATGCTCACTGTATTTCAATGTGCCTGAATGTGTGTTTTAGCCATACATTTCCATTTGGGGTTGCACTTCCTTTTTCCTGGCAAAGCAGAGAACTGAGTTGGCTTAATTATTCCAGTAATGCCGGAGTGATTTGGAATTGCCAAGGGAAAGCCTATTTAGATACCTAAATAGTAAGTTGTCTTCGTCCGTTAATCAGTTTCCCTTAGCAATTCCATTTCTCTCTACTTTGCCTTCCAGAATGTGTCTCTCCTCACCTCTTCCCTGCCTAAGCACTAGTTACCTCTCAAATGGGAAATCCATTCTCTTAGGAGTTTTGGGAGAGCATAACCCAGAAGCAGTAGTGGCTGAGATTTCATGTCTCGCTGTCCTGGGCTTGGGCCCACACTACTGCCTGTATGTCTCCTTGCTTATGAACAAGGCTGCATTGAATACCTAGGACCTTAGTAGTAGGTTTGCCACATGGATATTTAAAAGAAGTCTTTGGTGTGGCTCTTGATTTTTAATAAGGAAAACAATATAATCCGTTGATCTAGAGCCACGCACACAGCAACCTCTTGATGGTAAGTCATACCCTTGCTTTGTTTCTTCCTGGGCTGTGTAGCTTTCATCATTTTCCTGATCCTAAACACTGACCCTCATAGAAGAGAAGGGAACACAGAAAACTTAGCTGCTGTGGTACAACAACCAGTCTGATAAAATTTAAGTTAAAAAATGTGGTACATCTGGAAAGGCTTAACAGGATAACCGATTTCTTGATTTTACGTAGACAATGTTTGCAGTTGCTCTTCATGTGCGAGTTTTTCCAGGAGCCTGGGCTAAGTCCAGGGATTCTAACACTGCAGAATAGCTGTGTTCACTCTTATAGGGAAAGAGAGTTAGCTGTCAGGCTTTCCATGATTATATTGGAAATCCTACCTCCTGAGAAGACACCTCTGGCTGAGTGAGGAACATGGAATCCATGCCCACACAGTCCAGGATCAAATTCTGCCTCCCCTACTCACCAGCAGCGTGACTCTGGGCAAGTTACTTAAATTCTCTGTGCCTCAGTTTCCTCATCTGTTAAATGGAGATGATGGTAACAAATTTGTAGGTGTTTATTAGAATTAAATGGGTTGATAGAGGAAGAGTTGTATGTAGCCAGCACTGTGTGAACGTTTAGTAAATAAAAGCGAGTATGTTAATCTCTTTGGCAGGAACGGAAAGTCAGTCGAGAGCTGATTCCTGTGAGACGAAGAGATTCTTTTCTTCATGAGAGTACTAGTCCATTAGTTCTCAGTTTGTTCATTTAGGGGGTGTTAATTTCTGGGCTCAGGGGCATGGCAGCCTTCAGGGGACACACAGAACTTGGCAGGTATTGCCGAGATACATATTTGTACAAAGCTGCAAGGAAATCAAATCCCCCAAATGGTTGAAAAGTCAGGCTGCAGCTTCCGTGTCTCTGCAGCAGGCACTGCCCCATGAATTGAGTAGTTAGACTAAAGAAATGTCAGTTTCTCTGACTACGTGTACATATCTGGGTACATATTTTCAGCCTAAAATTGTAAATTCAAGAACAAGAAGCCAGAAGTCTCCTTGTGGGGAGGAAGGGTATGGATGTGTGCCTTGTGGTGGAGAGGGAGAAATGTATATTAAAATTTTTCTGGTCCTGGGGAATGGAGTTGTCAGTCACCCTTGGGTCTATTAAGCCAGAAAATGCCAAATATCTCCTTTAACTTATGCTTTCAAAGCCACAAACATATCTGTGGGTCTTTAAGAGGACATCAAGACAGGAGAAACAGCTCAAACTGATTTATGCATATAAGAATAAATTAATCTGCATGACTTCTAGAACATTAGAGCAGATATTCAGATTAGCCTAGGGCCCGGCTTTGGAGGTTTGATCATTAGGTTAGAAGAAGAGAAAAGGTTGTAATGTAAGTTGATATTTACTGGATACTTTCTGTGGGCCAGGCACTGTTCTAAGCACTGTACATAAGTTTAACGTATTTCACCCACATGGCGATTTTCCAAATGAGGAAACCAAAATACAAAAAGTTGGAATTACTGATATTAGATGTCACAGCTGGTCAGGAGCAGGCCAGATTTTGAAATCAGGCTTTGATCATCTCAGAATATTTATAACCAGTTGATACTTTTTTTTTTAGACAGAATCTTGCTCTGTCACACAGGCTGCAGTGCAGTGGCACGATCTTAGCTCAATGCAACCTCCACCTCCCCACTCCTGGGATCAAGTGATTCTCGTGCCTCAGCCTCCTCAGTAGCTGGGATTACAGGCACCCCCCACCATGCCTGTATTTTTTAGTATAGACAGGGTTTCACCATATTGGCCAAGCTGGTCTGGAACTCCTGACCTCAGGTGATGCACCCAACCTGTTTATTGTTTTACTAAATATTAAAGGTTATGATTCTTATTGACTGTCTCCTATGATCATGCTGCTGCTGTGTGCAAGGTAGAGAAGTAACATAATCATTCCGTATTACTCCAGCAGCCACCACCACAACCATATCTGCAAGTCTTACCTCGGAAATCTGAGTATTTGTGTTTCATGCTGCCACTATCTGGATTATCCGGAAAATCCACATGCTTCCCTCTTTTCAACTGTCCACTTGTATGTAGATGGAGATCATGATATTCAGAAATGTGGGGAAATGTTGCAGCAATTTTAACACTGCAGAGCAATTCCGATGGCATAGTTGAAGACCTGCAAACGCCGAAAGTAACTGGCTTAAATCTGAAGTTTCAGGCACCTGCATCTATGGAATAAGACCTATGCATAGCAATAGGTGCAGACTGCATTCATTTCCATATCCAGGTATAATTAGTACTGTCATGCATCTACATTTCCATGACTAAGAATTTATGGGGCATTTTAAATTTCCCCAGCTATAAAAATAGTCTGAATTTATCTGGCAATTCTGAGTATGCCTCAAAGCTGAAATGAAGACCTTGTCATTGATTTGCTTTGTATTTTTAGTTGACTGGCTCTGCATCTGCTTCAGATAGAAAGTAGGACGTATTAGTCCTTTCTCTATCTAAGGTTGTGTGTTAATGGCATATTTTATAATATTCCCATAGTATCATTACAATACATAATGAAGCTTATGCAGAATTAACAACCCAGTCTCCAATTGTCTCCCAGAATGGGGCATGAAAAGTTCACTTGTTTTTTAAATTAAAAACAAAATTTTCTATCACTTCTAAAGGTAATTTTTCTAATTTAGTAGACTTTTCCTTACTATTTATTTTCTGAATCATAAAATGGCAAGTTACTGTCCAGGCACAGTGGCTCACACCTGTAATCCCAGCACTTTGGGAGGCTGAGGTGGGTGGATCATTTGAGGTAGAGGTGGGTGGCCTCAGGAGTTTGAGATCAGCCTGGCCAACATGCTGAAACCCCATTTCCACTAAAAGTACAAAAGAATTAGCCGGGCGTGGTGGTACGCACCTGTAATCCCAGCTACTCAGGAGGCTGAGGCGTGGGAGTCGCTCAAACACAGGAGGCGGAGTTTGCAGTGAGTAGAGATGGAGCCATTGCAGCCCAGCCCGGGTGACAAGAGCAAAAGTCTGTCTCAAAAAAACAGAAAAAGACAAATTAGTGATTTTTGTATATAACCTTTTGATGCCTTGAGTACGTTGTTATTGCAAACTGAAGGCGGGGGCAGGAAGAGCCATTGTACTTCTTAGTGAGGACCTTTAATTACTATTTGCTTTGATAAATTATGACATTCCTTTTCCCTCACACATGCATTCCAGAAGAAGCATTGACAAAGCTCTTATAAAACATTATTTTTTCCGAATTCTCTTCAAGTCATACTTATGAAAACCCTTTTAAATGTTTTTCCATACCCATCTTCAGAGCAGATACACATATATCAGCACATTCCATGCCATATATTAAGGTAAACCTCCTCCCAGCAGGGATGGGTGGTTTTCTATAAAGCAACACCAGCACTGGTAATTTCTCCTAAGTCTAATCATCTCCACAGTCCTTGAGGCTTATTGAAGACAAATAATTTTAAGTCCCCACACACAAGTCCAGGTGAGTCATGAAGCCTTTGGCCAGTGTCTGCAGCCCTTCTACTTTAGAGTTTAAGTAAAATTGAAGTCAGTAAGGAGAAGCAGACTGTCTGAGATTATTCATACTAGTAGCAGGCCTCATGTAACTTAATGTAATTAAAAATAGTGTTTCTAAGAGTCTGGAAGAAGAGATCTCAGAAGGAATTCTTACATTTTGATAATTTCCCTTGTCGTCAAATATATATATATATGTATTTAAAAGTAGTATCTTTTAGAGATAATCACATTTTCTAGCCAATGAAACTGTTGATTTAAAGCACCTTTAATCTTCATAAATAAGTAAAGCAGAATCAAAATAAATAACAGAAGGTTATACAAGGTTGTCAGCATGGTGCTGACAAATGGTAAATTTATCTGTTTCTCAATTGCTAGTAAGATACACACTGCAAAGCTCACTCACATTGTATATCATATCTGCCAACTCATTTCTGTGATTAAATATTCCATCAGTGGGGCTATAAGGCAGCAAAGCTTAACAAGATTCATAAGATGCACCACTTGAACGCACATAACTCACTTCCATAGATGGAGAGCACCCTGCCTGCAAAGGGGAATTGGAATAGAGTTAAATTACTCCATGAGACATGATCAATAGGGAAAGGCAAAGATCTTCTAACAAGATGCAGATCTGAGATAGAGTTAGGTCCCAAAAATGAGCAACACACAATTAAAGTAAAAATGAGGAGATGCAGAGTAAATAAACTTGAAAACCTCGAAGGTGATAATAAAAACTACCCCTAGGGATACTTATTATTGTGAAATTTGGGGGGAAATAAGGCATTCTGAATGGATACTCCTGAAAAGAACAATTTCTGGTGTTGAGACCGAAAAGAAAATGACAGGAACTAAACACAGGGCATGTCTGACTGCAAAGTCACATTTGAAAGGCGATCAGGTCTTGAAGCAAGCTCACTCTGGAGTTACAGGGAGGATCAGATAAGATAACGAGCATCAGAGAACTTCAGACTGTAAAACAGAAGAGGTTCATGTGATCACCAAAGTCACCTGGATGGATTGTATCCATGTTGGGAAGGACCTAGTTACCGATCACATGACTTGATGCTGGGCTAGGTGATGGTAAAATGGATTTAGATCTCAGTATGAACTTTCAAAGTAAAGACAATGGCTACAGCACTCTTTGATTGCTTATCTCAAAAGGGCAACTGTATTTGACCTTGGCTTACACCCATACGAAGGTACCGGTTTACTGTGGGCTGGGGTGAACCCATGATTCATCTCAATTGGATTTTTCCTCCCACTTCCACCACCACGAGTCTATTAAAGAGAGAACGACTTTTAGTCACACTTTTAGATGTACCTCTTTTTCAATTCCCTTCCTACAACTTGGATACACTAGCATCTGAGGAAAGTAAGGCTATCTGGATCCCCTCCTGTGATCACTGTTTGGACACAAGTTTGCTCTATTTTATTTAGATTGGTGCTGGGCTTAGGGTGATCTGGCAACAAAATCTTGGGTACATAGCATGCCGTTTGGGATGAAAGAGCCCACTGTGGGTTGACAAGGTAACAGTTACCATCCAAGCCCTTCAAAGCAGCAAATCTTCAGGTGTCCCTCTTGGCTCAAACATTTTCCCATACCTGACCAGAGGACTATCTACACTCAAAGCAATGGCCATAAGGAGCAGTTCCTCATGAACCAATGACCTTTGGCTCTGGGATGTTTTGTATAGTTTTCACATCTGCCAAATTCAAATGCAGTGCACTTCAGTGAACTGGAACAGGAGAGTTCAGATTTAAGTCCCCAAGCAAAGGATTTTCAGGCTGGAAATGTTCCACTTCAAAGAGTTTGTCTTGTACATCTGTTTACCTTTGCCTCCCCTTTTGGTTGCAATTCACTTTGCTTTCCTCCTCTCCTCCCCACCTCTATGTAACAGATTTTATTCCAGCCCTGCCCACATTTGGCCTTAAGTTTTATCTCCGTCCTTCTAGATCCCACTGAGGGAATGCAGCTCAACTTTGATGAAGCCTGTGGGGTTCTCTGATCTTCAAATAAGATCAGTAGTTGCTTATGTGCAAAAAACTGCATTTTTGAAATAAACTGGTTCTCTCTCTCTTGTGTGGGAGAATTGCTTCCCCCAAAAGCAGTGGGTATCAGGTTGGTCCTTGTACAAGAAGCCTCACATCCAGGCTATGTGAGGAGGATAAGGCTTGGATATCTGACTCTGGAGAAATTTCACAGGGCAAGTTTGAAGTTATTATCCACATAGTAAGAAACTCAAACCATCAACAGCAAGCCACTTTCAGGTACTTACTCCATGCAGGCAGTATGCTCAACACCGTGTTTCCCCCCAAATCCTTATGAAAATGCTATCTCATTATTTTCATGATCAAATTATGAAATCAAGGTTTCTGGAAAGCTTACCTCATTTGCCAAATCACAGATGTACTATGTGAAAAAAATCTACTTATTATATAAAGGTCTTTTTTTTTCTGACTTTCAAGCCCACATTTTTTTCACTGCTTTGATACAGCATCCTCAGTAGGCGTAGACGAGGGAGTACCACTGAATATAATGAATGAAAGCACATTTGCATTTAAATATTGTCTGCCACATCCCAGACTTCATGATGAGACCTTTACATATATGTACATAAGTTAGAAGTTTTCAGGAATAGTGTTGTTACCTTCCATTTGCAGGTAAATTAGATCCAGTGAAGTTACGATGCCAATGGGTGCTTACTGTGAAAGTTAAGGAATGAGGCCAAAGCCATGTCTTTGTGATTCTAAAGCTCATTTTTACCCACAAGTTGCTTCCCGCAAATGCTTTCTTTAACTCAAATCCTGGATTAATGATTCTTAACATGGAGTGACCTTTCTGTTAGGGGAAGGTGGCAATTTCCAGAAACATTGGTTGAGGGGGCTGGGGGTGGCAGGGTTGTTCACTGCTGACCTCTAGTGGGTGGAGGCCAAGGATGCTTCAAAACACCCTACAATGCACAAGACATTCCTTGACCACAAAGAGTTACCTGGCCCAAAATGTTGATAGTGCTGGGTTTGAGAAATTCTGTCCTCACTGATACTGCTATTCAAGATTCCACATATTCGTGGAATACCTTAACATGCCCCACTGGTTGCTACCACTAATAATGTATAAACAGCTGCAGTCATCAATGGAAGTCAAAGAATTTGAAGACTTTTATGTACATGTTTCCTCTTTGGAGCATTGCATTTTGATTGTTCAACTCCAGCAGGGAAAAGCATAAACTTTGATTCTATACCTCACAGCTGTGTTGGGAGTCCCCAAGACCACTCTCGGGCTCCGTGATTGACGAGAAGGACGCGCAGAGTTCAAAAAGGCTGTTACACTCCAGTTAGTTTATTACGACAAAAGGACACAGATGCAAAATTAGCAAAGAGGAAAAGTGCATGAGGGAAAGTCTAGAAGAAACCCAGCAAGAGCTTCCAGGTGTCATCTCACTGTGGAGTCACATAGATGTGCTTAATTTTTCCAAAAATGGCATGTGACAGCACATGCGTAGTGTCATCAGTGAAGCTCACCTGAGCCTTAGTGTCCAATGTTTTATTTAGAGGTTCCTCACATAGGCAAGCTGCACCTGCATGACTGACCAACTCTTAAACCTCAGCCCACTCTGTAGAAGTGTGGCGAACAGGAATTGACCATAAATGGTTGCCATAAACAATTGGATCAAACCCATATTATGGTGTGGTCCAAGGCCTCAGGCATACAAAAACAATTTTTGTTTTGAAGATGGAGCCTCACTCTGTCACCCAGGCTGGAGTGCAGGGATGTAATCTTGTCTCACTGCAACCTCTGTCTCCCAAGTAGCTGGGAGTACAGGTGCCCGCTATCATACCCAGCTAATTTTTACATTTTTAGTAGAGATGGGGTTTCATCACGTTGGCCAGGCTGGTCTCGAACTCCTGACCTTAAGCAATCCTCCTACCTCAGCCTTCCAAAGTGCTGCGATTACAGGTATGAGCTACCACGACTGGCCCAAAAATAATCTTACTAGACAGAGAATATTCTAAGGGCTGATACTTCATCTCCCAGAGCTGTCCAAAGGCCCATCGTAAGGACAAGCTGTTTTTGGAAATTTGCAGGGTTTGAGGTAGCCCAGGCCTGCTACTGTCTACCTTTCCCTGCACAACAGTCACAAAACTCAAAATTGTAAACTTGGAATATATAGCAACAGCCATAGTGATGGTGGCAGCCCGGATGATGATGATAGCATAAGAAACATGATACTACCGGGTAGCCTGACTGTATGCAAAAAAAAAAAAAAAAGAGCCAAATGTAGTTATGAAAAAGAAATGAATGTGCAGCTTGTTAGCTTAGAGCAGGGGTCTGCAAACTTCCTCTCAGCACAGGGACAGGCAGTGTTTTTAACTTCGTAATCTCTATGATCCCTGTCACAAATGCTCAGTTCTGCCGCTGTCATGCAAAAGTAGCCGTAGTCAACATGTAAGGGAATGGGCATGACCGTGTTCCAGGAAAACTAAGGACATGCAAATTTAGATTTTATATCATTTTCATGTGTCACAAAATTGCATTTTTCAGACATGTAAAAATGTGAAAGCCATTCTTAGTTTATAGACTGCAGAGAAACACTGTCCCTACTTTGCGGAGCCTGGCTTAAAGAGCTCAGAGGTAATAATGCCTCCAGTTTAAACCCCAGAGACTTTTTGGTTTTTTAAAATGCATAATTTTAGCAGTTATATACTGTATGAACCCATGACCTTAGCTCGATGGTACTCATTTATTTGATGTTCAGCAGGGGAGGGCCAAAGAGACAGACCACTTGCTTCCACGAATTCATCTTTTAGTGCAGATTTATAGTATTAGGCACTAGACATTGTGCTAGGTGCCGAGGTAGCAAAACAAAGCCAAACCTTCCCTCTACAAGTCAACAAGGTAGAAGAATGCAAAACAAATAAACCATCAATGAGCGTATAGTATACAGTGATACCTGCTGGAGCCAGAGGAGTAAGAACACTCTCTGTTAGCAGTCAAAGGGGTGGTTTAAATTGAGTCCTAAAGGGTAAATAAGAGTTGACCTGGCAAGACAGTGGGTCAGGATCATTGCAGGAGTGAATATGGATGTGGCTGCTAGAGTCGCAAGGCATTTCTCAACTTTCATCTTTAGAATCCATTGAGAAACCTTAAAAAGAAAATGCAGATGGTTCATCCTCACCTGATACCTACCTATTGGAGTTTCTGAGCCAAGTTAACTTTTTTTTTTCCAAAGGCTGAGAAATATTGATCTGTTAACATCAGAGAGTACCTTCAAGAGAAAGGTTGCAAAAGACCTGAAGGTTTTACATAACGAAATCTGAATTCTGGAGTGTATCGTTTCAGTGGCAGGCAGCCATTGAAAGCCGTGTTAAAAATAACAATTATAATAAAATCAATGAGCAAAAACACTTGTTGGTGAGTTAGCACTTGTATCTAAACTTACAATGAGTAACAGTCTTATAATTAATACTCATATTACTAATATGTGCATTAAGCACTGTGATACTGGAAGAAATAGGAGCAGATTATCAACTACTCAGCAACGCTGGAGATTGGATTCTTAATTACTAATCTAGTGCCCCAGACAATGGCTACTGGGTGAAACTTACTTCCCAGTTTTGTCTAAATCTTCTAAGAAAGTAAATTACCCAAGATTTCAAACCTAAGGTGACATGATTTTTTAATGTTTTAACTTATTATCATTAGATTATAAGCTCTTCAAAAGACTTTTGTTTCCCACTTTTTTTGAGATGGAGTTTCGCTCTTGTTACCCAGGCTGGAGTGCAATGGCGTGACCTCGGCTCGCCACAACCTCCGCCTCCTGGCTTCAGCCAATTCTCCTGCCTCAGCCTCCTGAGTAGCTGGGACTACAGGCACGTGCCACCATGCCCAGCTAATTTTTTGTATTTTTAGTAGAGATGGGGTTTCACCATGTTGACCAGGATGGTCTCGATCTCTTGACCTCGTCATCCACCCGCCTCAGCCTCCCAATGTGCTGGGATTACAGGCTTGAGCCACTGCACCCGGCCTGTTTCCCACTTTTATTGTTATTTTCAAAATTTATTGTTCACTGTTATTCCCCCAACGAATTAAGTTGGTGTGTAAATAGAAATAAATTGACCAGATAGTGTTTAATACCCTTTTGTGTTAATTACATGCAGGTATTCTTTCTGTAAGTATAAAACAGAGCTGTCCTGTCTTTTGAAAATGTAGTTTTGAAGAACCAGCTAACAAATGGCAAAATCCTACTTTGAGTAACTACATCAATGACAGTTAATGCATTTGTGGAACTTCCATGAAACTGTTATAACCCATTACAGTCGAAATATTGGTTTATGAAAAATTAATAAAGCCAGTGGAAAATGGAACTCCGCATCTGCATTAGCTATTTACACCAAAAGAATCAGCCAGAATTAATTATGCCGTATGCTACATTCTAATGAGTTTTTCATTAAACTGTATACCATTATGGAAACTAAACAAGGATTATTCAAAGAATAATGCCAACGGCTGTTATTTTGTTGAGAGATTAAGTTAGTTAATGGGTTATACATTTAAATCTGACGCAAAGGTTAATTGATGCACACTTACTGTATTAAACCCAGTATCATTTGAAAACACAAACACCCCAGTATCCCTGATATTTCCTCAGGAGGAAAAAAAAGAAAAAACCTATTTGTATGTTTCTAGTGTTTGTTTGATGTGCATGTGGTATTGTAAAGATTGAAATCCCCTGAATTAGTTCTTTTACATTTTTAAAAATGACTTTCACTAGCTGAAATGCTTGTTTTTAGCCACAGCAGGGGAAGGGGAGTGTGTAAGGGTATGTGTGTGTATGTTGTGGCAGGCATATAAAACAACTTTATCCAATCACTCTTCGAGAGATTTAAAGGTGACGTGTATTTTCTACTTTCACCGAAAGAGTGAGGTCAAAATTTTAAACCTAATCTGGGAAGGCTTATGAAGGCAATTCAAGATGAAGAGTCTCTTCCTCCATTCCACAACTAGAGTCCCTCCTAAAAGCATTCTGTAATTGTACATGAAATACAAAAGAAGTGACAACAGAGAAGCCTCTCTAGACAGCTGTTGAGGCTCTTAACAGCATCAAAGAGGCTCTTATTTCCAAAAAGATGAGAAGAGAGGACAGAAGGCCTTCTAGGTTCTTTGCAGAGACTTATAAACTTCACTGCTAAGTTGAAAGACAATTTCTAATTTCTTTTTTCCTCATAAGAGATTGCAAACTAAAACATTTCTAGGAACTGGCTGTGAGATCATTAAGTGAAATGCTCCACATTGGAGGAGTTATGTCTCTTATCACAAACAGTGGCTTCTCACCATTGCCCACAGTGCCGAAAAGGAATCCTACCCCGGACACCCATGGTCTGTCCCTGACTTCCCACTGCAAGCTCGACCTGCCTCATCACGTTAAACCTCCCAAATTTAAGGGTTTGCAATTCATTTTCAATACTGAAGTATTTGCCATTAACTCTGTTACGTTTAGCATTATGGTCAGTGGCCAAACAAAATAGCTCAACAGCTGCAAATCTGCCATTCCTATCTTCAAACAAAACCACACTAAATCGTACAAGCATCATTGTCTTAGATAACCAATAATAGTAGCTATTTCCATGATTACTCACTTACTACTTTTTGCCAAACATTTTCATGCAGCAGTCCTAATCCTCACAGTAATACCCAATAAAGCACACATTTTTGTCCCCGTTTGACAGATGTAAACACTGAAGCTCAGAGAAGTCCAACCATTCACCAAAGTCAACTCACTTCCAGTCAGCAAGATCGGGACACAAAGTTAAAAGTTTCAAAGCCTATGCTTTTTCAATGGCACTATACAAATTTCAAACGGTCCCTATTTCCCCTCTCTGCTTTTTTCCTTCTCTGTCTTATTTCAATCTTGCAAGTCAGATTTTTCTTATCTGTAGAAGATACATTCTGCCCAGAGCCTTTCTTGGTTGGATTTAAAGCCCTATCGCAGATTCTGAAACATGATCAGGAGGTTCTAGCTAAGATCTTTAAAAGCCTGGAAGAGTTAGGTGTTTCCAGCCAGACTGCGTCTTCAGAATTCTCAGATGTTGCTTCACTGAAGTGGGGGTAGTGGATATTGATCATCGTCATGCTGAAGGTTGTGTTTTTATCAACTCAGGACCAAGTATCACCATCATAAACAGGTGTAGCTGAGAGAGAGAGTGAGCTTTCAAGTCAGACCAAACTGACTTATAGTTCAGTTTTATTCTGTTTTTTTTTTTTTTTTTTTTTTTTTTTTTTTTTTTCTTCCCTGAGCTTTCATTTCCTCTTGAGTTTGATAAGAGAGAAAAAAAAGACATAGGCCGGGCGCGGTGGCTCACACCTGTAATCCCAGCACTTTGGGAGGCCGAGGTGGGTGGATCACGAGGTCAAGAGATCAAGACCATCCTGGTCAACATGGTGAAACCCCGTCTCTACTAAAAATACAAAAAATGAGCTGGGCATGGTGGCACATGCCTGTAATCCCAGCTACTCCGGAGGCTGAGGCAGGAGAATTGGCTGAACCCAGGAGGCGGAGGTTGCGGTGAGCCGAGATCGCGCCATTGCACTCCAGCCTGGGTAACAAGAGCGAAACTCCATCTCAAAAAAAAAAGAAAAGAAAAAAACAAGGCATGTACACTGCATCTTGTACAGTACCTGAAACCCAGTGCCACGTTAATGGGGACTGTCAGTATTAGCTGTATGTGAGGCTTCTATGTCATCCATAGCATTTTCCTGTTGTCAGCACATCTGCACCCCCCTGGAAGCCTATTAAAAACTCAGAGTCTCAGGCCCCACCCCAGATCTTCTAGGTAAGAATCTGCATTTAGAAGAGTCCCTTGGTGATTCAGAGCACAGTGGAGTTTGGAAGCAAGGCCCTAGTAGACCTCTTATCTATATATTGACACCCGTAACTTTGAAGGACAAACACCTTGCAAGATAAAACTTATTTTCGTTGTTTTTGTTGTGGCTAAATACTCTATGGAACAACTTTTTGAAATTTTTTTTTGTCTTTTTCAAAGAGGGTCTCTGTCACCCAGGCTGGAGTGCACTTGTACAATCTCAGCTCATTGCAACCTCTGGCTCCCGGGTTCAAGCAATTCTTGTACCTCAGCCACCCAAGTAGCTGGGGTTACAGGAGTATACTGCCACTCCTTGCTAATTATTGTATTTTTTGTTAGGACATGGTTTGGCCATGTTTGCCACGCTGGTCTTGAACTCCTGGCCTCAAGTAATCCACCTGCCTTGGCCTCCCGAAGTGCTCGGATTACAAGCAAGAGTCACCGTTCCTGGCCTAATTGTTTTACTATTTTTGCAAAACAATGAATTGGAAAGAAATTTTGAGCAAGGATTTTTTTAAGCCTGTCCTTAAAAAACGTTTCATTTTTGTTCAAAACAAATAAAATTTTTTTGGCAAGCGTTGATCAAATGATACCCTCCTAAATACTTAGTGCCATGTCCCTGGGGAAGAGCTAATGGCACACTGAGAGACAGTGACTGTTAGTCTTGTTCCAAGCTGTGAAGGGATCTTAGAACACTGATCAGTAAACTTTGTCTGCAAAGGGCCAAACAGTCAACACTGTCTCCTCTGCAGGCCATAAGGTCTCTACGCAATTACACAACCCTGTCATTTTAGCAGAGAGGCAGCCATACACAGAGATGAAAGGATGTAGCTGTCTTCCAATGAAACTTTACTTATTAGTTACGGAAACTTGAGTTTCAAACAGTGTTCACTGGTCAAATGTTATATGATTTTTGTCAAAAGCATTCCTAGCTCATGGATCATATAAAAATCGGTGGAGCATAGCGGGGTGGGGGGCTAGGTTTGACCCAAAGTCTGTGGTTTGCCAACACTTGATTTAGAAGATGGTGGTTAGAATCACGGGTCCAGGAGTCTGGTCGGTATGATTTGCATTCAGCTCCACAAGATCTGTATGACCTTGGGCAAGAGCAAAGTGTCCTCTAGGCTTGGATATCCTCATCTATTCAATGGATGTAAAAATAGTGTCTGTCCTTTAGGGTCGTTAAGAGTAGGTGATAATCCAAGTTAGAGTTGACCACAATGCCCAGTGGTTCTCAGGCATTCTGTAAAACACTTTGGAAACTGGTATTATGTTTATCATACTGAGTTAGTCAAATATTTCTGTCAATGCCACTATTAGCCTAAACTTTGGCTGCAGAAGAGTAAGTGAACAGTTTGAGTAAGTCATTAAACTTTTCAAACAGTAAATAATCAAGGAGCAAATTGTTCCTCTTTGTATTGTTCTTGTGACTTTTCCAAAAAGTCTCAAGTGATGACAAAATAAAAAGCAAAAAGCAGCAGCAAATAAGAAATGGTTTCCTTTTGAATATTATGAAAACCAAAGCTTAGAAAAATAAATTGGAGTGAGGGATTATTTACACTATAGACAGACTTGCTTCAGGGCTCCTATAAATATGGAAATCCCTTGGTACAATTAAAATATGATTTGATTTATAAGAATTAAACACACAGAGCAACATTTTTCTGCAACATCTGTGCCCAAATGGAAATATCACTGTACTTAAAACTCTACCATAACCCTTCAGAGAAGCTCATCTTCCTGGCTGGTATAAAAGCATTAGGGATTAACTCTGAAAATATTCTTACGTGGATTAGCTCAATGCTAGTCTGATGTTCAAAAATGAGTGACGGTGAAAGTATCCACAGTCTGCTGGGGCTTTGGGTAAATTTTGGATAAATCTGTCCATTGAAAGCAGTTGCCTCCATTGGTAGGGCCCTCATGGCAACCTCTTTGGCTTCTAAGTCCAACAGAAGTTTGAGGCTTGTGGGTCTCTGTGTAGGGTATCCTCATTATAAGGCAGGTAGGTATATTAGTTGGCTAGTGCCACCATAACGAAGTATCACACAGCGGGTGACTTTAATAGCAGTCCCCGTCCATTTTGGCATCACAGTTGGATTTTGTGGGAGGCAGGTAGAGAGGGAAGGCTTCAGGATAATTCAGGCACATTTCTTGTGCACTTAATTTCTATTGTTATTACATTGTAATATATAATGAATTAATTATATAATTTGCCATAATGTAGAATCAGTGGGAGCCTTGGGCTTGTCTGCTTCCAACTTGACCATCCTATCTCGGGGTGATGGGAGACAGTGACAGATCAGCATCAGATTCTCATTAAGGAACCCACAACCCAGATCCCTCACATGTGCAGCTCACTACAGGATTCACAGTTTTATGAAAATCTAATGCCACCACTGATCTGACAGGAGGTGGAGCTCAGGCGGTAACTGGAACCACGAGGAACGGTTGTAAATACCCATGAAGCTTCACTTGCTCACCTGCAGCTCACCTCCTGCTGTGTGGCCCAGTGAGGTCCGTGACCCGTGGCTTGGGAACCCCTGGCTTAAACAGCAGAAATTTATTTTCTCACAATTCTGGATGCTGGAAGTCTGAGATCAAGCTGGGTCAGTTTTTTCTGAGGCCTCTCACCTTGGCTTGCAGATGGCCATCTTTTCTCTGTCTTCACATGGGTTTCCCCGTGTGTGTCTTCTCCTCATCCTGAAAGAATGTGTGTCAGATTAAGGCCCACCCATATGACCTCATTTTAATTGATTTACACCTTTAAAGACTGCTCTGCAAATAAAGTCACATTCTGAAGTGCTCAGAGTTAGAATTTCAATGTATGAATTTTCAAGGGACATAATTCAGTGGGTAACAGTGTAACAGGAATGCCTATGTCTCCTGGATAGAAAAATCAAGCGCAACCTGCCCAGAATTATGCAATGTGTGGCTTTTTACCCATTTTTTACAAAGATGTTGTACCATCTTTACCACCTGCCCGCCTCCTGAGGGAGCGTTCAACAGAGTACCTAGGGCCAGAAGTGAGTTTCTCTTTTTCAATTCTGTCCAAGCAAAGACAAAATGTGTCAATGAACAAAATGGTAAAGACAGAACATAAGCAAATTCTACCTTTTTGTCCACAGAACTGCTTTTTTTCTACTCATGCAGAGGTGACCTTAGGCCTGGATTTCTCAAAGCGCATTTGAGGATCTCCTAGTTGCCGATTAGAAATGCAGATTTCTGAACAACGGATTCAGACTTTTTAGAGGTAGAACCTGAAAGGTTCGCCATTTAACATTCTCTCAAAATGATCCTTCAACTCTCATAATGTCGAGGACTTTCAGTTGAAATAAGACAAGAACTAGTAGCCTTGAGACTTAGGGAAGGGACTCGTCTCAATACATGGGAACTTGTTAGAATTGGAAAGCCTCAGGCTTCACTGCAGACCTTCAGAATCAGCAACTCTGAGGGCAGGGCCCAGCGATCTGTGTTTAAAAGTCCCCCAACTGATGTTGGTGACAGGTGATTTGGGGAACCAGCGGGGGACTGAGAACCCCACATTACTGCCACCCCACTTCTGAAAGTACTGCTCTGATAAAAAAAAAAAAAAAAAAAATTGTAGGTTTCTGCAACCAGGCGTTCATTTCATATCAGTTCATTTCCTTGTTCTTTCAATCATGAGCATTTTTCTTCATTTCATCTCTTTTTAGAAACACATTTAAAAATGATTCTATATCAATGGACTGTAGGAAGGAATCATTGATGACATGAGTGACAATTTTGGAACCCGGATAGCTTGATTTTCATCTAAAATTTACCTCTGATTGGTAAGGTTTTTGGTTAAAGACTTACTTGATCTGTGCCTCTTTTTTTAATACCAGTGAAGAAAGACAAATACTATCTGATTCCTCTTATTATGGAGGGACAAATGCAACACAGATATTCTCTGGCAAAGATTGAATAAACCTTTTTCTTTGTGTAGAATCAAAACATTTCTAGCATTGATTTCTATTACTACTAAACTTTCAGTTATGATAGCATCATGTAACAGAAATATACAATTTTGGCCAAAGCCATGTGTTATATCTAATAAAAATTGTTCTAAAATAATTGTATTTATCTCAGTGAACAATGTGACTATGTAGGCTAAGGTTTGGGTTGATAGAATCATTCTTTTGTTATTTTTGTGTATATATTTGTTACCGAGCCTATGAGCACTAAAAGCGATAACACATCATACTCTGGAAAAGCACATGGAGATGTACCTCAAAGCCCAGCACAGTGCCTGGCACACAGTAAACCAGTAGGTGCCAACAAGTACCTGCTAAATGAATAATACTCACTACACCGTCATTTCCTGCCTGAGCACTAGAGACGGAGGGAGTAATAAGCTCTTGTACCCCCTCAGTCATTGCCCTGCAGGGTTCCAGGATTCTCCTCTTAACCCTCTTTCCAGAGTAAGCTCCTTTCCTAGGCTGAGTGACATCAGGAAATCCAGACCTCAGTGGAGAACTCTATTTGTGTGTGACTCTGCACCAATACACAGTGGAGGTTTGTGGGGGTGATACGGCTCTGATGACTAGAGGAAAACCCAAGGTTCTTGGTCTTGCACCAGTAGGATTAATAACACAGACACACGTGGAGTGGTTTTAAGGAGCGAAAAGTGTAATAGGCAAGAAAGGAGTAAGAAAGAAGAGAATAGCTCTCCCGTACAGAGACAAGCGATTGGGGCTTGGAACAAAAAGAAACCCTGTGTGTGATGGAAAAGTGGTAGATTATAGGGGAGGCTGGAGGAGGTAGTGACTGATTTTCAGATGGCCCACGGGATTGGTTTGGACAGATGTGTCATTTACGTAGCCCGCAAAAAATACGGCCCTCCCACCTTAGTCCTTTAATATGCAAATTCAGGTCTCCATGATGTTCTGAACACATGGTGTTATCTGGAGGTGGCCATGACACTTGGCATAGGTGGTGACAAAGAGAAGACAGCAGGAATGCCATCTTGAGTGAACCCAGTTTCTAATGGCCGGCATTTGCATATCAAAGCTTGCTCATCCGGCCCTTCAAGCCTCCTTTTCTGTTAGAAAAGAGATGGTTTGGGGGTTGTTTCTTATTACAGGAAATTTTCCACGGAGAACCTGTATCCTTATTATCTGCCTAAAATAATTTCTTAGTAACTCCTGTATTAGAGGTATACAGACAGCACATGACATATATGGAAACTTCCTATACAGGTACTCCAGGAGACTCATTCCATCCTGGCTATTTCATCAAGTCTAGGCTTTGCTCTTTGTGTCTTCAAGCACATCCTCCAGATTTCCTAACCCATCTTCATCTTCAAGCTAATGAAGTTAATTGGCCACTCCCAGGTGCTAGGCAGTTGAGATCTTCCTCTAACATTTTTAAAATTTAGAAATTATGTAGCAAAGGGTCTAGTTTTTCACCATGTGCCGGCTTGGAGCTGTGCCCGTTTGATACCAAAAGGGAAGAGGCAGACATTGCAAAATGCCCTGTCTTTTCTCCTTCCCATCCTCTAATTTTATTTCTTGAAAGCTTAGCATGGCTGCCTATCAGAAACCTTTGGATTCTCTCTTCATTTGCTTCCTACCTCTTAGTCTAGGTTCCTGGATGTATGAGAATAGAAGATATAAATACATGATTCCTGATCTCTTGCAATTAGTAGCATCAATGGGGCAGAGACTCATTCGATTACAACAACACCATTTTAAAAAGAAAGGAAGCTGAACTCTACCAGACAAAGGCACATAGATGGGGTTTCTAGGAGAAGCCAGAGCTGAGTCCAGAAAGGAGCTATCTAGAGCAAGGAAAAGATTTCCTGGGAAAAGACAAAGGCTTTGCGAAGGCATGGAGGTACGAAACCACACTGCTGTTTGGTTTGAGTCCAGTTTTCCTCACTTAAGGGTTAGCAGCAGAGTAAATACATTTCAACACTTCCTCCTCCCTGTCTCTGATGGGAAACATCCCTTCTAGGCTTGTCCCTGCTCCTTCAGGGGCTGAGAGTGATCCATTACCCACTGCAGGGAGACTCTGGCTGAGCAGAAAGGGTTTTGATGCCCATCCTGAGACCTTGACCCTGGCTTACCCCTTTTCCTCACTGGAGGATTCCAAATCCTGCTGAGACTGGCTGGGGGACATGTTGCCAGGACTTGGGGATGCCAGCACTCAGAGCGGACGAGTGTGACAGATTTTGGAATGGGCTGTCATTATTCTGAGGTTGAGGTCTGTCCCATGGAGCCAGTGTCTGCCAGGTACTGATATAGTCATCGACAGCTCAGGAAGTGGTTCACCAGGCTGCCCAGGTTTCCTGTTAGACTGGATGAGCCAACTTTAAAAGAATCAGGAAAGGGATAACACTTCAAATAGATGGAAGCTGTTTCAATCTACAGAAGTTAGACATACCTTGTTTATGTACTTGAACCTTGGGCAGGCAAATTTCCTGCCATGAACAACAGGCAGAAGAAATATTGGTTGAAAATAAAGGGAAAAAAAAAACCCACTATTTTTTAGCCAAGAAGATAGAAGTGGAGAGTTCTTTTTAAAAAGTGTATTATGATTCAATCATATACATTAATCATTCTGAAGACAGGTATTTTGCTAGGCTCTGGGGATAAAAAGATGACTATGATTTGGCTCTGCCCCAGGTGGATTTGGTAGTTGAGACGATCAATATGTAAATAGAAAATTATAACACAGCACCATGAAGGATCCATTAGGGAGCTTTAAAAAAAATGTAAGATAAGAGCATAGAATAGGGAGTCACTAATTCAGCCCTGAGGACCAGGGACAGAGGAGGTCACTTTTAGACTATGTAGGAAGAGAACACGGGAAGCCACTTTTTTAAGTTGAACCACATGAACTTGGAAACACTCAATTCTATTTTGCAAAAACAAAACAAAAAAACAAAAAAACACATAATTTCAAATGGTTTATCCTAACACTAAGAGCAGGAATGGCATGGAGGTTTCACCCGTCACCAACTCTAACCAAATGGAAATAACTGCCTACTGGCTGTGTTGAGAATGACTGTGAGGACTCTAGGCCAACAGGAAAGGATAGTATTGAAACTGATTAATCCATTCTGGCTCAAGAATGGGCAGCTTGTGGCATAAATTGACCCCAGTTGCCATACTTAAATTATAAGGAGTTTGTTAAGTAAAAGCACAGAAGTCTGATAAGTACAAGATGTCACTATATCATACCCATGACAGTTCATGGCATTTGGGAGTAGAATGTTTATGTTGGAGAAGATCAGGAGACTCACTGAAGAGCTATGTTGAGGCTATATTGGGAAGTGCTTTGAATGACCTTGTAAGCACTCTTCATACTGCTGCTTGTATCCTGTTACCTATTTGACTTATTTTTTAAAAAAACAAATACACTTACCCTTCCCTGCCCCCCCAAAAAATGCATGGAGGTTTCAGTGGTCTCTGCTGCTTCCGTTTTGTCAAAATCAAAGCCTCCTTTAAGGAAAGGTCACAAAGCACTAAGGGAACATACAGTAAGTACTTTGCAAATTAAATTGGAAGATGTTTTTAGATTAAACAAAAACCAAGTTCTGTGAAGGCACAGATTTTGTTTTACAAAGGTCAAAATCACTGCATAAAGATTTTTTTTTTTTTTTACTACTAAGAAAGTATCCAAAGAAGTTATTTCAGTCTAGGTTCTCAGAATCCACAGTGTAAGAAAAATTAGGAATTCTTCATTATGCCCTGCCAGAGGTAGCTTTCCAGGCAAAAATCTGTGCTGTGTCCCAGTGGAATTCTATAAACTGCATTGAGGATATTGAAAATTGACCCAGGGGTTGAATACTGAAATGTCCTTCTGTGTATATTTCAGTTACAGTTATACATTTTTCTTTTGAAATTTAGGCACCTCAAGAAACTTCAGATCCGACTGGAAACGTGTTTTTTTTTAACCAGGTGTGCACAGGAGAGAAGGTTGAGGAACTTTCCCTAAATAAACCTGCTACGATCCTATCCGAGATGATTCTTATCTGTAATTCTCTGTATATCCTACAGAAACGTTCCTGTCTGTCTAAGATTTCTAGCAGTGAGCACAAGCACAGGGATGACCACTGCAGAGTCACACAGGAGGACTCACTGATAAAGAGCAGCGATTGTAGAGGGGGCTAAATGTCTTTCCCGGTGGGTAGTTTGCATTTCTTCTTGGTGGATTTTATACCCCGACCTCCACTCTTTGGAGTTTTGATATTAATCCCCAGTGACCTGCTAAAACTGGAAATACCTGAGGAGAGGTTCGATCGTGTAAAGAAACTCATCCAATGTATTGTAATAATTTTGTTTTATGAGATGGAGTTTTGCTCTTGTCACCCAGGCTGGAGTGCAATGGCACGATCTTGGCTCACTGCAACCTCTGCCACCTGGGTTCAAGTGATTCTCCTGCTTCAGCCTCCTGAGCAGCTGGAATTACAGGTGCCTGCCACCACAGCCAGCTATTTTTTTGTATTTTTAGTAGAGACAGGAGTTCATCATGTTGGCCAGGCTGGTTTTGAACCCCTGACCTCAGGTGATCCACCCGCCTCAACCTCCCAAAGTGCTGGGATGATAGACATGAGCCATCGTCCCTGGGTGATAAACTGTTTTTACAAGAAGAAAGAAACGACAAGTCTAGCATAGGTGGATCATGACTGACACCCCTCCAGACTCCTGATAAATTTACTATGAAGAGAAGGTTAATTTCACCCTGGTGTCAAGGGCTATTTTGGTGGGGGTGGATGGTTCTTCTCCAGCTATAAGCATGGGAAACCAGATCGAAAAGGACTATGGGACATTCCTTCACGTAGAATTTCTGTCCCTGGGCTGCTTCTCCTTGGAAAAGAGTAAATGAAGTTGTCAGACTGATAATAGGGGAAAGAGTGAGATGGATTAGGAATTTAAAAAATCTTTGCATTCATTACCTGGAAGTGAGGCACAAATACCAGAGCGGGGAAGTAGAATCTGGGGAAGGCTTTTCAGACCTCCTCATGTGATCCATCACTTCTGACTAGGTCCCTGATGGATGGTTGGATGCAGTCGGGAGAAAACACCTTTAGAATTGTGTCTGTCTCCTGTCCCTCTGTGTGGCAGGACCCCACACACTTTGGTAGTTTTCCCTCCATTTTTGTTTATCATAGGGAAGATTCAGGAAGATCATAGAACCATTCCATAGGGCAAGTCTCCAAGGATAGAGAAAAGTTCTCTGTTCTGGGGTGTACTTGTACAGCTGGCTTCTTATCGTGGGAGACTGCTTTTCCGTGGTGGTCATGACAGGGAAATTCCAATGAAATGGGGGTGGTTGACCTTACCCAGCCAGGGAAGTGACCAGAAACCACAGGGAGGTATTTCCATCACCGCTAATGGCCTTACAACTCCTCCAAATTCTAATTCTTTTCAAAGTCTTAGAGTTTTAGTTTTGCAGTAGCAGGAAAGTAGAATTGATACCCTGACAATTCCTGACCCCAGTCCATCCCTGGAGTGGGTGGTTGTTCAAAACCTGTCATAGATTGAGGAGGTATCTCAGGATTCCACTGTTACTTGCCGCTGTAAAATTCCATCGTTCAAGGATAAGCCCAGTGCCCTCTGCTTTAAGTCAGGAGGCGGCAAGTCATTGCTGCAATGCAGCCGAGGTTTGCAGGATGAGTTAGGCAGCCTCTCTGGCTGGAAGGCAGAGAGCTTTAAGGAAGAAAGTGGAAAGGCAAAAGCCGAAGATCCTCTTACCCAGTGTCCAGTGTGGGTCCAGTGTGGGCCCAGGGTGGGTCCCAGGCATGACAAAATTTGCATTTATTTCTTCTCTACCTTCTGTTCTTCCTCTGAAGAACCGAATCAGAAAGACTGACGTTTGAGGGAAAGTAAAGTTTTCTCTAAGCCTATCAACATGTATGCTCACTATTGATTGATTATCACATGGCCAACCCCTGACTTGGGTACATCTCCAGTCATACGATTCACAGCCCTTCTTGGAGGTAGGTATATTTACCCCTATTTTCCAGATGGAAATGCTGAGGCACAGAGAGGTACAGTGACTTGCCAAGATCACACAGTGAAGAGGTGTCAGAGTCAGGCTTACTATCTAGTCCCCTCCAATAGTCCTAAAGTTCCCTTTTCAGTATGCCGCACTGCTTCCACTCCTGATCTGAACCTGGGTCCTGGGGCAGCCAGACCCCGCTACACAACCCCATGTGAAAAGTCATGACGTGTGCTTGGTGGGCTGGGTTGGGGGTGGGGCTTCCACTGATTCCCTTTGGCTAAGGCAGGGGGCTGTGTTGGGTGCCCCTGTCCTGCGCTCTGGGATGTGGCTGTGTTTTCATTTCTCAGTTGCATTGCCGTGATCTCTCAGGTGTAGTGTGCCAATTCCCAAACCAGATACCATCTCTCTCTCTCTTTCGTAGGCACGGTCCTGTTGTGCCAGGCCAACCAGGAGGGATCTTCCATGTACAGTGCCCCCAGTTCACTTGTATATACTTCTGCAAGTAAGCCCACTGTCGTGGCTCTCTTTTTGTTTTGTGACATAAATCTGAGTCCAATCACCTTCCTTGCCATGTAAGTTCTCTCCCCCTCCCTCCGCCCCACCCTCTCTTGTGGGTGTCTCTGAGGTGAAGTTATTTTTCATAAGCATGTCTCTGTCTCCCATGCCACTTCCCAGATGTCCTGGCCATTCTTTGTTAGATCCTTCAGGATTTGGGTCCAATGGTTGGGATGTGGGCGTGGGGCTGGCAGGGAGGGGCTTGGGAGGGTGGGAAGCTTTAGCTCATTGCCTGCCTTTTATCATAGCTTTGTCAATTCCTTTCAAAAGAGTTTAGTAGCACATGCAGGCCACTCAGAAGGCACCCTCGCCTAGCAGAAGATGTCTGACCAGGACTCGTACATACTTGTCTCCTGATCATACTACCAGCCTGCAGCTTGTTGCTTGTTTGCAAGGCTGTTCTGTCCTTTGCTATGTAATTTCAATGAAGAGAAGCAGAGAGAAATGTAGTTCCCCCCGATTCAATGAAGTGCAGAGAGAGTAGCAATAAAGAATCGTCTTTTCAAAAGTCGGGGCATTTAAACATATGTAAGTATAGCCGTCAAGTGCTGGAGGGAAGAGACCACAAATAAATATGGGATGTAGATCACCATGTTGATATGGCAGAACCAAATTTCTTTGCCTGGGGTGGATGCTCTGGGTGAAGAGTGCCGTACCCTCACCCCAATTCCCAGAGCAGGTAGAAGAATTAAAGCTGCCACTAATTCTACCATGTTCTCCCAGGGGGTATGTCCCTTCTTAAAGAGTCTCCCAGCCACAGCTGAGACCTTATCATCTGTTTTATACAAAGTGTGTAAATTCTGTGAAGTTTCCATAACTGCTGAATGAGTTCTCTTGAGGGTCAGTGTTCAAAAGTGAGTCTGGGGGCCCTGGAGTAGGGGTGGGGGCTGCTTCTTAGACTGGTTGTAAAAGGCAGGGGTGGGAATGAGAGCAGGAATACCAGGCTGGAGAGGTAAGAGACACAGGAGAATCCTCACCTTCATGCCAAAACCAAGCATCTTTATTTCCTAAATTGTGAAGCTGACGAAAACCAATCTCCTCACTGTGAGGGCAAAGGTTACCAGTGGTCACAGGGAACCAAAATATAATGTGACACACCCAAGGGTCTGAGGTCTTTAAGAGGTCAACAGCCAGTTATTTTTCCTTGTTAGAGTTTTTTTCGAGACTAAGTCTCACTCTATTACTGAGGCTGGAGTGTAGTGATGTAATCTCAGCTTACTGCAGCCTCCGCCCCCTAGGTTCAAGCAGTTCTCATATTTCAGCCTTCCAAGTAGCTGGGATTACAGGCGTGTACCACCAAATCCACTGGTTGTATTTTTAGTAGAGATGGGGTTTCCCCATGTTGGCCAGGCTGTTCTCCTACTCCTGACCTCAGGTGATCCACCCACCTCAACCTCCCAAAGTGCTGGGATTAGAGGCATGAGCCACCACACCTGACCCAGAGTATAATCTTCAATAGCAGTTTTGGCATTAATTAAGTGCCAAGATATTTTTCTGTGCCTCCCAAGAAGCCCAAATCAAACCACACTGGCAAGACGTGGTTCTTTCTGAATTTGTGACAACTACTGCCCCCTTCGGGCCAATGTAGATGTGTGTCCAAGTATCTCCTGAAATTGTATTGCTGCTACACATTTTCACATGTCCAGACTTGTGTATTCCTCTCAAAATCTGCACCAGGTAGGTATCACCATGTTTGCTTTACAGCTGAGGACATGGAGGGCACTCAGAAGTGGATTAATTTGCCCAGGATCGCAGAGCCAGTACATGGTAGATTGGTCTTCTGAACCTGGGAAAATTATTCATCCTTCAGCTGCCTTTCCAAGTCTATTTGACTAAATCTGATCACTGTTCCGTGTACCTGGCTAACCTTCTTCTCTATAAATATTTTCTGAAGGAGAGTTGGTGTACCAAAACTTACCATAGGGTTGGGTCCTAGAATATTAATTATTTTTTTCTCTAACATTGCTGTCCTATAGAAGTGTCTGGGATAAAATCTTTATGCTATCCAGCACAGTGCTGATGGGACTGAGGCACAGATTTGTATCTCATTTTATGTTACATTAACTAACCACACAGGGTTAATGGTTACCCTATTGCACAGGATGGCTCTATTTTGTATGACTTATCTATGTATCCATTTTCTTTACACAAGTGAACAAAACAACTCTGGAAGAGTGCTAGTTTGAATTGGTGTAGCTATTCTTTTTTTTTTTTTTTTTTTTTTGAAATGCAGTCTCACTCTGTCACCCAGGCTAGAGTACAAAGATGTGATCTTGGCTCACTGCCAACTCCGCTTCCTGGGTTTAAGCAATTCTGCCTCAGCCTCCTGAATAGCTGGGATCACAGGCACTCACCAATGCGCCTGGCTAATTTTTGTATTTTTAATAGAGACGGGGTTTCACCATTTTGACCAAGCTGGTCTCGAACTCCTGACCTCATGATCCACCTACCTCAGCCTCCCAAAGTGCTGGGATTACAGGCATGAGCCACTGCGCCGGGCTGGTATAGCTATTCTAAAGTGACTTGGGGAAAGCATATGTCTCACATAGCACACATGAAAATATTTCCCGCATTCTCCATTATAAAATAGCTGAAGCATACAGAGAAAATGAAACCATCTAAAGCAAGGGTCACCCAACCCAGCCCATGGCCTGTTTTACAAGGCTTATGAACTAAGAATGGTTTTTAGATTTTCTAAAGGAATGTAAAAACCAACCAACAAAAACAGCAGAGACCTGGATGGCCTGCAAAGCTTAACATTTTAACAGTCTGTCTCTTTACAGAAGGAGTGTGCTGATCTTCAACTGAAAGGATTGATTTTAGTATTAAAAATACAAAGTGGCCATCTCACTGCACTGTGTGTAACTGTACTTTAAAGTAAAAATTTATAATTATGGAAATCTTACAATGTGCATCCAACATCCTTCATTTCTAAATTTTATCAGGCATATTACCTACACATTTCATTGTATCATGCCATGTGCTCTTCATGAAAATATGTTAATGGCCCCATAATTCTCTGTTGTTTCACGTTACATTTTAATCTATCCCCCCATTCTCAAGAACTTAGGTTCGCAGCACTTTTTTTCACAAATATTAAACAAAATAAATGCTCTTTACTACAGCAGTTTTAAGGAAAATAGCTAATTTTACTACCCCATTTAAAAAGCAAAACAAAACCTAGTTTCTTACATTAAGAATCTTCACTTGTCGATGCTTGAGGAAGGGTATTTAGATTGTCAAGCTGGATTACTATTTTGTAATGGTGACCAACTCTGAGACCAGGTGGGTAGCCAGAGGGGCTTTCGATGACTTCTGCCTGTAGTCTGTGCATTGGTGTTGAATGTTAAGTTTATCTGCACAGCCCTAAGATACACTGCTGCAGTTTCCTTTCCCCTTTACAGCTTTTTGGTCTAGGCTGTTTGTGGTTTGCTGGCTCTGCAACATTCACTTAGATTTTTCTCTTCCAGATTAGATGTATGTTCTAGTACAAAGCCGTTCCCCATTTCCTGCAACAGTTCAGCCAGCACATAAAGGGTCGTTTTTGCATGAACGCCTGTGTACACACACCGCCCCCCACACCAATTATACTCATCATCCAGGATTGTTCTCTCAACAGGTCCAATTTGCACAGGGCTCAGTCACTTATTTTGTCTTTACATTCTCATAGGTGAAAATTTTTTCTCTAGGAATGCAACCATTGCCCTCAAAACTGAGGCTGCCATACTTCTCCGCAATCGTGTAGGGCGCTCTTATTTTTTAACTTGAAAATGCATGTGTTCCTTATTTCTGCTGAACAGCTGTGCTCCTGAAAAAGGTGTGTGTAAATGACACTTTTGCATGCTGAATCCTGTGTGTCTACTGACTTCCAAGATAGCTCTGGAGTTTTGTTTTGTTGCACTTCTTTTCCTCCATAGATCTTTAAATGGCCTTAGATTTTATTTTTTAAGACTTAAATTGCACCTCTTCCTAGCCAAAGAGCTAATCATCTGTAAATAACACCCTTAAATGCAGCAGGGGAGATGGTTTTTAAAGGAACCCTGCTGAATTAGTCTGTAATGAAAATATTTCCCACTGAAGTTATCTGCTTTTGAGGATGTATTTTTATATAATGGTGAGGTTTTTTTCCCCATTAAGTGAATCATCCCAATTATGTAACCCAGGACTCCTAAAAGTATTAACAGACGGATTTTTACTCATAACTTTGGGTCTACACAATCTAATTCCATAGACTCTTCCTTTGGACCCCAAAGGACTCCAGCTTTTCTCCCTCACCCCTCAACTTCACGTGGGTTTAAAACCCTAGTTCAAATTGTCACAGGTCATTATGCATCCTCTTACATGTCCCAATAAAGTACTCTCATCCAGAGTATAAACTGGGCCTGCTTTCTATCCAACTTAAATAAAGAAAGAACAAAACTCTGGAGAATTAGGCAAGATTACCTAGTATCAAATGCAAAAGATTGACCATCATTTTTCAATAGGCTTTCAATGGAAACAATTCAACCCCTTAACAGGAAGGTTTAGTGAAGCGGGAAGGGCTGCTGGCATGTGTACTGTTCATCCCCTTCTGAAGGCCAGTGTTCAGCCCCCTTCTCTTGTCCAGGGGAAAAGTACTAACTGTACTTTTGCCATCACTGCTTTGCATACAGTGAATGTTCAACATCAAAACTGGCACCAGGCAGAAACAGGAAGGTAAAGGACATACCACATCTCTTCCAAATTAAAACATGAATTCCATTTTCATTAGTTGAAGTATCAAGAGGTAAATCATTGGTTCAATGAATGAAAAGTTCACTTCTGATTCAGATTAGCAAAGCGAGCTATCACGATCCTTATTTACATATGAAGTAGCTGTTTCCAGAAGCACGTCGATGTTACTTTTGTTTTCTTCATGATTTTATGAATACATTTTTAATTACAATAGTAACAGGTGCTCATTGTAATCAGTGTGAAGTGTGCAAACACAGACACACACACACACACACTTGGAATAATGCAGGAATAATATCTTCACTTTATCCAGCAACACAAACCCTTAAAATAAAATGTGTGGATGCCCAGTATCTTTCTACATTTTCTCCATGGTTATTCAGAAAAGGACATACACACATGCAATGTTTGGGGTGTGTTACTAGTTCAACTTTACACAGAGGAGAGCATAGGTGTTAATTACATGGACATTCCATATATTAATTATATTTAGTTTCACATAATACATTGTGACCTTCCCCCTTTAAGCCTTTTAGATATTTTCATACTGTTTAATGGCATAAATGGTCAACAGTCGATTCAACCATTCTCTAGCCACAGGCATTCAAAGCTACTTCTTTATATAATCCCATAATCCCTTTATAAGGCTCTGGTAAACATCTTTGCCAATACCCTTACTGACCGCAACTTCTAGTTCTACACTCAGCGTTCCCGAGCATGGAACTGTTGTTTCCCTCCCAGCATTCCTGCCAGCACTGACATGTTTTGCTCTCTTTATTTTCGCCAACTGCATAGTGAAAACTAACATCTCAATTTGTTCTAGTCTGTGTCTTTCTCCTATCAGTGATCATCACCTGTTACATTTTGCATTTAGACTATACTTTTGAATCCCCAGTACACATCTTCTGTTTGAGTTTTTTCTCATTTTATTGTCAATTCACATGTGACAATATGATACTTGTTCATTAGGAGGATAACCTATGAATAGCTTAGAAATTGCAAATCTATTTCCTATTTTGTTGATGGATGTTGCTCACATTCCACTATACATTTTTAATTACATAGGCAAATGTGTCTGTCTTTTCTGATTATTTTAGGTATCATTCTGGATTACAAAACGCCTATCAAGATCAAGTTTGGTTTTGCACTGTATTAGTAAGATTGGACTGCTATAACAAAATACCACAGACTGGGAGGCTTAAGCAACAGACATTCATCTTCTTACGGTTCTGGGGGCTGGAAGTCCTAGATTAGGGTCCCAACAAGATTGGGTTCTGGTGAAGGCTTTCTTCTTGACTTACAGATGGCCACCTTCTCCCATGTTTTCACAAGACAGAGAGCTGGGAGGGAGAAAGACAGAGGTGGAAAAAGCCCTCTCTGGTGTCTCTTCATATAAAGGCGCTCATCTTATGAAGGCCCCACTCTCAGGACCACATCTAAACCTAATTACCTCTCAAAAGGCCTCATCTCCAAATACCGTCACATTGGGGTAGTTATAGCTTTCACATATGAATTTGGGTGGAGGAGACGTAATTCAGTCCATAGCAAGCCCCTTGATACAGGGACGTCAGTTTTATTTGTCAAGGGCTAGAAAAGCATTTTCCAGAATAAAGTTCTTTATGGTTTCATATGCTTATCAATGCCATTGGGTGTATTTTCCATAGTTCTATGAAAGACAGAGTTGAATGTCAGATCCACATCAGGATGAAACCTCAAGTTAACATAAGATGCATGATCATTTCCCCTGAAATTTTCACCCTGATAGCCCTCCCTCCTCAAAAGAAAAAATAGGTATCACAGGCAAATGCTTGGGAACCTGAATGTTATCAAATGCAAAATCATTTCCTCATTTATTCAGGTCTGTGAAACTCAAGGGCAAGCGGTGGGGGCATGGTTTTAATTGACATATTGATTACAGATTTTATGGAAGTAATTGTGTGGAATTCATAAAACAATGATTTAAGTGTCAGAAACATACATAAATCAGGCCTGCACTATTTTACTTTTAGGTAATTGATAGAACTTCCATGGGTTTCTGCAATTAAAGTAAGGACCTAAATTAATTTATGGCTTCCTCTTCTGCAGAATACAGAAAATGCCAGTAGACTGGACTCTAATAGAAAGTACACATAAGGTCATTGTGTTACTGACACATTGGTTTGAAGAGTCGCATCTTCTTTGTCTCTCACTTGCCAGTAACTGACAGCTTCCTGCTTTCCTTCCTATTTTTTTTCTAATATTTTATGGAGGGGGTGCTTAAAAATAACTAGCTCTGGGATGAAGGTAAGCAAGTGAGGTGCTCACCTCGGACAGAGATTAAAGGGGTGCCCAAACTCCTCAAATAGCATTTTAATGACATATTTTTAAAAATCTAAAGTAATGGAGAAACATCCATGATGCACAGAGTATCAAGACAGAATAGGTTTTATTAATTTTTCCTTTCGGAGCCTTAACATCCAATCTGGCTTCGTCCAGTACTACTTAAATTTTAATAGTCTACCGATCAAGGATTTAAGAAATAACTTGGGTTTTAAAAGATTGCATTAAAACATCATTTATCTTCATTACAGAGTTGTTTGGTGTTTCCTCCCTTCCACTCCTAAGTTCTGCAATGCCTAACTGTTGTTACCCTAGTCCCAGCCCCAAAATTATGATATCCATAAACATAAATAATGGTTATTAGGCATCATTATGTCAGGCATTCTGCTAAGCCCTTCTTATGAACTTAATCCTCAGAAGAAAGCATAGAACAGATATGACTACTTCTGCCCTCTTTTCTCAGGAGGTATTTTAGGCTTGGGGGCATTAAAGAAGCTTGACCAAGATCACCCACTAGATCAGCTTTGAACCAAGCAAGTTCCTCTTCACTACTCTCTAAACCTTCCCCAGAGGGGGGAAACAGCATGGGCGCCAAGAATTGGCTGAGCAGGCAGTGGTCCTTTGGAACCTCTCAACACGTATCCAGTATCTCTATTTGGGCCAAGGTTGTGCTGTCTCCTCCCCATCCCATGATGTCTGGAAAGGCAGTTTTTCCCTCTTTGATATCTCTGGCCAGGCTTTAGCAAGTTTTTTTTTTTTTTTTTTTTTTTTTTTTTGTGTGTGTGTGAGACAGAGTCATGCTCGGTTGCCCAGGCTGGAGTATAGTGGCGCAATCTCGGCTCACTGCAACTTCTGCCTCCTGGGTTAAAGTGATTCTCCTGCCTCAGCCTCCTGAGCAGCTATGGCTACAGGCATGTGCCACCATGCCCAGTTCGATTTTCAGTGGAGACGCAGTTTCACCATGTTAGCCAGGATGGTCTTAATCTCCTGACCTCGTGATCCACCCACCTTGGCCTCCCAAAGTGCTGGGATTACAGGCATGAGCCACCTGCCCGGCCCTCTTTGTCCTTTTTAACTAATTTCAAGAAAAACTTAAAACCACTAGTTTAACCTCCCATCCCCGATGGTTTCAAAGGGAAAGTTCTGCAAAGAGGCATCCACATTTCAGGCAGCTGCTATGTAGCTCTCTGTCGTTGCTTTGGTTATCAATCTCAATGCAGAATGGTGGCTTTCATCTTTTTCAGATGGGTGTCTTGCTTCTGCAAAAGGCCGCCAATTGCAGAAACTACCATCCCGTGGTGTGCCCCCAAACATCTTATTTGTCTTGATATTTCTTTCACAGAAATACATATGACAGATAAGGAGTCACTAGAGGATGCGTTTGCTTTGTGTCAGACAGATATTAAAACAATAAACTATGTTGCCCTGGGATTCTGGTGCACGCACAGCCAGAGAACAAGACCGAGATGAGATGTTTCAGAAAGGCAGTGAGGCAGTTGTTCTGGGGGAATTCCCTGGAAACCCCAAGCCCTGTGATAGCATTGACAGAAACTGTTTTTAATGCTCACATTCTCTTAAGAGGATCAACTGGCTGGTGCAGCTCCTGCATTTAACTCCTTGACAATGCTTGCCCTCACCCAGCCTCATCACAGGCAAGAGAAATCCTTCAATAATTTGACAGGCTTATTTTGAGAGTTTATTTCTTTAAGTACTTACCTGCACTTTATCTGCTTCCCCAAACTAATGTGGATTTAGAATTTTAAAAAAAAAATCCATTTTACATTCAGTGCTCTGAGCAGGTAAGCTGCAGGGGCCAACGACAAGATCTTGCTTGATTCTTGAAATGGATAGGAGGAGAGTGTGAAGCCATGGAGCAGGTGCACATGCCTAAGGGCCCAGCTTTGTAAATTGAGCCAAGTCCTCTCTGGGTCTGCAGAGTTGGGAATGATCAGTTTAGGAAGGGAGAGACTGAATTCAAGGGCGCTCATGTCACTCAAGAGTTGGAGCAATCATACTATCATCTAATACCAGGCTTCTTGGACAGAAATGTGTCCAATCACAGAGGTAGCTGCTTCTTCCCTTCTCTTCCAGAATAAATCCCCTACTCAGTGCAAAGATCATGAGAAGCTCAGGTTGCCTCTCATTAAAGGGAAAACAGAGCCTGGTTTAGTTCATATAAACCCAGTAATAAAACCATGTGCTTCACTAAGAATGTCAAAAACACCATTTTCTTATATCATGCTTGGGTATGAAAGAACTGTTATACCCAAAGCTATGTACTCCTCCTGGAGAACTTGGGAGCATTGTTAAGAAAATGTGGTTTCAGGACCAAACACCACACCACGTATTTTAGATCTGTCTCTTTGAGTTTTGTTTGCCTTGAGCACGTAGGCTCTTGATGCCTAATTGCTTTTCATGTGAAAGAAAACAGCAAAGGCCTAATAGTCTATGTGTTTCTATTAGCCTTACCCTTAGTATTTGCCACAGCAATCTGAAACATTTCCAAAAGATTGTTTTTCTTTTTTCTGGCAAATCCTAATTCCCACTAGTGGTTTTACAGAATTTTTCTTGAGCTACAACGTGATTTAGTGAAAAGAGCTGGATTCAGGAAGGTCTGGGAGTAAACTCTTATGGTAAGACTAGTGCCAGGACCTTGGTCAAGTTTCCTTGCCATGTTAATAGCCATGACTACCTACCTACCCATGACCAGTAAACAAGATTGCTATGCAGAGTCTTCTAGGCTGCTTGAGGCATTACGGCGCCTCAAATGGCTGCACTTCCCTTTTCTGTTGTAGAAGCCACCTTCTGCAGCATATTTTTAAAGTCCACCAAACCAGATGTGGTTCTCTTTTATAGTCCTAGCTACTGGAGAGGCTGAGGTGGGAGCATCACCTGAGCCCAGGAGTTTGATGTTGCAGTGAGCTGTGACCATTCCACTGCACTCTAGGCTGGGCAACAGAGTGAGACCTTATCTCAAAATAAATAAATTTCACCAAAGAAGCTGGTTTGGATGATGTACATTAGTCTAGTGACTGGACTGGTAGACCATTCCTGAATGGGACTCCCTCAGTCTGTGCTATATGGGTGTTTTGGGGGCTCTGGCTCGGGTATCAGGCAGATGATCCCTAGGCTCAGAGAGCACCTGTCCTCCAGGTTGGCTTTAGCATTGATCAGAGGATCAGGACTCTGGTTAAGTCTGAAAGCTGATGCTCAAAAGTAGATGACCTCAGCACCCACAGACAGACCCGCTATCCCCCCAGCAATGGCTAGGAGTGAAATGAACAATGCATGTGCGCCGCGTACCCATCCTGTGAGCCCCCATCAGCCCTCTCTGAGGGCTTCATGTTCGGGAGCTGCGTCAGCCCAAGAGAACCATGGGAAATCCAGCCCAGCATATAGAAGCTAATTTATCTCACTTGCCCTGTTCCTACCTGGAGAGACAATTCACCGAGCTTGCTGTTTCAGCCAGCTGTTAGACAGAACATGAATGATTTAATAGTTGAACCTTGAGTATGTATATGCACTGGATAAAGTAATTATATAAATTATTTGGGTTTTTTCCCATGGCTTCCTGGGAAACAAGAACATTGTTATCAGCCCAGGTTTTGTTAAACGAATAGATTATGACGAATTGCCTCATCCAAATTAAAATAGATCTCAGCTCTTCAGGGCTTTGCCTTCTCCTTCAAAGCACAGAAAGCACCTTTGCAAATGTTTCGTGGTTCTGCCAAGTTAAACACTCCAAGATCGAGACTCATTCTCATTTTGCCAAATGAAATGTTACAAAAATCCTGCCCAGGGTGGGGGGAACTTGTCAATATCTGTGAGGAGACCAATCACAAATACCTCTTCTGCACAGTAAAAGCATATCGCTACACGTTTAGCAGCCACAATATTTGCCACTTGTCTGTTAGATTAATCCAACCATATATCATCTGTGAGTAAAGATACAACAGCTAACTTTGGGAGGTAAGCAGGAACAGCATGGCAGGTAGCTCAAACCAAGTCTACTGCCTTTGCTTAGAGACACAAAGACCTTAAATGGTCAAGGAATACTCATGTGCGAGAATGGTGTTGTGGCTTTTGCTGTTGCTTTGTTAATTTGTTAAGTTAGGGAACCTTTCTCCTTTGGGAACACCAGACTCCTTGCTCAGAGTAAATCCTGGTGTGCTCATTGCATGTAATTTATTTTTTTCCTAGATGACCAGTTTCTTTTATTTCCACAAAAAGGAGACTTATTTCAAACCCAAGTTGTGAGTAAGGTGTTATTTGATAACATATTAAGAAGGCAATTATATACAGAAAAATGTGCAACCGCCCAAAATGTTATGGAAGTTTCTTATGCAAATCTTCCAAGACTTTGAAATAAGTTTCTTATTCCAGTCTTCCAAATTAATTTCTAGTTGAATTTAGTCATAAGGAGCTCATTATTTTGACAGTAATCAGGTTTGTGTGCAACTGAGGCCTTTACTCACTGTACTATTGCAACCCTGCTCACTATCTCTACAGAATCTGTATTCCCAATGTTTTTGGGTTGAATACCCGCCCCCAACACACACACACACACGCACACACACACACATCTAGATGTGGAGGTAAACCCTAGTGGCAAAGGGAAACAGCTTGCCTCTGAACTCTTATCAGGAACATAAATCAGTGGTGATCCCTGTGGCCAGCATCCAATTAGCAGAAAAGGAACAGTGCCTTTCCAGGTGTCCTGAAATCTCAGAACATACATATATAACAGAAGATTTGGATCTACTGCTAATGAGAAAGAGAGGGAAAATAAAATAAAATAATATGTAACAGAGAAGAAATGGCAGGCGCACACACACACACCTCCAATGTCTCCTCTATCCCCAAACAAGAAGTGTATTGAGATCTCTGGGAGACTGTCAACAGATTCCCCTGCAAAGTAACCCAATCCACGATGAATTGGGGCTGGCTCTGTCTCAGATTTGGCATGGATGTAGGGAGAGGATATAGCAGCTTGCACAGGCAAAAGGAGGGAATCCAAACTGAAAGGCTCTAAGAAGCAGAGAGAGAGGAGAAGTAGAAAGCTTTTCCCCAAGCCTGACTGGGGTTGCCTTTGTGTTGCATGATGGGTAAGACCACAGGCTCTGGTGTCAGGCTGCCTTGGTGCAAATCCCTGGGTGAGTATCCGAGCTGCTGCTCTATACCTCCATCTCCACCCCAGCAAAGCGAAGATAGCAACAGTCGTGGTTCATACGGTTTTGTGAGATGTTAGTGGGTTACTCTCTGGGTCTGGCAATTAGCAAGTGCTAATAAATCCTAGCTGTTATCATGCAGTTGAATTTCCTTTACCTGATAATGGAGTCTCGAGGTTCGAATTTTGCCAACCGCAATCACATCATTCCTTGAATTACTCCACTTATCACTGCCTGGGATTTTAGAGAAGTGAGGTCTAGAATCCCTTATCACTAACTCCATCACCAACCCGTAGTTTCTCTGGGAATATATAGACTTCTCAGGCAGCATCTCAGCCACTCTCACAACGTGTTTGAGGATTGCCGCCCATTGTCTTTTGTAACTGAAGGACTGTGCCATTCTGAGCTCCTTATACACTGTAGTCAATACACCTATCAATGATATCACCTTGTGCTTGGTTCTATTCTAGTTGCTGGAGACACAGTAGGGACCAACATAGAGTCCTCAGGACCCCTGCACTGAGATACATGTAAGGAAGCTGAAATCAAGTCAGGTGATAAGAAACTGAGGAGAAGGAAAAAAATCAACAGCAGGGTAATATGATGGTAACTGGTAACCGTCGTGGGGGTCAGAAGTCGTGAGATTAGATGGGGAGGTAAAGCCTTTGGTGGCAGTGATGTTGAGATTTGGGATCTGACTTTGGGAGTCAAGTTCATGGTTAGCAACTGGACAAAGGAGAGAGAATCTGCAAAAGCGACTGAAATGCAGCCAAGCGAGGCTGGAGGAAAAGGAGACATTTTAGCCTCTTACAGTCTCATTCCCCAAGTCTAGCTGAATTGAGATTTAGATCAATAAATATGGCTTGGACAGTCAGGCCAGTACGTTGTCACTATCTTTCCCCTCCTCCTTCAAAAATGTGCATTTCTCTCCAAGTTCACATTCTTGCCAATTCCTTCGACGCATCCCAATCAGACCTGTAACAGCCTAGAAACTTCCAGCTAATTTGGATTTGACTGAAACTTTTGTACCATGACGTTATGTAAAGAGATTCAATTATGGCGCGCAGTGTTTTGTGAGTAACTACCGCCCATAAAAAGTTAATTAATCAGGGCTGTGTCAATTTCCTCGTGCCATGTCAATTTGCTGCAAGGTAATTAATCACTAATCACCCACCAAGCAGCAGGCCCAGGGACAATCCACGAGTCATTTATTGTCTTTCCCCAAATAAATGGCACGCGCAGCCAGGAAGAAACACATCTTGCCTTTGATAATATTTTTATCGACACTTTTGCATGTTGTAATAGACTGCAGCAACAAGCAGCTGCAGTTCAATGGAATATGAATATTAAAGAAACAAATGAGCAGAGATTTATAGGACATTGCGTTTCTGTAATGTCAGTGTTGAGATTAAACCAAGCAAATGAACAGTGAAAAATTACTCTTCCATGTGGAGAATGGTGATTAGACTTGTACATTAATTAGAAATTTTTGTTTTCCTATTCAATGCATTTCAAATGAGGATGTCCTATAGGAAACTGTTTGTCCAAAATGTAGATTTATTCACTTCTAAACAGCAGTATTTAATAGCAACATGCATTTCATACTGAAACAAGGGTCAATCCCAAATGTGTGTTTCAGGGATAAATCTATGTGGATATGAGAACTGGAGATTCCACAAATTAAGTGGCCATTTTGTCTTTTTATTAGTGACTGAAAGGATGGAACCTTTCTCCTCTACCTCCGCCTTTTTTTTTTTTTTTTTAGGCCAAACTCTGAAATTACTGGATTTTTAAAAATGAAAAGCCTTTCCATTTTTGTTTGGAGGTAGCATTTAATAGCCTTCATCATGTTAAAATGTTCACTCCAGGCCATTTAAAGAGAGTGACCTAGTTGCGTGTAAATTCTGTGTCATAAACCAATTTGATGTACTTTTGAGATTCATTCTGAAAAAGGAGAAAACATATTTTGCCATTTGGAAAAATCATATTTTTTGACTCTTCATTGTGATGTTCCTTGCACGATGCCCTGCCTCTGAAATTGCTGCTCTATGAGCTACGGCTGGCGGTTCATCTTCCCTCAGTATGTTACCTACTCTGCCACTTCTTAATTTATGGTCCAGCACACGGAATGGGAGTTCCCCCAAGGGGAATCCTGCAAAACCATCAACCTGCTGTTGAAAGCGCATCTGCACCCCCAGAATTGTGTAAGTGAATATTTCCTACCATAAATTACCCACAGAACAATTTCTCCCCAAATTTGCATGAATATTTCTCAGTCTTAAAACCGTCCAAGGGTGGGGAAATGTATCATAATGGAGCAAAGGGAGAGGAGGAGTGGGACAGAGAGCCCCCCCCCCCAATCCATCCGGATGCACACCTTTTCCTGGGCATCTGGCAATCTCATGCAAATTCAAACCAGCGCACAAATGCAAAGAATAATTGCCCATTAAAGCGGTTGTATATTTTTATGGCTTTGATGCAGAATCCGCCCCCCTGTCGGGTTTTGCATCTGCTACTCTTCCATCTCTCCCAGAACTCTAAAACTTTAATATGCAGTTTATAACCCTCAAGTATTTTCCACTGGTTTTGTGTTTCTTCTCTTGGGATTTCCTGGCTGGTGAGATGATCTCATTTATGTTTATTTTTGAAGGTAAGCACCATGTTCATAAAAAGAGAGGGAGAGAAGACACACTCATCACTGTAAATACATTGAGTGCAGGGCTCATTTGAGGTGGGAGGTGGGGGCTTTGTTTCTGAGAGGGAGGCAGGCAGTTAGCAGTTGACACTTTAGTAAATGGCCCATTTGGCTGGTTGATACACCCACACATCTTCCGTTTTAAAACGTTGATTTGCCGTGATACTTCAGCACCACCACAGCATGCCTCTTGTTACATCCCTACAGCTTCCATTTCACCGAGTTCCATGGGAGAGAACGTCTTATTCCCAGGAACTGAGATGGTTATTCCACTAACCTCCCCTAAAATATGCTCCGTGTATAAATCTAGCTGAAGGGTGAGAGTGGGTGGGTTGGAAATGCTGATGTGTCAACGAGATGCTCAATTGGTATTTTCTCCAAAAGCTCTTGCCCTGTTTTGAGAGAAATTCATTTTTAGCTTATGAGCTAAATCCAATTTGTGTTGCAGTGATACCAGATTTTTCTCTTCGATTCATGTTGGATAAGGTTTCAGAAGGCATCTCTTCAGTGTAATGAACCTACAGGTTTTCCCATCTCCCTCATGCCAAAAACTAAGGATTTATATTGTATCCACAAATCAACCTGCATCCTTTCCCCATTGTTCCTTAATGATGGTCTGCTTACATGTGAGTTAACTTAAAGTTGAACTAGGAAAAAAACAACTGCCAGTGTTAGGGTTTTAAATGACCATAGTTGTCTTTTTCCTTTTTTTTTTTTTTTTAAACACAGAGGCATTTACAAATATTGGATAGGGCAATATGTTTGACTGTTAACATTAATGTAAACATTTTTTTAATATTAATTCTAGAAGTGGAGAGAACATTGTGAGTTTCCATTTGGCATTTTGCACTGTTTGTTAGTCAGTCACTGCTCACTTACTGGGTCCAGACTTCTGAACTAGTGTACTTGGCATATCTGGATCCAGATTCTCAACTAGGACAGTTGATGTAACTCTCAGTCAAAAGGTAAGTGTCATGCCTCACAGTAAACACGTAAGAGGTTCTCTCTACGTGGTTCAAAGGCAAGACAGTTTACTCTTGTTTAATTTGTATCTGAATCATCTGTCCAGGTAATTATCCCAAATATACATTTCACCACATTCCAGAACTCTACAGACCACCACACCACACCCATAATGAGTAAGAAAAACATCCATTCTTCCATGGTGTGTTGAGTTTAAAGGAAGTGTGACAGACACTTGTATGTGTGCACTTATTTTGCCCTTGAAATGAATTTGTCTTAGTGGCATTGGAAGAAAGCCACGCTGTCCCTAAACCAAGCATCGAGGGAGAAATCTTCTAATGAAAATTGGAAGAAACACAGAGAAAGCGCAGCTACAAGTTTGACAAGTTAGGAATTATCAAAACTGTTATTTTCTGTTGTTCCTGGTTGCACACATTTATTTTATTCAGGGACTATTGTTGCTGGGCTGTCAGAGAGCATTGTCTGAGGTTACATGGAAAGAGAGATGTGTTGAATACCTTTTAATAGGTGTTCTCTCTCTGGGGCCAAAATCTGAATCCTGCTTTTCCATAAACAAGAAGCAATTTTCAATCTTGATAGCATGCTGCCATCAAGGAGAATTTTAACGAATTGAGGGCTCTGATCATTTCAAGTGCAACAAACTTGTCCAAGCAGCCTCCCCTTGCATTGAAATCATACTCATTCTAAATCGGGTTACTTTTTCTGAGTCAATGAAACACCTCCAAGGATGGAAGTAGAAATTATCTTTCTAGGGATTGTGACTAAGTTTCAGTTGTGTTATAGGAAAGGGGTCCCAATCCAGACCCCAACAGAGAATTCTTGCATCTTGTGCAAGAAGGAATTCAGGGCAAGTCCACGGTACAAAGCAAAAGCCAGTTTACTAAGAAAGTGGAGGAAGTACAGCTACTCCCATAGACAGAAGGTGCCCCCCCAGTGAGCGGAGGAACATGTCCACTCCCAAGTATAATACTTGTTTATATAGGATAAAAAATATCATGGGGAAAGGTGCTCTGCTGCAAGGGTTTGTGATAAAGGATTAATTTTCTTAATCACTACATTTTGTAGATATTATCTTTAAAGCAAAATTAGGAATGCTTCTGTTCAATATATCGGGATATCGGGACACTCCCAAGTCTGGGTCTGTTTAGTAAACATTATCAATCTGTTCCATTAACCATAAACATCTAGAGGCTAGGAATACCTAACTTTCTGGAAACGCAGCCCAGTAAGTCCCAGCCTAATTTTTCCTAGCCCTCACTCAAGATGGAGTTGCTCTGGTTCGAACGCCTCTGACAGTTTTGCCGCTTGCATGCTGTTTATCTGCAAATTCTGGGCAGTTCGTCATCCTAATGGATGAGCAGAACAAATGGACATCACCACCCTTACAGAGCTTGCATGCATGCACCAGTGAGAGTCCTTCATTTCTGTGACCCAGGCTAATGATTTTTACATGAATCAGGGGAGGATCAGGGCAGCCCTGTTTAGAAGAAAATTCCAAAAATGATTGAAAGAAAGTATTGCAATGAAGGCAGGAATGAATAAAGAAATGAAGGGAGAAGAGAAGAAGAAAGGGAGGGGAGAAAGGAAAAGAAGGACGCAAGGACAGGAAGAAGGGAAGGAAAGAGGGAGGCAAGAAGGAAGGAAAAAGTAGAGAAAGGAGCAACTGTAATAAAGGAACAGAGGAAGGGCAACATGATCGATGAGCATTTTTCGAACTAGACATCTCACTAAAGGGCACCTCGGCCAGCCCTAGATTAACAAGAAAGACATAACTGAAAATACCTTCCACCCAGGACACTTGAATTCCCCACCCCTTTCTCTGTGAAGCCTCTGGTCCAAAGCATGACCTGTGGAACCCTTTTGTTTTGCCCAGGGTATTTGGCCCTCCAGGAAGGGCCTATTTAAGCCAGGAATTGATTTATAGTCCTTCGCTGTGTTCCTTTCACAAAATAAGAAGTCCCCCAGTGTGCCCTGCCTGGGGGGAGCCCGAAGACCCTCCTAGGAAGACTTGTAAATATCCTGCGTCAAGAAATCCATTTTCTCCCTGTAACAAAGAGGGCACAAAATGGAATCCTGGCTCCATGCTTTTAACAGCACGTGCTCCCCTCTCTATTGCCAAGTTTCTGTTTCATGTTATATCTCAACATCTAAATCCTCCAAGAATTATTGTAAAACCTGCTTGTGGCTGAGAGGGAGCTTGTCTGGCTCCCTCGGCTCCGTAGCCAGTGATAATGAATGGGTCAGCGTAATTACCGTGTTTCCTCACACAGGCAGCCAGCTGCTCTGCCAGATTGTGAATTTTTCATTTTCTTTATTTCAAAATCCAGGGTGCTCCTCTGAAAACTTAATAGTTGAACTGTGGCAGGACAGATTTGGAGTCAAAGCCATTCCCACTCATTTTCTTCCCAGTCCTGAAGCAAGTGTCTCATCTCCCATTACTTCTGGGCTTTTATGATATTAGAATTTACTCGCACTCCCCATTAAAACCCAACACCTCTCTGCACTTCCAAGCATACCAGTTGCCATGTGATCCAGGAAACTCAGGTGCTAGGAGCCGGCAAAAAATTTAAATACAACAGCATGATCTGCCTTTAGCAAGAATAAAAGAGTTAAAAATAACCTTTATGGTCTTCTCAGATACAAACAAAGACAGCATCATTCTCGGTTCTACAGTCCTCATATTTTACCCACATTGTGGTAGAAAGCCACAGTAGAATCCATAAAATAGGAAGGCTGTTGGATTTTTAAAAACATACAGATTTCCAGATAATAGCCAGTTGGTCTTCACTGTAGTGGGGTTCAGGGGTTTTATTTGGGCCCTTACAATTGCATCAGTAACTCAGAGTGGCTTCTGTAGAAAACCCCACCTGTTCCCTTCACTCACCACGTACGTACAAACATACCGTATCTATGCACGTAGGCGTAATTCTTTCAGGTCTAACTGCACTCCGTGGCCACCCCATCCAACCTCCTCATTAGCAGCTGGGGCCTCCATTGAGGGTCCCCATGCACATCTTTTTCCTTCGAACTCTTTTCCCTTTTGGCTCCTTCTACAACACACACCTGGGTCCATGCATCAGTGCACGTGGAAGGGACTCTGAATGATAGGAAGACATGAGGGGGAACGCTTCTAATCCTGAAGCCCATGGTGGGAAGGGGACAACTCTTCTTGGCAGTTTGGTAGAGGGTGGAGACAACTTTAACGTGAAACAAACCACAACCCCTGCCTCGTCAGAGGTTCGCTCTTCTGCAGAAAGCCTGGTAAAGGAGTTTGTCGTGCTGGGTTAACTAAGAGCGCTTCCTTCATGGTGGGCCTTCTGGGCCGTTACCGTGGCTCTCCTTGGGACAGGGACTTCCCAAAGGCATTTTTTCCGACAAGCATCCTCTGTGTACACAGTTTGGGAAACACTGCCTATTGCTTAGTTAGATGGGACAAGCATGGTCCACATGGTGAGAGTCCTGGGAGAGTCAGAGAAGTAAACTGAGCTTGAAGGCAAAAGTGATTTCCTGGCCCATGGGCCCTGATGAGTTTGTATTTCCCTGAAATGTGAGGAAGGCCATCCCAGGTAGAGGAAACAGCATTATTTATCAGGGGCTGGGGTAATCATCAGGCTTAATTCCCTTCTTAACTCCTCACCTCCTCATCCTGCTCAGACAGTTCTCCCCCAGGGAAGAAATCCCTGCCCACATTTTTTTTTTTTTTTTTTTTTTGAGATGGAATCTTGCTCTGTTTCCCAGGCTGGAAGGCAGTGGTGCCATCTGAGCTTACTGCAACCTGTGCCTCCCAGGTTCAAGCAATTCTCCTGCCTCAGCCTCCCGAATAGCTGGGACTACAGGCAGGTACCACCACGCCCAGCTAAATTTTGTGTTTTTAGTAGAGATGCAGGTTTCACCATATTGGCCAGGCTGGTCTCAAACTCCTGACCTTGTGATCTACCCACCTCAGCTTCCCAAAGTGCTGTGATTGATCCACCATGCCTGGCCACCACATTCTCTTTTTAAGAGTCAGGGTCCCCAACTCCTCCCATATTTGTAATTATGGTGGTTGCCTTTGCCTTTAAATGCTTCACAAGAGTTTAGTAGGCTTATGAGATATTGGTAGTGAGCTATTTCTCAGGGCATTTGTGCTTCCTGCACTCAAGACACATACATGTGTCAATGGGAACACTTCACTGAAAAATAAAAATAGGATGGGGGAAAGCTATGAATAAAAAACACTCATGCAGTTTGGCCCCAGAGATAACTACTGGCATGTGGAAAGGTATGTATATAAATACGTTCATATCAGCATATGCACATATAGATATGTTTATATACATGCACACATTCATACACATGTACACATGCATATTCACCTAAATATATTTCACACAAAAATACACATGTACATATAAACATAGGTATATGTAATGGTTGAAAAGACATCACACATCTTGCAATCTACCCTTTTGAAAATCTGTTTGTCGGTTGGGCGTGGTGGTCTGTATCTGTAATCCCAGCACTTTGGGATGTGGACACAGGAGGATTGCTTGAACCCAGGATTTCAAGACCAGCCAGGGCAACGTAAGGGAGATTCCATCTCTATAAAACATTAACAAATTAGCCGGGCATGGTGGCACCCACCTATCTGTGGTCCCAGCTACTTGGGAGGCTGAGGGAGGAGGATCACTTGAGCCCTGGAGGTCAAGAGTGCGATGATACGATCGCAGCACTGCACTCCAGCCTGGGCAACAGAGCCAGTTTCTGTCTCAAGTAAGTTAACTACTTGTGCAGTGAGCTTTTATCCTGTTATTTAGAATTCTTTGCAAATGTTTGTCAGTCACTGTATTCTCCTGAGCTAGGGGCCCACTGTGTTAACTCCACCCTCTCTGGAGTCCATCCCCCTGGCCTCTGTGCTACTCTTTGCTTTGTAACCTCCTGACTCCTGGAAGTGGGTGGGGTCCTGCTGGGTCCCTGTGCACGACAACGGTTTTGGAGGCGGTTTCTCTATGGCGGGATGTGCATCTGACGGCCTGTACTCTCTCACTCTCTCTCTCTCTCTCTCTCTCTCTCTCTCTCTCTCTCTTGCTCTCTCTCTCTCGCTCTGTCTCCTCTCGCCCCACAGTGCCAGGCTTCCCGTATCCAGCTGCCACCGCTGCGGCAGCCTACCGAGGGGCGCACCTGCGTGGCCGCGGCCGCACCGTGTACAACACATTCAGGGCCGCGGCGCCCCCGCCCCCGATCCCGGCTTACGGCGGGTAAGTGGGGCAGCCTCCAGGGCGGGCCTCCCTGCACCAGTCCTCCCTCCTCAGAGGCACGGAACTGTTTGCCAGTGCATGATGGTCTTGACTCCCTGCACCCCCAGCTCCCACCCCCAGAACCGCCCCCAGCATGCAGCCCCGCGCGCACCTGCAGTGGAGCACCTTGCTAAGAGTATTGAAAAATGAGTGTAATTTGTCCTGTCATGGTTGGTGCCTTTAAGCATTCTACATGTCACATGTTGTTATGTAAATTCTCTTTGAAACTGAATGCTGGAGAACAGAGAAATGGTTACAGCCAAAGATGTATTTCTGATGATTGCAAACATCTGGTTATTAAGGAGGTTGGACCACATTTGCCCCTTGAATTCCTCCGCGGAAAGACGTGAGGTTTTCATACATAAAAATCACTGGGGTGGTATTGCCTCCTCCCCAGAGATACCTTTAAGGTTCATGAACCTTTGCCTGCAAAGAGAAAATTAGGTGTAGAGTCATATGCAAAAAAAGCAAGAGTTAATGAAATTCGAGTTAAGATGCATTGTTGCTCCGTTTTCCAAAATGGCATTTGCCTTCCTTTCTCCTCCGTGGGGAAAATGCAGACTGGTCTGTTTCCCGTTGCCAGTTTGCACCTTCTGTGCATGGACTGATGCTGCCAGGTGAATATGGAGGAATGGCGTCAATGCTCAGTAAGAGAGATGAAAAATGGTACTGATATGTTGGGTGCCAGTCTTGAAATGCTAGTCCCCTTGTCCCTCTTCTAGGGATCCTGCTAGGATATTCCTGCACCTCTGCAGTTGGAGAGGGGGATGCCTCCACAGCAGTGGTCCTAGACCAGAGGACATTTGCAAGGAATGGAGAGATGCTACGTCCTCTACTGGGTCTAGGGATGTTCCTCAATAGCCCCAACAACAAAGATTTATCAGGTTCAAAGTCAGTCATGCTGCAGCTGAGAAACCCTGCTCTGTGATAAATTCAGCGATCCCCAAAAGGGTCTGGCAGGAGGCTTTCCTGGCCAGCAACTGACAATCTGGTGTGTAGAAGAAAACAGGGCTGCATTTGAGACTGTGTGAAAAGGGTTAATGTCCTTTGTATAGCTGTTGCTTGTAAATCTTTCAGAAAATCTAAATTAGCCTAGATCATCTATTATACTCACGACAGAAGGAAACACTTTTTTTCAGAGCCTGTTCATTCTAAAACAGAGCATTTGAAATGTTTCAAAAATAAACACAGTAAAACAAAGTAAGAAAGAAATGAGCCTATGTAAAACTATCAGGAAGGGAAATTAAGGAAAAGTAGTAAGACAATGTCCATCAAGTTTCCTGTGTCATTAGAATTGGGTCAACTCTGAGCTTCTTGGACAAAACAAGAGCTCTCTCTATATATACATATTTTAACTGAAAAGATGATGGATAGTAACAAACCAAGAATGAATCAGCTATAAATTCTCCCTTGTGCCTGTCAAATGTATTTGCATGTCTTAAGCCTTATATATGACCGTGCAATATAAGGAATTGTTGATATAGTTTTTATTCTCTGGTCTAACAGTACTGAGCCCATTTTTTGGATCCAGAAATGCAAAAATAAAGATTTGTTATTCCCAAGATCATGTAATGCGTTATGAAGGAGAAATAAAAGTCCCACGTTACTTCTGGGCTCCTCTAATTAGTAAGGCAAGATTCATAAGCTATAAATGCAGAATTGCACACACCACATTCGTTTGTCTGAAAACTGTTCTCAGTACATGGCAACTGAAGCTTTTTGGTATATCTACCATCAGTACCTCACTACTATATTAAACAGCGAAAGAAATAAAGGGTAAATGACATGGCTTACCCTCACACAAACAATTTGTAAACGTCTCAGAATAACACACCTGCTGTAAAATCAAAATTAGCTAACTTATAATGAACGTGCTCTTTCTTGGGAATAACCATGCATAGCTAATCAGTGCCATGTTCACCAGGGAGAGACAAAGCCATTTCCAAGTGATTAAACAATGTGTTTGTCACTACTTGGGATGGAAATTAATTTTAATATTCCAGCAATATCTGTGATCAGTTTGGTGATAAAGGTGGATTGTACCTCTTTTTTGATAACTGTATGGCTAGAATTCTGAAGCCATACTTGGAAGGAAGATCAAATTCTCAACAGAGAAGTAGTTATCCCCAGAAGGATTGGGGTTGCAGGCATTCATGTCTGCAACAAATATTAGAGCAAGGTGCTGGTCAAAAAGAAGGAAATTCATCCTGTTGCTTCACTGGATTATAAACTGCCGGGAGTGAATTGGCATGGAATGAAAAACTTTAAGCCCAACGTTTTAAAGGTTTCCTTTCTCCTCAGGAATATAAGGTTCAGGCTGCAGGAGATGGCAGGGGGATGGTTCCTCTTCGAAAGGAACACAGCAGAGTGGGACACAGGCCAAGAGTTGGCTGGAAGATTGAGGACCCCTGTCTTATGTTCAGTGAAAGCAAATAGCAAAGAGGTTGGAGGTACTCATTGTCGGGAAGTAGCATCATTAGGATTCAGGTGGTCCAGAGAGTGTGTGTTTCCTGTAGCCTTTTGTCTCTAAAGTCCTTTGGAGGAAAACTTCTAGGTTTGAGTGACATCTTTATCCCCGCCCTGTTCAGCTCACCCTATGACCCTATGACTCACACCTATCATGCTTTAGGCACTGTTGTGTGCTAAAGAGACAAATGGCACCTTCAGAGCTGTTTCTTCCGGTTGGAGCAGGGGACCTTTTCAATAAACGGTGATAAGTGATACAAGGGGTATTGTGTGAGTACCAGAGAAAGGTCCTTAGCCCAACTTGGGTGTTTCAAGAAGGCATCCAAGAAGCGAAGAAACAGGGGACACATGTAAGTCCAAATATTTCCAAAATTGCCACAGTAAAATCTTTCTGTGATCCCTCCCCTACCCCGACACCCAGCCATCTCCATCTTTTCTAAGATATCCCCTAACTGCATTTATTAAGAATGTATTGTTTCCACTGTCACCAACTGAAGGCCTATCTAACTGCCAACCTTAATCTGTTCTTCCTGAAGTATCCGATATAAATCTATGTTCTTACTAAAAACGGCAGTCAAAAAATGTATCCTAGGTCCATGCATGGTTTCCCTATTTTTTTCCTCCTGGGAGACTGAAGAAAATATCCTTTCGAATCTCCATGGCTACTTTTGTGGAAGCTTGGATGATCCTTGGAGGTATCCAACATAAAAACCGTCACATGAGAAGAGTCCCTAAGCATGCTCTTCATTTATTTCCTTTTTAAAAATTTAATTTTTTAGACAGAGTCTCACTTTGTCACCCAGACTGGAGGGCAAATGGTGCGATCTCAACTCACTGCAACCTCTACCTCCTGGGTTCAAGCAATTCTCTGACTTCAGCCATAATTCCAAGTAGGTGGAATTATGGTGCCTGCTATCACATCTGGCTAATTTTTGTATTTTTAGTAGAGATTGGGTTTCACCAGATTGGCCAGGCGAGTCTCGAACTACTGACCTCATGTGATGCCCCTTGGCATTCCAAAGTGCTGGGATTATAGGCATAAGCCATTGTGCCCAACCATTCATCCATTTCCTTTCATTGTTTTTTCCTGCCATGTCTTGGTATTTTCTGAGTATCAGCTTCCACACAGCTGAAGAACATAGGTTATGAAGAGGCCCCATTGTCTTTTGTCTCACATGCCTAAATAGAAACCCCTTGGGACATTAATACATGATTCCCCCTGGGGTAGGGACAGTTGTGGACCGTGGTAGGATCATAGGAACAAGTGGAAAACACTAGGCCAAACCAACCAACTCCCAACTGATTGCCAACATCAACTGAGTCAGACTGTGGTGAATTAGAAAGTCATGTCTACGTAGCCTATGGATTTTATAATCTTAGGAAGACACTGGGTTTAAGGTAAGACTGGGCCTTAGTATTCTACCCATACTGGCCTGGATAGCTTACTTAAGGTCTGTAAACACAGTTTCTTTAAGAGGACAGTGAGGGATGTACCTGCCCCCTTAGGGTTGATAGAGGGTGAAGTAGAAAAATCCATGTAAGGTGACAAGTTGGTCCATGCTATGACATGCATTCAGTGAACCGTACCTACTGTTCTCCAGGTTGATGCACTCAGGGACTATATTAACCACCTATACTCTTCTGAACATCCCTTTTGCTTGTGCTTGAGTACACAAGAAGACCACGTCTCTCCCTCTGTGCATCATTGATCATTGCTAGGGAGCACTTGCAGTTTCACAGACCTCCATTTCCTTCAAGCCACAGAAATAGCTGAGGCACTTCCATTGCCTATGGAATATGTAGATTGGAAATACAGTATTAAGTACGTAACAGTCACGGAGAGAGCAGAGTGGAGTTTTCCTTATTTCTCCTTGCATTTGATCCTGGAGTCAATTTGATTGTTCAGTTTGACTGAGAGACCACAATGCCTGGTCCACCTTCCTATGACTCACATTTGGGAGGAATTACCCAAGAGGTAATTGCTGTTCGGGAAGCTCACAAGTTGGTTATTTGTGCATCAAGATAAAAAGTGGAAGCACTGGAGACAAACGCTATAAACTTAGTATCTCTAAGGTTAGAAAACAGCAGCTAGACTCCAATCTGCTCCCTCGAAGAGGAACTCCCTGAGTGCCTATTATGTACCAGGCATATTTCATGGAGTACGATGGACTGCTCTAATGGATCATCACATGTGTTATTGTTTTTGAAATGGAGTCTCACTCTGTCACCCAGGCTGAAGTGCAGTTGTGTGATCTCAGCTCACTGCAGACTCCTCCTGGGTTTGGGCAATTCTCCTAACTTCAGCCTCCCAAGTAGCTGGGATTATAGGCATGCGCCACCATGCCTGGCCGTGTTTTTTATGATTATTCTAAGCCTGAGTATCTAGCGTCAGCTGAGGCTTTGGGTCTAGGTTCTCTAGATATCTGAGCAAGATTCTCTGCCCTTTCTCAGGTAATTAATTATCACACATCTGTATAAACTTCCCAAAGATTCCTTGAGAAGTATTTTGAGGAGACCGTATACTATTTGGGATATAGGAAAGGTAGGAGAATAACCCAGGAAAAAAACTTAAAGCTGGCCAGCGGAAAAACAAAGAGATCCTTTAGGAATGTCTTCTGGGTAAGTCCTAAAAAAGCCTCTGACACCAATCTGTGGGACTGTATGTCCTTCTGTGTACAGATCAGCCATGCTTTCTGGTTTTATTCTCTAAATGTCAAAATCCCAAACTTGTATTATTTGATGCTTAGGAACCTTATTCATTTAATAGTAGGAACAAAAGTCATCACTACCCATCCTCAGAATACTTTACACACAGGGGTGTCCAATCTTTTGGCTTCCCTGGGATAGACTGAAAAAATAGTCATAAAATATATATACACTACAGCTAAGGAGCCACACATAGACAAAAAGAAATCATAAAGAAAGTCTCATGTTTTAAGAAAGTTAATTAATTTGTATCGGGCTATATTCAAAGCTATGTGCATCATAGGTCCACATGCAGCCTATGGCCTATGGGTTGGACAAGCTTGCTTTGCAGAATTCTCTGTCTCTAAAGCGCAACTTCTTTGCTAGTTTCAAAATGTAACCCACATCATGAATCAGTGGTCTTTAAAGCTTTTTTTTTTTTTTTTTTTGGAGGGCAGAATGTGAAAAGGCATTTTCACAGATGCCTTTAATAATCTGATTAAAAATTTTCTCTAGGAATATGGGTAGAAACACAGCGCACACACACACACACGCACACGCACATGCACACACACACCCCCCTCCCATTCTGTACAAATGCCAGCAAGTTTATGATCCCACCTGATATCCAGTCAAACATAGCTGTATTTGAACACATTAAAAAGTTGAACTTATTTTCTAGTTGGGAGGGGCATCTGGGTAGAGTAGTTGTAAAGAGCCTTTTCTATAAAAATATACTTGTGGCTGGTATGTGTTATGTTACACAAGCAGGTTGTATAGTTTGGGCATTTTATACTTTTTTTTATAGTAAACTAATTTTCTATAGTGCAATCACTCCCTGACTTGCATTCAGTTATTTACTGCTATTACTTTTCTAAGAAAATAAGATGTGCATTTGCATTATGTCCTTGCAAAAGCATATTAAGTCCCAACATGATTGACAAGCAAAACAATTACCTTTGCATGGCTAGACGGACCATCTCTGCATTGAAATAGGACTGCACCTGCTTAGTGCACGATGGTAACTCCCTTCTCTTATAACTGTTCTGTGGTTAATTTATCTATAGCTGCACCATAGACATGGATCCCTGTGCCTGTTTCCCTACATCTGATATTTTAAGTGCAGCTGTTTGATGAGGCTTTAAAAGATATTTGGATTCATTTTTGGAAACTAGCATAAGACTTTGTGATAAGAGCTTTGCTGAAACCAGCTCCTCCTTTAGAATACGACATAGGAGGCTAACCTTCAGTTTTGTCTCAGATGTGGTTAACTAACACTTGGGGGACGGTGTTGTGGAGCAACAATTCTCATACTCCTGGGACCAGCAGCATCACCATAATCTGTTAACTTGTTAGAAATGCAAACGCTTAGATGCTGTCATCCGTATCTATTGAATCAGAACCTGTTGGCTGGGCATGGGGCCCAGCCATCTGTGTTTCAGCCTAGTCCTCTAGGTGATTCTGATCCACATTCAAGTTTGACCACCATTGCTGCTGCTCTCTCCTGCCATAGTACTTAAGAGTTTGGGCTGTGGAGCCAGACTTCCTGGGCTCGAATCCCAGTTCAGTCAATACCAAGCTCTTTCAGTTTCTCCATGTCTAAAGAGGCAATGGTATTATCCATCTCATAGGGGTGTTATGAGGAATGAGTGGGATCATGAGCACAGAACTTCCAAACTAGGAACTGATCCTTGATAAGCATTCTACAAATGTGAGTAGTGGCAGTAATGGTGCTCATGCCATTACTCTTAAGGAGAAAAACTGTTTTGATAAAATTGGCTTCCCATTACATGCCTTTATTTCACACTGCCAGTGAGGATGACTACATTGGTTCCATGATTTTGAGTTATCATATAGATCACTCAGCCTTTATTTCTTTCCAAGACGTACATGTGCACTTTGAAAACAAGTAATCCCTTTGTGATGGGGTTTATAAAACCAACTACAGTCACCTTTCCTCCAGGAAGCCACTGTATTTAGACTGTAATGCTAGACATTATACCTTCCCCCCGGCCCCTCCAAAAAGCTAGGCACCTTTCAGCCATGGGACTTGCCTTGCTCTGTCTCCGGCATCCTCCCCACCCCGCAGCCTTTGCCTTGCCAGCTCTTCCTTTCTCTCCACTGAGCCAAGGCTTTTAAGTTTCAGTGGCATTTGCTCAGCCTGTCTCATCTCTGCTGCTGGCCCTGCCTCCTTCCATTCCACATTCAGGACACCTCTGCTGCTCTCTCCTGCAGCGTCTAACACAGCTGCAGTTGTACAGTTTTGTGCATAATTTGTGACTGTGTGCCCCACACCCTGTATACTCTGGGAGGGCACATTTACTGAGGGGGCTTGATTCCTGTGTCTCCATGCCTTGGCATAGTAGTTGGGGTACAGGAAACCTTTCAGTCATTGAGAATTAGTTCTTGTTCAGTTTGAGCTTGTCACGATGGGAAAGCTAGATCAGTTCCTCTTTGGTTCAATGTCTCATCAATGTGGGATGTCAATATCCCCCAAGTAACTTTCCATGGCCCATGGGAAGAGGACAAAGCATGGGGATCAGGTCACCCTAGTGAACAGAGACTCCTAAGAGCAAACATCAAAGCATGTTCTTTCCTTACCTTTAGGCAATATTGGTACAAACAGGCTTGACATGGAGGCACAAAACTGGGCAGGGTGTGTAACAACTCGTCTTAATGAAAGAAGGGATCCGTTTCTTGGCCAGAGCTCAGCCTCAGCCACATCACAGAACCCCACTCCCAGCCCACAGCCATGCCATGTGCCCCACTGGAAAAGCCCCCAAGGCCCAGGTTTAGTTCTTCTCTCCATCATTCCCAGAAGATCAGAGACAGATGAGGTTCCCCAAGAGATATTTAGAAGACATTATTTCCCATATCTAAAAGTATGTGTTCATATTTGGTTAAAAATATATTACTTCTAGACTGCTTTCTGCCTAGTCTTCTAACCTGGTCTCCTAATTGAGGTTCCAGTCTCTGAATCGTATTTCTCCTCCATGGACAACACCCACTGATACTGAATAGCCAAATCATAGACAAACCTGAGACTCCTCCCAACCCATTGTAGAATTCTTTATCAACCTGGAGTTGATAAAGAAATGACTCAGTCATCTCCTGAAACCTTTTCATGCCCACTCTTCCCTCTAAAACATGGGCCCTAGTCACTCAGTTAGTACGCATCTTCTAGTTAATAAGCAACATGTCAGGAATTGAGAGACAATGTTAGCTAAGTCACTGGGTGTAGCTTTTAAGGTGCAACGAGTCACATGCACACATACCTTTAATGTGAGGCAGAAATTGATGAGTGGCTCAGGTAAGGGACTGAAAGTGATGCTGGTGCTCATACTGGGAGAAGTCACCCAGCGGCAGGTGAGCACCGGGTCTCGGACATGGTGACCTTTGTTAGAGCTACATTGTCAAGGATGATGCCCATCCCTTTGCAAGCATTATCCTGTGAAACCCTCCCTTGAGGTGGGCACTTAGCTACTTTCCCATTTTACAGATGAGTACGGTTCAGGTATCTCAAGCAATGTGTCCAAAGGTACTGAGCTATTGAGGATGCTGCAATTTGATGCAAATGTCCATGTGCTTCCCATCTGACTGGGCTCTCGAAAGGTCATCTCACTGCTTTCGGATGAGGATACTGCAAGAAAGGACATTGCCCACACAAGGCATAGCACGTGCACGGGCATGGCCGCAAGAATGGGACGGAGCTGTTTGGATATGGCTAAGTGATCAGTTCTGTGGATTAGGACCCACACTAAATATTTGTTGGTCACCTCCCATCAGATCTGTTCCAAGTCCTGTTGGCAGAGGGTGACTCTGCCTTCTGACCCCCAACCGACATTCTCGCTTTACATTGGAAATGTTGAAAAAGAGTTGAAAGTGTAGCTCAGGACGCTGCATACCTCAGCATCTTGGATTAGGGCCTTACGCCCCTTCACAAGTGCCCTTGTGAACTGTAGACCTCCCAGATCAAATATGAACCACAGCTGAAAGCTATTCCTACCGATCTGCTTAGCGTGTGAAATCCCTGACGCATTTGTAAGGATAATGGTACTTGGAATCTAGTCAACAACTCCAGAATACTCTAAGAAGCACACTAGAGTGTTCTCCAACAAGCCAGTGTCACAATTGCATGTGTGTATCAGTACTTTGTGTGTGTGCTGTAAAATGCCTTCCCTTGGCTGAATATGCTTGGCTTACGTGTGGGTCCAGTCCGCTACTGAAACCTGCTGGAATCCTTTGGTATTCAAGTTGTCCTTCTGTTAGAACCTCAGCCTCATTCAATGGTGGTGATCATTGGTCCTTTGCCTGAATCATAAGTCATCTGGAAACTACATGAGAAGACACCGGGGATGATTGTAAATAACTACTATCCTTTTAAAAACAGGTGTTTAGAAACAGTTTTATGTCCAAGACACCTTGTGGTCCCTACAAAAGCCTGTGAAGGGTACATATGATTCTCATTAAACTCATTTTAATGCTTAGGAAATATAAATCGGTTTCTCATGATCACATAGCTAAAAGCTATTTCCTGGATATTTTACTCAAAGTATACCAAAAAGCTTCAGAAGAATCATTCCCTAACGCCTGTCCCTAGCCCTGTGAATTCTCTTCTCTTGGGATGGTGGCTCTATGGGTGGCAATCAGAAAGCTGTTGTCAGATTGGGCTTGTTCGATCATGGTAGGGGACCTTTGCTTAGTCTAGATATAATTTATGAGAACATACAGATATACACCTGCATATATCCATGTACCTAAAAATACAAATACATATAAATATCCCAATATACTTATATAAGTATACACATGCATGTGTTTATATATGTACATACTATACAGAAGTGCAAACATGCATTCCTCCACACTTGTCTGTATTACCATACATACAAATAGGCACACAATCCACTTGTACACATAGACTTGTGTGCACACAAAACACATTCTTGAGCACATACCCATGCTCACTCACATATCATTAGAGATATCCTCCATTTACCATAAAATAATGCACATTAAATTATCAAATATACTACAGTGTGAAAGAAGGTAGAAGAAAAAAATTTTAAATCATTTGTGTTGCCCAGCTCACCTAAGGTCATTCAGCTCTAGCCCATATTTAGAATTCTGCAGTCTATGTCTCTAACCTTATAATCCTATTTCGAAATAGATGGTTTGGGGGTTTGTTCCGTGGGGTAGGGGGTTATGTGGTTTCATTGCCAACTCTGACCTATTAAGATGCTCATGTCTCTCTGGCCCTCTTAAAATAAATCTCAGTCCTCTTCGCATTTCAAAGTTGTGCATTTCTGTATCCACTCCCGAGAGAGTGGCAAGTTTGGGACCTAGCACGCCACTACCACCAGGTCCTAATTCTGGGCCAACACCGAAGCCCAGCCTAATTTTCTCCGTTTGCTCAATGGCCGTTGTCTCCAACCTCCTTAATCAATGTGAAACGATCCTCGGTTCCTGTGTTTTGGATTGTGACCAGACTAACCTCGCCAGTGCAGGGGTTGGTGTGTCTGCATGGGAAATGCACTAATATGGATGTTTCTCTTTGTGTGTGCACCCTTGCAGTGTTGTTTACCAGGATGGATTTTATGGTGCAGACATTTATGTAAGTATTCATTCACATGCATGCCATCCCCATTTCCTCCTGGAGTCATTCTTTTTACAAGTTTGCTGCAAATTTCTCTCCTTGGTCTGTAGGAACAAATTCAGTGGCTTGTCTTGCAGGATGGAAGGCCGTCTGCTCCTGAGCTCATGGCAGACCTCACTGGCTGTTTAAGGGAGTGGAATTAACTATTTGATCAACTTCAGAATAAATACGATCCTCCCAAAAAGTCAACCACTGAAGACCCCACTTCACCCACAGAGAAATTGTCTCTCAAATTTTTAATATGTTTTGTTTTTCATATAATATTTAGGATAACAGCTGTAGGTGCCAGATGCAGAGGGTTAAAAAGATATTTTCATGGCTGATATTTGATGTCTGTCCTAAAAAAGTTATTTATCACAGCAGGCTTAAGAATACTTTGTCTCTCTGGACTTGCATGAGCTTAGCCCCAAACATCTCCTAATTCTCTTAACAAAATGTTTGTTAAACTGAACAAGGAGCCCCCATTTCCTTTAGCCTTTTATTCCATTTCCCCCAATTACCTGACTTAAAATTGCTTGCTAAACAGTAAGACCTTGTAAGTGTTTTTAGAAAACAATAGGCTATTTCTCATTATGAGGACCATAATTAAACTTACCTATGTTCATCTAGAGGTAGTGATTCTCCCACATTATGATCTGAGCACTGATGTTAGGAAAATGATCGGGAATAAACGATTTTGAGTAAGTGGGCAGTCAGTGCTGGAGATATTCTCTAAATCACAATTTGTATTACAAAAGACCTCAGTCAATGGGATATTTGTTTTTTAGACTAGATTGCCAAAAAAATCGAATCTCTGATGAAATTGGCATCATGTACTAGAAGACGAGTAAGGCGCTGATTAATTTTATTCTTTTTGAATTTCAAATCATTACAATTTTGAGATACAGTATTTATCTCCGTCAATGATGGACCGAGCTGAGCTCTACTATTGCATCAAGTATATTTACAACCATCTGTGGGTTAGTATTTTTTCCCCGTAGTAAAGTGAGTGACCAACCCTTATGTCCTTAATTCACTCAGTGATCAATCAGTTTCCTTCTTTTTGGGGGGAACTTAAGGTTTTCCTTCTTATGTCCTTTTTTCAGACTTTCAGATTTTAATTGTGAGGCAGGCTGGGGCTGAGCAGTTCGAAGCCCATTCATATCCTCAGGCACCTGCTAAACCTAATCACCAGTCCTGGCTCTCGCCTTCATGCAGCCCGTGGGTAGATTATTGCAGATGGAAGGAGCCAGAATGGTAGTTGGCATCACTGAATTTAGGGCTTTAGAAATAAAAGGGAGTAGACAAGAAATAGAGAAATGCTTTTTAAAAATACCACCTAAATGGAAACTATCTTCATCAACACCTACCCAAGAAAAGTATGCAGATTTCCCTGAGTTTAGTTTAAAAGTATCATTTCACAGTCATTTCGTGAGTGTCCACCCTTCATGCCTCTGTTTCTTCAAACTTACAATTTACCGAAACATTCATGTGTGGTCTCTTATGCAGATTTCAAATTGGCATCTTTTCCTGACCTCAGATTCTTGAGTAGCAGGAAGGAAAGGCTGCCTGAAATCAGGGTCTGTGGAGCTCCCACAGATAAGGAAAAAACCTATCGGGGCATAGGGCTGCATCAGAAAATCCACAGAGCTAGGCAAACAGAAATAACACAAAGTTAGAAGAAGGGATATGCCAACCTCTCGACTAGAGAGGAAAAAGAAAATAGGCTCAGGGAAGAAAGCCACAGAAATGTCCCTTTGTGCTTTTCTAGTTCCTTTAGATTTTGTTTCTCACACACTCATCATGTTTGAGACCAACCCACTGGTTCCAGTGGTGCAGTTCTGGGTGAGCATCTGGGTGAGTTTCACAGGACAGAGATTCTTCCACTTCTAAGTTACCGATGCCTCCACTTACAAGACCACCCCTCTCTCACTTTTCAGGCTATAACCCCCAGCCAAAATTTTTCTTTACTTTCCTCTCTCTTTATATTATGATAGTAAGATGCTTTCATCAGGGAACTATCAAATATGCAATCAGGTGGCAGAAAAGTTTCTGCAGTATGAATTTAGAGATTTGTTTATCCAGCGCATATTTCTTTCCTATCTTTAAGATTGTTGCGAGGGTGTGTGTGTGTGTGTGTATTGGACAGAAAGAACCTAGCTTGCTCCACTGCCCACCTCAGCAGCAGAACAAAAGGTCATTGATGACCATAAGTTTATTTAAGGAAAAGAAATAGAATTACGTTCTGCACTTCAGAATATACAGAACAAGATTCATCCTAGCTTGAATTATGTCATAATCTTGAATGCGCTTTTTCAAGCCACTCCCCCCTACCTCCCTGGAGATACCAGCATGTTCTGATGAGTGGAAATATTCCCCAGGCTTAGTTTTTAAAAGAGATGAGAGTTGAAGAGTCTTAGAAGGTCATATGACGTTCTACCTTAAAGATTTTGGCTTACTACTTCAGTCTCATTAAAAACAGTACACAATAAGTAGGTTTTGGGGGATTCTGAGAGGCCCCGGGATATATGCTAGACACATCAGACACCTCTAATAGGTTTAAACGGAGTCGCCCTGAGGCACCCAGGCTGGAGTGCAGTGGTGCAATCTCAGCTCACTGCAACCTCCGCCCCCCTGGCAATTCTCCACCTGCCCTGCAGCAATTCTTCTGACTCAGCCTCCTGAGTAGCTGGAACTCCAGGCACCTGCCACCACCCTGGACTAATTTTTTATTTTTAGTAGAGACAGGTTTCGCCATGTTGGCCAGGGTGGTCTCAAACTCCTGACCTCAGTGATCCCCCCGCCTCAGCCTCCCTAAGTGGTGGGATTACAGACGTGAGCCACCATGCCCAGCCATAAACCTCTTCATTTTAATTTTATTGCGTAGAGTACTAAGTCTCTAGCTTCAGTCACTGCTAAGGAAGACAAAAGAGGACACTCTCAGATTCTTCCTACTCAAAATATTCTCCACCCTGGCGGTGTATCAGAGCAGGTCAACAACTCAACAGCATGTATCTCAGAACTACTGGGCTTTTGTAGGTACCCTGCTCCCTCCCTCCCTTGTCCTTTGTTCTCCAAGGTCTTTCCATCCCTACCAACTGATCTTGGAGCCCTTGGGCATTTTTTAGTTCTGCCAAAGCACACAGGCTTTGAAACACCTGCATGATCCCCATAACTGGCAAGCCACAATCTCCTCTCTCAAATGACCTCCTTCTGAAAGTTTTCAGAGGAGAGAGGATTGAGCAGAGAGGGACAGATGATCACAGATGTCCTGAAATTGCCAAAGAGAATAGACTTGTTATGAAATGCTGTGAGCCAGACACAAAGGAAAAAAACCAGGACAGCTCGTTTGGGCAGAGGGCAAAGAAAAGGCCTTCATCCTACTCAGGGGCTGAGCCCTGCAGGAACACCACTGCCTCTAGTAACAGTAGAGAGGTTCAGGCACAGTGTGGGTGGGTATTCATCAGAGAGGATGTGGGGGTTGTCTGAGAAAGGAGGATAGGAATAGTGTGTACCCAAGTCCCTTCCACCAGAGAACAGAACAGAAAACACACACACTCTTGTGTAAAAATATAGGAATTTTCATAATGAAACGTATCAGATGTACCAGTTCACTATTATTGCCTAGTGGTATACCTTTAAATTCATTTTAATTAAAAAGCGGGTCAAGTTAAGCAAACTAAGTAATAGAGGTGATACAAACAGTTGAAGTACAAGGATTAAGGTTCTGAGACCTTCAGAGTCACTCATATTTGAAAGTGAAGCTCTAGATTTTTTTTTTTTCCAAGGCAGTCTCTGTCACCCAGGCTGGAGTGCAGTGGCACGATCTCAGCTCACTGCAACCTGTGCCTCTGGGGTTCCATTGACTCTCCAGTCTGACTCCTGAGTAACTGCGATTACAGGCACCTGCCACCACGCCTGGCTAATTTTTGTATTTTAGTAGAGACAGGGTTTGCCATGTTGCCCAGGTTGGGTCTCAAACTTATGACCTTAAGCGATCCGCCTGCCTTAGCTTCCCCGCAAAGTGCTAGGATTTACAGGCATCAGCAACCATGCCTGACCCCCAAAGCTCTAGGTTTTATGAAGACAGAAGTTGACCAAAGAGTGGAAAACAAGCATTATGTAACTGAACTGAACTAAGACTTTTGTTGGGTGACCTTTTCAGGAAGAGATCACAGAATATGGCATTTGATCTAAAGATAACTATTAGTATTACAAATGTGAAGAGTGACAAAGAAATAACTTTTAAAAAGAAAGGACAGATGCATAGAAACTGGGGTAGGATAGTCGGGTGTCTGACATAGGAAGAGCTGAAAAGAGGTGATATACAGTATAAATATTAATCATGTTCCTTTTTATTAAGAACATTCCAAGTATCCCAATATTAGAAGCATCCATGAGGGCTGCCTAGTAAATGTGTCTTGAGATTCCCGAGCATTTTGCCACCATTCCTAAATTCTGTATAACAAGGTTCTGGTTACCACCACGGCTAAATACAGTTATTTCTGAATGCGTGTCACTCTACCACCCATATGTTTTAAAACAGAGGTATCGCCATTTCACCGATGTTTGAGCTCATGAATGAGAAGTATCCATAGCTTCGGGAACATGTAAAGCTGGAAAGTAGGAATTCTTCAAATAGAAACAACCCCGGCTCTTTCTTCCAGAGACCTTGCTTTCAGTGTAAGGCAGCTGAGGATTGGCATTTGGCTTGCCCTTCGCAATCATCATAGTGGAGACCTCAAGTCCACAGAGAAATTAAGCAACTGCTGTGTCTGTGATGGGAGAGACCAGATGCTGACTGTTTTACCTGTACTACCTCATCTCTCCTCACCACAGCCCTTGAAACAAGGAATCTTATTACCTCCATTTTTTTTCTCTTGTTCCAGATGAGAATTTTTATTTTTTAATTTTTTAATTTTTGAGACAGAGCCTCCCTATATTACCCAGGTTGGAGTGCAGTGGTACAATCTCAGCTCACTGCAACCTCTGCCTCCCAGGTTCAAGCGATTCTCCTGCCTCAGCCTCCAAAAATAGCCAAGACTACAGACATGAACCACCACACCTGGCCAATTTTTGGATTCTTAGTAGTGATGGGGTTTCACCATGTTGGCCAGACTAGTTTCAAACTCCTGACCTCCAGTGATCCACATGTCTTGGCCTCCCAAAATGCTAGGATTCCGGGTGACAGCCACCATGCATGACCCAGAAGAGAAAAGTTTTTTTCCTCCCAAAAAAAGAGAAAATTTTTCCAGAAATCTTCACCGACCCTGGGGCTTGAGCCCACATGATCTGACTACTGAGTTCAGTACTTAAACCCTGGGCCTACAAACTAAAGTCATTAATCCAGTGGAGCAAAATTTGAAAAATACAGTGAAAAAAATACGTTCTCTAACATAGGAGTGAAAGACAGGAGAGAAGTGAGAGAATAATGGAGCACAATGGGGTGGGCAGGCTACTGAGAATAATATTTGTACTGGAAACATTGAAGTAAGCAGTGAACTAGAGGATAAAGGGATGGTGGAGGGGAGAGGAAGAAGAATGTTACCAGGCATAGCTCTATAAACTTAGACTCTTAAATAAATAAATTTGAACTGGAAAGGAAAGGCAGACTGTAGAAGAATAAACATGCGCACACCCCTTTATAGGGCACATCCCTCAGTCTCTTCAAGTGTTCAGCCACCTCAGTGTCTGCCCTGGAACTGGAGAATTTTACTTCCAACTCTGACCACTCACATGAAAAAAGATTAGTCTTGCCCATGAATGACTGTTACCTCCAAAAACCACATCTTAGTCCGTACAAGGATTCTACAGAGACCTTCCTTGCCAATACTAGATTTGTATGAAATGATAGCATTTTGATGACATGTATATTAACACCAGTTTACGCACACACACTCATATACCCAGTTTCTCTAGTTTGAAAGTATTAAAAGCAGTTATTGTAGCTTCAAGCATAATTCATGAATTCATAAGTTCCACTTTTGCTCTGTTGTTGGTTGAAATAATTAGGCATTGGTGTTAAATGCTTAGATATCACAGAAAATTCCAATCATGAGATAAAGAGATAAATTTGAACTAGGTAATTTGGACTGTTGAAATATGCTTTTGCGAGGTAAGAAGCCATGAAATTATCTTTTTATTCTTTAGCAATCAACACAAGTTACAGCACAAAGTGGTTTGATCCCTATCTCCACCTTCTTTGATACTCTCCCTTGCAGAGATTTACAACCAAACATGCTTGTCAATGCCCAGTGCCCCTTTCAGCTTGGTGGGTCAGTCCCAAGTCTTGGTGAAATAAGAGAAGCAAACTTGTAAATGAATTGCTCTGGAATTTGTCTGACTTATGCATTCTCTTTTATTTATTTCATTTTTGCATTGAAAACATTACATTTCTGTTTCCTTATAGAGTAGTGTATCAAGAGCCTGTGTATGGCAATAAATTGCTGCAGGTATGAAATCCCGACTGGTGGAGAAACTCATCACTATGATTTGTGGGTTTGCTGTGAAATCCTTACTAACAAGATAATTCTGGGGAGGGGAATCGTTCTCTAACATAGGAGGAAAGACTTAACTGAATTTTCCAGTTTTAATATGAAATCTCCTAGAATAGAGGTGGCTATCCCCATGTCTTTTGATATATCCACTGACCGTGTTGTGGCAGTTTTTTCCAAATATGGGTGCTGTTTTATGACGGATAGTAGTTGGCCTTGGCACCGAACTTCGTTAGATCCTGAGTATCAAAATGGTGGTCTTGCTTGGCTGTTAATTTTTTAGTTTAAAAGGTATCTGGACTCAATCGATACAAATCCAATGAAAAGAATTCAAGGTTCTGATTGAACCAGTTGTCTGGGTAATGTTTTAGTAGGTTCCCAGAGTGAACTGGAATGGTGAAATCAAAAATCTCAAATATCCAGCATTAAGAGCCAGCATACCTGATGCCTAACATAACCCTCCCTGGTCCTTTTAGAGCTGATCCGAAATTTATTTCACACGTATTGCTATAGATTTTAAACCTATTTCTCACTACTGAAGCAACCACCAACTAAACATGTTTATAGGAAGAAAAAAGCATTCTTTGGAATGTGGCTGGTTGAGAGTCTCCAAATTTGGTCTATTAAGGACATTGAAACTGTCCAATAAAATAAGAGAATTTTAAACTGAGGATGATCAGTGGGAGTTTTAGGACAGTACTTTCCTTATCACTGCAGTTCCGTTTCTTCTTCAGTATTAAGAGTGAATTAAGAAAGTACTTTTAAACCATGAGAATTTAGTGCGTTGTAACTGCAACCTGAATGTGAGAAATAGGTAGTTTAACCTAGTAAAGGGCAATATAGTTGAAATCCCTGAGATAAACTTTCATTGTCACATTTCAAGAGAACTGGACCTCTGACTGTCACCCTTCAAAACTAGATGAACGTGGCTGGGCATGGTGGCACACACTTGTAATCCCAGTACTTTGGGAGACCAAGGCAGGCAGATTGCTTGAGACCAGGGGTTCAAAGACTAGCCTGGCCTACATGGTGAAACCCCATCTCTACTAAAAATACAAAAGTTAGCCCAGTGTGGTGGCACACGCCTGTAGTCCCAGCTACTTGGGAGGCTGAGGCAGAATTGCCTGAACCCAGGAGGCACTGGTTGCAGTGAGCTGAGACCATACCACTGCACTCCAGCCTGGATGACAGACGAAGACAGTCTCAAAAAAAAAAAAAAAAAAAAGACTAAATAATGCAGATAAATTAGGGAGTCATTAAGGTTTTCATTTTACAAATGTTCTTTAAGTATTATAGTGAATAAGATTTAAGTTGTATATATACCAACATACCTGTTTCGCACAAAGCAAGACTTGACCCTTGGATATTTTTATATTTTTCTATAATAATATAACCAGGGAGCCTCTACCCCTGGTTAAGCTGATTGCTACTTTCCTATGCACTCAAGCTGAAGGAAGCACACATAGCACATACGTGTTACAGTCCTACAGATGCCCACATCCCCACTAGTACAAAGAGGTTTCTGTCCCCTCATTCTTCTGTGGCCACTAAAACATCTGTTTTCAAAAGTATGCTCTAAAGTGAAAACTTTTTCATTTAAGCCTCAAATTCTCCGAGATGCCTTGGTGGTCCACAGTGTTCTTGGATATTGTCCCAAGGAGTTCCACGAACAGTTTTACTTTAACTGAGCATCCAACCCAACTGGTTTGGTTGTGGAAACTTTCCTTTCCTTGCTGTGAATGCCCCATAAGCACAATTTTGAAAATGTTTTATTAGCTGGGCACAGTGGCTTTCACCTGTCATCCCAGCACTTTGGGAGGCTGAATTGGGAAGATCGCTTGATCTCAGGACTTTGAGACCAGCCTAGGCCACATAGTGAGACCCCATCTCTAGTAGTAATAAAAAAAGAAAAGGCAAAGACCGTCATTTGAGGTCCTGAATGGGTGACCACCTCGGGGTGACCACCTCGGTGTGATGACCTCGGGGTGACCACCTCGGGGTGACCACCTCAGTGTGACGACCTCGGGGTGACCACCTTGGGGTGACGACCTCAGGGTGATGACCTCAGGGTGACCAACTCGGAGTGACCACCTCAGGGTGACGACCTCAGGGTGACCACCTCAGTGTGACAACCTCGGGGTGACGACCTCAGGGTGATGACCTCAGGGTGACCACCTCGGAGTGACCACCTCGGGGTGACCACCTCAGGGTGACGACCTCAGGGTGACCACCTCAGTGTGACAACCTCGGGGTGACGACCTCAGGGTGATGACCTCAGGGTGACCACCTCGGAGTGACCACCTCGGGGTGACCACCTCAGGGTGACGACCTCAGGGTAACGACCTCAGGGTGACCACCTCAGTGTGACCACCTCAGGGTGACGACCTCGGGGTGACCACCTCAGGGTGACTACCTCAAGAGACCTCTAGAGGTTTTGCCAACCAAGGACACTTCTCAGTCCACACGAGTGGGTCACTTTGGTGGCCTCATTTGGTGATGGTGGCAAAAAGATCCATGCTGGCCATTTGAAATTCTTAGATAAGGTCACGTTTATATTTTGCTTCCCATGATATGGAAAAATTATGTTTCCTGAATGAGGAGTATAGAACTATTTTGTGCCTGTCATGCCTTGTTCCTTTGGTTGGTGGAGTGAAGATTCTAATTGTCAATGACACATTCTTGTCATGATCTCAGAAGACCAGGTTCAACATGAACATGATCTGGTGACAGCAACTGAAAGTGAGTGTTCCTTTTACAGACATTGCCATGGAACCTCGGAGTAGTTCTGGCTATGCTTGATGAGCTGCCAAATCCAGAGCAGTAAGATTGATTAGAGTCACCTGTTAGAAAGGCAAATTACAGCAATTTGTATTTTTGTATATAAAGCAATTTGTATTTTACAGTGTATGCACACATACTGAGTTAATACACAACTCTGTTACTTCTCCAGTATGAAATGCATACAGAAGAAAAATACGGAAGGAAGACTACACAATAGAGATGGAGAGAGAAAACCACCTAATCCCATTTTCCCTAATTATGACATATTTCAGGGATCATTTAGACTGGTACTGTCCAGTCGTTTAGCCACCAGCCCCCATGTGGCTTTTTAGATTTAAATTCAAATTAACTGAAAAGTAAATTTAAAATTTAACTCGTTGCATGAGTTACCTTTCAGGAGTTCAATAGTCATTTACTAGAAGTAACTACGACGTTGGACAGCACAGATAGGTAACATTCCTCTCATCTCCAAGTGTTCTACTGGACAGTGAGACCACTGACCAAGGTCAAAAAGTTCTCCACTGGCTCTGGAGACTTCACCTTGTGATCCTGACCCTGAATCAGGATACTCACAAGCAAATTCCTAGATAATAAAGACAGATGTCCGGGCACTGATGACCTAGGCGTGTCTCAGAAGAGAAACACACGTACCACACACACTCTCTCTCCACTCAGAGCTTTAAGTCCGTTGCAGCTCATGTCTCCTAGAAATCAGCTAACCAATTCCAGCCCCTCCCTACCTCATTATTATGTGCACCTGCACACCTGTATCTTTCTGTACACGTCATGAAAGTCAAGAAGATGAACAAGTCGTATAGAAAAATGGCTACAGAAACCTGGTGACCTGATTTCTCTTCAGTCTATCGTTCTATTTGTTGGACTCAGTGATGTTATAACAACTGCTTTGGTTTTATAACTCCCTTAGCACATCTAATGTGTTCCCCATTCCTACTTGGAGAACATAGTATTTGGAACACCAGGTGGCATCTGGCGAAGACCTCTTTTTGTGGTTACCTTCCATTATCTTTTTTTTAAAAAGAAAAAAAGCCTAAAGCACCCGGTATTATCAGGCGGTCTCCCATCCAATTACTAACCAGGCCCAACCCTGCTTAGCTTCCGAGATCAGACAAGATCGGGCCCGTTCAGGGTGGTATAGCTGTAGACATTCCGTTATTTTTTTAAGGGAAGCTTTAAAAATAAAAACCTGGCTCCACATGATTGGTGATTACCTGTCAGTTTTGGATGTGTCTTCTCCAGGACTGACCCAAAGAATAAATTGTGAGAGATAAACTCATTTCTTTGAATTGCTATGCAAGTGATAACATATTAACCCTGAGAGTTAACTATGGCTGGAAGGAGACAGAAAGAAATGGAGACCAGGTTACCTATATCTTGAGAGAGGCTTTTTGTAGCTTCCGTGCTTCATCTATTTCTTATTGTACTACTTAGTTTCATGAGGCCACATGCAACAAACCTACTTTTCTCTCCATGATTCTGCTGTTGCATACCTCCGACACACTACTTTATCCCGTGTCACCCCTTTATGGTGATGGTGAGAACCCTTACCTCAGAGAACTACGTGACTGTGTATTCTAATTAGAACCTGCATGGTCCTGTGTTATCAGTGGATACTGGATCCTGTTTGTTAATTGTGCTGAGATCATTGTACAGTGTTTGATGTATCATTGTCATCCACTGAGCAGAAGCTCTGTTATTTTCACAGTTTGATAATCAATGCTCCACTGAACACAATTCCTTTTGAATATGCCTATTTGCTCATCCTCTTTGCTTAATTGAACAATTGCAATTACTGGTACATACAACTAAATGTTATTTTTCTTTTCAGATTTTTTTCTCTGTTAATGATTTTATTTACAAATTAGAAGACTTTATCATATTTTCCACACCAAATTCTGCATCTGAAGCAGCATGATACATAGCCATGTGAGATCTGTAGCCAAAAAGAAGAACTGTTCTGTCATTTTTGTAATAGTTGTGTAACATTTAGATAGCTAAAAAGTCTTCAATAACATTAGTGGTTCAACGACCAGATAAGAGATTGCTGATAAACTGTCAATCGAAGGGTGATGTGATTTAATAACTATGAAAGACAGGCGAGCATTCACTTGATTATTTTGTAAGGAAATAGGAACTGAGTAAAATTCAAGTTGATATCTGATCAAGGTAAAGCAGAATGGTTGTTGAAAATCTGGAAAGTTCAGCCAAGTATGAAGAGTTTCAATAATCCCCCATAATCCTCCCCCACCCCAAGACAATCACCGTTAACATTTAGATACATTTCCTTCCAAGGGCCTCTAGGCTCTCCTTTGGGGATATGCTTATAACCGCTAACCTTTAACATCCAGCTGGGGCTGGTATTATTCCACCCCTTGTTTCTCCAGGGTGTTTTTGTACTTTCGCTTTGATACTAAGCTTTCATTAACCCGAACTTTAGGTCAGTAGATTTGGGTAACTGCTGTTCTGGTGTGGTCTTGCCACTGGGCATCCCTGTGTTGGGCTCCGCTGCATTCCTGAGTCACATTTCTCTTTGTGTTTTAGGGTGGTTATGCTGCATACCGCTACGCCCAGCCTACCCCTGCCACTGCCGCTGCCTACAGTGACAGGTAAGGGTCATCCTTCTCGTGCTTGACCACTACTTGGAAATTAACTTAGTTGATGGGAGAGGAGATTCTCGTATGGTCTTGGTGAAACTGCATGACTGCTGGGGGAGGTAGCACCCCAAAAGTTAGGTCCCATGGTACAGGTCACCACAAGGCCCCATAGAGAGAAGACAAATGCTTAAGCCCATTCTAAACTACTCACCCTCTCTGCTCAGACAGAAAGAAAACGATAGCCTTGGTCCCTATGTAGTTTTTCACATCTCTGAATCCCTGTAAACACACCTTGCTCATGCACACACACAAACACACACACACAAACACACAAACACACACTCTGTACAACCTCCTTGTGTAAGACCATGGTTTCATCTAACTCATAGGAAGAAAAACAGACCATGATCCTACAGGTTACCTCCACTTCAAGCCCCTTATTTCCCTTTTTACAAGGTTTTATATCCAATAAATGATTCCCTCCACTGCATTTTTAAAATTCAAAATAAAGCAGGGGGGAGTGTCCCTGACATTTTTAAAGAGATTCATTCTTTCTGGCAATGCCCAGGGTCCAGTCCTATAAACCTAAGTCAACTTTTATTTGTAATGCACACCTCATGTTAAGGCAGGCAGTGGAAGGGACACAGTGTGTTTGAGAAATGGAGAGGACAGAATGGATGGGTGAGGTGTGGGGCAGGGTGCGGCAGAAATGAGGGTTTTCTATTACCCAGGCTGAACAGAGAAGTTGGTTCCTGAAACAGCCAGCTGTAGCTATTTTAGTATGGTTGTCTTGAAAAAGGAAAGTGTGTGTTTTCATATTGAATGCAACTTCTTGGCTCTGTTTTCCAAGGACGTAAATGTGAATGTCCAGATGCTCTGCATGCACAAATGTCATTGAGGGTGCTTATTTTGGTAATGACTCCTTTCTTTTAAAGATATGTTTCATGAAAAAAACAATGATAACAATTTGCATGTGTGGCTGGGGCATGCTGGGTCAGACAGGTAAGCAGGCGATGTATTTGACTCCTGAATGGGAAGTGTCCGCAGCCTCTGGTCCTCCTACCCGGCCTGTTGTGATGTAGTTACTACCTCGGTTTGCTGTGGTGTGCTTTCTCTGCAGCTCCATTCCATTTCTCACGAGATGTGTTGTTAGCTAATTGTAGCTACAGAATTCTTGCAATATAATAAAGCAGAATACATACCTGAACTCTAAAAGCTGCACTTTGAAAACTCCATGCATACACTTATAACAAATGGCTCTTTGGCAAGACGGAGTTGAGATTTGCTGTCTGGTTCTATGCAGGTATTATTTTCTTATAAGCAGCCGTAACAAGTTCCCAAGGCTGTAGGGAGCCTTCAGAGAAATCCAGACAATTGTCAAGACGAGGTTCTAAATAAATAATCCATTTACCCAGTAATCAGTTGCCAAGATGCAAAATGTGCTTCAAGTAAGTTGTTATCTTCAACCCACTTTGACACGGGATTAGTAGAGAGGATCAGTAAGGCTAATAGAAATGATGACAATCTTGAACTACTCAAGATCATTCCAGAAACAAAAAAGCTCAATGTTATTAAATTCTTCACTGAAGAGTCACGAACTATCAATCGTAATGTGTGGTTCAGCTGCAACCCTTAATTACTTTTTATGAAAATATCACTAGATGCTAAATTCTCAAACACCCACTTTGTATAATTATAATCATAGTAACTTTAACCTGCTGTATAATTATAAAAATCTTAAAAACGGATTTCTTTGAATATTTATCTTGCTTTTCAGTATAAATATATCTATCCCCAACTTGAGGGAAAAAAAAGGTTAATTACAAAGATATAATTTAAATTGCCTCCTTCACTAAGACTGATCTAGACATTTAAAAAAATAAACAGTGTTTAATACTATTAGAATTACCTGATAATCTGGCCATCTCTACTTGCATTCATCTGAAAATTAATTTTGAGATTTCTGCATTTTGGAGCACTATATGTGTAAAATCTGTTATTTTGATAGTATTCAGATTTCTCATTGGCAGTATGTCCCACTTAAAGATGCCCTTGTTCTTGGATTGGTGAATCTATAACTGCAATCCCTACTTTAGTGCTGTAGTTTCTAACTGTACTGTTGTCCATTTAATTTCCCTCTTGTTCATTAGAGAAATTTGCACATTAGGGCTTTTTGGTTGCTGTGGAAATTGATAACTATCCCTATTTATCATAAGCAAGATACTTGCCACATATGGAATTACTCATGGAAGTAAATTTAGTAATAAGTTAATAGACAGAAGACAATCTTTAAAGTTGTATTACTAATTTTTTTAAATGTCGCTATTAAATGGTGCTACTTCCTTTTATTCTTAAAAGCGGGTATTGAGAAGGAATACCTTTTTATAGAATACACATTTAGGGGAAAATGTGAAATTATCAGAATAGCTTTCAATCTAAAAATGCCCGATACCGAGAATTTATCTCAGAAAAAGCAATAGTGTAACCAATGATTTTTCTATCATCACCCAATAGTATGAGTAGTGATAGAATCTTAGTTCCTCTTCTCTAGGAGGCAGGCAGAACAACAAACATAAACTTAACACAAAGAAGCTTCTTCAAAACAGGAAGTAAAATCAGCAGGCACTGAGAACGTTTTGGTAATGCTCACTGGTTGTCAGTTGATCAAAAGAGAAACGGCAACAAACTTTCCCTGTAATCATCAGATTCACTCTTCAGACATCTTAAAAGCAAAAGAAGTTTAATGTTCCCAGTTGGTAGCATTTTACCTTTTATCAGCACAAATTAAGCCCTCATCAAATAAAAGATTCAGGGACCTTTGAAAAATATTGAACTCTAGTAACCTCAGGACTGTCCAGAAGGTCCTTAATGGGCACCTTGTAACTCCCTGCCCATCATCTTCTTGGTTAAATGATCACATGCTGATTATCTTGGAGCAACCTGAGAGGCGCTGAATATTGACCTCCAGAATGAAGACCATCTGGTGTGGGCAGAGATTTCCCCAAAAGAAAAAGACCTGACTGGACTAGGTAATTTTCTAGTCTCATTGAAAAATTTAATGGGACTAGGTGAACCTCTTTTCTTGGCATTTAGGAAACATTTGGTAATCACTTGACCTCACCAAATCTTTGTTTCTAATCTCACTTTGATTTATGCAAAGCCAACTGTCTGAACTCTCAAAGGAGAGCGTTTCCTGAGCTTGAATCAATCGAAGCATGGCAGAGGGGCCTTTGGTCATCCGGTCATTGCATGCCACTTGGTGTTGCTGATGTGTCTGTGATATGTTCTGGATTGGACAGGTCCATCACATCAGCTTGATGAATGGCTTGCTTGAATTAAGCCTGAGGGCAGTCTTCTCTTTCTTGATTGGCTCATGGTTTCTTTGTGTATTATGACTTGGTGGTCATTGCATCTTGAAGCAGTCATACTGGGAGGTGGGGAGCAGGGGAAGATACCCTATTTGATGAACTGTGCCACAAATATTTGGGAAAATATGATGTGTACATAGCTTTGATGAAAATGTTATCTCCCCAGAAAGACAGACATTTGTCATGCTTGTCCTGCTTGCTAACGCTCTAACATTTCCTGATGATCAGTGCATGAAAACGTCCCTCCACGTCAGGGCAGAAAGTAGCTAGATGCAGACTAACTAGAGATGAAAGCAATACAGAGTTTTTCCACTCAGATTTCATCACAATCCGATTACACTGATAGTTACCAGGGGCCATTTCTTGCACGTAATACATGCATTTCTTGTAAAGGCTAAGAAGCTTTTGATCTAATTGTACCACCAGGTCATACAGGTGTCTCTAAATTGAGCAAGACATTGCAAGCAACAGAATTTTGTTGGTTTTAATATATAGCTCTTTGGTTTTTGAGACCTTCAAGTTTTACTGCTAATGTAGAGCTAGAAATTGCTACTTTTGTGTGACAAAAATGACATATTGGCTCTATTGTAGTATGTCTAAAATATTTACATGTCGATGTCTTATAAAACTCAATACCAATCCAAATAAAATGCCATGTTATCTTGCTCTCTGCACAAACGTGTACATACACACTCACTTGGGCCTTGGGGCCTCACAAGGGACTCGTAAGTGTATTCAGGTAAATCTTAATACAAAGAGATAAGGTCTTGTTAATTTCAAATGGTCACAAACTACAGGCTAGAAAACATCAGTTACATGCGACATTCATAACCTATTAATGAAAGTTTCTATTTCAGAGACAGATTTCTGTTTCTTAGAACCTAGTAAGGATAAGTAGGCATGTCTTTGGGTTCATAGAGGATTTGGTCTTTCATTTTAAAATTATTTAAGTGACAGAGCTAGATACATATATACATGCTTACACATACATAGATGGGTTGAAGGATGGGTAGATGGATAAAGATGTTAAATAGATACATAGGTGGGTGAATGAAAAAAGGAAAAGTGGCAAGGAAGGGACCATCTTTCTGCCCTCTAATATTTCATCAAAAGCTAAATACAGGAAATAGGACTAAATCTTTATGTACAATCTTACTTAGTTCAAGCTGAACTAAAACAGTAAAAGGATTTGAGTTCATTTCTATTAGTGCAGGCTACTTCCTGTCTATTTTAGAACTTTATTTCCTGGCCTCAGATTAAGTAAAGAAATACTGTCATGAAAATAGGCAAATAGGTACATTAACAATGATATTCTATCTTATTTGGAGTCCTTATCTGATGATACCTACTAAAAATTAAGTGATTGTCAACATACAAAGTATATGAGCATCCTGAATAGAAAATTTAATTTATCATTTAAGGACTTATTTTTGGAGCAAGGTTAATTTTTTAAAAAGATGTTGTGATTTACAGACATTATCTTTTTTTTTTTTTTTTTTGGCCATGGGGTAGAATACAGAAAGTTTAACCTGTGGATAATTTGGAACCCTTAATAAAAGTAAAGGTATGAAGCAGACATTCCTTGCTTTCCCCAGTCCTCTTATCTGAAACAAGTCTGATGAGGATTCAAAGTATTTCTAGGTAAACACCAGTAGCAGCCCTTGTTCCTATTCTTTGTGTTGTGTGGCAAGGAGCGATCTCAAGATCTTATTTTAGTGTCGTATTGAAAGCAGCATCTCCCAAGGCCAGTTCAAGACTTGGCAACTGCCTTATTGGCATATTTACTGGCTTATCAAGACAGAAGAACATCAGCAATGTAATATGGTTGTCAACTCTCTTTTCTGGGAAATAGGCTGTATCCATTCTTTCTTTCACATGTTGTGAAAAAAAGATTTATAAAATTAGAACAATAGCAAATGGTTGTTTTAGACATTCAGTTTTGTTGTTCCTGTTCTTACTTGGCAAAGTAAGAATTGGCAAATTTATGCTAGGCTCCCTATCATACTTTATTTACATTTGCAGTCTTTTTTGAGAAGTCTGTTGGAAAAATATAGTGAGAGGATTATAAAACACGGCAATGCCAGAGATGGTATTCTCGGATCAATGAGGAACTGAGGGTGGAGTTCGTGGAGGTTCAGAGGGAATCAAAGAGTTTCCCATGCCATCTCCCCAGTTGAGATACAGACCCAGAGGCAGGGGAGAAGCCACTTATGAGTTTCAGTCTAGACTGTGGAATTAATACATGGCAATAAGCCGAAGTCATACCTCTGTGCCATTTTTGATGGTGCTTTGAAGAAGTTGTTCTTGGTTTTTGTTTTTTAAATTTTTTTTTTTTTAAATTTTTATTCATCCTGATGAGCTCTCTTGGGTTCTTTAATTTAAAAAGGATAATAATATGTCCAGTTGTAATAAAAATGTAGCAGAAATGAGTCACTCATGCCTTTATGTCCTCCTGTGCCCCCATGTCTAGAAAAGCATGTCCAGGTTTTAATTAAAACAAGAAAGTATGTGTGTATATATACACATGTAGATACTTTCTTGTTCATTTGACGTTTACTTTCCTAACAGATCCATTTTTTTTGTTGTTTTGGGTTTTTTGTTTTGTTCTTCTTGCTGATTCAGGCACTTCTCAGGAAGAGAAAGTGAAACCAGTTCTCCTAGACAGCTTTAGGGCAACTAAGTAGAAACACATACACTTTGCCTGTGAGAGTCCTGTTACAAAGGACACATGCCAGATAACTTTAATACTTGCAACATATATGTATATAAAACACTGTTATATATATAAAACCGTGCTCCTCCTAAAGTGATTTGGATTGTATATACTCCAGAAATATTAGGATAACTAAGAAAATTCTATTTTCTCCTGATCTGCTCTGTAGACTGTCACTAATTTCATTTGATAACAACGGAGATGGCTCAGAGATAGTGAGAAAGGGAAGGTACATCTCAGCTTTTGATGGTAGAGCCACTGTAATTTTTGAAAACTGGGTTTATGGATGCCAAGCTTTCACAACCTTACTTCTTTCACTACAAGAAGTAAGATGGCTGTAACTGATGGACATATTTGCCAAGTTCGTCTCATTTTTAGCTTATAGAAATCATCCACACACGTATGTTAAAAGAGAAAGTGCTCAAGTTTTTCTCTCAAGAAGTAATTGCCTCTAGTCCATAATCTATAATGGCTTCATAACAACTGTTATGCACTACTGGATGAATATGTAATTGAATCAGTTTTTAAAAAGAACCAATCCTGTAATAGTCAACAGACTGGACCAACAAGGAGTTGGGGAGAGATTAAAGGAATTTTCAAGGCCAACAGACCATAGCTGTCACAGCCACGTGGGTAGACACTTTTGCCAGTGACGAGACAAGGTGTAACAACTCCTTTGGTCATGTCATGGCCTAATTACACACTTTTTAGGTTGCAGACCATTGACTTGATAGGCCACAAAAAGGCAAGTAAAGCCTATCTTTTCAGCAGCAGCAGCAGCATCGGGGCCCTTCAGCTGCGAAGGGTTTAGAGGCAGGTTGGGAAAGCCTAATGCTTTCCAGATGTAGGTCTGTTGAGAATATACACCCAAAGCCCTGTAGATGAGCCATTTCTATTAAAACAGAACAAAACAAAACAAACTTACTTTCCCTAAGACAGTCATCCAGCAAAGCAGAACACAGAATGTCAGCTCCTGAAGCTGAATCATGGATGGGGCAAAAAAATTAAATCCCTCCACTTGGTTGCCTTGTTTTTTTGTCACTAGGTAGTATACTGTGCATGACAGTATACTATCAAGATGGAATTTTTCACTAAAAAATCTAATATTTCCTTTAACATTATCAAAGCAAATTCTGACTCTGTACTTATGATTACAAGTTGAATTCTTTTCCAGAAGAATCAATTTCTATTTCAATATGGCCTCTAATTATTTTTTCCACATTTGTATGTAGTACACACATGTAAGCAGTCACTGGAAAGAAATGGCTTATTTCCTCCTTAGGGTAAATTACAGTGTTTGGTTCCTCTGGAATTAGATGCTCCTCAAAACCATAATGCATTTCATATGTAACATACGAAATATTTAGAATAGGGGCACCCCCATCGGAATTTGAGGGGATGGGAGTCTGTGGGGCAAAAACTTGGGACAATCCCCATAAAAAGTCACTAGTCACTTTTTTTCCCAAGCTAATTCTTGCTGCCTTATGATATGTGACTTTTCAAATAGATTAACAGATTTCTGAGAACTGAAACAGTCAAAGCCAAATATTCTTCTCTTATTTATCCCAATCATTTAGATGGAAATGCTTTGGCCTGATTATAGAACTATGCCACATGTCTAATAAGCTGACACAGTGGTTCTCATGGCTTCTGGGGACCTGGAATTTAAAGAAAAAGAAACCCTATGACTGTTAGATGCTTCCTCTCAAATTCTTGTCTCCTTTCATGATTTAAATTCTGTAATTTAAAATTTTAGAATGTATTAGGAGAAGAACTTGTTTTTTCCACCATTTCTTCCTTGTTAGAACATTTCTAGACTGCTACTACTCAACAGAGTGTGAGTCCAAGTAGTGGGAGAGGAGGCACTTTCCTAATTCTTCCTGGGCAATACCAGCTCCTCTGCAATTTTTGTTTCCTTTTATTTCTGTCTCCCAAATTTACAAAATGAACAAACAGAAAAAAAAGAGATTAACTTGTTCTCTTTCAAAATTTCAAGATTTGAGTGGATCATCTAAAAAGCCTACAGAGCCTTTCTATGTAAAGTTAAGTTTCCAGACCAACACCATTGGCCTCGCCAGGAGCTTGTGAGACCGTAGAATCCCAAATGCTACCCCACCGTGCTGAACCAGAACCTGTACTTTCAAGGTTCCAAAATGACTGGTGTGAAGTTTAAGAAGCCCCACTTTAGAGAACAAGCTTCTATTCTACCCACATATGTAATAATGTTGACCGACAGTTCTCCTGCCACAAACCTTGCAAAATTTAAAACATGTGTCTTTGAAAATTGGTTACCATTGCCTCTGTACTCTCCCTTCTTCAATGAGAAAGTAAGCTATCAACAGTTGGGCATCCCATCAATTCCACTGTGACTTCTTCCCTCACCTGGCCCAGGACCACAGTTAATTCTTTCTTTACCCCAAAAGATCAATGACCATAAACAGTTATTTATGCTAACACCATGTCATTAATTACATAATAGATTCACACTAATATAAGAAGTACCTGAAAAAGTTCCATCTGATTTAACTTTATAGATGCTCAGCTTTTTCCTATGCTAAGTGGAAAACATGATACTAATAAGAATCAGAGATGAAGAAGGTGAACATTACTTTATAAACTGAAAGAATTGGTGCAAATGTTATCCGTAACTCAGTTTCAGATTGACAGACATTTTAGAAAGTATGCTAGTATTTACAGTGAATATATAGAAGCAATAGCAAGTACATTAAATTAAATGCATTTAGAAGTCCAAGATTGTTTTTAGTCTGGGCAATCTGTAAGACTAACCTTCTGGGAACCTGTGCCTTGCTCAGCATCCCAGGACTTGTAAGTGGCTGTGACAGGAATAGAAACAGGATCTTTTGTACTCATTGGACCAGCTCTGATATGACATACGCTAGCAAATCATTGCTGTTGATATACAAGATGTGATTACAGATTGAGATTGACACCTGGGTCAGAATCTGAGATTATTTACATGAGATAACTTGGGCAGGCTAACACTGAAGCTATTTGACCTTCAATTGCCTCATCTATAAAGTGGCTTAAGGGATGATCATTGCTTCGTTGGGTTGTTGTAAGAATTAGTTTCCATCAATGGAAAGCCCCCCTAAGATATCCTGTCACTTAGTAGCACTCAGGGTATTTGGACTGTGGGAGTATTGTGCTTTCTTCCTGTGTGAAAAAACAAGAAGTTTTCTGCGGGATTGGGTTTTATGAGTTAGAATACTTTTTGACCAAACATATTTGTTTTTGGTTTTCATTTTTAAATCTTGACTTCCACCCTAGATACATTACAATAGGTTGGGAAAAAAATTGGGAACCATGAGATCAAATATCTTATTTTCCTTGTTCAACACCATGTGCCTTGGATATTCATGATCTTTTCTGCCTGTAGAGCAACTTAGGCCACCATGCCTGCATTTGCTTTGTAGAAGAAATGGCCAGTGTCCCAGTATAAATGCAGCCTTCTAACTATCACTCCCTTGGATTTTTGTAAAACCAATTGCCTGCCCTCTTTTTTGGGTGGAGAGAGCAATAGACTTTCATTTGTGAGTCCAAAAAAAAAAAAAAAGCCAGTATTTTCTACCCAAAAAACTGATTTCACATTCATTTCTCATTCAACCTGTACAAAAGGTCCAGGAAGGGCATTTACTATTTTTATATCTCAATTTTTCCAAGTAAAGAAACTGAGGCCCAGAAAAGTGAAGTGAATTTTCTAGTGGAATACAGCTTGTATGCAACAAGGCATGGTTTCCAGATTCATGGTTGCTTTCATTTCACCAGAGCCTAGACAAGAAGTCCAGTGGGAACTGGGGACAATTTAAATGTTGGAGGAAGTAAAATGATAGAAATGAACCGTTCTCAAGGTCTCCAGATAATGGAGATGCTCTTAGGTTTGAATTTCTTAGACTCCATTTTTTGGGGTTTTTTTTTTTGGTAGAATATCCAAACTGGGGAGAGATTCACTGCCTTTATCTCCTTTCTGTTTAAGCTTCTTTATGTGTATAATGTTAGCACTAGGAACTGTGTCTGAATGAAATGTTTTTAAGTACATTTTCATATGTTCTCCCTTTCAAAAAGGGACAGGTGTAGAACCTTTGAGAGCTTTCCATAGTCAATCTCGTTACATGTCTGTGCATACCCTGTCTCTTTCTACAATTTGCCACAGTGTATTGAAGCACATACGACACAATATTAAAATATGAATAAAAGTAACAGGGCAGGTAAAAAAAGAAAAAAAACATGAATCTGAATGGGATTTGTACCATTCCGGAGTAGTGTTAGTATCAGATGTGGGAAGGAGGCAAAATACCGATTGCAAGCAACCTTCCTTTCTCGACAATAAAACAAATGTCAATTAGATCATGAACTTCCAGATAGGCAAGTCCAAGATACTCTAGAGATTAAGAGGCTATGAGCATCAGATCCCTTAGACTTAGCTCAGTAACTGATATGTGGCAAGCCCCTCATTTACAATCTAAGGATTGAAGTAATGAATGTGAGTAAACTATTTGGTAAGGTCCGCAATAAGAATTTTAGTAGGTGCATCATATCTGCATATTGTTTAATATTCAGAAAACACTCACGGCTGAGTTCCATATGGCACTTCTAGTAACTTTAAGACGAACAAGGATAAACTGATTATTGTGAATTTCCACCTTAATTTTATATGTAAAAAAGGAAGCATCCTGGTAAGCATGATAAAACAATTAGTAACTATTATGATTGGAATATAATTCGCAATTAAAATGTTACATATAAAGTGTCAAGATCAACACTAGTGCAATTTAGTTTAAACCCAGAAGACAATTCTGTTTCCCACAGAGGCAAGGTACATATGCTCAGAGGTATTCATACAGTGAGGTACAAGTTCTTCATGCTGGTTGACAGATGAGAATCACCCCCAGGGGTTTTTCAGGCATATTTGTATATGGGAACCACTATGAAAGATGCTGAACTTAAATGACTGGGGTATGGGCCTGGTCATTGGTATTTTAATTAAAAAACAATCCTAGCTGAATATTTTTTATTTAAAAAGTATTGGCTGGGCAGTCAGGGTTAAGAACCTCTGCCTTATAAACAACAGATATCCCAGTACCTACAGGTGGAATTGGACTTTGTGCCACTATCATCTTGGAGCATCTTGGCTGCCACCTACCAGGCCAGAAGACCAACTTCTCAGCTGTAGGGATTGCCTAGCAGACATCCTTGGAAGGTTGCAAATACTTGTGTGTGTGCACACGCACGTGTGTGTGCGTGCGTGCGTGTGCATGTGTGAGTGAGTGAGTCAATATTCACAGCATTGGATACAAGAAGAATCTTGCCATGAGTGATATCCATCCTGAGTTCTATGTATCAGTAGCAATGTAACAGAATTAAGAAGCCAAAGAATGAGAGGTGACCAGATTCTTTACCAATACAACTTAAAACCCTTATTATTTGATATGGGGAACATTCACGTCCCACCTGCTTGCACCAAAAGTTTATTCTGTGACTTGCTATCTAGCCTCTCATGTCCCCTCCAGAAACATGGGCTGGCTACCATTTTAATTTGACTCAGACCTTAGCCATGGGTAGTTTTTTGGAACAAGGAATACTGCAAAGAGATGAAATTTAGTCTAAGGAAAAAAGTGGCCTATGAGGGGGATTTGTGGCAATCCACAGGACTAATTCGAATGTACCACCAGCTGAGGCAGATAGAGTCTAGACAGTTGGTCTACAAAAGCCATCTTAAAAGAATATCCTGGTGACATAAGAGTGAAAAGAGAAAGATCATGGTATATGCCATTTCATCAAGTTATTGTTAAAGCAGAATATATTTTTAATTCTCTCAATTATACTCAAAGAGGAATTCAAATATTTTACTTCTGAGGAACCGAAGATTCAGAATGTTAAGAAGTTACTCCACAGAGACATCACACCCCACTGCTGATTAAATACCCCCTATATGAGTGTTCCCAACCAGAACCTTACAAAGTAAAAGCTTGGGTCTTGACCCAAAGCCAACTGTGTTCGGGTTTCACCTCTACCACTTAACAGCTTGCTAACAACATGTAACTTTTCCATACCTCAGTTTCCTCATCTACAGAGATAAAAAGAGGGGTTATAGGAAAAATTAAATACCTAGGTATACAGTTGGCAACCTGCAGTCCTCGATAAGTGTTAGATAAGTAGCCTTTGCAGTCAACATTTCCATGAGCCAAGACAAACACAGCCTTCTCCTTTAAACTCCATTTGGCCATTTCATCATTTTTCATCAATTAGTCATCCTTCCTCTCCCCCACCCACAAGCTTTCCCAATTCAAAATAGTCTTCCTGGGACAGGTGAGCTTTGAAATGAAAATGGGAATAAACTTGCAGATTTCTCAGCAAAGTTGCCCAAACTGAAAGGTAAGAAGTAACAGGAGGCGTGATTCCCTCACAGGAGCACCTGCTACCTGTAGCACAGTGAAAATAGTGCCCGCCTTGCTGATCAGCAGGTAGGCCTGGGTTCTTAATAAGTATATAGATTACCAGACCCCTCTCCTGGAAATTCTGATTCAGGTAGTCAGAGTGGAAACCCAGGAATCTATACTTTTATTGAACATTCTAGGCAATTCTTACCTTCAGGGAAGTTGGGGACATTTTGGAGAAGGAGAGGTATAATATAGGAAGAGGTTTTGGACGACAGAATGGGCAAAGACAAAATTAGAGGCAGACTCAAGGGAAAAATGGAAAAACTCAAGCAAAGATGATCGTGAATAAATCCCTAAGAAATGGTCCAGTAAGAAGAACAAGAAAGAACTCAAGTGCTAAGACTATGACAGGGCCACTGTAGGGCAGTTTCTCTTTCAGGCTGAGGTTTAATGTCAACTCTCTTAAGAGGCATCTAGAAACTAGAAGTACCCTTTCTTGGACTTTATCAGGGTTCTGTGGTTGCACTGTCCAAAACCTAAGTAGCTGGGTTGCCCCGGAGGCAAGCATGATGGACAAATAGAAGTTACAAAAATAGAAACAAAAGTTGGAAGAGATTCAGTGATTCGACTCCCTTGAATCCCTTCCCTCAATCAACTTCCCTGAGTCACTCTGCCTTGGTGCCGTACCACTGATTCTCAGCTGTGGCCACATACTAGAGGCACCTACAGAACATTTTTTGAACTGCTTTCCAGACCCTGCCCCAGACCACTTAAAGCAGAATTCACAGGAGCGGGTCCCATCACTGGCACTCTTTTAACCTCTGTGAATCTAAGCAACAGCCAAGGTGAGGACCATTCAACTCAACAAGTGGTTTTCAGAGAAAGAACATTAGCACATCAGAATCATTGAGTATTTAAAAATTGCTGATGCCCAAGACCCAGTTTCAGAGGTTGCCATTTAATTGGTCTTAAGTGTAGCTTGGTAACCAGAAATTTTTAGAAGTGCACCAGTTATTGACAATGCGCAGCCACGGTTGAGAACGACTCAGCCAGACTTGCTTTATCAAACTACAACTAAGGAACAGACCAGTTTGTGGAAAATCAGGTGGCTTTTGAAGTTTAAATCCATGAGTCTGTGTTGAGAGGAAACAGCACACTAGGACTTGGATAAAAAGACCCTGGCACCAGCCTTCCCCTGAGAGGTAGCCCCCTGTTGAGAATACACCTGCATTGTTCTGATCTTTTAATTTTTCCTTAATTTGTTTGGATATAGCAGAGACATTCGTCTCTTTCATCATATGTCTCTGGTCATTTGGGGCAAATGGCTTAAGAGAAGGTCAGATGATCCATTTATGGGTCCTCTAAATCGATAATGTCTTAAAGTTCAAGGCAAGAGCAGCAGCTATACGTAAAATGACACAACACAGTGGATACAGACACCTACATGACATCTCCCCCTAGAACTCTACCAGTATTCCTCTGTTTGGCCTGACATGTGGGCCACCCAGAGCCAATCTCTAAATTTACAGACATTTCCTGTTAATTGCACTTATCAACTGATGAAAACGTAGTTCAAGGGAAGTAGTAATCACACCAATTGAATTCTTAGAATTAATGAACTCTACAGAAAGGCACCTTTGTGATCCATTAGGGTGACCTTTCTGGGATGTAATGGGATTATGTGGATTAAAAAATCAAATAGTACAGAATGGATACATCAAAAAAAAAATAAAACACTTAACTGGTAGCCGTTAACTCCTTTCAGCATTGTTGCAGAGTCCATGGCATATTCTTTTAAATATCACTATGACAGTGAGCTGTTTGTGCTTTGAGGTAGACGTGAATTCACAGAAGTGATTAAACCAGCTCTTTTGAAGAGGGCAAGTTGTCAAAGGGAATAGTCCCCTTTGTTCTGAAACTGAGCGATCATAAAGAGACCGTGGGTGAAAAATAAAAAAATCAACACACACAGGTTGCCAAGAAAGGAAGCGGGAAAGAACGAAGGGAAAGGAAAGGAGACGAAGGAAAGGGTAGGGGAGGAAGGAAAAAGGGTAGCTTACGTGCCTAGTATCAAAGAGAGTATTTAAGCACACCATCTTACTATCAATTCTGAAGCAATCTAAAAAACAAGGCTAGTTTCTTCCAGGGCTGTTTCTAATCACACTTGTAGGTTACATTTGAAAAGTTCCCTGCTCATTCAGTCACAGTTTTACATCTGTGTTGGCTATCTCCAAGTGGCTTTTCCTCATGTCTAGCACACTGGACACTTCCTTATGGAAAACACAGAAATGGAACACAAGGCAGCACTGGCTTTAGGATTAGGGAGTAGAAATTGGGTAGAGTTGCCCCACCCTCCTGCTGTAGATGTGTGAATGCCTAGTCCAAAGAGCTTGCCCCTTCGCATAAAACCAGGTCGCCATTCTTGGTTATGGCAGCCTTCTTGGGAGCACTCTGTAAATAGACGTCCTTATAAGCGCTTGTTTTGTGCACCCCAGAACACCATACCTGTAGTTAGGAATTCCCATGTCTTACTGCCCCTTGAATAAGTCAAAGGTGAGTAAGTCAAACCAAATATTCAACCAGAGTATCTCCCTCATTTTTCAGGGATCTTAAATCTTATTGCTCCTCAAAAAGAGAATCTGGGGCCAGATATTCACAGGGTTTAAAAAGTCTGTCAGAATAAAACGACAGCAAAAAAAAAAATCTTGTAGAAGTTAACTTACATTGTCATAAGTGATAAACTTAGTTGTGGCTTGTTATGTAGGAGAAAAATACTAAAAATATTGTTCTCAATGCATGTGTAATTTGTTTATATTTTATTGGTGTAAAAATGACTAGAATTTAACTGAATGCAAATTTCTAGAGAATATCCAAATGGCAGATCTATTTATATTCCAGGGTGTACCTCTTGCAACAGTAAAACTTTCTTAAGATGTTTTAAGAAATGCTCAATTACTACTTTTGAAGCACTGAAACATTTGAACCAAACCAGTCACACTAAGAAAAAAAAAAACGCATTTATCTTGGTTCTTGCTGATCCATAGGCATGGTAAAAATCTAACCAAGGAAAACTCCAAGCCCCTGTACTGCTGCTATTGAGGCACTTAAGAACCTAACCAGTCTCAGTGGGCCATTTTTATAGTGTGCCTGACACAGACAATCTTATTTCCAGAGGAGTAAGTAGTACCTCTGAATTAGAACACATTACATTGTGGAAATGTCTCAGGTGGAAACATCTTAAGAGAGTTTTATTGACTTTCTGGATTTACTGAATCAAAGTAAAATAGCATTTTCTATTTTCATTTTTAATACTGCATCATTAAAAATAATTGGGACAGATAGGGTTTATTTCAACTGATGACTTCTTAGCTTTATCTAGCAAGCGTAGTTCAAAGAGGAATTATCTATAACACATCACCATATAAAACTGTCTTCTGAAATGACAGCACTTTTTCTTAATTTTTTGTTGATATTGTAAGTCTGGAATTTTATAATTTTCCTAGCTAGCTGTAGTGTACTCTGTTTCTTAATCAGTAGTCTTGTTTACAAAGTAATCTCTTTAGCGTAGAAATTCATACAAGCACAATTGGAAATGCTTTAGCCTTAGAAACATATCCTGGCATGTTTTGGTAACACACAGTATTAATATTTGGTGCCACAGCTTGTACATGGCCCATATTCTGACACTATCATGACTCTAAGAGGTCCCTGCATGCGTATTTCATGATCTTTCTAAACTCTCCGAGTCTGAGGTACATCAGCACATTTGCTTTCAACATCCATTCACACTCAGCACCCTTCCCTCCCCTCATCTGTACACATCGAACCAATTGGCAGAGAGCACATTTCCCCCTGAGCGAGCAGTATTGTGAATTTTATCTTCTCTTCCAGAAATCAGTTCGTCTTCGTTGCAGCAGATGAAATTTCTTGTAACACCTCTGCAGGTAACAAACATTGCTACTTCTTGATGCATCCATCCAAGTCTCAGTATCCTTTTTTTTTTTTTCTCCTTCACATGCTGCAGTTGGTCACTCTAGAAAGTTTAGTTAAAAAAAGAGCGCGTATCTTTGGAGAACAGCTGAAGCCTTGAGGCTCTGCCATATAAGACGACATTAGGCATTTTGCTAACTTTGATGTTTTATTTCTGGTTTTAGTCATACATAGTCCAGAAAAGTAAAAATATGTTGAATGAATCCACAAGGAAGTCTCCCGGTATATTCAGTGTTCTTATGGTAAAAGAAGGAACAGGGAGATTAGGTATACAGATTTGTGACTTCCATGTTTTTTGACGTATTATGTCTGGGTTCATAGAGGTTGGTATGTGAATTATTTGGGATCTTTATGGAATATTAGAGGCTGTAAAAGACTGAATCTATAAAGCTAGAGGCATTCGGGAATATAATTATCTCTGTCTTATAAGAATGGGATCTTCATTCTGCCAGTCAAAGATCCTCTATTTCCTTCCTTATAAAACGTCTCTCAAGTAGCAGAACTTAGAGAGACCAAGTCTTTTGGTTTTGGAAACCAGGAAATTGGCAAACGGAAATTGCATCGTTGCATGGTATGTCCGTCACAATAACACCTGTCTTTTTTCTTCGATGTGGTTCAGAGCAGTTCACTTTGTACTTTCATTAGTGTGGAATTAAATGCCAAGATAGGTGAGTGCCTTAACACTAGATTTTTTTTTCCTTTTGTCCTCGTTTTGTTTTTAAGCCTAAACTATGACCAAAACAATCACTAGAAAATGTTGCCAATGTGTTGCTTTCAGCCTTCGAGGGAGGACGTTACAGCTAACCCTGCATAACTGAGCATGCCATGACCTTCAGACACACACGTTAAACTGAACTTTACAGATAAAGCACTCATCTATTACCTTTTATCAATGGTGCCGGAAAAAGGCTTCTTTGCCAATGCTTCACTATTTACTGCCTTTAGTGAGAATGAATGAAAGGAAGCCCAGAGAGCTAGGAACATGCACCCAGCCCTCCGTTCTAGAAGGCAGGGTCAGTTTTATTTATGTAGTCGCCCTCAACCTTTATAATGCTTTAATGTCTTACCTGGTGAGTTCAAGAGGTATGCATGATGCATGCTGACATTTTAAAGCAATGGCATACTCTATTTATATGAAACCCCTTTGATGATGGTCCTGCAATTTCCCCCTTAACCCCCAGACTCAAATATCTTTGCTTCTCATTGTGAGACGTGGCGACATCCTTAACACTTTACTAATGCCCAGTGCTAGATGTGATGGTTAATTGCACTGCTGGGATTGGTGGGGGGTTATTCCTGCAATACAAGAGTTGTTAAACATTTTCAGAGCCTTAGTGGAATGCAGCATGCAACAAAAGGGGAGACTGCTTGGAATGGGAGGTAGGGGTGGGAAATAATGTTAATTTAAAATGTTCATAGGCAGGCCGGCCATGCACGGTGGCTCATGCCTGTAATCCCAGCACTTTGGGAGGCTGAGTTGGGCAGATCATAAGATCAGGATGATCAAGACCATCCTGGGCAACACCGTGAAACCCCATCTCTACTAAAAATACAAAAAATTAGCTGGACATGGTGGCACATGCCTGTAGTCCCAGCTACTCGGAAGGCAGAGGCAGGAGAATCACGTGAACCTGGAGGCAGAGGATGCAGAAAGTCAAGATCCCGCCACTGCACTCCAGCCGGGGTGACAGAGCGAGACTCCGTCTCAAAAAATAAAGTAAAATAAAAATAATACAATACATGTTCATAGGCATCCTGCGAGGATGCCCCCGTGCACTAGAGCTTCTGCCTTCTGTCAGCCCCTGCACATGTTCCAGTATGTGTTAGGTTGTATTTGGACATCATAGATCAAACATGGAAAGGTTAGATATTGATTTTGCCCCATGACTTCACCAACCCTGCCTTGTAAGCAAGTGATCCGCACATACTATTTCTTAAGAAGTCGACAGAACATGAAAGTTCGCGTGAGTGTGGCGAGTGTTTCCATCTGCCTAATCGAGAGGGCTGCTCAGTAAATTCTTAATGAATTGCTATTGATCGCATTTCAAATTGGGAGAGATATCCCTGTTCCTTTGATGGCCATATTAATATGTTGTGTGCTTCATAAGGTTCCATTTGAACTCTGAATTTTGAATGAAGCATGAAAAAGGAGACACCTTTACCAATCCAATGTCAGATTATCTCCCAGCAAGTCCACCCTCCTCAAAGAGTGAAAATGAAAAATCAAAACTGCTCAGTCAACAAAGGTTGTAACTCAGGGTTTCAACGAAAGCCTCCTAGGGCATCATCTCGTATATGCTGAAAACACCTGCTGTACCCACTACCCACATTCTAAATAGCATGAGTGTAATGAGTTCTCACCTCCTTATAAAAACATTTACTAGGGCAGATTTATTGAATCCTGCTATCTACTAGATAATCTGAGTTTGACAAAAGGCAAGTTCTCTATTTTTAGCTGGAGAAAAAAAATCAACATGCTTAAAATTTCAGTGTCTGGGGCTTGTTAGAACTGAAATTCTTAGAAAGAGGTGTTATGGTCACATTGAAACCCATGGTGGATGGGCTAAGCATAGGCAGTTCTGTCTGGGGCTTTGGGTGGAGACAGATAAAAATCACTAAGCAGTAGAACAGCAGCATTTCAGGATTTTTCTTTCAGTCTCCCAAAGAAAATGATACCTTTTTTACTTGGGTCTTTCGTTGGGAGTGCCAACATATCTGGTCTGCTTTTTCTAGCCACATACAATAGGCGTTTTCATTAGCATTTGTGGTCTAAGAAGACCAATTACAAGGATATTTTCTTAGCCAGAGGTTTCGACAATGGTATTAGTTATGTTTTCATTACTCCCAAAGTGTGCTCTGTTGGGTATCACTTGGAACTAGACTTTCAACAGCAGGAAAGAACGCCTCCTAATGCATCCAGCTCGCGCACTTGAGTAGTTTTTCTTTTCATTCAGTAACATCAAGAACCTTTGATGAGTTGGATTCTGCAACAGATGGCAAAAAGTGGGGGAAACAATTTTCCCTTCTTAGACCAAAGGTCACCCTCTGTGATTCATTAGGACTTTTCCAAGGTGGGCTAGTGATTGTAGCAGTTGTAGAAAAAAGGTCTGGTATGAGAACGGAGGCTGAAAAGCAAGTTATTTTGATGAGCAACTACAAATTCATATCAGCTGATTAATATCTCTTGAGTCCTTGCTGGATGTCAAGAAGCATTCCAAGCCCTGGGGTCATAGCATTAAATAAGTCAGGAGAAGCCCTCATCCAAAGACCTTCATTGTATTGGAGAACAGATCCCAAACCACGTATATGAGTAAGTAAATATATCACACATAGTTATGAAAAATTATAATGAATCAAAAAGAAGAGGAGGTGATGTAAAGTAAGGTATGATGCCACTGTAGACTCAGTGATCAGAGAAGGTCTCTCTGACGGGGTAACACTTGAGCAGGGATCTGAAAGTGAAGGTGGGACCCAGGAAACATGCAGCGGGTGCAAAGACCCTGTGGTTGAGGCATACTTGAGGTGACCAGGAGTCAGACATCCAGGTCGGCCCACGGATATGAGTACAGGTGAGTGTTTTACAGATAACGTCTAGGGAGGTAAGCCACGGGTCAGAGCAAGTTAGGGCTTGGAGGCCACAGAACATGTTTGGGATTTTAAGAGTGATGGGGAGGCACTGGAGGGAGCATTGTAATCTGACTTTAGTGGTAAGATAGACTGCTTTGTGGAGACCAACTGCAATATGGAAAGAGCATAAGAAACAGCACCAAAGGGCGATGGTGCGGGGGTGGGGGGGGTGCTTGGAGCCTTTCATAGAGTGCTGACAATGGCCTGGGTTAGGAGGGTGGTTGTGGGTGAGCAGTGGTCATCTTTAAGCTGTGTTTTGATGGGAGAACAAACAGGACATATTGGCAGATTAGAAGGGTACAAGGTCCACTCCGTCAAATGTCTATTCCCTGTTCTTGTTCTGAGGGTCTATCAGTTAATTCCATGGAGCAGCAAGCCCTTTATCCCTGATGTAATTGTTCCTTATAGGGGCTTTGCTGAATTCTCCAGGGTTTCATAGTAACTGTCATTTACAGAGCAAACTCTGTGTGCTAGTACGGTAAATACACATACAGACATGTCTATGTGTAATGTATATATATACACAATGCATACACATATATGTATATATATGTGTATGTATTTGTGTGCATACACATACATACGTGGCAGCTCAATGAGGTAGATGTTATCCCTGTATTGGAGACTAAAAACAAATACACTCAGATCCAGCTTGCCCTCAGTCGCACTGGAGTGCATTCGATGCCAGAGTCCTTCCCTTTGGGTCATACTGCCTCCACTCACTACATGTCCATCCTTGGAACTTTGACCTTCTGACGTCAGATGGAACTCTCCTACCTTCCACAGCTACGCTATCTTGCTCCTACAAAACTAGTATTTGCGAGTTGGATGACCAAGTTGTTAATGTTTGGAAGGGACCAAAGGACACTGAATGGTTTTCTAGCAGTTGTTCCACTGCAAGTTTATTTAACTTCGCCTGTCCCCTTCAGGCAGCAGGCTTATGTTTAGTTCTGTGTGCTGAGAGTACTGGTGTAGATGTGGGGATAGAGGCAGCAGATGTCAAATCACAAAGCACCTTGGGTATTAAGGAAGACAGAGGGTTAAACAGGCCAAGTGTGTTCTAGGTTAATTCATCAGACATCTTTTTTTTGCTGAAAGTTAGTGGCTGAAAATCAATTAACAATATCCTGTTCCCTGAAAATTATCATACAGGTTGAACGTTGTTTTAGCCACAGAGTCCAAGTGGAAAGCTCCCAGCTATTCCCTCACTTTCCAGGGTAGGTGTGTGTGTATGGGGGTGTAGGTGGAGGCTGGGACGCATTAACAGAAACATATGTCCCCTCCACCATGCCAGGACCCCCCATGAGGAGCAAGTCTGGGGACACGTTTTCATCTCAGTTTCTGATGAGTATGGGACATGGCCATGTGGGGTTAGAGCAGGAGTCTGCAAACAAACAAACATACAAACAAACAAACAAACAAAAAAGCCTTGGCCAAATGAACACATCTGCAAGAGCTGTTCAAACTGTCCCCTGTGGGACAGACTGTTATCCAGGTTACCAATTAAAAGCCGTATTTAGCAAGTTCAGGGGCACGCGGGGGTGTCGCCAGCCTCTTTCTGCTATTCCCACTGCTCTACCTATACATCCTGGCAGCTGCATTAAAACTTTAGGCAGTACTTAATATTTAGAAGAAGCTTCAAAATTGGCCATTCCTCTAATTGATCCTTCAGCAAGTCTCATCTAATTGTCTTTCCCCAATTTTACCAATTTGATTATTCAGCAAAGTTGTCATGCAGTAAATTGATTTGTGGCTAATTGGTCTGTTTCCAATAAAGTGTGGTGTGTATTATGACAGGGGAAGAACAGGGAGCTAAGGGGGCATATAAGCAAAGGAACTTGGGAAAAATACTTAGTGAGAACCTTCTGTACAGAAGCAGTCTCAGGCTTGCTACATGCAATAACAATACCCTATAAAAATAAAGTGTTCATTCGATTTGTGAATATTAAAGATATCTAGGTAGTCTGAATTAGCTTAAGTGGGAAAGTGCTGTATTGGTGCAGAATTAAAAAAAAAAAAAATGCAACAGTGGTTATCAGATTTTAGAGGAAGGCATGAAAGTCACCTGGAGAACCTGTTACAAATGCAGAGCCCGTTGTGTCCTCTTCCTCCCCTGCCCTTGGGATTCTGATCCATAGGTCTGGAGAGGGAGCCTGGAAATCTGCATTCTAACAAGTTGCCCCAGATAATTCTAATAGAATAGACCTCACACCTTGGGATACACTAATTGATCAATCAGGAACCTTTTCTCTTTTTGAGACAGGGTCTCACTCTGTAATCCAGGCTGGAGTTCAGTGCAATAGCCTGATCTTAGCTTACTGTAGCCTCAACCTCCTGGGATCAAGCAGTCCTCACACTTCGGCCTCCCTAGTAGGTGGGACTACAGGCATGTGCTACCACACCTGGCTAAGATCTCAATGTTGCGAAGAAATTAGATCTTACTCTATTGCCCAAGCTGATCTCAAATTCCTGGCCTCACCCATCCTGCCCCTTTGGCCTTCCGAAATGCTATGACTACAGGCATAAGCCCTGTGTGCCCAACCAACGTTTTTTATTTCAATGGTAAAAAGAGCACACAATAGGATTTGCTAAAGTAGTGTTTACACGTGGCTGTGGAGCCCTTGAAATCTGGCCAGTCCACACCAGGATGAGTTGTAAGTAAAAAATGCATGTTGGATTTCCAAAATTTAGTCCAAAAATTATGTAAAATTTATCAACTGTGAGTTATACATTGTAGTGATGACAGTTTGAATATAATGGAGAAAATGAGTTCACCTGTTTACGTTTTTAAATGCTCACTGTAAAATTTAAAATGCCATGTGTCTTACGTTTGTGACTTTCATTATATTTCTATCCATCCCATTTTAGAACCACATTTTTCATTTGTCACAAATGAATATTGAAAGAGTCTGTGTGTCCCTTAATAACCAGTAATTTGGAGGTGAAGGATATTCACCAGGAGTTAAAATGTAGTGACAGATAATCTGGACGTTGTCAGTGTGTCTTGACCTTGTATTGTAATGTTGCCTCCTGGTGAGGGCTGTGTGTTGGTGCTGTAGAGGGACATTCCTTGGGGTTCAGGGCCCAGAACCTCCCTACTTCTCACGCTGCTTGTTATGTCTCAATCTTTGATCAGCTCGCTTTGAGGATGGGAGATACCAGTACCTAAGACCATCGTCAACCCCATTCAGGGGTAGCTCCGACACATGTACCCCGGGGGTTTCACTGGGAGGCTCACTGATCCCACATAAAATAGACAAGAGGCAACAGCTGTAATCTTCTCAATCTTAATAACGGATACTTGTTTGGTTCCTGACTAGCTGGTAACCAGTAAGGCCTCCTCTCACCCTCAGTACAGCCTTGTACAATCAGATGTACCATCACCATCTCCATGTATAGATGACTGAACCAACTCAGAGACATAACTTAGCAAGATGTAACAGAGTTGGGGTTTGACACGAGAATTTCTGACCCTGAGGAATCCCTGGCTGCCATGCAACCCTGCTTCACGGCAGGGTATTAAAGATCTCATGAGGGATACAATTTATTATCCCTCATGTGGGGTAAACTGTAGCTGGGATGCCATGGTGATTTTAAAGCACAGTACAAATTCCTAGTGACTTGGGTAGAGCAGGAGTAGACCCAGAAAGGGGAAATGGAACTTCTAAGAGAAGGCTGGCCTTGAGCTCTGCATTACAGAGAATGTGCCTATGGCTCCTTTATTAGAGGTAGCAGTCTAGGGTAAGAGAATTTCATCCCCAGTAGTGGAGCTCATTGTGTCTTCTCTGCTCAAGAGTGACTGCTGTTCTGCTTTCCCTCAAATCTGTTGGGATTCAGAATAGGAAGAGGTTTCTAACTGCGTTGGCTGGGGAGAGAAAGAATGACGTAATCTGATTTGCTAGGGGTAAACGGTCTGAGTTCTAGATGCCATGGTGTTGGATTTGTGTAGGCACAGTTCTGTGTATGACAGGTATCAGTGGGCAAAAGCAAGTTCTGTAGCTTCCCATGTAGGGTCCTAAAGAGCTCAGATGCTTCCCCTCCAGCTTCTCAGGGAAGGCAAGGAAAACAAGACTGAAAAATGTTCTATGTGATTTCTGAAGATAAGCTAAGGAAGTTAGCAGCAATGAAACTCAGATGTCAGAGCCAAGTAGACATGACTCCACGTTGTTTATCTCTGAGCATTTCTTCCACTCCTACTTGTATCATCTTTGGAGATTTTGCTACATTTTTATTCATTTTCTAGGTCAGGGGTCCCCAGCTAGACACACAGCAGGAGGTAAGCAGTGAGCCAGCCACACTTCACCTGTATCTGCAGCCACTCCCCCATCACTCACATACCTAACCCTGAGCTCCACCTCCTGTCAAATCAGTGGCAGCTTCAGATGCTCATGGGAACAGGAAGCCTATTGTGAAAGGTGCATGTGAAGGATCTAGGTTGCACACTCCTTGTGAGAATCTAATGCCTGATGATCTGAAGTGGAACAGTTTTATCCTGAAACTATTCCCCACCTCCCTGGTCTGTGGAAAAACTCTCTTCCACAAAACTGGTCCTTGGTGCCAAAGAAGACTGGGGACTGCTGTTCTAGATTTTTAGTGACTGGGTCAGTTTCTCTAACTGTGAGAAGCTTTGAGGATAAGAGGGCTTGGTCACCCCCATGGCCAATAAATGCTCCAATTAAAACTAGGAGGAGAAGGTTACAGTAACCACAGAGGAGTGTCTCCCTCATGAATGCATTCACCACGTTCACTAACTGACCCACAGATCTTAAGTTCAGAACTCAGTTGACCCTTATAGAGTGAAAGTGAACAGAAACACTTCCTAGATGAACCATTGCTTTCTGAATTTTCTATCACATCCAAGTAGTTATCATCTTAATACTTTCAGGAGAGTTTTTCCATATTGCAGCAAACCAGGATGCGTGGTTTAAGGTTCTAGAAACCCTCTGAGATTTTTCTCCGGGGAAGAGGAGGGCTGGTGGACACTTTTCTCTCCATGTATGGACTGAGAGAACTTGTCGTTTCCTTGAGTGATTCTCTCCTGGAAGTTAACCCCAAATCTTGGCCATTATCACCACAGTATCTTTTCAAATGGATGCACACTGGGAGTAGGCCAGGCCTGAAAACCTGAAAGTTGTAGGATTCTGAGATGTGAAAATGGAGATTTTGGTTGTCCGGCGAATGTTTATTGGCATGATGATAAGAGACTGATCATACATTTCAGAGATATACCCAGATATCCTAAGTTAGGAATTTGGCAGACCTTCTGTGGGGTCCCGTTTTCTGGGCTACATTTCTTTATCTTTTGAAGTGAGAGCTTTTTGTCTCCATTCTGACCCCACAGAGTCCTCACAGGGTGAAGGGACCTGTCAGTTCAGCCTATTTCAGTAGGACTGTGAGATCTTTTTCTGTTTTGCTGTATTTTCATTTAGTGATGAGTACGAGATGGTTGAGTTGGAAAACAAATGCCCGTCACCCTGAATGATTGACAATGGATTGATTTGTAGCTGGATGAGGGAAGGAAATAAATCCATAGCTGGGGCAGCGCTGAAGAACTCAGAAGCCATGTATCCTCCCCTCTGGTCTTGTTCTTGCCTTTCCTGGTCGATACTGGCTGTGACTCCTTTCCAGCCCCTGAGAATTGCTGAAAGCGAGCACATTGTCCAAACACAGAACGCTTGCTCTGGAATGTGTGTTCTAGATGCAATTCCTTTGGACAGGGGAAAAGCAACAACGCTGCAAGTAATGATACCAGCAACAATGCAAACCACAGGATTGTCTTCAACATGTCATTTGTTTTTCATTTGGAAAAGTCCTCCAACCCCAAAAAGGAGGGCAATGAAATAGGATGACTATCCAGGTGGGATGAGAATCAACCTGAACCCAGGAAGGTACACCTTCTGATGACCCCTTTCATACCCAGTGCCCAATGCCACCCCACTCAGAAAGGAGGACACCAGAACTACTCAGTGGGCCTTGTTGAGGCTCAGATCTTATTTGACCCTATACAGGCAAGTGAAAGAACATCCCTTTGGCTAGACCGTGGCTCTCCAAAGAGCATGCTTTTAGAACCACTGAACCATGGTTGGTGCCCTGTTGGTATGCTGTGTGGTCGATGTGTGACTTCCATGAATTCATTTTTTCCAAATACTTCACAGACTGTATCTTAGACATAACATAATGAAGGGACACTGTAGGCCCTAATTGCATTGCAGAGGCCGGGGCCATTCATCGATCCCTGGTGAGGCATCCCATTTTGAACGGATACTCTGCAGCCCTTCTCTGTGTTGGGAAGGGCACAAGGCCATGCACTTTCTTGCTGCAGTTGGTCTGTTTAGGATACCTTTGCTACCTTGTGAACTTCATCTGAGTACTGAGCAGGTTTCACTCAGCTTTCTGCTCTACAGGGATTCCCCCCAACTATCTGTCTCGGCTGGGAAGCATGGAGAGATGATACTAATGCAAGAATAAAAGTTTTCAGGGCATAAAGCTCTTCATCAAAACAGGGAGCAAAATGTAGTGAAATTAATTACAGTGTTCTTACTGTGGCTCTGTAGGTAAACTGTGTTAAAACCCTTGTGTGGAGAGCCGACATGGGCCCATCGCATTCATTAGTGTACAGCTGTTTCACCTAGACTGAGATGTACAGAGTACTTCTTACTAACATGTCTCGATAGAGTTGTTAAACAAACACGGGTTCGTATTCCCATTCAACGGGGTGCATACTTATTTTGCTCCAATATGACCTTAAGTTCAAGTGTATCCATTTAAACTACATCTGTAACTCACAAATTAGATAGATCTTGACTCCAAAAGCATCTGTAATTTGATTGCTAGCGCTGCGACTGATTATATCAGAATAGGAACTTTCACTTGCCTCTGCAGACCAAAAGTCTGGGCAGGGAGGGAGGGATTGGTTTGTGAAGTACCATATAAAAAAGCTGTATCATAATCTTCTTTATCCGTAGATGTCTTAAAATTTACTTGGTTGTCTTGAACGCACCCTGAATTAGGTAGGGCTCAGAGAGAAAACTACTGCTTTATGTATGAGGAAGAGGAGGCTCAGAGAGAGCATGCTCTGTCCAAGTCATGAAAGCAAGGACATCATAAAAGCAGAACCCAAACTTCGGTCTTCTTTTCCCAAGTCCTGGCTCTCCCCAGGTCCTCAGGTTGCTTTCCAGTTTTAACTTGTCGCTGAAGGTCAAAAAGATGAGGCCTCATGATGGTTGCAAGCCATGGGGAATTAACCAGGAATGCAGTTCTCTTCTGTGCCTTTTAGATTTTCCCTTAAGGGTTTTGATGAGCTTTATGGCAACTTGGCCAGTGTTAAGCAAACTCTCAGAAGCGATGTAAAAAATATACACTATTTCTAGAGTCCCCAGAAACTTGTCTTCTGAATGTCCTGAAGGATTCTGAATGTATCTGTGAGCAGCTGACCCAGAATCTTCAAAGAGCATATGTGAAAGAATCTTTCTGCTGATAGAGTCTGCTAATGGAATCGTAATGATGGGGGTGAGCGTCTTTCCAGCCTCCATTTCTCTCTTTACTCCTTCGTCTTGCTGCCTTCTCTCCTGCAGTGCCACTGGCTGGCCCCACTCTACCTGCACTGTGGCAGGGTGGGTGCTAGACACTGAGGATGGAAAGACAGACAAAACAGACACTGCTCCAGCCTCCACGGGGCTCTCATTCCAGGAGGGTAAAAGGTAAATGATCAGGTGGACTGGGAAATTAAATTATTAGAGTTGCAATAGGACATGAAGGGGTAGGGATTAAGTTGAAAAATGCCCTCAAAAAAAAGGGCAGTCAGATAAGGTGTGGTGACTCATCCTTGTAATCCCAGCACTTTGGGAGGCTGAGGCAGGCAGATCACATGAAATTAGGAGTTTGAGACCAGCTGGCCAACATGGTGAAACCCTGTCTCTAATAAAAAGACAAAAGTTAGTCAAGCGTGGTGGTGGGCACCTGTAATCCCAGATACTGGGGAGACTGAGGCAGAACAGTCACTTGAACCCAGGAGGTGGATCAAGCTGAGATCGTGCCACTGCACTCCAGCCTGGGCCACAGAGTGAGACTCTGTCTTATTAATTTTTTTTTTTTAAGATGGGGTTTTACAATGATGGCCAGGTTGGTCTTGAACTCATGACCTCAGGTGATCCACCCACCTCGGTCTCCCAAAGTGCTAGGATTACAGGCGTGAGCCATCACGCCCGGCAAGACTCTGTCTCAAAAAGGAAGCATCTCTTCGTCTCTAGGGAAGAGACATTTGTTTTGAAACATAAAAGATGAAAGAAATGGAGGTGGATGGCAAACAAGTGCCAAGACTAAGCGGAGAATGGATATGCATGTGTGCAGGAATGATTAAGAAAGCCCGTGTACCTGGAGCATAGTAAGCAAGGAAAGGAAGATGAAGATTGAAAGAGAGGCAGAGGCAGCTTATGTAAGTTTGCGTTTTATTCTGAGATCAGTGGAAAAGCATCGGAAGGTTTTAAGCAGGGAGTGATAGGATTCGATGTATATAGATTTATAGTTAAGTGGACAGATGGATGGACAGACCTGAGAGACTTGATACTTGTAAATGGCTGCTGGTTTGAAAGAGCAAGAGTTGAACAAAGGAGACAAGAATTTAGGCTGCCGTTGAGTTGGTTTTGATTAACTACTAGTCGTTTCTATTAACGTAGTCTTCCTGTGCATGGAGTGAAGTGGACACATTTAAGGTTTCTTCTGAAATTACTGATGGATGGAATGTGGAGACATGGAGATCATCGTGATCTGACTGCACTACTGCCCACTCTGGCCAGGGATGCATGGTGTGGTGATCGTATTACAGGTCATGTCCTAATGTGGCGACCGTAAGCCGTCTTCCCATGATTCCTGCAGAGGTCCTGGGTATTGCTGCTCACTCTCTCCCCGGGCTGTGCTTAGCCAGCTCTGAGGACATCAGATTGCTGACGTGCTTGGCATATCTGCTGCAAACATAGCACTCAAGTCCACATCTTCCCTAATAACCTTGTGTCTAAATTGTAGTGTCACATGAGGGCGTGTTTAGAAATTAGCATTTGAAAAGAAGCCTCCTTGCTTTCAGTTTGAGCTGACATGGTGTCTTTTCCTCTGTGGAAATGAAATTTATTAATCATAATAAAACCACTGGATTCTGAAGGTGGAGGTCACCCTGAGGAGAAAGGAAGCCTGCTCGTTTTTGAGGAATAGTTCAGTGCTGCTGTATTTTTCTTCTGCCTTGGAAGAGAAAACTGCCAAATTGTTACCTTGGGTTTTCCACAAGGTTGAAACTCTGCCCAGTGTTAAAGAATCTACCATTAAAGTACGCAGTAGGAAAAGGTGGGTGCTACACTTGTATTAATACATTCAAACTGCCAAGATAGTGTCTCCCCAAAAGAGGAAATTATTGCCACAGTAAAACCATTTCCCCAATTTTTAAATGAACCCTCTGCATCTTTTCACATTCGTTTTGAAGGAACAGCATGCCATAACGTCACTTAACAAAGTGAAGTATTTTAGTTTGCCTTTGCAGTTTATGTCCTATTTATGAAACAGTTTTGCCAAATTAAAGTACCTTGAAAACAACCCTATTAACACCTTTTTCTCTGGACCAGTCAGACTTTGTCTCATGAAGTAAAGACCTGTGCCGAAGTTACTTCCTTTGACCGCTGTTACTATGTACTTCTAAGTTAAGTGGGTAAAGGCACAGGTCTCAGGAGTGACCTCCATGAATATATTACTTCCTCAAAAACTATCATTCTTAACACATCTTTTATCGTTGGACCTGTTTTTCCTCCCAGAAAGAAGGATAATCTTTGATTAAAAACTATTTTTTGATCAGCAGAAGGACTGAAGGGTGTCTCCAAAGAACGAAAGGCAAGAGGGAGCCGACTGTTAATTTCACTGACAGATTCACCCCAGAAGAGAGACATCTCTTCAAGTCTTTGAGGATCAGTGTTCAAGCTGAAAATCCTCATCTAGACTATTAGCACTGAGTGCCCTTTGACCCAGGCAGATGGGCTTGGGAGTTGGAACATGCCCAGTACAACCCTGTATAATCAATTGTTTTTTCTACCTGAGGTGTACTTTGGAGTCTGGGTGAGAAGGTCCTCCATGCAACTGTCTTCATCTTCCCAGACTCCACACCGTGAAGGGTCAAATGACAGAAATCCAATATATGCTTATCTACCAACTATGAGAAAGGCTGTAAGGAAATGAGGGGAAACAGGAAAGCAGAGGGGAAAAGCACATACAGGTTGGACTGTAAAGGATGAGAGATGAGCTTAAGGTTGATAATGCAGACAAATCATTTCTTCCAGCCTCGTTCCTTCAAAAGATCGTCAAAGAATCAAAATACCATGTAGATCCCATTGAGCGGCTGATGCATTCACGGAGCTGCTGGGAGTGTTGGTTGCTAACAATACAGCTACTCCTTTCTCCAGCAAATCGGCCTCATGTCGCAGGAAGCCACTAACTCAGCGGTGTGTCACCCACCCCTCAGGAAAGCCCACATCTAATGTTTAACTTATGTGGGCATTAAGGAGCCAACCCACTTGCCCCCAGGTGGAACCCGCTCTAGCAGGAAACTCAGGATCAGGTAGAAGCTTTTGTCAGCTCAGATCTTGCCTTCCCCCCCGCCCCCCAACCCGCCCCGCCCTTGGCTCTGACCTACTTTCCCTTCTCTTCCTCTTGAGGGCACCCCATTCGATAAGTCACTTACATAGGAATCTCTATTTCAGGATCAGCTTTCAGGGAAGGACCTCAGCTTTGCACAGTAAAATAGTATCTGTCAGGGCAAACAAGTAGGGCACAGGCTGCTGTGGACAAGCCTGCAAGTTGCCCTAAGAGATTCAAGGATCAGGCTGCGCGCAGTGGCCCATGCCTGTAGTCTTAACACTTTGGGAGGCTGAGGCAGATGGATTATTTGAACCCTGGAGTTTCAAGACCAGCCTGGGCAACATAGCAAGACTTCGTTTAAAAAAACAAACACACACACTCAAGGATCAGCTCTGTCTAGTTATGGGACCTTGAGCAAGTGACTTCACATCCGCGTCCTTTTTAAAAAAAAAGGGTGTTCACTTCCAGATATTATGCATTCAGTATGTTTCGTTTCTAGCCCGTTCCCACTTTTATTCTAACGCCTATTCCAGAAGCCATGACAGTGGAAGGAGTGGGATGGTAGAGACGGAAAAACGCAAAGATGAGTAAATGTCATTACGATTTTTTTGTTTCGGCTGAGCGCAGTGGCTCATGCCTGTAATTATGGCACTCTGGGAGGCTGAGGAGGGTGAATTGCCTAAGCTCAGGAGTTTGAGACCAGCCTGCGCAACATGGTGAAACTCTGCCTCTACTAAAATATAAAAAAATTAGCTGTGCGTGGAGGCTTGTGCCTGTAATCCCAGCTACTCGGGAAGCTCAGACGGGAGAATTGCTTCCATCTGGGATACAGAGGTTGTAGCGAGCTGAGATCATGCCACTGCACTCTAGCCTAGGCGACAGAGCTAGACTCCATCTCAAAAAAAAAAAAAAAAAAAAAAAAAAACATTGATTGTGTCAAATGCCTCTCCCTTCCCAGAATCCCAGAACCTGGTCATCGATGCATGAGACACAAGTTCTGGAATGGGAGGATCTAAACCAAATCAGTCTGATTGAATGGGAATGGGGGTCCCACAGACCCTTCAAGGGTGCTTCCATTCAAATATGCTTGTTCATTTCCACTCTAAGACACTGACTTCACAGACAGGTTCATGTCACCCTTTCTGATTCACCCTATTTCACTTGAATGGTGCCAACTAAATCAAGAGAAAAAGGCACTCTTCTGGAGGATTATCATACCCTCTGTGGGCGCCGGGCTTAACACTTCTGGTCATTTCTTTCTTGCCTACCTCAATCTCTAAGGCAGCTACTTGAGCAGTGTAGAAACGGTATTATGGGGGGAGGCAGGGAATACATATATATATATATATATATGTACGTGTGTGTATATGTGCATATATGTATGTATCTGTTAAGCATAGCATTATCAGCCATGTTAAATGCACAAAAAAAACGCACTGTGCACAGATGAACTTTCGTTATGTTACATGGCAGAGTAGAGTATGTTTCTTATTCCAAGATGAGTAGGGCCCCTCCATACTGTCCCGGTATTTTGGATTTTATGAGTGTTATTGTTTTGTAATTGCATACTATGGATCAATCTTCACCTCTGGTTTCCTTTCAGTTACGGACGAGTTTATGCTGCCGACCCCTACCACCACACACTTGCTCCAGCCGCCACCTACGGCGTTGGTGCCATGGTGAGTAGCAGTTTCTCCTTGTCCTCACTTCTTCCTGCCTCCCTTCCCTTCCCCCAGCTGGGACCTCAGTATGGGTTGACTTCCTCTCACTTCCCCTTAATTGAATTTGTCTCTTGTGCTAACAGCAGCTAAAATGCCACATTAATCCTCCCGGTAAACTTGATAAATGTCTTAATTTCTTGGCAATGTAGTGCATGTAAGTTATTATATTTCTAATTTTGCAAGTCTCACCTAGCAGAGCACTTACCTTAATGGAATAATTAGTCATTTTGATAATTAAATCCATCACTAACAGAATGCAGTGTCAATGCAGAACTTTTTTTTTCTTTTTTTTTTCCTCCCTTGCTGCTCATTCACATAGCCCCAAGGTTCCAGCCCCAGCACAGACTTCAGAGGAGCTAAGCTGCACACTTCCAGGCCTCTGCTGTCAGGCAGCTGAGAATCTGACTGCCTCTCCTCCCCTATTACAATTCATGTTTAAAGTCATAGTCGCCCAGGAAAGAAAATAGACAGAGGGGCACACTTTGTGTACCTAGTACATAAGAAAGTAGAAGGGATCAGCTGGGTTTGGAGGTTGTCTTTTGTTTCGGGGCAGGTCTGGGTTTTTGTTTGGGGAAGGGGTGGGGGAGGGTAAAACATGGGAGGTAAGGGTGGGGTGAATTTGCCTGTACTTGTTCAAACTTCTATGCACTAAAACTCTTGAGTACCGTAAGGCGTGCTCATCATGTGAGACCATATGCAGTCATTACAAAGCTTTGGCATGCACTTTTCTGCTTGGATCAAGAACATCAGTCCTTATCCTAAAAACGAATCCCCATAGGCATTCATTTGAATTGCCAATACTTTTAGAAAAAGGAAATCGTTAAGTGCCACCTTGTAGCCATTAAAGCCATGGCCAGACAGTTCACCGAAGCTCGGTCATAGAAATTCAGCCTCGATTTGGAAACATTGTTTTGCACAAACTTAATTCCACCAAGCGATTCATCTGTACAACTCCCTTCTCAAGATCAGATTCCGTACAACTTGCAAAGCCAAGTCAAGAGGTAGATTGAGATTTTCATCCCAATCCTGCATTTGACAACTCTGTTTCAACACCTAGTCCACTTGAGGAATGTGCTGGAAAGGAGAGTTGAATTACTTTCATTCAATAAATTGTCTAAATTCAACCTCAAGTGTAGATAATTCTGTTCCCTCGGGGAGAGCCTACTCAGTCCAAGAAAAATAAAAACGCAGTGAGACAGTGAAAATCCTTCAGTTGCCCCAGCTTATGACAGTCCTTTTAGCAAAGAGGACTGGCTGACAGAATTTGGTTTTACAGGGAATTTCTTTACGAGGGGCTACTGAGGAAGGTCAGGAATGGCCCTATCTTTAGTTCTCCAAGAATGACCCGGGGATGGGTAGGGGGTGCCTCCATTTCGGTTGGTTTTGAGTGTCTACTTTTCACATTAGTCTTTTTGATGATCCACATGTTGCAAAAGGAAAATGTAAAAAACACACCCCTCAAATTGCTTTGTTTCAGAATGCTTTTGCACCTTTGACTGATGCCAAGACTAGGAGCCATGCTGATGATGTGGGTCTCGTTCTTTCTTCATTGCAGGCTAGTATATACCGAGGGGGATACAACCGTTTTGCTCCATACTAAATGACAAAACCATAAAAACCTTCCAATGTGGGGAGAAAGGAAGCTTTCCGAGGCCTGAGTATTGCAATACATGCAGTAGTGCATCATTTTAGCAACTCTAAAAAAATAAAAGTAAAAAGGAAAAAAATTACATTTTTTATCTTATACCTCAGATATTTTGTTCTGTGTATTTTAATATTGTGGGTCTTTAATTTCTGAAGGTTCCGTAGTTTGGTTGCTGGCTGTAGGAGTTTTTGTGGTTGATCTAGACAGATGCTAGATATGAATAAAAACTGGTTTAGGGCCATATTCAGAGTGCTATATTATGTAAATGAATTATATATGCTGAATATTAAGCTACTGGGGTTATCAGCTGTTTGGGAAGAGTGTAAGTGACTACAGTAGTCATTCTTTTCTGCATCTGCATTATCTTATTTTGTGAAAGGGGAGGCTGGGAGGGGCTTAGGGGATTGGAACTCGAGTTTGGCTAAAAGACAAAAAAGAAAAAAAAAATAAATGTAACCGATGAATCTAAACGACCCACTGCACCAACAATCATTTATCAATGGTTCTAAGTTACTCATTGCCAGTTCAAGCCAAAGGTTATGTTGTTAAGGGAGTGCTTCTAGCAGCACTTGTGCATCCGAGTTGAATGAAGCTGTGCAAACCCACCTTTTAACCATTCCACCCAGCAGTATTCAGCTTCTTAACCAGTCGCTATTTAGGCAAAAAAAAAAAGAAAAAAAAAGAAAAAAAGAAAGAAAAAAAAAGAAAAAAAAAAAGAAACCCGCTAGTTAGACCATCAACAAGCATTCTTTTTATATTTCTTCCAGTATAATAAATTATTGATATCATTGCTGACTTTTATATTATGGGAGGGAAAAAAAATAACATTAATAAAAAGGTGATAAAAAGCACTGTTTCTATTTTTTTCTTTTTTTCCAAAAAGAGAAAGTAATAAAAACTTAAATTCTTTGTACCAGTTAAAAAAAAATGTATAAAATTTACATCTGTGCAGTGGAGTTGTTAAGTTCTAGAAGCAGTCTATGAAGCTTTAGTTTTAGCCTAGTAGAACAACTGTTAGAGACAGACGTATAATTTTTATGGAATTACACGATAATCATATTCAGATTTATAGAAGCATTTTACAAGTATTGCAATCATTGAGTAGAGATAATCATGGTATTTTCATCAGCTTGGTACTTTTTGAAATGTGACTGCGTTGTGTGAGCAATCTGCAATTTTTCAGTCCGTGAGATCCTGCCCTTCCACCTCTTTCCCATGCCCAAGGATTCTCTCAAAAACGATCTCTTTAGTTCTGTCTCCAAGGCCCAGGACACTTGTCATAAGGCAACAACAACAAAAAACCTAGATCCCCACCCTCTTCATCCCAGAACAACAAAATCTCCCCACCTTTCTAGGATGCAGGGCCAGAGTGACACAGCCGAAAAATTGCAGTTTGTCTGTAACTTCTGTTTGAACTTTCCACGTTGTCCTGTTTACAAGTTAACCTAAGTTGGGGTATCTGTCACGGGTCTTCCTGTTTTTGTATTTAAATAAAAACAACAGCAGCAGGCTGTCCCTGGGTAGTTTTGCTGCCATAGGTTAAGTCCTCATGTGTATAGTGCAGGCCCTGTGGCACGCACTTCAGTAAGTTATCAAGTCACCGCTGTGAACCTGCCAATCCGCTGTAACAACTCTGCTTTAAAACAAAACCAAACAAAACTTAAAAAAAAAAAAAAAGTGTGGTCCAGCTTTCTCTTGCCATCCTATGTGCATGCCGTAAGATCAGTTGGATATTAAACCATCAATAAAGTTTCACAAGATTTGAAAACGAAGTTTCTGTAGCTTTGATATCTAAGACAGATAGTGATCTTGAAAAGAGAAAAGGGGGAGGGGGGGACTGCTTATCAGCCAAAAGCGTGTCAAAGTGTTCTTTTCACCAGACTTATTTGGGTGGGTGAGGGGAGGGGCAAGGGGGTGTTTTATAGCATCACTGAGACATTCTCATTCCCCCACCTAGAAAACAGTTATGGCAGTGGGTGCCTGGTTGACATTCTCAAACAAAACCTGTTATAAAATACTATGGCATCCTCCGGAAGGAAGAAAGAGTAGGAGCAGGGGGCTATGGAGAATAAGATGATTTCTCCCGAATGCCTCAGATTTCAAAATCCAGAATTTGTATTGTGTTTTGAATCAAACATAGAATTCTTACTGTGTTGGTTAAAGTAAAATTCATTTGCGGTTTTGATTTTCATCCATGAGCTGTACTTTTCCCCCATGACTGTATGTAGTTTTAATAAAATCATTTAGAGTAAGGGGGTGCCGGCTGAAGCTGCAGAATCTTTAGTCCAGGCACTCCTCCAAGATGCCAATAAGTCATTTTCAAATGTATGTCAGATGTAAACAAACATTTTGGATTTTTTTTAAACAGTATTTATTTGGAATGTTTTCATTTATCTAAATAACTATTGCTATTATGAATTATGGAAAATTAATATTATGTGTGGCATATAGTGACTTCTTAACACACACATCACGCAAACTGCAAACCCAGAAAATGTGTATACCTGTCTTTAGAAATTAGTGTTTATATCACTTACAGTGGTTTGTGAATAAAGAAAACTGGTTTGTAATATCAAAAAAATAAAAGCTTAGTCTGAAAAGGTACAAGTTGGTGTTCTGAGTTCTTTGGCTTCCACAGGTTTTCTCAGTAGGTAGATTCGCCATCCACAGGTTTGAGTGCGCTTGGGTCTGCCGGGGATGTGGGGTGGTAAGCAGCAGGCTGCCGCAGCCACCGGTAGACCAGATGCCTCCTGCAAGTACCCTGGATTTCTGGTTCAAAATATTTCCCTTCCTCACTCATTATCCTAAAGAAGTCACTGGAACTCACCCTGTTTAAGAAACACCCAAGGAAGTTTAGCTATCTCTCAGCATGGACATGTCAGTCTTCCGTTTTAAACAAAACAAGTCATCACTCATTTCAAATAAATATGTTCAGCTATTAATGCCTTTTTGGGAGACCTCAGATAAGACGAAAAAATACAGTAAGCGCTAGAGTTCACATACATCGAGTGCTCATTAGGAGCCAAAATTTGTGTTCCTTATTTCATTTAAAAATCTTATCAAGGCTGAACTGTCCACCTCATTTAGTTACATAGTATCTTAATCCTGTCTCATTTTATCTTCGTATTCCTATCAACTTGGGAGCAAAGATTTTGTTAATGTGCATACTGGAAACACATTGAGTGTACATCCTGATTTTGCTGGCGGCAATCCAGGACAAATTAAACCAAAGCACTGTGCCTCAGTTTCCTCACCTGCGCCTCAGGATAATCGCACTGACCTCTTAATAGTGTTATGGAGAAGAAGGCAATCTATGTAAAACGCTTGCAGCAGTACTTCATCAATTGTACACTGTTATCCACAGTTGAAGCAACTGAGACACAGATTCATTTCTCCAAGCTCACACAGCAAGCCAGTGATCACCCTAGGATTCCAGAATGTGCATCCTTAATTGATAGGGCATGTTATCATCTGACCAATGAGAACGTCATACATGAGCAGTTTAACCCTGTGTGCCACCTGCAGAGTGTTTATTGTGCAACCATGTCTCCATACTGCAGGGTGTCTTAACAGCACACATCATCTCATTTCAGTATAGTTAATCATCCCTTCTCTGTAAACTCCTTACATATGAAGACCACGCAGGTTATAAATCAACTTGTATTGCCTGCTGTTAATCGACACTTAATAGTAGCGTTACCCTTATTCTATGAGGACAGGAAGGATCCCATAGGTCGTATGATTTGCCCAAAGCCTTATCTAGCAAGGTTGAAAGAGGGCATAGCACAAAGAACCATCTGACCCTGTAGTTTGTGCCCACTTTATTATTGAGGGCGATGGTGGCAGTGGTGATGTGGAACTTGGGACTCCTGCGCTCTCCTTACACAGAATGTGCGCATATGTTAATTAAAACAAGTCACTAGCTTTATTCTTACAGGTGGTGGGAGGGAGATAATGGTTTCCTAAAATACTGGTTTATACCTTAGCCCTTCTGCACTAAATAGGAGGATAAGAGGAGATGACAGATAGAGTTTACACATTAGAACTTCCAAAAACAGGCTCTTATCCAAAACAGAGATAAGAATATAAATTTTATGTGAAATGTCAAGAAGACTGATGGCAGAAGTGAACAAGTTTAAGAGACCTGGCCAGTAGATGCAGATTCTTATCATCCCACTACTGTCCTCCCCCACAAACTGTGGGCAGAGGTGAAAAAATAAGCCTGAAGGAATCCCATATGCCATGCATATGCTTCACGCATAAATAGAGGCTGGCATTTCTCTTCTGTGGACAACGCCTGAGAAGTAGCCATTCCTTCATCCCACTTTTTTTTGGGTGGGGAGACAAAGTCTTTCTCTGTCACCAAGGCTAGAGTGCAGTGGCGTGATCTTGGCTCACTGCAACCTCCACCTCCCTGGTTCAAGTGATTCTCCTGTCTCAACCTCCCAAGTAGCTAGGGTTACAGGCATGCACCACCACACTCAGCTAGTTTTTGTATTTTTAGTAGAGATGGGGTTTCACCATGTTGGCCAGTCTGGTTGTCAAACCCTTGGACCTCAGGTGATCCACGTGCCTTAGCCTCCAGAAATGCTGGGATGAGAGGCGTGAGCCATTGCGCCCAGCCAGCTATTTCTTTCTTTCTTTCTTTCTTTCTTTCTTTCTTTCTTTTTTTGAGACAGAGTCTCACTCCGTCACCAGGCGCCAGACTGGAGTGCAGTGGTGCAATCGCAACTCACTGCAACCTCCGCCTCCCCTGTTCAAGCAATTCTCCTGCCTCAGCCTCCTGAGTAGCTGGGACTGCAGGCGTGCGCCACCACACCCGGCTAATTTTTGTATTTTTAGTAGAGACGGGTTTTCACCATGTTGGCCAGGATGGTCTCGATCTGCTGACCTTGTGACCCGCCCACCTTGGCCTCCCAAAGTGCTGGGATTACAAGTGAGCGCCACCGCGCCTGGCCTATTTCTTAAAGCAATATTCTGAAGAGCAAAACCTTCTTCATATTAAACAATTAAATTATTACAGATACAGTTCAATTACTTTGGACTGCTATCTCAATCTGAGGTTCCCACTCAACGTCCTGACAACTTTTATTACTTATGTCTTCTGATGCCCGTTTCTACTTCCTGGAAGTAGCCGTTTTTGAAGGAAACAGTTTTCATGAGCAGTCACTCTCCCATGCACACATACCAAGAGCGTTTTACTGCTAAGACAATGTCTGTCTGACCTACGCGCTACAGATTTTCTTAGAACCTGGTGGGCTTCAAAAGGCCGATTCCTAAACCCCTGTTTTGCTTACAGCATTCCTGAGGTTAAAGACCACCATCTGAGACGCACCATTGTCCAGCTAACTGTGTGATTGTGTTCATGCTTGGTTCTCCCTGCAGATATGACACATTGTTGGGAAAGCTGTCACATGTGTGACATGGGGGCTGTGTGTATACATACACAAGCACGTACCTACATGTACCTATATATCAAAGCGTATTCTCAATCACAGGTTGTCATAAGAAAATTTATACCAATGAATGACTAGGACTGAAAATAATATTCTCAGAGAAAATTCTATTTGCTGGAAAACTTACTAAGCCTTGTTTTAGGGGGCAGGGAGTTCTTGTCATTTTCTCTTTACCCTAGATAATAAACATGTGCGTATACACGACTATATTAGAGATTGGTATGTAAACACAAAAGCTGCGGTCTTTTCTGAAGGGTCCAAGATGTTAATTGTGCAACTGATCAGGACTGAACCTGATGCTTGATATTGGACCAAGACCCAGTTCCTCTCAGAGCACACGAAAGTCCTTTAACTCATGGGTAAAGCCAGGGCCTCACACTGCTGCTGTCTGCAGTTTTAGGGGACACGGATCTGGGGTCTAACCCTGGCCCTTTTGTAGAGTCTCCTGCAAGGGCCTCGTCTTACAGGCTGTGCACTGGTTGCCCATCTGGAAGACTGGGGAGGCCCCAAAGTGAAGCCTCTGTTGCCTGTATAGTGAAAGCTGATCACATCACAGTATCCCTCCTCAAAAAGGGAATTTGCCAACTATATCCAAGGAGTAATGTTTTCTCAGTAACAAGGTGGCATTATGGTGAAAATACAGAGGATTTCTTTAAAACTAATAGTTTTTTGCCAAAGGACCAAGTATTGTAACATGCATTGAAAACAGGGAACACTTTTAATACATTGCCAGCTACTACAAAATCTATAATCTCTAGATATGTATTCACACCTGAGTGTCTAAGTTCATACAGAAGGCGTTTAGAACCTCTCCTAACCTCTTAGTTACCTCACTTATAAATTGGGGATAATAATTGCACCATTAACTTAAAGGGTTCTGATAAGGAGATGCATTAAAACACAGAAAACAGCCTAACAAAGCATTTTCTCTCATCACATGTCTGTAATGTATATGTATCCATGTTTTATGCAATAATTTTAAAGATCAAATACACACATTTTTGGGCAGCTGTGGTGGCTCATGCCTATAATCCCAGCACTTTGGGGAGGCAGGCAGAGGCTGGAGGATTACTTGAGCCCAGGAGGAGTTCAAGACCAGTGTGGGCAACACAGGGAGACCCTGTCTTTACCAAACATTACAGTATTAGCCAGATGTGGTAGACACCTGTGATACCAGCTACCACGGAGGCAGAGGCGGGAGGATCTTTTAAGCCTGGGCATTCAGAGTTGCAGTGAGCCACAATTGCACCACTACACTATAGCCTGAGCAACAGAACCAGACTTAACAGATATAGTTTACGTACATATGCACATTATATACTATGTTTACACATGGAATTCTATACAACTTTATACATATGAGAAATCTGTGCAGAGGCCAACTGCTTTTTAATCTTTGTATGTGAGCATAACTACATTATATACATTATGGGACCATACGTACACATGCTAATTCTTACATTGCACGCAGATACTGATAGAGTAACTGATCAGCAAATGAGACTTAGTACCATTATCTTACTTAATCCTCGCAACCTGGCCAGGTAAGTCCAATTATTGTCCCAGTCTACCCCTAAGGAACCAGAAGTTCGAGCAAGGCTGGGGACACACCCAGGGCATATGGCTATTAAGTGGTGGAGCCGAGTCATGATCACTGTTTAACTCCAAAGTTCTTGCTACGTGCTTAACCCTTAGTGTATATCCTGGCATTTAATCCTTGCAGCAGCCTAGGGAAGCAATTTGCCTCACGTAACAAAGCGTGTCAGCCTTGGAGCTAGGAGCCAAAGCCAAATTGTTCTTCCCTTTACTGCACACTGCACTCAGAGGTCTGGTTTTACCAGCTGCCTGGCAAGCACTTGTTTAGATGGTGGGGTATCAAGAGGGCCCCAGGGTCTTCTTTTGAGGGTGCACACACCCCCACTCCCACTCCCATGATGATTCCTCATGAAATTGTGCAGGTGCCTGTGACTTTGACATCCGAGCTCCCTGACTGAAATAGACAGATGGCGTATTGCTTGAATGAAGCACAAAGTCAGCAGGAGCAAGAGAATTCCCCAGGCTCTAAAAAAATAACTAAATAAATAATGGTTGCAGGTAGAAAATAGAAGAGCAGAGACCCAGGAAGTAGGGTAATGGTGCTGCTGTGGGCAGGTGACGGCAGCGAAGGCGCAGAATGCAAATTGGCAGCTCATCAGCATGCAGACTCCAGCAAACCATATAAAGTTAGTTAAACCCTCCACAACCCACTCCAAAAATCTGCCTTAAAGCAGACAGCAATAAAGCTACAGGCCAGAAAACGAAGCCCTTGTGCTCACATCTGGAAAGTGAAACTTTCTGAAACCACACCAGGAAGTTGTCTGGAACTGAAAACCAGGTCAGAGGCACAGCACACAGCTCGACTTTTATCTCCCCTAAACACTCCTAGGCTGGCGAGCTGCACTGAAATTCATTACTGTAAGTAGGATTTCAGCAGCCACTGAACTGCCGCTCAGCTGGACAGGGCTGTCGGCATAACTGGCTCGCTGCTTTTTCCCCCTTTTTTAATTTGCCTAAATTGCATGACTAGATGATGTATTGTTCTTTCTACTATTTCCCTTTTTTCCCAAAGATCTATGCTCTCATCCCAAAAAGTCGGTGGCGAAGGGGAGTGTACATGTTTTATGAGAAAAGGAAAAGCCCATAAAACTTTGTCAGCTGCAACATACAAATACTGAAATTTCAAAATGATTACGCCATGCATGGTGGAAAAATAAAATCCTCCTTTTCCCAAAATCTTTTTTCTGTCACTCAAAAATCAAAACTGAGTCCTCTAGGCTGATAGACAATAGATCTTTGTTTTCATTAAGCCAAAGTTTTAGGTATGCGGCAGGAAGAATAGAAAGACAGCAGAATGGACTGGTTAGAGGTCTTTCTCCTCTTTTGTTTTTTATATGCAATGTCTCACTAGGATGCCCAGGCTGATCTGGAAATCCTGAGCTCAAGTGATCTTCCCTCCATGGTCTCCCAAAATGCTAGGATTATAGGCATGAGCCACCATGTCCAGCCTTTATCTTTTTGTACGTATGTATGTATGTATAAATAAATAAGTAAATATTCTAGATCAATCTCAGTTTAGATCCCACCTCTGCTATCTTCCGTCTTCCTCCCAGCTGTATGATTTTGGCAATTCAGTCTCTCTCGGGCTCAGTTTTCAGATTGGGGAAATGCTTCATTGGATTTTGATGAAGGTTCAGTAAGACTGTAACACTGAGGGTTTGGGGTCTGAGAAAGTTACTCACCCTCCATTTGGGAGGAAAAATGAAAAAAAAAAAAAAAAGACCCATGTCGAAAAGCAAGACGCGGGATTTTATAGCCACAGGAGAGTGTTAAGTGAGGCTGAATCTGGAAAGCCAGGGAGGCTGCTCACCTATGGAGAGCTGTCGGTGAACATTTTAATGGTGATTTGGTATCTGTGTGTACTCCATCGCAGCCACCTGGGGAACTGCGTGTGCTTTGCGTATCTGCAATGCGCATCCACAAACACAGAGAAACACAAGGCCTCAGCGCCACTCTGCCCCATGTGTAAACCTCAGCTCCACCATTTGGTTCTCAGCCAAGATGTCCAACCACATTAAACCCCCACATCCTCCTTGGTAAAATAGGGGGAAATATAATTACTTTGAAAGCCGATTGTCAGACAGAGGTGAGATGGAAGATGTGAAGTAAATCTTCATAACCCTTTCCTCTCATTGGCCTCCAGGTATTTTTCAGCCAGGGATTAGTCACTTTGATATAGATTTGAAATGTAACAGAATACTCAACGCCAATAACAGACTTATAGGTCCAAAGACCCACCCTTTGCCCCATAGAATAGATTCTAGGGTCAGATAAGACAAGATCAATCAGAGATCTCTGATGCTACAACACACAGGCAATATTTCAAAGCAAACTGAACTTAATATTCAGCGAGTTTTAAAATATTGGTTTCTCCTTCAACATAACACCATCCATGCATATCCACATGGGTCTGTGTTTCAGGTTTGAAGAGAGGAGGAGGATCGACCAGCCAAGGCTGCTAACAGCTTCAAGGTTGAGATAAAAAGTAACATTTCATCCCCAAGATTCCCCAGTAGGCCGTGGCCATTTTCTTCAGTATCCCTGCCCCAACCTCTAAATTCCTGGGTACCAGTGCTAGGAAGGAAGGAATTATTCTTGGCCTCTCCACATTAGACACAAGGATGCTAAGACTGAGTCGAAGGCGTAGGATGGAATCCACCCTCCCTGTGGCTGTGGAAACTAAACACCCCTTAAGAGTCTAACGTTGGGAAATAGGAACACTTTTACACTGCTGGTGGGAATGCAAACTAGTTCAACCATTGTGGAAGACAGTGTGGCGCTTCCTCAAGGACCTAGAAATAGAAATTCCATTTGACCCAGCAATCCCATTACTGGGTATATATCCAAAGGATTATAAATGGTTCTACTATAAGGACACATGCACACGAATGTTCATTACAACACTGTTTACAATAGCAAAGACCTGGAACCAACCCAAATGTCCATCGATGATAGACTGGACAGGGAAAACGTGGCACATATACACCATGGAATATTATACAGCCATCAAAAACAATGAGTTTGTGTCCTTTGTAGGGACATGGATGAACCTGGAAACCATCATTCTCAGCAAACTGACACAAGAACAGAAAATCAAACACTGCATGTTCTCACTCATAGGTGGGTGTTGAACAATAAGAACACATGGACACAGGGAAGGGAGCACCACACACTGGGGTCTGTTGGGGGGAAACAGGGGAGGGACAGTTGGGGGTGGGGAGTTGGGGAGAGATAGCATGGGGAGAAATGCCAGATATAGGTGAAGGGGAGGAAGGCAGCAAATCACACTGCCACGTGTGTACCTATGCAACTATCTTGCATGTTCTCACATGTACCCCAAAACCTAAAATGCAATTAAAAAAAAAAAGAATATAAAGGTGATTTAAATAGGCACTTAGAAGACAGTATCAGAAGAAATATGGCTGATTGAGGAACCAGTGGAGACAATGACTCAATGTCTAACCCCAGCGAGAAGTTATTAAAAATTTAAACCATTACTTCCAGCTGATATACAGGATAAACTGCATACACTGAAAAAAATAAAAATAAAAAAAAGACCATTGTTGGATGGGGATAGATATTTACAAGATATTTGTTAACTTCCAATGTTTGAAAATGGGGATATTTCATAGAATTTGTCTCTTCAGGAGCTGGAAATTTGGGAGCATAGAGTCTACATTCCTTCCTGGTGGCAGGTGGCTAAGCAAGCAGTGTCTGCCTCCTGAAACAACAGCTCTTCCCTTCTCCCAGAAGGCCCACTCCTTTACTGTCAGCCAGGATTCCTGGGTCTGGAGGTAGGTTTATTAAAGATAGATATTTTAATCTCACTGGCTAAGAACAAAAAGGTCCCAATAAGTCATTTTTTAGCAGTATAGTCCCTCAAAGCCATTCTACCTAGGAAGTTCAAAGGATAGGCCAGGCTTGGTGGCTCACACCAGTAATCTCAGCACTTTGGGAGGCCAAGGCCCACGGATCAGCTGAGCCCAAGAGGTTGAGACTTGCCTAGGCAACATAGCAAGACCTCTCTACAAAAAATATCAACAAAATTACTTGGGTATGGTAGTATATGCCTGTTGTCCCAGCTACTTAGGAGGCTGAGGTGGGAGGATTACTTTAGCCCAGGAGGCATAGGTTGCAGTGAGCTGAGATTACACCACTGCACTCAAACTTAGGTAACAGAGCAAAACCCAGTTATTAAAAAAAAAAAAAAAGCAAAAGAAATTTGAACAAGAGGGGAGGAGGCAAAGGGAGGGAAATAGAAGAGAAGGGATAGGCAGAGATAAAAGAAAAAGTGGTCAGAAAACTTCTGATTATGTGGTATTACAGATTGGAACGTGTAAAGCTATTCATAATTTACTTCTCTACTAATCACGTAGACTTGTCACGTTTTAATCTTCTAGCCCAAGTTTTTCCTTCTTTCAGTTTTCTTAGCTTTGCCTTCTCTGGTATAGATTTCCTCATGCTTTACACTGGCACTATCTACCAGAAGTATAAGGCAAGACGCATATACACTTTTAAGTTGTCTAGCAGACATGCCACAGAAATAAAAATAACCGTCCACTTGTGTCCATGTACTCAGCTCTTGCCTCGTCAGACTCACTGCCCCCACTGGTATGAGCCCCTACTTAGGTGTTAGCTGCTTCTCCCTATCTTCCTTTACCCGACTCTGACTTCTCTTGACTAATGGATCAGAGCAAACGGTGCACCTCTTTCAAGCTTGAAAGACTGGAAAGGTGACTGTCAGGACTAGAAAGTAACACTTCAAGATGGCTTATGAGATTTCTGCGGGTAAATAGGTTCCTGAAACTGGCAGCGCCTGGACATACTTTCATAGGATGGCTATCTTAGCTCCCTCAAATGAATGTGCCTTGGACTTAGCCTTTGGCATGCTTCCCTTAAAGTTGCTCAAGGCTTAAGCTCAATCCTGAGAACACTTATAGAAACTTCAGTTTCACTGATTCTGACATCACCCTGAGTAAGTGCTCAGTGCTCTACCAAAGACACCGTGTGTGCACCCCCCGTAAGTAACTAGCAGATAGAGATTAAGATGGTCTATAAATAGAACTTGTGAAGTTTGAAGTCTCACGTTATCTTGGAGGGAAAGGACCGAGTATTGCCACAGTGCATTCAAAGGCTGGAAGTGCATAGGAGTCGGGTAACTTTGAGCAATTAACACCTACTCATGCTCAAACAAAGGGACAGGGAGAGATAAAAGAAAAAGGGATCTGAAAACTTCTAATTATCTGGTGTTACAAATTTGAATGTATAAAACTATTCAAAATTTACTTCTCTAGTAATTATGTAGACTTCTCACATTTTAATTCTCTAGCCCAAGTTTTTTTTTCCTTTTCCTCTTAAAAAGCCAGCCATTCACTTACTTTACTTCTGATTGTCACTGATGCTCAGGTTTTTGAGAACTAACCAGCACATACCAGAAGCTTGTCTTTTAGATACTGTGTTGGCCAAGTCAGCAAATCCTAAGTCCCAAAGGAGAAGGCGTGAACTCAGGGCGGATCAAAGAGCATGACTGAGCAGCATCCATTTCAGAAGCACTATTCCTTCTTCAGCCTCAGTATCCAAGGAGTAGGAAGCCTACCTCTTTGTGCATTCTTTTACCCATTTCTTTGCTCATCCACCGTGCTCTACCTTTCTCCAGAGGGCTGAGCACTAGGATTACCAAAATAGGGCAAGTATCGTCAGAGGCATATTGAAATACGTCAGAGGCGTTTGAAACAGAGGGATCCCCATCTTGAATATGGGCTGGGTCAAACAGCGCTGACACCTGCTGGGCTGCGTTCCTAGGAGGTTAGGCATTCTCACCACAAAACGAGATGGGGGGGGTCTGCCAAATTGGGATCACAGGATACAGGGCATAAAGACCCTGTTAGTAACACAGGAAGCCAGCCAAAACCCACCAAAACCAAAATAGGTATCAAAGTGACCTCTGGTCACCTTCACTGTTCATTATACGCTAATTATGTGACATTAGCCTGCTAAAAGACACTCCCACCAGCACAAGGACAGTTCACTCATACCACGGCAAAGTCCAGAAGTTCCCCTATATCATCTAAAAAGGGGAGAAACCCTGGGTTCCAAAGAATTGCTGCCCTTTTCCAGGAAAACTCATGAATAGTATACTTCTTGTTTAGCATATAATCAAGAAATAACTAAGTATACTCAACTGAGCTGTCCACTCCACTGTTCTGCCTACGGGGTAGCCATTCTTTACTCGTTTACTTCCTCAAAAAAATTGGCTTTCACTTTACCCTATGAACTTGCCCCAAATTCTTCCTTGTACACAATCTAAGAACCTTCTCTTGGGGTCTGGATGAGGACCCATTTCTGGTAACAGTACGGTTACAGAGTGAAACATCACAAATGTACCTGACATACCATTAAGTGACCATCCTAACCTTGAGTACTAATGTCCATCACTGTAAAGTAAATTAAGCATGCCTAGTAGCTTAAAGCACACCTTTGGGATCTCTCAATTCCCAGGGGTCAGAAGTCTAGGTATGGGCTAGAGATGGACCCCTACTCAGGATCTCCCCAGCTACAACTGAGACACTGGCCATGGCTGCGATTCTCATCTGAGGCTTGAGATCATCTTCCAAACTCATCAAGATTGTCAGAATTTAGTTCCTCATGGAGGTAAGATTAAGGTCCCCACTTCCTTCCTAGTTGTTAGCTGGTGAATTCCCTCAGCCCGTAAAAGCTACCAGCCATTCCTTTCCAGGCAGCTACCAGCCATTCCTTTCCATTCCATAGAAAGTTTACTATGTGGATATTTGCACCTTCCTTCAGGTGAGTAGAGGTATACTTTTAGAATTTCTTCACATTCTTTTAACGGTTCTTCTAATTAGTTTGGGCTCACCCAGGATTATCTCCCTGGGTAGCAGTTGACTCAGTGTCAGCTGTTAAATCACCTTTTACTGCTACCGAGTGAGTGGTATGACATCTTAGTCACAGACTCCTCCCACACTTGAAGAGATTACGCAGACCTTGTTCACTAGGGTGCAGAAATCCTGCCCACCCATACCTTGTCAATCTGTTTATGTAAAAGTAAAAAGCACTCATGTCTTTGTGCTAAGAACTACTTTAACTCTCAACTTTCAAGGTAGACAAGGCCATCTCTATTTTCTGGATAAGAAAACCAGGTCTCAGAAGTGAAAGAAGCCTGCATACGCTACTAGAAATTGGTGGAGCCAGATTAGAAGCTTGGTGTTAAAGCAAAGCCTTGGAAGTATCCCCTAAGACACACGAAACCATCACTGGTAGAGTTCTCTCTGGACTTTCCTAATGAGCTGCCAGATCAGTAGTCAAAATAAACATAAGTCTTTGTATAATTACCTATTGAAGCATAACCAGTTACCTCCACATTTAACAGCTTAAAATAACAAACATGGTTGGGCACAGAGGCTTGTGCCTGTAAGATTTTGAAGGCCAAGGCAAGAGGCTTGTTTGAGGCTAGGAGTTCAAAACCAGGCTGGCCAACATCAGGAGACCCTCTCTCTACAAAAAATTAAAAAGTTAGCTGAGCACGATGGTGCATTTCTGTAGTCCCAGCTATTACTCAGAAGGCTGAAGCAGGAGGATCATTGGAGACCAGGAGGTCAAGGTTGATGCTACAGTGAGCCAAGATCACCCACTGCACTCCAGCAAAAGAGCAAGACCCCATCTCAAACAAAACTTTTATAGTTTCTGTGGTCCAGAAGTCCAGGTTGCTCAGGGTTTCACAAGAGGCTGCAGTCATCGTTGGTGGGGGCCCCGGTCGAGTAAAGTCTTGCCTGGGGAAGGATCCACTTCCCAGCTTACTTGCAAGGCTATTAGCAGGATTCAAGTCCTTGCAGACTGAACTGGGGCCTGAATATTTTGCTGCCTGTAGCCAGAGGCCTTCTTCGTTCCTTAGTTCCCAGCCATAAAGGCCTATCTGTAGGGCAGCTCCCAACATGCCAGCATGTTTCACCATAGCAAGTAAAAAGAGCCAGAGTGCTCACACGATGGAAACCACGGATTTTACAACCTATTCTCAGAACCAACATCCTGTTCCTTCCTGTCATATTCGATTCTGAGAACACCACTAGATTCAGCCACTCTCAAGAGGAAGGGTTGACACCAGGGTATGAACCAGAAAGCATGGGTCCTGGGGAGAGGAGTATTTATGAAGCTGCTTTCCATAGTCCCCACTAGCTAAGAGGGTCTCAAGCAATGCAGAGGCATCAACATTGATTACTCCCTATGGCTTTTATTTTCTTTTCCTCAGTGAATTATGCAGCTTTTGTTCAACTTATCTGTCTGCCAGACTAGAGTCCAGTGAGTGGCAGGATCACGGCTCACTGCAGCCAGGACCATCTGAGCTCAAGCAATCCTCCCACTTTAGCCTCCTGAGTAGCTAGAACTTCACCCAGACCACTATGCCCAGCTCATTTGTTTTTATTGTTTGTAGAGATAGGGTGTCACTACATTGTCCAGGCTGGTCTCAAATTTCTGGGCTGAAGGGATCCTCCTAGAGCGCTGGGATTACAGTTGTGCTCAACTGTACCCAGCTTATTTTTACAAGGCTTGTCTTGTAATTTTCATGGGGAGTGGGCATCACCAGAGGCAACAGGAATGAATCTTAAGCAGTTGAAACTTCCATGGTACCTCAAATCTATAATCGGACACCGTGCTCCTGGCCTCTACACCGCCAAGGTCCCAAGCAGCACGTTTTACCATTCCCTTCCCCCCAAGTTTGTCCGGACAATGTCCTGCTGACCTATACATTTTCACTTAATTCTACTATTTCTGAAAACTAACCCTCGATCTTTCTGCTGCTTAAATGAAGATTTCCTTTCTAATCAATACAGCCCTCTCGATATTTTCCCCAGAAGATTCTTACTACATCAAAGAAGAGCTCAAGACATTTTTTTCCTTCCCCTCTCAAGGTGGTCCACGAATTGCCTGCATCAAAGTCACCTGGAGAGCCTGTTCACAAGGCAGATCTCTGAGTTCTTTGGCAGACCCTGACAATTTGGTTTGCTGGTGTTCAAGTAATGCTTTGATATGGTGCCATGAGAGCTCACTGCAGCCTCCAAATCCTGGACTCAATCCTCCCACCTCAGCTTCTCCTTCCCAAGTAGCTACACTATAGGTGCGGTCCCCAAAATCCAGCCAATTTTTAAATTTCTGTGGAGATGGGGTGTTGCTATCCTTGCTGATGCTGGTCTTTAACTCATGGCTTCAAGCAATCCTGCCACCTCAGCCCCTCAAAGTGTGGGGATTGCAGGCATAAGCCACTGTCCCCAGCCTGGAACCAACCTTTATGATTATCAATACTTTTATCACTTAACTGTCTTAGGTATCGGAATCTTTCTAAGATGGAGTTTCATTCTGTCGCTTAGGCTGGAGTGCAGTGGCATGATCTCCACTCACTGCAACCTCTGCCTACTGGTCCAAGCAATTCTCCTGCCTCAGTCTCCTGAGTAGCTGGAATTATAGGTGCACACCACCATGCCCATCTAACTCTTTTATTTTTACTAGAGACGGGGTTTCACCGTGTTGGTCAGGCTGCTCTTGAACTCCTGACCTCGTGATCCACCTGCCTCAGCCTCCCAAGTCCCTCCTTACACGTATCAAGACTCCTACTGAAAAAATGAGTTCTGGGTTGCAAGAGGTTATTTTGAACCTGTCTCTAAGTGTTTGTCCACATATTAAAAACATAGAATGCTGATTTTTATTTTTAAACGATGTAATTGGATTTATGGGGTAAGATGCGATACCTTGACACATGCATACATTGCAGAATGAGCAAATGTAGCTAACACATCCATCACTCACATGCTCATTTCTTTTTGGTATGAACATTTAAAATCCATTCTTTTAGCAATTGATAGAACACATTAACTACAGACACCGTCATTTGACAAAAAGCCAGAACTTGGTCCTGCTGTAAGGAACTGCAATGTCGTACCCTTTTGACCGTTTCCCTTCACCCCACCCACTCACATCCCAAGCCTCTGGTGGGATCATGCAGTACTTTAAGGTCTATGCCTCACTTATTTGACTTAAGATCAAAGTGAAGAGACAAGCCAGAGGAGGAGAAAGTATTTGGAAATCACACATCAAATAAAGAGATTATATTCAAAATATGCAAGGAACACACACTACTCAGTAAGAACACAAAAAAAACTATTAAAAAATTAGCAAAGACCGAGAATGGTGACTCACACCTGTCATCATAGCACTTTGGGAGGCCAAGACAGGGGGATAAACTGAGGTCAGGTGTTTGAGACCAGCATGAACAACATGGAGAAACTGCGTCGCTACTAAAAATACCAAATCAGCTGGGCGTGGTGGCACATACCTGTAATCTCGGCTACCTGGGTGGCAGCCTGAGGCAGGAGAATCACTTGAATCCAGGAGGCAGAGGTTGCAGTGAGCCAAGATCATGCCAGTGGGCAACAAGAGCAAAACGCAGTCTCAAACAAAACAAAACAAAAATGGCCAAAGGACCTAACTAGACATTCTCAAAAGACCTTTGAAAGACTAGATGTATTTTTAAAATGCTCCCCACCATTAATCAGGCAAATACAAATTAAAACCACAACGAGATATCACCTCATACCTGTCAGAATAGCTATTATCAAGACAAAAGGTAACAGGAGTTGGCAAGGATGTAGAGAAAAAAACCTTTGTATACTGTTGGTGGGAATGTATAATAGCACAGCCACTTTGAAAAACAGTCCAGAGGTTTCTCAAACTAAAAACAGGGTTACCATATGCTTTAGTTGTTCTTTATGCTAATAAAGAACTACCCAAGATTTAGTAATTGATAAAGGATAAAGGTTTAATGGACTCACAGTTCCACATGGCTGGGGAGGACTCAATTATAGCAGAAGAGCAAGGGACATCTTACATGGTAGCAGGCAAGAGTTTCCACTGGGGAACTCCTTTCTATAAAACCATCAGATCTCGCGAGACTTGTTCATGGGAACAGCTCAGGAAAGACCCGCCCCCATGATTCAATTACCCTCCCACGAGGTCCCTCACTCAACAGGTGGTTTTACTACAATTCAAGGTGATATCTGGTTGGGGACAGAGACACACCATATCACCATATGATCTAGCAATCATACTTCTGGATGTATGTACCCATGCATACACACCCAGGAATCGAGATCAACATGTTAAAGAGAAATCTGCAATCCCATGCTCATTGCAGCAGTATTCACAATAGCCAAGATGTGGATATAACTTAAGTGTCCACTTGACTGATTTTTAAAAGTAATTTTTGCACAGTGGAATACTACTCAGCCTTAAAGAGGAATGTTGTCATATTGAGTGATGTGGATGAGTCCAAAGTCTGTACTCTTTCTACTGTCCAATGACCCCATTCTGTTAACATGTAGTTTCTCATCTGCAAGAGAACTCAAGCTCAAGTACTTAAATGGAAGGTAGGGGATGATTTGCCTACAAGGGTCAATAATTACCCTATGCTCAGACTAATCAGAGGAAAGACTTTTGATATTATAGTGGTTTGGATTCTTTCAGCAGCAGAGATAGACACCCCTAGTTCAAATTGGCTCACTCAAACAGCAACAACAAATGTGGAGATTTATTAGGTCCCAAGTTCAGACATGCCTGATTTCACAAACATGCAACGTTGTCAGAGCTCCCTTTTCTCATCTCCGTTCTGTTTCACTTTATGTTTACTCCCTTTTCTTTCTTTCTTTTTTTCCCCCCCTTTAAAGTGACTGCCTCTATTTGCTGGGGTAAGTTGCCATCTGGCTGCCTTGAGCCTATATAGCTTCGACTCAGAAAACCTAGCTAAATAACGGCTTTCTTTTCTTTGCTGGGACCATGCATAATGAAGACCTAGCATATGCTGTGGAAGGATTCCAATTGGTCCTCCTTGGACCAATCAATGTGCCTAGTAGGGATAGGGAGCTCTGATTGGCTAGCCGTGGATCAGTGTCATTGACAAGGTTTCCATCGTTATCACATAAGAGATGCTGTGCCATGAAATAAGTCTCATTGCAAAGAAAAAAAAAATACTCATGTAGATAAAAACTACAGATGTATGCATGCTGCAGTCCATGACCTTGAATTTCAGCCCTGGGGCTTGCTGGCATTTACAAAATGAAAATTACTACTTAGCTGTGAATGAGTGAACTACAGTATTTCATGCCCTCCTCAAAAATCTCCGTTCTGTGCTTAAGGTCACGTGATTAGCTGGTAAAGTTGGAGAAGAAACACCGTTAAGACTCAGATACATAGTTGAAAATTTAATTTTAAACCTAACCATGATGGTAGCCCCTAAGAATTCCCCACCCACCCCCATCTGGGAAAATGCTAAGCTAATTTTTGAAACCTTCAGGAAGCGAAGACCACAGACATTGCCCATCTCGAAATCGCTCTTTTTTACTTTGGCTGCCTGCTGAGCTGATGACCCACTGACTGGGTTTTAGGCATTTGAAAGCCTAGCTCTAACATCAAACTTTCATCTCAGCAACAGCAGCCTGTCTCTAATGAATTTTTTATTTGTTTACTCATTGCTTCTCTGGGATATGAAAGTAACACTCATCTTTTTAATATTAAAACTACAACTTTAAATTAAGGCCTAATCCAATGCCTAACAGTTTAAATTCACTACATGCAAGACGGCTTCCATTTTGGAGAAGTCGTGCCCTGAAATAAGGGGAGCTGGTACTATGGGGAAGGAGTGACACGGCCTGTGTATGTTCTTTTAATCCTTTTGTAAGCAGAAAGTTATTATTGTCAAACTGTGTACTGTACATCACGTGGGCTCCAGCAACATATCCACCAAACGGGTGCTTCTGTCCCTCAGGAGGGTCAGCTCTTGAAGATTTTGCATAACTCTCTCTCCTCTGCTTTGTAAGCCTCGGATGTTTCCTCAGGGATTCAGAGACCATCTAGAGAGAAAGCGCCCTGCAGAGAAGCGTGGAGTGAGGTTGTTCAAAGGAAGACTCACACCTCAGGGCTGCTCATAGGCCCAGGAGTTTATTTAGCTAAACGTTGGGATGTTGCTTACTAGACTTTCACACATGCATTGGAAAAAATAAAACATAACATTAATACAATCGGATGAGAGAGGAGCCACCAAGATAAAAGATTGACCATGGAGACAAAAAAACAGCAGTGATGACCTTGGGCCAGGGTCAGAGTGGTGAAAGATCAAGGGAGGGGGCACCAGGAAACCCTCTGGTCCTAGATGTGTTCACTATCTTGATTTGGCAATAGTTTTAGTGGAGTGAACGCAGGTAAGAAATCAGTGAGTTGCACACTTCACGTGCACTTTGTCAATGATACATCGGTGAGACTTTACGTCAGTGTAGTTCCAGTTTTAAGAAATGGCATACCAGTCTACAAACACATGAGATTTGGACTCATCACAACTGGTCTTCAATCCCAACTCTGCACATATTAGCTATACAGCTATGAACGTGAAATTTTCTTCAGTTTTATCAGAAAATGGGGAGAATTACTTTGCAAAGTTGTGAAAAGAATCAATTAGATTCTGAAATCCTCTTGTCTGAACTCTAGGGTTCATAGACAGAGGCACTGAAACCACTCAGTTAATTTAAACACCTCCCTCTCAACACACCACCTCTCCCCGCCATCCTCCATCCACTGAAACTTAGATGTATTTCTTCACATTTCCATTGGGAAGCTTTTCATCGTATCACTTCCCTAAAAGTTCAAGGATCTAACTAATAATGCAAAAAGCACACCTGTTAACACATAGATGTTAACACTGACAGATGGCAGGTAAGCAGGAGATGTCCCCATGCACTATATACATCTGATTGAACCTTTCAGAAGTTCTACAGTGTGGCATAAACACATGCCCCTATTCTGAACATTATCCAATTCATAAAAGTGTTCATAAGAGGCCAGGCTCAGTGGCTCATGTCTATAATCCCAGCACTTTGAGAGGCCGAAGCAGGCGAAGTTCCTGTTTTTAGTAGATACAGGGTTTTACCGGCCTGACCAATATGATAAAACCACACCTCTAACTAAAATACAAAAATTAGCCTGGTGTCGTAGAGGGTGCCTGTAGTCCCCCAGCTACTCAGGAGGCTGAGACAGGAGAATTGCTTGAACCCAGGAGGTAGAGGTTGCAATGAGCTGAGATCATGCCACTGCCCTCCAGCCTGGGCAACACCAAGACTGATTCTAAAAAAAAAAAAAAAAGAAAAAAGAAAAGAAAAAGGTGTTCTTAATAATGGTATGTGCTTTCCCAGAACATTCCAGGGGCCTTTTATAGAATCTCATGACACCACCTTCATTAGTATAAAAATATACTGCAAACATTTCACGGAGTGGCAAAGTATGATATCTTAGAGCAATCATTCACTCCATTTGAAATATAAATATATAATGTATTTACTGAGCAGTGATCTATATTAAGATCATCTAGAACAACATATGCCAAGTTCAACTGGGACCCAGCAAGCATGCAAACAGGTCCAGGGGATGTATTTTGGAGTCTGATCAATCAGGTAGTAAATCTTGACTTTTTCACTACCTCCACTGGATGACTCTGGAAAGGTCATCAGCCTTAGTTTCCTTCTGTAATAAGATGGGGAAAACAGTAACTTGTCAGGTTGTGGTGAGAATTAAGTAGTACAGCCCTATTTACAGACTAAAAGCGCTATTTAGCTGAAGGAAGCAGGAGACAGACCTATTTCAGACACTCACTGAGGTTGCCCACTCCCATAGTAGTGAGACCAGTGGTCAGTTTCAATCTGGGGTTACATATCCACTGGCTACTTTAAAAAAACATACTGGTTGGACAGAGTGGCCTCATACTTGTAATCCCAGCATTTTGGGAGGCTGAAGCAGTCACATCATGAGGTCAGGAGATCGAGACCATCCTGGCTAACACAGTGAAGCCCCATCTCTACCGGAAATATAAAAATTAGTTGGGCATGGTAGTGTGCACCTGTAGTTCCAAATACTCGGGAGTCTGAGCCAGGAGAATCAGTTCAATCTGGGAGGTGAAGGTTGCAGTGAGCTGAGATCACGTCATTGCACTCCAGCCTGGGTAACAGAGTGAGACTCTATCTCCAAAAAGAAAAAAATACGCACACACACACACACACACACACACACACACACACACACACACACAGTGTGCCCTGCCACCATATTGAAAGTGCTTCCCAAAAAGTCATGTCTAACTACCATTATAAGCAGCTAGAAAAAGTTACTGTTCTCAGGAAGGCCCCACTTGTCAGTTTATACCTTGTGAAAAGAGCAGGCCCAGGTGGCTATAGAAAGGTCTGGCAGGATAGCCACACCAAGAAAAGACAAGTTTATCTCCAATTTAAGCTTCTCTTTCCATTTTGCTCCTTCCATTTCAGTATAGGCAACAGAGTTCCTTGTCTATGTTTGCACTGGTGGAGACCCCACAATGGCAATTCACTATCCCCAAACTGTGTAAACTGGAATGACTGTTGATGGATGAAAAAGTAGACTCTCGAAATAAGGACTGGAACACTATGCAAATGCTGGAGTAGGAAGCTTTTACCTATTTCCTGTAAATGCCTATTGTTTTCATAACTCACGGCTGTATTAACTGGTTGTCACAGTTCTATAATGAACCAGAGATGTTATAATTTTTGAGATGTTTGACTCATGGTTCCACAGGCTGTACAGGAGGCATGGCTAGGGAGGAGACTTATGATCATGAAGACAAAGGGGAAACAGGCATGTCGTATATGGCGGGAGCAGGAGAAAGAGAGGCAGAGAACATGCTACCCACTTTTAAAAAAACAGATCTCATGACATCTGTCTATGGGGGTGGGTGGTGGCCAGGTGTGATGGCTCACACCTATGATCCCAGCACTTTGGGAGGCCCGGGTGGGTGGATCACCTGAGGTTAGGAGTTCCAGACCAGCCTGACCAACATTCAGAAACCCTTCGTCTATTAAAACTCTTAAAGTGACCCAGGCATGGTGGTGGGCACCTGTAATTGGAGCTACTCAGGAGACTGAAGGGGAAGTCTGCACCCAGGATCCAGTCACCCACCACTAGGCCCCTCCTCCAATATTGGGGGTTACAGTTTGACATGTGATATGGGTAGGAACATGAATCTAAACCGTATCAACTGGATCTGTAATCTTACCTGAATTCAGGGCACTTGCTTTTCAGGCCTAGTGACCAAGTATCAAATCTCAGCCCCCTCCCCATGTTTCTGGTTGACCCTGGGGATGCCACTTCCCATTTTGAAAACCGTTTCTATGATAAAATGGGATAAATAAGAGTACAAAACCCCACAGGCTATGGAGAGAATTAAATGGTACAATAAATAAAGTTCTTAGCACTATGCTTCACACACATCTGGGGTGCAATAAAACCTATTGTTATTGCTGTCATGATTATTTTTGCTCCAGGTATTTTTCCACAGCCTGATAAATTCAGGGTGGGGGGGAAGATCTCCAACAGAGAGGAGTCAGTTTGGCATTCCTGACTTCAGAAGAGATAGCCAGATTGAAGAGTTCTGAGTTATCTAGCTCTTTTTTTTTTTTTCTGGTTCCCTGGCATGACTCTCCGCTGGGACAATGTTTTTCTATAGACAAATTTCCACATGTAACAATAAAAAAAAAAAATCAAGGGGGAAAAAAGTTACACTATTGCTGAAAATTGTTGCTGGGTAAAAAAAGACTTCATAGAAAGCCTAGAGGCATTTTAGAACCAGTATAATCAAATCCATGTCTCTGCTTGAGTGTCAGTATCTGAAACATAGTGTGGGCTGGGTCGGTGGGTGTGGGGACAGAGAGAAACACCACGTAACCTGAGTTATGTGTGCCTTATGTGTCACTTTCACGTCTGCCTTTGAACACTTAAAACTCATGGCGATGCATTTTCTGAGCTTCTCTGCTTAGCTGAAAACCAAGTCAAACAACTTACTCCTCCGTTCCCATGTGATGGATTAGAGAAAAAGTAACCTCACCACACCTGATCTGCCAGTAAGACGCAGTTTCTGTATCTGAAAAGTGGGACTAGCAATGGTACCTCCACTTCTTAAAGTTGCTTAGGGAAGTGAGACTTGCCATAAAGAAAATTATGTTGTGCTTAACACAGACGATGTTGAGTGCTTTAGCCATTACTGTTACTAGAAGGGATAAGAAGTCTTTCGACGCATCACTTAATTTCTCAGATCTTTTTATGAAACTCTAAGACCACTGGGCCAGAATTTAGAGCAAGCGGCACAAATTTTACAAATGCTCCCAAATGGCTTGAAGATATTCTGTTCTTTTCTGAAGCATAAACCCTCTGCAAGCATAGGCCATCTGCAAACTGAAGAGCAAGGAAGTCAGTGGCAGAGCACTCTGAGTCCCAAACCTCAGAAGCAAGGAAGCCAACAGAGCAGCCTTCAGTCTCAGGTCACGGGCCCGAGAGTCCCAGCAAACCACTGGTTTAAGCCCAAGAGTCCAAACGCTGAATAATTTTGAGTCTGATGTTCAGTGGCAGGAAGCATCCAGTGCAAGAGAAAAACAAAGGCCAGAAGAATCAGTAAGTCTAGTCTCTTTATGTTCTTCTGCCTTTTATGCTAGCCACTCTGGCAGCTGATTAGATGGTACCCACCCACATTGAGGGTGGGTCTACCTCTCTCAGTCCACTACCTTAAATGTTAATCTCCTTCGGCAACACCCTCACAGACACACCCAGGATCAATCCTTTGCATCCTTCAATCCGATCAAGGTGACACTCAGTATTAACCATCATGTTTAACTTGATACTGTTTTCAAATCTACTTCAACTATTAAGATTCAACAGAAATACCAAAGTAAGTAAAATTTCTGAGATGACGTTTTCTATGCAAATAATCACATTAAGTTTTTCTAGATGCTATCTTCAAGTCCGCATCTTAGAAATATTCATTCTACAATTAAGTACCTATAATTAGTTTTAAAATGATACACATACCTTCAATAATCTGACCCTATTATTTTCCTGCCATCCACTTATCTCAGGAGCCACCCACACCAAAAAACTGAATTCCCTGCTGTTCCAAGTCTTTTACCCATGCACCTGCTTTACTTTGCTTACATAATACATTCCTACACACATTGTTCAACTGTGAACTACTCTAAAGAAAACAGTCTGACCCAAATAGAGGCCAGAGACTTGATTTAGCTGATGTGCTTTAGGGACCACCTAAACTAGAATCTATTTCACCCAGAACAGGACTGGAATTTGCAGGGTGAGAACGAGAGAACAAACAGAGCTGCACGCGACCTTAGGTACCATTTGACTCAAGGAACAGTTATCTGTAACTTGGAGTTGGAATGGTGAAGGAGATGGTTCCAGTTTTTTATCCCTTTGGCTCATTATCCTTAGCAAACCCATCTTGGTAATTGTTCTGACAGTGCTTTAGCGAGCTTTTAAGTGTCTTACAGTCACGCCTACAAGAGCTCTCCAAGATAGTTGCCTAGTATTTGTGGGGAAGGAAGGTCAGACAGAGACCAGAGAGACCTGTGTCTTTTTAGAAAGGCACTAATCCAATTAGTAGGGCACCTCTCTCAGGACCTCATCTAAACTTAATCTCCTTCCAGAGGGCACACCTCCATCACACTGGATTAGGGCTTCAATGCATGAGTTTCAGGGAAACATTTAGCCCAAATTGTACATCATTTTATTGAAAATACATTTAAAATAGCCCATCAACAATGGTTGACTATAATGGAATTCTACATACAATGGAATACTCAGCAATAAAAAGACACAAGGGCTGGGCACAGTGGCTCACGCCTGTAATCCCAGCAATTTGGGAGCCTGTGGCAAGAGGACGGCTTGAGGTCAGGACTTGAAAACCAACCTGAGTTACACAGAAGACCCAGTCAGTCTTCATTAAAAATTTTGAAAATGTAAACATACAAAGTTGTTTTTGTACCAACTATGATTCTTAGTAGTAAATAAAGGTATACATCAAAGAGTACATACTGTATTATTTCACTTATATTAAAATTTAACAGAACCAAAACATAATGGTGATGGAAATTAGGTCAGTAGTTTTTGCATTATGGGATTGTGGGTGATAGAGATTGAATAGAAAGGCAAGCAGGGATCCTTTCCATAATGGAAAACATTCTGTAATTTTTATAGAAAGGTGGGTTGTACAGACAGTGAAATTTGTCAAATGTAACCGATCTGCATGACATATTGTGTGTTTTACTGCAGGGTACATTACACCTAAAACAACCAAAACCCTTGGTCTCCATTTGAGAGGCGTTTTGGTGGTCTGCAGGTCATTCACCCATGGAAGAATCAAAACAGAGTTGCTGTAGGAAAGACTTGGAATCAACCTAGGTGCCCATCAACAGTGGATTCCATCAAGAAAACAAGGTCCAAACACGGCAGGGAGTGCTGTGCAGCCGCAAGAACAGAACCAAGTCACATCCTTTGCAGCAACATGGATGCAACTACTGGCAATTATCCTAAGTGAATTAATGCAACAACAGAACAGCAAATACCAGATGTTCTCATTTTTAAGTGGGAGCTGAACATCGATATTCAGAAATAAAGATGGCCATAGTAGACTCTTGGGACTGCTAGAGCAGGGAGGGATTGTAGGAAGGGGAAAAGAAAAATAAACTCTTAGGTACTGTCCTCATCCCCCTGGGGGATGGGATCAGTTGCATCCCAAACCTCAGCGTCACACAATATATTCATGTAACAAACCTTTATGTAAAGTAAGTTGAAATAACAATAGAGGTTCTGCATATTGGTTCGCATTACTCATCTTTTTCTAGCTGAATAACTGGACAAGGTGGCTGGTGTTTTGACAACCACAGTACAGTCAGAGGTCAAGGACGTCATGCAGGAGGAAGTGGGAGTAGGAAGAATTCTCCTTTGAAGCTGACAGTCTAGCAGTCATTTTATGACTCTTGGGAATGGGGTGGAGTCTGTGTCCAGGAATGGCTACTCTAACAACAAATGAACTCAATTTGCACCTAAGTTCGCAAGCTGCTGAAGACAACTCAAACCTTATTGACCATATATACCTCCGTTATCAGATAACCTATCAAAGACTTTATTTAAAGTTTATGGGAGTATTATGCCCTTGCCCCTTTGGTCGAGAAATCACAGAAATCAGGCTACAAAAGTTTAAAACAACCCACAAACTAAGAAGTAAGTTGTAAGAGATTTAAAACTCTATTGAAGCCCACACTTACTTGGCTCTGAGTATGCACCGTAAGAAAAAAATGCAATACTATTTTCAAACATTATAAGACATACTTTATCAAAATGATGCTACTCGTTAAGAATATTCCTCAGATTTGTCATGTTAAAAAGACACTGTGTCTACTGTGCTAAACAACTATGTTGTACTAAAACTCCACATAAATTAGTTCAACACATTGCTTGCCGAAAGGAACATGATGTATATGCAACCCCCAAACCCCCTCTTCACAACACATATGTAAGGCATGTAATAATGAAAGGGTGTGAATTACCCAAAGTCTTCCCACAGAACCAATGCTTTGGTTCTTGGCTACATGATTTTAAACAGAATTGAGTGAAATGATCCCATTATGGCTGAGTCAAACACTTTTGCAAATAGCAGCACCATGTCACACTTGTATCTCTGGGTCTGAAAGCACTTTAGGTGTCTGGCACTAGGGTGAATATTTGCTTTAGATTTTAGTTTGAGCCTGGGGTTGTAGAAATGGGTTTGTCACCTTCCATTAGAGTCTTTCAAATATCAAATGAATGTCTTAAAATCAAGTTTTGGTGCACACAGAACACCCCTCCCCTAGTATCTAGGACAAACAGCCATGATAGGAGTTTAAAAACCTGCAAGAGCAAGAAGAGAGGTTACTAGTTACTTATCTACTGTGTCCTGAACCTGCTTCCCCTTCTAAAGAAGATCACGTAGCTTGATTGCCAAGGTCTGCATCAGCAGTAACACAGCCCACTCACTCAAGGTCCAGACCAGGAGCAGGAGCAAAAGCACTGGGCTCCAGGCTTCTTGCCACTTAGTTTCAGGACTTTGGGCAATCTAAAGAATTTTCTCATTCTTGAATGAGAGTTGCTGTGGGGATCCAAGCAGATGCATATAAAGGGCTCAGAACTGCCTAGCACACGGTGTTTTCAAGTTGCTGATTTCTGCACTCCTTCATGCCTTAGCTTCCCCATCTGGTCAATGACCTAGACGGGCTCTCCAAGACTTCCGGCTCTGTCATCCGGTGCCATTTGATCATTCATAGTGCCCTTCCCCATAGTCTACACATCACTCCCCTCTCCTCTGCCCCATCCCAAACCTCACACTAATGTTTCTAGAGAGTCCTACTTCTGAGTAACGTGTCCCTCCAAGGACTTCCACGGGAGAACTGGCATCCTTTGCTTATTGTGAACAGCATTATATGTTATGTTTAAGAACATGAGCTTTGAAGCAAAACAGAACCATGTTCGTTCGCCAGCTTTGTCACTTACCAAGCGACTTTGGGAGAGCTTCTTAAAGCCTCAGGCTTCCCCCTTTGGTCTAATGAACGTAACAGTAGCTCTGGCATCAGGGAGCTGGTTGTTGGAAGGATTACATTTTATACATTTGAATATGTAAAATAGTGCAATTTAAATACCAATGCATTTTAAGCATTCTATAAATTGTTATAGAATAGCAGTAGTATTGCCAAAAGTAGTATTCACTCATCCAAGACAAAAGTAAAAACATAGGAATCATAGACAATATATAAAAACTGATGCCTCAAGTATAGACAATGTAATGAAGTGAAGCCAAATTGAAGTGGGTTTGAATCCAGTTGTCACTTTCTGGCCGTGTGATGTTAGGCAAGTTTCTTCTAAGCTCAGTGTCCCTAAATTCCAAAACTGGTACAATGCTGAATACCAAAAGCTCCAAATTCACACTGAGTACTTCGTATTTAGGAGGCATGGACTATACAGAAGCTCCTATCATTTAGTTTTGGGAGTTGAAGAGCCCACCATTGTCAGTGTCTGTGCCAGAGATGGCTTCATGTATCCGTGTGGGATGCCGTCCTGGCAGAGACACATTACTGAATCCAGAGACACCACTGATGTCCATGGAAGGAAACAGCAGGAAACACTGGCATGTAGAGTCCCAGATGGACATTTCTGGAATGGGGCCAAGAATGCACAGGAGAGAAAGGGATATTAACCAAGCCATCAGACTTGCTTGTTGTGGCTGCCATGCTGTAAGGGTCTATTTGTGGCCTTGTGCGGCTGTTAATGGTAAGTCATTCTTGAAGTTAAACAGCACTTAAAGTTTATGTGCTTTGTACATGCAAATAGTATGAGTGGCATTCCAAGACATAGCCAATTTTGGAAAAAAAATCGTCAATTTCAACTTGTAATTCTGTATAGTTCTGCTAATCTTGCTAGGAGATACAAACGTGACATTATTCAAATACTATCCAGTGATGTGCACTTGTGTATGCCAGTGTTTAAATATTCTTACAGGCCGCAGTGGTTTATAAAGCAAGATCTACAGATAGACATTCATTTAAAAGGGAAACAGGCTCATGTGAAGCAAAGCCTGTAACTAAGATGGAAAATAGTTCTGGAGTCTCAGTTCAACATCAACCCAACATGCAAGACATTTTTCCATGTCCTGACCATTTCTTACAAAAACAATCAGAATGTTGGATAAGAATGTTTTGCAGGGTTTTTCTGTGTTTGAGACAGTTTTGCTCTTATTGACCAGGCTGGAATGCAATGGTGTGATCTCATCTCACTGCAACCTCTGCCTTTTGGGTTCAAGCAATTCTCCTGTCTCACCCCCCGAGTAACTCGGATTATAGGCACATGCCACCACGCCCAGCTAATTTTTGTATTTTTAGTAGACATGGGGTTTCATCATATTGGTCAGTCTGGTCTCGAATTCCTCACATGATCTGCTTGCTTTGGCCTCCCAAAGTGTGTTTTCTGTTTTAAAACTTAAGAATGCTTATTTAAAAATATTAAACATTAGTGAAGTGGTGTTCATTTGTGTAACAATTTTCATCTAATATTTTTGGTAACATTTTCTGTGATCAAATATCTATCACTTAGGGTCATGCAGTAGACACAGTGTCACATAAAACACAAGGAAACTTATATAGAGGAGTATCTGGAAGAGTCTTAGGAATTCCATCTTGTCCTCAAATTTTCAAAATTAAAATGTAAGAAATGTGGAGACACTAGTGAAATGATGCCATACACTCACCTATCAAGTATTTGCTCTCACAAGCTGAGTCCCTCGTGAATAGCCAGCTTTCAGTTGGTGGTAGAGACAGACATTAACCAAATAAATGTAAACATGAGACTACGTTAAAAATGCCTGCTATCCACAGAATATGCTATGAGGAATATGTGAACCAAGGTTTCAGTCAATGATTCCATCTATACTACTTTCTCACTTGAAGGGACAGCTTTGTCACAAGCGTCACATGAGATCTGCAGGTCCCCCACCTCTTTCATGACTGATGGTATCACAGCTTTAAGTCCCATAAACCAACACCTGGCCCAAACTGACCAGAGTACCCCATGCTTTCCACTGCCACCAGTGACAGGTCCCAAAGGTGGGCATGTGACCCAAGCCTGAGATTCATCTTCCTTTTCTGGGGTTCTGACATCTAAAGCTGGAAAAATGTCCTTTTTCCTTTTTCATGTGCTAACTACACAGCTGAGTTACAGCTGTATCAGCCATGGCTCTGGCTTGAGGAGAGAGAGCCTGTTTGCTAAAGTAAGAGCTCCTAAAGAGAGCTGAACAATGAGAAAGCTAAAATCTTGATGCATTTCGTACCCTGCATCCTATCCCTCCCTCATCTTATTACATGAGCCACTCAGTCTTCCTCTTAACCGATTCCAGATAGAGTTAGCAAAGAATACTCTGGGAGGCAAAAACTTAATACATAGTGACAAGGAGAAATAGCCCTATACTATAAAGAAAACCATAGGGATTGGGTAAACTTAGAGTTCTACCTTCATTGGTGAGAAGACAAAACAAGTAACAATGACGTAATGTAATTTGCGCTCCTATGGATGTAAAGGAACACAGGACTGAGACAAGAAGTGGCATATGTACTGGGTAAAACTTTAGATACAGTGTTATTCAAGTTCTGGGACACGTGCTGAACGTGCAGGTTTGTCACATAGGTATACATGTGCCATGGTGGTTTGCAGCACCCATCACCCCTTCATCTAGGTTTTAAGCCCTGCATGCATCAGGTATTTGTTTTAATGCTATCCTTCCCCTTGCTCCCCACCCCCCGACAAACCCGGAATGTGATGTTCCTCTCCCTGTGTCCACGTGTTCTCATTGTTCAACTCCCACTTGTGAATGAGAACATGAAGTGTTTGGCTTTCTGTTCCTGTGTTAGCTTACTGAGAATGATGGTTTCCAGCTTCATCCATGTCCCTCCAAAAAGCAAACTCATCCTTTCTTACGGCTTCGTAGTAGTCCATGGTGTATGTGTGCCATGTTTTTGTAATCCAGTCTGTCACTGATGGGCATTTGGGTTGGTTGCAAGTCTTTGCTAATGTGAATAGCGCTGCAATGACATACATGTACCTATGTCTTTATAGCAGAATGAATTATAATCCTTTGGGTATAAACCCAGTAATGGGTCAAATGGTATCTCTGGTTTCAGATCCTTGAGAAATTGCCACACTGTCTTACTCTGGTTTATTTCTAGATACTTAGAACACTAGCTGTGTCCTACTGCTGGTGAGATAAATCCATCACTTAACTCTTTTCTAAGGGCAAGGGGACCACAGAGAAGAGCTTGTGCATGAAGATACATGAGTAGGACCTTCCAGACATGCAGTGGGGCATGAGTAACAGTGCGGCAGTGAGAGACAGTATTCCTATATGGCAGTGGGAGCCATCCTGGGACAGAAAGGGTAATGCCTGGGGAGGAAGGAACCCAGCCAGGAGCGCTCAGAGGCCCACATTGGACCAAGTAGAAGACACTGGGCTCTGTTCCCCATGTCTCCCATTCCCTCGGGATGAGTTGGTTTCAAGGCAGCCATTTATAGAGCTGGGCAAGCTTTCAGGGCCGGCTTCTTTGTGAATAAGCACGGATGCCCAAACCAAAACAGAAAACAAAGCAGATCTTAGTGCACCAGCTTAATGGGAAACATGAGCCATCTGTGAGTGTTTCTTGTAGTTCATTTGCTTCATTGGCAAGTATTAAACAGCGCCGTAAAGATCCAGAGAAATTATGGAAATGGGTATTAACATTAAAATCAGAGTACAATTAGAACATTTCACTGCGTAATTGTTTGGCAGGGCCTGAGAGTAAGCAGAGGATTTCCAGCTCTGTGATTTATTGGTCACAGGTTGTCTGAGTCTTTAGAATCTCCAGGGCCAGGAATGCATTCTGCGGGGTTGCCCCTGAGATGACAACACAATTGAACCACGGTTAGAAACTTACACCGTCTTTGTCTGGTTCCTGGCAACCCTTCTCCGAGCTGCTGGATCACCACTGCAGAAGCCAAGCGGCACACCAACCAGATAAAGGGAACATGCAGAGAATCTCGGGAAACCTTAGTGCCACACTCCCGTGTCTTTGTCAGAGAACGTGTACCATGTTTGCTTGTAATTAGCACTCTGACAGACGTCAGAGAAAACGGCTAATCACTGACATGGCCCACAGTGCTTTGTAAGTAAACACCATATTGCAATAGACATGCAATTAATTATACAACCCTCCAATTACACATGTTCAAAATGAAAAGGGGGTGGGGAAAAGGTATCAGAATGGCACTGCCAAAATTCTGTTTTTTTCCTCTCCTCTAAGAAATTAATGACTCAACTCTTGAATGTCATCGAGCTGTTTCCAGGCATCTCTTGGCTTCAGGACTGTGGCTCCTATTGTTTCTGGGAAGTTTTGAGCTGCTGGAACAAAAGCTGCTCACATATATTCCAAACCCATCATCTTCTTGGCTGTTGTGTATATAGTGTCGGAGGTTCTGTTTTTCATTTTCTTACTAGGCCAGCGTCCCATTGCCAAATTACCGCAGACAGTGGTGCTCATTGTTCATCTCTGTGCCCTTCCTTGAGGATGACCTTGACTGGTAGGAACCACTTCCTTAAGGGGTTTAGAAGATTATGCGTATTTTCCCATACCCAACTAATGTCACTGTGCATCCGCCCAGTCCCCTTTCCCATGGGTAGGAAGCCTCTCTGGAATCAGGCTGTAGCTAGACTTCCCAGGAAACCACATCTTTTTCTAGTTTTTGCCTTGCCTTATTCTTTCCTGACTTATTTTACAGGCTTCTCCCAAGTTCCCTTACTCAAATCCCATGGCCAGGAAGAAAAGCTTCTATTTGTGGGAACCCAACTTAGGACAACCATCATATCTTAATATTGATGTTTAAACTACATAGAGAAGAATTATTTTCAATCAGGGTGAACTTTTTACAAATGTACCACAAAGTCAGTGTTTTGCCAGCAAGTGGCATTATTTAAATCTGGACAATGGAGGATGTTTGGAGGAAAGGATGCCTGCACGAAATCGTGAAAGGATAAGAGGTTCCAGAGGAAACATACAGTGAAGGATGATCATGACTGGAGCACATTGTGGACACAACAATCAATCTGACTAAGCGTTGTTCAGTACTGACAGGTATTCAGGAAACAGGCAGAAGTGCCGCTGTGCCCTTGATGGGTTGTCAGATGATCACACAAGAAATTGAGTATAACGCTCAATAACATTGCAAGTATTACACCTTTGGAAAATACACCTAATCCTTTCTAAAAGTTATGCAGTAATTTGTGTTACTGCCATTTTGCCAATTTAATAAAAGGCGTAGGGTGGTTCAGCCACTTTGACAATGTCACTTAGCACACAATGGGTAGAAGTGTGGCAATCAGGATCCTGGGGAGGTGTGTTAACAGAATGACAAGATTAGATGGGGCACAGGGAAGTCACATGAGGAAAGATGGCTTCACAGCTCTAAGTCCCATAAGCAAGAAAGTAGAGCCCAAAGAGGACAGAAGCATTTCACAGTGTAATATCCAAACTGGCATGCACCACTGGTAAGCCAAAGATCCTGGCAAAGCCTGTCTGCTTCGCTTTCGGTGTTAAAGCCTCATTGCTTCTACTGGGAAAACTAATAACATAACAAATGAAACTATGGTTCAGTTTCATTAAAAATAAATCTGATAAGATGGGCAGAATTGAATTAACCAATCTCAATAGAGTTCTTATTATTGGAGCAAACGGAATATTCCCTCTAATAGAGTAAGTCCTGGTTCATTTTGGCTGGCCTGAGCAGCTCCTTGCTACAGATTTGGTTTCCAGCTTTTGGCTCTGGGCAGTCCCATACTAATGTTAGTATTAGCAGGTCAGCATAATGGATCAGCACTCTAGATCTGGCAAGAGTGCTGGATGGATCTGCACGACAGATGCATGGGCCTCCGTTACCCTTGGCAGACAAGAACTGTCCTCCCCTCCAAGGAAGTCAGATTTAGGGCCCTAGCGCATGCAAGAGAAATAGCTCTTGTTCCAGAGAGGGTGAGGTTGGGCTAGAATCCTGGGATGGGCTGCTCTTGGAGTCAGGGATGGGAAAAACAGACACTCAGCGTGCCCGCTTGTTTTGGCTGACTCTAACTGAAGTTAGTGCCAGCAATATTTCCATTACTTTGCACTGGCTGAAGTTCAAAGGCTCAAGACTGAATAGCTAAAGGGGAACAGGCAGGTATTTGTGTGAATATACACACAGACACACATACACATTTGCATTACTTGCCTCCCAGAAAGGATTTTATGCAGTTTATAAAATACAAACAAGATGGGGAAAAAATTAGGATCTAAGGTAGAAAATAGAGTATTATATTGAATGATGATTAAAAGCATATCTCCAATTACAGAGCTGAATCACTTTTTTTTTTTTTTTTTTGAGACGGAGTTTCATTCTTGTTACCCAGGCTGGAGTGCAATGGCGCAATCTCGGCTCACCGCAACCTCCGCCTCCTGGATTCAGGCAATTCTCCTGCCTTAGCCTCCTGAGTAGCTGGGATTACAGGCACGTGCCACCACGCCCAGCTAATATTTTTGTATTTTTAGTAGAGACGGGGTTTCACCATGTTGACCAGGATGGTCTCGATCTCTTGACCTCGTGATCCACCCGCCTCAGCCTCCCAAAGTGCTGGGATTACAGGCTTGAGCCACCGCGCCCGGCCTGAATCACTTTTTAAAGGTAGGCTACAAATTTTGCTCTAACGTGGAATATATGCACATACCTTTCTTTCCTCCTTTAGACTCTTTTTAATCCTGATCCTTCTAAAGTTTAGTTCTCGCATTAAGAGGAAATGAAAGTGCTAATGAAAGGAAGAAGTGACGTGTCAGACATTAAAGTAATTTTGTCCAGTTCTCCCTGCCAATTCTGTTGCCTCCTTTACAATGTATCTGACACCACAAAGCCAAGAGTGTGGTGCTCACTATCTTGAGACAATTCATGCTATTCGTGCTCTGAAGTGTTTGTTGACAGTTTCAAGACAGTTTCACTCTTCTCACCCAGGCTGGAGTGCAATGGTGCAATCTTGGCTCACTGCAACCTTTGACTCCCTGGGTTCAAGTGATTCTCCAGCCTCAGCCTCCTGAATAGCTGGCATTACAGGCACTTGCTACTACACCTGGCTAATTTTTGTATTTTTAATAGAGACAGGGTTGCCACATTGGCCAGGTGGGTCTCAAATTCTTGACCTCAGGTGATCTGCCCACCTTGGCCTCCCAAAGTTCTGGGATTACAATCATGAACCACCACACTTGGCCAGAAAAGATTTTCTACTGAGGTAGAATTCTGTCATTATAACTATATAGTAGGATTGCGTCAAGTTAGAAATATACACTCAGAGCCTGTATTTCAAATTCTGCCTCTGCTAGTTTCTCATTGAGTGATATCAGCTCTCCAAGCCTTGCTTTCTCCATCTGGCAAATGAAGGTTCTATCCGTCTTTGAACAGAAGAGCCTCTACAACTAGGTAAGAATATGCATGTTAAGTGTCTACTTGCACATAGGTGAGCAATGTGGATGCATTCCCTCAGTTCACTCACAATGTACACACAACACTTCAAAGTACGAAGAATGTAGCAACAAAGAAGACAGGTCCTTCTCTAGTAGAGCTAATGGTTTACTAAGCCATCTGTTCTGTTTGTATTATTCACATTCGGAAACTTTATACGTTTCTTAATAAGCTTGCTTCTATAATGAGCAGTTAGGTATCACCTTTTTATTTGATTTTCACATCTGAATCTGAACATCTTCTATTTATGATGTTTTAGTCAGGTTAGACTCAGGGCAATGGACAAAAGAGTGGTTGAGCCGGCTGGGCATCTAGCTGTGTAAAGACTTGACCTCACATTATCTCTTTATCCCTTCACTGCTATTTAGTCAGACCCCAGTAGGATTTATCTTCTCAGCTTCACTGCCAGCAGCTTAAGTATAACTAACATTTTAATTTTGTAATTCAGTCCCAGAAAGCCAAGAGGGTAGCCTTCCACTGAAGGAATGAAAAAGACAAAAGCAGATGGAAAGGATATGGTGGTACATCTTCCCTGATGGTTTAAAGCCATGAACCAAATACTTGCCAAAACCCAATTAAAGATTAAAAATTCAAGTCATGTTCAGAGAAAGCCTAATTAAGAAATCATGGCTAACTTAGGATGTATACAATTTGAGACAACTGGTTCAATTTTCTGTATCTTTCCCTATTCAGAACCATGTTTCATTTGTGGCTAGAGATTCACACATGAAATTGCGAATTTAATCATGATAATGATTATGTTGAATATCAAAATTATGGAAATGACTAAAAATATTTTAAGATACATGCAAAGGCCTACCTTGAGAACATTAGCGTTCCATCTTCAAACACCCTCTGAGAAAAGCAATAGCATGGGTTACAAACAGATTCCCAAAGTGGATAAGAAATGTGTTCAAGAAAGTGCTGTTAAGTGAAAACACAGGGAATTTAGTATGTACACCGATTTCCAACACAAGACATACCATTAGTGTACTTCAGGACCTTGGACAGGTCACCTCTCCATGTAGACATTGTTTTCCCTTAGGTAGAGTTTGGTCTACCAGATGATTAATGTCTCAACCACCTATAATAATTGAGTTTCTCTCAACTTATGTGCTGCTATTTATTTGCGATGTCACCAAGCTGAAATTTCTTAGTAATTCAGACCGAGGGATCATCAGAAAGCAACCCATTATTTAAAAATTTAGATTCCCTCACCATATGAGAAGTATAGGGAGTCCGATATTGTTTTAGTATGAGTCGCCTTTTTGAGTAAAAAAATCTTTTTTGCAAGACTTGAACACAGTAAGATCAGGAAGAAATCAGAACCTGACTTCTTAAGACCCAAGCTTAATGTACCTTTGAAATATTTCCTTTACTAACACATATCCATGGTTTTGGGTGAGTTTATAGGCTTTATTTCTGAGCTTGAAGTAAATTGTGAATGGGTCAGTCACTTCCAGAAACAAATCATGGACTTAAATTCTTGCACTTTTTCTTAAATACACCTGTGTTGCTTTCTCGCTTGTATTTTCTGGTTTTTAGAATATGACTTTCAAAGTTGCTGGAAATAATCACTGCATTCCTCTCACATGGAGAAATCTAAAGCAAATATAAACTGCTCTCTCAGCTCACTTCTAAATCTAAGCAGACCCAAATGCTGCTAGATATTGCTTTGTATGCTGTTAAGATGCAACATCTCTTCAAATGGAATAAACAAGGAAAACCTCCAAGTGGTATGCCATTGCTAAAACATTACTGAGCTGGCAAAATTCATAAACCAATATTGCAAAGTAGCCCTTGGCACATGTCATTGTCAGCAATTTGTATTCCCTCTCACTATTTCCTTTCACATACCATCTGTAAAATATACAGTTTTTCCTCAACAAGAAAGCTTTCTTTCTAGAAGGTTGATTAGAAAAAAATAAAGAGTACTTGCTGTATTGGTTAATTACCATAGCAGAATTAGTGTTTTAACACCCCAGCGTATGTAGTCTGGGGCTACAAAGGTCAGATGTGGGAGGCTGATATAAAAAGAAATAAAAAAACTGAAAGCTGTCACATCCCAGCTAGGAGACACTAAGTATTTCTCATCTTCACCAGAAATGGTCATTTTCAAATCTCTGTTGACTAATTAGGATAAAACCTATCAGTGTCATTAGATGGAAACCTATCTATTCCATTATTAGGGGACTAAACTGAAGCTATACATGCCTGATGCCTGTGTACGAGGGCATGGGATGGGGAGTCAGGCAATCTGGGTTCATCAACTTAATAGCTGTGTGACCACAGGCAAGTCAATTCCACCCAGCTCCCCCAGTCTTGGTATAATCAAAGCAGATAATTAGGAAAAGTCTTTCCAGCTTCAAAGTGCTTTGGTTTATCAAAAGATAAAATTTTACTCACTCCTTTTTTGGGGATGAGGGGAAAGGGGATAAAGTCTCACTCTGTTGCCAGGCTGGAATGCCAATGGCATGATCTCAAGTTTATTGCAACCTCAGCCTCCCAGGTTCAAGTGATTCTCCTGCCTAAACCTCCCAAGTAGCTGGGATTATAATGTAAACCAAACAGACTCCATCTTAGATGTGAGCCTGACAGACTCCATCGTAGCCTCTTCCCTGCCTGCCATTCTCTCCATCAGGTGCACAGCTGGGTCATGCTGTACCCAAAACTTTGTAACCACATTTCCATATGTTGGCCTCATAAATGTGTTCTTTTAAAAGGTGTGTGTTCAAGTTCAATATCCTTTACCCACTTTTGAATGAGTTTTGCTTGTAAATTTGCTTTAGTTCTTTTTAAATTCTCAGGATTAGCCCTTTGTAAGATGAGTAGATTGCAAAACTTTTTTCCCATTCTGTTGGCTGCTGGTTCACTGTAGTGATTGTTTCTTTTGCTGTGTAGAAACTCTTAAATAGATCCAATTTGCCTATTTTGGCTTTTGGTGTTTTAGTCACCAAGTCCTTGCCTATGCCTACATCCTGAAATGGTATTACTTAGGTTTTCTGGTGTTGGACCTTATGTTTAAATCTTTAATCCATCTTGGAGTTAATTTTAGTGTAAGGTGTAAGGAAGGGGTTCAGTTTCAGCTTTCTGCACATGGCTAGCCAGTTTTCCCAACACCATTTATTACACAGTGAATCTTTTCCCCATTGTTTGTTTTTGTCAAGTTTGAATGTCAGATGATTGCAGATGTGTGGCACTACTTCTGAGTCCTCTGTTCTGTTCCATTGGTGTATATCCATTTTGGTACCACTACCATGCTGTTTTGATTACTGTAGCTTTGTAGTGATAATTTGTAGTAATAAGTCAGGTAGCGTGATGCCTCCAGCTTTGTTTTTTGTTTAGGACTGTCTTGGCTATGCGGGCTCTCTTTTGGTTCCACATAAAGTTTAAAGTGGTTTTTTCCAGTTCTCTGAAGACTGTATTTTCTTTTTTTTTTTTTTTTTTTCTTTTTGCCAATCAATGAGAGCTTGTAAGGTTGCTGAGGTTGGGTGGCCTTGAACTCTTGGCCTCGCCTTCGCAAGCGCCACGACATCCGGCCGGAGCCACTTTGGGCCCCAAGACTGTATTTTCATATGATATAAAGTAGCATAGGAAAAGGGTAAAAGGTCACACATTAAGCATATCAGTACCTGATCATCAAGAGAAATGGTATTTGGTGGGGGTTACTATTAGCTCCTGCCAGCATTTTGGAATTGAGTAAATTTTCTATATTCTAATGTAGCAGTGGCAGGTAATTGACATTGAAATATAAACTACAAATTTCATGTGTACAGCTTTTATTGCTTCCAAAATTGTGCAGGTATATACTGTATGAATTTCAGCTTGGGATTTCAAAAAGGGAACCAGACCTTATTTTAATGATAGGGAACATTAGCCTTAACAGGATTAACATTGATCTAGAACCTTTGTAACCAGAACAATTATCTATGTTTTAGGAAAAGATGATCAGAAAACATTCCTGTAGAGATACTGAGCACAAATGTAAGACTTCAGATGATTGTTCTCAGATGTCTTTGTCAGTTAGGGTAATTACAGACTTGGAGACTTGATGGCCTAAGCTAGGAAACTGAGGAAGAAATCAAGCATTTTTCCAGGAGCAGTAGTAGAGGGTCTTAAGGTTAAGAAACTATCAAGAACCATGTTTTCCTGCAAGGAGAGGCCTGTTTGAAGGCATAGGCCAAAAGTGACATGCAGATACACAGTCATTTTTCGATGAAGTCAATCAATGATATTTTTCCCTCTAGTTATATGCTAGACATTGTGCTGACTCTGGAGATATATAGTGCCTGTAACTAGGTTAAACAATGCCAACTTCTCTATCCCTTCCCCCTACTCTCTTTCAAAGATGATGCATCTGACTATCTAGAACCTGCAGATGTTACCTTATATGGCCAAAAAAAAAAAAAAAAAAAAATTACTTTGCAGATGTGACTAAGAGGAAAGATCTTGAGAGTGTCCCAGATTATAGAAACGAACCCAGTGTATTACAGGAGTTCTTGTAAGAGAAACAGAAAGCTAAGATTTGAAGATGCTACTGAGGGCTTTAAAGATGAAGAAATTACAAGCCACAGAATACAGATAGCCTCTAGAAGCTAAAATCAGAGCAGATTATCGATCAGCTTGCAGAAGAAACTTACCCTGCCAACACCTTTAGTTGTGTAAAACTTATGTCAGCCTTTTGAACTCCTGAATTTGAAGCAATCTGTGTCAAGTCTGTAGTTTGTTAGAGCAGCAGAACTGACAAATCCCCCATCTTAGAATCCAGTGCCTTCTAGTTTGTGAGACAACCTATTACATTTGTCAACATGGAGCGTACAATAAAAATTCAGAGAATGGTAAGCAGAAATAAAAGATGGAGAAAAGAGCCCCTGGGTCCAGTTGATTCCCAGGCTCAGATCTTTACCTGCAGCTAACTCAATCTCCCAGCATCCTTTAATAAGTCTTCCTAAGTTTTCCATTTGATTTTCTATCCCTGTCAAATAAAGTCCTGTTTAATGGAATCTACATTAACGGTCCCATTGGAGCTCTGATGCTGTTGTGATGACCCTAAGGCAGTTTCTCAAAAAAGTCTCAAAGCGTTTACAACAGTAGACTGCTCTTACTGGAAAATGTTCTTTCAACATGCAAGTATTTTCAGCAACAATATTCTTCATAATCCTTTTTAGACAGTCAGCTCCATTAAGTAAACCCTTCATGCCCTAGGCAACCTAGTCCATCTAAATTCTGATGTATTTATTCTTTCTCCATTTCTGGTGTCCATTGAACACTCACTACATGCCATGTCCTGGGAAGATAACAAGTCAAAGTCTCTTCCAAGACTTGGTAAGGAAAATTTCTTAACTACTACAACACAGTAAAAGTAACACTAGTAATGCTTATCACATTCTATGTGCTAGCCAATGTTTTAAAGTTGTTAAAATGCCTTGGTTTGTGTTCGTCTGTTTTGCATTGCTCTAAAGAAATACCCCGGGCTGACATACATGCCATGGAATACTATGGAGCCATAAAACAGGATGAGTTCATGTTCTTTGCAGAGACTCGGATAAAGCTGAAAGCCATTCTCAGCAAACAAACACAAGAACATAAAACCAAACACCCCATGTTCTTATTCTTAAGTGGGAGTTGAACAATGAGAATACATGGACACGGGGAGGGGAACATCACACACTGGGGACTCTTGCCATGGGCGGCTAGGGAAGGGATAGCATTGAGAAATATCTAATGTAGATGATGGGGTGATGGATGCAGCCCACCACCATAGCACATGTATACCTATGCAACAAACCGGCATGTCCTGCACATGTATTCCAGAAATTAAAGTACAATTTAAAAAAAAAGCCCCAGGGTGGGTAAACTATAAAGGAAAGTTTGTCTCATGATTCTGCAAACTGTACAAGCATAGTACCAGCAACTGCTCAGCTTCTGGCGAGACCTTGAAGCTCTTAGTTGTGGTGGAAGGAAAGGAGAGCCAGCATGTCATATGGTGGGAGGGAGCAAGAGATGCCTTAAAATAACCAGATCTCATCTGAACCAGTGGAGTAGTAACTATCACAGGAAGAGTACCAAGTCATTTAGGAGGGATCCACACCCCCCGCCCCACCGCCCCCATGACCCAAACACCTCCTACCAGGTCTGTCTCCAATACTGGGGGTTACATTTCAACATGAAACTTGGAGGGGGTCAAACTTCCAAACCTTATCATTTCTCCCTTATTCCCCCAAATCTCACGTCCTCCTCACATTGCAAAATACTATCATCCCCTCTCAAAGAGTCCCCCACAAAGTCTCAACTCATTTCAACTAACAACTCCGAAGACCAAAGACTCACTTTAGACTCAAGGCAAGTGCTTTCCACCTTTGAGCCTGTAATATCAAAATGAGTTATTTACTTCCAACACACAATGGTGGTACAGGCATTGGGTAAACATTCCCAGTCTAAAAGAGGGAAATTTACAAAGAAAGTGGGTAACAGGACCCATAGAAGTCTGAAACCCAGCAGAGCAGACATTAAACCTTAAAGTTTCCCAATCCTTAAGACTCCATGTCCCACTTCTGACACACACGGGTACACAGGTTGGGATCCCAAGGCCTCTGGTTCTTCCAGGCTGAGGCTGCATGCCATTTAGGGCTCCACCATTCTGGGGTCCAGAGGGAAGCCCCATTTCTACAGCTCCACTACACAGTGCCCAAGGAGGAACTCTGTGTGGGGTCTCCAACCCCACCTTTCCCCTGGCACTACCTTTGTAGAGTGTCTCTGAGGAAATCCACAGCTGCAATAGGTGTTTATATGTAGCAGGTTTTTGCCTGGACACCCAGGCTTTCCCATACATCATGAAATTTAAGTGGATGCTGCCAATCCTTCTCTGGCATTCCGTGTACCCACAGGCTAACCGCCGCATGCAAACCAGCAAGGATCATGGTAGCTTATGTTCTCCAAAGTTGCAGCTCAATGTTTACCTGGTGCCCTTTGAGTCACAGCTGGAAGAGGAGCAGCAAGCATGGGGGTGGAGAGCAGTTTCAAGTTGGCACAGGGCAGCAGTGCCCCAGGCCTGGTCCTGAAAGCATTCAGTGCTTCTAAGACCTCTGGGCCTGGATGGGAGGGACCGTCCTGAATGCCTCTGAAATATCTTTGAGGACTTGTTCCCATTGCCTTAATAGCACTGGACTCCTTTTAGTCATGCAAAGCTCTTTAAGAAAGTGAATGTTTTTGGGAGGCCGAGGCAGGTGGATCACGAGGTCAAGATATCGAGACCATCCTGGTCAACATGGTGAAACCCCGTCTCTACTAAAAAGACAAAAGATTAGCTGGGCATGGTGATGCGTGCCTGTAATCCCAGCTACTTAGGAGGCTGAGGCAGGAGAATTGCCTGAACCCAGGAGGCGGAGGTTGCGGTGAGCCGAGATCACGCCATTGCACTCCAGCCTGGGTAACAAGAGCGAAAACTCCGTCTCAAAAAAAAAAAAAAAAAAAAAAGTGAGTGTTTGACAGCCCTCTTGAACTCCTCTCCTGAAATGTGTTTGTTCTCTACCATGTAGCCAGACTGAAAATTTTATGAACTTTTACTCTCTGCTTCCCTTTTAAGTAGAAGTTGCAGCTTTAAGTCATTTCTTTGCTCTCACATCTGACCATCGGTTGTTGGAAGCAGCCTATCACCTCTTAAATGCTTTGCTCCTTAGAAATTTTTCTGCCCCGTTCCCTCAGTCATTACTTAAGTTCTACCTTCCAAATATCCCTAGGACATAAATACAGCTAAGTTATTTGCTGAGGTATAACATAGGTGACCCTCGTTCCAGTCTCCAATAACTGTTTTCCTCTGAGAACTTGTCAGTCTGGCCTTCAGTCTCTATGTATAAATCAATGTTTCCACTTCAACCATTCAACCAGACTCTAAGAAGTTCCAAGCTTCCCCTTGTCTTCCCGTCTGCTTCCACCTCTGCCTGTTACCCAGTTCCAAAGTTACTTCCACGTTTTCAGGTATTTTTATACCAACACCCCACTTCTTGGTTTTCTGTGCTAGCTTCTTGTGCTGCTTTAAAGAAATCCCTGAGGCTGGGCAATTTGTAAGAGAAAGCAGGTTTGGCTCCTGGTTCTGCAGGCTATGTAAGCATGACACCAGCATTGGCTTGGCTTCTAGTGAGCCCTCGAGAAGCTATTACCTCACAGTGGAAGGCAGAGGGGGAGAAGATATGTCACATGGTGAGAGGAAGCAAGAGAAGGGGGGATATCAGCCTCCTCAGACAACCAGCTCCCATATTAGTTAACAAAACAAGGACTCTGGGTGAGAAAAATGAGAACACATGGACACAGAGAGGGGGTATACTACACACTGGGGTCTACTGGGGGGAGTGGGGGAGAGACAGCGGGGGGGAGCTGGGGAGGGATAGCCTGGGGATGAATGCCAAGTGTGGGTGAAGGGGAGGAAGGCAGCAAAACACACTACCATGTGTGTACCTATGCAACTATCTTGCACGTTCTGCACATGTACCCCCCCCCCAAAAAAAAAAAGGACTCATTACTGCAAGGATCGCACAAAGGTATCAGTGAGACATCTGTTTCCATGATGCAGACGCCTCCCCACCAGGCCCTCCTCCCACATTGGAGGTCACATTTCCACATGAGATTTCGGGATAAAAACATTCAAACCATCTCAGCTGTAGCTGAGGTTACAAATACCCTGTTTAGTAGTGAGCACCATTATAACTATTTTACAAATACAGAAATGAGGCAGAGTTAAATACGCCCAGCTGGTAAGCAATGTCAGCCCTTGCTTCCAGGACCCAGGATCATGATTAGTTCTTGCTGTCTACTGTCTTTGGCGGGGGCGGGAACCAGGGATTCACAGATGCATACAATAAAGGGCAGCTTGGGAAGCAAAAACTGCAAGAGGACACAACTTGTTTTTCTGGCTGATTAAGAATTAATCAGGTGGGTAGAGGCAAAGGTACAGGCAGAAGAAAGCTGGAGGGGGTGACTTATGGGCAGAACTGCCGGATCTGACCGTTAAGCAAAGGAGAGGGAGGAACAGGCAGAGCCCTGGATATGGCAAGCTTTATCTTCCAGGCTACAGGGTGCTACTCCCCCTTGACTCTAATACCTTTGGTGGTGGGTCTGGTAATGCACCTGACTGTTGCTGGTTTTCTCAGCATCTTGCTCCTGGCAGGTGTCTAATTATTCTCCCTCTCACAATGGATTTCTCAGTGCCTGCAGCTCTGCCTTTCCTGCCTGGCTGATTGCTTGCTGTGGAAGTACAATTCCTTTTGCCACAAGTTACAAAAATCTGACTGGGAAGAACAAGAGTGGATCCAAGATATCAAACAGTGTTGTCATGAGTCTCATTTGCCATCTTTCATTTTGGCTTCACTCCAATGCTTCCCTTTTCAGGCTCTGATAAGGGCCATTCTCTTGGGCTTCCTAGTTTGCTTGCTCTGTTCATTCATTCAACCATGCAGTCATTCAACAAACATTTAGTGAGCATCTCTTATGATACGGATGCTGCAATACTTGAGAACACAGATAAAGTACAACCCTTGCTCTCAAAACGTTCATTATCTAAAGGGAAAGAAACACAGATTAACAGCATGATGCGAGTGGCTACAGGAGCAGAAGGAAGACTCAATGATTTCAGCAAGGAAAAGGCATTAAGGGTGTGGAGCTATTGCATCAGGTAATAAGCTACCACCTCTTCATTTCAAAGCTACTCTTTTATACTCAACTGTTGCAATGCTGAGGCTGGGCAAACCTCATTTCTGCTTTTCCAAGCAGCTTCCTGTTAGGTTCTGCTAACGGTGGTCCCAGCAGGAGTCTGCAGAGCTGGAGGAGAAAGAAGGTGCCTACTCCTGTCTGTTTGGTTACCATTGGCTGCTTCTTTGCTTTAGCTTTGTGTGCAGCACCCTAGCCTTTTCCCTTTGCTCTGGCTATAGCCGTTTGTTCCAGTAGCAGCAGTTCCATTTCTCTAAGACTTACAAGACCAGCCTCATTATGGCTCCTCAGAGATACAAACCTCAGCTGGCCAGTACCCACCCCCTTGCCTGAGAGGCCCCCACTTTTAACCTCAGAGACTTCATCAGCCAAAAAAAAACAAAAATGCCCTTAGATAGATCTGAGTCTCAGCTCAGCAGGACCCCTTCTCCAAGCCTTTAAATTTTAATAATTCCAACTCTTTTGTTCCCGCAGCCCTAAGGGTGGTAGCTGCTTTCTACCTGTGATGTTTCAGTGGTTGCCTTTTAGTTCAATACCTAGTTAATAATTCTTTTTATTAAATTCCCTCTGTTAAGGTAACTGATGTGGATTCTGTTTCCCAACTAGGCTCGCTGATTCAGAGTCCTAAAAGGTAAGTGGAAACCCCAAACAATAGTTCAAGCCAACCCTTAGAAGGATAGAGAAGTTACTGTACAACTAAAACTTCTGTTTGGGTCAAGAATTTTATTCCAATTGTACCATACTGCCTTCCAATAGCATGGGCTTTCCAGTCATACATAACGTTACAAATGATAGTATTTCTATAGGACCCTGGTCTAATGGAAGTTTTTATTCACAGTTGACTCATGAGGAAGAAAGGGACTTCCCCAGAACATCATGAGACACCCAGGTAGTGGTACATTATTTGACTATGGCAACCCTAAGTAGTTTTAAGTAAATGACAAATAAAAAAACAAATGCTGACCAGGATCTTGGTATTTAGTGTTTATTGCTAGTGAGAATCGACACTGATACATGCTATGAAAACCAGGCAGTTCCTCAGCAGGTTAAACATAGGGTTACCGTGACACAGCAATTCCGTCAGCAATTCCAACCTGACCCTAATAGGTGTACACCCAAAATAATCTAGGACAGATATTCAAAGAAGCCTGCTCATCAGTGTTCCTATCAGCACTATTCAATCAAAGCGTGGAAACCCCAATGTCCCTCATACACTGATGAATGGACAAATGAGGCTCATCCACACAATGGATATTGAATGGGTTCTTACTCAGCTGTAAAAAGTACCGGAGCATGCTCTGAAACACGAGCCTCAAAACCTTATGCCAAATGAAAGACAGATGCAAAAGATCACATTGTATGAATCCTTTTACATGCAATATCCAGAATAAATCCATACAGACAAGGCAGGTTAGGAAAAAGGAGCGAGTTCTTAGTAAAGTTTCTTTCATGGGGACGAAAACAGACTTGTGTAATCTAGCTAAGAAATTGATGTCTTGGCGTTATGGCAGTAAGAACAGAAATAAAAGATTCAAGACAACATCTGAAGTAGTTGTAGTGTAGTCACTAAAATCTGGGCTTCGGATCAGTGTATTTGAATTCCATCTCTCCTACTTATTAGCTCTGTAGACCTATGCCTCAATTCCTTATGTCAAAGATAATTTAGATAGTTATGTACATGTCTTCTGTGGATTTCCAGGTACCCTAGAAAAGTTATCAAGACTGTACAGGACACATTGGTGAGATGTCACTAAGGAGCACCTTTTGTCTCGGGATCTCTACGATGACCCAAATCACTGACATCCAATCGTCTGGCATTAAGAAAACGCACCTCCAAAATTTCTGCATCTGTCAACTCAGCATTTCCTTCTCAAAGATGTCAAGGTGTCTATTGTTCATCCACCACAGGATAAATATATCTGCAATTGAGAGTCGGGGGTGGTGGCTCATGCCTTTAATCCCCAGCACTTTGGGAGGCCAAGGTGGATCATAATGTCAGGAGTTTGAGACCAGCCTAACCAACATGGTGAAACCCCGTCTCTACTAAAAATTCAAAAATGAGCCGGGCATAGTGACATGTGCCTGTAGTTCCAGCTACTCAGGAGGCTGAGGCAGGAGAATTGCTTGAACCCAGGAGGCAGAGGTTGTAGTGAGCCGAGATAGCACCACGGCACTCCAATCTCGGTGACAGAGCAACTTCGACTCAAAGAAAAAAAAAAAAAGAAACGTGTGCAACTGTTTCAGAGCCTGTAGACAAGAAGGAAATTCACAGCGCTAACCAGAAGTCATTTTAGTTGCATAGAGAAAATGAACAATGTCAACCTGTCACACAATTTGAGGATTCAAACCCCTCTGCCTTAGCAGTTAAACCCATTGCAGTGAAAGTGGTGAAATATCCAAACAGTTGTTTTCTTTAGATGTGATAGCTTTTGGTTGTCTGTATACATTTTACAGAGGAGGTCAAAGTGAAAGTTTTGGTTTGGGATGGGCTGAATTTGTGGTATTCCTGATATATGCAGGCAGAGCCGTCCAGGCTGTGTATACACAGGTTGACTCACACACATTCAAGTATATGGGAGTGTAGGAGACAATTCAGAGCGGAACCTAAACCTAAAAGACACAAAGAAACCAGAGAAGGACGCCAAAGGGATCTAGCTGCATGCATCAAGAGTAACCACACACATCTATGCCATGCAAATCACGAGCAAAGGAGGCACAATCGATCCCTCCTGGAATGCCCACAGCCTCCTGAACCTTGCTTATTGCATTATATCCCATTCGTCATTAAGGCAAGTTGTGGAAACAAGTCAAAGATATTAGGAGGGGGGAAAGACCCGAATAGCATGAATGCCTTGTTAACATCAGAAGCAGGGAAAACAAACTGGTCAGGAGGGAAGCAATTCCATCATGTCTGCTTCCTCCTGTGAAGCGAGTAACCGTGTTTCTAACGATTCAGTAGCTTAACAAGTAATGTTTGAACTCTGCATTTTAATAAAAACTCATTTGCTTTCCTTAAAAGAGAAAAACATCCTTCTGGCTTTACCACAGGCAGCCCTTTGGTCCTAGTTTTTATTTTTCAGAAAAGACAACAAAATTGGATTTTGAGTGTTGAGGACACAGTTCAAAAGTTTCCAAACCTGACCTGCCTACTTTGCTGGGGAAGAATAATGGGGTCGAATTGCTGTGACTGCTTGAGAAGTCTCACTCTACTGAATTGAATCAACTTCAGACAACTGGATTTTAACTGTGACTCGGGAACAGAATGTTGCAAATTGCCTGGCTGGGTGAACTTCTCAGCCTCTCCATTCCTGACACCTTTCCACAGAAGCCCTTTCAGCTGAAGGTCTCAGACCTCGGCTGCCTCCTTTCCAAAGAGAATGTATTTTAAGAGTGGTGCAGACCTATGGGTCTGTGTTTTCAAACAGAACTGCTTTGGCTCCAGGGCCACCGTGGCTGATATTTTTAAGAAAAAGGGAAAAAAGCAAATAACTAGCATGCTATTGGAATCGGGTGTGATCAATTGAAGGGATTCAGGGGTGGGCAGGGCTGTGGACCATTCACACAGGTGTTCTGAAGGCTTATAAATAGGAATTGGTTCTGAGAAAATGAAAACCAAAGATTCCTTAGGCCATATTCCGAACATACTGACATTTTTTGTTCATTTGTTTGCTTTGGCTTCTAATAAAGCAAAAGAATTTGGAGTTTTCTTGTTCTGGTATTTTCAGGAATCACTTGTAGGAAAAGCTATACGCTCTTTAGGGTTGAAAACAAACCAAAAATCTCAGAGATGGTATTTTGCTAGGGTCCCCCTTTGTTGTTTGGAGATTAGCTAACCAAGACAAGCGAGAAAGTTCCACCGACCGATGGAAAGAGCACAACCAAATCTTTTGAGATGGTCTTGCTCTGCTCCCCAGGCTGGAATGCAGTGGCAAGATCATGGTTCGCCGCAAGCCTTCATCTCCCGGGCTCAAGCCATCCTCCCACCTCAGCCTTCCAAGCAGCTAGAACTACAGGGGCACACTACTATGCCTGGCTTTTTAAAAGCTTTGGTACAGATGGGATTCTCACTACGTTTCCCAGGCAGGTCTCAAACTCCTGGGCTACAACAATCCTCTCTCCTTGGCCTCCCAAAGATTTAGGATAAAGCATGAGCCACCATGCCCAGCCTCAGGTTAGAACGTTTTCTTACTAAATAGGAAGCGCTACTCTATTTTGTTCCTTTGCTCCTGCACCTTTTATGGTACATATTGCAGTCTTACCGCCACAGGTCTAATTATTTACTGCTTGAAAGTTTTCGTCACAATATAGAGCTGCTATTTCTCAAAGCCTAGTGTAGGCTTGACACGTAATAAGCATATTCTTAGTTCATTCTCACACCGCTTTGAAACAACTTCCCGAGACTAGGTAATTTGTGAAGAGAGGTTAAGTTGACTCACAGTTTTGCAGGCTTAGCGGAAAGCACGACTGAGGCCACAGCAAACTCCCAAAAGCGGTTAGAGGGCAAAGGGGAAGCCGCCACCGTCTTACTATGCTAACTGAGGCAGGGAGGACCCTGCCACACACACACGGGCTGGCCCAGGCTGAATTTAGACTCATTCCTTGAAAAGACTCATTTATCTAACTTCTCTCACCTGACTACCTTAATGTCCTTAAGCTCAATCTAAAGAACAAAACAAATCAAAAACAAAGACAAAAGCCTGGTTCTAAATGGCATCTGCCTGATAATGAGAAACACAGGCTTCACCTTTTTCACCTCTGCCCTTATTTACGGGAGTTTGTCACGGGGTCTGAGCCTGAAGGTATTTTTTGTAGCCATTTGAATTCAATTAGTTGGCAATAAAAAAGAACAAAGGAAAGCCATTATGCAAATATATGGCCATTCAGAGTCAGAAATTGGGGCCAGGAGGTGGAGGATGGGAAGAATAAAGACTGGGAGAATTTTTTTTTTCTTGTCAGAGTTCATCCTCATTTTATTGTAATATTAATTTTTGAACTGATTATTGATATTTAAAGTCAACATACTGGACGGCCGGTCTTATCTCTCACATTCCAGCTGTACTGAGTAATACATTTCCTTAAAAAACACCTCTGCTTTTTTTTACTTCCAGATCCAGACCAGGGATTGGCAAACATTTTCTATCAAGAGCTGGGAAGTAAATATATTAGGCTTTTAGGGTCATGATTCTCTATCACAATGACACAACTCTACCACGTAGTACCAGAGGCAATATGCAGACAAATGCATGCCAATGAAACTTCCCATATAGACCCTGGCATTTAAATTTCATAAAATGTTCATGCATAATGAAACATTTTTCTTTTGATTTTTTTTTTTTTTTTTTTTTTTTTTTTTTTTTTTTTTTTTGCGATGGAGTCTCGCTCTGTCCCCCAGGCTGGACTGCAGTGGCGCCATCTCACCTCACTGCAACGTCTGCCTCCAAGGTTCAAGCAATTTCCTGCCTCAGCCTCCCAAGTAGCTGGGATTATAGGCAACTGCCACCAGGCCCAGCCAATTTTTGCATTTTTAGTAGAGAGGGTTTTGCCACATTGGCCAGGCTGCTCTCGAACTCCTGACCTTAGGTGATCCCCCCCACCTCAGCCTCCCACAGTGCTGGGATTACAGGCATTGAGACACCCTGTCTGGCCTGATTTTTTTTTTCTTAACCATTCCTAAGTCAGTACAAAAACAAGCAGTGGGTGAAGTTTACTGACTCCTGGGCTTCACCCATGCAACTCTTTTAAGTGTGGTGTGTGGACAGCTGTACCACCATCACCTGGGAAATTTTCACAAAAGCAGCATCTCAGGTTGCACCCAGACCCACAGAATCAGAATCTGCCCGTAAAGGTCCCCAGGTGATGCACATTATAGATCGAGCTGCACTGTTCCCTGGGAATATTTCTTCATTTAACCCTATCAGTAACATCAAGGACCCTTGTTAAAAATGCACATACTCAAACACTTCCCCTTGAAATTCTGATGCAGGAGTATTTGGGTGGGGACTAGGAATGTGTGATTTTTTGTTTTGTTTTGTTTTGAGACGGAGTTTCGCTCTTGTTACCCAGGCTGGAGTGCAATGGCGCGATCTCGGCCCACCGCAACCTCCGCCTCCTGGGTTCGAGCAATTCTCCTGACTCAGCCTCCCGAGTAGCTGGGATTACAGGCGCGCGCCACCCTGCCCAGCTAATTTTTTGTATTTTTAGTAGAGACGGCGTTTCACCTGAGCCACCGCGCCCGGACCGAATGTGTGTTTTTAACAGGTCGTTCAGTTGGGTCAAATAAATGTCTAAATTGTGGGATTCCATTTTGACAAAGCTCTTGAGGGAAGCCAGCCCATGCTCTCCTTTGCTTCCTTTTAAATTCGCAGAGGCCCAGACAAGCAAAGGTGCTTAGACAGAAAAATGTACTTTTGTAAATTAGAAAGAACAGAGCAGCTTCCTTGATTTGCAACTCCTTGACCACAGAGAGATTTGTGCCTGCTCTCATTCTGGGTTTCCCTGCCTCCTCCTCGTCTTACCCGCTCCTCATCACTACCTGCAGGGATTTTCAAATACGTTACCCTAAGACTTGGTTATTAAAAACAAACAAACAAACAAACAAAAAACCAGCATCCCTGGACTCCAAATAAGTGTAACTAGGACACCAGAGAGGGGAAAAAAATTGTAGGAAGAAATAGATAATGAGAAAGGGAGGGGAGAGAGTTAGAGGGAGATGTCCTCCCGCTTCCTTTAACGTAGCTTCTAACAGGGAACCACATCTGGTTTTCATAATTACCAATACCAGGTGTGCGACATTCTGTGAACAATCACCTCTGGCTGATGGAGTGGGATATGGCACATTATCAAGAATAAATGAGACAAAATATTCCAATTACAGACTCATCCTACTCCTTTCTGTCTCATGCCAAGCGTTTGTCTCAATTGTTCAAGCTACAAATTACCCCCATGCTAGTGAAGGACTGCCGAATGGGCAACCACAGAGGCTTCCGCTTAGAAAGAGATTGCTGGTGTTTGGGAAAACAAGGTGGCTTGAGAGGCTTGTCTTTCCTCACTGGGACATACAGTGTGAGGATATTCCAGACTCAGATAATAACAGAGAAATTCAGAGGATATTAACATCAATATTAAGCTGTCTTAAGAGTAATATGGAAATTGCAATGTTATTTATTAGAGATCAAAAGGATCTATGACCTCATTAGAAAACTTGCTAAATAAATTATGGCATATCAGTAAGAGAGACTAGGCAGCCAAAAAGTTAGGTTTTTAAAGAATATTAAATAACATGGGGAAAAATGGTCACACTAAAATAAAAATAATAGCACTCTCATTAAAAATAACAGCCACCAGTGATTGAATCCTTATGACATGCCAGAAAGTCTGGTAAGCACTGTATGTGTGCCCCCAGCATATAATTTACAACAGCCCTGGGAGGTAGGTGTAATTTCCCCAAATTTTCAGAAGGTTAGGTAACTGGCCCGAGATCAAACACCCAGCATGTGGCAGAGCTGAGTAGCAAATTCAGGCTTGTTCCATTCCAGAATCAAGGCCTTTAATCCCTAAGCTATTGTCCTAATTTCACTTTCAATGAAATTACAACAAATAGGAAATTATGAAAACAGTGGACTTTTTTCCCCGGGGTGGTGGGAGTAAAGATGAAATTTTTTTTTGTTTTGATTTGTCCTCGTTTTTCCAAATTTTCTACATTGTTTTCTATGTAGATATTCTACAGTGAACATGCAGGTATTTCATATTCTAAAACAGAATCAGAAAAAAATAACCTTAGTTTAAAATGTTTCATTTCGGGGCCCAAAGTGGCTCCGGCCGGATGTCGTGGCGCTTGCGAAGGCGAGGCCAAGAGTTCAAGGCCAACCAACCTCAGCAACCTTACAAGCTCTCATTGATTGGCAAAAAAAAAAAAAAAAAATGTTTCATTTCTAGGCTGCGTACGGTGGCTCCTGCCTGTAATCCCAGCACTTTGGGAGGTCAAGACGGGCAGATCACCTGAGGTCAGGAGTTTGAGATCAGTCTGGCCAACATGGTGAAACCCTGTCTCTACCAAAAATACAAAAATTAGCCTAATCCCAGCTACTTGGGAGGCTGAGGTAGGAGAATCGCTTGAACCTGGGAAGTGGAGGTTGCAGTGAGCCAAGATGATGCCATCGCACTCCAGCCTGGGAGACAGAGCAAGACTCCATCTCAACAAAAAAAATAAATTCTGTTATTTTATATTTTCAATCCTTGACTGCATGTAAACAATTTGTAATTTTAGCCACATCAATTTGATAGATTGAAAAATAATTACTGTGCTTTAAAACGTGTAAATGGGTCGGGCACATGGCTCATGCTTGTAATTCCAGCACTTTGGGATGCCAAGGCAGGAGGATTGCTTGAGTCCAGTAGTTTAAGACCAGCCTGGGCATGGTGGCGTGTGCCTGTAATCCCAGCTACTCAGGAGGCTGAGGCAGGAGAATTGCCTGAACCCAGGAGGCGGAGGTTGTGGTGAGCCGAGATAGCGCCATTGCACTCCAGCCTGGGTAACAAGAGCGAAACTCCATCTCAAAAAAAAAAAAAAAAAAAAGACCAGCCTGGGCAACATCACAAGACCTCATCTCTACAAAAAATTTAAAAAGTATCTGGGTGTGGTGGTACATGCCTGTAGTCCCAGCTACTCAGGTTAAAGTGGATGGGTCACTTGTGCCCAGGAATTTAAGGTTGCAGTGAGCTATGACCCCATCACTGCACTCCAGCCTGGGTAGAGTGAGACCCTGTCTCTAAAATATATATAAATATGTTTATATGTTTATATATTTATAAAATATGATATTTTATACATACATAAAATATATACATATGTACTTAGAGATTGTCTATATATAAAATGTATAAACAGTTCTCCTAGCTGAAACTATTGTCATCATTCTAGAGAGAGCAACAGAAAGGGCAGATCTGGGGACCCATCTACCTCTGGGGCACACAGAACACACAAATCCAGTTCACAGTGGTGTCTGGCGTTTTAGCCTGGGGTACTCAAGGGGAGTACAGCAAGGTGGGCTGTGGGCAGACAGGTGTAACACCTCTTCAATCACCCATCACAATCATCACAGCTGACTCTCCTATAACAAAAGACAGGTTAACAGAAGAAAAGCATAACAAGTTTTTTTTTTTTTTAAACAATTTTACATGACATGGGAACTGTCAGAAATGAAGACCCAGGGGAAATGGTCTAACTTTATGCTTAGATTCGCCGAGGAATGGGCAGCAGTGTAGAAATGTGATTGGATAAAACATGTTTGGTCTACTGAGTGAGTGGGGCGCCCCAGCAAGATCCGTCTATTCTGATTCTTCATGGCCTCTGTGTGGCATTCCTTTTACGAGAGAGTTTTCAAGGGAGAAGAGAGAGGGTCGCTGAGTGACCTTTTTCAGTTTTATTGGCTTGCTTTGGGGAAGAGGAGCTCTAGTTGTTATGATTCACCTTGGAGAAGAGGAATGGTTTCTACGTCTCCCTTCTGGGGAGAAAAAGAGGCGAGAGACAGGAGGATGAGAGACGGTCAGAAAGACCTTGCTTCTGAGGTCCTTGCAATCTCCTTCAGCTCAGAGTACACAGCATACCAAGGCGCCGGACTTTCGGGTGTCATGTTCTGAGCCCCGACAGTGCTTAAGTTGTAAACTCGAGAACTAAGTACCCATGTTTATGCACCAGTTGGGTGACTGCGAACATGTTTGAGAAAAAAATTCTGAGTCTTTCGCTAAGATGTAAAAAGGGAAATTAATACACAATTTTATATAAGACTGTTTGAAGGTTAAGTGGGTTTATACTGTAGAGACTGGTGACATCAAAGGTGGTGTGTAAGTGAAGAATGATCATTGCCATTTTTTTTTTTTTTTTTTTTTTGAGACTGAGTCTCACTCTGTTGCCCAGCCTGGAGTACAGTGGCGCGATCTCAGCTCAGTGCACCGCAACCTTTACCTCATGGGTTCAAGCAGTTCTCCTGCCTTAGCCTCCGAGTAGCTGGGATTATAGGCAAGCACCACCATGCCCTGCTATTTTTTTGTATTTTTAGTAGAGATAGGGTTTCGCCATATTGGCCAGGGTAGTCTCAATCCCCTGATCTCAGGTGATCCGCCTGCCTCAGCCTCCCCAAGTGCTAGGATTACAGGTGTGAGCCACCGCGCCTGGCCCATCATTGCCATCTTTATCATTAGAATAAAAATGAAGGGGGTTGCTCCTGTCTTGGCTGCAAATATAATGCTGGCCTCATGCATAGCAAACAGTCATCCTTTTTTCTTCCATCAAGAATGAGCTGCTCGATTGCTTCATGCCAGGCTCTTCAGAGACACGAGAGCCATCATATGAAGATGGAATTGATAGTTGAGGAGACAACCATGTGGAAAAGGAAGGTACCCAACCCAGAGCTGAAGAAAGTGACATCCAAGAAGGTTTCCCAGAGGGGTGACATCTAAGCTGACAACGCTTGAAGCATGGCTATTCTTCTCTAGGCAAAAACAGAGAGATGACTCCAGGCAAGGGAATAGCATGTGTGTGGGCTCAGAGATCTTGGTTACCAGCAACACCTGATCTGGGTAACTAGTGACCTGGCAGGTAATGGCTTGAGCCAAAGGTGGGCTGGGCAAGTATAAGAGGTAGACCCTGAGAGAACAGCAAAGGCCAGAGGGAGTGCAGACCAAGTCTAAGATGCAAGGCTTAGACACGCTCATGTACAGAAAGGGGAGACCTGGTGGGTTTCAGCTCAGGAAGGACAAAATGACCATGGGAGAAAGACCATCCTGGTGGCCACCGGGTACACACCACCTTCATTTCACAAAAAAGCTGCTCTTAGTTATAAGAGAGGGAAGATTTCAGACGAGTTCTGCTGCAAATGTACTGCATTTAGGCAAATCCACTGATCTTCCTGGATCTTGGTTTTCTCATCTGTAATGAGAATACTTCACGCAGTGTACCCTGCACAAAGTGTATGAATCAGAGCACAGGTTTTCTCTCCATACGAACCAGGACTCATATCCTGGTTTACCTCCAGACTATTTTGCCAGCTGTTAGCCATGTGACTTAACCTCCCTGAACCTCAGTCCCTCATCTGGGAATTCATAACAGTACCTATAATCAAGAGTCACTGTGGGCATGAAACGAAAGAATGCCCATGCTTGTTTCATACAGCGTTGAGACTGCACCCAATAAACAAGAGATATCATCATTACTGTTATTATTATTACACTCTGAACTATTCTGCACAAACAAGGCACTGTTCCTTCTATACAGGCAGTATTGAGAATTAAAGTGCTAAGCGCAATGTCTCTCACAGGTTGATTCATAATAAAAGGCACTTACTTGTCCCTTAGTAGGTACTCAATCAAAACAGCTTTTTAACAGACCATCCATGCATCCTCTTATTTATTCACCCACAGTGTACTGAACTTCATCTCCCTGGAATTGTACTAGGTTCTGAAGATATGGTGGTAGGTCAGATAGAGTCATTGCTGTGAAACTGGAATTCATTTCATGTGTTTATATCATGGATTCTCAAAAGTGGAAATATTTCTTCCAGGGAAATAAAAATTGCTTCAGGGGTGGGGGAAGACAAACAATCTCAAATTATGAGAAGGTGTGTATAACCTTCCGAAGGGCCACGGTACACAAATAGATATATCATGCGCCTTTGATATTAAAGTTAATAAAACACGCTTTGCTATTCATGACAGCCAAAAGGTGGAAACACCCCAAATGTCCATTAACAGAGAACAGTATAAGCAACATGTGGTCCAGCTACACAATGGCTGTTATTCAGCCTTTCCGTGAAGCTCTGATTCTGGCTACAACACTGATGAACCCTGAAAACGTTATGTTAACTGAAGAAGCTAGATACAAAACACCACATATTGTATGATTCCATTTTTGTGAAACGTTCAAAATAGGCGATTCCATAGACAGAGAAAGCAAATTAGTGGTTTCCAGGCATTAGATGATATGGGAGGGGGATGAGGAGCGAGTGCTAATGCGTAAAGAATTTCCATTTGGGGTGATAAAAACGTTCTGGAATCAGATAACGGTGATGTTTGCGCCGCATCATGCATGCGCTTAAGGCCATTGAATAGTATACTTTAAAATGGTTAAAATGGCAGAATCATATGTGTATTTTACCCCAAAAGCAAAAAAATTTTAACGACTCCTAAGTGGGGTGATAGTGGCAAAAAGAAAGTTGAGAAATGCTGGTTTTGATGGATGTATCGACAAATAAGCTCACCAAATAAATATCTCATTCTGTTTCCATGTGTTTAACGATCTTGATGCTCTAGAAGAAAAGGGGGTCTCCATAAACCACCACCAATCTGGCAATAATTATTTAGTTGATGGTTCTCTCAGAAGAAGAAGATTCTGTCTGTCCCACTGCATTAGTGTGTAAGAGCTCAGAGTACCAGCCTAGAATACCACAGACTTAGAACACCCAATACCATCCTTCATGGCTAAGCAACACAGACAAGCATAATAGGAACCCAGGGTGAGTGGTGGCAAGACAGAATTGGAGGCAGAAGGGACCTGTGAGGGCCGGCTGCCCAGGAGGAAGCTTTATAAGAGCTGTGAGTTCGGAAGGAAGATGCATTAGTTTGTTCTTGCATTGCAATAGAGAAATACTTGAGACAGGGTAATTCATAAGAGATTTAATTGACTCATAATTCCACAGGCTGTACGTATTTGCTTCTGGGGAGGCCTCAGGGAGCTTTGACTCACAGCGGAAAGCAAAGCTCAAAGAGGTATCTTCACATGGCTGCAGCAGGAGCAAGAGAGAGAGTGGGGAGGTACCACACTCTTTTCTGTTTGTTTGTTTGTTTGCTGTTTAGGTGGAGTCTCCCTAGGTCTCCCAGGCTGGAGTGAAGTGAGATAGAGTCTCACTCTGTCTCCCAGGCTGGAGTGCAGTGGCACAATCTTGGTTCACTGCAACCTCTGCCTCCCGGGTTCAAGAGATTCACCTGCCTCAGCCTCCCAAGTTGGGACCACAGAGACACAACACCATACCCGGATAATTTTTTGGATGTTTAGTAGAGACAGGGTTCCCCATGTTGGCCAGGCTGTTGTTCTTAAACTCCTGACCTCAAGTGATCCACCCACCACAGCGTCCAAAAGTGCTGGGATTACAGGAGTTAGCCACTAACGCCTGGCCGGTGCTACACACTTTTAAACAATCATATCTTACAATCACTCCCTATCAAGGGAACAGCACTGAGGGAATGGTGCTAAAACATTTATGAGAACCCTACTCCCATGATCCAATCACCTTCCACCAGGCCTCACCTTCAAGATGGGGGATTACAATTCCATGTGAGATTTGTAGGGACCCAGATCCAAATCATATCAGATGGTAATAACCTAGACTTATAATATCAGATCTTTTCAATTGCTAGGATTCACATTGTTTTTCAACCCATGGCATCCCCATTCCCTTACACAATTGAGGTCTCTAAGATTCGTTAGCCAAAAAGTGAAAATAAACCCGAATACCCATCCACTGATGAATGGATAAATAAGAAGTAGTTTATCCAAACAATGGAATACTCTTCAGCCATAAAAAAGGAATGCACTGTTAACACATGCTACAATATGGATAACCCTTGAAAGCATCATGCTAAAAAAAAAAGGAAAGAAGATGCAAAGGATCACAAATTATATGATTTCATTTATATTAAATACCCAGAATTGGCAAATCCATAGAGACTAAAAGTAGATTCATGGTTTCTAGGGAGTGTGGGGAGCAGAGGAAAGAGGGAGTGACTGCTAATGGGTACATTTGAGGGGAGGGGATTTGAAAATGCTCTGAAGCTGATTGGGATGATAGCTGTGCAACTCTATATACTAAAAACCATTGAAATGTATGCTTTAATTTTGTGGTTAATTGTGTGGTTTGTGAATTCTATCTAAGTAAAGCTGTTTTTGTTGTTGTTGTTGTTGTTATTGTTTTTTAATCCAGAGGCAAAGTCAATGGAATCTTGGGGAAAACAGCAAAAAACAGTTAAGCCTCCATTGCCTGCATCTGCTCTTCCTTCAAGGAAAAGAGACACTGGGTAAGTATTTAATACATATTTTGTCATTTGGTATGGTTTGACTGTGTTCCCATCCAAATCTCATCTTGAATTGTAGCTCCCATAATTCTCATGTGTTGTGGGAGGGACCTAGTGGGAGATAACTGAATCATGGGGGTGGTTTCCCCCATGCTGTTCTCATGGTGGTGAATAAATCTCATGAGATCTCATGGTTTCATAAGGGAAAACCCCTTTTACTTAGGTCTCTCATTCACTCTTGCCTGCTGCCATGTAAGATGTGCCTTTCACCTTCTGCCATGATTGTGAGGCCTCCCCAGCCACATGGAACTGTGAGTTTATTAAACCTCTTTTTCACTATAATTTACCCAGTCTTGGGTATGTCTTTATCAGTAGTAACAGACCAATACATCATTCATTTTCTTTTTTTGAGGTAGGGTCTCACTAAGTTGCCCAGGCTGGTCTTGAAGCCCTAGGCCCAAGCAATCCTCCCAACTCTCCCTTTGATAGTGCTGGGAGTATAGGCATGAGCCACCACACCCAGCCAACATATTTTGTTATTTTTTTTTTAAAGTCCAAAACGAGGCCAAAGAAACATTCCACAAGGGAGACAGGATAAAAACAATGATGTATACATTCAGGGTTTCTGGAGTCATTTGGAGAAGAGGAAGTCATGTGAACAGTAGTTTGATTATGACAGAGTGTTTATAAAGAAATAAGAAGGAAGGGGTCTTGATTGGCAGGTGAGAAGACTCGTAGAAATGGAAGCTTTGGAAGTTTGCGGGGGTGCAGAGTGGTGTTTTATAAATACAAAACCAATAAAGGTAGTTGTAGGAAAATGAATTGAAAGGAAATGTATACATTCCCTTCTGGTTACAGAAATTGTTTAAGGGTGTTGCAAAGATTGATATAACCCATAAGCCAACATAAATTAAGAGTCCGGGCACAGTGGCTCACGCCTGTAACTCAGTTCTTTGGGAGGCTGGGGTGAGTGGATCACCTGAGGTCAGGAGTTCAAGACCAGCCTGGCCAACATGGCAAAATCCCATCTCTACTAAAAATACAAAATTAGCCAGGCATGATGGTGGAAGCCTGTAATCCCCGCTATCCTGGAGTCTGAGGCGGGAGAATTGCTAGAACCCAGGAGGCAGAGATTGCAGTGAGCCGACAGCATGCCAGCTGGGCAACAGAGTGATACTCTGTTTCAAAAATAAGCTTGGTGAGAGAAGGCAGCAAAACAAAGGCGGTGGGAGAGGATACATGCTACAATCTATTGAGTATTTGGGTGCTTTGTTGGACACTGGTGGAGAACAAAGAGTGACCACAGCCTGTTTAGGGTGTTTCGGGAAAAGCATCAGACATCTGTTCTATCATATGATAAATGCTCTGGGTGAAAGGAGAGAAGGCCAAGGGTGTTCTAGAGTCAGAAAGGAATGGAAATGAGAAAAAGGTATTACTATCATGTACTGTCAGTACCTTTGACAAATGCAGAGGCATGAAAGATAGATAGATAGATAGATAGATAGATAGATAGATAGATAGATAGATAGATGAATGATACATAGATAAGATAGATAATAGATGAGTAGTTAGAGAATAGGTAATAGCTAAATGATAGCTGAATGATAATAGATGATAGAGGAAATATAGATAGATGATAGACAGGTGATAAATAATAGATGATAGATCAGTGATAGATGACAGGTGATACATGATTGATAGGTGATAGGTAGATAGGTCATAGATTAGATATGAATAGACAGACAAATAGGTAATAGATGGTAGATACATAGATGAGGTATCAATTGATAAAAATGTGTCTTTCTATGAAAACCAGTTTTAGGATCCCCCCATGAGGCTTCTGGTCTCCGCAAATCTACTTTGATGAAGCAATGGTAAGAAAAACCACAGTGGGTCAGAGTAGACAGGGTAGACTAGACCTATCACAGTGACAGACCAGCCCAGAGTCACAGTAGCCTAACCACAAATATGTATTTCCCACTCACACTGTACCTCCACATGGTCAGTGGGGAGGGAGGTGGGCACCTCTCTATACAATTCCTCAGAACCCAGACTCATGGAGAGTGGAATCTCATCTCATGAAGCCACCGTATCAGCATGGCTCCCAGGGGGTCATAGAAGGAAAGAAGAGAGATTCAGAAATTCACATCCACTCCTAATGCCTCTGTCTGAAAGTGACCAACCTCACTGCTGCCTGCAGCCCATTGGCTAGAATGGGACACATGACCTTGACCTAACTGCAAGGGTAGCTGGGAAATATTGAGGAGCACATAGGTTTTGGGAGAGCATTGCTGTTTTTGCCAATACTGCTGATATTATTATTGCTTCTACCACTAATACTAATAGTGAGTGATTGCTATGTACCAGGCACTGTGATTTACACACGCTATTAAATTTAATCTTCTCTAAAGTCTCTGAGAGCCCAGCAACCATTCCTATTTAACTAGTAGCTCAATTTTTTAAATGTGCCCCATAAGGAGAAGACTGAGCTGGGATTTGATCCTACACTGCCTCACTTCAGAGCCCACACTCTTCCTGCACTACATCCCCAGCCCTCCCTCCTGCAGTTCAATTGTTTGATGAGACAGAAAGAAGTTATGGGTCTTGCCCATGATCCCCAGGTTCTGTGCTCTGCACCTCACCAGCCTCTCTTGGGAAGGAATGAATCACACCTCCCCAGTTTGCTGAGCCTTCTCTTCCACCTGGACATCCAGGGTTTTGTCAATAAGACGGTACTTTGCTGCTTTGTTTTTACACTTGAATAACATGCATTATTTAGCAGCAGAGTTTCAAAAACACTGAAATGACCCTTGTAAACACAGTTACACGGTTAAAACGTTTTCCTTTCAAAAGGCTCTGCTTCTCTTTGTAGCAGTGGGATTTCAGCACACAGAAGTAGCTTCCTCTTTTTTCCTTTGGTGACAAATATAACTTAATTTTGTTTAACATGTAATAAATACTTACTTTTACTCTCCCAGTGCTAAAAGACATTTATACAAGCTTTTGAGTTATTTGGAAATTGTCTTGATAATTAGCTGTGTTTTTGCAGAGATCAAGAGGGCTTCATGTTTCTTATTCAATTAAGTTTTCTTGTTTGTTTGTATTTCTTTGTTTTGCTTTTACTGAGTACTTAAATAATTATCAAAAGTGAGATGCTTTTTTTTTTTACTTGAATGTTTTGGGGGTCTGGAATAAAGTGAAAACTCAAGAGAGAGATGTCTAGATGTTAACTATCCTAAAATGATAACACTTTTCTGCTTTTACTTTATAACTTAAAAATAACAGCATACATTTAGGAAACAACTTACAGAAAGCACTCATGGTGTGTAGAGTGAGAACCCAAGTTATTCATTTTGTTTTTTCTCAAAGACTGCTTTGGGTGTGGGATATGGGATAGATTAGAGCAAGATTTATCTCTCTTCTGTTAGTTTCAAACACCTGTAGAAAAAGCTACCTACGGACACAAACGAGGCCCAAGCTGAGAAAACAAGGGCAGGGAGAAGCCAAAGGAATGGTTAGATCACTTTCAACGCGGAAAGTATGAATGTTATTTCGATAAACTTTCACACATGAGCATGGCAATCATCAAGGCAGAAGGAGAGCACAAAGAAAGGTACAAGTTGTTGAGCCACACGTCAACTAAAATCCTGGCTCTCCTATTCACTTGCTGTGTGCCCTTTGGAATGCCAGTTAACCTCTCAGTGCCTCAATTTCCTCCTCCAAGCAGTGAAGAGCTGGTGATCACTAAGGTGCCTCACCTCCCCTCTCCTTCCTTCCTTCCTCACTCCCTCCTTCCCTCCCTCCCTCCCTGCCTTCCTTTCCTCTCCTTCCTTCCTTCTTCCCTCCCTTCCTTCTTTCCCCCTCCCTCCCTCTCTCCCTCCCTCCTTTTCTCATTCCTTCCATCCCCCTCCCTTCCTCCCTCCCTCCCTTCTTTCCCCCTCCCTCCCTATCTCCTCCCTCCCTCCCTCTTTTCCCCCCTCTCCCTCCCTCCTTCCTTCCTCCCTCCATCCTTCCTCACTTCCTCCCCCCTCCCTCCTTCTTTCCTTCCTTCTTCCCTCCCTCCCTCTCTCCCTCCCTCCTTCCCTTCCTTCCTTCCTTCTTCTCCCCCTCTCCCTCCCTCCCTCCCTCTCTCCCTCCCTCCTTTTCTCATTCCTTCCATCCTTCCTTCCTTCCCCCTCCCTTCCTCCCTCCTTCCTTGCTTTCTTATTCTCTCCCTCCCTTCTTTCCCCCTCCCTCCCTATCTCCTCCCTCCCTCCCTCCTTTCCCCCTCTCTCCCTGCCTCCTTCCTTCCTCCCTCCATCCTTCCTCACTTCCTCCCCCTCCCTCCTTCTTTCCTTCCTTCTTCCCTCCCTCCCTCTCTCCCTCCCTCCTTCCCTTCCTTCCTTCCTTCTTCTCCCCCTCTCTCCCTCCCTCTTTCCTTCCTCCCTCCCTCCTTCCTCACTTCCTCCCCCACTCCTTCTTTCCTTCCTTCTTCCCTCCCTCCCTCTCTCCCTCCCTCCCTTCCTTCCTTCTTCCCTCCCTCCCTCTCTCCCTCCCTCCCTTCCTTCTTTCCTTCTTCTCCCCCTCCTTCCCTCCCTCCCCACTTTCTTCTTCCTTTTTTTCAGGAATACCAAATCTGGTTTTACATACCAGGTCTACAGCAATAGCCATAAAAAAAAAATTACTTGCAACCACAGAGGTTACATGGACAGGAGTAAGCCAGTGAACAAATTAACAAGAGAATAACACAGATAATGTTAGATAATGTTGAGTGCTATGAAAAACATAAAATAAGTTAATGGGACGTTGAGTGATGAACTGTTGATCTAATGGCATGGGAAGGCCTCTAGGAGGGTGGGATGTTTCCGTGCAGGTCTGGGGGATGAGAAGGACCAGCCTTGCATACAGTGTGCAGTGATCTGGGGGAAGATAAAAGAGCATCCCTCACCCCCTGAAAGGGCAAAAACAGAAGCCTGGAGACAGGTGTCAGCCTGTAACACTCAGCAGGGACAGTCTCTGATCTAGGTACAGAATTGTCTTAGCATCCATCTTTCTTGCTCTGTGTTCTTTTTGCTCTCCTAGGCAGCAGCATCTCATTTAAAGATCTCTGCAGTGCCTGCAATTGTCCACTCTCCAGTAACAGCATCCTCTTGGGCTCATAGCTTGGCCTGAGCAGTCTGTGGAGGACGAGCATGATGCTTTGCTTCTTTCTCATTGGGACTGTAGGGAATCCTGAATGAGCTGGGTTTTCTCCCTGCCAGCTCTCTGGGACAAGGGTGGCCTCTGCCTCCATAGGTGCTGCTGGCAAATTGTACCAAGGACACTGGGAACAGTAAACACTTGTTTCTACAAAACTTTACTCTCTAAGGTATGTGAATTAAGGAGCAGGAATCCATGATATTTTTATCTGAACTTCACTTTGGGGCTGTACTTGATTTTGGAAGCACTTATGGCTTAGTGGCTAGGGACACAGTCACTGAATGCCAGACTCCTGGGTTCAAATCCTGCTTCTATTCATTGACATCCAGGTGGCCCTGAGCCAGTTAGTCAGCCTCTCTGTGCCTCAGTTTCCTCCTATTCTAAATAGGGATGCTAATAGTTATATTGTAGCTACATTTTGCAGATCTTTACATTCAAGGAGACAGATGGCTTAGCACAGCGCTTGGAACACAGTAAGAACTGAATAACTTTAGAGCTGCTGTGATTATTTTTTTTGTCCTAAGAAGCAATGCAAGTTCAAACTTTAATCCTTTTCCTTCATTTCTTCTTCCTTCCTTCTTAACTGTCAACTTTTCTTTCTTCTTTCTTTCTTCTCTCTCTCTCTCTGTCTCTTTCTTTTCTTTTCTTTTCTTTGACAGAGTCTTGTTCTGTTGCCCAGGCTGAAGTGCAGTGGCATGATCTTGGCTCACTGCAATCTCCACCTCCTGGGTTCTAAGCAATTCTCCTGCCTCAGCCTCCCTAGTGCCTGGGATTACAGGCAAGTGCCACTATGCTGGCTAATTTTTATATGTTTTAGTAGAAACAGGGTTTCACCATGTTAGCCAGGCTGGTCTCGAACTCCTAACCTCAGGTGATTCACCTTCCTTGGCTTCCCCAAGTGCTTGGATTATAGGTGTGAGCCACCACACCTGTACTCAATTATTCATTATTAAATATCTTTTGATGTCTCCCATTCCTTGAGCTCTTTGATGTGGGGAATCTAGAGACAAAGCAGAACTAGTTCAGGAAGGCAGGGTAGTGAGCTAATGAGTATTGACTCTATTACTGCTTGGTTCCTAGCCGAGCGTCCTCGAATCACTTATTTTAAGAATTCTCCGGGCCTTCATATGCAACCTGGGACAGAGAACTCTGTGCTAAAGGGTTTATGTGAGATGTAAGCCATGCTTTTATTAATTCTCAGTGATGTCTTCAGCACCCAGCACAATACCTGCCTGACAGTAATCAATAAACAAAGGGGAGAAGTGCTACCACTACAAACAGCAAAAGTAACATCACCACCACGCCTTGCAGTCTGGAGATGAGATCTGAGAGAGAAGGTCACAGAAAAATAGTTGTTTTCTTTGTGCATCTTCACGAGACACATCAACTCTATGCAAAACGTTCATACTTTGAAAGGAAGACATTCTTCCCTTTTCTGACTCTTGAATGCATTTTGTTTCTCCTTGACCATTCTTTGTTTATTCAACAAATATTTATTGAAGACTTACCATGTGTCAAACGCTGTGCCAGTACTAAGATTATCATTGTAAATGAAAAAAGGCACAGTCCTGATCTCTTGGAAATTTCAGCCCAGTGGACAGTACAGATGTCAATCAAAGAATAATAATAAATTAATCTATCAATAATGGATGTGATGAGCTTTCTGAAAAGCAAGGTGGTCTGCATTTCCTCAGTGACTAATGATGTTAGCATCTTTTCATGTGTTCCTTGGCCATTTGTATCTCTTCTTTGGGGAACTCTCTATCCAAATCCTTTGCACATTTTTTAATTGGGTTGTTTTTCTTTTTTGTTGTTGAGTTGTAAAAGTTTTTTTTTTTTTAATCTATTGTGGGTGCAAATTCTTTATCAGTTTTATCATTGCAAATGTTTTTCTAATTCTGCAAATTATCTTCTCCCTTTCTTTTTTAAATTTATTTTTATCTTTATTCAAGATGGAGTCTTGCTCTGTCAACCAGGCTGGAATGCAGTAGTACCATCTCGGCTCACTGCAACCTCCACCTCCTGGGTTCAAGGAATTCCCCTGCCTCAGCCTCCTGAGTAGATGGGATATGCCACCACGCCCAGCTATGTTTTTGTATTTTTAGTAGAGATGCGGTTTCGCCATGTTGGCCAGGCTGGCCTTGAAATCCTGACCTCGAGTGATCTTCCTGCCTCAGCCTCCCAAAGTGCTGGAATTACAGGCATGAGCCACCATGCCTGGCCCTATCTTCATCCTTTCTTTCATGTCCTTTGGAAGGAATGATGTACTAACATGCTATAGCAGAGAAAACCCTTGAAAACAGTGTGCTAAGCGAAAGAAGCAAGACATAAAAGGCTGCATATTATATGATTTTACTGAAATGGAAATATCTAACATAAGCATATGCATAGAGAAAGAGAGAGCAGATTACTGGTTCCAGGGACTGGAGTGAATGCTGAACAGACATGTGGTTTCCTTTTGAGGCATCTAAATTCCAGCACTAGGTAGTGGTGATGGTTGCACTAAATGCCACTGAATTTGTTCACTTTAAAATGGTTAAAATGGTACATTATACATGGTGGATGCCTTATCACAACAAAATAGAAAAGTGTAAGATATGTTAAGAACATAAAAGAGAACCCAACTTAGTCTGGAACATGGTATAACCGTTGAGTAGCAATGCTTGAGTCACTACTAGCTAGTTGAGAACTTGCTGAACTGTTTTGGAGAAAAAGCACTGATACCTCAGGGAGGTGGCTGAGGATGGAGAAGGAAGGTTCTGTGTAGAATGAATACCATATGCAAAGACCTCTTCCCTGCCCTACCTTGCACTACAATTGCAAGTGCCCTTATTTAATCCTCCCTATGAGGTTCTAATGATCCCGATAGCACTACACCTTAGTGGAACAAGTCAAGTCCGGAGATCCCATATCCACTGCCCTTACTAACATTTCTCCGATAATTATAATATGAGCAATAATAACAAAAGTGGAGACACAGAAATGAACTCTTACTTTTATAATACCATTTATATTCTCAAGTTAATACCCCCAGAAGACACTTTGAAGTTACTATCCCGCACTTCAGTCCAACAATTATATATATATGTATGGTTATTGGTCATGAAATATTTCAAACATAGCAAAGAATACAGAATAATGTATAACAATGACCCATGTACTTATATCCAGCTTTAATCAATGCTTGTAAAGCCAGTTTATAAATGAAACAGGAAGAACAGGCAGGGCATGGTGGCTCACACCTGTAATCCCAGCACTTTGGGAAGCCAAGGTCAGAGGAACATTTGAGGTCAGAAATTTGAGACCAGCCTGGCCAACATGGTGAAACTCTGTCTCTACTAAAAATAAAAAATTTAGTAGGGTGTGGTGATGGGCGCCTGTACTCCCAGCTACTTGGGAGACTGAGGCAGGAAAATCACTAACCTGGGAGGTGGAGGTTGCAGTGAGCCAAGATCGCACCACGCTCTCCAGCCTGGGCGACAGAGAGAGACACCATCTCGAACAACAACAACAACAACATCAACAAAACCCCAAAAGAACCACAAAAACAAAAGCACTGAAAGAACAGACATTCACCGATTCCAGGAGGCTGGGGGTTGGGGGAGAAGACCTGATTGTCCAGATTTTTGAACTCAAAATGCCACCTCTCCAAGTCCTGCAAAGTTCCATAGACCTAAACTGAACTGTAACTGGGTCATCAGAAGTCAGTATCCTCAGCTATGAAACTGGAATAACATTTCCTCTTCCTTATAAATCTCACATAAGAAGTTGATGTGTGTGAGACAGGTGGGGTGCAATGAGATGCCAAGTCACTTTCCTGCATGGAAAACATTAACACGGCAATGAGAAAGGGTCACTGATGTCTGCAAGGTACTGAATAACCTCCTCTATGCAGCCCTTCTGCCATCAGAAAGCAAATTTCTTAATCCATTTTGTCTAGCACCACTGTGCTGATTAGTATTTGTTAAATGCTTTAAAAGAGATGATGATCATTTGCTATGTAGAGACCTGTTGGACTCTTCCCAGTACAACCCCAGTGTGTGTAGTGGAGCCCAGTGATATTATAATCCCACTCCCCGATTTCCTGAAAAAATTAAAATAGATGGTGGCACGTGTCCTCAACTCCCGATCCAGATCCTAAACAATCCTGCAACAACGTTTCCACTTTACTAATGGTTTGCGCCCTGGTGGATGCCCTCCGTTGCCCGAAAATATGCAATCACTTAATTGCCATAGCAATCCTATTATATTACCATTACACAACGTCTGTTGGGGAAAGCTCAGAACATGTTATTACTGTTGAAAGGGACAATTTACTGTATTTCACTAAATGCCATCACTTCCCCCAAAATGAATCAAAATTACTTGATTGTGCACGTCTCTCTTTAATGTCCTGCTCAGAGAGCTGCAGAGAAGCTGCCACTGGGGATGGAGCTGCTTTGAGCAAGAATGACTTTGTGAAACTGGTGATGGCGGGTCTTGTCTATCTCCTTCCTAGTCTCCTAAGTCCATGTGGTACTGCTGTGTTGGGGTGCATTGAGCACTGTTTGTGAGAGGCCCTCTGTCCATCAATTAATTTAAGCTGGAGCCTTTTTCCTTTTTAAGTTCTGGAGTACATGTGCAGGATGTGCAGATTTGTTACATAGGTACACGTGTGCCATGGTGGTTGGCTGCACCTATTAACCCATCATAGGGTGGAGCTTTTACTGGGAAACTTTAGTTTAAAGTAGTGTTGAATTCTAAAGTGCTTTCTGTATGACAGAGGCTATGTCAGTGAAATACAGCCATGCCCTACACTCTGAACATTAAACTACAAAACAAACTAAAGGCAAACATAGGCCACTGATATGAAGGGAATACAGATTAGTAAGAATGTATCAGATCAAACCTGGTCACAATCCTAGAAAGCCAATGCCAAGCTCTGTGGATCAGAACACAATCTTTATACATGAAGAACAGTGTATGTATGTATGTATGTGTGTGTGTATGCATGTATGTGTGTGTGTCTATGTTTGTATTTCTTCTCCTTCTTCTCCTCCTCCTCCTCCTCCTTCCTCCTCTTCTCCTTCTTCTCCCTCATCATCATCATCATCATCATCTTCTTCTTTGCATGCTAGTGAGTCTTCAATGCTGCTTGGCAATGACTCCACTTGTCTCCCTGTCTATCCTCCCATTTTTCCAACACTATAAATTGCAGCAGTTACAAACATGAACTGCTTTTGAAAAGCCACACTAAGTTAAAAATTAAAAAATGTGGTCTTGCCTCCCTCCCACTCCTTCTTTTCCTGGTGAATGACTAGCCACGATGTTTAGGTTTTGGTGGACAGGTCTGTCTCAAAGTGCCACACATCACAGCTGAAACTGTCTGGATAAACTGCCATTAACTATTTGCATGTGGAAAAATGGTAAAGAATGTAAGAGAATATGAATTGCATCAGGATTCCGGGTACAGAAGCATATAAGGGCAATGATGTCTCCAAGGAGAGTAAGAAGGAATTTGTACAAGCCTTTGATTCTCTCTGATTTTTTTTGAAAGCACAAAGAGGCTTCATATTTAATTTATAGTATTATATAAGCTGCTGCTGCTGCTGGGTGTGTGTGTGTGTGTGTGTGTGTGTGTGTGTGTGTGTGTGTGTGTGTGTATGTGTGTGTGTGTGTTTTCCAGCATAATCCTGACTGTGGTAGTTTGGATTTTGCATTATGGGGGCAACCACTATTCTAGCATCTGAATACTCATTGTAGAGGGCTAAATCCATGAGAGCAAAAGTATAGAAACAATTTTGCAGTGCTGGTAGCATTTCCCTTGCCTATAAAACCAATTTTAACTGCACAAAACCCTCAGCACATTGCATGTGGGAAATGCAGTGGCTGCACATTAAGCTGTTATGAATAACTGCTGTTAGGATGGAATGAAATGGAAACAAGTCTGCATTTTATTTGCAGTCTCTCTGTAATTCCATGCCATCCAGACTGCAGTTACGTTCCGTGCACAGCAACACTGCCAAAAAGGGTGAGTTTTGCTGGGAAGCATCATCATACTTTGATTTTTAGCCATGCAGTCATTTGAAACTGTGGCTGTTCTTTCCTGACGCTGGCCACTGAGCATTATAATATAGATGGTTTGCTTCCATGGGAGAAAATATAATCCAAGTCAAGTCTAATTTAACTCAGGCACATATCTAACTCTCCCCTTCTAATTTAGAGGCAATGAACCTAGGGTAAGAGCTGTCAGGCTGGTCTCTGGGACTGTGAATATTCCTTTGCTTAAGGAAGCATGAGAGTTACATTGGCCGATTTTGGCATTCATTTCGTAACTTCCTGGCAACGGACCTAAGTTAAAGGTAAGCACTTTAACATAATCAGTGTTTGTCTTATGAAGTCGTAAAATACTAGGGAAGAGGATTAGAATAATCCTAAATATTTGTGCAGTGAGAGGGGCATGATTAAGAAAATCATAACACAGCGTAGACTATTTAAAATGATAGTCATAAGACCATATACTAAGAATGGAAAAAAGAAATGCTAAATGTGGCTGTCTGCATAGTCTAAGTATTAAGGTAATATTCCTTTGTACTTTTTCATCACTTCTATCCATCCAATTGGCAGCCAGTGTAGGATGCTAGGGACAATGCCATTTTTATTTGGTTTCTAGGTGTGATGGTTAATATTAAGTGTCAACTTGATTGGATTGAAAGATAGGAAGTATTGATCCTGGATGTGTCTGTGAAGGTGTTGCCAAAGGAGATTAACATTTGAGTCAGTGGGCTGGGAAAGGCAGACCCACCCTCCAACTGGGTGGGCACCATCTAAACGGCTGCCAGTGTGGCCAGAATATAAGCAGGCAGAAAAATGTGAAAGGAGAGACTGGCCTAGCCTCTTAGTCTCCATCTTTCTCCTGTGCTGGATGTTCCTGCTCTCAAACATCGCACTCCAGGTTCTTCAGTTTTGGAACTCAGACTGGCTTTCCTCACTCCTCGGCCTGTAGATGGTCTACTATGGGACCTTGTGATTGTGGGAGTTAATAATAAACTCATATATATATATGAGGCTATCGGGCAGAGAGCTGCTCAGAAAGGCCTCCTACCCGTTTCTGATATACAGAATTTTTTTTTTTAGATGGAGTCTCCCTCTGTAGCCCAGGCTGGAGTGCAGTGGCATGATCTTGGCTCACTGGAGACTCCACCTTCCAGGTTTTAGTGATTCTCCTGCCTCAACTTCCCAAGTAGCTGGGATTACAGGCATGCGCCAGCACACCCAGCTACATTTTTGTATTTTTAGTAGAGGTGGGGCTTCACCATGTTGGCCAGGCTGGTCTCAAACTCCTGACCTCAGGTGATCCGCCTCCCTCAGCCTCCCAAATTGCTAGGATTAAGCTGCTGTGCCCAGCCAAGAATTTTTTTTAATGTTGAATTAAGCACTGAGATTTGGAGTAAGAGAGGTTATTAAAGTAGTTAATGTTTACTTACTGATAAGATTTGGCATGTCACCACCCAAATCCCATCTTGTTGCTCCCATAATTCCCATATGTTGTGGGAGGGACCCAGTGGGGGATGATTTATGTATGGGGACAGTGTTGTTCCCCTGCAGTTCTCACGATAGTGAATGGGTCTCCTGAGATCTAGTGGTTTTAAAAATGGGAATTTCACCGCACACGCTCTCTCTTTGCCTGCTGCCATGCACGTAACATGTGACTTGCTCCTCCTGGCCTTCCACCATGATTGTGAGGCCTCCCAAGCCATGCAGGACTGTAAGTCCAGTAAACCTCTTTCTTTTGTAAATTGCCCAGTCTCAGGTCTGTGTTTATCAGCAGCATGAAAACGGACTAATACACTTACTTTGACTAATATACTGTCGTTCCTTTTCCTTTTTTATTATTTTTGGAGACAAGTCATGCTTTGTTTCCCAGCCTCAATGCAGTGATGTGATCATAGCTCACTGCAGTCTCGAACTGCTTGCCTCAAGCAGTCCTCCCACCTCAGCATCTCAAAGTGCTGGGATTATAGACGTAAGTCACCATGACCAGCCCATTGTTCCTTTTAAAATGGGAGAATAGTGACATTTTAAAGATCGTACCTCAAAGGTTGTGTTTGAAGTGAAAGCAAAATTATGTTTAGAAAATGGGTAACAGCTGATCATAATAAAACCAGCTGGCATTTGTGTGTTTGTAGACACTTGGCACACCATTTTATACAACCCTCATCACAACTGCACAAGAAAATATTCTTATCTCATTCTAATGATGGTAGGAATCTGGTAGGAAAGGTCAAGATCATACAAATTAAGTAGGAATTCCAGAATTTGAACTCAGGTGTGTCTGATACCAAAGGTGATACTCATCGCAACTGCCCAGATGAGACATGCAAGGAAGCTTCTAGCCAATGTAGGTTTTAAAAAGTGTAATCAATGAATTGTCACATATTGAACTTTCTGTGTCCTACATACTTTGCAAGATATGATGAGGCAAGAAAAAAACAAAAGAATCTCATTGTATGGTCCTCAAATATGTTAAGAGCAATAAAATTGGTGGCAGGTTGGAGGCATACACAGTAGTACCTCCCTCTTCCCCAGGTGCTTTTGTCTCTGCCTGGTCTTTTTTTAGTTCTCTGAAAGCTATGAATTTTATGAGTCACATTTCAGCACATTTACTGAATATTGGGTAGAATTACTGGGTTTTAGGGAATTTTTATGCCATATCAATCAATAAAGGGTCTCAGTTTGTATCTCACTTGTATAATTTATTAGCAGTGTGAGCTTGGATCGTACAACTCAATCTGCCACTGTATCAGTTTCTTCATCTGTAAGAGAGGGGTGATGAGAATAATAGCAATGACTTCATAGAATTGTTGTGTAGCACATAGAAATGGCTACAGTAAGTGGCGCGCGCGCGCGCGTGTGTGTGTGTGTGTGTTTTCCTGCATTCTGTGAACACTGAGAATACTGAGTCAAGATTAGTTCTTCACACTTTCCCACCCTTTTCTGAACATGTAGTTGGTGGGTTAACCTGTCAAGATCATCCTGGATGATGTAGACCTATTTCTCTCCTCTTTTTCCTTTAGTATATCTGCGGGATCACAGGGAAGAATATTGAGTCACTGTTTATACCGCAGGATCTAACCTACACTTTTCTTAAGGTTATAACACTAAGGACTTTAAGGCATAGGCTGAAATATTGATTGAGTGATTCTTTGGGCCTCTTTTGTCGAAGGCAGCTGTTTAAGATGGCCCACCCCTAGTGATAATTTGATTACTAGTATTTATGTCCTTGTGTAGTCTCCTTTTTCACTCTTTACCCCATCTCACCCAAGCGTGGGCTGGTCCTAAATATTGGCTTTTTTTTTTTTTTTTTTTTTTTGAAATAGAGTGCTCTGTCACCCAGGCTGGAATGCAGTGGCACAATCTTGGCTCACTGCAACCTCTGCCTCCCAGGCTCAAGCAATTCTTATGCATCAGCCTCTTGAGCAGCTGGAATTACAGGCATGCTCTGCCACGCCCATCTAATTTTCAGTAGAGACAGGGTTTCACCATGTTGACCAGGCTAGTCATGAACTCCTGACCTTCGGTGATCCACCTGCCTTGGCTTCCCAAAGTGCTGAGATTACAGGTGTGAGCCACCGCACCTGTCCTGCTTCTATTGCACAAAATACAAAAACATGATGGATGTCACTTCTAAGATGAGGTTGCAAAGAGAGTGCGACATCTCTCTTTCATTTTATCTTTCTCTCACTCTTATAGGGCCAATTGTCATGTTGTGGGCTGCCTGACGCAGAGCCCACATGATAAGAAACTGAAGGTGGCCTGCCACCCACAACACACAAGGAGCTGAATCCTGCCAAGAACTCTGAGTGAGTGAGCAAGCTTGAAAGTGGATGCCTGCCCAGTTGAACCTTGAGAGGAGACCCCAGCCCCTGGCTAATGCTTTCATTGCAGTCTGCCAGAACTAAGAGTGAGAACATATGAAGTTTGGTTTTACATTCCTGAGTTACTTCGCTTAGAATAATAGCTATGAAGATGCAAAGGCTTAATAATGACACAATGGACTTTAGGGTCTTAGGGGGAAAGGCTGGCAAGGGGGTAAGGGATAAAAGACTCTACAAGTTGGGTCCAGTGTGTACTGCTCAGGAGATGCGTACACCAGAATCTCATAAATCACCACAAAGAACTTACTCATGTAACAAAATACCACCTGTTCCCCAGAAAGCTTTAGAAATCAAAAATTTTAAAAAAAGAACCAAGTAAGAGAACCCAGCTTAGCTAGCCCCTGATTTCTGACCCACGGAAACTGTCATCCAATAAGTGTATGTTGTTTTGAGCCTCTAAGTTTGGAAATAACTTGTTATGCAGCAATAGATAACTAATATATCCTTCTCTATTAGGGAATTTTTTAAAGATTCAGACAGAATGTGGGTTATTGGCATGGCAGTAGTGAGAAATTTCTGAGTCTCCAGCATAAAAGCATCACAACTGCACCAACATCTCACCCCCAGCAATTGTAGCTACTCTTGATATCATCAAAATCCTATAAGCACAGAAGGTCTTTTTCTTCTCCAGAAATTAGGGAAGACAGGGCCAGATAGATGTGAAAATCAGCTAAATTGAACCAAAATCAAGTGTATTGTATGTTACAAATCCTCAGTTTGCATTTTTTTCATGTTTTATTATACATATATTTTTAAATGTATATGGTTACCTTTTCTGAGAAGCAACTATGCGCCAGCTCATTTACAGATTATCTGGTTTAATTTTTAGAAAACCTAACAGACTGTTACTAGTTTTTTCATTTTAGAGATGAGATCTTGGAGTTTAAGGAGGACAAGTCACTCACCACTCCGCCAATCACTGGTGGCACTTGGACTGTTCCCTAGGAATGCTGGATTTCAAAGCCTATTCCTGTTCCTCTACTCCAAGCTACCCTGAGGGCAGAAAACATGTCTTCATTTATCTTTGCCTTTCCAACAGCATATGGTCTCTTTTCTGACACACAGTGGGTGTGAACATTGATAAAATATTTAACAAGGGTTAGCAAAGAAATAAACTCAAAAGCCATATCTAGGTCAATTCATTTTTGTGTGAACAGAGGGACATTTTTATCTCTAACCCAAGTTGTTGAGGCTGAGTTTACATTTTCTAGTTTGTCCCCAAATTTGGCTTACTTCAGAGAAGAGCACTATTGGGTCATAAGAGTTGTCTTTCCTCTACTGTGTAAAATAAAGAGATTTAGATGCTGAAGAGAAAGCTACACAGGAAAAACAAGCAAAGCTACAATTCTGGGTTACCTTGTCATTAGCTAGACATTAAATACCAACGCCTAGAATTCATTCAATCATTTATTCATATATCATTCATTCATTCATTCATTCATCTCCCAGATGGTTTTTTGCCTGAACTCACCTCACTACTTAGGTTTGACAAAGAAACACAGCACAGTCTTTGATTATGACAAGCTCAGTCATGCTGAATACATTTTGTTCTTTCATATGACTTTCTCCTAAGTGAAAATAGTGTTGCTAATTGTAAAAGATGATTATAAAGTACAGAGTCAAAACATTAAAAGAAAAATTCACTATAATCCCCCACTTAAATATGAATAACTGATTAACATTTGGTTGCATTGCTCCCAGACTTTTATATATATATATATATATATATTTTACAATACGATATAAGTACCAATTTACAGCCTTTTCTTTACTTAACAAGGATGTTTATATATTTTCATTTTATTAGATATTCCTCGACAATGCTTTTTTTTATCTACAAATTGTTTCACTCAATTGCTTTATACTACTTCATTTAACCATGGCTTGGAGGTATTATTCTTAATAGTATTATTGTTATTAAAATAAAATAAAATGAAATAATGAAACGCTGATGTTGGCAAAGGTGTGGAAATGAAAATACCCCCAAATTTCACCTGTTTTACTTCTTTTGCATTAGTTTTTTAAATTACTTTTGGGTAGCTTGACACATCTTTAATTTAAGCACTAATTATTGTACATAATGCAGCTACACCTGTGGTGAAAATGCTTTTTATCAGCATTAAAACTAAAGACATCAAAGAATCATATCAGGATAAAACGTTTATTTCTAATTTAATAGAATTGCAATTAAAGCAAATTTGATCTGAATGAAATCCCATCATAACGGGCCTTTTTTTTCCTACACAGTGAGCAAAAATTATTCTCCCCTAAATTGAAGATTAATAACATGTTTTTAATGTTAAATGTAGCAATTCAAGCATTAGGTTGCAATTCAAGTTCAACATCATTGAACATTTTATAAACTTCACATTTTAACATCTCTGAAAAGCGCTCTGAGGTAAAAGCATTAGCGTTAAATGCATTAATGTTATTTTTCTTTATAAATGAGCTTATAACGGTGTTGTTACCTTCATTTGAATATTTTAATGAAGGGATAATATAAAGAGAGTGCTCCATTTTCATAAGGTAATTGTTTCTTCCCTGAGTGGCTAATCTTGGACAGAAAGTGGAGTTTATCTCATTGAAATTCTATTATGGCTGCATAGTTGTTGTTACTTGTCAGAATCTTTCATTACCTGGTAACTGGGACTTTTGGCTAATGCTCTTCCTTCCCATGACATCCAGTCTTCTGCTGTCCTATGGTGTAATCCTATCCTCTGGCAAGTCACAGCAGCAAATCTTTGGTATCTTGCTCTAGTACTCACTGGCTCAGCACTTAAACTTTAGCTGGATGGAGAATTCTGATTTAAATTAAGTTCAGGCCAAGTTGGTAAAAAGTAAGCTAAATCTGCATTAGACATGAAAATGATGGAAAGGTATGCAATCTCTCTCAAATTACTCAAAGCTGAGTTTGTACTTTTGGTAGCTTCATTGCAGAAATGGCCCCATT